>OY979701.1:47149026-50026891 GCA_963855925.1 Inga laurina | reverse complement strand
AAGTGACCTTTTTATTTTTTATTTTTGGTTATGGAAAGGATCACAAAGTGACTTAAGCCTTTATGTATCCTCACCGTATGTCAGAGGAGAAATTTAAGAAACAAATTAAAAAATTGAGTAAAATACTCTAACCTCTCTTTTGTTTTGCCTTAATTACACAGGCATCCCCTCTATTTTGGAAACCCATATAAACCTCACTTAAAACTAAAATATATGTTACACAAACCTCCCTTATAGTTTGAGATTCTATTTCCATCCACCTAAACTATTAGTTAACCGTTAAGTTTGACTTTTAAACTTCTTTTAACCAAAATGCCCTTCTTCAGTATTAGAATTATATATATATATAGGGGCTAATAAAAATTTATACAACCATAAATTTATTCTATTAGATTCTCTAAATTTCTAATTTGTTAAAAAATTTATTAATTTTGATATTATAAATTAATTTTGACTTAAAATATATATTAAACACATATTTTTATCAAATATAATAAACTATATAAGTATGAGATTGTATGTGTCATTTAAATTTATAATTTAATATTTTTTTCCACAAATATTTATAAACACATTTGATCAAGCATATTTTTATTTAAAATATTGCTTGAATAGTCAACGTTTGTGATATCTACATTAACCAATGCTAAAATCATCAAACATATAACTACTTGTAAAGATAAAAATAGAAATTAAGGAATAGATAAAAAAAACTCTTAAATTCTTTAAAACAACTTTAGTCAAAATGTGCAAGAAAAAATAAATTTAATTAAAAAAATATATTTTTGGAATCTTTTTAGAATATTCTTAACGGAGTTAACTGTTTGGACTTAAGTATATATTTTCAAAATAGAGGGAATGTCTGTGTAATTAAGGCAAAACTGGAGGGTGGTCAGAATATTTTACTCTAAAAAATAACATGTTTGGACATGCACCTCTTTAAACAAATTTCATCAGCTACTATTATTATAGACTTATGACAAATCTTTAACTTTATTATATATTTTTACATTTTATTTGGAGATTTTATCATATTAATTGAGTTTAAAATGGTTTAATTGTGATAAATAGATATTAAAAGTAAATATATTAAATTGGTATTAAAAAGGGCAAAATTATCACACAAAAATTATAATTACTCTTAATCATGAATTCTTTGGAAGAATTGACGTTAGTTGAATTGTTTTAATTATAGGTAATTGAAAAATTGGGTTAAAACTGAAAATGGCAGTTTTGGGCTCGAATATCAGAAATGACAATTTAGTACCACAAATGGTTAAAATGCCAGTTTGATCCACCAATGCAACACACGTTTTGGCATTCAGGTCTTTAGGTCTGCTTCAGAGGAGTAGCTCGAGAGAGACTCACGAACCAGAGCCGCAACACACGGAACCGCCGGACCTTCCTCCTCTAACCTCTCATTCCCTTCGCCTTCTTCTTCTTCTCTCGCCGGCGGCGTCATTCACCACCGCAGGCCACCGGCGAGCTTCTTCCTTCAACACCATAGGCCGCCGTTCCTATCTCAGATCGGAGAGTTACTGAGAGCCACGAGAAAAGAGCAGAACCATATCGACTTGGGCCATTCACAGAGCTCCGTTACCACCACCACACCTCCGTCCTTCCAGTCACCATACCACCATCGACGTTCCGTCATCATCTCTCACTTCAGGTGGTGATTTCCAACGATTCAGCCCTCTTCCGTGGCTTACTCTGTTTCTGAAATTTTCCAGACCGTGGCTCTCCCCAATCTGATTTTTCTGGATTTAATTTCAGCCACCGACTTAGTGCTATTTGGCTGCTCTAATCAGTGTTCTCCATGGCTGAAATCTTGACATTGTTGGGAGATGCTGTGATGAAAAATTGTAGGCTAACTCCCACAATCTCCTTTAGGTAATAATATGAACTTGGAGCTTCAATAGGAAACTTTTACTCTTTTATTTCTTTAATTCTACATTGTACTTATGAACTCTAAATTTTAGGATGAATTTTATAATATTGAATTGATTTATTTTGATATATTTAGAGAATTGGAGGTGATAGTTAATATTATGTTTAATTATCATTTCTTTGTGCTAATTAATCATTAAATTAATGATTTTGTGGACATTTTATACTAATTTCAAGACATTCTCTATACACAAACAGCAATACAGTCAAATCTGAAGGATAAAGGTGGAAAAAACAATTAGGGGTATGTTTCCATTTGGCACCATAAATATTAAACTTATAAATACACACACACACACACACATATATATATATATATATATTAAATTTAATATTGTAATTATATTAGCTATTGGATATATATTAGCTATTAATTATGTATTATACTTATATTTATTTAATTATGATAATTATAAAATATAATTTCATATATTAAATATCATTTATAATTATATTTTATCAAACATTTTAAATAATCTTAAAAAATAATATAAATAAAATAAGGGTAAAATTATTTATATAAAAATACTTTTCTTCCCCTTCTCTCCTAAACCAAAGTAGGGAAAAATCCCTACCGTCCTATATCCTGAGAGAACAAATTTAACAATTTGATGGAAAATTTGAGTTAATTTTTTAAAAAACATATGTTTAATGAAATATACTTAAAGGTTTTGAATTATAATATATTAATATAAGGATCTCAAAATTATCATTTTATAATTTTATAATTTAATTGAAAATACATATACATGATCACCCAAAACACTTTAGCCAACATATGGATTTAAAATATTGCGTCATTAGTAAGTTTGAATAAATAAGAAAAATTAAATATTTAAATTTATTGAAAGGGAGAGATTTAGACGTGAGGAGGGAGAGATTAAGACCGGGGCAGGATAGGTATTAAAAGAAATTAACAAATCCCAGGTATCTTTTGATTTTTAAAACAGAAAAATAATGGAAATTAGATGGATGACAAGTAAATTAAAATTATTTGGAGTGGAACATTTTTACTGGGTAGAGTACATGGGTAGAATTTTAAAATGTTCTCCCGTTGATCAAACAAAGGAATATGAAATTATCAGGCATTACAGTTAATTTAGATATTCAGGGTTATATAAATAATGATATTTATTTATTTATTATTAGGATTTTATTATCTGATAAAAAAAGATTAGGATTGTATTAGATTTATCTTTTAAAAGTTAGCATTATCTTAATAATAAAATAGTATCTAAAATGTCCTCCAATTATCTTTATCATCTGATTTAAATTTAAATTTAAATTTAAATTATTGTTATTTTATTATTTTTGGAGCTCTATTTATTGGGTTGGTTAGAAATTCACAATAAGAAACCTAGATACATATATTTCGTTGCCTTATTGAATTGATTGCATTGCATTTCTTTTCTCCTTTCGTCTTCTCTGAATCTCTCTTTCCCCTCTCTCTCCATTTCCTGTTCGGTGCCTCTTATTGCTCTCTCGTATTGCTGCGGTCTGCCAGTTGCTTAACCATCGAAGTCGTGCGAATAATAATGGCACCTAAAAATCATAAATTTCCAAAATTAGAAGCAGCAGTGAGGAAGTTTCCTCCACTCAGAAGTAAGAATTTGTCTTGCGTTTATTTCTTTTGCCTCTATTTCGTTATCTTGTTTTAATTAGCTTTATTAATGTTGCTATTCTTTCTTGAATATTATATATATAGGTTGATTTTGTCTGACTTAAATCAGTTGATAACACATGTATCTCAACTTTGTATACTTTTAATTCAACGTCCAACTAATCATACTCTCTTAATACATTCTAATATTCTTCAAATACAGAGCACATAGAAAAGCTTGACCGCCAAATAAAGAAAACTCAGACTGACCTGAGGCTTAGAATGCTGCAGTATGAGGATATTGCTTGGGAATATGAGGTTTGTTCCCTTCCATCCAAAGCATCGTTATATTCTGTTATGGTTCATTTCATCTGACAAATGTTTGTTTTGTAGGCTGAATCTTTCAAAAAACTAATTGATCGTCTAAACTTCATCCAGAAGGAATTTGGAGGGAAAACAGAGAAACGCCTAGAAGAATTGGCTGCACTAAGGGATCTCACTCACAGTTTTAATTCATTTAGTATTGAGAAAGCGTAATTAAATGAGGAATGTGGACTCAGCAAAGGTTGTGCAAAGAAGGAACTGAAAATTGAAACTTCATTCATATATTAACACTCATTTTAGTTTGTTTATATCAAATTTGTTCGATCACCATCTTTTGTTATTGGTCTTTGTGTAATTGTGACTATTTTGGACAAGTTTTACCCTTTGCTTTGTATTCTGTTATGACTATATTCAGAATAGAAATTTGAGGCACTCTTTTCTCCAATCCTTCGTTTAATTTTTGATATTATTTTGAATTTAAATTATTGGTTGAGATTATTTTTCAACTATATATGTTATGTCATTCACCAATTTGACATGTGGCTTATTGTCACATTTCGATAAAAAGAACGGAAAATCCCATATAGAGTTGCTTGAAATAGAAAAATTTTAAATCAGATTGCTAAATTCAATAAATCCTTAATTAAGTTATCGACCTGATTTAGGATTTCAAAATGTGTATCAAATGACTTTACTGCCCTCTTAAGTTTCTTCTCTCCTATTAAAAGAGTTTCATTGATTTATAAATTATTTTTTTCAAGAAGTATATATATACACACACACATATATATATATAAACATTTACATAATAAAATAAAATATGACTCGCTTGAATCAAAGAAATTTTTTTTTGTTCCAGAAGGATGATCAAGCATAATTCAAGTTAAAAAATGAAAGTTTCAACTCCAATATCAATTAAACGATTTTAAGTTTAATATTAAGAATAAAAAATTTATTTTTGAATTGAATTTTTTTACGAGAAAAAAATCAAGCTATGTTAATCAAAAGAAAAAAAAAAATCTGACATATGTTTGATTTATCAAAATATATATTAAAGAGTTCATTAACTACATATAATAAAAAAGAGTCTCATTAACAACGTAAAAAAGCAACATACATGGGATTGGCTACAGTCCTTTATTCTTACCATTCTCTTCATGTCCTCTTCTTCTCCACTACTTATCTCAGTCTTTAGATTGAAATCTAAGCAATTCATATTTAATATTTCATAAAATTATTATTTTAAAAATAATATTTTAAAATATTTTTATCACATGTTTTAATTATCATAACTAAAAATTAGCCTTTTTTAATTTATTTAATTATTTGATATTTTAAAAATATTTTTATAAACATTAAATATAAACCGCTCAGATTTTAATCTAAAGACTAAATCAGTAGAGAGGGGAAGTAGATGAGAAGAGAACGGTAAAAGCAAAGGACCGTAGCCAATCCCAACATATATATCACACAAGTCAAAATTGTGTGATTAATGTAGTTTGCCTTTCTTTTTTGAAAAAAATAAATAATTCAAGTTCTTCCAAAAATAATAAAATTTGCTATTCACAATATTTGACTAAAAATCATTTAATTAATATTTGGGGTTATGATTTTCTTTTCACTTTTTGGCTTTAATTATTCTTAATGATTCTTCTAAAACACAAAAAAAAAAAAAAAAAAAATCCTTTGCGAATTATATATTTTTTATTATGTATTAGTGTTGATATATATATATATATTTAATTAAAAAATTAAGTTATCGAGCAATAAAACTCTTTTAAGAGGATATATAAGACCAGGAGAGGACAATAAAATTGTTTCACCCATATTTTGAAATTATAAATTGGGTCAATAACTTAATTAGGGATTTGTTAAGTTGAACAACTTGATTTTGAATTTTCCTATTTCAGACAACTTTATATAGGATTTTCCCTTATTAATATAATTTTAACTAAATAAAAAGGACCATATTTACATCTAAGAGATTGAAAAGGATGAACATTTGCATTATATACTTGACGGAGACTAACTACTAACCCTAACTTTAAGGATCTTGGAAGGAGACCTAAGTTATCCTCCCTCTCTTTGGTGAGGACTCCACATTCCACACACTTTAATTCATACCATTAGACTTCTATTTATAGGATTTTACAAGATTAACTATCTCATTAAGATCTTAACTAATAAGGGTAAGGATCTCAACTAACTAATGATTTTATATCTCCAACATCCTCCATCAAAATAAGAGAATCTCTTTAGTGTTTTCTCTTTATTTTTTTCATCGCATTTTCTTTACTTACACTTTTCTCTCCAACCAAGTGTCGCGGTCACTACAAAAAAACAGAGAACCAATGACGGAATTTCATTCCATCACTAGCTAATCCATCACTAATCCCTCACAAATTCTATTACTAAAATTAGCTATGGAATTTTTCCTTCCCTAAATTAGTGATGGATTAG
This sequence comes from Inga laurina, assembly GCA_963855925.1. Classification (NCBI taxonomy): domain Eukaryota; kingdom Viridiplantae; phylum Streptophyta; class Magnoliopsida; order Fabales; family Fabaceae; genus Inga; species Inga laurina. The sequence goes on along the minus strand of OY979701.1, from coordinate 50,020,560 downwards.
CAATGGAATAACATTCCGTGGCTAAATTCAGTCACTAATTCGTCTCTAATTCTGGCATTAAAAATTAGCTATGGAAATTAGTGACGAAAAAATTTGGTCCCTAATTTCTGTCCCTAATTCGTCACCAATTTCTGTCAAAAATATTTTGTGACGCAATTAGCGACTGAAATTTTGTGTCATTGAACCGTCTCTAATTTCAATGACTAATAGTTAAATTTTTCAAAAATTAGATTCTTTTCATAATTATAAATTTGTTAAATAATTTAAATTTTTATAAAATTACAATAAAAATATTAGAATAAATAAATAAAAATTATTAATTCTTATTTATTATTAAAATTGAAACTATAATATCATATATTTGAATTTTTAATAATATATTATATACAAATAAAAACAAAAATTTAATAAATACAAAAAAATAAAATATATAATAAACTAACTAAAAATATATATTAATAATAAAAATTTAGGTGGAATGTTTACATAAATTAAAATAAGAAAAATAAATTGAAATATTTAAAATATATTAGATTTTGTATTTCTAGTTTTGTTTGCAAAGTGAAACATATGTGTATGTGTGTGTGTGTGTGTGTGTGTATGATTTTGCATTTAAATTGCACAGATTGCTCTTAGGTCAGCTGGCAAAGGCACTGACATATGTGTGAGAGGTCATGGCTTCAAATCCTAACTTGGTCATAAAATGTAACCAATTTGTCACTTGGACACGTGGCGCACAATGGAGGGTGACATGTGGTGGCCGGAGGCAAGGTGGTGGTGGCTGATGGGGATACATGGTTGGTAATGGACACGTGGTGGCCGCCGGTAAGGGATATGTGGAGGCTTGTGGTGAGGAAATGTGGCAATTTAAAGTATATAAAAAAAATATTTAGTGACAGATTAGGGGCGGAAATTATGTTGCTAATTAAGGATGGAATCCTTCGCTAATTAGTGAATTTTGTTGCAAATTAGCAACGGAATTCAAAATTTAATCACTAATCAATTAATAATGGTCTTTTTATCAACGGAACAAATTCTGTAGTTAATTTTGTCACTAATATGGTTCCGTCGCTAATCTGTCACTAATTTTTGTCACTAAACTGAGTAGTGACGGAACTTCTGTCACTAAATTTTATCACTAACACTACTACAAAAAACGCTTTTAACGTCCCTTTTTTGGGCCTTTTAACGTCTGAAAACAGAGGGATGTCTATCTGAGCATCGTAGAAAAAACTGTCAATAACGTCCCTAAAATAGGGGACGTCTTTTGGTCAGATTTTAGACATCCCCAGTAGTTACTGGGGACGTCTAAAGTGTTTCTAAACCACTTTAGACGTCCCCAGTCAAATTGAGGACGTCTAAAGTGCTTTAGACGTCCTCAGTTTGACTGGGGACTTCTAAAGTGGCACTTTAGAAATCCCCAGTTTAAACTCGGGACATCTAACGTCACTTTAGAAGTCCCCAGTCAAACTGGGGACTTCTAAAGTGGCACTTTAGAAGTCCCCAGTTTAAACTGGGGACGTCTAAAGTGGTTCATAAACACTTTAGATGTCCCCAGTTTGCACTGGGGACATCTAAATTTTTTTTTATGGCCTTTTATATATACATCACTGTCCGACAAATTTAAACTGCAGAAATTAGATAGAAGAAATATTGCATAAACTAGAATGGAAATAACAGCAGTTCAGCACTATCTAATAAACATGTTATCCAACAATCTAATAGTATGTACAACAACACAACTCTAATTCGCACCTTGAAAATTCATCCCAAAGAACCATACACGCATTTGAGGCAAAACTCTGACATATTTTTGTAATTTAGTTGACTTTTGAATAATGTTAAACTAGACTAACCTAAGCCAAACCAAATTCATTCCTAAGTATCATTGTCATTTTTTTAACTCATGTCAATATATATACATCACCGAGTTGAAGTCTGCTGACGAAAAAAACGAGTATGCAATAATGACAGTCCATTTCCATATCAAGCAAATTAGAAGCAGATTAAAAGTATGCATATACAAGTTACTCTGTTTTTCCAGTTTCATAATCTGATTTAAATTAACGGTTACAAGCATTTGTTCAATCATTTGTATCCAAAGTTGTGGGAGTGAGAGACAAACCTGTAGACGACGGAAATGGAGATGACTCACGGTGCCACCAGCTAGGAAGACGATAGTTGTGAAAGGGAGATGCAAATGATGGTGCTCTCGTCAAAGAAGAGAGAGGGAAAAATAGAAATATGATTATGAGAAAGAGGAAGGCAGATAGGGAAGGAAGCACAGGAAAGGGAGTTGCAGCAACGAACTGAGAAAGAGGAAGGAAGACGGGAAAGGAAGCAAGGGAAAGGGGAAAGAGGAAGACAGCTTGGAACGAAGCTCACGAGGGAAGACGAAATGAAGCTTGGGGAAGGAAAATAAAGCTGCTGGCCTGCTGCTAATGGGATGGGTGTCTGACAGGCTTTTCTGCGTCCCCAGTCATAATAGGGACGTCTAAAGCTCACTTTAGACGTCCACAGTTTGACTGGGGACGTCTAAAGTGAGGTTTAGACGTCCCCAGTCACACTGGGACGTCTAAAGTGGTTCAAATTTTTTTTTTTTTAAAAAACAATTCAACCAGCGCCAATATTTTCCGCTAAATATTGAACTTTGGGCGTCCCTAATTTAAAAAGGGACGTTCTTTAGGGTCGTTAAATGTCTAGTTTGTAGTAGTGTAATTTGATGTCTTTTTGTAGCGAGTAATCAAGTTCAAAATACTTACTACTCATGCCTAGCCTAACTCAAAGTGGCAAATCACATCAAAAGCATGTTCCATCCAAAGGATTCCCAATAAGTATTATAAATAAGTAAAATTTATTATTAATAAGTTAGGATCAAAATGATATTTTGTTCTCTTAAACTCGTTTTTTCTTCATTTTACAGCTTCATGAACTCTTTGATTAGAACTTCTGCCTCAAGATGGTGGAAAGTTCTCTGTTAAGACGCGTATCCGTAGGATCTATTTTTAAATTTCCTCACCGAATTAATATGTCTCATGTCACTCCCTATATGTAGCAAGTTTATATGTAGCAAGTTAGTCGTAACTTTGACCTTCTCCCTCATAATCTAACTATGACTGTTGGATTTTGGGTCCAAGTTCGCCATTGATGGGCTGGACTATTTGATTAGGATATAAGTTGCCTAATCAAATAAGAAATAAATCAGCATTAATTATGGATTAAGAAATAAGTTAGTATTAATTATGAGATTGTTAATTAAGAAACAAGTCATCATAATTCAGGAAATTAATTGAGAATTAATTCTCCTAATTACTAACTTGGAAGGCAAGAAGGGTGCATATTATTTCCTAATTAGTGGCCACCCTAAACCACTATAAACAGGATATACCTCTTTCAGCTATATCTCACTTTTGTCATTGAACTATCTGGCAATCTCTCTTCTCTCCTACCATTTTTATTATTCTGGTGATCTGCTGTACCAATCCTAATTAGACTCTAGTAGTCTAATAATTGTGTGGACACTATTATGTTCAAGTTATGGAGCACTGGAGCTTTTACCCCGATTCGATCGTGGATTCGTCCCGGTACGCTAATCCATCCTCTCTCTTTATTTTTTTCCTACAATGATCTTACCTTTTATCATCTCAATCCTACCGGTGTGAGAGGAAGACATATAATATATTTAAGATCTTAAAGAAAAAAATATCAATAGTGGGAGAAAGATAATTGGAGGCAGGGTCTGATTCCGACAACAACATAGACAATGGATGAAGAAATCAAAAGGAAATAATAATATAGTATACTTTGGATGATGAGGGTTGTGAGGTGTGTTAGGGTACACTCCAACGAGGGATAAAGCGTCGTGCGTCAGAGACAATGGACTTCTGGTCTTGTGTCCACGACGAGAACAAGGCCATTTTTCTTCACTTCTCTTCTCAAAGCTCTCAAATGAAGGTGACATTTATTGCTATGGATATCATACGTTGAGATAATAATAATAATAGCATAAACATAAAGGATAATAGAACAGAAGCCCACTCGTTGGTAAAATTAATAAGTATGATTCCAATATACTTAATAGACACATTAAAGGATTAGCTTATCACTGATGTGTTATTTAAAGAGAAAAAAATAACAGCTGCAGACTGTACGATTTGGTATGGATAATATAAACTCTATCTATGAATGTAAATAGTATGCTATAGCTGAATTGTCAAATACCTAACATATCCAAATTGCATGTGGAGATTACAAATCCACTGTTTTCAGCAGATTCAACCAAGTTTCCTTAACCAATAATAATATTGCAATCATATATATTATGGTATATGGTTTTCTTAAAAAATGAATTATATAATTATACAAAACGGTGTGGTACTTATACTAAGCATTATTATACTCCCTTTTGTGTTGTTAAATATACACTCGCATACATATATATCACATGTACACCTTCATATACAACAAAAGGCATGGCTTATTAATTACTTTAATTGGCTCTTATTAATTTTTTTTTTGGTGAACAATTGGCTCCTAATTTTGAATGATCTTGTTTACTGCTGTTTCAGCCGGAATTCAAAAGGCAAACTCAGTTCGATTCTACTATATATTACTCATTTAACTGCAAAATGAGTTACAAAAGAAAGGCACACATGCATCTTGAAACCTAGAAAGAGACCCGATAATATACCTAAGAGAATAGACGTAGCCAACTTACTTGGGTAGGAGGCTCCGGAGAGACACATACCAGCAAAATGACGTGTTTGTGATAGATATGGTTGCAAATTGTTTCCCACTTTACCCTCTAATAAGACTCTTACTCTGCAACAGTAAAAGAAAAGGAACATACGTCATTATTGAGAAAATTAGAAATCCCAACCTTGCCTACGGTTAGGCCCATTCTCTAGATTGCATAAGAAACATTAATTTGGGCTCTAAAAGCCCATATTGTTGTAGCCCAAGCCATTTAAAAGTCCTTATTGTGTTCTAAAAAGATGTCCATGAGGACACAATTGTAGCCTTCCCTTCAAAATTCCCCATGCTATATCACACATTCAAATTCATTCAGATTCTGACCATACTTGAGACCATGGGTTCAGTGATATTTTTTTTTGCCCGAAAAAGAGAAATTCATTACTTAAGCAACCACATAACAAAACAGTAGGAAATATCAACAGTCTGAAAACTAAAGACAAAGCATAAAAAAGGAAATACCCAGTCTAAAAACAAACACAGCAATTATCCATGATCATCAACAACAGCAGCAACATCCATGTCCACTAATCTGTGTAGTTGAGTTGGAGGTCTCCACGTCCAGTCAAATGGGCAAGACCTCTTCAACGAAGCTTTAGTAATCCAGTCGGCAACTAAATTGGTTTCCCTAGAAATCCACAAGAGAGAGTGATTTGGAATAAGATTCCTTTTAAAAACGATGTTCTCAATAAGATTCTCACACCTCCAGCCAGGGCAAATATTATTCTTATTAATACAATTAACCAGAGTAAGATTATCAGTTTCAAAAATGACATCTTCAAGCTAGTTCTCGATAGCATAATCGAAAGCATCATTCAAAGCCATGGGTTCAGTGATATATATGAGCATAATGATGCTCATCGATGCAGAGAGATCTGCATTGTCTAAACTCAGTTTGAATGGTTTATATTTAAAATTTTAGTTGATGATTTTTAAACGAAAGAAATAGTTTTTTTTTTTTTTTTGTTCAGTGATATATATGAGCATAATGATGCTCATCGATGCAAAGAGATCTGTATTGTCTAAATTCAGTTTGAATGGTTTAGATTTAAAATTTAAGCTGACAATTAAAGTATAATCTTTATTTTAAATTCTGTACACATTTAAATAATTCTTTCTTAGAAAATAAAAGTAAAAGAAAACTAAACATAGACTATCCATCCATATCTAATTTAGACGATCCATATGTAGTGCTACACTCAGTCGCACTTGACACCATTACTAATCCAACGCTAATATTGCATCATTGTTTGCTACTTATTATATGGGATGAAAAGTTCTAGACTGCTGATTGAGGAAAGTTCAATAGAACGAAGAGAAGGACAAGGCGAGCGAGCGAAGTACTTCCCACTAGCTGTCGTCTCATGACTTGTTTTTTTGTTACTAGTATTTATTTATTTTTTCTTTCATGTTCATGTTCATGCATATTGTAGGAGGACAATATACTACACCAGAATTTTCTTTCGTGGTACAAGAAAAGAAAACGATGTTCCCCCTTGGTAAGCATCTTTGAAGGCTTTTGTATTATTTAGGTATCAAATATTACAATTTTTTTGGGTGATACAAGCGTTACATTTCTTACCAACTGTCTGTAAATTCCGATGTGAGTAATAGTTCGATCATATTTTTATGCGTTCTCATGGCGAATTGATTATATATGCTTATGATAAAAATAGTACGTTATATATTATGATTAATTTTTTAATGGCTTTTTTTATGGTTTATTGTTATTGTAACACATTACTCTAGAATCATTTATCAGAGTTGTTTAGCCATTTAAAAACTACATGTGACCCAATAATTACCCAAAAAAAGACTAAAAGCTTAAATCTTTGTCACAAAGCTCAAGTACCATGAAATAAAATTTTTTTATGAAATTTAGAAAATTCATAACTAAATCAGTTTAACTCCAAACTTAGTGGTTCAAAGCTCTAATTTTCGATCTTAACGAGCACTTTGAAAGAAAAATAAGGCCCGGGTTCACTGTGGAACTATTTTGTTCAAAACACCTATTTATCAAAACTAGACGTATAAATTTGTAGGAATTTTTCTAAATTTCTAGCACAAATTTGAAAACCATGTCTTGTGATCTACACATCCAAAAAATTATGAATTAGGGCTCATTTTAAAGGTCTAGATGTGTACTATAATACCATTAAATTTCATAATCTGGTTAAATCATTTGCCCCATCAAATGTCTCTTCGTATTTCACGGCTTATCAATAAAACAAAAACTAATTAACATAACCTACTTCATACATTTTAGCTAAGTTTTATTCTAGCACTTACCATGATTTCTACTTGGCTCCCATGCTCCTCTTTATGGAGGTTAGATACATATCAAAATATATAATTAACTTTCAAAAATCTTAAATAGAAAGGTGCATTAGCCATTAAACAAAAACTTTAATAGCATTGTTAACATAACAAGCTTCTTAGGAGCTTCCACTTTCAAAATTTCTCCACTAGCTTGCTCTTTCCTTTAGGAGTACTTGCTCTTATTGTCGGCACATGAGAGAAAAGGGGAAAGATTTTAGGGCAACTTATTAGCAAAATATCAACTCAAGATATAATGTACAATGATATAATAAACTAAGCATGTAAATAGCTAATTTATGAAATATACCTTATGAGCACTTACACATGGCCATGACACAAAGTTAAGCAAGGATATTATATATTCAAATGCCTAATTACAACATCCATGACAAATAAACATGCAAGTAACCAAACATAAACTATAAGAGTAAGTTTCACTATCTTAGCTTATGGTTCTTCTATTCCAAGTTACCTCTTCTTGCTTGTGCTTCCTTTGCTTTGCCTCCTCTTTGATCTTGATGGCAAATATCAAACCCTATTGATTTTTCATGTAGGGACATATTTATACACACTTCTTGGCACACTTACATTACATGATTAATCTCTCTCCATAATATCAAATTCTAACTCCTTACTTAACTCATTTAACTTTGTTGTTTGTTACTTTCATATTCTTTAAGGTATAAATTTTTCTTTTATTCTTACCCCGCACGAGACAAATTTTGTATGTGGAATTCATTTGATCTTAACATTATAAAATTCAAACCTCTACCCCAGGACTTCCCTTGGCCAATAAGATATGTGCACTTACGTGATCAACACCCACTAATACTTCCAAACTTATCTTGGGAATCTATTCCCACACAATTTCCTCTTCTAAACCCATTGGGAAAATTATTTTCAATTAATTCCAACTCTTACTCATTAAAATAGTGGCTTTCCAAAACAGAGGATAAGGAAAAGGTCCATGAAAGGAACTCTATTGATTCCACCATCATAGTGTCCTCTATATGCTTTATATGTGTGATTTAGCAATTTAAATCACTTATTTCACATTATATAACCTTAAAACAGCGGGCATTCTTATCCTTACAGTCACAAAATCTTAGTTCAACAAACATCCATCATCATCCATATAACTATAGAACTCTCACACAACACAACTTCTACATCATTTGAGCAATCTAATAACTTTTTATGTCTTGGACAGTAGTTCCCTTTAAATTCTTAATTTTCCAGCTTCATAAATTCCACTTTTAAATTCATTGAGAAGTTTAGATTCAACAAAACTAAATTCTCCCTGTTAAAATTACTTTGGCTAAATAAGGGAGGAAGAATTAAGCTTGGTTTCATCATCTTATACAAAAATTAACATCAAAACCGAGGGTAGTTACCACTTTTAACATCCAAATTTGGACATCATGATGCATTCCAACATCAAACCAATTACTAACACTTATTTCACACATTTGACTTAACTTATGATCACCCTAGCCTCTAGAAAAAAAATCATACAACTTTTCTCTTTAATCTGAAATTTTCCAGATTTGTGATTTTGCTTCCGGAAATTTGAATCTCAATATACAATAACATTTACCCACATGCAACAACTTCCAATGCGCTAAATCACTAATTACAAACTCTATCCATGTCTATATACGTTCTCTTATGCTTCTCTCTCTTTTTATTAAGCTTTCTCCCTCAAGATTCAAACTTTCAAGAATGCTCCACTTGCAGAATAATTAATCAAATGAGAAAACACAAGTAGGATTCTTGTGGGTAATTGAAATTACCTATGGAAGTGCTTGCATGTGAGTTTGAGCACTTGAAATTCCTCCCCCTCCTCTGCCTCCAATTTTTCCTCTCCCTCTCTCGGTTCTGGATCAGATCGAAAATGAGGATTGTGTGGTTGCTGAATAGGCTTGAGTGAAGAGGAAATTATTTTTATATTGCTTTGGGTTCCACACACAAGCAACTTACCACATAGTTAGCCTCTTTATTTTGGCATTTCATGAAGCCGATTATGGTATTTTTAAATTTGAGCCAAACATTGGCCGCCATTTCATTGTTTGGGTTTGGGATAGTGATTGGACCATTTTACCCCTCTCTACCAGCACTGAAATTACCAAATAAAGTCTAGAAATTAATATTTAATATTTTATAAAGATTTTCTATCTTAAATAGCTTCTTTACCTTATAAAATAACTTTCCAAAAATTTTTGGGCTAAAAATCATCCTCTAGCTATTTTTCTTGAATTTCCCAGGAAAGTAGGCTCATATTTCCCATAATGTTATTCATCCCACTTTTCGGGAAATCTAACCTCTTCATACATTTTTTTAAATCCTCAAAATAATATTTCATAATGTTTCCTCAATCTTTCTAGGCCTCTAAATAGTTTTGATACTTATTTGTCTTTATCTCCTAGACATTTCACCCCAAAAATAGGCTTTTTATTCAGATTATTAACTTATTAACCAGTATTCACAATTCAGGAGGTTACCATATCATATTGCCATGTGGTGGTGTGATGTGGATCCACTTGCCCATAACCTCCTAAATATGTTCTTTAATTTCATTGTTAGTGATATTATATTTTATAACTACCAAACGGATTACTTTTAATATTTTTCTAAGTTAATGCCGTGTAACCTCGGATTGTTTCAGTCATGCAATTACAGAAATTAATTCTCCTATTTATCTAAACATGTATCTTTTGGGTTAATTGTTTTAAAGTTAGTATCTATAAGTATAAATACTGAACTTAATGTCACACACATACTACAAAAACATTGGTCGAACCTCTATATAAGTAAAAAAGAATGATGAGATAGAGTCCAGTGGAGAAAACAGCAGAGAGGCAAGTGGGTCAAGATCAAAACCTTCGACGGTTTTAATAATGGACCAAAACTTCTCATGAGGAAAAAAAAAAAAAAAAAAAAGAAGAAGAAGAAAGACCAAAACTCCGACAATCATATATGACAAACAATACTTTGAAGTTTCCATTAGCCATTAATCGATAATTGAGATTCATCAATAGTTGGTGTAACGCCGCCCAAATTTAGAAAAATACGGAGTTGCAATCAAAATTTTAAAACTATGATAATTTTGGAAATCGTTTTAAAAATGAAAAATTATCTACAAAAATTAAATAGGGTTTGGGAGTCAATTGTGCATGGGAAGGTGTTAGGTTCACCACAACACTTGTTTAAAAGAATAATTGCCCTAAGTCAATTATTTAAAAATAAATATGGCATTTAATTTTATTAAAATTACCCAAAAAAGAAATAAAAATATTTAAAAAAATAAATAAAATGAAAAATAACGAAAAAATGTTTATTTTCCAAAATTGAAACAAAGGGAAAATAAAGAAAAGAATATTTATATACAAAAATGGACTTAACATAGGAAGATGACCTAAGGGCAACATATCCTTTAAAGGGACCAAATGTCATGTAGTTTAGGGTAAAAATGCATGTCATTTGAGGAAAAGGTTCCTTTAATTTATTTGAGAATTTTTTTTTTTGTTGGTTTGTGTTTTTTTTATTTTTTTAAAAAGAAAATCTATTTATTTTTTATTTGAAAAAGATTCTGGATTAAACTTTCTTCAGAGGTTCCAATAATCTCACAGAAGAATAATCATTTTTATGCTGTGGAGCTTCCAAAAACCTCACGCGGCATAAAATTTTTTTAAAATTTTATTTTCCTTTTCAGAAAAAAAGAGAAAATTTTTTATTTATATTTATAAAAATTATTTTTAAATTATATTTTTTAAAAAAAAGGCACAACCCACATTGGTATGCCTGCAGAGGTTCTGAAAACCTCACACGGAATAGGTTAAAAGAAAGAGAAGCTTCCAAAAACCTCACACGGCATAAAAATATTTTAAAATTTTATTTTCCTTTTCAAAAAAAGGAGAAAATATTTCATTTTTATTTATAAAAATGGGTTTTAAATTATATTTAAAAAAAGGCACAACGCACATTGGTATGTCTGCAGAGGTTCTAAAAAACCTCACACGCGATAGGTTAAAAGAAAGGGATGCTAAAGATGAAAAGGAGATCAAAATATCATGTGGATAAAATAATAACAAATGCACAAATAAAATTCATTTGTCACATGATTAAACATGGTGTGAATAAGAGCAAGAGACACAAATCATAATTCAGCAACTGAAGCATATATTAAGGGGGAACAGAGAGTTAAAGAAACACACCTTTCAATGTTGTTTGTGCTGAATATCTATCAATGTTCAATGGCAACTATGATGTCAACAAGCATCACTTATTCAACGGCGATTTTAACACTTCTTCGATACACTCAGCTCTTGTGCAGCAACTTATTAAATGATTAATCTCTCGCAATGCGATCCGCCTTTCACTTTGAACCTCCCGTCCGCATTTGATCCGCACAAAAGAAGAAAAAGAACAGGGTAAGAGTGAAGCAACAACCAACAATTAACGGGAAGAAATTGTACAATTATTGGAAACTCAAACCAAGTATCAAACTTTTGCTCTTCAAAAGAATATTAAGAAAAAATGGTAGTGCATTAACTCTTAAGCATACTTCACTTTTGTAGATCTTTTCTCCTTGAGCTCCTTTCTCTTGCAAAAAATCCTTATATGTCTTGCTCTCTCTTATGCTCCCCTTTAATTTAAATAGGTATTACTTACGGTTTTGCCTCATTAATGTATTTTTTAATTTTTCTTTTTTCTTTTTTTATTTCCTTCTATTAATGACAGTGGTCAATTTGGACCACAAACATCATAAATGAAAACATTTTTTTATATTTTTTGATTTTCTTTTAATGAATGACAATGTCAATTTAAACCTAATCATCATCAATGAGAGGACTTTTTTTAATTTGTTTGTTTTTTTGATTTTCCTTTTTAATGAATGATGATTGCCAATTTAGACCCCAATCATCATCAATTAGATGATTTTCTTATTTTCTCATTTTTATTTTTTATTTTCCTCTTTAATAAATGATTATTTTCAATTTGGACCTAATTATCATCAATGGGATTATTTCAAATATTGTTATAAAAGGAGAACAAATGAAAATACAAAGCTAAGTTAGTCACCAACAATTGACGGAGTTACGAAAAAAATTCTAGAATTTTTGAATCTAATCATTATTGACTCTGAATTAAATAAATTTTTTCATACAAGTAGGGCTCCGAAAAAATATGTTCACAATTGACCAAGAAAAAAAAGAGATTCATTAATAATTCCTGAGTTCAAATCTTATGGCAGAGCTAACAAGCAAAAGTAGTAAAATGAAGTGACTAATAATATTTAAATAGCATCTTTAATTCAAGAAACGAGAAAAAGTCAAACAACAACGAGGCATCTTCACCATTTGTCATGCCAAAAAATAACTTCAGTCCATATTATATATTAATCCTTTCAGTTCTTAATATAAGAATGAGTTAATTTTTTTTGAGAAATTAAAAAAATTAAATAAACTATATTGAAGTATTAATATTTATCGTTAATCATTAAATTAATTTTCTTAACTTATAAACAGATATATAATCAAATGATATACAATATAAGCTATGATTAAATGATTGATTTAGCTTTCTCAATATCTCTAAGAGAACGTCAACTAACTCTTATATTAAGGATATGTGGTAGTATTAAATTTTTTATTTAATTATTTCTATGTAGAAAATAATAATTAATATTATAATTTATAAACACTTATATTAACGCATGAGCGCGCCCACGAGTTTTTTTAGGAATTTGACCTCACACACCGTGCAGCTTGGGCCGCCTCAGGTTATTTAGCCCTTCTAAATAAACGAAAGTTAAGGAAAAAAAAAAGGATCCATCGTTTGTACCAATATAAAAGTCAAACAAAAACAAGGCAACCATCCTCTGCGCCATTCGGATATCACAACACGCCAATGAAATTGATGGACGGGCATCTCCCAACAAATTTCAGAGGCTGAACTCAGAACATGGCTTCACCACTGCGATTACTATTGCAGCCATATGGCAATCCAAACGATCTCACCTTCATCCCTTAACTTCAGCAGCAAAACTATGTATAGATATGATTTTTTCTTTTTATTGATGTGGAAAAGTGAATTCTGAATCACGACTCTCTCGACTGGGTTTTCTCTCCTGGGATCTGCCCCCTTTGAGTTTGCTTCTGAATGGATGACCAAAGCCATCGGAAAATTCCGCCTGATCGGCCATCTAATGCATTGGTTTGTGGTAGCAAAAAGAAAAGCAAGAATGGAACTACCAATGAACCTGTTCAGGATGAGGCGATGGACGAGGAATCAGGCCCTGCTAGTCAAGTTGCAGAGGTTGGTGCCATGACATTTGATGATGGTGAGGGAAATATGGACCTTGTTCCTGTGACTAAGCAAATATCATACAGAGATTCTCTGCTTGGTTTTAACGGAGTTGACAATAGTGGAAGTCAGATGGAAGAGGATGAGCTCTTGTCTGATGTATTCAACAAAGAGTGGGAGCTTCGGGAGTGGTCTGAGGAGTGCATGGAGATGATGAATTATTATCCAGTTGTTCCCATTGAACCAAAAGAATACGCCGAATGGTGTAAACCATGGAACACTACCCTCATCATCACAGTGTTGGGGAAAAGATTTAACGTATATACTTTAAAGGAGCATTTGAGACGCATATGGGGGTTTGCAGAATTTGATCTCATTGACCTTCCAAATAAATATTTTGTTGTTAATTTACAAACAAACAGGGGTGGACTGAGATTTATAAACAGGTGCTTTATGAAGGGCCATGGGTGGTTCAGCAACACTGTGTGATAGTTCAACAATGGTCAGCCAACTTCGATCCTTTTAGTAATCAAATGGGAAGGTTGGTTTCCTGGGTTAGGATCCCTCATATCCCAATACAGTGCTATAATAGAACCTTTATTGCTAGATTAAGTAACCAGATCGGACGAACGCTAAGAGTGGATATGAACATCTTAACAGAGTCTAGCAATGATCCTATGAAGGTCGAAAGGGCAAGATATGTGAGAATTTGTGAAGAGCTGGATTTAAGGAAGAGACTGGTACCAAGAGTTTTGGTGGCGAATGTAGCTTATAATGTGGTTTATGAAGGACTTAATGTGATTTGCTTCAACTATGGACGGTACGGTCACCGCCGGGAAACTTGTCCGTCTTCTTATCGACCAGAACCTTGTGTTCAAGGAGATAACACAGGTTTATAGCTGAAGTTAGTGAAAGACCAATCGGAACTACCACTGGTGAAGCCGGTGATGAATATTGAAGATAGGGGTGTTCAAAGTGTCCCGGTTCTGGACATTTTATCTCGGAAATTTCCCGTCCCGGTTTTTTTTTTTTAATTTTTTTCCTTAAAAAATAAGTTATTCTTTTATTTTTTTATTTTTTATCCCATAAATTAAGTTATCATTTGATAAAATGTATATCACATATGTAGTTAGAGTTAAATCGTATATATCGTGATACCAATCCTAACTATATAATGTATAAAGATAATAATAAAAATGATGAATGTGATAATAATAATAATAATAATAATAATATGTTATTCTTCAATTATAGATCAATTTGTATAATTTTTATGACCTTTTTAGGTGTTAAATAATAACTTTAAACACTAGATTATAGAAAATTTAACTAATATAATAATATTATTGAAACCGGGAATTCCCGGTCCCGGTCCTAGGAATTCTTGGTGCTAGTTATACAGAGACTGGGAATGATTTCCCTCTCTCGACTATCCCCAGGACGGGAACCGGGAATGGGTGATCCCAGTCCCAGTTAGACATTTGAACACCCCTAACCGAAGAGAAGTTTGGTGAATGGATGTTGGTGGGTAACACACAGAAGACTTGGGCATCGAGGATGGGGTTATTAAAAAATCAAATTACTGAGCCAGGGAAGGGTGATCGATTTGCCAGGAAGGAAGGAAAGGGATTACCACGCACACGATTTGACCTTTTGGCGGCATTCGATGATGATGAGGTTGCTATTGGAAATTGTGCCCTAAGGGCCAATCATTGTACTTTGAACATTATTATTTTAATGAAATTTCTCCATTCTGTTATCATATTATTTGCATGTTAACTGTGATAATTGTATCCTTGGATAATTCATGAAGATTGTCCTAAAATGTCCCTGGTCGATCATATATGCGGGAGCAGAGATGAAACAAGACCAGTATGAATTTGATAAGATAAGAAGATACGAATCAAAATCTTAGGCACTTGTGAGAGTACAAGGTGCTGGACCGACCCACTATGAGAAAGCTACATAGATCAAGTCATAAGTTTTTCTCATGTATAACCACGTCACAATGCCCTTAGACCTGAGGTCATCATGGATTCCTACATGAGAGTTGCTAAGCTTTGAACTAGTCAAAAATCACTTTTGACCGAGTGATGATAATGGCTATGATCAGGCTTAGTGGTTTTTCATGCAGAGGAATATGAATGATCAAGATGGAATTTGTCCCTCACATTAGTAGAGAGATATTCATTACTACAAAAAATGGTTTTAACGTCCCTTTTTTAGGCCTTTTAACGTCTGAAAACAAGGGGACGTCTATGTGAGCGACATAGTAAAAAATGGCAATAACGTCCGTAGATAAAAGGACGTCTAAAGTCTGGACATTAGACGTCCCCATTTTAAAAAGGGACGTCTAAAGTGCTATACTAACACTTTAGACGTCCCCATTTTAAAATGGGGACGTCTAAAGTGGGACTTTAGACGTCCCCAATTTAAAATGGGGACTTTAGACGTCTAAAGTGCTTTTTTTTTTTTGAAAAAAATCGTTTATATTACAGATTTGGATTCTGGACTAAACAGTATTTAAAACTAGAAATTACAGATCATCATCAATAAAACTATAGATCTAGTATCTAAAATCCGAATCTACACAATAATAACTCCAAAGTTGAAATCTCATAGGGAGAAGATGAAAACAATAAGAGGAATTAGTTGCAAAAAACTTATCTCCTTCTATTATTAAAATTCATTTTCTCGTAATAATGAATAGAGAAGAGCGACAAGGAGAGATGAACCTCGTTTTCTCAGCGGGAACGTAGCCATGAAGCATGTTTCAGAGTCCTGATCTACAAACCATAACAACACAAGTTAGAAGATAAAATAGAAGGAAAACCCAAAGAAAAAAGAGAAAGAGGATAAAATAATAAAAAATGGTAAGAAAGCATAACAGATCTGGAGGTGAAAAAAAGAGAGAGAAAGGAAGAAGCAAGAGTAAAAGGAGCATATAAAGAAGAAGAAGCAAGAGTTTAAGGCGTGGTGGTAGTGTCTCTTATTGTGTTTGCGGCGATGGGAAGGGAAAGATGAGTGTAAAAGTAGTATACAACTGACAAATAAAGACTGGCAGAAAAAATTTGAATTGTTTTTTTGCGTCCCCAATCTAATTTAGGGACGTTTAAAGTTGTTCAGTTATTTTTTTTAAAATTTTTTTTACTTTAGATGTGACTTTAGACGTCCCCATATACATTGGGGACGTCTAAGGTTTAAAAAAAAAATTTAAAATGAGGGACACCCTTTCGCGTCCCTCATTCCTTTGGCGTCCCTAATAATAGTATTAAGGATGCCAAAATGGCGTCCCTATATATAAATGAGGGACGCCAAAAGGTGTCCCTTATTTAAAAAAAAATATTTTTTTTAAAACCTTAGACGTTCCCAATGGTTTTTTTTTTTTTACTTTAGATGTCCCTAATTCAAATAGGGACATTTAAAGTCTGTAAAGTCACACTTTAGAAGTCCCTATTTAAATTGGGGACGTCTAAAGTTATTTAGTTCTCACCCATAATTACAAAAATACCACCGTCTTTAGTTCTTACTTCACTTTTTTAAAAAGGGACGTCATTTAGGGACGTAAAATATATATTCTGTAGTAGTGATTACTGGGCCCCTCGATGAGTGAGTCTGAGAAATGTATGGCCATACTACAATGGAAATGAGTTTCCATTTCTATTGTCAGGCTACTCAGGAATCGAGAAAGTAATGGTCAGGAACAAGAGGATGACATTATCCATGCCTTATCCTTGATCGATATATCGTGTGACAAAAGGGACGTGACATGGTGAAGCTTCATGGCACACCAAAAAATATCATTTCCGATCGAGATCCACAATTCACTTCGAGATTCTGGAGAGCATTACATGAGGCATTGGGTACTCAGTTGAGGTTCAGTACGGCTTATCATCCTCAAATGGATGGACAGTCGGAGAGGACAATCCAGACACTGGAAGATATGTTACGAGCGTGTATTCTTGACTTTAAAGGAAGTTGGGATCGATTTCTTCCACTTGCAGAGTTTGCTTACAACAATAGCTATCATGCGAGTATCCAAATGGCTCTGTATGAAGTGTTGTACGGAAGGAGGTGCCAATCGCCTTTGTGTTAGAATGAATTATTAGAAAGGAAGTTGTATGGACCGTATCTTGTTGATTAAACTTTGGCACAGATTCGGATTATTCGTAAGAGGTTGTTTGCAGCGCAGAGTCGATAGAAAAGCTACGCTGACAAGAAAAGAAGACCTCTAGAGATTGCAATGTACTTATCTTCTGTCAATGAAAGAAACACTGTGTACTATTTCTTGCTAAACCATGATACAAGTAAGTCTCCAAGAAACTGTCATTGTCCACTTGTGCTCTTTTTGTCAGTCTTGTATCCTCCTTTAGGATACCAAATACCTAACTTTATTGTGTCGATAAGATATCTGAAGATTCATTTGTTGGTTTTAGCATATGATTCTTTTGAAGCTGACTGATATCTTGCACACATTCCAATATTGAATTGAATGTCAGGTCTACTTGTAGTGAGATAGAGTAATGATCTAATCACTCCTCCATCTTTACTAATGTTATAGTCTACTCTATTGACATCTACATCAAGCAACGTAGTTGAACTCATAGGCATGTCTATTCCATTTGCTTGATCCATCCCGTATTTCTACAATAGTCCTTTTAGGTATTTTGTTTGAGATATGAAAATTCCATTCTTTCTTTGCTTAATTTGCAACCCAAGAAAGAAGTTTAATTCTCCCATTATTGACATCTCAAACTCCTCCTGCATTATCTCAAAAAATTCTTTGCATAGAATTTTATTAGAAGCACCAAAAATAATATCATCAACATATATTTGAACTACCAAAATATCATTTCATTTTCATTTTATAAAAAGTGTTGTATCAACTTTTCCATGTACAAAACCTTGGTCGATGATAAACTTAATAAGTATTTCATACCATGCTCTAGGGGTTTGTTTTAAACCATATAATGCTTTTCTTAATTTGAAAACATATTCAAGCTTAGTTACATCCTCAAAACCTGGAGGTTGTTCTACATATAATTCTTCCATGATGTAGCTATTTAGAAATGCACTCTTTACATCCATTTGATATAGTTTGAATCCTTTGATACATGCAAAGGCTAAGAGTAATCGTATATCTTCCAATCTTGCTACTGGAGCATACGTTTCCTCATAAACAATACCTTCTTCTTGATTATAGCCTTTAGCCATCAATCTTGCCTTGTTTCTGATAATGATTATGAATTCATAAGTTTGTTCTTGAGTACCCATTTAATGTCAATAACCAGATGATCTTTAGGCCGGGGTACCAAATCCCAAACTTGATTTCTTTCAAATTGGTTGAGTTCTTCTTACATGGTTGTGACCCAATTGTTATTTGATAGGGCTTTGTCAATATTAGAAGGTTCAATCTCAGAAATGAATACAAAAAAAAAACTAACTTCATTTAGGATTTTGTTCATAGTTCTAACTCCCTCATTTATATCTCCTCTAACTTGATCTAGAGGATGGCTATTGTTATATTTCTAGGCTCTAGGTTGTCCTGATCTATGTGGTTATTCTTCTTTATTTGTTTGGTCAACCTCAAGATTGAGAGATTTAGGAATATGTTACCCATTCTCTTGATTCATAATTATTTCCTGCTCATCGTCAATAATCTTATCATAGGATTCAAATTCATCAAATACAACATGAATTGATTCTTTAATTACACATGTTCGTTTATTGAAAGCTATGTAAGCCTTGCTTCAGTTAGAATAGCCTAGGAATATTCCTTCATCAGTTTTGGGATCAAACTTCCCCATATTATCTTTACCATTATTGTGAATAAAACATTTACAACCGAAGATGTGTAGATGAGCTAGATTCAGCTTCATTCCTTTATAGAGTTTGTATGGTGTCTTTCCAAGTTTCATTCTGATATACACTCTATTTGAGATATAGTATGCAATACTCATAGCGTTTGCCCAGAAAACTTGTGACACATTTTTTTCGTTCAGTATGGCTCCAGCCATTTCTGTGAGCACTCTGTTCTTTCTCTCTATGATTCCATTTTGGTGTGCTATCCTTGGTGCAGATAAGTTGTGATCAATGCCATTGGTGTCACAATATTCTCTAAAGGCTTGATTCTTAAATTCTCCACTGTGATCTGTCCTGATACCTGAAATGAACATACCTTTCTCATTTTGCACTTTCTTGGCAAAAACAATGAATTCACTAAAGGTGTTATCCTTTGATGATAAGAAAATAGTCCATGTAAATCTAGAGAAATTATCAACAATAACTAATGAATATAAATTACCACAAAAAATTTTGACTCTTGTTGGTCATACTAAATCCATATGAAGCAGTTAAAGTGGTATGTTAGTTGTAATTTCAATTCTTGATTTAAAAGATGATTTTGTTTGCTTACCCTTCTGGCATGCATCACAAATTGAATCATTTTTTAAATTTACTTTGGGTAAACCTATTAGTAAATCCTTTTTTAGTAACTTACCTAGTTAGTGCATATTGACATAAGCTAGCCTCTTATGCCATAACTAACTTTCATTGGCATTACTTAGAAAGCAATTTTCAAAAACATTTTTACTCATATCAAGGGTATAGTAGTTACGTTCCCTTTTTGCTCTGAGTTTTGCTTTAAGATTTTTCTTCTCTAATTGTAAATCTTTCTTGCTTACAATTAGACACTCTTCATAGTCAAATGTCACCTAGTTGTCTTTATCTGTGCTTTGATTCATGCTAACCAGATTATGACAGAGGCCTTCAACATAATAAATATCTTTGACTTGAATACCTTTGTTATTTCCAATCTTACCAATTTCTGCTATCTTGCTTGACTGATTTCCTCCAAATTTTACCTTTCCACCTTCTTTAAGCTCTAATGTGGTAAAGTATTTGGGAACACCAATTATCTGTCTAGAGCATCCACTATCTATATAGCATTTGTTGCCTCTGTATGCTTTGAGACATATCTGCAATTAAAAACAATTAAGCTTTAGGTACCCATATCTTTTTGGGTCCTTTTGGGTTAGTACAAGAGCCTTTAGGTACCCATTTATAAGCTCCTATTTTTCCTTTCCTTTTATGAAGGCACATGGAAGTGTACTGACTCCTCCTATTACTAAAATTACAATGCGCAAAAGGATTCGATACATGTACATAATGCTGAAAATAATTCAAATACAATATACCTCATGTTTTCTTTCTTCCTTTCTTTTTTTTCTGATTTGGAGTCATATCTAATAACAAGCCTATCATTCATAAAAATGTTGCACTTTTAAAATGATATTTCGCATCTCACTACCTTTCACAAATTTTTCAATAGTTTTAGTGAAATCAGCATTTTTCTTACTCAAAGAATAACAGTTTTCATAATTTTTGTCAGGCAATTCTTAAACTTATCTTCAAGAATTTTATTCTTCTTTTTTAAAAACAACTAGTTCTTTAACTACTTTGATGAACTCAGAATGTAAAGTATTATACTCGGAAAGTAATTCATCATAGGTAGGATGAGAATCAGTTACCTCTTCTTCTTCTATCTCTTCTTGAGAAACCAGATAGATATTGGCCACTTCCTCTTCTTCATTGCTATCTTTGTCTAAGGAGTTATATCCCCATATAGCTGATATAAATTCTTTCTTTTTGTTGAGGAACTTGCCTTTGTTCTTTTGAACCAACTTTAGACATTCTAACTTGATGTGTCCTGGCTTTTCACATTCATAGCAGATGATGTGTTCCTTGTACTCTCTTCTGCTGCTAGTTCCTCCCTTCTGAAGATTTCTAAATCCCTAGCCTTTCTTGTAAAACTTTTTGAATCATTTTATTATTAGGCCTATTTCGTCATCGTTGAAATCTTCAACTTCTTCTTGAGTTTCTTCCTTTACGTTTAGTGCGAAGATTTTCTTTTTCTTGTCATCGATCTCTTTAAGTTCTCATTTGAACTTTAATTTACTTTCATATTAAGAGAGACTTCTAAATAAAGAAGTGACCAATCTCATTGATTTTTCTTTCTCTATTGTTGTGGCACTAGCCTCCCACTCTAGAGAGAGAATATTTAGTATTTTCCTTACTTGGGTATTCTAATCATAGACTTTCCTAAGTGCTTTGAGTTGATTTATGAGAAGAGTATACCTGAGTTCAAACTCAGCTATTGATTCTCCCGACTTGATTTGAAGTAAGTCGAATTCAGAAACCAGAGTATTGATCCAGTTTTCTTTTATACCTAAATTTCCTTCATGAGCAATTTCTAGGGCTTGCCACATTTCCTTAGCTATTGGAAGTATGCAAATCCTGAAATATTCTTTTGACTTAAGGAGCTTTGAATCATCAAGATTGCTTTGCTGTTAAGGTTTACAAGCTTTTCATCGTAGTCATCGTAATTTGCTAGTGACTTGGGAACTGTTTGTGATTCTTCAATCTTTATTGGTACATAGTTCCCATTTTCAATCACTTCCCATAGTCCTTATTTAATAGCCATTACAAATACTTAAAACTTTACTTTTCAGAAAGAAAAGTGTTCACTGTTGAAACCCAGTGGTCTAGTGATTAAAGCTCTTCCATGAAGTATACCTTCATCCATAATTGTCATCGGATCCTTCTTAGGTTATTATACTTGAACAAGAAGACCTACGCTCTGATACCAAATGTTAGTGCAAGTGTTTCACCCAAAAGCGGGTGAATTGGATGATCGCATAATATTTGAGTGTTAAATGGAAATTGACAGAATTTATAATGTAGTTAAAAGCTAACAGCAATATCACCGAAGTGTACAATAGGAGTTTTACTATATCTCCAAGATTCAGTGGACTCTAGTACACAATAAGTTCCTTCACTGGATACTCACTCCCCCTTATATGATATAATCCAATCCCTACTTTAGATTCCACAACCTTAAGTAATCTCAATAAGAAGTATTAAGTTTGTAATGAAAATCTCTCTCACCGAGTGAATATGGAATTACTGAAGTAAAGAATGAATAAATGAGAAACAGAACAATAATGAATAAATGAGAAATAGAACAAGAATGAATAATTTGATCCTTGTATAGTTCTATGTTTTTTATTGTGATTATTTTTCTCCCTTGAATGCTTCCGTATATAGTTGAATTTGATAGCCGTTGTCAACATTTCAACATGTTCGTTAGAGTTATGCAACTTCTTTTGATTGTTCTTTGTATTTGAAAAATAGCTATTGTGGTATGTGGATCTTACGTCCTCGTAAAGTGATTTTTCTCTGTTTAGCATGATTTCTTCATTCTTTTCCTTTAAAAATATTTCAAACACTAATACAATAAAGTGTTAGTCATAAAGACATTAAATCAATGATTAATAGATAATTATTATGCGTTCTGGATTTATCACTTGAGTAATCCAGCACCATCACTCGAGTGATCCCTATCAGAACTTGGCAGAGTTTGTCAACAAATCTTACTTCATTACTCGAGGAATCATCAAGTGATTTAGGGTCATCATTCGAGTGATCACTCAAGTAATCCCTTGCAAATTTAGGTAGAGAGTCAAAAGCTACTTTTCTTATCTCATCACTCGAGTGATCTCATTTAAAAACTGTAGAGAGTTTTTAAGTCTTTTTTACTGCATTACTCGAGTGATTCAAGGTCATTACTTGAGTGATCCCTTCCAAATTTAGCTAGAGACTTCTACCTGAACAAAAACTCATTCTCTTTTTTCATCATTAGAGTGCTCAATTGAGTGATGGCTTTGTATGCCTCAAAACACTATATTTTATTGTTCAAAAACTGTTGTTCAATCAAATCATTTGTAATATCTTTTATTATCATCAAAACATAGGATCTAACATATATCAGTTGGAATGTTAGAGTCAAATTTTTGGCATTTAGATGGTGATAGCGCAAGCTATATCTTTGGCTTTGAATGCTTTTCAATTTATAGTTGATGTATCTCTAATGTCTATTGGAGATGTTGAAGTATCAGTTAGGTATGTTCATATTACTGTTGCGATTTTTTCTTTGAGCTTTATAAAAATATGACTATTAGCAGTAGTTGTTAAAGTTTCTAACAAGAAGTTACTTTTTGGTCGTTGAGCTCTAATCCAAGTTTAATTATCTGTAATCTTCATATAAACTTAATTAGTAATGATTAGGAATGAATAGGAGCAATATAACCAAGGGTTATAAGAGTTTAAAAGCATATCAAAAACCTCTAAGAGACTGATGAACACTCACTCGAGTTGTCCCTTATTACTCGAGTGCTTACTTTATCACTTAAGTGTTCAAGTGATCTTGTGCTGATAATCACTATCGAATGACTTGATAGTGATGTTTGTGAAAATGACTATCACTCAAGTACATATTCATTCACTCGAGTGGTCTTCCATATATTCTGTAAGAGTTAAGCTCAATCACTGCTGAGTGACTGCAAGTGATTCATATCACTTGAGTACTTAAGTGATCACTTAAGTGGTCTTCACTTAGAATTTTTCAGCACTTTTAGATCACTTGTAAGTGCTTTGCATTTGATCATGGATTACTTGAGTGATTTTACTCAAGTGATTTCCTTAATCATTCTCAGATTGCTTACAAGTGATGTCCATCACTCGAGTAATTCCCATATCACGCGAGTGATTTGATTTCCTCAATCACTCTCAAATTACTTGTAAGTCACTTGCAAATATTTGTAAGTGATGTCCATCACTCGAGTGATTCCCTTCTTTTTTTTAGACCAAAGATAGTTTGGCATAAAGTTCAACTTCCAGTAGTCATAACTCTTTGAATGTGACTCCAAATTTGGCTAATGACCTATCTTCTAAAAGCTCTTTAAGTCTTCTTTCCAATGCAATAAGAACTAGTTCCAAATTTGTTATATTCTAAAAGTTATCATCAAATTTATGGTAGCTGGTCTAGATAGACGTCTTTATATAATCAGCTCATTTTAAAAGTTATTTCCATTAAACTCATATTTTTCTTATGAAAGCTTGAACTTGATGCCTATGTGTAACATTTGAAGTCTAGTTTTATATGAAACAAGTTTTAACTTAATTAGACTTGTGGTTTGGGAGATATGACCAAATTACTAAACCTTTCTAATTCTAAATGAAAATAGAGCTGAATAGTGCTAAAATACAATTATTGCTCGAGGGATGCTTCCTTCACTTGAGTGAAATGTGCGAAAATCACTTCTAGAGATGCAACTCGAGTGATAATAAAGTATTACTTGAGTGAAGTTGATATGGCTCTAATATAAGGCACTTGAACTTCCAATTAAGCCATTCTAACTTCCATTTTGATCATAGAGACTGCTAATATCAAATATAAGAATTTGAATATTGATATTCCCATTATATTTTGCAAGTTCTTCTTTCTTTAATATTTTCTCTTCTTATTGATTATTCTCTAATTCTTCTTAAGCTTTTCCATTACAAAGTAGCAATGTAACCCGCTTCATATCAACGTCGAGATTTTCATTCAAAAATACATAATTATATTGAATTAGAGACCACAAAATAAATGAGACTTGTTAAAAATTTCATTTCCAAAAATAGGGTTTGCAAAAACTTTTCTAAAGCCTGTTCAATACGGTCTCATATTTACATTTCAAATACATATTTGGCCTGTACAATTCGATTATATTCATAAATATCAGAGTGCAACATAAATTCCTGATATGCTCGGGTTTTATTAATCAAATAAGGGTTTACAGAGCACAAATACCCAAAATCATTTTCCCATTCTAAGGGATTACACAAAACTAAATATCTGCAACATATACAATTAATTCCAAACAAAATATCCAAATAATTAAAGCATGATATCCAACTATCCAAAATGTAAACTCCTAGCTTGGAGCTCTATCTACCCTTCGTCACCTACTTCTCTTTAGAACCACTGGCCCTATTTAAAAAATGTGTCATGGAAAGAATGAGATTCTAAATAATCCCAGTAGTAACAATTCACTCATAGTATGCACAACCACAAAGCATGTAAGCAAATCACAACACAGCAATAAAACAACCTCATTTACAATGGTAGGGGTAAGCGTGACGTGCATCATCCCTTACAACTGCTCACGCTGCAATGCACAATGACATATTTCACATCCACATATTTCACAATAGCAGGGTTCCATATGACACATTTCACAAAAACATAGCCACACTGTCATGTTTCTCAAAAATGGGAAATTTACAATACCACAACACAACAACGACAATTACAATGGCAGTTACAATGACAGGGGTAGGTGTGACATGCATCACCCCCTATGACTGCTCACACTGCAATGCATAACGACATACTTCACATCCACTTATTTCACCACAGTAAGGTTTTGTATAACATATTTTATAACGACAACACAATGATAAGTCATGCATATAATATATCATACACAACATAAGAGAAAGGTCACTACCTTATTCTTTTTGCGCTTACTCTGGCACTGGTCTATCACAGGCAAGGCAATATCAAATCCTATAATTAGAATTACGGACGATAGGTTATTACTCAATCCAATTCTTCTTTAATTCAAATACTCAGGTTGGTTATCATTAGGGACATTTAATCAAGTCAACTAAGGAGTTAAAGTGGTCAATAACCTAAAAGACCAATTTCTAACCTCAAAATTCAATAATATTACACTATGCCATTACATCTTCAATTTTCACACAAGTGACCAAATCTGCCATAATTTTTCATCAATTTTGAAAAATCATATCTTTATGTACAAAAATCAAATTGTAGTAATTCAAAATGCTATGTGACCCTTATTTAGTCTATTTTCAAGGAAAAATATCACCCACAGCCAGTTGGATACACAACATTCCCCTAATTTTATTTATTGCACACTATTAGAATTCAACCCTATTTTCATAACCTAAATTCAAAAATTCATAACTCCCAGTGGACAAATCGAAATGATACAAAACCTATGAAATTAAAGCTTGTTATGTCTACTATTTAACTGTAAAGTTTTAGAATTTTTAGAGATCATTTGGTTATCCAAAAACACCACACAATCAGAGTACCTCGCTAGAATCCTGTTCAGTAGAAAATCCAATTTTGCATTTTGAGTTTCAATCTCTGACTATTCCCACACCATTTTTCATGTAGAACAAAATGGTAACATCAAAATGAGCAAACTCCCACTCATTCCCTACATCCTGTTTTGGCAGAAAAATTTAAAATAAATTCCAACAATTCCCAACTTTCAATTTCAGCATCACACTTGTGTCATATGGTTTCTAATCAACATAAAACACCAAACACATAACCAAAACACCATGACTTCTCTAAACCCTAACTTGAACAAAATCAGGGCAGATATATACTTGCCAAAATACTCATTCAACCAACATAACTAATAGCTCAAATTGAAGCCAATACTCACCTCTTGCTTCTCCTTAGCTCATTTCTTTGGTTTTTCATCTCTTGTTCTTGGATGATAGCCCAAAACACCTCATTTTGAAATTCTAAAACCATAGAAATGAAGCTCTCATTAAGAGGAACAATTTTTATGAAGAGGTTTAGGGCTAGAAAGGTGATTTAGGTGGTGAAAAGTGAGTTAGAACACATACCTTTAAACTTTGTTCTTCCAACTCTTCTTTCTCTTCCCACTTTCGTTTTTTCTTCTTTTCTCTCCTCTTTTCTCTATTTGGTCATTTTTTGGGTTGTGTAGGGAGTTGTTTTATGTTTTAAATCATTTAAGTTTAGCCCCCACAATCACTTGGCCAAAAATTCACTTGGAAAGACAAGGTAACATGTGTAGTCATAATTGGCTTCTTCCAAAAGGAATTAATTGACTTATAGATATTTTCCCCTTCCTTCTTTCTTCTTCCTTGAGGGTTGGCCGACTCTTTCATTAGCTAAAGGTGAAGTATTAAATGATTAACATGCACTATCTTCCTCTTTACTTTTGGCCGAAATTTTTGAACAAAAGAGAGAGTTAGATTGACCATTATCCTCTTTCTTTCTTCAAGCTTTTTCTTTGACCAACTCTTGGTCTAAAAGATGGAGAAGTGTATTAATTGAACTATCTCTCTCTCTCTCTCTCTTCCTCTTATCTTGGACAAAAAGAATATTAAAATGGAAAGAGGAAAACTCTTGAAATATCCTCTTTATCTCACTTAATTTACCATATTTTATTAGTAATTTTCCATATACTTTTATCTTTATGAACTCTTATTTAATTACTTAGCCCAAATTAATTCCACATGGCATCATCTTCTTCCAAATATTTATTTTTCTCAAATATTTCCTTTGTTAACCGAAATTATCATGAGAAACGGGAAATGAAGTTGTTTCTTGAATTGTCATATTTTCCTCCTTACTTTAGTTCAAATTGTTGACCAAGTCTTCATTTTTTTGCTAACTTGGTCAAATTGTCTCCATATGTCATAATTAGTAGCCAATATATATTTTCTCTTGCTTTTTCCTCTTGTCATACGTAAATCATGGCCCTTTGAAGGAGATGATGATCTTGTAAAATATCATCTTGCAATATAATATTTAATTATCAATTTTGCCTGTGAAAATTGACTTTTCTTCTTTTTCCATATGGCATCTAAGGCTTCCACATAGCATGATTTATGAAAAATATGAATATTTTCCTTTAATATAAGTAATTTTAGTGACTGAGATTTGTGATATTACAGGTAATCTATCTTGATATGTTTAGTTCACTTATTGAATACGAGGTTAGTCTCTATATGTATGGCAGCCCTGCTATCACAAAATATATTAGCTGGTTGTGATCTTTTAACATTCAGGTTACTTAATAACCCAACAATCCATGTAACAATGATGTTAGCATCGCTAGATCTCGATACTCAGCTTTAGCTAAGGATGTTGAACAATTGTTTGCTTCTTTGATTTCCAAGAGATAAGAGGCCTCTAAATTTGGTTGTGTACCATGTAACTAATCTTCTAGAGTTTCTACATGCAACCCAATCGAAATCAAAATTGCAACTCTACTTTGCTTGAGGAAGACAATAGAATCCTAAGTTCAAGGCTCCCTTTCAAGTAACGCACCACCCTCAATTTTGCATCCATGTGAGATTCCCATGGTTTCTATCTGAACTAACTCAGCCCCTACATAGCATAACTGATATCAAGTTTGGTCATAATTAAATAATAAATTGGCTAATCAAATGTCTATAGGATTCAGGGTTGTTCAACAATAGATTAGGTTTAATCCTCTTCTTCTTCTTCTTCTTATTATTATCCTTCCTTGGATTCTCACAAATTTGTACATTCTCTTGCATAGGAGTGATTTCTGGTTTCCCTACACTCAAACTAGTGTTAGATAGTAGATCTAAAACATACTTTCTTTGATTTAGAATAATTCCCTTATCCGATTTCACTACTTCCAATCTTAGGAAATATCTCCAAGCCCCTAAATCCTTGATCGTAAAATTCTTATGCAGATGATGCTTAACCTTATTTATCCTATCCAAAATATTGCCATTTATCAATAAATCATCTACATATACTAACACAATAATAAATTGTCACCTCTTTCCCTTATAAAAAAGAGAATAATCATCTCTACTTTACTCGAATCCTCCATAGATTAAGGCTTGAGTCAATTTGATGTTCCATTGTTTAGAGGCTTGCTTTAAACCATAAAGTGACTTAGCAAGCTTACAAACCTTATTATTGTTAGAACCGGCTGACACCCAAGAGGGGGGGTGAATTGGGTGTAAGATAAAAACTTAAGAACTTTGAAATTCTTTTCACATATTAGAGGAAGCAATAAATATGAAAGTAATGAATCATAAATCACAGTTAGATATTTAAATGATATATGCTGGAAGTATAAGAGCTTAGGGAAGAGAATATGCAAACTGTGATTTATCCTGGTTCGGCCCAATCCACGATGACCTACGTCCAGTCCCCAGGCTCCTCCTGAGATTTTCAAATCCACTATTTTCTTGTTTAATCCAGGCACAAGAAAAGCCTTTACAAAGTTCTCACCAAGATACTCCCCCTTACAACAAGTCTTACGAGCAGAGCAATCTCGAAGACCTTTCCCTCCAGCTTACCTATGCAAGTCTAACGAGCAGCAACGTTCTCTTCTGCTTACACCACTGTAAGTCTTACGAGCAGCAACGTTCTCTACTGCTTGCACCTTGTAAGTCTTACGAGTAGAAAGTCTTACCAGTGATTCTCTCTACAGCTTCTCGTAAGAAAATCAACCCACTCAAGGTCCCTCTACCTTGAGATCAATTCAGAAATACAATTGAAAATGTTTGCAAACTCTCTCACAGAGTGGATATGATGAACACTGAAGTATAATACAAAAACTCTCTCTCTCAAATGTAAATGATATAGAAAGTAGAGAAACAGAGAGTATGTGTGATGAGTGTTGGTTCAGGATGTTGACATTTCGATGATGTATGCACACTTAGTCCCTTCTGTTATGGATGATCTTCTATTTATAGTTGATGAAGGTTGATGACCGTTTGAGCATAATATATCCGTTGGAGTGTGGCTTCTTCAATTTGAA
This sequence comes from Inga laurina, assembly GCA_963855925.1. NCBI lineage: Eukaryota > Viridiplantae > Streptophyta > Magnoliopsida > Fabales > Fabaceae > Inga > Inga laurina. Next base: position 49,990,699 of record OY979701.1, on the reverse strand, counting down.
AACTAGCCGTTATAACGTTGACGCTCCTCTTCCGTAAATTCACCTTTTGACTCTTCACATCATATCTTCATTGTATTCCTGGAAAAATACATTAATCACTAATATAATGAAGTATTAGAGTGATTAGAAGCAATAAGAATGAGTTATATGATCATTCCATTGATTTCCAGAATCTTCGAGACGCTGTTCTGTTTTTCTGGGAAGCATTACTCGAGTACTTACTCGAGTAAACATCAAGTTTCTTCACAGGTTACTCGAGTGGCTACTCGAGTGACCTTCCATTTTCTGCATAGCTTACTCGGGTAGTGACTTGAAGTTCTCTCTTCATGAACAGTGATTTACTCCAGTAGTGACTTGAAGTTTTTGTAAATAACTCTTCATGAACAGTGATTTACTCCAGTAGTGACTTGAAGTTTTCGTCAATAACTCTTCATGCACAGTGCTTTACTCGAGTAGCTACTCGAGTATTCATTTAAGTTTACTCCAGTACATACTCGAGTAATGTTGCAGTGGTACAAATTGCCGAGAGCTCCATAATTTCAGAAACAAAGTTACTCGAGTAGCTCCTCGAGTATCAATGGCAACCTGAAGGCAACTGGAAGTTTTTCACATGGTTACTCGAGTAGCTCCTCGAGTAACATTGGCAGGCCGAGAGCAACTGGAAGTTTTCTATGTGATTACTCGAGTACCTACTCGAGTAAAGTCTTTTGTTTTCAACCAGTTACTCGAGTAGTGCCTTCAAGTAAATTCTTGATTTTGACTCGAAACATGGTAAATTATATATCATCGGAAAGCCCTCATTATCTACATTCCAATGCAACAAAAATCAGCTCCAAACTCGTTGTGTACAGAAAGTTATGATCCAAAGAGTATCTACTGTTCTTCGGCAATCCTGAAATCACGAGCAGTAACTTCCAGAAGTCATAGCTCTTAGGATATAGCTTCAAATATGACAAATTATATATCCATGGAAATCTCTTTGAGTCTTCTTTCATATGGCACCGGTTTCATCTCAATCCGATATGTATTTTGAGAGTTATGTCCAAAATACCGAAGCTGTCCTGGAATATGACGGTGATTCATGCGTCAACTTCAACAGATCATATCTCCCTCATCTGAACTCCTTTGAATGTGATCTTGGTGTCAAAAGTTCATGTTGGAAGTCTAGTTTCATATGCCACCGGTTTCAGTTCGATCCGACATGTGGTTGGAGATATATCATTAAAATACCGAACCTATGTTCTGACGCACGAAAACAGAGTATCCATTACTTCAAGTGCCGCCTCGAGTGATCCATCAAATAACCCGGCAGATTACTCGAGTAAGGCCTCGAGTAAACACCTCCAAAATCAGACAATGCCATATTACTCGAGTGATTACTCGGGTAATCATCCCCAAAGGTACCATAGCTTCCGTATACATCATTTTAGCTTCGTATTGACCCATTCCAACTTCCGTATGATCATAGAAACCTCCGGTATCACTTCTAGGAGCTTGAATCTTGATATTCTCATATGATCTTGCAAGTTCTTCTTTCTTTCTTCTTGTTTTTCCTCTTGATGATCATTCTTCATAACCCAACTTCAATCTTCTTGATGAATATCTTCAATCTTCATCTTTCTTTCTTCTTTCTTCAATTCCTTGCCTCTTGATTTTCTTCTTGATGATTATTCTCCATTTATAAGGCATTATAACATCAACCCACAATCGGGTTTATGACTAATCTACAAAATATGCAACATTAAATATAGTAGTTAGTCAATGTAGTAGATAATTATATCATACAAACTTTTTGCTCATATTTAACATCTATATTTGACATCATCAAAACTATTCATATCTAACAATTATTACTCACGTTCTTAAAACCTTATGGCACCATCATGTAGACTTCTTCATCTAGATCTCTTTAGAGAAATGCGTTGTGTACATCTATTTGAAAACATGGCCATTGATTCATGGCTGCTACCTTTAGCCCCACTCTGACTCTCACTATCTTGACAATAGCAGAAAATGTCTCATAGTAGTTGATTCCCTCCTTTTGACTGTACCCCTTTGCCACAAGTCACACCTTAAACTTGTCAACATTTCTATTTGACAAATATTTCACCTTATAGACCTACTTAAGCCCTATAAGTCTCTCCACATGTGGCAAGTCTACAATTTCCTAGGGTGGTTACACTTTAAGGCCTTAATCTCCTCTTGCATGGCTTTCACCAATCTTAGATCTTATGAAACTTCATCAAATTTTATAGGTTCTACAATTGCATTAGTACACTATAAATAATGCTTATATGATAAAAAGATATGAGAATAGCACAAATAATGCTAAATTAGATCAGGGATCATTGTTTCCTTTTGTTGTGTTGATTGTTGTATCATGTTTACATGCCCATTTACTACCTAACCTGTGCTCTTTGAACCTGTGTAGTCATAATCCTATATCCATGCTCATGGTTTCCTAGATCTAAATGGTCTACCTAGTGCATTTATAAGTTCTGTCTACCTAGAACTATCATCTTCTACATTTGTAGATGTATTTCTAGGGTTAACTCTACTTGCATCCATATAGTCATTACTTACCATTATTCTATTTGAATCTACAAAGTAATCATCATCACACAAAAAAAAATCCAAGTATTATACTAAAACTCCCCCTTGATTTATATACAGGTAATCCTTAAAGGAAATCTATTTTCCATAAAGGATACATGCCTGTTGACAAATATATTTTCAGTCTTTATATTATGAAAAATATACCCATTCCTAGTTAAAGAATACCCTAAGAAAACACTTGGGTCAGTCTTAGTTGCAAACCTGTTAGTATTGTGCAGATTAGAAGGAAAAAAAGACAATAAAAAATGCGTAAATGATTCAAATCAGGAACTCTCTAATGAATCAACTCATATAAGGTTTTGAAATTTATTATCTTGCCAGGGGTGCTATTAATCAAGTAAGATGATTTTTTATATATTCCCCCCAAAATTTGAGAGGTATACAAGCTTGAAAGATAAGGCTTCTAGCTACTTCTAGGAGATGTCTATGTTTTCATTCAACTAGTCCATTTTGTTCAGGGGTGCATAGGGGGTAGTAGGTTTGATGTACAATCCTATGTTCTTAAAAAAAAATGTCTTGTTCTCATTATTTGCAAACTTGGTTCCATTATTGCTTCTAATTACCTTAATTGAGACTTGAAATTGATTCTTTACATAAGTAAGAAAAATTTTCAAGTGATATACTACCTCTGATTTAGTTTTCATCAAAACAACCCATATGCCATGAGAATAATCATCAATAATGGTTAAAAAGAAATGATGTCCTTGATGAGTAGCTTCCTTGAAAGGTCCCCAAACATCTAAATGCAACAATTCAAAACAAGAAGAACACTATTTATTACTAGAAGCAAATGGAAACTAAGGCTATTTGGCTTGCAAACAAATGTCACATACATGCTCATTATGCAAATAATTCTCAGAACCACTAACATGTTTGAGTACATTAAAGGAAGGATGTCCTAATCTAAAATGCAACACTTTATTTTTATCAAGAACTTCATCCCTTTAAGTTATAAGAGAGGGTTCATTTTTCAGAATCTTAGATCCTTAAACAAGTATAGTCCATTCTCCATTACCTTCCCACTCAACATGTCTTGCATAGTATTAAAATTTTCATCAAATGACACTAAACAATGATTATCTATATTAATTAGGACACCAAGATGAGATTAAAACATAATCTAGGAGCATATAATACATCTTTCAAGGTTATATATTCACACAACTTAAGAGTACCCATATGTGAAACTATAAGTAATTAACCATTAGGAATTCTAATTTTCTTAATATCTCCTTGGTATTCCAACTACACTAATGGTTCCCTCATCAAAACTTTTGTCTTTATCAAGGAGTTGAAGTATCTTCTCGTATTGCTCCCGTTTGAGTGCTTGTATCACCATATTTCCTCTAGCTGCAAATGAACTTTGCATCCCATGTCTATGCTTATTTGGTGGATTTTACCTTCAAACTGTTATTAGGTCCCCCATTTTTGTAATAAGTGTAAACCCTTCACCGTAAATATATTCGGGTTATGAAATTTAAGTGAAATAGAGACCAATAAGACAAAAACAACATTTATAATCCCTCATCTTCAAGATGGGGTGTTCAGAAAAGAAGTTTAAAAAGATAATTAATCTGGTCTCACATTCACATTCAAATAGAATTACCTGTGCTGTACAATCACATTAATAAATATCAGAGTGCCCAACTAAAATCTCGGCAAACCCAGGTTACATGTATATATAAAATGGGTGTCAAGTTTCCCAATATAAGGGATTACATGTCCAAAATAATATTTGCATCCCAAAATTATATACAATAATCCCAAGCTAAAATAGATAACCAATAGTTCAAAATGTAAAATATCTCTACAAGGTTCTAACCGCTCCTGGTTGCCCGCTTCTCCTTGAATCCACTTGCCTTGTCTGATGGTTAGTCAAAGGAAGGAATGAGATTCAAAAGAATCCCAGTAGTAACAAATCACTCATACAGTATGTAAACACATAGCATGTAAGATCATGTTCAGTAGACAATGATTCATGGCTCACGCAACAAACAATAGCACTCAGGGCTGTAATCACCATGCAACAGCTTTTATTGTAACAACTATGCCCGCTTTCATGGTAAACACTATGGCAGCTTTTGCTGTAATCTCTATGCCCGCTTTCGCGGTAAACACTATGCAGCAGCATCACAAGGCACAAAGCATCACAAAGCTTCACAAGTCGTCACAAGGCATCACAAAGTAGCAGGAGCAACACAATGCATGATAGACATACATACAATGATTTGCATAAAGTATAAGAGAAAGAGTCATTACCTTGTTCTTTCCTAAAGTTCTTTGGCATAGTGGTCTCACGAGTCTTGCAAATGTCAAATCCTATAACCAAATTAGGGACAACCGATCAATCTCTTTTCAAAATACTTATTCCCATAATACTCTGAGTTGGTTATCATTCAAACTCTTTAGGTGGCTATTAGAGGCCTACACATATGCCAAAAGGGTTAGGATAGACTAACCTGAAGACCCCTTTTCGGAAAAAGGACACTGATTTTTGGCTGACTCACTCGAGTAAAGATGACCTCAATGGAGTGATAGGAGACTTGTACTCGAGTGAGAAAAGCTCTCACTCGTGAGTGTTTGACAGTGAGCAATAACCATGGCCAGAAAGTGCTCGCAACACTTGAGCATGAGGATTTGTACTCGAGTGATGACTCTAAATTCACTCGAGTCCATAAAAGTGCCACACAGGAAGTGTTTGCCCGAGAGCACAGACAATTCCATAGGAAAAAGTGCACTCAAGCATAACCGTTGGCACTTGGTTAAGAAGACTATATTGCGACTGTCAAAACACACTCTTGAAAATTGGCTAGCGAGTGACAACCTGGGAGCAACCCTTAACATTAACTCACACCTTCACTCCAGTGAACCCATGCTCACTCGAGTGATCACCAATATCACTCGCGGGTTAAAGAAGTGCACTCTTGGTTTTTATGAGAAACCAAGCGAAATGCAGAAAGAAAAGGGAAATAATACTGCAGCACTAGAGTAAGACCCCCTTACTCAAGTAAAGCTTATCAGATTGCCAGATCGTAGCAACTGACAGAAAGTTCCAGATTGGCAAAAACTGATCCTAATAGTTCCCAAACTCAACCTAAAGCTCATTCCTACATAAAATTTCTTAAGGAACCAATTGCAAACCTCAAAACACTCAAAAACCCAATTTAACAACAATCTTACTCTTGGGTCTCTATAACACACCATACCCAATTTCATTCAACTCACTTCCAAAATCCAAAACCATATCCAATTCTCAAATAACTTCACACTAAACTAGTTCTAATATCACTCATCATGTAATTTATGCATTCAAAGATTGGAATAAAACCAGGGCAAATTCCAGAATTCATCAAGCTCAACCAAAAATCACATTAAATATATCAAAAAGCACCTAAAGCTAAATCTTTGATTCTCAAACTTCCAAATTTGTTCCAACACCCAAATCACCACCTTTCAAAATTCTGAAACCAACAAGATAAAGCTTTTAACACTATGAACAAAATTAATGAAGAGTGTTTGAGCATATGAGAACCATTACTCACCAAAAAATCAAGCTTTCTCTTTCTCTTTCTTCCTTCAAATCACCAGAAATAGAGGTGAGGAGAGAAAGAGATGAGAGATAATGATGATAGAGGCAAGCATATTTTTCCCCTTTCCAAAGCTCCCAACCAAATAGGAGAGAGAAGACAGAGAAAAGGTGAGTGGTTGATTAATGACATAATCCTTTGGTCCACAAAATGCCACTTGTCACCATCTTGCTCACTCTTCCATGAGTTCACATAGATACATTGTAACCCCCTTGTCGTAATTATATCCAAAATACGCAATTAACATGAAATAGAGACCAATAAGAAACAAAACTACATTTTACAAACCCATCTACCAGACGAGGTTTTCATAAATACCTTTCGAAATCATTCATAACCTGGTCTCATATTCAAATTTCGAATACAATTACATTACGCGGAATATCACATTTATACAAATATCAGAGTATACAACAATATCATCCCGGCAACTCCTGGGTTCCATTTATTAACTCAAAGCCTTACAAGGCATATTTGCCCCTACAAGCCCTCATATGGGGATTACACAAATATCTCTCATACACATAATCAAATTATATGTCCATTTTGAAGCTTGGGAGGTGAAATTTAAGACAGGAAAGTTTCATAATTTTCTAACATCATTTGCCTATTCAAAACGGCAACACAAGCAGACTGCCCAGACAGAATTCTCACTGGACAGAATTTCCAGTTTTGCAACCATTGTGTCCAATCCAATTCAAACCAATTCCAATGATTAAATACCACAACATGATACTATTTTCAACACAAAACAACATCCAATACCACCATTCACATTCCACACGAAAATACCATAAAATCAGGGCAAAATCCACAATTCACCATACTTAACCAAAACTTACAAAACTTAAATCAAAAGGAAGCAAATGCTCACCTCTTCCTCTTTCCCAAACCAGTTTCTTGATTCTCCATCTTTCCACTTTTGCTCAAGCTCTCAAACACCTCCAATCAAGAATCTAAAACCATAGAGATGAAGCTCTCATCACTATAAACAACTTTATAGAAGGTGATTAGAACATTAGAGGCCAACAAACAAGCTAAATCTCACCTTGATTCTTTCTCTTTCCTCCTCCACTTTGAGCGTTCATGGAAGCTAAGGAGAGAGATGAAGAAGATGAAGAGGGTCATATTTTGGCCCTAATTTGATCATTTGGACGTCCAAATAAGGGAGGAGAGGAGAGAGGGAAGAGTTGACAAATTGACCAAATCCAAGGGCTCAAATTGTCACGCTTGTCACACCCTTATTCCATCTCTATGAGTTCACATGAACCCCCACACATAGGATTCCACCCACTTAATCTCTAATCTCTACGCAAATCAATCTCAACCATTGATCTTGAAGTTACCAATGAGTTTCCTGTTCGGTAACTGACCAATTGGCTGGTAACTTTACCGTTTTGCCCTTGATTATGGCAATTCCTCTTGAATCACCATCAAATACATTTTCTCATTCATTTTCTTTCACAATGCGCCCTCCCCTCTATTTTAAGTTAATTTAGAGTTTAGTCCATAATTGAACTTAAATACAGGGTCACGGCGCTGCTCACAACACATACGAATCACATTCAAAACTCAAATCACATTGGATTCTCCAAAAGGGTTCATTTATCACTAACCACTTCCACTTTTGGAGTCATTATCTCTTAATCACAATTTAGGACCCTGCTAAACCAGGGCTTAGCAGTCCACTAATCTTAGGCTTATTCTCTAGCCTTAAGTTTCAAAATTTGGGGTATTACATTTCTCCCCCCGTTCAATAAATTTCGTCCTCGAAATTTGACGAACCACTTAATCCACAAACTACGGATGCTTCTTCACGACAGCTTCCGTTTCACCAATTACTCTATCTTGGGAAAGTCTTTGCTAGACCACCCCCACAATTGGTGCATCACAATTCAGATTCTCGAAAGAATCTTACATAATAAATGCAACCCAGTTGCCACAAATTGCAATAGGCCCATTTCACGATTGCCGCACAAACACAATCGCCTTCACGTACGATTGCCACAACACCATCATCACATAACCACAATGCTGGAGGCTCAAAATCGCGAGCCATATCATCTCGGCATTTGGGCGGCATAAGCCACCACTCTGCTTAACTCAAAATAGTTACTCCTTCTGGGAGTAACCCCAAAACACCACAACCTCAATACATCAAACGACAGCCTTAGCTGTATACACAAACTCTTCCATTGCATTCACATCCACAACATTACCCTCATCCGTACACCCACCAGTAACTCCGCTAGTGGTAACCAGGACTTTTTGGGTATTCACAACAGTATCACATTACCGTATCAAGTTTCACGGCATTACCCTCACCCATCTAGGACTTTTGGGTCTCAATTACAATATCACTTTGCCGTATCAAGTTTCACGGCGTTGCCCTCACCCATCCAGGACTTTTGGGTATTATACAATGTCTACGATAGATTCACCTTGATGCGTGACGATTTTCACAAAACGACAGCACCCACGGCTATATACACAATGATACGTAGCTTTCGCCACTTGCACACATATCACATTGCAAGAATGCCTCAGCTTCCACCGCTTGCACAAATACAACAACTTCTCACTGTCTCACAAATACAAATTGCCCTTCCGGTATTCACATCACAATTCACATTTACAACAACACACATCGCAGATTCTAATTTTACGCACCGCCTTTCGGCCTAGGGTCAACACCGGTGCAATCAACGTGGTGGCTAGCCAGGTTGGCCATGCCGGGGTAGTGCCCTCAGAATAGAGAACCCCCGATCATGTAGTCGAATTAGCCATCAGCTGAATTAGCTCTGCTCTACTAGACAACTATACCTCAGTCCCAGCTTATCCACAATTGTCACAGATTCACAATCACACTCCACTCTCATCCCCTTTCTCCGCCGGGAAGACACACAGTCTTTACCCGAACCGTTGTTAGCTACTCAGGGACTATTGATATGGCAGTGCACACATATAGCCATTCTGGCTCACAAATAATAGATTCGCAATCACACCCTACCCTCATCCCCTTTCTCCGCCGGGAAGACACACAGTCTTTACCCGAACCGTTGTTAGCTACTCAGGGACTATTAGCGTAGCGGTGCTCACACATAGCCATTCAGGCTCATAATAGTAGATCCACAATCACACCCTACCCTCATCCCCTTTCTCCGCCGGGAAGGCACACAGTCTTTACCCGAAATGTTGTTAGCTACTCAGGGACTATTGGCGTAGCGGTGCTCACACATAGCCTTTCGACTTCCACATCACACTCCACCCTCATCCCCTTTCTCCACCGGGAAGACACACAGTCTTTACCCGAACCGTTGTTAGTTACTCAGGGACTATTGGCATGGCAGTGCATACACATAGCCTTATAGCTCATAGAGCTATCCGGCTTTCGCAATTGGCCCGTCGACCTTCACAAATAGCCTGTCCCCCGTAAACTACTGCCCCGAAGGCACGGTCCTCCCACCGAAATCACCCAATGGGCCGCAGGTGAAAGACTCACAAATATCAGTCATATCCTGAGCCTATGCCTACCAGGCGCAGCCCACCAGACCAAACCGATCGGGCCCAACCAGGGAGATGGACTCACAGTGCACAATCGTAACAAGCTGGAACCGGGTATACTTATCACCGATGCTTTATCTCATCATAATTCACATAAGCCATCAAGCTGGGTAGGATATACTTTAACCCTTGCTTGTTCACAACACATTATGGTAATTCACAAAATCAAACTGGGATCCTCCAAGATTCCCTTCTCGCACAATTACATGGCCCTGAAGTTCAACTTCCTGAAGCCCTCACTAACACATTGCACTTTCTGCAAACTCGAGCTTCTGCTCAACACAATCCTCAAACATCACATTCACTCGCTTCCGCTGCACACTCTGAGGTCTTTCTCCTCATATGTGATTTAACAATGTCAAGTTGATTTGACAGGAGTCCCATAGGAATCTCCCATTACAACTGACCACATTCACAACATATATTCATCTGTGCCAGACCTTGGCCTGATTCAACTCAAATCATTCATAGCCATAACCAACACTTCGTTGAGATCCCATACTCCCAACGTTCCCAGAGCTCTATTCTACGATTCAAAAGAATGGCGGCTGCACTCCACGGTTCATTGTCAAGGCGGCTGCACGCTAGGGTTGTCGTCACGGTGGCTCCACACTACGGTATAATACTCTCCGTAGGTAGCCCTTTGCGATCAAATTTCCTCATAGGTAGCCCTTTCATATCAGAACTCTCCGCAGGTAGCCCTTTCTAATTTGAATCCTTCATAGATAGCTCTTTCTAGTTGTTGTCTCAAAATGAAGGTATCGTTGTAACGAGAACTCAGAAGCCATTTACACATTTCATTCTTTGTCTCAACCTTGAGACCATATCTCTTAACTATTCATGGTTCTATCAAAACCATCCTTAGATCATTTCGAATTCCTAAGAATCAGCCCAGCTATGGAGTCTGATCCTTGGATCACAGCTCATCTATCTAAACCTCAACCTTAATTGAACCGAGAAATCACTTCCCTCATTTCCACGGAGCACCATCAGCCCTAACACAAGTTCAAGTATCTCTACCACCCTAAGGCACTCCGGTCCCCTAGGTCTTAAGGCCTTTACACACACAAGCTCAATATGATATCACTACATGTAACATCATACCACCTTGGGTTACTTACCCAACATCTAGGTTTTGCACAAAGTATAAGAGAAAGAGTCACTACCTTGTTCTTTGCTGATGTTCCTTGGCATAGTGGGCTCACGAGTCTGGCAAATGTCAAATCTTATAACCAAATTAGGGACAACCGACCAATCTCTTTTCAAAAGACATATTTCTATAATACACTAGGTTAGTTATCATTTGAACTCTTTAGATGGCTATTAGAGGCCTACACGTATACCAAAAGGGTTGGGAGAGATTACCCTGAAGACCCCTTTTAGGAAACAGAACACTGATTTTGGCTGACTCACTCGTGTGAAGATGACCTCCACAAGTGATGAGAGACTTGCACTCGAGTGAGAATGGTTCTCACTCGTGAGTGTTTGATAGTGAGCAATAGCAATGACCATAAAGTGCTCACAACACTCGAGCATGAGGATTCACACTCAAGTGATTATTCCAAATTCACTCGAGTCCACGAAAGTGCAACAAAGGAAGTGACAACTCGACAGCACAGACAACTCCAGAGGAAAAAGATCACTCAAGCACAACCCTTGGCACTCGGGTGAGAAGACTACACTTGTGAGTGTCAAAACACTCTCTTGAAAATTGGCCAGCGAGTGAAAACCCGAGATGCAGCCCTACCACATGAATGCCCACCTTCACTCGAGTGAACCTATAATTACTCAAGTGATCACCAATATCACTCACAGGTTAAGAAGTGCACTCTTGATTTTTATTAGAAAACCAAGATAAATGCATAAAGAAAAGGGAAATAACACTGCAGCACTCGAGTGAGACCCCCTCACTCGAGTGATGCATATCAGATTGCCAGATCGCAACAACTGATAGAGATTCCTAGATTTACCAAAACTATCCCAATGGTTTCCAAACTCAACACAGCTCATTCCCACTTAAAATTTCATAAGGAACCAATTGGTAACCTAAAAACACCCCCAAAAAACCCATTTTAACAACAATCTCACTCTTGGGTCTCCATAATACACACATTACCCAATTTCATTCAACTTATTTCCAAAATCCAAAACCATATCCAACACTCAAATAACTTCCCAATAGACCAGCTCCAACATCATTCACCTGTAATTCATGCATTCAAAAATTGGCATAAAACCGGGGCAAATTCCTGAATTCATCATACTCAACCAAAAATCACAATAAATATATCAAAATGATCTAAATGCTCACCTCTTCACTTTGCTAAAACCAAAACCTTGATTCTCCAACTTTCAAATCTTCTCCAACACTCAAACTACAACTTTCAAAATTATGAAATCATCTAGATGAAGCTCTTAACACTATAAACAAGATTAGTGAAGAGTGTTTGAGCATAGGAGGACCATTACCTACCTAAAATTCAAGCTTTCCCTTTCTCTTTCCTTGCTTCAAGTCACCAAAAAATGGATAAGGAGGGGAGAGAGACAATGAGATGATAATGATGAAGATCACTTCCCTTCCCTATGCTCACCACCTACCAATTTGAGAGAGAAAGAAGAGAGAGAGAAGTGAGAGTTTGACTAATGGCATGATCCCTTGGTCCATATAATGCCACTAGGCCTAATCTTACTCATTCTTCCATGAATTCACATAGATGTAAAATACAATTCCGACCCATAGACAATAAATCTCCACCATGATTCTCAATCACCAATGAGTTTCTTCTTTAGTAACTGACCAATTGATCGGTAAATTTCCAATTTTTACCATTTTGCCCTTAATTTTCACTACGCTTAACAAATTATCACCAAGTACATTTATATCAAATTCACATCACATTTCTCCAAAAGTGTTTAATTACACTAATTACAATAAATTTTGAAGTCATTAGCCTTTAATCACAAATTGGGTCATTATAGTTACTAGTACCCTTGGCTGGATACAAGTCTCTCAAATTATTCTTAGTAATTCTGCATTCTTCTACCGTTTTGTTGAACTCAGTAAACTAGTAGGTGGCGAACCTCTTTATCAATTCTCGCCGTAACTCATGTATCAAAATATCATAACTCCACTCCTCATCATCCATTTTTCGTAGATAAGAGGAATATCTGGATAATCGGATAAAACGAGACAGGTAGTCATCGAACGTCTCCGAATCACCTTGCTTAATAGAGATGAATTCAGTCTCCTTCTCGAACTGCACCGACTTGGGAAAATTCTTTTCATTAAATTGATGTTGGAACACTTCTCAGGTCAGTGGCACATTTCTGCTCCGTAATGTTAGGGCAATATTACGCCACCAACGATCTGCATCTCCCTCGAGCTTATATATTGCCAATCGTGCCTTCACCTTATCCAGGAACTCAAGAACCTCAAAGATCTTTTCCAACCTGTTTAACCAATCTTCAGCTGCTTGGGGATCAAATCTACCTTTAAACACTGGAGGCAAATGCTTGTAAAATTTTGAGACCTAAAACTGAAGATCCCTTTCCTCTCTCACCGATACCCCATGTGATTCTTGGTTTGGTCTAGCATGAGGAGGTGATTTTGATGGTCGTGATGATCCTTCTGTAGTCTCTTCATGTCGAGTTTATTCTTCAATTTCTTCCAAAGTGGATTGAACCAGGTCTTCCTTGTTCTTTACTTTCTCTACTCTAAGCTCTTCTCTCAGCTTAATAATTATATCTCGTTGATCTTTGATCAGACCCATCAGCTCCTGCATAGGATCTGGTGGATTGTTATTAACTTCTTCCACCTCAGGGTCTACTTGCTGTACTTTAGGGTGACCTTTTTTTTCTTTATTTTACAAATAACTCACCCCATCAATGTCACAAATAAGTATACACATATGTCCACAAATCTCATATATATATTCACAACACAGACATACATGTGTATACACAACAACTATCACAAATCATCTTCTATTACAAAAGCCAAACTAAGGGAACTATCCTAGCAATTCTACCCTTGCCAGGAACTATAGCTCTTATACCAAAAATGTAACCCCCTGCCTTGAAAACCGTAATTAAGATTCGAGAGTGTGTAATTGAAATGAATTAGAGACCAATGGATATATTTTTCTTAAATTTCTTTTCTAAAATTCATTCAATACGGTCTTAGATTCATCTTCTAAATCGAATTACCCTACACATTTAAATCAGATTCATGTATATATCAAAGTGTATAGCAAAAATCCTGATAACCCCGGGTTTTATATATATATCAACACTAAGGTTTACAGTTTCCCATTAAGGGGATTATGTAATATCCTAAATTATAATTAAGGGCTAATGACTTCAAAGGTGATGTAGTTAATGTTAAACAAACACTTTTAAAGAATATGATGTGTATTGTGATATAAATGTGTTTAAGGATGATTTGGTATATGTTGTGATAATCATGGGCAAAATGGTAAATTTACCAACCAATTGGTCTGTTACCGAAGAGGAAACTCATTGGTAACTTAAAGATCAACAAGTATGATTTATTGCCAAGTGATCTATAGGGTGGAATCCTATGTATAAGAATTCATGTGTGGTCATAGTGAGAAAGCAAGATCATAACATGTGGCAAGATATGGACCATTGGATCAAAAGTCAAAATTTCAACATATTTTCTCTTTCCTCTCTCTCCAAAGTTGGTTTGAGCATGGGAGAAAGGGAAAATTTAGATCATCAGCTTGAGTTCTTCATTTCTCTCTCCTTGTCCTTTATTTTTGCACAAGAGAAGGAAGAAAGAGGAAAATTAAAGGTGAGATTTTGGCATTTTTGTTGGCCTCTAATGCTCTAGGTTTCTTTATTAATGTTATTCACCTTGATGAGAGCTTCATCTTGATGACTTTAGATTTTTGAAAAAAGGTGTTTTAAAGCTTGAACAAGTTTGAAAGCTAGAGAATCAAGAAACTAGCCTTTGGAAGTTGAAGAGGTGAGCATTTGTGGCATTTTGATATATATGTTGTAATTATTGGTTACGTTTTGAGAACTTTGGACTTTTACCCTAATTTTGGTCTAATTTTGAAATGAATGAATTAACTAGTGCTTTATGGTGGAATAGGTGTCAAATTGTGTCTTGATGTCAATGGATTTAGTTTGGAATTGAAAGAGGAAATGTGGCAATTTTGGTAGTTGTTGGATCAAATCTGAATCTGTATTGATTGGAGAAGAATTTGGTTGTTTTGGTGTTTCCAATAGGTTCCTTGTCAAATTTTATATGGGAATGAGCTTTGGTATGAAATTGTGAACCATTGGAAACGAATTGGGCAAGTTTGGAAAATTATATCAGCAACTACGTTTTAGCTTCTGATAAGCCTCACTCGAGTGAGATGGGGTCTCACTAGAGTACAGCAGGATATTTTCCCTTTCTGTTTAGTGTTTTGGTTAAGTCCTCAGGCAGAAACCACGAGTGTCTCTCTTCACTTGCGAGTGATAAGGGTTTCCACTCGAGTGCATAGGGTATAACTCGAGTGCATGTGCATGTAGCACAATGGGCGTGCGTCTCGGGTTAACACTAGCAGGCAAATTGTCAAGAGTACGCGTGGGCACTCATGAGTATTAGGAAGTCACTCGAGTGCTAGGGCTAATACTTGAGTGTACTTGTCACTTTGGGATTTTAGTTGCTCACAGGTTATCACTTCCTGTACTTCACTCAATAGGACTCGGGTAAATATGTGTCGTCACTCGAGTACCAAGGATAGTGCTCGAGTGAACTGGCCATTCCAGGGTGTGTCTGTGCTCTCGGGTATACACTTTTTGTATCTCACTCGCTAGGACTCGAGTATGAATGGGGAGATCACTCGAGTGAGGTCTCCTTCACTCGAGTGATTCAGTTAAAAACCAGTATTTTCTTCTGAAAAAGGGATCTTTGGGGGTGGTTATCCCAACCCTTTAGGCATATATCTAGGCACCTAATACTTATCTAAAGAGTCTGAATGATAACCAATGTTAAGAATAATGATAGTAAGAATTGCAGTAGAGAATTAATCTGTCGTTCCTGATTGTGATTATAGGATTCGACATTTGCCCTGGCCGTGAGTAGCCTCTACCCGATCACCGTCGGAAGGAACAAGGTAGTAACTTTTCTCTTATATCTTGTGTAAATGTAGTATATGTGTGTGGATCATTGTTTGTAAGAATATTTGATGCTGTTGCTTATACAGCTGGTGATAGCTGTCGTTATCCAGTATAATCTGGTGTTATACAATGAAAGCTGTCGTTATCTAGTATAAGCTGATGTTATATAGCGGAAGCTGTCGTTATCCAGTGCAAATTGGCATTATACAGCGAAAGCTGTCGTGATTATGTATATAGCCGTGAGTGCTAATGTTGTGATGACAGCCATATATCATTGTGTTGCTGCTGTTAATGATTGCTTACATGCTACATGTTTATATATTATATAAGTGATTTGTTATTACTGGTATTCTTTTGAATCTCATTCTTTCAATTGTTAAACCCATAGACAGGGCAGGTGGTTCCTCCGGGAAGCGGCCAACCAAGAGCGGTTAGGAATTTTGGAAGATATGGGATTATTGGTTATTTATTTCGAAGTAGGATTACTGTATATTATTTTTGGAATGTAAATAATATTTAAGTTCTAATTATGTAATCCACTAATAGGGAATTCTGAAACCCTTAGTATATATACATGAATCAGGGGGTCGCCGGGATTTTTGTTGTACACTCTGATCAGTATGAATGTGAATTAACTGCACAGGTAATCATATTCGAAATTCAAAATTGAGATCAGAAGAGGGATGAGTTTTAAAAGAATTTTTGAAAACCCTACCGGAAGGAAGGGATAGGAATGATTTTAACCCTCCATAGATCTCTAAACCATTTTAATTATGCGTTATCGAATCCGAATTATGCTGATTAAGGCAGGGGGTTACATATTACACAAAATTATTTCAATATTTACATCCCAAAATATGTATGCAGTAATCTCAAACCAAAATTTGATAACCAACGACCCAAATTATATCATTGTAAAATCCCCAATCACCCTTAGTCGTCTCCTTTCCCTTTGAGCCACTTGCCCTATCTGAATATTAGTCAATGGAAAGAATGAGATTCTAAAGAATCCCAGTAGTAACAAATCACTCATACCACACATGATCGTACAACATGCAAATAAATCACCAAGCTGCAGCACATCACATATCACACCCCACCCTCATCCCCTTTAACTGCCAGGAAGGTACACAGTCTTTACCCGAACCGTTGTTAGTGACTCAAGAACTAATGGCATGGCAGTGCCTACACATAGCCATACAGCTCACATATAGCCTTTCGGCTTTAACAAATAGCCTTTCGGCCCACAAATAGCCTTACGGATTTCACATAGACTCACGGCTCACAAATAGCTTTATGGATTTCACAAATAGTCTTTTGGCTTTCACAACCACAAATTCACAAAATGCGCAACCATCACAAAATAATGATAAACACACATACAATGCATCACACATAGTATAAGGTAAAGAGTCACTACCTTGTTCTTTCTTGACTGGCGCTGGCACCGGTTGCTCATGATAAGGGCAAATGTCGAATCCTACAATTCCAAAGGCATCATTTAGACACTTCTATAGTATTTCTGGGGGTTATATGAGTCTATAATGAAATTTTACAAAAATGCACCTAGGGACCCGACCTGGGCCCGCCGTACCCGGTCCGGCTGCATCTTTCCCAAAATTCTAACCTAGGCTATTCTAGCATATTTTCATCCAAAAAATCCATTTCTGGACTTGGAATTATCAAATTCAATGTCAAATTACAATTTGCCATTGGCAACCCTACTTTAAGGGTTTTAGGGGTGTTTTCGTAATTATGCTTTTTCAGCTTTTTCGTAAAAAGTGACCAACTTAGCCTCACCTAATTTTCCCTCCTAAACGCAATGGAATCATCAAAACATTGAAAATCCAACTTGAAGGCCCTCTAATAACCCTAACCAACATGTATAGGTTCTTTAGGAAAAATTGGGTTTTTCGGTTTTGGCTCTCTAAATGCGTTCCTTTCTACTCCTAACCACCTTATTGACTATTCCATTAGGTTACAACTACCATTAAGACCCAATTTAGGTAGCATAACCCCTAGGCCATGTCGTTTCCAAAAATTCAAATCAAAGACAATCCGGCAAAATTTCACTGATTAATTTGTCCTAACAGCCAGAAAAAGCAATATACGAAGGTTTGGGAGTTACCTTTCACTTCCTTTTGGTTTTCCAAGAATGTCTGCAAAACCCTAACTCTCAACACAAATTTGAGCTGCAAAATCTGTGAAAGACTAAGAAGAGTAGCTTAAGAGTATAGTTATATGTATTATAAGCTAAATCATCGGAGGAATCGGCTTACCTTGAAAGTTTTCTTCTCCTTTCTCTCTCTAGAAATATCAAATGTTTTTTCTCTAGTTCAGCTGAATAAGGCATCGGTTTTGAAGCTTGGAGGAAGAAGATGATATGTTATATTATGCTTATGTCATTTTCCCTTATGATGATGTCATAATTCCAAAATTGACATTTTCGGATTTTCTGACAGATTTTCTGCCCAATCTTTGAAAAATCATAACTAATTCTAGAAAAATCGAATTGAGGTGATTCCAAAACCTATAGAACCCTTATTGAGTCTAGGTTCAAGAAAAAGAAATAGACTTTTGCTAGATGGAATCACAAAATTCCCAGATTTTCAATCTTTGCATGTTGTTCCAAAAACTAATCAATTTCACTGGGCAAATTTCAAAAATTCATAACTCTTAGCTCACAAATCGAAAAGATACAAATTATGTATCCATTTTAAAGCTTGATATGTGAACTTTATGAATGAAAAGTTTCATAATTTTTAGACACCACTTGCCTATTCAAAATATTCATTCAAACCGACTGCCCTGTACAGAATTACACTTGACAGTTTTTCCAATTTTCCAACCAAAGTGTCTAATGGCTCCAAAATCAACAATCAAACCTATTCTCACACGATTTTTCACAAGGAAACCATTGGAATTACTAAAACAACAAAATTCTCATCACACATTCTCCAAAAGTTTTTTTTCAATAGTAATTGCATCCACTTTTGAAGTCATTAGCCCTCAATCCCATTTTTGAGTCATTACAATCACAATGTTAACATTGGTGGATTAAAGTCAAGATTTATATCTAACAAGTGGAAATCTTTTCACCCAATTCATCTATAAATAGAGAAGTGGAAGACACAAGGAGAAACACAATCTTAGAGTTTAATTTCATGCATTATTTTGTTTCTTGCATGCCTTCTTTATGGAAGGCTTAGATAGACCTCCTTCGTGGACGATATATGTTGCCACCTATATGAAAGGTTTTACCTCTAATATGAAATGCTAGATTTTTCCATTTTCATGCATCATGTAGTTGTATCTCTATGTTTTAGAATTTAATAATTAAGTTTTATACAATTTTTATGAAGTTTCAACTTATTTTAGTTTTATTTTTAATTTCATCATGAGCTAAATTTTCATTTTCATAGGGTGATGATGTAGCTTACTAATGATGGATTGAACCTTAACTTATTAAATCTAGTTTAAATTTTTCCTTCATATTGAGTTTTTGGTTATTGTTCTTAATACTTTCAATTGATTGGCCAGATTTTGACTGATTTCAATATGTATGTTGAGACCATAAAGAGATGTATATGTGTAAATCCTATAATTAAAACCATAACTTGCATATAAAATAGAAATATATTCATATAGGTTGTGTAGTCTTAATGAGTGCTATAAATCTTAATACAAGATTAATTGTTTTAATTCATATAGGGATATATTGTATTAGCAATTAATTATAGAATTGCTTGACCTTGGAAGAGGCTAGTAATTAAATTAGAGAAACTCGGCTATTAATCATGTGAAATAAATTGGACTAGAATATATAGGTGATTTAATCTGAAATTTGCTAAGTGAAATTTGATGTCTCTAGGGCTTTTTCTCATAGTTGTTTTCATATCAATTATATTCATATTTAATCATTTTTAATTTTGTAATCTCAGTCACCACCAACTAATCAATCGACTAACTAGAATTAAGATTACCAATTTTGGTACTTAGTGATCAATCCTTATGGGAACAATACTCTACTCACCTCTATATTACTTATTTACGATGGTGTACACTTGCACTTTTTACTAAATCATTTACACGCATAACCATACCTTCACTTCTCTAATATAGAAGAACTCAGTCTCACCTTCACTAATACACAGAAGCTAGATCGAATCTCTTCTCTGTTTTAAGATTCTAGGTCTTGGATTTGCACCAAACGAAGGATCCGAACTGCCCAAACTTGACCCTTCACAACCTGAGCTTTGGTACCATATTGGACCAACTACAAATCTTATTCAACTAGGCAAAATCTTAAACAAGAGTCACTTGAGTCTATTTATAGACCAACACAAAATAAAACACATGTTGGGCTAACTTAACAATAAGAACAAGCCCAACTAATGACAACATATATAAAAGAAGTATTATACTTAAAACACTATCCTATTTAACATAAGCATTTCAATATCCTGTTGTTGAAGTGCATTGTAATACCCAGTAAGATAAAAACTAAAATGTCACTCTTCTTTCTAAGCAAGACAGGTAAGTGGCTCTTTGTCTAGTTTGAAGCTACCTTTTTTTTCAATATTTGATTATATTCTCTTTTAAAAATAATTGAATAAGAATTTGAAAAAGAAATAGGAAAATTACAACCAAGTCCCAATTAATAGACTTAATGGCAGCTAGGTCCTTCAAAATCATCAAATTGTAATGAAGTCCCAAGGGACTTGAGTGTTGTTAATTCCAAACTTGAAAATACAATTTCAACCTTGTTAGTAATAACAAGTTTAGAACAACCAATGATAAATTTAGAGCAACCAATGACAAGGTTAGAGCATCTGTAATGCCTGTACATTTGCCCCTTTATTATGCATCAGAAGTGTTAACTTTATTAGTATGGCTCAGGAGAATCAATAAATAATCTCTTGGCTAAAATTTTTCACATTTATTCTTGAGGCATCATTCGTTTAGTCAAGGGTGTATTTATCAGATTGTTTAACTTTATTCACAGGGTCACTTAATTCTTTTAATTCATTATTATCATAGTATCTCTTTATTTATTTAGCCGCTTTGCTTACTTATCTAATGGGCTTGTACCATACGATTACCCATTCCTAGTTCAATTATCGTGCTTGAGAAAAACATCCACCCATCATGCGGGTTATACAATGAACCATTTCAAATATTAATTATACATAACAGATTAGCATGTCTTAGTCTTCATCTCCTCATCACAACTTCTTCATCTGGCATATGTCCTGCACTCCTCTTCTGTGCTTACATGCCTATCTGGTTGGTTGAGGAAGGGTGAGATTCGGGGGAATCCCAATAGCAAGCAATACCACTTAGCATGCAAGATAAATGCTCTTAATGCATTACATGCTTGCCTTAAGTCCACTTTAAAGGAAAAATAGTTAACACTACCAGTTACATAAACACATTTCTAGAATTCTCAATTATTCACTTCTATCATAAAATCCTATATAAAGTTAATGCCCAACTTCCAATGGGCTGCATAGGCCTTCAACAACTTTAAGGGCCTAATCCTAACCCTTGGAGTTCCTAATTATTACATTTGCGCCATTAAATCTTACATTTGCATAAGACATAAAGCTGGCAAATTTTTCACTATACTTTGAAAAATGATAACTAATTCTACAAAACTCCGATTGAGTTAGTTCAAAGCTCAATATGATCCTTATTAAGTCCACTTGAAGGGAAAAATAGTTAGCATTACCAGTTACATAAAGACATTTCTAGAATTCTCAATTATTCAATTCTGTCACAAAATCCTGCATAAAATTAATGCCCAACTTCCGATGGGCTACATGGGCCTTCAACAACTTTAAGGGCCTAATCCTAACCCTTGGAGTTCCTAATTATTATATTTGTGCCATTAAGTTTTAAATTCGTATAAGACATAAAACTTGCAGAGTTTTCATTGTAGTTTGAAAAATCATAACTAATTCTACAAAACTCCAATTAGGTTGGTTCAAAGCTCAATGTGATCCTTATTAAGTCCACTTTAAGGAAAAATAGTTAGCACTGCCAGTTACATGCACACATTTCCAGAATTCTCAATTATTCACTTTTGTCACAAAATCCTGCCCAGAAATAATGCCCAACTTCCAATATTCATAACTTTTTGTTTACTTATCCAATTAATACAAAGTACCCATCAAATTAAATATTATTGAGTATAATTTATTTCTAGAAAATTTCATTGATATTAGAATTCATGTGGCTAGATAAAAACATGTCACCATTAGTCTGCCACAGAACAACTTTCAGGTTCAATGCCCAATTTTCAAAAATCATAATTAATTCTAGAAAACTCCGAATTTGCTGATTCCAAGTACATTGAAAACCTATTTAAGTGCACTTTCAAAGAAAAATATCATTTACTAGAAACTGCAGCCACAAGATTTCTTAAAATTCATTAAACCTTAACTATTCCAGAATTGGTTCCAGAAACAGGGTCCAAATTAGAAAAATAATAACTTTAAATCCACTAGTCCAAAAATTATGTTCTACCTATCAAAATGAAGTTTAGGATATGTATTTTCATTCTAGAAAATTTCATAGCATTTGGACCAAGTTTGACTGATAAAAAACAAGCCACAACATTGCACCTTCTAGAAACAAAATTTGGCAACACCACTCTTAAGCTTCAAATTTTTTATTTCTAATTTCTAAACCTTATTTAACACCATTTACAAGACCAAACCACCATGAACTCTAAGAATAACCATATAAATGAAAATTAGGGCAAAAATATCTATTCCACAAAGCTCTACCAAATCACACAATATAGGGTTCAAAAGGAAGCCCTTACTCACATCTTGCTTCTTCTAGGTTTTATTCTTTGATTCAACCACTTTGGGTCCTGATAAATTCTTCAAAACACTTCCTCTTGAAAAATTAAAACATAGAAATTAAGGTTAGACCAAAGGAACAATGTTTATGAAGACATTTTTTGCTAGAAAGATGGCAGGAAGGTGAAAATCTAGAGAGGGAAGTCTTACCTTGTTCTTGAATTTTCATATTTGTTGTCTTTCTCTTCCTCCTTGTTTTGGATGTCCAAAATGATGAAGAAGGAGGGTGATGTGGTGTTTTTAAGTCACTTATTTCCCTTCATTATGGGGTGACCAAAATCCCAAAGAAAATGAAAGGCCAATATCAAATCTCACTTGAGTTTGATTTGCTACCAAGGTGACATGTGTCTTGATTAACTCATAAGTGACAAGTGGTTTGATAAAAATCTCTTCTTGCTTTTCTTCTTCACTTAGCTGAAAATGAGAGAGAGAGAGAGAGAGAGTGGAGTAAAAATGGAGCATTCAATTTTCCAATGATCTTGCAAGAAAAGCACCAAGGTTATTAACCAATGGTTGATTGAGTTTACTTGGTTATCTTGAAAATTGGTCTTGTGAGGTCAACTAATTGAGGTTTAGTTCAATTGAAACCATTTCCTCTTCCATTTGGTTGGCTTGGGCTAAAATTAGAGAGAGGGAAAAGGGAAATCTGGAGACCAATGGTTTATAGCTTCTTGCGCACAAAGAAGCTAATTAACCAATGGTTACTTGGCTAATTCATTTTGTCTCTCTTCTTCTCTTTTTGGCCAAAAAGTTAGGTTTAATTGGAGCAAATTAATTTGCTTTTTGTGCTTCATAATTACTTTACCTTTCAAGACCAAATTCTAGCCCTTAATCTTGGGTTCCAATTTTAACTTCAAGATCACAAAGCAATTGTCTCTTTTGCTTTTAATTATGACAATATTAACTAAGTTGCCATTAAGTATTTTCTTTCATTTTAATTCTCTTCTTTCTTTCTTTCATATGTCATTCCCTCTCTTTTTTGGGTTCAAATTAAGCTTTATATCATTTTTTTTCCTTTAGATAAAGGAATTGGGTATTTTCCTTTAACTATTTGGAACCAAATTCTATACTTTATTTTCTTAAATTAGTTCCTAAAAGTCATTTGGTCTCTTAGACATTCTTAGGATCCTTACTAAAATAGACTTAGTAGTCTACTTTATTCAGGATTATTTTCTAGCCTCTAGTCTCAAAATTTGAGATATTACATCATTTATTGACATCTAACACAGCAACAAGTGACTACAAAAAATATTAGTTCAAAAAACAAATACAACTTATACATGTTGTTCTTCTCTTGCATCATCTCTTATTGGTTAGGTATTGTCATCTACATTCTCTCTTGCATACACATGACCACTTTCTCCATTGAATTTAATAAAATGTTCTCTTCCTTCATTATCTACAATGTCCACAAAGGTTGTTGTATCAAAGGTCAACGTTAATTTCATGGAAATTCTACTACTTTCTTTTCTAACAAGTGATGCTACAATTGTTCTCAACTTCTTATATGTAGTGTCTTTGGTTATGGTTTTTGTTCTAATGCTATCCCCACATATTGCAAATAATCTTTTCCTCCATGTAAAAATTGACCCCCTGTATGTAATAAGCATAACATATATTTTCCAGATGTACTCGACTACTCGCTATCTTTTCTGTTAACCGCAGAACAAAGTTCTTATTAACAAATACATGACCTACATTAGCAACTTTAGAGCACTGTATTAACAAAGTGTTTTGAAATTGCATAATAAGGATTATAAACATATAAAGCTGCATACTTTCCTTTTATCATTGTCTAAGAACACAAAAACAAAACACAATCTCTATAGCAAAAACCCATACCCTCCTATATACTCAATGATACACCAACATAAATCATAAATGCAACGTACAATTAACTATCATTGGATACTCTAAATTTGTCATTACTAACAAAGGGGAAAAATTGTATTTTCATGTTTGCAATTAAGTATTTAGGTCTCTTGGGATTTCACTAAAATTTGATGATTTTGAAGGATCTGGTTGTTATTAAATATGTTAATTGAGACCTTGTTGCAATTTTTCCTAAAGAAATTTCCAAATTAATTTCAATTGTGGTGGAAAAAATTCATCCTAAATTTGTAAAATATAGATTTTTATGAGAATATTATTAGGTAACTAAATTCATATTTCTGTTTATATTTATATTTTATTTAAAATTTATATAATTTTATAATTCTTTTAATTTCTTGTGACATAATAATAATAATAATAATAATAATAATAATAATAATATCTAGAACAAAAAGTTATGATTTTTGTAAGATTGATAAGAAAACTTGAAACACTCTATGTTTACTACTATATATAATATATTTAACATCTCTAATTAATGTCTATTTTTAAAAAAACAGACATTAAAAATTAGGCGGTGACATTTTTAAAATTTTTTGATTGCCTTTCAACATCTATTTTTTTTAAAAAGAGGTGTTAAAAGCTAAATTTTAACGTATGTTTTAAAATTTGGCAAAAAAAAAAAAAAGTTTTAAAAAACAGACATTAAAGCTTATTTTAATTGTCCGTTAGTGTAAAGCAGATGTTAAAAAAAATGTTTTAACTTCTGTATTTAGATCTAGACGTTACAAAGATAGCTTTTAATTTGTCTTGAAGCAAATCGTTGTTAAAAGTTGTTTAAAAATCTCCAAATTAGATTTATGATCACGCCACCTCTCCCTTACTTTGCCCTAAGCCTTTGTTTGGTTGGGGGTTAGGTTAGGTTGGGGTAGGTTGGGGGTAAAAAAGTGGTGTTTGGTTGGAAGGAGGTTAGGTTAGGTGTTGGATGTTTTGTTGTCTTTTAGTGGTAACCTAACCTAGGTTGTGAACCCTCCAAAATTAGGGTTTTTCCTATGTGAGAGAATATTTGTCTTCAATTGTGATTAAATTGCCCATGACAATTTTTTAAAATTCCAACACTGCCCTCCCCTTTAAAACTTGACCTCCTAGGTTAGGTTACCACTAAAAGACAAAAAAAAAAAAATCCAACACCTAAACTAACCTCCTTCCAACCAAACACCACTTGTTTACCCATAACCTACCCCAACCTAACCTAACCCCCAACCAAACAAAACCAATCTCACCCCAACCTAACCTAACCTCCAATCAAACAAAGCCTAACTCTCTTGAGCTCTCTAAAATCCATGACCACTAGAGGCGAGTTTGCCGACCACCAGAGGCGCCGGCTTCTCCGTCGCCATCGTGCCATGCTTTCTTCTGCTTTCCTATCGTTTCTCTCTCTCTCTCTCGACTCCCTGGAAAGCCTCTGGTTCTTCTCACAGTGGATTCACTCTCCTCAGCCTTTACTCTTGCGAAGCGTGGGTCAGCTTCGGAAACAAGCTCGATGTGAATGATGCCAAGTCCAGGCACATGGTAAGGGAACTTCTGGCATACTCGATTTGGACTTTGAAAACAATTTGCAACATTATTAGGTTACCCGGAAGCAATTTGCCCAGAGAAGTTAGCGAGCTTGCCAAAAGGACGGAGTTGGATGGATCGTGCACGAGACAATCCGGTGGAGAACGCAGGCGTAAGCAACTTTGTCTTGGTGTGGGAAGGTTCGATTGAAAGGTAAGATTCATTTTTAATTGTTGTTGCCTTTCCTTGTGTGCCTAATTTCAAATCCCACGAAAGCTTGTATTTTCAATTAAGATTTACTAAAGGGGTTTTTTAATCAGAAAATGCTAGGGAATGTCAATCTGGGATATGATGTGGTAGCCGACGTGGCCACCGACGGTGAGGATGATGTCGAGGTGGAGACAAAGAAACAGCGATGAGTAATAGGACCTAGAGTTGGGTATGGTGGTAAGCCTTAGTAGTCATATAACTAGTTTTATTGAATTGCACTTGCTGAGATATATTCATTACTGTGCGAACCTGCAGAGAAAACCAGAGACGATTAACAAGTCTTAGAGAAATCAAAACTGAATTGAAATAGTATTATATATATTCGAAAAGAGATCTATATAAGAACTTATTCACTAAAAGCTATTCATCATTCATATGTTGTATTTATGATTTATTGTGCTTGGAGGGTAGGGGCGTTATCAAATGTTGGTGTTTTACTATTTAGTTGGGTAAATGATCTATCCTCTGTACATGAAGGAAAGAAGTTATCAGTAGTAAAATTAAAAAACAATGAATAAAAGTGAAAGGGAAGTTATGAACTAATTGGAGCTTTCTCAAGAGGTAGATTAGCAGTATATTCGGATATTCAGTGTGAGGAATTGAGCATATAATTGCTTGAAGAAGAAGATGGAGATTTATGAACCTTATTCAAGAATATTATATTATATTTTATATTGTAGATTCCATTTTAATTTGGCATTGTTGAGTATGGTCCTTTTTATTCCTATCTTTGCAATTCTTATGCTCTTTGTTTTGATTGGTTTGAATTTTGTCCTGACTTGAGCATAATGCTATTTTAGTCGATTTGGGAAGTTTGTGGAGCTACGGTTTGATCATAGGGGGAGAATTTCAGGAGCTACTTTTAGAACTTATTTGCCAAACGATCCCATGTCTATCAAGTTTCAGACGCTAGGAAAAACTACAATTGTTTTTATTTAATTGTGCTGCACCAGAAGAGGTGAAATATTATTCTTTTTGTATAACATTATGGCATAGAAATCAAGTCTACTTATTTACTATATCCTTCTTGTGGTTTTAAGTTGTTAAATTTCAGCAATATCAGCACTGAATAACATGCAATAGTTGACACTCACACACGCATCCGTCTATCCCTCACCTATCCTCCAATTTGTCTCTGACTTTCATGTACTCGGTGTCTATATCTTTCCCTATATATATTGTAATCCACTTATCATTTGATATATGAATAGAGTGAGAATGAGATCCTAGAGTCTCATATGGTATCAGTGCTAGTCCTAAAATGCCTGGTGACTAGAGACGGTGAGGTGAGAGTGAGAGAAACAAAAAAACAGAGGGAGCGACGGAGATCTGGAATCTCACCCACACTAACGAGTGAGCATACACCGCCAAGCCAGGTATGACCATAGACCTCTGATCGACGGAACCTAAAAGTGCGGTGTCAATCTGAACAGCGCATGTCATCCACGCGTCACCAGTGCACCAACGCGTGAACTTCACGCACCACTGTCCATACACTACGCGTGACCCCACGCGCCGCAGTACACGGTGCTTCTAGCCACTGTTTTTCTCCCAAAAAATAATTTGCATTGTTTCCAGCCACCATATTTTCTAGAAAAACACAGATTTTCCTAAATTTCCTCCTCTTTTTGGCTCTCTTCCTAGAAATCCACCCATAACTAGGGCCACACCAATGACACTCATGTCCAATACAAATCTTGAAACTCAAGACTCATCTTCCTCCTCTCATTCCTAGAAATCCACCCATAACTGGCTCTCAATTGTTTTGCTGTTTTAGGTTCTAGCCAGCTTGCAACAGCTGCAATTTTCTGAGAATCTGTAGCTACTCTGCCTTCACTAATAATATGACCGAAATATTCAACCTTCCTAGCCGTAAATGTGCACTTACTTATCTTAACAAAGTAATGATTTTTCTGCAAAATTCCTAGCACTTCCTTTAGATGCTTAGCATGATCAGAAATAGAAGGGCTATAAACCAATATATCGTCAAAGAAAACAAGCACAAATTTCCTCAACAACGGCCTAAAGATATCATTCATAGCCCCTTGAAAAGTAGCTGGTGCATTTGTCAAACCGAAAGGCATCACCAACCACTCAAAATGGCCTGAATGTGTCTTGAAGGCTGTCTTATAACAATCTTTAGGCTCCATTCTGATTTGATGGTACCCTGCTCTCAGATCCAATTTAGTGAACCACTTAACATCATGTAATTCATCTAATAGATCTTCTACCAATGGAATAGGGTATTGATTTTTGACTGTCTTCTTATTTAACTCACGAAAATCTATACACATGCGCCACGTCCCATCTTTCTTTTTTACCAATACAATAGGTGCTGAAAAGGGAGAGGAGCTTTCTTGAATAACCCCTGATTGCAGCAACTCAAAAACCTGCTTTTCAATAATATCCTTCTGAGTAGCTGAATAATGATATGGCTTAAGACTAATGGGATTTGTACCTTCGTGGAGTACTATAGGGTGGTTGTGTCCAGGTTTTAAGGGAGGAAGTCTTTTAGGTTCCTCAAATATCTCTGCAAACCTGCACACAGTACCTTGAATTTCTGCTGGCACCCCTTTTGCCAAACCACTTGAGCCCTCTCCCGCTGGTGGCTCAGTAATAGTGCAACAGTGCGGTGCTGGTTGCACAGGTTGCAGCAATTGAACCAGAAAAATCTGTTGAC
This sequence comes from Inga laurina, assembly GCA_963855925.1. Classification (NCBI taxonomy): domain Eukaryota; kingdom Viridiplantae; phylum Streptophyta; class Magnoliopsida; order Fabales; family Fabaceae; genus Inga; species Inga laurina. Next base: position 49,961,591 of record OY979701.1, on the reverse strand, counting down.
TAAAGGGCTTAACAAACCCCATTTTAAGGACTGGAACCACCTTACAAGAAGTTGTGGGCTTGGCTTGCAACTTACACAACTGACCCTTATACCAAAATTGCATTGAGAGATGTTCATAGTCCCAAAAAGCACTCTTAATAGATTTCAACCAAGTGAGCCCCAACACCATATCAAAAGTATGCAACTTTATAATTCGAAAATCACACTGGAATTCCATGCCCTGCATCTTCCATTTGAACCCATGCCAAACTCCATATTCCTGTAACCTCCGACCTCCTGCTACTTGAACTAAAGATGAAGAAAGAGTAGTTTCTTTCCACCCTAATTTCACAGCCAGATCATAGTCAAGAAAATCGTGTGTGCTGCCATTATCAATCAAGACTTGAATTATATGTTTGCCAACATTCCCCTGTATGCGCATGGATTTAGTTGTGTCAATGCCATTGATGGCATGTAGGGAGATAAGAGGGGCATACTCATCAGGGGGGTCGTGGTTCTGAATTTCAACATCAATTGTTACTTCACCTTCGGGATCTTCCACCAACTCCATATACCGAAGCCGTAGTTTCTGTCTCTGAGGGCAATGATGATCCCATGAGAATTTCTCATGGCAGTAAAAACAGAGTCCCTTTGATCGATAATCTGCCTCATCTTCAGCAGATAAAATTTTCACAGTCTTCCACGACTTTGGCCCCGTTTTTTCGTTAAAAGATGAGCTCTTGCCCGACAAAGTGGAGACCAAGTTTTTTTGGTGGGACCCACTCTTATTATAATATCCCTTGGGATTATTGTTGGTTGGCAAAGAAGGAAGACTCGTCAAAGACGATTCTTTCACATTCGTCACCTGTCGACTCACTTTTTCGCCCCCAGTCTTGGATTCTCGCCGATTAACGGCGATCTCTTGTACTCATGCCAAACGTCGCGCTTCTCGTAGAGTTTGTGGGTTGAACAGCAACACCGAGTCTGCTATTTCATCTCGCAAGGCCCCCACGTAGATGTCGACAAGATATTCCTCGTTGAGTTCCAGTTTCGCTGAAAGTGCATCGAACTTCATGTTAAATTCTGCCAGTGAACCCATCTGACGCAATCGAGTCAAATCACTCATGGGTTTGTCAACCGGAAGACTGAATGTGTCCCGTAGTAAGATTACATCTCTTCACACGTCGGTGGACGTTGCCACTGTTTCTCTGCCGCTACATGCCAGACGAAGCTTGGATCATCAAGATTTATCGAAGCCATGGTGACCTTCGAATTGTCAGGAGTGTCGTCCAATTCAAAGAATCTTTCACATTTCAAGATCCAGGTATCTATATCCTGATCTTGGTATCTCGGAAAATCCATCTTCATGAATTGGGTTGGTCAATGGTGTCTTCCTCTATTACCGTGATCACCATGCCTATGATGAGGATCACCGTGGTTTCGTTGGGCAGCCATCACCAACGCCCTCAACTCGGTTCGAACCCCCAAAACCTCGTCTCGAAATCTCAAGACCGTGTCTTGGAGTTCATCTACTATATTTAATTTCTGTAATTGCCCCTCGATGGCCGCAATTCTTTCTTCCATATTCTTGGTGGTTCTTGATCGGGTTTGTACCATACACCAGATGCTGCAGTGGAATAGCCAAGGAAGGCGAGCTCTGATACCACTGTTATGTAATTGGATAGAAAATAGACAGAAGGACAGAAAAGAGAAAGAGAAAGAGAAGAACAGAAGATTCGAGAGAAAAGAGAAGAACAAAAAGAATAGAGAATGTGAATGTATTTCCTTCTAGGAATGTTCGGACTACAAAACTGATACAATGGGTCCTGTTCATGCTATTTATAACATGACAACCGACCTTCCCAACGGCTAGTAACTAACTTAGGCACTTATTCACTAATCACCATCTAATTATGGCCCTTTGCACCCAAGTCCTTACTTATACTAATCTAATCTATTCACTCAAGTCCCTATTAACAACCCTTACATATTCCATAACAGTATGTGAAGGACTTTGGGTCATCAGATTACTGAAGGAGTTGGGAATTCCATATGAAGGACCAATGCAAATTTGGTGCGACAACAAAACCAGCATTGAAATGGTTAAGAACCTAGTCTATCATGATAGAACAAAACATGTTGAGATAGGCAGACACTATTAAAGAGAAAATTGAAGCAGGCATCATGAATTTGTCCTACATCAGATCTGAAGACCAAATTGCAGATGTGCTGATTAAACTACTAAGCAAAACTACATTTGAAAAGTTTCTGTGCAAACTGGGTATGAGTGACATATACTCTTCAGCTTGAGGGGGAGTGTTAAATGTTAGCAATATCAGCATCGAATAGCATGCAATAGTTGACACTCACACACGCATCCATCTATCACTCACCTATCCTTCAATTTGTCTCTGACTTTCATGTACTCGGTTTCTATATCTTTCCCTATATATATTGTAATTCTCTTATCATTTGATATATGAACAGAGTGAGAATGAGATCCTAGAGTCTCGTATAAGTCTTTGCTACTTGAAAATGGTGGCCAATTTTTTGATGTTTTCAGAGCAAAGCACCCTGATCGGTTTGGACTTGTAACCCTCTGAAATGTTGAATGTTGAATGCTAGTGTGTTGTATACTTGCAAGTCTAATACCTGATACATGACAAACATTGCCCTCTGGAATAGAAGGACCTATTTAATTTGCTAATTTCACTTCTTTTACTTGTTTAGTTCAGAAAAAATTGGTTTTTGAAATAAGTTTTTGATTATTTGTTTGCATATCTTATTCATAGGCACACTAAAAAATAGTATGTTAATTTTCTGTATATGCTCGGGCTTGGGCTAGTGCTTGGATTTGTTCATAATATTATGGAGTTATTCTCATATTTAAAAAATAGCAGATCAAAATGATAGTTTTCTATGAAATAATTGGTTTTCAGTTTTTTAGTTTGGCCTTCGTTAAAATTAAATATCAAAAGTGATGCTTAAAATCACCAAGTTCTGCAAATGATAATCTAAATCAAAGGTGAGTTGTTTTTATCATGTTCAATTTTTCTGTCATCTATCTTTTTTAAAATTGTTTTCTTGTTCTCTTCTCTGCATGAAAAATATGTTTTTTAACATCCACAACCAAAAAGACCAAAGTCACTCAGAATATACGAGTCACATGTTGGAATGAGTAGTCCGGTTGGCATCTTTTCCTTTGACAAAAGTCAGTGGTTTAATACATGCTGAAGTGTAGTGGCTAACATGAATTTATTACCCTTCAGTTTGTTTGAAACATATTAGGTTTTGATTCATTTGAGGATTGGATGGGAAAGTATTATAAGTTTAGAGTTGTAAAAATTATTGACAAATATGATTCTTATGTTTATAAGAGGCACTATTTGGATGGTTTCTTTTTTTTATTTTTGCCTCTCCTTAAATTTTTTTTCCTGATATTTATTTGCTTGGAATATTTATAGAGGATTTTCTTTTTTGGATTGGAGGCCATTCCGATCCAAAAAAAAGGCCTTATATATATATATATATATATAAACCCACCTTCCATGTCCATTTTCAAAAAAAGGGATGTGGAAAGTGGCTTTTTTTTTTTTTTAAAGAAAAAACCCCTCCACTTATAACGTCTATTCTTCTAAACACAATGTGGAAAGTGGCACTTTCCACATGTGTTTTCAAAAACAGCCGTGGTAAGTCACTTACGATGTCTGTTTTTGGAAAAACAAACATCATAAGTGGCAGACTTACAACGTTTGTTTTTCCAAAACAGATGTTGTACGTCACTTACAACGCTTGTTTAAATACAGACGTTTATTTTAAAACTTTCAAAGTCACTCACACAGATGTCCCCCTAAAAACAAACATCTAAAGGGTTTTAAAAAGAATGTGACAAGTTCCTTTGATAGTAGTTGTTCCAGATTTTTAGCAGTGGGTAAATAGGTAAATTTCACAATGTTGTTTTGGTAATTTTTCAATGTGATTATTTTTCCCCTAAAGTATATTTTTAAAGCTTTCAATAAATTATTATAACACAGGAATTGGATTTGTACATTATAAGTTATGAATTTTTAAACTTTACGTAGAAAATATAGAAAATTCTGACTTCTCATATGAATATTGAATTTGATTGTGGCATTTGGGAGATTAGGTCTATACGTTGATACTGAAAATTATTTTTCTTTTGCAGAGGATTTCAAGAGCTTTATATAGGAACTTGAACCACCTCAATTGGAGCTTCCTAGCTTAAGATATGATTTTTCAAAGTTTCCTAAAAGTTTAGGCAAAATGGATTAAGTTGGATAATTGATCAATTTTAGGAAATGTAATTGATGGTGGTTAATGAATGTTGGGGACAAATTTAAGGACTAAATTAGTTGAATTAAAAAGGTAATCACAAGGTAAAAGGCTAATCACAGGGGTAGAAGACATAGAATATGTCGTAAATTGGATACACAATAGACATAAGCACAAGGGATTAATTATGCAGAGTAAGCATGTCAATGTTTGTGTGTTAATCTGCCCCTTACATGAGTATAATGGTTAATAGGATTTGTCTTTTGCTATCAAGTAAATGGAGAAGCAAAGGTAAACACAAGCAAGATGAAGTAAGTTTGGAAGAAGGCTTAAATAGGTAGTAAAACTTGTTGTTATATAGTTTGTGCTTGGTTGATTGCATGTTTATTTGTCATGTATTCCTTTGAACATATAATATCCTTACTTGAGTTTGTGCCATGGCCATGTGTATATGCTTGTAGGGTGTTGTTCTTACTTAGCTATTGACATGCATAGTTAATTAGCATTACACATTATATATTGAGATAACATTTTGCTACTGAGATTCCTCCAAATCTCACTCCTTTCTTCCATGACACTTAGCAAGAGCAAGTACTTATAGGGGCAAGAGCATTGTTGTTGGTAAAGCCTGAAGAAGTCTAGATCTAATGGAGTTAAGATAATATTTGGTTTAAGTGTTGGTGATTCGTATAATAATTTTGTTAAGACTTGGGATTTTTGGTAGCCTTGTGCAGCCACAAATTTTGTGTTTTTGTGTGTGTGTGTACATGAGCATAGAAATTTACATAGTGGAGATAGTACCTATAGTAGTAGTAGTATGAGTATGCGTAGTAAGGGGTAGCCATAGTATATTTTACTTACATAACGAAATGAAAAAGGGCAGTTACATGTTATGAGCCCTTAATTCACTGACAATAGGCTAGGATAAGAGCAAAACAATACTCTGATAATAATAAATGGAGTTAAAGGATTTTTTAGCCATCATGAAGATATGGACCACTAATTAACTATTTCAAAGAGTTTTAAATTTTTCAGAAAAGTCCATTTATTTACTAGTTCAATTCCTTTGTTTGGGCTGGGTTTTCCACCATTTTCAAAAGTATGTTCTTCCAAGGATCAAACTTAGCTTAGTGGTTTGAATTCATTATACATATAACTCATTTGAATAGTGTTGGAAAATAGGGTGTCACACATCTTCAACAACTTGATGTCAACAATGCTTTCCTTCAGGTGACTTGGATGAGGAAGTATATGTGGAAATCCCACTTGGGTTTCATTCTCCTTCTCCCAACATGGTTTGCAAACTACAAAAGTCTTTATATGGTTTGAGACAAGCTAGTCAGCAGTGGCACTCTAAACTATCTAGTGCTTTGCTTTCTTTTGGTTATATTCAGCCTAAGTCTGGTTATTCTTTATTTATGATGCGCACTAATCATTCTTTCACAGCTCTCTTAGTATATGTTGATGACATTCTTCGCATCGGCAATGCCCTTAATGAGATTCAACGAGTCAAGTCATTTTTGGATTCTGCATTCAAGATTAAAGATCTTGGTGATCTCAAATTCTTCCTTGGTTTTGAAGTCGCTCGATCTCACTAGGGCATTTTTTTTCATCAGCGCAAGTTCACCTTGGATATTCTTAATGACTTTTGTTTTCTTCACAGTAAACACCCGTGCACCATAACACTAAACTTTCCAAGGATATTGGTCATCCTTTGCTAGATGAGACTCAATTTAGAACCATTGTTGGTTGATTACTTTATCTAACAAATACTAGACCAGACATTGCTTTTGTTGTCTAACAGCTTAGCCAATTTATGTCTTAATTGATATTCATCTTCGGGCTGCTCAACGGGTTCTTCGATATTTGAAATCCTCTCCTAGTACAGGTTTTTTCTTCCTTGCCTCTTCTAATTTACAGTTAAAGGGTTTCAGTGACTTTGATTAGGTTGGATGTTTAGATACTAGATAATCTGTTACTGGATATTGTGTGTTCTTAGGTAATTTGCTTATTTCTTGGCTTTCTAAAAAGCGGCTTACTGTCTCTCGATCTTCTTCAGAAGCTAAATATACAGCATTAGCTTCTTTGACTTGTGAAAACTAGTGGTTATTGTATCTATTCGGTGACCTCAATATTCCTCGTACTTCTCCAGCTCTGGTTTACTGTGATAGCCAATTAGCTCGATCGGCTCATTGCTACCAATCCAACCATTCATGAAAGAACCAAGCATGTCAAACTAGATTGTCATAGTGTTCGAGACAAGATTAAAGCTAACATTCTTTGTTTGCTGCCTATTAGATCCAAGAATCAACTTGCTGATGTTTACACCAAACCATTAGATCCAGCGCCCTTTACAGATCCTTTACAGATCTTGTGTCCAAGCTAGGAATGCTTGATTTACACATTCCTGCTTGAGGGGGCTGTAAGACTAATTGTATAACTGTTAGTTTGTAAAGCTGTTAAGTAATTTAGTTACATGCCAGCTGTCAACACTTGATATTTGTATACATTCACACTTGTACATTATCTGTCTGGATTATCAATAATATTTCTCTGATTCATTTCTCTCTGTTCCTCTCTCTCGAGTTCATTCTCATCTTTGAGATTCATAGCAACACAGCTAATCTGTGATATTATAATTTCACCATTTCAATGAATAAAATCTTGACACTGAATCCTCACAAAAGGATATTTCTACGTACATAGAAAAGTTTGCGTTGCTTTCAAAGTCCATTTGTTGACAAATGTTTCTATTTTGTTGGGATGAGAAAACATGGGTCTGTAAATTAAGTGTTTCTTTATTTCTCATTTGTCAAATCACACTTCTCTTTAAAGTAACATCATGCACTTGAAGCTAAGAAATCATTATGGATATTAATTATTAAACAAAAGTCACTTTTAATATAAATCAAATGGTCTGAAAATTCAAGTTTACAGTAACAATTCCAATACAAAAGAAATACACTAAAGATAAGACCATAGAAGGAATGCATGCTATTTAATTACTTCTATTCAGGGCTTTTAGGCCGAAACTCAAATCCTTCAACTAAAATGCCACTTTTCTCTTTATGGTCATCGAACTCCCATAATCTAAACTCCAGTATGCTACCACCGTCTTCTTCATCTTTAGTGTAAAATTCACCTACCTTAATTTCAAGCCATCCATCTTTTCTTTGCTTAACACCAATTATTGGAGGGTATAGGGCCACTTGTCCTTCAGATTTACAGATACCACTTTCATTGAGAGTAAAATTTATGGATGTATCTGTGAAGCCCAATATTTCACTTCCAAATTGAAAGACGAAGAGCACATCATATGTTGTTCTTTGGGATAGAAGTTTTGTGTTAATCGTTCCTTTCACCTCAAACCACCATACTTGATGGAGCACTGCTACCTCAGGAAATCTTGTAATCCATGCAAGATATTAATGTTCAATGTACATCAACAAACACTAAACCTTTAACTTTTATAATAATTGGAATTATAAATTTCGCTCCCACTCTAGTAATGTAAAGAGATATTTTAAAGTTTAATCTATTATTATGCTTCATTTTATTGAATGAATATAAATTAACATAAACAAAACGTTAGTAATAAAAATCATGAAAAAGTTTAAGTCTAACAATAAAATACCTTTAAAAATTTATTTAGAAATCTATCTTAGATGAAATAAATTAAGAAGATTAAATAAAATTAACCTGATCAACTCGTGTTCCTAATAACTTTAAAAAATCGCCATTAACTCGTGTTGCTAATAGATTTTGTACAAAGGTTTGGTCTTCTATCTTTTGTACATTTATTTCAAGCTTTACATAAGGTCAATGTACCATACAAAAGCATTTGTGGAAAGGAAAAATCACCAAATAGTTTACATGGGATTGACAATGTACCATACATGTAGTATTATACGTGTGGACTCTCTTTTCCTGCCAACTATACGTGTGGGCTAGTTGAGTGTATAGGTGATGGAATATGGGATAATGGTTAATTAGGGTACTTAGAGATTTTAGATATTTAACTTTATTTTATTAATATATTATTTGAAGAAAGATATTTATCCATAAGGATTTGGATTTATGAGATTATTTCCTATTTAGTGGAGTTTCTTTTTTTCTATAATTTCATATTTAGTAGAAATTCCTATATCTGTAATTTCTTTTGCTTCAAGATTAAGTTAGGGTTAGGTGGCTCATTGCTTTATAAATAGAACAAGAATTATTTACTTATGTACATCTTTTGATGATAGTTTCCTCATCTATAAGTTTTTTCTCTTTAGTCATGCTGGTGTAACCTTAGAAGAGATTGCTATTGTATGTGGCAATCTGGAAGTGTATGTTGCAATTTCAAACTCCATGCCTCTTGAATGAAAAATATGGTTAAGCTAAATTTAAAATGTGTTGATTACCTATGTTTTGATGATAACAAAAGTAGAGAAAAGGTTGTTTTGCAGTGCTTAAATGAAGTCATGACTACAAAACGATCAAGGAAGGGATGCAAGAAAACTTGGGAATTTAAAGTTTTTTTTTTTTTTCCTTATAGTATCTTGTGTAAATGAGTATTAGATAGCTTTGCACCATGCATGAAAAATTGTTTTTCAAATGTTTTTGAAGAAGGAAGTGTGCATATATAAACCACGTTTTACATAGTTCGGAAACATTTCAAAATATTTTACGCAACTTAAAGTATCATCAGTGTTATATGCAAATATAAGCAAGCACGAGACATGGATATGATTTTTTTGTAAAGCATACCTGGACTCTTGAGAAGCGTAACTCCAATACCTATGATCATGTAACCAAAGAATCCATAGCCCCCTTGCTCCTATCATATAACACTTCTTGCCACTCTCCTTATCCAAAGAAAAACTCTGCTCCAACAACATCATAATTATTAATTTACATAAATATAAGTACAGATGAAAATGATTTTTAAAATGATTATCAAAGAGCAATATCATAAAATAATTTTTGTAAGGTATTTAGTTCTATTAGAAAAATACTTCAAGATATTGAATCTATTTGTATTAAAAAAGTGTGTTCAACATCAGCATTTTACCCTAAACAGTGAAGTTTTGGGTAAAGAAGGGCAGCGGACGGTAAGAAGAAAATGAGTAAAGCCAAATTGTTGATTTTTAATATATTGATAAAATATATTAACCATCTTTTGATTTTGCTAAGACTATATAGACTTTTGCTCTTCTCTCTATTTTCATAAACCAACTTTTTGTTCCAATTTTTAATACGGTTAAGAATTTTCTGTTAAAAATTATAAAATATTTTTATCAATAAAAATTTATGTTAAAAATTTAAACCAAAATTGGAATATTTTTATTATGGTTGATATTGTTGGAGCCGCTAGACAGCTCCGATTCGAACATCGGAGCTATTACCAACCGCCATCGATTGTCAAAGGTCCATCGTCAGTCATCACAAATAAATTATTTTTAAGAATGGCCACTTGTTTGGTAAAAAAAGAAAACGATTTGAAGTTCCAATAATGGAAGGAGAGCTATATTCATCGCTTCTAAATGATGGATCGAGTTTTAATTATTTAGATTTTAAATTTTGAACTCTTTAAAATTTTATAATTTTTTAATTAAAATCATATTAATTTTAAAAAATTAGATCTAACATTTATTATAAGTTTTTTCATTTTAGTACTTTTATAATAAAATAAATAACAATTTCTTAATGATAAAAAAAGTTGAACTATGTTAAATTGGAACTTAATTATATGTGTATATTTTCTTAGACTTCTTTGAGATTCCGTCATTCACTAAATACGGGTACCCAGCAGATTTCACATTTAATGTATCCCAGTGCCTCAAACATGTAAGCATATATTTTTTTACGATCACCAAACTACAAGAACGGTCATGAGTTTAGTGATGCTAACCAAAACCAACTCAACTTATCTCATCTAAACAGTGTTTTTCACACACAGATCAAAATCAAACAAGTTAAAATCCCAGTAAATAAAAAATGAGATCTGATCTTACCATGGTGTTATCGGCCAAAAGGAGGGGATGATCGCAAAGATGAAGGTAGAGTTGTTTCTTGGTAAGAGAATTCAAGTTCGGAGAAGATGACTGAGCCACCAAGTGTTGCAAGTCGGCCGGCAGAAAAGCTTCCCACGTCTCATCGGAATCTGCAGAATCCTTCAACGCCAAACAAACGGCCGATGACCGACACGCGTCCTTGGGAGTTGTCAACGAAAAGATCTTGCACATACACTCCTTCGGCAAAACCCTTGCCATATCCATCTTCCTCTTCTTATCTCTGTCTCTTACAATGAAATGAAAGCCCGTTTCTTTTTCCTTCCTTACCTGCCACTTTATGGCTGACCGAAGATAAAAACGCAACCACGTCTTCTAATTTATTTTTGGTCAAAAATTATACCAAAGGGTTATTCTAGTGTGAAAAAGACTTTTTAGATTGGTTAAAAATAAAATTTTAAATAGTATTTGAAACTAGTGTGGATAAGGGCAGTTTAAAAAGTCAATAACTTTTTTAGATCACATGTAGAATGGAACCGGTTCCCTATTAAACACTTTATTTAATAGGGAGGGCGAAACATATAGGGAAAATTCCAAAAAACTACATTCAAAATATAAAAAGGATAAATCAGTACATCAAAATTCAGAAAAGACAAATCAGGCGGTTTCAGAAAAAGGAGGAATCTGTCATTTTGAAATTTCGGTCAAATTACGAAAATGCCCTTCAGCACTTCAGGCCCACTTCAGAATAACAACATGATCCTCGGAATTAACACCTCCGGATTCGTTATTAACAACTTCAATTCTTCTTTTACAATTTACAAGTTTCAGGGCTAATGACATCACCGATCTCGCCATTAACAACTCCGAATTCGATATTAACAACTTCATTTTCTTCTTTTGCACTTAACAAATTTCAGGGCCAATAACACCATCGATCTCGCCATTAACAACTCCGGATTCGCCATTAACAACTCCTATGTTGTTATTCCAACTGAGGGCTGAAGGGCATTTTCGTCATTTGGCCGAAATTTCAAAATGCCAGATTCCTCTGCCTGTCTGACACAACCTGAATTGTCCTTTTGCAATTTCAATGTACTGAATTGTCCTTTTGCTATTTCCAATGTAGTTTTTTGGAATTTTCCCAAACATATATAAACTGTTTAGATCATATTTTTTTAAAAGTCTATATTTTGTTATAAAACTTATTTAATGGGTTAAAATCAAGGTATTAAAACCCGGATCGGGTATTGAACCGATCGGAGTTCTAGGTTAAGGGTTAGTAGATTAGATCGGGGCCAAATCGGTGAAAATTTGAAGATTTTAGACTTATAAATATGAAATTCTAAAGAAAAATATTTTTTTTTTAAAATAGGAACCTGGACCGGACCGGGAACCAGACTAGTCTACCGGCCGATTAGCTGGTTTCCGGGTTGAACCGGCCGGTCCGGTCCGGGTTCAACAACATTAGTTAAAATCTAAAATAAAGATAATATCTTAGTTATTATTATTTTCAAAAATGATTTTTTTATTTAAAAATTGTTATTAAAAAATTAAATTTGAACTACTTAATTTAGATCTGGACAATCCAAATATGTTTAGCCCACTCGATAGAACTAGACAAATCCGGTCTAAAAGAAACTTGTTTAGACAGGTTACAAAAAATGCAGTACAAAAAGTTCCTCCTTCTAGAGTTCATACATGTGCGTGTGTGTTTGGGATCACTTAATTTTAGAGAATAAGTCCTTATTACGCAAGCCGAGATAAAACTCCTCTCACATACTTACCTCGTATACCATGAATCACGATTATAAGTACTTATTGCCCAAAAATAAGCTATTCCAATGAAAGCCTGTTTTCTTTGCCTTCCTTACCTCCCACTTTATGGCTACCCGGTCCGTCAACCACTTCATTGACCCAAGATAAAAACGCAACCACGTCTTCTAATTTATTTTTGGTAAACAATTATATCAAAGGGTTATTCTAATGCGAAAAAGATTTTTTAGATCGGTTAAATTTAAATTTTTAAATTGTATTTGAAACTAGTGTGGATAAGGGCAGTTTAAAAAGTCAATAACTTTTTAGACCACATGTAGAATGGAATCGGTTCCTGCTAAACACTTTACTTAATAGGGAGAGCTAAACATATATAAACTGTCGAGAATAGATTTTTAAAAGTCTATAATTTGTTATAAAACTTATTTTAATGGGTTAAAATTTAAAATAAAGATAATATCTTAGCTATTATTTCAAAAATGATTTTTTATTTAAAAATTGCTATTAAAAAAATTAAATTTGAGCTATCCATCCATATTAGATTTGGACAGTCCAAATATATTTAGCTCTCTCGATAGAACTGGACAAATTCGGTTGCATGTAGTACTGGTCTAAAAGAATCTTGTTTAGATAGGTTACAAAAAATGCGGTATAAAAAGTTCCTCCTTCTTTTTTTCGGAGTACAAAGGCAAGCAATGCTTGATGATTACAAGTACCAAGAACTTGGTGACACATAGCAATCCTGTGGCGACGCGCCACACTCCTGATGAAAAAGATCTATGCACTCTAAAGGAGACAACCCTATTTCAATGTAGTCTTGTGTAATCATATGAGCTGTCCGTGCTAGGTAATCCGCATATCTAAGACTTTCCCTGAAAGCATGAGAGATTTCTAAGTCCCAGTCCATAAAGATAAGGGATTTGGTATCGACATCATGTAATGGGTGATCAACCCCTCAGTCTACCGACAGTAGATGAATAGCCTGTAAGGAGTCAATGAAGAGCCTGATCTTGTTCAAACCCATCTTCTTACATAAGTGAAGTCCTCTATGGATTGCATGGATTTCCGCAGCAGTTGGGAAGCTGAATCCTAACTTCTGTTGAAATCCACATATCCAGTTACCTTGGTGATCCCATATTACACCCCCAGACGCTGCATGCCCACCATCATCTCTTGAGCCATCCACATCTATTCGCACAACACCTAAGTCAGGGAGTTGCCAGCAGCTTAGCCCCCTCTTCGGCACCTGGAAATTTGATATCAAAATTTACCATTCTGCACGCCCTTCGGAAGAAGATACATGCATCGATGAATTATCCCTTTTGAATTATCCGCTCTTCCTTCAAACACCTGTCTGCATCTGTTCTTCCATAGTAGCCAACATATGAAGCTGAACACTCTTTGCCATGGCCATCTAGCCATCTTCATATTGCCAGGTGTAAACTGTAGGTTCCACTTAAGCCATTCCTACAGATTACCAGATAAAAGACATAGTTATAGAAAACCATACTCTCTTCACTTGCTCACAGTCCCTCAATATATGAAGAATGCTCTCCTCACTGTCACACCCAAAGGGAAATGTATTTTGGACACTCAAGTTATGATGCGGTCTCAACACATTTGTAGGAAGTCTCTAATGGAATACTTGCCACATAAAGAGTTTAGCTCTTTCCGGATTTTCCATTTCCATAAACACCGCCAATGAGGCTGATGATTGTGTTCTTGCTGATGATAAATGTTGTCATAAGCTGACTTTACACTAAAATTCCCATCGGTTGAGTTCTTCCAACAAATTCCATCCTCCTCAGAACCCGTATGAGGGTTAACCATCATGATTCTATCCACAGCCCAAGCAGGAAGGAAGGTTTCCCATTTAGCTCTATCCCACTGCCCTTCTTGAGTAACGAACAAGCAAACCCGAGCCTCCATATCTAACAAATGCTCATTTCTCACAACATAATACTTTAGAGGTCTATCAAGAGGGGCCCAGCACTCCTGCCAAGCCTGGGTGTTTCTTCCACTTCTTAACAGTCTACCAACTCCCCTCTTAAACTTTTCCCAGATTGCCACTATTCCACTCCACACCACCGATTGATAGCGCCATTTCAAAACTTGTGAAAGCGTATCCACCCCACATGAGTATTTTGCACGTAAACATCTAACCCACAAAGCTTCCGGATGTTTAGCCATTCTCCAACACAATTTCATGAGGAAAGCTTTGTTCTGGCAGTGAAGATCTTTTATTCCCAAACCTCCCTCCTCCTTCCTTCTTTTTAAGACATCCCAAGCTACCAAATGCATTTTCTTTGAGTCTTCATACTGGTTCCAAAAGAAATCCCTACTCAGTTTTTCAATCATTGATAATACCCCTTTCAGAATCATAGTAGATTGCGTTTGGTACTGGGGAATCGCTGATAAAACAGATTTAATGAGGACTGTTCTACCCGCCATACTCAGATATCGACCTCTCCAGCTAGTCATCTTGACCATACTTTTGTGGAGAAGCGGAACTCCCAAATATTTCCCAAGGTCAGCTGTAAGTCCAATCCCCACCATCCGATCATCTCATATGCCCTATTAAAGTAAACATTTCAGGACACAAGCATTTTAGATTTGTTCATGTTTATCCTATGGCCCGAAACCCCACAAAAAAGTTCCATAACTTTCTTTATTTCATCCACCTGCTCAAAATTGGCTTCACAAAAAAGCACTAGGTCGTTTGCAAAGAAGAGATGTGAAATCCGTGGCCCAGCATTACCCACTCTTAAGTATTGGACTAAGTAAAAGTTCCTCCTTCTAGAGTTCATATATGCAGTCTGAAAATTAGACTTTTTAGACCGCGTATTGGCGCACAAGGTTAGAAAGAAGGGACTTTTTATTATTGATAATTCATCTATTTATGAAAGAAATACTAATTAAATCTAGTTAAAATATCAGTATCAAAATTTAGACTTACATTTTTAATAAATTTATAATTAGGATAAGAGGCCTAATAAGAATTTCTATATATTTTTAAAAGACTATAATGCCGTTTGTAGTTAAAAAAGAAAATTGAAGGTAGATGTAGGCCTGATTTTGGCTTTAATTGGAGCTTAAATCTAATTCAAATAATTTTGATTAATGAAATGTTTCATGTAAAAATATTGAAGAAAAAAATCCACAAATTGAGCAGAAGTATTGAGAGATTGTCATTATAGTCCACCAGAATCTAAATATAAAAACGTAAATCAATCCATTTAACAAAAAAAAAAAAAAACAGAAATAAATCCTAGAAAAATGGCCCATTCTATAATTTTACCATCTTTGCTCAAGTGCTATAACTAGCTAGTTGATGAAGTTATGTATTATATATGACTATGTCACAAGCAAGCCTCGTTAACTTCAACAAAAGTCATCAATACATAAAACAAATCAAAGGAAAATTTCAATCAAATCTAATTAAATTAATCAAAACAAAAATTCCCATTAAAAAGGGGGTAGTCTAGGCTTTTACCATTATACATAAATTCCTAATTAGTAGTCTTAGCCTAATAAAGAAATTGTTAAATATGTATACCCTAAATTTTAATTTTGCTATTTCATCTGAAATTGATTGGAATTGGGGATTATTTATTTTTGAATGACCCGATTAAACATATTTTTTTTCTATAAATTGAATATTTTTTTGCTAAAATACGCAAAAATCTCTTAAACTTTGGGTCAATTTCACATTACCTCCTTATCCCTTAAAAGTTTAAATTAATGACTCCATTGTTTCACGTTTTGACTATCAACTCCTCTATCATTAAAATCAATGGGTTTTTTCTATGCCATAATTTTTATATTTTTTACTATACATCATGTTTTTTTTAAAAAATAATACTAACATTTGACATGTAATTTTAAGTGTTTTTCATTTTTTTTATTTTAAAAATACATGGTCAAATAAATAGCTTAAATGTTTTTGGAAGTATTCTTATTTTTTAAGTATTTAAATATTATATTTAAATTATTTTAAAAATATATAAACCCTTAATTATGAGTATTTAAAATGACCAAATTTAGGTCAAGTACCTTGCGTCCATTAGGTCAAATAAGCCAATGCGATTATGCCGCCTCAATTATTTTTACATATATACATTTAACATCGTTATGTACTCCGTTAACCCCAAAAATTCCTAGAAAAAAATTAAGGAAAGGAAGGTATTTCAATATGATTCTTAGTCTAACTATTCTACGAGTCCTTACATTTTAGCAGAAGGAACCCCAACAAGGTCTCGATGAATCATATGGAACTCCAATGGTTGCTCCTTGGTTACTATGTTTAAGTCGAATTCACACAAGCCCTGTTGCAGAAATTTTTTACGGCTAACGGAGTGCATAACGGGGTTAAAGCATATGCATAAAAATAATTGAGGTAGCAGGATCTTATTGGCTTACTTAACTTAATGGACCTAAGGTACTTGACCTAAGTTTGGTCCTATTTAAAAATACTTCAAATTATATGTGAACTATTAAGTGTCATTTTTTTAAAATTAAAATAATATATGATAAAAATATAAAAATTTAAAAACAGCAAAAAGCGTTTACTTTAGGGAAAATGACACTTTAATACCATATGAACATTGGTAACCCTGAAAAGACCACTAAAACTTGGAAAGGATAGATAAGTGATGGGGTGGGAATCTGGGATTTTAATGTTTAGGGTGAAAGACTAAAATGCCCCTTTGGAAAAGTTAGACACTATAAGGTGTGTCTGCAAAAACAGGGATAGCCACACGCTGAAGGTGATGAAGCAGTTGGGCAATCAACGTGGAAGAAAGGCAAGCTAAGAAAAGAGTAAAGTGTAAGTAACTTTTCAGCAACCATGATCATTTTTCAGATTAATCGAACCTTAACCATATTATTCCCTTTGTTGAGGTTGCTCTGTTTTGCGTGTGGTTGAGTGGTTTTGAAGGTGTATGAATAGCAAAAAGTGGGGGGGTTTACATGGGCTGTGGGAGATAATTTAGTTGAGGTTGTCAATAAGGGGACCCAACAATGATAGTGGTGCTGAGATTATGGGTGATTTGTGTGGGTTTTGATTGTGGGTAAGTGGGTTTGTAGGTGGAGGGGTAGTAAAGCTTGAGACTTTATGGTGTGGTGTTGGGTGAAGGGAAAAATTGACATGTGGAGGAGCTGTATATGGGAGTTTGGTGGGGATAACATGGGTGTTTGATGCGGATGAGTTGTTAATGGTGAAAATTTATTGCGACTATTGTATATGGAAAGGAAAATATTGTCTGGGCTTGATGACTGTGTATGGGGAATGAGTAATGTTTAGAAGCAATTGTACCATCTGCATAATAGTTGATGTCATGAACATTTATGGTTTTTTGGCCAACAGCCTCACTGAACTTGTCATTACCATTAATAACTTTGTCATAACCATTAACAATAATAGTGAAGCCATTTACTAATTTTGTCAAGAATGAACGAATGTGTGATAAACATTACAGTATTTGTTAACAACATAACTGGTTTTGTCACTTTCATTATTCATTGGGTCACAACCCAAGACTGTTGGTGAATGCTTTTAGACATGGTGTCAGAAGTTATTATTTTGTCAAAACCATTACAAATGTTGTCAACACCATTACTATTTTAGTCAATTACATAACAGACTTTGTCAAAACCATCACTAATTTAGTAAAATTCTTTAGAAATGTATGTTGTGATGACATGGATTTGAAGTTGGAGGTTAAATGCTTAGCAAAGGCTGAACTTTGTTGTTAATTGCGAAACTAGAAATCTGGGGAATTTTTTTTAGTGATGAAGTATGATTGCTAGAGGACTAAAATTGTGATGAAATCTTATATTTTTGTTGCAGGTTAGTATGCAACATGACATCGAATATTCAAGCAACACCGTCTTGGAAGTCACTTATTTGTTTTTTTCATGTTTGGAGGGGGTTTGTTAGTAATGTTGAAGGTGAAGTTAAATACAATGGTAGGAGTGTGACGGTAACATCGATAAAGGAGGGGATGACATTTGAAGAATTGAGGATAATGATAGGAGCATGGTTTGGTATAGATGGTAATTGATCTGACATTAAATACACTTTGAGTTTTGATGAAAAAATATTGGTAGATCTCATTGATGATGATAAATTGGAAAATCTATTTCATTATAATGACAATAGTGCACATATGTATGTAACATGTAAAGGCAGTGACAATGGAGGAAGGGAAATGGATGGTATAGAAAGTTAAGTCACAGTTTTTTATGGGTTGAGAAGTAGTTATTTCATATACTATTGTTGGTAATATGATGACAAACACTTGTTATTATGCATGCAAGGTTGATGAATTCATGGGACTTGCAGAGCATATGTGTGATATTGATGAGACGGTGTGTTACCCAATGAGTGATGAATATGTAGGAAACATTTGTAGTGCAAGGCATATCTTGTATGGTGGGAATGAGAAGAAAACATTAGGTGCAAGTGCAATCATAATATTCACTTGTCATTTCATAATATATGCTATATTTGTTGTCAAACAGAATCTAGTTTTTTGTTATTGTCAGTATTGTACTTGTCAATACAAATATGACTTTTAATGATGACACATTATTGTGCCAAAATATATGGGCAAGAACATGTGCTGTGAGGTTGATTAGTCGTAGGCATTATGTGTAGGTGGTATGAGTAATTTTGACAAGCCATTTCATCAGTCGCCACATAGTTGCTGTCATGAACATTTCTTCTTTTATGTCAACTACATAACGTTACTTGTAATTGAGATTACTACACTTGTCACAGCCATTATTGTTTTGCTAAATTCCATTACTAAATTGGTCACAACCATTTAAAATAATGTGTGTAGGCCATTTTGCAAAGTTCATAAGGCTGTTGGCAATAGTAATCGAGCTTTTGGCAAAACCGTGAAGAATTTTGTCAACACCATTATTCAATATGACTACAAATACTTTATTTGTCAGAAGTTATTTATGCAATTTATCATCACCAATTCATTAATTTATAAGGGTTTTGTCAAAACCTTCAAGAGTTTTGTAAACTCCATTATGAAATTTGTTAATCGCATTACTTTATTTGTCATAAGTTTTTAATGCAATTAGCCATCACCATTTCATCACTTTCTAAACTTTTTGTCAAAACCTTTAAGAGCTGTGTCAACACTAGTATGAAATTTGTTATCCAAATTACTTTATTTGTCAAAAGTATTTTTGGCAATTTCTCAGCACCATTTTATCACTTCCTAACCCTTTCGTCAAACACATTAATAAATTTGTCAAGACATTTATCAAATTTTGACAAAACTGTTATGAATTTTGACAAAATCGTTATGAAATTTGGGAATCCCATTACTATATTTGTTAGAATAAATTTGCGCACTTTGTCATCACCGTGTAATCACTTTCTAAAGCTTTCATCAAAACCATTATGAATTTTGACAAAACCATTATGAAATTTGTGAATCTCATTACTATATTTGTCAAAAGTAATTTATGCACTTTGTCATCACCGTGTGATCACTTTCTAAAGCTTTTGTCAAAACCATTATGAAATTTGTGAATCCCATTACTATATTTGTCAAAAGTAATTTATGCACTTTGTCATCACTATGTGATCACTTTCTAAAGCTTTTGTCAAAACAGTTATGAATTTTGACAAAACCATTATGAAATTTGTGAATCGTATTACTATATTTGTCAGAAGCAATTTATGCACTTTGTCATCACCGTGTGATCACTTTCTAAAGCTTTTGTCAAAACCATTATGAATTTTGACAAAACCATTACAAAATTAGTGAATCCCCTCCTCTATCGATTTTACCCTCATACTCCCACAATTGTATTTAACTTAACCTTCAACATTACCTACAAACCCACCCCCCCACATGAAAAAAACAAATAAGTGACTTCAAAGAAGGTGTTGCTCAAATATTTGATGTCATGTTGCATGCTAACCTACAACAAAAATATAAGATTTCATCACAATGTTAGTCCTCTAGCAATCATACTTCATCAATAAATAAAATTCCCAAGTTTGGCCTTTTCTAAGCATTTAACCTCCAACTTCAAGCCCATGACATCACAACATACATTTCTGAAGGATTTTACTAAATTAGTGATGGTCTTGACAAAGTCCGTTACGTAATTGACTAAAATAGTAATGGTGTTGACAACATTTGTAATGGTTTTGACAAAATAATAGCTTTTGACACTGTATCTAAAAGCATTCACCAATAGTCTTGGGTTGTGACCCAATGAGTAATGCAAATGACAAAACTAGTTATGATGTGAACAAATACTTTAATGTTTGTCACACATTTGTTCATTCCTAACAAAATTAGTAAATGGCTTCACTATTATTGTTAATAGTTATGACAAAGTTATTAATGGTAATGACAAGTTCAGTGAGGCTGTTGACAAAAAAACCACAAATGTTTATGACAGCAACTATTATACAGTTGGTCAAATTGCTTTTGAACATTACTCATTCCTCGTATACAGCCATCAAGTCCAGACAACATTTTCCTTTCCATATACAATAGTTGCAATAAATTTTCACCATTAACAACGCATCCCCACCAAACACCCATGTTATCCCCACCAAACTCCCATATACAGCTCCTCTACATGTCAATTTTTCCCTCCACCCAACACCACACCGTAAAGTCTCAGCCTTCACTCCCCCTCCACCTACAAACCCACTTACCCACAATCAAAACCCACATAAATCACCCATAATCGCAGCACCACTATCATTGTTGGGTTGCCTTACTGACAACCTCAAATAAATTATCTCCCACAACCCACGTAAACCCCCCACTTTTTGCTATTCATACACCTTCAAACCCACTCAACCACACGCAAAATAGAACAACCTCAACAATGGGAATAATATGGGTATGGTTCGATTAATCTGAAAAATGATCATGGTTGCCGAAAAGCTACTTATGTTTTACTCTTTTCTTAGATTCCCTTTTGTCCAAGTTAGTTGCCCAGCTGCTTCATCACCTTCATCATGTGGCTATCCCTGCTTTTGCAGACACAGCGTATATTGTCTAACTTTTCCAAAGGGGCATTTTGGTCTTTCACCCTAAACATTAAAATCCCAGATTCCCACCCCATCACTTATATATCCTTTTCAAGTTTTAGTGGTCTTTTCAAGGTTTCTAATGTTTATATGGTATTAAAGTGTCATTTTCTCTTTACTTTAATGGTTTTTTTTTTTTTTTTTGCCTTCAACTTTAATGGTATAGTTTCAACAGTATGGAAGTTGATAGAGAAAACATTAAATTGTAGGGTCTTTAATTTAAACGTTTAAAACTCAGGGAAATGATATGAAATAAACCCAAAGTTTAGGAGGTTTGTATATTTTAGCTAATATTGTTTTCATATGACTATCTGATTTAGTCATATTTGAGTTGGCTTCGATTGAAGGTACGGTTTCCAAAGCCCTAAATTGAATATTTTCTGCTTTGATTTAAATTAAAATATCTTAAGAAAATTAATCCTTTAGTCCTTCAAATTTTAACTCAATTATAACTCAGTCTTTCAATTTTCACTTGTTATTTAATTCAATTAAAACTCAAAACCTAATATTTTCAAATTTAATAAATTAATCCTTATCCTATATAACTTGCTTTGAGTCATCATCCAATCTTCCTAGGTGGCAAAATATTGGGTTAAAAATTGCTGACATGGCATCCAAATAAGACCTACGTTTCATCACTCCACAGCCCCCTCCCCTGTTTTCCGTCAGAAGGGGCCTGCTTGTTTAAGAATGGGAATTAAATACCAGGAGGGATAATTGGTATTTTTATTAATACCAATTGCTAGCTGTTGTTAGCAATAATTAACCTAGAATATTTCAGGAATTGTTATATTTTACGATTGAAAGATAAAGGCCGTGCTTGAAACCTGTAGACCTTCCTAGGATAAAAGTATTGCTTGCATGTTTAAATATAGAATTTGATAAGAACCAAAAAGAATACGTGGTGCCATAGAAGAGGGGAACAAGGAACAATATCGATTGAGAAATTTGAATTTACATGAAGATGAATAAATCTAACATTTTGAAATGGCGCCAAATGTGCACCAAATAGCATAACCAGAAAAGAGTTCATAACATAGGCTTGACAGAGCAAACATGAAACGTCTCAAAAAACGGAATTTTCTAAAGAAAGCAATACACCAAAGAGGAATCACACTGAAAATCATAAAATTTGATATAAGATGCAATGACGTGGTAACGGGTTTAGGTTCTCTCATTTTCCTACTTTTCTTTTTTTCTTTCTTTTCAGAATCACATCTTCACTATCATATTAAAAAAAATGGATAATTTAGATTTAATATTTTATAAATTTATGATTTTAAAGATAAATAGATTTAAAATATTAAAATCTAATCAACACATTTTATAATTGCAATACAGAAAAAATTAAAAATTATTATTTTTAAATACTATAATGTTAATTTTATAAAATATTAAATTTAAACCATCTATTTTTTTTTTTAATTTAAACGTGACGATGAGATTTTGAGAAGAAGAAAAAATTGAGAGTATCATCTTCCTGTGATAACTAAAGCCTAATCGTGGGCAGGTGACTTGCGTTTCTTAATTACCTTCCTGGGCCACATTTGGTCGGCAACAGCCATAATTTCTGCCTTTCTTTTTTTTTCTTCTTCTTTAGACTGGAGATAATATTAAAACTAATTTCCACCTACGTGGAAAGTTCTTGCTGCATTGATTAATTGGTTATTGAGGAATATGATTGATGGGATCCTTATGGTACCATTGAAAATTCTTGTTGCCTTCATTAATGAGTAAGGGTAGGTGATTCGCACAAGCATTGACTCCAAATAAACGTTATTTTTCTTAGTTAATCCGTAAATTTTAATTTAAATTGAGTTGAGCCAATTTTCTTTTTTTTTTTTTTGATAACATGAGCCAATTTTCTTTTGGCTACAATATAGTTTTGGTCTTTTAAGGTTGTATCATGATTTATTGTAACCCTTTAACAATACTACTAAATCTTGAATATATAACATTCAATACTTACAATAGAGAAGAACCATCAGGTATGTCGAGGTGGAGTCTGTGCAAAACTGTATAACATTAATAATTAATTGTTAAATTGAAGAACCGTCATGTATCAAGAGATGGAACCTACTAAAACAAGAGGTAAAACCCCCATCTTTAGATCTTTTAGGAGTGTTTGGGTGTTTGACATTCACAGTGAATATAAATTGTATTGACAAGTTTCAGCCAAAGGGTATCCACGTATCCCATCGGAAGTATACCCTAGATCTATTGCATAAAACTAGAATGCTAGGGGCATAACCCGAAAGAACACCGATGGAAGAAGGTTGTCACTTAGAAATCAAACCAAATGGTGTCCCAGTCAACATAGAACAGTACAAAAGACTAGTCGGGAAACTCATACTTGACTCACACATGTCCAGACATTAGCTATGCAGTCGGAGTAGTAAGTCAATTCATGCACTAGCCACAAGAAGAACACATGGCAGCTGTATATAGAATCTTAAGCTATTTAAAGCTTAATCCTGGAAGAGGAATCTTCTTTAAGAAATGTACTACTAGAAATATCGAAATATACATTGATGCAGACCATTTAAGGGATAAAGAGACTAGGAGATCAGTCTCAGGATATTACATATATGTATGGGGAAATCTTGTTACATGGAGAAGCAAGAAGCAGACTGTGGTGTCACCAAGTAGTACGGAAGCCGAATTGAGAGTTGTTAATCATGGAGTATGTGAAGGACTTTGGGTCATCAGATTACTGAAGGAGTTGGGAATTCCATATGAAGGACCAATGCAAATTTGGTGCAACAATAAAGACAGCATTGAAATGGTTAAGAACCCAGTCTATCATGATAGAACAAAACATGTTGAGATAGATAGACACTGTTAAAGAGAAAATTGAAGCAGGCAACATGAATTTGTCCTACATCAGATCTGAAGAACAAATTGCAGATGTGCTGACAAAACTACTAAGCAAAACTACATTTGAAAAGTTTCTGCGCGAACTGGGTATGATTGACATATACTCTTCAGCTTGAGGGGGAGTGTTAAATGTTAGCAATATCAACATCGAATAGCATGCAATAGTTGACACTCACACACGCATCCATCTATCACTCACCTATCCTCCAATTTATCTCTAACTTTCATGTACTCGGTATCTATATCTTTCCCTATATATATTGTAATCCTCTTATCATTTGATATATGAACAGAGTGAGAATGAGATCCTAGAGTCTCATATAAGTCTAAGCTACTTGAAAATGGTGGCCAATTTTTTGATGTTTTCAGAGCAAAGCACCCTGATCGGTTTGGACTTGTAACCCTCTGAAATGTTGAATGTTGAATGCTAGTGTGTTGTATACTTGCAAGTCTAATACCTGATACATGACAAACATTGCCCTCTAGAATAGAAGGACCTATTTAATTTGCTAATTTCACTTCTTTTACTTGTTTAGTTCAGAAAAAATTGGTTTTTGAAATAAGTTTTTGATTATTTGTTTGCATATCTTATTCATAGGCACGCTAAAAAATAGTATGTTAATTTTCTGTATATGCTCGGGCTTGGGCTAGTGCTTGGATTTGTTCATAATATTATGGAGTTATTCTCATATTTAAAAAATATCAGATCAAAATGATAGTTTTCTATGAAATAATTGGTTTTCAGTTTTTTAGTTTGGCCTTCGTTAAAATTAAATATCAAAAGTGATGCTTAAAATCACCAAGTTCTGCAAATGATAATCTAAATCAAAGGTGAGTTGTTTTTATCATGTTCAATTTTTCTGTCATCTATCTTTTTTAAAATTGTTTTATTGTTCTCTTCTCTGCATGAAAAATATGTTTTTTTAACATCCACAACCAAAAAAGACCAAAGTCACTCAGAATATACGAGTCACATGTTGGAATGAGTAGTCCGGTTGGCATCTTTTCCTTTGACAAAAGTCAGTGGTTTAATACAAGCTGAAGCGTAGTGGCTAACATGAATTTATTACCCTTCAGTTTGTTTGATACATATTAGGTTTTGATTCATTTGAGGATTGAATGGGAAAGTATTATAAGTTTAGAGTTGTAAAAATTATTGACAAATATGATTCTTATGTTTATAAGAGTCACTATTTGGATGGTTTCTTTTTTTTTTTTTTTAATTTCTGCCTCTCCTTAAATTTTTTTTCCTGATATTTATTTGCTTGGAATATTTATAGAGGATTTGCTTTTTTGGATTGGAGGCCATTCTGATCCAAAAAAAAGGCCTTATATATAAATATATATATATATATATATAAACCCACCTTCCATGTCCCTTTTCCAAAAAAGGATGTGGAAAGTGGCTTTTTTTTAAAGAAAAAACCCCTCCACTTATAACGTCTATTTTTCTAAACACGGATGTGGAAAGTGGCACTTTCCACGTCTGTTTTTTCAAAACAGACGTGGTAAGTCACTTACGATGTCTGTTTTTGGAAAAACAAACCTCATAAGTGGTAGTGTTACAACATGTGTTTTTCCAAAACAGATGTTGCAAGTCACTTACAGCGTTTGTTTAAAAACAGACGTTTATTTTAAAACTTTCAAAGTCACTCATATAGATGTCCCCCTAAAAACAGACATCTAAACGGTCTTAAAAAGAATGTGACAAGTTCCTTTGATGGTAGTTGTTCCAGATTTTTAGCAGTGGGTAAATAGGTAAATTTCACAATGTTGTTTTGGTAATTTGTCAGTATGATTATTTTCCCCTTAAAGTATATTTATAGAGCTTTCAATAAAGTATTATAACACAGGAATTGGATTTGTACAATATAAGTTATGAATTTTTAAACTTTACATAGAAAATATAGAAAATTCTGACTTCTCATATGAATACTGAATTTGATCGTGGGATTTGGGAGATTAGGTCTATACGTTGATACTCAAAAATTATTTTTCTTTTGCAGAGGATTTCAAGAGCTTTATATAGGAACTTGAACCACCTCAATTGGAGCTTCCTAGCTTAAGATATGATTTTCCAAAGTTTCCTAAAATTTTAGGCAAAATGGATTAAGTTGGATAATTGATCAATTTTAGGAAATGTAATTGATGATGGTTAATGAATGTTGGGGACAAATTTAAGGACTAAATTAGTTGAATTAAAAAGGTAATCACAAGGTAAAAGGGTAATCACAGGGGTAGAAGACATAGAATATGTCGTAAATTGGATACACAATAGACATAAGCACAAGGGATTAATTATGCAGAGTAAGCATGTCAATGTTTGTGTGTTAATCTGCCCCTTACATGAGTATAATCACTACTACAAAAAGGGGCTTTAACCTCCCAAATTTGGCACCTTTAACGTCCCAAAACGGGGGACGTATATACTGGGGGCGTAGTAAGTTAAAACAAACGACGTCCCAAATGATAGGGACGTGTAAAGTCGGACTTTAGGCGTCCAAAATTACAATTTGGGACGCCTAAAGTCCCACCAGGGTGGGACTTTAGACCTCCCAATTCTTAATTTGGGACGTCTAAAAGTTTGGTTTTTTTTTAACCCTTATTTTACATTCTGTATTACCCAACGAATTCAAACTGCAGAAACAGAATAGAAGATGGATTCATAAACCACACTGTCCGTTACAAACTAGTAAGGACATCCAGCACTACAATCTTTACTATATATACATACAATAACATACTACTACAAACTACAATTTCATACAATCTACTACAATTTCATCCAGCACTACAATTTCATACAACCTACTACTATATATATCAACAAAAAACAACCAGAAAGTGTCAAAACGCTGTCATCACACAACTACAAACTGATATAAAATAAAACGTTTACTGCTCTATATGTTGAAGAAGATGTCCAGCCAAAAGATCTCTGATCAAATCAAGGTCTTCACGTAGGTAGGCATCTTCATTATCAAAAATCTGAAAATTAGAAAGTAAGCTTTGATGAAATGAATCTCAAGCAAATGAATTAATTAGCATTTCGATTAGAACACCAAAAATATTATAATTTGAGAATGAAGAAGCGATTACCTTTTCAAAATCGCTAGTAATTCCACTTTGAGTTATGTTATACATATAAAGTATAACATAATATCCGCATTCAGTGTTGCCAGGTTGCGAGGGCACTTTAAATCAAAGGGATGCAATTGGTTGTTAAAATCAATAAAGGTATGTCTAAAAGAACCGTCAATGAAACAATTAGCTAGGATCGAATGTACTTACTATCGGATAAAGCCACTTTGGCTTTTTCACAACTGTACCCTCGCGTGACCCACCTAGGACTCTATATGTTTTACAAGCACTATCATGAAAATCAAAATGAACAAAAATTAGAACTATTCATTTTTGTAAAGAATCAATGAAATACAAACAGAATAACTTACATGTCGAAGACGGATTTTGTATCTCTGTCTGGCTTTTTACCCAAGGGATCAAACCAATAGACTATGTGGCGGCGGGGACATATAAAACAAACTCCAGTGGTAACTTTAACAACATGTACACATTAAAATGAAGTTAGATGAGAAGACAATTATTTATTAAACTTCTTAAATTGACAAAATGTAAATACGAACCATTGGACAATGGGTGCTAGATAACAACGAAGTTTGGTCTGTCCCATTGCATAGCCGACATAGTGAGTCCTATGCGCCACAGTACAAGTATCCCCTGTCGTATTCGCAGGACATAAGAATCCATACCAATCACGTCTTTCCATGTTTGTGCAGAGAGCGTGGAAGGTGCTATAATAGAATTACAATAAGGAATGAATTATTGAATGTATGAAATCAAAAAACCACTAAATGAATTCTGTGGGAAAATTGAAAAAAAACTTACCGGACTGCAAATTTCACCCAGCCTGCATCTATCTCCTCCAACCTGATAAACTGCTTGAGATCTGTATTGTCAATCGTGTAGGGATACTCCACTTGGCCCACAATCCCTGCAGGTATCTTCAAGTCAATCTGTTTAACGCCCTTGTAGATCTGTTGCAGCCGTGCTAAGTAGGGCCATTTGCTCGCAGCTTCGTCATCCTTTTAGAACATCAAAAAACAAATTGTTATTAGGATGCCAACAGATTTTCAGTAACAGTAAGGTAATTCCTACCATTGGAGGTGTTGCGTCTGAACCAATAAGATTGCGAGGCCAAAGGATGAAAGATCCTATCGCTTGACCTAACGTGCCAACCTCTGGATCAGGAACAGGGTGGCTGTACCTTCTTCCCCCTTTCTAACACTCGTCACATTCACCCTACCAAAATCCTCCAGAATTTGCTGATTATGGTGGGTGGTAGCACGAGTGTGAACGAGAGCATCAGCAACAACACGCAACAGTGGATCATCCAAATAGAGGGTGCAAGGGTCTCCCGACACTGGAGTGGGAGAAGGGTCGCCAAGTGGTTGTGCCAGAGGGTTGTAACTTCCTCCGGTGCTAATGAAGGCCGGGGATTCCTGACTTCTATGCTCGTCCCTTGCCCTTTGTGCTTCAAACATCTTTGCCATTTCAAGTTGAAGCTCTGGCAACAGCTCTTGTCGGAGCTTGTCGCGAAGGTTGGCCTCGATCTCTCGTTCGAGCTCCTCTCGAATCTTGGCCACAACGTCCTTACTAAGTCCAGCTTGTGATGAATAACGTGGGTCTCGTCCAAAATACCTCACGGCACTAACTCCCCGTGTCTCTCCTCGAACACGACCAAGGTCATCTGCCTTCCCAATAGCCGTTGACAAGATGTCCATCCGTTTACTTAGATTGAATGAACCTTGGCTACTCTGCTCGTCCAGTTCATCCTGTACCATGCAGTTTATCGTAAATGTATCGAAACCACTCGCGATATGTAAAAAATTAGGTACATATGGTATAACTACTTACAATCCTCGCAGCAACCTCAGCAACAGTCGGATTTATGTACTTCCCAGCCTTAATCCTCCCTGCTTTCCATTTTTTGTGACGTGGAGGAGGTGCCGGTGGCTGGATAACAACGCTAGGATCAGATTCCGCTGCTTCCTTCATTTTCTCTAACTCTTCTGCCATCATTTGCCGCTCAAGCTTCCGATATCCACCGCGAGACATGAAATGTTGATATTTATTTTCTGCTTGCCTCTGGGCATTTGCTGCACTTAATTTCTATGAATGAAACACAACAAAAAATAAATCAACAATATAAAGAATATGAAAATTACAAGTTATATATCATAATGATAGAAATCTTACCAAAAACTCAGGATCTGCTCGTGATGCCGCAAACAACCTCCAGTCCTCTGGAGACAAATACGTATACGTTGCACATGGATCCTTACCCCTAAAGGCCCCTCGAATGTACCGTGCTGTTAGCTTGTTCTTGAAACCTTTCCATCGTACACGAACCTCATCCATCTAGTGCCTATACATCTCTGTGGTGTCTGGGACATCGTATGTTTGCTGCAAAGTAAAACATAAGATTATTATATTTCAAACAATAAGAACAAAGCTACAATGCATCAAAACTTACATACCAAGAGTTGCTACCAAATCATGTTTTTCGTTTTCGGGGGAACCAATCTCCAATTATCGTAGGTAATGCGCACTTTGCTTCGAGCCAAAAGTCCTATATAGCTAATGAAGTGGTCTTCCTCAGGACCAACTGGATTCAGATTGTCATCGAAGTCTATATGTAGCCTCTCCTGTTGATGTTCATGACGTGCAACCAATGCTCCCATCTTTGTACAGCCTCTAACCCTCCTTCTTGCAGGGGGTTCAACTCTAGGCCCTTCGTCATTGCTAGAGCTTTCGTCATCTCTAGTCCTCTCGTCATCACTAGAGTTGTCCATATTCCTGTTAACACACAGAAAGTGACATCAGAAACGTAAATAAATTGCAATGAAAATGAAATATACTAAGCGGGAAGTAAAACAGAAAAAACACAGTTCTCGTTTATAAATTAAGGTCTTACTCTATATTGTTTCCCATAGACCTTCACCATGGTCATTTCTTACAGCATATTCGTCATCATCTACCAATTCTACTTCATTTGTTTGAGGTGTAGTTGTTGTGAAAGGTGGTGTGTCATCAAGGTTGAAGGTCGGATCACCATACTTCTGTTTTTTACTTTTAAGAACAATGGACATGTTTTTGCTGGCAGGATCGGTGACATAAAACACTTGTTTCGCCTGGCTTGCTAAAATGAAGGGCTCGTCTCTATAGCCAACTCTTCGAAGATCGACTGAGACAAATCCAAATTGTTTATCTATTACCACGACATTATTGCTAACCCACTTACATTTAAATAAAGCAACTTTGAACTTGTTGTATGTCATCTCCCATATTTCTTCTATAACTCCATAATAGGCCATAAACGCTAATATGGGGTTTTTGTCTCTCAAACTGGAAAAGTGCATAGATTCAGCCATGACCCCACTATTTTGCATGGTACTTCTGTCTTCTTGCTCTTTGGTATAGAAAGAATAGCCATTTATATCATAACCGGTCCAAGTAATGACCTGAAACGAAGGCCTCCAAGCTAGCCACTCGATTGTCTCAGACACACCGATCTCGTGCAAAACCTTTTCCTCGAACCATTGCATGAATGTCTTGTTTTGCTCAATAGCAATCTGCATGTCATTCTTCCTTGGATTCTTGTTCTTCAAAGTGTTTCTATGTTCATTTATGTAAGGTTAAACTTCTTCCATATTATTCAGGATATACAAGTGGGCTTGTAACACCTCTTCACGAGGAACATTCTTCACTTTCAATCCTCGTGTTCCCTTGCTTCCCCCTTCTTCATGCCGAGATTGTTCCTTCTTCCCTGACATATAATCTTTGCAAAACTCCATAGCCTCCTCAACTACATATCTTTCTACTATTGAGGCTTCTGGTCGATAAGGATTTTTAGAATACCCTTTTAAGATCTTCATGTATCGCTCGAAAGGGTACATCCACCTCAGGTAAACTGGACCGCATAGCCTTACCTCCCTCACCAAATGAACTACCAAATGCACCATTATATCAAAAAATGAAGGAGGAAAGTGCATCTCTAGTTGTGACAAAATAATGTAATCCTCATTTTCTAGTTCATCCAACTTTTCAGTGTCAATGACTTTGTTACAGATAGCATTGAAGAAAACGCACAATCTTGTCACTGTGGTTTGTACTTCATCTTTCATTATGCCTCTAATAGCTACTGGTAATAGTTGTTGCATCAACACATGATAATCATGGGACTTCATTCCCACTAACTTCAAATCGTCCATTGAGACACATCTTCTCACATTCGAGGAATACCCTTGCGGCACCTTCATTTCATGCAAACACCCACACAAACTTCTTTTCTCTGCTTTTGATAGTGTATGCGCTGCTGGCTCCATGTATGCCCTCCTACCATCATCTCTTAGTTGTGGATGTAACCGTTCTCTTATTCCCATATCAACAAGGTCTAATCTCGCATTAATCCCATCCTTAGTCTTCCCTGGTATGTGCAAAAGCGTACTGATAAGGCTATCACAAACATTCTTCTCCACATGCATCACATCAATACTGTGTCTCACGTCAAGGGAACGCCAATATGGAAGATCAAAGAAAATGGATATCTTCTTCCATATGTTCTTCTCACCCGCAACCCTCTGATTCTTACCAAAAGTGACATGGATACGTTCCACTCGACTGTAGACTTCCTCTCCGGTTAGTGACTTTGGAGCCATTCCATGCTCCGATAAGCCGTTAAACCGCTTTCTTATCCTACGATACGGGTGGAACCGATGAAGAAACCTCCTGTGGCCAAGGTAGACAGTTTTTCTTCCATGCTTTAGTTGTTGGAAGTGTGTGTCTGCTTCACATATTGGGCATGCTTTGTGTCCCTTCACGCTGTACCCTGACAAGTTTCCGTACGCAGGGAAGTCATTTATAGTTGTGAAAATCATTGCACATAGCTTGAAAGACTCCTTCTTATAAGCATCAAACACATTTACGCCTTCCTCCCACAACTTCTTCAAGTCCTCAATCAAAGGCGCCAAATAGACATCAATATCGTTCCCTGGCTGTTTTGGTCCAGAAATCATCATAGATAGCATCATATACTTACGTTTCATACATAGCCAGGGAGACAAGTTGTATATTACAAGGAGAACCGGCCACGCACTATGTGTGCTAGTAAGAGTTCTATACGGATTGATGCCGTCTGTACAAAGCCCAAGCCGTAGGTTTCTCAGCTCGCTGCCAAATTGAGGGAACATTTCATCTATTTTTTGCCATTGTGGAGAGTCAGCTGGGTGCCGAAGATATTTCCCATCAGATATTCTCTCATCAAAGTGCCATCTCAACTTCTTCGCTTTTGTTGCACTCACAAACAAACGTTTAAAACGTGGTATTATTGGAAGATACCACATAACCTTTAAAGGTTGCCTTTTACTTGTCACATCACCACAACCACCATCTTTTTTCACTTTGTATCGTGCAGTTTTACACTTAAGACACACACTAAGACCTCCGTACTCATTTCTGTACAGTACGCAGTCATTAGGGCAATCATGTATCTTTTTATACTCCATACCCATTGTAGACAAGATTTTCTTGGCCTCATACATACGATTTGGAAGTACATTATCCTCCGGAAACATATCACACAATAGTTCAAGTAGCAATGTGAAACTACTATCGGTCCACCCACAAGTTGCCTTTAAGTTAACCAAATGTAATGTTCCTGTCAGCCGCGTGTACTTACTACCACTGTACAATGGTGTCTTTGCATCACTCCGCAGGCTGTCATACTCCTGCGACTGCGCAAAGGATTCTGCCTCAACATCGTTAATCATTCTCTCCATTCTATCTTCATCTATGACATCCACAGCTTCCTTCTTGTGTGACGGACAATCAGTTGCTTCCTCACCATGCCATATCCACCTTGTGTATCGCAGATTTATTCCATCACAAAGTAGGTGATCCTTTATGACATCAACATCCCGTCTACTCTCATTCAAACAATTGACACAAGGACAAAAATACTTCCCATTTCTTGCAGGAGCATTCTTTTTAGCGAATTCAATAAATTCGTCCACCCCTTTCTCATATTCTTCACTAGTTCTCAAAGCATTCATCCAACTATGATCCATTTTGTTACCACCTAAGGCATTACCAATAACATTCACACGTTTAGTACAATTCTCAACGACATATGATGGGATTGCCTAATTAAGTTATCAACCCAATTTAGGATTTTAAAATATGGGCTTAATAACTTTATTGCCCCCTCCTAGCCTCATCTCTCCTCTTAAAAGAGTTTCAGTGCTATGTAACTTATTTTTTTAATAAGTATATGTATATAAAATTAATGTATAATAAAATAAATACAATAAGATTAAATTAAAGAATTTTCTTGAGGTTTGGAAGAATTAAAAACAAAACGAGTTTCATATTAACAAAACAATTTTAAGTTGAGTTCTTCCAAAAATAAAATTGTTTTATTGAAAATATTTAGATAAAAATCATTTAATGAATATTGGGGTTATGGTTTTCTTTTTAAGTTTTGGCTTGAATTATTCTTCATAATTCGTTTGGAATATAAGAATTTCTTTAATTTAAACATTTATAATACTTCAAAAATACATTATTACAAAATTAGTTTAAATTAAAAAATATATTTTATTAAATAAAAAATATTATTAATAACAGAAATATGTTAATATAATTTCAATTAAAAAGTTCTTCAATTTTTTAAATTCAAATCACAAAAATTTTTCTTCCCTTCCCCTACAGTTTTTTAAATCTAATTCACAAATTTTTTTTCTCCTTTTCCTTTGCTCCAAATCTCTCATACCAGACATTCTCCACTTGACTAACCCACTTGATAATTTCTTTCAAAGAACAATATTATTGATAACGAGAATACCAAACATTCTCTAATTGACTAACCCACTTGATAATTTCTTTTAATCAACAATATTATTGATTACGAGAATGACCTACCCTGAATTTGGGGCATTTGACAATTTAACTTTATCTCCATTGGCTTATAAAAGCTAGATTTTCCTAAAACTGAACAACAGGGATTTCTATTATACAACAATTTAAGCAATATAACCACAACAAACACATCAGGCTAATCTCAACTATCTCAATATAAGCAATATATAAGCACAATCTCAACCATTTCAAGTAAATTTATATTTCAAAAACAAAATATACCATTCTGTTACAAAAAAAATGAAGAAAATAACCAACCTGATCATGGGCGCCCACTAGCTAGTATGCTGGAGAGGTAGAGAAGACGTTGGAGATCCACGGTGGTGTGCACAACAATGGAAGGACGAAGGTGGAGGAGAGAGCAAAAATCTACCCACTGTGGAGGAGGTGAGGTTGCAGCCGTTGAAGAAACAAAGAAACAAAGAGGAAGAAGAAGAAGGGAGGAGGGAGGAGTTCAACAAGGGCCGACGGTGGAGGAGAGAGCTTGAACAAGGGAGGAGGGAGGAGTTGAAGAAAAAAACAGAGGAGGCCGACGGTGTGGGTGGGGGAGAGGAGGAAGAAGAGTAAAGTTGTTGTTGAGAGGATGTGAGGAGAGGGTGTGATAGATGAGAAGACCGCATGTCAGACAAGTGTCTGACATGTGGGTAGGGGATGCCTTTAGGCATCCCAAATGGCATTTGGGACACCTAAAGTAGGGACTTTAGGCGTCCCAAATCCTTTGGGACGCCTAAAGTCCTGGTTTAGGCGTCCCAAATGAATTTAGGACGCCTAAACCCAGCTCCAGGCGCTAAAAAAAATTTATGAAATTTATATTTCGCGCCAGGAAGCACTTTAGACGTCCCAAATTAAAATTTGGGACGCCTAAAGGTTCCCCTACATATATATAATTACGAAAATGCCACCACCTCCCTTTTTAACCACCCAATTTTCAATTTGGGACGTCTTTTGGGGTGGTTATATCTCAATTCTGTAGTAGTGAATGGTTAATAGGATTTGTCTTTTGCTATCAAGTAAATGGAGAAGCAAAGGAAAACACAAGCAAGATGAAGTAAGTTTGGAAGAAGGCTTGAATAGGTAGTAAAACTTGTTCTTATATAGTTTGTGCTTGGTTGATTGCATGTTTATTTGTCATGTATTCCTTTGAACATATAATATCCTTACTTGAGTTTGTGCCATGGCCATGTGTATATGCTTGTAGGGTGTTGTTCTTACTTAGCTATTGACATGCATAGTTAATTAGCATTACACATTATATATTGAGATAACATTTTGCCACTGAGATTCCTCCGAATCTCACTCCTTTCTTCCATGACACTTAGCAAGAGCAAGTACTTATAGGGGCAAGAGCATTGTTGTTGGTAAAGCCTGAAGAAGTTTAGATCTAAAGGAGTTAAGATAATATTTGGTTTAAGTGTTGGTGATTCGTATAATAATTTTGTTAAGACTTGAGATTTTTGGTAGCCTTGTGCAGCCACAAATTTTGTGTTTATGTGTGTGTGTGTATACATGAGCATAGAAATTTACATAGTGGAGATAGTACCTATAGTAGTAGTAGTATGAGAATGCGTAGTAAGGGGTAGTTATAGTATATTATACTTACATAACGAAATGAAAAAGGGCAGTTACATGTTATGAGCCCATAATTCACTGACAATAGGCTAGGATAAGAGCAAAACAATACTCTGATAATAATAAATGGAGTTAAAGGATTTTTTAGCCATCATGAAGATATGAACCACTAATTAACTATTTCCAAGAGTTTTAAATTTTTCAGAAAAGTCCATTTATTTACTAGTTCAAACCCTTTATTTGGGCTGGGTTTTCCACTATTTTCAAAAGCATGTTCTTCCAAGGATCAAACTTAGCTTAGTGGTTCGAATTCATTATGCATATAACTCATTTGAATAGTGTTGTAAAATAGGGTGTCACACATCTTCAACAACTTGATGTCAACAATGCTTTCCTTCAGGTGACTTGGATGAGGAAGTATATGTGGAAATCCCACTTGGGTTTCATTCTCCTTCTCCCAACATGGTTTGCAAACTACAAAAGTCTTTTTATGGTTTGAGACAAGCTAGTCAGCAGTGGCACTCTAAACTATCTAGTGCTTTGCTTTCTTTTGGTTATATTCAGTCTAAGTCTGGTTATTCTTTATTTATGATGCTCACTAATCATTCTTTCACAGCTCTCTTAGTATATGTTGATGACATTTTTCGCATCGGCAATGCCCTTAATGAGATTCAACTAGTCAAGTCACTTTTGGATTCTGCATTCAAGATTAAAGATCTTGGTGATCTCAAATTCTTCCTTGGTTTTCAAGTCGCACGATCTCACTAGGGCATTTTTTTTCATCAGCGCAAGTTCACCTTGGATATTCTTAATGACTTTGATTAGGTTGGATGTTTAGATACTAGATAATCTGTTACTGGATATTGTGTGTTCTTAGGTAATTTGCTTATTTCTTGGCTTTCTAAAAAGCGGCTTACTGTCTCTCGATCTTCTTCAGAAGCTAAATATAGAGCATTAGCTTCTTTGACTTGTGAAAACTAGTGGTTATTGTATCTATTCGGTGACCTCAATATTCCTCGTACTTCTCCAGCTCTGGTTTACTGTGATAGCCAATTAGCTCAATCGGCTCATTGCTACCACTCCAACCATTCATGAAAGAACCAAGCATGTCAAACTAGATTGTCATAGTGTTCGAGACAAGATTAAAGCTAACATTCTTTGTTTGCTGCCTATTAGATCCAAGAATCAACTTGCTGATGTTTACACCAAACCATTAGATCCAGCGCCCTTTACAGATCCTTTACAGATCTTGTGTCCAAGCTAGGAATGCTTGATTTACACATTCCTGCTTGAGGGGGCTGTAAGACTAATTGTATAACTGTTAGTTTGTAAAGTTGTTAAGTAATTTAGTTACATGCCAGCTGTCAACACTCGATATTTGTATACATACACACTTGTACAGTATCTGTCTGGACTATCAATAATATTTCTCTGATTTATTTCTCTCTGTTCCTCTCTCTCGAGTTCATTCTCATCTTCTTCTCTGAGATTCATAGCAACACAGCTAATCTGTGATATTATAATTTCACCATTTCAATGAATAAAATCTTGACACTGAATCCTCACAAAAGGATATTTCTACGTACATAGAAAAGTTTGCGTTGCTTTCGAAGTCCATTTGTTGGCAAATGTTTCTATTTTGTTGGGATGAAAACATGGGTCTGTAAATTAATTGTTTCTTTATTTCTCATTTGTCAAATCACACTTCTCTTTAAAGTAACATCATGCACTTGAAGCTAAGAAATCATTATGGATATTAATTATTAAACAAAAGTCACTTTTAATATAAATCAAATGGTCTGAAAATTCAAGTTTACAGTACACAATTCCAATACAAAAGAAATACACTAAAGATAAGACCATAGAAGGAATACATGCTATTTAATTACTTCTATTCAGGGCTTTTAGGCCGAAACTCAAATCCTTCAACTAAAATGCCACTTTTCTCTTTATGGTCATCGAACTCCCATAATCTAAACTCCATTATGCTACCACCGTCTTCTTCATCTTTAGTGTAAAATTCACCTACCTTAATTTCAAGCCATCCATCTTTTCTTTGCTTAACACCAATTATTGGAGGATATAGGGCCACTTGTCCTTCAGATTTACAGATACCACTTTGATTGAGACTAAAATTTATGGATGTATCTGTGAAGCCCAATATTTCACTTCCAAATTGAAAGACGAAGAGCACATCATATGTTGTTCTTTGGGATAGAAGTTTGGTGTTAATCATTCCTTTCACCTCAAACCACCATACTTGATGGAGCACTGCTACCTCAGGAAATCTGGTAATCCATGCAAGATATTAATGTTTAATGTACATCACCAAACACTAAACCTTTAACTTTTATAATAATTGGAATTATAAATTTTGCTCCCCCTCTAGTAATGTAAAGAGATATTTTAAATTTTAATCTATTATTATGCTTCATTTTATTGAATGAATATAAATTAACATAAACAAAACGTGAGTAATAAAAATCATGAAAAAGTTTAATTAAGTCTAACAATAAAATACCTTTAAAAATTTATATAGAAATCTATCTTAGATGAAATAAATTAAGAAGATTAAATAAATGTAACCTGATCAACTCGTGTTGCTAATAACTTTAAAAAATCGCCATTAACTCGTGTTGCTAATAGATTTTGTACAAAGGTTTGGTCTTCTATCTTTTGTACACTTTTTTCAAGCTTTACATAATGTCAATGTACCATACAAAAGCGTTTGTGGAAAGGAAAAATCTCCAAATAGTTTAGATGGGATTGACAATGTACCATACATGTAGTATTATACGTGTGGACTCTCTTTTCCTGCCAACTATACGTGTGGGCTAGTTGAGTGTATAGGTGATGGAATATGGGATAATGGTTAATTAGGGTACTTAGAGATTTTAGATATTTAACTTTATTTTATTAATATATTATTTGAAGAATGATATTTATCCATAAGGATTTGGATTTATGAGATTATTTCCTATTTAATGGAGTTTCTTTTTTCTATAATTTCATATTTAGTAGAAATTCCTATATCTGTAATTTCTTTTGCTTCAAGATTAAGTTAGGGTTAGGTTGCTCATTGCTTTATAAATAGAACAAGAATTATTTACTTATGTACATCTTTTGATGATAGTTTCCTCATCTATAAGTTTTTTCTCTTTAGTCATGCTGGTGTAACCTTTGAAGAGATTGCTATTGTATGTGGCAATCTGGAAGTGTATGTTGCAATTTCAAACTCCATGCCTCTTGAATGAAAAATATGGTTAAGCTAAATTTAAAATGTGTTGATTACCTATGTTTTGATGATAACAAAAGTAGAGAAAAGGTTGTTTTGCAGTGCTTAAATGAAGTCATGACTACAAAACGATCAAGGAAGGGATGCAAGAAGACTTGGGAATTTAAAGTTTTTTTTTTCCTTATAGTATCTTGTGTAAATAAGTATTAGATAGCTTTGCACCATACATGAAAAATTGTTTTTCAAATGTTTTTGAAGAAGGAAGTGTGCATATATAAACCACGTTTTACATAGTTTGGAAACACTTCAAAATATTTTACGCAACTTAAAGTATCATCAGTGTTATATGCAAATATAAGCAAGCACGAGACATGGATATGAGTTTTTTGTAAAGCATACCTGGACTCTTGAATAGAAGCGTAACTCCAATACCTATGATCATGTAACCAAAGAATCCATAGCCCCTTTGCTCCTATCATATAACACTTCTTGCCACTCTCCTTATCCAAAGAAAAACTCTGCTCCAACAACATCATAATTATTAATTTACGTAAATCTAAGAATAGATGAAAACATATAAGAAAACAATTAGAGATGATCAAATAGTTTGACTTTCACAAAAAATAGAAATTAAGTAGTTGTAGGACACTTTTAATTACTATTAGAGGACTACAAAACCAACTAGCTAGAAAGTGCAAATTCTATATATATCGCTTCTAACTTGCAACTAGGTTAAGAGGGTGCAGTTTGGGTGGTATCTAGCTAGCTACAAATATACAGGAAGATCAAGTTACTAGCTTTTTGAGGATTGCTTAATATTATCTAGCTAAATGGTCAACAATAAGTTTAGGAAAGCAGTGATCACTACTATATGTTTTTCTACCATTGATCAACAAGGCAATAGTGTTGCATATGGCTATCACTATCAAATATATATAATCTGTTGGACTTTGGGTCCAAGTCCACCCTTGATGGGCCGGACTATTTGATTAGGAAATAAGTAGCCTAATCAAATAAGAATAAAATCAGCATAAGATGCAGATTTGGGAATATTTCAGCAATAATTATGGATTTGTTAAAAAAGGAACAAATCACCATAATTAGGAAATTAATTGAGAGACAATTAATTGCTGTCTTGGAGGGTAAGAAGGAGTGCACACGTTTCCTAATTAGTGGCCTCCATAAACCACTGTAAATAGGGTGTGCCTCCTTAATTGCAATTCACCCCGCCATTGCGTTTTCTGGCAATTCCCTTCTCTTCTACCATCTTTCTGGTTCTGGTGATCTACTGTGCAAATCACAATTAGGCTCTAGTAGTCTAATAATTTTGTGGGCACAAGTATGGAGTATTGGAGCTTTGACCCGGATCCGAATATGGATTCGTCTAGGTACGCCTAATATCCTTTTAGTTAAGTATATTTTTTTCCTACATTGGCATCAGAGCCATTTGATCCTTGAGGCTGTGATTTATTCTATGTGAATAATAATGTGATATAATTTGTTTATATCTCTCCATCATATTTTCAGCTGTGCTACTGTTTCTTTTCAAGCTTTATATCTATAGCCTCTATTGCTTGAAATTTTCGTTGTGCATGTTCTCTGGTTCATATGATGATATTCTTTATGCTTGTATCGAGCATTTTTTTTCTCTCATATGATCATATGATTTTATCATTTGTTGATGATTTTCATAAATTCAAAACGTTGAACATGTGCATATATGTATTTAAGCTTCCGCATGTTTGAAAGCCTCACGCATGTACAGATGTATTTTTTTTTTGTTTCATATGATTGAATACAATGTTTTTGTCTCTGCTCCTCTGATTATTACATATATACACGCATATACATATATATATATATATATATATATATGTGTGTGTGTTTTCATGGTCCAGATTCATTCTCATCTCTTCGATCTTATTAAAGGTGAGTCTTTTGGAACCTATGTGGATTCAAAAATGAAAAGCCTTAACTCCTCAAAGGTTAGAAGAGCCTTTGAAACACAGAGGACACACATCCACGTAGGTTTACGCAGTGCCGTCAAGGTCAAGAAAAATTGGGTGTTTGAAACTCAGTGTTTTTGCCCAAAGTAAGGACATGGATGTGTAGATCTCGAAGAGACGATTCCAACGATGCTTAGAACGAGTCAAACGGAGTCCGGATGAGGGAGAAACAAAGGAAAGAAGTTCGCGGGTTGTTAGTCGCCGCTGCAACTTCACTCGTGATTTGATCAATGAAACAGAGGTTTTAAGATCAAATAAATGCCATGGATTTGTAGTTTGCTGAACTACGATTCCAACTACACCAAGAACACGAAAAACGGAGCTAAAACGAGGGAGATATGGCCTCCCGAAGTTGGTGGGTCGCGATGACCCGTCGGAGCTCCAACCGGGTCAGGTTGACCCGGCTGGAGGTTGAACACGATGACGTGGAAATCAACGCCACGTCATCGGTCAACCAATGCCATATGGTGCCAATGAGCAGTAGCCACGTCAGCATCGGTCAACGAGGCCACGTCATCCGTTGACCAGTCACGTTGACCGAAACACGTCAGCACCACGTCACTGGCACGTCATCGCTGACGGGTCACGGTTGACCAGTCAATGTTGAGTGGTCAACGGTCAACAGTCATTCGTTGACTGTTGACCCAAAAAAAAAAGAAAAAAAAGAAAAAAAAGGAAAGAAGGGACACATGGTGCGTGGGGCCCACTGGGGTCTCCGTTTGACACGTGGCAAGCACTGTCGGAGAGAGGACGACGCGTGGAGTCTTGGGTGCCGGCGCGTGTCCCCGGCGGACGGCCGCAAGGCGGCGCATGGAGGTCACGTGCCACCGGGGAGAGTGGCCAACGCTGGAATTTTTCAATTTTTCACGATTTTTGGATCCTGACACCGTCTAGGGGCGTGTGAGAGCGCGTGGGACCTCTGATTGAGATATAGTTGGTTCCTAAAAATTCCTAAATTTGAGAGCTTCAATTTGATATATAATTTGAATATATTTGAAGCACGTTTGGATATGATTTGTGTCAAAAAGGTGCTTATGTGCAATTATAGGGTCCCAAAAACGTTGGTATTGAATCAATGTTGGTTCTATTATTTTTGGGACAGGTTGACTTACTTATTGAGAGTATTTCAGCTACAACATAAGGTTAATGTTGCAAAATTCTTTAAAAGTAAGGGATTATTCAAACGTTTTTTTTTAATATAAAATCCTATCCAACCTTGACTCATAATCTTAGAGATAAAAACCTGAAAATTTGCAGCAACTTAAAATTATTCAATAATTATTAAATAATAATAAGTCTTCCCATGCTTCTAACCACATTGATCCACTTGGATTGAAGCAATCCTTTATCACAAATGTTGTGACAAAGGATAAGACAGATAGAGATGTGAGAATCATCTCATCAAGTGGAAGGTATGCTGCAAATACATCCAAATGAGTGGATGTAAACATGGCACAGAGGAGCTGGACATTGTAGCTAGAAGCTACATGAGTTAATATGGTCAAAAGGGCCTATGAGAAGGAGAACCTAGTTAAAAGACAATGATATGAGGCTTAAATTTTTGAATGTTCTTGTTTTTCCCATTGAATTTAAGATTAAATTCTCTGTTAGTTTATAGAATTGAATTCAGTATATTCTCTTCTTGTTTTCTTGAACATTCATGCTAGTTAGATGATAATGTGTTATTATCTTGTTAATATAATTGCTCTTTGATTAAGTGGGAGTTTTCTGGAATGCATCTAGAAATCCAAAGGGGAAAATGTTCAATGAAGACTATGGTTAAAAGGGTGATGAGCTAACTAGTATGATTGGGATGGGAGTCAACATAGTTGTCTCCTGAACATGAAACTAGTGAACTTATTATCTAATTATCCTTTGTCTTATTTGAAAAAATAAGATTTGTATACCATAATCGTCTGAGTGACCAATTATGACCAAGTCTATTTGACTGAGCTTATGAAGATAAGCTCAATAGAGATATCTGTGGAGTTAGAAACTCTCAAATCTCTTTCATTCAAGAAGAATGAGATGTCAGGGACATCCTACCAACTGGTCTTCAGCATTTAGAGGCTGAAGCAATTGAAGGATAGAAAATTTTTATGCTATCAAGTATAGAAAGAACAACATTGCTTAAACTTATGTCGGTATGAGCAATGTAACCTTATCCAAAGCCATGTGGATAGTGTTGGAAGATAGTGAAATAGGTGATCTTCTTCCATAAAGTTAAAACTAAAGTTAAGTTTTAACATAGTGTACTAAGTCCTAACATATTGTTTAAGCAACACTTGAGGCAGATGTCAAACTAAGAAGTTGAGACAAAACTAAATGCCAAGTTCTTTCTAACAAACAAGTGTATGTTGTGATAAGACATCTCCTAGTGAGTGGGAGGAAGCTATGTCTCTCAATGAGTGGGAGTGAGCCATGTCTTCCAATGAGTGGGCATATACGAAAGTAAAGATTGCCTCTGATATGCATATTGTAACCTTCAGCAATGTGATTCACCACATTGAACTTGAATGTGAAAGACTAAAGGATTCAAGATCCATCAGTCAGACAACTTAGCTAAAGAGTGGGAAGATTCATCCTCCATGCCTAAGGGCAAGAAACCTATGAAGTTAACTTGATCTAGAAGAGGTCAATGGTTTCTGCAAAGATAAAATGCTACACTGATAAACCTTTAAGGGTTGTAAAAGTAGCAATCCACATGAGTTGTGGATGTTTCAAAGAAGCATATGGCTTCATGTCAAAAGCAAAGCAATAGAGAGATAGAATCAAGGGATTGGAACTTGCACGTTAACTCTGCATAGATAAACCACCCTGATTCACTCCATGCAATTGCAATTGACAGAATCACATCTTTGCTATCTCTTTAGTTAAGGATCGATGGGACTATGATTCTCAAATCCTTTGTTGGATTTTGATGTTTTTTTTTCTAGGGATAAAAGATTCCATTTCTTGCCACATGTACACCCTGATCAAAGGGAATGATCAAACTAGCAAAAGAGTATTTGCTAAACAACGTGTGCTAAAGGGTTAATACCTTTATGAATAAGTTGAAAACTTATTCTACCTGGCAAGAAAGACAAAGAAACATTTTTTTGAGAAAATCCACTGCAATTGGCAAATTATGACGCTAGTAAATCAATGAACATGAGGGCAAAACACAAAGAGCTTGGTGTTTCGTTAACGTTGTGGACGTTTACTCGAAATACAGTAATGTTTACTTGATTTTGGCAAGTGTGAAGCTGTTAGATAATGGCTGAACTAGTCAGGAATCAGTAAATTGAAAGAATGAGACCTTTCAAACTAACAAGGGTTTAGGACACCCAAGTGATTAGTTCAAGCATTTTTTGTGTATAAGAAAGGCATTGTTAGGCAACTATCAATACCTAGAACCCTTCAACATAATAGCGTTGTTGAAATGGAGAGATAGACCTCTCCTTGATTTGGTTATAAACATAATGGCACCAATGAGGCTATCAGCCATATGTTGGTAGGTGGACTCATAGCTATTATATTCACACTTAACCAAATGCTCTCTATGTCAGTCACAACCTTACCCTATGAATTGTGGATGGGCCTTACACCAGGGCCAAGCTTGTTAAGACCATAAGGGTCATCAACTTTATATTCATAATTCTTCCTATGAGTAAGGAAGATTGGGGTCAAGGTATACAAAGTATCGCTTTGTGAGATGACATGAGATTTTGACATGACACGTCGTCATTAGTGAAAATGATGGCGGTTCAGTAACTGAGAGAAAACCGTGGGACACAACGTTCATAAAACCCAGATTTCCTAGCAGGAAATGAGCATTAATCACAATAAATCTCTTTAAGAGGTTCACAAGTGACAAGGAATAACCAAGTGTTCCTAAGTTCATTGATCCGGGTGGGAGGATTGAGACCATTTTCACAACGAAAGAGGTAAGAGGTAAGTTACGAGAGAATTACCTCACTCATACATAGGAAAAGAATCCTAGGAAATCCACCTCGGAGTAAATTGTCATC
Source organism: Inga laurina (assembly GCA_963855925.1). Taxonomy (NCBI): domain Eukaryota; kingdom Viridiplantae; phylum Streptophyta; class Magnoliopsida; order Fabales; family Fabaceae; genus Inga; species Inga laurina. The sequence continues at coordinate 49,916,772 of OY979701.1, read as the reverse complement.
TAGCGAATGACTATAAGGGATAGATTCCCTAATGGATTGAATGCTCTCTTCATCATTTAGAAGGTGATGATAAGTACCTATAAGTGTTTGAAAGACACTAGAAGGACCTGCTAAGATGAATCACAAAGTTTCATGCAGGAGGATTTGGATTCCTTTTAAGCCAAATACGTGTTTGGGTAATTTGTCACCTAGCCAAGAGGCGATTGGGAACAAGTAGATTCTCAAATCTGTTGGGGGCATGTAGAACCTAAAACACTTTGTGGCTAAAGGGTAATACAATGGAAGGTTGTCCATTGTGCGTTTTAACTCTGAACTTTGGCTATGACAACAAGTTTAGTCTTGAAAATTGCATCAAGATGATATAAAGACCACCTTCCAATTTGGAATTTTGGAAATTGGATGATAAACTCTAAATGAAGCAGCTTAAGGGCTTCGTAGAAACAATCACCCAAATAGTAGTATATGAGGTTTTTCACAAGGTGAAAGCCTTACCATCTTCGAAATAATCAAAGAACACTACATAAGTTCCAAATGGTCTAGTGATGATTCTTTGTGAAGTCATCCTTTGTCAAGTGACAAATGAAACAAGTGTCAAGGGAGTCAAAGGAATAAAGGATCAGAGAATCCTTAAATTCTGAGTTGAGAAAGTCATGGGTTGAACAAATATCTTGATCGACAAGATAAACGGAGTTGCACAAGAAAGATACAGTCTTTTTCACCTAAGACATGTACAAGTGTAATCCTTAGACATCTTAAGATGTCAAAGTGCAAACCCATGGACACCCCTTAAGTCAAGGGCATAAACCTAAAGAGGTTACATGTCCTATGAGGAATCCAACATAAGAAAGGTGGATAGAGTCCCATGTGAGACTATAGTTGGTAATATGAATGTACACATTGGTGTACATAAAACCAAATGTTTTTGGTCAGACTTGGAAGTTGTTTTTGGTCCAGCTGTGAAATGGGTTATGAGAATAACCATGGATTAAGTTGTCAAGACAACAACTTTCCTTTTTGAAAGGATACTCCAATACAAGACCTAGGCAAATGGTGATGGAGTAAGGAAATATATATAGTATTTTTTCCTGTTATTCATGGAAATAGAACGCAGGGCGTGTTCTGCCATCATTCAAAGTGCCATATGGCTAAAGTAATTCCTATGAGAGATTGGGAATGAATGGTGGATAGAAGGATCCAAACGATAACATCTTATGGTGAGGACCCTAAGTATCACAGCAAGACGAAACATACTTTTTGATACATCTCTATGAGAGATATGCTTTCAAAGAGGGAAAGCGATAGTTCAATGACCTTCTACTGACAGAATGTTGGTAGATCCCCTCATTAAGCCCATAGCTTGATTTTCATTGAGTTAGTGAAAATCTAGGGGCGCAAATAAAATATAAGGTCATGAACTTCTTTTATATAAAGATAAAAGAAATGGTATGTATGTTATGAGTAAATACATAAAGGTATACAGTTTTGTATGTTGTACAGGTCAAAAGAGGTTGATTCACTCACACGAACAACCGTCTTCCCATGTTTTGCAGGGGCATGGGAAGGTAAGACGAGCAAATGATCACCATGAGATGGTTGAGAAGAATCTTTGCGTTTGAGTCGCCTCAGTTAGACTAAGATGAGATCCACATGTGTGCATATACACAGAAAATGGATCGAAGCATGAATATAGACCTGTAGCCAGGCAAAGAACTCTTTTTCACAAACGAGATTGTAAAAGAGATATTGTGAAAAAGAAAGTTATGGTTCAAATGTTAAGCACATCTTGGAACTAATGTCTGTACGGTGAAAGATAAAGAAATCGACGTACACCTCAAACCATTCACCGTAGCATGCAATTCATACTGCATGTGCTTGAGAGTTAAACTGCAACACGGGATGTGGGTGAAAGATCCCTAGTTCACCACAGTGTGAGTCCCAGGAAGGAAGAATCCTTCCATGATGCCCTTAAGACTTAGACGACATCATGAAAGCTTGGTTTGGTGACAGCTACTTTAGCTGAAGCTCCATGATCACACTTGATTCGGTCAGACAAGTGAAAACTAGGAAAGCGACCCAGTCAAGATGGACTGATGTTTAGTCAAAAAGAAAGATTTACTCCTAGATACATAAGATGTACTAGTATCTGTGGTCGACCCCTTACTAGCTCTATGTGTAGCTAGTAAGTGCGGATACTATGTGCGTGGAAAGCAATATGAGTTAATCAACATATTAACTCGAGAGGGATTAGATATGCCATGAGTAATATGTATGGGAGAATCTGGGGCATATGAGGCAATGAGCATATAGCTTACGGTTATATATAAAGGGTGTCCTTGGATGCTGGTTCGATATAAAGGATTTCTAGTTTCACAAGCACCAAATCTGAAAGACATTTTTGCCCACGCAGTCACGGCAGACGCCAAGTATGAAACAAGAAAGAGTAATGCACGCACGATGGGAGGCCCATCAAGTGCGAGTGGGAGATGTTGGACTTTGGGTCCAAGTCCACCCTTGATGGGCCGGACTATTTGATTAGGAAATAAGTAGCCTAATCAAATAAGAATAAAATCAGCATAAGATGCAGATTTGGGAATATTTCAGCAATAATTATGGATTTGTTAAAAGAGGAACAAATCACCATAATTAGGAAATTAATTGAGAGACAATTAATTGCTGTCTTGGAGGGTAAGAAGGAGTGCACACGTTTCCTAATTAGTGGCCTCCATAAACCACTATAAATAGGGTGTGCCTCTTCAATTGCAATTCACCCCGCCATTGAGTTTTTTGGCAATTCCCTTCTCTCCTACCATCTTTCTGGTTCTGGTGATCTGCTGTGCAAATCACAATTAGGCTCTAGTAGTCTAATAATTGTGTGGGCACAAGTATGGAGTATTGGAACTTTGACCCGAATCCGAACATGGATTCGTCCAGGTACGCCTAATCTCCTTTTAGTTAAATATATTTTTTTCCTACATAATCCATAGAAGACTATACTATTTATAACTCATGTATAATGTGAACTACCTCAGATTTCTTGTAAATAAAAAGAACCATATCTAGTTGATTTGCAAAGAAATATCTATATTATCTCGACAACCACTTATTATCTTCAAATACAAAGTTTTAAAAGCTGAACTGATTATTCAACTAGTCGAGGCAGTAGTTTACGATTTACAAATTAGATAGCGGTTGAATCAAAGGCAAACATGATGTTCATAAATCATTTTAATTTTATGAATCGAAATAATATAATTATAATTTAATACATTTTTTTTAAAAAAAATTAGGTAAATATTTTTGAAGTTCAAATATGAAATATTTGTCCACATATTAAGAAACAAAGCTATGGATATTAACCAAACAAATCAAGGAAGAATCGAAATGGAAAACGTTTTATCTATTCTTCTTAATTAGATATGATGATCAAGGACATTTTTGTTTTTAGAGCCAAATTTACACAAAAATTTAAAATAGTTTTGTTAAGTGAAAAGCATAGACATATATTATGAAATACAAATATAAAAGAAAAATTGTTATTATTGTTGTTGTTGTTGTTGTTGTTGTTATTAAGAAAAAAGAGAGAACGAAAGAAGAAGTTGGCATTTTTGTCTTTACAGTTTCCACCTATTGCCCTCATCGTGTGGAAGTAGCTCGTGCGTTGTGGAGTTTCAAGGGCCCTACATCGTGTGCTTGATTGTGTGGCCTCCATTATGTTTTGTTCTTTTAAATGTTTGAATCGGTCTAATTTTTAAGCTGGCGCTCTCCCCCTTTTTTGTTAAAGAGCATCAAACATTCTGAATTATTTTTTTTTATGGTGACCAATATTTTAAAGTGATTTTTAGTACACTCAAGACTCTAAATTATTTCTTTTAGTAGTAAGCAGTATCTTAAAATAATTTTTGTAAGATACTTAGTTTTATTAGAAAAATACTTCAAGATATTGAATCTTTCTTTATTAAAAAAGTGTGTTCAGCATCAACATTTTACCCCAAAACAGTGAAGTTTTAAATAGAAAAGGGCAGTGGACGGTAAGAAGAAAATGAGTAAAGCCAAATTGTTGATTTTTAATATATTGATAAAATATATTAACCATCTTTTAATTTTGCCAAGACTATATATGGCCCATTTGGTATGCTGGAATTGATTTTGATGGAAATGGAAATGGAGACTAAAAGTATATTTGGTATGTCATGGAAATGAGATCTAATTTTCGTATAAAAATACCAAAATGTCCTTCAATTTTTTTTGAAGGTAGTGGAGGGTAATAGATGGAAACGATCACACGGAATTGTAAATCTGAGGTATTTTGATGGAATTGATTGGGTGGAATTGAGCCTATTTGGCTTCCACATGGAATTGGAAAATTTTCCAATTCCATCATACCAAACAAGCATCATGATGGAATTGATCCTCAATTCCATTTCCATCACACCTAATTCCATCATACCAAACAGGGCAATAGACTTTCGCTCTTCTCTCTATTTTCATAAACCAACTTTTTGTTCCAATTTTTAATACGGTTAAGAATTTTCTGTTAAAAATTATAAAATATTTTTATCAATTAAAATTTATGTTAAAAAGTTAAAGAAAAATTGGAATATTTTATTAGGGCCCATTTGGTACGTTGGAATTGATTTTGATGGATATGGATATGGATATGGATATGGAAATGGATATGGAAATGGAAATGGAAATGGGGACTAAAAGTATGTTTGGTATGTCATGGAAATGAGATCTAATTTTTGTATAAAAATACCAAAATATCCTTCAATTTTTTATTTTTTATTTTTTATTTTTTTTGAAGGTAGTGGAGGGTAATAGATGGAAATGATCACATGGAATTGTAAATCCTAGCTTTTGAGATGGAATTTATTTGATGGAATTGGGCTTAATTGAATTCCACATGGAATTCAATTTCAAGGACAATTCCATCATACCAAACATGTTATCAGTAGGAATTCATTTCCATTTCCAATTCCATCTCCTCAATTCCACTGTACCAAACAGGCCCTTATCGTTGACATTGTTGGAGCCGCTAGAGAGCTCCTGTTCGAATATCAGAGCTATTACCAACCGGCATCGATTGTCAATGGTCCATCGTCAGTCATGACAAATAAATTATTTTTAAGAATGGCCACTTGCTTGGTAAAAAAAGAAAAAGAATTGAAGTTCCAATAATGGAAGGAGAGCTATATTCATTGCTTCTAAATGATGGATCGAGTTTTAATTACTTAGATTTTAAAATTTTAAATTCTTTAAAATTTTATAATTTTTTTTAATTAAAATCATATTAATTTTAAAATATTAGATCTAACATTTATTATAAGTTTTGTTTATTTTACTACTTTTATAATAAAATAAATAACAATTCCCTAATTATCAAAAAAGTTGAACTATGTAAAATTGCAACTTAATTATATGTGTATATTTTTTTAGACTTCTTTGAGACAGGCACTAAATACGACTTCCTCTTTTAGTAGGGATTTCACATTTAATGCATACCAGTGCCTCAAACATGTAAGCATATATTTTTTTATGATCACCAAACTATAAGAACGGTCATGAGTTTAGTGATCCTAACCAAAACCAACTCAACTTATCTCATCTAAACAGTGTTTTTCTCACACACAGATCAAAATCAAACAAGTTAAAATCAAAGCAAATAAAAAATGAGATATGATCTTACCATGGTGTTATCGGCCAAAAGGAGGGGATGATCGCAAAGATGAAGGTAGAGTTGTTTCTTGGTAAGAGAATTCAAGTTTGGAGAAGATGACTGAGCCACCAAGTGTTGCAAGTCGGCCGGCAGAAAAGCTTCCCACGTCTCATCGGAATCTGCAGATTCCTTCAACGCCAAACAAACGGCCGATGACCGACACGCGTCCTTGGGAGTTGTCAACGCAACGATCTTGCACATACACTCCTTCGGCAAAACCCTTGTGATATCCATCTTCCTCTTCTTATCTCTCTCTCTAACAAAGAAATGAAAGCCCGTTTTCTCTTTCCTTCCTTGCTTACCACTTTATTGCTACCCGCACGCCAACCACGCCATTGGCCCAAGATAAAAACGCAACCACGCTTCTAATTTATTTTTGGTAAAAAATTATATGAAAGGGTTATTCTAGTGCGAAAAAGACTTTTTACTTTGGTTAAAAATAGCTTTTAAAATTGTATTTGAAGCCAGTCTAGATAAGGGCAATTTAAAAAGTCAATAACTTTTTAGACCACATGTAGAATGGAACCGGTTCCCTGCTAAGCATTTTACTTAGTGTGTGTTTGATATTGTTTATTGGGGGTTAATAAACACTTATTATGTAAGTCGAGATAAAATTTCTCTCACATACTTACCTCGTATACTGTAAATCATGATTTATAGCACTTATTGCCTAAAAATAAGCTATTTCAAATGAGCACATAAGTAAGAAAAGTTAAGCATATATGGACTGTTCAGGTCAAATGTTTTAAAAATAGAGCCGGGAATTTGGGCCGAGCCCGTCAAGGGCCGAGCCTATGATTTAGAGACTGAAAATGGAAACGGGGTTAAATGAACCGGCCCTGTAACCCTGTAGGGCCGGCTCTTTTAGGCCCGTTTAAATTTTTTTTTTTAAATGGGCACAAGGCAATGGGTAGTAAGCATTGGTCCGAGGGTAGAGTTAACCTAACTTAACCCTCATATAATAAATGCTCTCACACTGACTCAAACCTCATTTGAAGCTTCTCTTCTTTGATTTTCTTTTTTCTTTTTTTGCTTGTATACGCCAAAATCCAAATCAGGTGTTATATTATTACTGACATTTGAAGCTTGTAGGCTTGTTTGATTGTGGCTGTGAACTTATTTAATTGGTTATGAACATTAATTATGGTTTGGACTTAAGTTTTAGTGTTTGTGTTCTATTAAACTTGAATAATATTTATGTTTTAAATTAGTGTTGATTATATTTATGTTTTAAATTAGGTATTTTAGTCTTTATGAGAATAAGAAACAAAAAAGGCATGGCAAAAAAAAAAGAAAAAACTTAAACGGGCCTAAAACCCGTGGGCCTACCTTAAACGGACCGGGCCGGTCTAAAAGGGTGTGGATTTGGACTCAGGCCCAAGCCCGTCACAGGCCGGCCCATTTTCCCAGCACTATTTAAAAGTCTATATTTTGTTATAAAACTTATTTAATGGGTATAAAATCTAAAGTAAAGATAATATTTTAGCAATTATTATTTTCAAAAATAATTTTTTATTTAAAAATTACTATTAAAAAATTAAATTTAGATTATTCAGATTAGATCTGGATAATTCAAATATGTTTAGCTCTTCCGATAGAACTGGACAAATCCGGTTGCATGGAGTACTGGTCTAAAAGAAACTTGTTTAGACAGGTTACAAAAAATGGGGTATAAAAAGTTCCTTCTTCTAGAGTTCATACATGCAGTTTGAAAATTAGACTTTTTAGACCGCATATTGGCGCACACGGTAAGAAAGAAGGGACTTTTTATTAATTGATAATTCATCTATTTATGAAAGAAATGCTAATTAAATCTAGTTAACATATCAGTATCAAAATTTAGACTTACACTTTTAACAAATTTATAATTAGGATAAGAGGCATGATAAGAATTTCTAAATATTTTTAAAAGACTATAATGCCCTTCATAGTTAAAAAGAAAAATTGAAGGTAGATGTAGGCCTGATTTCGGCTTTAATTGGAGCTTAAATCTAATTTAAATAATTTTGATTAATTAAATGTTTCATGTAAAAATATTGAAGAAAAAAAATCCACAAATTGAGCAGAAGTTTTGAGAGATTGTCATTATTGTACACCAGAATCTAAATATAAAAACGTAAATCAATCCATTTAACCAAAAAAAAAAAAAAAAGAAATAAATCCTAGAAAAATGGCCCATTCTATTATTTCACCAACGTCTACGCTTTGCTCAAGTGCTATAACTAGCTAGTTGATGAAGTTATGTATTATATATGACTATGTCATAAGCAAGCCTCGTTAACTTCAACAAAAGTCGTCAATACATGAAACTAAATATAAATCAAAGGAAAATTAAATTTCAATTAAATCTAATTAAATTAATCAAAACAAAAATTCCCATTAAAAAGGGGGGATTCTAGTCTTTTAACATTATATATAAATTCCTAATTAGTAGCCTTAGCCTGATTAAGAAATTGTTAAATATGCATACCCTAAATTTTAATTTTGCTATTTCATCTGGAATTGATTGGAATTGGGGATCATTTAACATCGTTATGCACTCCGTTAACCCCAAAAATTCCTAGAAAAAATTAAGGAAAGGAAGGGTATTTCAATCTGATTTTTCGCTATCCCCCAAAGTCACCACCGTGCTCGACTACGGCAACAACCTCCATTAATTAATCAACTGCATTGAGATGATCTCCATTCCCCCTCCCCGTGGAGCTCCCATAGCTCTCACGTCTGGGACCTCGAGATGATTCGCTTAACATACGAAGGTTTTGCTTGTTATTTGATCTCATATTATCCCCCTTTCTTAGTCTAACTATTCTACGAGTCCTTGCATTTTAGCAGAAGAAACCCCAACAAGGTCTCGATGAATCATATGGAAACAAAACCAAACCCACTCAAAAACTCAAGCTTTAACCTCTGAAAACACACGCATGTGCACTCTATTTTGGTAATGGAAGAATATGAAGAGAAAGTGGACATGCAAAATCAAATCATGGATTAAAACCTTAGGAATTTCAACCCTACAAACCCCAAAATGCATGATCTATTTTGGAGATTAGATTACAGAGCCAAAAGAACCCAAAAACAACCCTTAAAATTGACATGCATGAGCTTATTTCAAGCTTTCATGATAACAACAACCTTTCTCAAGAACACCCAACTTCAGCAATCATTTATCCTCAAAACCACCACCAAATTGATAGAAGGAAGTTGGAAAAGGGTATAATATACTCATCTAATCACGAATCCAAGCCTGCATGTGAGCTCTGACTGCCTTCTCTAGCAAGCTCTTCTCTCACGGTCTCCTCCCTTTTCTCTCAAAAACTCTTGGCCTCTCTCTCTTTTCTCTCTTTTCTCTCTTTCTTTTTCTTTCTGTCTGAATGTTAAATGAGAGGTGAGAGGAGAGTCTGAATGTTTTAATGGGTGTGAGTTGTGTGTGTCACGTGTGTGAGTGTCTGTGTGTGTGTGTGTGTTTTTTTTTATCCTATTGATCTAACCCACAAGATTTTAATTTTCCTAATGTGTATAATCTAAATTTTCTTGAATCTAACTCGAATTTTCTTGACCATGAGTAGCATGTTTAGGTTCCATAATTTGGCTCAGACTTTAGCCAAATTATAATTTTTGGGTATGTGTAACACAATTACTAATTTTTTTTGGCTTATCATATAAATTCTATAAATAAATCCTTAATACTTTATAAGGATTTTCTTCCTTAATTAACTTCTTTAGGCCATAAAATAATTTTTCTGAAATTTTCAAGCCAAATTATAACCTCTTACTATTTTTCCTTGAATTTTCGGGCAAAATAGGCTTTTAATTCTTAGAAATTTAACTTTAAAATTATTCAATTCACTTTTGGGGAATTAAGCCTCTTAAATTTTTGGGATGTTACACTAGGTAGGTTGAATTCCTTTGTGTGCACTGTTATCCTTATTATTAGGCATGATTTCTCCTATGCATTGCGCATTCTTCATTCCGCATTCCGCATTCTCCTTTTTCACTTCGTCTTGCCTATCTAGGTTTTGACCTTAGTTGTCTATCATGTTTTTTTTATAATGCCCCGAGTACCAATATTTCTCCAAGCCAAATTAGGGACTTGACCCCCAGAACAGGCATTAGAATGAGTGCTGGATATTATAAGGAGGAGCCGTTGTGCCTTGACTTTTGTGAACAAAGTGAAGCCTTTGGGGAGAAAATATGATGTGATATGGAATGATGAAGGACAAGCTCTTAAGTTGTCATACTTCATCAGCTACATCGACTTAACGGCAAGAACCAACGTTCCTATCACATTGGGTAATTGGCGTAGGGGATAGATTTGTCAGGATCGGCAGGCCCAATGGATGAATTTTAAATAAATTTTTGCCAATCCTAATCAAGGATCTGTCAACAGCGTTTAAACCGAGTTAAAAAGATTCATACCTTTTCGAATTCAGTATTTTCGATCTCTAGTAGCCAACACGTCAGATCCGCTCCCTCTACTAGTATCAACACGAATGTTCTCCAATAGAGACTGCGTGCTAGCGCCTCCAATGTGTCATAGGGTTTCCCTTTTGTAGCTCTGGATTCTCATGCGCGTATGAGTCTATCTGCTCTATCAAGTTTATAACCTATGAGAGCTATATTTGAATTTCAAAATTAATCTTTATTAATTTCAAAATTAATTAACAATTAATTATCTTGATGAGCTAATTAAATAAATTCATTTTAAATTAAATTTGTCTAACAGTTTTAATTCAATCAATTTATTTAATCCAAATAAAGAGCCATTAGATTTAATTTATCTTCATAAATTAAATTTAAGATACTATATCTCTATCATGTTAGTTATTAAATTTAATATATCTTAATAAATTAAATTTAAACTAACACAATATAATGATATCATATAATACACACACACACACACAGATATATATATATATAATATGTATTCCGAAAATACATATCTATATAATATTATTAACGAATTTTTATATTACATATATATATAAAGATAAAATTCGTCCACCCTAAATTAAAAATTATCTCGTGTTGGGCCATTCTTATATGCGACCTTGTAGGCCCATATGAAGTTGGCAGTGGGCCAATAACTGTATTAACATGATGCAACCTGTCATACAACCATGTCACGTCCCTTTTGTTACACGATATATCGGTCAAGGATGAGGCATGTATAATATCATCCTCTCGTTCCTGACCATTACTTTCTCGATACCTAAGTAGTCTAACAATAGAAATGGAAACTCCTTTTCATTATAGTATGGCCATACATTTCTCAGACTTACTCATCGAGAGGCCCAGTAATATCTCTCTACTAATGTGAGGGACAAATTCCATCTTGATCATTCTTATTCCTCTACATGAAACCACCAAGCCCGATCGTCGCCTTTATCATCACCCGGTCAAAAGTGACTTTTAACTAGTTCAAAGCTTAGCAACTCTCATGTAGGAATCCATGATGACCTCAGGTCAAAGGGCATTGTGACGTGGTTATACATGAGAAAAGCTTATGACTTGATCCATGTAGCTTTCTCATAGGTGGTCGTCCACCACCTTGTACTCTTACAAGTGCCTAAGACTTTGATTCGTATCTTTAAATCTTATCAAAATCATACTGGTCTTGTTTCATCTCTGCTTCCTCATAGATGACCGACCAGGGACATTTTAGGACAATCTTTATGAATTATCTAAGGATACAATTATCACAGTTAACATGCAAATAATATGATAACAGAATGGAGAAATTTCATTAAAGTAATATTGTTCAAAGTACAATGATTAGCCCTTAGGGCACAATTTCCAACAAGATTAAGTACATAGACATTATTAATCATCGCCTAAAGGTGGTAGTATTGTAGCTGTAACCCCCGTCTTTATCCAAGCCGAGATTAAGCATTTAAACACGTTTGAATAATTGAATGAGAGATTTGGGCTGATTAAAAACTTTTTCAACACATGAACAATATGATCTCCATTCATTCATTCATAAAAGCAACTGACCTGTTCGGTTTGTAACATGCATAATATCAGAGTATACGCACAATTCCCGACATTCACCCAGGATAATAACATTAATCCAAAGGTTTATACAAGGCATCATTGCCCATCTCAGTACCTATACCGGGGATTACACAAAACTATAATGCTATGATCTATTCAATATGGACATTTATCCCAAAATGATAACCAGTTCAGTATAAACCAAAATATCTAACTAAGGCTACTGCCGGTAGTCCTAATCATCCTTGCTCACTTGCTTGCTCTTCGATCCACTTGCCCTGTCTAAAAATGTTATTTGGAAAGAATGAGATTCTAGAGAATCCCAGTAGCAACAGTTTATGTATATGATGCATATTAAACAAAGCAAGTAAACATATATCACAATGCAACAATCAATATTCGAGGCCAGGCACAATGCCACGTCCTCTTCACTATATACAAGGTCGGGCTTTCACCGCGTCCCCTCACTGTATTTGTATTCAAGGCCGGGCTTTCGCCATGTCCCTTTATTGTATCTATATTCAAGGCCGGGCTTTCGCCACATCCCCTTACTGTATCTGTATTCTATGACTAATGCAAACCAGTAATGCAATATACATGATATAAGATAAAGTGTTACTACCTTGGTCTTTCCGTTCTTGAGCAGGCACATGCCTTCTACGCTCCGGGCAAATATCAAATCTTAAAGTCATAATTAAGGATGAAGCATCATTCTCTATTCCAATACCCAATTGACTCATCAACAGTTAGATTTGGTTACCATTAAAGTCCCTTAAGTAGCTATGAAAGTCTCTAACAATAGCCTACAATGATTGGAAAGTACTAGATTAGAAACCACTTTTCAAAATCACACGGTGTTGGAAACAGGGGTTGGCTGCAGCCAAGAAACCTTTGGCTGCGGCCAGAAACAACACATAAAGTTTCTGGCTGAACTTTGAAAAATCATAACTAATTATAGAAAAATCAAAATGAGGTGATCCCAAAGCCCATTGAAATATATTTAAGTCCTCTTTACTAGAAAAATATGGACCATTACCAGAAATCACCACACAAATTCAGAATTTAAGAAATGTCCACACTGCTCCAAAATTGTTCCCAGATTTAGCATCAAACTTTGGACAGTCATAACTCCTAGCTCACAAATCGAAATGACATGAAACATATGTCCATTTTCAAGCTTGGAAAGTGAAATTTAAGACTGGAAAGTTTCAGAATTTTTCAACACCATTTGCTATTTTAAAACGTCCATGCAAAGCCACTTCCAGAATAGAGTTTTTCACTAATCAAGACTTGCCACTTTTAAAACTAAGTTCCCAATGGTTTAAAATTCATATCCAACACTACTCCCACACAATTTTCCACAAGGAACACAATGGAAACATCAAAATAACCAAATTCTCATTCTATCTATATGTTCTATTTTGGCCTATGTTCAACAAAAATCCCAAAATTGTCAAACTTGGCATTTAAGCTTCAATCAAATTTTATCTATCCAAGATACATCTCAAAGCATCATATCCATGACAGAAAAAACTTAAACACCACAAGACCCTAATTTTCAAAAATAGGGCTAAATTCCCAGAAATTCCGACTTAATCAAATGACCACAAAATTTATATCAAAATGCTCAACTCACTCACCTCTTCAACTTTCTCCAAAGGAGTTCTTTGAGTCTTCAAACTCTATCTCCTTGAGAGTTCAAATCACCACCAATGGTAAATCTACAACCATATAATCGAAGCTCTCACTGCAAGGAACAAGATTGAAAAAGGGAGTTTTTCCATTAGAGGTCATTAAGAGGGTCAAAATGGCAAGAACTTACCTTGGCACTTCCTCTTTTTTTTCTATAGAAAGAACACCGAAAATGGAAGAGAGAAGAAGAGAGATGAGTGTGTGAGGAAGATGAAATGAGTGTTATTCATGTCCCCCATCCTTTGGTCAGCCAAAATGTAGGAGGAAGAGAGAGGGAAAATGATATAATAATGGCACATTTGACTTTCCAAGCTACTCTCTTACCCTCTCATCTTACCACTTGTCTCATTCTTATTGGCTCATCTAAAGTAAGTAACTACTTAGTTACTCTAACTACTCCATTAGCCATTTAATTACATTTCTCATTTCCTTCCTCAGTTAGTAATTAATTTCTCCACTAATCACTAACTAATTATCCAATAGTTCCCTTTCCTTCAATTTATTTCTGATTTTGGCATATTAACTTTAATTGCCACATAACACAAAATAATTCCAAATTTAATTCAATAATTATCCTTAATAATTGTTATTAGCCCTTAAGAAAATTTGGGGCGTTACAGTAGCACCCGAAATTTGGAAAATATGGAGCCGCCACCAAAATTTTGAAAGACGATAATTTTGGAAACCTTTTTTGAAAAAAGAAAACTGATAGGGTCTGGGAGTCAATTGTGTGTGGTGAAAGTGTTAGGCAGCACACAACACCCGTTCATAAGAAATGTTACCCTAAGTCAATTATTTAAAAATGAATATGGCCTTTAATTTTATGATAATTGCTCGAATAAAAAAATATTTACAAAAAGAAATAAAATGAAAACTAAAGATAAAAGAACATTTAATTAAAAAAATAATAAGGAAAAATATATTAATTTACAAAATTAGACCTGACTTAGGAAGAGGACCTAGGGCCTACGTACACTTTAGAGGGATCAAAGCCCACATAGTTCGGGGTAGAAATATGTGTCACTTTGTTTGTGTTTTTTAAGGAAAAATTTCCTTTAATTTATTTGAGAAAATGATTTTTTATTTTTTTGGTATTTTGTATTTGTTGAAAACAACTCTTCTATTTTTTTAATGAATAAAAGAAAGGTTTTGGGAAGGCTCTTGGACTAAACTTCCTAAGGAGATTCCTATAATCTCACATGGAAGAATAATTGATTTTTACTTGAGGAGGCTTTAAAAACCTCACACAGTAGAAATCCCTTTTAGAATCAATTTCATTTATTTTGATAAAAAGAGAAGCTTTCTTCTTTGTAATTTCCATTTATGAAAATGGGTTACAATCATTTTTCTTTTTCCTTTTTATAAAAAAAAAAAACCTAGGTTAGAGGGAGAGATGAAAATAACATATAGGTAATACACATCCAAAGAATGAAAAAAGTGGCCAAAGCAAACTATCACATGTCAAGTTAATGAATGAAGGATGCGTACCTTTTTCATGGTCCAAGTAACACACAAATATCATTGGGCATATCCTCGCAATATCAACAAGAAGAGAGTGGCATAAATATTGTTGGGCTGGTAGAGTGAAGGAAATGAAAAGAAAAAGGGATGAATGGTACAATCACACGAGACTAAAAAGATTAAATAGAAAAAATAATGAAAAGAAAAAAAATAATATAGGGAAGATATAAGGAGAAAAAGAAGGGGAAAAACAAGATAAAATAATTCAAATCATATTGGATTGCACCCTCTAGCAATTAGTTTTGTGACTCATAAATGTGACAACAATCACAGAAGTATGTGCTTTCCTTGGGCATAAAGATAAAATAATAAAAATAGAAGAGAGAGAGAGAAAATGAAGAATAATAAGAAAACAAATTAATCCAAATTCATATTGCATTCACCCTTTAGCCATTGATGCTTAAGCCTGCATAAGTGATATTCATCACAAGAGTATAGGCTTTTCTTGGGTTTTTAAAAAAGATAAGAAAAGGAAAATAGAAGAGAGGAAAATGAAAAACAATAAGAAAATAAATTAATCCTCATCATATTGGATCCCTCCCTCTAGCCATGGGTGTTGAAGCATCACATATGTGACAACAATCATAAGAGCATAGGCTTTCCTTGGGTATGAAGAAGAAGAAGATAAAAAGATTAACACAATCAATAATTCACTCTTATTTTTAGACATCTTTAACCATTCCTTGCCTCTTGTCTCTCCCTATTTTCTTGTGTCTTTGCTCTCTCAATTTTGTGTGTGTCTTGCCTCAACCCTTGCTTATTTATTTATAGTCTCAAGGTGAGGTTTTCTTCATAAATGCTCATTCTTTTTTGAATTTTCATTTTTCTAATTTTTTTTTTGTATTTTAAATTAATAAAACTACCACTACAAAAAAATAAGGAATTAGTGACAGAATTTATAGACGGAATGTCATTCCGTCGCTAATCCGTCACTAAAATTAGCGATGCAATTTAGTGATGGAATAACATTCCGTTGCTAAATTCCGTCATTAATCTGTCTCTAATTCCGTTATAAAAAAGTAGCAACGGAAATTAGTGACAGAAAAATTCCGTCACTAATTTCCATCCCTAATACATCACTAATTTCGGTCAAAATATTTTGTGACGGAATTAGCGACAGAAATTTTCCATGACTAATCCATCCCTAATTTCCATCACTAATAGTTAAATTTTTCAATAATTATATTTTTTTCATAATTATAAAATTTTTAAATAATTTAAATTTAAAATATTTAATTATTATAAAATTATAATATATATATATATATATTAAAATAAATAAATAAAAATTATTAATTCATATTTATTATTGAAATTGAAATTATAATACAATATATTTAAATTTTTAATAATATATTATATATAAATACAAATACAAATTTTATAAATACAAACAAAAAATAAAATATATAATAAAATGAATAAAAAAATATTAATAATAAAAATTTAGGAAGAATATTTAAATAAAATAAAATAAGAAAAATAAATTGAAATATTTAATAATATATTAAATTTTGTATTTCTATTTTTGGTTTGTAAAGTGATATATATATATGATTTTGCATTGAAATTACACAGGTCCTTCTTAGTTCAACTGGTAAAGGCATTGGCAAGCACGTGAGAGGTCATGGCTTCGAATCCCAACTTGGTAACAAAATGCAACCAATTTGTGACTTAGACACATGGCAGGTGATGGAGGGTGACACGTGGCTGTCGGAGGTGAGGTGGCAGCAGCTGACGAGGACACATGGCCTGCTGTGGGTACACGTGGGGGCTGCCGGCGAGGGAATGTGGAGGCTCATGGTGAGGACATTTGGCAATTTAAATTATATAGAAAAAAATATTTTGTGATAAATTAGGGACATAAATTCCGTCGCTAATTTATGAATTCTGTCACTAATTAGTCGCAAATTAGCAACAAAATTCAAAATTCCGTCACTAACCAATTAGTAACAGTATATTTACGAATGGAACATATTTCGTACCTAAACTGAATAGTGATGGAATTTCTGTTGCTAAATTCCGTCACTAATTTAATATTTTTTTGTAGTGTATCTAACTTGACCCAATTACTATCAATGAGACATTTTTTTTAAAGTTTTTGTTTTTTTTAAATTTTTTTTTTTGTATTTTCTATTAATAAAACTTTCTAACTTGACCTAATTACCATCAATGATAGATTTTTTTTTATTTTTGTATTTTTCCCCCACAACTAATTTCCTAATTTAAACCTATCAACATAAATGAGAGATATTTTTTTTAATTTTTTAATTTTTAATTTTTTTATATTTTCCCTGTAAGAAATTTCCTAATTTAACTCTATCAACATGAATGAGAGATATTGTTTTTGTATTTTTTTAAATTTTTATTTTTTTCCCTCCACAATGACTTCACACTAAATTTCCTAATATGAATATCAAATAACATCAATGAGATGAATTATTTTGAAATTTGTTTCCATTTACTACAAAACCCCAAGTTCAAGACAATCACCATTAATAATAATCATTTTTCAAATTTCAATTGCAATCTAATCACCATCAATGTCATTTGCTTATTAATTTAGATGTGTCAGGATTAAGGAGGATTTTTTATTTTTTCATTTTTTTTAATTTTTGAGTTGAGCCCGAACAAAGTAAGGCTTTTACAAGTATACATGCATGCAATCAAAATTACGTCTAAATATTATATATGATGATGATCGGCCACAAAATCAAAACTACATCAAAATATTATAACAATAGGGGTACTTGAAACCCAAGTCTTCAAAAGATCATCATCATTCCAGGAGACCCACCACGCCTAGTCCAAACAGTCAATAATGTTGTTCAACACTGTAACCAACTCCGCTAGTCATTTGGAGAAGCAATTTGCCTAGCCATGACCTCCAGAACGGTGCTAGGAGGCGAAAGATGGCCTCAGCGATTTCCTCCAATATCGAAGGTCAAGGGGGCTATGAAGAGGAACTGCTAGTAGCTGCTACCAGAGAAGGAGAGAGGGAACACTGCCTCTTTATCCTTCCCATTGAAAGTGGTGCCACTCAAGAAGAAAGAGATAACCAGAAAAGAATTTTTGAATTTGAACTTTAGAACTAAAGGCACCTTGGTATTTATATTTGAGATTGATGGCAGGAAACTTCAGATGATACTAACAATACATGATGACATGCATTGGAAGTTGAAACATTATGTATTTAGACCGGTTGTCTTTGGAAATTGGTCTAAATAATAATTACTAGACTTAGTGCACATCTTATATAGTCTAAATAAAAAGGGAATGTTAGAAAAATAAACGGCATTTAAACTCGTAAAGAGTTAAATGACAGTTTAGATTAACATATTTAGATCTTGTGCCACTACAACCAGTCTGAATATAATCAAATTATATATTTAACAATATCATAGATAATATAATTTACTAATAATATATATATATATATATATATATATATATATATATATATATTCTATCATAAAATCAACTTATCAACCCAGAGATCGAAACAACAATAGAATAAAGATACAAGAGACGTGATCAAGATCAAGATTAGAACTAAAAATATTTTTCATTAATATTATAATTTTTTTTGCTTGAAGGCAATGTCAATGCATTGATTAAAAAAATATTTTTCATAATAAAAAAAAATCATTAATCTTCCTCCTCATCGTTGGAGGTAGAGGAGGAAGAAGAAGAAAGGCAAGAGGGCTTATCGAAAGATTGTACTCGATGTCATTGGCGTCAAGTACAAGGTTCAGCTTGTGTCGACAGTCTGCAGCAACATTAATTGAAGAATCTTTTGAGGCATCTCTCTATGAGATTCACCCTCCTATGATGTGTTGAAGAAGCTGCCTCGCTGAAGGTGGTGGAAGAGGATGTGGAGGCTGTAGAGGAGGATGAATAGAAGCAAACCTAATGCATACCACATTGATATTTAAGAGAGGAGATAAGATGAGTTGAATCTAAAGAAACGAAAACAATGAGTTTAAATTAACAAGACAGATGAATATTACATTTATTGTGTAACATCCCAAAAATTTTGAAGAGGCTTAATTTCCCAAAAGTGAATTAAATCATTTTAAAGTTAAATTCTAGGAATTAAAAGCCTATTTTCTCAAAAAGTTAAGGAAAAATAGTTAGAGGTTTTAATTTGGCAAGAAAAGTTTAGGAAAATTATTTTATGGCTTAAAGAAGCTAATTAAGGAAGAAAATCCTTATAAAGTATTAAGGATTAATTTATGGAATTTATATGGTAAGCTAGCAACAATAAAGAAAGAGGAAAATTAGTAATTGTATTACACAGACACAAAAATAGGAATTGGGCTAAAAATTAAGCCAAATTATGGAACCCAAACATTAGAGATTTTAGATTAGACAAATTAGAAAAATTAAAGTCAAACCCATAGGATAAAAAAAAACGCGTGCGCACACACACACACACACACACAAGAGAAACACATAACCACTCACATGCTCACACACATTCAAACACACAAATAAAAACACTTCAGCTCTCTCATTTCCTCATTTTTTACGGATGAAACCAGAGAAAAGAAAGAGAGAAAAGAGAGAGAGAGAGAGCCGAGTAAGGAAGGAAGAGAGAGAGAGAGAGAGAGAGAGAGGAGAGAGTGATTGGAGAAGAGGAAGAGGGTGACCGAAAAAGCTACATGCAACCATAGATTTTGGTTTAGGCAAGTCTTCTTCACCTTTTCCAACTTCCTTTCTGTCAATTTAGTGATGTTCTTTGGGCTTAATGGTTGTTGAAGTTGAGAGTTGTTGGGAAAGAGTTGCTATCACCTTAAAAGCTTGAGATAAGTACATGCATGTTGATTTTGGGGGTTGTTTTTGGGTTCTTTTGGTTCTGTAATCTGAACACGATAGAGCATGCATTTTGGGGTTTGTATGGTTGAAATTCCTGAGGTTTTAAGCTATGATTTGAGCTTGCATGTCTACTTTTTCTTCTTGTTCTTCCATTACCGAAAACAAAGTACACATGCATGTGTTTTTAGAGGTTAAAGTTTGAGTTTTTGAGTGATTTTGGTTTGGTTCCTTTGAGGTATAAAGAGCTAAACATGTGTTTTGGAAGATAGTGTTAGTGCAAGCATTTTACCCAAGAGGGGGGTGAATTGGGCGATACTAGAAATTTCGTTGCTTATAAGAAAATTAACTGAATATTTAAAGTAGTTGAGAGCAAGGAGAAACATCACCGAAGTGTACACCAGGAGTTATACTGGTTCGGCCACAACCACTTTGACCTACGTCCAGTCCTCAGAGCGTCTCTGAGAGTTTCACCATATTCTCCAAGATTCAGTGGGTTCTTGGCACCTCAGTACACAGCAAGTTGCTTCACCTGGACACTCGCTCCCCCCTACACGTTGTAATCAAATCCCCAACTCAAGGTTCCATAACCTTAAGTTGTCTCAATAACAAATATTGAGTTTGTAATGAAAAACTCTCTCACAGAGCAAATATATAATCACTGAAGTACAATGAATAAGTATAAGAAAACAAAGCACTAAGAATGTCTTGATTATTGTATGTTCGTGTGTTCTCAGTTCTTGTGTTCTATTTTCTTTTCTTTGAATGCTCCATATATATAGATGATTTGTAGTATTCGTTGGAAGCAATTCAAACATGTCTGTTAGAGTTACGCAGCAACGGTTGACCATTCTTCAAATATGAAAACTATCCGTTTGCGGTAGGTAGTGGTAGGTGAACGTTCGGACTTTTATTTGACTTTTCACTTCTAGCATGTTCTTTCATTGTTTCTCTGCAAATGTACTTAGAATACTAGTGCAATGAAGAGTTAATCATATAGAAAAGAATTTAATAAACATTCTATTAAAAACATGATTTCTGGACTTCATTACTCGAGTGATCATGTTTATTACTTGAGTAGTCCCTCGAGTAAACCTATAAAAAATATGACAGTGCCTAATTAAACATTTTTCATAAGATATTACTTGGGTAAGACATGGAGTGCAATACATCACAAACCTTAGAAATACCTTATTACTTGAGTGGCTACTCGAGTGGCCATGTCTTTCCTTCACAAGTTACTTGGGTGCTGACTCTGGTAATCTGATTACTCGAGTGGTTACTCTAGTGGCCAAGTGTTTTCTTCAGAAGTTACTCAAGTGCTCCCTCGAGTAGATTTCAAATAAGTTTGTAGATTACTCAATTATTTCCTCGAGTAATCTCATTCAAATCTTGGCCGAGAGTTTGCTTACCTAGTTACTCAAGTAATAGATCAAATAATTCTGTAGATTACTGGAGTACTCCCTCGAGTTATGCCTTTTTCTCATATGGTTACTCGAGTGAATTGTTGCATTTCTTGGCCGAGAGCTACTATTTTTTACCTGATTACTCGAGTGACTACTCGAGTGATGCCTTTGCAAATCATGTTACTCGAGTGGCTACTCGAGTAATGGTCTATATAACTTTGTAGATTACTCAAATGGTCCCTCAAGTAACTTCTACCAAATTTTGGCAGTGCTTCTCTGGATGAAATTCTCTCTGATTACTCGAGTGCTTACTCGAGTAACAGCTTCACTTACTCGAGTAGTCACTCGAGTAAGCCATCACAAAATTTGTCCATTACTCCAGTGCTTACTTCAAGTAATGCTTTGCCACTTTGTTCAAATTCATTTGTTTGTTATCAAATCCTTTTATATCATTGATCCAATCTTTGTTATCATCAAAACATATGGGATCTAACATTCTTCCCCTTTTTGATGATAACAAAACTTGGTGATTTTGAACAAAGTTTTTGAAATTGAGTTTGCAAACATATTCTACTCAAATACTTTTCATATGAAATCTTTTGTTCAATTTAAACTTGAAAATTCTTTTGAAATAGCATGTTAGAGATCTTTTTAAGGTTTTTGTTCTTATATTTACTTGTTTACCTTGCATACACTGTAATACTCCAAATTTTGAGACTTGAGGCTAGAGAATAAGCCTGAGATTAGTGGACTGCTAAGCCCTGGTTTAGCAGGATCCTAAATTGTGATTAAGAGATAATGACTCCAAAAGTGGATGTGGTTAGTGATAAATAAACCCTTTTGGAGATTATGGTGTGAGTTGGCACCCGATGTGATTCGTATGTGCTGTGAGCAGCGCCGAAACCCTGTATTTAAGTTCAATTATGGATTAACCTCTAAATTGACTTAAAATATAGGGGAGGGCGCATTATGAAAGAAAATGAATGAGAAAATGTATTTGATGGTGATTCAAGAGGAACTGCTATAATCAGGGGCAAAACGGTAAAGTTACTGACCAGTTGATCGGTTACCGAAGAGGAAACTCATTGGTAACTTCAAGATCAATGGTTGAGATTGATTTGTGCAAGAGATCAAAGGGTGGAATTCCATGTGTGTGAGTTTATGTGAGCTCATGAAGATGGATCAAGATCATGACAAGTGGCAAGATTTGGACCCTTGGATCTTGGTCAATTTGTCAACTCTTCCCTCTCTCCTCTCCTCCCTTATTTGGATGGTTTTTGAGTCCAAAAATCTGATTCATCCCTCTCTCCTCTCATCTCCATGGACGTGCAAGCTTGGAGGAAGAAAGAGAAAGCTTAAGGTGAGATGTTAGCTTGTTTGGTGACCTCTTTAGCTCTAATCATCTTCTATAAAGTTGTTCATAGTGATGAGAGCTTCATCTCTATGGTTTTTGATTCTTGATTGGAGGTGTTTGAGAGCTTGAGCAAAAGTGGAAAGATGGAGAATCAAGAAATTGATTTGAGAAAGAGGAAGAGGTGAGCATTTGCCTCCTTTTGATCTAAGTTTTGTGACTTTTGGTTAAGTATGGTGAATTGTGAATTTTGCCCTGATTTTATGGTATTTTCGTGTGGAATGTGATTGGATGAATTGGGTTGTGTTTTATGTTGGAAATGGTGTCATGTTGTGGTATTTAATCTTGGAATTGATTTGAATTGGATTGGATACATTGTGTGCAAAACTGGAAATTCTGTCCAGTGGGAATTCTGTTTGGGCAGTCTGGTTGTGTGGACGTTTTGACTGGGCAAAGGATGTCATAAAATTATGAAACTTTCCAGTCTTAAAGTTCACATCCCAAGCTTCAAAATGGACACATAATTTGTGCCATTTCGTTTTGTCTTCTGTGAGTTATATCTGTCCAAAGTTTGAGGTCGAAAATGAACACTGTTTTGGGACAGTATTGAGTTTTGAGGAATTCTGTATTTATGTGGTGATTTCCAGTATTGGCCTATATTTTTCCTGTGTAGAGGACTTGAATAGATTTCATTTGGCTTTGGGATCACCTCATTTCGAGTTTTGTGGAATTAGTTATGATTTTTGGAAGTTCAGCCAAGAAACTGGATTTTCTTGGCCGCGGGCAGCGGATTCTGGGCCGCGGCCCAAATGTTTCTGGGCAGGTTTTGGCCGCAGCCAACCCCCAAAAATAAGCATTTTAGACTTTTAAAAGGTGATCTTTGGTCAAGTGTTTCCCAAGCCTTTAGGCATATGTTGAGGCATTGATTAGCCACCTAAAAGTCGTGAATGATAACCAACTTAAGTGTTTGAGAGTTAAGGAATTGGAAAAGGGATTAACCCTATGTCCTTGTTTGGTTATAGGATTTGGTGTTCGCCCTGATCGTGAGTAGCCGGAGCTGGAGCTTACGTGGAAAGAGGGTAGGGAACATATCTCTTCTGCTTGTATTTGATATATGTGTTAGTGTGTTGGTGCATGTCTTAGCTTTGCATGATTATGTGTAATTTGAAGCTATGTTTCAATTAATGCTATGGCCATTAGTATGTTGTTCGAAGCATTGAGCTTACAATTTGTCATTGTGTTAGCATGAGTTATGTGATGCAAGCATGTCATGCATTAAACATATATCGTACATGCATATTGATATTGTTTATCTACTGAGATTCTCTAGAATCTCACCCTCCCCTACTAACCTTTCAGATAGGGTAGTGGATCGAGGATGGAGCAAGCAACCAAGGGCGACGAGGCTTCCTTCGGGGTATTTGAGTTGGTAGTTGGTTATCATAATTGGGATGATTTGTATTTGTATTTGGATAAGGGTTGTATATATATATTGTGGAATGTATATTTGAGTATGTATTCGATATGTATTTGAGATGTGTAATCCCCATATGAGGGCTTGTATGGGCGAATGTGCCCTATAAAGCTTGAGTTAATAAATGGAATCCGGAATTACTGGACTTATAGTAATTGTATTCGGAATGTGAATGTGAGACCAGGTTATAAATGATTTCGAAAGGTATTTGTGAAAACCCTGTCTAGTAGATGGGTTCATTATAAATGTTATTTGATTGTTATTGGTCTCTATTTCACTTTAATTGTGTAATCCGGATATAATTACGGAAGGGGGTTACATACACAATCGAAAACACATTAGTCCCAAAAATGCAATATAATTTTGAATGAAATTTAACTATAATGTCATAAAGAAACAAATTGCATAATGAAGAATTCAATACATAATCAAACTTCAGAATTCAAAAATAAGAACTTAAAAGTTCCCTAAAGCCCTGTACACCCAAATCCCAATACAAAAAACTTAACCATTTATCACAAAATCACTCAGGCTCTTCTCCCCTTTTTTGTCTTTATCACAAAGGTGGAATCAATCATGAGGAGGAGTAGGTGGCTTGGCTACTGAGATAGGAGTGACAGGAAATGCCAATGATTCATATGAACCATCTGAACTTGAAGGATATGAAGATGATGGTTTAGGGTCAGGAAGGTTCACTGGTGGTGTCTAAAAATCCTCTAGAGGATTCACCAGAGATAATGGATAAGGAACTAGAGAAGTAATTTCTACTTCCTCTGTAGCAACCGGTGAAGACTCAAGCAACTCCTTAATGCATGTAGGTGAAGCAATGGGAATAGATATGGGCTCTGGTTGAACAGGCTGAGGTGGATCATCAGTGGTGATGTGGATTGGCTCGGATGTGTTAGGGTTAGGCATAGAGAACAAGACATTACTGGGTCCACTTTTAGAGGGTCTATGCTCAGTAGGTATAGAGGGTCCAGGTTCAGGGATAGGTATGGGATTAGGAATACCAGAAGGACCAGGAATAGAGGAGCCAGATGCCATAGCATCAAGTCTGGCAATAATGGATCTCAAAAGCTCACCCTGGGCACGTTGTTCAGCTAGCAACTCTTCGTGCCTCTTATCCATCCTCTCCACAAGTTGTCCCATCTTCTCATTCATATGAGTTACCAACTCCGCATTGGTATTTGCAATGTCAATATGAAAACTCTTCAAAATGTTCTCCATGAATGTTTGCATTGCGGCATCAAAGAAGGATAGAGAAGATGTGTTGACTGGAGCAGAAGACTGTGTGTCATCCATTCGACTGGTTGTTGTGTCAGTCTTCTTTTTCTTAGGACTTGCTTCTAGAGGAGTCTTCAAAGGAATCTCAATATTCAACTTTCCAATTTGATTCCTCCCCACTGGTGCTATCCTCTCAATCGGCTCCATACTCTCCAAGTACTAAATCTTATTCTTCTTGAGGAACAAGGAAATAAGTTCAGGATAAGGCATTGGAGTAGTTGGTTTTCCTTCATACCTATATCTCTTGATCTCATTGAAGATGTATTCTCCCAAGTCCTTTTGTTCTTTGAGAATCAATGAGGCAAATTTTCTAAAGTCCCTTTCAATTAAATGAGTGAAGTTATTGGATTTGTTCACCATGGCTCTAGAATAGATATACCATAGGACTCTATGAAAATCACTCATATTACTCAGATTGAAATTGAGGAGTCCCACTATCTCACCAGGTCTTAGGTTCGAGAATATCTGGTTTGAGTCAAGGTTAGGGTAATCATCATCAGGAGGGTTCTCTATTCCTAACCAAGTATTGATTCTGGAAGGTGAGATTAAAATTCTCTGTCCTCTGACCTTAGAAGTCATTTCTTCTTACACAGACTTCCTAACGGGATCATTTATAGGTTCAAGATTGCAATAAAAATGCCTCACAACTTTAGTGCAAAATGGGAGTTTAACAGAGAGCTAGGGCATGTAGGAATCAAGGTAGGGACTCAGATCGAATTTCAATACCTCTTGAAGAATCTTGTAGTCAATGTAATGCATCTTGCACACATTTCTTCTTGCAAAATGACTCAGATACTTCTGAAATTCCTCAAGCTTGCTTACGTTGAATCCCTTTGGAGGAAATGTGATTTCTTCATCCCTCTCTTCTATTTGCTTTGAAGATTGCCCTTTTTTTACTTCCTTAGATTGAAAAGCTTCTTCAAGCATGCCTACCATGACTTTGGCAAGCTTCTTATCAACCTTAGGCTTTTTCAGAGGCTTAGGAGAAAAAGTGGGTGTGTCGGATGAATCAGAAGAAGGAGGAGATGGCTCTTTTATGTCTTTGCCTTTTCCAGGAGGCGAACTTTTCTTAGATTGAGCTCTTGTGGCAATGGGCTCCTTAATCACAACCTCTTTCACCTTTGGTTTGCAGTTTGGTTTTGGTTTTAGGTTTAGGAGAAATCTTTCTTTTCTTGGTAGGAGGAGAGGAAAGTGAATCAGAGGGTTGATATGGTTCAGAGGACTCAGAAGGAGTGCTAAGATTGGGAGATTTTGTCATCACCATTATGATTTGAGAAAATCAAAGATTTCTGGAAAAACAGAGACTGAGCATCGCGTGTTTAGGGCAGATGATTCAATACAATCTAATAGGTTTTTGTAAGCACAGATCACTAGGTTTTGACGATTATGGGAAGATAAAGAGATTTTGAAAAGTTTTTATGAGAGCACTAGAATAATCACTCGAGGCGATTTTGTGAAAAATGACCGAATATCGACTGAAATAATCTAGAACCTGACATCACTTGAGGGCTTACTCGAGTGATCATCAGCATCACTCATGTAGCTACTCGAGTGATCATACCAAAAATTTTAAAGTACAGTAAATTTGATAGCGTACCTGGCATGAATAATATTGTAATTACCCATGTATATTCCCTCGATTATTTGATAACTCTTTAGAACAGATTTGAGCTTAAACTCAGCAGATTTGAGATCTGCACCAGGTTCACTCGAGGCCTTACTCGAGTAACGTTGAAGCTTACTCGAGGCATCCCTCAGGTAATCTGTCTCTTTACCTTCTGACTGTTCATTTCCAACCCTTGTGCCATTTCATTTGAAATTAATGCTTCACTGGCACATTTCCAAGTTCATTACTCAAGTGACTACTCAAGTAATGCATCCATTACTTCAAGGTGTCACTCCAATAATGTTTATTACTTGAAGTTATCCCTCTAGTAATGTTGTACTCTGTTAACCTCTGCTTTTCATACTCCAAAACAGAATATTATGATCCTACAAAACAAATTGCTAGAAACTTCGATGCTTAAGTTAGTAATCATCAAAACATCAATAAATAATATCATCTAACATTTTGTAAACACTAAATAACTTACAATTCATTGGGATTTACCATTCCCAATTCTCATCTAATATACAAAAATTGATCTTTTGCAAGCGGTTTTGTGATGATATCTGCTAGTTGAAGATGAGTTGGAATGAATATTACTTTGACATCTTTCTTTTGGACATGATCTCTAATGAAGTGATGTCTAACATCAATATGCTTGGTTCTAGAATGTTGAACAGGATTCTTTGCCAAGCTTATCGTGCTAGTGTTGTCACGGTATATTGGTGTTTCTTTCAAATAAATACTAAGATCCTGGAGTTGTTGCTTTAGCCATATTACTTTTGCACAACAACTTGATACTATAACATACTCAGCTTCCGTTGACGACAGAGACACTATAGTTTGTTTCTTGCTAAACCATGATACAAGTGAGCCTCCAAGAAACTAGCCTTTTCCACTCATACTCTTCATGTCCATCTTCTATCCTCCATGATCAGAGTCTGAGTATGCAACTAGATATTCACTTCTTTCCTTTGGGATACCAGAGACCCAATTATGCCATGTCAGCAAGATATCGGAAGATACGTTTGATGGTTTCAGCATATTACTCTTTTGGTGCTGATTGATATCTTGCACACATGCTCACACTGAATTGAATATCAGGCCTACTTGCAGTGAGATAGAGTAATGATCCAATCATTTATTTATATTTTATGATATTGTAATCTTTTCCCTTGACATCCACATCAAGCAATGTGGTTGAGCTCATGGGTGTGTCCGTTCCGTTCCATTTGCTTCATCCAATCCATACTTCTTCAATAGCTCTTTCAAATATTTCGTTTGAGATATGAAAATTCCATTCTTTCTTTGTTTGATTTACAAACTGAGAAAAAAATTCAATTCTCCCATCATTGACATCTCAAACTCCCCCTGCATTATCTCAGAAAATTCTTTGCACATAGTTTCGTTAGTAGCACCGAAAACTATATAATCAACATATATTTGTACAATTAAAATATATCATCACATTTTTGTTTTGTAAAAAGTGTTGTATCAACTTTTCCTTGTACAAAACCTTAATCAATAAGAAACTTACTAAGCCTTTCGTACCATGCTCTAGGAGCTTGTTTTAAACTGTACAAAGCCTTTTTTAGTGTGAAAACATGGTCAGGTTTGGTTACATCTTCGAAACCTGGAGGTTGATCTACATATACTTCTTCTATGATGTAGCCATTTAGAAATGCACTCTTTACATCCATTTGATAGAGTTTGAATCCTTTGATGCATGCAAAGGCTAAGAGTACTCGTATAGCTTCCAATCTAGCCACTGGAGCATACGTTTCCTCATAATCAATTCTTTCTTCCTGATTAGCCTTTGGCCACCAATCTTGCCTTGTTTTTGACAATAATTGTGGATTCATCAAGTTTGTTCTTGAATACCTATTTAGTGCCTATGATCGGATGATCCTTAGGTCGGGGTATCAAATCCCAAACTTAATTTCTTTCAAATTGGTTTAGTTCTTCTTGCATTGCTATAACCCAATCATTGTCTGATAGGACTTCATCAATGTTAGAAGGTTCAATCTCAGAAATGAATGTAGAAAAACTAACTTCATTGAAAATTCTATTTCTAGTTTTAACTCCTTCATTCACATCTCCTATGACTTGATCTAAGGGATGACTCCTAATGTATTTCCAAGCTTTAGGTTGTCCTAGTGATTGATCTTCTTCCATGGTTTAATCAACTTCTGGAATAAGAGATTTAGAAATAGATTGACTATTTTCTTGATTTAAAACAACTTCCTACTCATCATCAATGGTTTTTTCAGAGGATTCAAATTCATCAAACACAACGTGAATTGATTCTTCAACAACACATGTTCTTTTATTGAAAATTCTGTATGCTTTACTTAGGTTAGAATAGCCTAGGAAAATTCCTTCATCTGTTCTAGAATCAAATTTTGCTAAGTTATCTTTACCATTATTATGAATGAAACTTACAACAGAAGATGTGTAAATGAGCAAGATTCGGCTTCCTTCCTATGTATAGCTCGTATGGTGTCTTTCCAAGTTTTGTTCTAATGTAGGCTCTACTTGAAATATAGCATGTTGTGCTCATTGCATCGGCCCAGAAAACTTGAGACATGTTCATTTCATTCAGCATTACTCTAGCCTTTTCAGTGAGCACTCTATTTTTATGTTCCACGACTCCGTTTTGTTGTGGTGTCCTTGGAGCAGAGAAATTATGGTCAATACTATTAGTATCACAATATTCTTCAAAGGCTTGATTTTTAAATTCTCCACCGTGATCTGTCCTGATACCTGCAATGGACATACCTTTCTCATTTTGCACTTTCTTGGCAAAAACAATAAATTCTGCAAATGTTTCATCCTTTGACGACAGAAAAATAGTCTATGTAAATCTAGAGAAATCATCAACAATGACCAATAAATATAAGTTGCCACCAAGGCTTTTAACTCTTACTGGACCAACTAAATCCATATGTATCAATTGAAGTGGTCGATTTGTTGTAATTTCATTTTTCGATTTGAAAGATGATTTAGTTTGTTTACCCTTTTGACATGCATAACAAATCAAATCAAAACTTACTTTGGGTAATCCAATAACTAAATCCTTTTTGAGTAGTTTGCCTAGTTGATGCATGTTGACATGAGCTAGTCTCTTATGCCATAACCAACTTTCATCGGTATTACTCAGAAAATAATTTTCAGAGTTATTTCTATTGATATCAAGTGTACAGCAGTTACCTTCCCTTTTTGCTCTGAGCTTTGCCTTGATATTTTTCTTATCAAGTTGTAAGTCTTTCTTGTTGACAATCAGACATTCCTCTGAATCAAATATTATCCAGTTGTCTTTATCTGCACTTTGACTTACGCTCAGAAAATTATGACACAAACCTTCAATGTAATATACATCTTTGACTTGTATTCCTTTGTCATTTTTTATTTCACCAATTCCTACTATTTTTCCGGATTGATTTCCTCCAAATTTTATCTTTCCACCCTCCTTAGGTTGCAATGTGGTAAAACTTTCGAAATCACCGGTCATACGTCTAGAGCATCCACTGTCTATGTACTACTTGTTGTTTTTGGATGCTTTAAGATATATCTGCAATCAAATACGATTAAGTCTTAGGTACCCACATCTTTTTGGGTCCTTTTTGGTTAGTACAAAAAGTTTTCAGAACATATGAACCTTTAGGTACCCATTTATAGGTTCCTATATTTCCTTTGATAAGATATTACTTGGGTAAGACATGGAGTGCAATACATTACAAACCTTAGAAATACCTTATTACTCGAGTGGCCATGTATTTCCTTCACAAGTTACTCGGGTGCTGACTCTGGTGATCTGATTACTCGAGTGGTTACTCGAGTAACCAAGTATTTTCTTCAGAAGTTACTCGAGTGCTCCCTCAAGTAGATTTCAAATAAGTTTGGAGATTTCTCGATTATTCCCTTGAGTAATGTCATTCAAATCTTGGCTGAGAGTTTTCTTACCTGGTTACTCGAGTGATCCCTCGAGTAATGGATCAAATAATTTTGCAGATTACTAGAGTGCTCCCTCGAGTTATGCCTTTTTCTCACATGGTTACTCGAGTGGCTACTCGAGTGAATTGTTGCATTTCTTGGCTGAGAGCTACTGGAAGATTTTTTACCTGATTACTCGAGTAACTACTCGAGTGATGCCTTTGCAAATCATGTTACTCGAGTGGCTACTCGAGTAATGGTCTATATAACTTTGCGGATTACTCGAGTGATCCCTCGAGTAACTTCTTCCAAATTTTGGCAGTGCTTCTCTGGATGAAATTCTCTGTGATTACTCGAGTGCTTACTCGAGTAACAGCTTCACTTACTCGAGTAGTCACTCGAGTAAGCCATCACAAAATTTGTTCATTACTCCAGTGCTTATTCAAGTAATGCTTTGCCACTTTGTTCAAATTCATCTATTTGTTATCAAATCCTTTTATATCATTGATCCAATCTTTGTTATCATCAAAACTTATGGGATCTAATAGATAGAACAAAGAAGAACTCATATTTGGAAGAGATATGTGGTGTTCTTGAGGTTTTATGGCAAAGGGTCATTCTAAAGAGTCTATGAGGCAGTTAGATTCGAGTGAGGTTTTGACAAGGAAAATTGTGTCCTATATCTGTGAAATTTGGTAAGGAAATAGTATGCATCCTAAGCTTTAAAAGGAGTTCTAGAATATGTTAATTGGATATCTAGAATAAAAGTTCTGATTGTTGTAAGTTTGTATGGAAAACTAGAAACATTCTATTTTCCAGATTTTAGGTAGGGAGCAAATATGCAAATTACACGAGGTTACTTTCGTAATTTGGTGTTGTGGTTAATTTTTTCTTTAAAATAAACTTGCAAAGCTTTAAGTTAAGAACTAGAATACAAAAATTGGATATGTATATTATAATTTATAAATTTTCAAAGTTTAGATAGGAAAACTAGAATATCGTGTCTCACAAAGGAACAATCAGTATGCACACTGAAATTGGGAAATTACGTCCATGCTTTAATTACTGGATATTATTTTTCCTTTTTAGAAGGTTGAAAGAGCTTTAAATAGGAACTTGAGCCACCTCATTTGAAGTTCCGTAGCTTAAGTTATGATTTTTCAAAGTACCTTGAAAATTAGAGGTAAATTTTCAATGAAGTCCGAAAATGACACATTTTGAAGAGAATGTAATTAGTGATGGTTTGAGAGTTTTTGGAGAAGCTTGAGGGGTTAACTTAATTGAATTGAATGGTTAATTACCCAGGGGGAACAGACATTACATTCAATATGTTTTAAGTAGATACACAATAACATAACTATAAAAGATTAAAAAGATAACCAAACTATTTCAAATAAAAGGATAAGAGTTATAATTTTAATTATGTTAATAAGATTGGAATGATTAATGACCCATCTCTACATGAATTTCAAAATTATAGAATTTGATATATGCTCGAGCTTGAAGAGAAAGCAAATTGGTGAAGTTAAATTGAAAGAAGGTTCAACAAGTAGTAACATTTTCTCTCATATATTATGTAATTGTTCTACATATTTGTTTGCACCATCAATTATATTTGCTTCATGAACTTATGGGTTTGAATATTGGACTGTGTGTCTTGAGGCTGTAAGTCCTGATGTGCACTTTACATGGGGTTTGTCTCTAGGTTGTAAGACCTGATATGCAATCTGTGTGGTTATTGGACTGTATGTCTTGAGGTTGTAAGTCCCGATGTGCACAATGCATGGGGGTGTCCTTAGGCTATAAGACTTGATATGCATTCAGTGTGGTTATTGAACTGTATCATGAGGTCGAAACTCCCAATGTGCACTTTGCAAGGGGCGTGTCCCTGGGCTGTAATAGTGGTTGTTGAATGCTTATTGTTGTATTGGACTATGTGTCCTATGATTACTGATTGTGCTGCATAGTGATTGCTGAATGCTTATTGTATGATGGTTTGTTTTGTATGTTTCGTGAACTTGCATATATTATGATTGTTTGTTGTTACTACTGAGATTCTGAGGAATCTCACCCCTTTCCATTAAATGACATACAACTAAAGCAAACATCTCGAAGGGTAAGAGAGTAGTTATTGCAGATAACTAGAAGGCAGAGAAACTGAAATAGTTTATTTTGTTGGTTATATGTATAATCTTTTTATTTAGGCATAGGATTTTTGGTAGCCTAATGTAGCTACAAATTTTTTGTATACACACACACATACATACGAACATAGAAAATGTACATAGTGAAAATAATACCTATAGTAGTAGTATCAGCATGCATAGTAGGGGTAGCAGTAGCATACTATGCTTAAATAATGAAACAGGGATGGGCACTTGTACCACTGATTAGTTGTTTTAAAAAGTTTTAAATTTTTCAAAAAAACTCATTCATTTAAAGGTTCAAACCCTTTGTTTGGGTTGAGTTTTCAACTATTTTCAAAAGTGTTTTCTCCCCAGATCTAAACCTGGCTTAGTGGTTTGAAATTCTTATATAGTAACTAATTTGACTAGTAGAAAAATAAGGTGTCACATGTTGAAGTGGCATCAGATTTTGAAGAGACACATAGTTGAGAAGATTACCTTGGAAACTGAAGAAATTTTGAAACATTTAAGACCATGAATAAAGAAATGACAATATCTAAAAGGATATTTAAATCAGATGTATAAGTGTCTTGTCTAAAAAGAATTTAATTTTTTAATTTTTTTTAATATTTAATACTTATCAACACCACATTACATTACAACTGGTTTAGAAAATTATTTAGACTATGTGAAAGCATGACCGATATTAAATTGTATCAATATTTAAAAAAATAACACTAATCATACTTTTTAAACTATCTCCGCCTGTAGAAGTCTAGATGTGGCGGTCTTATAGGCATTTTTCTAGTTATGTTGCATTGCTCAAATAGACGTTTTCTTAGAGTTGGAGAGTGCTGATTTCTCATTGAGTTCAGTTCTATGGAGCTCCTTATTAGAAAATAAACTAGACTACTAACTTTAACTAATTTTTTTTTTTCAATTCTTAAGAATCAGTTATTCATCTCTTATGAAAGAAATTGGAGTAATTCAAAAAAATATTCCAACAAAATGTTATTTGCTTTTCTAAAGATATATTTTATATTAATTATGTTTTTTGGTTGATTTATAAAAAGAAAATTTAAATGCATTCATTTAAAAAGTTATTTAAATATTGAAACCTGATTCGATATAGATATCAAAATCACTCCTTAAACTAATCTCAATCTTTTACATAATCTCTATAATTAGTATAAAAAATTATTTTGAATCAGTGTAAAAAGTGTTTATCCTAGCGGTAGTGTTAAAACCCTATGGCCCTGTTTAGTATGAAGCATTCAATTTTCTGGGATTGGGATTTGGAGGGATTGGGATTGGGATTGGGATTGGGACTGAGACTGGGACTGGGACTCGGAATGAGATTACGCTTTTTAACTATGTTTGGTATGGAGTAATATTGGGAGGGACAAAATAAAATAATTTTATTTCATAATTATGCATAAATTGTAGGAAGACTATAATACCCTTAACTATAAATTTAAAAAAATATTAAAACAAAAATATATTACTGTCAACATCTGTAGCTAAATTATAACAGTTGATGTATAAAGAACTGTGAAAGGACGTTGTCAATTGAGGATAGAAAAAAATATATATATTAGAACAAAAAATCGACATCGCAACAAAAAATCGATCCTAAATGTTGCAAAGGATTTTGTCAATTGAGGACAGAAAAAAATGAGGCCGATGAGCTGGGCATAAAACCTGTGCAGGGTAAAACAATCGCTGATGGCTGAGGTATAGACAACAATTTAGGGCAAAATTGATGAGCGATGAAATAAAGTGATGAGTTATAAATTAGGGTAAAATTAATAGAGGGTATTTTTGTCAAGAAAATATTATAAACATGGATATTTTTATCTCTAAAATTTGCAATCCCAAGATTGAAAACGCAATATCAGGGGAGAGGTGGCTTTGCAGTAATCCCACTTTCGTGGTACTCTCAATCTCTAGTTATCCGTAGTCCCTCAAACTAAACGATATATTTTGATACAATCTTTGATCCAATCCCAGTCCCTACCTCCCAGTGCCTCGTACCAAACAAGGCCTATAGGTATGTATAGTACGAGGGATCCAGGGAAGGGGAGGGGAGGGTAGGAGAGGGGAGGAAGGTTAGGTAAAATTTTTATGGGATGGATTTTAAGAATTTGAAGAAGTGAGGTTATGAAATTTTAATATAGAGAAGATGTAAGATAAAAGAATAAGAAAAATTAATTAAAAATTTTTAATCTCGCTTCTCTAAGTTTCTCAAATCCCAAAAAGCTTTCACTGCCCTCCCATTCCCTTCCCCTTGTACCAAACAACCCTTAGAGCCCATTTGGTAAGATGAAATAAATGTTGTCATTGAAGGATATTGACTTCATTTCCATCAACAAAGTTGTCTTTTTGTTGGTGGGGATGGTTCTATGAGGAGTACCAAAAAAATAGATAAAGAAGAAAGTTGTACATGATGTCCTCAAAGTGTGAATAATACTTTTCTTTTGACTCCTATCTTCTGATGTGCAAGTTGCATGGATTGGCAAATTTCCAGTAGGATAATGAAGATTATTGAATATGGATTGCATTCTCGATACTTAAGTCAAGACAATTACAATGACCTATACAGAGTAATAATTTGACTATATCTCTGTGTGCAGTCAAAGACAAGGGTAATAAGTTTGATCTTGTTGTTGTCTTGTATGCGAATGAGTTTTTATAGACCATAAAGTGATACCTTAAATTGATGCCTCTTGAAGCAACACTTCTTTAATTAAAAGTCACAACTATATGTTGGTTCATGAAACAATATAAAATAACCAATGGATATTTAAAATAACTTCCACATGAAGAATTACACTGTTTTAGTATGTAGGTATTTTTTTAAACATAATATTTCACCAAGCATACCTTAAGTTATATCCTTTTATACGTGTCTTTATGAACTTAAGATATATGACCTTAGTAACTTTTGGTATTATAATTTCCTACATAACCCTTCATAAAATTCCTTAATCTATAAGGACATGTTTTTTTTTTCTTGAAAACAAAAACACAACTCTTCATTTTAAAAATATTCCAACACATTTTGCCTTGGAAAGATTCTTCCCATTGGAGTGAACACATTTTCATTTGTATGTTGGAAGTGTCTCTTCCTTCCAATGGCCTTAGGAGGGAAACTATAT
This sequence comes from Inga laurina, assembly GCA_963855925.1. Classification (NCBI taxonomy): domain Eukaryota; kingdom Viridiplantae; phylum Streptophyta; class Magnoliopsida; order Fabales; family Fabaceae; genus Inga; species Inga laurina. The sequence continues at coordinate 49,880,693 of OY979701.1, read as the reverse complement.
TTTATACTTGGATAGTTAAATCTAAAAGGGCATCATTTCAATATATTTACAATGCTTCATTAGGGTTTGTTTGGTTTGAGAGGAGGGGAGGGGAGGGGGTTAAATTACCTTTTTTAGTTGAAAGTATTTAAATTTTAGACGGGAACCCAAAATCTAAAAAGAATGAAAGAGTAAATTTTAGATTTTTCCTATGCAAAATTATAATATACCACCCCTTTCTTGCCCTCCTTTTCCCGACCCTCAAACCAAACACACCCATAGGCCCTGTTTGGTACGTGGTATTGAATTTTGATGGATTGTGATAGGGATAGGGATTGGGATTAGGATTGGGATTGGGATTGGGATTGATGCTTTAAAAATATGTTTGGTATGGGTGTTAATTGGAGGGAATGATTTTACCAATCTTATTTAATAAACAAGTGCTAATTATAAAAAGACTCAAATACCCTGTCCTAATCCCAAACTTGATCGATCAACCAAATCCTTAGGGAAATCAGTGTTGAACTCATCGTCGCGATCGTCATAATTGGAAAGGTTCACCTAGTAAAAACTTCAAATATATTTCTGAAGAATCAAGTAAACAGGGTATATTTATTGCCGTGAAATCAGCAAAACAGGAAAATCAGAAGGCTATGGATTCAAAGTGACCAAACAAATAAATAAAAACCCATTTGCGAAGCTAACGAACATTAAAGAGCTCTCGTCTGATAGGTTCGTGGCTTTGACTTCTGATATAGAGATGAGAGACATCTCGATATCACAATAAAATCGCTAATTAATAGCCAACAATGCACATCTTCAACGGAGAGAAAGGGGAAAAGTGATCGGTGCTGAGGTGACGGAGTGGGCGACCGAGTGAGCGGCGGTGAGGGAAACCGTATGAAGTTGAGACGTCGATGGTGAGGGGAAAAAAGAGGTAGTGAATATTTGAGAGGGATTTTAGGTTATGATTGGGGTGATTTTTGTCTAGAAATATTTTATTTAAGGGTATTTTTGTCTTTACAATTTTACAATCCTGGGATTTAAAACACAATATCAGGGGGGAGGTGGCTTTGCAGCAATCCCACTTTCGTGGTATTCCCAATCCCTGGTTATCCATAGTCCCTCATACCAAACGACACATTCTGACTCAATCCCTGATCTAATCCCACTCCCTGTCCTCAAATACCACGTATCAAACAGGGCCTTAGTGTTTTACTACGCTTCATTAGCTATCCATTACACCCATTTAGCAAATGACAACACATCTACCAATTCCATTTTAAGTAATAATAAATTAGGAATAAAATTATACATTCATATAATATATTTTATGAGGTGATTTATATTAAAAGACCAAAAAAATTATTTGTTTGGAACGTAGAAGGGTTCTACTACTGCCAACAAATACATTTTTAAATATTTAAATTTATGTTTTTTTTTTATAAGAGTAAGGCGTTTATCATACCAATCTGTACCTTATTTATAGACGCTATCCTGTCCTTGACATAAGTGCTGACGTTGATATGACACTACCGCGAGATATTGATCAACAAGTGATGAGATATTTCAGTGTCGTATGTTCATTTTTCTAAAAGATCCGAGACTTTATATTTGATAAATATATTATATTTTATTTCGTCAACGGTGACTTCTTTCTCTCCACTTCCTTCTCCTCCATTTTTTTAAGAAAAAAGTTCCAATCAACGATGGCTTTACTTTCCCATATAGTTAGCCATGACCGTGTGCCACGCTTTGTTCTTGCCGTGAGTAAATAAACGCCTCTGTTTGTGTTTAGCTAGCGAGCTTGTGATATTGTTTGAAATGAGTTACCTTAGCTTACCAAGCAGCTCGTCGTCGTCATCTTGGAGGACATGGAGATACGAAGTGTTTCTAAGTTTCAGAGGTGAGGACACTCGCAACAACTTCACTGGTCATCTTTATAATGCTCTTCAACGAAAAGGTATGTACACCTTCAAGGATGATATAAAGCTCCCGAGAGGAGGACGTATTCGACCAGAACTCCTCAGAGCAATTGAACAATCCCAGATTTCAGTCGTCGTCTTATCCAAAAACTACGCTGATTCGTCATGGTGCTTGGACGAACTGGTAGAGATTTGCAAGGGAATCAATAAACCGGGATACACTGTTCTGCCAATTTTCTACCATGTGGATCCATCTGATGTACGGAAACAGATGGGGCCTTTCAAAGAAGCCTTTGATAGACATGAGCAAAACTCAAGTCATAAGATACCAAAATGGAAGTCAGCTTTGAGACAAGTAGCCGATCTCGCTGGTCATGATGTAAATAGGAACAAGTAATTAATCTTCCCTTGTTCTAGTTTGTTTTTCTCATGTTTCTTAGGTGATGATGATTATTGTTTTCCCCTTTTTCTCTTCAGATCAGAGTCAGATGTTATTGAAAAAATCGTGGGGGATGTAATCCATAGACTGAAACATAAATTCTCAAGTTTGGTTGATGATCTAGTGGGGATGCAATCTCGTGCAGAAGCCTTTGTAAAGCTTCTAAATCTAGATTCAACAGATGATGATGCTCAATTTCTGGGGATTTTGGGAATGCCCGGAGTAGGGAAAACAACTCTTGCTGCAGTTGTATGCGATATAATCTCCCACCACTTTGAAGCTTGCTGTCTTCTTCATGATGTAAGTAACAAGGGTCCTGATCTTGTCGATTTGCATCGACAACTTCTTTTTCAAACAGTGGGGATAGATCCTAAAGAGGTTTGGGACGAAAACACAGGAAGAAATTTAATAAGCACTAGGCTTCGCAATTGTAAAGCTCTTATTGTTGTTGATAATGTTGGTGATATAGATCAACTGGAGAAGTTGGTTAGAAAGCCTGATTGGTTTGGTCCTGGGAGTAGAATCATCATAACAACTAGAGATGAGAAAATCCTAGAATATCATGGAGTGAATAAAGATAGAGTTTACAAGGTTGAACTACTGAATGATGAAGAAGCTCTTGAACTACTTTGTAGAAGAGCCTTCAAAAGTGATGATCCTGATGATGGATTTGAAGAGTTGACTTCTAAACTTCTACAGTTTGCTAAATCACTTCCATTGGCAATCAAAGTGTTAGGTTCCTCTTTGTTTAAGTGCAAACAAGCAGAGTGGGAAGCACAATTGGAAAGATTGAAAGAAAATCCCAACCAAGAGGTTATGGGAGTCCTGGAAACGAGTCTAGTTTTGCTTGAGGCAAGGGACAAGGATATATTTGTAGATGTTGCTTGTTTCTTCAAGGGAGAAGATGTGAAATATGCCACAACAATTCTACATCATTGTGGATTTAATCCTGAGCGTGGAATAAGAAATCTGCGTCGAAAATCACTCGTAGTCAAAGTCAATGGAACACTTTGGATGCATGATTTGCTACAAGAGGTGGGGTGGAAAATTGCAAAAGGAGAATTTCCTCGAGAGCCAGCAAAGTGGAGTAGACTCTGGTTGTACAAAGATCTTCAAGCTGTAAAGACAGTGAGTAATGCTATTAATCATTATATTGATCACTGAGCTTTAATTTGCTTTTATTTTATTTTTTTTTTCAATTAGATTATTTGAAAAATCAAACATATTCCTTTTACTTTGTTATGTAGGGAACAGAAAATGTTGAAGCCATTGTGTTGAAGGAGGAAGATGTACATGTGGATGAAATGCTTCCATTGAGGGCTGAAGCTTTATCCCAAATGACCCGCCTCAGGCTAATCATTTTTCCTTCTATGAAATTTGCAGGGAAGTTGAACAATCTTTCCGATGACTTGAGATTTCTTTCCTGGCTGAAATTTCCTTTCAATTGTTTACCATCAAGTTTTGAACCAACTAAACTTGTTGAATTGATCTTGATTGATAGCAATATAAGACTGCTATGGGAAGGCGTAAAGGTACAGTACTGTTCTTTTCCACTGTAAACTAACAAATGAATGCTAATGTTTTTATTTCCCGGTGCATCATATATATGTACCTCTTGCTAGCTAATGTATTTCTCTGCTACGTAGTGCTTCTCTTGTCCTTATTATAAAACATCAACTACCAATAATTTTTTATCCTTATTATAAGGCATTAACCGCATTTAGCTAGCTCATTTATTATTATTTTCCCATTATGCCTTCATTTTTAACTAACTCATTTAAATTCACATCATTAAAGTAGGGGTCAAGTTGGCAACATTTATCAATTTTGGACCAATTTAATGACTTAGCTTCCATTTCTTAGTCCGCGAGAAATGATAGTTAGTGCCTTATAATAAGGATAAGAGGGAGTAGTTTGTATCATTCAATGATAAACAATTATTACCACTTTTCAATATTACCCTCAAATTAAAATCAGCATATCTTAAGCACCTTTAATTTCTTTCTTATGGAGTAGTATATATAATTTCTCTCTACAATGCAATCAATAAAAGCATTTGTGGAAAATTTGAACTTATTGATATTGATTCTTTGTAAAGTGACTTACCCTTTTAGGGCCAAAGATTTTTTTACTAATGAATATTTTTCTGTGCATCATATCATATGTACCTCTTGCGAGCTAATGTTTTTCTTTACTAGCAGTTTGTATCATTGATAAACGCTTATTGCTACTATTTCATATTATCCTCCAATTAAAATCAACATATCTTAAGCACCTTTAATTTATTTCTTAAATATAACTCGCTCTAAAATACAATTAATAAAAGCATTTGTGGAAAAGTAGAATTCAATGCTGTTGACTTTTTAATTTGTAAAGTGACATACCCGTAGGACCAAATATTTTTTTTAACGGTTAAGGGGCAATTAATTTGCATTTTAATAAACATGACATGGATGACATATGGACTATCAAGTTAGCATATTTGACCAATTAATGGTTAAAATTAACTGAAATAACAGTCAGGGCAAAATTACTCCATTTTTTTAACTTTCAGGGTAAAATTGCCCCTTAACCTTTTTTTATAGTGACTTGTAATAGGGATTGAGTGGTACCACTTTGTATCGAAATATAAGTTGCTTGTAGGGAAAAAGTTTGGATCAAAATATAAGTCATTTCTAGGATAATTAATGATGTTTTGTCAATTTTAACGTAACCTATTTAATTTCTATTAGCGGGAAGAGAGAAAGAGGAGAGAGATGTGTGAAAATCATTTGTAAATTAGAAAGAGACAAAAAAATTTAATAAGGGCAAATGTAGAAAATTTTATTAATTTAATACATTATTTGGTATACGAGAATGGATATAAGTGACTTATATTTAGGTATAGAATACTATCTTTTTAAATGCATCATACTTGCTACCTAATTGTGTGTTTTTTTAATTTTTTTTTTTTGGCTCCTTTGCAGGCTTTGCCAGAGTTGAAGATCATAGATCTACGTGGCTCTAAAAATCTAATAAAGACACCAAATCTCAAAGGAGCGAAAAATCTTGAGAAGTTAGATCTTGAAGGATGTAGTGGATTATTAGAGGTTGATGCATCTATTGGAAATCTTAGAAAGCTAACATTCCTAAATTTGAGAAACTGTGATAGTCTAATCAGCATCCCAAACACCTTATTTCTTTCAAATTCTCTTGAAACTCTGAACCTTCCAGGTTGTTTAATACTTGCACAGCGTTTGAACTTTGGAAGTCCTCCATAGAACTGAGCCGAACGACAAATCAGTAGTCTCCAAGCCTAATAAAACATCTTAGCTTCTGATCTATAGCGAAAAAGGAATGACTGTCTTACCTAAGCGATGCTACATGAGGCTCTCGAACAATCCGGTATCATCAATATATCATATATTACTCTTCCACCAAGCCATCTCACAAAATGGCTTATCTATTAGCTACACACATAAATTACTGTTCACAAGCCACCTCCCACTTTTTTCAGACTCCGTGGCAGCCAAAACTCTCCTCCTCGACCTCTCCACCTTCTTCCTTGGTTTCTTCTTTGCGCCCATGCCTTCCTGATCTCTTTTTGCCCTAGCTTTAGGGTTTTTCAAAATGCTTCACCTACCGGACATGAAAGGTCCGGTCCACCACCATTGTTTGTTCTCTCAACTTTGGTCTTTGTCAGTATCTAATCTCCAGGTTCCTTCCATCGAGTTTCCAATTACTTTTTTTTAATTGGTTTCTCCTTTTACATACCTATTGGAGAGTTCGTGGTGGTGTCTGCGGCAAAGAAGCAACTGTAAGGAAGTTGTGGCCTTTTCTTCCCACCTACGAAACACCACTGGCCATTCCAATGATGATTGTCCTATGAAAGAGGTGCAGTCCTTTGAAATAATAGCTTTTTATGAATCGGTTAGTACAAGTTGTTTCTCTTGGTTCTCTTGAAACAGTCTTTCTGTCATTCTTTTTTGTCAATCATATTGTAACTCATTTTGCATTTTGTAGGACACTTACATCATCTCCAACTTCTTGGTTTGTGAGCTTGGTAGATATATACGTGAGAGATACCATCTCCAACTTCACCCCTCCAGCATCTTGGAGCAAACAAGGGACTCAATGCCTAGACATTCCTTCGATATGATGTGTCACTGATTTTTTCGTATAGAGATCTGAGGGAGATGGGTTTAATTGGTATGTCATTTTGTGGATTTTGCACTCTTACTGTCAATCCCTACTTTTTTATGGCCTTCTTATGGAGTCTTTGGGTTGCAGATATGTGTCTTTTTTCTTCTTGCTTCTCCTCTGTCTGACACTACCCAGCCATTTCTTATGGATCCAAACTTTGATTTTTGAATTTTGCCTTAGATTAATTTGACCTATTTGTTGTCATAATTTGTTTTGGGTTTGTGTGTCTACATTTCCAATTTGTCCTTATATTAATTTGACCTTTTTTTCCAATCATGTTCAGGCCGTTTCCATAAGAAATGATGATTCACAATTAGAATTCTGATGGTCGTCTCCTACAGTGATGCGAAGAGTCCAGTATTTGAAGGAAAGGATGATTCACAATTAGGAACAGCTTGAACATGGTCATGAAGTTGTTGTCATTTTACATGCTATTTCCTAATGGAGAACCAACCACCATAAGCCCTGTTTCAATGTTACAACTTATAACAATTGTTAGTGAATATATTTATTATTGACTGTATTATCCGCAGTCTACTTTGTTGTTAGTATGCAGAACTTTGTGAGTTTTGCATTAACCTCTATTAAGGACATACAATCATATGTTTGGTTAAGAACTATGATTTACAATATAGCATGACAGTTGTCTTTCTACAAATAATCTTCTATTATTAAAAGAAGCATTAATATTATTTTCTCATGCTCTCCTTTTTTCGCTCATTCATATTGGTTGGTCTGGTGATAATGAATTGAGTCATGGAGTTTCTTAGACCTATAAATAATAAAACGTTTTAGATAAGTATAATAAATATGGTAGTTGATGATAGCTAATAAGATCAGATTATTTGTATGAACTAGCCTACCCAACCTTGCTTTTTAGTTTTAACTACGTAGAATGTGGGAGCTGCCAAGCTTTGAAAAGGATGAAAAAGAAGAAGAGCTAAAAAGACATGAACTAGAGGTTTCCTTTAAAGGTTTTGTAGTATCTTTCAATTATATCACAGCTTAAGTGAATGTTTGCTATGGCGAAAGAAGCAAAAAAATTGAGATGGCATTTTGATAAGAGAATATGTGATAAAAAATAACTTTGGTACCCGACTAACTCTCCACAATAGAATAAAGTAGATCAAATGTTTCTCAGATTTGACAACGAGCCAAGAAACCTTCGGCTTGGACTTTGTATAGATGAAAACAATCCTTATGGTACTTAGTAATACACATAGTGGATAACCAGTTCTGCTGGTGAGTTACAACTTACCTCCCTAGGTGTATACAAAACGTGTAACCCCCTGCCTTTAACCACGTAATTATAATTCGATATCACATAATTAAATTGGTTTAGAGACCGTCGGATAGCTTAAACTCATTTCAAGTTCCTACACTATAGTAGGGTTTTCACCAAAAACTTTCAAAAACTCTTCTCTATCCTGGTATCAATTTCAAAATTTGAATATAATTACTTGTACAGTTAATTTACATTCACACACATCAGAGTGTATAACCAAATCCCCGGCAACTCCCGGGTTCTATACATATATAATCTGAGGGTTTAAAAGTCTCCACTAGGGGATTACATAACCAAAATCAACATTAATATTTACATCTCCAAAAATAAACAGTAATCTCAAGTCCAAAATAGTTAACCAACAGCCTAACAACACACTCTACAAGATCCTAGCCGCTCCTGGTAGTTCGCTTCTCCTTGGAGCCACTTGCCCTGTCTGAAATGTTAGTCAATGGAAAGAATGAGATTCAAAAGAATCTCTGTAGTAACAAACCACTCATACAGTGTATAAACACATAACATATATGATCATGTTAAGCAGCATCACAATGTATCATGGCTTTCGCCACAAACAACAGCACTTATGGCTGTAAACTCTAAGCGTCAGCTTTCGCTGTGATCTCAATGTATTAACAAAGTATTCACTAGGCGTCAACTTTCGCTGCGATCATAAAGCATCACAATGTCACAATGTCACAATGTATTCTCAATGCAAGACAAACATACATACAATGTTTCACATAAAGTATAAGAGATGAGTCACTACCTGGTTCTTTCCGAACGTGCTCGGGCACGGGTCGTTCACGAACAGGACAAATATCGAATCCTACAATTCCAAATGCACCATTTAGACACTTCAATAGTGTTTCTTGAGGTTATATGAGTCTATAATGAAAATTTACAAAAATGCCCCCGGGGACCCGGCCCGGGCCCGTCGTACCCGGTCCGGTTGCACTTTTTCCAAAATTCTAATTTGGGCTATCCTAACATATTTCCGCCCAAGGAATCCATTTCCAGACTCGGAATTATCAAATTCAATGTAAAATTACAAATTTACCCTTGGCAGCCCTACTTCGAGGGTTTCAGGGGCGTTTTTGTAATTATGCTTTTTCGGCCTTTTCCGAAATGTGACCAACTGTAACCCCACCTAATTTTCGCTCCTGAACTCAATGGAACCATCAAATCATTGAAAATCCAACTCTAAGATCCATTTCTAGAGCTGGCCGAAATTTATGAGCTCTTCGGAGAAAATCGGGGTTTTACGATTTTAGCTCCGTAAACGCGTTCCTTTCTACTCCTAACCACTTTATTCACTATTACATTAGGTTATAACTACCATTTGAACCAAAATTGGGCAGTATAACCCTTAGGAAACTCAATTTCCAAAATTTAAAACCAATGGCAATCCGGCGAAATTTCACCGATTAAATTGCCCACAGCAACCAGAATAAGCAATATACGAAAGTTTGAAAGTTACCTCAAGCTCCCACTAGCTTTTCCCAAATTTGGCTGAACCCTAGCCTCTTTGAAACACCAAATTTTGAGCTTCACAACCTTAAAGAATAAAGAGGAGTAGCTTAGAGTCAGAGTTATACGCGTTAGGAGCTAGATCGTCGGAGAAATCGGCTTACCTTGCGAGATTTCTTCCTCTTTTTCTCTCTTTTCTCCAAGCTCTCTCTCACCTCTTTTTTTTTCTGAAATGGGGTCGGGAATGGCTGATGAAGATGGTGGAATTGCTTTTAATTCCATGTTGATGTCATCTTACAATATGATGATGTCATAATTTTTAATTTCCCATTTTCGGATTTTTCAGAAACTCTGGCAGATTTTCTGCCCTAACTTTGAAAAATCATAACTAATTCTAGAAAACTCTAAATGAGGTGATCTCAAAGCCAAATGAAAGATATTTAAGTCCTCTTTATAGGAAAAATATGAACAATTACCAGAAATCACAACAAAATTCCAGAATTACACAAATTTCATCATTGCCCCAAAACAGAGTCCATTTTCGACCTCAAACTTTGGACAGTCATATCTCCAATTTCCCAAAACGAAATGGCACAAATTATATGTCCATTTTGAAGCTTGGGAGGTGAACTTTAAGACTGGAAATTTTCATAATTTTCTGACATCATTTGCCTAATCAAAACATCCACACGAGAAGACTACCCAGAATAGAGTTTCACTGGACAAAATTTCATTAAAATATCCAAATTCCCATTACACATTCTCTAAAAGTGTTTATTCAACAATAATTACATCCACTTTTGAAGTCATTAGCCCTTAATCACTTTTTGGGATATTACAAAACACAAGTATATGATGCTTTTTATGATGATTTCAGAACCAAAGTAGCCAGGGAATGATATTGATGTCTACTTGGCACATTTGATAGAGGACTTAAAGAATTTGTGGGAGGATGGTGTAGATGTGTTTGATACATATAAGCAAGAGTCCTTTAAGCTACATGTAATGATTTTCACCACGATTAATGACTTTCCTACACATGGAAACTTGTCAGGGTATAATGTGAATGGGCATAAAGTATATCCGATATGTGAAGCAAGTATACACTTCCATCAACTTAAGCACAAAAGGAAAATGGTCTACCTTGGTCATAGGCGATTTCTTCCTCAGTTCCACCCATACTATAAGCTAAAAAAGACTTTTAATGGTTTGTCGGAGAATGGAATGACTCCAAAGGCATTAACTGGAGAGGAGGTTTATAGTCAGGTGAAAGAATCAATATCACTTTCAGTAAGAATCAAAGAACTTCGGGTGAGAAGAATATATGGAAGAAAAATGTATGTGATAGCATATTGGTACGCTTTTGCACATATTAGGGAAAACTAAAGATGGAATTAGTGCGAGATAAGACTTGGTTGAAATAGGAATAAGAGAATAACTACATCCATAACTAAGAGATGATGGAAGAGACCGTATATGGAGCCAGCAGCGCATACATTGTCAAAAGATGAGAAAAAACGTTTGTGTGGGTGTTTGCATGGCATTAAGGTGCCATAAGGGTATTCTTTTAATGTCAGAAGGCTTATCTCAATAGAAGATTTGGAGCTAGTAGGAATGAAGTTTTATGATTGCCATGTCTTGTTTTAACATCTATTATCAGTAGCTATTAGAGGCATTATAAAAGATTATGTGTGAAGCACAATAACAAGGTTGTGTATTTCTTTAATGCTATGTATAGTAAAGTTTTTGACATTGAAAAGTTGGATGAATTAGAAAATGAGGGTGATATTATTCTATCCCAACTAGACACTACTATAGAAAATGCTTTTAACGTCCCTTTTTTAGGCCTTTTAATGTCCGAAAGTAGGGGGACGTCTATGTAAGCGACGTAGTAAAAAATGGCAATACGTTCGTAAATAAAGGGACGCCTAAAGTGTACACTTTAGACTTCCCTATTTTAAAATGGGGAAGTCTAAAGTTGTCAATGTACCACTTTAGACATCCCTTTTTAAAATAAGGAAGTCTAAAGTCACTGACAACTTTAAACTTCCCCATTTTAAAATAGGGAAGTCTAAAGTATAGACTTTATATGTTACTAAGATCAGATGTTATGTATTTGATACAGTACTTCACCCAATAAATGAACTTAGGATATGACAAGGATTCTCACTAGTGCATCAAATTTGGGCTTATATTGAGGAGTTGCATTGTCAACATACTTGGGGATCTCAATGCCTGCAAAGCGACACATGGAAAAATTAACTATGTATAATGACAAAATAGATGATTATGATTGGGAAGGATCTAAAAGAACACTGCAAAGTTTGAACTCATAAAAAGACTTTAGGCCATTAAGAGTTTGAAGGCAAAATCTATTAGAAGGGTTTGACAGCAGGATCCATTCCATCTAATTAGTCAGAGTAGCAGTCTAAGTAAAAATAAGGATGAAGTAATTTGCATTGCAGAAACAATAAAGACCTATTAACTTATATGGAACTCTACAAACTATTCCCGAGTTCACAAGCCTACTCCTCAGAAAATTCATCCTATAGGGTTTATAACTTTATATCAGCATTCTTCCACATACTATAAAAATTTCAAGAAAATATAACACCAGAGGGATAATAAAAAGCATTGGAGTTAACTGCCTATTCTCACACCATTAAAAAGTATTATATCAAGGGAAGTTGCCAATATCAGCAATATTCCACATATAAAAAAAAAAATTCACCAAAAAAAATATTACACAAAAAAATGCATTGGAGTTATGTCAGCTACTAATTCTGACCCCACAGGACAAAAAAACAATGAAGGGATTAAGGTCCAATCAAGAAAGAACTTTAAACTTACTTTCATAATGCTCCTTGTACATATCCACCGAGCACGAGCCAATATTTTTTCTGTACCGATCCTAGTTTATGGGTTCAGGCTCTTGCATGATGTGAAAATGGAGAAGCAACAATAAGGAAGCGAGGAATATGTTGTATAAAGTATATGCGAAAGCCTACCTAGTTTGCATGAATGATGACTTTCAATCAGAAAGCTGATGGAAAATAGGAAGTGATATAAGAAATCATATTTTAATTAGAATTAGTGTTAAGAACAAATCTTACAATTGCTTTCATTTTATTTTGAACAGAATACAATATCTTCTAATTATTTTTATGTGGATTAAGATTTAACATTATTATTTTTATTTTAAGTTTAGACTATTAGGAGTCATCATTGAGGACCAAGAAAAAGTTAGTAGTTTGTATTTTCACTTCTCCCCTTCATTTCTTCTGCATCTCCCAATTTCTTCTTCTCTCCCCATCTTTCTATACCATATTCTTGCAACATTACTGCATATAAAGCTCATTTAGAAATAGAAGAGATGTAAGCTCTCTTGTACTATGAAATGTTCTTAGATTAACACTATCCATGGAAAAACTACGCAGAAGGAATTTTAAGGAAAATGTTTTATTTAATTTTAGATCTTAGATAGGAAGTAAAATTGTACAAGTTGTACCAAAACAATTATATTTATGGAATCTATATAAATGCAATCTATTCAACCCCTAACTGATGGCCTAGCCTCAAGAACAGGGCATTCTAGTTGAGGGATTTTGAAACCCCCCAATCGGGACCTATAGCAAGGTCATCTGCCTCAGCTGCCTCCTTCAATGTTCTCTCTTTCAGAACCCATCTTCAGAGTTTCCACCATCTTGTTCTCAAATCTCCATCTTCCTTCATTTAAAATTTCCAACTCCAATATTTCCTACTTACAACTTTGTCCTTAACTTGAAATTGCTACTGAGCTTGATAGTAACAGTGGTGATTTTAATGATAATGAGATCATGGAAGATGAGGATGATTCAGATGGACTTGATTACAGAAAGAGTATCACAATAACATTTGACCCAATAGACATTTGGTAGTTAAAGGTCTTGAAATGAAAATTAAGAATATTCTCTAAATATAAATTGAATCCTCTTTCGGTGACAAAGTCCATTAAGTAAACAGAATGAGTCAAATATTACAAAGTCCAAACTGATGAGAAATATCAAATGTGCCCACTACCCAATAATAGGGGTGTGCATGAACCAGACCGGGCCAGACAGGTCATTAGCTAGTGGTTTGGTCTGGAAGGATGTTCAGTCTGGACAGTCTAGCCCAAAGCCCAATCCTACCTGGAGTAAAACCCGATGGCAGTCGGGTTGGGCAGATTGGACCAGACTGGACCAGGTTAGTGGTCTAGTCTGGCCCAGTCCAAGCTTTTTTTTGGACAACCTCAATTTTTTCTTCAGAACCTAAAATTAAACAAATATATATATATATATATATATCTGCCGATCTTAAATCCTAAAACGGTAAAACCAAACCTGATGCCAAAAAAGAATCCTAAAACCAAACCTTATGACTTTATCAAAATCCCTGATTCAAACAAATAGATCCATATTCATCATTCATAAGAATATATCATCAAAATATATTCATCATTCAACAAATAGATCAACATTCATCAATATCATCAAAATATCATAAATATCCAGTAATGCTGGGTGCCTGGGCAGATAGTAATATGTTGATAAATTCTTCAATATATATTTAATGACAAATAGAGTAATTCATAATTTGCATCTGCCCATAGATAACCTGCCCTTAGATAACAACTGACAAGCATCCTCAAAATAATTAAAGGGCACAAGTCTAAATAAAGATCGAATCTCAAATTACAACTAAAGTTCAAAGTTCAAAGTCCAAAAGATGAACTAAAATTCATAACCATAAGGCAAAAGTCCATAATTCTAAACTTGAGAAGGTAATACCAAGTCCATGACTCAAAACAATATATCAGACATCAAGATAATCTAATTTAAGCTCCAAAAGTTGACATGGCAGCAAAAAAGGAAGTCCATTTGTGCTTTTAATCATGTTCCTCCATGGATGTCACAGCAACTCCAACATCAGTCACACATGAAGCATCTAGAAAGATAAAATACAGAAGCATCAAATTTTTTACAAAGATATGATAAAGTAACAACTAGTTATATTAAAAACATTACCAGAGTCTTCAAAGTTGTCAAATTCACGAAGTTGTTCAATGAGTTCTGACAATGATTGCCCTGGAATAAGCCAATTCTAAGAACAAATAAGAGCTTCAGTCATTCTAGGTGACAATGAGTTTCTATATTGGTAAACCACACGACCTCCTGTGCTAAAAGCAGATTCAGAGGCAACTGTAGAAACTGGGATGGCCAAAACATCATGTGCCATGCAAGAAAGGATTTTTTATTTCATAGAATTAGCTTTCCACCAAGCCAAAATATTGAAATCAGAAGAAATAGGGACATCAGTAGTGCAGTAAGGTATTTTTCCAACTCAGTTTGATAGTCATTTGAGCTTCGTTGTTTTACTATTGCTAACCATTGAAGATCTGGATCATGATCCTTTGCATTTCCTACAACACTTAGTGAGGCTGAAGGTGCACTAGAAGATGAGGCAATATTTGATTCAGAAGTAACACCAACAAATGCAGAATATTCATCAAACAAATGATATAAACAATCCTTGCCCTTGTCATTTATAGCCAAACAAACTTCATTGTCATGAAACAGATTCTCAAATATGTGATTAGCATATGCCAACTTGTAATGAGGATCCAATATGACTGCAATTATCAACAAAGTGTTCATAATTTTAGCCTTACCCCAATATTTTTTGTACTTTCCATTCATGTTGAAAGACATATCAGCAAGGAGAGGATATGAATTCAGAATATTTCTTTCCAACAGCTTCTGAACATGTGTAATTTGATGGAAGCATGAGTTTGAAGTCACATTAATGGAAGATGAAAACATTAATGTGATATCATAAAAAACATTCAAGAACTTCAAGAAGACATGTGCACGATTCCAATATTCTGCTATAGGGGGCATAACATTTTTTTTGTTTTCCTTCACGTGAATCACGCTCCCGCTTTAAGAAATGATGTGGTTGACGCCTATTATTGGAGACCTCGCTTGAATCAAGCATATAAACACCATGTGCTTCAAATTCATGCCTGGGGGGCAAAGTGTGCACAATAGTCATCATCCTCATCACTCATTTTGTCACAAACTTTTTGGAATTTCAATGCTAACTCCAACATTAAGAATGTTGAATTCCAACGTGTTGTCACATCCAAACAAACAAGGCTTTTTGTATCAATCCGTTCAGCTTCAGCAAAGGCCTTAAATTTTGCAAAATGTGCAGGGGATGAGCGAATATACTTGACAGCACCTCTAATACTTTCAAAGTTATCTTTTAAATCTTTCAACCCTTCATAAACTATCAAGTTCAGGATATGAGCACAGCACCTAAGGTGAAGATATTATCCATTACATATTAACCCCCTCCAATTCTTCAAATGCTTCTTTAAATAGGATAATGCTATGGTATTTGATGAGGCATTATCCATTGTAATAGTAAAAACCTTTTCAATTCCCTAATCCAATAAACACCTCTCTATGGTCTTCCATATTGTGTCCCCCTTGTGATCCTCAATCATAGAAAAATTGATTATCATCTTATGCAGATTCCATTCAGGACCAATAAAGTGGGCAGTTAAACATAAGTAATTAAAATTCTGATTAGAAGTCCAGTAATCCGTAGTAAGACAGACCTGACTTGCAAATGTCCTCAAAATCTTCTTCAAAACCTTGATCTCTCTAAGGTATAATTGCCAGCAATCCCTACCGATTGTAATTCTAGAAGGGATTTGAAATCGTGGCTCCAGCTACTTCACAAATTTTTTAAAGCCAGGCTTCTCAGCAATCCTAAAAGGCAACTCATCACAAATTATGAACTCAGCCAAGGCTCTGCGTATTCGCTTCTCATTGTACACATATGGAACTAAGGCCCTTCCTTGTGTGGCATTCGATAAGTAATTCAGTAAGGGTTGCTTCTTATCTGCCTTGTTAGGGTTTTTTGTACACTTCAATAAATGCCTTTTCAAAGAAGTTCATGCTTGTTAGGATCACAAGCATAGTCATTGTTACAATGCTTGCAATATGCTCTTATCTCCCTATTTGTGTCTTCCATAGATATCTTCACAAAATGATATCAAACTTGAGATGTTTTTGGTTTACTTCGTTCTGGTTCCTTTCTCTTCTTAGGATTTTCACCCCCATTTATTTGAGCCTCTTGAGAGAGTTCTGCTGCAATAGGAGTAGTAACAAATATTACAACTGCAGGTAAAGGTCGCATCATGGGAGAAATAGGACTAGGAGAAGGAGTTGTAGAAGGTCCAGACCCAGTCAGCTAGTTATCATCAAATTGGGGAGTGACTGAGGCCCTATTATTAGGGGTTGTCGAGATAGAATCATGCTCATTCATTTCAATTTCAGCAAATACCTTCAATAAACCAAAGAATTAAATATATCAAATAACATTGAATGTAAATTTGGCAATAATACTAAGTGAAAAATTGAACATCATCAATCACTCAGTGTAATAAAAGATGCAAAAAACAAACAAGAAATATTGTGAGATAGGAAATACCTAAATCTACACTTAACAACATAAGAAACCAATCAAACCATGACCATTAAACTAACAAAGTCGGCTGAGAAATCATAATGTTAAGTCAAAACTAAAGCACATGTCATAAACTGATTTTTTTAAAAACAAACAAGAAAAATATTGATTCCAAACAAAGTTGACAGGATAGTTATCAAAAAGCTTGATTTAAGTATATTGTGCAAATTTTTTAACAAGATTTGGTCTAATCATATTCCAATGGCACAAGTTGCAATGTAGAAAAAAGAGTGATGAACCCAACATTTTTTTTAAACTTATAATGCACTAATGAACACTATAAGATGCCGAGACAGTGACAGAAATTCAGCTTCAAATTTTTTCTAAACCAAATATGGCAGTAAAGCTTGAGCATAGACAGAAAGCAACCCAAACTTTGCAAGAAAGATGAAACATATAAACTAGGCACATCGAGCCCTAATCTTCAAAAACACAATACATGGTTCCAACATAAATGAAAAGGAGAAGCTACATACCAAACAATTGATAGTAGTTAGTCACAAAAACAAAATTACAAGTGTACTAAGAAAAAATCAATGTGCATTTCCCAACAATTCTAGACAACATATATAAAACTAAACAACATTCTGGGTCATGAATCTAAATCAAAGGACAGTAGATTTTCAGCCTTCTTATTTTGTTAGTAGTACTTTAAGTCAGAGTGCAACTAGCAACTCACCAAACTAACATTTACCATCTATTACTAGATTGACTAAACATTTAAACAAAATAAGTGAAAAAACATTTAAACACATTGATGTCAAGTTCAGAAAAAAGTTCTATTAACCTTCCTCTATTATTTTGCATAATCAGATAGAAAGCAACCCAGACAGAAAGGCAAGATGCATAATCGGCCACAAACAAGCAATAGAATCCAATAAAATACAGTGACTAATGACCACTGAAGAAGAGAACTTGAGTAAAATACTATATAATATAATAAAGCAGTAAAGCACCATTAATAAAATATAGTACCATACTCAGTTTGGTATTCAACGACCAAGAATAAAATAAGCATTCCCTTTTGTATTAACGACAAAACTAAGCAACGAACTCAACGGAGAACTAGAAAAGTGATCAACGAACACTGAAGAAGAAAACTTAAAGCTTAAAGAAGAGAACTTGAGGCTTACTTAGTGTCGTGACCGAAAAGTTACAATCTTGAAGCTGTAAGTTGAGAACTTCAGCACAGACAGTCTTCAAGCTTCAAGAACACAACTTGCAGATAGAGAAAAGGAGAAAACTTGCGGACAAACGATCTTGAGGCATGATCAACTCTAAAATGGCACTGATGTAGTTACTAGGGGCCAAATTGAATGGATGAGAACGAGAGGACGGAGAGAACTCGGAGAACTTAGGGTTTCAATTTCGACTGTCAATACAGAATGAATGACTAATGCTGAATAGATATAAGCACAGCCTCTATGCGACGTCATTTTAAGCTTAGGTTGGTTTTTTTTGCTGAAGGCTATATGACTATATCTTAATATATATGTAAAGCAATTAACCGGGTAGGACCGGGCATACTAGTCTAGGACCCTAGCCTGATACCCGGTCCTACCCGGACATCAGGTCAGACCCGGTCTAACCTAATTATGTTAGTTTACTGTCCCATTTTGTCGATTCAAACCGGGTTGGACAGAGTTGGGTCTGGTTTACCAGGTTTCCGGGTTGCTTTTATAGCCCTATCCAATAATGCCAAAATTTCTAGCTTTTAGGTATCACAGTTAAATTTCAAACTTGGATTGTTCTTCCGCACTCAAATTACGCATCAAATCATATATAGAAAATGGTATATTCACTAAATAAAAGTAACCAAAGCTTGTTCAGTATCATGGCTGTCACATTTTCAAGTCCATTTCACCATGAACCCAACATAACTCTTGAAAGATAAAAATAATAGATCGCAAGCCATTCTAGAAACTAAACAGCACCACTCAATCGATAACATTTGGAAATGAATACTCTCACTCAACAAATCAAAAACTTAATAATACCCAGTATTATGGGTACATAATCATATATAATAGGAAAAATAAGAGAGATCTGGCGAAGAAAGAAGCACGAATTAGGATCAACAACATTTAAAAGAAGAAAAAGAAAAGATCAAACCTGGCTGAATTTGGTTTGGAGAGTGTGGTTAACCTCGTCGAAAGTAGCACGAAGTGTAGCAAACTCTTTACGAGCCTCATCGAAGATGAGAAGCACGACCATTCCATCCCAATCAATGGTCCTCCTAGCCTTAAACGCTACATCGGTCACTTTCCTCACTTTCTGCTCATGTTTTCCGATTTTCTCTTCTCCCAAAGCCAATTTCCTCTTCGCCACCAACAAGAAAAACCAGCTTCTCCCTATCTCTGAAACCAATGCCCTTAAGGTCACTGTGTATAGGTCCCTTTAGGCATCTTAAAAATTGTTTAGCATGTTTAAAGTCATGTTTGGGCAAGAGTTTTAGAATTGGGGTTGAATTTTAGGTGTCTAAAATTTGACTTGCATCCCAAGTTAAATTTGGGATGTCTAAAATGAGCTTTAGGTATCCCAAATGTGAATTAAGATGCCTAAAGTTTACAATGCATGTCCATGTTTATAAAAACGTCACCACTTTTGTTTTTTACTTCCCTTTTTTTAAAAAAGGGGCGTCCTTTGGGGTCGTAGTATCTTTACTCTGTAGTAGTGAGAGATGTATTTTGCTCTCACATTTTTTAATATAATGGTGCATTTAATAGTCCATTTAGTAAGGGAGATAAGACTATACGGCTTAGTTTATCTAAGTTAGACGTACCCTTTTGAGTGATACATAAAGAACTTAAAATGGTATTTAAAAATCCTTATCAACCTAAAGCCCCAATTGTTGAGAGAGATGTTGTTGAAGAGGCTATAGACTTTTACAAAGAATATCTATCAGGGTTGAAACCACAATCTCATCATGAAAAGGGTAGAAGTAAGGGAACACGAGGGCTCAAAGTGAAAAGTATGAGTCATGAAAAGGTGTTGCAAGCACATTTATATATCTCGAATAATATAGAAGAAGTTCAGCCGTACTTAGATAAACACAAAAAGTGTTTAAAGTAGATCTATCCAAGAAAAAATGACAAGTGGATACCTAATGATCAAAACAAGACATTCATAGAGTGGTTCAAGGACAGGGTTTCACAAGGGACCAGGTTGTTTGAGACAATCAAATGGTTAGCTTGGGGGCCTTCTTTCCACACAAAACGGGCATTCTTTCTACACAAAAACCCAAGACGATAGAAGTACTATGCAAAATAGTGAGGTGATGATGATAACTGAAGCAATGCAATTTTTTAGTTTGAAAGATAAAAACCTCATATTGGCATCTATGGCCTATTATGGAGTTATTGTAGACATATGGGAGATAAGCTACACCAAATTGAGAGTTCCTATATTCAAATATAAATGGGATAACAATAATGCCATTGAAATATATCAATTTGGATTTACCTCAATTTATCTTCATATAGTTGGTAAAGATGAGCCCTTCATTCTAGCAAACCAAGCAAAACAAGTGTTTTATGTTACTAATCCTGTAAATGAAAATTGTCCATTGTACTCTGAAATAAAAAACAAAACGATGGTGATCCAAGTTTGGATCTTGATGACACACCACCTTATACCACTACTATAGAATTGAGATATAACCACCCCCAAGGACGTCCCAAATTGAAAATTGGGTGGTTAAAAAGGGAGGCGGTGGCATTTTCATAATTATACATATGTAGGGGAACCTTTAGGTGTCCCAAATTTAAATTTGGGACGCCTAAAGTTCTTCCAGGCACGAAATATAAATTTCGTAAATTTTTTTTAGCGCCTGGAGCTGGGATTAGACATCCTAAATGAATTTTGAGACGCCTAAACCAAGACTTTAGGCGTCCCCAATGGCATTTGGGACGCCTAAAGGCCCTACTTTAGCCATCCCAAATGCCATTTGGGACGCCTAAAGGCGTCCCCAAGGTGCATGTCAGACAAGTGTCTGACATGCGTCTTCTCATCATCAACTACCTCCTCACATGTCTTCTCATCTTCACTTTACTCTTTTACTCCTCCCCACCCACCATCGGCTCCCTCCTCCCTTCTTCCTCTTTGTTTTTCTTCAACTCCTCCCTCCTCCATTCTTCTTCCTCTTTGTGTTTTTTCTTCAACTCCTCCCTCCTCCCTTCTTCTTCCTCTTTGTTTCTTCAACTTTGTTTCTTTGTTTCTTCAATGCACGCAACCACTCGACCCTGCTACAACTTCACCTCCTCCACAGTGTGTAGATTTTTACTCTCCTCCACCTCCTTCCTTCCATTGTTGTGCACACCACCGTGGATCTCTAACGTCCTCTCCAGCAAACTAGTGGGCGCCCCTGATCAGGTTCGTTTATTTTCTTCTTGTTTTTTTTTTGTAACGGAATGGTATGTATATTTTGTTTTTGAAATATAAATTCACTTGAAATGGTTGAGATTGTGCTTATATATTGCTTATATTGAGATGGTTGAGATTAGCCTGGTGTGTTTGGTGTCTTATATTGTTTAAATTGCATGTATTCTTCAACTCCAGTGCAATGGTTTATTTTCTTGTTTAAATATAAATTTACTTGTGTATACCATTAATTAGTATATATAATAAATTAAAATATCATTTGTTTAAATTAAAGAAATTCTTGTATTCCAAATGAATTATGAAGAATAATTCAAGCCAAAACTAAAAAGAAAACCATAACCCCATTATTCATTAAATAATTTTTATCTAAATATTTTCAATAAAAAAATTTTATTTTTGGAAGAACTCAACTTAAAATTGTTTTGTTAATATGAAACTCGTTTTTTTTAAATCTTCCAAATCTCAAAAAAATTCTTTAATTTAATCTTATTATATTTATTTTATTATACATTAATGTTTATATACATATACTTATTAAAAAAATAAGTTACATAGCACTGAAACCCTTTTAAGAGGAGAGAGGAGGCTAGAAGGGAAATAAAGTTATTAAGCCCATATTTTAAAATCCTAAATTGGGTTGATAACTTAATTAGGCAATCCCATCATATGTCATTGACAATTATACTAAACGTGTGAATGTTATTGGGAATGCCTTAGGTGGTAACAAAATGGATCATAGTTGGATGAATGCTTTGAGAACTAGTGAAGAATATGAGAAAGGGGTAGAAGAATTTATTGAATTCGCTAAAAAGAATGCTCCTGCAAAAAATGGGAAGTATTTTTGTCCTTGTGTCAATTGTTTGAATGAGAGTCAACGGGATGTTGATGTCATAAAGGATCACCTACTTTGTGATGGAATAAATCTGCGATACACAAGGTGGATATGGCATGGTGAGGAAGTAACGAATTGTCCGTCGCACAGGATGGAAGATGTGGATATCATAGGTGAAGATAGAATGGAGAAAATGATTAACGATGTTGAAGCAGAATCCTTTGCGCAGTCGCATGAGTATGACATCCTGCGGAATGATGCAGAGACACCATTGTACAATGGTAGTAAGTACAGCAGCTGACGGGAACATTACATTTGGTTAACTTAAAGGCAACTTGTGGGTGGACCGATAGTAGTTTCACATTGCTGCTTGAACTATTGTGTGATATGTTTCCAGAGGATAATGTACTTCCAAATCGTATGTATGAGGCCAAGAAAATCCTGTCTACGATGGGTATGGAGTATAAAAAGATACATGCTTGCCCTAATGACTGCGTACTGTACAGAAATGAGTATGGAGGTCTTAGTGAGTGTCCTAAGTGTAAAACTGCATGATACAAAGTGAAAAAAGATGGTGGTTGTGGTGATGTGACAAGTAAAAGGCAACCTTTAAAGGTTATGTGGTATCTTCCAATAATACCACGTTTTAAACGTTTGTTTGCAACTGCAACAAAAGCGAAGAAGTTGAGATGGCACTCTGATGAGAGAATATCTGATAGGAAATATCTTCGAAACCCAGCTGACTCTCCACAATGGCAAAAAATAGATGAAATGTTCACTCAATTTGGCAGCGAGCTGAGAAACCTACGGCTTGGGCTTTGTACAGATGGCATCAATCCGTATAGAACTCTTACTAGCACACATAGTGCGTGGCCGATTCTCCTTGTAATATACAACTTGTCTCCCTGGCTATGTATGAAACATAAGTATATGATGCTATCTATGATGATTTCTGGACCAAAACAGCCAGGGAACGATATTGATGTCTATTTGGCGCCTTTGATTGAGGACTTGAAGAAGTTGTGGGAGGAAGGCGTAGATGTGTTTGATGCTTATAAGAAGGAGTCTTTCAAGCTACGCACAATGATTTTCACAATGATAAACGACTTCCCTGCGTATGGAAACTTGTCAGGGTACAGCGTGAAGGGTCACAAAGCATGCCCAATATATGAAGTAGACACACACTTCCAACAACTAAAGCATGGAAGAAAAACTGTCTACCTTGGCCACAGGAGGTTTCTTCATCGGTTCCACCCGTATCGTAGGCTAAGAAAGCGGTTTAACGGCTTACCGGAGCATGGAATGGCTCCAAAGTCATTAACTGGAGAGGAAGTCTACAGTCGAGTGGAACGTATCAATGTCACTTTTGGTAAGAATCAGAGGGTTGCGGGTGAGAAGAACATATGGAAGAAGAGATCCATTTTCTTTGATCTTCCATATTGGCGTTCGCTTGACGTGAGACACAGTATTGATGTGATGCATATGGAGAAGAATGTTTGTGATAGCCTTATTAGTACGCTTTTGCACATACCAGGGAAGACTAAGGATGGGATTAATGTGAGATTAGACCTTGTCGAAATGGGAATAAGAGAACGGTTACATCCACAACTAAGAGATAATGGTAGGAGGGCATACATGGAGCCAGCAGCGCATACACTATCAAAAGCAGAGAAAAGAAGTTTGTGTGGGTATTTGCATTAAATTAAGGTGCTGTAAGGGTATTCCTCGAATGTGAGAAGATGTGTCTCAATGGATGATTTGAAGTTAGTGGGAATGAAGTCCCATGATTATCATGTGTTGATGCAACAACTATTACCGGTAGCTATTAGAGGCATAATGAAAGATGAAGTACGAACCACCGAGACAAGATTGTGCGTTTTCTTCAATGCTATCTGTAACAAAGTCATTGACACTGAAAAGTTGGATGAACTAGAAAATGAGGGTTACATTATTTTATCACAACTAGAGATGCATTTTCCTCCTTCATTTTTTGATATAATGGTGCATTTGGTAGTTCATTTGGTAAGGGAGGTAAGGCTATGCGGTCCAGTTTACCTGAGGTGGATATACCCTTTCGAGTGATACATGAAGATCTTAAAAGGGTATTCTAAAAATCCTTATCGACCAGAAGCCTCAATAGTAGAAAGATATGTAGTTGAGGAGGCTATGGAGTTTTGCAAAGATTATATGTCAGGGAAGAAGGAACAATCTCGGCATGAAGAAGGGAGAAGCAAGGGAACACGAGGACTGAAAGTGAAGAATGTTCCTCGTGAAGAGGTGTTGCAAGCCCACTTGTATATCCTGAATAATATGGAAGAAGTTCAACCTTACATAGATGAACACAGAAAGACTTTGAAGAACAAGAACCCAAGGAAGAATGACATGCAGATTGCTATTGAGCAAAACAAGACATTCATGCAGTGGTTTGAGGAAAAGGTTTTGCACGAGACCGGCGTGTCTGAGACAATCGAGTGGCTAGCTTGGGGGCCTTCATTTCAGGTCATTACTTGGACCGGTTATGATATAAATGGCTATTCTTTCTATACGAAAGAGCAAGATGACAGAAGTACCATGCAAAATAGTGGGCTCATGGTAGAAGCTGAATCTATGCACTTTTCTAGTTCGAGAGACAAAAACCCCATATTAGCGTCTATGGCCTATTATGGAGTTATAGAAGAAATATGGGAGATGACATACAACAAGTTCAAAGTTGCTTTATTTAAATGTAAGTGGGTTAGCAATAATGCTGTGGTAATAGATAAACAATTTGGATTTGTCTCAGTCGATCTTCAAAGAGTTGGCTATAGAGACGAGCCCTTCATTTTAGCAAGCCAGGCGAAACAAGTGTTTTATGTCACCGATCCTGCAAGCAATAACATGTCCATTGTCCTTAAAAGTAAAAAACAGAAGTATGGTGATCCGACATTCAACCTTGATGACACACCACCTTTCACAACAACTACACCTCGAACAAATGAAGTAGAATTGGTAGATGATGACAAATATGCTGTAAGAAATGACCATGGTGAAGGACTAAGGGAAACAATATAGAGTAAGACATTAATTTATAAACGAGAACTGTGTTTTTTCTGTTTTACTTCTCGCTTAGTATATTTCATTTTTATTGCAATTTATTTACTTTTCTGATGTCGCTTTTTGTGTTAACAGGAATATGGACAACTCTAGTGATGACAAGAGGCGTAGAGATGACGAAAGCTCTAGCAATGATGAAAGGCCTAGAGTTGAACCCCCTACAAGAAGGAGGGTTAGAGGCTGTACAAAGTGGGAGCATTGGTTGCACGTCATGAACATCAACAGGAGAGGCTGCATATAGACTTCGATGACAATCTGAATCCAGTTGGTCCTGAGGAAGACCACTTCATCAGCTATGTAGGGTTTTTGGCTCGTAGCAAAGTGCGCATTAACTACGATAATTGGAGATTGGTTCCCCCAAAAACGAAAAACATGATTTGGCAGCAACTTTTTAGTATATAACTTTTGATGCAGCTTTGTTCTTATTGTTTGAAATATAATAATCTTATGTTTTACCTTGCAGCAAACATACGATGTCCCAGACACCACAGAGATGTATAGGCACTGGATGGATGAGGTTCGTGTACGATGGAAAGGTTTCAAGAACAAGCTAACAGCACGGTACATTCAAGGGCCCCTTAGGGGTAAGGATCCATGGTCACAGTAAACATATTTGTCTCCAGAGGACTGGAGGTTGTTTGCAGCATCACGAGAAGATCCTGAGTTTTTGGTAAGATTTTTCTGTCATCATGATATAGAACTTGTAATTTTCATATACTTTATATCGTTGATTTATTTTTTGTTGTTTTTCATTCATAGAAATTAAGTGCAGCAAATGCACCAAGGCAAGCAGAAAATAAATATCAACATTACATGTCTCGCGGTGGATATCAGAAGCTTGAGCGGCAAATGATGTAAGAAGAGTTAGAGAAAATGAAGGAAGCAGCGGAATCTGATCCTAGCGTCGTTATCCAGGCACCGGCACCTCCTCTACGTCACAAAAATGGAAAGCAGGGAGGATTAAGGCTGGGAAGTACATAAATCCGACTGTTGTTGAGGTTGCTGCGAGGATTATAAGTAGTTATACCATAAGTACCTAATTTTTTACATATCGCGAGTGGTTTCAATACATTTACGATAAACTGTATGTTACAGGATGAACTGGACGAGCAGAGTAGCCAAGGTTCATTCAATCCAAGTAGATGGATGGACATCTTGTCGACGGCTATTGGGAAGGCAGATGACCTTGGTCGTGTTCGAGGAGAGACACGGGGAGTTAGTGCCGCGAGGTATTTTGGACGAGACCCACATTATTCGTCACAAGCTGGACCTAGTAAGGACGTTGTGGCCAAGATTCGAGAGGAGCTCGAACAAGAGATCGAGGCCAACCTTCGCGACAAGCTCCGACAAGAGCTGTTGCCAGAGCTTCAACTTGAAATGGCAAAGATGTTCGAAGCGCAAAGGGCAAGGGATAAGCATAGAACTCAGGAATCCCCGACCTTCAATAGCACCAGAGGAAGTTACAACCCTCTGGAGGAACCACTTGGCAACCCTTC
This sequence comes from Inga laurina, assembly GCA_963855925.1. Classification (NCBI taxonomy): domain Eukaryota; kingdom Viridiplantae; phylum Streptophyta; class Magnoliopsida; order Fabales; family Fabaceae; genus Inga; species Inga laurina. The sequence continues at coordinate 49,854,058 of OY979701.1, read as the reverse complement.
TCCCACTCCAGTGTCGGGAGACCCTTGTACCCTCTATTTGGATAATCCACTGTTGCGTGTTGTTGCTGATGCTCTCATTCACACACGTGCTACCGCCCACCATCATCAACAAATTCCAGAGGATTTTCGAAGGGTGAATGTGACGAGTGTTAGAAAGGGGGAAGAAGGTACAGCCATCCCTGTTCCTGATCCAGAGGTTGGCACGTTAGGTCAAGCAATAGGATCTTTCATCCTTTGGCCTCACAATCTTATTGGTTCAGACGCAACACCTCCAATAGTAGGAATTACCTTACTATTACTGAAAATCTATTGGCATCCTAATAACAATTTGTTTTTTGATGTTCTAAAAGGATGACAAAGCTGCGAGGAAATGGCCCTACTTAGCACGGCTGCAATAGATCTACAAGGGCATTAAACAGATTGACTTGAAGATGCCTCCAGGGATTGTAGGCCAAGTGGAGTATCCCTACACGATTGACAATACAGATCTCAAGCAGTTTATCAGGTTGGAGGAGATAGATGCAGGCTGGGTGAAATTTGCAGTCCGTTAAGTTGTTTTTCAATTTTCCCACAGAATTCATTTAGTGGTTTTTTGATTTCATACATTCAATAATTCATTCCTTATTTTAATTCTATTATAGTACCTTGCACGGTCTCTACACAAACATGGAAAGATGTGATTGCTATGGATTCTTATGTCCTGCGAATTCAACAGGGGATACTTGTACTGTGGCGCATAGGACTCACTATGTTGGCTACGCAATGGGACAGACCAAACTTCGTTGTTATCTAGTACCCATTGTTCAACGATTAGTATTTACATTTTGTCAATTTAAGAAGTTTAATAAATAATTGTCTTCTCATCTAACTTCATTTTAATGTGTACATGTTGTTAAAGTTACCACTGGAGTTTGTGTGTTATATGTCCCCACCGCCACGTAGTCTATTGGTTTGATCCCTTGGGTAAAAAGCCAGACAAAGATACAAAATCCGTCTTCGACACGTAAGTTATTCTGTTTGTATTTCATTGATTCTTTACAAAAATGAATAGTTCTAATTTCTGTTCATTTTGATTTTCATGATAGTGCTTGTAAAACATATAGAGTCCTAGGTGGGTCACGCGAGGGTACAGTTGTTAAAAAGCCAAAGTGGTTTTATCCGATAGTAAGTACATTCGATCCTAGCTAATTGTTTCATTGACGGTTCTTTTAGACATACCTTTATTGATTTTAACAACCAATTGCATCCCTTTGATTTAAATTGCCCTCAGCAACCTGGCAACACTGAATGCGGATATTATGTTATACTTTATATGTATAACATAACTCAAAGTGGAATTACTAGCGATTTTGAAAAGGTAATCGCTTCTTCATTCTCAAATTATAATATTTTTTGTGTTCTAATCGAAATGTTAATTAATTCATTTACTTTAGATTCATTTCATCAAAGCTTACTTTCTAATTTTCAGATTTTTGATAATGAAGATGCCTACCTACGTGAAAACCTTGCTTTGATCAGAGATCTTTTGGCTGGACATCTTCTTCAACATATAGAGCAGTAAACTTTTTATTTTATATCAGCTATTATAGTTGTGTGATGACAGCGTTTTGACACTTTCTGGTTGTTATTGTTGATATATATAGTAGTAGGTTGTATGAGTTGTTATTCTATGTATATATAGTGAAGATTGTAGTGCTGGATGTCCTTACCAGTTTGTAATGGACAGTGTGGTTTATGAATCCATCTTCTATTCTGTTTCTGCATTTTCAATTCACTGGGTAATACAAAATGTAAATCATGGTATAAAAAAAACATAAGTTTTAGACGTCCCAAATTAAGAATTGGGAGGTCTAAAGTCCCACCCAGGGGGGACTTTAGACGTCCCAAATGTCATTTGGGACGTCTAAAGTCTCACCTTAGACGTCCCTAATATTTTGGACGTCTTTTCTTACAACTTACTACGCCCCCAGTATATACGTCCCCCCGTTTTGGGACTTTAAAGGTGCCAAATTTGGGACGTTATAGCCCCTTTTGTAGTAGTGTACTATAAATATCATTGTGAAGGAATTTGAGAAAACACATAAAGTAAGATTTTTTTATTGTTTAAAGTATTCATTTAATTGCAATTTACTTATCCTATCTCACCTTGATTTCTTAGCAGGAACATGGCAAGTTTAGAAGAGGGGGACTCAGGTGACTCACCTATTAAGAAAATGGTTAGAGGTAGCATAAAGCTACGATCGTTGGTTGCATGTCATGAGGAACAAAAGGAGAGGGTGCACATGGAATTTGATGCAAATTTGAATCCTAATAGGTAAAGAGGAAGACAAGTTCATTAGTTATATTGGCTATTTGAGTTGAAGCAAAGTAGGCACTCTATGGCCTACTTGGAAGGAAGTTCTGAAAGACACGAAGGCTATGATTTGGGAACAATTTTTTATATATGAATTTGTATTTTCATTTCTATCTTTATTTCTATTGGTTAATATATAACGATGTTATGTTGTACTTTGTAGTAAACCTATGATGCCCCCTAAATGCATGCTTTTTGATATAGTTCTGTTGGCTGAACCGGAGAGGAAATTAATTCTAAATTTGAGATATGAAGATGAACTTTGGAATTGAAGGGCTTTCGTCTGAGTAGGAGCAAAACTGCATATATGTATTACAATTATGATAAGAGACAAGGTCGAAGTGAAGTGGAAGTTAAATTGAAGAGTCAAGTCATTCCGTGTAATGCCACAAATTTTATTCACTAAATATATTGTAATTATTTGAGAAATTCAATAAAATGTAAATATTCATGAATTTGGAATTTATAAATTTTGTAAATTTTCATTTTCATGAGAAATTGGGCAAAATAATTATGGAATAAATTTGGGTAATTTAAAAAGCCCAATATTGAGACCCAAAAATAGAGGAAAAATAGAGGATAATATTTCGTCCAATAATAAATGGAAATTGGCCAAATATAAAGAAGAAAAAGAAAGTAAATTAAAAAGGTAATGGCAAAATATTAATTTTGCCAATTTAGCACAAAATTAAATATTTTCCAATTAATTGAAGTTAATTTCAATTAATTAAGGAAAATGAAGAGGAAATATATATTTGGTGTATTTTGGTCAAATAAATATGAATTTACGGAAAATTTGAGCAAAAGTGCAAATTTGACCAAAATTGTGATTTAAAGTATACATGTATACATGTAACTTGAACAAGTTTTGAAGCCAATTAAGACTAAAGAGAAGGACCACTGGGATGCCATCTTATGTAGCAAGAAAGGGGAGAAGTAGTTTCATATCAATTAGGCTTTGGGACATTAGATTACATGTACATAACAGTTAGAATTTGGTATTTTTGGAAATTTGCTAAGTATGACATAAGCAAGATATACAATGACATAAGCCTAATGTTATAAAGCAAATCTTCATATTCTTTCCTCCATTTTCTATCAGTTTTGGTAGCAAAATAGAGAGAGAAGGCTTAAGAGAACTTTAGAGAGAGAAAGAGGAAAATCTCACAAGGTAGGTCGATTTATTTGGTGAATTTGTACCTAACATGTATAATCCTTCTCCTAAGATTCTCTTCTATGATACTGAAGGTGTTTGAATCAGAAATTTTGGTGTTTCAAAAAGGCTAGGGTTCAGTCACACCAAGGATAAGCCAGAGGAAGCAAAAGGTAACTTCCGAAACTTCGAATATTGATTGTTCTGGCTACTGTGAGAAGTTTAATCAGTGGATTTCTGATTAGTTTGCTCTGAACGTAAATTTGGGAAATATAGTGTTCTAGGTGTTATGCTGCTAGAATTGGGTCCAAATGGTATTTATTACATAATTAAATAGTTAATATAGTGATTAGGAGTAGAAATGAGCAAGTCAGCGGAGTCGGAATTGAAAAACCCTAACTTTTCTTGGAGAACTTGAGAATTTTGGCCAGGGGTAGAAATGGGGAAAGGAGTTGGATTTTCATAAAGCTAATGATTCCATTGTGTTCAAGAGGGAAAATTAGGTGGGGTTACAGTTGAACACTTTTTCAGAAAAGCCCTAAAAAGTATAATTACGAAAACGCCTCTGAAACCCTGAAATAGGGGTTACCAAGGGCATTCTGTTCTTTTGGTAGAGAATTTGGTAATTCTGAGTCCTAAAATTGATTACTTAGGTGAAAATATGTCAAAATAGCCCAGGTCAAAATATCGAGGAAAGTACGTTCGGACCAGGTATGGTAGGGCCGGGCCGGGCCCCCGGTGGCATTTTGGTAAATTTTCATAATTGGCTTATATAACCATTGTAAACACTATGGGAGGACCTAAAATGGTACATGAATGAGTTTTACCCTAATTCTTGTATATTTGATATTTTAGGACCGAGTTAGGAGCTTGAGTTTGGCACACTTTGTGAGGCACAATTTTGTGAGGTGGAAAAAGGGTTAAGGTAGTAACTCTTTCCTTCATACACTATGTAAACTTATATTTGCTTTGTGTATGTCATTTTCTGTAATATGTATAATGCACCCTCTAACTGGTGCGGGAAAATCACAAGTACCGTCCAGGGGAGAAACACTCCAATACTCTAACGGCCCTAAAAAGGGATCTAGTTATGAGAAGTTGGTACCAAGAGGGTACATTACCCAGTCAGGGGACTGAGGTACAGAAGTTGGGTTTTGACAATAGTCGGTCTTGACTCGGGGTCTAACAGAGGTTGGCCCTAAAATGTGCACATTCTAAGAAACATGTTTATAATGTAATTATTCTATTGCATTATATGTGGTACCTGACATAATTTTTTATTGTATTTTATATGATAGATTGTTTGTTAATACTGAGATTTTTTTAAATCTTACCCTTTTTCATAATAACAAAATTCTAGCAAGAGCTAGCGGCTCTAAGGGAAAGGTAGCCGATAAGGGCAAATGAGGGCGCGGAACCTGAGATTTTAGCTAGTGGTTATAAGTGCCTTTTGTTTTGGACAATTCTGGATAGATTGTAAATATTGTCAAACCCTGAGGAGATGAATCATGTATGTAAACATGTACTTGTATCAGTATATCTGTACTATTTCTGTATGCCGATAGAACTATGTCTTTATCACTCTAATCGTATTAAACTGTTAATGGGTGTTGACATTTTTGGTATCAGAGACCAAGCGGTTCTGGCATTATAAGAATGGTATATTGATATAGTTTTGTTTGTATGATGATAGGATAATGAGTAGTTCGAGTCAGTTATCAAAGGGAGAACCATCAATGAACCAGAGGCCGCTAGAGCAACGTATCCTGGAGGGCCAGTTGTTCATAGAGTATTATAGGCCTGGAGGTGTCCGTATCATGCGGACAACATGGAAGAGCGTGCTAGTACTACATGTGTATGGACCAAAGCCGAGGCTGGCATTGCCAGGGCAGTCACAAGTCGGGGAGATAGGGCAGGATCTAGTAGAGGACCCCGATGATAATCCGGAGGAGTACCCAAAGGATGAGCTAAGTGATTGTGAGTCTCGGGCAGAGCCAGTATAGGTGCCGTATGATTTACAACCAGACTTGGAGTTGGAGTACTATATCAGTGACAGAAACCACAGAGCGCTACAGGAACATGATACACCCAGAGGCTGGTATCTAACGTTCTTAAGAGGCATAGAGTCACTGTATCGGATTCAGGTATAGTTGGAGGTCATATTGCCAAATGAGTATTGGGTTTACACTGCTATGCATTTCTTCCCAGACACAGCATACTGGAACTGTCAGAAGATTAACATCATTTATCAAGGCCCAAGATGAACTTCTGGACGTTTCTGAGGCACATCAAAGACCTTATATGGAGGTATATGTACATTAAGTGATGTGGGGACTGCACAGTATATTTTGGTGATCGGAGCTTACTGGCACGTATTTTGAAACAAGGGTAGTCAGGTGGAACTGATAGACTGAAGAAGATAGAACCAGAGTCAGTGTTTTGGGATGGTACATAAAAATTTAATCATACTCGACGCAAGGTAATCTAGGATGGGCAACCCCCTAGCAAGTTGTATGAACTTGGAATTTATGAATTTTGTAAAATGGATTAATATGTCATGTACAGTAGGTTATAGGTTGTATGATGTTTCTAAATTTCTGTTACTACTGTAAATAGTTGATGTATGCTATCTATGACATATATGTGTATCCTAACTTTCATAAAATGATGAAAATGTCGTTGCTCTTATGTGAAATTTATTTTTTCTCTATTTTCATGTAGGGTGAATTATAGAGATGGTTCGTGGTAGACCACGTGGCAGAGGCTAAGGAAGAGGTAGGACTGAGGATCGGTATAGTAATAAGGAAGAGGTAGGTGCTAGACCAGACCTAGTCCAGCAACAAATACTTGGTATGTTGATGCAACAGCAGACTACAATGAACGAAATTAGAGAAGAGCTACAAGAAGTGCAGCATAGGAAGGATCATCTAGAAGATCACCTAGATGAGTTGGTCAGAGAGGATGGTGAGTAAGAACTATATGAGGAACCTCCACCAGAGGATGTTGTAGGAGAACCGGAAGCTAACATACAGATCTAGTTAAGTAACTTCAGTAAACAGAAGCCTCCTACTTTCTGAGGAAAATTTGATCCGTACATAGCCAAAGAATGGCTGTTATATCTAGAGTAGATCTTTAATTTGCTGCGATGTCTAGATGATATCAAATTTTTATTAGCCATCTACAAGCTGGAGGGTACAGCTGATCGATGGTGGAGGAACACAGAGCTCATTCTAAGGGGAAGGAATATTCTCATGACATGGGAATTATTCTAAGAAAGGTTTAATGACAAATATTTCCCCCTTCCATTAGGAGAGCGAAGGAGAAGGAATTCCTTAGCATCTAACAGCAAGATAAAAAAGGTTTTGATGATTATCTAGCATGATATATTTGTTTGTCTCAATATTCGGCATACCTTAAGTATCGGGATGACAAAAGGTGAAGCACATACATGATGATTGAATGGTTGAACCCATAAATGAAGGAAAGACTAGTGTCAAGGCGCTACACATAATTCAATAAAGCTGTTGAAGAGTGTGGGGTTGTTGAAAGAAATTTGTTGAGTATGGCAGCTAAAGATAGCAGCAAGAGTGTGACTGGAAGTGGCAGTTCATTATATAAGACAAAAGATCAAGGCAGACCCTCTAGGGGTAATAACAAGAGGCTGAATCAAGCTGGGGGCCGTAGAGGCCAAGGCTCCTCAGGAAGTAGAACTTGTTGGCACTGTAGAAAGCCACATCATCCTGGTAGATCATGCAGTGGTGCTCCATTACCACAGGCATCACCAACAACTCAAGCTCCAAACAGGTACACAGCTTGTTATATTTTCCAAATATTGGGAAACTATTCTAGGAATTTCCCATAATAATAGCAACAGCCTGCAGAGCCTAAATAGAGAGCTCAGGGCAGAGTATATGCAATTACATGGGAGGAGGCAGAAAGTCTCTAGAATTAATAGAAGGTAAGATTTCTCTTAATGGCAACCCAGTACATGTCATATATGATTTAGGGCCAACCATTCATTCATTGCATATAATTGCGTGAGGTGGTTGAATTTAAATATGCACAAATTCCATAGGATTTGGTTGTGTTTGAGCCCACAAGCACTCAAATTGTTATGGCCGACGTTTGTCCGAATTGCGTAGTAAATGCCGAGGGGCATAAATCGACTGTCGACTTGATCTATTTGCTGTTGCAAGAGTTAGAGGTGATTTTAGGGATTGATTGGTTAACTGGGAATGATGTATTGCTAGACTGCAAAAAGAATAGGGTGATATATCCCAATTCATAACCACATACTAGCACATAAATCACTTTGAATCTTCTCTCTGCAGTCAATGTTGAGAAATGTTTTCAGACAGGTTATCAGAGGTACGTGGTACTTTGCTCTATGCAGTCAAATGCCAAAGTAGCCTTAGAGAGTATCCCTGTAGCGAACGAGTTTCTTAATGTATTTTCTGAGGATATCAGTGGATTACCTCCAGATAGGGAAGTGGAGTTCTCGATTGACCTTAAGCCTGAAGGGGTCTAATCTCTAAAGCCCATATAGAATGGCTCCAAGCGAAATGGTAGGATTGAAAAAGCAAATTGAGGAGCTACTTAAGAAAGGGTTTATTCAACCTAGCATCTTACTATAGGGAGCTTCAGTACTTTTTGTCAAGAAAAAGGATGGAAGCCTACGTCTCTATATTGATTATCGAGAATTGAATAAGGTGACTGTCAAGAACAAGTATCCACTCCCCAGAATCCCTGACTTGCTCGATCAATTATCTGGTTCCTGCGCATTCTCAAAGATTGATTTGCACTCAAGATACCACCAGCTGAAAGTCAAGGTAGAAGATGAGTCGAGAATTACTTTCAGGACCAAATATGGCCATTAAAAGTTTCTTTTGATGCCATTTAGGCTGATCAATGCACCTGCCATGTTCATGGACTACATGAATTGAATCTTTCATTTGTACCTGGACCCATTCATAGTAGTCTTTATTGATGATATTCTGGTCTATTCGCGAGGTAAGGCCGAACATGAGCAACATTTGAAAATAGTGTTAAACATATTAAGGGATAAGCAACTCTATTCCAAGCTGAGCAAGTTTGAATTTTGGCTTTTAGAGGTAAAGTTTCTGGGCCATAAAGTCTCACAGCAAGGGCTCTCTATGGATCCTAGTAAGGTGGAAGCAGTACTGATCTGGAAGAGGCCAGAGACTATATTTGAAGTGTGTGGTTTTCTGGGTCTAGCAAGGTATTAAGAAGGTTTATCTAGAACTTCTCCAAAATAGCATTGCCATTGACGAAATTGACGTGGAAAGCTCGATATTTTGTATGGGATGAGAATTGTGAGTAGAGCTTCACGGAGCTGAAGCAGAGGTTGACTACAACACCAGTGCTGACGATCAAAGTTTATGTACATTGTGTGTACAGATGCCAGTGGGTATGGATTGGGATGTGTGTTGATGCAACATGACCGGGTGGTGGCATACTAATCTCGTCAGCTGAAACTTTGAGGATAGACGAGCACTATCTATCAGGTGTATGATTGATAGGGGCGAAACTCAGGAATATGACTTGTCACCAAGTGGACTAGTCAGATACAAGAAACGAATCTATATCCTACCGCAACCAGAACTGAAACGACACTTCCTGAAGGAAGCACATAAGAGTAAATATACTCTGCATCTAGGGGCTATGAAGATGTATCATGACTTGAAGTCCCAATACTGGTGGCCTGGGATGAAAAAGAGAGGTGACTAATTTTGTCGCTCATTGTCTAACATGCCAGAAAGTGAATATTGAACATCAGTAACTATCAGGACTTCTTTAAAACCCTTAGATTCCTAAGTGAAAGTAGGAAAGCGTTACTATGGATTTTGTAACGGGGTTACCCAAGATCAAAAACCATGAGATAGTCTGGGTAATAGTTGATAGATTTACAAAACCAGCTCACTTCCTACCTATCAGTGTCCATTATTCTGTCGACAAATTGGCAGAGATCTACATAAAGGAGATTATGTGATTACATGGTACTCTAAAAAACATTATCTCAGATTGAGATCCATAGTTTACTTCCAAGTTTTGGAAGGTGGTTCACGAGGTTTGGGTACTAAACTGAGGTTCAGCATAGCATATCATCCTTAAACAGATGGGCAGATAGAGCAAAAAATTCAAACACTTGAAGATACGCTTAGGGCATGTGCACTTGATTTCAAAGGTAGTTGGCACAAATTCCTTCTGTTGGCAGAGTTTGCCTACAACAATAGTTACCATTCGAGCATCTAGATGGCTCCATATAAGGCACTAGATGGGAGGAAATGTCAGTCGCCTATGTGTTGGACAGAGTTGTCAGAAAAGCTCTTACTTAGGCCATATATTGTTGATCAGACAACAGAGAAAATAAAGCTGATTAAGCAAAGATTACTGATTGCTCAAAGCCGATAGAAAATCTATGCTGACAAGAGGCAAAAACCTCTAGAATTTGAAGTAGGTGACCATGTATGCATGAAAGTATCACTGGTTATGGGAATTGGCAAAGCACTAAAAGTAAGGAAACTACATCTTAGGTACGTTGGTTCATTAGACATCTTGGCGAAGATTGGGCCAGTAGTGTACCGTATCACTTTACCACTAAATCTGAGCAAGTTATATGATGTTTTCCATGTAACCCAATTGAAAAAGTATCAACCTGATCTAGAACATGTAATTGAGTATGAAGATGTGGAAATGAGCGACGATTTGACTTATGAAATCGCACCTGACCAAATCAACGATTAGCAGGAGAAACAGCTCAAGAGCAAAAGTATTCCATTTGTCAAGATTGTTTGGAAAGCAATATCACCTAGGGAGGCTACATGGGAAATAGATGAGAGTATAAAGAAATGTTACCTGAAATTTAAGGCCGTATAAATGTAGCAAATTTTAGGGATGAAATTTATTTAAGTGGAGGAGAACTATAAAGTCTCAAATTTTATTCACCAATTATATTGTAATTATTTGATAAATTCAATAAAATGGTGAATATTCATGAATTTGGAATTTATAAATTTTGTAAATTTTCATTTTCATTAGAAATTGGGCAAAATAATTATGGAATAAATTTTGGTAATTCAAAAATCCCAATATTGAGACCAAAAAATAGAGGATAATATTTGGTCCAATAATAAATGAAAATTGGCCAAATATAAAGAAGACAAAGAAAGTAAATTAAAAGGTAATGGCAAAATCGTAATTTTACCAATTTAGTACAAAATTAATTATTTTCCAGTTAATTAAAGTTAATTTCAATCAATTAAGGAAAATAAATAGAAAATTTATATTTGGTGTATTTTTGGTCAAATAAATATGAATTTATGGAAAATTTGAGCAAAAGTGCAAACTTGACCAAAATTGTGACTTAAAGTGTACACGTTGTAATGCCCTAAATTTTGATTAAAGGCTAATGATAATTATTGTGGATAATTTGGTGAATTAAAGTTGATTTGAGATTCGAATTAATTATTGAAAATGCCCAACACCCTGTATTTTAGCACAATTATGTGACAAATAATTATTTTGGCTAAATATGATGAAAATGGCGCATAAAGAAGAGGAAAATGATTTAAATATGTGTTATGTGGAAATTTAAGTTAATGTACCAAAATCAGTGAAAAATTTGAAAGAACGGAAAATTTTCAGTTAATTAGTCAGTAATTAATGAAGAAATTAATTACTAACTAAAAAGAAATGAGTTGTGTGACCAAATGGCTAATGGAGTGGTTAGAGTAACTAACTAGTTACTTATTTTATGAGAGCCAATGAAATTGGGACATGTGGCAAGCTTACATGAAGAGAGAGTACATAGAAAAGTCAAATGGCATTTTAAAATGATTTCTTTCTCTCTCTTCCCCTCCCCTCCTTTTCGCTGAAGCAAGACTGGGCATGGGGGGAGTGTCATCATTTCTTCATCTTCCTCCACACTATTCTCTCTCATTCCTCTCTCATTTCCTCCTCCATTTTCGGCACCCATGGAAACTTAGGAGAGAGAAAGAAAAGCTTGATATTAAGGTAAGACAATGACCTCAAATTGCAAAATTCCTTTCTTTAATATTGTTCCTTGGATTGAGGGCTTCATTTTCATGGTTGTAGACTTTCCATTGGTAGTGGTTTGAGCACATAAGGAAATCTAAAGATTTGTGAAACAAGAAACTCCTTTGAGAAAGTTGTTGAGGTAAGTGATATGAACCTTCCTATATGAGTTTTATGGCATTCAGTCAAACTTTGAATTTTTGGGAATTTTTCTCTATTTTTGAAAGTTATTGTCATTGGGAATTTGGTATAATGTGGTCATGGAAATGGTACCTTGTGGTGCGCATTGGATAGATAGAATTGGGTTTGAACTTAAAATAGCAAATTTGAAGTTTTGGGGATTTTGTATTAGATGCTGCCTAAAACTAAGCATGATAATGGAATAGGAATTTAGTATTTTTTATGTTTCCATTGGATTCCTTATGCAAAAATTATGTTGGAATAGCCTTGGATAGGAATTTGGGATCATTGGAAATATATGGGTAAAATTTGGAAAATGTTGTCATCTTTTTTGCGTTTTTGGCTTCCGATATGCATCACTCGAGTAATCTAGGATCTTACTCGAGTGTAGACTTGCATATTCTCTTTTCCTTCAGTTTTTCTGTTGCACTTCTGTGCAAAAAGCAAGAGTGTTTGTCTCACTTGCGAGTGTTGTGGGTTCTCACTCGAGTGAACCTTGTCTAACTCAAGTGCAGGTGTATTTGACACAATGAACTCGCGTCTCGGGATGTCACTAGTTGTCAATTTTCCCAAGTGTGTCTTAAAACCTGGGAGTGTTAAGCCATCACTCGAGTGTCGAGATCCCTGCTCGAGTGTTCTTCTTCTTTGAAAGTTTCTTTTGCTCTCGGGCGAGAACTTCTTAAACCTCACTTTGTAGAACTCGAGAGAGCATTAGGCTATCACTCGAGTGTTGACCTTTGATAGAGCTCAATATTTATATATTTTTATTAATTAATCTTAGGTTTTTGTGGGACTTAATTGAATATTTTGGGCATAATCAAGTGTTAATGTGAGATTATAGTGAAAGAATAATTTGGGAATTATATTAGATAAATTGTTATAGTTCTAATTAACATTTGTTATTTCCATTATCCTTTAATTGTGAGCAAAAGATATTACCTTTATGAATTTAATTTTGTAGATGATGACATGGCACAACTTATTTAACCTTGAGATAATTGTAAAGAAAGGAGGTGGTGCTGTTTTTGTGCTGAACTAAGAAGCATGGGAAAGAATCAAGTAAGGGCTTTATTTGAATAAAGCTGGACCAAAGGGAATGGAAGAATGAGAATTGGCGTGAAGATGATGGGCTGACCGAAAATGAGGAATTAAAAGGAAGAGGTGGCAGCTGGACCGAATGTGCAAAGATGGACCGAATAGGGAATTAAAAAGAATGTAGAGATGAGAATTGAGAAGGGTTTGGCGGCTGTGCATAAGATGAGAGGGGGGACCACGTGAATTGGAGGCATCAGCGAATGAAATAAAAAAGGGAAGGAGGAGGGCTAACGTGTGTGAAGGAGGGGATAAAGACCACGCAAATTAAAGGGGAAGCAGATCGGAGAAAGAGAGGGAGGCGTGAGGCATTGGAGGAAATAAGGAAAAGTCAAGAGTGGCGGCTGTGTGTGAAAGGAAGGAGAGACGATGGAATAGAAGGAGTGTGAGGCGGCTGTGAATGAAGAAGGAAGGAGAGCCGACATTGTTGACCAATATGTAGATTTGAAGAAAAATGAAGAGGAGTGCAGCAGCGAATGAGGAGAGGTTCGGTGGCTGTGTGTCATGGGAGAGGCACCGAAATGAATTGAAGAAAGGGATTTAGGGAGTGAGGCGCTGTAGCTGCATTGGAAGAGGGATGTTCGGTGTGCAATTTCAATGGCTATCCTCCTCCTATTTCATCAAGCTTCATCCTTCTCTTCCTCTATGAGTAGCTAAGTCTTGGTGATTTCCTTGAGTTGGATAATGGTTTGAGCTTCTAAACTTCAATGGAATTCTTTTAAGCTCTCTTTTTAGTTCATGATTAGGTAGCTTGGTTAAGTATGTAATTGTGATCTAGATTGTTAGGCCAAGTGAATAAACTTGGTGGTTAATTAAGCTTTGTATGATTCATATTAGGAGTACATTAAATTGTTTATTTCAACTTGGTTAAGTGGATTTAAATGATTAAACTGAATATTTTGAACTTTTGTAATGGTAATTACAAGCTAGAATTGGAAGTTAGTTATTCATCTCCTTGAGTCACTATTAATTGGTAGTATGTATATACCAAACAAAATGTTATTTTTTTTAATTAACCTTTATGCTCGAGTACTTTGGGCATTTCTTGTCTCTGTCTGTGCCTTCTGCCAAGCACTAGCACGAGTGAGCTTTCATGACTTGAGTGCAAGTCCATCATCACTCGAGTGAAACAGTGAAAAATCAGCACTTTACTTCTAAAAGGGGATCTTTGGTATAGTTCTTCCAACCCTTTAGGACTTTTGTTAGAGGCAATTGTAGCTTCCTAAAGGACATTAATGATAACCAAATCTAAGTATTGTGAAGTCATTTAAGCATTGGAATAGAGAATAACGCTTCGTCCATAATCATGAATTATAGGATTTGATATTTGCCCTAACCGCCTGAGACCGGCGCCGGAGCAAGCTCGGAAAGACCAAAGTAGTGACTTTTCTCTTGTATCGTGTATGATGCTTGGTATGCATGACTTATCATTTTGTTGTTGTGAAAATTGTGGGCATGAGGCCATTGTGATATTGTGAATGTGATTGTGCCTTAGTGTATTACAGTGTGAGCACTTCAGCATGAGCAGTCATAGGTGGTGATACGTGTCACGCCTACCCCTACCATTGAACTGTCGTTGTAGGTGCCGTGGCTGTGATTTAGAATTGTGAATTTCTACTTTGAGAAACATGCCAGTGTGGCTATGTATTGTGAAATGATTTATATGAAACCCAGCTGTGGTGAAATATATGATGTGAACCATGTTATAGTGCAATACAACATGAGCAGGCGTAAGGGTGATTCACGTCATACCTACCTCTACCACTGCAATTGCTGTTGTGATTGATATGTGTAGTGTTATGATTTGCTTTCATGCTTTTAGGTTGTGCATACTATGGGTGATTTGCTACTACGGGGATTCTTTAGAATCTCACTCTCCCATAAAAAACATTTCAGACAGGGTTGGTGGTTCCTAAGAGAAGCAAGTGACGAATGGCGGATAGAGCTCCGAGCTAGGAGTTTATTTTGGTTTTTGGTTATCATTCTGGACATTTGTATATAATATATTCTAGACCATAGAATGGTATTTGTGTAATCCCCTGGAATAGGAAACTGATCATCAGCATATGTGCCCTGTAAACCCTTTATTAATTAATGGAACCCAAGTGTGTCGGGAATTTACATTGTACTATGATATTTATTGATTGTTTTGGCTGCTGTGAGTAGTTTAATCGGTAGATTTCTGATTAATTTGCTCTGAATGTAAATTTGGGAAATATTGTGTTCTAGGTGTTATACTACCAAAATTGGTTCCAAATGGTAGTTATAACATAATTAAATAGTTAATATAGTGATTAGGAGTAGAAAGGAGCAAGTTTGCGGAGTCAAAATTGAAAAACCCCAACTTTTCCTAGAGAACTTGAGAATTTTGGCCAGGGGCAGAAATAGGGCTAGGAGTTGGATTTTCATGAAGCTAATGATTCCATTGTGTTCAAGATGGAAAATTAGGTGGGGTTACAGTTGAACACTTTTTCAGAAGCCCTAAAAAGCATAATTATGAAAACGCCTTTGAAACCCTAAAATAGGGGCTGCCAAGGGCATTCTAGTCTTTTGGCAATGAATTTGGTAATTTCGAGTTATGAAATGGATTACTTGGGCGAAAATATGTCAGAATAGCCCAAGTCAAAATGTCAAGAAAAGTAGGTATAGCGGGGCTGAGCCGGGCCCATGGGGGCATTTTAGTTAATTTTCATAATAGGCTTATATAACCACTATAAACACTATGGGAGTGCCTAAAATGGGACATGGATGGGTTTTAACCTAATTCTTGTACATTTGATATTTTAGGACCGATTGAAAGTTGATTTTGGCACACTTTATGAGGCACACATTATGCGAGGTGGAAAAATGGTTAAGGTAGTAACTGTCTCCTTCATACCCTATGTAAACTATATATGTGCTTTATGTATGACATTTTGTGTAATATGTATAATGCACTTTCTAACTGGTGCGGGAAAATCACAAGTACCGTCCGGGGGAGCAACACACCAATACCCCAACAGCCGTAAAAAGGGATCCAGTTATGAGAATTTGGTACCAAGAGGGTACACTGCCTAGTCAGGGGACTAAGGTAGGGAAGTTGGGTTTTGACAATAGTTGGTCGTGACTCGGGGTCTTACAGAGGTTGGCCCTGAAATGTGCACATTTCTAGAAACATGTTTATAGTGTAATTATTTTTTTGCATTATATGTGATACCTAGCATAATTATTTGTTGCATTTTATATGATAGATTGTTTGTTACTACTAAGATTCGTTTGAATCTCACCCTTTTTCATGATGACAAAATTCCAGTATGAGCTAGCAGCTTCAAGGGAAAGGCAGTCAATATGGGCAAATAAGGGTGCAAAACCCGAGATTTTAGCTAGTAGTTATATGTGGCCTCTGTTTTGGACAATTTTGGATAGATTGCAAATATTGTAAAACCCTGAGGGGAGTAATCATGTATGTAAACATGTACTTAGTATCAGTATATATGTACTATTTCTATATGCCTGTGGAACTATGTCTTTATCACTCTGCGCGTATCGAAATGTTAAAAGGTGTTGACATTCCGCAAATGAAAAAATTTAGATATTTGGGATCAATTATACAACAAGATCGTGCAATTGATGGAGATGTCAATCATAGAATTCAAGCTAGATGGTATTAATGGAGAAAAGCTACTGGAGTTATTTGTGATCAAAAAGTACCTAATATGGTAAAAGGAAAGGTCTATCACACTGTTATAAAACCATAAATGCTATATGGTAGTGAGAGTGTTAGGCTTTAAAGAGACAACATGAACATAAAACAAGGGGTAGCCGAGATGAGGATGTTGAGATGGATGTGTGGTCATACAAGAAAAGACAAGATTCGTAATACTTATATATGTGAACAAGTTGAAGTGGCCTCTATTGAAGGGAAAATGGTAGAAAGTCATTTGAGGTAGTTTGGACATGTTCAGTGAAGGCCATTAAATGATCAGGTGAGGAGGGTTGATAGAGTAGTATGGAGTCCTATAAAATAAGGTAGTGGAAGGCCGAAGTGAACGCTTAATTAGGTCATAGAGAGAAATCTTTTGATTAATAATATACCTAAAGATATGGCTTTCAATAGAGCATAATGGTGTCGGGTGATCCATGTAGCCAACCCTACCTAGTAGGATAAAGGCTTTGTTGTTGTTGGTAGTTGCTTCCACAAAAAGTGTGTCGAAAGGGAGCTCAACACATTGTATGGATTCTTATGTCTTGGGAATCTAGTAAGGCATAATAATAAAAAGTTGGAAGATAAAATGAGCTATGTGGGCCATAAAATAGGACAAACTAAGTTGCCTTGTTATCTATGACTAATTGTTGAAAGGCAAGTAACTTAATTTTTTCTATTTATACAAATTCAGCTTGCTAAGAAGTATCATGTTATCTAACCTCATTTCAATTTATATATGTTATTATAGTTATCATTGGATCTTGCATGTTGCTTGCCCCTTCTTCAACGTTATCTTTTGGTTTGATTCCTTGGGTAGCAAGACAGACAAAGAGATAAAAACCATTTTCAATACAGAAGTTAATTTGTTTGTAAATCATTTGTTTTTTACTTGACTAAATTGTTTTAATGTCTTCTATAAGTTTCATTTTAATTATAATGTACTTAAGATACACTACTACAAAAAGGGGTTTTAATATCCCTATTTTGGCACTTTTAATTTCCAAAAACTGGGGGACGTCTATGTAGGGGCGTAGTATGTTTTAAGAAAAGACGTCCAAAAAAATGGAACATCTAAAGTGAGACTTTAGACGTCCCAAATTAAAAATTGGGATGTCTAAAGTTAGGACTTTAGACGTTCCAATTCTCAATTTGGGACGTCTAAAGTCCTCTAAGGGGGAACTTTAGACCTCCCAATTGTTAATTTGGGATGTCTAAAGTCCCCCTGTGGAGGACTTTAGACGTACCAAATCGCAATTTGGGACGTCTAAAATCCTCCATAGGGGGACTTTAGACGTCCCAATTCTTAATTTGGGACATTAAAAGGTTTTATTTTTTAAAAAATGATTATTTATATTTTTCATTACTCAGCAAATTAAAATTGTAGAAACAGAATTGAAGATGGATTCATAAACCACAAAATGTCCCTTACAAAATGGTAAGTACATCTAGCACTGCAATCTTTTTACTATATATATGTACAATAACAACAACTCATACAACCTAATATTATATATGTATAACAACAACCAGAAAGTGTCAAAATGTTTTTCACCACACAACTACAAACTAATTGTTTATTCATTTCATCAAAATAAATATACATATGTATTTCCCTCGATTTCCAAGCTTCAAACGTATAAAACAAAAACATTATTAGTATTGCATAACTGCTAACAACTAGTTTATGATTCTGGCAAAAAAAAACAATCAAGGGAAAAACACTCCAATAACTAGAATCATGTAAATAAATTGAAAGCATTATAATAATTTCACATTGCAAGTTTAACTTAATTCTTCATGTAAATTTATATTTAAAAAAACAAACCTAATGAAAGTAGGGGAGAGGGCAGCCAACGGTGTCTATGTGCTTCCAAGGTGGAGAGAAGACGTTGGAGGAGTTGTGTATGCATGGTGGAGAGGAGAGGTACGCTGGAGGCTGAAAGCAATGAAGAAAGTGAGAGGTCTGGCTGGAGGGTGGAGGGGGCAAAAAAGGTGGAGGAGGTGTACGCCGGAGGGTGAGAGCAAAGAAGGTGCTATGAGAATGGAAGGAGGTGGAGGAAAAGGGAATGAAGAAAAGGGAGGGAGGAAGAAGATTGAGGAAGACGAAGTGTAATGAAGAAAAGGGATTAATGAAAAAACTTACCCATGGTGTAGAGAAGACGAAGTCACGGGAATGAAAGAAAAAACGAAATGAAGAAAAAAGAGAAGAAAAGTCATGGGGGATGGGAAAGATGGAAAAGGAGAGATGGGTTTCTGACATGAGAATGAAGAAAAGGGAAGAAAAGTCTCACGCATGTCAAAATTTTTGACATGACTTTAGGTGCCCCAAATTTTTTTGGGACTCCTAAAGTAAGACTTTAGGCGTTCCAAAACCATTTAGGATGCCTAAAGTCTTACTTTAAGCGTCCCAAATCCCATTTGGGACTCCTAACGTAAGTTAAATTTTTTTAATTTACTTTTTGAGAGTCAGCGGAAATCTTTAGGTTTCTCAAATAAAATTTGGGACATCTAAACTCTACTTTAAATGTCCCAATTCAAATTTGGGACACCTAATATTGCGAGTTCACTACTTTATTTACAAAAATGACACCGCCTCTGTTTTAACCTCCCTTTTTAAAAGAGGGACGTCTATTGGGGTAGTAATATCTTCCATCTGTAGTAGTGATATATTATATAATGGGTGGAAAGTACGAAGGTCAAAGTGGTTCGACGAAGTAGTTCCAGCCAAAAGTAAGTTGTTTAAATTCAAGTTTTGTAATTGACAATCACTTTATATATGCGTTTATTCTTTTTTACCATTTGCTTTTGATATATAGTGCCCTCGGCAATCAGGGAAAACGGAGTGCGGCTACTATGTTTTACTATATATGTATAACATCATTTTTAGTGGACTTACTACAAATTTTGAATAGGTAATCATTTCTTGATTCTCAAATGAATTTCATTTTTGTTCTTGTAATTGAATTGTTAGTTATTTAATTCAATTGATTTATTTATATTAACTTATTCTCCAATTTTCATACAGATTTTTGGTAATGATGACGCCTATATAGTCGAAGACATTAATTTGATTTGAGAATTTTTGGCAGGATATCTTTTACAACAGATAGATGATGATGTGTAGAGGTTTCTTTTACATAATGTAGTGGTTTACATAACTTTTAGACACTTGATTATATTTGTTTAAGTTGATCCATGTTTTAGTTTTGGAGTACTTAATAATATTTATGAACTGCTGGGTATATATATATACTTGTTTAGTAGTATATGGTTTTGGGTAATATATGTACATGCATATTTTCTAGGAATTGGTGGTTTTTCAAAGGTTGTGGGAAGAAAATGTGAATAATATATTTAAAATAAAATACTTTCAATTTCTGTTTGCAATGAAACAGTAGCCATCATATAGTTTGATTTGGAGCACTTAATTATATTTATGAACTGCTAGATGTATATATACTTACTTAGTAGTGTTATGTTTGGATAATATACATGCATTTTTTATGGGAACTGGTGGTTTTTCAAAGGCTATCTGAACAAAATGCGAGTAATAGTTTCTTTTTTAAAAATGACTTTCAACTAATGTTTTCTTAAAACATTTGTTGTAATCAACTTACAGCAACTATTTCAAGAAAACATTCATTGAAAGTAATTAACATACAATGACTATTTTTTTTTACAACGATTATTGTTTGAAAACCTTCGTTGTAAGTTAATGACTTACAACAACTGTTTTCTTAAAACAGCCTTTGTAAGTTGATTACAACAATTGTTTTGAAATAGTTGTCTATTTCAAAACTTTCAACGACACTCACATACATGTGCCCCTGAAAATGGTCGCCTAAAGGATATAAAAACGGATGTTAAAAGTGCCTTCCGTAGTAGTGGCAAGGTAATTCAATAATAATAAATCAAATTGTAAATTAATTGAAATTATGTTAGATCTCATGAACAATTTCTACTGTTAAATAAAAGGATTTAAGACTTAAGATAATATCACTAAAGATGAAATATTCTAAGGCATTGTAGCGACAATGAAATTGATTACAAAAAATGTATTGTAGCTTACTCACACAAGATTAAAGAGATAGCGAAAGAATTTGCAAGAGGCTAACTATTGCGAGTTATGGTTCGAAACTTTCAAAACATGAGTTAAAGATGTTTTAGAAATTGTATTTTCAAAATAATTTTAATGTCATTAATTACACATTATTAATTATTTTCAATCAATCAACTTTATTTTAAAAAATTAATAACCGGCAATTAAAAATATAAATGGGATTAGAGATTACAAAGCAATCAATTATGAAAATACAATTTTTAAAATGTCTTCATCAATCCATCAATCCCCATTAAACATAATTTCTAATTAAAAATTAAATGGGATTAGAGATTGTGAATCATTAACAAAGTGTCATTAATGGTATTAAAGTATTTTGAAAATATAATTTTTAATAACTATTGATTAGGTATACGCTACACATTTTTATCAATGTATTAATTATTATTAAAAGTGGAAATCATAAAAAAGGATAGGCTACGGAAGAAAAAGGGGCACCTGGTGGTTGAGAGGCTAATTGTCATGAGGGGGGAGGAGTGTCTCCACTATCCCTTTTCTCCACTTCCTCTCCACTTAATATCTCAATCATTGATAATGTTTTAATGGGTGAGATTTAATGCTATGTAACAATGTTATAATTGTAGGTTTTAATTATATATATTTAATATTATAATACTATTACTCACCCATTAATACATTATTCAATAGTTGAGACATTAAGTGGAGACGAAGTGGAAATGGCAGTTAGTGGAGACACACCCAATAATATTGTTTCAGAAATTGTAGTTTCAAAATACATTATTAATTATAAACAATCAGTTAACTTTATTTTCAAATATAAATAGGATTACTAGTTGCAAATCATTAATAACCGGTAATTAAAAATATAAATGGGAATAGAGATTGTAAATAAATCCATTATGAAAATACAATGTTTACACCATTAAACTCAATCTCTAATTAAAATATATATATATATATATATATGGATTAGAGATTGCAAATAATTAATAATGTACCATTAATGGTATTAAAATTATTTTGAAAATACAATTTTTAATAACCATTAATTAGGTATATGCTGCAAACTTTTATCAATACATTAAATATCATTAAAAGTGGAAATAATAGGTAATAAGGCAAAAATGAGAAATACTGATTGCTAGACCCGAGCTGTCCCATACAACCCATTTTTCACAAGAGCGAGTTTTACAAGATTTCAAGAGTATATTTGACAATTTATATACCTCTCTGTTCTATAATATAAGACACTTTAACTAATTCATGGAAAACATGAAATGATAGTTAACTCAATAGATATGTCATAAATTGATTTTTTTTTCCAATTTTACCTTTATGGGAAAATGTGTTTAAAAATTCAATGAGTGAGTAAAATTATAAATGAGCATTAATTCTAAGGACAAAATTAGAAAATAAGCATTAATTATTTTATAAGTGACTTGTAATTTAGATCAATCCATTATTTTAGAAGCGCTCTATATTGTGGACCGAAGAAAGTATATATATTCCAGTTGGGCAGACAAAAGGCACCTAGTCCTGATGGGTTCACTGGGCTATTCTATCAAAAAGCTTGGGACCTCATTGGAAAGCAGGTATATGAGTTAGTGAAAAACTATTTTCAAAATGGTTTTCCATTAAATTCCTTTAATAAGACTGACCTTGTTTTAATTCTAAAAATTGATTGTCCAGAGTCGGTCAAAAACTATAGACCCATCAATTTATGTAATTTTTCATATAAAATATTTTCAAAAGCGTTGGCCAATAGATTAAAATCACTGCTAGATAATGTAATTGATGAGAGTCCAAGAGCATTTGTGCCAGGAAGACTAATCCAAGATAATATAGTAGTAGTGCATGAAGCCTTTCATCATATGAAAAACAAGAGACAAGGCCGATGTGAAATAGCATTAAAACTATATATGAATAAGGCCTATGATAAGGTGGAGTGGGATTTTTTATGTGCCACACTTTTGAAAATGGGTTTTGATAGAGGTTAGGTAGATAGGATCCTTGATACGAGTTCAAATGATCAATTAAATAGTGCAAGTGTACACTATCGTAATCAAGTAATATAGAAGTGAGTAGAGTATCGTTCCCACGAGGATTGAGCACTAAGTACCAAAATGGGTAATTTTAACTCTATTTAGTCGATCGATTAGTTGGTGATTGAGAGTACAAAATAAAAGAAAGACAATTAAATATGAATGCAGATGATATGAAAGCAAATATGAAAAAAAGCCCTAGAGATTAGATTTCACTTAACAAATTCCGGATTGAATCACTTATCTATTCTAGTCCAATTTATTCCACATGATTAATAGTCGAGTTTCCCTAATTTAATCACTAGCCTCTTCCAAGGTCAAGCAATTCTATAATCAATTGCTAATCCAATATATTCCTATATGAATTTAAGCAATTAATTATGCATTAAGATTTGTGGAACTCAGTAAGACTACACAACTCATATGAATATATTCCTATTTCATATGCAAGTCATGGTTTTAGTCATAGGGTCTACACACATGTATCTCTTTCTGGTCTCAACATGCATATTGAAATCATTCAAAAGATGGCCAGTCAATCAAAAGCATTAAGAATAACAATTAAAACTAAATCATCAAGGAGAAATTCAAACTAGATTTAATAAGTTAAGATTCAATCCGTCATTAGTAAGCTACGTCATCACCCTAGGAAAATGAAAGTTTAGCACATGATGAAATTAAAAACAAAACCAAAATAAATTGACATTATATAAAGCTAGAATGAAAGCCTCAGAAATACTGCATAAACTTGAATATTAAATTCTCAAACATAAATATACAACCAAAAGATGAATGAAAGATGAAGAAATCAAGCCGTCCATTTAGAAGGTAAAACCTTCCATGTAGGCGGCATGCAAAATGCAATACAATCCTAAGCCTTCCAAGATGGAGGCATGCAAAAAGTAATAAAATCCTAAGCCTTCCAAGATGGAGGCATGCAATGCATGAAATTAAATCTAAGAAAACAACACAAAGAACTCAGAAATGTTAGAGAAAGATCTCTCCCAGTCAGAGAAGGACCTCTCCCGGTCGGAGAAGGACCTCTGCTTCTCTTCCTCTCCTCTTCTTTTGAGTATGGCATTGATCTCTATTTATAGGGGAAAAAACGTGTGCTACAGTACTGCTACAGTGATCTGGCGTGTGCTACAGTGCCCTGGCGGCTTGCTACAGTACCGTTGACCTGCTGCAGTGCCGTTGACTTGCAACAGTGCTGGCGGCTTGCTACAGTGCCCGTTGACTGCTACAGTGCCCCTGGTGGCTGCTACAGTACTTTTATTTTTTTATTTTTTGTTTGTTTTTTTTATTATTTTTTTGTGAATGCTGTTTATTCCAAAAACAATATTTATTTATCAATCACACCCAAATTTATTATATTAAACGCAAATATCGTCCATAAAATCATCATATAAAGGAAAATAAATATGTAAATATTTTACTTATCAATCCTATGGTGCCTAAACTCTATTAGTTTCATTGTAATGATGTCTGGAAGGAGAGTAGCAAATGTGATGCCTCAAAGAGGATTGAGACAAGGAGATCCCCTATAACCTTATCTGTTCATCCTAATAAATAATGTTCTATCTAGTTGTATTGAAAGGGATAAGAGAAGAGGGCTATTAAAGGGAATTTCAGCTGCAAGGGGTGTCCAAAGGTTACTCAGTTTTTTTTGCAGATGATTCAGTATTCTTTCTACAGGCTAAGAATGACTACTGCAGGAACCTAAAAAATACTATTGATGATTATTGTAAGGCTTGCGGCCAAGCAATCAATGTAGGGAAATCCTGTTTGTTCTTTTCCAAGAATACCTCTAACATATTGAGGGAGGAAATAGGACAAATTTTTCAGATTCATGTAGTAGACATTCCTGGCAATTATCTGGGGTTACCAATTACCTGGGGCAGATCCAAGATGGATGCCTTGAACTTTGTACTAGATAGAATGGAGAGAAGGGCTTAGGGGTGGAGGAGAAATATGCTATTAGAGGCAGGTAGAGAGGTTCTGATTAAATCAATAGCTAATTCAATTCCAGTGTATTTGATGTCCTGTTTCCTATATCCAAAGAGTGTACTAAAATGGTTAGATGGGATTGTGTCTAGATTTTGGTGGAATAGTGATGATGGGAAAAGGAAAATTAGTTGGGTATCGATGGACAAAATAAAGAGAAACAAGAATGAGGGGCGATTGGGATTCAGGGATCTTGAGGCTTTCAATATTGCACTTTTGGCTAAGCTAGGTTGCAGAATTCTTCAATATCTAAATCCAATATGGGCTAAAATTCTCAAAGCTAGGTACTTCCCGAAATGCTCATTCTTAGAAGCTAAAAACGGTAGAACTCCGTCGTGGTTATGGTCTAGTATTTTAGAGGGGAGGAGAGTGCTGGAGAATTAGGTTTTATTGAGTCTAGGCAACAGAACTCAAGCTAGAGTCTAGAGGGATCCTTGGCTAAGGGAAATGACTGGGAAAAAATTGTTGTCTCCATGCCCACATGAGACATTTAAGGAGTTCAGAGTGGCTGAGTTAAGAAGGGAGGGGAGGTGGAACTTGTTGTCTATTGAAGGATGGATTTTAGAGGCTGAGAAGGAGGCCATTAGAAATACGTTAGTGTCTCCAAACAATAGAGAGGATAAGTGGGTATGGACGGGGGGCAAAAGAAGTGTAAACTTGGTGAAAGAGGGGTATGAGAGTGCCAAAAGAAATGTCCTAGGAAGAGTAGAAAACATCCCATCCACTTCCAATAATTTTCATAGGCAAGCTTGGAAGGAAATCTGGAATTTAAAAATGCCCCCAAAGGTCAAGAACTTCATATGGAGACTGATGTCTAATGCCTTACCCACATTAAAAAACTTGTCAAGATGAAATTGTTGTGCCATAGAACTTTGTTTAATTTGCCAACAATCATCTGAATCCATGGAATATCTATTCTTTTTTTGTGAGTAGGCTAAATTAACTTAGTTTGGAAGTAATCTTTCTTTCAAAGTGGAGGATATTGAAAGTTTTGATTGCATACAATGGATTAGAAGTTGTCTTACCGGACAAACCTTTTCTCAGTGGCAGAAAGCACTATAGTCTATGATGTTATGACAAATCTGGAAGGGCTGTAATGTATTTCTGTTTGAAAACTTGACCCCTGACCTGATCTTTACTTTTTCCCAGGCTAGCAGATTGCTAAATGAATTTTGGGATGCTAAGGAGTGGTCCAGCTTGGAGAAACAACCAGATATGCAGAGAGAGGCGATTTGTAGAAAGCAATAGGCATGGCAACCTCCAATACGTAATGCTATCAAGATTAATACTAATTGTGCTTTTTCAGAGTTGGAAAACAAAGTAGCGGTTGTGTGTGTAGTAAGAGATTTAAATGGGTGGTTACTAGATGGGACAACACGTATTGTGAAGGCTAGTTCATCCTTAATGGCTGAAGGGTTGGTACTCCTGGATGCCCTACAATATGTTCATAAAAACCAGCTAGATGAGATACAATTTGAGTCTGATTGCCAATTGTTAATTAATTGTATCTGTAATGACTCTCCTCCAAATGATTGGAGATGCAAAAATATCCTTGAAAGTATTCAATATTCAAGGAAACTAATAGGGAACCATTCTTGTAATTGGATTTCCAGGGAAGCGAACTTAGTAGCCGACTAGGTTGCTAAAGTTACACTATGAGGGTCTTGTCCACTGGATTGGATTGTGAGAACTCCGGAGCTGTTAAGGAATCTGTTGGATAGAGATGCAAGAGCTAGACCAAGAGCCCCTGACTAGGAAGCAGTTTTGAATGCAATATATTACTACATGTAGCTTATTTGTAATTTCTATATGTTGTAATGGTACTGATGTAATTTTATTCACCTTAAGTTAATGAAATATCTCTTTCACTTGGCAAAAAAAAGAGTCTAGAAAGATTTGCTTTATCAACTAAAAGATTATTTTTTTCACACCGCAGAAAGATAATTTTATATTACAACTTCCCCTTGTGTCACAGTTTTTGTTGTAGTGACTAATTGGTTGTTGTAAAATGATTGATGGGATCCTTACGATACCGTTGAAAAATCTTGTTTCCTACATTAATGAGTAGGGTAGGTAATTGGTACAAACCACTACTACAAAAAATAGATTTTATGTCCCTAAAGGACGTCCCTTTTTAAAAAAGGGAAGTAAAAAACAAAGGCAGTGACATTTTTTTAATTATGAGTGAGAATTGAATAGCTTTAAATATCTCCAATTTAAATAAGGATGTCTAAAGTGTGACTTTATAGACTTTAGACGTCCCTATTTGAATTGGGGACATCTGAAGTAAAAAAAAAAAATTACTTTAGATGTCCCCAATTCAAATAGAGACGCCTAAAGTTACATTTTAGATGTCCCTATATACATTGGGGACGTCTAAAGTTTTTTTACAAATTTTTTTTAAAATCAAGGACACCCTTTGGCGTCCCTCATATATATCAGGACGCCCTTGATATATCATCAGGGACGCCATTTGGTGTCCCTAATATTATATTTTTGGTGTCCCTGATGATATATCAGGGACACCCTTTGGCATCCCTATATATATTAGGGACGCCAAAAGGTGTCCTTCATTGAAAAAAAAATTGACATTAGACGTCCCGAATACATATAAAGATGTCTAAAGTGTGACTTTAGATGTCCCTATTTGAATTGGGGATGTCTAAAGTAAAAAAAAATAACTTGACAACTTTAGGTGTCTCTAGATTAAATTTGGGATGTCAAAAACAATTCAAATTTTTACTGACAGTCTTTATTTATCAGTTTTATACTACTTTTACACTCATCTTTCTCTTACCATCACCGCAAATACAAGAAAAGCCAATACCACCATGCCTTTTAACTCTTGCTTCTTCTTCTTTATATGCTATTTTTACTCTTGCTTCTTCCTTTCTCTCTCTTTTTTCACCTCTTGATCTGTTATGCTTTCTTACCATTTTTTATTATTGTATCCTCTTTCTCTTTTTTCTTTGGGTTTCCCTTCTATTTTATCTTCTAACTCATGTTGTTATGGCTTGTAGAATAAGACTCTGAAACATGCTTCATGGCCACATTCTAGCTGAGAAAACGAGGTTCATCTCTCCCGGTCGCTCTTCTTTATTCATTATTATGAGAAAATGAATTTCAATAATAGAAGGAGATAAGTTTTTTACATCTAATTCTTCTTATTGTTTTTATCATCTGCCTACGAGATTTCAGCTTTGGAGTTATTATTGTGTAGATTTTAGATTTAGATTTCAGATACTAGATCTATAATTTTATTGACGATGATCTATAATTTCTAGTTTTATATATTGTTTAGTCCAGATCTGTAATATAATAAATGATTTTTTAAAAAGAAAAAAAAAGCACTTTAGACGTCCCCATTTTAAATTGGGGACGTCTAAAGTGTCAGTGTAGCACTTTAGACGTCCCTTTTTAGAATAGGGACGTCTAAAGTCCAGACTTTAGACGTTCTTTTATCTACGGCCATTATTGCCATTTTTTACTACGTCGCTCACATAGATGTCCCCTTATTTTCAAATGTTAAAAGGTCTAAAAAAGGGGACGTTAAAAAGGTTTTTTTGTAGTAGTGAACCATAGACTCCAAGTCAATGTTATTCTTCTTAGCCAAGCCGTGAATGTTTTTTTTATAAGGCCAATAATTGGGAAGTACATTACACTAGGAAACTAAGAGAGGCCCACTATTAGTGATATCCTCCCTCAGAAACATCATACATCCTGGGTGAGGAAACGGAAGAGACACTAGCCCTCCTATCAACTGCCAAGCCGAGAATGTTAAATTGAGTTTCTTAGCCAAGCCGTGAATGTTAAATTGGGTTGGGCCAATTTTCTTTAGGTTACAATATA
Organism: Inga laurina; assembly: GCA_963855925.1. Taxonomy (NCBI): domain Eukaryota; kingdom Viridiplantae; phylum Streptophyta; class Magnoliopsida; order Fabales; family Fabaceae; genus Inga; species Inga laurina. Next base: position 49,825,564 of record OY979701.1, on the reverse strand, counting down.
GTTTTGGTCATTTAAGTTTCTATCAAGTTTCATTTAAATCCTTTAATACCACTAAAAAATTGTAAATATATAACACTCAATACTTAATAGTTAGGGTTAAGCAGCGAAAATGCCCTTCAAGTTTTCGCCCAAGGGCTATAAGTGTCTGGAAGTCCTCGAGGGGGCATTTTTGCCCTGGAAGTTTAAAAATGGGGTAATTTTGCCCCTCAGTTAACTTACCAAATGGTTAACATTTGTTGACCAAAGTCTACATGCTTACGTTGCATCCAACGTGGCATCCACCACACCTTTTTTCACGTAATATTTTTAAGGGGCAAAAATGCCTCAGAAGTTTCCACTGATGGGCACTGGGTGTCTAGAAGTTTTCTATGGGGCAATTTAACATACCCAAACGATCAACATTTGTTGACTAAATTCTGTAGAGGTGGTATGCCTACGTGGCATCCACCTCACCTTTTTTCAATGTTATACTTTTCATAAGAATAAATTAAAAAAAAAAAACTCAAGGTCGTGGATTGTGCAACTCTTCAATTTGTCCCTCTGATTCATCCAGAAATTTTCATCCAAAATAATTAAAAGACAACAAATCGATCTCCCTTACTAAAATCTCAAAGTGACCTAGGGGTTGTATCTACCAACAACGATTTTGAGCTTCCAGTTACTGGAAATGATGGGCTTAGTTTGGTTGGTAAGCTGGGTCTTCTCCGGTGACACTTCTTTGACGATTTTACTTCTAAGTTTAGAGAGAAATGAGAGTCAACAAAATGGAACCCAAATCAACCCTCAAACACATGGTTAATTGCAGCCAACTTTCACCGATTTGTAAAGTTTAATTCTCTATCTCATATGGGGAGCACTAAGGAAAGGTCTGAAGAAGGCTAACTTTACTAAATTCTTATTCAATTACTCACCCAACAAGAGAAAAAAAATGAATACAAGAAATTGCACCTAAGGGAGATCTAACTTTTTCTAAGTTTTTTGGATGAAAATTTATTGGTGAATCAGAGGGATAGACTGAAGAGTTTCACAATCCACGACCTTGAGTTTTTTTAATTTATTCTTATGAAAAGTATGACATATAAAAAATGTGAGGTAGATGCCACATAAGCATGCCACCTCTGTAGAATTTGGTCAACAAATGTTGACAGCTTAGGTATGTTAATGAAGGGGCAAAACTGCCCCATTTTTAAAACTCCAGGGCAAAATTGTCCCTCTAGAAAACTTCCAGACACCCAGTGTCCCTCAGTGGAAACTTTCGAGGCATTTTTGCCCCTTAAAAAATATGACGTAGATGGTGAGGTGTATGCCATGTAGGCAAGCCACCTGTGCAAACTTTGGTCAACAAACGTTGACCATTTGGTAAGTTAATTGAGGGGCAAAATTGCCCCATTTTTAAACTTCCTGGGCAAAAATGTCCCATCGAGGACTTCCAAACACCTGTAGCCCCTAAGCAAAAACTTCCGGGGCATTTTTTTCCCCTAACCCTAATAGTTATAACAAAGAACTATTAAGAATGTTGAGGCGAAGTCCACACAAAAATATACAATGCTAATACTTAATGGGTAAATAGAAAAACCATCATGTATTGAAAGGTAGAATTCGCAAAAACAAATACATAATGATTATAATGATCAACTGTAAAGTATGATTTCTAAATACATGATGATAAAATATGATAACCATTGAGTAAAAGGAGGCATATTTTTGTTTTTAAGAAAATATTTACAATAATACTTGATAGTTGTTCACAAGGAACTATTTAGTATTTTTTTTATGGGAAAAAATTTATTTAACAATGCTTGAAAGTTTTTCACAAAGAATCGTTAAGTATTCTTTAAGGAGAAAAAAATTTATTTGACAATACTTGAAAGCTGTTTACAAAGAACCATTAGGTATTTATTAATAGGGTTGAGGGGCAAAAAAGCTTCGGAAGTTTTTGCCCAGGGGCTGTGGGTGTCTAGAAGTCTTTGAGGGGGCATTTTTGCCCCGGAAGTTTAAAAATGGGGCAATTTTGCCCCTCCATTAACTGACCCAAACAGTCAACGTTTGTTGACCAACTTTTGTAGACGTGGCATCCAACGTGATATCCACCTCACTCTTTTTTCATGTCATATTTTTAAGGGGCAAAAATGCCCCAGAAGTTTCCATTGAGGGGCACTGGGTGTCTAGAAGTTTTCTAGGGGGCAAAATTGCCCCAAAAGTTTTAAATATGGGGCAATTTCACTCCTTTATTAACATACCTAAACAGTCAATGTTTGTTGACTAAATTCTTCAGAGGTGGCTGGCCTACGTGGCATCAACCTCACCTTTTTTCAATGTTATACTTTTCATAAGAATAAATTAAAAAAAATCAAGGTAGCTAATTGTGCAACTCTTCAGTCTGTCCCTATGATTCACTCAAAAATTTTCATCCAAAAAACTTAGAAGAAGACATATCAATCTCCCTTACTCAAATCTCAAAGTGACCTAAGGGTTTTATCTATCAGCGACGATTTTGAGCTTCCAGTGACGGGGAGTGATGGGCTTAGTTTGGCTGGTAAGCTGGGTCTTCTCTAGCAACACTTCTCCGACAATTTGACTTTTTAGTTTAGAGAGAAAGGAGAGTCAACAAAATCGAACCTAGATCAACCCTCAAACACATGGTTAATTGTAGCCAACTTTCACCGATTTGTAAAGTTTAATTCTTCATTGCATCTAGGGAACACTAAGGAAAAGTCTGAAGAAGGATAACTTTACTAAATTCTTATTCAATCGCTCTCATACAAGAGGAATAAAAACAAATGAATATGAGAAATTGCACCTAGGGGCGATCTAATTTTTTCTTAAATATTTGCCTACTAAAAAATCTCAGGGGAAAGCACTTTTTTAGATACGATTTTTTGGGTTTGAGTCTGAAGGGGGGATTGAGTTTGAGGGATCACACAATCTAGGAGAGCAATATGAATTTGTGTTTTTAAAATATTTTTTTGCTAAAAAATTTAAGGGGAGCGATTTTTTGGATGCAAATTTCTGAGTGAATCAGAGGGATAGACTGAAGAGCTGCTTAATCAGCAACCTTCAGTTTTTTTAAAATTTATTCTTATGAAAAGTAAGACATGGAAAAAAGGTGAGGTGGATGCCATGCAAGCATGCCACCTCTACAGGTTGACCGTTTAGGTATGTTAACGAAGGGGCGAAATTGCCCCATTTCTAAAACTTTTGGGGCAATTTTGCCCCCTAGAAAACTTCTAGACACCCAATGCCCCTCAGAGGAAACTTTTGGGGCATTTTTGCCTCTAAAAAATATAACATGGAAAAAGGGTGAGGTGGATGCCATGTTGGATGCCACGTCGACATGTCACGTCTGTAGAAGTTGGTCAACAAACGTTGACCATTTGGGTCAGTTAATGGAGGGGCAAATTGCCCCATTTTTAACCTTCCGAGGTAAAAATGGCCCCTCAGACTTCCAGACACCCACAGCCCCTAGGCGAAAATTTCTGGGGCATTTTTGCCCCTTAACCCTTATTAATATAGTAAGGAAAATTTATTTGACAATATTTGAGCAATCTTCACAAATAACTATTAAGTATTCTTTAATATAAGAATGTGAGATTCTGAAAAATGTCCAACCCCTTCTCAAACATTTTTTGAGCTTCCCTCATGGTTCTCATACTCATTTTTTGATGGGTTTTGCTCTACCACTGTGGGTCTCATCCTCCACCACTATCATGGGTCTTTACCCTAAAGTTCCTTTCTCTCGTGATTCTTCTTCATTTACCCTTTCACTTTTTTTTTCAATTAACATTTTTAGTTTCATTTTATTTATTTATATAACGAGAGGTCACTAGTTGAGGCTCAAGGTTGTCGATTGGGATTATCAAAGAAGAAGAATGGCAGACCAAAAACAATATCTGATTTTTTATAATGGTCATTGGTTTGAAGATGAAAACAAAGAAAAAAAAGTGGGACAAAAGTAGAGAGCACGGAAAGACGATGAGGAAAAATGCTGAAATCTTTTTTCTGTTGTTTTAGAGTAGTGAAAATAATTTTAATTGCACTAGATAATATAGACTAAAAATGCCAAAATTTAACTTAAATAAATCAACAGAAATAACGATAAAATCAATTGCAATTTTTTCTTATAATTTTTATCAACTAATTAAATCACGATCTACTTGAACGTCGTTCCCACACTTTAGCAATGCAATTTGTATGTTGAAATTAGGTTTGTTGAATCATTTTTCGATATTTTCTCAAGTTTTTATATTTGCCCATTTTTACTATATTTATATTCCATGTTTTGCTTAATTTTTTAAATTTGCTTATTTTTACTATATAAAAATTCTAATTTTCATATATATATTATTGTTTTGAAGTTAAAGGATGTGTGACTGGAATTCTAGGAGTACTGATACGTAATCTAAGGACAATCTACAACCAAAACATTCACGAATATTGAGAAATATTTTATTAGTAGACTTTTTTTTTTAGAATTAAAAAATTATAAGATAATGATGTTCTATTGTGACATTGTTCAAGTGATTTTTAAAAAAAAAAATTGTATGATTTATCTATAATGTATTGAATTTTAAATACTATAAATATAAATTTTTATTAAATATTATTATCTTTTTATTATGTCTTATATAAAAAATATTAATTGTAAAACCCAATAAAGAAAATAACAGAAAATAACTATATATAATAAAATAAATAAATACACTTCATTTTATTGCTGTTAAAAAAGAACCGTTAATTAAGGTAATCTTATTTGATGGTTATTAATAAAGAACCATTAAGTATGTCCTCAATAGATAACGGGAATTGAATTAAAACTGTTATGTATATATATATATATATTACTAAATACATTACTATTCGGAACCAAATATATAACGACACCATACATAACGATTTGGACCATGATGTATTGTAAAAAATAAGCGTGATGTACAGCATTTTTCTATCGCAGTATAAGTTTATGAAGTATAATTTTAGTCCTTTAAATATTACTAATAAAATTATCATTAAACAGTCATTAAATGCTAAAAAAGCATGTTTAAAGTTTAATTATGGAAAATAATAATTTTTAGGAAAAATGAGAAAAAAAGAACTTTAAAATTATAAAACCCCAAATCAGGTTTATTCCTAAGAATTGATAAGGGAATGACAAGACTTGATAAGTAATCTACAACTCATTTTATGGAAAATACCTAATTTGAGATTTTTTAATTTTAAAGTTCTTTTTCTATCATTTTCCTTAATTTTTATATGTTAAATTAAAATAAAGAAAAAAAAGGAATCTTCTTCCCTTCTAAATGTGATGTCCCATTTTAATTGGGGAAGGGAATAAAAGATGCCTTATAAGGGTATGAATACCTCCTCTTTCTATGCCTTTTAAAACCGTGAGGGATGATGGGAGCCCCAAAGCAAACAATATTGAGAGTGAGACTTTAAAATGTTACAATGACATTGGCATCTTCAAGAGATAGCCGATTAAGATTAAATGACTAAAAGTACACTATAAATTGAAGGGGCTAAAATAAAACCTAATAAAAATTTGAAGTGAAAAAAATGTTCTTTATTTTTAAAATTAAGCCTGAATTGAGTTGGGCCAATTTTCTTTATTTTTTTAAAATTATATAACTCAAATAGTTACTAACATATCTACATAAACAATTATTGCCCAAACATATTTAAACGAACCTAATTTTTAACAATTTCAATGGAAATTCTTGTAAAAATCAAAGAGACTAAAAAGAAAGTGAAACAAATACATATAAATTCGATCCGCTCTATTTGTTAATTTTGTATTACAGATTTTTGTAAATTGCTAAATGATGTTGCTTTAGCATTTTAATTTAATAATTGATATTAATTTCAAGGAGCAGCCACCTGCATTGATCAAAACAAATTTAAGGGGTCATGAAGGAGAAGTGGAACAGACGGCCAAAAAAAATGAAGGAGAAGTGGAACACGCAATATAAAAAATAGGAAGTCAAGAAGGAAAAAATAAAGAGAAAAGGAAAAGAAAGATGGAAAGAGACAGGATGGAACAGATTGAAAATATATATTTGATGGAGAAAGAAAAGCTGTTAGATTGCTGCGGGGGGGGGGGGGGGGGGGGGGGGGGGGAATGAGAAAGAGACGGTGGGAGAGGTGTGAAAGAAAAATAAATTTTAAATTGGGAGAATTTTAATTATATCCGCCGGTTAAAATACCGAAATCCTAATTTAAGTCTACACTTTTACAAATTTCTAATTAAAACAAGAGGCTCAATTAGGAATTTCTGAAAGGTAAAAGACTAAACGACCCCTCTATAGTTAAAAAGGAAAATTAATCCCAGGTGTACCTCTGATTTCGGTTTTGATCTTTTCAATCAGATTTAATTGCGATTTCCCCCTTGTTTTTAGTTTGTTTGTTTGTTTTTTGTTTTTAGGTAAACACAATTAGGAAAGATGAAAAATAATGGAAGTCTGTACTTCCATCCCATGGGAATAAAGTCGCGTTCATCTTTGCTTCCAAAAGACTTGGTTTCTCTCGTCTGCTCTTTCCATCCATTTCCCCTCTAGTACTTCTCCTCCACTACTCATCTTAACTATTATGTTGAAATTTAAGTAGCTCAAATTTAATGTTTTATAAAATTTTTAATAAAATATCAAATTATTAAAAATAAATAAATAATTTGTTAAAAATACCAAATTTTAGTCATGATAATTCAGAACCGCAATTAAAATAAATAAATACATTTTTAAAATACTAAATTTTCTTTTTTAATAATAAAGGGGCATTTTGGTCTCTTAACGGAATTTAGAAATCCTTGTTGAGCCTCTTATCCTGGTTAGGAATTTGTTCAAAATGTAGGCTAGATTCTAGATTTTGGTAGTAAGGGTTAGAGTGCATCCAACACACTAAATCATTTTTTCAGGTGTAACCATCACCTTAAAGTACTTTGTGGTGCATCCAGCACCCTGAGGTATTTTTTAGGTGTGTGCAACCCCTTAAAGTAATTTTTTTTTTGTGTGCATCCAATACCATGAAGTACTTTTTTCAGGTGTATTCAATGCCTTAAAATATTTTTTTGGTGAATCTAACACTAAGGCAAAAAAAAAACTTTTGGGTGCTAGACACACCTAAAAAAAATATTTCAGGGTGTTAGATACATTGCAAAATATTTCAAAGTGCTGGATATACCTTAACCCTTTTGCTATCTCAACTGAATTTTATTAGGATTCTCCCTTTTAAAATTTACATTAGTTTATTGAAATATATATTTTTATCTTGATTATATATTTTGGTTGGTTTATAAAAATAAAATCTACATGCTTTTATTTTAGAAGTTATCAAAATATTTAAACCTGGTTTGATATAGATAATATCTAAATCACTTCATAAACTAATCTCAATATATTTTATCATCTCTATAATTGTCATAAAATGTCATTTTTAATCTATCCATTCCCTTTGATTGTACCCTTTGGCAACTAACCTTGCCTTGAATTTGTCTGATGTTGCATCTACCTTGCATTTATCCTTGAACACCAACTTACAACCTGTTGGTTTTTTTCCCTTGGGTAGGTTTACTATAGTCCAGATTTTATCGTGTTGATCCCTATAACTGTATACATGTGTGTCACTATCGAATACCCTAATGGTTGTACATTATGATTAATAACAAAGGGATCAATTGTTCCTGTGTTACCTACTCTCCCTTGATGGGCAGATTGAAGACCATAAAAGGGGAATTTATTTTCAAGGAAAGTAACATGCTTAGTGACAATCTAAGATTTAGTTTTGATGCTGTATAAAAGATATGTCTTGTGAGTGGTTCGATAGCCTAGAAAATCACAAGATTCAGCCCCAGTACAATTTATATTCAGAGCAAATGGCAAACAGCCAAACACTCTTAAGTGATCTAAAGATTGGGGTTTTCCATGCAACAACTCATAAGATGTGGTATAACCTAAATTTTTGGAAGGAGTCCTATTAATTAGATAAGCCCCCAAAACTTTATAGGAAGGTTAAATTGGAACATAACATTTCTAGCAACATTTAAAAGATGTCTATGTTTATGTTCAACCACACCATTTTGTTAAAGAGTAAAAAGGCAAGACCTTTGATAAATGATACACTTATCATCAAGAAACTGTTTTACCTCTTGTTTTTGCATATTTCACCTCTCAATATATGACGGTTCTTCTATTTAACCATTAAGTATTAGCATTATACGTTTTTGCATAGAGTCCGTCTCGACATTCCTGATGGTTTTTCTCTATACACTACAAAAAATTCGACTTTCAGCGGCGACAAAAGTCGCCACTGAAAGTCTGAAAGTCGCCGCTAAAAGGTTTTTAGCGGCGACTTTTTGTCGCGGCTAATACGACCGTCGCGAATACTTTTGGCGGCGACATTTTTTAGTTGCCGCTGAAAGTAGACAATCAGCGGCGACATTTTTGTCGCCGCTGAAGCATGTATCAGCGGCGACATTTGTGTCGCCGCTGAATCATTTTTCAGCGGCGACTTTTGTCGCCGCTGAAGCATTTTTCAGCGGCGACTTTTTGTCGCCGCTGAATCATTTTTCAGCGGCGACATTTTTGTCGCCGCTAAAGCACGTATCAGCGGCGACATTTTGTCGCCGCTAAAGCACGTATCAGCGGCGACATTTTGTCGCTGCTGAAGCACGTATCAGTGGCGACATTTTGTCGCCGCTGAATCATTTATCAGTGGCGACAAAATGTCGCCGCTGAAGCACGTATCAGCGGCGACATTTGTCGCTGCCGAATGTGACAATTTTTTTTTAATTTTTTTTTCCGTTTTTTTAGTGTAAATTGCTAGCATTAAAACCTGTACTGTATTGATAAGGATTAAAATTAATTTTAAACTAACAATGTAATAATTAACAATCATACAAACACAATCCTTTAAAAGTAACACCTGATAGTCACAATTCTTGAAAATTAACATCAAGTATAATTTAAAACAAGGTCTAAAGATTATTCATTGGAAATATCAAACATGAAAGCTATGAAGAAGGATCAGCTGGTGGGACAGCAAGAGTAGATGAAGTAGGAGCTGCTAGTTGCCCCTGTTGCATCAAGATAGCTAGTTGAGCATGTATTCTCTGCTCCATTTGTTCCATCTTGTGCTCGAATTGTGCACGCTCTGCTTCTATCTTTGCACGTTCTTCTGCAAGATTTGCTTCCATCTTTTCACGCTCCTCCTGTATCTTTGCACGTTCTTCTGCAATATTTGCTTCCATCTTTTCACGCTCCTCCTGAAATTTTTTATCAAACTCCTCATGCAATTTAGTACGCACATTCTCTACAGCTGAATTATCATTGGATTGAAAGCGATCTCTCTTCCTCAAAGGCTCTGCTCCATACCCTTTTCCTCTCACATACCCTGATCTCTCACCAAGAACTGCTGTCAATATCTCATCAGATGTCATTCGAGCATCACTCTCTAGCTCTTGTTGTTGCTGGTGGAGAAGGTCTTGCAAGTCAGCCTACAATTATAGTATGAAACAGATGAGTTAAAAACTTTTTGAACTTAGTCTAACATATAAATTAAAACACAACGCATACGTGAATTTGCTCAGATTGTGGATCTGCCCACTCTAACTGTCTATCTGCCGTTTTCCTAGTGTGTGTGATCTGCCAAAACTGGTCAGGGGGTGCAGGTTGTCCAGTAGTGGGGTCCGTCTACAGAGCATAATATACAAAGACGACAGATGGTACAATTTAAAATAAAAAAGGATTCAAAACATAAACTAAAGTGAAGAGAGATTGAACTTACTATAGCGAAGTTAATCTCCTCAAATGATCGAGAACCACAAGTATGCTTTGTTACTTGTTTTTCTCGGTTGTTCTTGTTTCTTTTACTTTTTTTCTACAAAAAAAATTAGTAACAAGGAATTAATGACTAAAATAAATATTTGATCCCTTTAAAAGGATATAATGGTACCTTAAACACATCAGTCTGAAAGTATGTTAGTAACAACGCCCAATCTTCAGAACTAAGATTTTGAGGAGGATTAGCAAGCCTATCCTCATCAGAAGTATATCTGTTATAGTGCTTGTGCAAGTTGGTCTTCCAATTTCTAAAGGCATTTTGCAAGTTCAATGTTATAGTTTTTTTGAACTTCTCTTCATTGATTGCATCAGTTGGTTCAAATTTGTCCTAAAAGACATAAAAACATAAATATTGGTTATGAAAACAATAAACAAAGATATATATAAATATGTGGGAAGAGTGTACCTTTACTTTCAAAATCATCTCATCTTTATATCGTTCATAAATGTTCTTCCACTCAGCACCATAACGAAAAGAGATTGTGGTCCTAACAACATAACCACAATAATTAACTAGACTTCTCGCTTCTGCACCTACTGCTCTGTTCAGGTAGTTTGAAAGTTTCACTGGTATCTTTGCTCCAAATCTGGTCCTCAAGTCCACTTTAAAATATTTGTACACTCCTCTACCCTTTTTGATAGTATGAGAGGAGCCTATAATTCATGTGAAAGAATTAAAACAATTACAATTTACATGTAATGTGCAATAGTTATTTGTATGATATAAAATTGAAACAAATTTACCTGCACTACTAGCTTGAGTAGAGATATCCTTTTAGATTAGAGAGAAGGAGATCTAACTTTCTTAAGCACAACTCCAGAATTTCACATTGTAATGCACACTAGGCAGAATTTTTTTTTTTAAGCACAACTCCAGAATTTCACTGACAAACTAATATGCTGAAGCAAAATGCTTAAGTGATATGAGACAGCAAAAATGTGCATTTTGAGATGCTAAATATAATGAAACAAATGCTCAATTTTTTTTCCTTTTTCAATGACTTAGCTTTTAATTGAAATGCTGCAACCACAATGCCTTTCTTAGCAAAGTTCTTACAATACAAGAATTAACTATAGTAAAATCCAAATTGTAGACCCAAGAATGAATGCCCAGCAACTAATTCATAGAGGAAACCAATTTGATGCAAAATGATAGCAAGCTTGAAATCCATGAGGTTGTAACAATACTAAGTGGGTTGGAGAAAAAGCTACTGATTATATGTGAAACACAATAGTTCTTTTATTACTTCTATTACAGTCAAACGCAAATGATTAAGTGCTCCATCAAAATTCAGAATTCATAAAGGTACATACATACATGACATGATGGGTTATGGATTAACCTATCAAGACAATGGATACGTGGCATTCAATTCACTACAAAAGATAGACACAAAAGAAGATAAAGGGAAGTGGCATGAAAAGAAGATTCCAACCTCAGCCTTGCAAGTTGTTGATAAATAACTAATAACAACATGGTTTAGCAAATTTCACAATTATATAATGACATGAGATAATTTTGAATCTTCTTATTTATTTGATTTGGTTGCAGATTTTCTTTCTAGAAACAATATGCAATGATGTTAACATAATTGAAAGGAATATACTACTAAAAATTCAGCAAAGTCCTGACTATGCAGAAGAGTAATTTTTCTTTTAAAACCAGCTGTGACGTTTTATCTTGATCGCCATTATGATGACTACAAACAATTTCCTTTTGCAAACCAGAATGTTCAGAGACTTCAAAAATCACCTTGTCAATTATGAGAAGGCTGAGTTACAGAACAGAACAACAGCCACGCACACCAAACAAAATAAGAAAACAAAAGCATGACTTGGGACATATATTTCTTTACAAATTTGCGCACCCAAAAAAAAAAAGTCGACTGCCATTGTTTCAAGTCAAACAATAAAGTAATTTAACTCTTCAATAGCATTACAAGGTCAAAAATTTTTATGAAGTGCACTACCAAAATAATCAGTAGAGGCTGGAATTTGAAGAAAATCAGTACCCATGGCAACATTATAGAGGTGTTTCTTCATTATAAGTACCGACCCCAGTTCAAAATTTTTCCTTTGTAAGATACAAACAATGAGAGAGATTTTAGGGTTCAAGGAAGGAGACCCAGAAAAGAACAATATAATAGAGGAGATAACGATGATACCTCAAGCTGACGGCCACCGCTATAGTCGACGGCTGAACGGATCTGAGGTCCTTTGGCGCCACTGACGAGAAACGAGAGCTTCTAGCGCGGCAACGATAGCAATGAAATATTCGCTGGGAATCTGCGCATATGTGTTAGTGGGGTTATAGAATTTTAAAGATTAAAAATTATAGAAATATTATTAGTTTCTAAAAGGGTATCAACTAACAACTAGCTCAATTGGCATGAGTATTGGCGTGAGAATTTTGTTGAAATGCCACAGCTGGTGTTCGAATCCAAGCTTGGCTTGCTTTAAGAAATGTTTTTTCATATTTTTTTAATAGTTAGCATCACTTAAAAAGTAACATTAAATTGCACTGGGAAGAATCGAACCCGGAACCCATCATTTGCTTGACTAGCCATAGTATACCACTTGACCAAACCCATTTAGTTGATGAACTTTTACAACAATAATAATAACATAAAGAAGTGGACGGCTTCTTTATTTTAATAAGAACTTGAAAGCTGACAGAAGCTTAGGAAACTTTTGCAAAAACAAACCAAAGATGCCAGCAATAGTTTCTAATCAGTCCATTAGGATATCAAATATTATCTTTTTTTTTTTATGTTTGACAAAATATATAATAATTTAACTTGTTTGTATTGAGAGGCAATATTATGAAGGAAGCAGGACCAATCAACATATCCTTCACCATGCCCATGTACAACGCTTCAAAGCTTCAGGTAAAATGTTGAAAATTCTTTTGAAGCTACGTTTTAAATTTACTTGGTGTTAATTGGCTGACCATCCCCCTTTTTTTAAAAAAAAAATAACTTTTTTTTACCAAATAATTATATTTTGGGGAAATTATTTTTATAAATTTATTTATAGTATTTAATTACAATTATTATATGTTATATTTCAATTTATTTATTTCACAATTAAATTCTAAGCCTCCATATTAATTATAGCTTCTAGTGCTTACTAAATTGATTCCATAATTATTATTGTTATAGCATCTTAATTACGACATCAGTTGAATAAACATTTGATGTCATATTATACTTTATGACGTTAGTTACACTTAAAATAGAAGTTAAATTTGTGTCACATGAATTATCACTTCTGGTCTTCAAGGAACTGATGTCTTATTGTACATTACGGCATCAGTCACATGTAAAACTGAAGCAAAATTACATCACATGAATTATTACTTCTGTTCTTTAAGTAACTGATGCAAAATCATGTATTTAAATTAGCTTTTTGCACTAGTGTTACCATATAGCTATATAGCCTGAGTCATTTGTAGAATTGGTGAAAATATCAATTATGTTTAAAAATGGAAGTGAAGTGTTAACAAAAATTATTATTTTAAATGCGCACAAATTTTGAGTTCAAATTAATTATATTTTCTTCCCATTTACATAAGGGCATTTTGGACATTTCATAAGATTTTAAAATCCCTAACTGTGCTACATAACTTTATCTATAATTTGTTTAGTTTAGTGACCTATTTTATAATAAAAGTAATTCAATTGTGTTTTAATAGGATTTTTCCTAATGATTAATCAAATAAAACATAATAAAAAATAAAAAAATAAATTAATAATAACCTTAATAGTACAGTTAGGGGTGTGCAAGTTTTTCCCGTCCCGCTCCCGAGCAAATTGGGACCGGATTTTCCCGTCCCGAAATTTTCGGGACGGGAAAAGTTCGGGATCGGGAATGGGACTTCCCGATCCTGACTTTTTCCCGATCCCGAAAAAAAAAATATATATATATATATATATATATTATGTATAATTTTTTAAAATATTTAAAAATTCCTATATTAATTTTTTTGTTTTATTTTTGGGTAGAATTGTATTATATAATAGGTTATAATTAGTGTAGTTGACGTAAACTTTTGGTTCTGCTTCAGGCTATTTTGCTATTATAAGGTGTATATCCTGATCATGGCTTCAGCTTATTTATGGTGAAATTTAGATTATAATTAGCATACTTATTTATTAGTAATGAATAACTTTGTAGTTGATTTTAACTTTTCACTTTTCATTCTAGGATTCTATCCAAGCATATCGAAAGAGCATAGAATCACTGTAGATGCAAGTATTTAGGGAACTTCTAAGTTCCTTCTGTTTAACTCTTACTATATCTTTTGAAATAAAGAGTAATGAAAAGTGGAAGGTATGATAAAGATTCATAAGTCCATTTAATTTCTACTGTTACCAATGCATTCGATGTTTGTTGCTAATCCAAAGTCTAAAGTTTTAGTGAACTTGAGTTTTCTATGTTAGAGAACATTATGCATCTTGGAATTAAAATTCATTAAGAAGTGTCTGGTTTAAAACTCAAATTCATTGGATGCATTTTGTGAGATTGGCGTGATGAATCTGAACTTCCCTAAACTTGTTCTATGCTGTTATTTTTTTTTTTGTTCTTCAGTCATAATTAATAAATAACTTGAATAATCTATAATAGAAAGAGAGCAAGACAAAATAGAGAATTGATGAGCCAAGAGATAATTTCCTCCTCTGGCTTTTGTCCTTTATATAATATAATTTATACTAGACTAAAGAAAAAAATCAAAAAAATTAATATAGGAATTTTTAAAAATAAAAATAAAAGAAATTCGGGATCGGGAAATTCCCGATCCCGAACATTTCCCGATCCCGATCCCGAACACCCCTAAGTACAGTTTTTATCTTTTTTGGGAAAAAAAATAACAGCCCTCAATTAGATATTTTGACACTCCCTGTTTCTTCTTTTTATGTCTGCTGTGAATGGAAACCAAGGAAGCTTCAAGGAACTTTGAGAAATTGAACACCCCATGTCATTTTGCCATTCTCATTTGCTCTCCATGTATGTCGTTTGTGTGCAAGACGATTATCTTCATCATCCATTTTTCTCCTTCCTCCTCTGCTCATCATCATTGGACTTAATTTTCTTCTATTTTCCTCCTCCTTTCAAGTCAACATGTCTATAGCAAAAACAGGGAGGGAGGCTTTTAAGACTCCTTAATTTTTGAGTTGTAACATATACTTACATCAATTTAATTATAATATAATTATATTATCTCAAATAGTTCATTGTATTGTATACTCCTCTTAATTGTATTATCCCTCTCTCCCTCTAAAATACACACACACACCACATTACAAATATAATTATAATCTCTCTCAAATACATATTATACCACTCTCTTCCTCTTACTATCTCATACGCAACACACTTTCTCTCAAATTATCTTTATCTTACAATAATCAAATGAATTACTTTATTTTTCTTCATAAGAAATTACATGAATAAACATATTTATTGAACAATATCATAAGTTTTAAAAAAAAAAAGCTAAAATTTTGAAAAATTGCAAATACGACTTTCAGCGGCGACACTAGAGTCGCCGCTGAAAGACACTTTTGGCGGCGACATGTGAGAGTCGCCGCTGAAAGTATAATACGACTTTCAGCGGCGACACTAGTGTCGCCGCGAAAACCCACTTTTGGCGGCGACATATTTTGTCGCCGCTGAAAGTATAATACCACTTTCAGCGGCGACACTAGAGTCGCCGGCAAAACCCACTTTTGGCGGCGACATATTTTGTCGCCGCTGAAAGTATAATACCACTTTCAGCGGCGACACTAGAGTCGCCGGCAAAACCCACTTTTGGCGGCGACATATTTTGTCGCCGCTGAAAGTGTTACAATCAGCGGCGACATTATATTGTCGCCGCTGATTGTACCACTTTCAGCGGCGACAAAATATGTCGCCGCCTAAAGTCAATACTTTTGGCGGCGACCTTATTGTCGCCGCTGAAAGCTATGCTTTCAGCGGCGACTCTTTAAGTCGCCGCCAATGTCGTCGCTGAAAGCCGTTTTTTTTGTAGTGATAGTACTTAAATATTGGGTGCTATATATTCACGATTTTGTAGCAATGTTAAGGGGTTAAAATGAAACCTGATACAATCTTAAAAGACTAAAACTATATTTTAGCCTAAAGAAAATTTGCCCAACTCAATTTAACATTCACGGCTTGACTAAGAAAAATAACGTTGATTTGGGGTTAATGATTGTGCCAATCACCTACCTTACTTATTAGTGAAGGCAACAAGAATTTTCAATGGTACCATAAGGATTCCATCAATCATATTCGGCAACAACCAATTAATCAATGCAGCAAGCACTTTCCACGTTAAGTGGAAATTAGTTGTAATATTATCTCCCATTTTTAATATAAGATCTTATTCGCAGTATAATCTAATATAATTTGAGAAAGGGGTCTCTCCATTTCCCCTTGCCATCCAGTTCTTTATTTACACCGTTGCATCAACTCTAACAGTAGAGATTTAGTATTCCATAAAAACATTATTATAATATTAAATAACAAAAATGTAATTAAATAAATTTAAATCAGTAAAATTTAATCTAAATACTTCATATCTTTATACTTCTACTAAAAGTATTTTATATATTCTTTTTTACTTTTTAATTTATAGTATACTAAATCTCAACTGTCAAAGTTGATCTAACGGTATAAACAAAGAAGTGAAGGGAAGTTGACGGTAAGAGAAATGGAGAGGCCCCTTACCCATAAATTTAGAGAATGGGCTAAAAAGAAAACTAATAAAAATTTAAAATGACGAAACTATTCCGTATTTTTTAAATTAAACCTGAACTGAGTTGAGCCTATTTTCTTTATGTTTTTTGTAAATTATATAACTCAAATACATACTAACATATCTACATAAACAATTATTGCCCAAACATATTTAAACGAACCAAATTCTTAACAATTGCAAGGGAAATTCTTGTAAAAATATAAGAGACTAAGAAGAAAGTGAAACAAATACATATAAATTCGATCCGCTCTATTTGTTAATTTTGTATTACAGATTTTTGTGCATTGCTAAATGATGTTGCTTTAGCATTTTAATTTAATAATTGATATTAATTTCAAGGAGCAGCCACCTGCATTGATCAAAACATATTTAAGGGGTCATGAACGAGACGTGGAACAGACGGCCAAAAAAAAATGAAGGAGAAGTGGAACACGTAATATAAAAAATAGGAAGTCAAGAAGGAAAAAATAAAGAGAAAAGGAAAAGAAAGATGGAAAGAGAAAGGATGGAACAGATTGAAAATATATATTTTATGGAGAAAGAAAACTTGTTAGATTGCTGGGGGGGAGGAAATGAGAAAGAGACGGTGGGAGAGGCGTGAAAGAAAAATAAATTTTAAATTGGGAGAATTTTAATTATATCCGCCTGTTAAAATACCGAAATCCTAATTGAAGTCTACACTTTTACAAATTTCTAATTAAAACAGGAGGCTCAATTAGGAATTTCTGAAAGTTAAAAGACTAAACGACCCCTCTATAGTTAAAAAGGAAAATTAATCCCAGGTGTACCTCTGATTTCGGTTTTGATCTTTTCAATCAGATTTGATTGCGATTTCCCCCTTGTTTTTAGTTTATTTGTTTGTTTTTTGTTTTTAGGTAAACACAATTAGGAAAGATGAAAAATAATGGAAATCTGTACTTCCATCCAATGGGAATAAAGTCGCGTTCATCTTTGCTTCCAAAAGACTTGGTTTCCCTCCTCCCCTCTATCCATCCATTTCCCCTCTAGTACTTCTCCTCCACTTCTCATCTTAACTATTGTGTTGAAATTTAAGTAGCTCAAATTTAATGTTTTATAAACTTTTTAATAAAATATCAAATTATTAAAAATAAATAAATAATTTGTTAAAAATACCAAATTTTAGTCATGATAATTCAGAACTGCAATTTAAATAAATAAATACATTTTAAAAATACTAAATTTTCTTTTCTAATAATAAAGGGGCATTTTGGTCACTTAACGGAATTTAGAAATCCTTGTTGAGCCTCTTATCTTGATTAGGAATTTGTTCAAAATGTAGGCTAGATTCTAGATTTTGGAAGTAAGGGTTAGAGTGCATCCAACACACTAAATCATTTTTTTAGGTGTAACAATCACCTTAAAGTACTTTGTGGTGCATCCAGCACCCTGAGGTATTTTTTAGGTGTGTGCAACCCTTTAAAGTTTTTTTTTTTTTTTGTGCATACAATACCATGAAGTTCTTTTTTCAGGTGTATTCAATGCCTTAAAATATTTTTTTAGTGAATCCAACACTAAGGCAAAAAAAATTTTTAGGGTGCTAGACACATCTAAAAAATATTTCATGGTGTTAGATACATTGCAAAATATTTCAAAGTGCTGGATGTACATTAACCCTTTTGCTGTCTCAACTGAATTTTATTAGGATTCTCCCTTTTAAAATTTTCATTAGTTTGTTGAAATATTTATTTTTATCTTGATTATATATTTTGGTTGGTTTATAAAAATAAAATCTACATGTTTTTATTTTAAAAGTTATCAAAATATTAAAACCTGGTTTGATATAGATAATATCTAAATCACTTCATAAACTAATCTCAATATTTTTCATCATCTCTATAATTGTCATAAAATGTCATTTTTAATCTATCCATTCCCTTTGATTGTACCCTTTGGCAACTAACCTTGCCTTGAATTTATCTGATGTTGCATCTACCTTGCATTTATCCTTGAACACCAACTTACAACCTGTTGGTTTTTTTCCCTTGGGTAGGTTTACTATAGTCCAGATTTTATCGTGTTGATCCCTATAACTGTATACATGTGTGTCACTATCGAATACCCTAATGGTTGTACATTATGATTAATAACAAAGGGATCAATTGTTCCTGTGTTACCTACTCTCCCTTGATGGGCAGATTGAAGACCACATAAGGGTAATTTATTTTCAAGGAAAGTAGCATGCTTTGTGACAATCTAAGATTTAGTTTTGATGCTGTATAAAAGATATGTCTTGTGAGTGGTTCGATAGCCTAGAAAATCACATTATTCAGCCCCAGTACAATTTATATTCAGAGCTGTTGGAAAATAGCCTAGTCCACCCTTGGTGGATCGGGCCGATGCCCAATAGAATTGGGGTCAAAGTATAAATAACATAAATATTTGGGTGAATATATGTAATATTTTCCAAAATATTATGAGTCATGTTTTTTTCCGATGCAATATGACTCTTCAAGTGGCATTGTTTCATTGAAACAATATATCTCTCAATCAAAAGGATATCTTGTCTTTCTGATGGAAGGACATGTTAGTAGAAGAGGAAGGGGTGCATAAAACCCTATAAATAGGCGTAAAGGGATTCAGTTGAAGACACTTGAATTAACAAACAAAAACTATGCCACTGTGAATCCCTATCCCCTCTACTATATTTCTCTTTTCTTCTTCCTATCGTGGTTTATTTGCTGTGCGTTATAATCGCTTCCGCTACTGTGATACGATTAGCGTGGGTATAAGAGAGAAACGGGCGCACTTCAGGTACACCCAATAATTCTTACATGGTATGTTAATTCAAGTGTCTTCAACTGAATCCCTTTACGCCTATTTATATTTCTCTTTTCTTCTTCCTATCGTGGTGTATTTGCTGTGTGTCATAATCGCTTCTGCTACTGTGATACGATTAGCATGGGTATAAGAGAGAAATGGTCGCACTCCAGGTACGCCCAATAATTCTTACAAGAGCAAATGGCAAACAGCGAAACACTCTTAAGTGATCTAAAGATTGGGGTTTTCCATGCAACAACTCATAAGATCTGGTATAACCTAAATTTTTGGAAGGAGCCCTATTAATTAGATAAGTCGCAGCTCTGATGGCATCCCCCAAAACTTTATAGAAAGGTTAAATTGGAACATAACATTTCTAGCAACATTTAAAAGATGTCTATGTTTATGTTCAACCACACCGTTTTGTTAAAGAGTAAAAAGGCAAGACCTTTGATAAATGATACTCTTATCATCAAGAAACTGTTTTACCTCTTGTTTTTGCATATTTCACCTCTCAATATATGATGGTTCTTCTATTTAACCATTAAGTATTAGCATTATACGTTTTTGCATAGAGTCCGTCCCGACATTCCTGATGGTTTTTCTCTATAGTAATTAAATATTGGGTGTTATATATTCACGATTTTGTAGCAATGTTAAGGGGTTAAAATGAAACCTGATACAATCTTAAAAGACTAAAACTATATTTTAGCCTAAAGAAAATTTTCCCAACTCAATTTAACATTCACGGCTTGACTAAGAAAAATAACGTTGATTTGGGGTTAATGATTGTGCCAATCACCTACCTTACTTGTTAGTGAAGGCAACAAGAATTTTCAATGGTACCATAAGGATTCCATCAATCATATTCCGCAACAACCAATTAATCAATGCAGCAAGAACTTTAATTTCCACGTTAAGTGGAAATTAGTTGTAATATTATCTCCCATTTTTAATATAAAATCTTATTCGCAGTATAATCTAGTATAATTTGAGAAAGGGGTCTCTCCATTTCCCCTTGCCATCCAGTTCTTTATTTACACCGTTGAATCAACTCTAACAGTAGAGATTTAGTATTCCATAAAAATATTATTATAATATTAAATAACAAAAAATGTAAATAAATAAATTTAAATCAGTAAAGTTTAATCTAAATACTTCATATCTTTATACTTCTACTAAAAGTATTTTATATATTCTTTTTCACTTTTTAATTTATAGTATACTAAATCTCAACTGTCAAAGTTGATCTAACGGTATAAACAAAGAAGTGAAAGGAAGTTGACGGTAAGAGAAATGGAGAGGCTCCTTACCCATAAATTTAGAGAATGGGCTAAAAAAGAAACCTAATAAAAATTTAAAATGACGAAACTATTCCTTATTTTTTAAATTAAACCTGAACTGAGTTGGGCCTATTTTCTTTATGGTTTTTGTAAATTATATAACTCAAATACTTACTAACATATCTACATAAACAATTATGCCCAAACATATTTAAACGAACCTAATTTTTAAAATTGCAATGGAAATTCTTGTAAAATTCAAAGAGACTAAAAAAAAAAAGTGAAACAAATACATATATATTTGATCCGCTCTATTTGTTAATTTTGTATTACAAATTTTTTGTAAATTTCTAAATGGTGTTGCTTTTGCCTTTTAATATAATGATCGATATTAATTTCAAGGAGCAGCCGCCTGGATTGATCAAAACAAAATTAACGGGTCATGAAGGAAAAGTGGAACACGCAATATAAAAAATAGGAAGCCAAGAAGGAAAAAATAAAGAGAAAAGGAAATGAAAGATGGAAAGAGAGAGGATGGAAGAGATTGACAAGATATATTTGATGGAGAAAGAAAAGTTGTGAGATTGCTCATAGGGGGAACAACGCAAGGAGGAGACAAATGAGAGATACGGTGGGGGATGTGTGAAAGAAAAATAGACTTTAAATTGGGAGAATCCTAATTATATCCGCCGGTTAAAATACCGAAATCCCCATTTAAGTCTACAATTTTACAAATTCCTAATTAAAATAAGAGGCCCAATTAGAAATTTCTATAAGTTGTTAAAAGACTAAATTACCCCCTTGTAGTTAAAAAGGAAAATTAATCCGAGGAGTACCTTTGATTTCAGTTTTGATCATTTCAATTGGATTTAATTGCGATTTCCCCCTTGTTTTTAGTTTACTTATTTGTTTTATGTTTTTAGGTAAACACAATAAGGAAAGATGAAAAATAATGAAAGTCTGTATTCCCATCCCATGGGAATCAAGTCGCGTTCATCTTTGCTTCCATAGGACTTGGATTCTCGGATTCTCTCCTTTGCTCTTTCCATCCACTTCCCTTCTAGTACTTCTCCTCCACTACTCATCTTAACTGTTATGTTGAAATTTAAGTAGCTCAGATTTAGTGTCTTATAAACTTTTTAATAAAATATCAAATTATTATAAATAAATAAATAATTTTTAAAAAAATACCAAATTTTAGTCATGATAATTCAGAACTGCAATAAAAATAAATCAATAAATTTTAAAAATAATAAATTTTCTTTTTTAATAATAGAGGGGCATTCTGGTTTCTTAACTAAATTCAAAAATCATTGATTGGATCTCTTATCCTGATTAGGAATTTATTCAAAATGTAGGCTAGAATCTAGATTTTGGTAGCAAGGGTTAGCGTGCATCTATCACATTGAAGTATTTTTTTTCAGGTGTAACCGTCATCTTAAAGTATTTTGTGGTACATCTATCACCCAGAGATATTTTTTAGGTGTGTGCAGCACCTTAAAGTTTTTTTTTTTTTTTTTTGCGCATCCAATATTCTGAAGTACTTTTTTCAAGTGTATTTAGTGCCTTAAAATATTTTTTTATGAATCCAACGCCCAGGCACAAACAAAAAACTTTAGAGTGCTAGACACCTAAAAAAACATTTCAGGACGTTAGATACATTACAAAATATTTCATAGTGTTAGATGTACCTGAACCCTTTTGCTATCTCAAGTGAATTTTATTAGGATTCTCCCTTTTATAATTTTCATTAGTTTATTGATATATTTTTGTCTTGATTATATATTTTGGTTGGTTTATAAAAATAAAATCTACATACATTTATTAGAAGTTACCAAATATTATAGATAATATCTAAAACACTTCATGAACTAATCTCAATCTTTTACATCATCTCTATAATTGTCATAAACTGTCATTTTTAACCAATGTAAAAAGTGTCTACTCTAGCTTTACGGTTCAAACCCTTTGAGTCCATTTTTAAGGATGCAAACGTTGTGATGGAAAAAGACAATGGCTTCATTTCCATCAATAAAGACATTGGGAAAAATTCAGTCGACCCCCACTGTAGCAACTTATTATCCAATAAGCCCCGAAGATTTCTAAAATTTCACTATTCCCCTCAAAGACCAAAGTGAAAATACATTTTGTGAATGATAATAATGCCCTTCATTTATTGTTTTTAAAATGGTCAAATGTACTTGTCCTGCAGTGACCGCTGGCATTTTGGCCAGCGGTCGAGCTCTAGTGACGAGAGACATTATATTTCAAATAAAGGTGGTCAAGCTATGAATTTGTTTATGTTTCTTGTAAAAATGACATAATTTTATTTCAAAATCCCCTTATTTCACTTGTTAATGCAAACTTGGATGCTTGCATTTATGGGAATATCTAATGAAATTTGTGAAAATCCTTAAACAATATCCATTTAGATTAAATTACTCAACTGTTAAATTTGCTTAATGGGTATGGTAAGTAGTTGAAGAAGTGTTGTAACTAATTTGTTTGAATGGTCAAAGTTTGATAGTTATTTTATACAATATTTTGCATTATTTCATTAAATTGGTTCAGTGGCTCAATGGATACAAAATATCTCGGGATCCAAGAGGTGATAGGATTGAATCCCTCGTGTTAGAACAAAACTTTCACCCAAGGGGGTGAATTGAGTGATGATAATTAAAAACTCAACTTTAATGCAAACTTTAAGAAATAAAATAGAGTTGAAAAGATGTCACCAAAGATAAACACAAGAGATTTATACTGATTCGGTCCAAACCACTTGACTTACATCCAGTTCTCAGAAGCCTTCTGAGATTTCCACTATTCTCCAAGATTCACAGGGCTCTTGGTGCCTCAGTATGTGACACTCTAATATCCATAGTTATCAGATGAGCTTTATACATAATGAATTCTAATCACTATGCCAGGTTTGATCCTGTTGGGAAGAAAATACATTTGAAAATAATTGAAAACCCAGCCCAAACATAAGGTTCGAAACCTATAATTGAATAGGCTTTTCTAAAAAATTAAAAACTTTCAAAAACAGTTATATAGTGGTTCACAACTTCATTATGACTCATCAATTCTTAGCTCCATTTATTATTATCAGAGTGCTTCTCTGCTCATATACAAGTATATTGATTATTATACTATGGGCCCTTAGCATACAGTCGCCCAATCCTAGTTCAATTATCATGTTTGATGTACTTACCATTTCATTTGGTATAAATGATCAACTATACCGCGCTACGCATGCTATACTACCATGACTACTACAGTTTCCATTATAGGTACTAACTTTACTATGTTTATGTATAGACATATATATATACAAACCATGTAGCCATATGGGGCTACCAAAATACTTCTTTCTAATCAAAATTAGTACACAAATAACCAATATAAATTATTTCTTCTTTGCCGCCTTCTTATTTCTCCGAAATCACTACCCACTTGCCCCTTGAGCTACTTGCTTTTACTATATGTCATTTAAGGGAAAGGGCGAGATTCACGAGAATCTCAGTAGTGACAACAGTCAGTCATACGATATTCAAGTTCACAAAGCCTACAAAACAAACCATCATATGATTAAGCAATCAATAATCAATATGCAGCACAAACAGCATTCACAGGACTTAACAATCCAATACAACATAACTGGTTTACCAAGTCTTTCCGCCTAGGGATACAACCCATGCAACAATGCACATCAAGTCTTACAGCGTTAAGGCACACAATTCCTTTCAACACATATTGCACAGCAAGTCTTACAGCCCAAGGATACACCCCATGCACCAATACAAATCAGGTATTATGGCCTTACTCTAAATGCATGTCAAGTATTATAGCCCAAGGAAACACCCCAAGAAATAATGCACATAGGGACTTATGGCCTCCGAACACATAGTCCAAACATCATTCCATGTATTCATAAAATGAATATAATCAATAGTAAACACATACATGCAGAACAAATACATATTGTATGATAGAAATAGTTACTACCTGCCTACCACTCCTAGTTTTTACCTTCTTTAATTTGCATCCTCTCACGGCTTGAGCAAATATCGTATTCTATAATCTAAATTTTTGAAGAGAGGGGTCATTACTTATGCCAATTTATCAACATAATAAAGATTATATTATTCTTGACCTACTCATAATTCTTGTCCTTTATTTTGAATTAGTTGGTTATCTTTAATAATCTTGTGCTTATGTCTAAAGTGTCCCTAATTTGGGACTTCCTATATGCTTCTCACTCTTGTGATTTAGGTACTCAATGTGGGTAAATTGGTCTCTCAAATATGTTCATAGTCCTCAAATTATCTCCAAATCACAATTTCCTCAAAACTGGAAATTCCAGAATTAGACCCAAATCTGCCTCAATTTCTAAGTAACTTCAAAAAATAATATCTTAGGCTAAAAAATTCCAAATGAGGTGGTTCAAGCTTCTATGTGAAGCTCTTGAAGTCCCCTATATAAGAAAAATAGTACTTATAGTACAAGCTAGTTCTTTCTCAAAGAACAATTTGATTTTATCACTATTTAAATTTCTTTTTGGGAAGTTTACCCCTTTTTCCAATACTACTATAAAATATAGATTTAGTTGCACTAATCTTATGGCACTTCTTCAAACAAATGCCAAAGGAGACCTATATTTTTTAAAAAATATATGTGTGTGGCAGCTATGGCGTTTGACCAAGAAAGCACCGTAGGTGACTAATACCTTGTATGGCACTTGGCTGGGGAAGCGCCATACAAGGGGTTTTTTTAAAAAAAAAAAAATTACTCCCTTTATATAGCGTTTTCCCAGGAAAGGGCCATACAAGGTATCAAGAAGCTATGGTACTTTTCTGGTCAAGCGCCATACAAGGGATTATTTAATACTTACTAAATTCCAAAATCTCACCTCATAATAAATGCACTATTATTTGTAGGGAAATATAAGTTTGACTGTAAGTCTGTTTTTTTTAATACAGAAGCTTTTGTCGATTGGCACTATGGTTTTCTTTTTTCTTGTTAAAGTTTAAAATCTGTCATGAATCTTAACTTATAGTTTTATGTGTGCTTATAATATTTTTTTCAGGTATTTGGTTAAAGTTACAACTCTCTCTTAAACTTTCTATACTTTATAAGTTTTTTAATTTTTAAACTTACAAATATAATTTTATTAGTTGTTACTTGTTTAATTTGCTCAATGTCTTTTATATTTAACGTATTATTCAAAACTATTTTTTAAAAAAAAAAATATTTTCTATATGCCTACTTGCTTGAGAAAATGTTAAAAAAAAAGTGTATTAAGCCTTTAATGGCACTTTCTCAAGGGAGTGCCATTAAAGGCATATAATATATGCCTTTAATGGCACTCCCTTGAAAGTGCCAGGTTAATATGCCTTTAATGACGCTTTCTCAAGTGAGTGCCATTAAAGGCATATATTATATGCCTTTAATGGCACTCCCTTGAAAAAGTGTCTTAGCTTCTCCCACCATGTTGCTATAAATTTTCACAGCTCGTCATTTTCATTTTCATCTTCCCACGTTGCTCTAGCTCCCCCATTTCCCAAACTTCAATTGCAGTACGGAGCTTCCTCTCTCACGTGTTTTTTTTCTTCTTGTCTCGGCCTCCTTCAGAAGCTCCCTAACGTAAGGTTTTTTTTCAACATTTCGTCCACGTTTTGTTTTGGTTAAAATCTATCATGAATCTTACATGCGTGCTTATAATTTTGTTTTCATGTATTTATTTGAAGTTTCAACTTTGTCTTCTTGAACTTCCTATCTATTGTAAGTTTTTTAAATTTTAAGCTTACAAATATTATAATATTTAGTTTAATCCTCTATAGAAGTAACGTATGTGGCTCAAGTTTAAGCAAGTTAAATGCTGGAGTTCTTTTATTCTTGATATATGAAAACGCAATATTGCAAAAGATACGTGCTATATGTTATTTCATTTTACTGTAGATTTTAGATTGTAAACGGAGGTTTACATCAGGAAAATAAAATAATTATGATTTTTTTTTTTTTGAAAAAAAAGACTTCCTATGGCGCTTCTCCATGGAAGTGCCATTGAGAGTCACTAACTTTCTATGGCACTTCCCTGAAAAAGCGGCATAAGAAGTGCCAATTTCCTATGGCTCTTCCCCTTGCAAGCGCCATAGCTTTATAATTATAGATAAATAAATAATCAAGCTACAGCACTTCCATATATTCAAGAAGTGTCGTAGCTTGTTTTAATGGTGCTGGAAGCTGTGGAGCTTCCGAAGCGCTATAGTGTTTTTTAAATTAAATGTCACAGCTTGTTTTTTTTTTTTTTTGTAGTAGTAGTGCAATTTTAGGGATGTTACACAATATAAGCTAGTTCTTTCTCAAAGAACAATCACTCCCCCTTACGCTTTGAAATTTAATGCCCGCTCAAGATCACACTATCTTGAATCTCACAAAGTAATAAATTATTCAATAAATGTCTCTCACAAGAATAGATGTATAATCACTGAAGTATAGAATCACACTTAGTAGATGTATAATCAAGACTTAGAAATGGATGTAATGGTAAATTTTTCATATAAGGTTGTTGCTTCGTCTTCAATGCTCTGGGTATTTATAGGTAGAGTGAATTAATGACTGTTGTCTTCTTGAATGTATTCGTTGGACTGTCCTTGGTCATTGCTATAGTCATTGGAGTCTCTGAACATTCTTTGTGTCTAAGGAATTAGCCATTGGAGCAAAGAGAATCTCTATCGTTTGAATGTCCTTTGCATTTAATGCTTCTGACATAAAAGTGTTTTTTCTAATTTGTGTTTAATTTTAATCCTTATTTGATCACTTGGAAAACACTTGAGTACTAATATGATGAAGATTTAGAGTGATTAGAAGCAAGAAGAACAAGTTACATAATCATTGCAATGATTTTTAGAAGTTTTAAAGCGATGCTCTGTTTTTTGGGAAAGCATCACTCGAGTGATCTTCTCTTAGCAGTTTGAAACCTTATAGAGCATTGGATGGATCACTAGAGTGATGTGCTAGTGACGCATAAATTGGTATCACTTGAGTGGTCACTTGAGTGATCTTGTTTCTTTGAAAAACATATCACTTGAGTTATAAGCTAGTGATTAAGAGTTACAAGGTCACTAGAGTGATCTTGTTTCCTTTGATTTTGAGAGAAACTTATCACTTGATCATATCACTAGAGTGTTCTGCTAGTGATGTTCTTTTAATATATCACTCAAGTGGTCACTCAAGTGATCTCACATTTGGAAAATTTTAGGCCTTCAGAACACTTCTAGGGTTACTATAGTGCTATACTAGTGATGCTCTTTTTGAATGCATCACTTGAGTGGTCACTCGAGTGAGCTTAATGCATCACTCCAGTGGTCACTCAAGTGATTTTATCTTTAAAACTTTTCAGAGTAAATATTACTAGCATAGTTTATTGGAGTGATGTGATAGTGATGAGATTTAAACACATCACACGAGTGGTCACTTGAATGATTTTCTTTTAGAATTTTTTCTTAAAAATAGATCATTGCCATGTATCACTTGGGTGCTGTGAAAGTGATGCATGCTTAACACATCACTCGAGTAGTCACTTGAGTGAACTTGGAACATCGCTCGAGTGGTCACTCGAGTGATTTTCGCTTTGAAAATTAGTCGCAACATTGATCACTGGATGGTTCACTATGGTGATGTGGTGGTATGAGAATTCAAACACATCACTCAAGTGGTCATTCGAGTTATCTTCTTTTGTAAAAAAGATTTCACCAAAAAGATCACCATGGTGATTTAGCCAAGTTTTATCACATAACTCGAGTAGTCACTCAAGTGATCTAACAGCTCTTACTGAATATGATTTTTTCTTTGTTCAAAAACTCTTTGTTTAACTTTATAAATCCCTTGTAAAACCTTTCTAAATTTTGTTATCATCAAAATATGGAATCTAACACCTCGGAGCTTCGATGGTAGGATTGAATCCCTAGAGCTCCGCTAGCGAGGGTGGCTAGCTGATGTGGCTTTCTTAGACTAATTTGGAATTGGTGAATGAAATTGGAGTCATTGATTTGTGATATCCCAATTTTGAAGGCATTTATTTGAAATTTTCCCCAATAATTTTGTATTTTAAAATTTTGAATTGAAGGAATTACCATGAGGTACTTCCTCTGATCTTTAATATAAGACATATTTACCTAATTTGATTAGACTAAGGAAGTTGGTTAAGTTAGTTAATATAACATGTATTTTTTAAAACACCCTAGTCACCTTCCTTAATTCCCTTATTCCTTCCCTTCCGTGATTGTTGTTGAGAGAGCATCATTATAGGTAAATTAGGAAAAGATTGATCAACATGAAAATTTTGTCTTATAATTACGACCAAAATCAACTCTCCAAATATATCTTATATTGAAGACCAGAGGTAGTATCAAGGAAATGACTTAATTACCAAGACATCCAAGTGAGGTATTGTTATTCCTTACACTAGAGCTTCTCATCCCACGCTGCTCAATTATTATTGAGACTTTTTAATAATTAAAAGGAGCTTTCCCTTCTCCATTTGGTATGAGGGATTAGGGGGAAGGGGGGAGGAAAAAATTTTATGAGTTGAATTAAAATAATTGGAGAAGTAGGATTACAAAATTTTAATAGAAAGAAGACGTAATATAAAATATTTAAAAAATTAATTGAAAAAATTTAACCTCGCTTCTTTAATATTTTTCTTAAATCCAACTCAAAAAAAAATTTCCCTTTCCTCCCCTTATACCAAACAAAAAAGTGATATTACATTGCTTTTCTAGTATTGTTTTGCAGGTTAATGACAATTTAGCCATAAAATTGCATTATTAATTTGAAATAAATGTGAAATGTTACTAATGGACTTGTATTTTTCTTACAAGATATATATACATTATTAAATAGGAAGTTTAGTTTCAGCAAATTCATAATCGTAAATTATTAAAACCCCCCCCCCCCCCCACTTTAATCCACGTGGACTTTTGGATCACGGATCAAGTAGATTTCTTATCTCAAAAATGAAGAAAGAAAAAAGTTGTGTTAACCTTAAAAGAGTCATCTATCCACACCACATGTTTAGAAAATATGCTCGTGCGTGGACCAAAGAAAGTCATTCTGAGAAAATAAAGCAATAAATATATAGACTTGAGAGAGCAACTGTACTTTCATGATTCATTTCCATGGAGGAGGAAAGGCCGATCAATATTTATCTAAGTCACAGAGGCGATGACTGCAACGTTTATGAATTCGTTGATAAACTTTGCGCTGCTTTTGAAACTGAAGGTTTAACAACCTTTGAGCAAGATCAGGATCTTGAAACAGAGAACTCACTTCCAGATTATCTTCTGAAACCAATTCATGAATCATGGGTCTCTATATTTTTCTTCTCCAAAAACGATGCTACTTCACAAGGGCACTTAATGGAACTCAAAGAAATTGCTTGGCGCATTCATAGGCCGCGCGGTGTTATCCTCATCTTCTACGATCTTGATGGAATCCAGGCAAGGCAGGTAAAATTCCGAAACGAATCTCAACTGTCCAAATTAAAATATGAAGACAGATTTAGACTAAATTTTATTTTACTCTTATAATTTTCTTTTTGTAGTTTTTCATTTTAATTGGTACATAGTCCAAAATAAAAATAATATTTGCAAAATTTTGGGAGAAAGACATTTACCCCTGCTTGGATTGAGAGGAAATGGGAGGGGAAAGAAAACTAGGAAATAAAATGGGAGGGGAAATAGGTCTTTCCTTTCCTTGCTTGGATGGGAGAGAAAATGTGGGGGAAGAAAAGTAAGGGGTAAAATGGGATGTGCGATCCACCCCATTTTAACACAAGTGGAGAAATTTGTAGTCCAAAAATTCAATCCTGTGCCTGCCCTCCATTGCAAAGCTCTCTGTTTTTTGACATAAACAAAGCTCTCGTTAGATGTTCCCCTAGAGTAGAAAAATTTATATTTTACAACAATCAGCTGGTAAGGATTTTATACTTGGATTTCATCAGTTCTACATGAATACACATAAAGGACCTTTGGACATGGGTAATTAGTACCCAGATTAATTTTAATAGCATTATTAGTGATATTTTCATTATAACAATTTCATATTGTTGTTTTTTTTTCATTTTTTATCATTTTATTAATAATATTGGATAATGTATAATTTATTTATTCTGGAAAAAAATTATTTATTTATTTTATTTTATTTCAGAAAACTTATCCACGTACTTTTTATTGTTTACCTATAAAAGTAACTTTCTTGGTTAATTGTTCAAAAGAAGGGTATTTTAGTCATTATGACATTTACTCGTTTTCTTTCTTCTATTTTTTCTCCGATCCACCCAAGTAGGTTGGGAGACTATTTTCTTTCCAGTTTTCTCTTCTCTTCATTTTCTTTCTTGACATCTTATTTCCTCCCAACTTTTCTTCTAATCCAACCATAGCAAGAACGACTGAAATATGAGAATCTCAAGATGATCCCTTGAAATGGCTTAATTATATTCCTATGAAATCCTAAGGAACTGTTCTAGAATTAAATATCTTTTTTGTGAAATGAATTAATTGTGCTTAGTAAAATTAATTGTTACTGTCGTTGTTGTTGTTATCTTTTGATGAGTTAAAATTGTTACTCATTTCACTGTTACTGTCATTGATATTTAGCCAATAAAATGTTAAATTAGTTGTCTCACTGCTTTAGTTTGTTGTCGTCATCTGATAAGTGTTCACTTATGAAACTGTTATTGTCATTTCATTTTTCACATTTCAAATTAAGAGCATCTAAGTAATTTTGCTACAAAATTTAATCTCTTCTACCAAAAAAAAAAAAAAAAGTAATCTCAAACAATTTTCTGAGGAGTTCACAGTGATTAGCCTATTTTGGGATCCTGAATTGTGATTTGCAGATTTGGGATATTTTTGTCTCTTTCCCCCAAAAGATTCGTTGTTATCTTTGATACACACCTAAAATTCATTGTGAACAGCTTACCTAAACAATAGCATTTATTTTTTCTGCAAACAACTCTAAGGCCCAAAGAAATCTGCAGGTCCTGGATGAAGTCTATGATAATGTCGCAAGTCGATTCAACCACTTCACAAGTGGAACGCCGAATGATCTTTTTGAGATGTACTGTATTATGATCCAACCACGGTACTTTCAATTATCATCTGACTATCTAACCATATTGGTAAAATACATTAATCTTCTCAAAGTCAAATATGATTGATCATATTGGTTGTTTTCATTTTGTTTTCCTCTTTCTTCAGCCGAATTTCGAAAGCAATCAAAGAAATCGTTAGCAGTGTCATGAAAGCTCTGCGTCAACTAGAGTATGTTGTTGAGTTAGTTGGGATGCAATCTCGGGTAACTAAAGTTGAAAAGCTTTTGAATTTAGGTTCAGAAGATGAAGTTAGAGTAGTAGGCATTTGCGGTATGGGTGGACTAGGCAAGTCAACTATTGCTCAAGTTTTATACAGATCCATCTCTCGCCATTTTGATGCTTTTTGTTTCATAGAGAACACAAGCCAAATTTTGCATGATGATATACCTTTAATGGAGATTCTTTATCAAAACTTGGAGATCAAAGATCCAGAAACTTGGACGCCAAACCAACGCAGGTTTCTCATTGTTCTTGATGGTGTTGATCATGTAGAAAATCTTGATGCACTGAATTTGCTTCTGACATCTGAATGGTTCGATAGAGGAAGTAGAATCATCATTACAACTAGAGATGAACGAGCCCTTGAAAAATGTCAAGTAGAACATGTTTACAAGCCTGAAGTATTGAGCAATGATGAAGCTCAAAAACTGTTTTGCATAAAAGCTTTTGGACGTGATGATCCAGAGAGTGGATATGATGAAATGACAAAAAGTGTACTCGGATATGCTAATGGTCTTCCATTAGCAATTATAAAATTGGGCACATTCTTATGTCAGAAAAGTGTTGGAGAATGGAGCAGTGCCTTGGCTCAACTAGAAAGAATTCCTAACCGTCAGATCATGGAGGTGCTCGAAAAGAGCTATGATGAACTTGATGACGAGTGCAAGGAAATATTTTTGGACATAACATGTTTTTTTATTGGGAAAAAGATGGAACGTGTGAAGGAAATTTTGGATAGTTGTGGCTTTCCTAATGTAGAGAATGGAATGAAACTTTTGATCAAAAAGTCACTCGTGGAGACAAGTTCAGATCACATAATAGAAATGCATAAAATGTTGAAAGAAATGGGACGACACATTGTTCGGAAAGGATTCCCTTATGAGCCCATAAAATGGAGAAGGTTATGGCATTTAGATGATATTGATTATGTTATGCAACAAAATGAAAGCACAGTAAGTTATTAACTCTTTTCTTTTACTATAATAGTACTCCCTTTATTAACTCTTTTCTTTTACTATAATAGTACTCCCTCCCGTTCTATAAACAAGACATTTTTTAGGGATAACATGTTTCTATTTATGAGATACATTAATAGCTTGTCTGAAATTTAAGTGTTATTTTTCATTTTTGTCTTCATTAATTATTGACTAGTACTTATTGGTTTGCTCATTTTTCTCTCTCTAACTCACTCCCCCCCCCCCCCAACAAATAAGTGTGTTTTAAAGAATAAATTGCATTTTTTTACATTTATTGAATTTAATCACTTTTAACCAACCTTTTAATGTACATAATTCAGTTATTTGCATCTTATAAAAAAAAACTTGAGGGAATATAATCCACAAAATTGAAGTCATCTTACTTGTCATATATTTTCCTAGGCTATGGAAAGATTTGAAGCTATATCCCTGGATTTGGAAGACTCCAGAAGAGTGACATTGAGAATTGAAGCTTTATCACGCATGAACAATCTTAGATTACTCATATTTCACAATGTGAACTTTTCTGGAACCCTCGATTCTCTTTCTAATGAGCTACGATATGTCTCATGGCATCAATATCCTTTCACTAGTTTGCCACCAAGTTTTGAGCCTCAAGCACTAGTGGAATTGATTTTGCTTGATAGTAACATCAAAAAATTATGGGAAGGTAAAAAGGTACGTAATGCCAGCAATATTTTTCTTACCATTATTTGTTTTTATTTCATTCCACAGAAAAAAAAATATTAGGGGTTTAATTAATTATTATTCAAGTGAAAATATAGTTGTTGATTTCTTTCACTTGTTCTGATGCATTTTTGGACTAGTAGTATAAATATCTCTTGCTGCATTTTATTTGCAATATTATAGTTAATTGTCCTTACATGCAGGTTCTTCCTAAGTTGAAAATTTTGAAACTTAGTGGCTCCAAAAATTTGATTAAGATGCCAAATTTTGGAGGGATTCCAAATCTTGAAAGATTAGAGCTTGAAGGATGTACTGAGTTGTTGCAACTGCATCCATCTATTGCGGAAATTCCAAAGCTCAAATTCTTAAATTTGAGGAACTGCATTAATCTTGTGAGTATCCCAAATATGTTATTTGGTCAACGCTGTTTGGAATTTCTAAATCTTGCTGGCTGTTCAAAGTTTGCTTATTGTTTAAGATTTTATCCTTTGAAGAGCACGGCAGAAGTGAAGCTACTCAGCATTTGGTATCATCAATTCTTATAAAGAATGTTATACTTTTTCCTCTATGTTTTACCCCACAATAAAAATTATCATCGCCTTGTTTGTTGCTTTCTTTTGTACTTGCTCTGTAGGGGCAAATAGAATTAAAGCATGTCCTGAGAGATAGTTTTATGCTATTTATGAGCTGAGATCAAGGACATTCAATTCCTTGACGCTTGAGTTCCTTAGAATATTAGCTTTGTACTCAATATCAGACCTACAATATGTTAGATTTCACACTAGTGCAAAATACTAATTTAGCTACATGATTTTACATCAATTACTTAAAGAACCGAAGTGATAATTCATATGACATAATTTTGCTTCTGTTTTACGTGTAACTGATGCCGTAATGTACAATATGACATCAGTTACTTGAAGAACATAAGTGATAATTCAAGTGACATACATTCGCTTCTGTTTTAAGTGTAACTGACGCCGTAATATACAATATGACATCAGTTGTATAGTCAACTGATGTCGTAATTAAGATGCTATAATAATAATAATTATGGGATCAGTTTATTGAGCACCATAAGCCATAATTAATATAAAGTTTTGGAATTTACTTGTGAAATAAATAAATTTAAAATAGAACATGTCATAATTGTAATTAAATACTATAAATAATTTTTTCCAAAATATAATTATATTCACTAGTACAAAATACTAATTTAACTACACGATTTTGTATTAGTTACTTGAAGAATATAAGTGATAATTCATATAACATAATTTCGCTTCTGTTTTACATGTAACTGATGGACGCTATAACGTACAATATGGCATCAGTTACTTAAAGAACGGAAGTGATAATTCATGTGACATAAGTTTGCTTCTGTTTGAAGTGTAACTGATGCAATAATGTACAATATGGCATTGGTTGTATATTCAACTGATGCTGTAATTAAGATGTTATAACAATAATAATTATAGAATCAGTTTAGTAAGCACCAGAAGCCATAATTCATATAAATTTTTGGAATTTAATTGAGAAATAGATAAATTTGAAATATAACATGTCATAACCATAATTAAATATTGTAAATAAATTTTAAAAAATATTTTTCCCAAAATATAATTATATTATAGTTATATTTTAAATAAATTTTTTTAAGTGGGTTATTTATAGCTCAGGACCATCTGATAGAGATTAGTGAACTTCTTTTAACTACTTAACTATACCTAGTTAATTATTAAAAAAATGGATGATCAATTTATGGGTGGAACTTGACCCATAATTTATAATTTATTTATTGAGTTTACTTATAGCATCGGGTCCTATAGGAAACCAATACCTTAATTATAACCCATATGGCTCTAAGGAAGTCTTAAAAATATATTAATTATTTTTTTCTAAAGAAAAGGAAATATTACGTCGATTCCCACTCCACTTGATGCCCTAATGCCTTCAACAAAAACCTCAACTACTCTGCTAACTTCACGGCTTCTTTATGAATTTCGCTCTAGCTCTACTAACTTCGCAACTTCCCTTCATCACTGTTGATGTAGCAGCTTCCAAATAGAACACTACAAAAAACACTCAATTTCTAATAGAATTTGCTATGGAATTTTTTCCGTGGCAAGTTCTGTGGAAAATCCGTCATAAATTCCATTGGAAATTTTTTCGACAGAATTTTTCTGTAGTTAAATTTATCACGGAATTAACCACAAAAAAGTTCTATGGCTAAATTAGCCACGAAATTACGTCACAAATTTTGCAAAAAAATTTTTTGCCACGGTGCCATGGAACTTTTCCGTGGCACATTCCGTCGCAAAATTTTAAAATTTATAAAATTTTATATTAAAAATAATATTATAAAATTAATTATTAAATAATTTTAATTAAAAATAAGATATTATTATTAATAAATATTTTATTATTATTTATTGATACTATATTTAAAATTTTTGACTAAAATAATATTTTAAATATTATTATATTAGTTATTATTTAATTTTATTTAAAAATAAATTATTAGTTATTAATATTATATTTATCATTTTATATTAAAAATAATATTTATAATATTAAATTATTTTTTATTAATTAATTTAAATTAAAAATATATTTAAATTTATAAAATTGATTAAAATATAGTTATAAAAATATTTATTAAATATTTTAAATTTATTGAATTTGGAATTAATTAATCATAAATATATAAATATTTTTTTGGAATTTTTATTTATTTTACTTTATTTTTAATAATATTATATATATTATTAATTTTATATTATGATAATATTATATATATAACATTGTGTAATAAAATAACGCAAGTTCATCTTGGCGTAACTGGCAAAGGCTCAAGTGTGAAGGCACTAGGAGCATGAGGTCGTGGGTTCGAACAGGAAGGGAGGCATTTTCAAGATTTAATAGGCGCAGACACATCGCAGCTCTCAGAGGTGACACTTGGCGCATTGTGAGGAGGGTGGACATGTGGCAGCTCTCGGAGGTGACATATGGCAGCGCAAGGAGGAGACACTTGGCGTAGTTTGAGGAGGGACACGTGGTGCACTGCAAGGAGGGTGGACATGTGGCAGCAGTAGGAGGTGACACGTGGTAGCGTGAGGAGGAGACATGTGGCTGAACCAACGATGAGGTGGCCTCTTACGGACATGACATGTGGTATTTGAAAATTTTAAAATAAAAAAATATCCATTAGATTTGAAAATTCATTTGTCACACATATATTATAGCGTCGGTTTAGTTACAATGTGAAGCCATAATATATTTATTTACAGCGACATATCTTAAGCAAGTGACGCCATAATATATATTTTTCGCTACGGCTAATTCCGCTACACCCTAAATACTGTGGCGAAAATGTAATTTTAACTGATGCCAAATTAACTTTTTGCACTAGTGTCAGTGCTTTAAACTTAATTAATTATTCCGCTTGTATGTCATATATGCATCATATCTCTCACTATTTCTCTCTCATGATGTCGGTATCTTTGAGTGGATGTAAATTATGCAGATGAAAGCTAAACCCTTTATTTTTGAAAATTTTGTGTTAAGCAACTCATGAATGACAAACCACAGGAACCAAATCATGAATTCTTCATTGGATGATTACAAGCTCTATCAAGAGCAATATATCAATGAATCAATCCACTTAAGTTGCACAATGATCATCCTTCATTTGAGGATGACTAACCACTAGAGATTTTGAAGGGTTTCAAGTCTCCTTCTAAAGAGACTTCTCTCTCTTAACTTGGTGAGAACTCCACATCCCACACTCTTAACCTTCGGACTAAGACTCTTTATATAGAGCCTTTAACTTAGGTCATCTAGCAATCAGGTGATTAACACTAATCATCCTAACTGATCTAATATGTCAACATTGTGATATAGAATTAATTTTAATTAAATCTGTCTTGCTTTTGTGTTGAAAGAAATTGATTAAATTGGAAGAAATTACATGTCGATTTAGAAGGGCAATTCCAATACCTAATATGATCAGGTCCCAAAGAATCCATAGTACTCTTGCACCTAGCCATCGCTAGAAACTTCTTTCCACTCTCCTTATCCAAACAAAAACTCTGCCCCAACAACTACATAAATCTAAGTACAGATGAAAACGGAAAAGAAGAAAATTAGAGGTGATCAAATAGTATGACTTTCTCAAAAATTTAGAAATTAAATAGAAGGATACTTTTGATAACCATTAGAGGTCAACAAAGCAAACTAGACAGTGCAAGTTCTTTACATGGCTTCTATAATTTGCAACCAGGTTAAGAGGGTATAATTTGGGATGTATAGCTAGCTGCAACATATAGGAAGATCAAGTTACTAGCTTTTTGAGAATTGGTTTAGTGATATCTTATCTAAACGGTCAACAATAAGTCATGTACAATGTGACTTATTACCTCGGAGTTCATGTAATTAAAAAGACCCATATCTAGTTGGTTTACAAAGGAAATGAATCTTGATATGGGGTGAATCAAAAAGCCACCATATCCATCACATCCTAAAATTTAGAATTTTGTGCTTATGAATTATTTGCTAGATATTTCGTTGTTATTGTGCCTGGTAAATAATTTTATGTTTTGAAATTTATAATTTCATATTGTTTCCTTTTGAATAATTATAATTCTTAACATAGTTTTTAATAAATAATATTTTTCTAGATTATTTACCCTAATTTTCCTCACAATTTTTTATGATTAATATAATTTTCTTAATTCATATTATCTAAAGTTTTAAGAGTTTGATATTTGAATTAAAAAAAATGATTTTTTATCCCAAAAGTTGCTCGTATCAATTAAATTTTCTTAAATTCTTTTTTCATCAAAATTCTCCAAAGTTTTTTATTCATCGTGACTATAACTTTTTTGTTTCTTGTTATACTTTACCACATTTATGTGTACATAGGTTTGATATATGCAAGTTATGTTCATTTTCCTTGCGTGGTTAATCTTAGTGTTGCAATTTTAAAAGAGTATGGGAGTTCTAAATTTTAGATTATATAAATACACACACACATTTTCTTCTCAGAAAAGTCGGACTCTAAGGTCATGCTATAATACATTTGATAATGGTTAATTAAAAGTTATAGATGCGGATGTTAAATTTAGAATTATAGTCCAGAGTAATACTTTGGATGTTAACAATATACTATATGGACCATTATATTCATGTTGACCTTGTACTATTGGCAAGCAAAATTAAGTATTGACTATAGTAATGATTATTGTTTGATAGTTGAGTTGAGTATACCACAATAACTAATTAATGGATAAGGAGAAATTCAAAACTTATAGCTAGTTTCAATAGTTTGGGGTCATTCAGGTATTTAAAAAAAACAAAAAGTTATGGGCCAAGACGTTTGGATAAGTACGTACTACGGACTAAGACTTAAAATTATAATGTTTTTTTTTAATCAAAATATAATGATTCATTTTGAATGAAAATCAATTTTCAATTTAACGTTTTGTATTGAATTTTATTCCAATTAATAAATTTTCTCACATGAACGCGAATGGACACAGAGCAAACTGCTCATTTTTGTGTTTGTTTGATTTGTAGCTTAACAAGATCCTATCTCGCCTTTTGATCCCATAAAAATTGTAAGATATTTTAATATATTATAATTATTATTTATTAATAAATTAGGTAATTAATTAAAATATCCTAAATGTGGCCGCAAGTTAGATTTAGGCCCAATTCAAAATTAAGATTTTTGGTTATTAATGTGATTTTCTTGATAGTAGAAAACTCACAATTAAGTTTACAGTCATTTGATATCTGCGTTAGAAAAACCTAATTTGCCCATATAAGGTTCCCTGATTAGTGATGGCTCTTAAATCCAGTTCTCATAACTGTGCCCATTGTCAGTCAGAAAGAGACTCGACAATTTATCTTCTGCCTTCATTTCTTTTGCAGTTCTCCTTTATTAAGATTTGTGATTTCTCTATTTGATCAAGGCTTAGTAATAGCGAGAGATAATACTTATAAATCTTTCTGCTATTGATGTAGGAAAATTCTTATACTCTAAATTGTGATTTATTTGTGTATTCATGGATTTTGTCCTACATGTGATATCAAAATCAAGTTGTCCGATCCTTTACCTTCTACTCTTTGATCAGGGATGATCTAATTATGGAATTGAATTGATTCTAGCCCCAGTAATTTTACACGGGTTACATAGCTGGGGTTGGAGATTGAATTTTTTAAATAGATGAATTATATTATTTATGCTAGTTAATTCATCTGTGTTTCCAATAACGTATATTATATTAAATTGCCTATTATTGTTTATTTTTGGATTATGGGATGAGAGGATTATTAATTTTATCCAATGAACCATCCCGTCCTCCCGTCCTCAGTTTGCTTGAGGGATCTGAGTTTGCTTTATTTCTGCAAAGCATATAATTGTTTAATCGATGGTGTTCCTGATTTGGTTCATCGATTGTCTTTGGTAAACCAAAGGCATGATCCACGTTTTCTCTTAGAGATTTTAGTAGTCTTGATCGATGTTACCTTTTTGTTCTTGTTCATCGATCGCTTTAGAAAATTCTGGCTTAAGTTGATCTGCGAATTTAAATGTCTGGGTTTTTCGATTTGAATTTTGTGTTTTGGATTTACGTTTGAATTGTATTGGCCAATATCGATGAGAAAATAATCCTTAGTTCTTCGATGAACGCCTTCACGCCTGCATCGGAAATTTGAGGGAACCGAAAAATCAATTTAAGTTCGCATTTTGAAATTTGAATCGTGGGTTTTCTGTTTCATGATTTTATGCGAAGTTATTGACAGGATTTTGTTTTGTTGATGCTGGCGAGAGAGATCACAGCTGTCGCCGCTTTTGCAGTGGGAACAAAGCAATATGAGATTTTGATTTTGATTACCAAGTTTGTACGAGATCATTTCTCAGATCGTGTTTACGCTAGTTTTTCCGTGATTAGAACCATTGAAATCGCAGATTTTGAGCTCTCCGATCGCCTGAAAGGAGCACCTGAGGTCGCGGATCGCGGTGAATCTTTCCAGGTTGCTCTAGGGAGTCAGGGTCGGGTAGGTTAACCCGGCTGTGTGAAGAAGGCAAGTGAAACACACCGTTTTGCCTTCTAGAAAGTCTCCTCCTATTCTATTATTATTTTTTTTTTTTGCCGACTCCTCCTATTCGCATGGACCGACATCATCTGGCTCTATAGTGGAACTGTGCGTTTCAATTATCTAGAAGAAAGAGGGCCAAAGACGATTTGGGCTGTAAATTATTGGGTTTGCAAAATTTAATTTTCTGGTTCTGATTTAATTCTGCAACTGGGCCAAGGCTTTTGTGCTTTCCTTTTGAGTTTAGTTTATTTCTTTATGGGCCTTAAAGAATTCAGGCCTGAACCTATTTAATATTTTCATTTTTTGTTATTTTCGAAATGTTTTTGTTACGGACTTCTTGAAGTGGGCTTCCATGTTTGGGTTTTAGAATCTCCTAAATAAAATTGTCAATTACATGAACAATGACTTTGAACAATTGTTCTGGGCCTTTTAATGTTCAATTGTTCTTCTGAAAAATGTCTCATGGGCCCTATTACGTTTTTATTTTCCTGGGCTATAAAGTTTTAATGTCCAGAAATGAATTATGGGCTTAAGTCAACTTTTTGCTCACTATTAATTAAATTAACTTCTGTTTTATGTATAATTTTGATTATGTCACATTTAATTGTTTAAATTAAGAAAAGGGTTGATTTTGACTTTTTTTTTTAATTCTAAGAATTTTGAAAAATTATTTATGAGTTATTTAATTGTCTAAATATTTGGAAAATTAACTTTAGACAATTATTTAACTATTCAAAAATTTTGTAAAACTTAATTTAAGTTGAAAATGCCAAAATTAATTCTTTAAACAATTTTTGGATACATAAAACAGTGACAGAGTTTCTAATTAATTATTTAGGGACTTTGTTGATCAAATTAATTAATTAATCCCTCTATCAAGATGTGCATATATTAGATTTAATTTGGATGCACAAAATAGTGGGAGAATTTATTTTTGTTGATTATTTAGTCACATTTTGTTAATTAAATTAATCTATTAAATATATTCTCATCAAGGATTTCTGCATATTTGTAATTAAATATACAAAGTTGATATTTGTGATTAACATGTATCTTGGGGAATAGCCACAACATCTTGCATGTGTAAATAATCACTTACATGTTTTAAAATATCAACTATATTTAATGGGTAATATTAATTTAATCAAAGTGGAAGGATTGTATTTAGTCACTTATTTTGATTAAATTAATTGGTCAAGTCCTATATGAAGCTATACATATATAGAATTTAGTGCACATGATTGATATTCATGATTAACTTGCATGTTAGAGTAGTAGCTGCAGTGCTCTCTTACAATATGTATAAATAATCACATATAGATTTTAAAATATCAGTCTTTAGAAGGTGAGTAAATATTATTTTACTCACTTTAATGCTTCAGTTGAATAAATTAATTCATCTCTTCTTGCTTTTCCATGGTGTATTGACTTTTTAAGCTCCTTTCCAACTTCTTAGTCATTGATTTGTGCCTCCAATGGCTCCCTATAGCTCAAATGATAACCTTTGCACATGTATCCCCAAATATCTATGAATTCACCAAAAAGTGTAAGAAATTAAAGGTAAATGTGCTGAAATGACATGAATTTCATAAGCTTAATACACTCCCAAACTTAAACTTTTGCTTGTCATCGAGTTAAACAAGTTAAGTGATGAAAGAGCTAGATTAATTAATCATCTACTTAGTATACATGCATGATGATTTTCTCATTGATTGCTCAAGATGATATATTCAATAGGAAAACAATAGAATAGAGAAGAATGCCACGTTCACAATTTAAATAGGTTTCCTAGCAGTTCCAAAATGTGGGTGTGTGAGGAGGGTTAGATAACAATTTTCCTGTAATTATCAAGATCTAATGCAACACTTCAACATGTATAAAGCAACCTCAATATCAAGCCTTTATATGCCAACATTGTCCTCTCTCTCCACTAATAGATCATTCCACACAATTTCAAAATCAATGGGACTTTATAAGCTTGTAATGTGACCAATGGTTAAGCATATTAAAAGAATGGGGAAACAAAGAAGATTCAAATCTCTTGAGATAAATGACAATACATAATTCCTCTCTTTGTACTACACAAAATTTTCTTTCAAGGAACCAAACCCCCAAACTTATCTCAAATTGATTTCTCTACACTCCAAGTCTTATTGGTTTGAACACTTTTTTTTTATTGATTTTTGATTTTTTTTAAGGCAACAACAAGCTAGAATTGACTTAGGAGTACAAACTGCTGAAGAACATACACTACATTCCTTATACCCAAATTTTTTTCCAATAACATACATCTTCTAACCACCATACCAATCCTCACTACCAATAATCACCATTTATTTCAAGATTAGGATAATTCATGGTTTTTCATGCTATATAGGTTATCGTCCAATATGGGTTTTTAAAAAAATAATTCACATGGTTTTGGTTTTTTCTTCATAAGACTTAAATGAGGTGTAAATGGATCGATTGTCATTGGTAAGCTTGAAAGGCACAAACACATTTAAAAGAAAATGCCCAAATAATTTTTTAAATGTGTGGAATTATTAACTCATTTTAAGAGATTTCAAAGTAAGTTTTAAAGCCCTTCAATGGAGAAAGAACATACATACCAAATTGCTATAAAATCTCCTAATAAAAGCATTCAAATCATTCCCAACTCTTGTACATAGTGCTTATTTTGAAAATTGTCAGGAAACAAGCCTTAAAATATAAATCAAGCATTCAAAAATATTAACCACCATTTCTTATAAAACATGTTGTCTAAGCATCATTTCTATCATTGGATCACACACTCACTATCACCGATAATTAATTAATATAACTTAGCTTTCAAGCCAAAGGACAAGAAATAGTCAACATTTTAACACTTGAAATTCTTGTCAAATCAGCAAAAAACATTCAAAAGCACCCCTAAACTTAAAATTGACAGTGCCCTCATGTTATTAAGGGAAAACTGACCTACACTTGAAGTTTGTATATATGTACCATATTCACAAGAAACAAAATGACAACCGGCTGTATCATTCACAAATGAGTTAAATGTCCAAAAAAAGTCAACAATGAAAACCAGACTTAATCCATAAAAACCAGACATAATTTAGTAACAATTGATTTACATAAGAAATCCGACTATAAAGTATTCACCAACACAATGTATTACATACACAAAAGATCCTAATTAGTAGTCATACTAAAACACAGAAACTATAACCTAGTAAAAGAAACAGAATGCCACTAACTCAGCTCCACCATCAGCAGCATCATCTTCTGCATATTGAACAAGTGCTACACTATGAGATTGTCGAGCGACAAATGTCTCTATCCTAGCCAATCTAGCATCTTGGTCATGCAAAGCCATAAGGCATTGTCCAATAGTGTTAGTAAGGTTGTGCAACATGGAAAATAGGTCCTAAATAGTTGGCTCAACAAATGTAGGCAGTATATACTGATCATCTATAGCAACATCATCAAATGGCAGTGAAGGTGGTGAATCTTGGGCAACAATCTTGTGCTTGATACTTTTGTATTGAAACTTAGGGACAAATTTAAAGGAAACATCCATCAAGGCACCACCTACTCCTTGTGATGTGC
Source organism: Inga laurina (assembly GCA_963855925.1). Taxonomy (NCBI): domain Eukaryota; kingdom Viridiplantae; phylum Streptophyta; class Magnoliopsida; order Fabales; family Fabaceae; genus Inga; species Inga laurina. The sequence goes on along the minus strand of OY979701.1, from coordinate 49,781,177 downwards.
AAAAAGCTAATATCAAGTCGAGCAACATAAGACCAGAAGTGTAATCATGAATATGTTCCCTTAAAGATGTAAAATGTCCAACTACTCTTCTTTCATGAGGAAGATGGCCATAAGTAGTCTTTTACAAAGTGTAACCAAATACAGGCCTCTAACAACAACCAAGATCAAATCAAGTATTTCTAATTTGTCACCAGGAAATGCCAAGATACTTTTCCTTCATAATCTAGTAGCTGAAAAATCTCATTCTCAGGAATCTCTTCTTCAAGGGTCTGATAGTATATGTATATACACTCCTCAACTAGCGGTAGATTCAAATACTGTTAGAAAATATTAATCATGAAATCAATGTTGACTCCTCAAAGAGGAAATTTCCAGACAGTCAGAACACATGCTTGGGCATAAACTTCGTGAACCACTTAAAGATGTCAGTCATTTTTTACTCCCATGAGCTTGTCCAAATGATAAGTCCTCGTTGCAATAGGTGTAAAAGTCATGGGAGACAGTAAACGGAAATTCTCATTCTTGAAGAAACGGCCTCACAACAATCTTCTTTTTCGCATTGGCAATGGCTTTAAGGAAGGCCTTAGTAGGCAGTCTTTTTTACGAGCACATTTCTTGTAAAGAAATAGAGAATATGAAGCCTACTGTAACCCCCTCCGTAATTATATCCGAAATACAATATTAGAGTGAAATAGAGACCAATAATAATCAAATTTCATTTACATTCCCCATCCTTAAGATAGGGTTTTCACAAATACATTTCAAAATCGAACACTTTAACTTGGTCTCACATTCACATTTCGAATACAATTACATTGCGAAGATAATTAACATTCATAATATATCAGAGTGCACAATAACAATTCCAGCAATTCCGGGTTCATATCTTCACTAAAGGTTTATAGGGCACATACGCCCTTTACAATTCCTCAATGGGGATCACACAAATTTCATTCCAAATAAATATCCCAACATATCATCCGGACATATACACCCATATATCCATTATAACATATACAACTCTAAGTACATTCAAATCAACTACAATTATCCCAAATGGCAACGATAACCACTACCAAGTCCAAATGCCCATAAGGGATTCTCGCCGCCCCTAGTCGCTTGCTCCTTCCTCGAGCCACTTGTCCTGTCTAAAATGTTGGTAGGGGAGGGTGAGATTCTAGAGAATCCCAGTAGGAAACAAATACCACTATGCATGTAAGATAAGTGTTTAATGCATGACATGCTTGCATCACAATAACTCATGTTCACATAATGACATATCCGCATGCTCAATGTTTCAACAACATACTCATGGCCATAGCATAAATAGAAACAGAGCTTCAATCATTCATATATGTTTCACATAATCCAGCAAAGCATTAACATGCATCAATACACAAACACAAATATCAATACAAGCAGGAGAGGTAAGTTCCCTATACTTATTCTTTCCACGTATGCTCCAGCGTCGGCCACTCACGATCCAAGCGGGTATCAAATCATGCTCAGGGTAAGTATCAAACCCTATAACCAAATCAAGAACATATGGTCATTCTCTTTTCCAAATTCTCACTTTCATAACACTTAGATTTGGTTATCATAATTGACCCTTAAGAGGCCACAAATGCCTCTAATAAAACCCCTAAAAGGTTGGGAAACAATAGGGTGAAGATCTCTTTTCGAAAACACCAAGTGCTGGAACCAGGGTTGGGCCGCGGCCCGCCCATCCTTGGGCTGCAGCCCAAATATGGTCAGAAGATCTTGGGCTGCGGCCCACCACTCATGGGCCGCGGCCCAAAATAGGTCAGAAAGGCTTGGGCCGCGGTCCGCCACTCTTGGGCCGCGGCCCAGAAATTTCCTGACTCTGGGCTGAACTTCGAAAAACCATAACTAATTCTAGAAAAATCGAAACGAAGTGATTCCAAAGCCAAATGAAAGGTATATGAGTCCTCTTTCAAGGAAAAATATAGCCCTTCACTGGAAATCACTACACAATTCCAGAATTACACAACACTCATCACTGCCCCCAAAACAGAGTTCTGTTTCAATCCCAAACTTTGGACAACCATATCTCACAGAATACTTAACGAAATGACACAAAATATATGTCCATTTTGAAGCTTGGGATGTGAACTTTAAGACTGGAAAGTTTCAGAATTTTCCAATACCATTTGGTCATTCAAAACACTCATACAAAATTACTGCACAAAACAGAGTTTAAACCAAACAGATTTCCAATTTTCTACCAAAGTGTTCAATAACTCCAAAATTAATAACTAAGCTTATTCCCACACAAAATCACTCAAGGAACACAATGGTAACCTCAAAATGACCAAAATCACAACCCATTTACATGCCCTGTTTTAACCAAAGCACCAAAGCTATCACAAAGGGATCAACTTTCACATTTAAGCTTCAATTCCCTTCTATCAATTCAAAACACTAAACAAGGCACCAATTCCATGACAACAATATGTTATACTCCCCAAGACCCTAAATCACAAAAATTAGGGCTTAAATTCCTGAAATTCAAGGCCCAACCAATGGCCACCAAACTTATATGAAATTAAAGCTTTCACTTACCTTAACAACTTTCCCAAAGGCACTTCTTGATTCTCCCAAGTCCATAATTTTGTGATTCCTCAAATCACCACCAATGGAGAATCTACAACCATAGGATGAAAGCTCTTAGCTCAAGGAACAATGTTAATGAAGAGCATTTTGGCATTTGAGGCCATTTGCTTACCTCAAATCCAGCTTTTCTTTTCTCTCTCTTGACCAACAATGGAGGAAATGAAGAGAGATGAGAGAGATGAGAGAAATGATGAGGATGAAGGATGAAGTGCAAAAAATTCTGCCCCTTAGCCCCTTCATGCGTACAAAAGAGAGAGAGAGGGAGAGAAAATAATAAAATAAGGCCATTTCACTTTTCCAACACTCTCTTTCATCCTAACCACTTGCCACATGTGTCCACCTTATTGGCTCTCATAAAGTAAGTAACCAAATTAGTTACTCTAACCACATCATTATCCATTTTAATTTCACATCTCATGCCCTCTTAATTAGTAATTAATCTCTTCAATTAATCACTAATTTAGAGCCATTCTTTCAATTTTCCCAACAATTATGGCATATTAATTAATATAGCCACCAAACCCATAATTATTCCACTTTAATTCGATAATTATCCTCAATAATTACCATTAGCCTTTAATTGAAAATTGGGGTGTTACACCTACTATAACCAGAAAGCAATTAATGACATGGAAAAACAATCAAATAAATCCTAAGAGAAAACTAGAAACAAAATCCTAATAAAAACAAAGTTCTAACCTAAGGCAAGAGAAATTCCCCTAAACTTCAAATCTAGCTAGTACTTAGCTGCCAATCAATATTCCAAGCCCAAATCTACTCCTCACTACCTCATTTATGACCTTAAAACATCTCATAACAAAGATCTACTTTGAGACAATATTAGCAAAGTTGATTTCAAAATTTAAAATATTCTAAGACATGTAGCACAATCAATAACAAGTTAAATTCATGAAGAGCTTTGTAAATCTTGAAATTCAATGAAAACTTTATGAAGTTTAGGAAAAACCTTGTTTCAAACAAGAGAGAATTCTCTTCAAATTACACATCAATATGTAAAAGGAATTTGAAAACTTCAAAAAACAAGTGTGCATTTGGAACATAATTCCACAAAATCCATAAATTGCAAAACAGAGTCATATGTCTCAAGTGCACATCACAAAGTTCAAGTAGTCAAAATTTGGAGTTCTGAAACCATTGGACTCTTGTCAAAACATATTTTTCTCATTATTATTGTTAACTTTTTTTTAGAAAAAAAAAATTCTTCCATGCATACACTAAAACCAATTTCCCATGTCAAACAGAGCACAGAGCTTTTACTAAGCTGGAATCATAAATGAAATTAACCCAAACTCCAATCTTGCATTCCATAAGCTACCCTTAGTAGCACAACTAATCTAATCCTCAAATCAAATTCTTGTAAGTTCAAGCCTAATTCTTAAAAATCATAATAACCTCTTAGAGCCAAAAAATTCCTACACCACTAAATATATGCAGGTAATCAAGAGAGCTTTTCCCAACATGAGCACTTTGAAAAATGTACAATTTCACAGACAATTTTTCATGTTTAAATCCTGTAGGTTCATCTTGAAGTTTTGAAATATGGTTTCCACATATTCTGTAGCTCTAAGTTTACAACAAAAGTTAAATAGAGTTCATAATTGAAAATTTCCATAGCAACCACAAGTTTTAGAACTACAAGATCTTGTTCAGTTCTTATGATATGCAACACATATACAGAGTGCGTCAGAACCACAACTGTAACCCCCATCACGATTAAGGCCAAGATTAGTTCGTAAAAAACGTAATTAATGTGGAATTAGAGACTGTAATTGATTTTGGGACTTGAACAAATAAATCTTCCCAAAATCAGGGTTTTCAAAAACCTTTACAAAACCTTATTATAGCAGTCTCATATTCATCTTTAACACTCAAATGGCCTGTATCGGTTGTTTCATTCATACATATCAGAGTGCAAAGTAAATTCCCGACACACTTGGGTTCCATTCATTAATAAAAAGGGATTTACACAAGGCACAAAGCCCACAATTCATACCCTTTTTCTTGGGGATTACACAAAATCTACTATATACAATTCCAAAATATACAATGATAACCATTAATTCCAAAATATACTCCTACACAGGAGCTCTAACTACTCTTCGTCGCCCGCTTGCCTTTCGATCCTTCGGCCCTGTCTAAAATGGTTAATTTTAGGAGAGTGAGATTCTAAAGAATCCCCGTAGTAACCAGTCAATCATATAATGTACAATAATAATGCATGTAATCAAATCATTATCCACACAAGCAACTACAACGGCAGTTACAACGGCAATGGTTAGTATGACACATGTCATCCCTGACGATTGCTCACGCTGAATTGCTCACGCTGTATTGCATCACAACAATCCACACAATATAATTCACCATAGCTGGGATCCATATAATGCATTTCATCATACAAGCCATTCAGGCAAGATTCACACAGCCCACGGTTGGTTTCACAAACGCCGCCCCACGGGTCGGATTCACAAAGATCCATGTCGATTACGACGGCAGTCCAACGGCCGACCTAGAGATGACCACTGTCACTCCCTATACGGCTCACGCTGACCTGCTCGCGCCGTAATGGACCATGGCACACAATTCACAAGTTCAATGATAAGTTATGCATGTCAAAGCATCATACAAGATATGAGAGAAAAGTCACTACCTGAGTTCTTTCGGGCGTGTCCTATCGCCGGTCTCTCCCGAGGAAGGCAAATATCAAATCCTATTTTCACAATTGGGGACGAAGAGTTATTCTCTATTCCAAGACTTAAGTCACTTTATAATGCTTAATTGGTTATCATTATTGCTCTTTTAGAGTCATTAAATACCCCTAACAAAACTCCTAAAGGGTAGGAAGAACTATCCCAGAGATCCCCTTTTTGGAAGCACAAAACTGAGATTTTACACTGTTTCACTAGAGCAAAGATGACCCTGCTCGAGTGATGATGTACGGACACTCGAGTGAAGACGGCCTCACTCGAGTAATGGTACGGACAGCACTCGGGCACAAGAGAGAGTGAGGACAGAAAGCACAAGCCCGAGAGCACAACACCCTTCAGGGAAACGGATCACTCGAGCACAAAATTCTCACTCGAGCACAAGTACGGAATTCACCTCAAGCACAAGGAAGTGAAGACAGAAAGCATATGCCTGAGAACACAAGAGAAATGGCAGTAGCCCAAATGGCTCACTGCACTCGAGCACACACGGCTCACTCGAGCACGATGCCCATACCCGCGAGTGAGAAGGCACACTCGTGCACCTACTCGCGAGTGACAACCCAAGAAGCAAGTCCTTTGGTGTCAAATACACACATCACTCGAGCACAAGGAAGGTCACTCGTGTGATATTCATCCCTCACCCGCGAGTGAGGCTATGCTTGCTACGACCAAGGAAGTGCAATAAGAACACTAGAGCAGACAATGAAGGTTGCACCACCGCACTCGAGCAGAGTTCATCCCTGCTCGGGTGACATTCATCCCTCACTCGAGCAGACCCATCTCTGCTCGGGTGATATTCATCCATCACTCAAGCAGACCCCAGTGTGCTCGAGTGAATCCCTCAGATACCAAAAAACGCAGAAACAGAGGCATTTTCCCTAACCTTTGCCCAATGATTCCTATGAACACACAACTTTAACCCAAAGCCATTCCCACACAAAAACACCCAATAAACTCAATGGAATCCTCAGAATCATCATAATCCTACTCCATTATCATGCTTTGGGTTTTGGGCAACAATTTCATCAAAACACCAATCTTAACCAAACTTCACCTTTCTATTACCAATCAATCTATCTATCCTAAACTCATTCCAAAACACCATTCTCATGCCAAAAACATACCAAATGAACAGTGGCATCCAATTTTCGGATTCAAGCCAAAATTTCCAGAATTTATAAACTTCAAATGGTACAAAACATAGATAGATAGATTGGTTTTACTCACCTTATCAACTTCTCCAAAGAGAGTTCTTGATTCACCAACAATCAGATTTTCGTGTGGCACAAAACAGCATCAAATGGTCAAACTATTCACATCAAAATGAAGCCCATCACTCAAGGATCAACATTTATGAATGATGTTTGAGCAAAGGAGATCATTTACCTACTCAAATCACAAGCTCTTCATTCTCTTCCTTGCCTAGTCCAGCCGCCGGAAATAGAGGAAGGGAAGAGAGAGAAACGAGAGAGAGATGGAGGGATGGAGTGAGAGAGGAAAAAGTGGACTTTTGTCCTCTTGTGACATCATCCAACAACTCCTACTGTGCCACTTGTCAGCATCTCATTCATTCCCACAATGAGCTCACACAAGCTTAATACACTGGATTCCGACCCATGTACAATGAATCTTAACCCTTGATTTTAAATACCACACACATGCACACCAAATTCATATTACATTAATTCCATTCTTCCAATTTCCACTAATTATGACATTAATTAATATGGTCATAAAATACATCATAACTCCAATTAAATCCATGATTATCTATAATAATCATGATTATCCCTTAATCAAAATTGGGATATTACAACAACCCTTTCCAACACAAGCTATTAACAACTTTTAAGACGTTATTATACAAATCAAAGCAATGGGAACAATACAATGGCTATACTAAAAAAAATGCTAATCCTCAAAGCAAACTCATAGTTCAACCTTAAGTTCGAGCACTTCCCATGATGAATCAATCATCCATCAAAACCCTTCTCTAAATTACCCACAATCATCAACCTAGAACCCAGATTGATTCTTACTCTACCTAGAATTCGAAAAAGACAAAGAAAAGAGGAAAGTGAAAATACCTCTTAGAGAACAAGAGAAACAAACGAAGGTAAAGGAACTAGGTCACTAATGGTGAAGGGACAAGGGTTCATGAGACAGATGGCAGCGACAGAGTATGGGGTCAGTTTAAGGTGAGAGAGGTGGAGGCAGATGGTGTGGGTGCTCTGGTTCAATAGTGAAGAAGAATATAGGGGTAAACTACTGGTGGTGAAAATGAGAGAGCGATAGAGAAGAGGAGTTAAGGGGTGCGATTAGGAAGAGATGGAAGAGGTGGAGTTGTAGGTCATGAATGGAGATATGTAGGAGATCTGTGGGTCACAAGATAGAGAAGTGAAGCAGGGTAGTTTGCGTGGCAATTTGAGGTCGTGAGTAAAAGTAGAAGAAGAAGGATTAAGGCAAAAAAATTTACATACATACATACAACATACATACATATGTGTGTGTGTGTGTGTGTGTGTGTGTATTTTTCAACTTAGCCAAGGCCTAAAACCTTCTACCCTATTTTTGGTCGCGATGCAAAAGCTTCTGGCGCAAACTTAGCTACAGCCCAAAACTTACTGCCGCCGCCTTGGTTGCAGCCTAGATTGTCTGACCTTCTTCAAATATCAACAACACAAGTAGAAACACATAAAGAAGGATTTACCATGCTTTCTAGCTTATAAACATAGCACACAACACCACAATTAAATCAATCTCATCACAAATTCATCTTGAGTCACACACAATCATAAAACATCAATAAATCACACAATTGAGCACACTTTCACTTGATCAAATTGCACCTATAATCCATGAACTCATTAAAATCAGTATAATCATGGTAAATGAAACTACAAAAAATTGCAGAGTTTTTGGCAGAATTTTCCATGAAATTTGCCACGGAAATCAGAGTTTCTGATAGAATTTGCCATTGATTTGCAATCAAAACCGATTCCTAATGGAATCCCTTCTATTGCTAATAGGATTGTGACAAATCAATTTGTGATGGAATTGGATTCGGTCACAAATTTACTTTTTATTTTTTAATTTGAAAATGCCATATGGCATTCTAGGGAGAAGCCACGTGTCATGTCCATATGCCACCACATGGTAGCTCTGGCGGCTGCCACCTCACCATCGATCCCGAGCTCCACCATATGTCATCGCATCGCTTCGCCATATGCCACCATCTTGATCCATCATGTGTCCTTACTTCATATTTCCTAAAAATGCATCTCAAACTCATTAAACTCAGTAAAATCATGGTAAATGACACTACAAAAAATTACTGAATTTTTAACATAATTTGCCATGAAATTTGCAACAAGATTCAAACTTTCTAATGGAATTTGCCACTGATTTACAATGAAAACAGATTTTCGATGGAATCCATTCTATCGCTAATAGGACTGTGACAAATCAATTTGCAATGGAACTAGATTCAATTGTAAATTTACTTTTTATTAATTAATTTGAAAATGCCACGTGGCATTCTAAGGAGAAGCCACGTGTCATGTCCGTAGGCCACCACATGGTAGCTCCAGTGGCCACTACCTCAACATCGGTCCCGAGCTCTGCCATATGTCACCGCATCGCTCCGCCACATGCCACCATCTCGATCCATCATGTGTCCCCGCTCCATATTTCTTGAAAATGCATCTCCTCTTAGCCCCAGGAGGATTCGAACCTGTGCCTTCACCTGCACGCGTGAGACGCCTTACCAATTACACTGGAATGCTTTAGCATTATATTATTACAATACTATATATATATATAATCTTATTATATATTCTTATAATTTTTAATATAAATTAATTTCCAACTAAAAAAATTTACATTTTAAAAAAATTTCATATGACTATATTTTTGTCCAATTTCTAAAATTAAATTTTATATTTATTAACATTAATTAATAACTAATAATATATATATTTATATAAATATAAAAAATATGTGTATTATATTATATATTTTGATTTTATTTTATATGAAATATATTATTAAGAAATTACATATAGTATATCATAATTTTAACAATAATTATCGAAAAATAATATTTAAGATTAATATAATCTTTAGTCTCTCAAGTTTACCCTCATTTTGATTTTAGCCCTCAAGTTTCAAACCATAGGGATTAAAGATTAACCCTAATTTTTAAATATTTATATAGCTAATAATATCATGATTTAATTTTTATAAAGATATTTTTTAAAAAATATTAAATTATTTATAAAATAATAATTTTGTAATTTTTCTGATGGAATTACCCACAGAATTATTTTGTGGCTAAATTAGCCTTGGAATAATTCCATGGCTATTTGCCACAGAATTACTGATGGAATTTGTCATGGAATATTTTTCTGTGGCAAATTCCATGGTAAATTTTGTCACAAAAAATTCCGACGGATACATTTCCAATAGAATTTTTGATGGATTTCTGACAAAATTTGCCAAGGAAAGAAATTTCATGGCAAATTCTGTCAAAAATTTAGTGTTTTGTTGTAGTGTGATGGACTTCCCGGAAAATGCTTAGCAAGCACCAAAGTTCTTCAAACTTCCTTTGTACCAAGCTTACTGTAATACCCCGAATTTTAAGACTTGAGGCTAGAGAATAAGCCTGAGATTAGTGGACTGTTAAGCCCTGGTTTAGCAGGATCTAAATTGTGATTAAGAGATAATGACTCCAAAAGTGGAAGTGGTTAGTTATAAATGAACCCTTTTGGAGAATCCAATGTGATTTGAGTTTCGAATGTGTTGAGAGCAGCGCCGAAACCCTGTATTTAAGTTCAATTATGGATTAACCTCTAAATTGACTTAAAATAGAGGGGAGGACGTATTGTGAAAGAAAATGAATGAGAAAATGTATTTGATGGTGATTCAAGAGGAATTGCCATAATCAGGGGCAAAACGGTAAAGTTACCGACCAATTGGTCAGTTACCGAAGAGGAAACTCATTGGTAACTTCAAGATCAATGGTTAGGATTGATTTGTGCAAGAGATCAAGGGGTGGAATCACATGTGTGTGAGCTTATGTGAGCTCATGTGAGGTTTGTCAAGATGGTGACACTTGGCACTTTGTGAGCCCTTGGATGAGGTCAAAGTGTCAAACCTCATTTTCCCTCTCTCTTCTCTTTATTTGGTCGGTTTTGGCTCCCAAAAACTGAACACTCTCTTCATCATCTTCATCTTCATCGCTCTCTCTCTTGTTCTCCATTTTCGCCAAGCACAAGGGGAGGAAAGAGAAAGCTATAGGTGAGATTTTGGTTGGCTTGTGGTCCTCTAATGCTCTAATGTCCTTCTATAATCTTATTCATAGTGATGAGAGCTTCATCTCTATGGTTTTAGATTTGTGAGAGGAGGTGTTTTGGAGCTTGAGCAAAAGTAGAAAGATGAAGAATCAAGGAATTTGTTTGGGAAAGAGGAAGAGGTGAGTGCTTGCTTCCTTTTGATCTAAGTTTTGTAAGTTTTGGTTAAGTATGGTGAATTGTGAATTTTGCCTTGATTTTATGGTATTTTCATGTGGAATGTGAATGGTAGAATTGGATAGTGATTTTTGTTGAAAATGGTGTCATGTTGTGGTATTTAGTCTTTGGAATTGGTTTGGATTGGATTGGATACATTGTGTGCAAAGTTTGGAAATTCTGTCCAGTGTGAAAATTCTGTCTGAGCAGTCTGTTCGTGTGGACGTTTTGACTGGGCAAATGATATCTAAAAATTATGAAACTTTCTAGTCTTAAATTCCACATCCCAAGATTCAAATGGACACATAATTTGTGCCATTTTGTTTTGTCTTCTGTGAGTTATGGCTATCCAAAGTTTGAGGTCGAAAATGAACACTGTTTTGGGACAGTCTTGAGTTTTGGGGAATTCTGTATTTTTGTGGTGATTTCCAGTATTGGCCAATATTTTTCCTGTGTAGAGGACTTGAATAGCTTTCATTTGGCTTTGGGATCACCTCATTTCAATTTTTTTTGGAATTAGTTATGATATTTGGAAGTTCAGCCAAGAAACAGAATTTTTTTTGGCCGCGGCCAGTGAATTCTTAGGTCGCGGCCCAAATGTTTCTGAGCAGTTTTTGGCCGCGGTCAGTGGATTTGTGGGCCACGGCCAACCCCCAAAAATCATCATTTTGGACTTTTAAAAGGTGATCTTTGGTCAAGTGTTTTTCAAGCCTTTAGGCATATGTTTAGGCTTTGATTAGCCACCTAAAGGTGCTAAATGATAACCAACATTAAGTGTTTGTATGTTGAGGAATTGAGAAAGGGATTAACCCTATGTCCTTGCTTTGGTTATAGGGTTGATATTCGCCTTGATCGTGGTTCGGTATTCGTTTTGATCGCGAGTAAGCGAAGCTGGAGCATACGTGGAAAAAGTGTAGGGAACTTACCTCCTTTGCATGCTTTGATATTTATGTTTGTGTTTTGATGCATGTATTGCTTTGTTTGGTTATGTGAAACATGTATAAATGATTGTAGCTCTGTTTCTAGTTATGCTATGGCCATGAGTATGTTGTTGAAACATTAAGCATGCAGATATGTCATTGTGTGAGCATGAGTTATGTATTGCAAGCATGTGCATTAAACACATATCATACATGCATATAGGTATCTGTTTCCTACTGAGATTGTCTAGAATCTCACCCTCCCCTACTAACCTTTTAGACAGGGTAGTAGATCGAGGATGGAATAAGCAGCCAAGGGCGAAGAGGACTTCCTTCGGGTTGAAGATTCGGTAGTTGGTTATCATTATAGTTGGGATGTGTATTTGTATATTGGATGAGTATTGAGTATACATGTATTCGAATGGGTTTGTGTAATCCCTATTTGAGGAGTTGTATGGGCTAATGTTCCCTATGATTGTTTAGCGAAGATATGAAACCCGGGATTATCGGGATGATTATGTTGTGCACTCTGATATTGGTATAAATGTGATTTATCTTCGCATAGTAATTGTATTCAAAATTTGAATATGAGACCAAGTGTATTATATTTCGAAAGGTATTTGTGAAAACCCTATTGTGAAGATGGGATTTTGAAATAGTTTTGTTTCTTATTGGTCTCTATTTCACTTTAAATCGCGTATTTTGGATATGATTATGGCAGGGGGTTACACTTACTTCTTCCTTTCACTCATTTAGGGTATCTCTCTCACCTACAAAAAGTAAAAGCCCAAATATAAATCTACCAAAAACACACCAAAATCAAAGAAATTAAAGAGATTAAGTTAAGAACTTGGGTTGCCTCCTAAGAAGCACTTAGTTTATAGTCGTTAGCCCAACTCTTCATATTGATCACTCTTCATTAGATAAGTAGATAATGTATACCAATCTCTCCATATCTCCTCCCTAATAATGCTTTAACCGTTGACCATTAGCTAGAATCTCTCTCCCTTTTCATTTTCCTGCTTTACATCACCAAATTTGGATGCTTAAACCACCACGAAAGGACTAGACCATCGAGATTTTAGCTTTCCCAAATTGTGAAGGAGGACCCTTTGAATGGATTCAAAGCTCTTAGGAATGATTTTGCTATCATGATCCCTCTTGGTCTTCTCTTTGTAAATCCTGGTACTTTAGAGGTATCGAGACAAAATTCATCTAACTCATTAAGTTGAAGTAGCCTCTTCTCCCCAACAGCTTGAGATCAAAATTGATCTTTTTTATAGCCCAATAAGCTTCATGCTCCAATTTCACTAGTAAGTAGCATACTTTCCCAAAATCCAACTAGTAAGGAGACATTCCAATAGGAGTTTTGTAGGCTGTTTGGTAAGCCCATAGAGCCTCATCCAATATGGTAGACTAATCCTTTCTAGTAGTGTTCACAACTTTTTCAAGGATGTTCTTGATCTCACGATTGGAAATTTCCGCTTGGCCATTAGTTTGAGGGTGGTAGGGCAATGCTACCTTGTGCTTGACACCATATTTCTTCATTAAGGTTTAAAATTGGTGATTGCAAAAGTGTGAACCACCATCACTGATAATCACTCTTGGTGATCCAAATCTAGTGATAATGTTTTCCTTGAGGAATTTCAACACCATCTTAGCATCATTAGTCACACATGCAATGGCTTCTACTCATTTAGAGACATTGTCAATTCCAACTCAGATATATTCATTGTTGAATGACTTAAGGAAGCAGGCCATGAAGTCAATCCCCCAAACATCAAAATGTTCAACTTCAAGCATGCTATTCAATAGCATCTCAATCCTCCTCGATATGTTCCCTACTTTTTGGCATCTATCACATTGAAGTACAAAGGTGTATGCATCCTTGAAGAGAAAGGGCCAATAGAACCCACTTTGGACAACCTTTGCAATAGTTTTCTCCCCTCCAAAATGGCCATCATATTCAGAAGAGTAGTAATAATGTAGAATGCAATCCTATTCATTCTCCAAGATGCATCTTTGAATAAGTTGATCAGGGCACCTCTTGAATAAATATGGTTCATTTCAAAAGTATTTCTTCACCTCAAGCAAAAACTTACGCCTTTGGTGAGAATTGAGGCCTAGAGGTAGAACTCCACAAACAAAATAGTTAACAAAGTCGACATACCATGGTAGAGATGAGTTATCAACAAAGAACAAATGCTCATCCAAGAATGCTCCATGGATCATACTAGAAGCATCAAGTTGAGCCTTAGTACTCAACCTTAAGAGATAGTCCGCCACTTGATTCTCAGTGCCTTTTCTATCAATGATGTTCAAGTTAAACTCTTGAAGTAGAAGTAGCTATCAAATTAGTCTTGCCTTGGAGTCCTTCTTCGTGAGTAAACACTTCAAAGCTAAATGATCGATGTAGATAATGACCTTAATACCTACAATACATGGCCGAAACTTCTAACAAGCATAGACTATGGCAAGTAACTTCTTCTTGGTAGTAGTATAATTAAGTTGAGCACAATCAAGAGTCTTGCTAACATAGTAAATGGGATGAAATTGCCTTTTCGCCTTTTGCCTAAGAACGGCTCCAACTGTACAATCACTAGCATCGGCCATGATAATGAAAGGTAGACCCTAAATCGGACCTACTAAGATAAGAGAAGAAATGAGATGCTTTTTCAACTTTTCAAAGGCATGTAAGCAAGCATAATCAAATTTGAATTCTACATCTTTTCCCAATAACTTGGAATGAGGCTTTGCAATCTTAGAAAAACCTTTGATAAATCTCCTATAAAACCTGGCATAACCAAGGAAGCTTTAAATACCCTTCACACTAGGAGGTGAAGGCAATTGCTCGATTACAATGATTTTGGCTCTATCCACTTCAAAACCCTTCTGTGGACACTCAGTGGCCAAGTATAATGCCTTATTGCACCATGAAGTGACATTTCTCTTAATTGATAATCAAATTGGTTTTTTTCACATCTTTTAAGCACCATATAAAAATTATCCCAGCAAGAATAAAAAAATAGACCAAAAACAAAGAAGTCATCCATAAATACTTCAATAATCTTCTAATCATATCAGAAGAAATGGACATCATGCACCTTTGAAATGTGGTCCAAGCATTGCAAAGTCCAAATGGCATTCTTCTGAATGCAAAAGTGCCAAAGGGACAAGTAAAAGTAGTCTTCTCTTGGTCTTTTGGGGTAATATCAATCAGATTATACCCTGAATAACTATCTAGACAAAAGAACTCCTAGCCAGTTAGCTTATCAAGAATTTGATCAATGAATGGCAACAAAAAGTTATTCTTTCTTGTAAAAGAGTTAAGCTGCTGGTAGTCCATACACACCCGTTATCCAGTCACCGTGCGAGTGGGAATCAATTTATTTTGGGTGTTAGCCATTACAGTCATGCCACCCCTTTTAGGGACACATTGGATTGGCCTCACCCATGAACTATTAGAGATGGGATACACAATTTCAGCTAAAAGCCATTTGAGAATTTCCTTCTTGACTACTTCTTTCATAATAGGCTTCAAGCGCCTCAATACTTAATGGAGGTTTTGTGATCAGCCTCTAATAGAATCTTGTGCATGCAAATAGAAGGGCTTATTCCCTTGATACCGACGATAGTCCACCCAATGGCATACTTATGCTCTCTCAAAACTCTTAGTAGCTTCTCTTCTTTCAAATAAAAGAGGATAGAAGAGACACTCAGTGGTAGAGTATTAGAATTTGCAAGATAAGTATACTTGAGATAAGAAAGGGAGTGGCTTCAACTCTAGAATTGGAGGAACTTCAATAGAAGACTTTAATGGAGTACTTAAGGCATCAGCTACCTCAAGTGGTTCAAAAGTTCTCAATCTTGAATAAGGAAATGATTCCAAATGAAAGATCTCTTCAACAGCATCATCATCAAATTCCTCAAAGCTTTTCTCACCTATCAATAATGCCTCAAAAGGATTTTTGATCATGGAGGCATATGATTCTTGAGGAATAACTGAATCTAATATATCAACAAAAGAACATTGAGCCGAATCATCACGAAACTTTAAAGCTTTTGGTATGTTGAATATTACTTGCTCATCATCAACCCACAAAGTGATATCACCCTTCTCTACATCAATGAGAGTCCTTACAATAGTTAAGAATGAATGGCCAAGGATGAGAGGAATTTTTAAATCTAATTCATAATCAATTACAACAGAATCCACTGGGAAGATAAACTTTTCCACTTTGACTAGGACATTTTTAATGATTCCTCTAGGCTCAAAAATACTACAATCCGTAAAGAGAAGGGTCATCGTAGTAGGCCTTGACTTTCCCAAACCCAATTAGTTGAAAAACGCTAGTGGCATTAGATTAATACTTGCATCCAAGTCACATAGTACTTTACCATTAAAATTAGTCACAATGTTACAAGGGATGAAGAAGCTTCCTGGATCATTAAGCTTAGTAGGCAACTTCCGTTGAATAACTGCTTTACGCTCTTTGGTCAACATCAAAAAATTCATTGAATTACTTCTTTTTAGATAAAATGTCTTTAAGGAACTTAGCATATTTAAGCATGCTCTCCAAGGCTTTGTCAACCTCAACAATTACTTGATCATCTTGCTTTGAGCTAGGCATATCCAATAGCACTTTGCCACTTCTCAAGTTAATGGCATTGCATTTCTCTTTTCCATTTTGTTTTGGCTTGGGAATGGTATCATTATGAAGACTACTTCTTGACATAGCATTTACTTGTGATGCTAATTGCCCCATTTGTAGTTCAAGAATTTTGAGTTTCATAAAGAGAGAAACTAGCCTTATTTTTAGCCCTTAAAGATTCTATCTTAGACAATATTTGGGTTAGCATTTTGTCCATTTTAGATTACTCTTCCTTAACAGGAATTTTCATTGTTTGCATTTGAAAGCTAGGTAGAAGAATAGGCTTAGTACCATATGTAGATTCAGATGATTGATTCAAACTGTTACCTTAACTCCCAGAAAAATTTGGGTGAACTCTGTAAGCATGAATGTAGGTTTGTGATGATGGTGTTGAAATTTGCCCTTGTAGTTGACAAACTCAGTAGCCATGTAAAGAGGATAATAGTCAAGCATGTGGATATCATTACATTGATTGTATATAATTAGGGTGGCATGAATAGAATGCACACTTTGAGAAGTAGTTTTTTGCATTTAAGATTCTAGCATATCAAATGATTATTCAAAGTGGATAAGACAGTTGAAATTTTTGAGGAAGAGTCTTCTTTGGTAGTAGGAGAGTTTGGGTAGTCCTCTTATCATTGCCTTGAGTATTGTTTGCAGATAGTTGATCTAAAAGCCTAATCACCTCATTAACAGGAACATTCTGGTAACATTTATTGGTCATAGAGTCAACCATTGCCTTAGATTAAGGATTAAGGTGAGCACAAAAAATTTGAACAACCCATTTGTCCACCCTATGACTAGGGCATTGCTTCATCAATATCTTGCATCTCTCCCAAGCGGCATAAAGATGCCCATTTAGATGTAGACTAAAGCTTAAAAATTCATCACTTGCTTCAACAAATTTGTCATCAGAAAAGAATCGAGCTCTACAGTTAACCTCAAGATCATCCTAAGAATTGATAGATCTTTCAGGGAGGTTGTTGAACCTATCCCTAGCCTTGCCTTGTAGAGAGAGAGGGATTAACCATAGCCTTAAAACATCTTAGGGAACTCCATTTTGCTTGAACGAGTTACATACTTCCAAGAAGTACCCCAAATACTTGATGGCATCTTCATTGTAAAGACCAAGGAACATACCATGCATTTAAAGCATTATTATCATAACCTGCTTGATCTCAGAAGTATGTGCTTACATTTTGGGCATCCGAATGCAAGATTGAGTACCCTGCATATTCCGGCTAGCAAAGTCATTGACAATACCTCTATCATATTCATCATTTGCCATGATTTCAGATTAAGCTTCAATCTCTTCTTGAATGAGAGGCACTCTGTCAAGTACCACTGCCAATCTGTTTGGATGCAAGTGTTGTATCCACCAAAATGGTACCTACAAGAAAAACAAGCAAGCAAGTATCAAACTAAAACAAAAATCAATAAAGAAAAGAGAAAAAGAAAAAAATTGTATACCTAACTAAGCGCTCAAGCAAAATTTACTAACACAAGCCTAAGGTTGACCAATGGATTTGTTAAAGCAATCTCCGATAATGACACCAAAAACTTGTCTACAATTGCAAGTGCATGGGTCACCCCAAGTAATAAAGTGACAAGTCAAGTATCATTCCCATAAGGATTTGTTCAACAAATTAATCAAGCAATCTTAGTAAATTCAATAAAGTTGAACCAAAACATGTTTTTGATGTGGAAAGAGAAATTTTAAAACCTATTTCTAAGGCTGAAAATTACTAAATGAAAAATGATTCTTTGACTTCAAATATTAGATAAAGCCTAGGATTATTTATCCCTTTTGTACTTCATAAAATTTGATGATTTTCCTCTCCAATAGTGTTTTCAATGATTATGTGTTAGTCTAAGGTTCAAAAGCATTTGGTTAAACTTTCTTAAGTCAAAACCAAGTTTATTTCCTCAATTAATATGCACAAACTCTTACTACAATTAAGAGAAAATATTTATTCAGCAACAACCTTAATTCAACAATACTAGGCTAGTAACTATATCTCTATATTACTAACAAACCATCATTTAATCCCTAACTTCAAATCTAGCATAATTTTACCTATGTTCTATAGTTAAACTAACTTTCTAGAGCTTAAATTCATTGAACAAATCATTCTAAGTGATGGCCAGTCACATAAAGAGCTTTAGATTCAAGATAACATCAACACATATATACCATTAGCTACTAAAAGAGAGGATTATTCAAGTTTTAATTCATACAAAGGATCAACATAATCCTAGAATGAAAAGTTTAGCAACACATGTTCAGAAAATAACAACAATTACATAAAACAGCTATAGCTATATCAGAAAAAAGGAGAAGAAAGGGAAAGGAGTCAGCTAAACTCAAGGGAAATGAGCTTGAACCTCTTCAAATCTTCAATCTTCACTTGAATCTCCTTGAAGAACAACACTCCCTAGCTTAGAAATGCTCCCCAGTCGCCTCCAAAGTGCCCAAGATGTGAAAAAAGGCACTCTAGCTCATGGATTTAGTGTTTTTAAAGTCATAGAATTCGTTTTGACACCAAAATGTACAGCCTCAGTTATTGTTGTTGGCTGTAGAAAAGAGAAACCTTGGTTTCGACCAAGCGCCTTTATCTGTCTCTTAACTGCGGCCAGAGGGTTCCTTGGCTGTAACCTAAAAGTTTTTGGATGTCTTCTGGCTATACCTAAAGGATGTTTTGGCTGAGGACAAAACTTTTCTTCATCTCTTCTTGCTTTTTCATGGTGTATTGACTTTTTAAGCTCCTTTCCAACTTCTTAGTCACTGATATGTGCTTCCGATGGCTCCTTTTATGGCTCAAATCATAACCTTTGCGCATGTATCCCCAAATACCTATGAATTCACCAAAATGTGTGAGAAATTAAAGGTAAATATGCTAAAATGACATGAATTTCATGAGGTTAATAGGTTACAGAGGCTGCTAATGGAAAGGGAATAGCAAAGAAGCTTGAGAAGTTATGGGAAATGGAAGAAAAGTATTGGATGCAACGTTCAAGGATACATTGGTTAAGATGGGGTAACCAGCAAACTCATTTCTTTTATCAATCAACTCTGCAAAGAAGATGAAGACATAAAATATTGAGAGTAAGAAATGACAGTGGGGTCTAGATGGAATCTCAAGAAGAGATTGTTGGTGCATTTGCTGAGTACTTTAAATATTTGTTTGCTTCTTCTGAGTAGCGTGACTTTAGCCTAATTCTTTAGTTTATTGAGCCTATGGTAACTGATGAAATGAATGCGAAATTGATGATAAGGGTGTCTTATGAAGAAATCAAGAGTGCAGCATTTCAGTTGGGGCCTTTAAAGGCTCCAAGTCTTGATGGTGTCTCAGGCTTATTTTATCATAAATCCTGGGGGTGGTAGGACCTTCCATTTCACCAAAGAACAGAGATGCCGCGATAGGGAACAGCTAGGAGAGACAGAAGACAGAGCTAGGAGCGAGGATCAGAGGTTCATGAAACACTATACCACCACCTCCATCACTTGGTGACCATCCGGCTCACAACCACCTCCATTGTCCTTCACTACCGTGAACAGAGTTGTGAGAGTTGGAGTAATAGAATGAGCCAAGCCTGAACCACCATTCATTCACTCCTCCTTCCTTCACTGTCTATCACTTTCGGAGGTGTGCTTCAAGTTCATTCTAAGGCCGTGGATCCTCTGTGTTGGACTCATTTCATCCGTGTATCTCTGTTCTGATTTTAAATTCAAATCCAGCCCCAATGTTTAATTAAAATCATGTTTGGCTAATTTCTTTTCAACTTAGAGTAGCTATGAACTAATTTAAGGATTTGAGCATGTATGAACTAATTAATTGTAGTTAGTGTTAATTTTTGTTTACTTAATCTTGTATTAATTTATCTACTTTATGCTTGATCACCACTAAGTATGAATTTGGGAAATTTAGATTATCCTTGGGAGAGGGATCTTAATTAGACTATAGGATTAAGTAATGTGGGATTAGAATTTATTCTAATTTGCCAATAGGATAGGAATATACCTATTGGAGCCATATAATCATATTAGAGTGAATTTGGACATTAATTGCCTCTTGAGTAAATTAGTTAGGAATAACAATTTTAACTTAAGAGAGAAGAATAAGTGATTGGAAGATACTTATATTCATTTAAACTCTAGATTAACAATTTAACATTGAGTGCTTTTAATTAGGTAAATGCATGCTCTAAGACTTAAAGAAGGGATTAGCCACTCTAGGTTGTTTTTATCAATTGAAGTCTTTAAATCATTAGATTTGTTTCTTTTGTATTTATTTAAATTATCTTTCAATCTCTTCCTTTGATTTTCTCAACTTAAATGAAAATGGGAATTTTAATGCCTAATTATCTATTACCTTGAATCGTTGTAGGATGACCTTGATTTGCTACTATAATATTTCAATGGCCCATACACTTGCAGTGCATATTTAAATTTAGTAGCATCAAGTTTTTAGCGTCGTTGTCGGGGATTCAAAGCAATTGGTGATTAGAATTAGAAATCCTTTAGTAGTTTTAGCTTGAGCTATTTTATTTTATTTTTGTTTGTTCTTTATGTTAGTGTGATACTCTTGAGATCTACTTTGTCTTTCAGGTACTTTAGTATATTGCCCGCAGATCCAAAGCACCTAAGACACCACAGAAAACAAGGAGTGTCTAAGAACTTTTGGAAGCTACGCAACCTCATACTCAACCAAAGGATGGTGTACACACTGAGACTATAGTAATGACTAAGGATGAAAATGATCTCTTGGGTGTCAATGATTTCTTGGGAAGACAATCTCAAGGGTATCAATCAGGAATCTGAGTGCTTGAATTTCAAGCAAACAACTTTGAGATTAAGCAAACTATGCTAAAGATGCTTGAACTATATGGTTAGTATGTCGGAAATGATTTAGAAGATCCAAATCGGTACTTGATTCAATTCCTTGATGTTTGTGACTCATTCAAGCAAAATGGAGTTCCAAATGATGTGATTCGCCTTAGGCTTTTTCCCTACTCTCTACAAAGGAAAAGCTAAAGAGTTGCTCAACAATTTAGAAGAGGGTAGTGTCACTTCTTGGGTGGAATTGGAGGAAAATTTCAGATCAAGATTCTTTCCTCATAACAAGATGGTGAATGCTAGAGCTGCTCTAACTAATTTCTGCCAAAAGTTTGGGGAACACCTATATGAAGCTTGGGAGAGGTTCAAGTTGCTGGTTCGGCAGAGTCCTGGCCATAATTTTGAGAAATGGGTCTTACTTCAAATCTTCAGTACTCGGTTAATTCTCGAATCTCGATCAGAATTGAATGATGTGACTAATGGAGGAATTACAAAGCAACCGGTGAATTATGTTTGGGGATGCTTAGATGACTTATAAGCCGACTTTATTCAAAACAACAATGACAGAAGATCTGTGAAGTCTACTGAAAGAGTTAATGAGGACACTTCATCACAATTGGTGGGAATGTTAAATGCTCTTAACAAGAGGTTTGATAATCTTGAAGCTCAAGTACACCGATCCAATAGTAGACACATCGGAGTTAATTATATTTATGCTCCTTGTGATTATTGTGGAGATGGACATGCTACTAGACAATGCCTTATATCTCACCAGATAGAACCAGTCAATTATGCTGGAAACTACCATGACAATAATCAGAGTAATCCATACTCTAATACCTACAATTCTGGGTGGCGTAAAAATCCTAATCTCTCTTGGAAACATGGTGCCACTCTTAATGAAGCATCCACTTTTAATATAAAGCCAATGGCACCTCCTGGTTTTTATCACTTGGAAAAAGAAGTTAAGCCTATTCAAGAGCCCAAACCTGATCTTGAGGCAATGATATCTCAACTTGTTAGCTTTCAACTAAAGAATTCTTAAGATCAAGCTACTACTAATACAACATTTAGTTCATCCATCAAGAATCTTGAGGTTCAAGTGGGACAACTTGCAACTAATGTGAATGCATTACAACAAAGAGAGTTGCCAAGTAATACTGTGACTAATCCTCGTAGAGATGGATAAGAGGAATGTAAAGCTCTCATATTAAGAAGTGGTAAAGAGTTACCTAAGATTCCTCATCAAGTGGAGAAACCTTCAGCTTCTAATGGTGAGGCAACTCTTAAAGCTGTTATAGAGAATGATGAAGAGCCTACTCAAAAGGTACATGGAAAGGTCAATGAAGCAAAAGTTGATCATGAGTCTAAGAAAAGTGAAGTGAAGAAGAAGGCTACTAATAAGAATCTTAAATGGGTGCCACCTTTGCTTCCTTGAAGCTTTAGAGTAGATGCCTCAATATGTTAAGTTTCTAAAGGAGATGTTGAGTAAGAAGAGGAGGTTTGGTGATTATGAAACAGTACCTCTCACTAAAGAATGTAGTGCTATTATTCTCAACAAGTTTCCACCTAAACAAAAAGATCCTGGTAGTTTTTTTATACCTTGCATAATTAGAGATAAGTTTCAAAGTGGAGCATTATGTGATCTAGGCTCAAGTATCAACTTGATGCTACTATCTGTGTTTAGAAAATTGCAACTTGGTGAAGCTCATCCAGCCTCTGTAACACTTCAGTTAGCTGATCGAAGTTTAGCTTATCCAAAGGGTATCATTGAAAATGTTTTAGTTAAAGTTGATAAGTTTATCTTCCTAGCTGATTTCATTATATTAGATTGTGATGAAGATAGTACTATCCCACTCATTGTAGGAAGACCCTTCTTAGCTACAGCTCAAACTTTGATTGATGTTGAAAAAGGGGAGATCAAGTTAAGAGTGAATGACGAAGAGGTTATTTTTAACATGAACAAGGCATTGAAGTATCATAGGGACACTACTAATTGCTTCAGGGTTGATATATTAGATGAGGTTATTCAAGAGACTTTGGATTCCTATGCTATAAAAGAACATTTAGAAGCTGTGTTACTTGGGCTTGATGATGTTGAAGAAGGGAATCTAGTTGAATGCAAAAGGTTACTTGAAGCTTCTTCTCCTTATAATAATCGATTAAGGCAGTTTGAGTTGTTGGAGATGGAATCAAGGCAAACTTCTTTAAAGCCTTCTATTGAACAAGCACCAATTCTAGAGCTTAAGCCTTTACCTTCACATCTTGAATATGCATACTTGGGTGAATCTAAGACACTTCCTATTATCATATCTTCTTCCTTATCTGAAGATCAAAGAAAAAGGTTGCTGAAAGTTCTTGGGGATCATAAAAGGGCTTTGGGTTGGACAATAGTCGATATCAAAGGTATAAGTCCTTCAATTGTAATGCATAAGATACTTTTGGAAGATGATCATAAGAAGTCTATTCATAATCAGAGAAGATTGAATCCTATGATGAAGGAAGTGGTCAAGAAGAAGGTAATTAAGTGGTTAGATGTTGGAATCATTTATCCCATTTCAGATAGCTCATGGGTTAGTCCAGTACAATATGTTCCTAAGAAAGGAGGAATGACTGTTATTGCTAATGAGCATGATGAGCTCATTCCCACTCGTATAGTTACTGGTTGGAGAGTGTGTATGGATTATAGAAAGTTGAATGATGCGACACGAAAGGATCATTTCCCACTTCCTTTTATTGACCAGATGTTAAACCGGTTAGCTGGTAAAGAATTCTTTTGTTTCTTGGATGGGTATTCTGGTTACAATCAAATTGTTGTTGCTCCTGAAGACCAATAAAAGACAACATTCACATGTCCTTATGGTACCTTTACCTTTAGAAGAATTCCATTTAGTTTGTACAATGCTCCTGCTACTTTCCAAAGATGTATGATGAGCATATTCTCTGATATGATAGAAGAGATAATGGAAGTATTCATGGATGACTTCTTAGTCTTTGGTGAATCATTTGAGGAGTGTTTGATACATTTAGATAAGGTGTTGAGGAGATGTGAGGAGACAAATCTGGTTCTTAATTGGGAAAAGTGTCACTTCATGGTAACCAAAGGGATAGTTCTTGGTCACAAGGTTTCAAAAAAGGGCTTAGAAGTTGATAGAGCAAAGACTTCTGTGATTGAGCAACTTCCTCCTCCTTCTAATGTCAAAGCTGCGAGAAGTTTCTTAGGACATGCTAAATTTAATCGCCGGTTCATTAAAGACTTTTCCAAGATTTCAAAGCCTCTTTCACAACTACTTGAGAAAGATACTCCTTTCTATTTCAATGAGAAGTGCATGAAGGCTTTTGAAGAATTAAAGATTTGGTTGATGTCAGCTCCTATTATTGTGGTTACTGATTGGTCATTACCTTTTGAAGTGATGTGTGATGCAAGTGACTATACTGTGGGAGCTGTGTTAGAGCAGAGGCCTGCCAAGATCTTCCATCCCATCTACTATGCAAGTAAGACACTAGTTGCAGCTCAGGTAAATTATTCAACTACTAAAAAAGAAATGCTTGCTATTGTGTTTGCTTTTGAAAAGTTTAGAGTTTACTTGATGGGTGCTAAGATATTAGTCCACACTGATCATACTGCTATCAAATATCTGTTAGGGAAGAAAGAGTCCAAACCTAGATTGATAAGATGGGTTTTGTTGTTACAGGAATTTGATGTTCATATTGTTGATAGGAAAGGAACTGAAAATCAAGTTGCTGATCATTTGTCTAGGATTATGAACTCTTCTGATTGTGTGAATGACTTGGTGGTTAATGAATATTTCCCTGATGAACAGTTGTTTGCTATTAGTAGTTATGAATTGCCCTGGTATGCTGATATTGTGAATTATCTTGTGTGTGATGTGTTACCTCCTAATTTGACTTTCTATCAAAGAAAGAAATTTTTGCATGATGTTGCTTACTATATATGGGAAGAACCATTTCTTTTCAAGAGATGTGCTGATTTGATCATTAGAAAGTGTGTACTTGAGGCTGAACAAGAGGCAATTTTGACCGATTGTCATGCATCTGTATATGGGGGACATTATGGGAGGCAAAAGACTGCATCTAAAGTGCTTGATTCTGATTTTTATTGGCCTTCTTTGTTTAAAGATGCTCACCAATTTGTTTCCAAGTGTGATAGATGTCAAAGAACAAGTAACATTTCCAAGAGACATGAGATGTCACAATCCGGGATCTTAGAGGTAGAGTTATTTGATGTTTGGGAGATGGATTTCATGGGTCCTTTCCCATCTTCAAGAGGAAACCAATATATTCTTGCAGTGGAGTATGTGAGCAAATAGGTTGAAGCTATTGCTTGCCAAGCAAATGATGCCAATATTATAATATCCCAATTCGGGATCAAGGGCTAATGACTCTGATAATTATTGTAATTAGTCTGATTAAGCACTTTCGAAATTAATGTGATGTGAGTTTGGTATACATGTGTGTGGCATTTAAGATCAAGGGTTGAGATTCATTACTGATGGGTCGAAATTCTATGCTTTGTGTCTATGTGAGCTCATAGTGGGAGTGTGAAGATGGTGACATGTGGCATTATGGTGGCCATTGGATGAGGCCACAAGAGGACAAAGGACCACTTTTTCCCTCATCCTCTCTCTCCTATTCGGTTGGTATGGGCAAGGGAAGAGAGAAGCGTACCTCATTATCATCATTTGCTTCATCTCACCATTTTCTCTCTCTTCTCTCTCTCTCTTCATTTTCACTGAATCAAGCAAGAAAGAGAAGGATAAAGCTTTGATCTTTGGTAAGTAAGGATCCTCCTTTGCTAAAATCCTCTTCTCTAAAGATATGCATCTCATTGAGAGCTTCATTGTGGTGATTTCAGAATTTTGAATAGTGGAGGTTATGTGTTGGTCGAAATTTGAAAGTGGAAGAATCAAGATTCTGGATTTGGCAAAGTGAAGAGGTAGGCATTTAGTGCATTTTGAAGTATTATTTGTGATTTTTGGATAAGTTTGGTAAAATCTGGAAATTTGCCCTAGTTATGTCAAATGTTGAATGCATGGATTTTTTTTTGTTTGATGTTGAAAATGATCTATTGTGAAGATATTTGAGTATTGGATTTAGTTTGGAATGTTGGAAATGTGTTAAGGGAAATTGGAAATTTGTTGTGTTATAGAGACCTAAGGGTATGATTGTGGTCAAATTGGTTTTGGGAGTTTTTTTGAGGTTACCAATGTGTTCCCTAGGTAGTGCTCAGTGTATATGAGCCTTTGGTAGAGTTTGGGGACCATTGGGTATGAAATTGACCATCTGGTATTTTCTGATGTTTTCTGCGTTTCTGGTTTCTGATGCACAACACTCGAGCAGAGGAAGATCATGCTCGAGTGCTGTGTGCATTTTTCCTTTCTCTGCTTTGAGTTTTAGTTGGATTCTATGTATGGGGCCCGAGTGCTCTTCCTTGTTCTCGAGTGAGGGAAGATCATGCTCGAGTGAGCTTAGGTTTGCTCGAGTGATGGTGTGAATCCAGAGTTAGGGTTGCTCTTGGGTCTTTACTCGCTGGATAATGCCAAGAGTGTGCTCTGATACTCGCAAGCATATTTCTCTCTCCCGAGTGCAGGGTGTCATGCTCAAGTGAGTTGGTGCCTCTGGTGTGGTTTGAGCTCTCGAGTTGTCACTCGTGGTGTCACACTTTCGAGTACTCGAGCATATTTGGGGTCTTGACTCGAGTACGGAGCTTGGTGCTCGAGTGAGGTGAGCACGTTCTGGTCGTTGTAGTTGCTCAATGTCAAACACTCACAGGTGAAAGTCGTTCTCACCCGAGCACAAGTCTCTGATCACTCGAGTGAGGTCGTCTTCACTCGAGTGAGGCTATCAGAAATCAGTGTTGTGCCTTTAAAAGGGGGTCTTTGGGGTAGTTTCTTCCAACCCTTTAGGAGTTTTGTTAAGGGTATTTAATGACTCTAAAAGAGCAATAATGATAACCAAACTAAGTGTTAAGAAGTCATTGAGAATTGGAATAGAGGATTGACTCTTCATCCCTAATTATGAATATAGGATTTGACATTTGCCCTACTCGGGAGAGACCGGCGCTAGGACCGCACGGAAGGATCAAGGTGGTGACTCTTCTCTCATATTGTGTATGATGTTTTGGTATGCATAACTTATCATTGCATCACATAACTCACCACATAACTCACCCTCCGTAATTATATCTGAAATACACAATTAAGATGAAATAGAGACCAATAATAATCAAATAACATTTACTAACCCATCACATGATGGGGTTTTCAAAAATAACTTTTGAAATCATTTATAAACTTGGTCTCATATTCAAATTTCGAATACAATTACTACGTGAAGATAAATCACATTCATATAAATATCAGAGTGCACAACATAATCATTCCGGCAATCTCGGGTACATACCTTCGCTAAAGATATATAGGGCACAATTGCCCATTACAATTCTTCAAATGGGGATTACACAATCTCATCTCGAAGGAGTCATAGCCGCTCCCTCCACGAGCCACTTGCCCTGTCTAAATTGTTGGTAAGGGAGGGTGAGATTCGAGAGAATCTCAATAGGGAAACATTATCAATATGTAGGCAAGATAAGTGTTTAATGCATGACATGCTTGCATCACATAACTCATGCACACATATAATGACAAATCTATAAGCTCAATGATTCAAACGATACACATATGGCCATAGCATATATTGAAACATAGCTTTAAATCATTCATACATGTTCCACATAATCAAGCAAAGCAATAACATGCATCAACACATTAATACAGTTATCAGAGCATGCAGGAGAGATAAGTTCCCTACCTCCAGTCTTTTTTCCTCGATTTACGTGCCAACAACTCAGGCTTCACATTCGATCCTACAATGTCAAATGTACTATTTAGATACTTCCATAGTATTTCTAGGGGTTATATGAAGCTATATTGAAAAATTACTAAAATACCCCCGGGGACCCGGCCCGGCCCCGCCGTACCCGGTCCGGCTGTACTTTTCTTGAAATTTTGACATGGGCTATTCTGACATATTTTCGCCCAAGGAATCCATTTCCGGACTCGAAATTATCAAATTCAATGTCAATTTACAAATTTACCCTTGGCAGCCCCACTTTAAGGGTTTCAGGGGCGTTTTCGTAATTATGCTTTTACGGCCTTTTCCGAAAAAGTGACCAACTGTAACCCCACCTAATTTTCGCTCCTGAACTCAATGGAATCATCAAATCATTGAAAATCCATCTCTAACCCCTCTAAACTAGACTTGGCCGAAATTCTCAATTCCCCGAGAAAAATTGGGGTTTTTCGGTTTCGTCTCCGCAGACGTGTTTCTTTCTACTCCTAACCACTTTATTAACCATTACATTGCGTTAGAACTACCATTTAGTATCAATTTGGGCAACATAACACCTAGGCCAACCCATTTTCCAAATTTACAAACAAAGACAATCCGGTGAAATTTCACCGATTAAATCAACCACAACAGCCAGAACAATCAAAGATTGAAGTTTCGAAAGTTACATCAAGCTCCCTATGGCTTTTACTCAATATGGCTGAACCCTAGCCCCTTTTAAACAGCAAAATTAAGCTTCAAGTACCTTAATCCGCGTAGAAGAGAAGCTTGGAGGAAGGATTATACGCGTTAGGTACGGATTCACCGAAGAAATCGACCTACCTCGCGAGTTTTCTTCCTCTTCTCTCTCTAAAACTCCCTCTCTCTCTCTTTCTCCATGGTGCTGCACGGTTTTTCGCTGATGGAGGAAGAGGATGATGACTTTATAACATTTAGCTTATGTCATCTTTAATTATGATGATGTCATAATTCCAAAATTGACATTTTCGGATTTTCTGGCAGATTTTCTGCCCAATCTTTGAAAACTCATAACTAATTCTAGAAAACTCACAATGAGGTGATTCCAAAGCAAAATGAAATATATTTAAGTCCTCTTCATAGAAAAAATATTGTCCATTACTAAAAATCACCACACAATTCCAGAATTACATAAAACTCATCACTTCCCCAAAACAGAGTTCAGTTTCCATCCCAAACTTTGGACAGTCATATCTCCTAGTTCAAAGAACGAAATGGCACAAATTATTTGTCCATTTTGAAGCTTGAGATGTGAACTATAAGACTGGAAATTTTCAGAATTTTTAGACACTATTTGGTCATTCAAAACGTTCACACAAACTGACTGCCCAGAATAGAGTTTCACCAGACAGAATTTCAGATTTTGCATCTTTGCTTCCAATGGTTCCATTTTCATACCAAACATCATTCCCACATAAATTTTCACAAGGAATCCATTGGAAACACCAAATCAATCAAATTCACATCTCATTGACATGTTTTCACAACAATCTCAACATGTCAACACAATTCACATTTCAAAACCTAACATTGCAACTTTTCCATTCAATTCTTCCCTCTATTCTAAGTCAATTTGGATGTTAATCCACAATTGAACTCAAATACATTTTTTTGGTGTTGCTCATAACACAAGCGACTACAATCCACTATATATTCTCTAAAAGGGTTCATTAATCACTAATGACGTCCACTTTTGTAGTCATTAACCCCTAATCACAATTTGGGATCTTGCTAAATCGGGGCTTAGCAATCCACTAATCTCAGGCTTATTCTCTAAGCTCAAGTCTCAAAATTCGAGGTATTACAACCTGTACAGGCCATATTTGTTTTGTATTATGAATATGAGACCATTGTGAATAAATTTTGAAAAAGTTTTCGCAAATCCGATTTTGGGCAAAAGATTACCTTAATAAGTCCCAATTTGAAATATGGTCTCTAATTCTATATTAATTACGTGTTTAAGAATGTAAATCTTGGCCTTAATCGTGAAGGGGGTTACAAATACAGTGATCCGTTTCTTGAAGAAGTGTATTTTCACTAGATTTGGTACTCCTAGAGCGATCATTACTGATGAGGGAACTCATTTCAACAACAAGAATTTCAAGGCTCTTTTGGCAAAATATGGAGTGCACCACAGGATGTCACTTGCATATCATCCCCAAACTAATGGCTTATGTGAGTTGGCTAATAGGGAGATTAAGAGGATCCTTGAGAAGACTGTAGGTCCTACTAGAAAATATTGGTGTGATAAGCTTGATGATGCTCTGTGGGCATACCAGACTGCTTTCGAACTCCAATTGGCATGTCACCTCATCAGTTGGTTTTTGGGAAAGCATGTCATTTGCTACTTGAGTTGGAGTATAAAGCATGGTGGGAAATCAAGAAGTTGAACATGGACCACAAAGAAGCTGGAGCTAAAAGGTTATTGCAACTGAATGAGTTGTAAGAATTGCGACTTCAAGCATATGAGAGTTATAGATTGTACAAAGAAAGGATAAAGAAATGGCATGACAAGCATATCTTGAAGCGCAATTTTGAGCCTGGGCAATTGGTTCTTATAACTTAAAGCTCAAGTTGTTTCCTGGAAAGCTTAGATCTAGATGGTTTGGTCATTTTAGAGTGGTTTCTGTGTCATCAAAGGGTGTAGTTGAAGTTAAAAATGAGAGTACAGAAAATTGCTTTAAAGTGAATGGGCAAAGACTGAAGCACTATTATGGTGGGGAGGTAGACCGGCAAGCAATGGTTCATCACTTGTCACAACCTCCTTGAATTTTTGACATAGTCTGGCTAAGGATTATAAACTAAGTGCTTCTTGGGAGGCAACCCAAGATTTAATTTGATGTTTTGTTTTGATTTTGTAGGATTTTGGTAGCCCCTGATGATTTATTCCACTTTGGTAGCCACAAGGAAGAGCATTCAAGAGCACAAAACAAGGATTGAGAGGGGAGTTTCCTTCTACTTTTGCTTGTTTTGTTTAATTTGATAGTTGATTACATGTTCTGAGATATGAGTGCTGGATATAGTCTATCTTTGCATGTGATTGATATTTGTTATTGACTATTGATTTGAGTTGTGGCATTTGTGAGTGGTGCTCTATTGGTGGAAATTTAAAATCTTTAAAGCTTCTACTATCCCTGTACTTGGATATGGTTATGTCTTCATCTCCATTACTTAGGGTTACTTGTTCACATTGAGGACAATGTGACATTTAAGTGTGGGGGTGGAAGGTACCATGGATTTGTATGACTTGTCCTCAATTTTTTTTTGGAATATTGAAAATTTTCTTTGGTTTTGTACAAAAATTTGACAAATTTTGAAGAAAAATTTGACAAATTTTAAAGAAAAATTTTGTTTTTCATGAAAGCTTGGATTTTACTTGTGAACATTGATAAAGTTGGTTTGATTTGAATTTGAAAAGGATTGAGTTTTATTAGAATTTGGTTCTATCTTCTTGGAATGCTAGTAGATAGGCAAAGAATTTGGTTTGGATGATTGATTTTAGGATGTTAAATACCGGTGAGAAACTTGAGCCTAAATATTCATTTCTTTCAAGAGGGAGTACACTTATTGTGATTTCATCCCTAGAACTTGTCTTGAAACTCTTTTGAAGCTTTAAAAATCATTTTACATGCACAAAGATGATTTAGGTATTCATTTCATAGCTAGTTTGGCCAAATGTCTATCCTTGTCACATGAAAATCCTTTGCTTTACCCCATTTGAGCCTCAATTTATTTTTAAAAAGAAAATTGCATAAAGTAAATAGCCACTTGTTTAAGAAATGCAATTTTTACATCTTTTTCTTTCCATTTATTTACTACTTTAGTTAGTGCTAAGTAAAACAATTTTAGGAAAGAGTGAAGGGATTAGAAAGTCAATATTATGTGAGTTGTGTAGAGAAAAAAATGAAATAGAAAGAAAAGAAAGATAGAAAGGTGTAGAGAGAGAGAGAAGAAAAAAAAGAGAAAGGAAGAAAAAATAATAATAGAAAAAAATATAGAAAAAAAATGGAAGAAAAAAAATTTGTTGGGTTCAATTTAAGTGAGTTTGTTTTCTTTAAGAGGATACCCCTTCATTCTTCATGAATTTCATTAAGTTGCTTAGTACTAATTAAATTATGCCTCCATACCATTTGACTACTTTCATTTCATTATCCTACCTTATTTATTATAACCCTTGGAAAAGTCCTTTTGATTTGTGTGAGTAATAGGATAATGTAGTGGAGATAGAGATGATAAACAAGCTTATGGTAGATGAGTTACAAAAAGTGAAAAAGAGTGAAACACAAGCCCTTTAATTATCTTGAGAGAAGAGAGCAAATACTTCACTTGTGAGGAACATTTTATTGTCATTTGTCTTTCCCAAGTTACTTGCATTTCTACTTGCATTTTTAGAAGGTGGAAAAGAGTTTTCAAGAAAGCTTTAATCTTGAAAATTTGAGTTAAATCCAATTTTGTAATGTTTGATTTGAGAATCTTGCTTCCATGATTTCCTTTGTTGTTTGATGTTTTGAAATCTTGAGGACAAGATTTGATGCAAGTGTGGGGGTGTGATAACTCTCCATATTTTGTACATTTAAAGAATATTTTGAAGATAATTGGAGAGTTATCTATGCAATTTTAGAAGATTCAATGAGATT
The DNA here is from genome assembly GCA_963855925.1 of Inga laurina. Lineage (NCBI taxonomy): Eukaryota > Viridiplantae > Streptophyta > Magnoliopsida > Fabales > Fabaceae > Inga > Inga laurina. The sequence goes on along the minus strand of OY979701.1, from coordinate 49,748,373 downwards.
TTATTATGAAAAGATCAAATCAAAGTGGTGAATTATTTGTGGGATTTAGATTGTAAATATTCAGGATAAAAATAATTAATTTTAATAAGATAAAGTTTCTAAAAAAAAAAAGGAATTTAGTTGTTTTATTTTATCTTATTTATTTTATGTGTTCTCATTTTGACTTTATTTAATAAGACCATTAGGAGCATGTACATTTGGGCTTGGGCTTCTAATTCTAACTTAAGATATGAAGAAGAGGACCAATGTGAAAGTGGGCCAAGGAGCTACATGGACTAGAGAACATGAGAACCTAATGGAAGGAGAAAAAAAAAGCAACAGAATCAGTGGAGAAAAGGGAGCCGCAAGGTTTGACTGGACATGAATTCATCATCTATAAAACAAGACGAAAAGAGGAAGAGCTAGAGAAGGGATCAAGCCGCAACGCACTGCCTCTGGACCTTGAACCTTATCCTTCACCTTCATCTTGATTCTCCTACACTTCACCAGTCCTTCTTGATCGCCGGCGACCCTTGCTTCCTTCACCGTCGCCGGCAACCTTCCATTTCACCAGAGAACAGAGACGCCGCGACAAGGAACAGCCAGGAGAGACCGAAGATAGAGCTGGGAGCAAGGATCAAAGGTTCATGAAACACCACACCACCACCTCTATCACTCGGTGACCATCCGACTCACAACCACCTCTATTGTCCTTCACTGCCATGAACAGAGTCGTGAGAGTTGGAGTAATACAACGAGCCAAGCCTGAACCACCATTCATTCACTCCTCCTTACTTCACTGTCTATCACTTCCGGAGGTGTGCTTCAAGTTCAGTCTGAGGCCGTGGATCCTCTGTGTTGGACTCATTTCAACCATGTATCTCTATTCTGCTTCTGAATTCAAATCCAACCTCAATGTTTAATTAAAATGATGTTTGGCTAATTTCTTTTCAACTTAGAGTAGCTAATCCCTTCTTTAAGTCTTAGAGCATGCATTTACCTAATTAAAAGCACTTAATGTTGAATTGTTAATCTAGATTTTAAATGAATATAAGTATCTTCCAATTACTTATACTCCTCTCTTAAGTTAAAATTGTTATTCCTAACTAATTTACTCAAGAGGCAATAAATGTCCAAATTCACTCTAATATGATTATATGCGTCCAATAGGTATATTCCATCCTATTGGAAAATTAGAATAAATTCTAATCCTACATTACTTAATCCTATGGTCTAATTAAGATCCCTCTCCCAAAGATAATCTAAATTTCCCAAATTCATACTTAGTGGTGATCAAGCACAAAGAAGATAAATTAATACAAGATTAAGTAAACAAAAATTAACACTAACCACAATTAATTAGTTCATACATACTCAAATCCTTAAATCAGTTCATAGCTACTCTAAGTTGAAAAGAAATTAGCCAAACATGATTTTATTTAAACATTGGGGCTGGATTTGAATTCAGAAGCAGAACAGAGATATATGGTTGAAATGAGTCCAACACAAAGGATCCACGGCCTCATACTGAACTTGAAGCACACCTCCGGAAGTGATATACAGTGAAGGAAGGAGGAGTGAATGAATGGTGGTTCAGGCTTGGCTCATTCTATTACTCCAACTCTCACGACTTTGTTCACGGCAGTGAAGGACAATAGAGGTGGTTGTGAGCCGGATGGTCACCGAGTGATGGAGGTGGTGGTGTGGTGTTTCATGAACCTCCAATCCTCACTCCCAGCTCTATCTTCGGTCTCTCCTGGTTGTTCCCTGTCGCGGCATCTCTGTTCTCTGGTGAAATGGAAGGTCGCCGACGACGGTGAAGGAAGCAAGGGTCGCCGGCGATCAAGAAGGACTGGTGAACTGTAGGAGAATCAAGATGAAGGTGAAGGATAAGGTTCAAGGTCCAGAGGCAGTGCGTTGCGGCTGTGATCCCTTCTCTAGGTCTTCCTCTTTTCATCTTTTTTGATAGATGATGAATTCATGTCCAGTCAAACCTTGCGGCTCCCTTTTCTCCACTGATTCTGTTGCTTTTTTTTTTCTCCTTCCATTAGGTTCTCATGTTCTCTAGTCCATGTAGCTCCTTGGCCCACTTTCACATTGGTCCTCTTCTTCATATCTTAAGTTAGAATTAGAAGCCCAAGCCCAAATGTACATGCTCCTAATGGTCTTATTAAATAAAGTCAAAATGAGAACACATAAAATAAATAAGATAAAATAAAACAACTAAATTCCTTTTTTTTTTTAGAAACTTTATCTTATTAAAATTAATTATTTTTATCCTGAATATTTACAATCTAAATCCCACAAATAATTCACCACTTTGATTTGATCTTTTCATAATACAATCTCATTGAATCTTCTAAAATTGCATAGATAACTCTCCAATTATCTTCAAAATATTCTTTAAATGTACAAAATATGGAGAGTTATTAGAAAGCAGGTTGCTTCTTAGTTTAGCAATTCTTTGATTATGGTTTCTCTTTAGAGAGACTAAATATTGTTGATCTAGTATTGATACCTAAGGTGGAAATGTATAATTGCGAAGTCAGTTTAGACCAATTGGCTTATGTAATTTCTCCTATAAGATTTTTTCTAAGGAAATCACAAATAGATGAAGGATATGATAAGTACCATAATCACTCCTAAGCAGAGAGCTTTTATGCCCGATCGGCTTATTTTTGATAATATCTTGATCACTCATGAAGCTTTTCATTATCTAATTGTCAAAAGTGGAAACAAGGTTGAAATGGCACTAACGTTAGATATAAATAAGACTTATGGTAGAGTGGACTGTGACTTCCTCAAAGAAGTATTATTATGTATGGGGTTCTGTTCAGTTTGGGTAAACTGGATTTGTGCTCGCTTGTGTTTTGTGAAATTTAATCTGTTGTAGTCAGGCAGAATTATGGCTACTGTGTAGCCAGAGCATTGTTTGAGGCATACTAACCCACTGTCCCCGTATCTGTTTATTATAGTCTCAAATGTATTGTTTAGATTGTTGACATTTTGTGCAGAAAACAGAATTATAAAAGGGATTAAACTTGGTAGGTGTGCGCCTATAATCACCCACTGCTTCTTTGCAAACAATTCTGTCCTATTTCTTAAAGCATAAAAGGAAAACATAGAAATGGTGAAGAGGTTACTAGAATGGTGTTGCGAGGCGTCTGGCCAGATGATTAGTTATCAGAAATCTTGTGCCTTCTTTTCAAACAATACACATGAGGAGTTGAGCGGTCAGATTGAGCAGATTTTAGGAGTAGTGGAGGCTGAGGAATTGGGAGATATCTTGGTTTGCCGGTATTGTGGAAGCGGTCTAAAACTAAAGCCCTCTACTTTGTTAAAGACAAAGTTAGGAAAAAAGTACAGAGTTGGAAGCAAAGCTTGTTATCTAAAGTTGGGAAAGATGTAATGATCAAAGTTGTTGCTAGTGCTGTTCCAATTTTTCCTATGTCTTGTTTCATTTTTCCACTCAATACTTGTAAAGAACTTGATAGTATACTAGCCAAGTTCTGGTGGGGACAAAAGGATATGGAAAATAGAATTCATTGGATGAGCTGGAATACTTTAACTGAGCCTAACCAGTAGGGTAGGCTTGGTTTTAAGGATTTTCATTAGTTCAATCTAGCCTTGCTCGCCAGACAAGGATGGAGGTTGTTGAATGAACCCAATGAACTATGGGTGCAAGTTATCAAAGGAATATATTTTTTACAAGGGGTTTTTTTAATGCAAAGAAATAGGGAGGGCTTCTTGGGCTTGGGCAAGCTTGTTAGAAGGTAGGAGCTTGTTAGCTGATTCTGTAAGTTATATTGTGGGAAATGGATTAAATATTTGAGTATGGGGCGACCCTTGGATTCCTACTCTTGAATCTTTTAAGTTGGAATCGGCTACTCCAAATCAAGAAGTGGAAAAGTGGGTGGTAGCTAAGCTGATAGTCAAGCTGAATAGAACCTAAGCTGTATCATGGATTATATTTTGAATAAGGAAGCGTGCGCAATTTTGAAGATAATTCTTCTAAGTAGTCCTAGAGAAGATAGAGTTAGATGGATAGCAAGGAAGAATGGGGAATACTCAGTCAAAACTGAGTACAAGTGGGCAAAAAGTAGTCATTATATTTCTAATTAAAGGCTTGGCAAATCTAAATGATCAACAAACAACTATCGACTGCTATTTGGAAATTTAAAGTGTCGGCGAAAGTTAAGCTTTTCCTGTGGAAGGTGGCAAAAAATGCAATTCCTTCGTGTGTTCCTACACGTGAAGCTCTGTAGAGGAAGAGGTGTGTTATTTCCCCTACTTGTTTACTTCGCAATTTTGTGCCAGAAACTATAGAGCATGTTCTGTTATTATGTTATAGAGCTCAGGTTGTGGTTTAGGTGTTCTCTTGGACTAAAATTTAATGCTTGTAATATTACAAGATTTGACGCCTGGTTATTAAGTCTATTATATGATGAGGATTGTCTTGAGAAAGCTATGGCATTGATAGCTTGTTTGCTATGGCAAATCTGGAAAGCTAGATGTGCTTTTACTTTTAAAAACAAACACTATGATCCTATGATCATCATTCATATTGCTTCTGATGTGATTGAATCTTATTGGCAAGCAAATGGTTGGGATAATGGTAATGGGGTTGGTGATATAGAAGAGGAGGCTGTCTCGGTTCAATTGAATAAAAAACCTTTATATGCAAGGTTTGAAATAAGGTTGAATTGTGATGGGGCATTTGACAGTAGGGGTAGGAGTCCTGGCATTGGTATTGTTGGGAGAAGATAGGATGGTGTGATTCTTTGTTTAAATGGTAAACGGGTTGAAGCAGGGTCTCCCTTTATGGTTGAAGCAATGGCTATGCTTCATGGTCTTAAATGGTGTATTGCCAATGGGTTTGAATAAGTTCAGATAGAGTCTGATTGTCTTTCACTAGTTCAAGCTGTAAAGAATGTGAACCAATGCCCTGAATGGAACTGCTTGAGTAAGGTGGAGGAAATAGTCAATCTTGGTAAAGCTATAAAAGATAGTCTCTTTAAGTGGATTCCAAGACGGTGCAACCTGGCAGCTGATTGTTGTGCCAGGACTGTGATACTGGAGAAGAGCTCGAAAGATTGGGTGCTGCAACCCCCTTCTCCTTTGACTAAGATCCTAGCGGATGAATTAAATGCTGGCTAGGAAGTTCTTATTGATGTTTTTTTTTTCTTGTTCTTGCCTATTAGTTGTAGTTTTGAGTTGTTCTAGTTTTTTTTCGGTTGTTTTCTGATGGTTTATTCTAGGTTTTTTATTCTTTACTGCTGTTGGATTGTTAATGATAATGATAGATGTTGTTTTGATGCCAAAAAAAAAGTAGCTTGGGGTATTTTCCAACTTAATTTAATCATACATGTGAATGTTAAAATAATGGAATAATATATTGTTGCAAGACTGTTTTACTTGTATGGTTTCTCATTATTTTGAACTCAGTTACGCGGTTTGAGCTGATGGTCATCATAGTTTCATTTCCAAATGCCTCTGTTTAACCCCAAAAATAATCTCAGAACACTATAATTGTTTAGACATATGAAAACGTCAAACACATTTTTGACATATAAATGGCATATTCTTTTCCACAATTACATGACTGTTTCAGTCAAAAGTTGTTGGAAAAATTCCAAAGGTTCAAGTCCAGGATGTCAGACCTAGCCATGGTAAAACAAAAATCAAAACAAGGGAGAATGACAGTGAGGTTCCAAGGACCAAACAAAATATCAGTAAAGTCCCTACGAAAAAAATAACAACTTGTTAAATATATTTTTACAATATGTTAAGCCATTGCTTTGACTTTTCGCAGGGACTTTACTGATATTTTATTTGTTCATTGGGACCTCACTGTCATTCTCCCTTAAAACAAATGGGTGAAGGGAAAGATAAAAGTTGTGAGGGATTTTATATGATTATTTTAAAAATTTTAATATCTTCTACTAAGAATTAACAACATGTGCTATTTTATGATATGTGGTCTATTAGCTCAGTATATTTAGTCAACTGACAGTCAAAATTAACTGCGATAACGATCAGGTAAAAATTGCTCCCTTTTTAAGACAAAATTGCCCCTTAACCCTATAATCAACCACATTATACTTCATTTTCTTGTTGAAGCCCAATTGCGTATACAGTCCAATATCCAATAGACTTGTCTGCCAAAGTTGTAGCTCTATGGCCAATATGCTCTTCTCATTATCCTTCATTTTCATCATCTATTTTTAATGACTATGAAAGCAGGTCCCTCTTATTGGTTTCAAATGCTTGACCATCTTTAAAAAAATGTCTTATAATTATATGAGCAAGTTAAATGTGCGAGATTTTGGTTCGTCGTAGCCCAATGACACCCAGCTTTTTTCCCTTGACTCATTTTTAAATGTGATGTTGTAAGTTTGAAGGCCTTATAGGTATAAAGTATAATGAATGTATGAGTTCGAGTTAAGGCTAAAAAATGTTAAAGATCCGAACTCCTGCAAATTGTTTTAAAATCAAGGCTCATCTTTTTTTTTTTTTTTTTTGGTTACAAAAGAGGCTAAAAGCCGGTAAAAAAACTCAGCAATATATTTTTTTTTTTGGTAAAATAAAACTCAGCAATATTTATTTAAGGGGGATTGTATACCATACACTCTTTGTCCATCTATTTTATTCTCGTGGAATGTATCTTAGCTGCAACTCCAAGTCATGATGACTCATATCCCTCGTCAGTAGACTTTTTGAATAGGCTTTAGTGCTAACCACGAGACCCTCTTCATATACACCATCAGGGATCGAACCTTTAATTGGATGCTTAAGAAACCTAACAAGTGCCAACTATGCTAGGCCTCATGGATGTTATAATCCTTTGTTATTAGTAAGTCAATTAAATTATTTGAGTCTGACTTCAGAAGGACCTTTTTGAAGCCCCATTCAGCAGCTAGAGACTGGCCTTTTAGAACAGCCCACTCCAAATCAAGGCTCATCTTAAGTGGGGAAATAAAGAGATTTTTGGCCCAAGATTTTCTCAAAGGCCTAAGTAATAATTTGTAAAAGCCCATAAACTGAATGAAGCCCATTCATGTCCATGGAACTTGATTTCTTTTGCCAGCCCATTGAACTTGATACTCAATGAACATTGAGCACAACAAACCTTACTTTTGGGACTAAGAGCCCAAAACCCCTTGTCCTTGGGTTCAGCTGGCAAAGGGATCAGATACTCTCACCAATGGGCGAGGGGTTCAATCCCGGAGAAGTCCATTTATTTGTGGTCCAATTAGGTGTTGGAGGAGGTATCCCAACTTAGAGCCCTACCCTTGGATCGTAGGTGAGTCTAACACATTTCCTAAAATTTTTATAACCAAAAAAAAAAGGGGACTAAAAGCCCAAAAGCCTTGAATGAAAACCAAACCGGACAAAACTCATGATGCGGCTAAAATATAAATCCAATATTATTATTATACAATATAAATCCATACATTTATCAGTGATATTATCCAAGTTGAAGATTAAGGATGAAATTTATTTGGTTATATTTACTACGTCCAATTCTCCAAACAAACCTTAACACAGACTTAATCTAATAACAAAAATTCACATGGAGAAATTTTCAAAATTTTGTTAGAGTATCGTTAATAATAAAAATCAAATATGATAAAATTTGATTAGAGAATTAGACCTAATGGGTATAAGTAAATGAGCAGAGAAATTTTGAAGATTAAATAGGCATATTTTAATGGATATTTGTAATATATATAATATATATTAATTTAAAATATATTTATGAAGATGAACAATCTTATTGTTTCACTATATATTTTGGGATGGGTTGGAATGAGCCATGTATGAACTAATTAATATGATATTTATATATTTAAATGTATGACATAATACGAAAAAAAGGTAATAATTGAGCCAACACTGAGTAAATCTGGATTATGATATACAATGAGTGCTTAATTATAATATTCTCACTTCGAGTAATTTTAATCTCTTGGCTATAACCTTGATAGGACGAAATATATTATTGCCCTCAATCTTTGGCTTTTTTGTCCTTGATGTCTGGCATAATCTTGTCATCACTATTATAATATGTAATAACTACTTACTAGAATTTAGATTGATCTTGTGATAATTCCGTCTTGGTTCCTTCAGACCAAAAGATGTCGATAGTAGAATATATATGATCAAATTCATTATTGTGCCATCATAATTAGTGTTTTATAGCAAATTAAAGTCGGCAGGTGCCAGCTGGGACATAAGATAATCTGGATTTTGATTTTGATGGTGATATTGCGCATAATATGGATTACGCTAACAATTAAAATCTTGAATATATTGAGAGTCCAAATTAAGATGCACTAAACATTCACCTACAGCATCCTATAACATATATATATATACACACACACATAATAATCCCTCTCATCCTAAATGTAAGATCCAGTGGATTTTTTTTAAGAGATTAAGGAAATTTAATAAATTATTTAATCATATCATATATTATGTTTTATTAGATTATATATTAGTTCATAAGTTAGATAAATTAATTTGGAGGAAAAAAAATATAAATACTTCAAAATAATTTAATTAGCCGCCTTAATCTTTATAAAAAGTTAACTTAATCTTATATTTAAGAAAAGAGCTAGTATAATTTATAGTAGTGGAGCGAAGGAGACTAGAAGTGCTATATATTTCCAGGGCAGCAACTTGAGATTTAGGGTGTGTTTGGTTTGAGGGGAGGGGGTGGGAGAGAAGCCAAAATTTTGGCTTTAATTCCCTTCCCTTCCTTTAAACAAAACATACCCTCCCCACCCTCCCCTTCCTTCTAACCAAGGTATTAAAATTCAGACTGGGCATTGAACCGGTCGGGGTACTGGGTTAAGGGTCAGTAGGTCAGACCGGGGCCAAACCGGGACCAAACAGGTGAGAAATTAAAAATTTTAAACTTATAGTATGAAATTCTAAAGGAAAAATTATTTTTTTTAAAAAAAATATGAACCTAGACCGGACTGGGAACAGGACCGGTTTACTGGCCGGTTCGCCGGTTTCCGGTCTGGACCGGCCAGTCTGGTTCGGGTTCAAGAAACCTAGTTCTAACAAACCAAACAAGATAACCTCCTTTCCCCTCCCTCCACTCCTCTCAAACTAAACACACCGTTATTGTAAACACAAATATATTTGGATATTTTAAGATGCTCTTTGGTATGAGGGGAGGAGGGGGAAAGGGAGGGTAAGGAAAAGATTTTTTAGTTTGGTTTGAAAAAATTAGAGAAGTGGGGATTCAAAATTTTTAATTAATTTTTCTTACTCTTTTATCTTACATACATCTTCTCTATGTTATAACATCACTTCTCCAATTTTTTTTTTTTAAAAATCTAACTTATAAAAATTTTCCCTCCCCTCCAAATCTACCATACCAAACAGGCCCCAAAGAAAATTATACTTTTAGCTTTGTAACTCACCTTCAATGGGTATAGCTTTTCTTCAGTTGTATACAACAAATATCTTCTGTCTTACATATAATTAAAGATATGTTGCACACAATTGAAGAAGGGTTGTGCCTAACACCTTAAACAAATATCAAATACCTTTTCACAATAAAGTTTGCAATGAGAATTTTTTTAGCAGATTTCCCAGTTTATAATATTTAGATAATTAAATTAATCTAAAATATATTTATGAAGATTAAAAAAAAAATCTTATTGTTTCTTCTCAAATTTGACGCGAAGTACATACGGGCCTAAATCTAGTTTACACGTGAATTTGAAAATAAAAGGACTTACATATTCTTAACAAGATTCAAGAAAAATTTGTCCTAGTTTCAATTTTTCTTCTCAAATAAATAGATAATATGCATGCATGTGCGTGTGTAATATGAAGGTACAGAAAATTGAACTATTAATAAGCCTTAAATAATGTAACTTGAAGATAAAATGACATACATGGAAAGCATATGAGTACATTGAGTTTACATCAGAATTTGAAGATAAAATGACATACATGATTCCTAATAATATTCAAGAAAAATTTATCTAGAGTATTATAATATGTTGTGTGTGTGTGTGTGTAAATGTATGTTGCATATTCTGGAGGTCCCACAACAGTAAAGATCTAGGAAACTTCCATATGCAAGAGTCCAAAGCAGAAGTGATCTGAATCAATTATACATAGAGAGAGAATACTGATAGAAATTGCTTTAAAAGAGAGCGTATGAGATCAGTTCCTTACGGGAAATTTCTATGCTTGTTCCTTTGTGGTCCAACTCGAGCATGCTTATTAATTAATGTCCACTATATTCAAAGACTGGTCCTTTTCGTTCTTACACATCTGGATTGAATTTTTATACATTTTTTTATCTGAATTATTTTATATACATTCAAGAAGAGCCAGTTATAGAATTTCATCATCAATAACTTTTTTCGTTATAATCATAACTTAAAAACCATTATTTTGCTTTTGGTTCAACCGTTTAAGGGTAGAAAAAAATTAGTAGAAAGAAACAAATATAACAAAAAAAAATTTAACTTGATTTGATTGTTTTTAAGAAAATAAGTTTATGTTAATTCATGATCTCATAAGTAGATATAGCTCTACCCCAATAAAATGCTACTCCCTCATTTCTAAATATACAAGTTAGATAACTAATTTGAAAGATATTAAGAAAATGAGTTAAATTAATTATTTATAATAAATTTGTGTGGTTTCCTTGAATACCCCATTAAATCATTACTCCTACAGATATAAACCCCTTTTAATATATGTGATCCATAGACATAATTCGAGAATTATGAATTTAAGAGGCAAAGTAGATTACAATATTACATTTAGGTTCAAAGTAAACCACTCAACTAGTTTATACATTTATGACTGAAAGGAGTATAGTTCCATTCTCATGATTGGACTTATCATCATATACACTCAAGAAATATTTTGAAACTTTTATCTATGAAAATGAAAAGAATAATAATTGTTACCTGCAAGGTCAAAATGAAATTGATAATAACAGGATGAAATTATATAGTTTCTACATAATATGGACATGAATGATGATATACTTGTTACACCGATAACATTCGTAGATCCTGGCATATGGCATATTGGTGAATATGTACTGATGCTAGATTGATCAACCTCTTTTTGATACAAATGATTTGCAAAAATTTCTTAAGAAATGTTTGGATTAACTTTTGGAGAATATCTTCTGGAAAATCATGGTTTTCAACCCTTAAACCATGGTTTTGCAGAATTTTGAATATTGGGTAGTTTATACCAAATTATGGTTTTACGAGTTAAAAGCTATTTTGAGTTTTAATGTGGTGTTTGGCAATCTTACTTTTAAAACCATGCTAGTATTCGTCTTCTACCTGATGATGTTTAGAAACATAATTAGTTTCATGTAAGACATTAAGTAAACCACTTGAGTGAAGATGTTTCAAACTAATAATTGCTGTGAAAGGATAAAAATATCATTTCAACAAATTCTTTATTTTTTTTCATTAAAAAAAAAGACAAGTTTTCAGTACCTTCATTTCTTCTCATCAAAGTCAAACCTTATTCTTATATTTAGGGCAGTAGTGATGTTTTCAAGATTCCTTGTTAATTATCTATATAGACTGAAACTTCTTAATCTCACAGTGCTCAAGTCCACCGAAGATCGACTGTTGAAGATAAATAATATAATTTAGCATAAACAAGTAATATCATTAGTTAATTAAAAATGAATACAAACGTTTATCATAATAATTTAAACAAATGTAAAATAAGTAAACGAATAAATCATTAAAAAATAAAAAACGATGTAAAAAAGATAGATCTCTGTCCCTCAATGAAGCTAAAAGAAATATAAACAACATACACACAAAATTAAGTATTCTCAATGTGAACTTTAGGAACTTGTTAGTAATACGAAAAAAAATCAAAGGAAAGGGGAAAAAATCATTTTGTGTGTGTGTGTGTGTGTGTGTCGTTAATTTCCAAACCCATTTTTATATTGTTTTAACTGTTTAACTGAAGGAATGTGTGTGCGGGTTTGTGTCTCTTTAATTTCCAAACCCATTTTATATTGTTTAGCTGTATAACTGAAGGAAGTTTATATAAATATGGATAATATCAACATTCTAAATGATTGCAAATATAGAATAAGCTGGATTTTTTTTGTTTTACTATATAATTGTTCACATCATTGATTGGCTCTAGAAAACTAAAGGTTGATTAATTATGAGTCCTGGTGAATTCACTCAAAAGTCATAAACACTTTCATGGCTATTGAGACTATTCCCTTTTTTTTAGACTCCAATAACCTTTTAATTAGGTATGTAAAAGTAGTCCTATAATGATTTAAGATTATCTATATTTTCTTGTTAGGAAACCTACTCCAGTTGTTCATGATTTGAATAATGATAAAGATCATATAGCTCTCAAAGTTCATAATGTTTATCTTTTGCTACTGCTAAAAATTGCCAGTGAAGTCATTATGAACTGAATATCTTCTCCCTTATTTTGCTGTGGGAAGCCTCCTTCATTGAGTGATATTAAAGTTACTAGTACTTGATACATAATTTGATAAATAAACTGTGTTATTCACAATTTATAAATAATAATATAGCCTGTTTGAATTTTTATATTTTTCATGGATAACGGTCATTATATTTTTTTTGAAAACTAAATTCTCAAGTCCCTGTATAAGATTTTATTGGGAGGTAGTCAAATTTCTATCTTCTAATGATGTTGCATATGTTTTAAATTATATGTTGCATGTGCATTATTCTTTCTTTTGAAAGAAATTCAAATATATGATCTTTTCATTTGAATTTTGCGGGTGTCATGTCTGTGTTTGATTGTGAATTTCTTATAGAAGTGATTATTAACTATTTTATAATATGTTCAAAAGGTTTGAAATGGTTAAATTTACAGTGTGTCATGTTTTTTATTTTTTTTTATAGGCACATTCTGTTCAAGGCATTATTAAACATTAAACATGGTTACATTTTCTAATGAATATTTTTTTTTTTAATTCAATCTGCACATCAAAATTATTCATGGAGTACCTACCTAACATTATGATAGGAGATGATGTGTTTAATAAGATGAAAATCTCTCTCTCTCTCTCTCTCTCTCTCTCTCTCTCTCTCTCTCTCTCTCTCATTTTTATAATTACATCTACAAGCTTAAATTGTGCTAAAAGTGATCCACTAAATTAGTAAAGTGTAAGTGTGTAACTAACTGTTCTTTGATTATTTTTTTTTTCTTTTTTTCTTTCTTGTAATGAAGAATCTTTTGATTGAAAAAAGAAAAAAAAAAAAAAAAAGGACAAGCCATGTGTTCCTCTTTTTGTGGCACCCATAATTTTGTATTACAGTCATCACTCTCCACGTGTCTGGATTTGGTCGGATGAGCACTACATGCTTAGATCAAAGATGACATCATACGGTCACTTTGAATTTTGAAATAAACGGGGCTATCAAAATTTGATGTGAATGGTTTTTTTATTTAAATTAGTGTTTAGTAGATCTTTGTTATGTTAGAACTACATTTTGTAACGAAGAGGTGGTTCATGACGAAGGAGTGTAAGTTTCCGTAGGTTTTTTTTATTGTAATTTAATTCTTAAGAAATGATATCCAATTCTGTATTTTAAAAAAAAAAAAAAAACTACATTTTATCACTAGTGCAAAATACGCTTCTTACAACGATCTTTCCGCATTGGTTGTAGTGGCGGGATCATGTAGAAAATATAACCAATGGTAATTTTATAAATAAAAAGCAAGGCGGTTGACGTTCTATACTAGTTACCAGAATAAGTAATTGTAAAAAACACTTTCTACACCAGTTAACTCAACAATAGCTGTAGAAAGTTTTAGCAACAAAAAAATAGCTGTAGAAAGAAAATAATTTTTCAGAATTTGTTTACCTTTTACATAATATTGATTTAGTCTATGTAGAAATCGTATTATCCAATTTTTTAAAATAAATTATCTTTTTGTACAAGTTGTTTTAATTAGTGTTGAAAGTCTTCTCTGTCGAATCAAATGTTAGCCAGAGCTGATATAAGTTTAAGATTTGAGCGGTCCTTGAATTCTGCTTTGTTGGGAGGTCGTCGTGCTCATGTAGTTTATCAAGACTAGTTATGTCATTTTTATTCAAAAAAAAAAAAGCAGAGAAAGCCTTCTCTGTTCATTCACACTGTCATACCTAGTATTGCGTCTTCGTTTTAGAGCATTTTTTTTTTGGAGCATATATTTTAATTTGCACCTATCTCTCCAACCACTACAAAAAAAATGGGATTTCGTAACGGTGGATTTGTAGTGGTTCATTTTAACCGCTACAAATGTTGACATTTGTAGCGGTTTCAACATAAACCGCTACGATATTGTTGCGGCAACCTCGCACCAAGTGACGCGACAAATTAGTAACATTATTTGTAGCGGTTGCACAAATAAACCACTACAAAATTTGCACCACTTGGCGCTAGCGAGCCGCAATAATAGTATATTGTTTATTTGTAGCAGTTACTACGAATTGAACCGCTACAAAAACAAAAGGTCGCCTACTTGTAGTGGTTCCAGAGACATAACCGCTACAAAACTTCAAATGTCTTAACATTTGTAGCGGTTATGAAAGTTTGGCCGCCCTAACTTTTTTTTAGCGGTTGATGTAGTGGTTTTTTAAATAACCGCTACAAAATCCTCAACTATAAAAGCTACGCAACCTCTCCTTTTTCCCATTTTGCCGTTTTATTTTCTGAAGTTTCTCTAAGAGTTTTCCTTCAGATCTGAGCATTCTGATGTCTGTCGGAGAGTTTTCTTTTTAGCATTTCTCATTATCTCTTGAGGTACAGAAAATACTTATTTTATTTTTATTTTTATTATAATTTTACATATAAATGTGACTAAATCTGTTTTTTTTTTTTGTAGTTTGTATGGCTTCAAGGATGGACAAGGGGAAGGAACCCGTGGTCCCTAGACCAATTCTGCGGGGTGGCAGCAGCAAAGGAGGGGCTAGTGGGAGAGGGCAGTGTGGAGGGCAGCGACCATGCCATATCAGCCCATCTCCCCACAACAGCCACAAGAGTCGGCCTTACCACAGCCACTGCAGATAGTCGTCCCACAGGAGACGACCGCACCAAAGGTGCCTGATCTGGGAGAGGGAGATATCAACATCAATGACTATGACATGAACGAGGACTTAGAGATCCCGACTGGGATCAGAGAGATAGAGCAGTTCCTCGATGAGAAGGAGGCGCGAGAGCAGAATAACCCATGAGGGTCGTCTTCGCGGTCGACTGGGTTTGAGGTGCAGGTCTAAGGTAAATAATTTTTTTTATTTAATAAATTATATATTTAAATTCAAAATGTTAAATTTGAATTACAATTTATCTAACGTGTGGTAAATTGTGCAGATGAGCAAGGGAATCTATTCACAAGAGGCTGGACGTGGTCGGTCTGAGCAGCATGGACCAGACACTACGAGTTGTAGTGCCGTGGAATGAGGGCACAGACCAGCCCATCGACAATTGGGGTCACCTATTCAACCGCTTCCTAAACGAGCTCGGCTTGAACTAGATGCGGTTCCCCTTTCACTTCAGGACGTGGAGGAATGTTCCAAAGGGGCTGAAAGACCTGACGTGGGAGGAGGTGGTGCAGGTAATTAATAGTATTTAATTATTATTTTTTGTAATTAATTCTATTTAATTAATATTTTTTTAATAGAATATTTTTAATTATTCATATTTAAATATTTTTTTTACAGCTGAGGTTTACCATCCAGGCCAACCGAAAGAAGTACACGCTAATGAAGATGGGCGATGGCTGGAGGAATAGGAGGAATTGTCTCTTCCATAGTGTGGATAAGGATTGGACGATGCCTCTGGAGCAACTGATTGAGAGCGTCCTGGACGACGTCCCGCCGAACGACTGGGCGAGTTTCGTCTACTTCAGGAGGAGCGCTGAGGGGCAGGTAATGTATTTATTAGATTATTTACATATAATTTTGTAACTGATAATTATTAAATTATAATTTAAATTTTATTAATTTTATGATTTTATTAATTTTAAATGTTTTATATTGTTTTAATATATTTAATATTGCTTTTTTTCCAAGCGCTTTCTCAGAAGAACACGAGGTGTCATAGGCAGCAGACGATCCACCATACAGCAGGATCGAAGACCTTTGCTGTCACTTACAGCGAGCTGGTAACTTTTCATAATATTAATTACTTTTAGTTGGTTATTTCATATTATAAAGAATGTATATGGTTTGATAATACTAATTGAATTTTGTAATTGTTTTAGGAGGAAGGCACAATAGGAGAACCTTCAGACGAACTATAGGGAGTTGTTCACTATCACACACAAACACCGTGACGGGACTCCGACCTCTTAGCAGGTAGAGGCGGCTATTGCAAGTGATTTCATTATTATAATTTTTATAAAACAAACTTAATTATGAAAAATGCTAATAAATAATTGTTTCATAAAATGGCAAGGGCGAATTCAGCAGTCACAGGCTAAGCTGCAAGATACCCAGGCTGAGGAGTCAAAGGGGTCTGTGAACCCCACAGCTCCTTTGAAGGCAGGTCTGGGTCAAGCTAAGCACCCCGGGCACATGTGGGGGATGGGGATAGGCGCCAGACCTAACATGATTTACGGTAGGAGCGCTGCCTCTAAGGCTAGCAGCTCTTGAGCACAAGTGTCCTGGGTCAGACGTCCGAGGGACGAGTTTGTTGAGGAGTTGCGATCATATTTGGCCCGGACACAAGCCGCAGTGGCTCAGCAGCAGGCTAATTTCTACTACGCTTAGCATATGCAGTGGTGTGTTATCACGAACAGCATGCTCGAGCAGTCATGGAGTTGCCTGTTCTCAAACAAGCAATATCTACAGGCTCCCCTGTCCCTCGGTTCATTGTCCAGCCTCCTCCTCCTCTTGCTGATGATGATGGTGCTGTTAACTTTGCCCAGCGCCCTAATCCAGCAGCACCTGAGGGAGGACCATATGATCAGCCCTTAGCTACTTAGTTTATGACATATTTATTTTTTCTTATTGAAACATTTGTAAATAAATATATATAATTTTTTATTTCAGAACTTAAACTCTTATTGTGTTTACCATAGTTATATTTGTATTCTTAGATCATGTTGTTAAATTTGTGAATTAATTGCAACAGTATTATTTATATTTCTAAAACTAAAAAAATTAATTATATATATTTGTAGCGGTTTTATAATAAAACCGCTACAAATATAAAAAATTTTAAAAAATATTTGTAGCAGTTAATAAAAAAACCACTACAAAGATAGTTCACTATTTGTAGCGGTTAATACACAAACCGCTACAAATATAAAGACATGTGCGAGGGAAATTCAAAATTGAAATGTTGAATATTTGTAGCGGTTATATAAAGAATCGCTACAAAGACTCAACATTTCAATTTTGAATTTCCCCCCACTTTGTGCAAATTTGTGAAGGTTTACAAGGATAACCGCTACAAATTGAGTACAAAGTTTTTATTTCAAATTCTCCAACGATCGTAAATATGTTATGGCGGTTTTTTTATAATAACCGCTACAAATGTAAAATATTGGAAATTTGAAATTATTCTACCACGAGAAATTTGTAGCGGTTACTAATGTATAACCGCTACAAATATATATTAGTAAAGGTTTTTCCTAAAACTGCTACAAGGTTAAAAAAAATTCTTCAATTTGATTCCCAACGGCTTGAAAATTAATAACAGTTTAAGACATATAACCGCTACAAATGTGTAGTACCGTAGCGGTTACTCTAGCGGTTTATGAAATGCTACAAAATATTAAAAGTTGGAAATTTAGAATATAAGGTTCCAAGTATTCGTCATTCTCTATTCACTCATCTTCTTCACTATACTTTCTTCTCTCTCACTAGTAGCTATGGATAAGTCATGGATCAGGTTACCACGCAATTCTCTGGAATATTTGTATGGATTAAACAATTTCTTGGATTTCGCATTCACTCACGCCAGCTGTAATAGCAAGATCGTCTGTCCGTGTCGGAGATACAAGTTCAAGAAGTGGCATACACGAAATGTTATTAAGGAACATTTGCTTCTGAAGCCTTTCCCGGAAGACTAAACGTTCTGGGCAGTTCATGGTGAGAAGGCCGGTATAAGATATGATGATGCTCTTCCTCGAAGTTCGCAAGTAAGAGTTCAACTAGATGAAGATGATAGTATGAATGATGCTATGCATTTGATGTTCATGATGACAACTTTAAAGAAGAAGTGCAGGGCTCAGAGCTGATGTTCATGCGAAATGAAGCCGCTCAGGATTTTTTTAGCTTGATAGATAAAATAAATACTCCTTTATATCAAGGTTGTCAAAAATAGTCTAAATTATCTTTTTTGATCAAGTTGTATCATATCAAGTGCTTGTGTGGAATCACAGATAAGGAAATGTCGATGTTGCTGGAATTATTACAAGATGCATTCCCCGATGCAGAGATTCCAACAACATTATATGAGGTCAAGAAGATTATTAACAGATTGGGCTTGAACTACAAAAAAATTGATGCATGCCCCAACGATTGTATGCTGTATTAGGGAGACGATGACAGAAGGGAGACTTGTAAGCATTGTCTCATATTGAGGTACAACACAATTCAGAAGGGAAAAAAGCAGAAGAAAAAACTTGCAAAGATTCTCAGATATTTCCCTTTGAAGCCGTGCTTACAAAGATTGTTTATGTCATCTAAAACGGCGGAGCAGATGAGATAGCATGAGGTTGATAAGAATGAAGATGGTAAATTAAGACATCCTCAGGATACAGACGCCTGGAAAACATTCGACAAAAACTTTCCATCTTTTGCTGATGACTCCTGAAATGTTAGACTTACTTTGGCAACCGAAGGTTTCAATCCATTTGGGAATCTTAGCACAAGTTACAGTATTTGGTCGGTACTCTTAGTTCCCTACAATTTACCCCATGGATGTGTATGAAACAAAGCTCCTTCATTTTGTCTATGATCATTCCAGGCAAAAAGGCACCGGGTAATGACATCGATGTGTATCTCCAACCGCTTATTATGGAATTGTTTGACCTGTGGAATGTCGGCATTGAGACATATGACACCTTCGGGAAGACATTGTTCAACTTGCGTGCAGCCTTGATGTGGACGATTGTGACTTTCCTGGCCTTGGAACATTATCCGAGTGGAATATGCATACTGTCCGGCTTGTCTAGCTTGCAATTTTGACACTTACGCAGTGAGCCTTCCCTACAGTTGGAAGTGGTGCTTTATGGGGCATCGAAGGTTTCTCAATGGAAGGCACAAGTTTATATTGCAACGGAATCGATTCAATGGGAAACCATAAATGAGAGGGTCGCCTGTTATTCTCTGGAAATTCTTATATTTCATCACATTTTTCTTATATATTTGTGGTTTTAAACTAAAATTGTGCATAAATTTTATACATATGAAGAAAAATGTGATGTGTTGAAAATACTTGAAAAAGTGCAAATTTTGAGCTAAATATATAGGGTTTTAGATTAAATTGAAGAATTGAAAAGCTCATAAAATCCTTCTCTTTGTAGGAGGATGATGACAAGAAATGGAAGCTTACATGGATCCTTGGAGGTGAAGAAAAGAAGAACAAAAGCCAAAAAGGAAGATCAAAGTAGCTTGAAGGTGTCCCCAGTTGCTTTTGCTACGCCACAGCGAAGCAAAAGCGAAAACATATAAAAAATAAGCCCTTCTGACCGCGTACGCTGTGGGTTCGCTATAGCGAAGCGAGAGCAAAAACACATAAAAAATAGGCCCTTCTGACCGCGTACGTTGTGGGTTCGCTATAGTGAAGCGAAAGCAAAGTCACGATACTGCAACTGTGCGTTTTGAAAAACTGATGCTTCAGCTGCCTTTTTAACCTAATGGGGGCGCCGAATTGAAGACATTCTGCACAAGGAAGAGCTCAAGAACCACAAGGAGGCTTCTTGGAGAGCTTGAGGAGGATTTTGGTGCTTCTTGGAGGAGATTCTTGGAGAAAATCAAGATTTTTCTGGTTTTTCCCCTCTTTTTCTGGTTTTTCCCTTCTTCTCTTCCCATTTGCTGATATGGTTTTGAGTTTTATGTTGAGTTGTTGGTTTGTATTGACTATGAGTGGCTAAAACTCTCATTTAGGATTACTTCTACTCATTGTATGGATTAAAACTACTATATTTTCTTGCCTTTGCTAGTTGTTGAGAATATATGCTGATTTTTCTCCATGCTTAATTACTATCTTGTGCTTGATCACCACATGACTAGTTTGGTTCAATTGAATGATGCTTGAGAGAGCTATTTTGGTTGTAGAACTTGAGAAAAATCATGTTAAACTTGAAGTTTGATGATTAAATGGATGGTTTGTTGTTAGAATAGAGATATATCTAACAATCTAGCATAGTCTAATGAAGAATTGCCTTGGGAAAGATGATTTTCATTAATGATAGACAAGAGATTGAATATTATTAATGAAGATTAAAAATCAATCTTGACTTGAGAGAGCTTGATTGATGATCTTAGAATCTTTGACTAGCATATGGACTCACAACTAGCATAAGTGAATGAATTGCATAGTTTTATGAAATACAATGAGGAGGAAGTAATCCTAAGTCTTTAAACCTTGAAGTAGAATCTATTTTACATTCACCTTTATTTTACCTTATTGCTTTTAGCAAATTCTTTTAATTAACATACTCAATTCCAAATGATTCCATTCAACCTAGTTAAGAACATAATAACAATAATTAGCTCACTTTCGTCATAGTCCTCGTGGGAACGATCTTTACTTATCATTTTATTACTTGCGACCCGTGCGCTTGCGGAAGCTAAACGGCGAACATCACCTCAGAATTTATCCAGCCATCTTACAGCAACTTGAGGATGTTGAATTCGAGTTCAGAAAAAGCGATGATGCAGTATAAGCAGGCCGAAAGAGGGGCAAGATTTCTACGCTTCAGCAATGGAGGAAGATAAGCATTTTCTTAACTCTTCCATATTGGAATTCTAATTTACTTTGCCACAGTTTTGATTTCATGCACATTGAAAAAAATGTATGCGACAATGTGCTATATACGCTGCTTAACAAACTGTGAAAGTCAAAAGATCATCTTCAAGCGAGGAAAGATTTATGTGCCATGGGAGTTCGTGAAGACGTGTGGCCAGATGAGCATGACAAATTTTAGCCGGCAAAGTTTACCCTCACAAAACCAAACAAGGAAGTCTTCCTCACGACGTTAAAGAAAATAAAAGTTTCATATGGGTATTCAAGCAACATTTCACGATGTATTGACATGCAGGCTCGAAAGGTTGCTGGCCTGAAGAGTCATGACTCACATGTGCTTATGCAACAATTACTTCCGCTGGTTATAAAGAATGCACTTCCTCCTGATGTGTCAATAGTTTTGGTGGAGCTTTGTTCTTTCTTTCGGAAGTTGTGTTCCAAGATCTTGATTGTTGAGGAGCTCAATCAGTTGCATTCCAAAATTATTCTTACACTTTGTCATTTAGAGATGCTCTTTCCTCTGCCCTTTTTCACTGTGATGGTTCACCTTATAGTCCACCTTGTTCATGAAACAAAGGTTGTTAGCCCAGTTCAATATCGATGGATGTATCCTATTGAGAGTTACTCATTTTATATATGTGCGTCATTAATAATTCTTATTATTGTTAGTCGCTTTTTTGAGCATTTTGTATCATTTTGCCCTTCTTCACTTTGTAGGTTTCTTGGGAAAATGAAATCTTACGTGAGGAATAAGGCTTGGCCAGAAGGTTCTATAGCTGAAGGTTATATAGGGGATGAGGTCTTGTATTTCTGTTCAAGGTATTTTGATGACATTGAGACCGCCTTCAACCGACCGCCTCGTGTAGATGATTGTCCTAAACCCGCGGCAACATATGTAGAATTTATCCCTCGTGTTGGTAAACCAGTTGGAGGAACTGAGAACTTCAAACTAGTGGCAACTGAGAAGTTGCAAGCACATAGACATGTCTTGATTAATTGCACTCAAGTTGAACCTTTCATACAGTAAAAATTGTACACTCACATGTTATTCTATATCTTTCGTAACATTTTTCACTTTCATTTAACTATTGCATTCCCATGATTAATTGCAGGGAATTCAGAAGTCATGTTAAGCGTCAACTCAGGATCCGTACACAAACATCCTCTGAAGTTGACAAAAAGGTCCACAGAGAATTTCCAAACTGGTTTGCGTGCAGAATACTAAATAACCACAACCCACACTCACCAGATTTTAGAGCTCTAGCAATCGGCCCTCTTGATCATGCAAAAAGGTTTACAGCTTACAATGTCAATTGTTTCAAGTTTTGTACAGTTTCATGTGATCAAGGATTGCAAACTCAAAATTCGGGTGTTAATAGCACCTTTGGGACAAGGAGTTATACAAGCAACAGTGATGCCAACATGCAGTTTGGAGGCGTCCCTTACTATGGAAGCTTCTTGATGTCATGGAACTTAATTACCAATGTCGTTTTAGCATTACGCTATTCAAGTATTTGTGGGCAAATACCACTATTTCCTGGGGACTCACAACTAATGACTTAGGCATCACATCAATAAATTTCTCGTGGCCAATTCACACTGATCATTCTCAAGATGATGAGTATATTCTTGCCTCAAAGGCACACCAGGTTTATTATGTTGAGGACGAGAGATATAGGGATTGGCATATGGTCATTCATTTAAAGCCTCGAGACCTTTACGACATGGGTGATGGTGATAACATCACCTATGAGAGTGAGCTATTTCAGCCTGTCAATCTCGAAAACTTCTTCCCTAAAGGCGATCACAATTTACCTATAGTTCGGTTTGTTTTTTAAATTCATATCATTTTAATTAAGTTTTTTTAACAGAAAACACATCGCTAACAATTTTTCTATATAATTTTTGTAGGGATGGTGAGAATGACTAATCAAACAAATTATGTTTTTATTTTAAAAAAATTATGTTTTTATTTTTTCTAAATTTTTTTTAAAAAATATTTGTAGCCGTTAAAAAACCGCTACAAAAATGAAAAATAATTGCTACAAAAATAAAACCTCTACAACCACATGACACTAACCGCTATAAGTTACACGCTGATACCTATAAATATCCTAATCACATCTCATTTCAAACACTCCATCTTTTCTTTCCACCTTACCTCTTTTTCATCTTCTTTTATTTTCAACTTTTTTTCTATGAGCCGAGGAGCTTAACACGGTGATCAAATATGGTGATAAATTCTTAAATTATTTATTTCAATACTATTTTTCTTTCACATAATATTTATTCTCACTATTTTTTTCAGATATTTATTTACATAATCATATTCACATAAAGCGGACAACATAATGGTTCCTTATTATCTACTTATCCCCCATAATATTATTAATACAATTTTCAAACTTATCTAATTTAATTAAATCATTCCTTTAAAATTATAAATGATCTAAACTCATGAATAATAAGCTAATTAAATTAGCTAAACTATTAAAATAATAAACTATTTAATTTAATATTAACAAGGAAACAGATAATTGTAAATTTTTTTTTGTAATTTTTCTGAAATTTGTAGCGGTTTTATAACCGCTACAAATATATTTTTAAAATTAGCGCCAAATTCGAATTTCTAAAATTTGTAGCGGTTATATAACTACTACTAATGATTCCCGCCAATTTTAAATTCCATTTTGTAGCGGTTAATTAACCGCTACTAAATATTCCGGCGATTTTTATATTCAATTTTGTAGTGGTTTAATAACCACTACAAATATCACTACAAATTTTTATTTTTATTTCTCACGATAAAATATTTGTTGTTGCAATTTGTAGTGGTTATATAACCGCTACAAATTAGCAAGAAAGGTTCCTCAAATCTTTAATTTCGTAGCGGTGATTATTAACCATTACAAACATAGTAGCGGTCTGTTCCCTTTGAGTAGAAATAACCGCTATAAATTCACTTGCAACAGTGGATTTAGTAGCGGTTTCTTGAACCACTACAAATTATGTTAGTAGCAGTTAAAACCGCTATAAATACTCACTTTTAACCACTACTAAATCACAGTTTTTTTATAGTGAACACAAATCCTCATTTTCCAACAACCCTGAAATCTCATAAGCTTGTCTTCGGCTTCCTTTGCTTGTGGTACTTGAGCTTATTGGACCATAAGAAGAGAAGATTGCTTTACTTCAAGGGGTGTTCAATATTTATTTGTAGAAATTCAAAGTTATGTGAAGTACATGCCCCACCGGATACTATATGCGGCGAAAATTGAAGTATCAATTCATAGGTTAGAAGATATTTATTTTATAATTACTCATATCAAAATAGTTACCAAATAGTAAGATACTGTCTCTCCAGTCCTTAATATAAAATATATTTACTTAATTTGATTATATTAAGAAAGTTAGTTAAGTCAGTTAATATGATATTTATTTTCTAAAGCATCCTAGTTATGTTCCTTAATTTCCTCATTCATTCTCCTCTTTGATTATTGTTGAGAGAGTATCACTAAGGGTAAATTAATAAAAGATTGACAAATATAATAACTATATTGTATTTAAAACTAAGATCAATTTCTTAAATATGTCTTATATTGAGGATCAGAAGAGTATTAAAAATCAATAGAATAAAATTTAAACAAACATAAAACACACAAGTTAGAGTTTTTAACTTCTACTTACTTATTCTACCTCATTCTAGTGTTTAACATAAGATCTACTTTATAACGTAATTTGAACTACAAACTAAATCTTATATTAAGGACATGAGATAGTACTATCTAAGCTATTCCCATGTAGTAATTTTTTTTTTGGTAAATCTCATGTAGTAATTTTAATCCTAATAATACATACTTTTCTTTGCCAACAAAGCCAATAACAGATATTAAATGATAATTACTCACCTCATGCTTAGATATGGTTGGGTGAGCGGTGTTTATATTAAAGATGACATCATGTGCTCATTCTTGAAATGAAAAAGACCTGAATTAATGTGAACCGTTAAAGTTTAAAGAGTTTTATTTTATTTTATAATTTAGGGATAATTAATCTGCAAGTTTTATAGTTTCAACTAATTTTTAATTAAGCCTCTATGTATATTTTTTTGCCTTTTTTCAGGTCCTTACACTTTCACATGTTTTTAATAAGGTGCTTATAGTTGTTTTTCCCTCTTTATCAGTCCTTATTGTTTCATCTCATTTTTAATTAGGTTCTTGCAGGTTTTTTAATTTTAAATTATTAATTTAATCAAAATTTAAATAAAAAAATAATATTAAAATATAAGTTACTAATCATACATTTAAATTAATAATTTTATAATTATAAAAAAATAATTAATTATTGATTAAATAATTACAAAAATATTCTATATTTAAAAATTTTTATATTATTATAATTCAAATTTTATATTTATAAAAATAAATATAAATTATATTAAGAATAAATAATATAAATATATATGTTTAATTCAAAAATTAAGAAGAATATTACATAATTCATAAAAAAGAGTGTTAAATTAAAATTATTATAATAATTTATTACTTGTAGAATATTAATATTTATATAATAATATTTAATAATAATATATTCATATTTTTAGAAGAATATTATTAGAATATCTTGAATAAATAAATAAAAAATATAGGGGCCTCATTAAAAAAATGTGAAACTATAAGTACCTGATAAAAACATTTAAAAGTATAAGGATATGATAAAAAGAAAAATAAATTATAGAGACCTAATTAAAAATTGGTTGAAACTATAAGGACTTACAGATTAATTATCCATATAATTTTGATTTTACATTTTGTGCTTATCAAATTCAAAAGTACTAAACCAATAAAAATAAATTAAAATAAAATTTGAATTGTTTAATGTTAATTTGAATTCTGAATAATACAAATTGAAAAATAATTACCTCATACAAATATTGCTACCAGTCTTGGTATAAGAGTTAGAAAAATAAATTATAAATATTAACAAAATTAATTAAGTTGGTCATTTATAAGAATGTGTGTTAATTTTTCTAAAATACTCAAACCAATCATTTGCATTAAAAAGTACTAAAAAACTGTTTTTATAAGCATAAGCAATAACAATATTTTAGATTCAAGCTAAAAAAATAATAATAATAGTAACAATATTTTAGAGAAAAATTATAATTTAGGAGATAAAATAGATCAAAATCTTATATTTAAAATTGAAATAAACCTCTACTAACTTAAATACTTAGAATCGGATGAAGTATTTAAATTGAGCGTGAATCCAAATTCCACTAATCATCATCAGTGCATCTGTGCATGGGTACATGAGAGGTACATGAGGTGTAAATCCACTAACCTTTAGAAGAGTCACAGTTATCAACCTAATATCCAAATTGAATGGTCATATTTGCCCCTAGGCGTAGTGAGGCAGATAAGGCAGATGTGAGGGCAGAAAGTGTCATTTCACAAGAAGAGATGAAAAATCCGAAGTTGGAAATTGGAAGGGGTGGGCAAATAAGTGGCCATAGTGAAATAAAATGAATAATGGAGAGTGAGATCTTTGTCTGCACATATTCAAGGGTGCATAAGGGATCAGTTTTTGATGGGTACAGTTGGATTGGACTTGATTTTTGGTCCCCCAATTATCTCTCTATGAAATATTGCTTTCAAAGATTTTTTTTTAAAAAAATTATGAATTATATAAAGCTCACAAGACTAGAATTTATTTCTCCCGCTCCTCTCATTATGTAACACCCCAAATTTTATATTCACCAAAAATATATTGTAATTAATTGAGAAATTCAATAAAACGGTGAATATTCATGAACTTTGGATCTTATAAATTTTAAAATATTCATGTTCATCAGGAAATGGGAAAATTAATTCAAGAAAGGAATTAAATTACAAAGGTGATAGCAAAATCATAATTCTGCCAATTGAGCCTAAGATTATTTATTTTCCAATTAATTGGAGTTAATTTCAATTAATCAAGGAAAATAAAGAAAAATGTATATAGTGGATTATTCTTAATGGAATAAATCAAGAATTTGTAAAATTAGAGAGACTTGGGCATAAATAAATTAAGGGAATTATAGAATTAGTGAAACACATTTTTCCTTCTCTTCTCCTCCATATTTTCATCTAACACATGAAAATGAGGGGGGAAATTTAATTTCAAGAGCACATGTCAAAATGCTACATGAAGATAGTAATGATGACAATAGTAAGGTGTGCATTACATGAAGGTATGGACACGGTGATCATGATGGGTGATGGTAAGGGAGTAGCTTAAGTGAAGGGAGCGGTGAAATTGAGTGCTAGTTTGGTTAGTTGGGAGAGAAATTGGTTTGGTTAGATCAAGGGAGAGGGGGATGGTTTTTGTGAAGCAAACCAAGGGAAGAAATTAGTCCAATGCTAAATGAAACCTAATGAAGCAAGTAAGTCATAAAGTGAAGAAGGTATGGGTGGAAGTATGGTGGTGACAAGTGTTACCATGACACCCCTTGATGGAATCAATGGTGTAGGATGAAGGAAGCGAAATTTATGAAGCCATTCCCTTCCTCTTCCTTTGTGTATTTTTGCCCAACATAGAGAAACAGAAGGGGGGGAGCTTGGAGAACTCTTGAGAGCAAGAGAGAAGAAGAAGAAGGAACTTAAGGTAAGAAGCTAATCTCTTAAGGCTTTCTTGTGATCTTGTCATGGAATCCTTCTCTAAACCTTGTTTCTTCATGAATCCATGATCTTGAAGACACATTGTTGGCCCAAGGAGAAAAGAGAAAGGACGCATAGGGAGAGAGGAATCAAGAAGCCAAAGAGGTAACTACACCAAACTCAAATCTATACTTGTATGAAGTTGGTTTTAAAGTTTATTGTTAGTTTGGTGAATTTTGGGTTGAGTTGTAAAATTGGAAAAGTCATAATCATAAGGGGTTATGCTGCCCAAATTTCTTTGAATCATGGTTAAGAGGTGTTTAAATAAGTTAATAAGGGATTAGAAGTAGAAAAGTACAAGTTTTGGAAGCTAAAACACAAAACTCCATTTTTCCAGAAACTTTCAGCCAGCACTGTTTCAAGGGGTAGGAGCTGGATTTTTATCAAATAAATATTTCCATTGGATTCATTCGGCAAAAATAGGTGGGGTTACAGTTGGTCACTTTTTTGGAAAAAGCCGAAAAAGCATAATTACGAAAACACCCCTAAAATCCCTAAATTGGGGCCGTTAAGGGTATTTTTGTAATTTGATAGTGAATTTGGTGATTTCGAGCCCGAAAATGGATTCCTTGAGCGAAAATACATTAGAACAGCCCGAGTCAAAATTTTGAAAAAACGCGTCATTGGGCCGAGTACGGCGGGGCCGAGCCGGGGTCCCGGGGGCATTTTGGTAAATTTTCATCATAGACTAATATAACCACAAAAAATACTATGAAAGAGTCTAAAATGGTACTTGGATAGGTTATGACCTATTTCTTGTGCATTTAATATTTTAGGACCGAGTTAGAGGCCGGACATGGCATGTTTTATGAGGCACATCTAAAAAGGGGTTTATAAAGCTTTGAAGTAGGAACATTATCCTTCATATATCATGCCATAGTTATATGCTTGTGTGGATGCCAATGTTTGTAAATGCGCTTTATTAATCAACATGGTTTGCCTAGAAAGGGGCATTTAGTGCTGGGGTGCACTTACACTGGGAGTTCGTGGAAGACCAACCAGTGTAGACTGTGGGGCTGGGCCCTACTCATGTATACATGACGATGAAGTGTTTATATTGTTCATTAATTGGTGCATACCTTGGCGCATGCCATATTTATATTTCGCATTTTCTATGAATGATAGCATGTTTCTATTGAGATTCTTTAGAATCTCACCCTAGTTTTAAATAAACATCTCAGTAGGTGCCAGTAGGTCAAAAGGCAAAGGCGTAGATGTCAGGAAGTATTGGCACATGTCTCAAGGCAAAGATTTGATCGAAGTTATAATTAGTTTATGTTTAGATATTTTGGAAAATTCTGTAAATATTAAGTTTCCACTATATTTTCTATATTTCATTGATGAACGACAATGGGATTATAAACGAATATTTTTATCAGTATAATTGTACTTTTCTATATGACCATAGAATTCTGTCATTATTACTCTTTGATTATCGAAATGGAAATGGGTGTTGACACATTTCAACTAAACTAAACTCATTTTTCTTGTTTTTTCATATATTAGTCTAATGTGATATGTAATATCTAACAAGTTATAAATAATACTCCTTCTGATCCTTTTTATAAGAGTCTAATAACTGAATTACCTATTTTAAAAAAACAGTTAAAATTAGTTAAAAATAATAAGTATATCTTGAAATAGAAATTTTTTCCAAGTACGCCCTTATTTATGAGGGGGCAAGTAACAGAGAGAAATAGAGTAAATATAAGTTCACCAACCCTTTAATCAATGCAATATATATAATTAATGAAGGGCACAAATGGAAAAAATTCATCAAACGTTGAGACAACTTTTGTTGGGCTCTTATAAAAAGAACCAAGACAATTCAAATTTTGAGCTCTTATAAAAAGGACCGAAGGGAGTATAACTTGTTATAAACTTTATATAAATTTGTATTGCCTCTACTAGTATATTCATATCATAAACTAGCCATTTTTTCGTGTCTCTTTGTTCATGGAGTTGAATGTAAAATATTCTATTCATGAATTTTGAATTTTCTGACTTATAATATTTTTTTTGTATTATATATATAGGTAGATATGCCCTCATGTGTTACATAAATTTTAGAAGATGAGACGTGTTATTAATAACCTATGAGTATTATAATTTGTTATAAATTTTATATAACCTTATTTTTTTCATATTTATAGGTACCCTCTTATTGAAAGCAGTTATGTTTGAGACACTGTTAGCTGCTAAATATGAGCACCTCTATTAACGAAAATTCAAACATTGATTTGTCAATGTTGTGGTAGTAAACAATTCTCTTATAAAGTGGGCATGAGGAAGAGGTTTTGATGGTTGCCAAGTTGGAATATCTTGTTGAGTGGTATGAGGGTAGGCATGAATGACCCACCTTCCATCTCCACCATCTCCCCCTTCACCATCAATCAACTTCTCTGCCTCTAAATTCACCATTTTATGTCACTCTCAACCATTTAAACACTCTTTCACTCACTCCCCTTTGTTTCTCATGCTTGTTTGTTCTTCATATCTCACATTGTAACATGCACGCCACCACTAACTTCCCACATTCATAATATATATGAATAATTCCAATTAGGTTGCAAATTTAAACTTGAACTCTTAAATATGTTTGTATGTGTTGGCTTTCTCCTCAATTAATATTTGAGTTAGGGGGTTTTATTCTTCTTGTGATCTGGATGTAGGAACTAGCTAGTTAGGGGGTTTATTTGATCCCTAAATGTAAGATTTCGATCTAATTTAATTTCTCTCCCGAGTTCATAGTTCCCCCAAAATTATTCCTATTAATTACATGTATTAACAGAGTTTCCATCAATGATAGTCTTAGTACAAATAATAAAAGATGATGTTTTAGGAAAAATAACATGCGTTTGTTTTGTAAATAACTAAATTAATTTTTTCATTTTTACAAATTAATTATCTAGTTTTTGGATTAATTAAAAACTTAAAGAATATGTTATAAAAGCTTTCTTTTAATTTGGGATTTATCCACTTAACCCAAAGTTGGATTATGTCACTCTCAGTATCATTTTAGCAAAGCTTTAGGCCTGAGCCTTATGGATAGCAAAATTATGAGTTTCCTTCGAGTTAGGGCTCTACTGGACTCAAATTTAGATTAATCAATAGTATTTGATACTAGACAATTTGCAAAGCAAATTATACTCCTTAACTAATTTGATCAGATTAAAAAATCTAATTAAATTTGTTAAAATAACATGTTTTTTCCTAAAACATCGTAACCAATATTGCTTAATTCCCTTTCTTCCTCTTCTACTTGATTATTGTTGAGGTAATATCAATAGGATTAATTTGGAAAAAATTAAAATGATAAATATCTAAAATAGGTCTTACATTTAAAATCAATATCAACAATCCAATTGGGTCTTATATTAAGAATTGGAGGAGTATACGTGTGTGCGCGCACTCTTAAATTGAGGACAAAAGGATTGATGAATCAAGTTTTCATTGGCTTAACCAATCATAATTATACTTAATACTTACACATAAATAATCAAAACAATCACTTCACCATCAAATTAGCATGTCATTATTAAAAGTAGTAAAAAATAATTAAACTATTGACTCTGAGCAAGTAATAGTAATTAACTAGTTGGTTAGAGTAATAATTCAATTTCATTATTACCAAATGAAAGTTTTAAAGATTATGCTATGGAGAGTTTGCCCACTTTAAGAGATCGAGCCTTTTTCCCATTAGAATTAAAATTAAAAGTTAATTTAAAAGTTAATTATAAGCAAATTAACCTCCTCAATTTTTTTTTTTGGGTTAAAGAATCAATGCTATACTAATAATTACTCAAGACAAAGCTCCCCTAATTTGGTACCAAAGAAGCAAAATGTTGATAATTCAATATATTATATAAGAATCTTCAATGTAACTTCATACAAAGGTTGAAACCAATATTAAATTGATTTAGGTTGTAATAGCCGATCAAACGATAAATTAATTGATTTTTCAATTATTTATAAAAAGAAAACTTCAAATACTTTCAATCCATTGAGAAGAGGAGCGGCTGAAGCCCTATAAACAACACTGAGTCAATGTCTCTAAAGAAAATGAGTTAAGATATGTAATTTATTTCAAGTAAAATTAATTTTTGTAAACACATTTTAATTAGTATAGAAGTTAATCATATGTACTCTATATTTTTAAGTTATATTTTGGTACTTTCTATACGAAAATAATGATTAAAATATCTTTGAAAGTAATCTAGAAATATCAAAAGATCAAATTATAATTATACAAAACATAAGCGCCAGTTTTTAAAAAATGTTATTTATTGTTAGGATTAACATAAATTATAGATTTTATAATTGCTTTTGGGTTGGATGAGTGGAAAACTAATTAGATCTTTTTATGAGATAAATGAGCATTGATTTGAGTGAGAGAGGTTATACTGGCTTCCCCTCACAAGAAATAGAGAAAATCCTTTCAAAAGCCATTTGAAACGTTTAAATTTTAATTTGGGTCATTAAACTTAACAAATTATTAATTAAATCATATAGAGTGAAATAAAATTTAGAAATTGGGTCAAATTATCTCAATGTCCTTGAATTATTAAAAGAGCAAAATACAATTCTTCACCCTACAAAATTAATTTAACCGAAGAAAATATATATTAGATCCATCTTCTTTTTTTGTTTTTTAATAGAAGTGAAAGCCAACGCAAAGAGGAAAAACAAAGTCCGAATACAAACGAAAAACTTAACAACGCCACCTTAAATCACATCAGAATTTCATGAACTTCCTCGCAGTTTCTATGAGCTTCTTCAAATCATGTTTTAATAAACCTGCATGCTTCCTCACAGCCACCAAACAACGCCACCTGGCGAAAGCCAGCGTCCTGTAGGGGTCTTATTAGGAACCCCAGTCATCTTCACCTGAGTCTGGAAATTCAGATTATATTATGGCGATATAACGTTTCTAAAGATGCATATAAAATTATTTTCTTAGATGCTGATAAATAAGGAGTTAAATAATAATTGTCATTGTCTTAGATGCTTCCTCCTCTATGCTTTCGTAGGAGTCCATATGTTTTTTTCTTTGAAGCTTACCTTGACGATGCTGAGTGGCAAGAGGAGGGAAGAGAATGAGAAGGGGGATAAAAGAGAGAGAATGGGGCATATATGTAAAATCACTCAATTATGAAATCCTAAATTGTCCTTTTGATAAAAAAAAAATCTTGAATTGGGTTGTTTGACCTAATTACTTATTAGTTAAGTTTAATGACTCAAATTAAAATTTAAGCATTTCAGATAACTTTTAAAAGGATTTTCCCCAAGAAATGCAGTTTCAAAATTATGACAGTGAGTTTATTTATGTCAATTAATATTCCAAACAAACTTCACTGATGGCCTATAGTAAAAAAGGTACACAATATTCCTGCATGTGTACTACAAGATCAATTATTTAATTAACCAAATAAGCTTGAAGAGCAAGGTTCATGGATCCGGACCGGACCGGCCGGTCCGGACCGGAACCCGCCGAACCGGTCACTAAACCGGTCCGGTTCCCGGTCTGGTCTGGTCCAAATTTTTAAAAAAAAAAAATTTTAACTTTTTTCTTTAGAATTTCATACTATAAGCCTAAAATTTTCAATTACTCATCGATTTGGTCCCGGTTTGACCCACTGACCCTTAACCCAGTACCCTAACTGGTTCAATACCCGGTCCAGATTTTAATACCTTGTTGAAGAGTGAAATATTTTAATTTCCAAATAGCAAAAATTTTTAAACAAAGAAGAGGGAAGAGAATAATGATGGGAATTATAGGGAGGGAGAAGAAGATCCCTTGGGAGACTACAAAATCCTTTCGTTTCGTCTTCATCTCTCCCTGCTTTGCCTTTATTCTCTCTTTTTCATCTTTTCCACTTGTGAGATGAGCTGCCTTCCACATGCTTCTGCCCCTCAAGGCTCAATCTCTAGATTAATTGGAAAAAATTTTAAATAAAACCCCATATTTAATATTAATTAATATTAAAATGCCAAAAAATATTAATTAACATAACAAAATACAAAAAGATAAAATTTTTTATGGAAATCAGGAAAACGTTATTGCAAATTGATTCCATTAATTTGTAGGTTAGGGTGTCACAAATGTTTACGGTTGATTTTCATAAAATATATTCTCGGGCATTTCATGAAATTTGAGATAATTCATATTATTTATGACGTGTAACTTATTATGAATTTTATAGTTTATATTGAATTTGTCAAAAATGGTAGTTAGGAAAACTCAAACTATAAAAATATGCATGAAAATACCGAAATGATCTCATAAAAATGTCCTTAAGAATTGTAATGATCCCCCTATGAATCATAATAATATACTTAATGATAAATAGGTAGTAACATATCTTAGATATGATCATAATGATAAAT
The DNA here is from genome assembly GCA_963855925.1 of Inga laurina. Classification (NCBI taxonomy): domain Eukaryota; kingdom Viridiplantae; phylum Streptophyta; class Magnoliopsida; order Fabales; family Fabaceae; genus Inga; species Inga laurina. Next base: position 49,714,325 of record OY979701.1, on the reverse strand, counting down.
TGGTTATACCTAATAATAGCATTATGTATCTAAAAAATATAGTAACATCCACATAAACTTTTATAAGAATTTTTTTTCTAACAATGATGATTAGAGGGCTAGCCTATATCTATAGGGGCGAGGTGTGTCTATAATTGTTATTAAAAACATTTTCATAAATTCTGCTGCAAAGTGTTAAGAGAATAGAGTTAACATATGGTAACATTTTATTCCCTAAAAAACATAGTGTATGTGTAAAGACTTTGGAAATCATATAATGTATGTTTCCATGCTCACTTTACTATGATTTTTAATTAAGGATATTCTATGAGAATTTGTTAGTACACTCGTATCTAATTTTTCGTACGTAGATCTTTGTAGATATATAATCATTTTTAGGGGACTTCATGTAATTAATGCTGAATCAACGCCCGCACTTGTAATTTTCTCCATCTCTGTACCTTCAGTCTCCCACCCTCCTCTCTCTTACCCCATTCACATTCGATTGTCTCTTATTTGGCAAAAATAAAAAATAAAAAAATAAAAAGCAAAAACAAGAAGTGGAGGCCCTCAACAGCAAAGCGTGGTCTTCCTATGTTCTATAGTCTTGAGAGATATATAGAGACTCTCTCACATGGTGCTTTTTTGTCCATTTTCGTTTGGAACTTTCATTCCCTCAAAATAAAATTATTAATTCTTCTCACTTCTTAATTCCTTGACCACGTCATGTTTTTATTATTTTGTTATCTCTTCTTGCATACAAAATCTGCTCAAAAGAATATAATACCAAAAACCTCTTTGTTGCTTCATATGTTTCTGTCCCTAGCATCTAAACAAGATTCATGCAAATTCCACACACACACACACACACACACACATGCTGTTGTTCCAATTTTTTCATCCCTTTCATTGTGCAAGAGTTTATGAGAAAACTTCTACAGTTTTACCGACTACAAATTTATTGTTCCAATTTAGAACAAAAAGGTTTAAAAAATATTTATATCAACTATCCACATAACATGAACAATTTCATATTATGTACAGAAAAATATGACTGACTAAATTTATTTTGAGAATTTTACTTCACTCCACTAATTAGGTTTGAACTGAGTTGGGACATGATTCTGCAAATGTATAGTAATATTTACAAATCTAGAACAACACAACTTATTTTTTAAACTCCAACTTATAGAATATAATGCGTGGAGAGATGTGTCTTACATGATTTATTTTCACAATTTGAGGCCATCAGCCATAAAATTTTTTTAATTATAAAAAATGGACAAATTTTTAAATACAGTCATAATCTTTACTTAAAAAAATTCAATCTTTGCGGAAGTGTTGCTTTTCATGATATATATCTTTTCATAATTAGACCAAAATGGGAAGTGGGATTTGCTCTATGAACTGCATTGGGTATTGGGACCTTGGGAATTCCCTCTATTTACCTATACATCTCTCAGATTCTCTCTGTACAAGGGAATGTTACGTTGTGATGCGAGGAACTAACTATATATCTATCAGCGTCCTCGTTATATATATATATATATATTAAGGTTTCTCACTTTTCTCAGTCTTTAAACTAATCAAGATTCACAGTTATTTCTGCTTTATCTCTATGTCCTCTTCTTGGGTTTCGAATGTCTCTCTTATGTATTGCAGTCAATATTCTTCAGAATCCCATTATAATAATACCCTAATTTCCATCTTTAATCAGATCCATCACGTGAATCTATACAAAATTTAATTAAGTAGTGTAGTACATATTATTATATAATTAATATTTTCATTCACATCTACTTATTAGGCTACCCACATTTATCCATACATTTCCCATATCACAGCACATTTCAAAGGCATCAAGTAAGGTTCACGTTGGCCACCTGATCTTTGTCTGTTTACTCTTTGTTTCAACGATTCCTTTGAGAGAGAGAGATCAAGAGAGATGTTGGGTAACTGTGAGAAAATGGCACTCATCCCTCAAAACACTAAAGAATGGCCACAGGTTCTCTCTCTCTCTCTCTCTCGATCTCTCGATCTCAATTATTAGACAAATACATGACCACTCCGATTTTGTTGCTTTGCTTTTGGAAGAGAATATCTCACATTGGGTAGTTATTTTTACCCTAGGAACGCCTCTCCTTATAGTGAAGCTCTTTCATTTTCTTTTTATCTTTTTTTGCTTATCTTGTTTTTCTGATCTCTCTCTCTCCCTCTCTCGGTGTATGTAGAGGCAGGATCATGAGATAGATGATCAAAAGGTTTCGATGGCTGCTTCTTCTTCTTCTTCCTCTGCAGCTCAAAGGGTTATGGAAAAACCAAACCAAGAGCTTCTTCAACAGCAACAAGAAGCTCTAAAGTGTCCTCGATGTGACTCATCAAACACAAAGTTCTGTTACTACAACAATTACAGCTTGTCTCAGCCTAGACACTTCTGCAAAGCCTGCAAGCGATACTGGACTCGAGGAGGTACCTTAAGGAATGTTCCTGTTGGTGGAGGTTGCAGAAAAAACAAGCGTACTCTCAAGCGTCCTAATTCATCAGCTTCATCAGAAATTCATAATAATATTATTACTACGCCTTCTTCTAATTCTTCTTCTTCTACCGTCTCGGCTGTTTCAATTTCAAACCCTCCTTCACAATCTCATCCGATCGATATTGCTTCCACCTCCAATCGCATCAGTCCTTTATTTTATGGCATGAATCTTCCGTTTCCAAGGTTCAATTCGACTTCTGGGTTTGATCATCATCATAATTCCCTTGGATTGGATTTCATTGATAATATTGCTGGTTACCGAAATGGGTTTTCTTCAAATCACACACTTCTTTCAAGTTATAGTTCTTCTATCTTTGGTAATTCCTCCTCTTCTTCTTCTTCAACATATGTAACCCCATCCAGTACTGTTCCTCATCCTCATCCTCCCATCATGGCTTCACTGTTAAGCTCTACGAATCTGCAGCAACAAAATTTCATCAATAATGGTGGGGCTACTAATAACAGTACTTTTCAGGGGTTTGCAATAGCAGGCAATAATAATAGCAATAACAGTACGAGTACTGAGGCTGAGATGGTTGCTTTAAAAGAAGTGAAATCTGTGGTGGTGGGGGAAGATGATGATAATAACAGGTTTCTGGGTTGGCAAAATAACCAGATCGAGCATCATCAAGCAGGAGCCTTGATTATGTCTGATCCTACTTCATCCCTTTACTGGAACACTACTGCTGCAAGAGCTATGGGTACTACTAATACTTGGAATGATCAAACCAATATTGGTCCTCCTCAGTCACTTCTCTCATCATCTGATCTACAATAATATAACCACTAGATGATCTGATCGGATCCATCATTTTCATCTTTGCTCTCTCTCTCTCTCTCTCTACCTCGTTTGAAGTCATCTTTTGGTCCTTTTTTTCAGCTTTAGTCACCTAGACTTTCGGTTATGGGTTACTTTTACTTGGGTTGAAAAAGTGGTTTGGGTTGGGTTTAATTACATAGAAGAGATCCAGAAAAACAACAAGAAGGAGAAGATACTTGTTAGGGTGAAAGATGAGAGGAGAATTTGGATCGGAGAGATCATGTCAGCTGCAAGTATTAGTCTTCAGCCTGTAAGTTTTATGAGTCATGGTTGAGGAATATATATATATATTGCGCTGAGAGGAACCTCGGATCCTCTTCTCTCATATATACCAGTGATGTATCATATCTATGGAGGTCAAAGGAGATAATTCTAATTATTTTGCTGCAATTTCTTCTTCGTATGATCCAGTAAGTTAATATATTGGTCTTTTTTGTAATGTATATATATGCAATGACATGTATCCTTTAATTCTTATGATCTTTTCTTCTTGATTTCTAATGTAATTGTGATTGCTTACTGGCTATGGGGCTTAGCTAGCTTGCGGGACTTTATGTCTAATCTAGCTTGGTATATGCAATGGCATGTTCTAAAGTTTGGTTTCATTTTTGTTTGTTCACAGTGGTTTGATTTGGAAAAAGAGGAAACGGGATATAGAGTAAAAATGGTATAGGAGAGGGAGATTAACTATTTACTTGGATTTGGGGTGATTCATTGTATGTGTGGGGGTGATTTGGTTTGGGTCAATATTGTTCAACTTTAATGTTGTTCTTTTTCTCTTTTGGTATTTCCAAGGAACAATGCTACTTTTGAAGAAAATTGCTGTCTTGAAATATGCATAATTTTATCTGATTTTAGGCCATTAATATTCACATTGAAATCTACTAGTGATCCGATAATTCATGGTGATATATATATGGTGTGTCTTCTGATGCGTTGGGCTGGAGAATCTGGCCAAAAATTGTACTGAACAGTAGAGATTGAAGGAAGGACTTGGACTCTTGTGTTTTGTCCTGAAGTGAGAAGGAACATTATGGAATGTATGGTCTTTATCACATTTCAAGTTATTTAGAATCTAGTACTATTATTATATGGCTTTCAAACTTGACATTTATTGCATTTTATACTAATTCATACTAATGTCCTCTTTTTGTATATAACAAGGACACATATTCCATTATTTCCTCATAAAAACTAAGATATATCTCATACTAAATATAGGAGCTAATGGAAAAATGTACTTCGGTCATGAATATAAAACCTCAATCTCTTTTTGTCTATCAAATGTATATTTTGTTCTCCCAATTATTTCTATTAATTGAATAAATTAAGGGGTTTCTATCATGGGGATAGAGTTTCCCATGCAAATTATTATAGGGGTATTTTAAAGAAACTAATACATATTTTTTACAACTAATTGACTTAACTAATTTCTTTAATCTCTGTAAAATTGTTATTGAGCTCCACATTTAGAACTGAAAAAGTACAATATCTATCATTAATTTTTTTTTATCAAGGGTATAATTTCTTTCGAAATTTAAAACACAAAGGGTTTTCTTCTCTCCCAACAAATGTGCTTACTGGAATTCAAACTTGTGTTTTCATCTTTACAGAGCTAATGCTACTTACTAGCTCAGCCAACAACTTGGTATTCAATATCTGCCATTATTAATATTTAGTTGTAATTATTTTTCTATGTTGATTTATTGTCCAAGATCATAGTGGACATTTTTCACTCACAAAATTATATATTTTTGTTATATTTCTCTATTTATGTTCTAGTATTACATTAGGTTCTTAGAAACATCTAGGGGTGTGCAACATTTTCCTGTCTCTATCCCGAGCAATTCGGGACGGGATTTTCCCATCTCGAAAATTTTGCAAACAGAAAAATTCGGGATCAGTATCAGGATCGGGAATGGGACTTCTCGATCCCGAATATATAGCTATATATGTACATTTTTTAAAAAAATATTTAAGAAAGCAAGATCAAATGTAAAATAAAATGTGAAAATCCCTAACACCCTCAAGGTATATCTATTCTTTTAGTTTATTTAGTTAATTTCATTTATTATTTATTAAACAGTTCTAATTTTTTTTGTTCTTGTCTTTGTGCTTTTTGCAGCTGAATTGACAACTTTAAGCATGTATTAGACTAATTATATATTTGTATTGGACAAATTTGGTACAATATGATATTAGACAAATTATATATTTATGCTAGACTAAAGAAAACACAATAAAAAATTCAATATAGAATTTTTTTAAAAAAAAGGAAATCAGGGATCGGGAATTCTCGAAAATTTCTTGTACCAAACGGGAAATTTTCAAGATCGGAATCAGGAATGAAAATCATTCTCGAATCCTTCTCAGGATCGGGAATGGGATTTCCTGATCCCGTCCCGATCCCCAAAACCCCTAGAAACGTCTATTCTGTCCCTACTAGTACTCTCATTTATATTCAACAACATTTGCATGTGCATTTTCACACTAGAAATGGCAATAACCGGTTTCACTATATCTCTTCTAACAATTTCTTCTTTCTCATATAAATGTCTACATCATGTTGCACTTTTTCATCAAGTGCATTAAGATGTTCGCATTAATCCATATTTCAACCCAAATGTTAATTTTACTGATGATCTTGCTTCAGATATAAATTCAGTTTTGAAATTTTCGGCACAGCTAGCCATATTAAGTTTTAAACTTTCAATAACTGGTGTAGAAAGTCTTTAATCGGTGTAAAATGTCAAATTTTCGACAGATAATTGGGTGAAGAAAATATGGGCTTGTTTGATTGTGTTTTTAATAAACAGCTATTTTTTGTTTTTTGTTTTTTAAAAACTTGTTTGAAAAACTGTTTTCAATAAGTTGTTTTTAAAAAAAACGAAAAAGTTGTTTTCAAAAACTAAAAAACCAAAACATTTTTTAGGTGTTTTCGTGTTTTCATTTTTTTATTTTTTTTTTCAAGCCGCCATCTGTCCACTATCAACACCACACCACTGCGCCAACCATCGCCACATCATCATCGGTAATTGACGTTGCCACGTCACTCAAAAAACATATTTTTTTAAAACAACTATTCAAAAATTTTTTTTATTTTTTTGTTTTCAAAAATTGTTTTTAAAAACAACTTTATAAAACTGCTTTAAAAAGCAGAAAAAAAGAAGAAGCTATGACGTGATATTTAAAGACCAAACTAAATATGGCACTATGCAATAACTCATATTAATTAGAAAGCTTTAATGCTTTTTTTCCATAGTCCATACTAAGCTATATATGTATTAAATGCTCATTATGTTACTCTTATGTTCATTCATGTTGAAAGGCCATAATTTTGTATTTAAAATCACAATACATGCAATATGAAATGAAATCTCCTTTGGGTTCCCTTAACCGCCAACCAACAAGCCAGGCCCAATATTTTCTTCAAATTTGAGTCAGCAATCCAATTAAAGAGTCCAAGAACAATTTATATAAATCAAAAGCTTCTAAGGATCCCAAAAAAAGCATGTTGAAGCCCCGGTAGAGCAAGAATTCTGACTAACTCTATAAGAGCACACAAACAATTTCAATAAGCTGTTGGTTGAAGTGGTAAATAGCCTCACCTCTACAAAAGACTTTAATATAAGTTTAAATTTTGAGAAGCATATTTATTGGGAGAGGTAAAAACCCTTTACACCTTAAACCTCGAAAGGGATTATATTTATACCATTGACCCAATAAAAAAACCTTTATACAATATGCAACCATATATTCCAAATAAGCAAATGATCAGAAGATTCCAATCAAATGAGCAGGTCTTAGATTTTTTAGACCGAAAATATCCTAAAACATTTGCTTACAATTCATTGATAATTCAAAAATCACAAAAAATGCCCAATTCAATCACATATTATTGTTCCAAGAGCCATTTTAGAGCTACCCTTAGTAACGAATTAATTGAAGTTCCCAGCTCAAATTCAAAACATCATCCGAATTCGAAACCCCAACTAATAGTTGCGGTTTGAGTCAAAATCCCAATATTAACCAATTCCTACAACCTTTGATTCTACAGATTTTTAGTAGGAAAAATGTGTTTCATACAGATTTCATGTTGAATTGAATTTGTTTCCTTTTTTAGTTTAAATGGATTAAGCATTCAAGCCCACCTTAAACTTGGTCTGTATTTTAAACTTGTTTCAATTAATTAATTTAAACAAGCTAATTCTTTTGTTTTTTTTTGGCCAGTAAAGCTAATTCATTTATCGCACACCTGGTAATGTATTATATTGATCCACTATAGGCCCAATCAATCACTTCAACAACTATAATTTTTATCTTTCTTTTTCTTAAAAAGTTAGAGTGGCAGCCAACAACAGCTTGAAACTAGACGCAAAATTAAACATATGACATTATCACTTACAAGAAAGTTATCATGTTATTATTCGAAGAACGCATTTATTAGAAGAGATGAAACTCTTTGCATTATAAGTTTTCAAAGGGAAAACTGCAAGAGCATGTTGGTGCCACGAGAGCATATCTGAGCAGCAATCCAATTAAAGAGTCCAAGAACAATTTATATAAATCAAAAGCTTCTAAGGATCCCAAAAAAAGCATGTTGAAGCCCCGGTAGAGCAAGAATTTTGAATAACTATAAAAGTACACAAACAATTTCAATAAGCTGTTGGTTGAGGTGGTAAGTAGCCTCACCTCTACAAAAGACTTTAATACAAGTTTAAATTTTGAGAAGCATATTTATTGGGAGAGACAAAAACCCTTTACACCTTAAATCTCGAAAGGGATTATATTTATACCATTGACCCAATAAAAAAAACCTTTATACAGTATGCAACCATATATTCCAAATAAGCAAATGATCAGAAGATTCCAATCAAATGAGCAGGTCTTAGATTTTTTAGAACGAAAATATCCTAAAACATTTGCTTACAATTCATTCATAATTCAAAAATCACAAAAAATGCCCAATTCAATCACATATTATTGTTCCAAGAGCCATTTTAGAGCTACCCTTAGTAATGAATTAATTGAAGTTCCCAGCTCAAATTCAAAACATCATCCGAATTCGAAACCCCAACTAATGGTTGCGGTTTGAGTCAAAATCCCAATATTAACCAATTCCTACAACCTTTGATTCTACAGATTTTTAGTGGGAAAAATGTGTTTCATACAGATTTCATGTTGAATTGAATTTGTTTCCTTTTTTAGGTTAAATGGATTAAGCATTCAAGCCCACCTTAAACTTGGTCTGTATTTTAAACTTGTTTCAATTAATTAATTTAAACAAGCTAATTCTTTTGTTTTTTTTGGCCAGTAAAGCTAATTCATTTATCGCACACCTGGTAATGTATTATATTGATCCACTATAGGCCCAATCAATCACTTCAACAACTATAATTTTTATCTTTCTTTTTCTTAAAAAGTTAGAGTGGCAGCCAACAACAGCTTGAAACTAGACGCAAAATTAAACATATGACATTATCACTTACAAGAAAGTTATCATGTTATTATTCGAAGAACGCATTTATTAGAAGAGATGAAACTCTTTGCATTATAAGTTTTCAAAGGGAAAACTGCAAGAGCATGTTGGTGCCACGAGAGCATATCTGATCCCATCTCGGCAAATGGGCCTTTGGGCTTTTTTTTTTTTTTTTTTTTTTTATTTCTTATCTTATTTTCAATTTATGAAATTTTTTGCAGGACCTTATTCATAAAAAGCTTAATTATTTGGTGATTAGGTGTGATATAAGCTCACATTTATTAAATAATTTTTCCTTTGACGAAGTTAAGTTGTATAACAGCTCAATGTTGTTTTCAACCAATCCAACATAACAAAACAAAACCAAGAATAAAAACAGAATTCCATTGTGATTGAAATGAGAGTCTTAATTAAATAATATTAGTTTCCCTTTTGACAAATCTTAGTCCTTGCGTTTCCTGAAATTCATCTACCTAACATTGATCATTTACAATATTTTATTCCCTTAATTATGCCCAACCCACCAAAATCATTCTCAATGAAAACTTTAGCCAAATTGAAAAATGACAACTGGATACCCTTAAATTAGACCTCATCAGCAATATGTGGTTTTGAGTGGACACTTTTGGAGAGCGTACGTCTTGTTTAATCATACTATTAAAACAAGACCTATAATAGAATTTTAATCACTGTTCCAATAAAATCATGAAAAAAAAAATGCACGCTTTAGGTCGTAATGATTTGTACCATAGGAATTAGGATATTCGAAAAAAAGTGCTACAATTTTTTATATGTTGCGTAAAGATGATAATCATCGCTATATCTATAGAACAACTAAAAACTCTATGAAAATTACTAAGTTCCTTATATCCATTATGTCAAGTTCTTCAATCACATATAGCCATGTATCCTATTTTTGAAATATTATTATTTAACTATAAACCTACATGAAAAATAATAATACACATAGTCATGTGTGATTAGAGAATTTAACATAATGGATATAAAGAACTTGATATAAGTATGATCCAAAATCTATCTATAAAATAAATGTTTTGTATTAGTTCATATATCCAAAACTTTAAAATAAAACTACACTTTTATATTTCAGCTATTTTTCTTTTTTCTTTTTTCATTTTTCCTTATAAAAAAATTAAAATACCTTCCATTGATTCAAAAAGATAAAATTTAATGATATATGTTAACTTTTTTTGTTTCCAAATATTTCTATATATTCTTAAAATTAAAAAATTAATCTCATATCATCAAAAAAAAAAATTGTAACTTCAATAAAATCCAAAGGGCGTTGTACAATATAGTAGGATCTTTTTTTTTTTTTTTTCAGAAATTGATCTGGAACTCATCTCCTCCCTTAGGTCCTTAATATAAGAGTCAGATAACTTTTTTTAAGAGATTAAAGAAGATAAATAAATTAGTCAATCATAGCATATGTTGTGTATCATTAGATTATATATAAGTTTATAAGTCAATCAAATTAGTTTGGAGAAAAATAATTAATATAAGTACTTTCATGTAATTTATTTAACTTCCTTGATCTCTAAAAAAAAGAGTCAACTAGCTCTTATATTGAGAAAAGGAAGGAGTATTAATTAATAACTGTCATAATACTAAATTAACAACGAAATATTAGAGGCCAACAAAAGTTTCAAACTTGCAAGATCAAAATGGGGCAACGTGTTGGACTTTTGGTTGCATGATTGTCATAAACAGAATTTGATCAGCTTCTTAAAAAAGCTTAAGCTTTTTTTCTTTTTTAACAAAAGGAAAAAAAAAAATCTTGAAGTCAACCATCTAATCCCACACACCACAAACTACCCTATGTTTTGTCTGTGGGTCAAATTAATGTCTTGCGTGTGAAGAGGCTTTCTAGATTGGTTGGCATGATAGAATCTAAGCGAGAAGAAAGCAAAGAAGTATGAAATTTTGTTGGAGCCAAGTCAAAACTAGGTTGAAATGTCCCCTTCATGGTCAAGTAAAGTGTGGTGAAATTAAATAAATGGAAGAACGACACAATAATCACCCCAAATCTATAATCTCAATTCAGAATCCCAAAACGACCTAATCACTGTTAAGTCTCTAAGAAGTAGTATGGTATTAAATTTTGCATCAAAATTACCTAAATGCCCTACAATTGAAAAAAAGAAAAAAACCAGTTCAACAAAAAGTAACTTTAACTTATCAAATGACAACAATAATTAAGCGAATGACAACTAATTTCAGTGATATTTCTTATTAAATATCAATGACAACAGTAGGTTAACAAGTAAAAACCTTAACTTATCAAATAACAACAATAATTAAGGCAAGGATAACTAATTTCACTAAAGACAATTAGGTCATTCGACAAAAAAACAAACTTAATTCTAAAATTGCTCATAACGACTGTGAATACCTTATTTTGTCTATGCCCTACTCAAAAATAAAAATATAATAAAAATGAAAATAAAAGAAAATAGTTTCATTATTGATGTTTAGTATACAAATTGGCAATCAACATTAAAGAATAAAATAAAAAAAATAAAAAAAAGAAAGAAAATAAGAAAATCCTCTCATTGATGATGATTAGGGTCCAAATTGGCAATCATCATTAAAGGGGAAACTAAAAAAAAATCCTTGATCTACTGTAAGTTTTCTCCCCTCTCTCTTAATTTGCTTTTTGAACCTCCTTCATAAAAACAAGACCATTCCCCAGTACTGTTTTCTCTTAGGTCATCTCATCATTTGGCGCAATAGATGAATTGGCAGAGGAGGCCGAGGCGCTAGCTATAGGGAAGGAGGCGACGTGATTAGAATTCTTAGTACTTGAGTCATTTGTTGCCACCAACAAGCCTTGAGGAGAAGGTGGGGGCAGCGCCAGCGGAGGAGTTTATTGGAATCTTAACATGATGAAGGAGAGAAGGAGAAGGCCGATAAAAAAAACAGTAGTAAGAATTATAAGGAATAATTGAGTTTAAATAAAGGTCTAATGGATTACGAAAGGTTATGAATTATAACTTATGAAGGTATAACGGGATTATGAAGAGTTAGGATAAGTTAAGACATTGAAGGTCCGAATGTTACAAAGGGTCATGAAAGAGTAAAATAACAGTTGTTTCCACTATAAAAAAATGACTTTCAATGACCATTTTCAACGGCGACTTTAATGTCGTCGCTAAAAGTGTCATTTTCAGCAGTGACAAAAAAATGTCGCCGCCAAAAACCATATTTTTAGCGGCGACTTTAAAAGTCACTGCTGAAAGTTAATTTTAGCTTTTTTTATGGATTGTTTTTATCACCGATAAATGTTATTTTTTTTATAAATATATTTTTTGTTTAAATTTGATATTTAACATTTGAGAACACTAAATATGCTATTTATTATAAAGAAAAATGAGATAATTATACATTTGCATGTGTGTGGGATCTCTCTATACAAGTTTCCTTCTCTTGTACACTTACATATTAAGATGAATGGATGAAAAGCAATTAGATTCAAAGGAGAAGAATATAAAACAGTGAATAAAACTAACATATAGCTAACTCAGATCGTAAATATATATAATAACAAGGGGTTGTTAGGTAAAGTTTAAACTTTCAAACATATAAACAAACCTATCATTTGTTAAGTTCTTCAAGATTTATTATTCCCCACACTCCCATCAATATATCTTTATAAATTAATAACATGTAATGACACTTTTATCTAAAATAAATTATTTCATAAATGTATCAATTAATACATATGACCTATACTTGGTTTTCTTTTTTAATTACTTCATTTATATATAAATAAAATTAATAAGTTAAATAAATATAAAAAATTAATACATTTTAATTAATAATAGGATATTAATTAAATTTTTATTTTGATTTATTCAAAAATAATTTTTGTAATATCCCAAATTTTGGGATTGGAGGCTAAAATATAAGTCTGAATTAAGTGAACTGCTCAACCCTGGTTAAGCAGGTGGCCTAAATTTATTTTCTAATGTTTCTTATATCTTTGGGGTATTAAAAAAGTAAAATGGTGAATTTTGGAGAATATGATTATGCTTCCAGTGAAATTTCCTGTGAGGCAGTGAGCTTGTCATCTAATTTTGTATGACCAAATGATGAGTAAAAATTATAAAATTTTATAGGATGAAAGTAGACATCATGAGCTTTAATTTGATAGGTTATATGAATCATTTGAAGTTATATGCAAAAAGATACTCCCTCCGGTCCTATTTATAAGAAACTTTCTCTCTCATAGGGCTGATCCCTTTTATAAGCAACTTTCATGTTTTGTCTGAATATGTAAGTTTCGTCTTCCTATTTTACCCTTATTAAATACTCATTCTTTCTCATATCTTATACTCATTATCTTTCATACTTTTTATCTATTCTCTCTCCTATACTCTTTTCATAAATAGGGATATATATTACTTTTGACACACTTATTACTTATAACTACCAGTTCGTTTTGGGCAACCAAGGGAAAAGTTGCTTATATATAGGACCAGAGGGAGTATGAATTTTTGAAGTTAGCCTCGAAAAACTAGAAAGTTTCTGGAACAACATTCAAATATTTAAATTCTGGGATTTTTGTACTCTCATTTAGCTAAGTCTATATTTTTTCTTGAAATTAGACTCAATAAAGGTTATGTAGCCTTTGGAATCACTTCAATTTGATTTTTCTAGAATTAGTTATGATTTTTTAAAGATTGAGCAGAAAATCTATCAAAAAATTCGAAAATGTTGAAATTATGACATAAGCCTACTAAAAGATGACATCAACATGGACTATTAAACATTTCATCTTCTTTAGCCCCATTTTTTACGACATCTTGCACAGCTAAATATTGAGAGAGAACGTGTGGAATTGTAGAGAGAGAAAGGAGAAGAAAAATCGCAAGTTAAGCCAATTTCTCCGGCGATTTAGCTCCTAACGAATATAACTCCGACCCTAAGCTACTCCTCTTTGTACTTTAAGGTTTTGAAGCTCAAAATATGTTGTTGAGCATTTAGGGTTTCAACCACATTGAGGAAAAGCTAGTAAGAGCTTGAGGTAACTTCCAAACTCTTGTATATTGATTATTCTAGCAGTTGTAGACAATTTAATAGGTAAAATTTCGTCGGGTTGTTTTTGTGTGTAAAAATAGAAAATGGGTTGTGGGGGCTATTATGCTACCCAAATTGGTACTAAATGGTATTTTTAACCTAATGGAATAGTTAATAAAGTGGTTAGGAGTAGAAAAGAACACGTCTACTAAGCCGGAATGGCAAAACCCCGATTTTCCCCGGAGTTTCTCAGATTTCGGCCAGTTCTAGAAAATGGGGTTAGAGTTGGATTTTTAATGATTTGATGATTTCATTGAGTTTAGGAGGAAAAATTAGGCGGGGTTACAGTTGGTCACTTTTTCGGAAAAGGCCAGAAAACCATAATTACGAAAACACCCATGAAACCCTTAAAGGGGGCTGCTAGGGGCATTTTTGTCATTTGGCAGTGAATTTAGTAATTTCGAGTCTGAAAATGGATTTCTTGGGCGAAAATATGTCAGAATAGCCAATGTCAAAATTTTGAGAAAAGTGCAATCAGACGGGGTATAGTAGGGCCAGGCCGGAATCCTGGGGGCATTTTGGTAAATTTTCTTAATAGACTCATATAACCCTTAGAAACATTATGGAAGAGTCTAAATAATCCATTTGGAATTGTAGGACCGAGTGAAGAGCCGAGCTGTGACAAGCAAATCGAGGAACACGGTTCGAGGTGGAAAAGGATTAAGGTAGGGAACTTACCTCTCCTGCATGTATTTGATATTTGTGTTGATGTATTAATGCATGCTATATATTACTTTACTTGATTATGTGAAACATATATGAATGATTGAAGCTCTGTCTTTGTTTATACTATGGCCATAGTTTTGTTGCATGAAACATTGAGCACACAAATATGTCATTGTGTGAACATGAGTTATGTAATGCAAGCATATCATGCATTAAGCACTTATCCTGCATGCATATTTGTACTGTTTTCTTACTTGGATTCTCTCGAATCTCACATTCCCCTACCAACAAATTAGACAGATGAACACAAGAGTTGTACTGAAAGCAGAAAAGATAACTACACGGGAGGAATGCAGTAGTGGAATGAAGACGGGAAAATGTCTCTGCATCACTGGGATGAGTTTAGACTCCTTAGAGCCCTATGCAGCTACAAGGTTTGTAATTATTATGTACGAACCCCTATGGGAATTTCTGTAATTATGCACATATTATCAGTATATTTCTGCTATTCATGTGTTGCCTACCGAACCACATATCATTTTCCAAGAATACTCTGAAAAAGGTTAAAATAAGGTAAGGGCATGGCAGTTTTAAAGTATTATATCAGTATACACACACACACACACACGTTAACACACACACACACACATATTTGTTACATATATTAATATATTATAAATAATATATAGATATAATATTTAACAATATAAGTAATATTTCATAATATATATTTATTTATGTTTGTGTTGTTTAATATGTATATATATATATATATATTATACATATATATTATTTTTGCAATAATAATCAACAAGTTCTTTCTTGCTTAGTGATAAAAGGCATGGCCAAAAAAAGACATGGTCTTGGGTTCAAACCTTGGAGGGATCATAAATGAGTTTATTTTCACATAGATGTGATGCAACGAGGTGGCGACACGTGAGTCAGGGTAAGGTGGTTAGGGACAAGGTGGCATGTGGGCCTTAGTGATAATGTGGATGGCGGTTGGGCAATGATGATGTGGATAGCCAGCGACGGGTGGCTATTGACCACCAGCATAATGTTTCTTTTTTAAAAAAAAATTAACACTTTCAGCGACGACAAAAGTTGCCATTGAAAGTATAGTTTTGGCAACGACACAAAAGCCACCATTGAAAATCACCATTGGCAGCGACAAACGTCGCCACTGAAAATATACTTTCAGTGGGGACAAAATTTGTTGCTGCTAAAACCTTCAGCAACAGTCATAACAAAAGTCGCCGCTGAAAGTCTTTCAGTGGCAACTTTTGTCGCCACAGCCGAAAGTCATTTTTTTGTAGTGTTCTGAAGACCATTATGTTTTGTTTTCACTGATACAAGTGTTTTGACGATGAATCATATATAAGTATTATATGATGATTGTTTCTTAAGAATCATTATTTTTGTCACTAAATAAATTATGGTTATTAGCTACAACTGTTACTTTTGTGTTTTCACAAATTCTTCCTTGTAATACATGACAGTGCGCATAATAAACTGTTATGTTTAAGCGTTACATATCTTTGTGTGACCTCCACCTCAACATACATGATGTTTATTAGCTATAACCATTTTATATTAGGCGTAATAAATACCCAAATCTGTAGTAGGGATTATTATTGAAATTTTTACAAATTTATTGAGATTCAAAACCTTGTAACATAATTCTAAATCTTTAAATGTTAAATATAAAATGTCCTTCAAAGTGAAAATTCAAACATTAATAATCAAATCAAACATAAAATTATCCTTCCAATTGCAATAATTTCATTCATTTCTTATAAACTACTTTTGAGCGTTTCTTAGACAAAAATCAGTTTAAAACAAATAACCATTTGAGTTAAGTGAGTCATGTCCAAATTGATCTTATTCTGAATGAGTTAGTTACAATGTTTTGAGGTGGCTTGTTTGACTTCTATTCTAAGTTTTTTCCGGGAAAAAAATTCATGATTTTTCATAATGTACGAGTTTTCTGCACAATATGAATAATATATTCCATTTTTTTGTGGTAAGCATTATGCGATATATGTAATTTATCACATTCAATGAAAATAATACTTCTTGTTGCTAATATATGATTTGGATAATTATGATAGTGACAAAACAACAAATGAGAGACATTATCTATTTTTTGACCTTGAAGTACATCTTTATCTATTTGAAAGAAAGCCTTGAAATAATTATGAGAAAGTAACTAGAGAATGAATGACTAACTAGATTTTGGTCCATAAAAATATATTAAATATACTTGTGCCAGTGATATAATGCCATGTGTGATGCTTAAGTTCTAATTAAAGGTTTGATGATTAATCTTTAGATAACTTTATCAGAAATTTGAAACCATTTTGGGTCCACACGTCTTGGAGACCGTTTTGAACCATCAGGTATCAACAGATAAGGATGTATATATATCTCCCAATTGTACTGCTATTTCATATTATGTGAGCAGTGAGAAGTGGTTTTTATTCAAGACATTAAATTTAAAAAACAAAAAATATTGTTTCACGACCTGTGAATAATGCGCTTGTTATTTTTATATATAGCATTTTCTAGATGAAAAAAATACCCATAAGTCTTAAAAAAAAATAAACACACAGCTAGACTTTCTGAATTTCATTTGATGATAAGTGTCAAAAGATTTAATATTTAAAAGTTTTATTTGTAAATGACAAAATTCGACTTGTAGATGTGAAAGTTTGACTTGTAAACATTAAATTGTTAAATTTGATTGGTAAATGATATAACTCCATCAACTTGTAAATATAATAGTTTAACACTTTAATTTGTAAATATTAATCTCTGGGAACATATTAGTATTAAATGAAATTCAGAATACCTATATCTGTATTTAATTTTGCCCTTGAAATATATGGTTAATTTTTACTTTGTAGTTTATAATGATGAAGATGCTTAATCTAGAAAGTCATGCAAACATATTTTGAGTAGGTAAATTGATATGATGATCAAATTGTAAGGAACGAGCAAATATTTAATTTGAAAATTATTCAAATCAACTGAACTTTTTTGACGAGTGAAATCCGTGCAAGAGAAGTTTAAATTAGGCCAGCAAGTCTATATATATATAACTGTTGAATATATGTAAACTGATAAAATATTCATAGGCTCAACATATATTTTTAGTAAAAGATGGCGTGTAATGTAGAGTCTTCAATTTGTTGTTATCCAAATTCTCTCTAGTGGGTTTTGGTTTCCATTATATTTTTTTCCTTTAAATTTTGAATGCTTCCATGCATGCATCAATCTAATAACAAATTATGATGGCATTTTGTGTATTTAAATTGGGACTGCTTATTTATCGTGACCATCACACATATAAGAGGACCCAGATTATGGTTTATTGCCACATTATAATAATCCTTTTTTTTTTTTTTGCCAGAACAGATATAATAATCAATTACTAGATTATATTTATAAAAGAAAAATGCAATAACTTATCTCAAGACCCACTTGTGCAAATTATCATTTTTGCAACAAGACATTCATAACGGTTGTGTGACTGATACTCTGCTAGTATTTTCATAGCTAAGATAAGAGACTCTTGACTTTCTACATCGGTTGCAAATGAAATCAGTGTACAAAACACTTTGTAAACTAGTTAAACTAACTATTGGTATATAGATCGTTTTTAAAGTATTTAATTTGTTTAACAATTTATAATTTTTTTATACTAGTAACTTTTTACATTAGCGGCACCTATACCGGTTAGAAAAATAATTTTTTTTAAAAAAAGCCTTTTTGCACTAAGTGAGATTATACTAGCTATGTCTTGTAACAATGAGTGAAGGTGTAAAAATACCCATGAACTTTCATCAAAAGTGCGTCAACATTATATACATTTCGAATGTGCAAAAATACCAGCATCGTTAAATTTGATCTAACACCATTACTTTTTATAGTAGGACCCACACTCTTTGCATATGCA
The DNA here is from genome assembly GCA_963855925.1 of Inga laurina. Taxonomy (NCBI): domain Eukaryota; kingdom Viridiplantae; phylum Streptophyta; class Magnoliopsida; order Fabales; family Fabaceae; genus Inga; species Inga laurina. The sequence continues at coordinate 49,695,787 of OY979701.1, read as the reverse complement.
TATATAATGGTATTAGGGCAAATTTAACAGTGCGAGCATTTTTACTCCAATTATAAATGTCCATGGATATTTTTACACTTTCGCAATATAATATATATGGAGTTGGATACGCTTTTGGTAACAGTTGATGAGCATTTTTGCTCTTTTACCCTTTAACAATTGCATACTTCTCAAGAGCATCTCTGTGTTTAAAATGCCACTATCATGAAAAACATAAAATCAAGTCAAGAGAGTTTCTTTCGTTTAGGGCCCAACTTGATTCAAATTTATCATATACGTACTGATTGATTGGTTTTTTTTATATTAGATGCCGATTGATTTTATTTGTTAAAAGGAAGAAAATCATGGAATATGTGGTAACATGGTCATATCATTAGAGACAGTTTTGATATTGTCATTTGATTAATTTGACTAGCATTTCAAAAATATAGCAATTTCTTTCATCGCTAGCTGTAAATGGTATAGGCAGAACTTTTCTTTCTTTGTTTTGTTTGGCACATTCAAGTCTTAAGTCCATATAACTTTGAGCATGCAAATTTCTTTATATGCTTTTATTCCAAAATAAATTAATTTTTAATCACATTTACAACCAGTAAAATAGGTGGGGCCAGCGTCAATCGGCTCAAAAGTGACGGGCGCAAATTGGCTAAAAGCTAACCCACTAGGGTATGGGTTCCTCCAACCCACATTGTCTAGCTTGTGGGCTGGCTCATTTTATTAGCTGTAAATTCTGAGGTAATTAAACTCGGATTAGTCAGTGAATTGGTCGAGATACTGGATCAAGGGTTAATGGATCAGACCGGAGTTAAATCGGAGTTAAACTGAGCCCAAACCGGTGAGAAATGAAATATTTTAGGCTTATAGTATGAAATTCTAAAGGAAAAATTTTTTTTTTAAATAATTAAAAAACTTGACCCGGACCGATTTAGGGGCCGGGTTACCGATTTCCGGTTCGATTCGGCTGGTCCGGTCCAGGTTAGATAAGTTGGGTAAATTCACATAGCATAATGTAAGATAGAGAGAAACAGTGCATGAATGCATAACGCTTGGTCACCCATGTGCACTCGGGTTGGTCGGTGAGGCGAATGAATCAGTAAAACCATTCTCGTAATTGGTCAAATCAAGAGTTTTAAACGAATTCATCAGGTTGAATTTCATATTTGTTCTTCCCTTATTGAGATTGAAAGGATGTTGTTCTAAGTCAAAAAAAATAAAGAAAAAATAGCAGTCTATCACATTCGTGCTTTAATTACTAGTTCTGTTAAATTATATGTTGTTTGTAGAAAAATGTTCTATCAACTTATAAATTAATGTCTTTTTATTTAAATATTACTATTTTTCATAAACATATATTGATTTTTTTTTTTTTTTGCTTATTTTAATTATAATTGGATTCACCTTCTATTCAACATTTCATCCAGGGTTTTGAACCAGTGTTGATAAGTGTTAATTGTCGTTAATTAGCCGTCATTATCATGGTATGCAAAACCAGACCGGACCGGCCAGTTCAAACAAGAAATCGGTGAACCGGTCGTCGGACTAGTCCAATTGAGAGTTAGAGAACCGGTTTAACTGACCTGGGGTCAAACCGATGTAACCCGGTGTGAACCAGGTTGCCCCCTTTTTTATTTATTTTTTACTTTTTATGTTCCAAACTACATTGTTTTGGCTTTTTTTTTTAAATATTTTCCTAAACTTTTTTTATTTGTAAGGAACCTTAAAAAGATTGTAGAATACTCTTGGCATTGGTTGAAGAAAAATTCTTATATACTTAATGATAGTTTTGTATGTATTAAGTTTAGGATGTTATATTGAACTATTGGTTAGAAAAAAACTCTTATATAATTTTTTGAATGGTAGGTATAAATATTTAAATTACATATATATTTTTTTAATTAACCCCGGTCTGAACCCCCGAGTTGACTCCGGTCTGAACCACTGACCTTTAAGCCAGTACCTCGATCAATTCATTGTCTAGTCCGATTTGCAGTGCCATGGTCATTATTGTTCATCTTGTAGACCTGAGTATTATTTAAATTATTGATGCAGAAAATTGTTGTTGGACAAACAGAATGATATAAAAAACAATACTGTCTAAGCTCGTGTGTTTGGATTAATTTTTGAAAAATAGTTTTTACGATTTACGAGATAAACATATGAGATGAATTTTATCTTGATTTACGAAAAATACTTTTAAAACGGTGATTTGGGACTTATCTAAACACACACTAAGCAATATAAACTAAATATAAACATATAATATATATAAAAGCTGTACGAAATATAACCCAAACCGAGAATATATCCGACTTATCAGAAACACAAGTCAACATGAGAGCTATACTAATTCTCAGTTTACACTTCAAAAGTAAATTAAAATTTCGACTTCACAAACCTCTTTAAACCCTCTTATTATTATGTTTACAAAACCAACCTGTTCACTGTATATATATATTTCTATACTCTATACTCTATACTCTATTTTGCTAAAATGAAAAATCAAATTAAACAGATATAGATCATGAGGGTTACTTAACTGCTCCGAAGAATCTTGCCTTCATCAATCTCTGGAATTTGCACCTCGCGATGAAGATGATGACGATCATGGAGGAGGGGAATAACCACCTGGTTGGTCAGGCCATTGATTTCCACTAAGAGAAGATGATCCCCCAACTTTATTAGCGTCGTCGTCGTCGTCGTGGTTACTATGATTATCATCATTATTACTGGGACTCCCAGTATTGTCTCCCATGGAAGTTGTGCTTACAGTACTCCACAATGAGTTTTGGGACCAATCATGAAGAGAAGCGTAACTGCTATTAGCACCCATCATCATGTTCATGCTCGTTTGAACCAAACCTTGATTATGATCAGATGCGTACAGAGATTCATCAGATTCTACCTCCCTGCTGCTTCTGTTTGCCGCCGATTGGAATACCGGCAAAGACGGTGGAGGAATTTGGCTCCTTAAGGCCTGAGTCGACGGAGCATTATTGAACCAAGGATTAAGAAGACCCGGATTGGACGAAGGAGCGAGATTCAGAGAGGACAGATTGAATAATGGCTGTGATAATGGGTTTTGGGAGTGAATCGCCGCCGGAGATGAAAGATACCCTCCACCTTGATAGTAGGAACTGACCAACGGAACCTCTGATGTCGCAACCGCCGCCTCCGCAGAAGAACGACCGACCAAAACGCGTGAAGCCGGGGAGGTCATCATCAGGTTTGGTTGCGTAGGTTGCAGCTGCGATGGGCGGCTCAACAGCTCTAGGGCGGCGGATGATGACGGACAAGTCGACGACGACATTTTGGTCCGCTTTACCTTCCGGCAACCACCACCGATGGGTATGTTTCGCAACGATCCGCCATGGGTCCAGTACCTTTTACACGTTTTGCAGAAGTACCTTGGCTGCGAGAGGCTGTAGTTGTTGTAGTAACAGAACTTGGTGTTCACAGAGTCACACCGAGGGCATCTCTGCGGCGGCGGAGGCTGCGGCTGCGGCTGAGATTGGTCATTCTCACCTCCTCCTCTTCCACCAGCACCACCGTCACCGCCACCACCTTCTTGAATATTCATCTCTCTCTATCTCGCAAACTGAATTGTGATAATATGATGAATCTTCTTGTGGGATTTGGTTTGTATATTTATATAGAGAGAAACGTAAGAGAAGGTCGGTGATAGGAACATGCAAGTGTTGAGAGAAGTGTGAGGATTTTGAGCGTTTCAGATTTGAAAGGCTAGTCTATAAGCTCTCAACTTGGCTGAAATTTGTGACAGAGAGGAAGAGAGAGAATCTAATAAACTGATAATCACCAAAACCACGGCGAGAGAGATCATATCTATAATGCATGTTTTAGCAAATACAAGCAAACAAACACCATATTAATAGAATTTTGGTAATGGTGGTGGTGGTAACTTTTATGAATGTATGTGAAGAAATCTGAATCTGTATTAATTCAATAAAATCTGTGAAATTAAATATGACAGGATTCTCACAATATCTCACTCCATAATATGTAGTTCTAGAACATCAAATGAGGAAGGATATGAGGAAGGTGTATGTGTGTGCGCGTATACAGACCTGTGGTTTCTGCAACGTGGCAATTTAAGTCTGAAAAGGGAATGAACTGAATCTGAATCTGAAAAGTGCGCTGTTTTCTCAGTTTGGATTGAAGAGGAAGAATTAATCACAAACTGGAAAACGCTTTTCTTATCCGTGTCGACCCAGAAAGCTTACAGGAGAAGGAAACTTATTAGAAAACTACGGCGGAGGATGGTCCAAATGGACAGGGCGGAAGGCGGCGGTTGGGTGGGTGGGTGACCGGAGTCTATGAAGCCATGGCTATGTCAGAACTTGGAGATAAAGTTCTCTTTGCTTTCATGCTTTTTCTTTCTTCCCTTTTGATCTTTTGTCTTTCTCTCCCCCTCTTCGTTCATTTCCACTCCACTTTCATTATTTTTTTCAGAAAAATGAAATCAGCAGAAAATTACTCATGTTATTGGAGTAATTAATAATTAATTTGTTTGTGTTTTTGTTGATCAGTCTGACATCATTGCGTGTTTCTTCCCCTCATCAAATTGAGGCCTAGAGCCCACGTAGACCATGATGACCACCCTTGATATTCCCAATGATCTTCCTTTTTCACATTGACCCAGCATTTTCTTGTTTGGCCATTCTTTTGACTAACATTGAATATACTGCATATACCATTAATATCCGATCGGCTTGCCCTGCCGTCTAGACCAATAAACCGGTGAACCCATTCTCTGACGGACTCAGTTTAGGAGATCATCAAAATGATGAGCTCCCACCGACCCAGCAGATCTGGATCGTCCATGTTTGGTGGGTCGTTTATCATGTTTGAGGCATTGTCAAATATTAAATATTAGCACCTCTTTCAATAGAAGTTCCAGTCATGGTTTTAGGGGCGAGCATTCGGTTTTTGGATCCGGTTTTCAATAAAATCTGAAATAACCAAAAATCGAATAAAGTTAATTTCAAAAACCAAACCGAAACCGATTAATCAAATTAACCTAACCGAATTGACTAAAATATTTCGATTCAGTTCGGTTAATAACTAAATTAACCAATTTTTTTTTTATTTATTATCTTCAAAATAAAATATATATAATTAAATTTTTAAAAAATATTTTTTTATCCTTAAGATTAGATTTAGGGGTAAAATATATAAAATAAATTAATTAGATCTAAAATATCTATAGATTTTATCTAATATTATTGAAAATTTACACCTATTTAATTATAAAAACATTCATTTGTCAAATAGTATATATTAAATATAAATATATTATCCATATTTTAGTTTTTTGGTTTAAACCAAAGTATTTTTCTAATAACCGAACCGAAACCAAACACCGAATTTTTAGAATAATAAAAACCGAAATTTTACCAAAAATCAAATTAACCGAATCGAAAAAACCGAATTGAGTTCAGTTCGATTCAATTTTTAGTTTCGGTTCTAATTTACTCACCCCTATATGGTTTGCTACGTCATAAGAGACCCTCATTGATCATATTTTCCTCTTTTTATCATATTATTTATCTCATATATTACACGAACACTAGTGGAACAATCACTTTTAATGCCGATTAAAAATGACATTTTAGACCGATTCTGGATGAGGTCTTGATACAATCAGTCTTAAAAGTCTGCTACTTTTTAAACCGGTTAAAGAATCGGTCTTTAAAAAAAGTTTTAAGATCGGTTATTTATAAAACCAGTCTAAAAATAATTATTTTAGGCCAGTTATCGAAGACACCAGTCTAAAAAGTTAAAAAAATCGGTTTAAAAAGTTTAAAATTTTAAACTGATTTTCTAGAAAACCAATCTTAAAGTAATACTTTTATGACCGGTTTTTCAGAAAACCGGTTTAACATGTACTTTTTAGAACCGATCTAAAATTTTTTTTTTAAAAAAAGAATTGCTCCGTTTAAAACATTTACCTAGCCAGCAAGCCAGCCATTTCCCCTGTTAAAATGTTTCACTCAGCAAGCAGCCATTTCAACGACACAGATAGAATCACAGACAGAATAAACTCACAATCACAGGTAGAATCATAAAATTATGGCCAAAATTAAATACTTCATACACTGTCTTCTCACTACAAAAAAATGGTATTTTGTAGCGGTGACATTGTAGCGGTTACAATTAACCGCTACAAATGTTAAGATTTGTAGTGGTTAAAACCTCAACTACTACAAATTTGTAGCGGCAAGCTACGCGCCAAGTGGCATGACAGATTGGCAACGATTTTTGTAGTAGTTAAGTATAAATAACCGCTACAAATATGGCACGCAATTCCCGCCAAAAGTTGTAGCGATACATTTGTAGCGGTTACTAAATAATAACCGCTACAAAGTTGGTGCCACTTGGCGCGAATAAAATGCGCCAACAGTGTATCATTTATTTGTATCGGTTTAAGCAATTAAATCGCTACAAAATGCGAAAGGTCACATATTTGTAACGGTTATAGATTTATAACCGCTACAGAATTTAAGAGGTCTCAAAATTTGTAGCGGTTTTGTACCATAACCGCTACAGAGCTTCAAACGTTTTTGAAATTTGTAGCGGTTTTTCTAGAACCGCTACAAATTTTAGCCGCCCTAGGTTATTTGTAGTAGTTGATATAGCGGTTATTTTAAGAACCGCTACAAAGGCTGGCCCTATTTAAGCCCACCGCCCCCTTCACTTTTCCGTTTGGCCATTTTGTTTCCTGAAGTTGTTTTAAGTGTTTTCTTTTAGATTTTAGTGTTCAGGCATCTGTGGAAGAGTTTTTACTACAACATTTCTCATTATTTGCACTTGAGGTACGGAGAAAATACGTATTTTATATGTATTTTTATTTTTATTATATTTTTGCATAATAATGTGACTGAAATATTTTTTTTTTGAATTTTTGTAGTTGATATGGTTTCAAGATAAGAGAAGGGGAAGGAGCCCGAGGTCCCCAGACCGATTTTGCGGGCGACAACAGTAGATCTGGGGGCAGAGGTAGGGAGCAGCGCGGAAGGAGGGCGACGTCGTCATTTCAGCCCATCCCTCCACAGGAGTTGGCCCTACCACAAGCACCGCAGACGATCCCATAGGAGATGACCATACCAGTGGTGCCTAATTTGGGGGAGGGAGATATTAGTGTCAAGGACTATGACGCGAATGAGGACTTTGACATCCTGATTGGGATCAGAGAGATGGAGCAGTTCCTCGATGAGGAGGAGGCCCAGGAGCATAACAACCCATAAGAGTCATCTTTGTGGTCTACTAGGTTTAAGGTGCAGGTCCAAGGTAAATAAATTTTTTTATTTAATAAATTATTTATTTAAATTTGAAATGTTAAATTTGAATTACAATTTATCTAACGTGCAGTAAATTGTGCAGATGAGTAGGGAAACCTGACCACGAGGAGGGTGGACGTGGCCGGTCCTAACAGCATGGACCAGACACTACGAGTTGTAGTGCCGTGGAATGAGGCCACGGACTAGTCGATCGACAATGGGGGTCACCTATTTAACCACTTCCTGAATGAGTTGGGCTCGAATTGGATGCAGTTCCCCCTTCACTTCAGGATGTGGAGGCACGTTCCGAAGGGGCTGAAAGTCCTGGCTTGGGAGGAGGTAGTTCAGGTAATTAATAGTATTAAATTAATATTTTGTGTAATTAATTCTATTTAATTAATATTTTGTAATAGGTTTTTTTTAATTATTGATATTTAAATAATTTTTTTACTGCTACGGTTTGCCGTTCGAGCCAACTGGATGAGTTACACCCTGGTGAAGATGGGTGATGGCTGGAGGAACAGGAGGAACCGTCTCTTCCACAGTATGGATAAGGATGGGATGATGCCTCTAGAGCAGTTGATCGAGAGCATTCTGGAAGGCGTCCTGCCGAACGACTGGGCGAGTTTCGTCCAGTTCAGGAGGATCGCTGAGGGGCAGGTAATGTATTTATTATATTATTTATATATAATTTTGTAATTGTTAATTATTAAATTATAATTTAAATTTAAATAATTTTAATTTGAAATTTATTAATTTTAAATGTTTTATATTTTTTTTAATAAATTTAATATTATTTTTTTTCCAGGCGCTTTCTCAGAGGAACACTAGGTGCCGTGGGCAGCAGACGATCCACCACACAACAGGATCGAAGACCTTTGCTGTCACTTACAGCGAGTTGAATTGTAAGTTTTCATAATATCACTAACTTTTAACTTGTTAGTTCATAATACTAATTGAATTTTGTAATTGTTTTAGGAGAGGAAGGCACAGCAGGACAACCATCAGACAAACTATAGGGAGTTGTACGCTATCACACACAGACACCGTGATAGGACTCCGACCTCTCAGCAAGCAAAGGCGGCCATTATAAGTAATTTCATTATTATAACTTTTATATAACCAACTTAATAATTAAAAATTCTAATAAGTTATTGTTTCATAAAATGGCAGGAGCGGATGCAGTAGTTGCATGCTGAGTTGCGAGAGACCCAGGCCGAGGAGTCACAGGGGTCAGTGGACCCCACAGCTCCTTTGAAGGCGGGTCTGGGTCAAGTTGAGACCTCGGACGAGTGCGGGGGATGGGGATAGGCACCAGACCTAGCATGGTCTACGACAGGAGCGTTGCCCCTGAGGCTGGCAGCTTTAGAGGGGTTAGACGTCTTAGGGACGAGTCTGTTGAGCAGCTGCGGTCTGATTTAAAGCGGACACAGGCTGCAGTGGCTCAGCAGCAGATGCAGCTGCAGGCTGATTTGATCTACGCTCAGCAGACGCAGTGGCGTGAAATCACGAACAACATGCTCGAGCGGTCATGGAGTCACTTGTTCTCGGACGAGCAACATTCACCAGTTCCCCCTATTCCTCGGTATGTCATCCAGCCTACTACTCCTCCTCCTCCTCCTGCTGATGATGATGGTGTGGTTAACTCTGCCCAGCACCCTGATCCAGTAGTACCTGAGGGAGCACCAGATGATCAACCCCCAGCTACTTAGTTTAAGACATATTTATTTTTTGTTGTTGAAACATTTATAAATAAATATATATAATTTTATATTTTAGAAATTATATTCTTATTATATTTACCATAGTTATATTTATATTTTTAGACCGCATTGTTTAATTTGTGAATTAATTACAACAGTTATATTTATATTCTTAGACAGCGTTTACCATAGTTATAGTTATATTTATATTTCTAAAACTTAAAAAAAAATTATATATAGTTGTAGCGGTTATATTATAAAACCGCTACAAATATAATAAAATTATATTTGTAGTGGTTAATATGAATAACCGCTACTAATATATATATATATATATATATTAGTAGCGGTTAATAAAATAACTGCTACAAATTTAATTTTATTATATTTGTAGCGGTTTTATAATATAATCGCTACAAATATATATAATTTTTTTTTAATTTTATAAATATAGTTCCATATTTGTAGCGATTAACGCTGAAACTACTACAAATGTAAAGACATGTGCACGGCAAAATTCAAAATTGAATTGTTGACTATTTGTAACGGTTATATAAATAATCGCTATAAATACAAAACTTTCCAATTTTGAATTTTCCCCCCTTTTTGCAAATTTGTAGCAGTTAATTATATGTAACCGCTACAAATTTATATTAGTAGCGATTTTTTTATAACCGCTACAAGATTAAAATAAATTTTTCAATTTGATTCCCAACAGCTTGATAATTAGTAGCGGTTTTATACATATAATCGCTACAAATGTTTATCACAGTAGCGGTTATGGTAGCGGTTATAAACAGCTACAAAATATTAAATGTTGGAAATTCAAAATATAAGATTCCAAACACTCATCATTCTCTATTCACTCATTTTCTTCACTATAATTTCTTCTCTCTCACTAATAGCTATGGATAAGTCATGGATCAGGTTGCCATGCAATTCTCTAGAATATTTACACGGATTAAACAATTTCTTGGATTTCGCATTCACTTACGCTAGTTGTAACGGCAAGATTGTCTGTCCGTGTTGCAGATGTAAGTTCAAGAAGTGCCATGCACGAAATGTTGTTAAGGAACATTTGCTCCTGAAGCCTTTCCTGGAGGACTATACGTTCTGGGCAGATCATAGTGAGAAGGCCGGCATTAGATATATTGATGCTCTTCCTCAAAGTTCTGAAGTAGGCGTTCAACTAGATGAAGATGATCCTGTAAATGATGCAGTGCGTGATGCATTTGGATTTCAAGGCGACAACTTCAACAAAATAGTGCACGGTTCTGAGCCGGTGTTCATGAGGAATGAAGTAGCTCAGGATTTTTTCAGCTTGATGGATGAAGGAGATCGTCCTTTATATCAAGGTTGTCGAAAATATTCTAAATTATCTTTCTTGATCAAATTGTATCATATCAAGTGCTTGTGGTTAATCACAGATAAGGACATATCGATGTTGCTCGAATTATTACAAGATGCATTCCCCGATGCTAAGATTCCCATAACATTCTGTAAGGCCAAAAAGATTATCAACAGGTTGGGGTTGAACTATCAAAAGATTGATGCATGCCCCAACGATTGTATGTTGTATTGGGGAGATGATTCCAGCAGGGAGACTTGTAAGAGATGCCACACATCGAGGTACAAGACAATTCGGAAGGGGAAAAGGCAGAAGAAGAAACCTGCAAAGATTCTCAGGTACTTCCCTTTGAAACCTCGCCTACAAAGATTATTTATGTCGTCTAAAACTGCGGAGCACATACGGTGGCATGCCGTTGATAAGAATGAAGACGGTAAATTAAGACATCCTTGGGATGCAGATGCTTGGAAAACGTTTGATAACAACTTTTCAGATTTCGCGAGTGACCCTAGAAATGTTTGGCTTGTGTTGGCGACCGACAGTTTCAATCCTTTCGGGAATCTTAGCACAAGTTACATTTTTTGGCCCCGGTAGTCTTAGTTCCCTACAACTTACCCTCTGGATGTGTATGAAACAAAGCTCTTTCATCATGTCTATGATCATTCTAGGCAAAAAGGCACCAGGCAATGACATCGATGTGTATCTCCAACAGCTTATTGCAGAATTACTTGACATGTAGAATGTCGGCATGGAGACGTATGACGCTTACGGGAAGACTTTGTTCAACTTGTGTGCAGCCTTGATATGGACGATTAGTGACTTTCCTGGCCTTGGCACATTATCTGGTTGGAATGTGCATACTGGGTTGGCGTTTCCAGCTGCAAGTTTGATTCTGACACAGTACGCCTTCCCCACAGCCGAAAGTAGTGCTTTATGGGGCATCAAAGGTTTCTCGATGGAAGGCATAAGTTCATATTGTAACAGAATCGCTTCAATGGGAAACCAGAAAATAGTGGACCACCTCAGACTTTGTCCAGTATAGATATCTTACAGCATCTTGAGCATGTTGACATAATTTCTGTAGGGATGGCGAGGGTGAGTAATCAAATTCAAATTATGTTTTTGTCTTTAAAAAAAATTGGAAAAAATATTTTAAAAAATAAAATAATATTTGTAGCGGTTTTTGAACCGCTACAAAAATAAAAATAACCGCTACTAATTAAAAACCGCTACAAAATGGGTACATTAACCGCTACAAATGCTACGCGGATTCCTATAAATACCCCTACCACATCTCATTTCAAACACTCCCACATTTCTTTACACCTTATCCTTCTTTCATTTTCTCTCATTCACAAATTTTTTTGTATGCGTTGAGGAGCTTAACAATACGATCAAATATGGTAACAAGTTTTTTAATTTTTTATTTCAATACTTATTTCCTTCGCATAAAAATTATTCTCACCATTTTTTCCAGATATTTCAGAGCTTTATCTCATTTTCATCTATTTCTCATACACAATTACATTGTAGTAGATAACATAATAGTTTCTTATTACCTACGTATCCTTAATAATATTATCAATACAATTTTTATACTTATCCAACTAAATTAAATTATTCCTTTTAATTTATAAATGAGCTAAACAATTGAATAATAAGCTAATACAATTAGCTAAACTACTAAAAAAAATAAACTATTTAATTTAATATCAACATAACAGAAATAAATGATTGTATTTTTAAAAAAATTTTCTTAATTTTTGTAGCGATTATTAAACCGCTACTAATTAACGCGCCTTGTTCAAACAGAAATTAATTTTTTTGTGCGAATTTTGAATTTTGATGAAATTAGTAGCGGTTCTAGAACCGCTACTAATTTTAGAATTTCTTATTAGTAGCGGTTCTTGAACCGGTACAAATGAGCAAAAAATTTTCATTTTTCTTTTCCCGCCTTGAAAATTTTCTTTTTGATATTTGTAGCTATTATATAACCGCTACAAATATCTCAGAAAAAGCTTACAGGTTATGGCAATGTTGTAGCGGTGGGATTGAACCGCTACAAATAAAGTAGCGGTTATTTTACTTGAGTAGCGGTTTTATGTAACCGCTACAAATTCGCTTGCAACACGCGATTTAATAGCGGTTTTATAAACCGCTACTAATGTTTTTTGTAGTGGTTAAAACCGCTACTAATAACCATTTTTAACCGCTAATAAATCACGTATTTTGTAGTGTCTTAGGCAAGCCAAACTAATTGAAATGGAAACAAAGTTCATCATCATCAACACTTACTCATTCTGGGCAAAATACTTTATACACACTCTTCTCAGGCTAATGATCACTAGCTGGCTTTAGAGCATCTACACTAAGACACCTCATATGCTTCATTTTCCTGTGACAACATCAAAAAAAGTAGTTTTAATTTATATATACCAATAACAATAAACATAATTCAAATATAGTTCATGATAATTATTTTAGCTTACTAACCTTCAAAGTAGTTTTATAAAGGGATATCCTCACATATCCCTTCATGATGATTGTTTCTTGAAGCATGTTCATTGTCTGCTTCATCTTCTTCGTTCAATTCTGGTAGACCCATAGAAAAAGAAGAAGTATCAAGAAGATCATTCATTGAACAACTTTCCTGATTAATGTCAATGACCTTTTTTCCTTGGAGAGCTACAGACCACATTTTATTTGCCTCATCAATAATATAGAACACTTGTTTCGCTTGATATGCCATAATAAAAGGTTCATCTCCAAAACTTCTACTAATCAAAACAACTAATGTAAATCCCAATTGATCAATTATCACACCATTGTTGATATCAACCCACTTGCATTTGAAAATGGGAAATTTAATTTTAACATAATCAACCACCCAAATCTCTTTAATAACCCCATAATAAGGTATTGCTGCCAATCTAAGGTTCTTATCTTTCAAACTAGAGAAGTGCATAGATTCAGCCACTAACATAACTCCATTGTTCTGGACAATGCTCATATCATCATGGGACTTCGTGTAAAACGTATAACCATTGATCACATATGAAGTCCAAGCTATGACATCAACCTCAAAACCACGTGCTAACCAGTTAATTGTATTAGAAACACATTCTTCTCCATCAACCTTTTGTTTGAACCAATGTACAAAAGTTTTCTTATGCTCTCTAATTAACCTTTATTCAGTTATTTGACTATTTTCTTTCCGGACAATTTCTTTTTAAGCATTAATGTAATATTGAACTTCATCAATATTATTCAAGATGTACAAGTGGACTTGTTGCAATTCATCATGATCAACACTCTTTACTGTAACCCCGCATCTACCCCCTTCTTCATCATGAGGTTCAGGAAGCCTAATATGTCTTACATTTTACAGGTAATATTGACAAAACTCCCTAGCTTCTTCAGAAACATATTTATGAACAATAGATGCTTCAGGCCGATTTGCATTCTTCACATACCCTTTTAGGATTTTCATAGTTCTTTCAATTGGGTACACCCACCGTAAATAGATAAGACCACACAACTTTATCTCCCTTACTAGATGAACAATTAGAAGTACCATAATGTTAAAAAAAGAAGGAAGAAAAAGCTTCTCAAGCTGGCACAAGATCAAATATCCTTCATTTTCTAGTTCATCCAATCTTTCTGTCTCAATGACTTTACTACAAATAGCATTGAAGAAGAAACAAACTCTAGTTAAAATATGTTGAAAATCATATTCGGCAATGCCTCTAATAACTACTGGGAGTAGTTGTTGCATTAAGACATGGCAATCATGAGACTTTAGTCCTACTAACTTCAAGTCTTTCATCGACACAAGCTTCCTAAAATTTGAAGAATACCCTGAAGGAACTTTGATGCCATGTAAACACCCACAAAAGCTTCTTTTCTCATCCTTAGACAAAGTATGAGCAGCTGGAGGACAAAAAGTTCTCTTACCATGTGCCTTTGGATGCAGGTCTTCTCGTATCCCCATTTCTTGCAAATCTAATCTTGCCTTCACGTCATCATTAGAACTATCTTGTATGTTAAGTGTTAGATATCATGTTTTGATGATAACAAAAGAATGGTATGAAAAAGAATTGATTAATAAATAAGTTTGAACAAAGTAATAACAGGGATAAACATCACTTGAGGTAAGCATTGGAGTAATGAAGAAAGGCCAAGAGAAAATGCTGAGAAACTTGATCAGAAGCAAGTTTTCTAAGGCATTACTCGAGCACGTACTCGAGTAATGAGACAAAACTTGAAGTAAACAGAAGCACCTTCCAGTAACCTGCCAACGTTACTCGAGTAGGTACTCGAGTAATAGTGTAAGTATTTTCAAGTTGCTCTCGGCCTGCCAATATTACTCGAGTAGTTACTCGAGTAACCAGGTAAATACTTGGAGATGCTCTCGGCCTGTCAACGTTACTCGACGAGCTACTCAAGTAACCATATGAAAACCTTCCAGTTGCTCTCAGCCTGCCAATGATACTCGAGTAATTACTCGAGTAACTCTGTTTCTGAGAATGTGTTGCTCTCGGCACTTTGTACCACTGCCAATGTTACTCAAGTAGCTACCCGAGCAACACACTGAGGTAAGTGAAAACTTGAAGGTAGTACCCGAATAACTTGATTTAATTTTATCTCACTTTCCTCGAGTCATTACTCTAGTATGCAAGTATTTAATGTTCTATTTTAAGAGGATTACCCGAGTATGTACCCGAGTATGCAAAGTTATGTTTGAAGGAAAACCTCAAGTCATTACCCGAGTAAGTTATGTACAAAAAGTAAGTTGACTCGAGTAGGTACTCGAGTAACAAGGTAATCAGACTTGATGTGCTCTCGGCCTTGAAATCCTACCAACATTACTGGAGTAGAGCATCGAGTAATCAAAAGTTTATTTGAAGGTTTACTCGAGTTGGTACCCGAGTAACCTATGAAGTTGTGAATGCATTACTCGAGTAGGTACCCAAGTAAACATGAATTTCCAAAGGTTTGAAATTTAGTTATTCCATGCACTACCCAAGTAATCTTATATTTGTTTATTGACTTGAAGTTAATCAAAGCTTTCTCGATGATACTCGAGTAAGTACTCGAGTAATCTTCAAGGGATACTCGAGTAGCTACTCGAGTAAGCAAACCCAGAAAGTTTAAAATCATTCCAACGGTCATTGTTTTGTTTCCTATTTGGTTAACTTTTCATTATATTAGTATTGTTAGCATTTCAACAGATAAACAATGAAGAGATCTTACCAAATAAGGAAAGTCAAAAGCAACGCTCAAATGTCACCGACCGTCACCTACCGCAAACGTATGTTTTTCAAAAACTGAAAAGTCAATAGTGGCTGCGCACACTCCAACGGACATGAAGAAATATGTTCCAGCAATCATTACCAACGTATCTATATATATGGGAACATCTAAACAGAGAGAAGAACAAGAACACACTCACGAACGTATCATCAAGTTCATTACTCTGTTTTACATTATACTTGTAATTCTATGCTTCAGTGATTCTTATTCACTCTGTGAGAGAGATATTTCATTCAAACTCAATATTTGTTATTGAGGTAACTTAAGGTTGTGAAACCTTGAGTTGGGATTGGATTACAACTTGTAAGGGGGAGCGAGTGTCCAGGTGTAGGAACTTGCTTGTACTGAGGTGCCAAGAACCCATTGAATCTTGGAAGTTATAGTGAAATTCTCAGAGAAGCTCTGAGGACTGGACGTAAGTCAAAGTGGTTGTGGCCAAACCAGTATAACTCCCAGTGTACACTTCAGTGATATTTCTCCTTACTCTTTCCTGTTTTAATTTCAACGTCAAATTTTATATTTGCAACGAAATTTTTAAGATCACCCAATTCACCCCCTCTTGGGTGAAACGCTTGCTCTAACATTAAGTAGTGTCCCAACAATACTATCACATACATTTTTCTCCATATGCATGAAATCAATACAGTGTCTCACATCAAGATTGGGCCAATATGGAAGATTGAAGAAGACAGACCCCTTTTTCCATTTATTTTTTTCATTACTGTTCTTTTTAGTCTTACCGAAGATAACATTGATATTTTCACCTTTTCATAAACTTGCTCCCCAGTCAATGCCTTTGGAGCATCTTCAAACTCTTATCCATCAAAAAAAGCTTTCTTTAATCTATGATATGGGTGGCCTAGTCTAAGAAATCTCCTATGGCCAAGATAAACTGTCTTTCTTCCATGGTGAAGTTGATGGTAGCATGTTCCTTCTTCACAAATCACACATGCTTTATGGCCTTTAACACTATATCCTGACAAGTTTCCATATGCAGGGAAGTCATTTATAGTACAAAATATCATGGCTCGCATTTTTAAAACATCCTTCTTGTTCACGTCAAAAACATCAACACCTTCATCCCATAACTCTTTCAAGTCTTCAATCAAGGGTTCTAGGTAAACATCTATATCATTTTTGAGTTGTTTTGGTCCTGAAATCCATATAGTCAACATGATGTACTTTCTTTTCATGCATAACAGAGGAGATTAATTGTAATTACCAACAGAACAGGCCATGAACTATATATACTGTTCAGGCTACCAAAAAGATTCATGCCATCCGTACTAAGCCCAAGCCTAAGGTTCCTAGGTTTTTCACCAAATGTGGGAAATAATTGATCGATTTTCTTCCATTGAGAAGAATCAGCCGGATGTTGAAGCTTTCCATCGGATATCCTCTCATCCACATGCCATCTCAAATTTTGTGCATCCTTTTCATTAGCAAACTAGTACTTGAACCTTGCTATGATTGGAAGATACCACAACACTTTTGCAGGGGCATTATTTGATTTGTACCTCGAGGTTTCACATATCGAACACTATTGTTCCTCTTCATACTCTTTTCTGTACAATTTACAATCATTAGGACATGCATGGATCTTTTTATACTTCATCCCTAATGGACACAGTATTTTCTTAGCATCATAGTATCGAGAAGGCAACACATTATCATCTAGAAGCATGTCCTTAAAAGCCTCAGGCGTTTCTAAAAAACTCTTGTCGCTCCATCCATGTCTTGCTTTCAAGCTTACCAATTTCAATCACTACTACAAAAAGGGGTTTTAACGTCCTAATTTTGGCACTTTTAATGTCCAAAAAAAGGGGGACGTTTATGTGGGGGGCGTAGTATGTTTTAAGAAAAGACGTCCCAAAAAAATGGGACGTCTAAAGTGGTGCTAGGTTAAAAGGTTTGAGTTTTTTTAACGATCATTTAAACATCTCAATTCTTAATTTGGGACGTTAAAATGTTTGATTTTTTTTAACGATTATTTACATTTTGCATTACCCAGCAAATTCAAACTGTAGAAACATAATAGAAAATGGATACATAAACCACAATGTCCGTTACAAAATGATAAGGACATCCAGTTCTATAATTTTTACTATATATACATACAATAACAACCCATACAACCTACTATTACATATATCAACAATAACAACCAGAAAGTGTCAAAACACTGTCATCACACAACTACAAACTGATATAAATAAAAAGTTTACTGCTCTATATGTTGAAGAAGATGTCCAGCCAAAAGGTCTCTGATCAAATCAAGGTCTTCACGTAGGTAGGCATCTTCATTATCAAAAATCTAAAAATTAGCAAATAAGCTTTGATGAAATAAATCAAGCAAATGAATTAATTAGCATTTCGATTAGAACACCAAAAATATTATCATTTGAGAATGAAGAAGTGATTACCTTTTCAAAATCGCTAGTAATTCCACTTTGAATGATGTTATACATATAAAGTATAACATAATATTTGCATTCAGTGGTGCTAGGTTGTCGAGGGCACTTTAAATCAAAGGCATGCAATTGGTTGTTAAAATCAATAAAGATATGTCTAAAACGGCGGTCAATGAAACAATTAGAATCGAAACTACTTACTATTGAATAAAACTACTTTAGCTTTTTAACAACTGTACCCTCGCGTGACCCGCTTAGGACTCTATATGTTTGACAAGCACTATCATGAAAATCAAAATGAACGGAAATTAGAACTATTCATTTTTTTTAAGAGTCAATGAAATACAAACAGAATAACTTACGTGTCGAAGATGGATTTTGTATCTTTATCTGGCTTTTTACTCAAGGGATCAAACCAATCGACTATGTTGCGGCGAGGACATATAACACACAAACTCCAATGGTAACTATAACAACATGTACAGATTAAAATGAAGTTAGATGACAAGGCAATTATTTATTAAACTTCTTAAATTGAAAAAATGAAAATACGAACCATTGAACAATGGGTGTTAGATAACAACAAAGTTTGATCTCTCCCATTACGTAGCCGACATAGTGAGTCCTATGTGCCACAGTATGGGTATCCATTGTCGTATTTGTAGGGCATAAGAATCCATACCAATCACGTCTTTCCATGTTTATGCAGAGACCGTGGAAGATGCTATAATAAAATTAAAATAAGGAATGAATTATTGAATGTATGAAATCAAAAAACCACTAAATGAATTCTATGGGAAAATTGAAAAAAAAACTTATAGGATTGCAAATTTCACCCACCTAGCATCTATCTCCTCCAACCTGATAAACTGCTTGAGATCTGTATTGTCAATCGCGTAGGGATACTCCAATGTAAGGCCCACAAACCCTTGAGGCATCTTCAAGTCAACTTGTTTAATGCCCTTGTAGATCTGTTGCAACCGTGCTAAGTAGGGCTATTTCCTCACATCTTCGTCATCCTTTTAGAACATCAAAAAACAAATTGTTATTAAGATACCAACAGATTCTGAGTAATAGTAAGGTAATTCCTACCATTGGAGGTGTTGTGTCTGAACCAATAAGATTGTGAGGCCAAAGGATGAAAGATCCTATCGCCTGACTTAACGTGCTAACCTCTGGATCAAGAACAAACATAGCTGTACCTTCTTCCCCCTTGCTAACACTCACCACATTCACCCTACGAAAATCCTACAGAATTTGCTGATGATGGTGGGTGGTAGCACATGTGTCAACGAGGGCATCGGCAACAACACACAACAGTGGATCATCCAAATAGAGGGTGGAAGGGTCTCCCGACATTGGAGTGAGAGAAGGGTCACCAAGTGGTTCCTCCAGAGGGTTATAACTTCCTTTGGTGCTATTGAAGGCCGGGGATTCTTGAGTTCTATGCTCATTCCTTGCCCTTTGCGCTTCGAACATCTTTGCCATTTCAAGTTGAAGCTCTGAAAATAGCTCTTATTAGAGCTTGTTGCTAAGGTTGGCCTCGAGCTCTCGTTTGAGGTCCTCTTGAATCTTGGCCACAAGGTCCTTTCTAGGTCCATCTTGTGACGAATAACGTGAGTCTTGTCCAAAATACCTCACGGCACTAACTCCCCATATCTCTCCTCGAACACGACCAAGGTCATTTGCCTTCCCAATAGCCGTTGACAAGATGTCCATCCGTCTACTTGGATTGAATGAACCTTGACTACTCTGATCTTCCAGTTCATCCTGTAGCATACAGTTTATCATAAATGTATCGAAACCACTCTCAATATGCAAAAAATTAGGTACTTATGGTATAAATACTTATAATCCTCACAGCAACCTCAACAGGAGCTAGATTTATGTACTTCCCAGCCTTAATCCTCCCTGCGTTCTATTTTTTGTGATGTGGAGGAGGTGCCGGGGTCTGGATAACAACGCTAGGATCAGATTCCACTGCTTCCTTCATTTTCTCTAACTCTTCTTGCACCATTTGCCACTCAAGCTTCTGATATCCACCATGAGACATGTAATGTTGATATTTATTTTCTGATTGCCTCTGTGCATTTGCTACACTTAATTTCTATGAATGAAAAACAACAAAAAATAAATCAACGATATCAAGTATATGAAAATTAAAAGTTCTATATCATGATGACAAAAATCTTACCAAAAACTCAGAATCTGCCCGTGATGCTGCAAACAACCTCCAGTCCTCTGGAGACAAATACGAATAATGTGTACATGGAACCTGACCCCTCAGGGCCCCTTGAATATACCTTGCTGTTAGCTTGTTCTTGAAACCTTTCCATCGTATACGAACCTCATCCATCCAATGCCTGTACATCTCCCTGGTGTCTGGGACATCATATGTTTGTTGCAAGGTAAAACATAAGATTATTATATTTGAAACAATAGGAATAAAGCTACAATTACCATAGATGCATCAAAACTTATATACCAAAAGTTGCTGCCAAATCATGTCTTTCATTTTGGGGGAACCAATATCTAATTATAGTAGGTAATGCGCACTTTGCTTCGACCCAAAAACCCTACATAGCTAATGAAGTGGTCTTCCTCAGGACCAACTGGATTCAGATTGTCATCGAAGTCTATATGCAGCCTCTCTTGTTGATGTTCATGACGTGCAACCAATGCTCCCATCTTGTACAGCCTCTAACCCTCCTTCTTGCAAGGGTTCATCTCTAGGCCTTTCATCATCGCTAGGGCTTTCGTCATCACTAGAGTTGTCCATATTCGTGTTAACACAAAAAGCATCATCAGAAACGTAAATAAATTGCAATAAAAATAAAATAAACTAAGAGGGAGTAAAACAAAAAAAAACACACATTTCTCGTTTATAAATTAAGGTCTTACTCTATATTGTTTCCCATAGTCCTTCACCATGGTCATTTCTTATAGCATATTCGTCATCATCTACCAATTCTGCTTCATTTGTTCGAGGTGGAGTTGTTGTGAAAGGTGGTGTGTCATCAAGGTTGAACGTCGGATCACCATACTTCTATTTTTTACTTTTAAAGACAATGGACATGTTTTTACTCACAGGATCGGTGACATAAAACACTTGTTTTGCCTGGTTTGCTAGAATGAAGGGCTCATCTCTATAGCCAACTCTTCAAAGATTGACTACACAAACCCAAATTGTTTATCTATTACCACAACATTATTACTAACCCACTTACATTTGAATAAAGCAACTTTGAACTTGCTTTATGTCATCTCCCATATTTCTTTTATAACTCCATAATAGGCTATAGACGCTAATATGGGGTTTTTGTCTCTCAAACTGGAAAAGTGTATAGCTTTAGCTTCTACCATGACCCCACTATTTTGCATGGTACTTTTGTCATCTTGCTCTTTTGTATAGAAAGAATAGCCATTTATATCATAACCGGTCCAAGTAATGACCTGAAACGAAGGCCCCCAAGCTATCCACTCTATTGTCTCAGACACACCGGTCTCATGCAAAACCTTTTCCTCGAACCACTGCATGAATGTATTGTTTTGCTCAATAGCAATCTATATGTCATTCTTCCTTAGATTCTTGTTCTTCAAAGTCTTTCTGTGTTCATCTATGTAAGGCTGAACTTCTTCCATATTATTCAGGATATACAAGTGGGCTTGCAACACCATTTCATAAGGAACATTCTTCACTTTTAGTCCTCGTATTCCCTTGCTTCTCCCCTCTTCATGCCGAGATTGTTCCTTCTTCCCTGACGTATAATCTTTGCAAAACCCCATAGCCTCCTCAACTACATATCTTTCTACTATTGAGTCTTCTGGTCGATAAGGATTTTTAGAATACCCTTTTATGATCTTTATGTATCACTCGAAAGGGTACATCCACCTCAGGTAAACTGGACCGCAGAGCCTTACCTCCCTTACCAAATGAACTACCAAATGCACCATTATATCAAAAAATGAAGGAGGAAAATGCATCTCTAGTTGTGACAAAATAATGTAACCCTCATTTTCCAGTTCATCCAACTTTTTAGTGTCAATGACTTTGTTACAGATAGCATTGAAGAAAACACACAATCTTGTTACAGTGGTTCGTACTTCATCTTTCATTATGCCTCTAATAGCTACCGGTAATAGTTGTTACATCAACACATGATAATCATTCGAGGAATACCCTTGCAGCACCTTAATCATTCCCACTAACTTCAAATCATCCATTGAGACACATCTTCTCACATTCGAGGAATACCCTTGCGGCACCTTAATTTCATGCAAACACCCACACAAACTTCTTTTCTCTGCTTTTGATAGTGTATGCGCTGCTGGCTTCATGTATGCCCTCCTACCATCATCTCTTAGTTGTGGATGTAACCGTTCTCTTATTCCCATATCAACAAGGTCTAATCTCACACTAATCCCATCCTTAGTCTTCCCTGGTATGTGCAAAAGTGTACTGATAAGGCTATCACAAACGTTCTTCTCCACATGCATCACATCAATACTGTGTTTCACGTCAAGCGAACGCCAATATGGAAGATCAAAGAAAATGGATCTCTTCTTCCATATGTTCTTCTCACCCGCAATCCTCTGATTCTTACCAAAAGTGACATTGATATGTTCCACTCAACTGTAAACTTCCTCTCCAGTTAATGATTTTGGAGCCATTCCATGCTCCGGTAAGCCATTAAAACGCTTTCTTAGCCTACGATACAGGTGGAACTGATGAAGAAACCTCCTGTGGCCAAGGTAGATAGTTTTTCTTCCATGCTTTAGTTGATAAAAGTGTGTGTCTGCTTCACATATTGGGCATGCTTTATGAACCTTCACGTTGTACCCTAACAAGTTTCCGTACGCAGGGAAGTCGTTTATCGTTGTGAAAATCATTGCACGTAGCTTGAAGGACTCCTTCTTGTAAGCATCAAACACATCTAGCCTTCCTCCCACAACTTCTTCAAGTCCTCAATCAAAGGCGCCAAATAGACATCAATATCGTTCCCTGGCTGTTTTGGTTCAGAAATCATCATAGATAGCATCATATACTTGCGTTTCATACATAGCCAGGGAGGCAAGTTGTATATTAGAAGGAGAACCAGCCACACACTATGTGGCTAGTAAGAGTTCCATACGGATTGATGTCGTCTGTGCAAAGCCCAAGCTGAAGGTTTCTCAGCTCGCTGCCAAATTAAGGGAACATTTCATCTATTTTTTGCCATTGTAGAGAGTCAACTGGGTGCCGAAGATATTTCCCATAAGATATTCTCTCATCAAAGTGCCATCTCAACTTCTTCGCTTTTGTTGCAGTTGCAAACAAACATTTAAAACGTGGTATTATTGAAAGATACCACATAACCTTTAAAGGTTGCCTTTTAGTTGTCACATCGCCACAACTACCATCTTTTTTCACTTTATATCATGCAGTTTTACACTTAGGATACTCACTAAGACCTCCATATTCATTTCTGTACAGTACGCAGTCATTAGGGTAAGCATGTATCTTTTTATACTCCATATCCATCGTAGACAGGATTTTTTTTGCCTCATATATACGATTTGGAAGTACATTATCCTCTGGAAACATATCACACAATAGTTCAAGCAGCAATGTGAAACTACTATCGGTCTACCCACAAGTTGCCTTTAAGTTAACCAAATGCAATGTTTCCGTCAGCCGCGTGTACTTACTCCTAGGGTACAGTGGTGTCTTTACATCACTCCGCAGGCTATCATACTCTTACAACTGCGCAAAGGATTCTACCTCAACATCGTGAATCATTTTCTCCATTCTATCTTCATCTATCACATCCACATCTTCCTTCTTGTGCGACTGATAATCCGTTACTTCCTCACAATGCCATATCCACCTTGTGTATCACAGATTTATTCCATCACAAAGGAGGTGATCTTTTATGACATCAACATCCCATCGACTCTCATTCAAACAATTGACACAAGGACAAAAATACTTTCCATT
Source organism: Inga laurina (assembly GCA_963855925.1). Taxonomy (NCBI): domain Eukaryota; kingdom Viridiplantae; phylum Streptophyta; class Magnoliopsida; order Fabales; family Fabaceae; genus Inga; species Inga laurina. Next base: position 49,671,740 of record OY979701.1, on the reverse strand, counting down.
TTTTGCTGGAGCATTCTTTCTAGCAAATTCAATAAATTATTCCACCCCTTTCTCATATTCTTCACTAGTTCTCAAATCATTCATCCAACTGTGATCCATTTTATTACCACCTAAGTCATTCCCAATAACACTCACACGTTTAGTACAATTGTCCGCGATATATGATGGGATTTCCTTTTTTCACTTTTTTCAACAAAAAATTCTACAACATTTCCCGTTAAAAGTAAGACATCCCAAAATTTCAAGCAACCCTATCTCTCCACTACACGAATAATAATCATACTACTTACTATATTATATTAAGGAAACTACATTAATAATCTTACTAATCTAATCTAAAAAAAAATAAAATCAATCATATTAAAGAAACAAAAATTACTCTGTTTAAGTGTTGTTAATTTCATCAAAATCATTCAAAAGCTCCATTAATTTATAATAATATATATAATTATTTTCCCTCTCAATTCCCAACCTCCAAACATATCAAACAAACATTTTCAAGCTCCAAACATATCAAACAAACAATATATTAACGTGATATTTCCTATTGGCTAGATTTTCAATTATTTTCACTAAAAAAATTAAATGTAATATTTATATATAAGCACAATTAACAAATTCATTTCTATGGGAAGCTAATTAAGTGATGAATATGTTAATGATGTAAGAATTAAAATTCTCAAATGCATGAGTTATTTTTTTAGTTAATTATATGTCTTTTATATTTTTATTACAAATCTTTCACATTTCATTACTCAACATTTCAATATATAGGTAATATAGCCACAATTTTTTTCAATTATATTCAACCTTTGTCAAGATTGAGGCAATATAGTCAAATATCATACAACTGACTAATATGGTTTTAAAAAAGTGACCAAGTAATTAAGACCAATACAAGGCAAACATGTGGTGTGCTACAATTTATATTTCACATTACAAGTTTTAATTTAATTTCTTCAACTAAATTCATATTTCAAAAAGAAATTAAACTATTCTATTAAAAAAAAGAAAACAAATAAACTAACCTGATGAAGGCACAGTGGAGGAGGTACGCCGACGGTGTGCATGGTGGAGGAGATACATCGGAGGGTGGAGAAAGCAAAGAAGACCACGGTGTGTGGGGGAGGTGTGGACAACAATGGAATGAAGGAGGTGGAGGAGAGCAAAAACCAAGACACTGTGGAGGAGGGGGTGGTGCGTGTGTCATCTTCAATGGAAAGGAGGTGGAGGAAAACACCAAGAAGGTATGGAGGAGGTGGGTCGACGGCCAATGAAAGTAGAAGGAAGAGTAAAGTTGAAAGGGAGGGGGTCGACGATGACAAGAATGAAAGAGGGAGGAGTGGTTTGGTCAAAAAGGAGGGATAGTGGGTGGAGAATGGAGAAGACGCATGTCAGACAAGTGTCTGACATGCGCAGGGACACCTTTAGGTGTCCCAAAAATCATTTGGGACGCCTAAAGTCTAACTTTAGGCGTCCCAAAATTATTTAGGACGTCTAAACCTAGCTCCTGGCACTAAAAAAATTTGCCAAAATTTATATTGGATGCGGGAAGAACTTTTGGCATCCCAAATTCAAATTTGGGATGTCTAAAGGTTTCCCTACATACATATAATTATGAAATTGTCACCGCCTGCCTTTTTAACCACCCAATTTAATTTTAGGACGTCCTTTGGGGTGGTTATATCCTATTTTTATAGTAGTGAATACTGCTTTTAACAATTGGTATTTTTGACACCCCGGGTACAGCGACGTCTCAGCATCACTACACATATTACCATATGCATGTGATTGCTCAAAAGCCTCTTCTCCTATATCACGAATAATATCCTCTATCCCATCATCCGTATCCATGTCATTATTATCATAGGCCACTCCCCCCTATTGAGATGAACTTGACATTTCTAATTCTTCATCATGCCATACCCATATTGTGTAACTCTTACAAAATCCTTCACAAATTAAATGTGTATATATATCTGCAGTACTTAGTCGCTTCTCATTCAAACATACTACACAAGGGCAATAAAACTTCCTACTACCATTATCGGCATTTCTTCTAGCGAAGTCTAAACAACCCCTCATCCCATTATCATATTCAACACTTGTTCGTCTAGCTTTTATCTAACTACGATCCATATATATCTCAACACTTGTAGCACCCTATATCCAACAGCAAAAGGATAGACAAAAAAATAACAACCATAGAGTTTTAGAGATTTCAACGAATTTTAACATGCACCATTTGAAACTGACAATCAAACAATCACACTAAATTAAAATAGGACTTAGAATGATGTTACTCCAAGCCAAATATCACAAGTCAGAGCAACTTATTTACTTTTGGTCCAAAACAAGAAAAGCGTATATAGTAATAAAGTCATTACACAGTTTTCCTTTTCACCCTAATTACTTTTTTCTGCAATTATTTCGTGTCTAACTATATTGTCAGAGTTAATATTGTTGAGAATAAGCAAATACAAGCTAAAAGTTGAGGCTTTAATTAACAGAACACTAACCCGACTGAAGACCAAGGAGTGAGGAGTTTCTACCCCAAGTCACGGCGGCATCAATTGAGATTAAAATGAAGTCCTTAAATTCACGGCACTGACAAAGGGAAGTCACGGAAGAGGAGAACGGTCACTACGGAGAAAAGAGGTAGTGGCGGAGGAGAGTTGAGCAAATGAGAAAAGGGGAGTGATGGTATATTCACAAAATGAAAATTGTACCGTGTTAACCCTAACATCAAATTAAAATTGAACATTTAAAAAGCACATTTACTTGTGTATGATATAAACTATAAAGTATAAAAAATTGTAAATAGTATGATTTGTTATATATAAACTTAGGTTTATATATTGTAATTACATCAATAATATTGACTAAATTTTATAATGTGAATTGGAAAAAAGGATTGAGATGAGAGTGTAGAGTAGAGAGATAATTTGAGAAAATGTACTTACATAGAGGCGTAAATGTTATATACTCCATTTTGTCCTTAATATAGAAGCTAGATAATGAATTTATGGATACTAAAAAATTAATTAAGATAGTTATTTATGCCAAATTTTTTATTTCCTTAAAACAATCCTCATTGATTAAAACTCCCTTTGATACTTGCAATCAACAGGGATAGCTTGAAAATAATTGTTACAAATTTGAAGCACAAAGTATATTGACATCTTACATATATATTTAGGACCAAATAAAGTAATCCCCTCAATTAATTCATTCATTTAGTATCATAGAGAATATATATATATATATATATTATAGGGTTGTTTTAGAAGTTTTTGCTGAGGAGCAATATGAACCTAAAACAACTTCTGGGAAGCTTTTGTAGGTTCAATGTCATCCCGAAAATTTTAGAACATAGTAATGTTAGCTTATACTGTTAAAAAACTAACGTTGACCGTTAAAAAATTGATGTTAACCATTAAATTTTAAACGGTAAGGGGTAACATTACTCCATTTTAACACTTTCAAAATAACATTAAACCTAAAAAAACTTTCAGAGTAAAATTGTTTCTCAGTGAAAACTTTTAGGGTAAATTTGCATGTTAACCCTATTATATATATATATATATATAAAAATCCAAAACATCAACTTAGGTTGATGTAATAAGTAGCATGACTTTTGTTTTGGATAGATAGTAGCATGCATGACTTTTACCCCTTGGGCAAGTGATGTAGAATTCGATTTTCAACTCTTGTGAATGAAACAAAGCTAGGTGGGATCGAGTGGTCAACTATTTGTCCCCCACATTCTGAGGAAGACTAGTCTCCATGTAGATAGGAGATACTTTTTGTGGGCAAAAAAAAAAAACAGAGAGATGATGCAATCTTTGGTCACTTAAGTTTATCTTCATTTTGATTTTAATTTTTCTAGTTTCAAATAATGAGTTTTGGTTCCTCAATGGGCAAAATGGTATAAGTTTTTATTAAATTATGAGGACCAATGTTTTAAACAAAATAAAATTTAGGGGATCAAAATCTATAGTTCCAAATTTGAGGTATCAAAAGAAAAATGTGGGCAAACTTGAGGGGCGTATTAAGAAAACCAATCCAAAACGTCTCAACAAAACAAAATAGGAAAGTGCAGAACAAAAGAATTAGTAATCAAATGGAAAGAAAAAGTGCACAACAAAGGAATTAGGATGCAAATGGAAAGCAAGAAATACTTACATACTTCAGGAGCGCCACTCCATCTGTACTCTGACTAATTAAAAAACAACAACTTAATTTATTTTAATCCCACATGGTAGATGAGTCATATGGAGAAATTCAAATTTTTAAATTTTAAAAAACATAAACTTCATAATTTAGAAAAAAAGAAGAAATTCCCTCCCATGAGTTTTTTTTTAAAAAAAATAATAAAATTTGAAGCTCTCCATATGAATGATCTGTCATGTAGGATTAAAATAAGATGAGTTGTTACATTTTAATTAGTCAAAGTACATATGAGGTGGTGTTCCGGGAGTATGCAAGTATTTCTCATGAAAGTAGGTAGAAAGTGCAAAATAAGGATTAAAATAAGGGAAAACAAAGTAGGAAACTGCTCATACTATTAAGGGAAATAAACTCAAAAAGGGAAATGAAAGCACAATGATTAACAAAACATAAACTAGGAAAGTTGATTGCTCAAAAATGTTTTTCCTTTTTAGTTTCTTTCTACTTCATCTTCTCTCTTGCTTCCTTTGTTTTAATTCAACTCTATATTTTATAAGAACATCCCTCTCCTTTTAAAAAAAAAAAAAAACTTGATTATGAAAATGTTAAGAACGCGTACATAATAAAATCAAATGTTTGAGAATATAAATATTTATGCCAGCTAAATTTTATGTACATCTCTCTAGCGAAATAAACGCCAATTAGGGTGATTATAAAATGGGACCATACTTAAAATTTTGAACCACGAGAATTATCTATTACGTGTCCAAAAACTCAAATGAAAATCTGGCATCAATCCAACGGCAAAAGAAAACGAACGTGAAAATAAGAATTAAATGGATAAGAAATAGAAGGGTTAAGAAAGGAAACACACAAATACAATATAATTTAACCAAAGTGTATGATGTTCCATATGGGCCAAGGAGAGGAATGAAAGACACCTTATAAAGATTAAGATACCTTTTCCTTTCACTCGTTTTTAAAATATGAGAGATGGTAGGGTCTCAAAACGGACAATATTGAGAGTGAGGCTCTAGGATGTTAAGGGATGTGACAATGGATATTAGACTCAGGCTCGAGTCGAAGTGTGGCGTGTGGATGATTGACAGTACTTCTAACAATATCTAGAGAAAAAAAAAATATGATTTAGGACTAATCACACGAGAAACTTTTTTTTTTTTTTTTTTTTTTGCTGGACACATGTATTTTCCAGCTGGAGGTACTCTTAGTTTGCTACATTATAAGGGATTAACCCTTTTTACTCGACTCAATAATCCTTGTTGGTCACAGGAAACTAATGTAAAAGAAGAAATTAAGGTAAAAACGGCATACTAAGGAATAATAACACGAATGATCTTACATTGAAAGGCCCAAAAACTATTTTAAGTTTTTAACTCTAAATGAAACAAATGAAAAAAAAAAAAAGAGTCCAGATTAACCCTTTTTACTAGGGGTGAGCAAATTAGAACCGAAACCAAAAACTGAACTGAACCGAACTCAATTCAGTTTTTTCGGTTTGGTTAATTCTATTTTTGATAAAATTTCGGTTTTTATTATTCTAAAAATTTGGTATTCGGTTTCAATTCAGTTATTAGAAAAATACTTTGGTTTAAATTGAAAAACCGAAATATGTATAGTATATTTATATTTGATATATACTATTTGACAAATGAGTGTTTTTATAATTAAATAGGTGTAAATTTTCAATAATATTAGATAAAATCTATAGATATTTTAGATCTAATTAATTTATTTTATATATTTTACCCCTAAATCTAATATTAAGGATAAAAATTAATCTTTTTTAAAAATTTAATCATATATATTTTATTTTGAAGATAATAAATGAAAAAAAAATCGGTTAATTCAGTTATTAATCGAACTGAATCAAAATATTTCGATTAATTTGATTAATCGATTTCGGTTCGGTTTTTGAAATTGGCTTTATTCTGTTTTCAATTATTTTGGTTTTTACCGAAAATCGAACCAAAAAACCGAATGTTCACCCTACTTTTTACTATACTGAAGGGATTCACATTGAATGCATATAGGGATTAACAAGATTAATGGGTTATTCACATCCTCCAAGCTTCAAACTTGCTAAGAAATTTTAAAGTACTCCACCACTACCACTTAACTTGTACATTGTCTAGTAAAATTATTTCTAATGACACATAAAGGAACCATAGAAAATAAACATTTAATTATATGATTATACCCTGATCCTAAATATAAGAGTTCGTAGAGGAGATTGTTTTAAATTCTAAATATAATTCTTAAATCCACTTTATCTTCAAAGTTTATAAATTTTTTTTTTATAAAATTTTGATATTGATGGCATATACTAAAGAGTTTTCCATCGAGGGAAATTAAAAACAAATGAAATTGAAGTATTTCATATGGTACCAAAATAATTCACTTTTTTATTTAAGATTAGAGGGAGTAAGTATTGTTATATGTAAATCATCAATAGTTTTAAGGAGAATTAAGTTGAGGTTTGAAGGAAGAAAAATTTTCACAACCAAGTTCCAAAAAATTATCAAATTACTATGAAGTCTCAAAGAATATGTGAACAATTTATTGGAATTGATAAAAGATAAGTTTACCCTAACTTATAATTAGTAGCACATTGACAAATCAGCGTGTCACAAATGACAAGTCAACATGCATCAATTGACAAATCATGGTACTATAATTGATAAGTTAGAGCATAACAAGTTAGGACATCTCAATTGATAGGTCAATGTATCACTTATGACAAGTCAGTGTGACACAATTGACAAGCCAGGGCATGACAAGTCACATTGCCACTAATGACAAGTTAAAGCACCTCAATTGATAAATCGATGTGCCACTAATGATAAGTCATGATAAATTAATCTTCTCACAATTTCAATAAATTCTCACAGGTTCCTAGGACTTCATAATAATTTGATAGTTTTGTTGGATCTGGTTGTAACAATTTGTCACCTTGACACTTCAATGTAATTTCCGATAGTTTTAATTTGGTTGTTGAATAAATGGTATCGAGCAAGAACGTATTAATTAAAGTATTACTAGTTCTTTCTTTTAATGCAATGTTGAGATAATTGAGAATTTATGAATATGAATTAATGACAATTCCATGATGCAATATAACGAGGCATTCCTGCTAACTAATTAATTAAGCCCTAATGGACTAGTTCAACCTCTTTCACATGTGGGCCCTTTATTTACAAAATTGACCAGTTCAACTCAATCCATGATCAAAGTTGTTCAGGCTTCGGTTTGGATTCGTCACCGCAAAAGAATTCTAAAAATACTATAAGCAAAAATAGTCAAGAGAAATTGTATTAAAAAAAATAGTGAAGTGAATAAATTGTCATCATAATGTAGCAAACTAAACTTTAAATCTTTATCAGAAAAGATGTTCACATTTAGTATCTAATAGTTGAATAGAATTGCGTCTAATAGCAAGATGCATATACTTCAGAAAATAGTCAAGTGAATATGAAAATAATGAATATAAGTTCATTGTTGAAACATAATTTCTTAATTCCATTTTTTAAACTTCATGAACTATTCATGCACCTAAGCGAAGATGGGGATTAATGAAGTTTTATAAAATGGAATTCAATGTCAAGTGACTATGAAAATGACCCTTAGTTGAGGATATTTTGGACATTTAATTGAAGATGATGACCCCAATCACAATATTCATTCATTCACCTAAGTCACGCGTGATGACGTTCAGCGGTTACACCTTTCAACTGCTCCTCCAACAAGCCTATCACTATGGATGGTGGAAGTGGAACATTGGAAGAGTGGGACCCGCAAAGACTTCCCTGAGCCTCACATCACATGCATCGTGCTCCCAACGATTGTTGCATGTGGCTCCCATTGCCGTTCAACGTCCAATTCTGATCCCACGTAAGGCCCACAGTAGTTATATATAGAAATAAGTTTTTAGTTTTATTTATCATTTTCTCCCCAAATTAATTTATATAATTTAATTATTTATATAATTTGATGTTAGATATCAGTATTTATATTTTATAGAGCTTGTCATATTTTTATAATTAACTGATTTATTTCGGTTTCTGTTTTTAAATTAGTTAGTTTTGATACTCAGTAAATTACTACCTTTGGTTCTAAGTATAAAATATAGTTGACTTTTTTTAAGAAATTAAGAAAGCTAAATAAGTTATTTAATCATATCATATGTTGTGATGATTAAATTATATATTAATTTATATGTCAGAAAAATTAGTTTAGAGAAAAAAACGATAAAATATAAATATTTTAAAGTAATTTAATTAGCTTCTTTAATCTTCTTAAAAAATTCAATTGAGTCTTATATTTAGAACCGGAGGTAGTAGTTAGTTAAGCCTTTCTTTTTCTTTTTGGCTAAGTACAAATATTCTCCTATTAGAGATAATGTTATTTGAAGCGTTTTCAGACACTAAATATAGACATCTCACCTAGGATTGATTTTTTTTTTTCCCGGCTATGAGTAGTACGAATTTAAAGCTAGCAATTCTTGAAAATAAGAGGTGGTACAATAGTCCCAAGAAAAAACATTTACCGCCAACAGGCCTAAAGGGAATAGATTGGCAAAAAACCAAAAAGCAGACCTAAAGGGAATAGGGTAGCCCAGGTATATGGGCCGGTCTCATTGAATAGGTCCAATATGAAAGGGGATAGCTGAATCAATTACACAGTTAGGCGAGTGTTTGAAATAGCTTCTTTATGAGAAATAAGTATTTATTACGTAAGTCGAGATAAAATTTCTCTCACATATTTACCTAATATACCATAAATTACGAATTATAAGCACTTATAAGTCAAAAATAAACTATCCCAAATAAGTACCAAGACAGATACAAAACAATCCAAGGGGGTTGGATTTAACTCAAGGGCTACCCCCTCACAAAATCATAACACAGTGTTCGTATCTCAACTGTTTGTGCCCATGTCTAAATTTTTTTAGCATATTAAAAAGATTTTTTGATAATTTCTTTTATCAAAAGAGTACCTAATACTAATACAAATAATTGAAAGGAGGAAATGAACGTATAAGGATATAATTATCTTACGAAACAAAAAAACAAGATGAAGGAAAAATTAAATTAAATGATAAAAGTTTAAAAATAAAAAACTCACACACTCACAGTTATCTATGTTCAGAAAAGCAGAACACACGTGTAGTATTTTTATGGCCCAGGATCTTAATCCGCTGGCTTGATTGCATCATCTGAACCTCTTTTATAATCTTTAAGTTTTTCTTGACCTTCTTATTATATAAAAAAAAAAAAAGAAAAGAAAAGAAAAGCAGAACACAACAGCTGGGCGATTGTTGACATTTATGAAGTCAGTGCTTGGTAGGATGTTTCAGCCCCCTATTAAATCCGATTGGCAACACAGAAGCCCAATTGCACTTGAAAAAAAATGTGGATATTTGGTTGGGCTTGAGCTCAATCTGATTTTGGTTTGCAAACAGAGCTTTTTTCAAAAGCTCCTAGGTCCAGCTTTAACCTTCATTTAGCGTGTCTCTGTGCGTGCGCGGAACTTTTTCTTTTTTTTTTGGCTCAAAGTGTGTATAGCTTTAACTAAAATATTTTTTAGTGTTTTTAATCCCTTAAAATATTTTTTCGGTTGTATCCAGTGTGCTATCATACTGATTATAATTTTACTCTTAATGTGCTTTTTCATCTCCAAAAATTACTTTAAAATATTTTTTAATACTTTTAACCCCTTAAAATATTTATTCAACTATATCCGGTGTGTTGACCTATTGCAATTTTACTCTTAATATACTTTTTCAGTTCCAAAAATTACTTTAAAATATTTTTTGATGATTTTAACTTCTTAAAATATTTTTTCAGTTATACCCAGTCTTAGAAGATTGATTACAATTTTACCTTTAATATATTTTTTTAATAGTAAAAAGCATCCAAAACTTAAAATACTGATTTATTGATTTCCAACCCCTCTAAAATATTTTTCTAGTAGCACCTAATATTAAGTATTTTTTAAATATTTACTTATTTTTTAAAATATTTTTCCACCCACTTTCTCTTCCCATTATCACAAAAGTCACTTATGTTTAAGTTAATCCAAACAAGTTTTATTTTTACAAAATTTATTTATACAACCACCAATCCAAACATAAATCACATTACACAATTTGATTTTTACCAAAAATAAAATTACAAAAAATAAAATTAAAAAAAAAAACTATTTTTACAATCACTATTCTAAACACACTAAATATTTCTTTTTTCCATGCTCATTCTTTATTTATTTCAATAACTTGTCAGCGAATAAAACAAATATTTGCAAGAGTAGATAATGTTTATATTATACAGCATTTGGCTATCACATTAAACCCATCACGAAATAAAACAGAGTGACTATTATATTTATTATCATACTTATTTGCAGAAATTTAAAAAAAAAACCAAAAAAAAAACATGAAGAAGTACCCTTCTCCTTTTTATGCAAAAAAAATAAATTAATTGAATACGTGGCCTCACCAATACTAAGGCATACCTTCGGAATTTAAGAAACACCCTTCTTCTTCTTCTTCACCTAAACACTGTTCCTTGCGTCATATCCCTTGCCAGCTTCTCTCCTCAATTCCACAACATCCTGATCCAGGGCCTCCCTCTTCTTCCACCCGCCGTCTCTATTGTCGTTGTCTTGGTCGTCCTTCCCAACCACCATCTCCTTGATCTTCTGCGTCGTGTTCTTGGCCGCCCCCCATACTCCTTTCACCGTCTCTTTTGCCTTCTCTCCCATATACTTCATCGTGTCCACCGTCTTCTCCGTCGCCGACTGCGCCATATCCTCTGTCTTCTCTGCCGCCCCAGACGCATTATCCTTTGCCCTTTCTTTAACATACCCCGCCGTATGCGCCGCCTTATGAGCCCCTTCCTTCGTCGTATCAGCCACAGTATCCGCCGCGCCCTTCGCCGTGTCCTTGGCGTCGTAAGCATTGTCTCTTACCTTCTCTGACGCCTTGTTCGTTCCTTCTCTTGCTGTATCCACCATGGTGTCTGCAGCATCCTTGGCTTCTTCTTTAGTGTCATGAGCATACTGTTTGGTTCTATCTGCCATGTCTTTTGTCTTCTCCTTCGCTTCGTGTCCGTACTCTTTTCCTCTCTCTTTTACTTCTTCTACTTCATCTCTCACCCTCTCACCCATGTCTCTGTCATCTTCTTCACGTCTCGCATTTGCTGGATTGTATGACCAAGCTCTAGCATCCGCTCCTTTTGCTGTGTTTCTGTACTGAAAATAAAAAACCAAAAGCATCACTATTAGAAAAAAAAGACTAAATAGATTGAATTGTTTTTCACATCAATGACGACTGTAATAATGAAGCAGCAAATATACGTGGGAATAATTATTATTGGAAGAAGCAGAGGCAACGACGACTCTGGAGGGTTTGTGCGAAGATCTGAGGAAGATTGCTTGAGGGAAGGACTTTGAGAAGGGGAAGAGAACAGTTCTTGTCATGAACATTGCTGCCATATTTTCTGAGATTTGTTTGTTTGATTTCTGTGTGATTATCTTCTTCGTTCACTGAGCTTTTGAGGAGAATATATGTGGAGTTACGAAGATTGACTCGTTTTATCACCACCGCTTTTCGATGCAGGAGCATGTTAAAAAGAAGGTGGCACATTACATGATCGACACGTGGTGCTGTGTTTGCCACGTGTAGTGGGACGTTGCCACGCCTTTCACCTGTTTAATTTTCTGGAAACATTTTTTGCTTACTGAGATTAACTTCTCTTTAACTTCCTCCAATTTCGATGGGAAAAAAAAAAAATTCCTCTCGTTTGAACCTTATTATTTAATTTGGTATTTTAGTTGAGAAGAAAAATTTTTGGTGATAGATTAGATATTTTTTATTAATTTTTAATGTTTTAAGAAATAGTATTCTATTAATTAAAATTTTATTTCCATAAAAATAATTAAAAATTTGCTTTAATTTAAACATTTTATGAAATTATTTTTTATTTGATCATTCTGAGTATTTCTTTTTAAAATTTAGTTCTTCGCAAGTGAATTATTATAAATAATATATTTTCTGTATCTACCAAAAAATATATTAAAGCAAGGATATCATTTTATGTTAAGTATCATCATTTTATTTTGATTTAATTTTTATGTTATTATTTGAGAAAGATGTGTTAAAAATTAATTAAGGGTAGTGTTGCAATGGCATGCATTTTCTCTTTTTCTCTGTTTCTTTTTTCTCCCTTCTATCCAAACACAAAAAGGGCAATATTATTTCTTCACTTTTTCTCTTCCCCATATTCTCTCCCTCTTCATCCAAGCAAATCGTTTGCTTTGCTTTCGTACCATTTTCTCATTAGATTTGATTTTAGTTTTAGATAATTTTTCTTGGGAAAAAAGTCGAATGATGTTTTAAAGATAAAAAGGGGCGAATCCTTTCCGCCCATTGTTTTTTAATTTTTATGTTGTAAATTCAAGCCATTTTCTCCTTTCACTCCAATTTTAATATATATATATATAATTAAAGAACTTGTAGAAGAGGTCGTTTGAATCCTAAATATAATATCTTAATTTGTTATCTTCTAAGTTTATAATTCCCTGGCCCCTAAATTCTCCCTATTGATCATACATATTAAAGATGTTTTCTATTAAGATAATATTTTCCTTTAAAAATAATTAAAAAGGGTATTTTAGGAAAAATAATACTAATTTTTGTTATAAATAAATAACTTAATTATTTTTCTTAATTTTTATAAACTAGTTATACAATTCTTGCATTCTAGGTATATCATTACTAGTATTAGCTTCTGATACTACTGTAGAATATATATTCTGTTACTCTAAAGGATGTCTCTTTTTAAAATAGGGACGTTTAAAAAATTAATTTTTTTTATTTTAGACGTCACTTTAAAAGTCCCAAATTGAATTTGGGACGTCTAAAGTTCCAAATTTGGGATGTCTAAAGTAATTTAAAATTTTCCTTACGAACTGTATTAAATATAAGGGACGCTTGTCCCTTATATTAAATAAAGGGACGCTTTCCTTCCTCTCTCTCTCTCTTTCTCTCGCTCCCACAACATTTTTCAATTTTTTTGAGAGGAGTTGCAGAGAAAGACCCACATTCTATAGATTCAAATGGTTTTTTCCTTCAGTGTTCTCACCATCCTCCCCCCTCTCATCATACCCTTCAGTATTCCTATTTGCGACGGTAACTCTCTCTTTATCATTTCTCAAATCTTACATGCTTACTTGTTTATTATTATTATATAAGTTCCTCTCTTTTTTCACAATCAAATCTAGTACAGTGCATCTGAGTAAAAAATGGATTTTTGAATTCTAAAGTTTGACTAAAAGAAGTTTGAACAAAGCTAGCAAAGTGATGGAAGTGTGGTGATGCTAAAAATGGAAATTTTGGAGCCAAAAAGAGAATGGAGAAAGCTAGCATTTGTGTTCAACAAAACTATTGCAGATGATTCTCGTCTGGAACTTGTGTTTGCTTCCGTAATTAATGACCTCAACATCTACAGGAAATTTGAAATTTAAATGACTTTAGACGTCCATTCTTAAAAAAAGGGACATCTAAAGTGGAGACTTTAGACGTCCCTATTTCAAAATTGGGACGTCTAAAGTCCCACTTTAGACGTCCCTTTTTTAAAATTGGGAGGTCTAAAGTCCCACTTTAAATGTCCCCTTTTTTTAGAGACGTTTAAAGTCCCACTTTACTATGTCCTTCACATAAACGTCTCTCTATTTTTGGACGTTAAAAGTGCCAAAATAAGGACGTTAAAGCCCCTGTTTGTAGCAGTGTGAGCGTCTCTTCATTTGCATTTTTTCAATCATGCATGCATCCTTATTCTTTTTTGATAAGTGTATGTATCTTCTTATTGGGGTCAATTCTGTTGAAGGCATAGTTGACCATTAAATGTAGGCACTTTTGTTAGAGTACTCAAATTTTGGTTCGCCATATTGTGAGAGATTAGTACATTCCGTTAAACCCAACCCATTGCTTATCTGGCTTAATTACTCTACCTGTCACTTCTCTGATTCTCTCTTCTTACCTGATCACTACTTCATTTCCAAGTCTCCGACTTTCTGGCCTTATCTCTTACCTCTTGTAATTACAATATTTTGGTGCAATAGTTACAGGATCTCTCTCCTACAAAAGGAATTATGGTACATCTATCAAAACAATCTCATAAAGGGTGTCTTTGAAAGCGTTTCGTTAAGAAACACTCATACAACCCCCATTAGGATACCCATACAAACTATTTTGGAAAATAAATACATTTTTGGAACACCAAGAAGACGAAGAAAAAGGATCCTGATCCCTTTAAATTTATCCCCCCCCCCCCCCCCCCCCCCCCGCGCGTTCATCCCCACCCCTATATTTAAAAATGGAGGATTTAGATTGAGGGAATTCCAATTAAATCCAGCTGAAATGCAAAAATACAGATTTAGGCTTATACTTACAATAAATTCTTAATAAGGAAGAAAGGACTAATTGGGAATTTCTGAATCTTGTAAAAGTACCTAAACACCCCAAAAGAATTTGCACCCTACCTCCACATACGTTCTCTTTCGTGCCCCCCCCCCCCCCCCCCCCCCCAAAATGAGTTAGACTTCTCAGTTCTCACCTATAGAGAAATTGTTTCCGTCGACTCACCGGAAAACTCGTTGTAAGGGAGACAATAGTTTTCGGGCCTGTTAAATTGAAGAGATTCGGAATAGGGTAGGAGAGGCGATTTTAAGGCTCCCCAAATTTCTTGAGCCAACGTTATCCTTCCATTGATCTAGCGATTCCGATAAGTTATTCAAATCAATCAATGACTCTGCTTCCGCCATTTTGCCCACTTACTGGGTTTGTGTTTTGCTCTCTTGAAAGCTAAAAAGCGAACCTTTTGCCTTTTTCTTTTTTTTTTTTTCTTTTTTTTTTTTTTTTTTTTTGTGAACTGGGTTTGTGTTCTGTTCTCTTAAACGTGAACGGTTTGTTTAGGATTTTAGTTTGAAGAGGTTGAACTGTATTTTTACTCAACTTTATTTGACTGCGGAATTTGGGGAAAAAAAGAGGTGGTTTAAAAAAGTGAGATGGCTTGTGGGTTTTCCAAGGACATTGAGGTACATTGATAAGATTCAAAAATGCCTAATTAATCCTAAATCTGGATTTTGATATTTTTGTTGGATTTAATTGGATTTCTCCCATTTAGATTTAATATTTTTTTAACATAATATTATAATATTACCTAAAAATAAATTTAAACTGTTAAAATTTAAATTGAACAATAAAAAAGTAATTTATAAAATATTATAATACTAATTTTATAAAGTATTAAATCTAAACCAATCATTTTTTATCACATAGGAGAATATGGGATTTTGAGAAGAAAATGACACAGGATTATGAGAGGATTCTTCTGCGGAAAAACCAGCAACACATTCATCACACCTATTGAAAAACTTTTAAACAAAAAATAGCAATACACAAAATTTTGAAATACAAAATTGAAGGCCCATATAATCTAAATTTGGACTTAAAAGGCGAGCACACCAGCAACAAGCAAAAGTCTGTATGTGGAGAATGGCCAAAAATTACCAATACATAGTTGATCTAGTGGTTGATGGGCCTATTAGATTTCTCTTGGCTTCGAGTTCGAACCCTAAAGGAGACATATGTATTGGGAGGAGTAGCTACAAGTCCCAAACTGAATACATGATAATAATATATATTATAAAAAAAAAAAAAAAAGAATGGCCAACAACTAGATGATGGCGAAAAGTCTATAACTAAGATGAATGGTCGGATCAAACTAGAAGATGGCAATTTGGCGCAAGGAAAAAAAATGAAGTTATTTGGGAAGGTGAAAGAAAGAGAATCCTACTGTGAAATTAAAAAAGATGAATGGTTCAAATTTGTGATCTGTGTGTATACTTTTCTTACCACCTTATGGATATTATGATTTAGTAAAAAAGTCTTGACGGTTTAAACCACTTTTTGACCATTTGAAAATATTCTAATGGTAAAGATGTCACTTTTTGGTTTGGATGTCCCATGAGTTTATATCATATTGATCTTGGTTTGGAATGATTTTGGTGTCATTAATTATAAATTATTATTTCAACATTCTTGCAGATAATTGAATAACTCATATCCAATTCAATTTGGTGGGATATTTCATTCACACTTTTTCTATCAAAGAGCGTTTTATAAAACTTTTGAATTGTAAATTTTGTTTCTCGTACACCCACACATTGGCGTTTCGATAGTAGGATTTCTTTACTAACTAAACGAAATCCTTACTAACGAAACAGAATGTTGACTACTCCATTTGTTAGGATAGCTTCTGTTGAGTCTCGAATTAGAGGTACATAGACTACACTATGGCACGTCCCGAAACTAACTAAAGTCATCAATATCTAATTTTTATTGGCATTTTTTTTGCAAAATGAAAGGCAATTCAAGCCATCTATGTTCATGTTTATGTGTATTTTCTCAAATTCATTATTATTGATTTTTATCTTTTTCACTTGTAACGCTAAGTCGCTAACTTAGTCTGGTTCAACAGCTGTAATAACCAATGCCAACAGTGCACATGTTTCTTTCCTCCTCTTTCTTGATATTAATTAGTTTTTTCTTTTTGATTTGAAATTTTTTGCATTTTTGTTCATCACAAAACAGCTTAGAAAGCAATTAACCCTGGATCTGAGCACGTATCCCAATGCTAATACTCCACCACTAGTCACTTTCTTCTCTTTCCCGTTAAAGTATTCCTCTAGGTTTCATTTTTCTTCTTCTCTTTCTAATTCCATATTTGCAGTGTTAAGAGCAATACTTAGCTTAATAACTTTCTTTACTTCTTATTTCACTCTCAATCTCAAAATCATCCCTCATGTATCAAAACTTCAATCACCCTCAGATCTTTCATTTAGTTTCTGATGAACAATTAAGCTTTTCAACACCTTATTTCTTATCATATTTTGAGAGCCCACATAGGGATACATTTCTGCAAGTGAATAATAATTTTCGCTTTTCTTATTTTCCTGTGTGCTCTTTTCCCATGGGACCACTAAGAAATAGTGTCCACTATGGAATGCCAAATTGGGAATCAGCTGATGATCGGAGCGAAAGGAAAAGGAAAGGAGCAATGATGAGCAAAATTGCTAGGAACATAAGAAAACAGGCCAGACAAAGAACTAGAAGCTCATCAACTTCTTGGGTTTCTAATTCAATCTTGGAACAGGCAAGCATGGAGGACATTATTGTTCATAAGAACGATCAGATTCATAGTACAATTCCCAGTAGTCTACACGCTCTTGATGGGAAGGTGGGCTACTTTTTATTTAGAACTTGAAATTGGGTCAATTTTAACCAGAAAAAAAAAAAGAGATTTAATTTTTTGGGTATGTATTTTATTCTGTTTTCTCTTTGAATTTGTATGCTTGACACTTTTTTTCATATGATTCATTGTTTGAGAACAGAAAATCAGAAAATTGTTCACTAAAAAGTTGAAAACCAGTGATGTTAGCTTTATGGGTCGTATTGTCCTTCCCAAGGTAACATTTTAATGTCTTCCAGTACATTATTTGCTAAATCAAATTATTTATGTACCATTCATGCTCTAAAGTAATACTATTTTCCTTTTCATTATTTCATTTTATATGTATGTAAATTAATACATTCATTAATGATATCAAAATAGAAGGAAGCTGAGAAGAACCTTCCGGTTGTCTCCAACAAGGAAGGCATTGAAGTTGTAGTTAAGGATGTATGTACGGACCAACAATGGAGCATGAAATACAAGTGAGAAAAAGTTATCCTAAAATATTCTAATAAATATATGGATATTTTTGTGCTCTATATTTTTTTCTTATTCCTCTTCAAAGATGCTTACCATAAATCATTAATGGCATAGGTACTGGTGTAATAATAAAAGTAGAATCTATGTTCTTGAAAATACAGGTAATAAAAATACACTCATAATGTTGTTGATTTGTTGCCATTTAGTAATTAATTCATTTCCAAGCTCTTGAATTTGGGATCTTAAAATTAGTTTCTGTTTCATGTTACAGGGAATTTTGTGAAGTATTATCAATTGCAAATTGATGATTCTATCACACTTTTTGAGGATGAATTGAAAAATCTTATGAGTCTTCCTTATATCACAAATTACTAGTTACTAGTAAGTTTTCACTGATGAGTATCTCAATGCCACCAAGTGCAGTATTATTTCCCGTTTCACATTGTTTACTAGGATAATTATGATTGTAAATATTAAAGAATCGGACTGGACGATTCAACCAGTCGGACTGTCCCTAGACACAAAAAAAAAAAAAAAATCCGACCTGCAAAAACCATGCACTATGGTAATAGTAGTAGTCCAGAATGACAGAGAGAGAAAGAGGAAGTGGGTCCCATTCACATGGGTCTAATGAGATTCTATTCTTGATCCAAGTAAAACAAGAACAACGTTTAAACCGGCCTACAGCTGTTTCTTGTCTTTTCATAATTTCGTGGCTGATTGCAAGTACGAAAGGGACAAAAAAACTACACAAAAATTTATGAATTAGTTTCGTTTCCTCCGTGTATAATCCCAATAGGATCAGAAACAACCAGCTTTGCCTCTCTTTTCACTTAAATTTAATATACCATATACAAAAATAAAAAAATCCCGCCATTTATAAGTCATGAATAAAATGCAATTCATCCCAAACTCGATGAAAAAACACCCTATGCCTGCTCTGGTCCATGGTTATCAAACATGTGGTTTGTTAACTCAATATTTTATTGTAATACAAATGAAATCTTATATTAATAACTGGAGGTAGTAATTTTAATATCAAGTTTGGACTCACCTAACAAATTAGTAAGTAGAAAAGCTTAAATAGAAAGACCAACTTAAATGATGTTACATGCCTTTGGCCATGTTTGGTATCCAAGGATTCTGAAAAAGAATGGAAAAGGAATTGGAAAAGTATTCTTTACACAAGCAAGTTTGGTACAATAATTGAATAAACATTACCTTAAATCTCAATTCCAACAAATTAGCCACAACCCAATTCCACATTCTTGCCACTTTACCTTCACCCTCTAGATCACTGTATTTCTACGTTTTCTTGTTCTTGTGACTTTTCCCTGAAATGTTTGCAATTTCTGGGTTATGACTTAAGAATTTCTCCTTTGAAATCAATGGTGGGTGGGATTTGGTGGGTTTCAAAACTGTGGCCACTACTAATTCAATTCTACTTTTTATTCTGATTCCAATTCGAATCCTTTCAAGGTAGCAATATTTATTATATATTGTTGCCTACAAATTAATAGAGTCATTTCTAAAACTTTTCATTTAGCCATATAGTATATCCATACTTGTTAAAGTGTACTATATATATTCAATTATAATTCTAATATTTATGACTTGAATCAGTATGTGCTACCAACGAAGGGTCAAACACCAGAAGTAGCCGATGATCAACATCTCTTTTCATTAATCAAGGAAGAGGAGAAAAACTGCGACATTGATATGCCATACCATCAAGAAAAAGATTATGATAATGAAGAGGAAACATGTTTTGGTAAGTTAATTGATGAGATCCTACTCTACCAGAAGGAGCAAGAATCTTCTTCACACAAGTACAATGTTGTTGGAGGCTCATCGTCAAATACAGAAGAACTTTACAGTACTAATAATGCATCACAAGAGGTTTCATCACTGCCCAAAATAGAGAACTGGTGAAGGAAAATTATTATTAGGTCAAGTAATGGACCCCGCATCCTCCTTCCAAGGTGGCGACTTAGATGGTTTCTTTGATGGCCTTGACATGTCTCAATTTGGATGTAACGTTAGCTTTCTTCTTGATGATCGCTCACTTTGCAAATGACTTGATATAGTTAATAGAAAGCACTTCAATTTGTACTTTTCGTTTCTATATAGAACAGATTTCATGTAATTATTTTGCTTAATTATTGCACGATAGAAATCACGAATATCTTATATTATATATATATATATATATATATATATATATATATATGTCATCTCTAAGTCAATAAGGACTTTAATGTGGTGGGTGCTTCATGATCCATTTTGGTACCAACAAATTAGTAAATTGTATATAGAGATACTCTTCAAAGTATATTGGCATGCCCTAATATGACAGAATGGTTCAAGATGGTGTAGGTGTATATATCCGTTTCACAAATATAACAATCTATAATCAAATTAATGCCCAACAGCAAAATAATAAATCTTAAATAACTAAAACTGGGGTATAGAAAATCAATCACCTAGCTACTTATTTATGAAATTGTCACTAGTCACACTTTATACACAGTAGCAACTAGAGTAGAAAGGCCACGGTAAGGGGAAAAAACATATTTTGCACTAGTGTGCTTGGATTAACTACTAAACGTTTAACCATTGCATTATATTCTTCTGAAAAGGTTCTAATCGATTATGAGATGAAGAATTACTGGGGAAATGGAAAATGTATGATTGAGTTCGCTTACTCTTTTTACTTGAGTATTGAGTAAAATTAGAATAGGATAAGTTTCAGGAGCTTTTGTCAAGTATATAAAAAGGGTATGATTGAGTATGAGAGGATTATCAAGTAGAAGAAGATGAAATTTGTGAGAATGTAAAAATTAATCTATCAACTTGAGGCATTTCTTTCCTTAACTTCAATAGGTTTCTATTATCTCTTGAATTATTTAGAAATAGAAATGCAAAACGAGTTTCTCTCCTGTTTTTTTATAAGTATATATTTTATAATTAAATAAGTGTAAATTCTGAGATATATTTGATTAAATTTATTAATATTTTATACTTATTTAATTGTCTTTTATATATGTTTCTCTCTTTTAATTAATTATAGGATAAAAGGATATTTTGATATAAATTCTACGTATATCTTAATTTATTTTGCAGGGGATATTATAATATTCAATTGAGAATAAAATATCAATATAATATATCTATATTATAAGATAATCGATAAAAAAAAGATAAATCAATATATTGTGATAGAGACGTACGCAAGGAGGCAATATATACCTATATATATGCTAGGAGTAGCAAGAGGGAAGTGTTCTATTTTCCTAGTTGGTGATGACAAGGCAAGAGTTTTGATGAAGGGAAATTTGGAGATGCAGAAAATCAATAGCGCGGATGGAAATTCGGCATTGAGGTTTTGTTTCTCCTTTCCTTTATCTTTATTTTGTTTTTTTATTTTGTCTTTGGTTAGCTATTATTTTAGTCATGACAATGTCCATTTTAAGTAGCTAAACCTTTGGTTTTGGATTATTTAGTTTGATTATGGATTAGTGGATGATAATTTTTGTCGCTAATTGCTTTAATATTATATTTGTTGATTTAATTGTGTGCTTGATTATCCTGAATAAGAAGAATCTGATTGGGATTATTTTGGGGTTCTAAATGAGCCTAGACGTAGGAAATTTAGACTAGACCTTCAATTGAATCGTGTAGGATTAGGTTTTTGGATGTAGGATATATATATATATATACCTATCGGCTCTATATAGTCTCATTAGACTTGCACTTAAATTAATCCAATTAAGTACTAATTGCCTAAGACATTAGGGATTAACATAGTTGGAATGCCTTTTAGTGGATCAAAAGACACTCTTAGGTAAATAAGAGACATGGACTAGCAAATATAACTTTAAATGCAATTAAGGGTAGAAATTAAACACTAAAAAGTAATCAAGGCTATAATAATCCAAGTCACCACTTAAGATTTAGAATCATCCTTATCCTTAGTTATAATTATAGTTAGATTTACTTTTCTTTCTTTTTTTGTTAGCTTTTATTTCTTCTTTCTATTCAAATTGTGTTGATTCAACTTAAGCAAAAGTGTAAAGTTATTGCTCAACTGCATTGTTGGTAGCAAGTTCTCATGGGAATGATATCTTATTCACTCTTTATTACTTGATACGGCCTGTGCACTTACGGAGTTTTAAGTTATCTATTTTGCCCCTATCAAGTTTTTGGCGTTATTGCCGGGGACTTGTGTGCCACAATTGTCTTTGGTTGGAATTGATTGAGCATTGGTAGTTTAAGTTTGAGTTGGTACATATCTTGTTTCTTTTCTTTTTTAGCAAAAAAATAAAACAAATGGATTTCACATGGCAACCACTGGTCTTAATATTGAGAAAGAGATGAATTATTTGTCTTGAACACAATATGAACTAATTGGTTTTATAAATTCTATGAATGAATATAGGCAATATAAAAGGAGCATAAATGATAGTTATATTCCATATATTGATTCTTCTCAATTTGTTTACATGTCTTGTGCTTATTGTGGAGGGAGTCATTTTATGAGCGTTGTTCATATAGTATGTAAGACCCCCGCCTTACATACCCCTTAACACCGATATTAACCAGAGTAGCAACGCACAGTTCAATGGGCACACAGGAATATCATGAATATACTGATAATATATACATGATTACAGAAATTCCCTATAGGGTTCATACATAATAATTACAAATAATGTAGCCACACAGGGCTACTAGGGTGTCTAAACCCGTTTAATGAAACTCAAGCATTCTTCCACCTTAGTTCCACTACATCATTTCTCTGCATGCAGCCCTCTTTTTTGTTATCAGCACGCCTCTTATGATCACCTGTCTAAATGATTAGTTGGGGAGGGTGAGATTCGAGATAATCTCAGTAGCAAACAGTATCAATATGCATTCAAGATAAGTACTTAATGCATGACATTCTTGCATCACAAGAACTCATGCTAACACAATGATATATCTGCGTGCTTAATGTTTTAGACAACATACTTATGGCCATAGCATAAATAGAAACAGAGCTTCAATCATTCATATATATTTCACATAATCAAGAAAAGCAATCACATACATCAATACACAAGCACAAATATCAAATACATGAAGGAGAGGTAAGTTCACTACCTTAATCGCCCTTCCCTGATCCTCAGCTTGTTCCACTATCTGTCCAATCTTATATCAGGCTTGGGCTATTGCCAAGTCCTAAAATTCCAAATGTACAAGAATTGAGTCAAGACCCATTCTTGTATAGTATAAATGCTTTTAAATTCATTCTGTTGGTTATCTTTATCTAAAACTGCAAAATTACCAAAATGTCCCTGAGGACCCAGTCTAAGTCCCTTTTTATCCGGTCTAACTGTACTTTTCCAAAAAATCATGAACTAGGCTAGTCCTACACATTTTTACATATAGAATCTATTTTTTACCTTGGTTTTCATAAAATCACTGCCAATGACAATTTTGCCCTTGACAGGCCCTACTTAGGGTTTTAGGGGTGTTTTTGTCATTTCACTTTCTAGGGCTCTTCTCACAACATGATCAACATCAACCCTATACAATTTTCCTTCCTAAACACAATGGAACCATTAGATTTGTGAAATTCCAGCTCCTATCCCTATTTCTTGAGCTGGCCGAAACTTTAGAGAAAAAAGGGAAATTATGGTTTTCTTGAATCAACCCTTAAAGCTCCTTCCTTTTCCCTCTTAATCATTTGTTTCTTGAACACTAATTAAATATGATTTGAGGAAATTTGGGCAACATGACCTCTTAGGGTTTGAGCGTCCCATATCATAAAATCAAGCCACAACAAGCCAATCAACCAACTAAAACGCTAACAACAAGCATAAATAATCAAGAGATAACAAATTCTCAAGCTTACATTGCTTCTCTTGACTTTCTCTAGCTTGGCCGTGCACTTCCTCTCTCTTTTCCCTTAATTTTCTTCTTGCCCTACATGATTTCAATAAGGATATGAAGATTAGAGAGAGTTTCCAAGCATTTAGAAGCAAGAACACACAAATTTTACTACTAACTTACCTTGTTTCTCCTCCTTGATCTCTCTTGCTTCCTTCTTGTTCTAATTTCTTCATGGCAACTCTCTCTCTCTCTCTCTCTCTCTCTCTCTCTCTTTTGTTTTGGACGAAATTATGGCCATTTAGGGGTGTCATATGGCTTCTTCAAGAAGCCTCTTCCACCTCCTTGAAATATTATCATTTTATTGTAATTTTGGCACATGATTTTTGCCCTTTCTTCTTCTCCAAGTCTTTCTCTTTCTTTTGTTCTTATTCGGCCAAAAATAATGGCCTTTAGAATAGTTCAAATGGCTTCTTGAACAAGCCAAATTTCCATCTCCTTAAATAAATATTATTTTATTATAATTTTTTGCACATGTCACCATTATTTTATCCCCTCTTTTTCCACTTGGCTTGTAATGCTTCCACATGTCATCCTTGGTGTCAAAATCTCATTTCCTCTTCCTCTTTTATCTCTTGCCTTAATTGGCAAATTACCATTTTGCTACTACATTTTTGTAGAAATTCAAGTACATCACAATTCACCATTTTTATTCCATTAAATATAAGGAATTTTAGTGACCAAAATTCAGGATGTTACATAGTACAACTAGTCATTATGTGAGAGATGATTTTGCTAGGAACCAAACTTGTTTTGACCATTTATTTTGTCCTAGTCAAAGTTTTGAGAACAAAAGTTTTGAGATCCACATGTCAAGTATTGTTCTAGTGAAATTACACCTTCTTTCTACTCTTATCCACATATTGAAGAACACACCATTGAGTATAAGAAAAAAAATCTAATTTAGAAAGATTATTTGAGGAGTGTGTGGAAGCATCAGAGAGATTTAGTAGAGAGCAAAAGGAACTTGTCACTAGAGTTGAGTCAAGTGTCCAAAATATTGGGGTATATGTGATTCAAATTGTTTCAACCATTGGGACTATGAAGCGAGATAATTCCTTAAACTTGATGACTACTTCTTGTGTTGATAATGATTATTGTGAGAAAGTTGAAGATGTGGAATTGCATATGGATAATGTAGAAGGTGACTCTGAGCTTGAAATTGATGTAGATGAGAATATTGCGTGTCTATAAGAGGTTCCGGTTGTAGAGCCTGAGGTTTGCGATTTTGATGATCAAATGGATAGGGATGTCACAATAGTTGTTATGTATGATTCTTCTATAGATGTTTTGACTCTTCCTGATGAGAGTCAAGTAGATTTTGTTGGATGCTCTAAATTTTTGAAAATACCTATATCTATTTGTACTTAAGTGCATGTTGCGCCTTCTTTGAATTCAATAATGCTAGTACTTTGAAATTGTCTATGATTGAGGAAGTATAGGTAATTAACATGAATGAGCATCTTTTTGGTTTGAAATCTTGTTAATTCAAAAGAAATGAAGACAAGGTGATTGTGGTGTTTGATACTCATGATTAGATAATTGTGTTGAGAAGTCTGGCTGAAGACTTTAGATTTAGCACTTATTGGAAGGCAACCCAATATAATGAATTTTTGCTTTCAATTATTATTCTTTTTCTTTTTTGCCATCTCCGCCTCAAATTTCTCTCTAACACCCCTCTCAAGTTTCATTGTAAGAAAGTTAAAGCATCATTGAATGTACTAGAGGAAGAATTTTATATCAGAATTAGAGAACTAAACCAGGGGAGTACTAGTTCCTTTCCCTCTTTATTGATTTTTGCAACATTGAGGACAATGTTTAATTTAAATGTGAGGGAGAGATATGATTTTTTTGTGCTTGTACTTTTATGCAATTGAAAAGGTTTTTTTTTTTTTTTTGCAAGATTTTCATAATTGAAATTTTTGCATTGCTTATGATTGAACTTAACTTTGAGCCTTCCCCATCTTAGAAAATGTTGTTTGGAAAAAAAATTAAAATAGAAAAGAATGTTTCAATTAAGCCTCTAAACCTTAATCTTTTGTATAAATCTGGATATTGACTATGAGAATAGGGTTAGTTTGTAATATGGTCAACAAACTATTAGTTTATGAATATTTCGCCACTTAATTTCTTTATAAATTTGATGATGAACCTTGTTGTCCAAGCAAAGCTTCTACTTAGGGAAATGACTAAGGTGGAAATAAAGCAAACAAAAAAAAGCAAAAAGCAAGAGAGAGAGAGAGAGAGAGAGAGACAACTCCAATGGCTTCTCTAGACCTAATTTAGTAACTGAGGCACTTTATCACCAATGTTAGCATTTACGTCAAACAGTAAAGTCAAAAAGGGCCATGAATTGGGCTAAAAGCTCTTGAGGTATCTGTTGGAGTAACTAAGTAACTGATGTTGTATCACCCATGTGCAGGGTTGCGCAAAAAGGGGACCTACAACAACCCAAGATGAAAAACAAATAGAGAAAAAGAAGGAAAAAAAATATAATGAATAAATTTTTTACTTGAAGATCCTTATTAAATTAAATGAAAAGCTTGGTTAAGTGAGACATTTGAGCCTTTCTAGAGGATTTATGTAACTTAATATTGCTTTACTAATCTTAATGTTACACTTATTACTTGTTGATTCTTTGATCATAGAGATGTTAATGGATTATTACAATTGTTTAATGTCCTTGGCTTAGTGACCCATTCTTATAAGACATTAAATTGAATAGAATTCGATAGCATAATCTAAGGTAGTGGTGTGCTCCTCTTTGTTTACGAATTTCATAAGCAATGTTCTTCTTATTTAGATAATGAATTTTCTCTCTTTTGCTTGAGGACAAGCAAATATTTAAGTGTGAGGGAGTTTGATAAGTATATATTTTATAATTAAATAAGTGTAGATTCTGAGATATATTTGATTAAATTTATTAATATTTTATACTTATTTAATTATCCTTTATATATTTTTCTATCTTTTAATTAACTATAGTATAAAAGGATATTTTTATATAAAATATACTTATATCTTAATTTATTTTGCAAGGGATATTATAAGATTCAAGTGAGAATAAAATATCAATATAATATATCTATATTATAAGATAATCAATAAAAAGATAAAGATAAATCAAGATAGTGTGATAGAGACGCATGTAAGGAGGCAATATATACCTATATATATGCTAGGAGTAGCAAGAGGGAGGTGTTCTATTTTCCTGGTTGGTGAAGGCAAGGCAAGAGTTTTGATGAAGGGAGATTAAAGTTTGGAGATACAGAAGAGTGACAGCACGGATGGAAATTCAGCATTGAGTTTTTTTTCTCCTTTCCTTTATCTTCTTTATTTTGTTTTTTATTTTATCTTTGGCTAGCTATTATTTAAGTCATGACAATGTCCATTTTAGTAGCTAAACCTTTGGCTTTGGATTATTTAGTTTGATTATGGATTAGTGGATGATAATTTTTGTTGCTGATTGCTTTAATATTATATTTATTGATTTAATTATGTGCTAGATTATCCTGAAACAAGAGGAATCTAATTGGGATTATTTTGGTGTCCTAAAGGAGCCTGGACGTAGGAAATTTAGACTAGACCTTCAATTGAATCATGTAGGATTAGGTTTTCGGATTTAATTTGCTTGTAGGATAGATATATACCTACCGGCCCTACATAGTCTCATTATGCTTGAACTTAAATTAATCCAATTAAGTACTAATCGCCTAAGACATTAGGGATTAACATAGTTGGAATGCCTTTTAGTGGATCGAAAGACACACCTAGGTAAATAAGAGACATGAACTAGCAAATATAACTTTAAATGCAATTAAGGGTAGAAATTAGACACTAAGAAGTAATAAAGGCTATAATAATCCAAGTCACCACTTAAGATTTAGAATCATCCTTATCCTTAGTCATAATTATAGTTAGATTTACTTTTCTTTCTTTTTTTAGTTAGCTTTTATTCCTACTTTCTATTCAAATTGTGTTAATTCCACTTAAGCAAAAGTGTAAAGTCATTATTCAACTACATTGTTGGTACTAAGTCCTCATGGGAACGATATCTTATTCACTCTTTATTACTTGATACGGCCCGCGCACTTGTGGAGTTTTAGGCTCTATATTTTGCTCCTATCATTTTTTTTATTTAATTATAAAAGGCAACATCAAAAAGCCTCAGAGTTAGCATTGTATTCAACAAAAACAATGGTTTATGCCTTGTGGATAAGCTATTAAAATCAGCTTATTTTGAATTATGATTTTGACCAATGGGGTAATAATGCCTGTCATAAAAGCACAAAGAATCAAAAGACCCATCTATGGATATGTGTGTGATTATAATTTTCACTTTTGTTAATTTATATTTATCTTATATTTTCACACGCAATTGTATAAGTGTCGTGTGTGTGAGAGAGAAGAAAACTTAAGTCATGTTGATTATATCCATCATGTCAAGCTCGCATGTGAACTTACAAACACACACCCATTTTAACAACTAACAATAGTAAAATAACAAATGTCCACATAAAAATTTATAAATTATAATTGAGATTATAAGAGCTTCTACAAAAATTTATGAGTGTTCATAGGTAAATATTTACAAGTGTTCTACCGAAGAAGAAGTGATAGAAAAGAGACATAGAGACCAGACTATACATGACTACAATCACCATAAGAAGAAGATAGACATAACAAGGGTTCTATGGAAGATAAACCAATCCAGCTCCCTAAATCTTTTGAGGTAGTTCAGAATGTATAATAACACTTCGACATGAAATGTAAATGCACCAACAACCTGTTTCCAATGAGCACCATATATATATAGTTCTTATTATCTTGATCAGATCTGTACCCTCCAAATACAATTTCAAAGTTCTATATTTAAATTAATTAATTAATTTTTTAAATGAAAAAATCATTTTTTTTAAAAAATTGACAATTAAGAGATTATTTTTATTTTAGATTATGTATTGCATTAAAATTATTTTTAAGAAGAAATGCAAAAGATAGGCTAACATAATTTAATTTGGATTGTCCATATTTTAATGCTCATCATCTTTAGTGACCACTGAAACTAAATCCCAACAATAAAATTAGGCTAACATACTTTTATCTGGGTAATTCTCATAGGTAACCGCAACACATTGAATTGGACCGCTTCACCCCTTAGCTTGACTGATCTTCCGAAATATAGACAGATCACTCGGAGGAGCCGGATCTCCATCTCTAGAACAGAAAGAAGGGAAAGCGATCCAATGCCAAAGCAAAATTGCTCCTGATCTGATCTTAGGCCCAGTCAAAGAAGATTGCTTAGGTCAAAACATGCATAGAAGCCTAGTTTAACTCAAATTCAGATTAGCCAGCATCAATATCCAAATACTAAATGCTTTGTCACCAAACAATGAGTTGGGGCTCACAATGCCATTATTAGAAGTTTGACTTTTTGGTGATTTTAACTCTATAACGTTTAATTCTAAGGAGAAGTTGGTGTTGGCAGAAACACCCTTATAAGCCCTTTTGCAGTGACCTTGACCCTACATGTAGGGCATTTTCCTTGTGCTTTTATTGCAGCCTTGATGCAACTCTTACAGAATATATGACCACACTTTGTTGACACTTCTTCCACAAGTGGTTCCATACATATTGGACAGGTAAAGACATGCTCCTTTGGAGGTTCGGCTGACTTTCTATCTTTCTCCTGCTTCAAGAAAATGTAATAATCAAAATATCATTCTTACCTGATCATTCTATTCTGCAGCTTGGTACAATTTATTCATTTTCTAAACTTTGTTTTGTTTCGCAGACAGATTATGCATCTTAAATTAATACATATATTCCATAAGCTCCTCTAGAGTTTGTATTCAACAAAACTTATCCTTGGCCTATTTAGTCTCTATATAGTCAACACTTCTATTAGCTCATGTGAGCAATGTATATCTGATATTAAAATAATGGCAATTTTACAAATAACCATTGAGGACAAATGTATATACTTCTTAATAATAAAAGGAAAACAAGGACAAAAACAAAATGACAAAACTTGACATAGAAGGTAGTATCTTTAGTCATTAC
This sequence comes from Inga laurina, assembly GCA_963855925.1. Taxonomy (NCBI): domain Eukaryota; kingdom Viridiplantae; phylum Streptophyta; class Magnoliopsida; order Fabales; family Fabaceae; genus Inga; species Inga laurina. The sequence goes on along the minus strand of OY979701.1, from coordinate 49,641,783 downwards.
GAAGAAAATCAAATCATGTTGTGATGTTAAGATCAGATGAACTGTTTATATCCATAGCTTCAATGATTTTTTTTTTTTTTTTTTGAGCAAATCGTAGCATCAATAATATTATAATGGTAACAAAAGTATAACATATACTACCTCCAGTTCTTAATATGAAAGTTAATTAACTAATTTGATTAAGGACATGAAATAAATTAGTTAATTATAACAAATGTGACATGATCTCTTTAAAATAATACTGTATAACATTAAATTATATATCAGTTTATCAATTAGATATATTAGTTTGGAAAAAATTGATAAATATATGAGACAAAAGGGATTGAGATATTATGTTTAGGTCCAAATCTAACACCCCAATTAACTAGTTCTTATAATTAAGGGCCAGAGGGAGCTAATATATCTGGCTTATTCTGTGTGGTTTTGAAAAGGAATGATTTAATTTCTTTCTTACTAAGCACCACTATAAACTAACCCACTCAAAAGGTTCCCCCCCCCCCCCAAATTTTTACATTAAAAAAGAGTTTCATATTACCGAATAAAATTATCAAGAAGATAACAGCAACCTGCTAAGAGAAGAAAGAATTTGAATTGCAACGCTAAACAACAAAAACATCTAGAGTTCTAACTCAAAATTATCTCCCATATTGGTTACAATAAGTAAAAGGGACACAACGCAAGTTCACGAACATCTCAGTTAGAGGAATCTATAACACACAATGAAGATTCCAGCAAATAGCATCCACGTGAAGGCAAAAAAAAAATGTAAATAGCATCCCACGTATTAGAATATATAAACCTCACAGCTAATAGTTAATTAAAAGACAAATTAAGAATGCATGAGCTAAGGGTGAGTTCTAGCGAATTGGCTTTAAATTATTTTAGTGTAGTGGACAATAATCCTCAATATAATCATAGAGTTGAAAAACAAAACTAAAAAGGGGGAAAAAGTAAGATGGGGATTGTACAGTGCAGGAAAAAGGGGGGGGGGAATTAAAATAGAAATAAAGGAATGAAAAAAAAAACATGGTAAAAATTTCAATAAAAAAGAAGAGAAAAAGTATTGGACGTCTGTGGCATCTGAGATATTGAGGCCTCTTGTGTAATAAGCATTCCTTAAGCATAATATACAAAAGAATAAATATTATTTTCAGATTACCTCAATTCGATCACTCAAGAAATAAGTCAATTCCAATATTTTTTGGTTTAATGCCTCATGGAGTCAAATTCTCATTAGTACATGTAAAGTAAATCACACCAATCTTCTGATTTAATTTTCATACAAGGGACGCCTCTTTAAATTATATTTCTGATAGTAAGAGTATTGATGAATGATGCAAGGGATGAGAGGACTCAGGACGGGTGTGTGCAGTTCTTAAACATAGTTAATACAAACAATCATTTAAGAAAATATGTTAAGTTTTTGAAAAAATATCAAATATATATTAATACAATGTTAGTCCAACATAAAAAGATTACAGAAATATAAAACATGTAAGATGACTTCACAAGCTAAACACCAACTAACAAGAAAATATCCAAGAATAAACTTCAAAGCTTCAGACACAACTATTACAACCACTCTAACTAACAGCCGAATTGAAAGGATACAACAATCAATAACCAGCGGCCAAGATAGAAACCATGACGAGCCAGAAACACAAAGTTAATGATCCATCAGCAGGACATGAACAAAGAATAGAACTTCTCCTGAAAGATCCTCGTACCGAAATGTTGGTTGATGAAAGATTCATCAATAAGAAGTTGATGAAAAAGCTTATACCACTAACTTATCAAAAGAGAAAAAATATGTTAATTGGTACATACAAGAAATAGGTCAATTTATGTTTATTTTCTCATGAAGTCAAATTTTTATCAATATGAGGGAATAACCCCTAGCCTCTAATTTTCCTAAAAAGAACACCACCATGGTATAAATACCCTCTTTAACTTCTATATATTATGTTGGTATAAATGCCCTCCTTAATTTCCCAAAAATATTTTTCTTCATCAAAGACTTAGTATTATGAGTCTCACATTGGAGAGCTTCACATGGAAATGAAGTTTAAGAGTTCAAGGGGTTCTTCTACTCAATAGACTAGTATTATAGGATGATTGAACTTTCTTTTTGTACTTGGGCTCGTTTCACCTTGCTTCTTTTTTCATATTTCTACAAAGTAGTTGAAGCCTTTATACACATAACTTCCAACATCTTGCAGGATAAAGCTCATCCAATTACCAATCACAGCAATAATAATAACCATACAGGTCAACAAGCTCAATTATCTCGCAACTCATCAATAAATCAAAAGAAGTAATGAATTAAGAAAACAAAGTCATAGGATGGAAATGAAGTATGACATAATTCAAAAATATTCTAATACCTGAGAACTAGCACTGCCTTCAAATCCTATGTGTGGATCAGAATTAAAAATTGTTGGGTTGAAATAGTCTGTTCTGCGATTGTTCGGAGGACATTCAACTGCCCGTCTCACATAATCTGCAAAATTATCGTGTACAAGAAAATATCAAGGGGATATAATGGTAATAAGCAACAATTTCCTTATGACAAGCACAATTTTAGAGCTTCACAACTGAACAAGCAAATCTAAAAGACTACATGTACTCCCTCTAGTTCTAAACAAACGAGTTAGATAACTAGTTTATAGACATTAAAAAAATTAGTTATTATTTATAAAAATTGTGGTGATGAAAAATCTCCTAAATACATGTAGTCAATAGGGAGATTTTAGACCAAAAAAAAGTGAGTAAATATGAGAGTCAAAGTTGATTGAAGTTTTACATTTATAACCAAAACAAACTCCTCTATTAGCTCTTACTGGAAGGAGTACTCTTCCCAGTCCTTAATAATAGATATATTTACCTAATTTGATTAAATTAAAGAAGTTAGTTAAGCTAGTTTATATTACATGTATTTTCTAAAACATCCTAATCATCTTTCTTAATTTCCTCATTCCTTCTCTTCCTTAATTATTGTTGAGGAAGCATCAATAGGGGTAAATTAAGAAAATAGTGAAAAATATGAAAACTATGTTTTATATTTAGGACTAAGATCAACTCTCTAAATATGTTTTATATTAAGAATCAGAGGGAGTATTACTGAACTGATAACATGGACCAAATATCATCCATATACAGATATCACATCCTGGAATTTCCTATTTTGTCAGCGATTTAATTACATAAAACATTGCAAACTTGAAGTATTGGGTGTGTCATCAACAAACGAGTACTCATGAGAGTTGTATCTAAAGTTTTAATTAAGAAAAAATATGCAAAAGAAAAATATCAGCACCCATTAGATGTTTAAACAAAATGTTCATGAAGAAGCTTCTAAACAAAGTACAAGAAGACAGAGTGATCAAATACAATATGTTACCTAATAAGTCCACATCAACTATAGTGCTCCCACGATGCCTTCTTGAATTGTTTTTAGCCTAAATTGATGAACAAGAAGCACTTGAATAAGGTAATTAGCTCGAAACTCAAATATAGAATGACAACATCATCAAATTACCCAAGAGATATAGATGTGTGTGTATCTGTAAAATACCTCAAGAAAATCACTTTGTGTAGCTAAAATAACATCATCATCAAAAGCCTCCAAATCAATAGGTTGATGAACAAATTGAGTCGTCTCCTGCTCCAGAATCACTTCAGGTGGAGCCCTATTAAGATCAATAGCCTCCCTTCGTTGTTGACTTCTTGTAGAATGAGTGCTCATCTCACTACAAAAAAACAGCATATTACCCACGGAAATTACCCATAGAATTCCATTTCTGAAATAAAATTACTGACGGATTAGGGACGAAAACAGAATTACTAACGGATCATCGACAGAATTTTTTCCATCTCTAAATAGACGGGGCAAATTGATTTACCGACGGAATTTTTATTCAGTCGGAAATTACCGACACATTACCCACGGAAAAAATTCCGTAGGTAATTACCAACGGAATTTACCCACGAAAAAATTCCTTGGGTAATTACCGACGGAATTTACCCACGGAAAATTTTCCGTCGGTAATCACCCACATAATTTTTCCGTGGATAATCCGTCGGTAATTTAATATTATTTTTTTAAAAAAAAATCCACGTAATGATCTTAAAAGAGGCCACGTGGATAATAACCAAAACCTTCATAAGCCAACCAACCCAGTTGATAAATTCAAGCCTACATGCGTGTTCTTTAGCTAAAATCGTTGATTTCAAGCATTTTAGACCATTAAATCCATCGCAGCGATTAAAAAAATTGCTAAACAATAACAAAAAGCAAATAAATATGAACAAGTAAGGCTCTTCTTTCAGCATCGATGTTCAGAAATTAAGATAAAAAACTACAAACCAAAAAAAAAAAAAAACAAAATGAAATCACCATCTACATGAAAAACTTAGCTTCTTGGATATCGATATCTTGAACAAAAACGAAGATGGAGAAAGGAAATTCAAAACTCGTAGCAAGAAAACGAACCTTCAATCGGAACTCCGAGTGGCAAAATGGGATGAAATATCAAACTTCACAACCATTCAACTGTGATAGAGAGAGTGAGAGAGAGCTTCTTTCGTAGTTGAATGCCTTCTTAAATAAGGAGAATGAATGAGATAGTGCTGCGTAATAACGTTATTTTCTTTTTTCCTTTAAAAATTAATGTTTCAAAATTTTAGTTTCATTGACCACAATATTTTTAAGAATTAATATGGATATCCTTGGCCCTATAAAGGTATGAATTAATATGGATATGTAATTTTGGGAAATTGCTGAATTCGTAAAATATCATCTAAAAGGCATACACTAATACAGATATCTAATTTTGAGGAATCAGTGGATAATAATACATGATTTTGAAATTAATTTATATATTAATATTTTAATTAGAATTTACTTATTATAATTTTTGAAGATTTTTTTGTAAGCTAATTGAATTCTAATAATTATATATCATTACAACAATCATTTATTATACCAAGCATATACATATTATCCTTTGATTTCAGACTTTTCTTTAGAATTCCTTTTGGAAATCTAATTCAGAGCATAAATTCACCAGGAAACAAAAATCTCATTTCAAAAATTAGATATCAGTATTGATTATTAATTTATACGTACGTTTCCTAGTAGATTTTATACTTTCTTTTTTTAAATATTAATAAATTGTATTCCTTTCTGGTTAAGATCAATTATGGATAATCATATGAATCGTTAATTCCATTATTTAATTTTAATTTTTCACCAAGTGACTTTTTTATGTTTATTAAATCAAATATTTAAAGGAAAATTTGAATATTAGATTTTTTTTTCCTGCTTTATCTATATACAAACTCTACTTTTTATATTATGGGGAAAAAAATTTCTATGTTTATAATACTTTCTATATTACTGGAAAAATTTATTGTCATTAATGTTTTTAAAGTTAACCTTAAATTTCATGTTTTTATTATATTTACCACTTCGGCTATTCAGATCTATTTGGGATTTTCTTCTGCTATTAATTCCAATTTTCATCAATTTGGAATCTTTCTTTTTTTTCTTCATTAAAAAAAAAAGGAATCTTTCTTATTTTTGCTCTTATTTTTTTAAAAATATTAATATACTGATCAGTGACTGGCAGAGGTGCATTTATACTCCTAGGGATAGTAATAAATCAAACCAATCATCCATCTTCTTTTTAAAAAAATATTAATTGAACTTACCGTATTTAACAAGTAACAAGTAACGATGGCCAAAAAAAAAAGTAACGTACATATATTTACCAGTGTTGATTTTTTTGTTTGTAACAAGGTAGGCGTTAACTGTAGAATAATATTATGTGTTATTTATATTTGTACATATATTAGGGACATTTGTGTAATTACATAGTGGTTAGTTGCTGTCCCAACTTGGGACGTACTGCCTATAAATAGAAGGCAGGATATGTTGTAAGATGATGATTTTGTGGTATAGAATAATAATGTGTATTATTCATTTTGGGCCTGTGCGTTTTCATCATGGCATCAGAGCCCATGTTTTTTTGCCTGACCCGATCCATCTTCATTTCACCACCGTGTTTTGCCTGACCCGATCCATCTTCATTTCACCACCGTGTTTTGCCTGACCCGATCCATCTTCATTTCACCACTGTGTTAGGGCAAATGATCAATGAGGATCTATCGGCATCTTTGGTTATTGAAATCGTCGTCTCGCTTCCACGACCGTCCTAGGGCAAATGCTCGATGAGGATCTGTCCGCGTTTTTGGCTGTCGATATCGTCGTCTCCTCGCTGAAGATAGGCGTTTCTTGGAGACCAGCGTCCTGTGTTTGTTTTGGCCGAAGATCGACGTTCGTTTCTTGGTCTTCTCGGTGAAAGATCGGCCTCAATATTGGTCTTCTTGGTGAAAGATCGACCTCAATTCGTTTCTTGGTTTTCTCGGTGACAGATCTACAATCGGCCTCCCTGTTCTCTCGTCTCCGATCGGTGTTCTGATTATCACCGCAGACTGAATTCCGGTACTCTTCATCTTTTACCGCTGCATACTCTGTTCTTGCTTGGTCAACCAGTGTCTTCCGCTGCTCTCTCTCTTCATCATTTTCTGTGCATTACTTCTCCACGTTCTTGGTGATGGCAGAAACACCGAGTGAAAATTTAGATTTCCAACATCCTCTGTATTTGCATCCTAGTGACACTCTTGCGGTCACTCTAGTATCCCAGCCATTAGTCAGATCTCAGAATTACTCTATCTGGAGTAGAGCTATGAGGATTGCACTCCATGCTAAGAACAAATTAGGATTTGTGGACGGATCTTGCAGGAGTGAGGATCAGAAACCACAACTCCAATGTCAATGGGATCGGTGCAACAGTGTTGTCATGTCCTGGCTGATTAACTCAGTTGATAAGGAAATCGCCACTGGTCTGGTATTTTCTCAGCACGCTTACCTTGTCTGGCTTGATCTTAAAGAGAGGTTTGATGTAGTGGATGGTGCGAAAGCCTTTTCTTTGTATCGATCCATTAATTCACTCACTCAAGGTACTCTTAGCGTATCTGGGTACTACACTAAGCTCAAAGAGCTGTGGGATGAACATGCAGCTTTGGTCCCCATTCCCAACTGCCAGTGCAGTTCTTCCAAAGATTATGATAAAACTGTCCAAGAGCAGAAATTATTTCAGTTTCTAATGGGTTTAAATGAAGGATTTCACCAAGTTCGCAGTCAAATACTGCTCATGAACCCGCTGCCAACATCGAATCAAGCTTGTTCAATGATTGTGCAAGAAGAGACCCAACGAAATATGTCCTTTAGACCACAGTTTACTCCTACTGATGGGACAATTATGGCCTCCAATACCTCTCGAGGAGGAAGAGGCCGTGGAAGAGATGGCAGAGGCCGTGGAAGAGGTCGCTCCCAAGAGGGATGTACTCATTGTGGAAGAAAAGGGCATCAGAAAGAGACTTGCTATCAGCTTATTGGATTTCCTCCAGGATTTCAGTCTTCTCGATTCACCAAAGAGCGAGAAGACCAAGCAAATCCTACTGTTAATGAGTCTGCAGCAAAAGTCGGGACTGATCATGGTGCTACGGCTTCTCAAGGGACTCTTTTCACTCCAGCTCAGTATAGACAAATTCTAGACATGCTTAAGAGGGATTCCGACCCCACAGAGGCTGCTGTGAGTGTGCAAGCTGCTAATCCAGGTTTGCCTGTACACACAAATTCTGAATGGATTTTAGACTCAGGGGCTAGCTGTCACATAGTTAGCAAATTAACATATTTAGACACTTACAAGTTGTATGAAGGTCAACCTAAATGGGTAAGGGTACCTAGTGGGGATCGGATTCGGATTACACACATAGGAGATGTTAAACTTACTAATTCTGTTACTTTGAAAAATGTCTTTTATGCTAAAGAATTCTGTTACAATTTAATATCTATTGCTAAACTTGCCTTGGACAGCATGTATATGGTTTTGTTCTTTCCTGATTTTTGTGTTATGCAGGACATGTTCAGTGGGATGATAAGAGGGACTGGTAGGCTCACTAGAGGATTATACCTTCTGAAAAGAACATATAAATCTGAGAATGTGTATGCTGCTAATAGAGAACATGATATTGTAAACACTAGGAAGGAATGTCTTTGGCATTGTAGGATGGGGCATGCCCCAATGAAAGTTTTGAAACATTTAGATGATTTGAGAATTAGTGATTGTAACTTTGACAATGATAAATGTGAGATATGCATTCAAGGGAAACATACTCGTCTATCTTTTACTCCTAGTACTTCTGTCTCTCACTATTGTTTTCAGCTTGTGCATTCTGATGTTTGGGGGCCATATAGGACACCCACACATCATGGACATCGATATTTTCTCACATTAGTGGACGATTATTCTCGTAGCACATGGATTTTTTTGATGCATTATAAATCTGAGGTTCCCAGCCTCTTGAAAACCTTCATATCTTTTGTCTCTAATCAGTTTTCTGTTGTGATTAAAGCTATCCAATCAGATAATGGAACAGAATTTGTTAATCAAGAGGTCAAACTGTTTCTTGAGGAAAAGGGGATTGTTCATCAAAAATCTTGCCCCTTTACCCCTCAACAAAACGGAGTGGTTGAACGGAAGCACCGACACCTCTTAAATGTAGCTAGAAGTATTATGCTTCATTCTAACCTTCCCATTAAGTTTTGGGGGGAAGCCATTAGAGCTGCGGCTTATCTAATTAATAGGACTCCTTCCAAAACTTTAGGGTATACTACACCTTATGAATTGTTGTATGGAAAACCCCCGTCCTTAGACCATTTAAGAGTGTTTGGTTGTCTAGCATTTGCTGTGAATATTAATTGTGCTGACAAGTTTCAGCCAAGGGCTGAACCTTGTGTTTTTCTAGGGTACCCAACCACTCAGAAGGGATATCTGTTATACAGCATCAGCACCAAGTCTTTGATTGTTACTAGGCATGCTACTTTCATTGAGAATAAGTTCCCTTTTTATGATATGGATTCTGTGCATCCAGGGGGAGTAGGTAAGGAAAAAGTAGTCGATCCCTTTGTTATCTGTCATAATGCACATCCCTTTGGGGTATTTGATAGTAGTACACGTGTACACAGCCATAGGAATCAAGATGATCCACCTAGTCCCCTGCGTAGAGAGGTAAATGATTATATTCCTGAAAATACAGATTCTATTAATAGAGAAGTGAGTGATCATATTCCTGCAGATACAGATCCTATTCGGCCTCTAACTGATAGACCTATTAGGAGTAGACATGCACCCACATGGACTAAGGATTATGAATGTGATTATTTACCTTCCTCTAGTCGCCAAAACCCAAGTAGTAATGATGATAATTTGCGAAATGATGCTGGCTTGCTTGATTCTATTGTTTTTGATGATTTATCTGATTCATGTAAATGTTTTCTGTCTGCCATTGATAAAGAAATTGAACCAGAAACCTATGAGCAAGCCTCAAAAGATCCTAGGTGGGTGGAGGCCATGAATAATGAGATTAAAGCCTTAGAGGCAAACAAAACCTGGACTATAGTGAATTTACCTAAGGGAAAGAAACCAATAGGTTGCAAATGGGTGTTTAAGGCTAAGTATAAGGCAGATGGCATGTTAGAAAAATTCAAGGCAAGGTTAGTTGCCAAAGGATATAATCAAAAGGAAGGGATAGATTTTTATGAGACTTTTTCTCCCGTAGTTAAAATAGTAACTATTAGGACTGTCTTGAAAATTGCTGTCATTAATAATTGGGTTATACATCAAATGGATGTAGATAACTCCTTTTTGCAGGGAGATTTACATGAGGAGGTCTACATAACCATACCTCAGGGTTTTGATAAAGATGGAGCACAAAATAAGGTTTGCAAGCTTATAAAATCTTTATATGGTTTAAAACAAGCATCTAGACAATGGAATGAGAAATTAACTCAATCTTTAATAAAAGGTGGTTTTCAACAAAGTAAACACGACTATGCACTTTTTCAAAGGCAAACTAAAGATGATTTGGTATTTGTGCTTGCTTATGTAGATGATTTAATGATTACAGGTAGTAGCTTGAAAGCTATTAATGATGTAAAGCAGTTCCTTCATAGCCAATTTAAAATTAAAGACTTGGGAACTTTGAAATATTTTCTTGGGTTGGAAATTTTAAGATCTAAGTGTGGAATCATTCTTAATCAGAGGAAATACACTACAGAATTAATTGATCAGACAGGTATGGACAAGTCTGAAACAGTGCTGACTCCTATGGAGCAAAATCTCAAGTTGACGACAGCTCCAACTAAGAAGGATCGCTATGTGGAGGATCCTGGAATGTACAGAAGATTAGTAGGTAAATTGCTCTATTTGACTTTGACAAGGCCTGATATCTCTTTTACTGTGCAGACATTAAGCCAATTTATGCAAGAACCTAAGGAGTCACACCTGAAAGCTGCGCTAAGACTAATCAAGTACTTGAAAGACAACCCAGGACGTGGGATATACATCTCAGCCGGGAATTCTTTAAAAGTAGAATGTTATTGTGATTCTGATCATGCTGCTTGTGCTGACACCAGACGATCAGTAACGGGTTTCCTAGTAAAGCTAGGAGGGTCGCTGATATGTTGGAAGTCTAAGAAACAAACTATTGTATCCATTTCTTCAGCAGAAGCAGAGTACAGAGCATTAAGAATGGCCACAGCAGAGCTGACTTGGATAGTAGGGCTGTTAAAAGAATTAAAAGTTCCGAATGTGGAACTAGTCAAAGTTTTCTGTGATAGTAAGTCTGCAATTCACATTGCCACAAATCCAGTGTTTCACGAACGTACAAAGCATATAGAGATAGACTGTCATTTTGTAAGGGAAAAATTGCTGGCAGGAATGATTATGTTTGAGTATGTAAAATCTGGTGAACAACTTGCAGATTTGCTTACTAAAGCTCTAGGAGGTCCACAACATGAGTATCTCCTTGGCAAGTTGGGAACATGTGGTTATAGGGTTCCCAACTTGAGGGGGAGTGTAGAATAATATTATGTGTTATTTATATTTGTACATATATTAGGGACATTTGTGTAATTACATAGTGGTTAGTTGCTGTCCCAACTTGGGACGTACTGCCTATAAATAGAAGGCAGGATATGTTGTAAGATGATGATTTTGTGGTATAGAATAATAATGTGTATTATTCATTTTGGGCCTGTGCGTTTTCATCATTAACTATTTTGGCCAAATAACTATTTTATTTTTATTATTGGATTTTTAGCCAAACTTTAATGGCTACGTTAAACGAATAATTCTATAAAAAAAATTTTAACGAATCCTAGGTTCATTTGTTTAGGTTTAAATATGCATCAATTCTTGTTGTAAGTGTTTTTTTATTATTAATGACAACCTAAAAATTTTGAAATTTATTCATGTACGTGAAATTTTATTATCTAATGCTATTTTTTTTTCCTTTTTCTTACCAAATTAGCTCTGTTAATTTTATTACTGATTCAATTAAAATATTTTAATAAATTTGAAGTCAGATCTATAAATGCATGAGAACTCTTATTTTGTGCATAATTTTCATAATAAAAAATCATGCATAAAATGTAATTTAAAATAATAACTACTAGTAGTTTTTTAATGTATGTGCGTATGTATGTAATTGATTGACTCAAAATTATAAATGGAGGTGAAATTTGTTGGCAAAAAAATGGAGGAAAATTTTTTGAATGAAAGATTTAAATATTAGAGAAAGCGGGGCAGGGTACGTACCCATCTCAATAATAATATTAAATGTGAAAAAATAGACCAAAAACACCTAAAAAATTAAGGGGAAACGTTTCTACATAAAACATGTTGGAGAAAATTTTTTTTTTTAAAAAACAAAGATAAGACCATAGCATAACACAATAATCTGAACTTAGAGTTCTGAGATGCGTGGTATATATCCATGATACAGTGGTTAATTATTTTCAAGGTATTTACAGAAGCAGAGAAGATGAGGACTTTAACTCTATATTTTCTTCGGTGTCTGCTCTTCCTATAAGCCAATTAAATAACAATCAAGTCAATGAGCTCTTTGTCCCATTTTCTTTGGAAGATGTTGATCGGGCTACAAGAGAAATATTTTTCAGATTTGAAAGATGAGATTTGATTGGATTTTGATCAGTTTTGGCACTCTAGATCGGTTCCTCATATCCAAAACAGTACTTATATTGTTGGCAAAATCTCAGGAAACGACAAGATATTGTTCGAGTCATGCCCATGAACAATGTTCGAACGTGTAAAAATTTTGTGTATACCTGGAATCTGAATGACTCGTTGCAATACCCACATGAAATTGGAGTGCCGATGTGAATTCTGATTACATTGCACAGCAAATTCACCATAGACAGAAGAAAAATGAGAGAACAAGTTTCAGAGAAAGAGAATAGATGTATAGCTTATGTATATCATATCAATTAACCCTTAAACCTTGTGCAATTACACATATATAGGGTTCCACGTGCCTCTTCCTCAATTAATGTCCCCTTTCCTCAACATAAATAATGTATAGGTTTAACATATCACAAATTGGAATAATTGGGGAATACCATAGTTATACACCAAACATTTCTATTATTTGCATTTTAATTCGTGAACCTCATATGTTAATTCATGAACCATCTCTTCATTTTAAAAACATTTCTATAAGATCATAACTTTTCAAAACACATTTCTTCATTTTAAAAATATTCCAACAATATTAGAGAGATTCTTTCTTTGACACTCCTGTACACAATATTTACAGCATATATTACTATGATTCAGAAGGGTAATTAGGTGGCTCAATCAAGGAATGATTTTTTCCCAATTAGTTTGGTATAATGTTAATATTTCCAAGACTTTGTACAACCGCCTTCAAGGAGTACTTGTTTTACCAGTTCAGAATACTTTCTTAAGGGGTAGCCTCATCTCTGATAATGTTTTCAACACAGCGAAGATTCTTCAAAAATTGAAGTCCATTAGATAGGGAAAACAGGGTTGGTGTGCTATTAATAAGTTGAATATCCCGAAAGCTTATGACAAGATGTCGAGGAATTTTCTATGGCCAAGTTTTAATTAGAATGGGATTTCCTCAGGTTTGGGTTGAGTGGTTGACTTTTTTGCTTCTCTACTGTTTAGTACCAAGCGCTTATCAATTGATCTCCTTCACATATCATTAAACCTTCATGTGGTCTGAGAGACAGAGACACGGAGATCATTGACTATCCCTTTATTTTAAAAATGTATATAGATCTCCTTTAAAATTAAAATACATGTTACAGAAACCTCCTTTATATATTTGAGATTTCATTTTCACTCACCTAACTATTAGTTGACCATTAAGTTTGACTATTAAACATCTACTTTGACCAAAATACCCCCTCTTTTAACAAATGAATAAATATTTATATTTGCCTAAAAATAATTTTTTATGAAACAAAAAATAATTCTAATACATATATGTTGACAATTTGCAATATATTATAAAATTTATTGGTTTTTATTATATTATAAAATTTTAAATTTTTATCATATTTATTGAAACTTATTTATTTAGTATTCTTTTAAATGACTAAAAATGTAACACCCCTATTTCTCTCAAGTCAGATGAGTTATATACATAATGAATTCGAACCACTAAATTGGGTTTGGTCTTGGGGAGAAAATACTTTCAAAAATAGTTGAAAACTTAACCCAAACATAGGGTTTGAACCTGTATGTAAATGAATGAGCTTTTCTGAAAAATTTAAAACTTTTTAAAACTGTTATTCAGTGGTTCAAACTTTTCATTATAGCTCATCAATCCTTCAACTTAATTTGATATTATCAAAGTTATACTATGCTCTTTCCTGAGTCTACCGTTGTTAAGTTATGGGCTCGAATCATTCAAATGCATGTTCCTGTTTCATTATTTAAGCATAGTATACTATGGCTATCCCTTCTATGCATGCACATACTATTACTATGTGTACTATTTTCACTATGTACATCTTCTATGTTCTTGTATATACATATATATACAAAACTTGTAGCCACATTAGGCTACCAAAAGTCCTAAAAATAAGTAAATAGATTATATAAAATATCAACAAAATAAACTAATCCTGCTCACCACCTTCTTAGTTATTGGCGATAATTACTCCCTTTCTATTGAGCTGCTTGCCTTAACTATATGTCATTTAATGGAAAGGGGTGAGATTCTTGTGGATCTCAATAGTAACAGTAAACCATCATAATATATGCAAGTTCACAAATAATGCAAAACAAACCATCAAACAATAAGCCTTTAGCAATCAAAATGCAACACAATCAGCAATCACGAAACATACCGGTCCTATGCAACACAGCTGGTATATCAAGTCTTACAGCCCAGGGACACTACCCATGCAAAATGCACATCAGGACTTACAACTTTGGAACACACCGGTCCAATACAACACATATTGCATATCAGGTCTTACAACCTAGGGACACTGCTCATGCAAAATGAACATTGGGACTTATAGCGTCGAGACACACCAGCCCAATAACCACTCTAAATGCATATAAGGTCTTATCATGCAAAATGCACATCGGGACTTACAGCATCAGGACACAGGCCAATAATCAAACCATATATTCATGAAAAGAATATAATCAATGGTACAAACAAACATGCAGAACAACTATATATAATATATGAGAGAAATAGTTACTAGCTACTTGTTGACCTTTCCTACAATTTACCTTGACCAAAAATCCTTTCCAATTCGCTTTATCTTCGAGCTCGGGCAGATATCAAATCCTATAATTTTGAAATCCATATATATATGGGTCATTACTCATTCCAATCTTATTAACATAATTAAAATTATGTTATTCTTGACCCTCTCATAACTCTTATCCTTTATTCTAATTAGTTGGTTATATTTGATAATCTTTTGTACTTAGATATTTGTGTATCTCATTAAGACATAATGAATGTCTGTTTCCCTATAATTTTGTCACTCAATTTAATAAAGTTAGCCCCTCAACTTATCCCATAACTCTTTGACCATCATTAACTTTAATTCCCTAAAAATGTGATCAATTGTTCACCAAAAAAAAAATGTGATCAACTTTCAAACGTAACCAATTTTTCCTCTACTTTTTAAGGAAATTTGAAATATCATAAGTAAGGAACTCCAAATGAGGTGGTTCAAGTTCTTATGTAAAGATCTTTCAATCCTCTACAAAGAAAAAATAATGTCTGATATTAAATCATGGACCACTTCTCAATTTCAACGTGCATACTCACTGTCCCATTGGTGAGTCAGAATATTCCAAACTTCCTACCCAAATTTTAAAAATTTATAACTTATAATATACACATCCAATTTTTGTGTTTTAGTACTTAATCTAAATCTATACAAGTCTATTTTAAAGAAAAAATAATCACATTAACAAATTAAAAAAATAATCTCTTGTAACTTGCATATTTACTTACTACCTAAAATCTGGAAAATAAAATGTTTCCAGTTTTCTGTCTGTAACCCCCTCCGTAATTATATCCGAAATACAACATTAGAGTGAAATAGAGACCAATAATAATTAAAATTCATTTACAATCCCCATCCTTAAGATAGGGTTTTCACAAATACATTTCACAAACACTTTAATCTGGTCTCACATTCACATTTTGAATACCATTACATTGCAAAGATAATTAACATTCATAATATATCAGAGTGCATAATAACAATCCCGGCAATTCCGGGTTCATATCTTCACTAAAGGTTCATAGGGTAATACGCCCATTACAATTCCTCAATGGGGATTACACAAATTCCATTCCAAATATATATCCAAATACACCTCCATAACATATACAACCAAATATCCATTCTAACATATACAACTCTAAATACATCCAAATCAACTACCATTATCCCAAATAGCAATGATAACCACTACCAAGTCCAAATGCCCATAAGGGATTCTCGCCGCCCCCAGTTGCTTGCTCCTTCCTCGCGTTACTTGTCCTGCCTAAAATATTGGTAGGGGAGGGTGAGATTCTAGAGAATCCCAGTAGGAAGCAGATACCAATATGCATGCAAGATAAGTTTTTAATGCATGACATGCTTGCATCACAATAACTCGTGTTCACATAATGATATATCCGCATGCTCAATGTTTCAACGACATACTCATGGCCATAGCATAATAGAAACAGAGCTTCAATCATTCATATATGTTTCACATAATCAAGCAAAGCAATAACATGCATCAATACACAAACACAAATATCAATACATGTAGGAGAGGTAAGTTCCCTACCTTTATTTTTTCCACGTATGCTCCAGCGTCGGCTACTCACGATCCGAGCGGATATCAAACCATGATCAAGGCGAATACCCAACCCTATAACCAAATCAAGAACATAGGGTCATTCTCTTTTCCAAATTCTCACTTTCATAACACTTAGATTTGGTTATCATAATTGACCCTTAAGAGGCCACAAATGCCTCTAATAAAAGCCCTAAAAGATCAGGAAACAATAGGTTAGAGATCTCCTTTCGAAAACTCAAAGTGCTGGAACACAGGGGTTGGCCGCGGCCAGCCACCCATGGGCTGCGTCCAGAATCAGGTTAGAAAGGTTTGGGCCGCGGCCAAGAAATTCCCTGATTCTTGGCTGAACTTCCAAAATTCATAACTAATTCTAGAAAAATCAAAACGAGGTGATTCTAAAGCCAAATGAAAGGTACTTAAGTCCTCTTTATAGGAAAAATATGTACCATTACTGGAAATCACCACAAAATTCCAGCATGACACAAAACTCCATACTGCCCCAAAACAGAGTTCAGTTTCAATCCCAAACTTTGGACAACCATATATCACAGAATACTAAACAAAATGACACAAAATATATATCCATTTTGAAGCTTGGGATGTGAACTTTAAGACTGGAAAGTTTCACAATTTTCTGAAATCATTTGGTCATTCAAAACGTCCACACAAATAAACTGCCCAGAACAGAGTTCCAAGGGACAGATTTTCCAATTTTCTACCAAAGTGTCCCATGACTCCAAAATTAACAATCAAGCCTATTCCCACATAAATTTTCACAAGGAACACAATGGTAACCTCAAAATGACCAAAATCACAACCCATCAACATGCCCTATTTTGCCCAGTGCATAAAAACCAACACAAAGTGGCCAAACTTCACATTTAAGCTTCAATTCAATTCAATTCATTCAAAACACTAAACAAGGCACCATTTCCATAACAACAACATACCATACTCCCCAAGACCCTAAATCACGAAAATTAGGGCTAAAATTCCAGAAATTCAAGGCCTAACCAATGGCCACAAAACTTATATGAAATTGAAGCTTTCATTTACCTCAACAACTTTTCCAAAGGCACTTCATGATTCTCCAACTTATACATTTTCGTGATTCCTCAAATCACCACCAATGGAGAAACTACAACCATATGATGAAAGCTCTTAGCTCAAAGAACAATATTAATGAAGAGCATTTTGGCATTTGAGGCCATTTGTTTACCTCAAAATCCAGCTTTTCCTTTCTCTCTCTTGGCCAACAATGGAGGACGAAAAATATGGAGAGAGGAGAGAGATATGAGAGGTTGAGTGATGGGGAAGATGAAAGAAATGATAATCATACTCCCTCCCATCAGTTTCAGCGAAAAGAGAGGGAAGAAGAGAGAGAAAATACCATATTTTATCCCATTTGACTTTTCTCTCACCCTCTTAATATGTGAGCTTGCCACTTGTCACATTCCCATTAGCTCTTCATACAATAATCCACCAATTAGCTACTCTAATCCCTCCATTAGTCATTTTAATTACACTCCTCATTTTCCTCTTAGCTAGTAATTAATTTCTCCCATTAATTACTAATTTAGAGCCATTCTTTCAATTTTCCCAACAATTATGGCAAAATAATTAATATTGCCACCAAAACACCTAATTATTCCACATAATCATTCACAAGAATTGTAATTAGCCCTTAATTGAAATTTGGTGTGTTACACTGTCAAAGCTTTCAAGAATCATAACTTTCATTTTAGACATCCAATTAACACATTCTAGGACTCATTTTAAATCTTAGAATGTGTACTATTTCCTTACCAAATTTCCAAATAGAGGACACCATTAGCCTTGTCAAAACCACACCTGATTCTGACTGTCTCGCTGATTTTACAAAACTGACACCCTGTCACAAAACCTCAAGAACACCACATATCTCTTCCTAATGTGAGTTCTTCTTGGTCCTATCTTTTAAGATACATGTTTAACTCTCTAAACCTCAAAGAAACCAAACCAAACTCACCCAAAAAACTCAAACTTTAACCATGGGATACTCATGCATGCAACACTCTGTTTTCGGTTTGGGAAGATCAAGAAGAAAAATGGACTTGCAACCTCAAATTCATAGCTTAAACCTCCAGAAATTTGACACCTTTAAACCCTTAACGCATGCTCTGTTTTGGAGCTTAGTTTACAGAACCAAAAGACCCCAAAAGCTCACCTCAAATTCGACATGCAAGAGCTTCTCTCACACTTTTATGGTGACAGGAACCTTAGCAACCATTAAGTCCTCAAAACATCACCAAATCAACTGAAAGAAGTTGGGAAAGGGTAGAAGAGACTCACTTAGACAAGATTCCGAGCTTGTATGTGAGTTTTCCAGCCTCCTTCCTCTTCCTGTTTTTGGCGACTCTCTCGGCTCTCTCTCTCTTTTTCTCTCTTTCTTTTTCTGTTTCCGAAATGTAAATGAGGTGTTGAGGGAGCTGATGATGTGCTTTATTGGGTGTATGTGTCGAATGAGAAAGGGGGGAGTGAATAGAAGGCAGGCTGAGGGTGGTGTTTTATTTAGTGTGAGTGTGTCATGTATGTGAGTGTATATACGGTGTGTGTGTGGGTGGGTATGTGTGTGTGTTTTACCCTGTTAGTCTCACTAACAAGACTTTTCTTTTCCTAATTTTACTAATTTAAAATCTCTTAAATCTCTTAGGTTCCATAATTTGGTTTTATTTTAGTCCAATTCTGATTTTCGGGTCCGTACAGTAAAATTACTAATTTTCCCTCTTTTCTATATTGGTATTGTCTTACCATATAATTTTCATAAATTAATCCTTAATATTTTATAAGTATTTTTTTCCTTAATTAACTTCTTTAAGCTATAAAATAATTTTTTTGAAATTTTCAAGCTAAATTATGACCTCTAACTATTTTTTCTTGAATTTTCGGGAAAATAGGCTTTTAATTCCCATAATTTAACTTCAAAATTATTTATTTCACTTTTGGGAAAATTAAGCCTGTTAATAATTTTCAGCACATTACAAAATGCATATTTCTTTCTTCTTTTTTTTCCACGATGCCATAATTGAAAACATATTTGAAAGGAATGTTTTTATTCACAATTTGTTATTAGTAACGTAAATTTGATAAATTATACCAATTGTATTAATTTAAAATTTTAATTTTTTTTAAATACATTTTTTGCAAAAACATTTATAAATATCACTACAAAAAAAAACAGGAAATTAGTGATGGAATTTCATTTCGTCGCTAATCTGTCACTAATCCTTCACAAATTCTGTCACTAAAATTAGCGACGGAATTTTTCAGTCCCAAAATTAGTGACGGTTTTTCCAACGCTAAATTTTGTCACAAATCCATCTCTAATTTCGTAATTAAAAATTAGCAACAGAAATTAGTGACCGAAAAATTCCGTCACTAATTTCAATCCCTAATTCATCACTAATTTCTGTCAAAAAAATTTTGTGATAGATCTAACGACTAAAATTTTTTGTCACTAATTTATGTCGCTAATCTGTCTCTAATTTTTGTCACTAATAGTTAACTTTTTCAATAATTAGATTCTTTTCATAATTATAAATTTGTTAAATAATTTAAATTTTAAATTTTTATAAAATTATAATATAAATATTAAAATAAATAAATAAAAATTAATAATTCATATTTATTATTGAAATTGGAATTATAATATAATATATTTGAACTTTTAATTATATATTATATACAAATAAAAATAAAAATTTTATAAATACAAAAAAAAAAATAATAAAATGAATAAAAAAATATATTAATAATAAAAATTTAGGTAGAATATTTACATAAAATAAAATAAGAAAAATAAATTGAAATATTTAATAATATATTAAATTTTGTATTTCTATTTTTGTTTGCAAAGCGATATATATATAGAGGTTCTTCTTTATATATATATACATATGATTTTGCATTTAAATTATACAGGTTCTTAAATTTCGTATTTCTATTTTTGTTTGCATTTAAATTAAAATAGAGGGAAGGTTCTTCTAATTAAGACAAACGCAAGAGAGGTTAGAGTATGTTACTCTTTTATCATAGGTGCTAATGTTTTATCATGTATGATATTGAAATAATAGTAGGGTGGTGATTATTAGAAGGGAATATCAATTTCGAGAGGCTCATTTCTAGTTACTCATTTGATGTATGTTGATATGTCATGAGTCTCACATCGGGAAGCATCACAAATATAGTGTGGTTTATAAGTCAAGGGCTCTTCCTTTTAATAGATTAGTATTTGAATGAGAGTAATTGATGACCTCGAAAAAGGCTACCCACAGAATCTCTGACTAGCAAGAGGGCAAATTAAATATTGTGGTGTGGAGCCAAAAGAAATGTTAACATCCCCTATTCCCTCACAAGCTTATTGGCATCAAATATTCTGGGGCATATGTAGATGTTGGGTGGAATAAGAAGAAATTTTGATTATATCGTTGCTAAGATAGAATTAAAATTTGCATCTTGGAAAGGAGCTTTACATTGTCTCAGGTCGGTATCAAATATTCTGGGGCATATGTAGATGTAGGGTGGAATAAGAAGAAATTTTGATTATATCGTTGCTAAGATAGAATTAAAATTTGCATCTTGGAAAGGAGCTTTGCATTGTCTTAGGTTGGCAGTGACTTACATTAATTCAGTGTATGTTATCATCCTATATGGTTTTATCAATTGTCTTATCATCTACTTCCAATGCATTACTGTCATAAAGCTAGATATGGATTATTGCAAATGTTTTTTGGGGTTAGAAAGATTTGAAAAATAACATGCACATGCTCAAGTGGGATCAAAGATCTAATATTGAGTTTATAATTGTAAACCTAGAGAAGGAAATTGTATTCTTAATTCTTTTAATTGTAATGTACAAGTAAGCCTATTTATATAGACATAAGCGTATCTCTCTAATTAATACTAAGATTTGTTTCCTATGATACGTTGTCCTAATTTATTTTGATAGGAACCCTGATTATGTGGGATCTATTCTATCACTCCCCCTTAAGTTGGAGCTTATATACATACCCAACTTGTTACAAAAATACTCAACCTGTGTCCCATTTAAGGCTTTCGTCAGAAGATCTGTCAGTTGATCGTTTGATTGCACATGCCCTATAGATACAACATTCTCTTTGATCTTGTCATGAATAAAATAACATTTGATTTTAATATGTTTTGTACTCTCATGGAACACAGAGTTCGATGTATATGCAATGCTGCCTTATTGTCACAACATAGCTTCGCGGGCAATGCCAATTTCTTTCATGAGCTAAAAGACCCTCACAATTTCTTGTACTGACTAGGACATGGCACTGTATTCTGCTTCTGCACTGGATTTTGACACAACACCTTACTTCTTACTTCTCCAATATATCAAATTTCCTCCAACAAACACACAATAATCTGTAGCAGACCACCTTATAGCTTTTGAACCTACATGATTTGCATCACAAAAGCACTCGATTTTAGTGTGCCCATGATCTGTATAGAGAATGCCATGATCTAGGGAACCTTTCAATTAATGCAAAATATGCTCTAAGGCCTCCCGTTGTGCCACTGTTGGGGATGCCATGTATTGACTAAGTATACTGACCGTGAAAGTTATATCAACACGAGTTACTATCAGATAATTCGGCTTCCCAATAAGTCTTTTATATCTTTCAGGAAATGCAAATGGCTTAAGTTTCTTTGGATCAATCTTCTTTTTCAAGTCATTAGTAAGCTCATCAAACATGCTATCATTAAGATCCAGGAATGGACTCAGAATCATAGGAATACTACTTGGTACAACTCTAAGCTTCCTAGTCTCCTTCAGGAGATTGAGAATATACTTTCTCTGAGTCAGAAGGATACCCTTCTTGCTTCTCATAACCTCAATACCAAGAAAGTACTTCAATAGTCTAAGTCTTTTGCCTAGAAGTGGGAGTTAAGAAAGACTTTAAGTTCTGAGATTCCAGAAGTGCTACTCCTAGTAATCACAATATCATCAATATACACTATCAGAAGAATCATGCCCGCATCTGACTGTTGGTAGAACACAGAGTGATCGTACTTGCTTTAGCTCAATCCAAATTTCTTGACACACTATGAAATCTATCAAACTAGGCATATGGGCTTTGCTTTAGTCCATATAACGACTTCCAAAGATAGCACACACTCCCATGCTCCCCCTGAGTAATGAACCTAGGTGGTTGCTCCATATAGACTTCCTTAAGAAGATCATCATTTAGGAAGGCATTCTTAACATCAAGCTTATGTAAATCCCAACTATAGGTGGCATCCAGAGAGACAAGAAGTCAAACTAAGGTTAACTTAACCACCAGGGAGAAAGTCTCTAAATAATCAATACTATAAGTCTGAGCATAACCTTTGGCAACCAGCCAGGCCTTCAACCGTTCTGGGAACCGTCAACTCTAATCTTAACAACAAACACCCATTTACATCCAATAGTCATCGTCTCAGAAGGAAGATTAACAAGAGTCTAGGTACCGGCCTTTTTTATGTCCATCATTTCTTCTGCCATCACTTTACGCCAACTAGGGTGAGCTAAGGCTTAGTGAAGGCTGGTGGGCGTAGAGATGAAGTCAAGGGTGGCAACAAGGGAAGAGAAAGCAGGGGATAAATTCTTGTGGGACACGAAGAAGGAGATAGAATAGGCATAGTCAGCATGTTATTTTGGAGGGCAATAAGGTCGGGTACCTTTTCGGAGAGCAATGGGCAGGTCATATGATGGTTGCATAGGGTGATTAGGCACTATGGGATCAAAAGTAGGTAAAGCAAGGAGAGGAATGTCAGGGTCTGAGGAATCAGGAGCAGGTGAAACAAGAATAGGTGAATCATGAATGGAATCAGTTGACGAAGTAGTCACTAGGGAAGGCAGAACATAGGCAACTTCATTACTATTGATTATAGCAGGGTCCAAAATAGCTGCATATACTGGTGAGATAGGGACTTGATAGACCAAGACATCATCAGGCTTAGTGACTGTGGTAGAGGACTCAGACAATACCAAGGTCTTGAAGAAAGGAGAGGACTCATGAAAGAACACATTAGTGGACACAAGATAACGACGGAGATAACACTGATAACCTTTCTGGACTCGAGAATAACCAAGAAAGACATATTTCAAGGACTTTGGATTGAGTTTACTAACATTGAGACAAACATCCTGAACAAAGCACACATAGCCAAAAATTTTTGGATCAACAGGAAACAATTTAGTTGAGGGGAATAAATGGGAATATGGAGTGTCACCACTAATAACAGTTGAAGGTATGCAATTAATGAGAAAACATATAGTAGACACGGCATCAGCCCAAAATGGTTTAGGGACACAGGAGTGAAACATGAGAGCTCGAGCAGTTTCTAATAGATGACAATTCTTTCTTTCAGCAACACTATTTTGAGCAGGTGTATCAACATAAGAAGATTGGTGAAGAATGCCATGGCGATGCATATAATCTGTGAATTGGGCGGAAAAGTATTCTTTCACATTATCACTTCAAAGGATTTTCACAGGAGTACCAAACTACGTGCTAATTTCAATACAGAAATTACAAAAATGAGACAACAATTTAGAACGTTGTTTCACTAAGTAAAGCCAAGTTGTTCAAAAATAATCATCAACAAAAGTGACAAAGTATCAAAAACCAGTCTGAGACGCAACTGAACAAGGACCCTAAACATCATAATGAACTAACTCAAAGGGCAACGTAGCCTATTTATTGACTCGAGGTGCCAAATGAACACAATGATATTTGGCAAACTAACATGACTCACAATCTAAAGTAGATACAAAAGAAAACTGAGGATACAACCTCTTTAGGGATAAAAGTAACACATGACCAAGACGACAATGTACTTAAAAAGGGGACGCCCCACTAGAACAAGCTACAGAATATGACAACTGATCATCAAGGATGTAATGTCCACCAGATTCATAACCTCTACCAATAATCTGCTTCATCGAAAGATCCTAAATCAAACAATGATCAGGGAATAGTGAGATGAAATAGCTCAAATGACGAATCAGTTTACTGAGAGACAAAAGATTAAATGTAAGATGAAGGACATTAAGGACATGCAATAACGAAACAGATGAAGTTCATTTAACATTGCCTGATCCAAGTACATGGATAGAGGAACCATTGGTGATGAATATGGATGTTAGGTTGGCATAAGGGGCATACGATGAAAATAAATTATGGTTACTTGTCATGTGGTCAATAGCACTAGAATCGATGACCCACTTCGTGGAAGTAGTAGCAAGACCAAAAGGTGAATTACCTATAGCTAATGCCCTTGCAGATGATGGACCTGAATCAAATTGATCAGGTGTCTTTGCAATATAGGCAAAACTACTCTGATGATCACACTACTATTTATTCTGTAATTTATGATAATTCTGCTTAATATGACCAGGTTCCTTACAATAATTGCAGATAATACTGCCAGAAGTCATGTTTGGAGCACTATTGCCCTGTTTGGAGCCATAATTCTTGTTTTTAAAGGGGTCACGCCCAGCCAAAGCACTAGCATTCAAATCTCTAGGCGGACGAACCAAACTATTAGCACAAAGAACCCGTGACAACATATCTTCAAGAGATGGAAGCTCCTGACTGGACATAATTTGAGAGTAGATAGTCTCATAAGAAGGGTCAAGAGCCTCAAGAAAACTGTTGATAGCCTAAAATTCTAGATTCTTGATATGGGTTTGAAGATCCGCCTACAGAGACATAAGTACCTTTATTTCTTCATACAACAGCGTAAAGTCCAGGAAGAAATCCTTCAAGGGACGACCTTACTACTAAAAGCGATAGAAGCCTTTACGTACTTTATGAATCTGAGTATTATTCCCTTTAGCAGAGAACATAAATTCAAGATAACTCATAATTTCTTTCACAGGGTTATAGTGACTAGAAGATAGAATTTCTGGTTCAATAGAGTTTTGAATTTGAAAAAAAGATTCTAGCATATGCTCTAGACTAAGCCAAACTTTTCTCATCATTACCAAAAGAAGAATCCTAAGTTAAATGGGCTTCCTTCTCAATGCCCAAAATATAAACCCTAATAGTCTTATTCTACTCATTATAGTTTGTCCAGTTCAATTTTGAATCAGTAATTTTAGCAGACATGGGAAGTATAGCAGATGTCTTAGATTCAGTCATTAAAGAGTAACCAAAGAATCACAATAACAGGACAGCAAGCACATGCAAGAGAGTAACCATCAATCAATATAAACACCAAACAGCGAACACAATCGCTAATCACACCAAGTACCAAACTTTCTCAAGTCAAAGGCAAATAATAGTGTCAGAGTAAGGAGAATAAGAAACCCACACCTAAAAACATGAAATTAGAGCATGATAACTAATATGATGAGGGTAATAGACCCACTAGAAAATAAGTTTGAAGAAATGAACAGGACAGATGATCAAAGGTAGGACATTAAGAGACAGGAGAGAACCTATCTCTTACAACCCTAGCCACAAAGACACCACAAGGATGATCAGTCCTTGATACAGTCGAAGTATTCATATGAGAATGCAAGGATGCAAGCAAAGCTCACACAAGAGAAATAAAATTCTCCAAGAACAAAGTTCTTATTCATATAATTATAATCTTCTTCAATATCAAATACAAAAAAAACCGTAGCCTTCATATATAGGCCACAAAAGAACCCTTTAGAACTAAAAACCTAGTCATAAATGCAATAAATGATGCCTTAATGATGATTGATTGTCTTGGTTGACACCATTCAAGCCTAAAAGAATTAGGCATTTACTTATTCTTCAAGACTAAGATATAGCTTAGAGATGTCATTTGTCATGGTTTCCAAGAACAACTTGAATTCTGCAAGTGTTTTTTCTTTACTCATTGTGAACTTGAAATGTTAGTTTGAAGAAAAAAAGTAATAAAGGATCTCACCACTCCACTCACGTGTTTACACTCAACAGTTGCGTTGCACACAAATATAGATTTTAACTTTATGTAACACTCTTGCCTTTTACCACTCAAGCTTACCTCCTATAGTATTCTTGATTGAAACTCAACAAAATCAAGAAACAATGTTAGTATATGGTAATCTTCGTAACCAGAAATTGTAAGAACCAAAGAATGTGAGAAATGAGAGAAATATGTGATGAAAGAAGATGGGAAGGGGGAAAACATGAATAATGATGGAAAGGAAGAAGGGAAATAACAAGGGGAAAAGGGGAAAAAAAGTAAAGCAAATCAAAACAGGAAAGAAGGAAGAATTAGGAAAATAGGAATCTTACCACCCAAGTTTGTAGATTTAAGAAACTTTTTTTTTTTTGTTTTTTGTGACTTGCAATAGAAGCTCTAAAATGAGGAAACTTGCCTCCAATCCTCCAATTTCAAAAACCTTTGGCTCTTGCCTTTTTTTTTTTGGTTGAATTTTTGAATTTTTTTTCTGTTCAGTTTCTTTTTCAAAACAACACCTTTTTTTTCCTTTTTTTTGTACACAATTTTTTTTGTAATTGAAGAACTAACAAAGTCACACAACAAACAGAAAATATATGGGTAGAAGAGGAGAGGAGAGAATGGGAAAACACAAGAAGGAAGGAAAACAAAAGGATAGAACTTGAAATCTAGCAAACCTTAAGCTCTAATGCCACTTGATATGATGAGGGTAACTGACCGGCTAGAAAACAAGTTTGAAGACAAGAACGGGATGGATGATCAAAGGTAGGACCTTAAGAGAACCTATCTCTTACAACCCTAGCCACAAAGACACCACAAGGATGATCAGTCCTTGATACAGTTGAAGTATTCGCATGAGAATACAAGGATGCAAGCAAGCAAAGCTCACACAAGAGAAATAAAATTCTCCAAGAACAAAGTTCTTATCCATATAATTATAATCTTTTTCAATATCAAATACAAAAAAACCACAGCCTTCATATATAGGCCATAAAAGAACCCTCTAGAACTGAAAACCTAGTCATAAATGCAATAAATGATGCCTTAATGATGATTGATTGTCTTGGTTGGCACCATTCAATCCTAAAGGAATTAGGCAATTACTTATTCTTCAAGACTAAGTCAACTACCTAAAAAAAAGGAAACTAATAAAAATGAAAGTAAATCAGATTTGATGCATAAGGACGTCTTTAGATGCTTCTTGAGGTGTCTTAGACGTCACTTATAATCCTCCTCCAAGGCATATGCTTGTTACATGGTATTTTAAGTGAATTCTTCAATCTAGACTGCACATGAGCCTTGTACATCATCTTGTTAGGCTTACTGCTTTATGTTACACCAATTTCATGGATCTTCATGCTTTGCCACGTGCTCAAGCTTCTATGTGTTGTACAATCATGTATATGGGCTTGAATAGGCATAGTTAAGGCCTCATTTGCACCCTCAACATATATACTAATATTATGGACTATTAATGAAGCAAAATCAAGCCTAAATGTTTTCTCCAACCTCTCAAACACTTCACTCTTTTTTGGGATTTTAGTAATTGGGCCGTCAATGTCATGAAGAGGATCTTGGGCTTGCTTAGAATCTTGTTGGATAATAGAGACAACAACTTGTTCATTGTAGATGCCACCTAAGCTGCCATGTAGTACTTTGTCGCTACCTTGGATGCTAACTTTGATGCTTTGTTGGACACCATATAAGACGCCACTTGCACCTCTATCAATAACCCCTAGAAGTAAGTTAGGTGAAATGGATAGCGAAAAATAGTGCCGAAATTACAAAAATAGAGAGAGCCCGAATACCAAAAGAGATAAAAAAGAGACCAAACTTCAGGGGTAGGCCAAAAATCACTTGTCGATCACCATGGAGGAAACCGAAGGTAAAAAGGGCACCACACACGCTCTCATGTGCCACTTGGCGCCGCTGCTTTGTCAGGCACGTGTGCTCCACATGCCACCATGGAGAGCTGCGTTGACGTCCAAATTTGGGGCGTTTGCTTATTGAAGGAAGGGGATTTTGCTGGTATGGTGTGTGTAGGCTATGGAGGAGTGGACAATATAATTTTTAAAATTCACAAAGTTTTTGTTATTTGGGTGATAGGAGAACTCAACGAATTAGAAACAGAATATCAAGCCAGAGAAGCTCTAATACCATGTAAACCTAGAGAAGGAAAATTGTATTTTGAATTCCTTTAATTGTAATGTACAAGTATGCCTATTTATATACACATGAGCATATCTCTCTAATTAATACTAAGACATGTTCTCTATGATACGTTTTCCTAATTTACATTGATATGATCCCTAATTATGTGGGATTTGTTCTAACAACAATCAAATATTGAATTGAATTATCGAGGCTCTACAGTAGAGTTGTTCCAGGGAAAGAACTCAATAAATTTATGTGTTTGGATCATATATACATAATCCCTGTGTGTATATATCAGAGTGGTGAAATGATGCACTCTCTTCACTACTTCATCTCTCTGAAGTGCCAAAATGATTGCTACCAATACTAATAGAATTGTGAACTTTTTTTAGTGTAATATGTGTTTTTCATCTCAGTTTCTGGTGCTTTACTTGATTTTCTCCTCCATTCTTCTTTTTTCAGTATTTATCTTTTGGAACTGTTGTTGATTATGATCTGTCTAGTTTTTATGCTCAAAGTGGGTTAAGGGTTAAGCTTATGTTGCCGGAGTGTCTTTCTCTTTTGTTGTTGGTTGTTTTCGAACATCTTGATAACTGTTGTTTGAGGTGTGGCTTGGTGGGTGCTTCTCCATATGTCACTGTTCTCAGTCGGCTAAAACACCAAGTTTTCACTTTCGGCTTGTGGGTCCATGTTGTGGCCGTGTTTCCCAATTTGACGGTATTTACACTTTAAACAGACAATTGGGCTTTCTTTTGCCGGCTTGGGCTTTGCCATCTGCTCTCTCTTTTTCCCTAGATATGACTCACAATCCGTCGGGCTTTTCTCATCGCCCAACTTCGGACTTGGATCCCACCCCACAATAAGTCGCACGGCGATATGAGAGAAAGAAAAGGGAAGGGCAAATTTTGGGTTGATGAAATTACCACTCTAATCTTAAAAGGAAATTAGATCACTTTTTTTTTTTTTTTGAAGAAATATGATCACCGATGAGATAATGATGTAACGGCCCGTGATGATTTGAGGCACTTGCACTCTGGCCCATTTAAAGGATTTTTAGTTTACATTTTTTTTTTTTCATAATTTCCATTGAAAAACCACACACGAGTAAAAAATCAACAAATTTATAAACTTCATATATCTATATATAGCCTAAAAACAATATAAATATTTAGATTTTAAATTAAGGTGTAAAGTGTAACTTAATCTTTAAGGTGTAACTTGCCAATCGCATGAAAGGTTTTTTTTTTTTTTTGTTATGATTTATTCCAAAAAATATTAAATGCTTATTTTAATTCATTTTTTTGTTGAATTTCGGAATTCATTCACTTACTTATATATAATATAAATTAAATAATTAATCTAATGTGTCTCATCCCAATAATATAAATAATAGATATACATTATTAAATTTAATATGTTTAAATTATCATCATATTTATGATTTAAATAAACATTTAACTCCAAGTATTGGATATGCGAATTTGATCTTAGGGTGGATAAAATTAAAATACTCCCCTACCTTCTCTATGTAAGGAGGTTACGTGAGAATCATCCCAATAGTTGAGCTTTCCGGTTGTCTCTCCTCCCTCTTTCTTATATGGTCTTCTCTCACCCCTTGACCCGTGAGAAAATGGAGAGCAAGTTTTATTAGGAGTTTCAGCAGCAACTAAAGAAAGCTAAGGATGACCCGAGCTGTAGAATGATGGATTCTCAGGATGAAACATTCAAAAAATTAGCTGATAATCTATACTCCATGGAGAAAAAGCATCGAGAGGAAGTCAAGAAATGCATACAAGAAGTGAAACAAGCTGGACTAATGGATTAGTAAGGACTTGTGCGAAGCCGGAACTGAAAATTGAAACTTCCTCTATCTTATTGGCGTTTATTTTTTTCTCCAACTTCATGTGTAAAGAAAATATGACTATTTAGGATAAGTATTCCTCTTTATTTTGTCTAAAGTCTTTGTTAATGTCTTTTTTATAAGACCCTCTTTTCCCCAATCCTCTCTCTTAGAGGATTCCTTTTAGTTGTTGTGCAGGTACATTCAGATTCATAATTAAAATATTTAAGTTTTCAAATATGTAATTCCTCAAAATAAAACAACGAACCTCTTTATGCCCGGCTTGGTTTCCTATTTTAATTTTTATCTGTATTTACCATTTTCGGTTTTATTTAACTATCATTTTCTTTTTATTAGAAAAAGTGTAAGAACAATTGTAATTTATTTACCAATTTACTCTAATTGTAAGAGGTTAATCAGTCTCATAGCTCCGCCAGTGATTGTCAAAACACCAACATTGGCTGGTGTAAGGCGAGGGTGGTTGAGGTTTTCTTAAATAAAAGGAGAAATTGTAAAAACACCAACATTTTAAAATTCCTATTTGTGTTTTAGCATGGATTTGAAAATTTTGGTTATGTTTTTAGAATTTAGAAATTCAAATGATATTTTTTAAGGGATTTATTCAAAAAAAAATAGTTGGTTTGGTGGCTTACTAATCTCCTATGACTTTGTAGTCCATCTAGTTGAACCCAATTCACATCTCTTACCCAAATCACATATAATTCCCCCACTCTTTAATGGGGTTCTTCCTCAAACTTGTTTGATAGAAGTAGGACTGAATCCGTACAGGCTTTGATATGAAACCTTGGGAACAAAACTCTAACTATTGTGCAAAATGCTTAAGGTATTAATTTCAAGCTTTATTGTGCAAAATCTTGAGCTATTACTTTCAAGCTTTATCAGACATTGGCCTAGTGGTCTCGTATGACTTTTTTAACCATTGTGAAAAAAAAACTTGTTTGATGGTTATCCCTTCGTTTCCGAAGTTTGATATCAAAAACAACCTTACTAGTCTCCTGCGACTGTTTGTTCCAGCTAGTTGAACCTGATATGTACCTCCTCCCAAGACCAAAGACTCATCAATGGGTTCAAATCCACTTCCTCATTTTGCAGACCAAAGCAAACTTCTCAACTAGCTCATATACAATTATAGGATCAAGAGTGTATTTGATAGAGTTCAAATGATTATAAGATTTAAGGTAAAAAATGCCTATAAGCGTCAAATTTAAATATTATAATTGGTGGTTAAAAATATAATAATACATATAAATTTTTTTTAATATTATATTTTAATATTTATCTTCTAAAATAGTTTTTTATGGATTTGAATTGTTACTTAATTTTTATCAATGGTTCAAATGCTATTGATGTCGGGAATGTTGTCCAAATTTAAACTTCCATCTTTAAAATTGTTATTTTTTTATCCATAATGATCAGAAAGATATAAATTGTGCTATAGCCCTAAAAAAAAGGCATGAATTATTGTGTAAAAAATTAGATGAAACGGTATGTCTAGAGCCTAACCTAAGCTAGTGGTGGACTGGTCTTTCTAAACAGTCCATGACCTTGATTTGCCTTTTTTTTTTTTTTTTTCTCTTTTCTCTACGTATGAGAGGCATGAATTCAATTTGTTGAACACAATTAAGTCAAATAAAAATACCTATCATAATATAAAACTCATTCTAAAACGTTAAAACATAATCATAAGTTCATAACAACCTCCAATAACAACATTCAACAATATAAGCATCCAAATTACAATCCATATTTTCATTATCATAAATCCATAAAATCCTTCAACAAATAATCAACACGAGTCTAAATTATCATTGTCATAACGCCAACTTAACAAACCTTAGCCTAACAAGTAAACCACATGACAAACAACCAGTAATAACAACAAAAGATTCAGATCTAACTTTCATAATGTTGAATATCAATCAATTTTCTTGCATTGATTTCCTCTACCATCTTACACTTAATTCATCGGACAAAAACAAATTAATTAAAAAAGTAACTAGTATCACTGATAACGTAGGTTGGTCCTATTACAGTTATACCAAGTCCATCCTATTGCAACTTCATAATGTGAAATTGCGAAAAGGATTGTATATTCCTGTCCTCTGTAATTGGGGATATCAATTTCGTATATTCCAGTCCTACGTACATTTTCCCTGTCCCCTATCACAACTTCATAAAATTCCATGCTACAATACTTTTGAATCCATCTTTTTGTAAAACATGAATTATTTAAATATTATTAATTGGATATGAAAAGAGTAAATATTTAATGTACGTAAAATTTCATATTTGGCTCTTCCATTGTATGTAAACTTGAATTTGTCCTTTAATTTTATAAAATACGTTTTTAGTTCTATATTATTTAGTTGCAACATTAATTTTTATTTTAAAAATTGAACTTAATAGGTTAGTATTTGGAAAAAAAACAGTCAACATTTAAAATTTCAATATTTGCATTTTTTTTTTTTTAGGTTAACGGCGCAATATGATGTTAAAAATAAAGGATTGAAAAACAAAACTTTATAAAATTAAGGATACCAAAATGAAGCCTTGTTTAAATGTACCCTTTTCCCTTTAATTTAAAACTATTAAATTAAATGTTTAGAATTTTTTTTGAGTTTTTTAATCAAACAAAAAGATAAATATGATGAAAATAAATTCAAGAAATAATAATTAGAAGTTTGGATAAAACTGAGGAAACCAATTAAAACCAAATCAAGTCATTAAAGGAATCAATGAAAACAAATTTAGCTTAAATGCCAAACAATAAGATTAAATTAAATTCAGAGTTAAAAAATAAGAATAAAAACTTAAGAAACACTATTTATAACAAGTAACTATAAAACCAATTTATATTCTAAATACAGTTAGTCTTGGTTACAAAAGACAGTGCGCCTTCCATTGTTATACAGAAATCTCGGAAAAACACTAGTGATAGAACCGCCTCATCTTCTTATAATCCCAAGCCCTTCCTCATTCCTCCATCAGCAAAGCTTCAAGCAGCAATATAACACAATAATGGACTTGAAACCTCACCTTATTGTTTTCTTGCTATTCTTCTTGGCCATCGCGGCTAACGCTTCGACAGATTCGGAAGAAAACTTTAGCTTAGGTATTGCAGAAGGAAACTCTACTGGAGAAGAAAACGAGGCGACGGGGATGAATATCTCTGAATCCGTAGATTTCCCCAAGTACATAAGCTATGAAGCTCTTAGGGCAAACTCAATTCCATGCAGTTTAAGGGGACGATCATACTATGATTGTCGCAGGAAGACAATAGTCAATCCTTATCGTCGAGGTTGTAGCGCCATTACACAATGTAGAAGATTAACAGATTAACCAATGATCTTATTGCTTAATGACATGCATGGAAGCTCTAATGAAAGTGATAGATCACATGTTCGATGTTGCTTGTATCTTCAAACCCATTTAAATCAAACACGGGATTGGTGTATTATATTGTTTGTATTGTATATAGCGGCTTCACTACAAAAAAACTGATTTTCGGAGACCATTTTCTACCGCGACTCTAAAAAGTCACCATAAAAACTTAACTTTCAGTTGTTGAAAGTTAATCTTTTAGCGGCGACTCTTATTTTTGCGACTTTCAACGATGACATTTATTGTCGTCACAGCGGCGACTTTTCATTGTTGCCACTAAAAGTGACTCTTTCAATGGTGATATTCATTGTCGCTGCCGAAAGTATCAGTTTTCCCGATTATTTTTTATTTTTATAAATATAATATTTAATCTCTAAAAAAAATAAAATAAGGTCATAAGTTTTCATTTTTATAGGTCTTATGTTTAAATTGGTACTTTGATTTAAAATGAATGATGCATCCACAAGTTTATTGTGCGCACATGTGTAGTATATTGTACAATTGTCCAAGTTTTCATGATCCACAGCATATTCGAATTCGCGTGGTAATTCTGAAGTATATTGATATTGACTTACGGTAGACGGTGATTGCTATAAATAGGGGTAAATTAAGAAAATATATATTGACAAATATGAAACTTAATATCTTATATTTAGGATCAAGATCAGCTCTCCAAATATATTTTATATTAAAGATCAGAGGAGTATGAAATTCATTGCACTTTTAGTTTAATAACACATTTAAATCTGTAGTTTAAGGAACAAAAGGAAATATATGTCTACACACACATATAGATTGAGAGGGGGAATTGTGCAGCTTTTCTCCGTTGCTCAATAATATAAACATTTAACCATTATTAATAATGATAACCCTTAGGACAATCATGCATGTGGTTTTTTAAAAACACAAAAGTATAGGTGAACTAGGTTTCTGAACTTGGCCAGGAGCCGGGTACGCTTCCAGACTCAGAGTGCTTACTGGCATTGAAAATGGGATTTAAACCCAAGACACTGAGTTATGAACCATTTCTTGCCAATGCACCAACCTTTATTTACAAAATGATGGTTACTTTTAAGTAATAATATTGTCGCGTCATTTCTTTATATTCATTGAAAGTTCTCTCTCCATTTTTTTTATTATATTTAAATTTGATGTTGAATAACTTAAAATAATGATGTGATTTTAAGCTTTTTTTTAAAATATTTTCGAAACGTTTTTCCAATCCTTAAAATAAGGGTGTGATTTAAATTTCATGTTGAAGAAATTAAAAATGATGTGATTTAAGTTTTTTTTAATATTTTCGAGAGGTTGTTTCCTCTCCTTAAATTTTCTCAAGGATAGCAAAAATCTTCGAACTTGAGAATTCTTGTAGAATTATTTCATTTGAGGACCACCCGTATTCAGATTTTCATTTTTAACAGCAGGGTTGTCAATTTGGGCCCAAAAAACTGAGGCGAAGCTTAAATGGGATGAGCCAAGACGTTTTATGGGCTGGGAATAAAATGACTGGGCCCATCTTGAAGGGAAGAGAAGAGAAACTTCACTCCACACGCACAATTTTGAGGTGAAAAATAGATACACAGCAATATGTTTCCTTATCTCCCTCCACAAGTTTTATATAAATTTTTGAGAAATTTCTTTCATCAATAAAACCAACAATTAAAATATAGAGAAAAATATTCTGACCACCCTCCAGTTTTACCTTAATTACACAGACCTCCTCTCTATTTTGAAAACATACACTTAAGTCCAAACAGTTAACTCCGTTAAGAATATTCTAAAAAGATTCCAAAAATATATTTTTTTAATTAAATTTATTTTTTCTTGCACATTTTGACTAAAGTTGTTTTAAATAATTTAAGATTTTTTTTATCTATTCCTTAATTTCTATTTTTATCTTTACAAGTAGTTACCTGTTTGATGATTTTAGCATTGGTTAATGAAAATATCACAAACGTTGAATATTCAAGCAAGATTTTAAATAAAAATATGCTTGATCAAATGTAATTATAAATATTTGTGGGAAAAATATTAAATTATAAATTTAAATGACACATACAATCTCATACTTATATAGTTTATTATATTTGATAAAAATATGGGTTTAATATATATTTTAAGTCAAAATTAATTTATAATATCAAAATTATTTTTTTAAAAAAATTTAGAAATTTAGAGAATCTAATAGAATAAATTTATGGTTGTATAAATTTTTATTAGCCCCAATATATATATAATTCTAATACTGAAGAAGGTCATTTTGTTTAAAAAAAGTTTAAAAGTCAAACTTAACGGTCAACTAATGGTTTGGGTGGATGGAAATAGAATCTCAAACTATAAGGGAGGTTTGTGTAACATACATTTTAGTTTTAAGGGAGGTTTATATGGGTTTCCAAAATAGAGGGGAGGTCTGTGTAATTAAAGCAAAACATAGGGGAGGTTAGAGTATTTTACTCTTAAAATATATTTTTGGTCAAATGCACTAATAATTACTATTCATTTATTGGTCATTTGTTAACCGAAAGTTGTTATTCTCTTAGTTATTTTTGTCATTAATTCATGATGCACATTACAAATAACTTGTCACTTACTTCCTCATCCTATCTTATTTATAAACAATTCATCCCTATTTAAGAAAAGAGTATATAAAAGAGAATGGATAAAAAGTATAAGAGATAACTCTTAGTATGTATGATAAGTACTCCTTCTGGTCCTTATTATAAGGCACCAACCACTACTTTTCACAAACCAATAAAAGTAGTTAAAAGCATTAAAGTTATCATAAAATTCAAGTAGTTTCCAATATTACCTTAACCAACTACACTAAACTCAAATATCTATTAATTATTACTCTCTCCCACTACCCTTATTAAATATGGGCATACATGGAAAAATAAATTAAATGCTTCTTGGAAACTTGCAAGTGCCTTATAAAAAAGACCAAAAGCACTTGTTAGTTGGTGTCTTATAATAAGGACCAGAAGGAGTAATTATAAATATATGTATTTAATAAGGGTAAAATAGGGAGTACTCCCTCCGGTCCTATTTATAAGCAATTTTCTCTCTCATAGGGCTGATCCCTTTTATAAGCAACTTTCACTTTTTGTCTGAAAATATAAGCTTCTTTTTCCTACCTTACCCTTATTAAATACTCATTCTCTCTCATATTTTATACTCATTCTCTCTCACATCTTATACTCATTATCTCTCATATTTTTTATCTATTCTCTCTTCTATACTCTGTTCATAAATAGGGCATATATGGAAAAAAAAAATATGACATTTTTGATACACTTATTGTTTTTAGCTATCAGTTCGTTTTATGCAATAAAAAAATTGATTATAAATAAAACAGGAAGAAGTCCTAAACTGTTCTTGTCATATGTTTTTTTAAAAAAAAAAAAGGTTGTTATCCGCATCGTTAATTTAGTCCTTTCATATATATTAAAGCTTCATAATTGTCTTATATTATTTTACACTATATTATTAAGAAGTTTTTGTGGCTCAATGTTTGTACCCTTTTGAGAACTAGAAGGTCGGGGGATTAAATTCGATTTTGACAAATCTTCGCTAAAATTTCTCTGGCACTGGTGGCAAGGCTTCGGCGGTCACTACTGGAGTTCTGGTCGCCGATACCAACGATTGCATACGACCAAGAGAGGTGGGATTTTCTTTTTTCTTTTTTCTAACGTGAAGATAGCTAGGTTATTTCATAAAAACTTAATTCTAAAATGGTTCTAAAACCTTCAGTGTCATTTGAGCATTTAGAGTTTATCATATGGATTCTGCATATTTCATAGAGATTTATATATCTTTTTCCCTATTTGTTTTGCCCCCTATTAATGCACTTTTTAATTGTTAACTAATATTTATTTAAAGAATGTAAATGACATTTTAGGAATTCGCCCCATTCATTTTTATAATAAACAATTAATCGAATCACGTTATTTAAAAAATTGGTTAAAATTAGTTGGAGATAATTTAAAAAATATAACTTTTTACCATAAAATAAACACCCTCATTTATATGGAAGGAAAATAATGTGTTTGGAGAAGAGAATGTATGTGAATTAAATACAATGATATAGATAATATACATAATAAAATTAGGGTAAAATAGAAAACCAGCTGAAAAAGTTAAGACAACCTCTAAGTGCCTCTTATAAAAGAAAACATGTTATACTAAAAAATTGACTCTTTTAAAAAGGTAAAAAAGATAATATTATACTAATTTTACAAAAATTTAAATTATTTAGTGATTTTCTTGATTTATATAAAAACAATTTGCGATACTTTTTTTTTTTTTTTGTAAAACCAAGCAAGCATGTTAAAGCCACCTCGGATGATAAATTTACTTAAACTTATTTCAACATAGGAATAAAAAACAAAAGTAAAAGACAAAAAGACATGAAGTGTGGGAGTGTAAATGCCATGTTTTGTGGCTTTAGGAGTTAGGACCATCCCCATGCCTCATCATGACGAGTCCCACTTTCCTTCTCCTTTTCCATTCGGTTCTTTCGGTTTTGGTCTCTGACTCTCTGCTTTCGTTTCAGTCAAAAAGCTTCACTTTCTTTAATCCCCAACATAGACGCAACCAACTATCCCTTCATCATCATTGCGCTCTACGACCCCTCCGTTTCATCACTTGACTTTACATTTAAGCCACTTCACATATCACGTGTTCATTTTTAATTTCAAAATTTGTTAGCTTTAAGAAAATTAAAAAATAATAATTCCATGATTTATTGCAGCGCACCTTCTAAAAGAAATAGACGATATTTATCACAAGTCACCATGTGGGATACGTGAGGTCAAATGTCCCTATTTAAAAGTTTATTTAAATGATGAATTGATTGATTAAATATATTATTTTATTTAAAACGTTAACTTTAACAATAGAAAAGAAATCAAATTTTTATTTTCGTGTTATATAAAATTAATTTTTTTACAGAAGAATAAATACAATAGCAAGTAAGAATTTAATATCCAAGCCAAATTAAAAACATTTAAAAAGAGTTCAAGAAATGGATTCGCAAGAAAATAACATAAATGGCTAATACTTGATTGTTAAAAAAAATCATGAAAAATCTATGTTTAAAAACTTTATTTTGTAAAAAGACTTGATATATTTTTATATACATGAAATACTGATACTTTATACAATTTTATACATACAAAGCATTAATATTCGAATTCAAATCATTCTAACTAATAAAATTTTTAAGTAGGGGTTTTTTATTGATTTTCTCTTCTTTTTATTTAATGAATGTAAAAAATAAAATAAAACAAAAAAATGGAAAAATAAATGAGCATAAGTTGAATCATGTACCCCTATTTAGATGGAGAGAAAATGAGTGAAGAAAGAAAATTAGGGAAGAAAATAGGGGGAAGAAAAAAGCTTTTCATGTTTGGAAAAGGAGGGAAAAGCGGAGATCTCCAAATTTTTTCTCTGCATGTGCAGTGATTTGGGAGAGAAAACACATCATCCCCGCCTACCCTCTTGTATAGGGGTGTTCATCAATTTCCCGTCCCGACCTTCCCGTCCCGATCCCGAGCAAATCGGGACGGAATTTTCCCGTCCCGAAAATTTCGGGATCGGGAATGTAATTTCGGGATCGGGAAAAATTCGGGATCGGGATCGGGATCGGGAATGGGATTTCCCGATCCCGACTTTTTCCCGATCCCGAAAATATATCTATACAAATATATATTTTTTAAAAATATTTAAGAAAATAAGACTAAATGTAAAATAAAATGTGAAAATCCCTAACATCCTTAAGATAATA
Source organism: Inga laurina (assembly GCA_963855925.1). Lineage (NCBI taxonomy): Eukaryota > Viridiplantae > Streptophyta > Magnoliopsida > Fabales > Fabaceae > Inga > Inga laurina. The sequence goes on along the minus strand of OY979701.1, from coordinate 49,602,347 downwards.
TCTATTCTTTTAGTTTATTTAGTTAATTTCATTTATTATTTATCAAATAGTTCTAATTTTTTGTTCTTGTTTTTATTCTTTTTGTAGCTGAATCGACAACTTTAAGTATGTATTGGACTAATTATATATTCATATTAGACTTATTTGATACAATATAATATTAAACAAATTATATATTTATACTAGACTAAAGTAAATACAACAAAAAATTTAATATAAATATTTTTTAAAAAAAAAAAAAAGCAAATCCGGGATCGGGAATTTCCCGATCCCGATCCCAAAATTTCTCGATTTTCGGGATCGGGAAATTTTTGGGATCGGGATCGGGAATGAAAATCATTCCCGAACCCTTCTCGGGATCGGGATCGGGAATGGCATTTCCCGATCCCGATCCCGATCCCGATCCCGAACACCCCTACTAGTCTTGCACCATGCTCTCCCTTCTCCACTCTCAGGGCCTGTTTGGTATGCGGAAGATTTAAAGAAGGAAAGGAACTTTAAGAGGGGAAAGGAAGTTGTAAAGAGTGATGGAAGATGAGTTGAGGGAACATGGATTGTTTGGTAGAAAGAAAATTGTGGGTGGAACTTGAGGGAAAAAAAGAGAAATGCCTATTTTACCCTCAACATAAGTTAATAATTATATATTAATTAAATTTATATTTCAATTCATAAATAAAATAATTAGTAATACAATAATTTAAAAATTAAATAAAATGAATAAATTATAAATTATAATTTAAATAAATAAAAAAATTATTTATGTATTAATGAAATTCGAATTTGTATGGCGGAAATTTTGAAAAGTTCGAATTTATTGATAAAGTTCGAATTTGCAAGACGAGGATTTTGAAAAGTTCGAATTTATTGATAAAGTTCGAACTTGCAAGGCGGAAATTTTGAAAAGTTCGAATTTGATAAGCAAATTTTGTTAAAAAGTTTGAATCTCCCGCCTTTTAATTTAAATATTTTAGGGACATTTTTGTCTTTCAGATCTTCATCCACTGAAGGAACTTAGGATCCCATGAATTTTGATGGGATCTCATCTTCCCATAAATAAGGGAACATTGGTGGGCTCGGGACGAACCCGGGAACTTGAGTTCCCAGGAAGATTGAGCCAAAATTACGTACCAAACAAAGAAACTTATACATGTTCCCTTCTTTTCCCTCATCTTCCGCGCACCAAACAAGCCCTTAATTCTTAGATCGCAAAAAGCTCACCTCCACTCCACCTTTAAATCAGGCTTAATTTCTCAATTTAAATTTAGGTGACATCACTCCTTTTTTTTTTTAACACTTCGAAGAGATGTTGTTGTTTCATAAAAACTTTTGAGGTAAAAATGATCAAAGAAGAAAGCATGGTTATTTTAACAATTTCAAGGGTCATATATGGGGAATCATATTTAGCATAAGGTCTGACATGGAATACATTAATCTGATACTATTAAGATAGGGTAGCATTACTTCTATTTCAACACTCTCAAGGTGATATTGAAATAAAAAAACTTTCGAATATTTATAGCTTTTGCATGAAATCTTTTAAGGATAAAATTGGATCATAATCTTTTTCTTTTTTTTTTTCAGTTTTTGAGGTTGATGGGCTGTTTTGAAATATTAAAAAATAGGAGTGGGTATTTCTGTCCATCACAAAGATATTTTTCCCTTCCCTCCGAAGGAGAGGACGGAAGGGGCTCTACTTTTTCCCACCAATAAAAGACCTAATAAAAAAATTAGATGAAATTATAAGGAATTCATAAAAAAATAATAAGGATTTAATTAAAACTAATGTATAACTACTTGAATTTGCATATTAATTATCCTCATACATTTGTTATCACTCGCGTACGCGCACACATAAAATTTAAAGTGAATGACATGGTTTATACTCTATGAATAATATATCTTTTAAAAAATTAATTCTTTTTATAACCTTGACTTAATTAAAATTTAGTTTTCAAACTCTGACTCGTACAACTTATCATCCTTATAATTTTAAATTAGTTACTAGATTTAGAAAATAAATCTTAAACATCATAAATTAATATTTAATTAAAATTATAAGAATTAAATTGGACCATACAAAAACTCAAACATTATAATTGATCAAAATTATAGAAGTCAAATAATTAATTTTAACCTTTATATATTTTACATAATACATGTGCATCCGTGGAATCCAGATGGATATTCAAAAGTCCTACCAAACTCAATTGGGGTCCCAATTTGAAAAGAAAGTTAAAAAGTTTAATCGGCTGACTGGCAGATTTGTACTTGTGCCGTTCCCACCATTAACGACTCCATTTATTGCTCTCATCTGCACCTTCATACTCTTGTTTGACTTCTTATCTCTGCCATTTTTAAATCTCTTCGTCCCGTCAATTTCCTTCTTAGTGTGTTTGGTTTTTTGACTGGGCAGAAATAAATCTATTTTTGGATAATAAGTTTAAATAAAAACGTGTTATATTTTTATAATATTTGATTTAATTTATTTTAATTGTATCACCGGTAAAATAAGCTATTTATTAAATAAGCTCTTCACTATAGCTTTTCTATTAAGTCACTTATTAAGTAAGTCGAGATAAAACTTCTCTCATATACTTACCTCGTATACCGTAAATCACGATTTATAAGCATTTATTGTCCAAAAATAAATCACTCATCCAAACATAAATCACATTACAAAAACTGACTTTTCTCTTAAATCATTTTTAATAAGTTAGAATCATAATAAGTCATTTTTACTACTGTTATTCCAAACACACACTTCAACGACTACTTTCTCCTCATAAAGAGCAATTTTTGAAAGCGGCTTTCAATGGTGGAACGTACCAAAACAATATTTTTAAAAATTTAATTAATGGTTGAATTGTATTGACAAAGACACTCATTTAATACCTCATTGATCAAATTGGAAGCAAAACAACTCTAGTCAAACTAATCACAATTTCTTTCGCCAACAAATTAATCACAATTAAACTCACATACTTTAATTTTTTTTTCCTTAATACTATTAGCCATATTTGAATATTATTGGTCTAATTGTGGATATTTCCCTAATTTTCATTCGTAATTTTTAAATTTTCAACTTTATTCTAGAGAAATTGAGTTCCTTCTATTTGGCCTAACCATAGTTGGTATTTTAAGTTTTAAATTGAATTTTATTATCTCCCCAATGGCTGATTTGGAAAAGTTGCTTAAAGAAAGCAACTGAAGGTGAAAGTGCTCAACTCAAAAAAAAAAAAAAAAAAAACATTGTTCATAGGAGTACTCATACTTATGGAAGATTGTGATAATGGGAGATTCAAGCATAGGATTTTCCAAGTTACAGATAGAGCATATTGCAAATGTAGCATTCCCCTATTTGGTTATGTAAAAGTGGATGTGGATGGTTCTTTAAATAACCAAAAGCATGTATGTTGCGGAGGTCTAGTCAGAGATGACAAGGGAAGCAGGGTCATGAATTTTCCTACAAAGATTGTTTGAATCTGTGCATATACTTTTAGGGCTTGTCTCAAATTGTTTATCACTAGCATAGGTATATTTATGTAAATTGACACAAAAATCTTTTCATATATCTATCTAATACATCGTAAAGTACAATTAAAAAAATTATTTTTGAAGACTCTAATTATTCCAAACGAACCCTTATGGCCTATTTGATATGATGGAATTGAGGGGCTTGGAAATGGAATTGGAGATTATTTCCATGAAGATGTCTATTTAGTATGATGGAATTGAAAAAAATTCCATTTTCAATTCCATCAAAATTGTTGGTAGGGGTGTTTAAAGTATCCCGGTCTCGGTTGTCCTGGCTTGGTCCCGAACATTTTATCCCTGGAATTTCTCGTCCCGGGCGGAACCGGGATCTAAAAAAACCAAAACCGGGACCAGGATCACACCTTGTGATCTCGGGAATTCCCGATCTCGTTTTTTTTATTTTTTCTTAAAAAATAAGTTATTCTTTTATATTTGTATTTTTTAACCCATAAATTAAGTTATCATTTGATAAAATGTATATCACATATTTAGTTAGAGTTAAATCGTATATATCGTGATACTAATCCTAACTATATAATATATAAAGATAATAACAAAAATGATGAATGTGATAATAATAATAATAATATATTATTATTCTTCAATTTTAGCTAAATTTTTGTGATTTTCTTGACCTTATTAGGTATTAAATAATCACTTCAAACACTAAATTATAAAAAATGTAACTAATATAATTATATTATTAAAACCAAGAATTCCCGATCCCGGTCCCAGGAATTCCCGATTCCGATTATACTAGGAATTTCTCGGGACCGGGAATGAATTTCCAATCTCGGCTACCAGCGGGGACAGGAACCGGGAATGGGTGATCCCGGTCCCGTCCCGGGATTTGAACACCCCTAATTGTTGAATTGAATTTCATGTGATGACCCATGAATTTGTAAACAATTACATGGAATTCTACTTTTACTCTTCTCATTTTTCATCTTCACCTAGAAAACCCAATCTCCATGAACACAACTCACCAATGACAAAAACCCATGGCCGAGCACCAACACAAACTGTGGCCATTATCAGTGAACACAATAATGCAGCCTCTTCATCTTCATCATTGTTCTTCGACGATCACATCCATCACAATTTGGATCTAGGTTCATAATAGTTGAAGTAAAAGAAAATATGAACAAAGCACAATTTCAAATCCGATATATGGTAGAGAATTAAGAGACATCACAAACTTGCAGATTGGCAATGGCAGCAGAACAATGCTTCAAAGGGTTAGATCTCCGATCGACGACGAGCCATCGTCATGCTAGATCTTCGATCTCCTCTCCCTTTGTTTCATCATCTTTCTCTATACCCACGAACTACTCATTTAGTTTATCTTCCTTTAATTCTTCCATTACTTGCACGACATCTTCCTTCTTGGGTTCATGGCTAATGGTTAGCAAAGGTAAGAATTGAGAACAAGGTGATGCCTATTTCAACTATGAGCAAAGAAGCAATTTCAAGAAGGATTTAAAAAAAAAAAAAAAAATTAGAAGGGTATTTTGGTCTTTTTCATATAAAAATTAGGTTTAGTTTCTATAACATATCAAACATACTTTTAAACCCCATTTCCATCTCTTCATTCATTTTCATCTTCATATCCAAATCCATTTCTATATTCATTAAAATCAGTTCCAATGTACCAAATGGACCCTTAATCGATTGTGGCATAACTCATTCTTTGAGAACTGTGATGTGAGATCATTTATATATAAAAGCACGCTGTCTGGCGTGCCCACCTTGCCCAAAAAGCTCATTATACCATATTGTTGCTTATTTTCTCTCATTCTATTTATAAGTCACTTTTAGAATGTTTTGCCATAATTATAAAAAGCCTTGAATCTCCTTAGTTGTATCTTAACGTCACCGTTATTTCATATGTTATAGTTCAAAATCTACACATAAAAAAAATATAATAACATCACTTGATACAGGATAGAAAATACGTTGTCTCTCCACTTTCTAAATAGGACCTCTTGTAAAAATGGGGAGCAGCTTCTCTCCTTTTTCGATTCCCTCCGCTGCCATTCGTTGCCTTCCCTCCTCCAATTGAAGCCTTCCCCATATATTTTCTCAATTATTCAACACCTTGATGTATTTTTTTTTAGTATCAGTCAGTTTCTTAAAATATTTTTTCAAGATCCTAAAATAATTTTTCAGTATTATCCAGTATCCTGATGTATTTTAAAAAATACTATTTAATATCCTGAAGTATTTTTTCAGTACCAGTTAGTTCCCTACAATATTTTTTCAATATCCTAAAATATTTAGTACTATCTAGTATCTTTAAGTATTTTTTTATTGCCAGTCAGTACTCTAAAACATTTTTGGTGCAATATTTTAAAATGTTGCATGCACTGAAAATTAATTCATGTGTACCAAAAATATTTCAAAGTACTGACACTAAAAAAATATTTCAAGATATTGGATAATATTAAAAACTTATTTTAGGACAGTGACTAATACTGAAAAAATATTTTAGGATGTTGAATAGTGTTTTTCAAAATACATCAAGATAATGAATAATACTGAAAAATTATTTTAGGGTCTTGAAAAAATATTTTAGCAAATTAACTGTTACTGAGAAAATACATCAGGATGTTGAATAATTGACAAAAACTAATAATTAAGGATCATAAAATTATTTTTTGAAAAACAATCAAATTATGTAAAAAGAGTAGCTCTTTTTCAGTTATTTTTGCTTGCCCCTTTTCTCTTCTGTGGAGGTGGAAGGCTTTGATTGGAGGAGGGAAGGCAGTGGAGGGGAATTGGAAAAGGAGAGAAGCCGCTCCCGTAAAGACACAGGAATATTTAACTTTTCGACCTTTGTCATTGCCTTAAAATTTTTCTTTGAAAAAAAAAACGCCAAACGAAAGAGTCGAGATTCCTTCCCCCTTCTACACTTTTGTCTCAAAGCTAATCCCAAAAGCTCTTTTGCCCTCAATTTTTCTCACTCCAGTCCAGAGTCTCTTCTTTCCCCCGGAAAATAATACTTTATTAATAATTAGTTACAGCACGCAAGTTAATGGAACAGACTTGGATCATAGAATTCATATCTGCATTAATTGAAGTAAATCTATCGCAATTCATAGCCACCAGCCCATCATTGAACTGAAAGCTGTTAATTCAGAGAATTTGAATAGTATTCTGTAAACTGAACCAGCATTCATGAGGAAGGATCAAAGCATGATTTTTCATACAATTGAACCCAGATTCAGCCATTCGCTTCATATAATCAGTTACAATCGATGTTTCCCTTTCATCTCTCTCACTAGCTCATCAATGCCAGTTATATCTTCTTATATGAGAATCTTTGAACAAGATCCAGAAAAGTCCCCAGAGATACAGAGATTACTCAAGAATAAGTAGTTGAAGAAGAACCTGAAGCTCTGGGAGATGTCGTCGGAAACAGAGGCAACAAACGCGGCTCAATGTCCCTTGGAGTTGACGCCGGCGAAGGATGCAGGTAAAACCCTTTCTCTTTGATAGCTTTCTCTTCGGCTTCTGAATCCAACACCGGGCCGGTTCGGTCGAACGGGTCCGGTATGAGCGGCGTGACCGGGCTGAGAACCAGGGAAGGGAAGTCTAGAATACTCGGCGAGAGAATCTCGGGCTTTCGAGGCGAGAACCCGGAAATGTTGGGCGGAAACGAAGGGATCAGAGGGCTGATCTTGAGATTCTTACTACTAAGCGAATTCCTTCGTTCGTAGAGCTTGAATCCTGAGGATTGTTGCTTCTTGGGCGTGGATTTGATGGGCGGGATCGCGTGGGTTTTCGTCGGAGACGGGTCAGAGTAGTTTGCGGCCGCCGGTTTGGGGGATCCGGTGAGCATTTGGACGACTTGCTTGAAGGAAGAAGTATCGGCTTGGACGAAGGTGGTGGGATACGGGTTTCCGGGTTCGGATCTGGTAATGGGTTTGGGAGAGTGAACGCCATTGTTGTTGTTGCCGCTGCTGGTAGTGGTGCTACTGTTGGAGCTGAGGCTGCGAGGGGAAGGAAGGAGAGAAGAAGGGTTTGGAATCTCTGTGTTGTTATGGCTTAGGGATATGGAAGCCATAGATGACTTGTTTTAGAGAGAGGGGGGGGGGGGGGGTGAAGAGAGGGATGAAAGTGGCGAAGGAGATTAGAGTTTGTTGCTTTGTGTGTGATTTGGCTGTAAGAAATGTTTTCGTAAGGACCTTCAAATTCTCACCTGCTTCCCGGAAGCTCTACGCGCCTTATGTGCAGCGTGTGAAAGGGAAATGGTATATATTTAAATGGAAAAATTCCAGATAACTACAAGGAAAAATACAAAAGGACAGAAAGGTTGGGTGAAAATCAAAAATCTCAAATCAGTTGCTCATGAGGAATCTGGCATTTCATATATTTGCAAAATGACCTCCTTGCCCTCCTAAAAAGGGGAAGTAAACAGACAAAAACGGAGGGAGGGAGACAAAAAGGAAGAGGCGAGATTCAACGCTGATGTGCGTGCGGAAGTAAACAGAGAAAAACGGAGGGAGGGAGACAAAGGAAGAGCCGAGATTCAAAATGGAGGTGCGTGCGGTGGGGAACGTTGCGGTGGCTGAGGGGAACGAGGAGACAGGGACACACGAGCGCCGGCTGAGGGGAACGAGGAGAGAGCAGATCGGACTGACGGTGCTGACGGGAACGAAGGTCCGGCGAGTATTTTTCAAATTCTGCTTAGCGGTAGATAGTTACTAGAGTGGATTTTAATATAATGTTCTGCGCCAGGATTTTAATATAATGTTCTGCGGTAGATAGTTACTAGAGTATTTTTCAAGGTCCGGCGAGCTTTTGTAGAGCGAGACTGTCGAGTTTGACACACTGAACCGACGGCCGAGAGGTTTTATGTGAGAGTCCTTTGCTGGTATAAATAGGAAGCACCTGGTATACATTGTTTGGTCTATTTTTCTCTCTGCTACTGCTTTTAAAAGCTTCAAATGGACAAGTGCCCCTAAAATTTTGTTCTATGCACTGGCTCCCACCCCTAAAAAATTTCAAAACCGGAACTTCTGGAAAAGGTCTTCCCAGTTTCTAGATGATTCACTGGATAAGTGGTTAATAAAGTTAGTGTATGGTTAGCACATTAACCACTGTTAACCACTTGTCTCATTGACTGTTTCTAAAAGTAGAAAAAACCTTGAAGTTACCTTTAGTAATCCCCTTGAAGAAAGAGAAATAGCAAACTTCACCCATATGTTATTGTCATTAATTTACTTCATATATTTTCAGGCATATGTTGATTTCTTTTGATTAATAGTGAGAGGATGTTGTTAATAAAGAAGGTGATGTTGTTAATAGTGAGAGAGATGTTATTTTCTGGCATATGTTGATTTCTTTTAATTAATAGTGAGAGGGATGTTGTTAATAAAGAAGGTGATGTTGTTAATAGTGAGAGAGATGTTGTTTTCTGGCATATGTTGATTTCTTTTGATTAATAGTGAGAGGGATGTTGTTAATAAAGAAGGTGATGTTGTTAATAGTGAGAGAGATGTTGTTTTCTGGCATATGTTGATTTCTTTTGATTAATAGTAAGAGGGATGTTGTTAATAAAGAAGGTGATGTTGTTAATAGTCTGATAGATGTTGTTTTCTGGCATATGTTGATTTGTTTTGATTAATAGTGAGAGGGATGTTGTTAATAGTGAAGGTGATGTTGTTAATAGTGAGAGAGATGTTGTTTTCAGGCATAACAAAGAACTAAAAATTTGTTTTCAGGCAGTTATTCCTGTAGTGACAGAAATAGGAATTAGATCGATGGCCATGAGGTTTGAATGTGTTTATGAATATGACTAATTTGATTGAGTGTAACATTGTAGAGGTTTGTATTCTCATGCATAGAGTTGATTGGATTGTATAATTGGATACATGTTTGGTTGAGGGTCTATTTTGTTAAGGCTCCTGTACTTGGTTGTTGAAAGTTGTTTTGCAGCAAAACATGGTGGTTAAAGAAGGGCAGGATTTGGATGAACAAGGGAACAAGGAGGTGGGAAAAGGGCAGACAACAAAAGCATTGAACAATGGCTTAGCGTTGTTTAAAAAAGAGTTTCTCAACAAATTGAAGGGGAAAAAAGATGATAAATGTGTTCTACCCTTCAATGATGCGCTAGAAGCATGGAGAGCATTAAGTGACCGGGAGAGAAAGGAATATTGTGAGAAGGCAAAATATACTCAGAATGAAAAGAAAGCAATAATGGAAAAGAAGACTACGAAGAGGAAAATACCTTTTATCACACGTTCCTCAATCTGGCAATTTAAGCAATTGGCTGACTTCATAAGCAAAGACACAAGTCTGAAGGATAGGGTTGAGAGATTAGGTTTCGGGAAGTTGCTTGAGGTTAGCCACTTCGCCTTCACATAACCTCCAACATATTGAATTTTATCTTCATCATTACACACTAATTTGCCTCCAACATGAAAATAACAAAATAGTTCCTTCAAAGACGACGAACCTTCATTACATGTCATTTTGCATGCTTACCTTAAAAAAAAATAATTACATTAAAGTTACACCACTCTTTATAATCTCACCTACCACCTACAATTTACAACAATACTATATGTTTTAACATCTCCATCCTCACTGTTAACAACACCCAAAAATCTTTACCCTGCATGTCCTATTAACAACAACATAATGATCTTTAACATCTTGATAATCACTGTTAACAACACCCAAAAATCATCACCCTCTATCTCATATTAACAACAACATAATGTACTTTTACATCTCCATGTTCATAAATAACAACACTCTGCCCATGTCGTCACTCTGCCTCTATTATTATCACCCACTCAATAGGTCTTTACATCTTCATACTCACTAATAACACCACCCTCACCCACGTTACTATCCATCGCAACACCACCTTTCCCCTGATTCAACACCCATCCCGTCAGTACTCACAGTAAACAAAAATGGCACAAGCTTCATCAATCACTCAACAAAACGCAATCGAATCCATCGCACAACCATCAAAATTGTTCCATAACCTTAAAGCCACTACTTTTATGTCAGATCATCTAACACCCCCTTACCCATAATGCGTCCGCTTCGATTACGTACATCGCAACCAAAAACCACATAAACATTTTTCAATCAACGTTCAAGAAACACAGCGTAATCATCATTTCTCTCTCAGATTTGCTTACCCGTGGCTTGCCTCTGATTTCCGTAGCTTTTCGTCGTCTGTCGTCACTTTTTGGCGCCACAACGCTGCATATTGCTTAGCTCACGTGAAATGCCAGATTCCTAAAGAGCCAGATTCTGAAAAGTCACTTTAGGAGGGCAAGGAGGTCATTTTGCAAATATATGAAATGCCAGATTCCTCATGAGCAACTGATTTGGGATTTTTGATTTTCACCCAACCTTTCTGTCCTTTTGTATTTTTCCTTGTAGTTATCTGGAATTTTCCCTATTTAAATTTAATGCAGAGCTTGAAGTATTTTTATAATATGTATCCTATTTTAAAATATTTTATGATGTATTCATCGTCTTAAATAGAGTTGGGAATTCGGGCCGAGCTCATTTAGGCCCGAGCCATTTAAGGGGCGGGTTTATAATTTAGAGATTAAAATAGAAAGCAGGTCTAAAAGAGCTGACCCTGTAGGGCCGCAGCCCTAGAAGGCCGGCCCTGCAACCCTGAAGGGTTGGTTCTTTTAGGCCCGTTTAATATTTTTTAAAATAAATTAATATATATATAATATCATTATATCAAATTATCAATATGAGAGGCACCTAAGTACCTAATAAAGTATTAATAACAGGTAAACACTTATTAAATGGTTTGATTTATTTTATTTTCTTCAATGATTTATTCATTTAAACTTTAAAAAAGAGGCTAATTTGGACTTTAGATGATTATTTTTACAAAAAATTTATGAGTTTTAAAAATAATGTATCTCAATTTAACGTAAAATAATAAATAAATTGTAAAATTTGAAATTTTTTTAATTAAAATAAGTTCAAGCCCGTTTAACCCCAAGCCTGTGAAGGGCCAGCCCTGTAGGGCCACAGGCTTTAAAAATTGGGGGGTTTTCAGGAAGTGGGCATAAACGGGCCGGCCCAGGCCTTATTCCCGACTCTAGTCTTAAAATGTTTTTATTTTTAAATGCACTCAGCATCTGAAAATATTTTTTTTTATATTTAACACTCTGAAATATTTTTTCAAGTGCATCCAGCACTTTAAAATTTTCTTTTTGTGCATATGATGCCTAAGAATAAAAAATGCTTTAGGGTGGTGAACACACCTAAAAATATGCTTTAAGTTCTTAAATATACAATAAAATACTTTAAAGTGTTAGATTCACATAAAAGAATACTTATGTGTGTTGGATGCATATTAAGCCTTCCATATAGTACATAATTATTAATTTTCTTTTTATCATGAGCCTACCCCTTTCAATGGAAGGATTTATTGAAGCCTAGATTAATTTGAATGAGGTCAAGTACATATCTGAACTTGGTACAATGCTTATAACGTGCAAGTTATAAGTTCAACAATAATGCCACTGATATGAAAACTTGATTGATGGGTGATTTATAAATACTACGATGAGTTTGTAGATATGTTCTAACCTTAATGAGTTCCTCAAATTCAACTAACATAAACTTTTGTTTATATAAATGATTTATCAATTTAGCCAAGTGTTTGATGACATTAATACCATTATTCCGTCTGTTATTATAAGGTAAAGAGAAAATTAATGTACTATGACAGGATATTTTATGATTTTGGAACTTGGTCACTAACTGACATGATATGTTTGTTTTTATTTCGATTGAACAATCGGTATCTTGCAATTTTTATGTTATTATCATATATACGAGCAACTAATTAATCCATCCCTATCTGAAAGAGGTCCACTTAAGGGGTTGAGGTGCTCAACAAGAGTTTTCTTCATATCAAGTGATTGAACTCAGTACTAGCTAGTTAAGAGGGTAAAATACCTACCACCTCATTAGTATTCCCACCATGTGTTGGGGAGCGCTGCTGGTGAAAGAAGATAGTTGCCGGCAGATCTGCTGCTTCTCCGGGGTTAATAGGTGGCGACACGGAGATGATAAAGAAAATAATGTCTTTTTCCAAATTCTCGCATAGTGTCATCCTCATTGTATATATATGAAAATGTGATCTATGAAGCAATGAGGATTCCTTATATAATCGGCTTTTCATGAGAATTATGCACCCAAACAATGGGAACATGGGTTTTGCAAGGTATTACAAGTAATTCCCTTACAAGTTACAGGGATTGAACCAAACCGGTCCTAAAGTTATGTGGTTAACCCTCAAAATGGTTGAGATTCCCCTCTCAACTCTTTATATATGCACATCAATTTTTGAAAACTTCATCTGATCTTTAATACAAGGTTCAATTAGTTTTTTAAAAAAGATTGAGGAAGTTTAAAAAAAAGAAATAAAAAGTTAAAATGTGTTTGACATGTTGAAAATTAATAATCTACATCTATGTTAAGAGAGTAAATTTTTAATAAAGCCCATTTTCAATGCTTATTTCTATTTCCACCCTTGTTCTCTTTTCCATTTTATACTAAACCTAGCATGAGGAAATTTTCTGGCATTCCTGTCTTTTTCTTAAAAAAATCAAGTTTAATGAATTGAGTATAAGAAACTCACCTCGGTTGTTACAAGACATACAGCTAAAAGAAACACTTGCATATTACCACTAAGTACGAGGGATTTGGAGGGGAATGGAGGGAAGGGGAAATCTTTATAAGTTGGATTTAAGAAAATTGGAGAAGGGGATTACAAAATTTTCATATAGAAAATATGTAAGATAAAAGAGTAAAAAAACTTAATTAAAAACTTTATATCCCAACCACTTCTCTCATTTTTTTAAATTCAACTCAAAAACATTTTCCCATCTAAAAAAATAGTTTTTTTTAAAAATTTTAATATACAAATCCCTATAACTTGTCTGATTTTTAATCTAGGTCTAAAATATATATTTAGTCCTTCAAATTTACATGAGATATACTTTTGGTCCCTTAATTTTATAAAGTATACTTTTGATCCTATAATTGTAACACCATTAATGTTATTAACAAAAAATGTTAATATAACAAACTCAAGTGATGACTGTGTAATTAAATGCTATTAATCTTAAATCTAAAATATTCGTAAGTTGACAAATATTTAAAAACCTAATGAAATAGTCAATATCAAAACCTCAATTGTATTAAAAAATTTAGTTTAATAATCTAAATATATTAGTTTAATAATTTAAATAGTAAAACCTCAATTTCATTTGTAATAATTTCTCAATTTATTTTAGTTTAATAATCTACATATACTAAAAAATTAAAACTTAAATATACTTTATCAATTACATAATCATCAGTTGAATTTGCCACGTCAATATTTTCCGTTAACAATATTAATGGTATTAGAAATATGAGACCAAAAATATACTTTCTAAAATTAAAGGACCAAAAGCATACCTCACATCAAATTTAAAAGACTAAAAAGTATATTTTAACCATTAATCCTATCACTATAATTTTTTCTTAATGGGTCCTTAAAGTTTACTTAATTATAGATATTGGTCCCCATACACATAATTTTGTTATTCATAAGAAGAATATTAATAGATGACATGACTTTTACTCAGTATAAACCTGGATTAATTTTGTGATGTGAATCTAATAAAAATCAAAATCAACCAGATGCAATGAGACATTGTGATTGTATAGCCAAAGTATAAATCTAAGCTATTCAATAGGGGTGATTTAAGATAGCCAAATCATATATTGGGTGTGTTTAGATTAGCGATTGGATAAGTGATTTATTTTTATTTTGACTTATGGAATTTTAAAATTGGGAAAAAAGTAGATTGGGTAAAATGATTAATGTTTGGATTGACAATTGAATAAGTGCTTTTATGAAAGTAAAGAGTATTTGGTTTGGCTTTAGCATGAGTGGCTTTTATGATATTTAAGAAATTTTTTTAAAAAAAATTATGAAAAGTGAAAAAATTAATTTGAAAATTTGGCAATGGTCAAATACATAGTAAAATTACAATAAAAATGTGGATAAATTAGGAATTATATAAACTTAAAGTTTTTTATAAAGTAAAATATAATAGAACTAATTAGATCAAAGATCCTGTACAATTTGGTCGAAGTAGTATTTACACATTTTTTGTAATATTTCGAAGATTTAAATTTTATAAATTATATCAAACTTTAATTTAAATATTAAACTATAACTCATATTTTCACATAGCTCAAAATCTAACAAAATAAACTGATTAAAATCCTAATAATACCTCCAATAATCCAAATAAATTATTTAAACTAAATTTAATCAGTAAAAACACCATATAGAAACTAATTTATGACATGTTTATAAAAAAAACTTGATTATAAAATTATAAAACAACCAAATAATAAATCTAAACTGATTAAAATTAATGAATAATTATTGTCTATTTTCTACCATTTTTTTTCCATCATATTTTTCTACAGTTATATATTAACAAAACTCAAAACTTGCCTAAACTATTATTCTAAAGTATTCTTTAATTAGCAGAAGATTATTATCTAAAAAAAGAAAAAATTATTTAAAACCTTTTTCATAAAAGAAGTTTTGTGATTAGGAGTGATTTTAAGTACCTTATTTATCCCAAAAGATATGAAAATACTCCTATCAATATTATGTATATAAACACATATAAGCCACAAAACAGAAGCCATCCCATGAGTAAGCTCCAACTCGATGCTTATTCCAATCGCATGAAAAATCACATTTGAACCACAAGCTGATCGGCTATCCAGTCCAAACATCTCATTTTGGACCAAATACTGTGCACCTGCGATTGGGCCGATCAATCGCTCGATTGGGCCGTTTTTCGTCCATCCAAACATGCACATTGTTATCGTAAACTAACGCAATTGATTAGTTTGGACAACACAAAAATGTGTCATACATTAAGCGTTATGTTTCCCCTCAAGCATATACTCCTGAATGGCTATCAACCATAAATAGCAGTAACATCCCTATGATTCGGAAGAAGAAAAAACCGAGCGAAAAAGAAATAATAAAAAACACAAGCCCCAAGGTTTTCTCACAATTTTTGGTCCAACAAAAGTCTACCGTACAAAAATCTGGGGAAAGCACAAACCAGTCGTGAGATCAAATCTGCTTCCCAGTGAATGCCCAGAATCACAACAAAAAGCTTGACTTGCAACCACCTGAATTCAACACAATACACCTTTGATAAATAATATATCAAAGCAAATACAAGAGCGGAGGATAGAGCATCAAAGGTCTAACCAATAAAAAGCTAATTCCAATTTATGTAAAATGCTTCATGAAGAATTATTTAACTGATTCCATAAACAAAAGTAGTTTGGTTTGGCTTCTCTACAGAACAATCATTAGCAGGTTTGTTTATGTGTGATGGGAACTACAGATTGTAAGTTAGGAAATAAGAAAGAAAAGTAGGGAACTAGAGCCAAAATCTGTAACTCCAGGTAAGACACAATAACTTTCAGATAATTCATTCATAATGCATAACTAACAGGTATTGCATATTTATTGGGTCTAAACATAACTTATAAAAACCGAATATAGAATAACTGCTGAAACCTAGATAATATGAAATAACCGACCCTAAGAGCTTAACTTCTAATCTGTTCCCCTATTGCCAAGTGTCCTCTTCCTAGAATAAACTAATAGAGGACGTGGCATCCTATCAATGTGTTAATCTCTATATAAATAAGAGAGATAATGATACATTAGCTTGATCTACAGGTGATTAGTAGAATCTGATTTGCACAGAAGTTGGATTGCAGGCACTTCTAGCTTCACTCGTTAATAAATATAGATGCAGGAATCTTACTAAATGGACAGAAAATGATTTAACTTCAGAAATGACAATAAGGAGAGGCTAGATCGTGTTTAGCAAACTACCCAGCGTCTTACAAAGTCAGGATCTTGGAACACATCAAGAATCAAGATAAGTTCAAATTATTCATGCATAGCAAAAACATGAAGAGTTCTTATCATCTCATCAAGAAGTCCCAGTCATATCCAATTTTATTTTTTACCCCTCTTCCCCTTCTTGGAGACCAGAGTTTAGCTCGTGTTTGAGCGATAGATTGATCCAGCAAATCTTAATTGTGTCAATGCCAAACACAAGGACGCAGAACTGTGACAATACGTGACCTATTCAACATAAAAAGATACACGGTTGACCCACTCGTCTCCACTGCTGATATATTGTTCAAGGAAAGCTCGCAAGAAAGGAAAAACACTAGCAGGCCGAATATTTGCGTGTGCCATTTCCAATCCCCAGGGCCCAAAAGCAAAAAAAAAAAATCATCTATAGATCAACATACACAGAAAATATAAAAAGCTATAATAAGCTGCATTATTCACAAGCTAATGAACAGTACAATGCATCCATTATATTTCATGCAATGAAGAGGAGCAAAGTGGCTACTAAACACTCCTTAGCTTTTTGCTCCTGATTGTAAGTAAACTATTAGCTGTTTAATATATGCTAGAGTCCTTCAACCAAATTAACTTCCAACCTACATTCCTAGTGTGTGCGTGCGTGTGTAACTGTGTATGTGTGCGTACACAAACAGGCAATAAATATAACCTCACATCCTAAAAAACCAAGAAAGTTTAAAGGTAAAATTAGGCATCACATAGGACTGCCCCTTAATACGAGTCCATATAACAATTTAAAGAAAGTATGGAAGGATACGAACATCTAGATTCTGGAACTATTAAATCATCAAGGAATAGATAGCAGAGAAACACTTGCGTTACATAGTCATCCTCATTTAAATTTTCATATAACAACATCATCCTTTCCCATATTTTAAACATTGTTAGCTTTCATTTGATAATAAATCCTTCCATTTGTTGCCTCTATTGCAACAATACACTTACTAAAACAACCATAAACAATGAAATTTGCCCGTTTTATATTCTATGTTAAACAAAAGAACTATACTCTATTTTATTATCACTTCTATTAGAACTCCAAAGACCAAGGGAATGGAATCTGTCAAAACATTCAAAATTTCATTATTAACCTTCCAGAGGAAAGATAAATTGTTGCAATCCATTACTTATCTTTCTCTTTTCTTGATCTATTAGACCATTAGGTAGGGCTAAGCAAGTCACCCACAGCCTAGTGAAAAATTGTCCATTTTGGCCCGCCCAAGAAAGGGCCATAATGGGCAAGCTTAAATGGACGGGCTTGTGTACTAGACGGTACAGGTTATGGGCACACCCTGGCTCCGCTAGTGCCCGCCCATATGTGTGTGTGTGTAATATATATATTTAAGTATAAATATAAGATACACACACACACACACACTATAATATATATTATATATAGTTAAGTATAAATTTAGGCAAAGGAGTCTATATTAATTTAATTATATCTCACATATATGAGATAAAATATATATTTAAATATCAATATATCCTATTATATATAAGGTGAAGTCAAAATTGCTTTGGAAGCAATTTTTCCTCATGCGATACTAATGTGAAGTCAAGTTGAAGCAGATTATGCATATCTTGCATTGCTTCTATGATAGCTTCATTACTTGTAATGAAGCATCTAGATCTTAGTCTAAGTCAGCATTAGAGAAAAAGAATGATAGTGTTTATGCTGGAAATGTTTTAATTCCAGAGATTGAAACTGAAATATACTTGGCTGCCATTAATCACACATTTAAAAGGTTTTAGCCAATGCAAAGACTATGATTAAGAGGACGAAGCAGCTTTCAAAGGTGGATGAATATCTTCAAGCTGATTTAATTGAATATTGTGAATCAAAATTTGACTTTTAGGCATGGTGGAAAGTGCATACTTCCAAGTATGAAGTTCGAGATTTGATTGCACTTGATTTGTTGGCTACATTAGTCTCCATAGTGTCTTCAAAATCTGATTTTAGTACTGAAAGTCAAGTACTAGATACTTTTAGAAGCTCCTTATCTTTAAAAATGGCTACGACGCTCATATGTACTCAAAATTAGCTACACACAAGTCCTCCCAAATTGAAGGAGGTTGATGCTGATAATTTTGTGCATGTCATTGCATGCATGGTTTCAATGAGAAATGACAAGGATTGTGGTGCTTTATTATCAGTGTTTTTCTAATTTATATTAAGAAATTAGTGGCAACAATGTAGTAGAAATGCAACTGCATATTGAGATTGTTTTTTTTAAAAAAAAATTATTATCGGGGCTGCTCATGCCCATTCAAACCCACATGAGTTAAGCCCAGCCCATTTGATATGGGCTTTAACGGGCATTTGACGGGTATGGGCTAGCCAGTGCCCATTAAGAAATAAATGGGCGCGCTGCGGACTAACCATCGGGCAGCCCATTCAGCCCATTGCACAGCACTACCATTAGGTATGCTGCTTCCAAATATAGCCTATGGGACCAACCACTCGACCAGAACAGATAGCAAGCCCTCAACTCTTAAGGCAAAGAAAGAGACAGGGTATCCCCAAAAAATTTAGACCTTGGTAACCTCTTTCTATTAAAAAATAAATGTATAAAGCCTTTGTCATGCCACAAAAGTTCCAGTGACTACATCAGCCAATCCAAAATCATAGACTGTAGACTCAAACTCACATTTATATGGACAGAAAACATGTACTCTTAGCTCCAAAAACCAAAATGATCTTCAGAGAGCATCATTTGAGAAACTATAATATTGAAGTAATGATGTAATCCTTGACATAAAGTCCTGTTTCATCAAGATTACAAAACTATTTCCGAACCACCTCCTATGTTCTCACAGAAGAGACATTAAACAATTTATAGAACAAAAATCAGTAAACCATCCCCAAAGGATATAAAATAAATAATGTGCAAATTATACGAGGAGAGAAGCATTGAATTTTAAGGTCTCATGAATTAACATCCAAACTTGGAACAAGTTCAACTTATTAGGACAAAGACACCTCTAAAAAAAAAATGTGCAAACCTTGTCAAAGCTCCTGTCAACACAAGAAATCCAGGCTCAACGCATAACCTAAACTACATTGCATAGGAACGCTAAACTATGACCCCAAAAACCAAGATTAACCGAACACATAATCACATTGCATATATCATACAAGGATGTAAAATTAATGTCACTAGAAAAAGGGAATAAGATAGATCATAAACCTGTAGTTCTAGATAAATAGGAACGTCACATAATCACCATCTATGCTTGACCATCAATTTCCTTGTCTTCCACATCATTTGCCGTAGCAGTTGCCTCCCCACCATCACCATCCTCTGTTGGAGGTTGAACTTGTTCCTCCTCAGGTAGTGGCTCCTCCACATAGTCATTCTCGAATGCATCAGCTGGAACCTCATAGATCCTAACTTGAGGCTTAGATGGATCCTTCACCAAAACATACTTCCCCTCATTCAATTTCATGCACAAGTCCACAATAGACTTCACAATTCCCCACATATTAGATGTGTTCAAATTAATTTGGGTCGCAAAATCTCTGGGTTTATAACCATTAACGGCCAAAATCACATGATTAAAATGATCACGGGGATGGACACGGGAGACGTAACCCAACTTCATCATATCTGCACTTGCCAACAGGGCTTGGGCAGTCCACTTAGCCAACTTATTTGCGTTATTCTTCAGCTCAGTCGCCAAGACTGCACCCCTCTGTGTCTCCAACTTCTGTCTCCAATCAACACCAGAATATTTGGGATCAAATTCATTCAATGCATTCAGAGTAAGGAAGGACCTCTGGTTGTTCATATCAACAACACTTTGAACTTCACACCTCGCAACGAGATACATATCGTTATCAAGCTTCCACCTCCTATACCTATATGCCACAGAAGCAACCTCCTCACCCTCATTTGCAAAAGGATTAGGCTCATCAAAAGTCACCTTCTTCCCATCTCTAATTAAAACTTGTTGGGAGAAATTCTGATTAATATACGCTGCCTCAACGCTCAAAGAATGGGCTGAGTTAATATCATCCTTAGACTCAGGCAGTGGCTCCTGCGATGTCTCATGAACGGACAGCAAATCTAGCTGTGACCCATCCCTCTTGTCAAAAAACAACTTGTTCCCAACTCGCTGAATAACAATATCCCATGAGTAAACAGACCTGGGCGCGCACATGAGTGATGAAAGAATAGTATCAGTGGCGAAAACCGTGGCTTTGTCCTCATTAGCAAGTCTTCGGATCACTGGGTCATCAGTGGTAGTAACTTTGAAAAAGTTCCTATTCTTAAACCTCTCAAGACGACGTTCGTTCTTAGGAGTAATTCGATCGAACGACCTGTCATAGTACTCGAGTCCACCACAGAGAAGAAGGTCTTCGGGTTCAGGAACAGAGAATGACAGCTTTGAGAAAGTTGAAAACGGTATTTGATCCAACATGTTCCATTCGGGCTGAATATCCACAGAGGATTTGAAGATCGCGGCTTCACGACGCTGGGCATTAGCGTTGGATCTGTTGAGATAGTAGAGCCGATCACGGCGTGCTCTCTCCTTCTCAGCCTCGCGTTTTCGGGCCTCCACTTCCTCGTCACGGCGCTGAGGGAGCTGCCGTTGCTGGTTGAACCGCCATTTGGGACCAAACTTGGGACGCGGAGGGGGCTTTCCGTCGACGAGGCGGAAGGACGAATCATCATCGGCGGAGGCAGGGAAGGAATCGTCAATGGTGAAGTCGAATACGGCATCAGCCGGGTTCTTTGGTCGTGCAGGGTTGTTGAAGTTGCGGGTCCAGTCAGCAATTCGACCCAGTTTGTCTGAGCGAGAGAACGGGGCGTAGGGTACATTCACCGGGAGGTTGCTGGTGGCAGGGGCGGCGGCGGCGGCATCAGGCGGTCCCCATCCGTCTGGATTGAAAGGTACAGTACCGATTTCAAGGCTTCCGACCATTGTTGGGAATCGAATAGATTTGTTTATGATAGTGAATAGTGAGAAGTCACCGAGGGATGAAGATGAGAGAAAAGCCCTATTCCATCACTGAACAGTGAATACCCGCTTTCGTTTTAGGGTATGTTTCGTTTGAGGGGGAGCCGGAGGGAGGGAGGGAGGGAAATAGGGATAAATTACCTATTTAGGATTGAAAGTATTTAAATTTTGGGTGGGAATCTAAAATTTAAAAGAAATGAGAAGATAAATTTTGGATGAGAGTCTAAAATTTTAAAAAAATGAGAGGGTAGATTTTGGATATTTCTTATCCAAAATTATAATTTATCAACCATCATCTTCCCTCCCCCTCAAACCAAACACACTCTTAAAGGTGAAGTATTTTTGCAATTCGGCTTGGGCAAATTTAAAATGGGGTGAAGATTAGATTATGGGTGTGTTGGTTTTGGACCTTGTCATGATATTTTTTCTCATTTTCTTTTCATAACCTCATTTTCACTATCAAATTTTAAAAAATAGATAGGTAAGACTTAATATTTTATAAAATTATTATTTTAAACATAAATAAATAAATTTAAAATTTTAAAACATGATCTACATAATTCATATCTGCAATACAAAAAAATTAATTTATAAAATACTCTAATTATAATTTTAGAAAATATTAAATTAGAATCATTCATTTTTTTCATCTAATGGCGGAGATGAGATTATGAGAAAAAAGGGAAACAAATGATTCTGAGGATATATGCTCCCGTATTTGGGAATAGCGATTAGAGCCGAGAAATCAGGCCAAGTTAGTCGGTCCAGCACGTTTGGCCCGAGCCTATCAAGGGTCAGGCTTATGATTTAGAGCCTCCAAAAGGAGAAGTGCCTAAAAAGGCTGGCCCTGTAGGGTCACGGGATTAAATGGGCGGGCCCTACAGCCCTGCATGGCCAGCCCGTTTAAATTTTTTTTTTTTTTTTTTATAAATTGGTATATTATTGCACCACACCACCACATGTTTATATGTGATATGTATGTGATTTTAATTTGGGGGGGATTATCTTTTTTTCCTGCCACAGCAAATTCTCTTATTCTTCACCACTTCATCTTCAATATCTTTACTACTTAACAGTGTTTATAACTTTAGATAAATTGCAATTCTTAAGCTTACCTAATGTTAACCTCTTCGAAATATCATTTAGTGTTTAGTTTATGATTATGACTTTGTGAGTGTCTAGATGAGCGAATAAGTGGAGTTTAAGCTGCTTTTCACGTAAATCGAGATCAAACTCCTATCACATACTTACCTTGTATATCGTAAATCACAATTGAAAAGCTGTTTTTAAGCATTCCTATCGCTGTTCCAAACACACACTTTATTTAGTTATTTATTTGTTGTAGTTGTGGATATTAGTTTTTGACTTTTTAGACTTAGTGTTTGTGTTTTGTTAAACATAGATAATTGTTGATGTTTTATGTAACCCCTTCGCGATTAAGGCCGAGATTTAAGTTTATAAATATGTAATTATGTGAAATTAGAGATTGTAAGATGATTTGGGATTTATAGAAAATTAAACTTCCCAAAATCAGTGTTTATAAAAACTTTTACAAAACCTGTTCACAGCGGTCTCATATTCATATTTCAATACATAAATGGCCTGCATAGGTTGATTTCATTCATACATATCAGAGTACAGCATAAATTTCCGACACATTCAGGTTCCATTAATTAATAAAGGGTCTACAAAGGCACAAAGCCCATAACTTTTTCCCTTTTACTTGGGGATTACATAAAATTACACTACGAATCCCAATATATACACAATTGTTTCCAATAACATCCAAATAATTTATACATGATAACCAAATATTCCAAAAGTAAAACTCCTTGCTCGGAGCTCTAACTACTCTTCATCGCTCGCTTTCCCTTGGATCCTTCAACCCTGTCTAAAAAATTATATTTTTGGGAGAGTGAGATTCTAAAGAATCCCTGTAGTAACAAATCACTTATAATATGCACAACATCAAAGCATGAAAGTAAATCATTTACAACACACAGCAATCACAACAACAATTACAACGGCCGGGGTAGGTATTATGAGCATTGCCCCCTACGACGGCTCACGCTGAACTGCTCGCGCTATAATGCCCTATGGCCGATAACACATTCGCAATGATAAACATGCATATTAAGTATCATACACAACATGAGAGAAAAGTCACTACCTTGGTCCTTCCGGGCGTGTCCTAGTGCCGGTCTCTCCTGAGTAGAACAAATGTCAAATCCTAGAATCATAATTAAGGATGAAGCATTATACTATATTCCAAGACTTAATTTACTTCATAACACTTAAATTTGGTTATCATAATTGACCCTTAAGAGGCCACAAATGCCTCTAATAAAAGCCCTAAAAGGTTGGGAAACAATAGGTTAGAGATCTCCTTTCAAAAACTCAAAGTACTAGAACACAGGGGTTGGCCGTGGCCAGCCCTTCCTTGAGCCGCGGCCAAAATATGGTCAGAAGGTCACTGGCCACAGCCAGTCACCCATGGGCCGCGGCCAAAATCAGGCCAGAAAGGTTTGGGCCGTGACTAAGAAATTCTCTGATTCTTGGCTGAACTTCCAAAATTCATAACTAATTTTAAAAAAATCGAAACAAGGTGATTCTAAAGCCAAATGAAAGGTATTTAAGTCCTCTTTACTAGAAAAATATGGACCATAACCATAATTCACCACAAAATTCCAGAATTACCCAAAACTCAACACTACTCCAAAACAGTTTCTATTTTTTGTCCCAAATTTTGGCAAAGCATAACTCTCAGTTAACAAAACAAAATGACACAAACTATATATCCATTTTGAAGATTTGGATGTGAAATTTAAGACTGAAAAGTTTCAGAATTTTCCAACACCATTTGGTCATTCAAAATGCTCGTGCAAACTAACTGCCCAGACAGAGTTCACACAAGACAGATTTTCCAATTTTCTACCAAAGTGTCCAATGGCTCCAAAATTAACAATCAAGCCTATTCCCACATAAATTTTCACAAGGAACACAATGGTAACCTCAAAATGACCAAAATCACAACCCAATTACATGCCCTATTTTTGCCCAATGCACAAAACCAACACAAAGGTGTCAAACCTTACATTTAAGCTTCAATCAAATTCTATCTACCCAAGATACATCTCAAAGCATCATATCCATACAACAACAATTCAAACACCACAAGACCATAATTTTTGAAATTTCAAGCCAACTTTCGAGAATTTCCAAGCTAAAGCATTTGGCACAAAACTTATATCTTAAACTCACCTTAACAACTTTCTCAAAGGAGCTTCTTGATTCTCCAACCTCCACAATTTCTTGAAGTCTCAAACCAACACCAAATGGCAAAATATAACCATAGAAATGTAGCTCTTAACTCAAGGAACAACTTTAAAGAAATGAGTTTGAGCAATGGAGGTCATTTTCCTTACCTTTTCTCAAGCTTTTCTTCCTCTATTTTTCTGCAACAATGGTGCCAAGACAGAAAGAGAAAACGAGAGAGAGAGAAAATGAGAGGGGTTGGAGTGAGGAAGGAGATGAAATGATGAAGAATCACCCCTCCCTAAGCTGCCAGTTGAATTCTAGGAGGGAAGGAGAGAGAAAATTCATTGTTTGACTTTCCTCCTCTTCTCTCTTTCTAATCTTTTGCCACTTCTCTAAATTTGGTTTGTTCTCATAAAGTAACCAACCAATTAATCACCTTAATCCCTCCATTAGCCATTTTAATTTCACATCTCATTCTCCTCTTAGTTAGTAATTAATTTCTTCCATTAATGACTAACTTATGGCTATTCTTCCAATTTCCCACTAATTATGGCATATTTATTAAAATTGCCATAAGATCCATTATAATTCCAATTAATTCACAAATTATCCAATCATCATCATTAGCCCTTAATTTAAAAAATTGGGACATTACATTTTAAGTTAGATTTGATAATATTTTTATTTTAAATTAGGTATTTTAATCTTCAAGAGCGTAAAAAATGAAAAAGCGACAAAAGGGCCTAAAGCTCGCATGCTTTTTTTTAATGTGAGGCCCTTTTTTGAGTCTGGCCTAAATTAGCCGGTCCGTTTAGGCCAAAGCTCGTGATAGGCCAACTCGTTTCCCCAGCTGTAATAGCGATGGTAAAAATGATTGTTTTGTAATATGACTTTTGTAAACTTAAGATTGGGTAAGGTCAGATTGTGTAATGAAATTTATGTTTGAATTAGCAGTAGTATAAGTAGCTTTTCTAAAACTGAAACTTGCTTGAATTGGCGATAGTATAAGTGGTTTTTTTGAAATTGAAACTTGTAAGTACCCAACAATTATTCCCACAATAATATGCCAATTGTGCCTTTTCTCATTTTAGAGAGTGTTTGGTTGGGCTTTTCACAGCCTTGTAAACCTGATTGAACATGGAACTAAAAAATTGAGTATTTGGGGCAGCTTAATTCAATTGGGCTTGTGTCTAAATAAGCTTCATTTTAAAAAAGCCAGAACCCATAGCTTTTAGCTTCTGACTTAAAGAATTTATGACCGTTATTTGCAATTAATGTACTTATCAATCACCAACTCTTCTCGCTCTCTCTCTCTCTCTCTCTCTCTCTGTCTCTCTGTCTCTCTGTCTTTTCTTCTCTTCTGTGCTTTATGTTCATGCTCTCCCACCCAGACTAGCGAAACTCTATGATTTCTCCCTCTCTCGGTTGATGACCGAGTAATGGCTGAGCATAAATTTTGGTGAGGTTTAGGAGTGTTTTTTGTCAACGGTGTTTTGGCCAGTTAGAGGTGGTGTCTAAGTAGTTCCTTATCGCGATTTGGAGTGCATCCTTTGTTGGAGTTCAAGTCGAACGGTGGGTTTAGGAGTTCGTTTGGTGGCTTTTGACCTTATCAGTGGCAAATCTATTTTTTGTTGACATTTTAGGAGTGTTTAGTTAGTGTTCTTTACTTTGTTTCCTCCAGTTGAGGCTTGGTATCTCTGGTTGGCGATCTGATCTCATTTGCGAGGTAAGCTTTAAAACTTGCTCTGATAAGACTTCTGCGGATATGTGGTTTGGCATGGCTTTGATGTTGCTCTGGTAGGGTGGCCAGACACTTTGTGTGTTGTGGCATGTTGCATTGTGTCGGTCATGGCAATTGCTCTGCTAAGTCGATTCCTCTATTTCTTTTTTAATGCTAATAGAATTGCTAGGAAGTAGGAATGATGGGAAGCAAAAGGAATTTGCTTGGGATTTTTTCCCTAAATTGATTGAGAAAAATTACATGTTGGATTTAATTAATAGGATTTATGGGGAGGCAATGGTTCTAATATTAAACTTCTTTGGATTAGTAGTTTGAGGATTAAAGAGGATTAGGTGTGTTCTTACCAAAACAAAAAAGATGATTACGAATCTTGAAAAAGTTGAGCTACTTAAGATGGATACGATTTTACATGTGCTTAATGGAATTTGTCCATCCTTCTTCCACTTATATCCATCATCACATGTGCTTAATGGAATTTGTTGGGATGCAAGTTTTTATATGTGCTTAATAAACTAAAGAAAAGCATATTATTTGAAGCTTAATATGTGTTTAATGGAACCCCTTCATATGCAAGTTTTATTCTAACAAAATAAATAGGGTAAATAAATCATATCATTAATGACATAAAGTTGTGATCCAGTGTAGTGTCTTGTATTGTGTGTTGATAATTTAGGGAATTTGTTGGTAGAGTAGATGTCAAACTTTGCCATAGAAAAAAATGGATAGCAAAGCAGTATGGGATGATGAGACAATTGAGATTTTTTTCAACGCCTGCCTTGAGAAAATATACAAAAAAGAATGCAGTGGGTTGCATTTTTCAAAGCCAGGATGGTAGAATATTGTCTCTACCTTTAATGAGAAGACTAGGAAAGAATATGACAAGAAACAATTGAAGAATAGGTTTGATATCCTTAGGAAAGATTTCAAGACTTGGGATTCCTTAATCAAAGAGATTGGTGTGGGCAAAGACCCTACAATGAATAAAGTCTTCACATCAAATGAGTGGTGCCAGCGAAAAATACAGGTAAAAATTTTTTTTTATCAACTTATACATTTAATTTTTTTCCTCTTGACTGATTCGTTTTGGTTAATTGATTGCTTTTTGGTTTCTTGTTTGCATGCAGGGGAATTCATCATATAGAAAGTTTAAACACACAAGCCTCAAAGTTTGAAAGAGAACTAAGAATTATATTCAATGATGTTATGGCAATTAGCGAGGATATTTTTTCACTATCTTTTACACATTCATGACACATATACAAGAGGCTGAGCAGGAAGATGTGTACCAACCGACAATGGATGAAGAAGAAGGGTCAGGGGACAACAAAGATGATATGTTTGGTGCTAACCCAGTGCCTCATATAGGAGTGACGGATGAGCTAGCTAGCATTAGCTTAACAACAAGCACTCCATCAACTGTTGGCATTGAGTCACGCAAGAGGAAGATAGGTGAAGGCTTTGTTTAGAGAAAGATGCAAAAAGTGCCATCTTCAAAACAAATTATGGATGCAGTTAGTGTAATAGCTAATGCATCGAAGGATAGAGCAGCAACATTAAGTGAAATCAAAGATATCAGTGTTAATGCTGTTATGAATGAGTTGCTTGACCTTGAGGAAGTCCTATATGATTAGGACTTTTGATGCCATTGTATAAAGCTTCTTATGGACATGACTAGTCGAGAAATGTTTGTCTCAATAGCTAAATGGAATAAGCAGTTTTTGGTTCAGTGGTTGCGGTTAATGGTTAAAAGTGCCCAGATATGGTTTACTGTTCATGACCCCTACTGTACCCAAACTATATGTGTTAATATTTGAATTATGTTCGTTTATGTATCTTCAGACATTATGTGACTTCATGACCACCTTTTAGAACATAACTTAAATTATATTGGTTTTTGTTTTCTTTCAATACTCACACCTGGACTAAACCATACTTATAGGTAACATAAGCAATGGCAAATTGGAACAATGAAAACTTCATTGACATGGTGGAGGAAGATGACCAATCTCGAGTAATATCTCTTATAGATGAAGAGTTTAATAGAGTATGAACAATTGACAGCTTTGCTATGTCAATATTGGGTGCCTTTTATATGCAAAGAACCGCGTAAAACTAGTAAACACACCGGTCATGTATGGGTCCAAAAGATATTGGCAACCCATGGTTCACGTTGTCATGACATATTTAGAGTGAAAAAACATGTGTTCTATAACTTGTGCCATAAATTGGTCAAACATGGGTTACAGAATTCAATAAACGTCAGTGTTGAGGAAATGATTGTGATGTTTTTGCTCACTGTTGGCCATGGAGTCGGCAATAGGGTGGTACAAGAACTGTTTTAACATTTAGGGGAAACGGTCAGTATGCTTTTGCATAAGGTATTAGATGCTTGCATTAGTCTACCACAGGAAAATATTAGATTGTGCGATCCCAAATTCAGTGTATGCCACCCAAAAATAGAAAGCGATCCTCGTTATTATTCGTACTTCTAAGATGCTATTGGAGCAATGATTGAACTCACATAAAGTGTGTGATCACTGGTACCAATTGGGATAAATATCTCAGGAGAAAGGGATATCCAACACAGAATGTAATGACTGTATGTGATTGGAATATATGCTTTATGTTCGTGTTGGTGAGCTAGGAAGGTACTGCATATGATGCTCGTGTGTTCTAATATGTTGTCTCAAATCTATCTATGAATTTCCCTTATCCACCAACAGGTATATTTCTGTCACCTTTAGTTCAGTTACTTTCATTTCAAACTTTAATTAATCTCACACTTTTAAAATGATTTCAACATTTGTTAGGTAAATATTATTTGGTTGATGCTGGCTATCCGACACCACTTGAGTATCTTGGTCTCTATAGATGTGAGGATTATCATTTGCTGGAATTTAGCCGCCAACCCGGATTTAGAAATGCTAATGAGACCTTCAATTTTTTTCATTCTAGTTTGAGGTCTACTATAGAAAGGACTTTTGGAGCGTGGAAGAATTGATTTAAATTGTTACAAAAAATGTGCAAGTACAACTAACAAACCCAAATCCGCATTTTTGGTGCAACAATGGCTCTTCATAATTTTATTAGGAGAAATTCTACCTCTGACGTTAATTTTTGACAAGCTGACGCTGGGAATATAGGTCATGTAGATAATAATAGTGTAGATTAACAACCTTCCGTGACAAATTTTGGTAGGCGATCTTCCTCCTAAATGAATCATATTCGTGACTCAATTAGAGACCAAGTCGTACATGATATGTGATCCAATTAGTTATGTAATATTATTTCATTAAATTATGTATTCTTTTATTGCCAAATTTCCTAACTTTAACTTCTATAAATTTTTTATAATTTATAATTTAATTTATCTCTTACCATTATCACAAAAGCCACTTTGCTAAAGCCAATCTAAACAAGCTCGTATATGTAATGTGATTTATATTTAGATTGACGATAGCATAAGTGACTTTCTTGAAACTGAAACTTTTTTGGATGATTATTTTGAAAAGCAAATTTAGCAGGAAAATAACTGAAAAGAACGTGAATCTTATTAAATAATACATATATATTATATGTTTATATTGTGATAATTATAAAAGACAAATTAAAATAGATTTGAGATAATAATATTATCTAATTCCATTAGAATAATTTAATTTAAATGGTATTTTTTCAATCAATCATTTTGGCAAAAAATCATGGGAAAATTCTAAAAAAATACAATTAAAAGTGGGAAAAGACAAATTAGTGTTGCGAATTTATCAAATCCCAGGTCAGTATTGAAGTAGGAATCTGGGATTTCTAATTCTAACGAAATGATCAAATTGCCCCGAGTTAAGTTGTGAAACATGAAAGTGAAGTCGTTAATGTAAAATATGATGTTGTTATGACCTCTAAAACTTGTGTCCTCAAAATTATCCCTGGTTTTTGGGATATGAAGTTGTGAAATATGAAAGTGAAGTTGTTAATGTAAACTTTGATGTTATTAATATAGATACAGATGTTGTTATTGACCCCTGAAACTTGAGCCCTCAAAATTATCCTTGATTTTTGGAATATGAAGTTGTCAAACATGAAAGTAAAGTCGTTAATATAAAATCTGATGTTGTTAGTATAGATATATATGTTATTATTGATTTCTGAAACTTGTTGAGGGTAATTTGATTAGAATTGGAAATCTTAGATTCCTATTTTAGTTCTAACTTGGGATTTAATAAATTCACAATACCAATTTGTCTTTTCCCATCTTTAATTGTATTTTTCTATAATTTTCTCAAAAATTATCCTCAAATAAAATCTATATATTTTGCTAGTGTACTCTATCCTATGGCATGAATATCATCAACTAAAGAAAATGCTAATATATCTTATGAGAAATAATTACCTACTCTCTAAGAGTACCACGTTATCTCATATCGGTCCAATAAAAATATAACAACTCAGATCACTTTAAACCTTATTGG
The DNA here is from genome assembly GCA_963855925.1 of Inga laurina. Lineage (NCBI taxonomy): Eukaryota > Viridiplantae > Streptophyta > Magnoliopsida > Fabales > Fabaceae > Inga > Inga laurina. The sequence continues at coordinate 49,571,398 of OY979701.1, read as the reverse complement.
CTGATAACTCATCTATAAAAAATCAAATTTTATTTTTTTTAAGAAAAATATTTGTTGATCATTTTGTTTTAGTTTAGTTTTTCAAATTAAGATGTTTTTTCTTAAAAAGAAGATAAAATTTGAATTTTCACAAATGAGTAATCATTCAACTAGATTAAAATAATCTAAGTTGTTATGTCTTTATTGGATAAAATTCAGATGATGTGATACTTCTGAAGTATGTAATTATTTCTCTATATCTGATTAGGATACTTTAATCAAATAATAATTTGGGAAAAAAACATATAAATACCATGTCAACTTCCAACACCCAGAAAAATCCCTTACCACATGTAAAGGGCAAAGGGGGGATGGGGTGGGAATTTGGGTTTTTTATGTTTAGGTGACAAGACCAAAAAGCCTCCATTACTCAATTCTTTTACACATATTGTCAGTACTTATTGATTTTGTCAGAATCATTACTATTTTAGTTAATCTCATTACTTAATTGGTCACAATCCAAAACTCTTTGTCAATCCTTTTATATATTTTCTCAATAGTTATTGATTTTGTCAAAACCATTATAGATTTTGTCAATCCCATACTTATTAATTTTGTCACAATCATTAGTCTTTTAGTTAATCTCATTACTCAATTGATCACAACCTAAAACTCTTTGTGAATCCTTTTGCACATTTTGACAGTACTGATTGATTTTGTCAAAACATTATGGATTTCGTCAACACCACAATTCATTTTGTCAATCACATTACTCTATTGGTCACATTCCAAAAGTCTTTGTCAATTATTTTACACATATTGTCAGTACTTATTGATTTTGTTAAAACTATTATGGATTTGGTCACAACCATTATTCTTTTAGTTAATTCTGTAAGAAGCAGTGCAATTTCAAAACAATCAGATCCACCGCTGCCAGAGAGAAAGGGAAGACGTTGACAATGGAGAGGGAGAAGGGATGAGAGTTTACCACCGCCGCCATTGAAAATCTCACATTCACCATTAGATCCACCATGACCACCGCCAGAGGTCACACAATACCACTATCGAAAAGGAACTAGTTGTTCTCCCGTCCATTCTCACTACCACTGGCATAAATCTAAGGAAAGATTTGAAAGAGTCGTAGCAAAAACAATGTTAGAGCTGAAAGACTCAGAGTGGAAAGAGGGAGAGAGGTGGCGAACGAGGGAGGCAACCCTAGCGGAATTGTGCTAGATGCGACAGTTGAATCAGGAGCGGTGGTCGTGGGTGTCGCCAGAGGTAGATGGTGTCTCTATAGACGAGGCTGAGCTTCCATGTGTTGGAGCGGGTGTGGTTGAAAGTGGTAGGCGACGAAGGGGAATGGGAAGGTCGAGTGGCGTCAAGAAGAGACTATTATTGAGGAATTGATGTATAGGAAGATTATAGGAAGGATGTGCAGATGTTACACAGTGATGAAGAATGGCTGGTGCAGAAGGTGATTAATCACTTTTGATGGTGCCTTTTTTTCTTTCTTTTTTTTAAATTAAAATATTAGGGCGTTATGTAAAAACATGAACTTCAATATTCCAGATTCCTACCACATCACCTTTTTGTCATTTCAATGTGTTAACAGACTTTTGGGGGTTTTTCAAGTTCAAATGATATTTATTTGTAATTTTTCCTAATAATTTTGGAGCATATATCTCAAATCACTTAGCATCATTAACATGAATAACGAAAATTAAGCGCGAGATGAGAATGTTAATTATGATTTTATTTTTTAAATTACTTTTTTTATTAGAACCATGTTTTATTTTTGTACCAAGAATATTTCTCAATCGATAACCAAGAACTAATATTTTTTTTTAATCAAAATTCAAAAATAATAACTTTGATAAACTTATATAAAGGAAAGAAAACTAAAAAAATTCACACTTTGAGTAGAAAGATATTGATGAGTCTGGTCAAATTTAGTTATTTATTTATGTATTTTGAGACACATAAAGAAAATCAAATTTAGAAAACACACTTTATAATGAATTTCTATGATTCATGATTTGTCTTTTAAAAAAATTCTTCTATCCATTCATTCTTATCAATTTTCATTATCAAAGCCATTTTGAAAATTTATTATTTAGCAATTTATGAACCAAGAAATTATAACTCATCTTTTTTTTTTCTAAACAAATTATTTCAAAGGAATTTTTTTGAAAAATGCAAAAATTATGAAAAGATCTTAAAATTAAATTTTTTTAAAAAAGTGCTACTTATGTAAATATTCAATAATTGATTATTCATTTAATTTATCTAGGTAGAAAAGATAAAAAAAAAAAAAAAGAACTTTCAAATTGCAAAATTTCAAATAAGGTATTGTCTAAAAATTGAGTTGTGAATTGTGTATCAAGTTTCGTCATTCTTTTATCAACTCTTGATAACAAACCTGATTTAGGATTTTGTAATTTCAAAATTCTTTTTCTGTCTTTTTCCTATTTATCTACTGCGGCGCATTGCAACTAAAAAGCAACACACAGGATTATAACATTATTTTTCTAAATACTCCTATCTTGGATACTTAATATAAGACCCAATTAATTTTTATGAAAAGATTAATTAAGTTAAATAAATTACTCTATAGTATTTATATTTATCTTTTTTATATCAAACTAATTTGTCTTTTTTATAAATTGATGTATAATCAAATGATACACGACATATGCTATGAGTCAAGTAGGGCCTGTTTGGTTCAATCCCATTACATCTAGTTATTCATTGCAATGCGATGTAATAGTAACACAATGCAATATTAATTATAGAGCTAATGTTTGATTTGATTTTTAACCAATGTGCAATTAGTTATTTTTTAATAATTATTTAAAGTTAAAATGTCACACAAAATCTATTTTTCCCTTAATAAAATCTTTGTAGAAAAAATAGTTAAGAGTTACCGCGTTGACTTATCATAACCGTCACGCTACCTCGTTGAGGACTGTCTGTTGGTGATACTTACGGAAGTGGAGGTAGCAGCGGTGAAAATGGTAGTGCTTTCAGCGATGGTAGAGGAGGAGGCAGTGGCAATGGTGGCAACTTTCATGGGTTCACACCTTACATTTTTGCCCCTTTATTATGCACACATAAGTGTTTTCTTATTTTCTCTTTGGGCATTATTACTCATTTTCGGCTATTGAGCCATTATTCTTACCGAATATCAGAGTTAATTCTTTTTCTTAGTTCTCGTGACCTCGATTATGGCTACATTCAAATTCACATATTCTTTCTATTATTCATACTATTCATACAAATATTTGGGTCGTGCGATTAATTTACAACAATAAATTAATACAATTCTTCATCATTCTTCCTTCTAGTCCATCTTCAAGCATTCTTCTCTTTCCTGTTCACATACCTATATGGTTGGTTGGGGAGGGTGAGATTTGAGAGAATCTCAGTAGCAAACAGTACCAATATGCATACAAGATAAGTGCTTAATGCATGACATGCTTGCATTACATAAACTCATGCTAACATAATGACATATCTGCATGCTCAATGTGTCCAACAATATACTTATGGCTATAGCATAAATAGAAACAGAGCTTCAATTATTCATATATATATTTCACATAATCAAGCAAAGCAATAACATGCATCAGTACACAAGTACAAATATCAAATACATGCAGGAGATGTAAGTTCACTACCTGGATCGCCCTTCCCTTGACTGACTGTCCGTCATATACTGTATCCGGCTCGGGCTATCGATATATCCTAAAATTCCAAATTTAGGATAAATGAGTTATTAGTCACTCATAATTCATTCTAAATTTATTATGTTGGTTATCTTCGTCTAAAACCACAAAATTACCAAAATACCCCTGGAAACCTGATGTAAGCCCATTTATACCTGGTATTTTTGTACTTTACCAAAAATTATGACCCAGGCTAATTCTACACAATTTCATGTGTATAATCCATTTTGACCTCAGATTTGTCATACTCACTATTAAAAGATAAAAATGTCCTTGTCAGCCCCTAACTTAGGATTTTTAGGGTATTTTTGACATTTCATATTCTAGGGCCTTTCACACTTCATACTTAACATAGGCTCTACACAATTTTCCATTCTAAACACAATAGAACCATCAAATTGATGAAATTCCAGCTCTAACATTCACAAAAAAGTACTGAGCAAAATAGGGGTTTATGGAAAAACAAATTGATTTTCAAACTTCCAACCTTCCAAACACCTTCAATACACTTCTAATCACTTGTTTAACTATATAATCTCATCTTAACATGATTAATGGAAAATTGGGCAGTACCTCCCCTTAGGGCTTGGCATTCCCAAATCATAACCCTAAGCCAAAGCAAAGCCAATAATCAACCAAAACAACAACAACAACCTTGAATCTAACAAGATAACAAGGTTTTTATGGCTTTATTACCTTTGATTTCCTTCTCTCTCTCTAAGATGCCATCTCTCTCTCCTTCTTTCCTCTTGATTTTGCTTGCTACACATGATTTCAAGAAGGATATGAAGATTAGAGAGAGTTTCCATGAGTTAAAAGGCAAGAACAAGTGAATTTACTTGTAACTTACTTTGATTTTTGCTTCTTGAACACCTTGTGCTTCTTCTTTGTATTTTTGTGTTTCAAGCTCTTTTAAGTACTCTATACATGAAAAATATGAATCACTACCATATACAACCACATAATTACAGAATTCCATAAGTCCCACATTGTTACAGAATCAAGTCCAGAAACAGGGCACCACTTCAAAAATCCATAACTTTCAATCTACTGGTCCAAATTGCTTATAATACCTATCAAATTAAAGCCCATGATGTCTACTATAATCTTGCAAAGTTTCATAACTTTTGGACCAAGTTTGATGATACGTACAATATTTACATATTTATTCTTCCTTATATGATGATTTTGTGGAGGATATTTGAGCTCAATTTAATGAATTTGGGTGTAATTAATAAATAAATAATGATTTGGGCATAAAATAGAATTTCTTAAAAAAACACTAAATTAGACCCTTGTTCAGTTTTCAAGCAATATCTGGAGCTCTAGATGTCGGATTGGGACGTTCTATATAAGGATAAAAAGCTAAGAAGTAGCTCTACAATGTTTACATTGACACCAAAACCCAGTTCTATTTCCAAGAGTTGAGAATTTTTCTTGGAAGTTGATGGTGTGAATTTGTTCAAGTCTGACCTTTGCCCACTAATTTACCATAACTGGAGCTCCTAATATTGAAATAAGGAGTTTCCACTTGCATCTTCAAGCTAAGATCCAGAGCTATAACTTTCATGAAGATCAAAATGTCAAGCTAAGATCCAGAGCTAAGATCAAAATGTGAAGTTCCAGCATCCATTCTATCTATCACATTCCATCTACCATTTCACCAACTCCATTCCATCTATAACATTTGATCTTCCATTTCACTTACTACTTCATCTACCACATTTCATCTACCATACTCCATTCTTCCCTATATATAGCCATCCTCTCCCTCACATTTAAAACACACAATTTCATATCCATTACTTCCCTCTCTTCTCAACATACACCATCTTAGAGTTAATTTTATGCAATGTATTTAATTCCTGCATACCTCCTAAATGGAAGGCTCATGCAGTCCTCCTTTATGGATGGTATAGGTTGTCACCTACATGGAAGGTTTTACCTCCTAAAGGGACGGCCATATTTTCTCCATTCTCATGCATCTTTTGGTTGTATATTTATGTTTTAGAATTTAATATTCAATTTTTATGCAATGTTTATGAAGTTTGCAATTTATTTTACTTTTATTTTTAATTTCATCATGTGCTAAACTTTCATTTTCCTTAGGGTGATAACGTAGCTTACTAATGACGGATTGAATCTTTACTTATTAAATCTAGTTTGAATTTCTCCTTCATGATTGAGTTTTAATTATTAGTCTTAATGCTTTCAATTGATTGGCCTACTTTTGAATGATTCCAATATGTATCTTGAGACCGGAAGGAGATGCATGTGTATAGATCCTATAATTAAAACCATGACTTGCATATGAAATAGGAACATATTTATAAGAGTTGTGTAGTCTTACTGAGTTCCAAAAATCTTAATGCATAATTAATTGCTTAAATTCATATAGGAATATATTGGATTAGCAATTAATTGTCGAATTACTTGACATTGGAAGAGGCTAGTAATTAAATTAGGAAAACTCGACTATCAATCATGTGGAATAAATTGGGCTAGGATAGATAAGTGATTCAATCCAAAATTTGTTAAGTGAAATATGACCCTTAGGGCTTTTTCTTATAGTTGCTTTCATATAATTTGCACTCATATTTAATTATCTTTTATTTTGTACTCTCAATCACCAACAAATCGATATACTAAATAGAGTTAAAATTACCTATTTTGGTACTTAGTGATCAATCCTTGTGGGAATGATACTCTACTCACTTTTACATCACTTGATTATGACAATGTACACTTGCACTATTTAATAGACCATTTACACACGTAACAAGTTTTTGGCGCTGTTGCCGGGGATTGTAGTCATTAATTTTAATTTCCAAGTAATTTTAATACTAATTGGGTTTTTATGTTATATTTGTTTTTCTTTTTGGTGTTTTGTGTTTCTTTTTAGGTTTTTGCTTAGTGTATGACTAGATCGAAGGAGACTGAACTACAACCTCTTGATTCTGGATCAAAAGAACTTGTCAAAGAAATCAAAGAGTTAGGAACCAGTCTACTTTAATCCTAAGCAATTCGATGGCAAATCCAGTGGGAGAAATAACAGATACCAAAATACTCTGTGACTATGCAACACCAAAAGTCATGGGGACAACTTTTGGAATCAGAAGACCACCAGTAGCAGCAAACAACTTTGACATTAAGCCTGCAATTATCCACATGATGCAAGCAAATTAGTTCGGTGGGTTACCAACAGAAGATCCTAATACACATATAGCCAACTTCTTAGAAATCTGTGACACATTCAAGCATAATGGTGTTATTGATGATTCTATTAGATTTAGACTTTTTCCTTTCTCACTTAGGGATAAGGCTAAGAGCTGGTTACAATTACTACCAGTATAACTATATAGGATCTCATGGCATAAAATTTTTTGGAGAAATACTTTCCTTCAGTAAAAACTACTAAATTGAGAATGAAATTGCCTCATTTACCTAGCATGAACAAGAAAGCCTCTATGAAGCATGAGAAAGATACAAGGAGGTTTTAAGGAGATGTCCTCATCATGGGTTACCAAATTGGTGGCAACTGCATACTTTCTATAGTAGGATGACGGACATCTCCAGAATTCTTGTAGATGTTGCAGCTGGAGGATCTTTAATGAGAAAAAATATAGATGATTCTTACAATCCACTTGAGGAGATGGCAGCCAATGCATATCAATGGCCTTCTGAATGTAGCAGTTCAAAGAAAGCACTTGGAGTGTATGAGCTGGATGTCCTTACAACTTTGACTTCTCAAATTGCATCTATATCCAAGCAAGTAGGATTATTAACAAACCAAGCAAATGTAATTAGCACTCCTACTGAAACTTGTGATCAATAATATAGAGGACCTTATGTGAGCACGCAACATCAATAAGGACACCCATTCCTGCCGGAGCAAGCTTACTACATAAAAAATCAAAGGAATGACTCATTCTTAAACACCTACAATCTAGGTTGGCAAAATCATCCAAACTTTAGTTGGAGGAATAATCAAAATGCATTCAAGCCGTAAGGGAATTACCAATAACAAGCTCTTTAACAACCAAATCCACCACAGCAAAAAGTAAATGTGTAAGATGCACTGGCTCAATTCATGGCTAGGACTGATGCAATACTTAAAAGCCAAGATGCCTCAATAAAGAACTTGGAGATCCAGATGGACCAGCTTGCAAATATGTTGAATTTCAGGCAACCAGGAACTTTACCAAGTGACATTGAAAGAAACCTAAGAGAGCATGTGAAGGCCGTTGCACTAAGAAGTGGTAAAGAATTGAAAGATCATTTAATTAAGAAGAAGGATAATGGAGAAAAGAAAGAAAGCGGAGAAGAACAGAAGGAGGATGATGTGATACCAGGAAGAACCAGCTTTCCAGATAATCCTCCTCTATATGTACAGCCAGTTCAATACCCTCAGAGACTCGTGAAAGCAAAGTTAGACAAGTAGTTTGTCAAGTTTTTGGAGGTTTTCAAAAAGTTACATATCAACATTCTTTTTGCAGATGCTCTTGTCCAAATGCCCAGTTATGTAAAATTCATGAAGGACATTCACTCAAATAAGCGTAAGCTTGAGGAATTTGAAACAGTTGTACTTATTGAGGAGTGCATTGCTATTCTCCAAAAGAAAGCACCTCCAAAGATGAAAGATCCAGGAAGCTTTTCTATAACTTGCACCATAGGTCAATGTTACTTTAAAAGAGCACTTTGTGACCTTGGAGCATGTAACCCCCTTCCAACCAAGGCCAAGATTAAGTTCATAAATACGTAATTAAGAGTGAAATTAGAGACCATAAATGATTTGGGACTTAATACAACAAGTTTTGCCCAAAACATGCTTTTATAAAACCTTTTCTAAAACCTGTCAACAATGGTCTCCTATTCACATTTCAATACACAAATGGCCTGAACAATTAGATTCCATTTATAAATATCAGAGTACATAGTAAATTCCTGACACACTCGGGGTTCAATTACTAATTCAAGGTCTATACAAGGCACAAAGCCCAAGTAGTTTCCCATACAAGGGGATTACATAATTACTATCCAATATATACATGTAATTTCCAACAAAATATATCCAAATGATTTACAAAATGATAACCAATTATTTTCCAAAATAGACTCCTAGCAATGAGCTCTACCCACTCTTCGTCACCCGCTTTCCCTTCAATCCTTCTACCCTGTCTAAAATGTTTAATTTTGGGAGAGTGAGATTCTAAGGAATCCCCGTAGTGTCAAATCACTCATAATATACATAACAATAAGGCATGAAATCAAATCATCATCCACACAAAGCAACTTCAACGGTAATGGTTAGTATGACACATGTCATCCCTTACGATTGCTCACACTGCATTACACAACACAATCCACACAATATATTTCACCACAGCTGGGATTCATATAAAGCATTTCATCACACAAGCCATACATGCAAGATTCAAAACTCACAGCCCACGACTGGATTAACAAACGCCTCCCCATGGGTTAGATTCACAAAGTTCCATGTCGATTACAACGGCGGTTTAACGGCCAACCTAGAGATGACCAGCGTCAATCCCTACACGGCTTACGCTGACTTGCACACGCTGTAATGGAACATGGTACATGTAGTTCACAGTTCAATGATAAGTTATGCATACCAAAACATCATACACAACATGAGAGAAAAGTCATTACCTGGTTTGTTCCGTGCGTGCTTTGTCGCAGGTCTCTCCCGAGGAGGGCAAATATCGTATCCTATAATTATAATTAGGGATGAAGAGTTATTCTCTATTCCAATACTCAATTGACTTCACAATACTTAGATTTGGTTATCATTTATGTCCTTTAAGTAGTTACAATTGGCTCTAATAAAAGCCCTAAAGGATTGGGAAACATCGGGTCGGAAACCACTTTTCAAAATCACAAGGTGCTGAAAATAGGGGCTGGCTGCAGCCAAAAAAACCTCTGATTGCAGCCAGAAACAGCACAGAAAGTTTCTAGATGTAGCCAAGAATTATCTGGCTGCGGTCAGGAAAATTTTGTTTCTTGGCTGAACTTCGAAAAATCATAACTAATTCTAGAAAAATCGAAATGAGGTGATTCCAAAGCCAAATAAAAGGTATTTAAGTCCTATTCATAGGAAAAATATGGGAAATTACTGAAAATCACCAAAAAAAATACAGATTTCAAGAAAAGTCCACCTTGCTTCAGAATTGATCCCAGATTTAACATCAGACTTTGGACAGTCATAACTCCTAGCATACCAAACGAAATGACACAAAACATATGTCCATTTTGAAGCTTGAGATGTGAACTTTAATACTGGAAAGTTTCATAATTTTCCAACACCATTTACTATTTTAAAAAGTCCATGCAAATCCACTGCCAAAACACAGCTTTTCACTAACCAAAACTTGCCACCTTTAAAACTAAGTTCCCAATGGTTCAAAATTCATATTCAACACTTCTCCCACACAATTTTCCACAAGGAACACAATGGCAATCTCAAAATGACCAAAATCCTACTCCTTTATCATGCTTTGGTTTTGGGCAACACAAACATCAAAATTCCAATCTCATGTAAACATCAAATTTCAATAACCAATCAATCTATCTATCCTAAACTCATTCTAAAATACCATTCTCATGTCAAAACATACCAAATGAACAATGGCACTCATTTTTGGATTCAAGGCCAAATTTCCAGAAATTACAAACTAATCCATTTGACACAAAACATAGATAGATAGATAGATTTCACTCACCTTATCAATTTTCTCAAAGGGAGTTCTTGATTCACCACTTCCTAAAATTTCATGTGGCCACAAATCAACACCAATGGGCACACTATAAACACCAAAATGAAGCTCTCATTCCATAGAACAACATTAATGAATGAAGTTTAGGCAATTGAGTCAAATTTCTCACCTTAATCACCAGCTTTTCTTCGTCTTTCTTGCCCACTAAGGTCCCCAAAAATGGAGGAAAGGGAAGGAGAGAGAACGAGAGAGAGAATAGTGAAGAGTGATGAAGGAAATGATGATTTCCTACTCCCTCCAATGTCCAGCCAAAAAGCAAGGGAAAAAGAGAGAGAAAATATTGTTTTCAAATACCAATTGACTTTTCCAAGCCTTCTCTCCTCTTGCCAAGTGTCAGCCTCTTATTGGTTCTCATAAAGCAAGCACCCAATTAACCACTTTAATCCCTCCATTAGCCATTTTAATCACACATCTCATTTTCTCTTAGTTAGCAATTAATTTTCCTATTAATCACCAACTTATGGCTAATAATCCCATTCTTCTAGTTTTTTCCACTAATTATGACATATTAATTAAAATAGCCATAAAACACATAATAATTCCCATTTAAATTCAAAAATATCCACACTAATCCTCATTAGCCCTTAATTAAAAATTGGGGCATTACAGAGCAGGTGTAAATCTCTTGCCTCTATCTGTCTACAAAAAACTCGGTCTTGGAGAGGTGAAGCCGACTGTAGTTTCTTTACTTCTGGCTGACGGATCAATAAAACATCAGAGGGGTATCTTAGAAGATGTGCTGGTGAAGGTGGACAAACTCATATTTCCAACTGATTTCATAATACTCAATATGGAAGAAGACCAAGAAATTCCTATCATTCTTGGGAGGCCATTCCTAGCAACTGGGAGAACATTAATAGATGTGCAACAGGGGAAGTTAACCTTACGAGTTCAAGATAATCAAGTATCCTTCAACATTTTCAAGGCCTTGTCCTTTCCAGATGAAGGCGACACCTGCTACAGAGTAGATACATTGACTAGCTGCATAAAAGACATGATAAACGAAATCTGTATGGATCAACCATTAGCAATGGGAATGGTAGATGTATCAAAATCTACTAATCTTAAAGTCTTAGAGCAGATTATGTACCTAGAAGCAAATTCCCCAATTTTTATAGAGAAACAATTTGAAGATCTAGAGGAAAGGCTGAGTAAGCCGGTACCATCAACAGAGAAACCACTAGTACTGGAGTTGAAAAGACCGCCATCCCACTTTAAGTATGCTTATTTAGGAGAAAATTCAATATTACCAGTAATCATTTCAATAGCTCTTACTCCTGATGAAGAAGGAAAGTTATAAAGAGTTTTAAGGGAGTATAAGACAACATTTGGATGGTCAATAATTGATATAAGAGGGATTAGTCCTTCAATTTGTATGCATAAGATCTTGATGGAGGACAACTACAAGCCATGAGTTGAGCACCAGAGAAGACTCAATCCGAATATGAAGGAGGTAGTGAGAAAGGAGGTAATAAAGTGGCTGGATGCTGGCATAATCTACCCAATCTCTGACAGTCAATGGGTAATTCTATTCAAGTTGTGCCAAAGAAAGGTGGAATGACAATGGTGCCTAATGAGAAAAATGAACTGATTTTACAACAAAAGGTGACTGGATGGAGAGTATGGATCAACTACAGAAAGCTCAATAAAGCCACCAGAAAAGATCACTTTCCTCTACCATTTATATACTAGATGCTTGACAGACTTGCTATAAAAGCCTATTATTGTTTCCTGGATGGGTATATAGCATATAATCAAATTACAATTGCACCAGAGGATCAATAGAAAACAACTTTTACATGTCCATAAGGTACCTTTGCCTCCAGAAAGATGTCATTTGTTCTATGTAATGCACTGTAACATTTCAAAGGAGTATGATGACAATCTTTTTAGACATGGTGGAAAGGTCATTGAGGTGTTCATGGATGATTTTTCAGTTTTTGGAGAATCATTTGGTCATTGTTTTTCAAATTTGGAAAAAGTCTTGCAACGTTGTGTAGAGACAAATTTGGTCTTGAATTAGGAGAAATGCCATCTCATGGTGAAAGAAGGAATCATGCTAGGTCACAAGGCATTTTATCAAGGCATTGAAGTGGACTGAACTAAGATTGAAACAATTGAAAAGCTACCACCTCCTTCCTCAATCAAGGGTATTCGAAGTTTTTTAGGACATGCAGGCTTCTATAGGAGATTCATCAAGGACTTCTCAAAAATCATAAAGCCACTCTGCATGCTGTTGGAAAAAACACTTCGTGTTTGATGAGGAGTGCTTATCAGCCTTCCAAACTCTAAAAAGTGCCTTGACTTCTACACTGGTTATCAAAGCTCCAAATTAGAACCTTCCATTTGAAATGATATGCGATGCAAGTGATTATGCAGTTGGAGCTATTTTAGGCTAAAGAAAAGACAAGGTCTTTTATGCCATCTACTATGCTAGTAGGATACTCTTAGATGCATAGCTGAATTATGCAACAACAAAAAAGGAGCTATTAGCAGTTGTGTTTTCATTTGACAAATTCAGAGCTTATTTGATCATGTCAAAGGTCATTGTTTGGATGGACCACTCAGTAATCAAATACTTGATTGAGAAGAAAGATGCTAAGCCCAGATTGATCAGATGGGTGCTTCTTCTATAAGAATTTGACTTGGAGATCAAAGATAAAAAAAGGACCAATAATCTCATTACAGATCATCTTTCTCGGTTAGAGCCATCTGAAAAGAAGAGAGAATCACCAATCAATGAGAATTTCCCAGACAAGCAACTCTTTTTCATGTAATCACAACCCACTCCTTGGTATGCTGATTTTGTAAATTATTTGGCAAGTCGAGTAATGCCTTACGAACTTTCTAAAATGCAAAAGAAAAATTTTTTGGCTGATGTAAGGCATTACTATTGGGAGGATCCGTTCTTATACAAACAATACCCATATCGAATTATTAGGCAATGTGTTCTTGAAGAAGAAATGGACAGTATCTTAAATCACTATCATTCATCCCCATATGGTGGTCATTTTGAAGTAAATAGAACTACTACAAAAGTACTTCAATCAAGATTTTACTGGTTTTCACTCTTCAATGACGCTTACAAAATTGTGGCAACCTGTGCTAGATGTCAAAGAACGAGAAATAGCTCAAGGAAACATGAAACCCTATTAACTAACATCTTAGAAGATGAGCTCTTTGATGTATGGGGGATTGATTTTATGGGGCCTTTTCCATCTTCATTTAGTAATCAGTTCATTTTAGTAGATGTTGACTATGTCTCCAAGTGGGTTGAAGCAACTGCTTGTCCAACGAATGATTTTCGGGTGGTTGTGAAGTTTCTGAGGAAAAATATTTTTACAAGATTTAGAGTTCTTAAAGCTATTATCAGCAATGGAGGAAGGCATTTTTGCAATCAACAACTCTAATCAGTGTTAGCTAAATATGGAGTAACCTATAAGGTTGTAACTCCATATCATCCACAAACTAGCGGGCAGGTGGAAATCTCAAACAGAGAACTGAAGTGGATCTTAGAGAAGACGGCGAATTCCAATCGGAAGGACTAGGTACAGAAATTAGATAATGCACTTTGGGCTTATAGAACTGCCTTCAAGACACTAATTGGTACATCCCCATATCAATTGATCTACGTAAAAGCATGCCATCTTCCAGTTGAAATGGAGCACAAAGCATATTGGGCAGTAAAAGCCTTAAATTTTGACTTAAAGGCAGCTGGTGAAAAGAGGCTTCTCCAACTCAATGAGCTTGAGGAATTTAGACAACAAGCTTATGAAAATGCCAAGTTATACAAGGAAAAGACAAAAATGTGGCATGACAGAAGAATTTTGAGAAGAGAGTTCACACCGGGACAAAAAGTGCTTCTATTTAACTCAATGTTAAAGCTCTTTCTAGGAAAGTTGAGATCAAGGTGGTTAGGACCTTTTATTGTGACTCAAGTTTGGCTATATGAAACTGTGGAAATTGAAGATGGTGCTCGAAAATTCAAAATGAATGGGCAAAGGCTAAAGGAGTATAATGACGGTGCACTTAACACTTTGAAAACTATCATCACGTTTGAGGAACTAATAGGTAAGTCCTTTTTCTAGAACAAATAATAATAATAATAATTAAAATAAAAATAAATTTTAAAAAAAATTTTGGTTTGGTCTTTGTCTAGCTAAAGACGTTAAAGAAGGGCAACTATTTGGGAGGCAACCCAAAACTTCTTTCCTACTCTCTCATTTTTCTTTCCTACTCCCCGAAACACATTGAACTGCTCTGAGAATTTTAGTTTTCATCATTTTCATTACAAGTTCACATGGAGGAATCTTTTGCAAAGCTTAAGAACAAGTCCCCCACCATTCCCAAAGATGTGCTCAGGAAGATCTATAGCAGTCGACTTGAAAGGATAAAGATATTCAAGAGTTTGGGCCTTCCTGAAGATGTACGCTGGATCATTGAAGCTAAGGTACATTTAGTAGGTGAGATTCATAAATCATTTGTTAAACCTTTGCCAGGAATGGCAAGAAGTTCTTACTAAAAAAAGAGAAGAGCTAAAAGAATGAATGTCTGCTATAAATGTGCAAGGTGGATTTCTGATCAACGTTGTAGGAGTAAAGGTATGATTTCTATAAATTGAGAAGATAAAATTAAATTTATAAAGTATGGACTAAGTAAGGAGTCATTGAATGATATCATTGAAACTCTTGAGACGCATCCGAGTGGTAATGTTCATCATATTCTTCTTGATTTAGTAGACATATTCAACAACGAAAAATGGCACTACTGTTGTCTTGGGAATCTAACGTTAAAAGATCCTATTTTTCTAGTTTATAAGAAAATTGGATGGGAAGCAAATCCTTGATTCATAGAAAGCGTTTAAGCCATTACTGGATGTAAAACCAGAGGAAGATGTGAGCCAAAATCACAACTATTGTACATAATCATACTTTTGTCTAGTCTGTTTTTATCTTTTTAATAACTTTGGACTTTCTTTCCTCTTTCTGTGAATTTCTTCATGCAAATTATGCCGGTCATTCGTGTCAGAAATTTTTCAAACTTCTTTGAAAAATGCCTGATTTGCATGATCTTGTTGTTGCTGTTTTAGTGTTATATATATATATGTACTCTTCCACTTGTAAATATGTACTCTTTACTTGTAAATATACATTCTTCTACTTGTGAACACAAATGGTCTGAAAGAAACAAAGAGAAAAAACAAAAATGTAGATTGACATCTATCTGCATTTTTGGTGAAACTGATTCGGGCAAGGATAGAGAGTTTCAAACTATAGCAAATGAACTTGGAAGTGTATTAGCCACTAGAAAGATCAACTTTGTATATGGGGAGGCATCCAAGGACTAAGGGGAAGTAGAACAGGGAATTCGAGCCAGCCCGAGCCCGACAGGCTGGCCCGACGCGAGTTCATTGAAATCGGGTTGGGCTTCAATAGGCCCGATTATAACACGGGCTGCCATAGGGCAGCCCGAGCCTGATTATGCCCGCCAGCCCGACTTTTTTTTTTTTGATTTTGGGCTAATGGGCTATCACTGTTTTTTTTGCCCAGCATGCTTCCATTAGCTTTTGGGCTATACTTCTTTTCGTTTTTTTTTTGTGAATTTGGGCTATACAAACTGGACCAATGGACCTTTAATTTATTGCTTGCCACACAAATTATTTGCTCCCATTAGTTTTTATTGCTTGCCACATAATTTCATCTTGCACACACATAACCTTACTAATTAATACTACCAATCTACCATTACTTTTTCCTAATTACATAAATAGCTCGCTAAGTCATTTAGTTGAAATCATCTCATATCTAATGAATGAAATAAATGAAATCATGCATCACACATCAAGTTTTGTAATTAATTTTGTCCTTCACACATAAATGAATTTCACAAGTTTACTATCTATGCATGGCATGAAAAATTGCAAATCATGTATCACTCATCAGGCAAGACAATGAAGACATGGCATAAGTGTATTCAAAGGGAATGAGGGATATAAGTCATATAATACAATAACAATTAGCAAGAAAGTTATAATCTTTTTGGAGCTAATTCTTCACAACAACAACAAAAACTTGTAATCTTCCTTCGTCATTCTTCAATTGGCAATCACTATATTCGAAGCATTGTCTGAAGCAGCAAAAATAGGGACAGGAGCAGTTTCCCTTTTCTCTATCTCAGAATCCTCTGCCACAAGTAATGACATAAACATAAAAGATTTATTAAATAGATATATTAAAAAAGATAAATGAACAAATATGATTATAAATATTACCATCCCATGGAAAACCAAGAAGCCAATTTCGTGTGCAAATGAGAGCTTCAACATTATCTGAAAGAAGACAAGATCGATACTTTGTGAGAACCCGAGATCCTATGCTAAAGGCTGATTCACTGGCAACGGTAGTAATTGGAATACTAAGAATATCACATGCCATCTTTGAAAGATAGGGAAATCGAGCTGAGTTGGCTTTCCAATAATCTAAGACATTAAATCTTGTAGCCAATCTATTATCAAGTATCGCTTCTTCCAAATAGTAGTCTAATTCAGACCTTTCAATTGTTGCCTCATCTTGACACTTGAATGAAAAAAAATCCTACACCATTGAAAAATTAATAAAAAGGTCAAATTAAATGAATAAAGGATAGTGACAATGAAAATTCAAATTAAATCTAAACAAAAACTATTTAAGAATTTCAAACTTACATCAAAAACTTCGTAGTCATCCACTTCATTTGAGTTACGGCTAGGAATTGGTTCTGTGATAAACACCGTGTTGGCATTCAAGCTTGAAGCAGCTCCACCAATTGGGGTGTCGGATGAAGATGATCCCACATTTTTATACTCATTGAAAACATAGTACAACTTACTCCTAACATTTTCAATCTTCTCATGAGCATTTATGGGATCTAATTTCGCAAAAGTAAACTTTATGACTTCAAGCTTCATCCGAGGATCAAGGATAATGGCTAATGCAAGAATAACACTATATTCAGTCCAATATTTGTCAAATTTGTCAAGCATACTCTGAGCCATATCCTGAATCATAGAATCCTCACTCTTCAAATGTCTTTTTAGCAGCAACTCAATCTTTGATATTTGTGTGAAATACATGTTAGAGGTGGGATATGATGATCCAGATATCAAGTTTGTTATCACTACAAAAGGCTTCAAGAATGTGCACATAGCCTCTGCTCTTGACCACTCTTCATTTGTTGGACAATGATTGTAATTTGTGTCATTCAAGGCCAAGCTAGCAAAAGCACGATGATATTTAATTGCACTTTCAAGCATTGCATGTGTCGAATTCCATCTAGTTGGGACATCATACCTTAAACCCACAGAAGTGTCAATTCCCCCAACTTGTTCAAACCTTTTCTTGAACTCTATCATCCTTGCCTCTGATTTCCGTACATACATAATGCTGCTCCTAATTTTATTCAAAGCTCCTTCCACTACTCGCAAACCATCCTGAACTATGAGATTCAAGATGTGGGCAGAACATCTCACATGAAAGAATTCTCCATTGCATATCAAGCTACCACTCAAATTCAAATTCTCTTTAAGTATTCTTTGCATATGAAAATTTGCTGAAGCATTGTCCAGCGTGATAGAGAAAACCTTCTTGTCAATCCCCCAATCTATCAATATCTCATGCGCCCTTTCTGCCAATTCAAGTCCCGTGTGAGGAGGCTCCATCTTAGAAAAGGAAAGTATTTTGCTGTGCAAATTCTATTTCTCATCAACAAAGTGAGTAGTCAATCAAAGATAACCTTCTGTAGTTATTGCTGTCCAACAATCAGAAGTCAAACATATTCTACTTGGACTCATTGCTAGTTTGGCCTTTAGGTTGTCCTTTTGATGAAGATAGAAATTCCATACATCCACCACAGCAGTTTTTCTTGTAATACTCTTATAATCAGGATTCAAATATGAGAGCAACTCCCTAATTCCCTCATACTCAACAAAATCATAGGGAAGATTATGTTTAATGATGGCATAGGCAATGAGTTCTCGAACTTTATTGTGGTCAATCTTTCTAGCTCTAACAATCCCTGATTGGTCTATCATCATGGCACCAACATCCTTGTATTTTGGGAGTGCATTACAATTTTCAATATGACGCCGAAGGTGTGAAGTCCCACAATCCTTGCTTCCCACAGCATATAGCTTTCCACACCCATTACATTTGGCTTTTTCCTTACCATTAACTATGCCAAGTTTTGTAAAGTATCTCCAAACATCAGATGTCGTACATTTTGCCCTTTTATTTACAGTAGGAGCATCTTTATGTTGTGTTTGTACAGTGGAAGCTTCAAGTTCAGTAGGTTGTTCGATTGTGTGGCCACATTGTCAACATTCATGGTAGCCATCTTTTTTTAACGACAAAAGTATTATCATCTTTGTTTAAGGACAAAAGCATTATTCAAAAGTGAAAACAAAATCCAACAACAACCACAAATGCACAATCATAGTACAAAATGGAATTAGAAAAACAAATCCACTTATCCAGCAAAGACAGAACTACAGAGTTCAAATTTTCATCCAGCAAATGCACAATCACAGCAATTTAACAAATGAGCATTTGAGCTTAACCAACAAATGCACAATCACAGTACAACAATCAATTGGAAAAACAAATCCAGCAACTGAGCAAAGACAGAACTATAGACTTCGACATTTCATCTAATTGAGCAGAAACTACAGAACTAAATCGAATTTACTTCAATTCAAACAAAGTTCGAATCAGATAGAAACTACAGTACATAACTAATTGAGCATTTGAGCATTAGATGTAAACAAATGAAACCAAAGACAGAAACTACAAAGTTTGAATCAGAATTCAATGGTTTGCTTAAGTTTTTTGTTTACTTCAATTCAAACAACAACAACAAAAATTACCTCTTACTGTGTTGAGACTGACAGAGGCGACGAGCACAAGCACGAGAGGAAGAGAATCCGGTTTGGTTTCAGTTCAGATAGGAGACTTGGAAGAGACGACAAATGAGCTTGCTTAATCCGGTTTGGTTTAAGAGACGCCACTGACGCCAGGGGAAGAGGGAGATCCGGAGATGGGGGAGACCTATTGAGCGGTGGTGGCGCGGAGTCAAAGAGGAGGAGGGAGTCTGGGAGAGGCGGCGGAGAGCACAGAGCGGCGGCGGAGAGCAAGACGGAGACCGAGACTGTGATGCGAGAGCACAGAGCGGCGGAGCAAAGAAGGCGTAGAGGAAGAGCGAGACTTGGAGAGGCGGAGGCCGAACCAGCATAGCCGGAGAGGAAGGTTGACGGTGACGGGGCCGAGCCGGAGAGGAAGCGCAAGAGGGGGAGCAGAGCTGCGGAGCGTTAGGGTTCAGAGAAGAGGAGGAAAGATTCTGAATAGAGATGAGACTGAGCGCGAGCGAGGCAGCAAGGTGAGCGAACCGAAAAGAAGAGGGAATGGGGATTTTTTTTGGGGTAATCGGGCTAAACGGGTTAACCCGTTTAACCCACGGGTGAGCCCGTTTAACCCGCGGGTTAGCCCGTTTAACCCGACGGTTAAACGGGCTTGACCTGTTTAGCCCGATTATAAGTGGGCTTGAGTTGTTCAGGCCCGAACCCGATTTTTTTAACGGGCTGGCGGGCCCAACCCGCCAGCCCGACCCGAATTCCCTCTTCTAAGGGGAAGTGTAACCATTTCTGCATCCATGAATGGAAGCAAGGGTTTCAGTGTAAGGGTGGAGGAGTTGGAAGATCACATCTTTTCCTTAGGACAAGAGTTGCAGGTTTTGAGCTTGCTTGAACGAATGGGACAAATGTTCTACCATGCTCAAGTTGTTATCGCTCGACCCAGTGGTTTGAAAACGTTGGATGGGATTTCTAGCGTTGTATATTGGGCTAAGTTAAAATATCACAAAAAGGCATTAGAATTGTTAAATGTTAATGGTTTTTTTTGATAATCTATTGTCTTTTTTTGATCATGTTATGGAAACAGGATTTATACCCCAAGTGACTCGCCACTCCATAATTTTTGCACCAACAGCTGATTAGTTACTCGATCAACTGCAAACCTATGAACCTAAACCAGATCTACTAGTCAGCAAATAGGTGGGCAATCTTCAGATAGCAGTTAGAAGCAGAACCCAGATACCATTCTTCAGTTGCAACTTTCCTTAATCTTTTGATTTTACTCTTAGCATTTTGTTTTTACTTTATTGTGTGTTTATGTTTAAAAAAAAACTTCCTTTAAGCCCTTGAAGACATTGGGGACAATGTCTGATTTAGGTTGGGGGAGGAGAAAAAAATTTATATATTTAGTTAGTTAGTAAAACCATTAGATGCATGGGGTGTGGAAAAAAATGGCAGAGTAAGAAGTTATTCTTAACTCCTAAGACGCATTTTATTAGTTGCATGTTTTTGTTCCTTTTTTTAAAAATATTAAAAGTAAAAAAAAAATCATTCTGTTTAAGTTCTTTGTAATGATCTTAAGAAGTATATAAGGTTTGATTATGGATAAATTGAATTTAAAGATTTCACAGCATGAATGAACAACTGATTGTTGCAATTGGTGATGAATTTTGAGATTGAATGAGCTGAGTTTGAAAGCCCCTAACCGTGAGCTTTTGAGCCTATAATGATTATTTCTCTTGTGTGTGATATTCACCTATTAAGTTGTCACTCTAGAACTTGCTTTAAATCTGGTTGAAATTATTTTTCACATGCACATTCAAAGATGATAAAGGCATTTATTTTGTTTATCTAGAGCCAAATAGCCGACCTTGCAATTATACCGTTGATAAGCCCCTTTGAGCCTAATTGACTGTTTCTTTGTTTTCAACCCATTAACATGTGTTTTAATGTTATATCAAGTACTTTTACCTAATTCGGAAGATTAGCAGAAAATTTGAAATTCTTGTGAAATGGGCTTTTGACAAGTGTGGGGGTATGTATATCATCAACTTTAGAGTTGCAAATTTATGGAAAAAAAAGAAAGAAAAAGAAAAAAAAAAGAAAAGAAAAGAAAGGAAAATTAAGTATTTGAATTATGGGTTGTTGTGATAAGATAAATTTATTCATAAGTTGGCCCATTTTTCAATTGTTCTATTAAATTTCTTAAATTTAGCTTCTCATATAATGTTTTACATTCCTTTTACCTTAACCCCATTACAACCCTTAATAAGTCCTTTTGATTTGAATTATGCATGTGAACTAGGTAGTGGAGATTGAGATTTTTAGCAAGCTTAATGGTAGTGCAATATTTTCGGTTAAATTTGAGCGACACACTTATCCTTAACACTTGAGAGATTGAGAGAATGAGTTACAAGTACAAACTTGGTTTATTCAGTTTCAAATAAAGTTACCAGTTTATATTTTCGTTGATTCATGAATACTATGATCTTTTTATTTTTCAATTGTGTTTTTGCTTACACAAACACAAATATCAATACATGCAGGAGAGGTAAGTTCCCTACACTTTTTTTCTTTCCACGTATGCTTCAGCATCGGCTACTCATGATCCGAGCGGATATCGAACCATAATCAGGGCGAATATCAAACCCTATAACCAATTCAAGGACATAGGTCATTCTCTTTTCCAAATTCTCACTTTCATAACACTTAAAGTTGGTTACCATTCATGACCTTTAGGTGGCTAATTAAAGCCTAAACACATGCCTAAAGGCTTGGGAAACACTTGACCAAAGGTCACCTTTTAAAAGTCTAAAATGCTAATTTCTGGGGGTTGGCCGCGGCCAGCCTACCCATGGGCCGCGGCCAATGGATGCACAGAAGGTCTTGGGCCGTGGTTCATAACCTCTGGCCGCGGCCATGAAAATTCTGTTTCCTGGTTGAACTTCCAAAAATCATAACTAATTCTATAAAAATCTAAATGAGATGATTCCAAAGCCAAATGAAAGATACTTAAGTCTTCTTTATAGGAAAAATATTGACTATTACTGGAAATTACCATACAATCCCAGAATTACACAAAACTCATCACTGCCCCAAAACAGAGTTCTGTTTCAATCCCAAATTTTGGACAAGCATATCTCACAGAATACTAAACACAATGACACAAAATATATGTCCATTTTGAAGCTTGGGATGTGAAATATAATACTGGAAAGTTTCACAATTTTCTAAAATCATTTGGTCATTCCAAACGTCCACACAAATAAACTTCCCAGAACAGAGTTCCAAGGGACAGATTTTCCAATTTTCTACCAAAGTGTCCCATGACTCCAAAATTAACAATCAACCCTATTCCCACATAAATTTTCACAAGTAACACAATGGTAACCTCAAAATGACCAAAATCACAACCTATCAATATGTCCTGTTTGGACCAAAGCACAAAACCAACACAAAAGGTTCCAAACTTCACTTTTAAGCTTCAATGCAATTCTATCAATTCAAAACACTAAACAAGGCACCATTTCTATAACAACAACATACCATACTCCCCCATAACCCTAAATCACGAAAATTAGGGCTAAAATTTCAGAAATTCAAGGCCTAACCAATGGCCACAAAACTTATATGAAAATGAAGCTTTCACTCACCTCAACAACTTTCCCAAAGAAGTTCCTTGATTCACCCAAGTCCATAATTTCGTGAGAGCTCAAACACCACCAAATGAAAAATCTAAAATCATGAAATTGAGCTCTCAACACAAGGAACAACTTTATAGAAGAGCATTTTTCCATTAGAAGCCATTTAGAGGGTCAAAATGGCTTACCTTTATCAAGATTTCTTCCTCTCTCTTGAGCAGCCATGGAGGACGAAAATATGGAGAGAGGAGAGAGATATGAGAGGTGAAGATGATGAAGAATGCAGAAAAAATCTGCCCCATGCCCCTTCACATGTGCACAAGGAGAGAGAGGGAGAGAAAGAAAGTAATAAAAAATGTGGGTTGACTTTCTCAACCATTCTCTCACCATACCCACTGGCCAAGTGTCCCAATATCATTGGTTCTCATAAAGTAAGTAACTCATTAGTTATTCTAACCACACCATTAGCCATTTAGTTACATATCTCATTTTCTCTTAGTTAATAATTAATTTCTCCCATTAATCACTAATTTATGGCTATGCTTTCAATTTTCCCAACAATTATGACATATTAATTAATATTGCCACATAATACATAATCAAATTCTTTTCCTTCTTTCATGTGCCATTTACCCCTATATTTAGCCCAATAATTATTTCATCACATAATTATGCTAAAATACAAGGTGTTGGGCATTCCCAATACTTAATCCGGATCTCAAATCCACATTAATCAGCATAATCATTCACAATAATTGTAACTAGCCCTTAATCAAAAATTGGGGTGTTACATACACCATCTTAGAGTTAATTTTATGCATTGTATTTAATTTCTGTATGCCTCCTACATGGAAGGCTTAGGTAGTAATCCTTTATGGATGGTATAGGTTGCCACCTACATGGAAGGTTTTACCTCCTAAAGAGACGGCTAGATTTTCTCCATTCTCATGCATCTTTTGATTGTATATTTATGTTTTAAAATTTAATATTCAAGTTTTATGCAATGTTTATGAAGTTTGCAATTTATTTTACTTTTATTTTTAATTTCATCATGTGCTAAACTTTCATTTTCCTAGGGTGATAACGTAGCTTACTAATGACGGATTGAATCTTAACTTATTAAATCTAGTTTGAATTTCTCCTTAATGATTGAGTTTTAATTACTATTCTTAATGCTTTCAATTGATTGACCACCTTTTGAATGATTCCAATATGTATGTTGAGATCGGAAGGAGATGCATGTGTATAGATCCTATAATTAAAACCATCACTTGCATATGAAATAGGAATATATTCATATGAGTTGTGTGGTCTTACTGACTTTCAAAAATCTTAATGCATAATTAATTTCTTAAATTCATATAGGAATATATTGGATTAGCAATTAATTATAGAATTGCTTGACCTTGGAAGAGGCTAGTAATTAAATTAGGAAAACTCGACTGTCAATCATGTAGAATAAATTGAGCTAGAATAGATAAGTGATTCAATCCGAAATTTGTTAAGTGAAATATGACCCCTAGGGCTTTTTCTCATAGTTACTTTCATATCATTTGCACTCATATTTAATCATATTTTATTTCATACTCTCAATCACCAACTAATCAATCGACTAAATAGAGTTAAAATTACCCATTTTGGTACTTAGTGATTAATCCTTGTGAGAATGATAGTCTACTCACTTCTGTATTAATTGATTTCGATAGTGTACACTTGCACTATTTAATAGACTATTTACACACGTAACATTTGACTAACAAAATGCATTACACAATAACACTGCCTCACCAGAAGCAAATCAAACAGCACCTCCCTTTAACTTCATAAATTTCCAGATTTAAACATAAGCATCCAAAAATCATGAACACTTGTATTCCTACAATTGTTGACTTTTCAATATCATCACTCTCGTGCTTAATTTAGACCATATATCCAATTCCCTCCTTGCTCCCTCTTTTGGACGTCATATGCACCAAGAAAAGGGAAACATATTTGCTTTGGCCTTTACTTAGCTAAATGAATATTTGTCCATAAATTTTTGCTATTTTCGCACCTTGGCTAAAAGCTGGCAGAATTTTCATCAAATTTTGAAAATTCATATATTTATTTACAGAGATTCAATTGGTGTGATTCTATAGGCTATGTGACCCTTATTAAGTTTATTTTCAAGAAAAATTATAGCCTTTAGCCAACTGAAAGCTCACAATTCCCATAATTATTGTTTTTGGACACTACCACTAAAAATCGCCAGTATCAACGGGTTAACTTAAAAAATACATAACTCTTTGTGTACAGCTTCAAATGACCTATATGACCTATCAAATTAAAGTTTGATAAGTCTAGTTTTGTTATGGAGAATATCATAGGCATTAGGCATCATTTGCCTATTTAAAAATGTCACACAACTAGACCGCCACATAGAAAAAATGCACTGGCAGCAAATCCTCATTCCTGGGACTCTTGCTAAACTTGAGCTTAGTAGTCCACTATATTTAGGCTTATTCTCAAGCCTCGAATCCAAAAATTCAGGATATTACAATGTTGGTGTTGGTGGAGTGGAGGAAGAAGAGGTAGTAGTGGCAATAGCAGTTGGTGACAATGCCAATGGTGGAGAAGGTGGTAGTGGCGGTGGCGGCAACAGTAGAGGTAGCGACAATGGGGGCGGTGGGTGAGGTAGTGGTGGTGATGGCAGGTGGTGACAGAGATACCAGTGGAGGATGAGGTCATGTCAGTGGTGACAACTATCATAGTAGCGGCAGCGGTGAATGAGAAGGAGGTAATGGTAGAGATAGCAAGTGGTGACAGTGGCAACGGTGGAGGAGGAGGTAATGGTGGTAGCGGTAGTTGCCATGGAGGCGACAGGGGGTGGCAGTGGTAGCGACAGTGGTGGCAAAGGAGGAGGTAGTGGTAGCTGTGGTTATGGCTTGGCGAGTGAAATGAGATGAGTGAAACAAAGACAAATGAAACTAAATAATAAATTGAACTTTGTCAACATGCAATAGGGTAGTAATGAGTATTCATAGGGGAGGTATGAATGAGGATTACCAATTTTTTGGTAATCATTATTACCATGGTATACCCTATTACTATGCTAAAGAGCAACCAAACACTCTTTATCCTAGTAATGCAATCATTATTACCATTGCAGGCATACAATATGTTTGAACCAAACGGGCTCCTAGTCTCATATTAAGAATTGTAGTTATTATTATTATTATTATTAGAAAAAATTAGAGAGAATGACCTATAAAAATGATATTTATTGGAGAGGACCTTAAAAATTATAATTATTTAAAAGGACCAAATATTAAAATATAAAATTAAAAATACTAAAATGCTCCCATCAAACTTTCTACATTTTCTCTAACCTTCAATTTTTTTTCCCTAAAAATAAAACTATAACCACCTTTCAAAAACTTTGTTTCTGCACAACTATAAAGCCTAGTGATATCATTTTGGCAAATTTGCCTAGACCCTACACACACAGTGAAAGAAAATACCATAATACTATAAGGTGGGATGTATTTACTAAAATACTGCACTTGAAATCATTTTTCGCAGGAACGATTTTCAGATTGTGACGAAGTCATTCTTTGCGATAACGATTTCTTCTTTATTCCTCTCTCTCCTCATCACATCACCTTAAAATCCGCCATTATTTTTTTAAAAAAGTAAATTGTGATCTGACACCACCTCCGCGTCCTCTCACCTTTTCCTTTTCCCCCTTTGTCTACTCTCTCCTATTTAAAAGGAATCATTTAATAAGGTAATCCATATTTTTTTTTAGAAAAATGGCAACTCATTAAATCTGAGAAAAATTAAATATTATCAATCAAAATACCTAATTAGACCACTAACCGCTCAGATCAACTGGTTTTGGGTTATTCCCACTTAACCAATGGTCTCATGTTCGAGCTCTGGCTATCCAGCCATGATAATTACTTGGAGGTAGCGAGGTTCCTGCCATTGTGGGCCTACATTCCCATGAACCGGACTAGTCGGCTACTAATAGTGCCGGATACTGGTGGATTAATCCAAAAAAGAATACCTAATTAGAATTTTAAATTTAATAGTGAAAATTTAAAGTTATAAATTAATTTTTTGAAAAACTGATCTATAAGATTTAGCTAAAGTTTGTTACTTCACAACTTTTCTTTTAAAAATTATTTTAATTTTCTATTCAATATTTGTAAAATTTTAATATCTCAAAGATATTATTTAATATCTTATTTTTATATTCATGATTTATTTTTTATAGATGGAATTTTTATAATTTTTAAAAGAAAAATTGTAAAGTAACACACTTTAGCTAAATCTTATAGATCAATTTTTTTAAAAAAAATTAATTTATAATTTTAAAGGTTTGATATTAAATTTAAAATTCTAATTAGGTATTCTAATTGATAATAGTTAATTATTCTTAGATTTAATGAGTTTTCATTTTTGTAAAAAAAATATGGGTTATCTTATCTACTAATTCATTCTAAATAGGAGAGAGTGGGCAAAGGGAACGGGTGAGAGAGAGTGGGAGGTGTTATATCACAATTTGAGTGTTTTAAAAAACAAAGTTAAATTATATAAAATCCCCCTGAATTTTGGATCAGTGGCATATAACCCTCTGACATTTCAGAATTTAAATTTAACCCCCTGATAATTCATTTTTTTAACTATTAATCCCCTACTGTTAAGTAACCGTTATGTTTATAATGGAAAATGCCATCTCAGATTATGAGATGACACGTGTCATCCTACTTGGCATCCTTTGTAAATTACTAATTTCATAAAATCCTTGTGAACTTTGAACAGTTGCAGAAAGCCCCTCTGAATTTTGAACAGTTATAAATAACCTCCGACATTTCAAAATTTAAATTAATTTTCTTAAATTTTTTATTTATAATATTAAATTACATGCCGTTACTTTCTATCATTTTCATAAATTTATTAAAATTTTTACTATATTTGTCAATTAAAATAGTTCTTTTGTATGGAAAAAACTAGAAGAATAATATTTAGAAAAATATAAAATAAATGTTGAACCTCTAATCCAAAACAAATGCATTACGAATAAAAAATTAATGAGGGTAAGAACTTTCCTCTAACTAAAATGTAATATTTAAACTATGAATGTTCAATCATCCCAAGAATATATTTAACATAAATTATGACAATTTTATACTATCAATGCTCAATTAACCCAAAAAATTAAGTAAATTTTATACAAAGGATGACATTTTTATTTTTATATTTTTTAAATATTATTCTTCTAGTTTCCATAAAAGAAAACTATTTTAATTGACAAATGATAGTTAACAAAGTTAATAAATTTATTAAAATGATTAAAGTAACAACATGAGGTTTATCTATTATAAATCAAAATTTTAAGAGAGTTAAATTTAAATTTTGGAATGTTAAGGGGTTATTTGTAACTAATCAAAGTTCGGGGGGTTATCTGCAACTATTCAAAGTTCAAGAGGTTTTATAAAATTAGTAATTTACATAAGATGCCACGTAGGATGACACTTATCATTTCATAATCTGACGTGACAATTTCTGTTAAAATAATAACCGTCACTCAATAGCAATAGGTTAATAGTTAAAAACAAATGGTGATATGACGAGAAAATAGGAAATTGTGAAAAGAGAGGAAGAGAGAAGAAGTCGTTCTCGTGAAGAATGACTTCTTCACAATCTAAAAATCGTTTTTATCAAGTACGATTTTAAGTGTAGTGTTTCAGTAAATACTTCTCATCCTATAGTATTATGATATTTTCTTTTACCGTTTGTAGGGTGCATGTAAATTTGCCTATCATTTTCTTCAAGAACCACAGTAAATAAAGAGGTAAGTTAGCACTTAGTAAACAACAAATTTCGTTAAGATTTAAGTCTTAATTTCATTAATACGTATTCCTTATTCGTTCACTCCATCGAGGAAACAAACTCTTCTCTTGACTACATGGTTGGATTAAAAAAGAACAAGGTAACATGAGAATTTCCTTCACTTAGGAAAATATATAACTTAAAAGTTGAAGGTGAGTTTGGAGATGCTTTATTTCTATTTCAATCTGGTGAACAGCGAAGATACACAAGAAGAAACAAAAAGCGATAAAATATTTTAGGTTGGAGAAAGAAAGTGAATTAAAAAAGAAGATTTTTTTTATAAGATTAAAAAAGAAGATTTTATCCAAGGGGAAGTAGAGAAGATCTTGGGGCACAACATCACATGCGACTTCGCAAAGAACGTGGGAGGCTCCTAAACTTCAGCTCATACTGTTCGGAAGGTAAAATCACATGTTTACTTATTTAGCAACGATGGTACTTGAGTCCTTTCGAATGTGTTTTTATTGATTTGGTCCTTCATTATAGTTTCAAATTGTAAGGGATTTTAACCTAAATTTTTTTATATATTGGTCCCTCAACATAATTCTCCCCCTTCTTGTTGTTGCTGTTGTTATTATTACCATCTTATTGAAATCCACAATTCATTACTTATGTGTTGGCATTTATAAGTTATTTTCAATATGTTTCACATTGATCAATAAAAACCTTAAACATAATTAACTTTCCCTTAAAATTTAACAACTTTCTAATTTTATCAACATAATTTATTGTGGGTAATAAATAAAGGGTATAACTGTACATTCATATGAAAAAAATGATGTGGCTTATAGATATGACCAAAATCAACATTCTTTCTTTGCTCTATAAATAAGATCTTAGGAGTATATTAGTTCATCATTACGAGTATTATAAAATTTATAATTGCATTATTTTTTAAATGGTTTATATTTTTAAAATTAGATCTGATATAAATATAAAAATGTTCTTTTTTCAGGCAAAAAAATGTTCTTCATGTAAATAATAAGAATACATCTTCCAATTTTCGCATAATAAAAAAGTTAATAATAAGAATAGAGCTCCCAATTTTTTTAACCTCAGAATGAATTGGTGATTTCAGCCAATTCAAAATGATGGCACGATAGCTATTTGTTTTGTTGTGAGGGATGCAAATGGATGGAGAAACAAAATGGGTGAAGGCTGAATCTACTCTAATGGTTGAAAGTAATGCAATGTGCTAGCAGTTCAGTACATCATTATGCTTATATAAACTAAGTGTGTAATGGCGCAAGTGGTTACCAAGTGGGTCATGGCTCACTATTTATTCTCAGGTAGTGTGTTCGATCCCTTGGGGAGGCGAAATAAATCCCCGAGCACCATTGTAGTGCGGAGGAGGGGATAATTCCTTTCGGGGGTCTGTGTGGCCACTTGTGTGGGCCTGGCTGGCTACCTGTGTGGGGCCGTTACAAAGTGCTTCTTTGATAAACCTCCAAAAGTACTAAAAAATGATTTTTTTTTCTTTCAAGTGAGACAAAACTCCTCTCACATATACTTCATACACCATAAAATCACTTCCAAAAAAAATCATTTCTAACTTCAAGAGGTAGTGTTTGAGTCTAATAATATGGTAAGAACAACTCATCTCTATAAAGTGTTCAAAAATAAACCATTTCCCATCCCATCACTAGAAAATGCCCCCTCCCACGATGTTTTTATCAGCAGAGCTATATATGCATGCATAAAGCCAAGTTATTTTGGTATAGCCCCAAAGTTTATGTTTCATTCATAAAGCCGAACTCCATAAACAATCTTAACTATTGGATTTTGGGTCTAGGTCCACCCTTGATGGGTTGGACTATTTGATTAGGAAACAAGTAGTCTTATAAAATAATAAACAAGTCAGCATTAATTATGGATTTGTTGATTGAGAAACAAGTTATTATATATTAGAAAATTAATCAAGAATTAATTTCACAATTATTACTTAGAGGGCAAGAAGGAGTGCACATAACTTCCTAATTAGTGGTCTCCCTATATCTTTATAAATAGGGTGTGCCTCCTTCAGTTGAGACTCACCCTTGCCATTGAGTTATTTGATAATCTCCCTTCTTTCTACCATCTTTCTTGTTCTGGTGATCTGCTGTGTCAATCATAATTAGACTCTATTATTCTAATAATTGTGTTTGTTAGATTTATGGAACATTAGAGCTTTAAACCAGATTCAAATGTGGATCAACCCCGGTAGGCAAGTCTCTTGTCTGTCCTAATTTCTTTCATTGACATTAGAGCCGGTTGATCCTGAGGCTATGATTATTCTTTGTGAATAAGCATATGATATAAATTTTTTTATACGTGCCATCATGCTGAATATGAAATTATTTTCAACTACGCTAATCATGATATTTCTATTGGCATGATCTCTTGTGTGAAATATGTTTCCACCGCATGTGCCAATTTTATATCGTAAATATATGTCTTGCGTGAGGGTTGCCATGTGTTATTGTGGCTTGAATGAATTTTTCTCTTCTAAATTAAAATTTTGTGTTCCATTCCATGTGGCTTTTTTCACATGAATATATTTGTGCATGATGCAAGATTATATATTTTGAACAAATGCATCTCTTCATCTAGGTTTTTCTTTTGGATGATTAAATCTGATCTTGCCTACATGATTATTTTTTTGGGCCTCTCATTTGTTTTCAAGCTTTAATATATATATATATATATATATATATATATATATATATATATATATATATATTTTTTTTTTTTAATTTTCCTTGAAATTTTGACATGCATGCTCTCTAGTTCGTATGTGGATATATGATGTTGGGTTCTTGAGTTTAAAGCTTTGTATATATCAATATAATTCTTCTTCTCCTCTCCTCCTCCTCTCTTCTTCAATATGATTAAAGTTAAGTTTTTGGGACCTATGTGGAATAAAAAAGAAGGAACACCCTCAAAAGGTAGAAGAGCTCATAAAACATAAGAAAAACACATTCAAATGGTGTTACGAAGTGCCATCGATATCAGCCAAAAGCTCTAAAAATTGAATTTTCAAAATCAAATGTTTTTATATGAGCTAAGACCATGGATGTGTAGAGCTTGATGGGATGATTCCAACAACACTTACAACATGTCAAATGGATATCGGATGAGGGAGATATGGAGGAGAGAAGTTGTCGGGTCTCCTTACCACCACCACCAAAGAACTTGAGATTTGCTCCCCAAAATGACATTTTTGGAGCCAATAAAAGCAATGGATTTGCAGTTTGTGTTGTGACAATTCCAACAATACCAAGAATGCAAAAAATGGAGCTAAAACAAGGAAGATATAAGCTTCTAAAGTTTGTGGATTGCGACGACCTGCCGGAGCTTCGATTGGCAATCAGTGTGCCACGTCATCAATCAACCAAAACACATGTGACCACTAAGAGAAAGCCACGTTAGTGTTCTTGCCAAATCCAATTTGACATGATACCGGGCCATGTCATATGTTGACTAGCTAACGTGTCGCGCCATGTCATTTGTTGACATGCATTTTATCATTTTCAATGGTCAGCAGTTAGTAGTCAACATTGATAGTTGACTCCTTTTATAATTTTTTTTTCTAAACAATGCCACATGGCATGTAGGGACCATAAGGGCCACTATTTGCCATGTGGCAAACACAGTTTGACAGTGGGAGGTTTGTGGAGTATGTTGAGTCAGTGGCAAATACAGTCTAACACAAGCTATGGCCGAGAGTAGAATTCGTTGAAATTTTCCAATTCTTCAGTTTTTTTGATCTAGACACCTTCTAGGGGCACGTGTAAGTGTGTGCGACCTCTAATTGAGACACAATTTGTTCATAAAAATCCCTAAATTTGAGAGCTTCAGTTTGATATGTAATTTGCATATGTTTGAAGTAAGTTTGGATAAATTTTGTGTCAAGAAAGTGTTTATCTACATTTGGAGTTTCCCAAAAACGTTCAAATTGAGTCTATTTTGATTTTTTTTGTTGTTTTTGGAATAAGTGGGTATAACCACTAAGAAGATTTCAACTGCAACATATGGTTAATGTAAAAATATTCTTTTGATAGGAAGTTATTCAAATGAGTTTTTGAAATACGAGATCCTATCTAATCTTGACTCAAACTCTTCGAAGATATAACCTGAAACTTGTAGCAACTTGAACTTATTAACTAATAATAAGTCCCCCGATATTTTCAACCATATTGAGTCAATTGAGGTTGAAGTAGTAAGTCAATATTTTCACAAATGTTGTGACAAGGGTCGAGACAGGAAGAAATGCATGAATCATATCAACTAATGGGAGGTATACTGCAAATACATCTAAGTGAGTGGATGTAAACATAGCTAAGAGGAGCTGAGCATTGTAGCAAGATGCTACATGAGTTTATATGGTAAGAAGGGTCTATACGGGGGAGAACCTAGTCAAGAGACAATAAAAAATGAGGTAAAATTGTTCATGTATCTTGAATGTTCATTTTCATTGAATTTATGGTTAAATTATTTTTTATTTTAGAATTGAATTAAGTATATTCTCTTATTTTAATGAACATTCATGATGTTATGTAGATGATATTATGTTATTTTCTTGTTATAATTGATTTAATTAAGTTGGAGCCTCTAGCACGTATCCAAAAACCCTAAGGGGATAGGGTTCCATAAGGACTACCGTTAAAAGGGTGGTAAGATAACTAGCATGAGTAGGATAGGAGTCAACATAGTTGTCTCCTGAATATTAAATTAGTGAACTTATAATCTAAATTGTCCTATGTCTTATTTGAACAAAAAAAATATGATTTGTATACCAAATAATCGTCTAAGTGACCAAATAATGACCAAATCTATTTGATTGTGCTTATAGAGAAAAGCTCAATAGAGATATTTATGGAGTTAGAAACTTCCAAATCTCTTGCATTTAAGAAGACTGAGATGTTAGAGACATCATCAAACGAGTCTTCAACATCTAGAGGCTAAAGCACCCCGAAGGAAATAGAAATCTTATGCTACTGAGTATAGAAAGAACGAGATTGCTTATATTTATGATGGGATATCAATATGAGCAATATAACTCTATCCTGGCAATTTGGATAGATTTGGAAGATGGAAATGTTGACCTTCTTCCGTAAAGTTAAAACAAAGTAAAGTTGTAACATGGTGTACTAAGTCCTAACATGTCGTTTAGGCAACACTTGAGGCAAATGTCAAACTAAAAAGTTGAGACAAACATGCCAAGTTCTTTCTAATAAACAACAAATGTATGTTGTGACAAGACGTCTCGCAGTAAGTGGGAGTAAGCTTCATCTCCTAATGAGTGGGGCATGCAAAACCAAATTTTACTTATGATAGGCATATTGCAACCTTTGGTAATATGGTTCGCCACATTAATCTTGAGTTTGAAAGACTGAAGGATTAGAGATACATCAGTCGATGAACTTAGCTAAAGAGTGGGTGTATTCATCCTCCAAGCTTAAGTCTAAAAAAGGGTAAGAAACCTATATTAGTAAACTTGATCTAGAGGAGGTCAAAAATGGTTTCTAAAGAGATAAAAGGTTGAATTGATAATCCTCTGAGAGTTATAAAATAAACAAACCACATGAGTAGTGGATGTTTTACAGAAGTAGATGGCTTCATGTCTAGCAAAAGTAAGAAAAAGAATCAAAGGATTGGAACCTACATGTTAACTATACATGGATAAAGCACCCTAATTCACTCCATCCAAATTGCAATTGACAAAAAGATCACATCTTTGTTATTTCTTTAGTTAAAGATCGATGGGACTATGACTCTCAAATCCTATGTTAGATTTGATGTTTCCTTTTTGTCTTGGAAATAACAATTCTGGTTTCTTGCCACAAACACAAATTGATCCAAAAATGATCAAACTAGCAAAAGAGGATTTTGCCAAGCAATGTGTGCTACTAAAGGGTGAATATCTTTGTGTGTAGTTGAGAACTTGAGCTTTTTGGCAAGAAAGAAAAGGAAACGTTTTTGAGATTGGTGCAAATGTCCTATGCAATTAGCAGACTTTGACGTTTGTGAACTAATAAATATGAGGGTAGAACACGGAGCCTAGTGTTTCATTAACATCATAGATTTTTACTCGAAATACAATTATATTTACCTAAATTGTGGCAAGTGTAAGCCTATTAAATAATGGCTAAATCTAGTCAAAAATTAGTTGAACTAAAAAGATAAAACCTTTTAAACTAACAAGGGTTAAGAATACCTATTTGATTAATTCAAGATGCTCTATGTACAAGAAAGGAATTGTTAGGCAATTCTCAATCCCAAGGACCATTCAACATAATAGAGTTGTTGAAATGGAAAGATAGACCTCTCCTTTACATGGTTAAATAAATGATAGCATAAGTAAAACTATCAGCCATGTATTGGCAGACAAACTCAGCTATTGTTCTTATACTTGACTAAATGCCCTTCAAGTTAGTCACAACCATGCCCTGCGAGTTATGGATAAGCCTTTAAGCTAGGCCAAAGCACCTGAAGACCATAAGGGTCAGTGGCTTAGGTACAAAAGGTATGTCTTTACGGGACGATATGAAAATTCAAAAAGATACGTCTCTATTAGTGAAAATGATGATGGCTTAGTGACTAAGAGACATAATGTTCATAGAAATCATGTTTTCTAGTAGGAAATGAGCATTTAACCATGTCAAAATCTCTTTCAGAGGTTACTAGTGATAAGAAATAAGAAAGTATTCCTTAGTTTACTGATCTGAGTGGGAGGGTTGAGACCATTTTCACAAGAAGATGCAAGATGAAAGATATAATCCACAAGAAGAATACCTCACCCATACACAGGAAGAGAATCATGTGAAATCTACCTCAGAGTAAAATCGTCATTCAATAAATAATGATAAGGGGATATATTCTCTAATAAATTAAATACTCTCTTCATCATTTAGAAGGTGATGATGACTACCTAAAGGTTTCTTAAAGACACTAAAAGGACCTGTTAAGAAACATCGCAAAGTGTCATATAAGAGGATATGGTTTTTTTATAAACAATCCAAGTGTATGTTTGGGTCATTTATCTATTAGTCAAAAGGCGATTGGGAACAAATAGGTTTTCAAATACATAACGAGCATATCAAATTTAAAACACTTAGTGGCTAAGGGTGCTATAACAAGAAGGCACTGATAAACAAGAAACCTTCTTGCCCGTTGTGCACTTTAACTTTGAATGACCAATTATGGCTATAACAACAAGTTTAGTCTTGAAATTACATCAAGATGATGTGAAGATCGCTTTTCAATTTGGAAATTTGATAATGAACTTTACATAAAGCAACTTGAGAGCTTCATAGAAACAATAATTTAGGTAGTAGTTTCTAAGGTTTTACAAATTAAAAGCCTCGTTAACTTCAAGATAATCGAAGAACACTACATGAGTGCCAAATGGTCTTGAGATTATTCTTTGTGAAGTCATTCTCTATGTCAATGACATATGTTTAGCCAAAACAAGTGTCAAGGAAGTCAAAAGAATAAATTATTAGAGTTATCCTTGAATTTTGAGTCGCAAGATGATGGGTAGAATAGAATACATCTTAAATGACAAGATAAATGGAGATTACACAAGGAAGGTACAATTTTTGCCACTGAAGACATGAAAAGTGTGATTCTTAAGCATCTTAGTGTGATAAACTGCAAACCCATGGACACCCTTGAAGTTAAGGGCACAACCCTAAAGAGGTTATTTGTCCTACAAGGAATCCAACATAGAAAATGTGGATAAGGTCCAGAGTAAGAATATGGTTGGTAACATGAATGTACAAATTGGTGTATAAGACGAAATACATTTTAGTCGGGCTTGGAAACTAGTTTTGGTCCAGCTGTGGAAAAGATTGTGAGAAGAACCATGGTTGAGTTGTCAAGGCAACAACTCACGTTTAAAAGGATACTCTAATATAAGACCTAGACAAATGGTAATAGAATAAAGAAATAGACAATGTATTTCTGTCATCCATGGAAACAGAACACAGTGTATGTTCTGCCATCATTTAAGGAGCCATATGGCTAGAGAAGTTCCCATGAGTAACTGGAAATGATGGTGGATAGAAGGATCCAAATGGCAACATCTTATGATGTGGATCCTAAGTATCATAGCAAGGTGAAATATACATTTGATGTATCTCTGTAAGAGATATAGAGATATGTTTCTAGAGAAGGAAAGCAAATGTTCAATGACCTTCTACTGATAGAATATTGGTAGATCCCCTTATTGAGCTCATAGCTAGATATTCATTAAGTTAGTGAAGATATTGGGGGGCACAAATAGAATATAAAGTCTTGAACATATTTTATCTAAAGATAAAAGAAATAGTATGTATGTTATGAGTAAATATATGTAAGGTATACAATTCTGTATATAGTACATGTCATAAAAGGTTGGTTCGCTTACACAAACAATCGTCTTCCCACGTTTCACAGGGGTATAGGAGGGAAAGACGAGTAAATGATCACCATAAAATGGTTTAAATGAATCTCTGCATTTGAGTCACCTCAGTTAAACTGAGATGAGATTCGTATATGTGTATATATACGCACATAGAAAATGGATTGAAGCATGAATACATAGAAGTATCATCAAACTTGTAGTTTCACAAATAAGATTGTAAAAGAGTAATTGTGAGAGAAGTTCTGGTTCAAATGTTGAGTATGTTTTGGAACTAATGTCTATATAGTGAAAAACAAGATAAAATAAACATACACCACTAATCAATCATTGTAGCATGCAATTCATATTGCATGTGCTTGAGAGTAGGGCTGCAACACGGAACATAGGTGAAAGATCTCTAGTTCACTATGGTTTGAGTCTCAGGAAGGAAAATCCTTCTACGGTGCTCTTAAGACTTGGGCAACATCATGAAGACTTCGTTTGGTGCCAGCTACTTTAGCTAAAACTCCATGATCACAAGCAATTTGGTTAGAAGAGTGAAAACTAGAAAAACGATCAAGTCAAGATGAACTGATGTTTAGTCAAAATTGAAGATTTACTTCTAGATATGAGTTATGCTAGTGTCTGTGGCCAAACCCCTTACTAGTTCTCTGTGTAGCTTGTAAGTGCATATACTATGCACATGAAAGGCAATATGAGTTAATCAACATATTTAACTTGAAAGGGATTAGATATGCCAGAAGTACTGTGTATGGGAGAATCTGGGGCACTTGAGGCAACAAACAGATAGCTTCCAGATACATAAAGGGTGTCTTTGGATACTGGTCTAATTTAAGGGATTTTTAGTATTACAAACACCAACTTTTAAAGACTTTTGTCCACGAGGTCATGGTAGACATTGAGTATGAAACATAAAAGAGTAACAGATGCGCGATGGGAGGCCCATCAAGTGCGAGTAGGAGATGTTGGACTTTGGGTCCAGATTCGTCCTTAATAGGTTAGACTATTTCATAAGGAAACAAGTAGCCTTATTAAATAATAAACAAATAAGCATTAATTATGGAGTTGTTAATTGTGAAATAAGTTAGTATATATTGGGAAATTGATCACAAGTTAATTTCATGATTATTACTTAAAGGGTAAGTAGGAGTGCACATAACTTCCTAATTAGTGATCTCCCTAGACCTTTATAAATAGGATTTGCCTCCCTCAGTTGAGACTCACACTTGCAATTTAGCTATCTGTCAATCTCTTTCTCTCCTACTATCTTTCTTGTTCTGGTGATCTGTTGTGCCAATCCTAATTAGGCTCAATAGTCTAATAATTGCGTGAGTATTAGTTTGTTTTGAGTTATGAACCATTAGAGCTTTGACCTGGATCCGAACATGGATCCACCCCGATACTCAAGTCTCTTCTATCTCCTAATTTTCCTTTACTAACCAACCCATATTAGGATCTTTCTTCGCTGGTTTTCACTGGCCTTTCGGCCAAAAGAGATTGTTTCTGCAAGGAATGCATCATGATAGGGACAAACAAGAAATAGGTAGTGTTATGGTTGTCTCTTAATCTTAGGCTACACGAAGTTGGGTTTTTATTTCACTTTGGTTATTATGGTTGGTTATTTTTTACTTTACGGTTCTGTTTTCAGGACAATGAGAAGGGCTGCAACTATAGTGAGAAACATGGTTCTATATATGTACATGGCTCTTCTTTGGCTTTTGAGCCACTTTCCTTGGCTTTGGTAATGTTTTCCTGTTGGCCTTTTAGTATTATCCTATGGGATGCCCTTGCCTTTGTGGGGCAAAGAAGGATGAACAAATTTTGGTTCATGCACTTGGTGCTTTGGATGTTGCTCTTCATCCCTTTGATGAGCTAGGCATATCAAGTTGATTCAAGGATTTGATGTTTCTAATGCGTTTTTCAATTATGCATGCTCTATATTATCCTTTATAATATTCCTCCGGTCCTTAATGGTAGGGCTAATTAGGGAGTTGATGTTGATCCTAAACAAAAGACCTATTTCTTGGCCATAGTTTATCTTTTTCTAATTTATCCCTATTGACATTTCCTCAATTACGCAGCCCAAGTTGTTCTGTTCCGCTTTAATTTTTATGGTAGATACATGCATCCTCCTATTAGAGTCAAATCCTATTTGAGACATTGTTAGATATTAAATGTGAGTACTTCTCCTAATAGGAATTCAAATATTGGTTCGCCACATTGTGAATGATGTTTTGTATTGTTTAAAACAAATACCTAGCTATTAAAAAAAGTCTACACTCTAGCCCATTATCCCACGACATTAGGATTATACGAGGCAGTTCCTTTCATAAAGCCCGCAAATACATTGTAAATACACCCTGGTATATTTATATAACATTAATCTATATGGCTTTGTGTTATTTTTTTTTGGGTGGGCTTAGGGTATCTATCATTGGTATCAGTGAATAATCCCCAATAGACTTCCCAAAGAGATTTTAATGCTAGCCACAAGACCCTCTTTATATATATCGCCAATGAATAAATCCCTAACTAGATGCTTAAAGAAATTAATTAAGTGTCAATTGTGTTAAATCTCGTGGTTTGGCTTTGCTTTATTTTAATATTATAACATTTACACATGTAAATGTGAAATTGATTTTAAGCATGTTTGGACATATATGATTAACAACAAATAGGAAGCTCTGCTTTCAAGTCTCAACCACGTACAAATAACAAGAACATACACATAAAGATCAAACTAAGTATTAAAAAAACATCATGAACACATATCACATATGGCCACAAAATAAACATGTCTAAGCTAACAACACTAGGCTCATCCCAGTCACCATTCGATTATTTGAAGGAAATTGATCAGGCGTTACCTGCAACAATAAATCTAAAAATGGGATGCAACAATCATTGAA
This sequence comes from Inga laurina, assembly GCA_963855925.1. Taxonomy (NCBI): domain Eukaryota; kingdom Viridiplantae; phylum Streptophyta; class Magnoliopsida; order Fabales; family Fabaceae; genus Inga; species Inga laurina. The sequence goes on along the minus strand of OY979701.1, from coordinate 49,531,203 downwards.
TGTAAAATAAAATATAGTAGATAAAATTACAATCAAGAGACAATTTTTTTATGATAATATTATATTTTCATTGGGAAAAAAGAGCAATAAAATTTGAGGAGAAGAGAATCAGTTTGTATTATTCTTTTTTCAAAAATATCTGTTATTTGCCATATTCTATTTTTTTGGTAATAATTACCATATTCTAGTTAAACACCTATATGTATCAAATGAATTAATAATCGAATTAAAACAAGATGTCAAAGCATGGTTTGTTTTCCTAAATATCAAGCTGACAAATTATATATGGTGCGTGTGGAAATCAAATCGAACTAAGAGTATTGTATTTATATTAGAGGATGTTATATATACTCACCATAGAGGAAAACAACTTTTGATAGAATTAAGCTCCCTGCAGACATCAATTGCACTCATTCTTTCATGAGGTGATTCCATTGAACATCTAAGCCCGATCTTAAATATAGAACACAAGCATTTCTCAACATTTGAATGAATTTGCATCATGCTTTCCGATAAGTCTCCTGATGCTCCCACTCCATATTCAAATTCTCGTGGAAAAATAGTTGGGCTCACAACTTCCAAAAGATTGTTTGGAAATGCAATTTTCACATATGTGTGAAGATTGTGATTAGTTAACATATTTTTGGAAACACAAAAGATTGTTTGGAAATGCAATTTTCACATATGTGTATGGAAATTCTTCTTTTAGTTAACATCTCTAACACAAGAATGCCAAAGCTATACATGTCACCTTGTATTGATACCTCAGAACTCATTCGATATTCTGAAATATTGTAAGCATATTAATTCTCATCATTATATAAATGATCATTGAAACATAAATAAAAAGTAACAAGAGTTTAAAAAAATAATGAATTTGAAGGACATTGTAGTCAACAATATCAAATAATACTTGGAGGAACATAGCCAATAGTACCCTTTATGCCAATTGTACTGCTTTGTTCATTAGACATAACTTCAACAATTGAAAGTAGTCTTGCTAGTCCAAAATCACTCAAATGAGCAACCATGTTGCCATCAAGAAGGACATTTCTTGGCTTCAAGTCACAATGAATCAAAGGTTGCCCGAATTCATAGTGGAGATAGTTTAATGCGGACACTACATCAATGAGAATATTTGTTATTTGATCTAGAAGCAAAATTCTTGGATGATCTAGATTATCCATTCTAGGATGTAACCAATCCTCCAAGTTTCCATTCACCATATACTCATAAACTAAAGCCTTAAATTCATGGCCATTGTAATCTATGCTAGAGCAACATGTTATAATTTTTACCAAATTTCGATGCTTTGCATTTTTAAGTGCATTACATTCAGCAATAAAACTGTCGTGAGCTCCCCTTATTTGAAGGTTGATGACCTTTATTACAACAACTTCTTGATACTCAAAACTTCCCCTATATACAGAGCTAAAATGCCCAGATCCTATCAAGTTGTTAATAGAGAATTCATTTGTAACATTGTGCAACCGTTGATATGATATTGTGGGAATCATGTCATTAATTGCTGCTGAAGTTGAAGAAGGTTTCATGCTTCTTTTATTGCAATGATAAATAGTAACAACGGATGCCGAAAGGAGAAAAGCAACCACAAAACAAATTGATATGATCAACTTGAAGTATTGATGTTTTCTTTGTCCAATAGATTTGATAGGGCATGATGGTAGCTCCAATTTTTTAATTCCTCCACAAAGCTTGTTATTCCCCATAAGTGATATTGCACTTGTATTGCCAAAGACACCTTTACTTGGTACCTCCCCATCTAGCATGTTGAAGGAAACATTTAGGTACTCCAGAAAAACAATATCTTGTAGGTGTTAGAACAAGTGTTTCACCCAAGAGGGGGGGTGAATTGGGTGATACTAAAATTTCGCCGGAAATATAAAACTTTAGCAGAGGAATTAAAAACAGTAATGAGTAAGGAGAAATATCACCGAAGTGTGCACCAGGAGTTATACTGGTTCAGTCACAACCACTTTGACCTACGTCCAGTCCTCAGATCTTCTCTGAGAGTTTCACTATAACTTCCAAGATTCAGTGGGTTCTTGGCACCTCAGTACAAGCAAGTTCCTATACCTGGACACTCGCTCCCCCTTACAAGTTGCAATTCAATCCCAACTCAAGGTTCCACAACCTTAAGTTATCTCAATAACAAATATTGAGTTTGAATGAAATATCTCTCTTACAGAGTGAATAAGGATCACTGAAGCATAGAAATATGATTTCAATGTGAAAACAGAGCAATAAGCTTGATAATACGTTTGTGTGTGTGCTTGTTGTTTTTCCTCTGTTTGGATGTTCCCATATATATAGATATGTTGGTGATGACCGTTGGAACACTTTCTTTCGTCCGTTGGAGAGTGCGCAGCCACTATTGACTTTTCAAGTTTTTGAAAAATATCCGTTGGCGGTGGTTGGCATTTGAACGTTTCTTTTGACTTCAATCTCTTGAAGTGTTTTCTTCATTGTTTATCTGTAAATAGACTAAGAATACTAATACAATGAAAGGTTAATCATATAGGAAACAAATCTATGAACGTTTGAATGATTTCAGAATTTCTGGGCAAGCTTACTCGAGTACCTCCTCGAGTATTGCTTGAATATTACTCGAGTACCTACTCGAGTATCTTCGGGAATTCTGAAAGTCAATGAATAAAAATAAGAACACTCGGGTAGTGCATGGAATAACTTAATTTTAAACCTTTGGAAAAATCATTTACTCGGATACATACTCGAGTAATGCACTGTCAACTTTATATATTACTCGGGTACCTACTCGAGTAATTCACTCACAACTTTATGAGTTACTCGGGTACCTACTCGAGTAATGTTGCAGAATTTCAAAAACCGAGAGCACTTACCATGTTATTCGAGTACTTACTTGAGTAATTAATTCATTTTTGTATGGGTTACTCGGGTATCACCTCGAGTAACTGTACTTTCTGAACATGGCTTACTCGGGTAGTGACTTGAGGTTTACCTTCAAAATAACTTATCATACTCGGGTACCAACTTCAAGTTTTTCACTTACCTTAGTGAGTTACTCGAGTACATACTCGAGTAAATTGTTGCAGTGGTACAAAGTGCCGAGAGCTCCATTTTTTCAGAAACAGAGGTACTCGAGTAGCGCCTCGAGTATCGTTGGTAACCTGAAGGCAACTGGAAGTTTTTCACATGATTACTCGAGTAGCTCCTCGAGTAATGTTGCAGTAGTACTAAATGCCGAGAGCTGCACATTTTTAGAAACAGGGTTACTCGAGTAGCTCCTCGAGTATCAATGGCATCCTGAAAACTTTTACACGGTTACTCGAGTATCTCCTCGAGTAAAGTTGCCTGGTTACTGGAAGTTGTCTCTGGTTACTTCAAGTTTTGTCTCATTACTCGAGTACATACTCGAGTAATGCTTTAGGAAACTTGAAGTAAATCAAGTTTCTCAGCATTATCTCTTGGCCTCTCTTCATTACTTCCATGCTTACCTTAAGTAAAGCTCATTCCTGTCATTTCTAGTTCAAGCTTGATTATTAAACATTTCCTTTTCAAACCATTCTTTTGTTATCATCAAAACATGGGATCTAACATTCTCCCCCTTTTTGATGATGACAAAACTTGGTGATTTTGAGCATGATTTTTCAAATTGAATTTTCAATTATAAATATGTCATATTAAGTTTGAATTCATATCATATACCTTGCATACATAATAACTTCATTAGTCCAAAACATGTATTATAATTCAAAGCTAAAAAAAAATGAACTTAAAATCATAACACACTTGCATTAATCTTAGAAACTTTCAAATTACAAGATAAAATAAAATGAGAACAAAATGATCCCTAAAGTCCCATGTACACCCAAATATCCCAAAATGAGTTAGGACACTTTCACAAAATCACTTCAAGCTCTTCTCCCCCTTTTTGGCGTCATCAATGAGGTGGAGGGCTAGGAGGTTTGACCACGGAAATGGGTTTTACTGGAAAGACCAACCCACCACCATCTGAACTATCAAAAGAACTAGATGACACAGGTTCAGGAAGATTGAGAGGTGGGATAACAAGGTCATCTCTAGGCTGGAGAGGAGAAGGTTGGAAGACAACCATAGTAGTGTCAGCTTCTGGAGTGGTCTGGTTCTCTGGGGTGGTCTCAGCCATGGGAGTAAGATGATCAGAGGAGGATGTGGAAGAAGAAATTTCCTCTGTGGGAGCAGGTGATGGAGTTGGTTTAGGATCAGTTTCTGGTTGAGGTTTGGGAGGTGAATCATCAATGGTAATGTGAGTGGTCTCATGGGTTTCAGGATCATCCACTGAGAATAGAAATTCTTTGCCTTGGGGCTCAAGTGGATCAGAACCCAGAGGGGTAGATGGTTCAGCCTCAGGAATGGGATCAATAATAGGAGGGTTCTCTGGAGGTGGTGGTGGTGCAGATGGGGAAGGACCAACAGAAGGTCCAGGGCCCAAAGAATCCAACCGTGCCAGAATTAATCTCAAAGTCTCTCCCTGGGCACGTTGCTCTGCTAGTAACTCCTCATGCCTTCTATCCATCCTTTCAACCATTTCCTCATGCCTTTTGTCGATTTTCTCAACCAGCTCTCCCATTTTGAAGTTCGTATTGGTGATGAACTCAGCGTTTGTATTGGCTATGTCCACATGGAAGCCTCTGAGCATATTCTCCATAAAGTGCTGGAGAGTGGCATTGAGGAAGGATGGTGATGATGTGGTACCAGCTGGAGCCGATGACTGAGTGTCATCCATCCTACTGGTTTCAGCCTCAGTAGCCTTCCGCTTCTTCATAGATCCAGACTCCAGAGGGCCTTTGAGAGGGATGTCAATTTTCAACTTCCCAATTTGATTTCTCCCCACTGGGGTCAACCTTTCAATCGGCTCCTTACTATCCAAGTACCATATCTTGTTTTCTTTCAAGATCAGTGACACAATCTGTGGATATGGCATTGGTGTAGTAGGCTTCCCTTCCACCTTGTACCTCTTCATCTCTGAGAAGATATACTCTCCCAGATCCTTTTGTTCCTTAAGAAGCAGTGAAGCAAACCACCTAAAGTCCCTATCAGAGAAGTGGGTATAATTGTTGGCTTTGTTTACTAGGGACCTAGAGTATATGTACCAAAGGACCCTATGATGATCACACATATCACTGGGCTTGAAATTTAGAGGGCCAACTATCTCACCGGGTTTGAGAATTGTGAAAATTTGGTTTGGCTCAAGCTCTGAATAGATATCATCAGGGGGGTTCTCTATCCCTAACCACAAGTTAATTCTGGAAGGTGAAATTAAGATCTCTTGACCTCTTACAAATGTGGTCATTTCTTCCTCTACTGAGGTTCGGTTAGGCTTACTTATAACTTCTAGGTTGCAATAGAAATGGGTAATTACTTTAGTACAAAATGGTAACCTAATAGAAAGCCAGGGCATAAAGGGTTCTAGATAAGAGCTTAGGTCATACTTCACTACCTCTTGAAGCAACTTCAGATCAACATAGTGTGTTTTGCACACTTTCCTTCTGGAGAATTGAGTTGAGTACTTCAGAGACTCCACCAATTTGCTCACATTGTATTCCTTTGGTGGGGAAGTGATCTCTGCTTCCGGAATCTTGGACTTCTTAGAAGATTGACCCTTCTCCATTTGGTCAATGATCCCAGCCATAGCACTTGCCACTTTCTTGTCATATTTTGGCTTTTTGAGTGGCTTAGGAGTGAAAGAAGGGGTAGAGGAATCAGAGTGAGGAGGTGAGGGAGATTTGGTACTCTTCCCTCTTCCGGTAGAGGTACTCTTCTTGGATTGAGCCCTAGTGACAATAGGCTCATTGATTACAACCCCTTTTGCTTTCGGTGGTGATTGAGGTTTAAGAGAGACTTTGGCTTTTGATCTTGGAACTAACTTCCTTCTCTTTGTTGGAGGAGGAGGAGGAAGAGGATCGGGGTTTTGTTGTGAATCAGAGGAATCAGTGAAGTTGAGATTTTTGGTTCTAACCATCTTGAAACACAGAAAATCAAAAATCACAGAAGAACAGAGTAACTGACGCGAGTTTAGGGCAGAAGGATTTTGAACAAAATAGGAAGTTTTTGGACTTGAAATCAGTTGGGTTTTGACGGAAATGAGGCAAGGAAACAATTGGGAAAAGTTTTTGAAAGAGTGTATAGTGATTTACTCGAGGTGATTTTGTGAAAATGACCGAGTTCGCGCAAGATAAAGACCTAACTCCCGACTTTACTCGAGGCCGTACTCGAGTAATATTCAAGGATACTCGAGGCCTTCCTCGAGTGATCATACAGAAAACTTTAAAAATAATTCATTTAAATTGCGTACCTGGCATGAATAATATAGTAATTATCCATGGATGTTCCCTCGATCATTTATAACCCATTTCGAATAGATTTGAGTCATTTTTCATCAATTTGAAAATCTGGACTCCGACTTTACTTGAGGCCTTACTCGAGTAACATTCAAGTGTACTCGAGGCACGCCTCGGGTAACCATCTTTTTAACTTCTGACTCTTCATTTCTTCGAAATCTGAGCCGTTATGTTTGAAAATCAAGTAACTTGATCCGTTACTTCCAGTTTTGGTGTCCATTACTCGAGTACATACTCGAGTAACATGCTCCTTTACTTCAAGTTACTCCTCGGGTAATGTTTCTCAGATAGCCAAAACTTCAAGTTGGTACTCCAGTAAATATGTCCTCTGATCACCTCTGTTTTTATTTCACAAAACAGAGTTTCAATCTTCCTGCAAAACAAATTTCTATATACTCCGATGCTTAAGTTAGTAATCATCAAAACTTTAACAAGTGACTTCATCTAATATTATGAAATGCTGAAATTACTTATAACTCATTGGGATTTACCATTCCCAATTCTCTTCTAATGTATAGAAATTGATCTTTTGCAAGGGGTTTTGTGAAGATATCTGCTAGTTGAAGATGAGTAGGAATGAATATTACTTTCACATCTTTCTTCTGTACATGGTCTCTGATGAAGTGATGCCTGACATCGATATGCTTGGTTCTAGAGTGTTGAACTGGATTCTTTGCCAAGCTTATCGTACTTGTATTGTCACAATAGATTGGTATTTCCTTGAGATAAATACCAAGATCATGTAGTTGTTGTTTTAACCATATCACTTGTGCACAACAACTTGAGACTGCAACATATTCGGCTTCCGTTGACGAAAGAGACACTGTATTTTGTTTCTTGCTGAACCACGATACAAGAGATCCCCCAAGAAATTGTCCTTGTCCACTGGTGCTCTTTCTGTCTGTTTTGTATCCTCCATGATCTGAATCTGAATATGCAACAAGATATTCACTTCTTCCTTTGGGATACCACAGACCCAGTTCGGGTGTGTCAGCAAGGTATCTAAAGATTCGTTTGACTGTTTCAGCATGTGATTCTTTTGGTGCTAATTGATATCTTGCACATATGCCAACACTAAATTGGATGTCTGGTCTACTTGCCGTGAGGTAGAGTAATGATCCAATCATTCCTCTATACTTTGTTATGTTGTAGTCTTTACCTTTGACATCAGCATCAAGCAATGTAGTTGAACTCATAGGCGTATCTGTCCCATTTGCTTCATCCATTCCATACTTCTTCAATAGCTCTTTTAAATACTTTGTTTGAGATATGAAGATTCCATTCTTTCTTTGTTTGATTTGTAAACCAAGAAAGAAATTCAATTCTCCCATCATTGACATCTCAAATTCTCCCTGCATTATCTCAGAAAATTCCTTACATAGAGATTCATTAGTAGCACCGAAAACAATGTCATCAACATATATTTGAACAATTAAAATATCATTGTGTTTTCATTTTATAAAGAGTGTTGTATCAACTTTTCCTCGTACAAAACCTTGATCGATGAGAAACTTACTGAGCCTTTCATACCATGCTCTAGGAGCTTGTTTTAAACCGTATAAAGCCTTTTTGAGTTTGAAAACATGGTCAGGTTTAGTAACATCCTCAAAGCCTGGAGGTTGTTCTACATACACTTCTTCCATGATGTAACCATTTAGAAAAGCACTCTTTACATCCATTTGATAGAGTTTGAATCCCTTGATGCATGCAAAGGCTAAGAGTACACGTATAGCTTCCAATCTAGCCACTGGAGCATACGTTTCCTCATAATCAATTCCTTCTTCCTGATTATAGCCTTTGGCCACCAATCTTGCCTTGTTTCTGACAATAATTGCAGATTCATCAAGTTTGTTCTTGAATACCCATTTAGTACCAATGATCGGATGATCTTTGGGTCGGGGCACCAAATCCCAAACTTGATTTCTCTTAAATTGATTTAGTTCTTCTTGCATTGCTATAACCCAATCATTGTCTGATAAGGCTTCATCAATGTTAGAAGGTTCAATCTCAGAAATGAATGCAGAAAAACTTACTTCATTGAAAATTTTATTTCTAGTTTTGATCCCTTCATTCACATCTCCTATGACTTGATCTAGGGGATGACTTTTATTGTATCTCCAAGCTCTAGGTTGACCTAGGGATTGCTCTTCTTCCTTAGTTTCATCAACCTCTGGAATAAGAGACTTAGAAATAGATTTTTCTTGATTTAAAACAATTTCCTGTTCTTCATCAATGGTTTTGTCAGAGGATTCAAATTCATCAAATACAATATGAATTGATTCTTCAACAACACATGTTCGTTTATTGAAAACTCTATATGCTTTACTTCGGTTAGAGTATCCTAGGAAAATTCCTTCATCAGTTTTAGAATCAAATTTTCCTAAGTTATCTTTACCATTATTATGAATGAAACACTTACAGCCGAAGATGTGTAGATGAGCAATGTTTGGCTTTCTTCCTTTGTACAGCTCGTATGGTGTCTTACCAAGTTTTGTTCTGATATAGGCTCTATTTGAAATGTAGCATGCTGTACACATGGCATCAGCCCAAAATACTTGAGACACGTTCTTTTCGTTTAACATTGCTCTAGCCATTTCTGTAAGCACTCTATTCTTGCGTTCTACAACTCCATTTTGTTGAGGCGTCCTTGGAGCAGAGAAATTGTGATCAATCCCATTAGTGTCACAATACTCTTCAAATGCTTGATTTTCAAATTCTCCGCCATGGTCGGTCCTAATACCTGTAATGGACATACCTTTCTCATTTTGCACTTTCTTAGCAAAGACAATAAATTCTTCAAACGTTTCATCTTTTGATGATAGAAAAATAACCCATGTAAATCTAGAGAAATCATCAACAATGACCAATGAATATAAGTTGCCACCAAGACTCTTTACTCTTGCTGGACCAACTAAATCCATATGCAATAGTTGAAGTGGTCTATTTGTTGAAATCTCATTTTTCAATTTAAAAGATGATTTAGTTTGTTTACCCTTTTGACATGCATCACAAATCAAATCATTTTTGAAAATCACTTTGGGCAATCCAAGAACTAAATCCTTTTTGAGTAGTTTGCCTAATTGATGCATATTAACATGTGCCAATCTCTTATGCCATAACCAACTTTCATCAGTATTACTCAGGAAACAATTTTCAGATTCATTTCTACTAATATCTAGAGTATAGCAGTTACCTTCCCTTTTTGCTCTGAGCTTAGCCTTGATATTCTTCTTATCAAGTTGTAAGTCATTTTTGTTGATAATTAAGCATTCTTCTGAGTCAAATATTACCCAGTTGTCTTTATCTGCACTTTGACTTACGCTCAGCAAATTATGACACAAGCCTTCAACATAATATACATCTTTGACTTGTATTCCTTTGTCATTTTGGATTTCACCAATTCCTGCTATTCTTCCGGTTTGATTTCCTCCAAATTTTACCTCTCTACCTTCTTTAGGTTGCAATTTGGTAAAACTTTCGAAATCACCGGTCATATGTCTAGAGCATCCACTATCAATATACCACTTGTTATTTTTTGATGCTTTGAGACATTCCTGCAATCGAATGACTAAGTCTTAGGTACCCACATCTTTTTGGGTCCTTTTGGATTAGTACAAATAATTTTCTGGATATATGAACCTTTAGGTACCCATTTGTAGGTTCCTATCGTTCCTTTCTTCTTATGAATGCATGAAGAAGTATGATGGCCTTTTCTATTACAGTAGTTACAAAATGCAAAAGGATTTGATGTATGCACAGAATGCTGGAAATAATTCAAATATGACTTACCCCCTGCTTTCTTTCTACCTTTCCTTTTATCTGATTTTGGATCGTATCCAATTCCAGATCGATCATTTACAAATCGTTGAGCTTTTAAAATAACATTTAGCATCTCACTACCTTGTGTAAATTTTTCAAGAGTTTTTGTGAGATCAATGTTTTTCTTTTTCAAAGATGAACAATTTTCACAATCCTTTTCTTTAAGTTCAGTTTCAAGAGCTTTGTTTTTCTTTTTGTAAACAATCAATTCTTTAACTACTTTGATGAATTCAGAATGCAAAGCATTATATTCGGAAAGTAATTCATCATAGGTAGGTTCAGAATCATTTACCTCTCTTTCTGTTTCTTCTTGAGCAACGAGGCATATATTAGCTACTTCTTCCTCATCACTTTCTTCGTCAGAAGAGCTATCACCCCATATAGCGGATACAAAGGCCTTCTTTTTGTTGAAGAATTTGCCTTTTCTCTTTTCTTTGCTCTTTTGATTCAGTTCTGGACATTCTGATTTGATATGTCCTGGTTTTCCACATTCGTAGCAAATGATGTGATCTTTGTTGCTAGTTCCACCTTTTTGAAAGTGTTTGAATCCTTGTCCTTTCTTGTAGAACTTTCTGAATCGTTTTATGATTAGGCCCATTTCGTCATCGTCAAACTCTTCATTCTCATCTTGATTTTCTTCTTTTGCTTTTAGTGCTAGACCCTTCTTTTTCTTGTCACCGATGTCATCTAGTTCCCGTTTGAACTTTAGTTTGCTTTCATATTCAGAAAGACTTCCAAATAGAGAAGCAACTGATCTCATTGATTCTCCTTTTGCTTCTTCTATCGCAGTGACTTTGGCCTCCCATTCTTTAGAAAGAATATTCAAAATCTTTCGTACTTGGGTATGTTGATCATAAGATTTCCCAAGTGCTGCAAGTTGATTAACAAGATGAGTATATCTAAGTTCAAATTCAGAAATTGATTCACCTGATTTCATTCGAAGTAGATCGAATTCAGTGACCAAGGTGTTGATGCGATTCTCCTTTATTCCCGAAGTCCCTTCATGAGCTATTTCCAGAGCTTCCCACATTTCCTTTGCTGTTGGAAGTGTGCAGATTCTGAAGTATTCACTTTGGCTTAAGGCACTTTGTAACATCAGAATTGCCTTGCTGTTAAGAGTGATAAGTTTCTTGTCATTCTCATCATATTCCGCTGGTGTCTTGGGAATTTTCTGAGAATCTACAATCTTTGTAGGTTGATAATTTCCACTCTCAATTACATCCCATAGCCCATATTCGGTAGCCATCACGAACACTCTGAATTTTGCTTTCCAAAATGAAAAATGTTCTCCACTGAAACCGGGAGGTCTAGTGATGGATGCTCCGTCGGGAAGAATTCCTTCACCCATGCTTGCCATTGGATCCTTCTTAGGTTGTTATACCTTAACAAGAAGACCTACGCTCTGATACCAAATGTTAGAACAAGTGTTTCACCCAAGAGGGGGGGTGAATTGGGTGATACTAAAATTTCGCCGGAAATATAAAACTTTAGCAGAGGAATTAAAAACAGTAATGAGTAAGGAGAAATATCACCGAAGTGTGCACCAGGAGTTATACTGGTTCAGTCACAACCACTTTGACCTACGTCCAGTCCTCAGATCTTCTCTGAGAGTTTCACTATAACTTCCAAGATTCAGTGGGTTCTTGGCACCTCAGTACAAGCAAGTTCCTATACCTGGACACTCGCTCCCCCTTACAAGTTGCAATTCAATCCCAACTCAAGGTTCCACAACCTTAAGTTATCTCAATAACAAATATTGAGTTTGAATGAAATATCTCTCTTACAGAGTGAATAAGGATCACTGAAGCATAGAAATATGATTTCAATGTGAAAACAGAGCAATAAGCTTGATAATACGTTTGTGTGTGTGCTTGTTGTTTTTCCTCTGTTTGGATGTTCCCATATATATAGATATGTTGGTGATGACCGTTGGAACACTTTCTTTCGTCCGTTGGAGAGTGCGCAGCCACTATTGACTTTTCAAGTTTTTGAAAAATATCCGTTGGCGGTGGTTGGCATTTGAACGTTTCTTTTGACTTCAATCTCTTGAAGTGTTTTCTTCATTGTTTATCTGTAAATAGACTAAGAATACTAATACAATGAAAGGTTAATCATATAGGAAACAAATCTATGAACGTTTGAATGATTTCAGAATTTCTGGGCAAGCTTACTCGAGTACCTCCTCGAGTATTGCTTGAATATTACTCGAGTACCTACTCGAGTATCTTCGGGAATTCTGAAAGTCAATGAATAAAAATAAGAACACTCGGGTAGTGCATGGAATAACTTAATTTTAAACCTTTGGAAAAATCATTTACTCGGATACATACTCGAGTAATGCACTGTCAACTTTATATATTACTCGGGTACCTACTCGAGTAATTCACTCACAACTTTATGAGTTACTCGGGTACCTACTCGAGTAATGTTGCAGAATTTCAAAAACCGAGAGCACTTACCATGTTATTCGAGTACTTACTTGAGTAATTAATTCATTTTTGTATGGGTTACTCGGGTATCACCTCGAGTAACTGTACTTTCTGAACATGGCTTACTCGGGTAGTGACTTGAGGTTTACCTTCAAAATAACTTATCATACTCGGGTACCAACTTCAAGTTTTTCACTTACCTTAGTGAGTTACTCGAGTACATACTCGAGTAAATTGTTGCAGTGGTACAAAGTGCCGAGAGCTCCATTTTTTCAGAAACAGAGGTACTCGAGTAGCGCCTCGAGTATCGTTGGTAACCTGAAGGCAACTGGAAGTTTTTCACATGATTACTCGAGTAGCTCCTCGAGTAATGTTGCAGTAGTACTAAATGCCGAGAGCTGCACATTTTTAGAAACAGGGTTACTCGAGTAGCTCCTCGAGTATCAATGGCATCCTGAAAACTTTTACACGGTTACTCGAGTATCTCCTCGAGTAAAGTTGCCTGGTTACTGGAAGTTGTCTCTGGTTACTTCAAGTTTTGTCTCATTACTCGAGTACATACTCGAGTAATGCTTTAGGAAACTTGAAGTAAATCAAGTTTCTCAGCATTATCTCTTGGCCTCTCTTCATTACTTCCATGCTTACCTTAAGTAAAGCTCATTCCTGTCATTTCTAGTTCAAGCTTGATTATTAAACATTTCCTTTTCAAACCATTCTTTTGTTATCATCAAAACATGGGATCTAACAGTAGGCCTTTTGGAATTGGTCCAGACAAGTTATTTTGTGACAAGTTTAAATATCTTAGACCTTTCAATGAACCCAAGGATAAAGGGATAACTTCTTGAAACAGGTTCCCTTGCAAAAAGAGATATTCTAAACTTTGGCAATCCCCAATAGTTTGAGGCATGCTTCCAGATAAATTATTATGAGATATATCCAATTGATCAATACTCCCTCCAATCCTAATTATAGGACATATTTACCTAACTTTGAAGAAATTAAGAATAGTAGTTAAATTAGTTAATTTTATTTATTTTCCAAAAGTGCCCTAACTTTGGAGTATTAATTGGAGCACATCTTGTATCTGAGGAAATTGTAGTTAAAAACCTCAGAGCTCATTGTTTGATTAACAAAGTTAGATTTGATCCATTCATTACAAAGATTCAGAATTAATTTCTCTAGCTAGTATGCCTGAGAGCCAAGAAAAAATCACAAACAACGTATATTACTCTCTATTTTAAAAGACTATCAAAAGGTATTAACTTAAAGTTTCTTAGGGTTTCAAAATTATTTTATTAAAAAAAATAAAAGAAACAGTAGAATTGAGGTGTATGTGACATTAATGAGTTGCAAGTATTACTCATTTTATAGAATATACATAGGTGTATTATAACATTATTATTGTGTTTCATTATTATTGAGAAAGTATCAATGGGGGTATTTTGGGAAGAAATTGACAAAAATTAAAACTTCGTCCTATAATTAGGACCAAGATCAACTCCTAAATATTATCTTATAATTAAGACCGGAGAGAGTACTTTTTAAGTTTCCAACCTCGTTGGGGATATCGCCACCAAATGAGTTATGCGACAAGTTTAGTAAGATTGACAAATATGTAAGACCCATCATCTGGACTATTGGTCCACAGAAATTATTTTGTGACAGAGTAAGATATTGTATACTTTTACAATTCCTAATACTTGGAGGAACTTGCCCTTCTAACATGTTATTTGACAAATCTAGGTGAAATAATTGAGTAAAGTTGTCCATGAAAAATATTATTTCTCCAGACAATTTATTTCCCGACAAAGATAAGAACAGCATGTTCTGAAGCTTCCCAAAAGTAGTCAGGAGGGTCCCAGCTAAATGATTATTGTCCATATTCAATAACCTCAATCTAATGATATTTCCCAATGCTTCAGGAATTTGGCCATACACTTGATTATTATCAAGATAGAGCGTTGTGAGTTGGGTGGACAAATTGCCAATTATGTTTGGTAAATGACCTCCAAAATTATTGAAACCCAAATCTAGGTACTTCAATTCACTACAATTCATCAAAGGTTTTAAGAACTCCCAATCTTTAGTGGAGTTACTTCCCAGATCATTATAATCCAAGGCCAGAAATGAAAGTTCATGAGTTACTTCCCAGATCATTATAATCCAAGGCCAGAAATGAAAGTTCATGCAACTTTCCAAGATTTGGAATTGGTCCAGTGAAATAGTTTTCTGGTATTGAAATTTCTGAAAGCATAGAAGCATTTACAATGGAAACTGGGATAGGACCTGAGAATTGACTGTGTGCAAGTTCTAGGATTTGTAGATTAGGAAGGTTGGAGAACATATTGGTTGGAAGAGAGACATTGAATTGATTAAATGCAAGTTCAACGTAAGTGAGAGATGACAAATTGTAAAGGGCAGAAGGAATTTCACCTGAAAATTTGTTGTCAGCTACTGCAAATACTGTCAAAATTTTCAACCTGCCTAAGTCTTCTGGTATACTTCCCTCCAAGTTGTTAATATCCAAAGAAAGAACACTAAGGGAAGTAAGATTCCACAAGGAAGTAGGGATTTCGCTGGTGAAATTGCTTTCAGATAGATACAAACCTTGAAGCTTATGGAGAGAGCCAATCTGCATTGGTATTTTGCCAGTGAGATGATTCCCTTGAAATGATAACTTCTCGAGGTTAGAGCACCTTGTGACGTTGATGTGAAATTCTCCCGTCAGTGTATTATTTTCGTAATAAATCTGCTCTAGTCTAAACAAAAGGCCCAACTCTTGTGGAATTTCTCCATGGAAATTTTTGTTGTTAAGAAGGATAAGCCTTAGAAATGAGAGATTCCCAATGAAAGGTGAAATCGGACCAGACAATTGATATCCATCTAACACCAATTCTGTAATTCTCTTATGCCTGCGACCACAGGAGATTCCATGCCAAAAACAAAAGTGTGTGGATGAATTCCAAGACTCCATGATGCGATATGGATCACTAGATATTGATTCCTTGAATTTGATTAAAGCCAAACGATCGGTTTCGTTGCCCAGTGATGATGAAGAAGCAGATCTGCAAGATTGAAATATTAGAGTAAGGAAAATAAGTAAGTGAAGGGACATGGTTGAGAAATAGTATGCTGGTTCAAGAGCTCTTTTTTGTATGGAGAAGCTGCAAGCACATAAGCAAGGAGTTTATGCTCATTTACAACACGCAAACGTCCGTTCCTCTCATTGTCTTCTGGAAAGCTCAAAGAATTCCTAATGGGCCACTTTAATAGTTTAATTCCATGAATGGACACAAAATTGGTCAGGAGACCTCGAATTTGATGAACAATAATTGAGTCTAAAAACCATATTGCGCGTAATATTGTTATGTAATCCTCTGGTCCTAATAAGTGTATTTGGTCATTTTTATAAGGCATTTTCTTATTTTCAAATAGTGTTAAATATTTTTTTCCTTGTATGCCCATAATTAATAAGGGTAGTGGGTGAGAGTGATAATTAATATAATATTAGAGTTTAGTGGAATCAGTATAGGCAATATTGGAAATTATTTAAATTTTAGGACAAATTTAATGACTTTAACTGTTTTTATTGGTTTGTGAGAATTGTTAGTTGGTGCCTTATACTCCCTCTGGTCCATTTTATAAGCAACTTTTATCTTTATTGCGTAAAACAAACTTGCAGTTAAGATTAGTTAAAAACAATAAATATGTCAAAAATGTCATGTTTCTTCCAAATATGCCCCTATTTATGAAAAGAGCATATGAGAGAGAATGAGTAACAAATAGGAGAGAGTATGAGTATAAAATATGAGAGAGAATGTATAATAAATGAGTAAATGAAAGAGAATTAGTGGTGGGTGGGGGATAATTAATATAAAGGTGTGTATTTAATAGGGGTAGAAAAGAAAGAAGTAGTTTAAATTTTGAGACATAAAGAGAAAGTTGTTTATAAAAATGATCAAGCCCAAGAAAGAGAAAGTTGCTTATAAAAAGGGTCGGAGGGAGTAATAAGAACCAGAGGGAGTATGTATGGACCATAATAATGTCCTAGTCACACCCTTAAATTTGTTTTTGCTCAATCACACCCTTAAATGAATGATGATATTTTATATTTTGTGGGTTTAATATATTCTTTGACCAGCTTGTGCGTTTCATATTTCCTCAGCGTAGTGGAAAATTTCGAAGAATAGCCAAATATATTGACGGTGACGCAAGTGGGTTGCATGTCAACACCTGTTTCTATTTCGATAATCGAGGAGTAATAAAGACGGAATTCAATGGGTATACAGAAAAGTACAATTATACTGAAAAAAATATTCGTTTACAATTATGATATTGTTCGTCAACGAAAAACAGAAAATATATTGGAAACTTAATATTTACAAATTTCTCCAAAATATCACAAAATAGACTAATTATGACCACGATCTTATCCTTGCCTCGAGACCCGTGCCGCTTACTTTCTGGCATCTACATCTTTTCCCTTAGACCCGCTGGTACCTGCTAAGGTGTTTATTAAAAATAGGGTGAAATTCCGGAGAATCCCAGTAGAAACATACTATCGTTCATAGAAAATGCGAAAAGTAAATATGATAAATGCCATGTATGCACCAATTAATGAATATTATAAACATATCATCTGCATGTATACATGAGTAGGGCCTAGCCCCACTATTCTGCACCGGTTGGGTTTTCACCAACTCTAGTGTAAGTGCCTCTGACACTTTTGGCCCCTCTCTAGGCAAATCATGTTGATTAATAAAGCGCATTTACAAAACAATGGCATCCACACAATCACATAACTTATGGTATAGTGTATGAAGAATAATGTCCCTACCTCAATGCTTTATTATCCCCTTTTTAATGGTGTCTCGTAAAGCGTGTTGTTCCATCGTCTGACTCGGTCCTAAAATATTAAATGTACTAGAAATATACCATAACCTATCCAAGTATAATTTTATACTCTTCCATAGTGTTTATTGTGGTTATATTAGTCTATGGTGAAAATTTACAAAAATGCCCCAGGGAATCTGGCCCGGCCCTGCCATATCCGGCCTGGTGGCACGTTTTTCCAAAATTTTGACTAAGGCTATTCTGACTTATTTTTGCCCAAAGAATCCATTTCAGGGCTTGAAATTATCAAATTCACTGTCAAATTACGAAAATACCATTGACAGCCCCTATTTAGTGGTTTCAGTGGCGTTTTCGTAATTATGCTTTTTCGGCCTCTACCGAAAAAGTGCTCAACTGTAACCCCACCTATTTTTGCCCACTGAGTTCAATGGAACCATTTATTTCATGAAAATCCAACTCCTACTACCATTTCTGGTCTGACCAAAATATTGAAGGGAAAATAGAAAAATGTAGCTTTTTGTTTTAACTTCCAAAACTTGTACTTTTCCACTTCTAATCCTTGGCTAACTCATTTAAAAACTTCTTAATCATGATTTAAAGGATTTTGGGCAGCATAGCCCCTTAGGGTTATGACTTTTCTAATTTTACAATTCAACCCAAAAATCACAAAACCAAACAACAATCACCAACAACAACTTCAATACACTAAGAAGTTGAGATTTTAGAGATTACCTCTTGATCCTTGGTGTTTCTCTCTCTAGGACGTCCTATCTCTCTCCTCAACCTTGAAGATTAGTGTTTGCCGTTTAGCTTCCGCAAGCGTACGGGTCGCAAGTAATAAAGTGATAAGTCAAGATCGTTCCCACGAGGACTATGACAAAAGTGAGTTAATTAATTTAACCATGTTCTTAATTAGGTTGAATGGAATCATTTGAAATTGATCAAGTTAAATAAAGAAGTTTGATGACAATAACAAAGGAAAACAGTGAAAATTGTGAAATTGGGTCTAAATTCAAGAGATGTTAACTTAGGATTACTTCTTCCCCATCGTATTTCATGAAACTAAGTAAGTATCCACTTATATTGATTAAATGAGTCTATATGCTAGTCAAAGGTTCTAAAATCATCAATCAAGCTCTCTCAAGTCAAGATTGATTTTTAATCCTCATTAAAAATAGTCAATCTCTTGTTTACAATTAATGAAAATCATCTTTCCAAGGCAAGCCTTCTCTTGACTATGCTAGGTTGTTAGATATATCTCTATTCTAACAACAAACCATCCATTTAATCCCTAAACTTCAAGTCTAGCATGATTTTTCTCAAGTTCTACAATCAAAATAGCTTTCTCAAGCATTTTCCAATTGAACAACTCTAATCATATGGTGATCAAACACAAGATAGCATTAAGGATAGAGAAAAATCAGTACATATAATCATTAACCAACAAAAGCAAGATAATCCAATGGTTTCAATCCATACAATGGGTAAAAGTAATCCTAACTATGATTTTTAACTACTCATGGTCATGAAAGAGCAACAACTATGCATAATGATTACAGCCATAACAAAAACTAAGCAAAGAAAGAGAAGAGGAATGAGAAAAACCAAGGATTGGAGCCCAAAATCCCTTCTAGACTTCAACCCAAACTCTATACTCTTCAAGGGGGCAAAACCCTAGCACACCCAACTCCTAGGAACACTTGAAAACTAAAGAATGACCTAATTTTGGCCTATCCCTTGCTTAAATACTCTCCACATGCGTTTTAGTAAGTAAAACGCATGGTTGCATAGTCTGTCGTATGCTTCAGCACATACAAGTGTGCTGAAGCATATGACACAGTAAGTTTTGGTCCTCGTTGGCTTCGGCACAGGGACGAGTGTTGAAGCATGTTACACAGTAAGTTCTGACCCCGAATGCTTCAGCACATATGCTTTTGGCTGAAGCATATGACACAGTGAGGGCAATTCTCCATTGGCTTCAGCACATGTATTGTTGGCTGAAGCCAACAACACAGCAGCTTCCCTCCTAATTCATTGAGCTTTTCCTTGGTCTTTGAGAGCTTTTGACTTATCATCTTTCACCTACAAGGAGGAGGACATCATGAGCTCTTTAATTTTAAGAGATAATCCTACTTATATGCATTTAACTCATCATTTGAACTTTTCTTTTGTTCTATCACATTTTCTTCTATATATGCATAATTTATACTCCAAAGCAAGTGAAAAGAGAAGAAAATATGCTAGAACGTTGTCAATTTCTATGAGTTAACAATTACCTTGCTAAACATGATTTCCATGAAGAATAAGAGATTAGAGGATGACTACACAAAATAAGAAGCTTAAATCACTTTGGAACATAAGCTCTTACCTTGATCTTCTTCCTCTTTCTCTCTAGCTCTCAAAGTTTCCCAAGCTCTCTCTCTCCCTCCCTATTTTTCTTTGATGTTGTATGAAATATGGCTTGAAAGAGGAAGGAGAATGTTTTTATTAATTTTGGTCATCTTTCTTCTTAGCCATAGATCTAATCAAAGGTTAAGATCTCTCCACCTTTCATGTACACCATCCCTCCAACCATACCTCCTACCATACTCTCTTGCTTTAGGCCATACTCTTCCAACTTTATGCCATGCCTTCACATCATTTATGTCTTCTTGCCTCTTAGCCCTTAATCTCATCAAGGGACCATAATGTCGCACTTGTCACAAGCACATGTCCACTAAGAATAATTCAATTATGCATTTTTCTTTATTTTTCTTGATTAATTGGAATTAACTCAAATTAATTGGAAAATAATTAATCTTGGGCTAAATTGGCAAAATTATGATTTTGCTATCCCCTTTGTAATTTAATTCAATTTTTGAATTTATTTGCCCATTTCCTTGCGAACTTAAATATTTCAAAATTCACAAGATCTAAATTCATGAATATTCACAATTTTAGTGAATTTCTCAATTAATTATAATATATTTTTGGTGAATATAAAATTTGGGGTGTTACAGTGGGTGCTAATTAATCACTGTGTTTTTATTTTTTATCAAATAATATCATTTCCTGTTGCAAAAGAAAAAGAAGAAAAATATATTTTTATGTGGATAAAATAGCTAATTAATTGTTCTTTTAGTCCTTTAAGATAATTATTATTTATATGACCCTTTTGCTGTATAGAGGTATGGAAGGGAGAAGGGAGAAGGGAAGAACATTTCAGTGTCTTTGGTTGGGGGGTTGTAATATTTTGCCTTGTCCTGACCAATATACCCATGGATATTTTCAATAGTCCCAAACTATCCCTTCTTATAATTAGAACAAATACTCCCCACTCTCGCCCTCGTCGATTCCATCTCCCTCCGCTTCTCTTCTTCGCGGTGGTCCCCATGTCACTTCCTAAACACCATTCCTCCTTTGAAATCATCGAAGGTGCCACTCTCACTTACTTGTCCCCTCCTCATAGTCATTTCCCCTACATCGCTTCGAATGGCCGATGTTTTCGTACAAAAGACGATGGCGTTGTCACTCTCCATTGGGTTACCGGCGACCATAGACTCTTGTCTCCCGGTCCTCCTGTCCTTGTTTTGCTAATTCGTTCATTTTTCACTTCGCTTTATTGACTGAAGAAATTCTTTGCTTGGGTCTTTAGCAATTTAAATAGAGTACTTGAATTTGACATGTTTCCCCCATCTGCTACTCCGGCCATAGGATAAAAACATTAAATAAATGACTATTTAAAAAGGAAAAATAAATTAATAAATAGACAAAGAAAATTCTTAAATTCTTCAAAATAATTTTAATCAAAATTAAAGATTTAGTATAATGAAGGATAAATTAGTGAATAAATTTTGATATATTGTACCTTTTAATTAAATAACATATTTTTATAATATCATTAACAGAGTTAACAGTTTGGTCTTAAATTTAGATTTTCATAAAATAGAGAAGAGATTCATGAAATTAAGGCAATATTGTAAGGAAGATTAGAATATTTTGCTAAATAATTTCATGCGTGGTAAGAAGTAAAATTGAATAAGAGCTCTTGCACATATATAACACGCAAACCAACATTCCTTCCATTGTCTTTTGAAAAATTCAAAGAAATCGAATGGATCATTTTAACTCAATAATGGACCTCAAATTGGTCAAGAAGTGAATCTAAGAACCATATTGCACGTAAAATTGGAGCATAATGATGTCCAATACACACCCTACATGAATGATGATATTTTACACTCCTTCGGTTATTATTATTATTACAAGAGCTAGTTGGAGATTGAATGTAATTCTAAATAAGACCCCAATCCACTTTGTACCCAGTATTTACCAAATTATTTCTAAATTATCCCTATTGATTGCACATGTTAAAGGAGTTTGTATCAAAGGGTAATTTCAATACAAATAATTTAACATGGTATTTTAGAGAAATCAATACACATTTTTGACAAACAACTAATTTAACTATTTTTTTTAATCTATACAAATTAATTAAGTAGATTTTATATTAAAGATTGAGGGTAGTATTTTATATGTTAAAAAATTCAAAGAAGCCAAAAGTCTGTTTTCATTCAATTGATGGAAATAAATAAATAATGGCTTCCCTGTTTACAGCAACGAGTGATGATATTTGGGTTCCTAGCAAAGTACCCCCAACAGTGTGAATGCGAGATGGCCGGTGGTACCTGAAATATAGAAAATGTATAAAATCTTTCTTACCGTAAAATTCATGTCTTTATCATCAATAAATTTCTTAAAAATGCATATGCGCACTTATACGTTCACGTATAAATGTTTGTAAATCTTTTGTATTAGTTGCTGTATATATATTGATAGGACTTGTAAACTTTCATATAAATAAGTGTTATTTTGATATTATTAATTGTTAAAATACTTATGTGTACTTATGAATTCAGCTATGAACACTTACTTTTTGTATCAGTTATTATAATGTTGATTAGGATTTGTAAACTTTCTTATGAACACTTGTTATGTTTTCATTATTAGTTAACAATATACGTATGTCAACTTGAACAAAAAAAGAATGAAGGGCATTTTGGTTATTAACTATAAAAAATAATTTTGTTTCCATCTTTTTGATACTGTGCAGGATAATTTCAAAATGTTTTGGTTCTTTTTAAAATAAACCCGTATAGTCCCTTTGGGGACATCCGATAAAATCGGAATCAAACAGAGAATATTAACTTGGCCCTGCGCAAGGATGACACATACAAATAAAAAAAATGGTCCAAAAAATAAAGCCATATACGTGGGGTAAACTGAAATTCCACTATCATTGTACGGAACAGAATGAGCGTAGTCTTCACTCCTCAAGCTCGAAGAAGTCAAATATATTCCCAGCAACAATTTGTGGTGGTGGGTGGTGGGTGGTGGGCTCATACTGTCTTCTTGAAACTCTTCTCACACAAAAATCAACATTTTTAATGGGAGCTTTCTCTACGACAATGAAGCTTGTAAGAAGCCAAAGTCTTGTTTGTTGCAAATGCCACTCATTCTCTTATTATAATGTTTGTTATATTTTTATTATTATAAGAAGGTATAATTTTTATCACAAAAGAAAAAGAAGGAAAAATATATTTTTATGAGGAGATAATAGTTACTTGACTGTTCTTTGAAATCAAATTATGTTTTTATGACCTTTTTGCAATAAATAATAACTTCTATATATATATATATGTTCCACTACTACAAATTCGGACATACATATAATGCTTAATAAATAATAGTTATAACGAATAAATGTTATGTAGGTTGAGGTGGAGGTCACGCAAGAATATATAATACTTAAACGTAACGGTTAATTATATGCACTGTCATGTATTGCGAGGTAGAATTCGCGAAAACACAAAAATAACAGTTACAGTTAATAACTGTCATTTATTTAGTAAAAAAATTATGGATATTTCAGAACAACCATCATGTAACACTTACAAACGATTAGACTTCCAGCTTCTTATATTAGTCCTATGGTCTTCAAAAACAACCATCATGTAACACTTTCAAATAATCTGTCTTCTCCAAGTACCAGTTTATAGGCCATAACCCTACGTAACATTATCGGTCCTTCATAGGTCATAATCCTTCGTAACATCCGTTATACCTCTATTTAAACTCATATATTCCTTGTGATTATTACTACTTTTCTTTATGAACTCCTTCTTATCTCCTTCATCATATTAAGATCCCAAAGAGGCTTCTGCCGCCATCACCCCCTCCTCCTCCTCTACCACCACCTCCTCCTCCTTCGCCTCCTCTTGAAATGGAGACTCTGATGCAGCTGTTGGCAAGCCTTGACTGCCACACAAGGCATCTAGCTTACACCAACAAGGTAAACATGAAGTTAAACCTCATACTTCATCACATTTAGGTTGAATATGATTGCAGTCAGACCCTTCATCTCCTTCCTCTGATGATGATAATAAGGAGGAGGAGGAGGAGGACGGCAGTGATGGTGATGACTGAACAACACTATTGTATTCTTAAAATATTTTAAAAAATAAGTTAACAAAAAAAAACTTCATACTTCACAATTATTAATTAATAACTGTAAAGTATTATTATATCATGGTTACAAATAAAACCAACATACATAACAATTCTAACTTAATAAATGTTAATTAAAGCTTTCGAAATGTTTCCTCTTCCCCGCACTGACTCTAGGTGCATCTTCATTATTTGATAATCATTAGGAGAATTAGGTAGCCTTTCATTACGTCCTTTCAACTTCCAATGCGGGAAATGATGATTTTTTCCCTTCCAGATGTCTACTTAAACTCCCCATTTTCATTTGTTTTCCTACAATTTGTTCATCGTCCTCCTCTTTATTCTCTCAATTGCCAAAATAAAACGCTATATAGAAGAATTTTTGAAAAGCTGTCAGCGTCATCCTGCACCTTCTCTCCAACCTCCACCTCTTGCTTCTCCTCCCCAACATCCTTCTACACCTCCACCACCTCTTCCCCTTCCTCCTTCTATGCCTCCACATCCCATGCCTCTACAATTGGAGCCAATGTTGCGGCATGCAGAACATATTGACCATGCCATGAGGAGGCTTTCTTTATACCTCTTGAGTATAAACATGAATGCCAATTTCATACTTGATGAGTATGTGATTGGTCATGATCTTGGCCACTCCTTTTGTTACTAGTAGCCTGATGATATCATTTGTTTATTAGGTTACTTGCCACTGTTATGTGTTTTTTGTTTTATCATTTTAAATATTTTGTAAAAAAAATAGAGAACATATCTCATGGTTCTTAGAAAACAATCGTCATTAAATAAAATAAATAATAGTTCTTTAACTATTCTTTTGAAACAATTGTCATAAAGGCGAAGATAAATAACGGTTTTTTAAAACAACCGTCATGTAACTTATGGCATAGGAAAAAGAATATAATTGGGTGTAGATTGATCATCTTCAACTTCCAACACATGCTTCACTTCTAATCTATTTAAACTCCCCATTTTCATATGTTTTTGTAATTCTCTTCCTCTGTTCTCTTCATCATTATGATAAAACAACGCACTGAAGAACTACTAGAGAATCATCCTCCCCAATGTTCACCTCCTTCTCCTCCTCGTGCTCTTCCTTCCCAACATACACCTCCACCTACTTCTCTTCCTTTTCCTCCCCAACCTTCACCCCCTCCTCGTGTTCCTCCTTCCCGTGTAACTCATAGTGCAGGAAAAAGAAAATAATTGCGTGTGAACTTATCCATTTCAACTTTCAATATATGCTTCACTTCCAATCTGTTTAAACTCCCTATTTTGCTTGAGTTTGAATTTGTGAATAATCCCCCAAACAACAGTTTGATTCTTTGCCGATGTGTGAAGTGTGGCAATGTATAGTGGTGTGATTGAAAAACTTGTATATTGTACTTAGTGATTCATGAAATTGATCCTATTTATATATGTTGGACAAGATATAGGGAGATAAACAGTGAGGCGATTGAACATATAGAAAGTTGTGCATCACCTGATTTCGACAAAACATAACAATCTTTAGAAACAACAGTCATGTAACACTTTCAAACGATCTATCTTCCCCAAGTACCAGTTCATAGGTCATAATCTTTCATAACATCACAGATAAGCAGTGGGTTAGTTGCTTTGCAAGCATCCTTATATGCATTTAAGAAAAATATTTGAATGGGAAGTCAAAAGAGGGTAGGACACCTTAAACTTTGATTAGTGAACATGTATATCAAAAGTAAAAGATATAAAATGTCTATTTGGCAAACATTTTGCAAGGGATGTTAGGACAAGCGGGTGGAAGAAGATATCCATTTTCTCTGTCTTGCCTTATTGGAGGACTTTGGATGTGAGACATTTTCTTGATGTTATGAACATTGAGAAAAATATGTGCGAAAGTAATATTGGCACATTACTCCATATTCTAGGGAAGACCAAAGATGGTATAAACACTATGCTAGATATGGTTGAGATGGGAACAAAGGAAGAATAAGCACCAGAGGGGAGGGGAGCCTGTACATTTCTTCGTCCTGTGGCTCACGCACTATCAAAGGAAGAAAAAAACTAGTATTTTTTTTCAATTCATTGCTTCAATCAACGTGCCAGAGGGTTACTTTTCAAACAATAAAAGACTCATGTCTGTGATTAAAATCTCATGACTACCATGTTTTGATGGAGAACTTGATTTTGGTGGCTATACGGGGTATCTTGCCTTATGAGGTGTGAGCAGCAATCATCAAGTTATATTTCTTCTTTAAATCACTTTGTAGTAAAGTGATAGATTGTAAAACATTGTTGAGGTTGCAAAATTGAATGGTACAAACATTGTGTGCACTTGAGATGTATTTTCCTCCAGTTTTCTTTGACATCATGGTCCACTTAACAACTCACTTGGTTATAGAAGTACGACTTTCACTACAAAAAAAAGCTATTTCGTAGCGGTGAATTTGTAGCGGTTATATTTAACAGCTACAAATATAGATATTTGTAGCGGTTATTAAGTAAACCACTACAAACTTGTAGCAGTAAGCCACGAACCAAGTGGCATGAGTGATTGGCAACGTAATTTGTAGCGGTTAAAAGGATAAAACTGCTACAAATATGGCGTAAGATTCTCACCTAAATTTCTCGTGGTTATTTTGTAGCTGTTACAACAAAAACACCAGTACAAAATGTGGCGCCACTTGGCACCAACTAGCTACAACAATAGTGTCAGTTTGGTTGTAGCGATTACTACAAATTGAACCCCTACGAAATACCAAATGATTGCTATTTATAGCGGTCATGCTTTTATAACCGCTACAGAACTTCAAAGGTTATCACATTTGTAGCGGTTCAATTATGGTAACTACTACAGAACTTCAAAAGTCACAAATTTGTAGCGGTTATTGTATAATCGCTACAAAGTGTAGCTATTTAGTAGTGATCCATGTAGCGGTTTTTTCCAAAACCACTACAAAATCCAAATCTATAAATAGCTACAACTCCCCTCATTTTTCCATTTGGACATTTCATTTTCTGAACTTTCTTTGAGAGTTTTCCTTTAGATCTGAGCGTTTAGGGACTTTTTGAGAGTTTTCACTGCAACATTTCTCATTCACCTCACTTAAGGTACAAAAAATATATATTTTCTGTTTATACTTTTAATTATTATTATTATTATATTTTTACATTATAAAATTGACTAATTGTTCTTTTATTTTTTATTTTGAATTTTTGCAGTTGATATGGCTTTAGGGAGGGACAGGGGAAGGAGCCCGAGTTCCCCAGACTGATTCTGCGGGGTAGTAGTATCAGAGGAGGGGGCAGTATAGAGGAAGGGCGACCACGCTATTTCAGCCCATCTCCCCATAGTAGCCACATGAGTCGACCCTACCACAGCTACCGCAAACAATCCTATGGGAGCCGACTGCACCAGAGGTGCCTCATCTGGGAGAGGGAGAGCTCATTTTCAGTGACTATGAGGCGAATGAGGATTTCGACATCCTGATTTCAATCGTAGACATGGAGTTGTTCCTGGATGTGGATGACACGTAGGACCAGAACAACCTACAACAGTCGTCTTCGCGGTCTACTGTGTTTGAGGTGCAGGTCCAAGGTAAATATCTTTTTTTATTTAATAAATTAAATATTTAAATTCAAAATGTTAAATATGAATTTCAATTTATCTAATGTATGTGGTAAATTGTGCAGATGAGCAGGGGAACTTGCACACGAGGAGGCTGGACGTGACTGGCTTGAACAGCCTGGACCGGACACTACAAGTTGTACTTCCGTGGAATGAGGCTACAGACCAGCCCATCGACAATGGGGTTCACCTGTTCAACCACTTCCTGAATGAGCTGGGCTCAAATTGGATGCGATTCCTGTAAGCCCCTACCTTATAATCCATAATTATAATTTGAAAATGCATAATTAAGGAAAATTAGAGACCATTGGTTAGTACAAAATTAGTTCAAGTTCCTACTTCAAGACAAGGAACTGCCCTGAGATGAAGTAGGTTTTCTAAATTTCTTTCAAAACTTGTTTAATCCAGTCTCACATTCACATTTCGAATATAATTAACCTGCACAGATAAGTTGCATCCTTAAATATTAGAGTGTAAACCAAAATTTCCAGCAGCCCCCAAGTTTTCATATATTAACTAAAGGGTTTATAGGGCATATTCACCCCTCACAGTTTCCCTTTCAGGGGATTACATATCCACATCCAAAATAACATTTACAAAATTTACAGTAATCCCAATCAAAATATGACAACCATTCATTAAACTAAAGAAAACTAGCTGCCCTTGGTTGGTTATTTCTTTTTCGAGCCACTTGCCCTGGTTGTAGGTTAGTCAATAGAAAGAATGAGATTCAAAAGAATCTTAGTAGTAATAAATCACTCATACAATATATAATCACATAGCATGCAAGCAAATCACTAAGCAGCAGCATCATACCCATGGCCTTCACAACATACACATAATCTTCACAATATACACATAGCCTTCACAGCTTACACATTTACAACAACAGGGGTAGGTATGACTTGCATCACATCCACGACTGCTCACGCTATAATACATATCATGACTTACACATTGCCTTCACGGCATACACATAGCCATCACAATTTACTCATAGCCTTCATGGCTTTCACATAGTTTTCACAGCAGCAAACTTCGCAGCATTCGTAATACACAATTCAATGATATGACAAACATAAAATGCATTACACATAGTATAAGAGAAAGTGTCACTACCTTATTCTTTTTAAGTGTGCTTTGGCACAGGTTGATCACATTCAGGGTAAATATCGAATCCTATCAACCAAAATCAAGGACATAGTGTCATTCCCTTTTCCAAACTCTTAATTTCAAAACACTTAAGGTTGGTTAACATTTAAGTCCCTTAGGTGGCTATGATAAGCTCAACGAAAGTCTAAAAGGTTTGGAAAGAACTATATCAAAAACCACCTTCAAAAGTTCTGAAATGTTGATTTTTGGTAGTTGGCTGTACCAAAAAACAGTTCAGAAGTTTTTGGGCTGCAACAAAGAATCCTCTAGCTGCAACCAAAAGTAGTCCAGAAGCTTTTGGGCTGCCCAAGAAATTTTGGGTGCGGCCAAAAAAATCATGTTTCTTGGCTGAACTTCCAAAAATCATAACTAATTCTAGAAAAATCTAAATGAGGTGATCCCAAGTCCTATGGAAGGATATTAAAGTCCTCTATACAGAAAAAATATGAATCACTGCTGTTTAGAACAAAAAAATACAGAATTACACAAAATCCCATACTGCTCCAGAATAGCTTCCAGTTTCAACCCCGAATTTGGAAATACATAACTTCCAGTACACACATCAAAATGACACACATTATTTATCCATTTTGAAGCTTGGCATGTGTACTATTAGAATGAAAAGTTTTAGAATTTTCAAGCACCATTTACTAATTCAAAATTGCCATGCAACCCGACTGCCCTGCATAAAGTTTACACTTGACATAATCTCCAATTTTCAACCAATGTGTCCAATGGCTCCCAAAATAAACAACCAAACCTATTCCTACACAATTTTTCACAAGGAAACCATTAGGATCACTAAAATAACCAAATTCATATCATATACACATATGTTCTATTCTTAAACACATTGCAACACAAACCACAAAATTGCCAAACTTTTCATTTAATGTTCCAAACCAATTTCATTGCTCAAGACATATAACAAAATACCAATTCCACCACCAAAACACCATGAAAATCACAAGACCCTAATGACACAAAAATAGGGCTAAAATCTAGAAATTCCAAAGTTCCACCAATGGTCACAATATATATATATATATATATATATATCAAAAGATAGCTTATTTCTCACTTCTTTCACTTTCCAAAGCTTGTTCCTTGGTTCCACAACCTTCAACTTTTCTCAAGCATTCAAACACCTTCTTTCAAAAATCTAAAACCTTAGAGATGAAGCTCTAACAACATGAATAAAATTAAAGAAGAGCATTTGAGCATTCAACGTCATCTCTAATGTCAAAATCTTACCTTTTCCTTTCTCTTTCTTCCTTCACTTGGCAAAAATGGAGTCTTGGGAGAGAGAAAATGAGATGATGATAATGAAGTGAGTTCAGTTTTTCCTTGCTCCCATACACATTAGCCGACTATGTAAAGAAGAGGGAAGAGAAATTGAATTAAAAATTCCACGGTGGACTTTTTGACTCCTCAAGATTGTGCCAAGTGTCCACATCTAACCACTTCTTCCATTTGCATGCATGGATAAGATAATTCCCTCTATGTCACTTAGGCAACTGTATGTTACTAGTGAGTTCCCTTTTTGGTTGTTCACTAATTGGTCGGTAACTTTTCTTTTTCTCATTTTTCCCCTTACTATGGTAATTTCTGTTGAATCATCATTTAACATATTCTTCTTATTCCATTGCACCTTACCATGCGCCCTCCCTCTATATTTATTCAATTTAGGTGTTAAACGACAATTGAATTTAACTACAGGGTTTGGACACTGATTTTAACACATTCAGCTCACAATTCACATTGTATTCTTTGAAAGTTTTTGTTTAACAATAATTATTTTCACTTTTGAGGTCATTAGCCCTTAGTCACAATTTGATGCATTACAGTTCCCCCTTCACTTCAGGATATGGAAGATCGTTCCGAAGGGACCG
Organism: Inga laurina; assembly: GCA_963855925.1. Lineage (NCBI taxonomy): Eukaryota > Viridiplantae > Streptophyta > Magnoliopsida > Fabales > Fabaceae > Inga > Inga laurina. The sequence continues at coordinate 49,500,572 of OY979701.1, read as the reverse complement.
AAAGACCTAGCGTGGGACGAGATGGTGAAGGTAATTAATAGTATTTAATTATATTTTATTTTCTGTAATTAATTATATTTAATTAATATTTATTAATTGTCTTATTTGAAATTAGTTATATTTAATTATTTTTTATTCAATTGTGTTACAGCTAAAGTTTGCCATCCGGGACAACCGAAAGAGGTACATACTGATAAAGATGGGTGATGGCTGGCAGAATAGGAGGAACTGTCTCTTCCACAGTATGGATAAGGAGGGGACAATTCCTCTACAGCAGCTGATCGAGAACGTCTCGGACGGTGTCCCGCGAACTACTGGGCAAGTTTTATCCAGTTCAGGAGGAGCGCTGAAGGGCAAGTAATGTATTTATAAATATAATTTAAATTTAAATTTAATAAATTTTATGATTTTATTAATTTTAAATGTTTTATATTGTTTTAATACTTTTAATATTATTTTTTCCCATGTGCTTTCTCAGAGGAACACGAGGTGCTGTGGGCAGCAGACGATCCACCATACAACAGGATCGAAGACCTTTGCTATTTCTTACATCGAACTGGTAACTTTTCATAGTATCAATTACTTTTTACTGGTTATTTTCATATTATAAATTTAGTATTTTGTTTTTCATAATACTAATTAATTTTGTAATTATTTTAGGAGAGGAAGGCATAGCAGAAGAACCATCAAACGGACTACGAGGAGTTGTTCGCCATCACACATAGACACCATGATAGGACTCCGACCTCTCAGCAGGCATAGGCAGCCATTGTAAGTGAATTCATTATTATATTGTTTATAAAACCAACTTTGTTATGAAAAATAATAATAAGTAATTATTTCATAAAATGGCAGGAGCGGATGCAGCAGTCGCAAGCTAAGCTGCAAGAGACCTAGACCCAAGAGTCACAAGGGTCTGTAGACCCCACTGTGCTATTGAAAGCGGGTCTAGGTTAGGTTCAGCACCTTGAACGCGTGAGGGGGATAGGGATAGGCGCTAGACCTAGCATGGTGTACTGTAGGAGCTGCACCTCTAAGGCTGGAAGCTCTATAGCACAAACGTCCGAGGTTAGATATCGGAGGGATGAGTCTGTTAAGGAGTTGTGCTATGATTTGGTCAGGACACATGCTGCAGTGGCTCATCAATAGCAGCAAATCCAACAGCAAGCCAATTTCTATTATGCTTAGCATACGTAGTGGCGCGATATCATGAACTACATGCTCGAACGGTCGTGGAGTCGCCTATTCCCTAATGAGGAGCATTCACAGGCTCCCCCTATCCCTCAATTCGTCGTCCAACCTACTCCTCCTGCTGATGATAATGGTTCTATTAACTCTGCCCAACGCCCTGATACAGCTACACTTGAGGGAGCCCCACCTGAGGGAGGACCAAATAATCAGCCTCCTTGTAGTTAGTTTATGACCTTTATATATATATATATATTTTTTAAACATTTGTAAATAAACTTGGATATTTTATTTTCAGAACTTAAATTCTTATTGCGTTTACAACAGTTATATTTATATTTTCAGAGCCTTATTAAATTCTTGTTACGTTTACAAAAGTTATATGTATATTTCTAAAAGTAACCACAAAAAAATTAACATATTTTTGTAGCGGTTTTATTGTAAAACCGCTACAAATATTAAAAAAAATAAATTTTAATATTTTTTTATTGCGGTTACATTTTACAAACAGCTATAAATATTTTATTCACTTTGTAGCGGTTATTAGGGTAAACCATTACAAATATAGAGGACCATGGGAGGGAAATTCAAAAATTAAATGTTGAATATTTGTAGCAGTTACAGTAATAACTGCTACAAATATTCAACATTTGAATTTTGAATTTCCCTCCCACTGTCTTCTATATTTGTAGCGGTTTACCCTCATAACCGATACAAAGTGAAAACAATTTTTTTTAATTGTCCAACGGTCATGAACATTTGTAGTGGTCTTTTTCTTATAACCACTACAAAGTGAAAAAAATTTGAAATTTGAATTTCTTCTACCGCTAGAACTTTGTAGCGGTTAATAAAATAAAACCACTACAAATATATATTAGTAGCGGTTACATTATTAAACCGCTACAAGTTTAACATAAATTTTTCTAAATCCTGTCAATAGGAAAAAAGTTTGTAGCGGTTATGGTAGCAGTTATAAAACCACTACAAAATGTTAAATGTTGAAAAATCTGAATATAAGCTTCCAAACATTCGTAATTCTTTATTCAATCATCTTCTTCACTATACTTTCTTCTCTCTCACTAGTAGCTATAGATAAATCATGGATCAGGTTGCCACACAATTCTTTGGAATATTTGTACAGATTAAACAATTTCTTGGTTTCGTATTCACTCTCACCAGCTATAATGGTAAGATCGTTTGTCTATGTCGGAGATGCAAGTTCAAGAAGTGGCATGCACAACAAGTTGTTAAGGAACATTTTCTTGTGAAGCCTTTCCCAGAAGACTATACATTCTGGGCAGTTCATGATGAGAAGGTCGGTATGAGATATGATCATGCTTTTCCTCAAAGTTCACAAGTAGAAGTTCAACTAGTTGAAGATGATCCAATTAATGATGCTGTGCGTGATGCATTTGGATTTCAAGGCAACAACTTCAATGAAGAAGTGTAAGGTTCAGAGCTGGTGTTTACGAGGAATGAAGCAGCTCAGGAATTTTTCAGCTTGATGGATGAAGCAGATCATCCTTTATATCAAGGTTGTCAAAAATACTCTAAATAATCTTTCTTGATCAAGTTGTATCATATCAAGTGCTTGTGTTGAATCACAGATAAGGGAATATCAATGTTGCTTGAATTATTAGAAGATGCATTCCCCGAAGCAGACATTCCCACAATGTTTTACGAGGCCAAAAAGATTATCAACAGGTTAGGGTTGAACTATCAAAAAATTGATGCATTCCCTAATGATTGTATGCTATATTGGGGAGATGATTCCAGCAGGGAGACTTGGAAGAGATGTTACATATCAAGGTACAAGACAATTTTGAAGGGAAAAAAGAAGAAGAAGAAGAAGAAACCTGCAAGGATTCTCAGGTACTTCCCTTTGAAGCCGTGCTTACAAAGATTGTTTATGTCGTCCAAAATGGCGAAGCACATGAGGTGGCATGACATTGATAAGAATGAAGATGGTAAATTAAGACATCCCCAAGATGCAAACGCCTGGAAAACATTTGACATTGACTTTCCATCTTTCGCGGCTGACCCCAGAAATGTTCTGCTTGCTTTGGCGACTGACAGTTTTAATCCATCTGGGAATCTTAGCACAAGTTACAGTATTTGACCAGTAGTCTTAGTTCCCTACAACTTACCCCTTAGATGTGTATGAAATAAAGCACCTTTATTATGACTATAATCATTCTAGGAAAAAAGGCACCGGGTAATGCATCGATGTGTATCTCCAACCGCTTATTGTAGAATTGCTTGACCTGTAGAATGTCGACATTGAGACATACGACGCTTATGGGAAGATATTGTTTAACTTGTGTGTAGCCTTGATGTGGACTAATAGTGACTTTCCTGGCTTTGGCACATCATCTGATTGGAATATGCATATTGGGTCAATGTCTCCAACTTGCAATTTTGATTCTGACACAGTGTGCTTTCCCCACAACCAAAAGTTGTGCTTCATGGGGCATCAGAGGTTTCTCGATGGAAGGCATAAGTTCAGATTGCAATGGAATTGTTTTAATGGAAAACCAATAAAAAGAGGAGCACCTCGGACTTTGTCTGATACAGATATCTTATAGAAGCTTGAGAATATTGAATTCAACTTTGGAAAAAGCGACGATTCAACATAAGCTCGCCAAAAAACCCACAGGACTTTGGTGCCTCAACAATGGAAAAAGATAAGTATTTTTTTTTACTTTTCCATATTGGAAATTTAATTTACTTCGCTACAGTATTGATGTTATGCATATTGAAAATATGTTTGTGATATTGAGCTATATACGCTACTTAACGAACCCAACAAGACAAAAGACCATCTTCAAGGAAGGAAAGATTTACGCACCATGGGAGTTCATAAAGATGCTTGCCAGATGAGCATGACAAATTTCAACCGACAAAGTTCACGCTTACAAAATCGAACAAGGAAGTCTTCCCCATGACGTTGAAGAAATTAAAAGTTCTTGATGGGTATTCAAGCAATATGTCTCGATGTATTGACTTGCAAGCTTGAAAGGTTAATAAGTTGAAGAGTCATGACTCACATGTTCTTATGCAATAGTTACTCCCTCTGGCTATAAAGAATGCACTTCCTCCCAATGTGTCCATCATTTTGATGGAACTTTGTTCTTTCTTTCAGAAGTTGTGTTCCAAGGTTTTGATCGTTGAGGAGCTCGATCAGTTGCAGTCCAAATTCATTCTTACGCTTTGTCATTTAGAGATGATCTTTCCTCCATCCTTTTTCACTGTGATAGTTCACCTTATAGTCTACCTTATTCATGAAACAAAGCTCGCTGGCCCAGTTCAATATCGATGGATATATCCTATTGAGAAGTACTCATTTTACATATGTGCATCATTGTTAGTTCCTATGTTTGTTAGTCACCCTTTTTAGCATTTAGTATCATTTTTCCCTTCTTTACTTCATAGGTTTCTTGGAAAATTGAAATTTTATATCAAGAATAAGGCATGGCCAGAAGGTTCTATAGCTGAAGGCTATATAAAGGATAAGGTGCTGTATTTATGTTCAAGGTACTTTGATGACCATGAGATGGCTTTCAACCACCCACCTCGTGTAGACGACTGGCTTGAACCTGGGCCAACATCAGGAGAATTTATCCCTTGTGTTGGTAAACCAGTTGAAGGAACTAAGAACTTCAAACTAATAGCAATTGAGAAGTTGCAAGAACATAGACATGTCTTGATTAATTGCACTTAAGTTGAACCTTTCCTTCAGTAAGAATTGTACACTAACATGTTATTCTATATCTTTTGTAATATTTTTTACTTCCTTTTCATGATCGTCTTCCCATGATTAATTGCAGGGAATTCAGAAGTCATGTTAAGCGTCAACTCAAGATTCATACAAAAACATCTTCCAAAATTGACAAATAGGTCCACAGAGAATACCCAAGGTAGTTTGCGCACAGAATACTAAATGACCACAATCCACACTCACCATATTTCAGAGCTCTCATAATCCGCCCTCTTGACCATGCAAAAAGGTTTACAACGTACAATGTCAATGATTTCAAGTTTTGCATGATTTCACTTGATCAAGGATTGAAAACTCAAAATTTAGGTGTTTATGGCACTTTTGAGACAAGGAGTTATACAAGCAGTAATGATGCCAACATGCAGTTTGGAGGCGTCCCTTACTATTGAAAGCTTCTTGATAATGTTGAACTTAATTACTAAGGTCGTTTCACCGTGACGCTATTCAAATGTTTGTGGGCAAATACCACTACTTCCTGGAGACTGATAACTGAAGACTTAGGCATCACATCAATCAATTTCTCATGGCCAATTCATATTGGTAGTTCTCAAGATGATGAGCCGTATATTCTTGCTTGAGAGGCACACCAGGTTTATTATGCCGAGGAAGAGAGGCACAAGGATTGGTATATGGTCGATCATTTAAAGCCACGAGACCTTTAAGACATGGGTGATAATGACAATATCGCCTACGAGAGTGAGCTATTTCAGCCTGCCAATTTTGAAAACTTCTTCCTAAAAGGCAATGACAATTTACCTCTACTTCAGTGCATTTTTTTAAGTTCATATCATTTAAATTAAATTTTTTTTAATAAAATAATACATCACTAACAATTTTTCTACATAATTTTTGTAGGGATGGAGAGGATGAATGATCAAAAAAATTATGTTTTTGTCTTAAAAAAATATTTAAAATAAAATAAATAAAATATTTATAGAACATAAAATAACTGCTACTAAGAAAAACAGCTAAAAAACAAGTTACACTAACTGCTACAAGTGTTACGCAGATCCCTATAAATTACCCCCACTACATCTCATTTCAAACACTCCCCCATTTCTTTCCACCTTACCGCTCTTTCATTTTCTCTCATTTACAAATTTTTTTCTATGAATAAGGAGCTGAACAAGTTGATCAAATATGGTAACAAGTTTTAGAATTTTTTATATCAATACTTTTTTTCCTTCACATAATATTTATTTTCACTATTTTTTTTTTGCAAATATTTAAGAGTATTTTCTCATTTTTTCCTATTTTCCTTACACAATTATAATCAACATTGTAGCAGACAACATAACAGTTCCTTGTTACCTATGTATCCTCAATAAGATTATCAATTCAATCTTTATACTTATCCAACTTAATTAAATCATTCCTTTTAAATTATAAATGATCTAAATTGTTGAATAATAAGCTAATTAAATTAGCTACACTACTAAAATACTAAACTATTCAATTTAATATCCAAAATATGGAAACAAATAATTGTATTTATTTTTTTTTCAATTTTACAAACATTATAACCACTACTAATAAAGGCATTATTTTAAAACAAAAATTAAATTTTTAGCGCAAAATTTGAATTTCAATGAAATTAGTAGCGGTTACATAACCGCTACTAATTAATGGCGCCATTTTTAAAATTCATATTAGTAGCGGTTCTTAAATTGCGACAAAACAGAGCAAAGTTTTTATTTTTCATTTGCCACCTTCCAAAATTTTATGGGTTGAGATTTGTAGCGGTTACAAAGTTCCCAGAAAAGGAATTTTACTCCTGATAATGTTGTAGTGGTTGGAATGAACCACTACAAATATAATAGCGGTTTTTTGTTTGAGTAGCAGTTAAAAGTAACTACTACAAAACCGCTTGCAATAGTGGATTTAGTAGCGGTTTTCGGAACCACTACTAATGTTGTTGGTAGCGGTTAAAACCGCTAGGAATATACCTTTTTAACCGCTACTAAATCACAGGTTTTTTGTTGTGTTTGTGGCTGACCTTTTTAAGGTGGATGTACTCAGTTGAAAGTTTCATGAAGATAATAAAATAGTTTGTGAAAAATCAGAGTCATTCAAAGGGTTGCATTATTGAACGATATATCTGTGGAAAGGTCCTAAAGTTCTTGCCACTTACATAAAACATGCAACTGATATTGGGCCTCCCGTGTCTCTACATGATTAAAGAAGGACTAGTGGAGAAGGCATTATAGGCAAGAAAGTTGTAACCATCTCAGGCCAACAGTTGAAGCAAGCGCACCTATATGTGCTACACAACTCTGAGGAGGTTGATGTGTGCGCGCGCAATTATATGCATAAAATTTATAGGAAAAATCCTTACAAAGGAGAAAGTGGTGTACTCAACAACACAATAAATATTTTACGACATGGTTTAAAGATCAAGTCCTTGGCAAGTATAGAGCTTATCCTAAATCAATTTCTAGAAAATTGAAGTTCTTAGCATACGGTCCAAGCAATCATATGATGTTTTACACAAGCTACATCATTAATGGGTTCACCTTTTACACCAAAAAGCAAGATGATCGAAGCAAGGTGCAAAATAGTGGTGTGACTCTTGTAGCTAACACCATGCATGTATTGAGTTCCAAAGATAGAAATCCTATCTATGCAAAGTTGTCATACTTTGGGGTGATTGAGCATATATGGGAGTTGGATTATATCATCTTCGGGGTTCCCCTATTTAGTTGCAAGTAGGTTGACAATAATCATGGCTTGAGAATTGATGATTTAGGCTTGATACAATTGAATTTGAACAGGAAGGGTACAAAGATAAGCATTTTATTTTAGCTTCTCAAGCTAAACAAGTGTTCTATGTCCGTGATCTTTCTAAACATGGATGGTCTATTATTTTGTTGACAAATAAAGTGACTAATGAGGACATGGGTAATAGAGTTGAGGATGATCAATTCAATGGGAGGTCACTTGAACCTTTAAATTTGGATAAAGAAGATGCTTTATATGTCAGGAACGATCACAATAAAGGTATTTGGGTTTCAAAGAGGAGAAAATTATTACTTGACAAGAAGAGAAGAATTCAAGCTAAGAAGAGAAACTTACAAAAATCTAAGACTAAGAAAAGAAAAAGAGACACTTAATTTCTGTATTTTGATTGTGTATTGTTGTTTCCTTGTTGCGAGGCTGGGTTATTTCTGTGTTTTAATGGATGGTCTCTTATATTGTTGTTTGTTTATGTGTTGTTTATGGAAGCAGGTGGAAATCAATAGCAGTACCCCTTATTGTTTTAAAAATATGTTGTAGATAATTAACAGTTATTAGCTAGAAGCCATAATATATATTTCCAAAATACCTAACGGTTTTCTTACAATAGCCGTTATATATGTAACAACGGAGCATTACATTATGAGTGTTGTATTTGAACTATTGTAAAGTTAAACTTTCACCTCTATTTAAACATCTACTCCCTTCTCTATTTCATTCATTAGCATACTTGTCTTCAGTAGAATGGAAGCCCATCAACATCAGAACCCCACTATACCGGTCATCTTATCTGGTTATTGACCATCATTTTTAGTCAAACCACACCATCCATAAAGCATTCTCCATACTTCTCAGTGACAACTGCGCAAGCCCTAACACGCATTTTCATTCATTACCACACTTTGTCTTAGGGTTTATTATAAACAACCAACCTTGAAACCCTACTTCTCTGATTGAATTTTTTGGCATTTTTCAATCGTTTACAATAAGCCACACAATCCAAAGTGTTCGTCATACTTATTAGCAACAGCTACGCAAGTCATTTTACTTGCCCTAACTCGTGTTTTTGTTCATCAGCCCTAGCTAGGTCACATTTCTTTGCTTGGTTTGTTATAATCATATGGAGGTATAATTTCTCTTTTCCATTCTGCATTCTCCATTATCATTCACTTCATGTTTTATAGTTAGGTTTTGACTTCAATCATACTCATTTTTTTGGAAAAATCAATTTCTTTATCAAAGGTTCCTCTTCTATTACAGGAAGTTGTTAAAGATTTAAAATATTTCATTATGTTGAGTGTGTGGTAGATAGCCCTTAGCAGCATATGGTTGCTACAGGCCACGTGTATAATTGACAAGGGTAAACACAATTCACAACTTGCCTCTCCCTCAGAATCATGTTAGGGCAGAGAGCTAAAAGCCGCTATCAATCCTAAACATGCCTTTTCAATGCCCACCCTATATGCAAATATAGTAGGAGGAGTTGTACTTGTCTTTGTTGTATGGCTTGACTACCTTACTGTCATACCATCTAAGACAAAAGAGTTATACTATCATCTTATAATATATACATTAGATAGAGTTTCAGCTTTTGCTTTGCTTGTGGGACTTAACTGTATTATAAAATAGAAGCTCACACATTGAGTATAGCCATGTAATTTGGGATGAATCCAGACATTCCTGATTTTGTGGCTAGGCTTAATGGAACTCCCTACCATAAAATGCTCAAAGGGTATACATCCTCGAGTAAGACTTTATAGAGAATGAGGGATCAAATGTTACTATAGAACACCATATGCTATGAGCATTGGTAAGGTACTGGCCATAGCATATGACGTTCTATAGTCATATCAGATCCCTCTTTCTCTATCAAGTCTTATTCAAGGCCTGCATACCCCTTGAGCCCTTTTCGGTCAAGAGTTCAATTGAGTATTGTAACATCCCGATTTTCGATCTAAGGACTAATGATAATTATTGAGAATAATTATGTGTTTTATGGCAATAATAATTAATATGCCATAATTGGTGGAAAGTGAAAGAGTGAAATTGTTGGGAATTAGTTAGTGGTTAATAGAGGAATTAATTACTAGCTAAGAGAAAATGAGATGTATGATTAAAATGATCAATGGTTAAGATTGATTTTGTAGTGGGCAAGAGGCATAATCAAGTGTATGTGTGTGCATGTGAGCCCATGTGAGTTGAAGGGAGATGGTGACAAGTGGCATGTGGAGAGCCCTTGGATGAGATAAGTGATGACACATCATCATCATTCTCATCTTCTCTCTTTTCTCTCTCTCTCGTGCTCTCTCTCTTCTCTTTCTCCACCATTTCCGGCGACTTGAGGCATGAAGAGGAAGAAGAAAAGCTTGGGGAAAAGGTGAGTAAATGGCTTCCTTTGCTCAAATCCTTTTCATAAATGTTGATCATTGAGTTGAGAGCTTCAATTTGATGGTTGTAGCTTCTCTATTGGTAGTGATTTGAAGGATCACGAAAATATGAAGTGTGGAGAATCAAAGAGTGCCTTTGAGAAAGTGGATAAGGTATGTGAAACCAATCCTTCTATCTATGTTTCATTGCCAAATGATTAAGTTGGTAATTTCTGGAATTATTGCCCTAATTGTGAAAATATGGGTAATGGGTAGTTTGGCATGTTATGGTTATGGAAATGGTATATTGGTATGAGTTTTGAATAGATAGAATGGATTTGGGATTGGAATGTGTAAGGTTAATGATTTTGGAAAATGGATGATTATGATGCCCTAGACCAAAGCTTGTTAATGGAATGGGAATTGGGTAATTCTGTTGATTCCATTGAATTCAGTGAGTGATTTTGTGTGGGAATAGCTTTGGTAGAGGTTTTGGGTCCATTTGGATCAATTGGGCAAGAGTTAGGAAATGTAGTAAGTTTTGCTGCGTTTTCTGGAATCTGATAGATTCACTCGAGCAGACAGGGGTGTGCTCGAGTGAGGGATGATCATTGCTCGAGCAGAGGAAGAACGTGCTCGAGTGATGCGTGAGTTTTCCCTTTGTGCTGCGGGTGCGCCTGGGTTTTCTATGAGTACTGCTCGAGCACGTCGATTTGTGCTCGAGTGAGCGAAGAACATGCTCGAGTGAGCATGGTCTTCTCGAGTGATGAAGTGATTCTCGAGAGAAGGGTTGTTCTCGGGAGGATGCTCGCGGGGAAGAATGCACGAGTGTGTTTTCTCACTCGCGGGCAAGGTGCAAGAAGTGTGCCTTCTCACTCGCAGGTGGAGGGCATCTGCTCGAGTGAGCCGGGTGTGCTCGCGGGTGAGAGGTGTGTGCTCGCGGGTGTACCAGCGGGAGAGAGTGTGTGCTTGAGTGACCCCGGTCTTGGAGAGCGTTGGGTGCTCTCGGGTTCTCACTTCCTGGATTTCTCTCGCGGGTGCTCGAGTAAGGCATTTGGCCTTGTGCTCGAGTGAGGATCCGTGCTCGAGTGAGCTGTGCCTCAGGTGAGAGTTGTGCTCTCGGGCATGTGCTTTCTGTCTCACTTTCTCTTGTGCCCGAGTGATGTCCGTACCATCACTCGAGTGAAGCCGTTTGTGCTCGAGTGTCCGTACAATCTGTGCTCGAGCATGGTCATCTGTGCTCGAGTGAAGCAGTGTAAAATCTCGGTTTTGTGCTTCCAAAAAGGGATCTTTGGGGATAGTCTTCCAACCCTTTAGAGCTATGGATTGAGGTGTTTGAGGGCACTTAAAGGGCAATAATGATAACCAACTTGAATGTCTAAGAGTTAAGGAATTAGAAAAGGGATTAATCCTATGTCCTTGATTTTGAATATAGGATTTGATGATTTCCTTGAGCGTGAGCAGCCGGAGCTGGAGCTTACGTGGAAAGAGTGTAGGGAACTTACCTCTCCTGCATGTAGTGATAATTGTATTTGTGTATTGATGCATGTTATTGCCTTGCGTGATTATGTGAAACATATGAGTATAATTGTAGCTCTGTTTCTATTGATACTATGGCCATGAGTATGTTGTGTGAACATTGAGCATGCGGATATATCATGATGTGAACATGAGTTATTGTGATGCAAGCATGTCATGCATTAAATACTTATCTTGCATGCATATTGGTACTTGTTTCCTACTGAGATTCCCCAGAATCTCACCCTCCCCTATCAACATTTTAGACAGGGAAGGAAGATTGAGGATGAAGCAAGCATCCAAGGACGAAGAGGACTCGTTTTGGGTGAGAGCTTAGTAGTTGGTTATCATTGCGTAAATGAGAATATGTATTTGTTTATATGGATCAATACTGGAGTATGTATTTGAGTAGGTTGTGTAATCCCTATTGGTTGAGTTGTATGGGCTAATGTGCCCTATGATTATTGAGCGAAGATATGATCCCGGGATTGCCGGGAATTTATATTGCGTACTCTGATAATTGTCTAAATGTAATTTATCTTCGCATAGTAATTATATTCGGAGTGTAAATATGAGACCGTGTGTTAGAATGATTTCGAAATGTATTTGTGAAAACCCCGTCTGGTTGATGGGATCATAAAGGTTGTTTTGTCTTAATGGTCTCTATTTCACGTTAATTACGTAATCCGGATATTAATTACGGCAGGGGGTTACAAGTATAGTCACAAAACCAAGAATGTCTTGATATATCCCAAATTGCATGGCTATACTTAATGTGTGAGCTTCTATTCTATTATATATATACAAATTTGTATACAAGTTTGTTCTGCATGCATGCAAGGGATATCAAAAGGAGAATCCCCATTTAAAAAATTGCCTAAAATTTAACGGTTCTTATATAAAAATTGTTATGTATGTATACATTATATATGACAGTTGTTTTATTAAACCCATTAGCATTTGTTAGAAATAAATAACGGTTGCAATATAATGACCATTATGTATGTTATACTTTATACAACTATTATTGTGAAAGCCCCGTTATGCATGTTATAGAGTTTATAACAATTGTTTACTTGATACCGTTATTTATTTTGTCAGTATTATGGTATATATAACAATTGTTTACGTGAGCCCATTTTATTATCATTACAGTATTAAGTACAACATGTCCTCACCACACCTCAATACATAATGGGTGTTATATTAGAACCGTTATAATATATATTGAATATTGTAACCATTATGTATCTGCACGAGACATATATACTGCCTGCATATATGACGGTTCAGAACCGTGATATATGGCAGATAATAATTGTCATAAAAGACATTTTCTATGATAATGTTCCTTTAGTGAAATATTATTTTATTACAACTCATTTGGTTGTAAATATAAGAGTTAGTTGTAGTATTGGTTTTAGTGTTAAATATAAGTGTAACATCCCTAAAATTGGAAAAAGGGATAAATTTTCCAAAAATAAATTCAAATATTGATAAAATTAATTTTGGAACTTTAAGGCCCTATTTTCTTGAAAATTTGAGAAAAAATAGTTAGAGGTCATAATTTAGCTCAAAAATTTCAGGAAAATTATTTAAGGCCCTAAGAAGCTAATTAAGGAAGAAAATCCATAAAAGATATTAGGGATTAATTTTTGGAATTAGAAAATGAGCCAATACCGATTTAGAAATTGACAAAAAGTTAGTAACTTTATTTTTCGAACCCAAACATAGGAATTGGATTGAAGATAAGCCAAAGTATGACATCTAAGGAATTGTGAATTATACAAAGGGGGAAATTTAGAACCTAATATGTGAGATTAATAGAATAAAATATACCTATGTATAAATAAAAACAACAACACACCTGGCAAACACAAACACACACACACACACACACATACACTCTCATGCAGACAACACACACATACACCAATAACTCACCTTATTTCCGTTCCATTCAACCACATAACCCCATCCCCCCCCCCACACACACACACACACACACACACTTAAAACACCCAACACACAAAAACCACTCCCTCTCACTTGTATCATCATTTCATGTTGGTCAAAATAGAAAGAGAGAGAGAGAGAGAGAGAGAGCAAGAGTGATCGGTGTCACCGGAGAAGGAGGAACACTATAAGAAAACCCACATGTAACACCGGAAACATGAATAGGTGAGTCTTATTCACCTTTAGTTTGTTTTTCCCATTGGATTTGAGTGGTTTTTTTGGGCTATTTTGCTGTTGGAAGTGAGGTTTGACTAAAAAAGGAAGTTGTCACCGATGGAGCTTTAAACCAGTGGTTGCATGCATGTCAGTTTTGAGGTATTTTTGGGATTTCTTTGGTTCTGTAATTGGGTCACTGAACATAGGACACATGTGTAGGAGTATGTAGGATAAAATTTCAGGAGGTTTAGATTCTAAAACTAGGATTGCATATTAGTTTCTTTATCTTTGTCATGTCGCTAGAAAAATAGAGGAACACAGGTCACATGTATAGGAGTATGTAGGATAAAATTTCAGGAGGTTTAGATTCTAAAACTAGGATTGCATATTAGTTTCTTCATCTCTGTCATATTGCCAGAAAAATAGAGGTTCTGCCGAAAAGTTTTAGAAGCTCAAACAGAGTCCATATATGGAATTTTCTTTGAGTTCTTTAAGGTATTGAAAGTTTAGGATGTGTAGTAGGTAATAAGATCAAGAAGAGGACAATTTCGAGTGAAAATGATAGAGTTCTTGAGTGTTTGAGTCAAACTATCGAATCTAAGTTTTCCAAAGAGCCAGTCAGTTTCGTGCTCTGTTTTGATCAGTCAAAACTTGCCCAATGTTTATGAATTTTTACAAGGAAATAGTACGCATCCAAATATTTAAAGTGAGTCTTATAATGCATCAATTGTATATCTAGAGAGAAAGTTATGATTTTTGGAAATTTGGTCAGGAAACAGGGAATAATATGAGTTTCAGGATCTGGCAGTGGGAATGGATGAATTTCATAAGGGTAATTTGGTAAATTATCTGTGTGATTATTTTTCCCTTAAAATATGTGTTTATAGCTTTCCATTAAGTATTAGAACTTAGGAATTGGATGTGTAATTTATAAGTTATGAGTTTTTAAAGTTTAGGTACAAAATTTGGAAAATTCTGAGTTCTTAATAAGGCAGTCAGAATGGTCGTGGATTTCAGGAACTTAGGACCTTAAATTGATATTGGAAAGTGTTTTTCTTAGATAGGGGGACTTTAGGAGCTTCACATAGAAGCTAGAACTACCTTATTTGGAATTTTATAGCAACGAAGACGGGAGGATGTCTCCGTTTCACTAGAACAGTTTAGACACCCACGTAGCCCTGTGTGACTACATTGATGGTAATTATCATGTACAAACCCCTATGGGGATTTATGTAATCATGCACATATTATCAGTATAATTATGCTATTCTTGTGTTGCCCACCGAACCATGCATTAATATTCCACTGCAAGTTAAAATAAGTAAGGGTGTGATAGGGGTGATGAAGGTTGAAGAAGATTAAAGGGGAGGGGTGACAGAGGGGAGGGGCCTCAGATCTCATAGCTCCATTGTGAAGCATGGAAACGAAGAAAGACTACCGTATTTGTGAAGAGGGAGGGGCCTCAGACCTCGTTTGCTCATGGTCTCATATATGCAAGCCTGCATGTTCTCGCCGACAGAAGGAGCAAAAGACAAAGGTCATGGGTTTGCCGTCGTGTTCTCAAGATTGATTTGGTGCATTTTCAAAATCAGAAACCGATATAATTTTTCAAAGTTACTTAAAAATTTAGGCAGAACTAAGATTAATTCTAGAATTTCCAGTTTTAAGGTAAATGAGATTAGGGATAATTTGAGAATTAGAGACATGTTTGATAGACCAATTGAACCACATTAAGTACCTAAATCCCAAGAGTGAAAAGCATATAGGATGTCCTAAATTAGGAACACTTTAGGTATAGGCAAAAAACACTAATTATGATAACCAGCTAATTCCAAATTGAAAGACAAGAATTTTGAGTGGGTCAAGAATAACATAATCTTTATTATGTTGATAAATTGGAATACATAATGACCCCTCTTTTCATAAATTTAAATTATAGGATACGATATTTGCTCAAGCCCCAAGAGGATTCAATTCAAAGAAGGTAAAATCCAGGAAAGGCAATGAGGTAGTAACTTTTTCTCTAATATATTATGTAATATTTTGAACGTATGTGTTTACCTTTGATTATATTTGTTTTATGAATATATGGAATGATATTGGACTGTGTGTCTTGAAACCGTAAGTCTCAATGTGCATTGTTGCATGGGGTGTAACCCTGGGCTGTATGACCTGATATGCATTCAAAGTAAGACTATAAGACTCGATGTGCCTAGGGCGTGGACTGTATCCCTAGGCTATAAGACGCAATCTGTATTGTGATGGATTGTATGTCTCGAGGTCATAAGTCCCGATGTGCCTAAGGCATGGGGTGTATCTCTGGGCTGTAAATATCAATTATGTTGTATTGAACTATGTGTATTGCGATTGATGTTGTGTGATTGATGTTGTGCTACATCTTGATTGCTGAATGCTTAATCATATGATGGTTTGTTTAGCATGCTTTGTGAACTTGCATATATTGTGATTGACTGCTGTTACTACTGAGATTCTCGTAAGTCTCACCCTTGCCATTAATGATATACAGAGATAGCAAGCAGCTCAATAGGCAAGCAAGTAGTGATTTTGGAGAAATAAGAAGGTGGAGGAGAAGAGTTTATTTTATGTTGGTTATCTATGTATTATTTTATATTAGACTTGGGTATTTTGGTAGACTCATGTGGCTACGTGGGTTGTATATATATACATAATCATAATGAAGCTAGTACCTATAGTTGTAGTAGTAGAGGTAGCACAACACACGTAGCACATGGTAGCTTTAATTGATCCATTATACATAACAAAAAGGTAATTACCTCAAGCATAATAATTGAACTAGGATTGAGCAATTATATGTTAAGGGCCTATAGTTTAATCATCAATATACTAGAAAAAGGGAAAAGTAGCACTTTGATAATAAAAAATGGAGCCAAAGATTAATGAGTTATAATGAAGTTGTGAACTACTATATAACTGTTTTTGAAAATTTTGAATTTTTCAAAAAAGCCCATTCAATTACAGGTTCGAACCTTGTGTTGAAGTTGGGATATATTAAATTATTTTCGAAGGTATATTGGTCCCAGGATTGAATCCTAGCATAGTGGTTCAAACTCATTGTGTAAAAGCTCATCTGATAACTATAGAACTAGGGTGTCACAATAAGACCTTAGTCAATCCCATTTAGTTTATTTATTATTTTTCCTCAAATTAATTGATCTAATTTACAATCTGATATATAATTTAATGTTACACAATAGCATTTTAGAGAGATTAAATCATATTTGTCATAATTAACTAATTTATTTAATATCATTAATTTATCCAAATTAGTTAAGTAGCTTTTATATTAAGGACTCGAAGAGTATCATATCTAATTTCATTTTTATTCTAAGGGAATGTTTGGCATGAGGGAAATGGATGGGGAAGAAAAATTTTAATGGGTTCAATTTGAACGAAATGGATAAGTGGAATTATAATGAAGTTGTGAACTACTATATAACTGCTTTTGAAAATTTTGAATTTTTCAAAAAAGCCCATTCAATTACAGGTTCGAACCTTGTGTTGAAGTTGGGATATATTAAATTATTTTCGAAGGTATATTGGTCCCAGGATTGAATCCTAGCATAGTGGTTCAAACTCATTGTGTAAAAGCTCATCTGATAACTATAGAACTAGGGTGTCACAATAAGACCTTAGTCAATCCCATTTAGTTTATTTATTATTTTTCCTCAAATTAATTGATCTAATTTACAATCTGATATATAATTTAATGTTACACAATAGCATTTTAGAGAGATTAAATCATATTTGTCATAATTAACTAATTTATTTAATATCATTAATTTATCCAAATTAGTTAAGTAGCTTTTATATTAAGGACTCGAAGAGTATCATATCTAATTTCTTTTTTATTCTAAGGGAATGTTTGGCATGAGGGAAATGGATGGGGAAGAAAAATTTTAATGGGTTCAATTTGAACGAAATGGATAAGTGGAGTTATAAAATTTTAATAAAAAGATATAAGATAAAAGAATAAGAAAAATTAATTAAAAACTTTTAATTTTTTATATGACAAAAACCAATGATTTAAAACTATAAGGATCAAATCAAAATTTGATTAAATTGTAATGACCAATAATGATATTAACCCGAATCATTTAGCCATTCATCCGAAAATTATATTCAATAATAATTATAAAAAATCTATGAAATGGGAGATCTTGAGCATCGAGTGAATACCATTATTTTCACCATATATTCTTAAAAAAATCCCCTCAGCGTTACTACCAATAGATTCATTGTTCATGAAAACAAATAATCTGCATTACCTTTCATTGCATCTTTAGTTCATCAGCTCATGGAAGGGCAAGGGATATACTTCAACAATGAGCTGATGATCCATTATATAATTTAGGGGTTGTTTGATTGTGTTCTCAATTTTGTTTTTCTTGAAGTAGTTTTCTAGAACAAGTTTTGAGAATAAAAATACAAAAAAAAAAAAAAAGATGATTATTTCAGTGCTAGAAAAAGGGTTTTTAGACCTATCAAAAATGGTTATTTAAATTAGTTTTAGGTTAGGTCGATCTTATATCGATCAGTTTTAAAATTCTAGCACTTTTTAGACAGAATAATATACAATTGGTCTAAAAATAAAATCAAAAATAAAAAAAAAATCTGAAAAATCTAGACTTCAAAATTGTGGTGCGGAAGCAATTTTGAGATTACATTTCGGTGATTTTTAAATTTTATTTTTTAGAATGGCTTCTTCTGCGAAGATTTTGAGATACAGATAAGATATCATAAAATTGTAGAAGAGAACCTACGATTTAATGAAATATTATAATAAAATCCATATCTCAATAAAATAGAAGAATATAAATTTTAAAAAATTAAGAAAAAAAACATATCTAATAAAATCGCAACAAGTCATCCAACAATAAAAGTAGCAGAAGAGTAGAAAATATTATATCAAATGATACATTCAAGTGTTCCAAATTTAGATAACAATAATATATTTGATAAAATTAAAACAAAGACGAAAAGGAATTTGATGCATTATCTTAGCTAGAATACATTTGACAACAACGCAAAAGAGTGTAGATCTGGGTGACAACTCAAGAGAGCTTGAGATAGGGCAATCCAGATATGAAGAGCATATATTTGAACTCGACGATCACAGATCTAGACATGACGAGCATAGATCTAGAAATCAACAACCACAAAGAAGCTAACAAGCACGGAGAAGAAAACTAGTGTCGAGGAAGTCGTCGAATGAAGCTTGAGAAGCTGTTACTCTTGAAGTAGTTGGGGAGGAGATCACATGTATGGTTGTGAGAGATGAGGAAGGGGATAGCTTCAGAAAAATAGCGAATGAAGATGAAAAGTCGAAAAGATCATGAAATTTTGTTTTAAAGGGGCTGTCAAGTGAAGTTTATATAATTTTTTAGGGTTTAGATCACTTTATAGATTGGATTTAACAAAATCCGGTATAAAAGTTTGTAAATATTATTTTTAAAAAAACATTTTTTATATTTTTTAGACCAGTTGTACAAGTACCATGTTTAAAAAGTATATTTTATATGTGTTGTATGCACAAGAGGTCTAAAAGCCTATGAATTTTATTTTTATAAAAAATGTTTTAATGCATTTTAGACCAGTTGTAGAAACAGTCAATTTAAAAAGTACATTTTAGATTTGTTGTATGCGGAACCAATATAAAATTTTACTTTGATTTATAAAAATGCCACTAGTTATAGTTTTTAAACTGTCTCCACCTATAAAAGATCTAAATATAGTGATCTTAAATACTTTTCTTCTAATAGTGTTTTTTGACAATTGTCCTAGAAGTCACATCCAAAAGCAAAAAGGAAAAAAAAGAAAATTATTGTGCAATCCCCACATAAGTAATTTAATCACCAAGAAAATTTTATAAATTGTAAGATATCATGACCTACTATCATTTCCTGTCCTTGCTTGTTGTGAGGCTTAATTGGATTGCTTATATATATTACTGCATGGTCATTTCCCAAAACAAAAAAAAAAAAAAAAAATTTGCGGGCCTGATTCCAACACATAACTAAACCAAACAAGATCCATACTGCATTAATTGGGCTTCAAGGAACTGCACGTGGCTCACGATTCCATGAAAACCTCTGTCAACCGTAGCCCTACGGAATAACACCTGTGTTATGAAGGTTACAAATAAAAAAAACCGAACACTAAAAGACCCAACTCATTTTAAATATTTTTTGACCCCAAAAAAACCTGAACAAATACATATTAAACCCTCTCTCTCACACACACACTTATACACACACAGGTTGTCTCGTAACGTACCCGTGAACATTTACAACTTAGATATCCTAACACTACTACCCAAAAAAAAAAAAAAGATTTATAGCACTTATTTTTTTATTTTTGTAGGACTTTCAAAATGTTATTATTGTGTGTTCGGCAAGCTCTGAAACTATGGTTTCAGAAGCACTTTTTCGTAAATCAAGACAAAACTTCTCTCACATATTTACCTCGTAAATTGTAAAAGCTATTTTTCAAAAGTTAATCTGAACACACACGTAAGCTACTGCTATAAAAAGAAAGAAGACTTAGCGCTTTGAAAAGCGTTACATAATGTGTTTTTATTTTTATTTTTTGAAAAAATAACTTGCTATAGCACTTTCTGTATTAGTTTTCAAAACAATATTTACAACTTAGAAATTTTACATATAAATTTCTCTATCCCCAACAATATTCGAGAAACAAATACAAGCAAATAACTAATTAACAAACTTGTATCCATCTAATTCTAACTATTATCAATCAATTATTTTTCAGCATATACATGAGAATAATTTTTTAGATTTCAAAATAAAATTAATATAAAAGATATTAAGCAAATTAAACAATTTACTACTAATAAAATTAAATTTGTAAGGTCAAAATTTTAAACAAGCTAATAGTTATATAATGCCAGGACAATAATGTGCAAATAATGTATTATAATTCTGCGTTTATTGAGGTCGCTAGAAAATAATGTGCAAATATATGTTTTGAATATACATATATGAGGTTTATATATGATTATAACCCAAGTTACAAAGCTGTGAAGGTGGTTATTAAATGGGTTATTAAATCTTGACGATAGGGCACAGGAGATAAGGCTTGGAGTTAGTAAAGTTAAGCTAATCGTTATCATTTTTCATGAAATTTGCGTATAATCACTAAGAAAAACATAAAATTGCCGATAGAATTATTGATGGAATTTTAATTTTCTGATGAATTTACTGACGGAAACGAAATTACCGAAGAAAACACAATTACTAACGAAATCCCTTCCATCACAAAAAAAAAAAAAAAAAAGCATGGCAAATTGATTTTATGATGGAACATTACTAATGGATTTCTGACAAAAAATATTCCTTTGGAAAATTACTAAAGGGAGGAATCAAACCCTGGACCTCTTGCATGTATTTGACTGAACCTTGGATCTCTTTGCTATTCGAGCTGTTTTGACTTTACATTATTTATTCACGTGAGAATCTATATATATATATATATATATATATATATATATATATATATATATATATATATATATATATATATATATATATATATATATATATATATATATATATATCATTTTGGTCATATTTATAAGTCCTTTTTAACTAATTTTCAAATATCAAGGAGAGTTAGTTAACTCATTAACTATGGACTAAATTTCCAATTTCACC
Organism: Inga laurina; assembly: GCA_963855925.1. Taxonomy (NCBI): domain Eukaryota; kingdom Viridiplantae; phylum Streptophyta; class Magnoliopsida; order Fabales; family Fabaceae; genus Inga; species Inga laurina. Next base: position 49,479,105 of record OY979701.1, on the reverse strand, counting down.
CTTATCTATGATTGGTTCCAAAAGTCAACATAAATAAATTCTTTTTGTTTATTGCAATTTATATGGGTAAAAAAGTACAAAACGCATTTACAACCCTGAAACTTGACTTATAAATAGGACCAAATTTTTTAGTCAAAAAAGAATTATAAATAGGACAAGAGTGATATATATATATATATATATATATAAAACAATTGAAAAAGTATAATATTAATTAATATTAATATATATAATATTAAATACAAATATATATATATATATATATATATTTCGCTTTTATAAATATAATATTTGAATTTTTTTATTTTCTTATTTTATTTAAATATTTATTATTAACATAAAATATATTTAATATATTATATCTTTTACATTGTTAAGTTTTATGTTAACATTTTAAAGCCATATTAATGCTTGGTTTGATGGCTTAATGCGAGTATGTGTATTGGTTTCCATTGAATATTCATGAAGTTGTGAGATTATGGCTGTAATTCCCGACGTACAAGGTAGTAAATCCAGACTTCGATTGAAACTCACGCGCGCGAATGTTCCTTGAAATATTAATCACTAACAACCGTGGCTAAAATCTTAACTGTTGAAATAGATAGGTCCTGCATGAAGATTTGCTTCTACAGTTCCTAAGAGGGAGTTTTATTAATATATATTATATTAAATATTAATTTTCTTATTTTTAAGTATTTATATTTATTTTTTTAATTATATTATATAAATTATTAAAATGTAATAATAAAAATTATAAATTTTACTGATAGACTACCGACAGAATTTTTTTGGTCACTAATCCATCAGTAATCACCAACAGAAAATTTATTTTTAAGGGAATTTAAGGGACAGAATTTTTACGATGGAAAATTCGTTGGTAATAGCTTGTTTTTTTTATTAATTTTACGTAGTGAATTAGATAGACAAGCCATGAACTATGTGAAATGAAACTTTATAGCTCAAGTAATATATGGAAGGAAGCCTTAAGTCATGCTTTAAATCTGGACTGTTAATTTGGATTTGGGACAGGGTTGCTTTGTTTTATTATTAAACTGTATCAAACAACTTGATTAAATTTCCAGTTTGATATTTTTCCCATACAGAGGACATCTCAAGCTTTAAAATGCAAAAAGAATTTTGTTGATATGATTTTAGTAGATTGAGTTATAATCAGGGTAATGAAACTCGGACCGGACCGGCCGGTCCAGCCCGGAAACCGGCGAACCGGCCGGTAAACTGGTCTGGTCTGGGTTACCTATTTTTAAAATTTTTTTTTTTAATTTTTCCTTTAGAATTTCATACTATAAGTCTAAAATTTTCAATTTTTCCTCGGTTTGGTTCCGGTTTAACTCCGGTTTGACCCCGGTCTGACCCACTGACATTTAACTCAATACCCCGACCGATTCAATACCCGGTCTAGGTTTTAATACCTTGGTTATAATCTGTCAAAGATGGAAGAATTTGGGATTTTGTAGGACAGGGTGTGATTGGCTCATTACTCTTCATAGTTTGTTTTTATTCCCATAGACAAAGTGTTGGAAATTGTGCCCTAAGGGCCAATCATTGTACTTTAAATATTATTATTTTAATGAAATTTCTCCATTCTGTTATCATATTATTTGCAAGTTAATTATGATAATTGTATCCTTAGATAATTCATGAAGATTGTCCTAAAATGTCCCTGGTCGGTCATCTATGCAGGAGCAGAGATGAAACAAGACCAGTATGACTTTAATAAGATATGAAAAAATGAATCAAAGTCTTAGGCACTTGTAAGAGTACAAAGTGCTGGACCAACCCACTATGAGAAAGCTACATGGATCAAGTCATAAGTTTTTCTCATGTATAACCACGTCACTGTGCCCTTAGACCTAAGGTCATCATGAATTCCTATATGAGAGTTGCTAAGTTTTGAACTAGTCAAAAGTCACTTTTGACCGAGTAATGGTAAAGGCTATGATCAGGCTCAGTGTTTTTTAATGCAGAGGAATATGAATTATCAAGATGAAATTTGTCCCTCACATTAGTAGAGAGATATTACTAGGCCCCTCGATGAGTGAGTCTGAGAAATATATGGCCATACTACAATGGAAAGGAGTTTTCATTTCTATTGTCAGGCTACTCAGGAATCAAGAAAGTAATGGTCAGGAACAAGAGGATGACATTATCCATGCCTTATCCTTGATCGATATATGGTGTGACAAAAGAGACGTGACATGGTTGTATGACAGGCTGCATCGTGATAACGATCCTCATGTGATTTGCTTAGTCATAATGTCTTGCTAGAGGCCGCTTGCAATTTTTGGGTTAGTATAGTTATTGGCCTACTGCCAACTTCATATAGGCCTACAGGGTCGCACACAAGAATGACCCAACACGAGATAATGTTTAATTTAGGGTGGATGAATTATATATATATATATATATATATATAATATAATTCGTTAATAATATTATATAGATATATATTTTGGAAATACATATATTATATATTATATATATATGTATATGTATGTATATATATATTATATGATATTATTATACTGTGTTAGTTTTAAATTTAATTTATTAAGATATATTAAATTTAATAACTAACATGATAGAGATATAGTAGTTCAGATTTAATTTATGAAGATAAATTAAATCTAATGGCTCTTTATTTGGATTAAATAAATAGGTTAAATTAAAATTGTTGGATAGATTTAATTTAAACTGAATTTATTTAATTAGCTCATCAAGATAATTAATTGTTGATTAATTTCGAAATTAATGATGATTAATTTTGAAATTTGAATATAGCTATCATAGCTTATAAACTTGATAGAGCAGATATACTCATATGCGTATGAGAATTGAGAGTCGCAAGGGAAACCCTAAAAACATTGGAGGCGCTAGCACGCAGTCTCGGTTGGAGAGCATTCATATGGATACCAGTAGAGGGAGCGGACCTAACGTGTTGGCTCTTAGAGATCGTGAAAACCCTAAGTTGAAAAAGGTACGAGTTCTATCTAACCCGATTTAAACGCCGTTGATAGATCCTCGATTAGGATTGATAAAATTTTTAAAATTCTTCCGCTGTGCTTGCCGATCCTAACACAAAAGACTTTTAGTGCTCTGAAATGAGCCAAAGAACATATTGATAGAGATTTTTCTGAATTAATTATGATATTTTATTGAGTTAAAGTTCTGGAAAATACTACTATCTTGGCTCTCAAATATATCAACTAGACGATATATTTATTTTGTTCCTAAATATAATACTTTAATTTACTATGTCTTCTGAATTTATAAATTTTTTTTCTAAATTATCTCTATTGATTGTGTAAAATAAGGGAAGTTTTCAAAAGTTAGTTACAATGCATATGATTAGAAATAGTATTTTAGGGAAACCAATACTTATTTGTTTCAAACAACTTATATATATATATATATATATATATATATATATATATATATATATATATATATATATATATATATATATATATATATTTAGTATCTAGAAATTAAGTTATCTAGCTTTTATATATATTAAGCATTGAATGTAAGAGTAAGTGTTACATATATAATTTTTTAAATATATTTTATTATTGAATATTATGGTGTCTCTCTCTTCGACTGTTAGTGGATGAAAAAGTAATACACACGCAGAGGTTAATTTTCAAATTTGACTATTATTCAATATAAATAATATATTTATATTAAACAAAGCAGGAATCTTAATGTGATAAGGAGACAGGAGTCCTAGGGGTGAGAGAAATTCAAGCCTTTGTAAAAGGGAGGTTAGGATTTCTCTTTATAACTTTTGGAAAAAAAATGTTGGAATCTTTAAAAAATTTTGTTGTATATTAAGTTATTAACATTAATCAAATATTAGAACATATGTGGATTTTGTTGGGTAATTAGTCTTGTAATTCAAATAATAAAACCAAAACAGATCAAGTGCTTGTTTAATTATATGCATTTCTTTCTTTCTTTCTTTGTTTTTTTTTAATTTGATTAAGGATATAATTCCTTGGAGGCTTAAAGAAAGTGTAAAAGGTTTTTGTTCTCCCAATAAATATACTTCTTAGGATTTAAATTTGTGTTCTCCTTTTTATGAGGGTGAGACTGCTTATCATCTTAACCTATAACTTTTTGGTTAATTATATGAATTTCATCAGAGGTTGGATTGCACATAAACCCATTGACCCATAAATAAAGTCCTCTACTGCAAACCCTTTAGTGGTAAGTGTCTTCCTATTACGATCTAACCATATGGAAGAAAATAGAGTGTTTTAGTTTTGTTTTTTTCATGAGGTCCTATAACACATGATCTTCTAATTAGAGGGGCCCACCTTTGAAAAACCCTATTCATTATCATACTCTCTCTGTATCTATGCTTTTTTTTTTATCCCATCAAACTAGGGGGCAGAATAGGCTAAAGGCTCTACTTTGTCACAAATCTTACAGGTTAATAGAATTTTCATTAGCTAGACATATATTAAAATTCAATTTGTCTGTGTTTATGAGATTTTGATGATAGTATAAAAACTCACACCATCCCAATGCGTGTGTTTGTGATTCAAGCTACTGTAGGTAAAATAAATCTTATCTCGTTTTTGTATTAAAAAAAGGAAAGAATTCACTCCAATTGAAAGCATATATGTTGAGATTTTATCTATACATTCCATCAAAAGCATATTAGGTTCAACAATCTTAACTAGCTAGTAGCCTAGTACATATATAACAAACAAGATTAAATTTCTTCACTAGCTCAGTCTTCAAAATAAACAACTCAAATAGAAAATATGCACTAGCATCTCCTTAATTTCTCAGATATTATTGCAGCAACGTTGACAGATTCCTCTACCTGAAAAATAATGCAGAAAAACTCATAAGAACCAAGACACTAATTAAATTTGTGTTTTCGAGTTATCTTTATATATTTTTTTCCTTTTATATTAAATGACCCTATAGAATCACATTACAAGCATATAATACTGCTCTAGTCCTAAATGTAGGAATAAGTGAATGATTTGCTTTAGTTCTAAATGTAAAATTTTAAAACACTTTGTCTCCTATATTCATAATTTATTTTTCGAAGTACTCCTATTAATTGCACTAATAAAGGGGATTTCCAATGTGAACGATTAAAAGGGTATACTTAACAGCGTTAAAATTAGTATTGTTAAACTAAGACCAAGTCTTTATAAAACTATAAGGACTAAAAACCATAATTTGAAATTAAAGAAACCATAACTAAAATTCAATCAAACTGTAAAGATCAATAATGATATTAATCTAAGCTAATTAATTTTTTTAATGTTTACAAATTAATTATCTAGATCCTACCGGCCAAAGGAGTACAAGAAAGCGTGAATTCTCTGTGATTGTACTACCATCCAATGATGAGATAGGGATATAAAGAGTGGTAGCTAGGTTCCACCTATTATATATATGTGAGCATCATAAACGTATCCATCTCTCTCGTTGTACGGTTCCACATACAAGTAGAAAGGGCATTGCTCCAAAATCTTCATTTGTATAATTTAATTTATTTGCTTACCTCACAGTGTATTGTATGAATAACTACATCTTCAACAACTGTGTGATTGGCATTAACAATATCTGCTCCTTCTTCATGAAGAAGTCGAATGATATCAGTGAACGAAAACTCACTATCCAATTCAGTCCTCAGAACAACTTGTAAGGCTATAGTACCCACTTCTCTGATCTCAAACCATGGTGCTGATTTTGATGATTTCTTAATCATTTTTCTATGTTTGGAAAGATTTGACCTTTGATTATGAATTGCAATTAGGTTGTCCTTCTTCTCCTTCATTCTCTCCAACTTCATCTGTAATTTCTTGATGTAATTTGTTGCTTCCTCTAACTGATCAGGTAATGGAATAGCCTCCTGCACAAACACAAACCATATATAGTTCAATTAAATATTTGTTTAGAAGAATATGTATAGCTTGCGATATTGATCAAGAACATATAGTAAATAGGGTTAATCACTGTTGGTCTTTACAGTTTAATCAAATTTTAGTTTTGAATCATATAATTTCAAATAATTGATTTTGGTCCCTATAGTTTTATAAAAATTTGACTTGAATGTGCTCAAAGTCTCAAAAAGGGATACGCTTAGTCAAATATATATATATATATATATAATAGGGACCAAAACAAAAAATTTGTTAAAAGTATAGGGATCAATCGTTAAATTTAGATCAAATCCTTATGAAACTATAAGGATCAAAACCAAAACTTCATCAAATGGTAAGGATCAACAATCGTATCCGCGCTAGTAAACCACATTGAAATTAAAATCTAACTATATCTATATCAAAATAAAAATTTCACTTCAGCCTTTTCATCTTTGTCATTCTCTTCAATTTATATATGCATTTGAGACTTGGATCTTTTACACAGTAGAAAAACATTTGATCCAATGACTAGGGGAAAATTTTGATCCAACCATGTCATTTTTATTCACATATATGTAATACACAACATAGTTAACTGTTAGATCAAGCTAATATTCTCCCAATCATTGAATCAAGCCTACCATATTCTGAACAAGAGAAAACAATATGAACAGCAAAACTCTCTGCTCTCATCTCACCACTCTCTCTCTCTCTTATCGTTTGAGTTACTCTCAAACCTATTATAACACATATTTCTACAAAGGAAATGGTACGTTTCCATGCATGGTACAGATTGCTTTAAGAGATAAAGACGGAGGAATATAATGATAAATTTAAGGGAAAATAAGAGATTAAAACCCTTGGAGTTTGATGAGAAACAAGAGATTTGAGCTTGGAGTAGAGAGCCTTCATTTGATATCTCCGATTCCTCTCTATGAATTTTCTGTCAGTAGTAGTTTTGGATAATGAACTAAGGTTTTCCTCCATGAATATCTATCGATGATCAGTAATTAATGCAGCTCATGAGATCAATCTGAAAGCCATAGATATAAAATATTCTCTCCTCTCAGAAAAGAAAAGAAAAGAAAAGTATATGCTTCTCAGATAGGTAATGTATGAGATGTCTCTTTTCAGTGATAGTATTTGAATTTGTCAGGGACTTAAAGAAAAGCAAAATACATATCAATCATTAGATGCCACTGATAAAGTTTTCTGACAAGAGAGTGGTGGGACTCAATTATTTTAATATTGTCTTTGACTGTTTCTGTTCGACCAGACATATAAAGCATCTCGTCAATTCATGTACGTAACTTATATTATTTTGGGCTGTGGGCTAGCTCGTTCCTAGTAGTATGAGATTATAGTTATATGATTTAACAACGAAAATCTTCAAAATCTCATAACAGAACATATTAATATTAATAGATATGCAGGAAAAAAAGGGAAAATTAATCCTTTTTTTCTTGTAATTTTGATTCAATTGTAACTTAATTCCTGAAATTTGACTCGATATAACATAATCCTTATAATGCAACCTATTAAAATATTAGTCTTTATATTTTAGAAAATAAAATTATATATTTCATTAACCTTAAAGACTAAAGCTTTAAGTTATTAAAAGTATAGGACTGTGTTGTGTAACATCCCAAATTTTATTCACCAAGAATATATTGTAATTATTATACATATTCAATGAAATGGTGAATATTTAAGGCCAAAAGAATTAAATATTGAAAATTGAAGGTTGAATAGTGTTTTCAGTGAAATCGCCTGCGAGGCAGTGAGATTGTCATATAGTTTTGGAAGACCAAATGATGACCAAAAATTATGAAATTTTACAGGGTGAAAGTAGACATCCTAAGCTTTAATTTGATAGGTACTATAAGCCATTTTGACTTGTTTGTTGAGAGTTATGAATTTTTGAAGTTAATCCAGAAAATCTGGAAAGTTTCTGGAGCAGCGGTCAAAGATTGAAAATCTGGGAATAATATGATCATTTCCAGTAAAATTTCATATTTTTCCTTGAAACTAGACTCAATGAGGGTTCCATAGGCTTTGGAATCGACTCAAAACGATGTCTACAAAATTAGTTATGATTTTTCAAAGTTAAGGCAGAAAATCTGCCAGAATTGGCATTATTCCGAAAATTGAAAATGAAAAGTGTTAGAAATTGATTAATGAAATTAAAATGCCAAGTGTCATGAACATATGAAGAGATAAGACCCAAGTACACTCATGATCACAAAGTATGACATAAAGTGGAAGGAGTATGGCATAATGCAAGGTGTCATGAGGGCAATTAAAGTGTTTATGAAAGGTGGAAAAATCTTGACCATTGGCTAGATCAAGGGCTAGGATTAAAGATGAGAGAAGACAAGTAGTACATAAAATTTTTCCTCCTCCTTTCATGCCATTCACGCACAAGAAGAGAAAAAAGAGAGAGAGAGTGATTTTTGGGAGCTCTTGGAGATTTAGAGAGCAAAAAGAAGTAAGATCCAAGGTAAGCTAAGATTTCTTAAAGGTTTCTTCTTCTAATCTTCCATAAATCTTTTCTCTAATCTCTTCCTTTCCATAAATTCCATGGATTAGCAAGCAAATCTTGAGCCAAAGAGAAGGAGAGTGGAGAACTTCTAGAGGAAGAAAAAGAACTCAAGAAGGTAACTTCACAAATCCTAAGATTATGTTAGATGTGGTTGTTGTTGATGATTATGGTTGGATTTGGTTAAATTGTTAAGTTTGTAAATTTGGAAAGTCCTAATCCTAAGGGGTTATGCTGCCCAAATTTCTTTGAATCATGATTAAGAAGTGTTTAAATGAGTTAATCAAGGGTTAGAAGTGAAAAAGTACAAGTTTTAGAAGCTAAAACACAAAGCTCCATTTTTTTCCAAATTGTGACCAATATTTCGGCCAGACCAGATCTGGTAGTAGGATTTGGATTTTCATGAAATAAATGGTTCCATTGGACTCAGTGGGCAAAAATAGGTGGGGTTACAGTTGGACACTTTTTCGGTAGAGGCCGAAAAAGCATATTTACGAAAACGCCACTGAAATCCCTAAATAGGGGCTGTCAAGGGTATTTTCATAATTTGACAGTGAATTTGGTGATTTCGAGCCCGGAAATGGATTCCTTGGGCGAAAATAAGTCAGAATAGCCTTAGTCAAAATTTTGAGAAAACGTGCCATCAGGCCGGGTACGGCGGGGCCGGGCCGGGTTCCCGGGGGCATTTTTGTAAATTTTCACCATAGACTAATATAACCACAATAAACACTATGGAATAGTCTAAAATGATACTTGGATAGGTTATGACCTATTTCTGGTACATTTATTATTTTAGGACCGAGTCGGACGCCGGGACAACACGTTTTTCGAGACACTACTAAATAGGGAATATCACAGCTTTGAGGTAGGGACATTATCCTTCATACACTATGCCATAAGTTATGTGATTGTGTGGATGCCATTGTTTTGTAAATGCACTTTATTAATAACATGATTTGCCTAGAGAGAGGCTGTTAGTGCCAGAGGTGCACTTACACTGGGAGTTGGCAGAAGTCCAACCGATGTAGATTGTGGGGCTGGGCCCTACTCATGTATACATGACGATGATGTGTTTATGTTGTTCATTAATTTGTGCATACCTTGGCGCATGACATATTTACTTTTCGCATTTTCTATGAACGATATTATGTCTCTACGGAGATTCTTCCGAATCTCACCCTATTTTTAAACAAATATCTCAGCGGGTACCAGTGGGCCAAAGGGCAAAGACATTGACGTCGGAAAGTGAGCAGCGCGTGTCTCGAGGCGGGGTCAAGAACGTGGGCATGATTAGTCTATTTTGTGATATTTTGGTGAAATTTGTAAATATTAAAACTTCCGCTGTATTTTCCGTTTCCGTCGACGAACAATAGTGGCATGGTAAACGAACGACGTTGGGATTGTAAATGAATATTTTGATCAGTATAATTGTACTTTTCTGTATGCCCATTGAATTCCGTCGTTATTACTCTTTGATTATCGAAATGAAAACGGGTGTTGACATGTTGTACTGAGATAAAGTTTAAGGATTAAGTTTCAACGAAGTCAAAACTATATGGATGAGTTGAATTGAGTCAAAGTTTGAGGATTAAGTTACAAGTTAATGAATCAAAACAATAAGAAAATAAATATTAATTTTTATCAGAAAATGTATTAGAAAACACATGGCAGAGTAGGCTGCATATATAAAACATGGAGGCATGACTTTTTGTTTTTTTTTAGTATGGTAACGACATGGAGGCATGACTTTTCTATGCTTACTAATGATTAAATTAGTAAAAATATCTAATTCAATTCTCGATGTTAGATAATTGGAGAGAGATAGAAATATGTAAATTTCAAGTTTATGATCTGGAAGAAAGTACTGAAACTATTAAAATAAATCACAACTAAGACGTGGAATAATGTTACTCTCATCTCCCCGTTCACTAAACAAGGCATAATTGGATGATTCTTACTCCTTACTACATCAGTCATAATTAAGATAAAATTATAATTTAAATTTATTTATGAAAAGTAAGGTGAGATATTTTTGTTGGGGGCTCACATGAAAAGAAAAACGGCTTCCTTGTTTGGAATATATATTACTCTTGTTAGTTGTAAATTTAGAAGCTAGATAACTAATTAATTTGCAGAATTAAGAAAATTAGTTAATTTAGTTTCATGTAAAAAAAATGTGTGTTAGTTTTCCTAAAATATCCATTCTAATAATTTATATTGGAACTACTCATTTGATGACAAGTTTCCTTAGTATATGCAATAAACACGAAGAGTTTATGAAAAAATTATGAATTTGAGAGACAAATTAAATGGATTAAGATATTAAATTTGGAACTACAGTAAACCCCTGTACATAAATGTTGAATTAGCTTCTTTTTTAAATATTACATTTGGACTGGATTGACTATTATTTTGGCCTTGAGATTTCTTAGCCATTCTACTTTAGGTTGAATTAGCTTCCAAGTTAATCACTTAGAAAAAAACAGAGCGTTGAAATTGAATCACTCCTCCTTTCGAATCTGGACATAAATGTTTCACTATAAAACTCATCATTACTTTTAACATTTAATGAAGTATTTGTTTTAAAGAATGTCACATGTTACATATACAAGATATGTTAATATTTACAATAAATTGATATTTTTAAAAAAGAACTAATAAACAATAATTTATGTGATCATTCATTCTTTATATCAATAGTTTGATTCAGAACCGAAGAATCATTAGAAAAAAACAGAACCGAAAAATCAATAGTTTGATTTGTTTCTGTTATTTTTAGCCATTTACCTTCTATCATAGATTAGGCATATTAAACATGGTGGCCAATAAAAAAAAAAAAAAACACATGGTGGCCAATCATTCTCAATTTCTTGTCAGATATAAACTTAATATACATTTATCATTTAATTGAACATAATTAAAAATCATAACAGAATCAAGAATATAAATAATATCAATGTTCTCCTGCATCTTTTATTTTTCTCTAAGAATAATAAAAAATTTTAAAATTATATTTTGTTTGAATTAAATGAGAGATTACAAGGATGAGGTTTATTGTTTTATACTTTTATGAGTTTTAGAGGAATGTCTTTAATTTCTTCTTTTCTTTTCTTATTACTTCAATTCATATCATATTAATGCATCTAATTAAATTTCATGTTTTAATACACGTGCTCTTACTCTAAAGAGGATATCGTCTGCAGCAAATACAAATGTCTGTTCCGTTGTTTATATCCCTACTACATCAGTACATTGTAATAATGTACTTCATGTAATCTTAATTTTGGAAAGTTAAGGATATATATATATATATATATATATATATACTCCTCTGATACTTAATATAGACATAGTTGACTTTTTTGTACAGATTAATGAAACTAAATAAATTCTTTTAAAGTATTAATATTTATATTTTTTTATACTAAATTAATTTGTCTAATTTATGAACTCATATATAATCAAATGATACAGGACATATGTTATGATTAACATACTTATTTACCTTCCTTAGTATCTCTAAAAAAAAAAGGTCAACTGTCTTGTATTAAGGACCGGAAGAGTATATATATAAAAGACTAGATAAGATTGCCAAAGAAAAAAAAATTAAAACAATTATGATGTGTTGTGACTTTGTTAAAAATATATCGTAAATTGAATACAATATGAGAGCCACAATCTATTAGGCAAAAACTTATCTTAAAGCTACACACCCACATAATGCTTAGAGACAAAAAAAAAATAATAATAATAATAAAAAAAGGAAAAAGAAAGGGATGAATCTATATATCATATAAAACTCTTCCACCAAAATTACTGTTCATAAGAAACGCACGGATACGATTTCTTCTCCTATCAATTCACTGTTTACAAGCAATAAACGGATCAGATTTTGCTGATCTGCCTAGCACCCTGACATAGCATATTTGAATTTTGAATTTAAATCCCCTACCTCACTTCACTCCGGATCCGTCCTTCAATTCTCTCCACATACCCTCTCTTCTCCATCGATTTCTTCTTCCTTTTCACGGTCTGTCTGTCTCCTTCGTATTCGATGAGAATCTATCCTCTGCAACTTCACCATGTCTTTTATCTTCTTCTACTTCTAATTAGTGAATTCATTATACTTTTACAGGGAGACGGGAGCGGAGCTCAGAGAGGGTGAACTACCTTTCATGTCGGCACGATGGCCTTTCCCAGTCTTCTTCTCAACGAGCTTGAGGAAAAATGGCCAACATCCAGGTAAAGACCCTTTATCTTATTCTTCATCCACTGCTATTGCTTTGTTTATTCTTGGATGTTTTGGTAGGATTAATGGGGTTCTAGATTAGGGCTTGATTTGGCCAACAACAGCTTGATTTCATCAAAATTTAATCTGTGCTTTTTTTTTTGTGGATGAAGAATAATCTGTTCTTTTCTTTTTCAATCCAGCCTGCTTTGCCACTTTTAAAGGAAGGGATTAAAGGAATCGTTGAATGGATTAAAGGAAGGGATTAAGATTCTGGGTTCGTTGGGAAAAAAAAGGAATCACAATGGCATCAGAAGCTTCTCGATTTTGAATAAAAAACCCAGCCCCATCATTCGACTCTGTTCCGTCCACCCTTCCCTGCCGTTCGCCGCGCTGCCCTCTCGCCACCGCCGCTGATCGTCCGACCACGCCGGCGTTCTTCTCCTCTGGTCGAGATTCTTTCTGCTGTTTCTGTTCTATTCTGGTCTGTTTGGGTATCTTTCTTCCTCAGTTGGTTCAGTCCGTGCTTTTTTTTTTGTGGATGAAGAATAATCTGTTCTTTTCTTTTTCAATCCAGCCTGCTTTGCCACTTTTAAAGGAAGGGATTAAAGGAATCGTTGAATGGATTAAAGGAAGGGATTAAGATTCTGGGTTCGTTGGGAAAAAAAGGAATCACAATGGCATCAGAAGCTTCTCGATTTTGAATAAAAAACCCAGCCCCATCATTCGACTCTGTTCCGTCCACCCTTCCCTGCCGTTCGCCGCGCTGCCCTCTCGCCACCGCCGCTGATCGTCCGACCACGCCGGCGTTCTTCTCCTCTGGTCGAGATTTTTTCTGCTGTTTCTGTTCTATTCTGGTCTGTTTGGGTATCTTTCTTCCTCAGTTGGTTCAGTCCGGGGGTGCCTTGGTGAGGGGTTAAAAGAGTCTTCGTCTTCTTATGCGTTTTTGGTCCAAAACGGAGTAATTATGTAGGTAAGCTTCATTTGTCTATGATATTTATGAAGATTCAGATGTGCAGAATATATATATATATTTTTGATCATTTGTGGCTGTGACGTTTGGAAAAATTGAACATTGAAGAGAAATTTCGTTTTTTGCTGCTGGTTGGTTAAAGGAAGTAGATAGTTTGGAGGTTATTCTAGGTGGAAGGAGTATTGGAAAGGAAGGAATACATAAATGGGTATTTTACTTATATAAGGTTTGCTTGGAATTTTTCTTGCTTGAGATTGGATGCTGAAATCATACTGTTAAGGAAATCATAAGGGTTTCTTACTTATATAAGTTAGTCATACTGTTAAGTCAAATGCAAGATGACAACAAAAATGCACTATGTGAAAATTCCATGAACTCACTCATACCTCATAATGTGATTCACTGGAATGATACGATGCATATAGTGAGTAAGGTGGTTTATATTTTTGTTGGTCATCTGGTTCCTCTTATAGTCAAATGAGTATGTTGTTACCTTTTAGTTTTTACCTGATGTATATTTTCATTTGTGTACATTTTTCTTGTGGCTTTGTGCATATGACAGTATGTAAGCTTCATTTGTCTATGATATTTATGAAGATTCAGATGTGCAGAATATATATATATATATTTTTTATCATTTGTGGCTGTGACGTTTGGAAAAATTGAATATTGAAGAGAAATTTCGTTTTTTGCTGCTGGTTGGTTAAAGGAAGTAGATAGTTTGGAGGTTATTCTAGGTGGAAGGAGTATTGGAAAGGAAGGAATACATAAATGGGTATTTTACTTATATAAGGTTTGCTTGGAATTTTTCTTGCTTGAGATTGGATGCTGAAATCATACTGTTAAGGAAATCATAAGGGTTTCTTACTTATATAAGTTAGTCATACTGTTAAGTCAAATGCAAGATGACAACAAAAATGCACTATGTGAAAATTCCATGAACTCACTCATACCTCATAATGTGATTCACTGGAATGATACGATGCATATAGTGAGTAAGGTGGTTTATATTTTTGTTGGTCATCTGGTTCCTCTTATAGTCAAATGAGTATGTTGTTACCTTTTAGTTTTTACCTGATGTATATTTTCATTTGTGTACATTTTTCTTGTGGCTTTGTGCATATGACAGTATGTAAGCTTCATTTGTCTATGATATTTATGAAGATTCAGATGTGCAGAATATATATATATATATTTTTTATCATTTGTGGCTGTGACGTTTGGAAAAATTGAATATTGAAGAGAAATTTCGTTTTTTGCTGCTGGTTGGTTAAAGGAAGTAGATAGTTTGGAGGTTATTCTAGGTGGAAGGAGTATTGGAAAGGAAGGAATACATAAATGGGTATTTTACTTATATAAGGTTTGCTTGGAATTTTTCTTGCTTGAGATTGGATGCTGAAATCATACTGTTAAGGAAATCATAAGGTTTTCTTACTTATATAAGTTAGTCATACTGTTAAGTCAAATGCAAGATATACACCTTGCACTATTTTTTAGGCATTCTTTTTAACATTGGCACTATATTTTTATATGTATATCAGATTGTCCTGCATATGCTCAGATCCTATTTTAGCAGAACTACACCCCTCTTCTCTGTGAGTCTGCAAATATGCCCTTTGGTGCTAATACTAATAATATTACTAATCACAATAATAATGCTAATCTAATTTAATAGTCATTTGTCTTATATACTGTCATCCATGCAGTAAGCTTTTGATTCATATACATGTTAAGAACCATTGATTAATAACCTTATTTAATAGTTGCTATGCTTATTCGTTTAACATATTTGCATTATCATGCTCGCACAATATTTTCCTTCATTTATATGATGGCAATCATGGCAAGCGTGGACACTTTTCTTAAAACTTCTCTTCCAAGTCACTTATTTGTTTCAAATTTGTGTTAATCCTTTCTGCATGCATATTTAACTCCAATATGTAAACTGATTTTACATCTGTATTGTGATTATCATTTCAGTCTATATTAACCTTCTCTCTGACTCTACTGAAATTACATTACATCTATCCCCCATCTGTGCATTCTGTTGATGTAATTAGATAAATCAAACACTGTCCATGATTTTTAAATACTTCACGTGTTTCCCTTCATATTCTTCATGAAGAGGGGTTGATGTGCAATCGGTTGCTTATAAATGAAGCCATGTTGGGGTGTCAACTCTTTTAGCTTTATTTGATAATGGCATGCATATGCAAGGCAATCAAAACAGGGTCTTGATTTGATGTCCTATTATGAAAGCCTTTTGCTTTGTTTTATACTGCTATATTTATGTTTACTCACTAACTTGCCCATACATCCCTACATTTTTGTGAAAAGTGCGAAAGCAGCTTCCTTTAATTTTAATATATTCATTTTGTTATTCCTAGGACTTTCAACCTTGCTTGGAATCATGCAGAAAAGTTGTGATTAGGCATCCCTTTCATGTAGAAAAAGTGAGTGCGCAAAAGGCATCTGTGCTGTCTGCTTTGTCCCATTTCAAATATTTAAAAAATTAGATATTGAACAAATTAGATTTTCAGTATGTTTTGTGTCATAACTGTGTTTTCACCCTTTTGCCTATCTGTTGTTAATGCTTTTAAAGTGTTTCACGTTTTATGGTACCTGATTATGCACTCTTTATTTATGGATGACAGTAGCAACTTCCTTCAAAATAAGATGTAAATCTGTTTGCTGCTATTTACATAAGATGCACGTGGTTTGATGGTGAATAATTTCTCTTAAATTTATATCATAGGACTTGTCCTAACTACTTCAACTGTCCATGGTTTCCTTGCATTTATACTATTTGCTTTGATCTTTTGTACAAGGTATAGTTGTTATGGTTGTATCCATTGGTTAATGAGGTTATAGCAGGTGAAGACCCTTTTATTCACCATCCATTGATTAATGGTTACTGACCTGCTTATAAATAAAGCTATGTTGGCAAATCTGAATATGTGAGACTTATTTATAAACATCACAGCCATATGGGCAGGCCTATATCCATATAATTCAGGATTCCATTTCCATATAAACTGCTATAGTATGACATGGTTTATTTTAGTAGTACCTGTATAATCATCTTTCTTTTAAATAGTTTGTCAGCTATATCCCTTGGTTCAACCATTATAATGAATTGTCAACTTCCGTTTAGTGTGACCGTATTATAGCTTTGGCAAAAGGCCTGTTGTTAGAATGCTTATAGAATAGACTTCCAGTGCCTTATGAGGCTGAATCTGAAAAGGTAGTAACAGCTGAATCATCATGTTTAATGATTTTTACATATATAATTTATATATGCTTTTGTATTTGCTGCAACAATTCCTGTATTGTTTAATTATCATATGTAGCCCTATATACATTACTTACTTAGCCCTATATACATTACTTATTTGCTGCAACAATTCCTGTATTGTTTAATTCCTGTATTGTTTAATTATCATATGTAGCCCTATCCACAGCCCTATATACATTACTTACTTTTCTTTCCTAGAAAGCTATCTTGAGCCATAGTATTTTTCATTTATTTGTGCTGGCATGGATTTTTTTGTTTTCAGTTTTTGTACTTCTATTGTCTTCTCATTAATAAATTATACCTTATTTGTTTTTCTTTTTCCTTTTCGGGATACTATTTATTCCTCATTTACTTGGTAAAGTTTCGCCAAACTTTAGATGATGGTAAAAGAACAACAAATGTAGTTTAAAAGGAGATTTTTAGGAACTTGAATGCTTGGGTGCTAAGTGTTTACCAAGTAAATGATTGTTGAAAATCTCCCGACTTTGTCTCATTCAATGTTTGTTGTATTTGTTGGTCATGTGGCATTACTCTTAACTTACATTTAGCACTGTTTCTTTTCTTCATATTTAACATTAGAAGTGATTCAAGTGATTAGCTTATAAAGATGGTTTATTTGGTGAGTATTTAATGCATGAAAAATTTTAAAAAATACTTGATATAATTCTCCCCGCACAACGCGCGGGAGAGTAAGTGCTAGTTTCTTATTAATCCCTGAATCGCACTGGGACATTCTATAGTTATTTAAATATTTAGGTTTAAATGTTTCTGTGTACAATAGTTCTGGCTACAGAAAACGTCAAGAGCACAAAAATGATGAAAGTTAAAAAGATTATTCTTTATAAAGTGACTTTGGAGCTTTGTTTCTCCTCCACATGTTTGGGGAAAGAAGTTGAACAAACATGAGGAAGGAAATCATACACGTATCTCTTATATTAAGTTATAATAGAATTGAGTTTAAACTCTAAATTAAGACCTCAATATCAATTTTTTTTTTTTAAAAAAAAGGTTATAGGGAGGTGTACTATTCATAAGTCCCCATCTCAAATTTCTTGTAAATGTACTGGTCAAGTTTATTCCAATTTGTGTAAATAGTAGGGGCTACCTAACTCAGAAGAACATCATATCTATTTCTTTGCAATACGCTTATATTGAGCTAGTGAGCCTGTCTAGAGGTGTAGATATGTTGTGGAATGAAGATTTGGACTAATCGGAAAAGATGCCAATTACCAACAATTAATTTCATAAATTTATTTGGTAATTAAGTAACGATGAAAAAGGAATAGAATGGTAAATTTACTTGTCCAAGCCCAAAAATAATTAAATCAGGCTAACGTTTAGGCCCAATTTAAAAAATCTTGGACGCGCCGCACGAAGCTAAAAAAGAAGAGCATCACATCATATTTGTTCGTCTGGGCTCCATGAAATGCCAGAATAAGAGTCTTAAGTGATATGCTTATCATGTGGACCCAAATGAATAAAGAACTTTTCTTTTCCCCATTCATTAAACACTTCATTTTATCCCTGCATCAGAAATTAGAGATATTGAGAGGGAGAGAGACTGAGGAGCTGTTTGTTTGGGCATTACGATTGCTTATAAGTTGCTTTTTACGGAAATCGAGACACAACCCCTCTCACATACTTACTTCGTATACCGTAAATCACTATTAAAAAGCAACTTATAAGCAATCGAATCACTGAAACAAACAGGCACTGAGACGATGAAGCAGAGCGAAGAGAAGGTGTAAACTTATATGATGCTTTGAACTCTGATTCTAGTGAGAGAAAAAATGGAGGAGCTCAGTAACCGAAACAATCATAGAAGGACATGAAACACCAATGGCTTTATAGATTGGTGATATGGATGCTTCCCTGCAAGTGGGAGGTTGCGGGCTTAATCCCGCTTGTAACTCAGGCTATTAGTACCTGCCCTTGAATTCAAAAAAAAAAAAAAAAAAAAAAAAGAAAAAGAAAAAACAAGAAGAAGGAGGATATGAAACAAGCCTTGTGTATGTGTAACTTAAATATTATGTTGCATGTGGAAAAATGCTGCTGCGCTGTGTAGTGTCTGCTCGGGGGAATAATTTTCTTCGGAACTTTGGAAAATTTTCCAGATTATGAGATGAGGCTATGTGAAGCATTATGAAAGTTGAGAGGATGCTTATAGGTTCTTAAGCGTGAGACATTAGTATGTATGCACGGATATTGTTGGAAGCCATGAGATTTTCGATTTTTGGGCTCGCTGAAAAAACTGCTGCCGGGTTTCTTGATGAGAACCTGTAGGAATGCTAAAATGCTAACAAATCTAACTACTATAAGTGTTAGTTAGTGTATGGTGATGAAAGCTTTATAGGTTTGAATTTTTAAGGCTGGACACTTTCAAACCTGGAAATTCAGATTTAATAATGATGCCGTTCAAAATTTTAAAAAGAAGATTAAGTGCTTCAAATGAGATAATAGTTTATTTGTATAAGGGCTATATACATGGATGGTGATGGATGTTTATGGAATGCAAAGTTGTGTGGGAAAATGGGTTTGGGTTCTCTTTGAATTCTTTTTCTCATTTTCTTCTCAGAGTTCCATCTCCACCACTAGATTTGAAAAAATGGATGGTCTAGATTTAATATTTTATAAAACTATTATTTTAAACATAAATAAGTAAACTTAAACTGTTAAAACATGATCTACTTAATTCAGAACTTTAATACAAACAAAAGTAATAAAAAAATTAATTTATAAAACACTATAATCATAGTTTTAGAAAATATTAAATCTGAGCCATTCATTTTTTGATTCAAGGGTGGAGATGAGATTATGAAAAGAAAATGAGAAAAAAGATTCTGAGAGTATTCTCTTCCGTGGGAAAATGCCAAAAGCTCAAGATTGTAGGTAACAAATTAATAGTTTGGTTAAATTTAGTTTTAACTTAATTAGTCAGTTTGTATTTTAGTTAGGAAGTAAAGTGCCAGCTAAAACCATATTCAAGTTGTAACCATACCCTTATATATACACGAGTTGTAAACAGTATAGAGTAATGAATAACACGATTGCTTTCTCTGCCACACAATTCTCTCTCACTCTCTACTTTCCTTACTTCTCTTTCTCATTGACATTGCTCAAGCTTGATTTCCTTCGAGATCTTTCTTTCTCCATAGAAATACTTCGGTATTATGGTATCAGAGCAATCTCGCTCTCAATTTGTCATTTAATTTTTCTATCATGCCGGATTATTTTACTTCTTCCTCTTGCCTTTCAGATGCAATTCAGAAACCTTTGAATCCATTTTACATTCATCCTAATGAAAATCCATTGTTGGTGCTTGTCTCGCCTGTTCTTACTGGATCTAATTACCATTCTTGGTCTAGTGCCATGAAAATGGCGTTACAATTAATCAAAGAACAAATTTCATTTTGTAGATTATACAATTCAGCCTCTTCTGGCAAGTGATCCTTTGTTTCCGATTTGGGAGCATTGTAATGCGATGGTAGTGGTGTGGTTTACACGGTCAACTTATTTGAAAATAGCTCAAAGTATACTTTGGATAGATCGAGCTTCAGATATTTGGGAAGATCTTCGAGGTTGATTCTCACAATGTGATATCTTTCGCATAGCTGATTTACAAGATGAGTTATATTTGCTCAAACAAGGCAATCTGACTATAATTGAGTACTATACTAAACTCAATTCTTTGGGATAAGCTGCTTAATCTTCAACCTCCTCCTGTGTGTGGCCGTGATAATCGTTGTTCTTGTGGTGCTTTTGACAAAATGAATAAATATTAGCAACAGGACTATGTAATTCGTTTTTTAAAAGGGCTTAATGATTTATATTCTACTGTTAAGTCATAGGTTATGATTCTTGACCCTCTGCCTCCTATTAAACGTGTTTTCTCACTGGTTTCTCAACAAGAAAGAGAAATGGGAGTTCTTCATATTCCTACAAAGGCTAATGTGCTTCTTGCAAAGACTAACAAGCCTCCAAATTTTCAAAATTCTGAGCGTAATACTTGTTATGAGTGTAAATGATTTATTAAAAAGTATAAGTGTACATGTCATAAATAAGTAATATAGAGATGAGTAGAATATCGTTTCCATGAGGATTGATCACTAAGTACCAAAATTGGTAATTTTAATTCTATTTAGCCGATCGATTAGTTGATGATTGATAGTACAAAATAAAAATGATTAAATATGAATGAAATTGATATGAAAACAACTATGAGAAAAAGTCCTAGGGATCATATTTCACTTGGCAAATTCCGGATTGAATCACCTATCTATTCTAGTTCAATTTATTCCACATGATTGATAGCCGAGTTCCTCTAATTTAATTACTAGCCTTTTCCAAAGTCAAGAAATTCTATAATTAATTGCTAATCCAATATATCCTTATTGAATTAAAGCAATTAATCATGCATTAAGATTTATGGAATTCATTAAGACTGCACAACTCATATGAATATATTCATATTCCATATGCAAGTTATGGTTTTAATTATAGAATCTACACACATGCATCTCCTTCAGGTCTTAACATATATATTGAAATCATTCAAAAGATGGCCAATCAATCGAAAATATTAAGAACAATAATCAAAACTCAATCATGAAGGAAAAATTAAAACTAGATTTAATAAGTTAAGATTCAATCCATCATTAGTAAGCTACATCATTACCCTAAGAAAATGGAAATTTAGCTCTTGATGAAAATAAAAACAAAACCAAAATAAATTAAAAACTTTATAAAAATTGCATGAAACTCAATTATTAAATTCTAAAACACAAATATACAACTTCAAGATGCATGAAAATGGAAAAATCTAGCCTTCCACATAGGAGGTAAAACTTTCCATGTAGGTGGCAACCTATACCATCCATAAATGAGGACTACCTAAGCATTCCATGAAGGAGGCATGCAAGAAGCAAATACAATGCATGAAATTAACTCTACAAACAGTGTATGTGGAGAAGAGAGGAAAGTAATGGATATGAAAATTGTATCTCTTATATGAGGGAGAGGATGGCTATATATAGGGAAGAATGGAGTTGGTGGGATGGTTAGTGAAATGGTAGGAGAAAATGGTAGGTGAAAATGGTAAGTGGAAATGGTAGGTGAAAATAGTAGGTGAAAATGTTAGGTGGAATTTCACATTTTTATCTTCATGAAAGTTGTGGCTTTAGATCTTAGCTTGAAGATGCAAGTGCAAACTCCTCATTTCAATATTTACAGCTTCAGTTATGGTCAAATTATTGGGCAAATGTCAGACTTGGACAAATTCACATTCTCAACTTCCAAGTAAAATTCGAAACTCTTGGAGATAGAATTCGGTTTTGGCCTCATCAACATAAAAATTGTAGAACTCTTACTTAGCTTTTTATCTATATAAAGAATGTCCCAATCAAACATCTAGAGCTCCAGATATTGCCTGAAAACTGAAACAGGTTCTGATTTAGTATTTTTCAAGAAATTCTATTTTATGTCAAAATCATTATTTTTTTATCAACCCAGATTCATAAAATTGAGCTCAAATATCATCCATAAAATCATCATATAAGGGAAAATAAATATGTAAATATTTTACTTATCAATACTAAGCAGTGTACTTATTGTGGTAAGCAGCATCATACTATCAAGACTTGTTGTAAGAAACATGGCTATCCTCCTGGTTTTAAGTTTCGCAATCCAGTCACTGTTAATAATGTATCTCAACAGGTAAAGAATAAAGATAATTTGGTTTCTTCTGCTTTGGGGTCAAATTCGCAGGTTTATAGTACTACACCATACCTCAGTTTCACAGCAAAGCAATACCAAAAGTTGCTAAAATTGGTTCAAAAGGATTCTTCTCCTTCAAATCTTGTTGTGAATAATGTTATATTAGGTAACAATGTTCTATTTTCTCTTAAGAATTTTTAGATCTTGGATACGGGAGCTATTGATAATATATGTTCCATGACTTCTTCTTTATATCTCTTGAATATATTTCACCTATTGTTGTTAATTTGCCCTATGGTTCCTCTTGTAGCTGATCGTTCTAATTTAGTTAGTATCTCCAATTCGCTTGTCATTCATAGTGTTTTATTCATTCCTAATTTTCATTTTCACATTATTTTTGTTTCCAAGGTCTCTCATTCTCTTCCTTATTGTGCAATTTTTTAGAGTAGTTTTGGCTTCCTTATGGATCAAAACCAATGGAAGATTATTGGTTTAGCTAAAGAGAGGGAGGGCTTATATTTTCTTCCTCATCAATAGTCTACATGTTGTTTGGCTTCTTCTGTGGCTATTCCAA
Organism: Inga laurina; assembly: GCA_963855925.1. Classification (NCBI taxonomy): domain Eukaryota; kingdom Viridiplantae; phylum Streptophyta; class Magnoliopsida; order Fabales; family Fabaceae; genus Inga; species Inga laurina. The sequence goes on along the minus strand of OY979701.1, from coordinate 49,455,872 downwards.
CTTATTCATTGTTGGTTTTCATTTTTGATTTGTGACATTTTAGGTTAGACCATCTTTTTGATTCTGTTTTCAAGTGTATACAGCAGACACATCCTTATGTGGTTTCAAATCATTGTGATTCTTGTCATGTGGCCAAACAAAAATGTTTACCATTCCCTATTAGTTACTAACATTCCAATAAAAATTTTTCAATATTACACGTTGATATTTGGTGTCCTTATCATCTTGCTTCTATTCATGGTCACAAATATTTTTTAATAATTGTTGAAGATTGCTCGCGATATACATGGGTATTTTTGTTGCACAATAAATTTGAAACACGTCAGGCTCTTCAAAAGTTTATTACTCTTTCTGAAAATCAATTTCAAGCCAAAATTCAAACCAATCAATCTAATAATGGTATTGAATTTCTTATGTTAGACTATTTTGCTCCTAAGGGTATTCTACACCAAACTTTATGTGTGGAGACTCCTCAACAAAATAGCATCGTTGAGCGCAAACATCAATATATACTTAATATGGTCGATCCTTACTATTTCAGTCCAATTTGCCTAAAATTTATTGGCCATATGCTATTCATCTTATTAATTGCTTGCCCACTCCTTTTCCTCAAAATTTATCCCCTTTCCATTGTTTACATCAATCTCATCCTAATCTTAACAACCTTCGGGTGTTTGGTCCATCATGCTTTGCTTCTACTCTTTCTCATCATCGCACCAAGTTAGGTCCTAGACCTAGGAAATGTGTTTTTTGGGGTTTCAAATATGGGGTTAAGGGATACATTCTTTTAGATTTGGCAAACAGACAAATTTTTCTATCTAGAGATGTTTTTATTTATGAGCATGTCTTTGCTTTTCATTCTGTCATAACCTCTGCTCTGATTTCTTCTTCTATTCCTTTGCCACAGCCTATTCCTTGGCTTGATTTTCCCAAGAATTCTTTTGTTGACAATTCTGTCTTTAAGGATCCTTCTCCTATAGTCATAGCCTCTATGCCACGGAGATCAACCAGATAACTACAGCCACTATCTTGTTATCATCTTATTTAAGATATAACAAACTTATAGTTTGGTTAAATTTAGTTTTAACTTAATCAGTTAGTTTGTACTTTAGTTAGGAAGTAAAGTGCCAGCTCTAACCATATTCCAGTTGTAACCATAATCTTATATATACACGTGTTGTAAACAGTATAGAGTAATGAATAATATGAATAATAAGTATAGAGTAATTTCCTTTCTTCTTCTCTTTCTTACTGACATTGCTCAATCTTGACTTCCTTTGTGATCTTTCTTTCTCACTTGACTTCCTTCGTGATCTTTCTTTCTCCACAGAAATACTTCCATGTTAGTAGGCATTGATTATAATACACTAAAAAAAATTCAGTTTAGTAGCGGTTAAAAAGGTGCATTTAATTTGTAGCAGTTTTAACCACAACAAATGACATTAGTATGATTGACAAAACTGCTATAAAATCCACTGTTGCAAATGGATTTATAGCGGTTATAAAAAACCACTACTCAAGTAACAAAACTGCTACTATATTTGTAGTGGTTTATTACAACCGCTACAATATCCTCATGTTCATAACACATTATCTGTCAAAATTGTAGTGTCTTTATAACCGCTACAAATGTTGGTGGCACAATTTCACGTGGCGGGGAAGGAAAAATGAAAATTTGGCTCCATTTGTTTAGCGGTCACAAAACCACTACAAAATTAAAATAGTGATTTTTAAAAAATGGCACCAATACTTTGTAGCAGTTTCTAAACTGCTACTAATATCATAAGAAATTTCAAAAGTAGCACCAAAATGTAATCCATATTGTTTTTAAATTTGTAGAGGTTGTAGTTCTTAAAACTGCAAAAAAAATTTGTGAAAATTTTAAAAAATTATACAATTATCTGTCTCCATTTTTATAATATTGAATTGAATAGTTTATTATTTAAGTAGTTTAGCTGATAGTAGTTATTATTTAAAAAGAATGATTAAATTAAATTGGATAAGTATAAACTTTATATAGGTAATATTATCGAGGATATGTAGGTAATAATAAATTATTATGTTGTCTCATATATGGTTAGCATTATGGAAGGTATATTGAAAACGATGAGGAAATTTCCTTCAATCTCTACAACAAGGAAAATAATGAGAATAAGTATTATGCGATGGAAACAATATGTTGAAATGAAAGAATTGAAAAATATTTTATCATATTTGATCACCTTGTTCAGCTTCTCAACCCTTTAAAAAAATTCCTAAATGAGAGAAAACAAAAGAGATGAAGGATTGAAAGAAATGAAGGAGTGTATGAAATAAGGTGTGATGGGGATATTTATAGGCATCTGCATAACATTTATAGCAAATTAATGTGACGGGTTTGGTTGCAATTTATTTTTGTAGCGGTTATTGTGACGTTATTTGTAGCAGTTTTTGTTGCTTTTGTAGCAGTTATAAAACTGCTACAAATATTGTTCTAAATTTTTTTTAAACAATATATACATTAAGGTTTATAAGAATAAAAGCATAATTTGTTTAATTATTCTTCATCGCCATCCCTACAAAAATTGTGTGAAGAAAATGTTAGTATGGTATTATTTTGTACAAGAATTAAATTTAAATAATGTGAACTTAAAAAAACACACATAACTATAAGTAAATTGTCATCGCCTTTAGGAAAGAAGTTTTTTGAATTGGCAGGCTGAACGGCTCACTCTCGTAAGTGATGTTATCACCATCACCCATGTCCTAAAGGTCTCGAGTCTTTAAATGAACCACCATATTCCAATCCCTGTGCCTTTCATCCTCAACATAATAAACCTAGTGTACCTCTAAGGCAAGAATATATGGCTCATCATCTGCAGATTGACTAGTGTGAATTGGCTAGGAGAAATTGACTGATGTAATGCCTAAATTGTCAGTTGTGAGTCCTCGGGAGGATGTCATATTTACCCACAAATACTTAAACAACGTCATGGTGAAACGGCCTTGGTAATTTAGTTTGATGACATCAAGAAGCTTTCCATAGTAAGGGACACCTCCAAACTACATATTGCCGTCATTGCTGCTCGCATAACTCCTTATCCCAAAGGTGCCATAAACACTTGAATTTTAAGTTTGCAATCCTTGATCTCATGAAACCTAGCTAAACTTGAAACCATTGACATTGTATGCTGTAAACCTTTTTGTATGGTCAATAGGGCCGATTGCGAGAACTCTAAAATCTACCAAGTGTGAGTTGTGGTCATTTAGTATTCTGCACACAAGCCAACTCAGAAATTCTCTGTGGACCTTTTTGTTAACTTTGGAGGATGTTTGTGTACTGATCCTAAGTTGACGCTTCACATGACTTCTGAATTCCCTACAATTAATCATGGGAAAACGATCATGAAATATAAGTATAAAATGTTAGGAAAGATATAGAAAAATATATAAGTGTACAATTCTTACTGAAGGAAGGGTTCACCTTGAATGCAATTAATTAAGACATGTCTATGTGCTTGCAATTTCTCAATTGCTATTAGTTTGAGGTTCTCACTTCCTCCAACTGGTTTACCAACACGAGGGATTAACAACTCTTTTGCTGATGGCTCAGGTTTAGGACAATCGTCTACATGATGGGGTTGGTTGAAAGCCGTCTCAATGTCATTAAAATACCTTGAATAAAAATATAGAACCTCATCCCCCATATAACCTTCAACTATAGAACCTTTTGGCCACGCCTTATTCCTTACGTAAGATTTCAATTTTCCAAGAAACCTTGAAAGTCAAGAAGGAAGAATGATGATATATGCTTAAATGGGTGAATAGAAAAATTATAAAGTAATGATGACGCACATATAAAATGAGTACCTCTCAATAGGATACATCTATTGATATTAAACTGGGCCAGTGACCTTTGTTTCATGAACAAGATGGACTGTCAGGTGAACCATGACAATGGAAAGGGATGGAGGAAAGATCATCTCCAAATGACAAAGTGTAAGAATGATTTAGACTGCAGCTGATCAAGCTCCTCAATGATCAAAACCTTCAAACACAACTTTTGAAAGAAGGAACGCAACTCCATTAAAATGATGGACACATCAGGAGGCAATGCATTTTTTATAAATAGTGGAAGTAACTGTTGCATAAGAACATGTGAGTCATGACTCTTCAGCTAGTATCCTTTTGAGCCTGCATATCAATACATCATATAATGTTGCTTGAATACCCATAAGGGACTTTTATTTTTTTCAACATCGAGAGGAAGACTTCCTTGTTTGGTTTTGTGAGGGTGAATTTTGCCGGGTGAAATTTGTCATGCTTATCTGGCCACGCATCTTCACAAACTCCCATGGCCCATAAATCTTTCCTCTCTTGAAGACGGTCCTTTGACTTCTTGGGTTTGTTAAGCAGCGTGTATTGCACATTGTCGCATACATTTCTTTCAATGTGTATGACATCAAAACTATGTCAAAGTAAATTAGATTTCCAATATAGAACAGTGAAGGAAATGTTTATCTTTCGCCATTGCTAAGGTGCAGAAGCAGAAGTCCTGGTTGTCTTTCACCCCACTTTTGCTACATTGTTGCCTTTTTCAAACTTGAATTCAATATCCTAAAGCTGCTGTAAGATATCTGCACTGGTTAAAGTCTAAGGAGGTCCTTTCTTTTCTGATTTACCTTTGAAACTATTTCATTGCAATGTAAACTTTTGCTTACCATAGAGAAACCTCTGATGATCCATGAAGCACCACTTTCAACTATAGGGAAGGTGTAATAAGTCAGAATCAAAATTGCAACCTGGACAACCCATCCCAGTATGCACATTCCACCCGGATAATGTTCCAAGCCCAGGAAAGTCACTTATTGTCCACATCAAGGCCGCATGCAAGTTGAATAGTGACTTATCGTACACGTCATATGTCTCGATGCCGACATTCCATAAGTCCAATAATTCAGTAATAAGTGGTTGGAGATACAAATTGATGTCATTATCCAGAGCCTTTTTGCCTGGAATGATCATAGATAAAATGAAAAAGCTTTGTTTCATGCACATTCAGGGGGCAAGTTGTAGGAAACCAAGACTATGGTCTAAATACTTTAACTTGTGCTAAGATTCCTAAATGGATTAAAATCGTTAGTTGCCAAAGCAAGCTGAACATTTCTAGGGTCAGCTGCAAAAGATGGAAAGTCTGATGAACACTTTCCAGGCTTCTGTATCCTATGGATGTCTTAATTTACCATCTTTATTCTTATCAACTTCATGCCACCTCATATGCTCCGTTGTTTTGGACGACATAAACAATCTTTGTAAGCGTAGCTTCAAAAGGAAGTATCTGAGAATATTTACAGGTTTCTTCTTCTACTTTTTCCCCTTCCGAATTGTCTTATACCTCAAGGTGTGGCATCACTTACAAGTCTCTGGCTAGAATAATCTCCCCAATATAGCATACAATTGTTGAGGCATGTATAAATTAATTGGTAGTTTAAGCCTAGTCAGTTAATAATTTTCTTGGCCTTGTAGAATGATATAGGAATCTACGTCGGGGAATATATCTTGTAATAATTCAAGCAACATTGACATTCCCTTATTTGTGACTCCACATGACACTTGATATGATATAATTTGATCAAGAAAGATAATTTTGAGTATTTTTGACAATCTTTATATAAAGGACGATCTACTTTGTCCATTAAGCAGAAAAAATCTTGAGCTGCTTCATTCCTCAAGAATACTGGCTCTGAACCTTACACTTCTTCATTAAAGTTGTCATCTTGAAAACCAAACGCATCACGCACAGTATCATTAATAGGATCATCTTCATCTACTTGAACTCCTTTGTGATCTTTAAGGAAAAACATAATCATATCTCATACCAAGTTTCTCACCATGAACTCCCTAGAATGTATAGTCTTCCAGGAAAGGTTTCACAAGCAAATGTTCCTGAACAACTTGTCATACATGCCACTTGTTGAACTTGCATCTCAGACACAGATAGATGATCTTACTATTACAGTTGGCATGAGAGTATGCGAAACCCAAGAAATTGTTTAATGCATACAAATATTCTAGAGAATTGTGTGGCAACTTGATCCATAACTTATCCATAGCTAGTGAAAAATTTTAACAAAAAAGATGAGTGAATATAGAATAATAGGTGTCTGGAAGCTTATATTCAAATCCTTCAACATTTAATAATTTATAGCAATTACAAAACTGCTACCATAACTGCTACTAAGTATAAATTTGCAGTAGTTATATCTCAAGAAACCGCTACAAACATTTACGACTATTGGTGGTATATGAAATTCAAATTTCAAATGTTTAAAACTTTATAGCGGTTATGTCTATAAAACCACTACAAATGTTTATGAGCATTGGTGGGAATTAACACATTCAAATTTCAAATTTTCAATTGTAGTAGTTGGAATTAGGAAACCACTACCAATGTACAAGACACTTTGTAGTAGTTACTCTGAAAAACCTCTACAAAGTTTCATGAGTGGGATTTAAAATGTTTAAATTTCAAAATGATAGTTTGTAGTAGTTGTAATTGTGAAAACCGATATAAATATTCATGACTATTGGTTATATTTTGAATTGTTTATTTTGTAATTTGTAGCGGTTTTTATTTGTAAAACTGCTACAAAGATTCATAACAATTTATAGCAGTTATCAGTCAGAACCACTACAAATTTATGTGTATAACCTATTTGTAGCGGTTAATAGGCTTAACTGTTACAAATATTCATACTTTGCATAGTTTGTAGAGGTTGTTATAAAAAACCACTACAAATAAATTTTTTTTCAAAATTTTTTGTGAGTTCTAAACAAAAGAACAATTTAACATTCACAAAAATATAAACATCCAAATTTTTATACAGATGTTAGAAAGAAAAATATAATGTCCTAATGCTAACTAAAAATATAAACCAACTATCCCCATACCCCTCATGCGTCCAGGGTGCTCAACTAGACCCAAACCAGCTTTCAATGGCGCAGTGGGGTCCACAGACCCCTGTGATTCCTTGGTCTGGGTCTCTCACAGCTTAACCTGCGACTATTGCATCCACTCCTACCATTTTATAAAACAATAAAGTATTATTATTATTATTATTCACAATAAAGTAGTTTTATAAACAATATAACAATAAATTATTATTATTATAAAATAATAAACTAACTTATAATGACCTCCTCTACCTGCTGAGAGGTCGGAGTTCCATCACGTGTCTATGTGTGATAGTGAATAACTCCTCGTAGTTCATCTAGCGGTTCTCCTGTAGAGCCTTCTTCTCTTAAAACAATTAAAACATTAAATTAGTATTATGAACAATTATAATTATTAAAAACATAAAAATTATGAAAATTATATTAAAATTATAATTATAAATAAATTACCAGCTCACTATAAGTGACAGCAAATGTCTTTGATCCCTACCGTATAGGGGATCCTCTGTTGCCCTCGGCACCTGGTAATCCTCTGAGAAAGAGCTTGCATAAAATAAATAGTATAAAAAGTATTAAAAAATATAAAACAATTATAATTATTATGAAAATTATATTAAAATTATAATTATAAATAAATTATCTAACCCTCTGCACTTCTCCTATCATGGACAAAACTCGCCCAGTCGCTTGGTGGGAAGCTGTCCAGGATGTTCTTGATCAATTGCTGCAGGGGTATTGTCCCATCCTTAGTCATACTATTGAAGAGATGATTCCTTGCGTTCTTCTAGCCGTCTCTCAATCTTCATTAGCATATACCTTTTCCGGTTGTCCCAAATGGGCAAACCTAAGTTGTAACACGATTGAATAAAAAATAATTCAATACAATTACTTACAAATGATGTAATTAATAAATATTATTTAAATAAAATTAATTACAAAATATATAATATAATTAATACTATTAATTATCTTTATTAATTACAAAATATATAATATAATTAATACTATTAATTATCTTCATGACCTCGTCCCACGCCAGATTCTTCGGCCCCTTGGGAATGTTCTTCCACGTCCTGAATTGGATAGGGAACCGCATCCAATTCGAGCCCAGCTTGTTCAGGTAGCGGTTGAAGAGGTGACCATAGTTCTTGATCAGCTGGTCCATGGCCTCATTCCACAGAAGTACTAAATGTAGGCTCTAGTCTATGCTATAAAGACCAACCACATCCAGCCTCCTTATGGAAATGTTCCCTTGCTCATCTACACAATTTACCACATATCTTACTTAAATTTTAAAAATTTTAACCTATGGAACTTTAATATTAAATTTATTAAAAAATAATTAAATTTACCTTGAATCTGCACCTTATACCCTGTCGACAGGGCTAACGATGGCTATGGGTTGTTCTGGTTCCTTGCCTCCTCCTCATCCTAGAACTGCTCCATCTCAATAATAGGAATTTGGATGTCAAATTCCTCATTCTCATTGAGATCACTAAAACTTATCTCCCCCTCGAGTTGAACATGTAGCTCTGAAGAGGTCGCCTCTTATGGGGCTTTCTGCTGTGGGCCCATCTCTTGAAAGGGCGGCTGTGGTGGGGTCACCTCATATGGTTGTTGCAGTGCGTTCGCCTCTTAAGATGGCATGGGACATGCCTACCCCTATGCTGCCCTCTGCTTCCTCTCATACTATGTCACGCCCATATCTTAATTTCACATTTACGAGAGTATTCACAGAAAATGATATGCGGTTCAGTGGGTAGCACAGGAATAACATGAATATACTGATAATAAGTGCATGATTACATAAATTCCCCATAGGGGTTTGTACATGATACTTACGATTAAGGTAGCCGCAAAAGGCTACTAGGGTATCTAAACTCATCCCAGTGAAACGGAGACTTCTTCCCGTCTTCGTTCTACTACTGTAATCCCCTTGTACGGTACTCTGTATTGTTGTTTGCATATTTTCTGTCGTCTCCTATCTAAATTGTTGGTAGGGGAGGGTGAGATTCGAGAGAATCTCAGTAGGAAACAGATACCATAATGCATGCATGATAGATGCTATGTGTATGACATGTTAGCTTTATCTAGATGCATGCCCCATAATGACATTTCTGCATGCTCAATGTTTCATGTAACAAGACTATGGCCACAGCATAACAGAAACAAAGCTTCAGTTATTCAAATATGCTTTACACAATCAAGTAAAGCAATCATATACATCACTACACAAGCAAAGATATCAAATACATGCAAGTAAGATAAGTCCCTTACCTTAACCCTTTTCCACCTCGAAACGTGTGCCTCGTAATGCGTGCCAACAGCTCGGGCCCCATGTTCTATCCTACAATGTCAAAGGTACCGTTCAAAAACTTCCATAGTGTTTCTGGAGTTATATAAGTCTATTGTGAAAATTTACTAAAATGCCCCCGGGGACCCAGCCCAGCCCCGCTGTACCTGGTCCAGCTGTACTTTTTGTGAAATTTTGACATGGGCTATTCTTACATATTTTCACCCAAGGAATCCATTTCCAGACTCAAAATTATCAAATTCAATGTAAAATTACGAAATTACCCTTGACAGCCCTACTTTTAGGGTTTTAGGGGTGTTTCCGTAATTATGCTTTCTCGGCCTTTTCTGAAAAAGTGCCCAACTGTAACCCCACCTAATTTTCCCTCCTGAATCCAATGGAACCATAAAATCATTCAAAATCTAACTCTAAGGCCCTTAAAGATCCCTAGCCAAAATTATGGTGTTCTCCGGGAAAAATCAGGGTTTTGCGATTTAAGCTCCGTAAACGTGTTCCTTTCTACTCCTAACCACTTTATTGACTATTCCATTAGGTTACAACTACCATTTAGTACTAATTTGGGAAGCATAACAGCCCCCACAACCCATTTTCCATTTTTACACACAAAGACAATCCAACGAAATTTCACCAATTAAATTGTCTATAACAGCCAGAATAGTCAATATGCAAGAGTTTGGAAGTTACCTCAAGCTCCCACTGGCTCTCCCATGATATGGCTGAACCCTAGGTGCTCAACATTCAAATTTGAGCTTCCAAACCTTAAATCATATGAAAAGGAAGCTTAGGAATGGAGTTATACGCATTAGGAACCAATTTACCAAAGAAATCACTTACCTTTGTAAGTTTTTCCTCCTCCTTTCCTCTCTCTAAAATTTGAACGTTCTCTCTCTCTTCATCTCCTGTTTCACACCAGAAATGAGCTCAAGAGGAAGAGGATGATGATATATTATTATATCATAATTTACTTTAATTTTCCAAATTTTTGGATTTTTACAAAATTTTGGCAGATTTCTGCCCAAACTTTGAAAAATCATAAATAATTCTAGAAAAATCAAAATGAGGTGATTACAAAGCCTATAGAACCCTTATTGAGTCTAGTTTCAAGGAAAAATATAGAATTTTGCTGAATGGAATCATAAAATTCCCATAATTTCAATCTTTGCATACTGTTCCAGAAATTTCACAGTTTTTCTGTGCTGACTTCAAAAATTCATATCGTTTTGTATATAGCTCTAATTGATTCATATGACCTATCAAATTAAAGCTTAGGATGTCTAATTTCATCCTGAAAAATTTCATAATTTTTTCTCATCATTTGATCATTCAAAATCACATGTCAAGCTCACTACCTCATAGGTGATTTCACCGAAAACATAATTATATTATCCAAAATTCACCATTTACTTTCTTAATATCCCAAAGATATAGAAATCATTAGGGGATAGATTTGGGCTCCTGCTAAATTGGGGCTTAGCAATCCACTTAATTTAGGCTTATTTCCAAGTCTCCAATCCCAAATTTCAGGGTATTACATACTACCCTCTCTACTGTTGCACTCCCTCAAAATAGATCTAGGGGGAAGTTCAGCCTCATTCCCCTTCACCTTGTCTCGTTCAGAACTCATAATATATATAACTGCAAAAAAAAAAATTATTAGCACAATTTATATCAAAATTATAAAATAATAGCAAAACAAAATAAAGCACTTAACTTCACTAACCTTAAGTGGAAAACTCTATAAAATGCTTCAGCAGAACCTCAGATCTCAACAAAAAACTCTAAGGTTAGTAAAGTTAAGTGCTTTATTTTTTTTGACTATTATTTTATATAATTTTGATATAAATTGTACTAATATTTTTTTACAGGTATATATATTATGACTTTTAAACGAGACACGGCACTACTACAAAAGGGACTTTCAATGACCGTTTTTATGCCCTTTTAACGACTTTTTTCAGGGGTACGTGTATGTGTGTGTCGTGGAAAATTTTGAAATAGATGGCCGTTTTCAAATAGTCGTAGAAATCAACATACAATGACTGTTTTTCAGTAACATTCGTTGTTTGTGTATACGTGAGACATATAACGACTGTTTTTTCAAAAACAGTCGTTGTAACCTTTTTCTTATAAAATATCATTTTCTTTTCTGCTCCTCAGCATTGAAAAATAGATATTTATATTTTGAATTTAGGAAACACTCAAATGAGAAATACCATGTCCCTTACAAAAAAACAACAGAATTGTGATTCAACAACATCACTATCATGAGGATTTTATAGTAAATAAGGCAGCCCTTGAATCAAATTGACTTAGTGGCAGTGTAAAACATATACATCCTCAAATGTAAAATACTTCATTATCCAAAGTCTTCTCTAACAAATTCTCAATACTCAATATAAACAAGAAACTAAGAAACTAACAGGAGGCAAAGTATTCGAGCACGGTAACATAATATACCACTGCACTATATAAGAAACCTCTACACATCATCCTCTATGTGTTGTAGAAGATATCCTGACAAAAGATCTCAAATCAAATTAATATCATCGATTGAGTAGATATCCTAATTACCAAAAATTTGTGTGCAAAATGGAGAATAAGTTAATATAAATCAATCAATTGAATGGAATAATTAACAATAATTCAATTACAAGAACAAAAATGAAATTCACTTGAGAATCAAGAAAGGATCACCTGTTCAAAAATTGGTAGTAAGGCCACTAAAAATGATGTTATATATATATATATATATATAGTATAACATAATAGCCGCACTCGGTTTTCCTTAATTGCCAAGGGCACTAAACATCAAAAGCAAATGGTAAAAAAGAATAAAGGAATATGTAAAGCAATTGTCAATTGAAGAACTTGAATTTAAACAACTTAATTTCGACTAGAACCATTTCATCGAGACACTTTTATCTTCGTTCCTCCCACTCATTATATAATATGTCTTCAGTGCACTGTAATTAAAATGAAAAACAAAAGACATTAAAACACTTGAGTAAAATAAAAAATCAATGATTTACAAACAAATTAACTTACATGTTAAAAATGGTTTTTATCTCTCTGTCTGGCTTGCGATCCAATGAATCAAACCAAAAGATGATGTTGTTGAAACGACAAGCAACACAAAGACTCCAATGATAACTATAATCACAACATATGTAGATTAAAATGAGGTTAGATAACATGGTACTTCTTAGCAAACTGAATATGTATAAATATATAAAATTAAGTTACTTGCCCTTCAACAAGTGGTGCTAGATAACAAGGCAGCTAAGTTGTCCCAATGTATAGCCTATATAGCTCATTCTATCTTCTAACCTAATATTATGCTTTGACATGTTGCCAGGACAAAAGAACCCATACAAAGTGTCGAGCTCTCTTTCAACACACATTTGTGGAAGCAGCTACCACAGAAATAAAATGAGAAATGACTTAGTAAATGTAGAAATCAACAACTCCTAAATATCAGTACATTAAATAAAGTTAAAAATTAAAAATAAACTCACATGATTGCAAATGTGACCCATCCTATGTTTATTTCCTGCAAAGATAGGAACTCTAATATATTTGCTATCAATTCCAAAATTATTTGAGATTGCACGACCTACAATCCCATAAGGCATTTGCAAGTCGACCTTGTTAATTTTGTTATGAATATTTTGCAGTTATGCCAATAAAGGAAATTTTTTCGCTTCTTCTTGTTCCTAGTAACACACAAAATAAAGCTTATAAGTACGATGTCAAGGATCAAGTAACAATAGTAAGGTGTTTCCTATCATTGGAGGGGTTGTCACCATCTGAACAAGATGTTGAGGCCACAGGATGAAAGATCTAGGTTTGGCAACCTCTTCATTGGGTAACAGGACATCTATACCTTCCTCCTCCTGTCGAACACTTGTGACATTGACCTTACATTGATTGTCTTGAATTTGATTATTATGGTGGGTGGTAGCATGCATATATACAACAGGATCAGCAACAACAAGCAGGTACGGGACATCTAAATAAAGACAACAAGGTTCTCTAGCCTCTAGTGAAGGACCAGGGTCACCATGTTTAACGTTAGCGGATTGTTACTGCCTTTGGTGCTAGGAAAGGCCGGGGATTCTTGGGTAAGAGAAATAAAAAAATTAAATAAACTAAATTAAGGAAAAACTCAATGTTATAGTAAATGAAATTATTTACAAACCTGAGATCTAGGAACCTCATTACATATCCTGACTTGAATGTGATACAAAACCATCGAATTCATCACACCATGTAGCTCACGCAACAACTCTTCTTTAAGTTCATCTTGAAGTAATTGACGCATTTCCACTACTAGCTCCGCTTGGACTTCCTCTCGAATCCTAGCCACAAACTCTCTACTCGGTTCACTTTGTCCATAAGATTGTAAAGCTCGTCCAAAGTATCTTGAGAGACTAACTCCCCTCGGCTCCCCTCTAATTTGACCAGGGTGATCTAGCTTCCCAAGCGCCGTTGCTAAGATGTCCATCCTCCCAGTTTGAGTAAAGGAACCTTGGTTACTATGCTCTTCAAGTTCATCTTACAACATACAATGGATAAATTAAAATTAATTACATTATATCTTCTAAGGAAAATGAAACACACTTAAATATACTTGTTATTAAATACTCACAATCCTTTGAGCGATGTCAGTAATAACTTGATTTATATATTTTTCTCCCTTTATCTTCCCTGCTTTCCATTTTTTGTGACGTGGGGGAGGAGGTAGCTCCTGCACGACAATGCTGGGATCTGATTTGGCTACTTCCTCCAATTTTTTCAATTAAGCCTATATCATCTTTTTCAGCTTTCGATAACCCCCATATAACATGTAATGTGGATAATTGCTTTTTGCTCACCTCTCTTTATTTGCTTGACTCAATTCCTATATAAATAGAGAGTGAACAAAACTAAGTTAGTGAGGTCAAATAAGTTCAAGTAAAATGTTGAACACTAAGATGAAGAAAATATATATACCAAAAATTTGGGATCCTGCAGCAATGCCGTAAACAATCTTCAATCATTTGGAGAAAGAAACAGATACTCTTTACAAGGATCCACGTTGCTCTTTAACCCTCAAACATACTTGGTTGTAAGCATCGACTTGAAATTTTTCCATCGCTCACGAACTTCTCCCATCTAATACTTATATATTTGCCTCATATTGGGGACATCATAGGTTTGCTACAAAGAAAAATACATAATAGTTACATATGAACAAGAAATAAAAGTAGAGATGAAAATACAACTTCATATACCAAAAGTTACTCCCAAATCATAGCCTTCCTGTTTTTTGAAACTTCCTTCCAATTAGAAAATAGAATGCCAAATTTTCTCCAAGCCAAATAGCCGATGTAACTAATAAATGTGTCTCCCTCTTCGCCGATTGGATTCAAATCAGTATCAAATTCCATGTGCACTATCTATTTTTCTTCCTCATGGCGTTTGACTAATGATCGCAGCTTCGTGCTTCCACTAACCCTTTTCTTAATAGGTGATCCACTTGAGTTGCCCAAATCTAAACTTGACATGTTCCTGCTAAGAAATAAAGGTGAGATATGATAAGTAAAGTTCATATAAATGAATACTTTAAACAATTCAAAATCTTACTTTATGTGTTTTCCCAAATTCCTTCACAATGATAAATTCTAGCTACATATTTATCATCATCTACCAATTCTACTTCAGTTGGTATAGGTGGATTTGTAGTGAAAGACGATGTGTTATCAAGATTCAAACTTGGATCACCATCCTTCTGTTTTTTACTTTGGAGTATAATAGACAATTTTTCATTTGTTGGATCAATGACATAAAACACTTATTTTGCTTGGCTTGCTAGAATAAATGGCTCATCTTTACAACCAACTCTTTCAAGATCAATTGAGGTAAATCCAAATTGATCCATTTCAACAGCATTATTGTTAACCCACTTGTATTTAAATATGTGAACTATTAACTTAGTGTAGCTTGTCTCCCATATGTCTTCAATAACTCCATAATAGACCATGGATGCCAATATGGGGTTCTTGTCTATCGAACTAGAAAAGTGTATTGCTTCAACTACCACCATCACCCTACTATTTTGTACATTACTTCTATTATCTTGGGCTTTTGTGTAGAAAGAATGCTCATTTATATTGAAACCACTCAAGTTATGACCTCAAAAGAAGGCCCCCAATCTAACCATTTGATTGTCTCAGATACACTGGTCTCGTGTGATACCTTTTCCTTGAACCACTTTATGAAAGTCTTGTTTTTCTCATTAGCTATATGCATGTCATTTTTTCTTGGATATATCTCCTTTAAACACTTTCTGTGTTTGTCTAAGTACTCCTAAACTTCTTCTATATTGTTCAAGATATACAAATATGCTTGCAACACCTCTTCACGACTCATACTCTTCACTTTGAGCCCTCATATTCCCTTACTTGTATCCTTTTCATGATGAGATTAGGCCTTGGACCTAGATAGATATGCTTTGTAAAAGTCTATAACCTCTTCAATGACATATCTTTCTATAATTGAGGCTTCAGGTCGATAAGGATTTTTAGAATACCCCTTTAAGTTCTTCATGTATT
Organism: Inga laurina; assembly: GCA_963855925.1. Taxonomy (NCBI): domain Eukaryota; kingdom Viridiplantae; phylum Streptophyta; class Magnoliopsida; order Fabales; family Fabaceae; genus Inga; species Inga laurina. The sequence goes on along the minus strand of OY979701.1, from coordinate 49,440,032 downwards.
GCTTAAAAGGGTACATCTACCTTAGTAAACTGGGCTACATAATCTTATCTCCCTTGCCAAATGAACTATTAAATGCACCATTATATCGAAGAATGTGGGAGGAAAATGCATCTCTAGTTAGGATAGAATAGTATAACCCTTATTTTCCAATGCATCTAACTTTCCACTGTCAACAACTTTGCTACAAATAACATTAAAGAAACTGCACAACCTTGTTATCGTGCTTCGTACATCATCTTTCATAATGCCTCTAATAGTTACTGGTAATAATTGTTGCATTAAGACATGGCGAACATAGGACTTCATTCCTACTAATTTGAAATCTTCCATTGACACAAGCTTGCTTACATTAGAAGAATACCCTTGTGGCCCCTTAATACCATACAAACACTCACACAAACTTCTTCTTTTGGCTTTTGACAATGTATGCATTGCTAGTTCCTTATATGCTTTCTTACCATCATCTCTTAGTTATGGATAAATTATTGCCTATTCAACCAAGTCTAGCCTCGCACTAATTCCATCTTTAGTTTTCCCTGGTATATACAAAAGCGTACCAACAAGGCTATCACATACATTTTTCTCCACACGCATCACATCAATACTGTGTCTCACATCAAGACTACGCCAATATAAAAGATCAAAGAAAATTGACCTCTTCTTCTATATATTCTTCCCACCCGTAGTCCTTTGATGCTTACTGTAACCCCCTCACTGTAATTACATCCGGATTATGAAATTTAGGTGAAATAGAGACCAATAAAATGAAATCAACAATTTATAATCCCCCATCACATGATGGGGTATTTCCAAAAATCAGTTCAAAACATAATTGCTCGTGGTCTTATGTTCACGTGCGGATATAACTACATGAGAAATCAAATCACATAATAAATATCAGAGTGCAGAAACTAATATCCCGGCAAACCCTGGGTTACTTACATACATATAATAGGTTTAAAGTTCCCAAAATGGGGATTACATATCCAAAATCATCATTTTCATGACATATACAAATGGTAATTCCCAAATCCCAACTACATAACCAACATCCAAAATACAAAATGTCCCTAAAGCCCTAACCACTCCTGGTTAGACGCTTTCCTTTCGAGCCACTTGCCCTGTCTAAAAAAGTTAGTCATTTGAAAAGAGTGAGATTATAAAGAATCCCAGTAGTAACAGATCACTCATACAATATATAAACACAAAGCATGTATGTTAATCATGAGCAGCAACAACACTATGAGTCATGGCTTGGCCACGACCGACAGCACCCACGGCTGTATCACAATGCACTATGCCCGCTTTCACGGTAATCATAATGACAGCTTTCGCTGCAATCTCAACGCCAGCTTTAGCTGTGAACACTAAGCCCGCTCTCACGGTAATCTCCATGCAGCAGCACCATAATGCACAAGGTATCACAAAGCACAACGTATCACAAGGCCCATAGTTCCATAATGCATAAAGCCCCATAAGGCATAAAGCAGCAGCAGCAGCACACAATGCATGATAGGCAAACATATAATACATTTACACAAAGTATAAGAGAGAAGTCACTACCTGTATCTTTCCTGACAATCTTTGGCACAGTGGGCTCAAGTGTCTGACAAATGTCAAATCCTATAACCAAAGTAGGGACAACCGATCAATCTCTTTTCCAAGTTCTTAATTTCATAACACTTTAAGTTGGTTATCATTTAGGACTCTTTAGGCGACTATTAGAGGCCTAAACATATGCCTAAAGGGTTGGAAGAAACTACCCTGGAGACCCCTTTTCGGAAGGCAAAACACAGATTTTATACTGGATTACTCGAGTGATGAACGACTCGTGCTCGAGTGAGGACGATTCTCACTCGCAAGTGCTTGACAGTGAGCAACTATAACGACCAGAAAGTGCTCATATCACTCGAGTATGAAACTTTGCGCTCGAGTGATGACTCTAAATATGCTCGAGTCCCCGAGTGCAACACAACGAGTGACAACCCGTGTAACCCCCTGCCTTAATTAGCGTAATTATAATTCGATATTACGTAATTAAATTGGTTTAGAGACCGTCGAATAGTTCAAAGCTCATTTAAAACTCCCTTTATAGTAGGGACTTAACAAAATTTTCAAAAACTTCTTTTTCCCATCCTGGTCTCAATTTTCAATTATCGAATATAACCACATGTGCAGTTAATATACATTCAATCATATCAGAGTGTATAACCAAATCCCCGGCAACTCCCGGGTTCTATACATATAACCTGAGGTTCATAAGTATCCACTAGGGGATTACACAACCAAAACTAAAGGTAATATTCCTAATTTGAAATATACAGTAATCCCGAGTTCAAAATAGATAACCAACATCTCAAAAATCCCTAGTATCACTAAAGATCCTAAGTGCTTCGGGTTGGCTGCTTCTCCTTTGAGCCACATGCCCTGTCTGAAATATTAGTCATAGGAAAGAATGAGATTCGAGCGAATCCCAGTAGTAACAAACCACTCACACAATGCATAACACCAAGCATGTATATAAATCACAACCAGCAATAGCATCAACAATCTCAAAGATACATGGTTTTCACCACAAACAACAGCACTCACGGCTGTAAGCACAATACGACAGCTCTAGCTGTAATAATAATCACGACAGCTTACGCTGTATTCACAATAACGACAGCTTACGCTGTAATCACAATAACGACAGCTTACGCTGTAAACGACAGCTATCACCAGCTGTAATCGCAGCAGCATCAAAGATTCATCACAAAACAGTGATAACACACACATACAGAGCATTATACATAGTATAAGAGAGAGAGTCACTACCTGATCCTTTCCCGACGTTTCTGGGCACTGCGGGCACACGAGGACGACAAATATCAAATCCTGTAAACCAAATTAGGGAAAACCCGTCAATCTCTTTTCCAAGTTCTTTTCTCTATAATACTTTAAGTTGGTTATCATTTGAACTCTTTAGGTGACTATTTTAGGCCTAAACATATGCCTAAAGGGTTGGGAAAGGCTATACCAAAAACCACCTTTAAAAGTGCTAAACACAGATTTTTGGGGGTGGGCCGCGGCCCAAAACTACCCAGAAACATTTGGGCTGCGGCCCACCATCCTTGGGCCGTGGCCCAAGGCTGTCCAGGGCTGTCCAGAGATGCACAAAAACATTTGGGCTACGGCCCACCATCCTTGGGCCGCGGCCCAGGAAAATCCAGTTTCTGGCTGAACTTCCAAAATTCATAACTAATTCAGAAAAAATAGAAATGGGGTGATTCCAAAGCCAAATGAAAGCTATTTAAGTCCTCTTTCAAGGAAAAATACTCTCCATAACTAGAAATTACCACAAAAATCCAGATTTACCAAAAACCTAACATTGTACCAAAACAGGGTCCAGCTTTGATGCCAAACTTTGGACAGTTCAAACTCCCAGCTCAAAAAGCGAAATGACACAAAATTTATGCCCATTTTGAAGCATGAGATGTGAAATTTAAGACTGGAAAGTTTCATAATTTTTCAACATCATTTGCCCAGTTAAAACGTCCACACCATCTGACTCCCCAGAATAGACTTACATTGGACAGATTTTTCAGATTTTGCCAATTGGTTTCCAATGGTCCCTAATTTCAAATCACATACTATTTTCACACAATTTGGCTCAAGGAATACATTGGAGTCATCAAAATGACCATATTCATTATCCATGAGCATGTTCTACCACAATCACCATATTCTCACTCTAGTTCATAAAACCACTCAGAACTTCATTCTAACAAATTTCCCTTATTCAACTTCGAATCAAATTCTAATCACTCCGAAGTGTCACAACTGACCAAATGAACAGTGACACTCTAATCAAAACCTACCCTTCACTTAACATCATAATTAGGTTAAATTTCCAGAATTCTCATTGATTAAGCAAACATCATAACATATATACCAAAATTCATCATAAACCTACCTCTTAAACTTGCTGAAATCAACACCTTGATTCCACCAACTTTCAGATTTGTTCAACAATCAAACACCACTTTTCACAAATCTGAAAACATAGCAAGGGAGCTCTTAACCATTTGAACAAAATCAATGAAGGTGAAGTGAGCATTTAGAGTTAAATACTCACCTAAAATTCAAACCCTTTCTTTCTCTTTCTTGCTCAATCTTCAGCGAAAATGGAGAGAATGGAGAGAGATGAGAGAGAAATGAGATATTGAAGATGATGATTCATTGTTTAATTGCTCACACATACATAGCCAACTTGAGAGGGAGAGAGAGATAGAGTTTGAAAATTTTGACTTCATCTATGGTCCCTAATTTGACACTTGGCACCATCTCATCTTTCCTCCTATGATTTCACAAACTCTCCAACACACTTGATTCCTTCTCTTAACATTTAATCCTAGCCATCGATCATAATTACCAAGGAGTTTCCTCTCCAGTAGCTTACCAGTCGATCGGTAAATTTACCATTTTACCCCTGATTAGCACAATGCACGATATATACTTCAAAAGTGCTCAATTAATATTAATTACATTACTTTGAAGTTGCTAATCCTTGATCACAATCCAGGATATTACAACCCGAGAGCACATGTAACCATCAGAGGAACAAGCTCACTCAGTATACCCTCTAGTGCTCGGGTGAGACGGCCGTGCTTGCGAGTGTTAGAGCACACTCTTGAACAATGGCCAGCGAGTGACAACCCGAGAGCAACCCTAACTCTGGATTCACACCATCACTCGAGCAAGCCCTTACTCACTTGAGTGATCATCAACCTCACTCGCGGATACAGAAGTGCACTCGAGCCTCATTCATAGAACCCAAGCAAAACTCGAAGCAGAAAAGGGAAAATACACACAGCACTCAAGCATGATCTTCCTCTGCTCGAGTGTTGTGCATCAGAGACCAAAAACGCAGAAAACAATAGAAAATACCAGATGGTTAAATTCATACCCAATGATTCCCAAACTTTATCAAAAGCTCATACACACTTAGCACTAACTAGGGAACACATTGGTAACCTCTCAAACTCCCCCAAAACCTTTTTTACCACAATCATGCACTTAGGTCTCTATGACACAACCAATGTCCAAATTTCATTCAATTCATTTCCCATATTCCAAACTAAATCCATTACTCAAATATCTTCACAATGAACCAATCCCAACATTAATCACAATGAAATCCATACTTTCAACATTTACACAAACTCAAGGCAAAATTTCCAGATTTTCCCAAACTTATCCAAAAAACACAAACAATATATCAAAATGCACTAAATGCCCACCTCTTCACTTTGCCAAACCTAGAATCTTGATTCTCCCACTTTCAATTTCGAATCAACACTCAAATCACCACCTTTCAAGATTCTAAAATCACCAAGTTGAAGCTCTCAATGAGATGCACAACATTAGAGAAGAGGATTTAAGCATAGGAGGATCATTACTCACCAAGATTCAAGCTTTTCATTTTCTCTTTCTTGCTTGTGACCAGCGAAAATGGAAGAAGAAGAGAGAGGGAACATGAGAAATGAAGCAAATGATGAGGATGATGTGATTTTTCTCTCCCCTTACCTATACCAACCGAATAGGAGAGAGAGAATGAGGGAAAAAAAGTGGATTTGTCCTCTTGTGACTTCATCCAATAACTCATACAATGCCACTTGTCACCATCCCACACTTTCACTAAGAGCTCACATAAACACAAAACATAGGATTCCAACCCATAGCCAAAAGATCTCAACCCTTGATCTCTAAGCAGCAATAAATATTCATAACAAATTCATATCATATTTCACCAAAAGTGTTTAATTACATTAATTATAATGAATCTCAAAGTCATTAGCCCTAATCACAAATCGGGATATTACACTTACCAAAAGTGACATTGATTCTTTCCACCCGACTATAAAGCTCATCTCTAGTTAATGCCTTTAGAGTAATTCCATTCTCCGGCAAACCGTTGAAAGTTTTTTTTAGCCTACGGTACATGTGGAACTGAGGAAGAAATCGCCTATAACCAAGGTAGACCATTTTTCTGCCATGCTTAAGTTGATAAAAGTGTGTGCTTGCTACACATATTGGGCATGCTTTATGGCCCTTCACACTGTACCCTGACAAGTTTCCTTATGCAGGGAAATCATTAATAGTGGTGAAAATCATTACACGTAGCTTAAACGACTTTTGCTTATATGCATCAAACACATCGATGTCATCCTCTTTCAACTTCTTTAAGTCCTTTATCAAAGCTGCCAAGTAGACATCGATATCGTTCCCTGGCTATTTTGGTCCCAAAATCATCATATACTTGCGTTTCATACACAACCAGGGAGGTATGTTGTAAATCACCAGCAAGATTGGCCATACACTGTGTATGCTAAGAGTACCATCAGGATTGATTCCCTCTATGTAAAGCCCAAGTCAAAGGTTTCTTGGCTTGTTGCCAAATCCCAGAAACATTTATTGGCTTGTGAAGAGTTAGCAGGGTGTTGAAGGTATTCTCCATCATATATTCTCTCATCATAATGCCATCTCAACTTCTTCACTTCTTTCGCATTGGCAAACATTTGTTTAAACCACGGTATGATTGGAAGATACCATAAAACCTTTAAAGGTTACTTTTTACTTGCCTCATCACCACATGAACCACCTTTCTTTACTTTGTATATGGAAGTTTTACATTTTAGACACTCACTTAGTCCTTCATACTCTTTTCTGTACAATACACAGTCATTAAGACAAGCACGTATCTTTTTATACTCCATACCCATTGTAGACAAGATTTTCTTGGCCTCATACATACGATTTAGAAGTACATTATCTTTAGGAAACATATCACACAACAATTCAAGTAACAATGTGAAACTACTATCGGTCCACCCACAAGTTGCCTTTAAATTAACCAAGTGCAAAATACCTAACAAGCGTGTATATTTAGTACACCTATGGTACAAAGGTGTCTCTGCATCACTCCGCACACTATCATATATAGGTGATTGAGAAAAACATTCAACCTCAAGATTATGAATCATTTTCTCCATTCTTTCGTCATCTCTAACATCAACTACTTCCTTCTTGTGGGACACATGAGCAGATACTTCCTCACCATGTCATATTCACCTTGTGTACCGAAGATTTATTTCATTATAAAGTAAGTGATCTCTTATATCATCAATATCCCATTTACTCCCATTTAAATAGTCGACACATGGACACAAATACTTTCTATTTTTACTAGGCACATTCATTATAGCAAATTCAATAAACTTTTCTGATCCATTCTCATATTCTTCGCTGGTCTCAATGCATTTATCCAACTGTGATCCATTTTATTAACACCTAATCCATTTTCAATAGCACTCAACTTTACCATCATGCTAATTACAAAATGGGCAAAATTTAAACACAAAAATTGCAAAGTTCTATTCAGCAGCATATATATATTTGTATGTTTTTGCAAAATTTCAAATTATCAATATGACAGACTAGCTAGTAGCAAGAAACTTCAATGCAATCAATTAGAGTTACTAATCTACAATATTGAAAAAAAATCAATACGAGGCAAGAATGTGCACACAAATCATATGGATCATGAAGAATAATTATATGAAATATAAAATATTAGGAAATGTCAAACATATTTACATTGGTCAGTTTATCATTTAAACAAGGGGAAAAAAAGTAGGCAGTGCACTTTCTAATTCAAAAAGATGAAGGTCCCATAAATGAAATTATTTAATTCAAAAATATGAAGGTCCCAGAAATAAAATTTAATGACGTGGGGTAACTAATTAAATTTGTAGTACTTCTAATTCACAATAATGTACCTTTTTTGTTGTAATGAATGAGCTAGAAGTACAATTATTCACAAAACTCAGCTCTCTCTACATTTTGTAAAGGTTATGACGAACATATGATTATATTTTTTTTTCATAACTTCAATTATTGCTAAATAATTCCAATGAAAGTATTAATAAAAATAATTTGCACAAACTAAATATCATTTCACAATACAATTCCTTCAGAACAAACACCTAAAAATAAATTTTTCATCTTTAGGCAACCTATTGAACAAATAATTAAACTAAGTTACTTTGTTTAAGTAAGTAAATTTCTTTATGGGGTGATGGGGCAATTAAAATATTTTACAGGGACAACTAAAATTTTGGGGGTAATCATGCATGGTATTACGCTAGGCTTGTGGGGGCAATTGGCCTATAAGCTTGATAGAATAAATGTTGGACTTACTTAAAAATCCCAAACACCTTTGATTACCAAAGTAAGAGTTTTAGAAAGTCCTAATCAACATTGTAGACTTGCAATTGCATGACACTAAATGTGGAAGCTTTCAATACAAATTGTTACTGATAGTAGTATTTAAGAAAAAAGTAGCACACATTTTCTTACAAATAATTAACTTAATCAACTTTTTCAATACATGCAAATTAGTTATCTAGTTACTAAGTACATGACATGAGGGAGTACCATATATTTCCCATTAGTCTCACATAATGTTTATATCTATATGTAAGTTAAATTTATGTTTTATTTTTATAAGTACATGGTACAAAATAATTTTTTAGGGGAAAATTATTTGAATAAGCCTCTATTGCAAAATTTATTGTCCGAAGGTGCTTGTAAATATATGTTTTTGGGTAAATGTCTTTCTTTCTTTCTTTTATGCCCCTGTAGAATTAATTTCAATCGACTAGTTTGGTTTAAACTTGTAAATAAGGAGCAATGGCTAAATCACCATTTTAATACTTCAAACATGTATTGTGCATTTAAGCTAACTATTAAGTATGGCAAGTATCTAATAGCAATTACAAATCAATTTTTTCACCTTCAATTTCAAACTCAAAAGTCTTAAAACACAGTTTCAACACCTACACCAAGGATTCAGCACTTGCAAATATAAGTCCAAATCATAAGTTATTCAGCACTTAAAACTCAATTTTTCCAGCTTCAATTTCAAACTCACAAGTCCAAATTAGTTTAAAGCTTCCCACTTTTTGATTTCAAACAATAAGTGAAGGCCCACACATGTGAAAGTTTAAATGATCAATGCCAATCTCGCAACTTACCAGTTAAGAGTGACAAAAATCAACAAACAGGGATGAAAAAAAAATCAAACAATCAACATAGCTTGTTGAGATGGAGAAGAGGGAAAACAGGGATTGCAAGCTCAAAGGATGAAATGAAGCTATAGAACACACACTTAAAGTTGAATAATGCAGCTTCAAGCAAGAAAAAAATCAGGATTGCAAGCTTAGAGGATGAAATGAAGCACCTAATCAAATGAAATATAAGTTTTCTACCTTACCTAGCTTGTCGAGATAAAGAAGAGGGAAAACAGGGAGGATCAACCCAACAGCTACAGAACCCACAACAATAATAAAGGATTGAGAAGAGGAGGGAGAACGAAGACAACAGAGACAGAACCCACTTCTGGTTTCAACGGAGAAGAGGAGGGAGAACCAACAATGGAGAAATGGAGAAATCCAGGTGTTCCAATGGAGAAAAATGCAGCCTCTGAGTGCACAAAACTAGCTTTACTCTTCTGATCTACGCTGCTCTGATAGGCTCTGCTCACAACTTTGACTTGAGCTTATTTACGCAAAACCAGTCATTGAAAATCGAGGTTTCAATGACTAGTTTTCTAAAACCATTCATTAAACCTCTAGGTTTCAATGATTGGTTCTAAAACTAGTCGTTCTAGCAATTTTCAATGACTGGTTTCAAAACCATTAGTTGTATCCAACGGCTTTCAACGACTTGTATCTAGTTTTTTTTATGTATGCCATGGCCAAGCTTATTAGATTGCTATAAGAGGAAGTAGATACAATGACTGGTTTCAAAACCAGTCATTGTATCCAACAGCTTTCAACTACTGGTTTTCAAACTAGTCGTTGTGTCTAAATTTTTTTTAATGCATGCCATGGCGAAGCTCATCAAATTATTGGGTGAGGAAGTAGTTTCAACGAATGTTTCTTACACCAGTCGTTGAAACTCCTCTTTCAATAACTGGTTTTGTGAATCAGTCGTTGAAACTCAACACATATTTACCGCTATGCCACTACTTCATCTTTTACTATTGTTTTTTAAGAACGGTTGTTAATTTGTGTCATTGAATCAACTGTTTGCAATAGTAAGGGGACGGGGAAGGAGACTGAACTTCCCCTAGACCTATTTTATGGGGGAGCAATAGTAGAGAGGGTAGTTAGAAAGGCGGCGACGAAGGGAGCGAGGGGGTAGGCAGTCCCCATGCCATCATAGGGGTCGATCATATCATAATAGCCATAAGAGGTAGCCCTACCACAGTAGGCCCTCCAGGAGACAGCAGATAGCCCCATTAGAGGCGACCACTCCAAAGCTACATGTTCAGCTCGAGGGGGAGATCAATTTCATCGATCTGGATGAGAACGAGGAATTTGACATCCCAATTCCTATAATTGAGATAGAGCAGTTCCTATATGAGGAGGAAACGAGGGACCAGAACAACCCACGGTGGTCGTCTTCCCAGTCGATAGGGTTTGAGGTGAAGGTTCAAGGTAAATTTAATTATTTTAATAAATTTAATATTGAAATTACAGAGGTTAAATGTTTTTTAAAATTTAATTAACGTATCTGGTAAACTGTGTAGATGCGTAGGGGAATATTTCAGCAAGGAGGCTGGACATAGCCGGACTCAATAGCATGGACCGAAGCCTATGGTGTTAGTTCTGTGGAATAAGGCCACGGTCTAGCCGATTGAGAATGGAGGTTACCTCTTCAAATGCTTCCTGAACAAGTTGGGCTCGAATTGGATGCTGTAACACCCTTATCTTATTTCGCCATTTATTGCACATCATTTGATTATCCAAAACCATCACACAACTAGACTACCATACAGGAGAAATATATTTACAGCAAATTTTACATTCCTGAGACTCTTGTTAAACCAAGGCTTAGTAGGCCACTTGATTCAAACTTATTCTCAAGCCTCTACTTTCAAAGTTTGGGATATTACAGATTCAGTTCCCTATCCACTTTAAGATGTAGAAGAATGTTCCCAAGGCACCGAAGGATATAGAGTAAGACGAGGCCGTGAATGTAATTAATATTATTTAATTATATTATATATTTTGTAATTAAATGTAATTAGTTAATATTTATTAATTGCATCATTTGTAAGTAAATGTATTTAATTATTTTTTATTCAATTATGTTATAGCTTAGGTTTGTCGTTTGGGACAACCGGAAGAGGTACACGTTGATGAAAATCAGAGATTGCTGGAGGAACAGGAGGAATAATCTCTTCCACAGTATGAATAAGGATGGGATGATACCACTGTAGCAGTTTGTTAGAACTGGCCGATATCCAAGAAGGGGGTGAATTGGGTGTAAGATAAAAACTTAATAATGTTAATAATCTTTTCACATATTATGAAATTGATAAGTATGGAAGCATGAGACCATAAGTATGTATCTAAAACATATATGCTGGAAATATAAGAGCTTAGGGAAGAGAAGATGCAAACTGTGATTTATCCTGGTTCGGCCCAATCTACGATGACCTACGTCCAGTCCCTATGCTCCCCCTGAGATTTTCAATTCACTATCTTCCTCAAGTTTATCGGGGTACTTGAGAACCACTACAATCTCACAAATTTAATTAGGGCACTTGTGAAGCCTTTACAATTCTCATACTGAGTTACTCCCCCTTACACATGTTATAACCGAGGTTCTCCCCCTTACACATCATAAGGATACAACTTTGATGATGAAAGATTACAATCAATCTTCTCTCTTAGAAGTGAATAAGATGAACACTGAAGTACAATACAAATAATCACTCTCTCAAATATACACGATATAGAAAATAGATAAGAATAGAGAGTAGTTAGGTTGGAGTAAATGATTCATGATCTTTTCATATTTCTCGTTGTTGTTCTCTGGTTGAATCTCTTGTATTTATAGTTGAGTAGGATATGACCATTGTGAGTATTTCCACTTATCCGTTGAGTCCCGTTGCTTCGTTTAGCCGTTCTTCATATTTGAAAAACTAGCCGTTACATTCGGTGGACGCTTCGCTTCCATAAAGTATCTTTCGTTCCCTTAGCATGATTTCTTCATTATTTTCCTGGAATAATGCTTAGAATACTAATACAATGAAGTTTTAACCATAAAGATAATAAATCAATAAGCAATAGATGATTTTCATGCTTTCTGGTCTACATCACTCGAGTGGTCACTCGAGTGATCAAGGGCCATCACTTGAGTAATCACTCGAGTGATTACTTCTGAAAACTGGTAAAGACTTCAAACTTCTTTTCATATCATATCATATCTTCATTGTATTCTTGGAGACACACGTTAAACACTAATATAATGAAGTGTTAGAGTGATTGGAGCCAAGAAGAGTGAGTTACATAAACATTCCCATGATTTTTAAAAGCTTCAATATGTTGTTTTATTTTCCTGGGAAGCATTACTCGAGTGGTCACTCAAGTAAGCATGGGTCATTACTTGAGTGATCCCTCAAGTAATCACCTTCAAAATCTGGCCAAAAGCATTTCCAACTTCATTACTCTAGTGATCCCTCGAGTAATATTTTAAATAACTTTGCAGATTACTCGAGTGATCTCTTCAAATAATATTTTCATTTTAATTTTAAACATGGCAAATAATATATCATCAGAAAGAACTCATCATCTACATTCCAATGCAACAAGAATCAGCTTCAAACTCATTGTATATAGAAAGTTATGATCCAAAGAGTATCTATTATTCTTAGACAATCTCTAAAATCACGAGCAGAAAATTCCAGAAGGCATAATTCTTAGTATATAGCTTCAAATATGACATACTACCTATCATGGAAAGCTCTTTAAGTCTACTTTCATATGGAACTAGTTTCGTCGTAATCTGATGTGTAGTTTGGGAGTTATGTCCAAAATACCGAAGCTGCCTTGTACAGTGATGGTGATTTTGGTGTCCACTTTTGAAGCTGATATCTCTCTCATCTGAACTCCTTTGAAAGTGATATTTGGTCAAAATGACGCATTGGGAGTCTAGTTTCATATGAAACTAGTTTTAACTCATTCCGACATGTGGTTAGAGAGATATAATAAAAATACCAAACCTCTATCCTGCCACACGAAAACAGAGCACATTAGAATTCTCATTACTCTAGTGGTCACTAGAGTAATTCTAGGTCATTACTCGAGTAAGCCCTCAAGTAATCACCTCCAAAATGAGGCAGTGGAATATTACTAGAGGGATTACTAGAGTAATCACCTCTGGAGGTAGCATAATTTTCGTATAAGTCATTTTAGCTTCGTATTGCCCATTCCAACCTCCATTTAACCATAAAAACCTCTGGTATCACTTATAATAGCTTGGATTTTGATATTCTCATATGATCTTGCAAGTTCTTCTTTCTTCAATCTTCTTCTTTCTTTTCTTGACTAATGTACAAGATATCTTCTTGTTTTTCCTCTTGATGATCATTCTTGATAACCCAACTACATATCTTCTTGAATATCTTCAATCTTCTTCTTTCTTTCTTCTTTTTTCAATCTCTTTCTTCTTGTTTTTCTTCTTGATGATCATTCTCATTTACGAGGCATTATAAACAAAATAACATCAACCCACCGTCGGGTTTGTGACTAATCTACAAGATATACAACATTAAATATAGTAGTTAGTCAATGTAGAAAATAAGTATATTATACAAACTTTTTGCTCTTAATACTTGACATCATCAAAACTATTCATATCTAACACAGTTGATCAAGAACATCTTGGATGGCATCCCACCAAACGACTGGGTGAGTTTTGTCTAGTATAGGAGCAGCGCAAAGAGACAAGTAATTTATTTATAATTATAATTTTAATATAAGTTTCATAATGTTTATGTTTTTAATAATTATAATTGTTTTATATTTTTTAAGTAGTTTTAATATTATTTATTTTATGTTGGTTCTTTATCAGAGGAATACCAGGTACCGAGGGCAACAGATGATCCACCACACAGTAGGTCGAAGACATTTGCTATCACTTACAATAAGCTAGTAATTTATTTATAATTATAATTTTAATATAATTTTCATAATGTTTATTTTTTTAATAATTATAATTGTTCATCATACTAATTTATTGTTTAAATTGTTTTAGGAGAGAAAGGCTCTGCAAGAGAACCACCAAACAGATTACGAGGAGTTATTCACTATTACCCATAAACATCGTGACGGGACTCCGATCTCTCAGCAGGCAGAGGAGGCCGTTGTAAGTTAATTTATTATGTTATAATAATAATTTATTGCTATATTGTCTAAAAAACTACTTTATTTTGAATAATAATAATAATAATACTTTATTGTTTTATAAAATGGCAGGAGCAGATGTAGCAATCGCAGGCTAAGCTGCACATGACCCAGACCCAGGAGTCACAACGGTCAATAGACCCTACAGCGCCATTGAAAGTGGAACTAGGTCTAGTTAAGCACCCTGGACACGTGAGGGGTATGGGGATAAGCGCCAGACCTAGTATGGTCTACAGCAGGAGCGGCGTCACTGAGGCTGGTAGCTCTCGAGCATGGACGTCAGGGTCAGACGTCTAAGGGATGACTTTATTGACGGGCCTCGTTCAGAGGTTGCCAGGACACATGCTGTGATGGCCCATCAGATGCAGCAGCTGGCCGATTTCTACTACGCTCCGCATACGCAGTGGCAGAATATTACAAACTACTTGCTGGAGTGATCGTGGGTCACCTATTCCCTGACGAGGAGCATCTACAAGTCCCCTTATCCTAAGTTTGTCCTCCAGCCGACTCTTACAATTGATGATGTTAGTGTGGTTCACTCTGCTCAACGCCATGCACCCACCCTCTTAAGGGAGGGCCTGATGATCAGCGTCGTGATCCCCACCACCTGAGGGAGGACCTGATCATTAATGTTGTGATTCTGCCCCTTGGATAGTTAGTTTATGTTTTTTGTTAGCTTTAGGACAATTATATTTTTCTTTTTAACATCTGTACAAAAATTTGGATATTTATATTTTCATTAATGTTAGATTCGTCTTTCATTTACAACTCACAAAAATATTTGAAAAAAATAAATAAAAATATTATTTGTAGCGGTTGTAATGTCAACACCCGTTTCTATTTTGATATGCCCAGGGCAATAATGAACAAGTTCCATAGGCAGACAAAAAAGTACAGTTATACTGATAATAAGTATTTGTTTACAGACAGTCATTAACAGAGAAGAAATCGATAATAATGACAAATATGTACAGAATGTTCCAAAACTATTTCACATACAGACTATATACAACTACTGTGTTTATCTTGGGAAACGTGCCTATTAGTTTCCCTTCTCTACATCCTTGGCTTTCGAGCCACTGGCACCCGTTGAGACATTTGGATTAGAAAAAGGGGTGAGATTCCAAGGAATCTCAGTAGAAACATACGATCAACACATAAAATGCGAAAATTAAATATGCAATGCACTGTATCAAGTAAAATGAAAACTCATATCATCCGTGTGTGTACATAAAATTCAGGGCCAACTAACCCGTTGAAACCCCTACATGTACCTCAGCTGAGTCCTTGACTACAGCTAGGTAAGACTAGTGTACCTCAGCTAGGTCCTAGACCACATCTAGGTAATGTGCCTTCAGCACGTATTCAAGTCTCAAAATACAGTAACACGCATCATACAAATAATCACATAGTATATGAGAGATAGTAGTTCCTACCTTAACCTCTTTCCTGTCTTAAAGGGTCCGCCTCGTAAAATGTGTCAACTATAAGCGTTTAACTCGGTCATAAAACATCAAATGTACAAGAAATAGGTCATAACCTATCCAAGTATCATTTTAGACACGTCCATAGTGTTTCTTATGGTTATATTAGCCTATGGTGAAAATTTACCAAAATGCCCCCAGGACCCCGGCCCGGCCCGGCCCCGCCATACCCGGCCCGATGGCACGTTTTCCCAAAATTTTGACTAGGGCTATCCTGACGTATTTTCATCCAAGGAATCCATTTCCGAATTCAAAATTACCAAATTCAATGTCAAATTATGAAATTGCCCTTGGCAGCCCTACTTTTAGGGTTTTAGGGGCGTTTCCGTAATTATGCTTTCTCAGCCTTTTCTGAAAAAGTGCCCAACTGTAACCCCACCTAATTTTCCCTCCTGAACCAAATGGAACCATCAAATAATTGAAAATCCAACTCTAAGGCCCTCAAACATCCCTGGCTGAAATAATGGTGTTCTCCGGGAAAAATCGGGGTTTTACAATTTCGGCTCCGTAAACGCGTTTCTTTCTACTCCTAACCACTTTATTAACCATCTAATGGAGCTATAACAAGCATTTAATGCCAATTTGGATAGCATAACACCTAGGCATACATATTTCCAAAATTTAAAATCAATGGCAATCTGACGAAATTTCACCGATTAAATTGCCCACAGCAGCCAGAATAGTTAATATACGAAGGTTTGGAAGTTACCTCAAGCTCCCACAAGTTTTTCCCAACTATGGCTGAAACCCTAGGTCCTTGAACACCCAAATTTGAGCTCTAAAAACCTTGAAGAACATAGAAGAATAGTTTAGGAGCAGAGTTATACGCATTAGAAGCCAAATCGTCGAAGAAATCGGCTTACCTTGCGAGATTTCTTCTTCTTCTCTCTCTCTCTCTCCAAACCTCAACCTCTCTCTCTCTCTCTCTCTCTCTCTCTCTCTCTCTCTATTTCAAATATGTTCTGGCGTGAAATGAGCTGAAGGTAGAAGGAGATAATAATATATCCTAATATTATATCTTATTTTATCCATTTACCAATTTCCAAAATTTCAAAACTTAACTTATGTACATAAATCCTTTTGTACATGTAACCATGCTCATTAAGCTCAACTAATATTTCCTTATTTATGTCACATGTAGGAGACACCTAGAGGTCCCTCCCTATGGTTTCAATTGGCTTCACAACTTGTTCAGGTTATGTATACACGTAAAGTCTCAATTTTGGTCAAAATTGCACTTTTTGCTCAAATTTTCCATAAATTCATATTAAATTGACTAAAATATTCTAAATATATTTTTAACTTTTATTTTCCTTAATTGATTGAAATTAACATCAATTAATTGGAAAATAATTTATTTTGTGCTATTTTGGCAAAATTGCGATTTTGCCATTAACTTTCTAATCCAATTTCTTCTCTTATTTTTCTTTCGCCAATTTTCATCTATTTTTGGACCAAATATTTTCTCTAATATTCCTTCATTTTTGGGCCTTAATATTGGGCTTTTTAACGTACCCAAATTAATTTCATAATTATTTTTGCCCAATTTCTCATGAAATTGAACATTTATAAATTCATAAATTCCAAATTCATGAATATTCACCATTTTATTAAATTTTTCAAATATTTACAATATTTTTTGTGAATATAAAATTTGGGGTGTTACATGTAACAAAAACAAACCGCTACAAAATATGCAAGGGATGGATATTTGTAGCGATGAAGCATATTAAACCGCTACAAATAGGAAATACACATTACTTTTTAGTGGTTCCAGGTTATAACCGCTACAAATTGTAGTGAATATTTGTAGCTGTTATATCAACAAGAACACTACAAACTGTAAAATAAAAAATTTGAAATATAACCAACAGTCAAGAAACTTTTTTGTGATTTTCACAACTAAAACCGCTACAAATTGTCAATTTGAAATTTGAATATTTTAAATCCTACCCCTGTACATTTGTAGTAGTTATACAGCATAACCGCTACAAACAACTTGCGAAATTGCTTGACCTATGGAATGTCAGTATCAAGACATATGATGCGTACAAGAAGACATTGTTCAACTTGTGTGCAACCTTGATGTGGATAATTAGTGACTTTTCTGGCCTAGGAACATTATTCAGGTGGAATGTGCATACTAAGTCGACGTGTCCAAGTTGTAATTTGGACTTTGATGCAGTACGCCTTCCCTACTCCAAAAGCTGTGCATTATGAGGCATCAGAGGTTTTTTGATAAAAAGCACATGTTTAGATTGCAACGGAATCATTTCAATAGGAAACCTGAAAAAAAAAGGACTACCTTAGACTTTATTCGGGGCATATATCTTATAGCAACTTCATGATGTTGGATTCAAATTCAAAAAAAGTGACAATAAGGCAAAAGTAGGGCGAAAAACGAGCAGTACTTCTGCTTCTACACCTTAGCAATGGAGGACGATAAGCATTTTCTTCACTCTTCCATATTGAAAATCTAATTTACTCCACCATAGTCTTGATGTAATGCACATTGAAAAAAATGTATGCAACAATGTGCTATATACATTGCTCAATGAACCCGGCAAGTCCAAAGATCATTTTCAAGTGAGGAAAGATTTACGTGCCATGAGAGTTCGTGAAGACGCGTGGCCAGATGAGCATGACAAATTTCACCCTCACAAAATCAAACAAGAAAGTCTTCCTAGCAACGTTGAAGAAAATAAAACTTCCTGATGGGTATTCAAGCAACATTTCACGATGTATTGACATGCAGGCTCGAAAGGTTGCTAGCCTAAAGAGTCATGACTCATATGTTCTTATGCAATAGTTACTTCTGCTGGCTATAAAGAATGCACTTCCTCTCGATGTTTCCATCATTTTGGTGGAGCTTTGTTCTTTCTTTCGGAAGTTGTGTTCCAAGGTTTTGATCGTTAAGGAGCTTGATCAACTGCAATCCAAAATCATTCTTACGCTTTGCCATTTGGAGGTGATCTTTCCTCCGTCATTTTTAACTATGATGGTTTACCTTACATTCCACCTTGTTCGTGAAACAAAGGTCACTAGCCCCATTCAATATTGATGGATGTATCCTATTGAGAGGTACTCATTATTAGTTCATATGTTTGATAGTCGACCTTTTCAACATTTATTATCATTTTTCCTTCTTTACTTTGTAGGTTTCTTGGAAAGTTGAAATATTATGTAATGAATAAGGTGTGGCCAGAAGGTTCTATAGATGAAGGTTATATAGGGGATAAGGTCCTGTATTTTTGTTCAAGATACTTTGATGATATTGAGACAACTTTCAAATGACCGCCTCGTGTAGACGATTGTCTTGAACCTATGCCAACATCAGGAGAGTTGTTAATCCCTCATGTTGGTAAACCAGTTAGAGGAATTGAGAATTTAAAACTAATGGCAACTAAGAAGTTGCAAGCACATAGACATGTCTTGATTAATTGCACTCAAGTTGAACCCTTCCTTCATTAAGAATTGTACACTCATATATTATTCTATATTTTTTGTAATATTTTGTACTTACATTTTATGATCGCCTTCCCATGATTAATTGTAGGGAATTCAGAAGTCATGTGAAGCATCAACTTAGGATCCATACACAAACATCCCCCGAAGTTGACAAAAAGGTCCAAAGTGAATTCCCAAGCTAGTTTGCACACAGAATACTAAATGAACACAACCCACACTCACCATATTTCAGAGCTCTCGCAATCTGCTCTTTTGAACATACAAAATGGTTTACAGCATACAATGTCAATGGTTTCAAGTTTTGCACGGTTTAATGAGATCAAGGATTGCAGACTCAAAATTAGGGTGTTTATAGCACTTTTAGAACAAGGAGTAATGCAAGTAGCAGTGATGCTAACATACAATTCGGAGGCGTCCCTTACTATGGAAAGCTTTCTTGATGTCGTCGAAGTAAATTACTAGGGTCATTTCACCATGACGTTATTCAAGTGTTTGTGGGCAAATACCATTACTTCCCAAGGACTTACAACTGACTACTTAGGCATCACATCAGTAAATTTCTCATGGCCAATTTACATTAGTCATTCTAAAGATGATGAGTCATATATTATTACCTCAGAGGCACACCAGGTTTATTATGATAAGGACAGAGGCATAAGGATTGGCACATGGTGGTTCATTTAAAGCCTCGAGACCTTTATGACATAGGTGATGGTGATAACATCGCCTATGAGAGTGAGCTATTTCAGCCCACCATTTTCAAAAACTTCTTCCTTGAAGGCGATGACAATTTACCTAGAGTTCGGTGCGTTTTTTAAAGTTCACATCATTTAAATTTAATTTTTGTACAAAAATAATACCACACTAATAATTTCTTCACACAATTTTTGTAGGGATGGTGATGAAGAACTATTAAACAAATTATGCTTTTTTTTCTTGTAAACCTTAATGTATAATTTTTGTTAAAAAAAATTCAAAACAATATATGTAGCGGTTATATAACTGCTACAAAAGTAACAACCACTACCAAAAATTTCACACCACTACAACACCTGTCACATTAATCGCTACAAGTGCTACATAGATCCCTATAAATACCCCGCACTACACCTCATTTCAAACACACTCCCATTTCTTTCAACCCTTCCTCTCTTTCGTTTTTTCTCATTTACAAATTTTTTTCTAAAAGCTGAGAGGCTGAACAAGGTGATCAAATATGGTAAAAAGTTTTTTAATTCATTCATTTAAATATTTTTAATATTTAATCTCACTATTTTTCTTTTTTGCAGATATTGAAGGACATTTTCTCACCGTTTACTATTTTCCTTACATAATGATAACCACATTGTAGCATACAATATAATAATTTCTTATTACCTATATATCCTCAATAATATTACCAATATAAATTTTATAATTATCCAATTTAGTAGCGGTTTGTATCCACTACAAAAATGGAGCCAAATTTTTATTTTTCTTTTCCCGCCAAGCAAAATTGTGGCACTAACATTTGTAGCAATAAAGCTACTATAATGTTGACAAATGATGTGTTATCAACATGAGAATATTGTAGCGGTTGGAAAAAACCACTACAAACATAGTAGCGGTTTTGTTGCTTGAGTAATAACTGCTAAAAACGTTTGCAACAGTGGATTTTGTAGCAATTTTGTCAACCGCTACTAACGTCGTTTGTAGCGGTTAAAACCACTACAAATACACTTTTTTAATCGTTACTAAATTGCATTTTTTTGTAGTGATAAAACCATTAAATGGGGACTAAAGGTGTCAAAAAATGTATGTTAGACATTGATGATGTGGCCAACAAATGGGTATAATGTTAACAAATTGGATCTAATTAGGCATAAGTGAGTCCACAGACATTATGACTGGACTACTCTCACTGTGGGAGGCTTTTTATGATGAAGAGCAATGCTTGAGTCATCGATGGCAGGGGAGACCGAGGGCAAATATAGGTGTAACCCCCTGACTTTAAACACGTAATTATAATTCGATAACACATATTTAAATCGGATTAGAGACCATTGGATGCTTTAAACTCGTTTTAAACTTTCTGTCTCACAGTAAAATTTTCACAAACTTTCAAAACTCTTTTTCCCATCATGGTCTCAATTTCAATATTCAAATATAATTACCTGTGCAGTTAATATACATTCAATCATATCAGAGTGTATAACCACATCCCCGGCAACTCCCGGTTTCTATACATAAAAACCTGAAGGTTTATAAGTATACACTAGGGGATTACACAACTAAAATCGTATGTAGTGTTCCTGATTCAAAATATACAGTAATCCCGAGTTCAAAATACATAACCAACGTTTCCAATTCAACTATATACTCCCAAGGGTCCTAATTGCTCCGGGTTGGCCGCTTCTCCTTTGAGCCACACGCCCTGTCTGAAATGTTAGTCATAGGAAAGAATGAGATTCAAGAGAATCTCAGTAGTAACAAACCACTCACATAATGCATAAACACAAAGCATGTACATAAATCACAAACAGCAACAGCAGCAGCAATTCACAAATACATGGTTTTCACCACAAACGACAGCACTCACGGCTGTATACACAATACGACAGCTCTTGCTGTAATCAACATCACGACAGCTTACGCTGTAATCACAATAACGACAGCTTACGCTGTAAACGACAGCTTGCGCTGTAAATGACAGCTATCACCAGCTGTAACCGCAGCAGCATTAGAAATCATCATAAAACAGTGATACAACACACATACAGTGCATTACACAAAGTATAAGAGAGAGAGAGAGTCACTACCTTGTCCTTTCCTGACATCCTTCGGCGTAGTTGGCTCCCGAGGGCGGCAAATATCGAATCCTACAATTCCAAATGCACCATTTAGACACTTCCATAGTGTTACTTGGGGTTATATGAGTCTATAATGAAAATTTACAAAAATACCCCCGGGGACCTGGCCCAGGCCAGCCGTATCCGGTTTGGTTGCACTTTTCCTGAAATTCTAATCTGGGCTATCCTAACATATTTCCGCCCAAGGAATCTATTTTTGGACTCGGAATTATCAAATTCATTGCCAAAGGACGAAATTGCCCTCGGCAACCACTATTTAAAGGTTTCAGGGGCGTTTTCGTAATTATGCTTTTTCGGCCTTTTCCGAAAAAGTGGCCAACTGTAACCCCACCTAATTTTCGCTCCTGAACTCAATGGAACCATCAAATCATTGAAAATCCAAATCTAAGACCCATTTCTAGAGCTGGCCGAAATTTATGAGTTCTCTGGGAAAAATCGGGGTTTTACGATTTCAGCTCCGTAAACGCGTTCCTTTCTACTCCTAACCACTTTATTAACCATTTAATTGAGTTATAACAAACATTTGAACTAAAATTGGGCAGCATAACCCTTAGGAACACACTTTTCCAAAATTTAAAACCAATGGCAATCCGGCGAAATTTCACCGATTAAATTGCCCACAGTAGCCAGAATAGACAATATACGAAGGTTTGGAAGTTACCTCAAGCTCCCACAAGTTTTTCCCAAATATTGCTGAAAACCCTAAGTGCTCAACAACAGATTTTGAGCTTCCAAACCTTAAAGAACAAAGAGGAGTAGCTTAAGATCGGAGTTACACGCGTTAGGAGCTAAATCGTCGGAGAAATCGGCTTACCTTGTGATTTTTCTTCTCCTTTCTCTCTCTACAAACCTCAACGTTCTCACTCCTCATTCAGCTGCTGTGTGCGACAGAAATGAGCTGAGGAGGAAGATGCACATGTGTTTTATAATATATATAACATTATACTTTAATTATTTAACAATTTCCAAAACTTTCAAAAATCACTTTTATGTAAATAAACCCTGTGTATGTGTAACCAAGCTCATTAATCCCAACCAATATCTTCTTCCTCTTGCAACATGTAGGAGACACCTAGGGGTCCCTCCCTATGGTCTCAATTGGCTTCACAACTTGTTTCGGTTACGTATACACGTAAAGTCTCAATTTTGGTCAAAATTGCATTTTTGCTCAAATTTTCCATAAATTCATATTAAATTGACCAAAATATTCTAAATATATTTTTCCTTTTATTTTTCTTAATTAATTGAAATTATCTTCAATTATTCGGAAAAATAATTAATTTTGTGATAATTTGGCAAAATTACGATTTTGCCATTACCTTTTTAATCCAATTTCTTCTCTTATTTTTCTTTGGCCAATTTCTATCTATTTTTGGACCAAATATTTTCTCTAATATTTCTTCATTTTTGGACCTTAATATTAGGCTTTTTAAATCACCCAAATTAATTCCATATTCATTTTTGCCCAATTTCCCGTGAAATTGAACATTTATAAAATTCATAAATTTCAAATTCATGAATATTCACCATTTTATTGAGTTTCCTCAAATAATTACAATATATTTGGTGAATATAAAATTTAGGGTGTTACAATAGGGCTATCGATTAATAAACTCAAAGACCCTAATTCAAAATTCAGGAAACTATAAGGACCTTGAAATTAATTTTTTATTATATACATGTAGTTGTTAGTCTTTGTTTTGTGCCTAAGTCTTTTATAAAAAACAACAGAAAAGGAATCAAGAAAAAAGGTGCTTTTGTGGAAGAAAAAGCAAGAGGTAGTTAGCCTTTTATTTGTCATGTTTTTATGCATTGGCTGTGTTACATGTTTACATGAGAACATGTAAATTGTAAGGGGTTGTTTTTTGTGGGGCTTATGTTGCTTGCTTTGTTAAAACTTATAACCTTGCATACGTTACATTGTGAAATTGGTTGCTACTATATTCTCTCAAATCTCACCTCTTTCTTCTATGTGCCAAAATCTAGGAGCAAGTACTTCTAAAGGAAAGAAAAAGCTAGTAGATTGAGGAAGCTTGAAGCTGAAAGCTCATGAAAAGTTTATTTTGATTTCGTTCATGTTGATTATATTACATTGTTATGCGCGTGCGCGCACACACACATATTTGAGAGAATATCATTTAGGTTCCAACCAATAGAAATAATATCAGAAAAGTCCATTGACAAGTGAAAGAGCTATCATTAACAAGTGAAAAAGTTACTATTGACAAGTTATGGGACTTGTTAATATATTATTTCCCTTGGTTATGACCTAAATAATATTCTCCCTATTTATTTGTTTTAAGTTATTGTAAGTTAATTTATGTGATGGTATGTATCTAACCTCCATAACAAGGAGGATAAAGAGTAAAGACTAATATTAGCCCAAAGTTAAGCGTCATGCGGAGAACATGGCAATTGATGCATGAGAATTAGTAGATAGTTAGTGTACATGCTTGTTTGAGCCATGGATTTGTGTAAGCTTAGGGATAGGTCATTGTGTAAGTTAGATTATGAGATTATGCAGGAAAATAGTACACATCCAGAGCTTTGATGAGTCCTAATTCATAATTTTTAAATGTGTACATAAGATATAATTTTTAAATTGTTAAGGTGCAATGTTACCAATTTTTTTTCAATGAGCGTTTGGTACAAATAAGTTTTGAAAGAGACAAAAATATCAATAAATAATTTAAAAGGTGAAAATTCCACCAAAACCATTAAATTTCACCAAACAATATTAGGGTTTTCTTCTCTTGTAATTTAATGGCCGTTTGATTAAATTTAACGGTTTTAGTGAATTTGCACACTTTTAAATTGTTTATTGGTATTTTTACCTTTTCTAAAACTTATTTGTGCTAGATCCCCCTCAGAAAAAAAACTTTGTTGATAAAATTGCACCTTAACCCATTTTTTTAAAGATGAGCCAGAAATTTAAAAAATGGTGCAAAAATTTCACTAATAGTTTTAAATAATCGGAATTTCTAGCAAGAATGGGTCGAAGGTTCAGTTGAAACTTATTTTTCTTATAAAGATTTTTTTCAAGAGTTAAAAAATAGAGCTTTGAACCACTTATTTTTACAGTTGAATTGAATAAGTTGTGAATTTTCAAAGTTTTTTTTTAAGTATGTCTCATTCCATCAAAGAAAATAGTACCCAAGATATTAAGCAAATATTTTTAATTTTTCAGAAAAAAAAAATACATTATCAGAAATTCTCAAGAAACAAAAACTGCAAGAAGTTTGAACACAGCCACATATTCTTGAATCAACATTCTCACGGAACAAACATTGTCAGAAATTCTCACGAAAATAAATTTAAGAAATGTAATTTACTGGACTGTTCATAACCTAACACAAACAATTTTCTCAATTATACCTATGAGAATTTCTCACCAATATTAGATCATGAGAGAATATTAATCATAAAAACTAACTCGGGTTATTAAATTCCGTGAAAAATTTATTGGACAACATAAGCTAACACAACAATAATTTTCCAATTCTGAAAACATTGATTTTCACTAGGTTTTTTTAAAAAAATTTAAGCGATATAGATCTTGAAGGCTTTTCAGATCGTTAAGACAAGATTCTACGACTGAAAAAAGTTATAAATACACTTATAAGTTACTCACTAAATCCTCACATCAATACGAAGACCTAATAGTTTGCACTCATGAAAATTAACTAATATTTCAGATCACATGAAATCGTCCATCCTTTCTAATTAAAAAAAATTATTTATTACTTATTCCTCCAGCTCTTATTATAAGCACAAATAACAAATTTATTGTAAAATATCTTGATTAATCTCAATAAAAGTCATTAGCTAAAGAAGTTTGGTTATTTGGTTAAGAAATTTTATAGCTAGTTAGAGGGACCAGGTAAAAAATATTAATACTTTAGATAGAACCATGTTATATTATGAAACATATTGGAGGTCCTTATAATAAGGACCGGAGGGAGTACTAAGAAACTTTAACCTTGTGCAATGCAAGTTAGGAAGTTTCTCTAGCAAATCAGTAGTTAACATGGATGCCATTGGTTTCACCTTGTCTTAGAAATTATCCTCTCATCAGAATAAATCATTGGTGAGAACAAAGTAGTTGAAGTGTTCCTTTCACATGGACCTAACCACTTTGATTGCATGTACCTTTGCTTCCTCCATGGTCCCATGTGCATTTTATTTTCCTTCATACATCTTTTGGCTGCTATGCACATTATCTTTATTAGGGTTCTTAATCTTTCTACTTTCCCCACAAACACCTCTGGCAGACACCGAACTAATCGGTTGTACTCTTCACTCGCCCTTGCCATCTCAAATTCGGCTCGGAAATGCAGTTCAATGATCACCCTAATCACCACTCCTTTCTTTGAGCTTTTGTTGTCTACCACATCCACAAAATTGTGCTCCCCTGCAGATTGGTTTTAAGCTAAAGGTTTTGACACATTGCATGTGAAGGTCTTTATAAGGAAACTCACATCTAATTAAGGACTTGTACGTAGCAAAGGATATAGGCAAATATATACATAAGGATAAATGAAATATAAGAATCATAAAATGGTCTATCAAAATATATAGCTTAATATATATTCTTACGAGAAGATCTTAGGGACTATTTCGGAAATAAGTTTTACTTTTTGTGAAATCACCTAATTGCTCTATTTGAAATTAGTTTGTTGTCAATGCCTTAGTTGTTGTCATTTGATAATTAAAAGTTGTTATTTGTTAAATTGTTGTTATATCATTAATACTCAAAAAACATTCACTAAAATTAGTTTGTCACTGTCTTAATTGTTGTTATGATCTGTTAAGTTACAAATGTTACTTGTTAAACTATTGTTGCCCTTTTTTTCTTTCAAATCACATTACGGTAATTTCACTAAAAAGTAAATTACATATTAGTTCTTAGAAACTTTAAAGTAATTAGAACTTTTTTAGAATCTTGATTTGAAATGTTCATATTGCAAGAGGATTTTTCTGTCATTCTCTCAAAATGTACTTAAAAATAGTATAACTATCCTCAAAAGTCAAAAGTGGCTGGGAAATCAATTATCTGACTCTTACATGTTGGATGGAATGTGATGCAAGGATTTTTTTTTTTTTTTTTTTGCTATAAATAATACAAGGATTTTTATCAACGATAATGATTAAATGTGATATTTTAAGAAAATTAATATAAATTTTTTTATAAATAATTAACTTAACGAACTTTTTAATATCTATAAATTAATTCTCTAGCTTCTACTTTTAGAATCAGGGTAATTAATTAAAAGGGATATTAATCTATGCTTTGAAAGAGACAACTGAGTTGAAAAAATCGACCGGATAATGTAGATAATTATTTGGTATCAATTTCTTTGGCCCACGAAAAAGATTTCTTCGATTAAAGTATCCGCAATATATTTTTATATATATATATATATATATATGAGAGTGGTTGAAATTAAGACCTAAACCTAATTGAGTTTTCCACTTTCCCCCATCAATTATGAGTGAGGTCTATCAATATTCTCTTTTAATATAAATTATTAAAATTTAATATTACCATATGATGAAAATTTTATAGTTGATTAAATTTACCTGATGGAATATTTGGGGGTGAGTTTCTCCATTTTGTTTTGCAAATGGCACTGTTATAGCCATCACTCTGAAGCCGACTTGAAATTTGTCTCAATAAGCACTTCTTGCAGAAGGAGGAGTTTTTTGTTCCTTTGTGATCTGCGCAGCTACAACAAGTAATAGCCTCCAAACTTTGTATCTCTTTAAGTGCTTCTTTCGTTGTATTTCTTATTCTTGACTCCACACTACTGCATCTACCCAGTGTAGCCTGTTCTAATTACAATATATATATTTGATCACTTCCCTCTAAATTTAAATTCCAAAAATACACATTAATATATGAAATTCAAAATCGGACCAACTAGTTTGACTGGAAAATTGATAAATCAAACCTTTCTTGGTATGAAACCCTGTAAAATTCAATACAAGTCGAGAAAAACTTTACTCCTCATGTTTGAATATAAAGAGTTAGATAACTTATTTATAAATATTAAGAAAGTTACTTATTTATAATAACGGATTGCTGGTTAAAACAATAATTGATTATTGATTTTTTAAAATATCTTATTAATCATTACCCTCTTTGTTAAATACCTATTTAGTATATGCAATTTAGTCGAATACGAATTAAAATGGATTGACACTTGTAGGACTAAAACAAACATATCAAACAGCTTTTACATTTAGAATTAGATGAGTAAAAAACTAGCTAGTCATAAAATCAATAAAAACCAACCAAACAGTAATAAAACAAAATAATAAATACTAATCCAAAATTGATAAATAAATCATTTTTAATTGTTTATATAATATATTTATAAATAAAATTTAAAAATTTATTTAATTAGAATATAAATAATAAACCTTGAATCTAATTTTAAAAGAATGTTCAAAACGCCAAAAAATGCACCAGTAGGACTATATCTGTATCCACAGCAATAAGATGGCATACAAATTTATATATACCTGCAAAAGTTGGTATCGGTCATCCCAGAAGCTCTTGTTCCGTTCAATTCCAATTTTGACCTCGTCTTCATCATCATCTTCATCAGACTCCATTCCACTTGAGTTCCATATTTCATCTCTGCTTGTAGACGTTGCAGCAAATGACTCCCCTCCGTCCCCAAGAAACTCAAACTCTACTTCCTCAAGACCCGCCTTTTCAGAGCCATGGCGGCCGCCACCTTCTCTTTCCCGATGGTGACGGCCTGGCAGAAATCTGGTCACTCTTCCGGCCATGGAGGAGACTCCCTGGATGTATATGGGATTAGGATTTAGGTGGTTTTGCCCTCAGAAAGAAATGTGACTGTACGTACATGGCTTATATATACACACACACCCCACAATTATTGAGGTCATGGTAGGCCTCTTGTAGGCCCACTTGGATCATCTATAGACTAGATATATATAGGTTTTTTCATTAAATTAAATAATATAAATATATAATTAATTTGCCTCACTTTTTTTATGCCAACAATTTGCTTCACTTTTATTGAATGAGTTATTTTCAAGTGCCCACTTCTTTTAAGATTTTTAATTATATGGTCAAACTTCTAATATGCTGAGTACGCGATTTTCTTCTGTTAAATGAAACATAGCGGGGAAATTTTTTTTTTTAATTATTTAGCTTCAATTCTAACGATTTGAATTGACTGCTTTATTTATAGTGTTATCTTGATTTTGAAAATTCATAAATAAATCTAATTTGTGAAAATTTTATGTAACAATGCACCTAAACATAAGAAGAAAAAATTACTACTATTTCTCTCCCTCACTTTTCTTTCAACTTTTCTCTCCAAAAATTTAAAAAAAATCGAGAAAAAAACTCTTCTTCCAAATCTAATCATAAATTTTTATTCACCCTCATTAGTTTTTTGGACCCACTTGTTTTGATACTTTATTATTTTCCTAAAAAACGTGTATTAATGCACCTAGCCTAAATCTAGTTATTTGTACGTTTGATGGAGTTTTTAGGCCGCGCACAAGATACCAAAATTTGATCGAATTCTCAGTGTCTACGTGGCAGCTTCTTATTGGTTAATACAGATCATATCACTATTGAATGTTGGCGGAAGGTGGGGCCAGGTAGCACGTTAGGTTCAATCATTCCATCCCAGATATTTGGATATGCTCGAATATTCATATCTTCTTTTAAGTACTTTTTTTTTTAGTAGAAGAAATTATATTGTGAAATCCAGGCCTAGCTCAGAATAAGAGCTAAGAATTAAAGTATTATGGATAAAAAAATATACTGTAAATCAAGTGTAGATACTACCTTTGTATTAAAGGATAGCTTTTACCCACATTCAACTTTTATTAAGAATGCATTTTTTGTTACATAAAAAATTATTTTAGTATATGAAAATCAAAGATGGCAGAATCATCTGATCACACAAAAGTCCAAAGAATGAGCTTTCTATGATAGACATTAGATACAAAGAAAAAAAATTAGTTTGATGTTAAAAAAAAAACTCATCTTAATTTTTATTAGTTTTTAAAATATTGAAGCTGGAAAAAAAGTAATAAAAGTGATTTTAAAGAATAGATTTTATGGGGAAAAAAATATTTTGATGTGTAGTTCAGTGTTTTATATGGTTATAATCATGATCACCTTTTATCATTTTCAAATTATGAAAGAAATATAAATAATAAAGGGTTAATGTGCTTCTAACACCCCGAAGTATCTTATGATGCACTCAACACCCTAAAGTATTTTTTCATATGTATTCATTGCTCTAGAATATTTTTTTAGGTGTATCCAACACCTTTAAGTATATTTTTTTCAGGTATATCTAACACCCTAAATTACCTAAATTGTTAAGTGCACTATTGCAAATAAAAAAAAAATTCAAGGTGCTTGGCATAGAGGGAACCATGAATTTCTAGCCAAAAATATTTATATAATTAATTAGTAATTAATATATGTGTATTAAACCATGATTTTCTACCCAAAAATAGGAAAAATTGGCTTCGCGGAAAATCATGATTTTGGCATGGTTAATTAATGATTGGATTTTATGAGGTGTTTGGCATAGGGGAAACCATGATTTTAAGAAGTCTCCAAACACACACTATGAGGTGTTTGGATTATTCCTTTTAATTGTTTGAGTGCTCACGAAGAGGCATGACCTAATTAATCTGCTATGCCAAACATCACCATTTAATGTGTTCAATGAACATGCATGTTGAACATATAACAAAAAGGAGTACTGAAAAGCATAGTAAGAGGACTTAGATCTATGTCCTTTTCCAGCAAATAGAGACCAAAATGAAGCCTACCTATCCCCTTGATCTTCCATTCAAGATGTCCTGCAGTACGCATATATTAAAAAAAAAATTAAAAAAAAAAACCCAACGCTACGCAGTTTTCATTTTCAGTCATTTGGGATATAGATATGCAATTAAAATGCAAGACATGTGCATATAACACATCTTTTAATGTAATATTAGGGGCTATGTCAGTATTTCCTATGTGAGTTACTGTAAGTTTCTCTCCACTTGGCACCCTAATTCTCCCCAGTGGTCCACTACATGGGTTATAGGCACTGAAGTATTTCAAATTGGCAACAACATGATTGACAGCTTCTGAATCAAGAAACCAAACAAGGTTTATCGGCAGAGCCTCCTTAGCATAGCTTCCTTTATCGGCAGAGACTCCTGTCCTTGTCCGTCTCTGCCGCCATGGACAATCATTACCTTACTGTCAAGAGCAGCGGCTGGGTAGTAGACCAAGAAAATGTTGAAATTTAAAGGATTATATTGAAGCAATAGAAAATAAGAATATTTGAAATATTATTGATTAACCCTTGAATAAAAAAGAGAATAATGAAGCCTTATATAGACAAACATAAAACCGACCCTACATTTTTTGTCCCAATGTTAAGAAATTTTTTATTTTATCTCTTCTATTTATCATTTTTCAAACTAATTTGTTTATTTATAAACTGATATAATTTTACATAGAATTATTTTAAAATGATCCTATTACATATATTATAATTAAATAATTTATATAGTTACCTTAATTATATTTTTCAAATTAAATAAATAAGATGTACATTACGGGTTAGAAAAGTACAATACACTAGAAAACGTTTTCTCACTTTCACTAAAATTTATAATACACATAAATTAGCTATGTTAACTCGAAATAAAACTTGACCTGTAGACTCTTAAATAAATTTAAGGTATGCTTGGCAAGTAAACTTTTAAAATTTTCTTTATGTATTAAAATAATATATTCAAATGAGCTGGGCTTCAAAAACACTGAACACATGATCGTGTTTTTGTTGGGTCTATTTTCATTTACGAGCCCACTTTTCTTATCTTTGGGTCAAACAAGCTTTTAAGAATATGATCAAGTGTTCGGGCTGCGTGGGATCAGGATCTAACCCGAAATTGTCGTTTCTACAAAGGAAATCTTGTCCAGAATGCAGTGGTTATGGGGAGTAGACCAGGTTTTGCTACCTTGCAGACAGATGGCTCGGTACTGGGTTTAGGTATGACACGATGCGTAGGAGCTATAAAGGATGGCGATGGAAGATGGATTTGTGGATATATCAATTGGCTTGTACAAGTGCCCCCAGTAGTGGCGGAGATCATCGCAATTATTCAAGGTCTTCAGATATGCTGGAGCAAGAATCTAAGGAATATCATTGTCTTCACGGATTGTCTGGAGGCGATTAACTTAATATCAAGAGGTTACCATAATGACCACCCTTTTGGGGAAGTGATTGAGGATGCAAGAAGCTGGATCTCAAAGGATTGGCAAGTTCTTCTGAGTCATGTTCCGAGGGAGAATAATACTCTTGCTGATTATTTAGCGGGATTAGCCCATAGTATGAATGAGAATTTTGTTATTCTTGATCACCCACCACCTTCTTTGGGGGAGGCGGCTGATCATGGATAATAGCTCTTTTGCGTTCTCTTAGGGGAACGGGGTTCGCTTTGTAACCTCCCATTGGTTATTGTATTCCAGTTTTTATTCAAAAAAAAAAAAAAGAATATGATCAAGTGTATTATTATTGTCACTGCTACTTTATATAATCAACAACCTCTATGGAATTCAAAATGATAGTTAAAATTAGGTTAAAACAATAAAATTACAACAGATGTAATTCTTTTTCTAGATATATCCTTATTTATGAAGATGACAAGTGTGAAAGAGAATGGGGGTAAAAGAGAGATATAAAATAGACATGTAATTAATTAGAAGTAAAAATTAAAAAAACAAGCACAAGTTGTTGCTGATATATATAACTAAACTTACGTGATTAGGTCCGAAAGAGTAATTAGGTCCTCAACCAAGTTTTTCCACTTAACAGGAACTACTAGAAAAAGGCCTTTAAGATAATATTGCTTATGACTTGTATGCAGAGACAATATAAAAACTATGATCAATGGCAATTTTATTAATATTTATACAGCTTAAGATTGGTTGCACTTTAGTGTGATCTAAATAATATTTTCTAGACCGGTTATAATATAATACGGTCTCGATAAGGAATAAATATTTTAAAATTTTCAAAATTTAAATTCTTCTTAGACCAGACGCTCATGCGACCGAACTAAGTATCCTTTTAGAGATTGTCTTTTCTTTATCATCGGCCTTAAATATTTCAAAGTTTCTTCAGCTTCCAAAGTAAACTTCCCCAATGCGTTTCTTTGAAATTCAAACCTACTTCAATCAATATACTATTTCGTCTTATTTATTTAAACTCCTCTAGTCTTTTTGTTTCTTCAAATGTCTCTTTCACCCTCCCTCCTCTCTCATGCTCGATCAACGTAACAATGGTTTAACAATGGTGAGACACCACAGAACTCTGTCAATCCATCCTCCCTGTCCTCCTATGCATGCTTTGCCTCTACCACCTCCTTCAATGTGGTAGGTTCTCGAGGAGCTTCAATGGTCTAACGCATGGAGTGTAGCATTTCAAGAATCACTGCTTTCATGCACTCTCTCAACAAGAAGACAAATCTTATACTCAATGACAATAACGTTGAATATAATCCAACTTCTGACCTTTCTGCTCCTTCCTCTCCTCTGTCTGGTGATGACGAGGAAGGATGAGGAGCTTTTTTATATATGTATAAAAAGATGTATATTTTTTTTGTGAATGATGTAATCTGCCTCCGAGCAGCTTAAATATTAAAAATTAAAAAAATTTACTTTCTAATCTTAATATTGATCTTGATCGACTTATTTTTATGTTCAATTGTTGTTCTTTAATTTTATCTCTTGATTTAAAAGTTAATTTATATATATCTATATATATATATCATTATATATATATATATCATTATATATCATATATATAATATTGATTGAAGCATATTTTTATATGATTTTTCATGATTAATTTGAGAATTTTAATGTATTTCCTGGAACATTATTGCATTATTCAGCATTAATTTTGGTTAGGGACAATTATTTTGAATTAATGGGAATTAGGGGTAAAAATAGTCAAAATTCATTAATTATTATTTTTTATATTGTCCCTTGAACTTTTAATACTACTTTGTGCTTAATTTTGCATTATAGGTGTTAAAGAAGAAATTAAGGATTTTGAAGGTTCAAATTATTGGGCCAAGTGGAAAGAAAGACAAGAAGGGGGGGAGAACAGAATGAACTTAGCCCAACTGGAGCATGAGTTTTTGGGTATGGGCCGCAACTGGGAAGGGAGGCCCGATATTGAAGAGCTGAAAAAAAAAAGAGTTGGGCTGCTGTTTTGGGCTTAAACTGAAAACGAAATAAAAGAGAGCCCAAACCAAAGAATAGGAACAGTGACGCAGGCCCAAAATGGAAGGAAAACGCAGATGACCCGATCTGCAATAAACGAACCTACAGACCCGATTCTGAGAAGCTGAGAATGGAGACCCGGTGGATACGGCATTCTGGATATGGGAGACCCGAGAGTGATATTGAAAAACAGAGGGAGTGTCGTACATAGCTGGAGCATCGAGAATCATCACCATCATCGCCTACCATCTTCATCCTTCCTTCCTCTTCTTCTCGTCGCTAGCGGCTTGCTTCACTCTCACCACCATTAGCCGCCGGTGACTTAGCTCCCTGAACCACCACAGACCGAGACAAGTTGCAGAAAACAGAGGGGGGCCGTGGAGCTTCTGGACCAGCGCCGCAAGTGAAGAACAAGGAGACACAGACCCGAGAACATCACAGTGGGATGACGACAGGAGAAAACCAGAACAGAGCACCGGAACTAGTTCTGGGTGACGGAGACAGACCCGAGACCATGTTTTGAACCATTTCACCACCGTTAGCAGCATATTTTCCAGATTCCGGTGCATTGTTCTTCCCTTCTTTTGTCCATTTTAAATTCAAATTTAGTCTCTCTTTGGGTCATGGATTGCTATTGTTTTGAACAAGCTTTGGCAAAGTTTAATAGGATGAGAAGCTAATTTTGCTTGGGTCTTGGTGGCAGAGAAAGTGGCAAGAGCTTCAAGGTTCTATAAGGGGAGTTCATTATTTTCCATTTGCTCAATTTATACATTATGTCTTTGTGGATTAATTTTGCATTGATATATTTGTATTATTTGAGACTTAGATGAGTGATAATTTATCTATGTTGGTTAATATCTTGTGCTGAATTTGGTATTGGTGTATTTGAATTTTATTGAACTTATTTTCCTATTGGATTAATGAAGTTATACATTCTATGTGATATCTAGATTGCGTGATGGATTTGATTTAATTTGAATGTCGTGATTATGCTTTCAATTAAGAGGAACCAAGTGCATTAATCCTTTTTCAATACACATTAAGTGGGTTTTTAACAATTTTCCTAAGAGGTGACTAAGAATACGATTGTAGGACTAGTCATGTATTAGGTAGATTGGACCTAATGCGATTGCTTAAGGTTTTTAATTAGACTTGATGTAAAAGTAACTCCCAAAATATTTTAAAGAAGCTAGGAAAGCCACCAAATTTGTCACCAAGATTCATTTCATCATTCATATTCATATTCCAATTCCAAATTCCTTTCCATTCACTCCATCATCATTTTTAAAGAAAAGAAAAAAAATAGTAGTTTAGGGATTTTAATTAATTTGCATCCTTCTTTTAATTATTAATTTGAAAAACCAAAACCCATTTCCCTTTGTTTTTATTGCATATTGCATGACATTTAGGTTACTTAGGTAGTTCAATAAAGGCTCCTCAAGAGAACGACCCGAGTGTTGCATTGTACTGCAATTCTTAGATTAAAAATATTTTGCATTTGACTCCAAGACGTAAAAACACGGTCAAATCAATGGCGTCGTTGCCGTGGAGCTAAGTAATTAGCTCCCTAGGTAATCTAATTGTCAAATTCACTTTTGACAAGGGGTTTCTCGATGAAGCTTGTTAGTTTTGCATATTTTGTTATTTCTTTGCATATAGTTTAGGATTTTTGCATTTAGGTAGCTTGCATAGAATTCATTGCATTTCTTGCTTTGATTTGACTTAGTAGCTTTTGTGTGGTGTTGTTGCATTCAATTTGAAATGATTTTGAGCTCACTTGTTTGAATTTACCATGGCTCCAAGTTGATTCATAGCATACTTGTATCTTTTGTCATTTTGAAATTTTTTTTTCTTTTTCATTTGCATTTGTATTCTCTTCGATTCTTTTGCTTAGTTTTCATAGTTTTTTAGTTAGATAGTTATCTTGTGATTCATTGGAAATTTATTACATTGAATTCTCATGGCTTGGTTTAATGGTAATCAAGATTTACCTTTTCAATCTTACTCTTCAGTAGCAGATTCGACTGAAAGGAAAGAGTTCATCTCTAAAAGCATCCATGCTATTCAATAAACATTATAGCTTCTTCAAGCTAATTTGGGATGTCAAGATAGTCCAATTGGTCAAGAATGCCAAGGTCCTTTCCACCCTTCATACCATGAACCCTACCAAAACCCTTCATTTCAATCTCATTACCCACCACACCCACCTTATAGATCATACCATGAACCTTCTCTTCTACCATATAACCCATATCATGAGCCTCATTCTAATCCTCCACCGTATAACCGCATGTCATATCATGAACCTTCTCCTTCATTCCATTCCACTTTCCAACCATTCCATTCACCTCATGAGTCTCTCTACCCACCATTTCTACAATCTTATGGACCTCATTCCCAACCATGTGTGCCACACCAAGAACCAACCATTAGTGAAGTCATTCAAGAGTTTTAAAACCGAATCACTCAAACTATCAATGAAGAGCAGTCCAACAAGGACACCTTTGCTCATCAAATAGAAGTGATTCAAGAGTTTTAAACTCAAATGTATGATCATACCAAAGAGCGGCGGTCACAAATGAACTTTCTTATCAGAAGATTGGAACAACAAGAGAAAGAGAGTGAGAGATTGGAAAAGGAACTTGAACGTCTCACTCAACAAGCACAAGTGTTGAAGAATCCCCAAGAACATCCTCCCTCCATATCCTTCCAAACACATGAAGTGGAGCATATACAAGAAAGCACTGAGGAGCTGGAGGAAGCAAAAAAGGCTTCTAAGTGTCATACTTCACCAGAAACTTACCCACCACCTACCCTTCCACATGAACAAAGTGTTTTTGAATCTTATGTTGTTGAATTGAATTTGAACTCCCTCCTTGCCATCCCAACTGTTGATGATCGAGTACATGCTTTAAGAGAAGCAAATACCAAGTTGGATATAGAACATCAACGCTTATTGGATGCTGCATGGGAATCTAGCACTTTGAGGGGGCAAGTAGATAAGCTCAATGAAATAGTAGATCTCTCTAACGCTATCATACATCATATATGGTGGGAGCAATCTGGAGGTGAAGAAAGAGCTCCAATCTTTTCAAAGTTACATGTCAAGCAGGAGGGCAATACTGAAAATGTTCTTAAGCTCACTCAACTCCAATCATCTCAGAATTTGGAGTCTTATGAAATGTCATCTCACGTTGAAACAAAGCTGGAGCAACCTGACATTCTTTACTCAGAAATTCAAGAGCAAGGAGTTAAAGCTCATGAGCCAAATGCCACTTCACAAGTGGAAGACTTCAAACCTCCGGTGCCTATTCCCACACAAATATATGAAGTGGAGCAAGTTCAAAAGAGCTTTGAAGAGTCTTCTATGCCATTCGGTAATGATCCTATCCTTATAGAAGTATACTCTCCTACTACTTTAACTTATGAAGCAATTAATGATTTGAATGATGATGAGGTGGATGAGGAAATCATTGTTGAATCTCCTCAAATGTTTGAAAATATAATTGCTCAACCCATTAGTTCAAATAGTAGTGATTCGATTGTACTTGTTAATAAGTGAGCTCCTACTTCTTTGTGTGATGCTTTAACTGTTGAAAATGCATCTTTTTATAGTATTAGGGATGATTGTGATGACTTGAATGCAATATTTTCATGTTCTTGTGAGGAAGATTGTATTTGTGTAGATTGTTATCATGCAAAATGCCACTACTTGTTGACTTTCGAAAGAAAGTATTAAGCAAAGTGGTTGATTCTACTATTAGTTATTATGCATCCTCTTGTACTATTGATTATTGCAAGTATGACAATTGTGAGAATGTTGAAACTTGTGTGGATGCCACTGTGGTTGTTGCGAATGAGAAAGACAATAGCCTAAGAAATGATATTTCTCTTTATTCCAATGAATTATGTGTTAGTTTCATACAAAAAGATTCAAATGCTTTGATTGATGATTTTATAAATGAAAATGATTTTTTCCATATGATTCTTTCTTGTGATTTGTCACCTGATATAGAAACGGAAAATGATTCTTTTGACAATTCAAAAGCTTTAGGTAGTGATCATTTGCGAAATTCTCTTCTTTCTTTCACTCTTTTTCCTTTCATCTCTTGTGATTGCAATGATGATGTGGTGTACGCCAAGACTAAGTTGGATTCCGCACCTTCCACTTTACAAACACAAGAGAATTTGACAGTTTGTTTGACTCCTACTAATGGAAGTGTCATTGATTTCCTTGGATGTGATAGTTACTTGGAGAGTTTGGAATTGCACATGCCTTTATTTCACTTAAAAGCTCTCCCTATTTCTATTCTTGGATGGTATACTGCTATTTGCTTGTCAACTTTACAGGCACATTCTTGGAAAGGTCGTCGGAAGAGCCAACATCCACCGTACATCCTTAGACCTCTTCCTATTGATCCTGAGCCACCTCCACCAAGGAAATTCCATACGGGAGAAGATGTCTTCAATGATAAAAGCATGATTCTCATCAAGGATGAGAACTTCTCCTTCAAGTGACTCAAGATACTCTAACACAGGTTGTCTCTTTCCTTACTTGTTTTCTTCCTAATTCCTATGTTTCTTTGAGCTTAATTGTTGTGTGAGGAAGATAAGTGTGGGGGAGGGACACAAACCAGTAGAAAAAGGTAGAAGTCACTTAGTTTAATAGGTATAATAAGAACTTCCTTTGTATGCTTTGCATTTGTGGCCACTACCTTACTTAATTACTATTGTGCCTAGAATTTCAACTTGCTAAGCATTCTCTTTAGAGAGTTTTTCCACATTGAGGACAATGTGTTGATTAAGTGTGGGGGAGGGGAATACATTTTAAATCCCATGAATTGGTTGTTTTTAAATGAGAAATGCCTTAAACTATAAAATTTTTCAAAAAATTTTCAATAGTTACTTGCTTTAATGCATCTCCTAAGTGGTAAAGGGTCGTATTTGTCACTTTGGAAATGTGATTTGTGAGAAATTCTTTGAGTCTTCATGTAATCTAGTGTTTTGGCAACTTTTGAAACCATGTTTTGCTTTGTAAATGAATGGGAAGAGAAATGAACCCACACTTAGAATTTTTGTTTACTTCTTGTTTTGAGAAAAGAAGTCTTCCATATCATTAGTGCTTTTAAGAGTTGAGCATTCTTATAATTGATTGCAATATTTTGATTGATTATATATGTAAGGTTAGCATTAGGAATAGTAACGTAAATGCATTGCCGTTTGCTTCCTGTGCAATTGATTGTGTTGGAGTGAGCATTAGGGAGAAGCCTTGTTGGAAGGTTATTTGGGCTTTGAATTCTTTCTATGTGTGCATGTTCACTTAGTC
Source organism: Inga laurina (assembly GCA_963855925.1). Classification (NCBI taxonomy): domain Eukaryota; kingdom Viridiplantae; phylum Streptophyta; class Magnoliopsida; order Fabales; family Fabaceae; genus Inga; species Inga laurina. The sequence goes on along the minus strand of OY979701.1, from coordinate 49,400,307 downwards.
TTTTACCTTCTAGAACTTGTTTCAACTCTTCTTCGAAACAGCATTTGCATTAGTGTGATGGAAATGAAAGAGGCATTCATTTTAAACCTTTTTAACCTAAACACAAACCCTCATTCATGACCATTTGCTTACCTCTTTGAGCCATTTTTATGTTGTATGCATGTTATGTCATTTAATCATAGTGTTCATGGCATTTTAAAATCAAAGTGGTTTGCCATATAAAAAGTTGAATAATGGATATATTGAAATGCCATGTATATAGAAAAGAGAAGTAGAAGAGAATTGAAAAAGAAGAGAGAGAAAAAGAAAGAAAGAAAGAAAGAAAGAAAGAAAGGGTATTGAAAAAGAAAAGAGTGAGTGTTGTTTTGAAAAAAAAGAGAATTGAATTGAAACAAAAAAAAAGCAATGCAAAAGAAAAAAAAAAAGAGAAAGAAGAAAAGTATTGAAAAAAAAAATGGAATTGAAGAAGAAGAAGAAGAAGAAAAATTGAATAGAAAAAAAAAAGAGAAAGAGAAAAGCAAAAGAAATATTAAGAAGGTGGACTTGGTTTACAGAGACCCCCAAATGGTGAACTGATTGCCGACAACAACTTTCAACAAATTCCTTCACACTTGTGGATCCTTTTTAATTTAGAGTCGTGGTTGTTGATACATATACAAGTTACTCTGTTTTTCTAGTTTCATAATCAGATTTAAATTTAACAGTCCTTTTCCATATCAAGCAAATTAAAAGCATATTAAAAGCATTTTGTCAAGCATTTCTGTCCAAAGTTGTGGGAGTGAGAGACAAACTTGTGGATGACGAAGATGGAGATGACTCACAGTGCCACCAACTGGGAAGATGATGGTTGTAAGAGGGAGAGACAAACGATCATGTCAAAAAAGAGAGAGAGAGAAACGGAGATAGAACATAAACACTGAAACACAATGAAGAAGATTGAGAAAGAAGAGGAAGGAAGACGGGGAAGGAAGCACGGGAAAGGGGAAAGAGGAAGACAGGGAAGGAAGCACGGGAAGGGAAAGCTGCTGCTGATGGGATAGAGCATGACAGACTGACAAGGGGCCTCTTTAGGCATCCCCAGTCAAAATGGGGACGCCTAAAGCCCACTTTAGGTGTCCCCAAAGACGCTGGGGACGCCTAAAGGTGGAGCAAATTTTTTATTTTTTATTTTTTTTGTTACATGGGACCAAATTCAACCGGCGCTAATCCTGGTGCCAAAAATAATTTGCTTTTGGAACCTTGGGTATCCCTAACTTTAAAGGGACGCCTAAAATGGACTTTAGGCGTCCCAATTCATAGTTGGGACACCTAAAGATGCCAACCTCCAACTTGAAATTATAAAAATGACACCGGCTTCATTTTTTACTTCCCTTTTTTTTTTAAAATGGACATCTTTTATGGTAGTAGAATGTATATTTTGTAGTAGTGCAAAAAATCTCAATTTTGCCCCGGAAGGTTTTTCTAGAGTAATGTCGCTCGGAAGTTTCCAAATCGTAGCAATTTCACCCAGGCCATTATCATGGTTAAGTTTGACCATTAGTTGATCAAATAAGCCAAGCTGGAAGGTTTACATGTTATCCACGTCATTTTTGTTAATGTGAAAATTTGCCTTGGAAGTTTTTGCTCATGAGTAATGTTGCTTTGAAAATTTTTTGGAGTTCAATATTGTCTTTTAAGTTTTTGAATTATAGCAATGTCGCCCTAACCATTATAAAGATTAAGTTTGACTGTTAGTTAACTAAATATACTAAGCTGGCTGCGTGTACGACATTGAAGAAGAAGTTGTAGATAGATGAGGAGCTCACGTTCACTAGAGAATAATGAAGAAAAAAGTTCAATTACTGGATTCAAGACATAATAAGCAAGATTGTTGAGAACAAGGCCATTGGGATCCCTTCGTCTCCGTACCCTAGCGATGTTGAAATAAACAAATACCTCTTCGATTTTCTCTTCATCGCACAAGATACTTTCACTTTTTAAATTTTCTACAATCATTCAGACGAGGTGCATTTTTTTTTAAAAAAAATCCTTATTTATAAATCTAACTTGGAAAATATAAAGTGGATGACACATGGACTTGCTAGATAGGCATATTTGACCAACTAATGGGTAAACTTAACTTGAATAATAGACGAAGTGAAATTGCTGCGATTTGAAAATTTTCATGACAACATAACTCTTGAGTGAAAACTTCTAGGGAAACTTTACACCTAAACCCAAAACAAAAATGACATGGATATTATGTGGATTGCTAGCCCAACATATTTAGTCAACCAATGGTCAAATTTAATCTAGATAACGGTTTGGGTGAAATTGCTACAATTTGGAAACTTTTAGGGTTACATATGGTCCCCAAAAAAAATACTTTTAAGGTAAACTTGAGATTTTTTTTTTACGACATTTGAGGCAAAAATGAACCTTAATTCAAAAATAAAATGGCTTGCGATATTTCATTTTGGATAAAATTCAACCTCCAACTAGTTATTATATTAGGGATCGTATGTAACTAACTTACAGAAATTGAGAAAATTAATTTAGTTATTTTAAACAAATGTATGTTAGTTTCTCTAAAATATTTTCTTTTATCATTTGCATAAACAAAAAACTCTTTAATACTTCATCTTATGTAACTAACTTACAGAAATTGAGAAAATTAATTTAGTTATTTTAAACAAATGTATGTTAGTTTCTCTAAAATATTTTCTTTTATCATTTGCATAAACAAAAAACTCTTTAATACTTCATCTTGTGCTTTTTATGAGAGTTCAATAACTAAATTAGGGATCGTATGTAACTAACTTACAGAAATTGAGAAAATTAATTTAGTTATTTTAAACAAATGTATGTTAGTTTCTCTAAAATATTTTCTTTTATCATTTGCATAAACAAAAAACTCTTTAATACTTCATCTTATGTAACTAACTTACAAAAATTGAGAAAATTAATTTAGTTATTTTAAACAAATGTATGTTAGTTTCTCTAAAATATTTTCTTTTATCATTTGCATAAACAAAAAACTCTTTAATACTTCATCTTGTGCTTTTTATGAGAGTTCAATAACTAAATTAGGGATCGTATGTAACTAACTTACAGAAATTGAGAAAATTAATTTAGTTATTTTAAACAAATGTATGTTAGTTTCTCTAAAATATTTTCTTTTATCATTTGCATAAACAAAAAACTCTTTAATACTTCATCTTATGTAACTAACTTACAGAAATTGAGAAAATTAATTTAGTTATTTTAAACAAATGTATGTTAGTTTCTCTAAAATATTTTCTTTTATCATTTGCATAAACAAAAAACTCTTTAATACTTCATCTTGTGCTTTTTATGAGAGTTCAATAACTAAATTAGGGATCGTATGTAACTAACTTACAGAAATTGAGAAAATTAATTTAGTTATTTTAAACAAATGTATGTTAGTTTCTCTAAAATATTTTCTTTTATCATTTGCATAAACAAAAAACTCTTTAATACTTCATCTTGTGCTTTTTATGAGAGTTCAATAACTAAATTGCCCGATTTAAAAAACAATTAAAATTGGTTTAAAATGTTGGGAATAAACTTTTTTTTTAAGTATGTCCTTATTTATGAGAGCAAATAAGAAAGAGAAATAAAATAGTAACAACAGAAAGTATAAAAAAGAATATATTATGGGAAAAAGATGAAGAGAGAAAGTAGAATTAATTAGGACAGAAATAAAACCACATTAAATATTTAAACAACTTCAAGTGTGATCTTAAAAAAAAAGAATAAAGATAAATCAAATTTCATACTATTATAAAAAAGACCGGAGGGAGTTTATGCAGTCGGTCATTAGGGATGATTTAAAAACAACTATAGATTTAGACATAAAGTTAATTAAGATGTTACATTAAAGGTTTTAAGTAAACATCTTAATTAGTTCCAATAACGGGAAAGGGAAGGCAGGAAAAAGAAAGGAGGATTGTTGATATTTCAAGTTCTGACTTTGTAACTAGATTTTAGTCCTTCGTACATTATAAACAAGAAAAATATCTTTCCGGTCATTTTCATTTCTCACACACACGCGGAAAAGCCCAGAACTCGCTTAGCTCAGCCCTGACCGCACTGGTTCTAACTTCTAACTCTAATCCTAAGGTGCAAAATACCTGTAATTAATATTTCCTAATATTTAAATTATTACGCAGTTGAAAATGTTTACAAAGTCCCAATAGTTGACTATTCAAAATCTTACACAACTTTATCTCCTTCCCACTTTCCAAACCCTCATTGTCACTTCTTCTACCTCGCAATGATGAAACTCGAGCACCGTACACTTTGTTTCTTCCCTCATCTCCTTCTTCTGATCTTCTTCTCCGATTCATCTCTTGCCGTCGATTTCATCTTCAACGGCTTCTCGTCCCCTTCCGACGTCTTACTCTACAGTACCGCCACCTTTGAATCTGGAATCCTATCTCTCACTCACGACAAAAAAAAAAAAAAAAGGCAATTCAAATTTGAAAAAAAGACAGAAAAAGTATTTTGAAATTGTAAAATTTTAAATCAGATATTTATCAAAAAAATGAGTTGTGAATTGCTTATTAAGTTTCATCATTCCCTTATCAACTTTTAGTAACATATAGTTTCATCATTCCCTTAAGTTTCATCATTCTCTTATTAAGTTTCATCATTCCCTTATCAATTTTGTAAATTGTAATTTCAAAATTCTTTTTCTATCTTTTTAGAAGAATCCCTAAAAAAGAATTTGGAAATTGAGAAATGACATATAGGTTTTTTACCAAGAGTTGATTAGAAAATGTCAAAATGTGATAAACAATTCCTAATTTTTTTCTAGGGAATACCTGATCTGTCATTTCCTAATTTTCAAGTTTTTTTTCAAGGATTTTCCCATTTTTTTCCTTTAAATTTCATATTGTTATAAAAAAAATACCAATGGGAGTATAAGGGGAGGATTTAAAAACAATTTTAGATTTATAGATAAAGTTAACTGAGATGTCACATTTAAGATTTCAACTTTTAGTCAACATCTTAATTAATTCCCACAAGAGGAAGGCAGAAAATAGAGTGGAGGGAGTGTTGATATTTGAAGTTTTGACTGACTTTGTAACTAAATTTTAGTCCTCCTTGCATTATAAACATAAATATAATATCTTTCATGTCATTTTCATATCTCACACACAAACGCGGAAAAGCCCAGAACCTGCTTAGCTCAGCCCTTATCCCACCGGTTCTAATTTCTGAGCCTAATACGCAAAATACTTGTAATTGATATTCCCAAATATATTTAAATTATTACGCAGTTGAAAATGTTTGCAAAGTCCCCGTAGTTGACTATTCAAAATCTTACACCACTTTGTCTAGAGATGGAAATAGGTTAGGACCCTAATAAGGGCCTACGGCCTAACTTACATAAAGTCTATCTTAGCCTATTTAGTAAATAGGTCAGACTCAGGTTCAGGCATATTGCTAGGCTTATTTAGATAAACAGGCCAGACCTATTTTTATAAGGCGTAGCCTACAAGCCTACAGGCCTGGCCTATTTAATTTTTTATTTTAAAAAATATATTATTATATAGGTATATATAATATCATCTAAATAATTTTATAAATTTACCAACTTAATCTTAATTCTAAATTCTAAGTTTCATATTTCATCGTCATTATACTCATCCCTTGTTTTCGCATAAATCATTCACCTCTACATCTCTTATCTTCGATTTCTCGAGATGGCAATACTAACTCACTCTCTCCCCTAATTTGTGCCCTCCACTAAAGCATAAAAAATGTTTTGAGTTTATTTTAGTGTCAAATGAAATATTATAATCTTAACAAGAGGAGTTTGTTCCAATTTACGTGGAAAGAATAAAATAGGTAAAAATCTAGTTTTACATGTTATTTGTTATGTTTGGTCGATTTTAAAAAAAATATATCTCATTAAGCAACAGTCGATTAGTTTTTCTTATTCCTATTTGCTTGAACAAATGTTGTCACTAGACATTATTTTCTTTTCCTTACTAAGCCTTAATCTTACTACAAGAATAGATGTTAGGTTTTTAAGACATAATGTAGGATTGTATATAAGCATGAAGAGTTATATATGAATTTGGCAGCATAGGCTTTAAAGGTTATTTAAAGTCCTACATTTTAAGTAGGCTTTTAAACAGGCTTCAGGCCTTATCAGGCCTTCTGAAGGCCCAGGCTCAGGCCTAAGAAAAAGCCTACATAGAGGCTCAGGCCCAGACTCAGGTTTTAAATCTTTATTACACGCCCAGGCCTATTTAGGCAAAACCTAATCTAAGCTAGCCTATTTCCATCCCTAGCTTTATCTTCTTCCTACTTTCTAAACCCTCATTGTCGCTTCTTCGACCTCACAATGATGAAACTCCAGCACCGTACACTTTGTTTCTTCCCTCATCTCCTTCTTCTTCTTCTGATCTTCTCCTTCTCCTATTCATCTCTAGCCGTTGATTTCATCTTCAACGGCTTCTCCTCGCCCTCAGACGTCTTGCTCTACAGTAACGCCACCGTTGAATCTGGAATCCTATCTCTCACTCACGACCAAGTTTTCTCTATTGGCCGTGCTCTTTACCCTCAAAAAATTCCCACTAAGAACCATAATTCTTCATATGTACACCCTTTTTCTACTTCCTTCATTTTCGCCATGGCTCCTTATAAGAATGTTCTTCCTGGTCATGGTCTTGTCTTCCTCTTCACGCCTGTTCGAGGAATCCAAGGTACAAACCCTGCTCAATATTTGGGTTTCTTAAACTTCACCCACAATGGCGATTCCGGCAACCACGTGCTTGGCGTTGAGTTTGATGTGTTCATGAATCAGGAGTTCAATGACATAAATGCCAATCACGTTGGGATCGATGTGAACTCTCTCAAATCCGTTGCTTCACACGACGCCGGGTTCTGGCCGGAAGACGAAAAAGAAAAGTCGTTTCAAAAATTGACGCTAAACGACGGTGAGAATTACCAGGTTTGGATTGATTTCCGAGATTCTTTCATCAACGTAACTATGGCGAAAGTGGGTTCAAAACGACCTCGTAGGCCATTGTTGAATATGTCGTTGAACTTATCTGAGGTTTTTGAAGATGAAATGTATGTGGGATTTACAAGTGCCACAGGGCAATTAGTTCAAAGTCACAATATTTTAGCTTGGAGCTTCAGTAATTCAAATTTTTCACTAAGCGACGCATTAATTACTTCTGGGTTACCTTCTTTTGTTCTTCCAAAAGATTCAATCTTCGAATCCACAGGGTTTATCACAGGATTCACAATCGGGGTTTTCTTCATACTCTGTTTCATTGTTCTGGTGACTCTGTTTTTAATACAGAGGAAACGAAGGAAAGCAAGGGAAAGAGAAGCAATGGAGGATTGGGAATTAGAGTACTGGCCACACAGAATAACCTACGAAGAAATCGAATCAGCAACAAAAGGATTCTCCGAGGAAAGCGTGATCGGAATCGGAGGAAACGGCAAGGTATACAAAGGAATCCTAGGAGGATCAGAAATTGCAGTGAAACGAATCTCCCATGAAAACAACGGAATGAGAGAATTCCTAGCAGAAATCGCCAGTTTGGGAAGATTAAAACACAGAAACCTCGTAAAATTACGAGGATGGTGTAAGAAAGACACAGGAAATTTCTTCCTGATCTACGACTACATGGAAAATGGGAGTCTAGAAAAAAGGGTATTTGAAAACGAGGAAGACGACAAGATTTTGAACTGTGAACAGAGGATGAGGATTCTGAAGGATGTGGCTAGTGGGGTATTGTACTTGCATGAAGGTTGGGAAGTGAAAGTTGTTCACAGAGACATTAAAGCGAGTAACGTACTGTTAGATAAAGAGCTTAATGGAAGGTTGGGAGATTTTGGGTTAGCTTTAATGCATAACAATAATAGTGAAGTAGCTGGGACCACTAAAGTGGTTGGGACGGTGGGTTACATGGCACCAGAAATGATGAAGACAGGAAGAGCTTCCGCCCAGAGTGATGTTTACATGTTTGGAATATTAGTTTTGGAAGTTGTGTGTGGAAGAAGACCCATTGAAGAAGGTAACAATGTTACTTCTCTTTTTGAAAATTTCATTCGGAACAAGTGATTTTAGGTTGCATGAGATATATTATATACATGTGATAGTAATTTTGTCTAACGAAGCATAAAAATACTTAAAATAAGTTAATTCAAACTGAATAGTGCAAAATACTCTTCTCATCTTAAATATAGAAGTTAGATAATTAATTTATAAATATTGAATAAATAAATTTAGTTAGTTATTTATAAAAAAAAAATATGTACAGGATTTGTTTTCATAAAATACCTCCTTCAATAATTTGGGTTGGAAATTACCCTATTCATAGAAACTCCCTTGATAAGTGCAATTAATAGGGATAATTTGAAGAACGAATTATAAATTTTTAAAATAAAGTGAATTAGGATTTATAGATTTAGTACCAAAACCAACATTTCCAATAACTAATACATTTAGAACCAGAGAATGTTTTAGAATGAATTCAGGAAGTAAAATAAATCTTTAAAAAAAAAGACTGAAGGTAACCCTTTTATATAAATATTTTTTGATGTGAATGTGAATTTGGTATGCGCATTATTAATTAGTTTACCTTGTTAATCTCTAAATTCAAAGTACCTATAATTTTTTATTTGCTTCAGGAAAGCCATCCTTGGTGGAGTGGGTGTGGCAACTCAAAGCACAAGGACAAATATTAAGTGCAATGGATGAGAGATTGAGGGCAAAAGGAGAGGTGAATGAACAACAAGTAGAAACACTTCTTAACTTGGGATTGTTATGTGCTTACCCTGACCCAAAAGCCAGGCCAACAATGAGACAAGCATTGAAAGTTTTAGAGGGAAAGAATAATAATAGTACTGAAGATGGAGATTGTGATCAAGGTGAAGATATGGATACCTATTTGCTTAAACACATTAGATCACCAAGAGACTTATGGTCTGAGTATTCTCATTACTTAAACTTCTCATCTCACCCAACCTTTGAAGATATAAGATTCACTATTGCTCATTCTTCCTCTACGTCTCACGGCACTTCGTCTAACTCTACTTTTGAGGGGAGATAATGTAGAGAATGAATCCTCTGAAGATAAAATTGTTTGAGTTGAATGTAAAGTATCAACTCTTAACTTCAGAAGATTTGAATATAAATATTAATTGGATAGGATATGAATCCTCGTTGATGATTAGGGCAAAACATTGAGGATATATATAGGAATATAAATAGAGACTAAACACGTTTTGTGCTAATAGGTGAGTCTAATCTCTATATATTTCTATATCTTTTTCACTCTGGTCATTGTGGCTATTGTTGTATAGTGTTAGAATCAATTTTTGAATCATGGTTGATTTTATTGGTTTTGTAGAATAGAGAATTTTATGCATTATCATAAATTTGATAGTTTTGATTGTACAAATAAATAAGGATTTGAATGAGCTCACAAGAAGTTTTTTAAGTTTAGCAATGCTTATAGAACTATTAATCAACAATTACTTCCTCCAATTTTTAATATAAGACTCAATTTATAATGCAATTTTTTTATTAAAGTTGGTCTTATATCAAGGATAGGAGAAAATATTTACTGATTGGATCCTCACATCAACAACAAAAAAATCCACGGTATTGTGTTTTTATATTGCTCCACAATCATCTTCAATGTAAATTAAGTAATTCAAGATAAGTTTGTATAATTCCAATACATATTGAAGTACATTTCTTCCTTTTAAAAGGCCAATTACCAACACACAAGTTGACCTTTGGACATAATTTTACAAACCCCATGAATAGAAATTTTTCCTAGAAAATAATATTAAACAAACAATCTCTTTTGGCATGTAAAGGTGTAATATAATAGCCAAATGCTAATCAAGTAACTTAGTTATTCATAACAAATCATCTCCCCAGTTCTTAATATAAAAGTTACTTAACTAATATGGATAGATTAAAGAAATAAGATGATTAGTTAATTATAACAAATATAGCATGATCTCCTTAAAATACCATTGTGTAAGTTAGGTATAGTTTTTGGGAAAATAATAAATATATAAGAGATAAAATGATAACAATAACTATAGCACTATAACAACCAATTTCACTTGGGAAATTAGGTTATTTCATATAAAACTTAATTTTAGAATAGCTTTTAAGGACTTTTAGAAATTAAAATTATTTTGAGCAATCATTTTTGAGATTCTCATATTCTGATGGTCCTTATATGTCTTTCTTCCATAATAAAAAGATAGTAAGTATAAATTAATGAGAAAGGGGGGCAAATTGAACTGGAGGAAGGTATGGCTATGGAAAAAGAAGTTTTAGTTGATCCTATGAACTGAAATCTTTGAATGATGTTATAATCTAGGATACCTAGTCATTTCTCTCATCATGCAAAATCTTTAATTAAAAAAATTTTTCCAGATGCAGAGAAAGAGTGTAAAAAAGGTAATTAAGAGGTTATCAAACGAATATCTTGCTGGTAAAAATAAAGAAAACTATCCAGGTTCAGCAAAAGGCCCAAGCTTATAAGCAAGAGCTCAATGTGGGGAAGGGCATACCTCTATTATACTTCCTTTGGTTATAGGCATAAGATGAGTTGAGAAGTTTGTAACAACCCAAATTTTATTCCCCAATATGTATTGTAATTATTTGAAATATTCAGTAAAATGGTGAATTTTAGAGAATGTGAATAGTTCTGCCAATAAGATTTCCTGTGAGACAGTGAGTTTATCATGCAGTTTTGGATGACCAAATGATGATTAAAAATTATGAAATTTTATAGGGTGAACATAGACATCCTAAGCTTTAATTTGATAGGCCATAGGAAATTTTTAGAGCTGTATGGAAAGATTTATGAATTCTTGAAGTTATCCCAGAAAAAATTGTTTATTTTCTGGAACAGTGTTCCAAAACTTAAATTTTGGGAATTTTCAGCTTCCAGTTGGCTAAATTCTATATTTTTTTTCTTGAAATTAGACTCAATAAGGGTTCTATAGCCTTTAGAATCACTCCAATTCGATGTCTACAAATTAAGTTATGATTTTTCAAAATTTGATCAGAAAATCTGCCAGAATTTCCAATAAATCTGAAAATGGGGAAAATATGTGATAGTAATTTTGCAATTTATGGGATAACCCAACAACCCATTTTTGGCTAATGACCCTAGGACGTGTTTTTGGATGGACCAACAAAGAGAAATATTAGTTGAATTATAATGGACTTATAACATGGTTACTTGAAGATAAAGTTGTGACACTAAAAGTCAACATTAGTGAATTTTGGAAATTAATTAAATTAAGAGATAAAACAAGATATTTTATAAAAAGCTTTCCTCTTCTTCTCTTCCTCCATAAACCGTCAGCCTTGAGTGTTAGAGGTATTTGTGAGGCAAAATCCTAGGGTTTTGGAGGCCTGAATTTTGGCTAAGTGAGATAGAGCAAGAGAAGCACAAGATAACTCCATAACCTTCAATATTGGGTTGCTATGGCTGTTATGGTTGGTTTAATCGGTGGATTTTTGGTTGATTTGCTGTGGATTGTGAAATTGGGAAATGATGAACCCTAATTGTTATGCTACCCAAATTTAGTCTAAATGGTGATTAGAAAGTAATTAAATATTTAATAAAGTGATTAGAAGTATAAACGAGCAAGATTGTGGAGTTAGAATTGAAAAAACCTAAATTTTCACGAAGTTCTCTAAGATTTTGGCCAGAGCTAGATGGAGGGGTTAGAGTTGGATGTTTGATGATTTGATGATTCCATTGTATTCAAGAGGAAAAATTGGATGGGGTTACAGTTGATCACTTTTCTAGAAAATCTTCAAAAAGCATAATGACTTAAACGCCCCTGAAACCCCAAGTCAGGGGCTGTAAAGGGCATTTTTGTCTTTTGGCAGTGAATTTGATAATTCTGAGGTAGGAAATAGATTCCTTAGGTAAAAATATGTCAGAATAGCTCATGTCAAAATTTCAGGAAAAGTACAGTCGAACCGAATACAGCAGGGCCGAGCCGGGTCCCCAGGGGCATTTTGGTAATTTTCACTATAGACTCATATAACCACTAAAAAATAGTATATGAATGGGTTTTAACCTAAGTCTTGTACATTTGAAATTTTAGGACTGAATTAAGAGCCTGAGCTGTGACATGAAGTTCGAGGAACAGTTTCACGAGTCAAAAAGGGTTTAAGGTAGTAACTCTATCTTTCATACATTATGTCAATGTTTATATGCTTTGTGTATGTCATCTTCCGCATTATGTATGATACACTGAGCATGATCGAACATAGTGCCTACGGGTACACCGAACATAGTGTCTACGGGTACACTGAATATGACCGAACATAGTGTCTATGGGTACACCGAACATAGTGTCTATGGGTACACCGAACATAGTACCTACAGGTACATTGAACATGACCGAACATAGTGCTACGGGTACACCAAAAATAGTGCCTACAGATACATATAACCAAAATATAGTACCTACGGGTACACCCAATTATGCCCAGTCTGTGGTCTTGATCCCAGCTGAGGTATGGAACGAGTAGGGGTTGCAACAATGATTGACTCTAAATGTTTTCGACCGAACCGAATTATGTGTTATTGTAATATTGCTGTATATGGTATCTAGTATATTCATTATTGCATTTTCTATGATCGATTGTTTGTTATTACTTTGTTTCATTTAAATCTCACCCTCTTTCATAAATAATCAATGTGCTAGCGGGAACCGATGGCTCCAAGGGCAAAGTAGTAAATAGGATAATTGAAGGGTGCGAATCGCAAGATGGAAGCCAGTGGTTATATGTAGTCTATTTTTGGATATTTTGAGATAATTTGTATATATTATCAAACCCTACAAGAAAAACCTGTGATGTAATCAAGTACATTGTACCAATATATCAATATATTTACATTATTTTTGTGTTGCCCACTGAATTACATATCATTTTCTGTAAATGCTCTGAAAAAGGTGAAAATAAGATAAGGGTATGACAAAGTTTACTTTGATTTTAAATGTAAGACCCTTCGATAAAATATTTTTTTAAAAGTTATAATTTTTCAATCCAAACCAACCCTATTAATTGCACAAAGTAAATGAAATTTCCATCAATTGGGAATATTTTCAATGCAAATGACTAAAGGGGTGTTTTAGGAAAATTAATTTTACTGATTTTCTTAATCTATATACTACTTCATATCTCGAATATAAGAGCTACTTAATCCATTAAGTAAAATTAAGGAAATGAAATAAATTGGTTAATTTAAAAAATTGTGTCACGATTTTTTAAAAGGAAAATACTTAAGCCAAGCTCTTTAATCACACTTAACTATGTGTCCTGTTTTTGAATTATTATAATTCAATTATAAACCCATGTGAAAAAAGAATAAGACACATGGGCAAGTGTGATTAAAAACTGACGAAATGGATATAAAGAACTATGGTCATTTCTAAAGGAAATATTCATGTATGACATTATATTATATATTAGTTTATAAGTTAGGTAAAATTGTTTGTGGAAAATTATAGATATAGGAGATAAAATGGACTCATATTATATTTTACTCAAAATCTAATTCCCCAACTAACTCTTATATTAGGGCTGAAAGTAGTATTAATTATTTACCTCTTACATTTAACATTAAAGTAAGACTTAGAGGACAATATAAATACTCTACTTCAATATAGGAAAATTGTGAGCGAGTTGAGAAGATTAAGAAAAGGTTGATTTATTTGAGTTGGACTCTTCATCTTGATGAAGAGTATACATGACATGATAGATAAGTACCTAATACTTTTTCCACGAAATAGGTCTTTTCTTCTAGGATATAATAGGTCTTTTATTCTAGGATATCAAAGAACATTAAAAATGGGGGGGGGGGGGGGGAGGGATTTTGTCTTTTAGGGTTTCCCTTCCCTCCTTTCACACTCCTTTAAATTTGAGGTTTTTTCGAGGGATAAAAAATATTATGTCTTATTCTAATTAAAATATCCATATTAATTTTTTATTATAGCAAGTTTACCCATTTGATTATAAAACCCATATGATGTTATTAGGATAAGCTAAATAAATCAGAAAATCTATGTAATAAAAATATATATAATAAAATCTATCTAATCGAATCCTATCTTACTAAATATTATTAAACTCATCTTATCTTTGCATTCAAATTGGCTGTCTTTCTCCCTTCCTCTTTCCTTCTCCATCTTTGTCAATGCCACCCGCTTCTCCAACCGTGACTGCCTCAAGTTGCTCTTCCAACCATCCAAACCTTCTTTCAGGACGCAAGTGTCTATTTATATATTTCTTTTGTATGATACATTACTTTAAATAAGTTTATTGATTTATTTTCTAATTAAATATGTTTTATTGTTATTACATGATCACAAGTATATAACTGGAATAATCTTAGATAAGTTTGTATCTTTTTAACATGATCACACGTATCTCAATAAAATATGATATCTAGATTATGCGAAAATTATCTTTGTTATCTTGGTATTATAATTTGATTTAGGATTTAGATTTAAATTCAAATTTAAAAAACATATTAAATTTGATGAGTTAACATATTAAAATTTATAAAATCATCATTTCAAATGTATATAATATTTTTTTTTATCTTAAATAAGTGAGGTAACAGGTTTTTTGGGATTTATAAATTAGGAAATAATAACTTTGACATCTAAATAATGTTCTAGACATATTTGTTAACATTTAGTTAACTCACCTCCCTTCCTCTCCTAAACCAAACAAGAAAACTCCCTTTCCCTTCCCTTCCATCCAACCAAAAAAAGTTTATAACCTCCCCCTAACTTTTCCGACCTCCCCTCATTTAACTTCCTCCCGCCTCCCTTCTATTGAACGAAATAAGGCCTTAGTGTCTGACAGTACCTCGAACATGATTATCTCCAATAGGAGAATACCTGTGTCTAGTAAAAAAAACATGTAATCAACGAGGATTGGATCTAGTGGAAGGGTTAGTCCCTCACAACATGACGAGAGAACTTGCCTATTTGAAAAAAAGTGATGTACATTTTGATAAAAAGAACTTGCCTGTTTGAAAAAAAGTGATGTACATTTTGATAAAAACATAACGTTTTAAAATCCTATATTCCTCCCCTATGACCTATATGTCATTTCCATGTTTTAACAAACTTTTTTGGGTTTTTCAAATTCAAATGGTATTTAAATGGAATTTTTCTATTTTTCTTTAATTTTTTTAATAAAATGACCAATTATATATAATGAAGAAAAATTGTACAACTAAAATTGATGTGAAAAGGAACCAAAATATATCAGTTTTATATAAAGGATGACGAGAAAATGATTGAAACAACAAATTTATATTCTTTTTGTCAAGGCACAACTGTGGTTTGAATGAAGCAGACTATTAAGTAAGTTCTTCTTAAATGTGACCATAATGATGTGGTTCAAAGAAGTCCGCATTAGGTGCTCACATCACCTATCAAATGAGGTTGTTTTCCACCTTATATGCTGTGCATAACAAAAAATGATTTTTTTTCCTTTTATTTAACATATTTATAATTTAAAAATTTAGAGAAAAGTCTCCAATTTAAAATTTAGTAAGAAGAACCTGAATGAGAATACTAGTACTATGTGTATACAACTTTTTGCAGATTATCTATGTGTATAACAAGCTATCTAGTCCTACTAACTAATAAAATTTTTAACGAGAAACTTCTTTTATGAAAATTAGAAAAAAGTCCCCTAATAACAATTCAATATACAAAAAAGTATTGGTGTTCTGAAAATGTTGAATGTAACCCCCTCCGTAATCATATCCGAAATACAATATTAGAGTGAAATAAAGACCAATAATAATCAAAATTCATTTACATTCCCCATCCTTAAGATAGGGTTTTCACAAAATTCAAAAACAAACACTTTAACCCGGTCTCACATTCACATTTTGAATACAATTACTTCGTGAAGATAAACTACATTCATAATATATCAGAGTACACAATAACAATAATACCAGTAATTCCGGGTTTATACCTTCATTAAAGATACGTAGGGCACAATTGCCCATTACAATTCCTCAACGGGGATTACATAAATCAATCTCCAATACATAACCAAATAACCCAATATACATACAATATCCAATTATACATAATCCTAACTACAATGATAACCAATGTAATATCCCGAATTTTGGGATTGGAGGCTTTGGAATAAGCCTAAATTGAGTGGACTACTAAGCCCCAATTTAGTAGATGTCCCAAATATATTCCCTAATGATTCTAATATCTTTGGGGTATTAAGAAAGTAAAATGGTGAATTTTGGAGAATATAATTATGTTTTCGATAAAATCGCCTATGAGGAAGTGAGATTATCATAAGGTTTTGGAAGACTAAATGATAAGTTAAAATTATGAAATTTTACAGGATGAAAGTAGACATCCTAAACTTTAATTTGATGTCATATGACTCAATTAGAGCTATACACAAAAAGATATGAATTTTTGAAGTCAGCACAGATAAACTGTGAAATTTCTGGAACAATAGGCAAAGATTGAAATTCTGGGAATTTTGTGATTCCAGAAAGTAAAAGTCTATATTTTTCCTTGAAACTAGACTCAATAAGGGTTCTATAGGCTTTGGAATCACCTCATTTCGATTTTTCTAGAATTAGTTATGATGTTTGAAAGTTTGGGCAGAAAAACTGTCATAAAATCCGAAAATGGGAATTATGACATCAGCATAATAAAACATGACATCAGCATGATATTAAAAATAAAATATGCATCTTCTTCCTCTAGTTTCCGTCATTTTTTCGTGAAGCAACATGGAGAAAGAGAGAGAGAGAGAGTTTTAGAGAGAGAAGAGGAAGAAACTCGCAAGGTAAGCCGATTTCTCCGACGATATACTTCTTAACGTGTATAACTCTTCTTCTAAGCTCCTCTTCTATATTATTTAAGAGGTTGGAAGCTTGAATTTCAGTGCGGGGAAGAGTTAGGGTTTAACACAAGAAGGAAAAGCCAGAAAGAAGAAGAGGTAACTGCCTGAACTTTAAATATTGACTATTCTGGCTGCTGTGAACAATTTAATCGGTGGATTTCTGCTGATTTTGTTCTGAATGTAAATTTGGGAAATATTGTGTTCTAGGCGTTATGCTGCCAAAATTAAGTCTAAATGGTAGTTATAACGTAATTAAATCGTTAATAAGGTGGTTAGGAGTAGAAAGAAGCAAGTCTGCGGAGTCAGATTTGGAAAACCCCAATTTTCCCCGGAGTTCCTCTAAGTTTCAGTCAGCTCTAGAAATGGGTCTTAGAGTTGGATTTTCAATGATTTTATGATTTCATTGAGTTCAGGAGTGAAAATTAGGTGGGGTTACAGTTGGGCACTTTTTCAGAAAAGGCCGAGAAAGCATAATTATGAAAATGCCCCTAAAACACTGAAATAAGGGCTGCTAAGGGCAATTTCGTCTTTTGGCAGTGAATTTGGTAATTCCGAGTCCGGAAATGGATTCCTTGGGCGAAAATATGTCAGGATAGCCCAGGTTAGAATTTCGAGAAAAGTACAGCCGAACCGGGTACGATGGGCCGGGTCCCCGGGGGTATTTTAGTAATTTTTCAAGATAGACTCATATAAACCCCAGAAACACTATGAAAGTGTCTAAATAGTACATTTGACATTGTAGGATCGAAAATGGAGCCCTGAGCTGTTTGCATGTAGATCGAGGCACGCGTTTCGAGGCGGATAAGGGTTAAGGTAGGGGACTTACCTTACTTGCATGTATTTGATATCTTTGCTTGTGTAATGATGTATGTGATTGCTTTACTTGATTGTGTAGAGCATATTTGAATAAATGAAGCTCTGTTTTTGTTTTCGCTGTGGCCATAGTCTTGTTGTATGAAACATTGAGCATACAGAAATGTCATTATGGGGCATACATCTAGATAAAGCTAACATGTCATACACATAGCATCAATCATGCATGCATTATGGTATATGTTTCCTACTGAAATTCTCTCGAATCTCACCCTCCCCTACCAACAATTCAGACAGGAGACGACAGAAGATATGCAAACAACAATGCAGAGTACCGTATGAGGGGATTACAGTAGTGGAACGAAGATGGGAAGAAGTCTCCGTTTCACTGGGATGAATTTAGACACCCTAATAGCCTTGTGCGGCTACCTTAATCGTAAATATCATGTACGAACCCCTATGGGAAATTTCTGTAATCGAGTACTTTTTATCAGTATAGTTATGCAATTCTTGTGTTGCCTACAGAACCGCATATCGTTTTTCGCGAATACTCTGGTAAAGGTAAAATTGAGATAAGGGCGTGACAACCAACTACCAAAATGACAACCCGAAGGAGTCCTCATCGCCCTTGGATGCTTGCTCCATCCTTGTTCTACCTTCCCTGTCTAAAATGTTGGTAGGGGAGGATGAGATTCTAGAGAATCCCAGTAGGAAACAGATACCAATATGCATGCAAGATAAGTGTTTAATGCATGACATGCTTGCATCACAATAACTCATGTTCACATAATGATATATCCGCATGCTCAATGTTTCAACAACATACTCATGGCCATAGCATAAATAGAAACAGAGCTTCAATCACTCATATATGTTTCACATAATCAAGCAAATTAATAACATGCATCAATACACAAACACAAATATCAATACATGCAGGAGAGGTAAGTTCCCTACCCTTATTCTTCCACGTGTGCTCCAGCACCACTTACTCACGATTAAACGTATATACCACGATCAGGGAAAACATAAACCCTATAACTAAAGCAAGGACATAGGGTTATACTCTATACCAAAACCTTACTTGAACAACACTTATCGTTGGTTACCATTCATGACCTTTAGGTGGCTAATCAAAGCCTAAACACATGCCTAAAGTCTTGGGAAACACTTGACCAAATGTCAGCTTTTAAAAGTCCAAAATGTTGAATTTTGGGGGTTGGCTGTGGCCAGCCTACCCATGGGCCGCGGCCAATGGATGCACAGAAAGTCTTGGGCCGCGGTTCATAACCTCTGGCCGCGGCCAAGAAAATTTTGTTTCCTGACTGAATTTCCAAAAATCATAACTAATTCTAGAAAAATCTAAATGAGATGCTTCCAAAGCCAAATGAAAGGTATTTAAGTCCTCTTTCTAGGAAAAATATGGTTCATTACTCGAAATCACCACAAAATTCCATAATTACACAAAACTCAACAATGCCCCAAAACAGAGTTCAGTTTTGATCCCAAACTTTGACAAAGCATAACTCTCAATTCAAAAAGCGAAATGACACAAAATATATGTCCATTTCGAAGCTTGGGATGTGAAATTTAAGACTGGAAAGTTTCAGAATTTTCCAACACCATTTGGTCATTCAAAACGTTCGTGCAAACTGACTGCCCAGACAGAGTTCACACAAGACAGATTTTCCAACTTTTCTACCAAAATGTTCAACGACTCCAAAATCAATAACCAAACCTATTTCTATACAATTTCTCACAAGAAACACAATGGTAACCTCAAAATGAAAAAAATCAAAACCCATTGACATGCCCTGTTTTGTCCAATGCACAAAAACCAACACAAAGGTGCCAAACTTTACATTTAGGCTTCAATTCAATTCAATTAATTCAAAACACTAAACAAGGCACCATTTCCATAACAACAACATACCATACTCCCCCACAACCCTAAATCACGAAAATTAGGGCAAAATTTTCATAAATTCAAGGCCCAACAAATGGCAACAAAACTTATATGAAAATGAAGCTTTCACTTACCTTAACAACTTTCCCAAAGAAGCTTTTTGATTCACCCAAGTCCATAATTTCGTGAGAGCTCAAACACCACCAAATGACAAATCTAAAACCATGAAAGTGAAGCTCTTAACTCAAGGAACAACTTTAAAAAAGGGAGTTTTGACATTAGAGATCATTTACTCACCTTTTTCAAGCTTTCCTTCTTCCCTTCTTAGGTCACCAATGGTGCACAAAAGAGAGAAAATGAGAGAGAGAGAGAGAGATGAAGTGAGGAGAAGAGAACAATAATGATACTCCCTCCATGCTGTCTGTAACCCCCACACCGTAATTACATCCGGATTACGAAATTTAAGTGAAATAGAGACCAATAAAACAAAATAACCATTTATGATCCCTCATCCAAGAGATGGGATATTTCAAAATTAGTTCTAAAACATACTTAATCCTGGTCTCACATTCACGTGCGGATGTAACTACTTAAGAAAACAAATCACATAAACAATATCAGAGTACGGAAACTAAAATCCCGGCAAAACCCTGGGTTCATCTACGTATAATTGTATCATGGGTTTACAAGTTCCCAAAATGGGGATTACATATCCAAAATATTCATTTACATTCACATGTACACTTGGTAATCCCAAAACCAAAATAAGGATAACCAACTACTCTAAATCTTAGAGTAATCCTAATTACTCCTGGTTGTCCGCTTCCCTTTCGAGCCACTCGCCCTGTCTGAAAAGGTTAGTCATATGGAAAGAGTGAGATTCTAAAGAATCCCAGTAGTAACAACTTTTTCATATCACATGCAATCACACAATATGTAAATAGATCATCTCATATCAGCAACACAAATCGCGCTCCACCCTCATCCCCTTTTACCGCTGGGAAGGCACACCGTCCTAACCCGAACCATTGTTAGCGACTCAGGGACTATTGGCGTGGCAGTGCATATGAATAGCCTTACGGCTCATATATAGCCTTTCGGCTTTCACAAATGGCCCGTCGGCCTTCACAAATAGCCTTTCGGCCCACATAATCACATATACACACCCTAACCTCATCCCCTTTTACCGCCGGGAAGGCACACAGCCCTTACTCGAACCGTTGTTAGCGACTCAGGGACTATTGGTATAGCGGTGCTTCCACACTTTTCACAACATGCAGCATACGAAAACCCATTTCATCTCAATGACATTGAACACATACAATGTATCACATAAGATATAAAGAAAGAGTCACTACCTGTATCTTTCCTGACTGGCTCCGGCACCTTGGCCTTACGAGGGCAACAGATGTCAAATCCTATATCAATTAGGGACAACCAATCAATCTCTTTTCCATATGTATATTTTAATAATACTCTAAGTTGGTTATCATTTAGGACTCTTTAGGTGACTATTAGAGGCCTAAACATATGCCTAAAGGGTTGGAAGACACTACCCAAAAGACCCCTTACTCGAAGGCAAAACTCTGATTTTTGACAGTTTCACTCGAGCACAGATGCTCTCACTCGAGCACAAGTACGGACATCACTCGAGCACAAAAGAAAGTGAGACTGCGAGTGAGCACCCGAGAGCACAAAGAAACTTCCAGGAACTGACTCACTCGAGCACGCTGAACCTCACTCGAGCACAAGGCTAAATGCCTCACTCGAGCACCTGCGAGTGAAGTTCAGGAAGTGAGGACCCGAGAGCACACAAAGCTTTCCAAGAACTGGATCACTCGAGCACAGCCGCTTGCACTCGAGCACACACCTCATACCCGCGAGTGAGAAGGCACACTCGAGCACCTTACTCGCGAGTGAGAACCCGAAAGCACCACTCCCACCTGAGGCACAATCTCACTCGAGCATGATCCCCAGTGCTCGGGTGAGACGGCAATGCTCGCGAGTGTCAGAGCATACTCGTGGCATCCACCAGCAAGTGAAGACCCGAAAGCAACCCTTCACTCAGAACTTACACCATCACTCGAGCAAACCCAAGCTCACTCGAGCATGTTCTTCCCTCACTCGAGCACAAAGCGATGCACTCGAGCATTATTCAAAGAATCCAGACGAACTCGAAGCACAAAAGGAAAAACTCTCGCATCACTCGAGCACATTCTTCCTCTGCTCGAGTGATGTGCATCAGAGACCCAAAAATGCAGAAAAACCAGAAAACGCCAGATGGTCAAAATTATGCCCAATGGTTCCCAAACTCTTCTCCAAGCTCATACATTTCAAGCACTAACTAGGGAACACAATGGCAACTCCAAAAACACCCCAAAAACCACTTTGACCATAATCAAACACTAAGGTCTCTATGATACACATTATCCAAATTTCATTACACTAAATTCCAACATTCCAAATCATATTCAATACTCAAATAACTCCACAACAACTCATTTCTAACATCAAATACAATAAAACTCTTAAAGTCCACATTTGGTGCAAATTAGGGCAAATTTCCAGATTTTGCTCAACTTAACCAAAAATCACAAACAATACTTCGAAATGCTCTAAATGCCTACCTCTTTACTTTGGTCAATCCAGAATCTTGTTTCTCCAACTTCCAAATTCGACCAAATCACAAACCAATTCTATTCAAGATTCTGAAATTACCACAATGAAGCTCTCAATGAGACACATCACATTAGAGAAGAGGATTAAGGCATTAGAGGATCATAGCTTACCAAGATTCAAGCTTTCTTCTTCCTCTTTCTTGCTTGATTCAGCGAAAATGGAGGAATAGGAGAGAGAGAAGAGAGAGATGGAAAATGATGATGATAGAAACACATCTTCCTCCCTTGCCCATGCCTCTAGTCGAATAGGAGAGAGAAAATGAGGAAAAAGTGAGGTTTTGTCTTCTAGTGCTTCATCCAATGGCTCCCCCTATGCCACATGTCATCATCCACTCACTCCCTTATGAGCTCACCAAAATCACAACACATGAGATTCCGACCCATGGTCAAGGAATCACAACCCTTGATCTCAAATACCACACATATTTATTCCAAAATTCACATTACATTAATTCCAAAAGTGCTTAATTACACTAATTACAATGATTATCAGAGTTATCAGCCCTATTCACAAATCGGGATATTACACTGTCCAACGAAAAGAGAGGAGGAAAGAGAGAGGAAAAATAAAATATTATATCCTATTTGACTTTTCTCCTCAACCACTAACCTCATATAAGTTTGCCACATGTCACAAGCCTATTGGCTCTCACCCAAAATAGTCACCAATAAGCCATTTAATCACTCCATTAACCATTTTAATTACACTTCTCATTTTCCTCTTAGTTAGTAATTAATTTCTCTATTAATCACTAATTAATTGCCCAACAATTTCATTCTTTCGATTTCCACTAATCATGGCATATTAATTAATATAGCCACCAAACCCATAATTATTTCACCTTAATTCGATAATTTTTCACAATAATTACCATTAGCCCTTAATCGAAAATTGGGGTGTTACATTGAACACACAGTATATCAATACCCTAATTTAGGTCATTATCAATAAAAAATTTCAATGGTGGACTTTTCCCAATTTTCACAAAAAACCTCCCTTTAAAAGTTTATTGTAAAAAAGAGCTGTGAATTTTTATACACATTGGTGTTCTACAAATGGTGTATGCACACTACTACAAATTCGTGCATATATAACCCTAAAATCTAATGGTTAAATATACGCACCGTCATGTATTGAGAGGTGGAATTCGCAAAAACAAAAATATAACGGTTGTAATTATGAACCGCCATATATTTACTAACAAAAATGACGGTTCTTACAAAATAACCATCATGTAATACTTTCAAATGATTTGTCTTCACAACTTTATATCAGTAAAAACTAATATATAACGATTATAATAATTAACTGTAAAGTTTGATTCCTAAATACTTGTCTTTTTTTAAGAATACTTAACGGTTTAAAATGATAATCGTCATATATAAAAAGGAAAGATTAAAAAAAATTATTTGATAATATTTGACAATTCTTCATAATGAACCGTTATATATTCTTCAAGAATGCTTAACAATTAAAAAAAAAACTATATGACAATACATTACGGCTCTTCACAAATAGCCGTTAAGTATTATTTAATATAAATAAATGTAGGATTATGAAAGATATCATATATAAGGGAGCATAATCCTGACAAATACAATTTGACAATACATTACGATTCTTCACGAAAAATCGTTAAGTATGTTTTAATATAAATAAAAGTGAGATTATGAAAGATATCATATATAAGGAGGTAGGATCCTAAAAAAGAAAAATTTGACAATACATTACGATTCTTCGTAAAAAACTATTGAGTATTCTTTAATATAAATAAAGGTGAGATTCTGAAAGATATCGAATATAAGAAGGTGGGATTTGAAAAAAATTATTTAATAATACATTACAATTCTTCACTAAGAACCGTTAAGTATTCTAAAACATAAACAAAAATGAGATTCTAAAAGATATCAAATATAAGAAGGTGAGATACTAGAAAAATTATTTGATAATACGTTATAGTTCTTTATTAAGAACCGTTAAGTATTTTTTATTAAAAAAAATGGGATTTTAAAAACTATCAAATATAAGAAGGAGAGGTTTCTAAAAAATCTTATTTGACGTAAGTCTTTAAACTCCTTCTCAAACGTTTTTGGGTTTCTTTAGTGGGTTTTGTACTCTTTTTTTCACAAGTTTTATTCTGGTGTTGTAGGTCTTGTCCTCTACCACTACCATATGTCTTTACTCTACAGCTCATTCCTCTTGTGATTTTTTCTCGTCTAAGCTTTAATTTTTTTAGTTAACGTTTTTAGTTTTATTTTATTTTTTTAATATAACAAGAGCTTGCTAGTTAATGCTCAAGGTAGCCAATCGGGATTACGATATTTAATCTTTTGATTGTTGTTGGTTTAAAGATTAAAAAAGAGAAAAACACAAGAGAAAGTAGAGAGCATGAAAAAAAGGAAAAGGTAAAATGATAAACTTTTAAGGATTTTCCCTTTAATTATTTGACTATAGAAGATGAGTACTAAAAATATGAAAAAGAGTTATGAAAAAAATTAACTCGAAAAATACTTTATAGGTATAGCTGCACCAAAGAATTACAAAACAAGGTGTTGAGTGCTATGGAAAAATATTTTATGGGGTTGGATATACATTAACTTAATGAATTTTTTAAGAGTTAACGTTGAAGGTAAAATTGCACTTAAAAAAATACTTTGAGAGAAAAATAACACACCAAATAAGATTAGAATGATGGAGGCTACTTTTGACTAGTCTACAGTTGGATGGAATAACATATTTTTTGGGTGAAAAATGGAGGAACTTAGTTTGCTATATTTTAAATGTTTTGTAATTTTAAGTCCAGGTCATATCATTGGTGGATCTAAATGGGCAATCAGTTTTATTTTTTGTTTTCATTAACCTTTTCAAGCCCAAACTGAAAATAAACTTTGGACTTAGCCCGCCAGCGCTTTTTGTACGAGTTCACATTTTTTTTCGATGGATAGAGTGCACATATTTTGAATTTAATTCTCTTTAATAAAATATAAAAAAAATATCTCTTTAATAATATATGGAAAATTATTCTCTTTAAAAAAAATATCTTTAAAAAATCTCTTTAAAAACACTTTACAGTAAATACCCAATGTTTTATTTGTAAATTTATACTGTTTGAATGGTAAGAAATGGTTAACTAGTAAATTTTTGTTATTTTAGTGATAAAGACTTGTAGTTTGATTATTAAATTTACGTTATGTGAATGATAAATTGTTGGGGTCTTTAAATAAATAACTTTTAAATTTGGTTCTTGGCAATAATTTTCTTTATAATGTACATAGTATTAGTTTTTGTGACACACATTTGCTTACTGTTCCCTCCAACAATTCATCCTCTACAAGTGATTGGACGAGAACCTAAAGCCCAATGACATAAATTTGTAAATGCAAGCACATTGCAATTTTTTTTATAAAAAAAAGGATAAATATTATTAAGATAAAATAATTATAATACAGCGTTAGTATGCATGTAAACTAAAAAAAAAAAACTACTCATTATAATATATGTCAACACTTGTTTTCATCTCGATATTTAAAGAGTAATAAAGACAGAATTCCATGGGCATACAGAAAAGTACAATTATATTGATAAAAATATTTGTTTACAATCCCAAAGTCGTTCATTGGCGAAATACAGACTAAGGTAGGGGTGAGTAACGAGCGGGCGGGGCTGCCCCGTGGGCCAACCCGTGACCCGCCCGTTTACATTAAACGGGTATGGGGCACCCCATACTCGTGACTGAACCCGTTTAACTCGTGCAAAAATGGGCACGGGTTAAACGAGTATTCTTAAACGGGTCCGGGCAACCCGTTTAAGAATCTGCCCAGTTTTAAAAAAATGAAAAAAAAAAACACTCAACGTTCAACAGACTGCCTTCCCTTACCAGCTACCACAAGAAGTCTAATCCTTCACATTCATCATGTATGTATGGAAGAAAAACACTCCATAATGAAATTAAAAACACAATAAAAAGCATAACCCCTCAAAGTATCCCCAAAGAGACACAGCTGAGAATTAAAAGGCTAAAAGGTAGAATTTTTTTTCATAAGTTATCATCCATGAGACCATGATCATCTATTAAAAATACTTGAGAACTAAAGACCTTATCATCCATGAATCCATGATCATCAAAGTTCTCAACATCCAAATACAAAAGCTGAGTTCAAACTTCATGCATCAGAATTCAGAACTTCACAATTCTGTCAATTCATAATGAAATTAAAAACACAATAAAAAACATAACCCCTCAAAGTATCCCCAAAGAGAAACAGACAAGAATTAAAAGGCTAAAAGGAAGAAATATTTTTCATAAGCTATCATCCATGAGACCATGATCATCTATTAAAAATACTTGAGAACTAAAGGCCTTATCATCCATGAATCCATGATCATCAAAGTTCAAAGCATCCAAATCCAAAAGCTAAGTTCAAACTTCATGCATCAAAATTCAGAACTTCACAATTCTGTCAATTCATAATGAAATTAAAAACACAATAAAAAGCATAACTCCTCAAAGTATCCCTAAAGAGACACAACCGAGAATTAAAAGGCTAAAAGGCAGAAATATTTTTCATAAGCTATCATCCATGAGACCATGATCATCTATTAAAAATACTTGAGAACTAAAAGCCTTATCATCCATGAATCCATGATCATCAAAGTTCACAGCATCCAAATCCAAAAGTTGAGTTCAAACTTCATGCATCATAATTTAGAACTTCACAATTCTGTCAATTCACAAATCACAAAAAAACAAAATACTAGTAATTGAAGTTCAAACTTGAATGACTTCAATCATAAAAAATTCATCATCTATTTATCTTCAACCGCAAATCTTCACTGTTCATATTCACCTTCTACTGCTGCATCTTCCTCTACAAAACCAACGAAGATAAATCTAATTGATTAATATGTATAAATATTAAGAAGATGAAATAAAACATTAAAAATTGAAAATAGAAAATGAAAATTAAGATACTGATAACAATAGCTGCAGTCTCATCAAAATTATCAACATCAAAGTCATTCAAGTTGGGTGGTTTCGTTGAGAGCCAATTTTGTGCACATATGAGTGCCTCAGCCATCTTTGAGGATAAAGAGCTCCTAAAAGTATCTAATACTCGACCCCTAGTACTAAAAGCTACTTCTGAATATACTGTAGAGACTGGTACCGCCAACAAATCAAGTGCTATCAAGCTCAACACTTTATACATACAAGTATTCCCTTTCCACCAAGACAAGAGGTCAAATTTTGAATCACGATATCCAACCAATTCAGCTCGAAGGTATTCATCTACTTCTGAAATTTTCTCTACATTACTCTGTGCATCTGCCTGGGCTAAAAACTTTTGGTATGTAGCATCAGCAGATGACAAGGCCACTTAAAGTTCTAACTCTGGAAATAGCACATTACTCCGAGCACCACTATTATCCCCTTGCTCCATTGTTGGTTGGGAAGCAGAAGTTTCACCAAGATGAATACTAGTTGAGTAGTGGTCATATAAACGATACAATACACCCATAGTCTTCCTCAACATAGCTTCATATTTTGTTGGTTCATGAAAAAGGTCAGTAAAAGCAACTTTGACATATGTCAATTTATATTTGGGGTCTAGTATCACGACTACAACCAACAAAGGATTCATTTTCTCAGATGCTCCCCAGTATTTGTTAAACTTGGACAACATTCTTCTGGACATGTCATTCAAGAGAGAATAGGATCTACTTGCACTTGATTCAAGGCTTGTATGAATTGCAACTATGTGCTGGAAACAAGTGTTACTAGTAACATAGTTTGATCCAGAAAACTTTAATGTCATGTTGTAGAACAGCTTTAAGAAGCCAAGAAACTCCTTTACAGTGCTCCAATCATATGCACTAGGAGGCAAAACTGTAGGTTCTGCAATCCTTCTTGTAGTTGTATCATCGGATAAATCATCAACACCCTCTCGAATATCAATCAAGGTATAAGTATCTGTACAGGAATCTAGTTTAACTTTCTTCTTGAAGTATTGTTTGTATTCTTCATCCTCCTCTTCCATCCGAGTAAAGACTTTGACGAACTTAACAGCGCTTTCAAGCATAAGGTATGTCAAATTCCGCCTAATGACATCATAGAAATGAAAAACAATTAAACATCAATACATAATCATATCAAAGCTAATTCTAACAAGTTATAACGAAATTACCTCGTGGGACAATCCAAAGTAAGAAGACTTTATGATTCTACTCGTTCTCTTTCAGCTGGCACAATGAACTTATGCTTCCTAGATGGAGAAGACTTAACAAACTTTACTGCATGTCGGATGAGCTCAATAGACTTGTTCATTTCTTTGAGACCTTTCGAAACTACCAAATTTAATATGTGAGCAGCACACCGCATTTGTAAAAACTCTCCATCACAAACCAAACCGTCCCAACTCCTAAAACGCTTTTTTAGGATTGCAATTGCAGAATCATTAGCAGAAGCATTGTCAACTGTGATCGTAAACACTTTGTCAATGCCCCACTGAAATAAGCAATCCTCAATTTATTTCGCAATTGACTCCCCTCTATGATCTTTAATCTCACAGAAATTCAGAATGCATTTCTGCAAAGTCCAATCCTTATCAATCCAATGTGCAGTCAAACACATGTAGTAGTTATTTTGTACAGATGTCCAACAATCAGTGGTGAAGGACACACGGACTTTAGAAGTCTTGAAATATTTTCTCAAGAGATCGGCTTATTCTTTATATATGTTGTAACAATCTCTAGCTGTTGTCCATCTTGATGGCATTTTAAATTTGGGCTGAAACTCTTGCAGAAGTTCTGTCAAACCCTTCTTCTCCACAGCTCGAAAAGGCACCTCATCTTTTATGATGTACTTAGCAACAGCCTTCCTGCCTCGCTCTTGATTGAACAAGTGATGAGTTAATACTTGATTTGCCATAGCCATGAACAAGCTTTGCCCCTTGCTTGCTGTGTTAGGATTGTTTAGACACTTGTCAAAATGTCTCCACAATTGTTTAGTACCATCATTTGAGGGATGAATTCCATAAGTTCTTCCACAATAGTTGCACTTTGTTCTATGTTTTCCTTTGTTTTCTGCTAGTGGCAATGTAACCCCCCTCACCGTAATTACATCCGGATTACGAAATTTAAGTGACATGGAGACCAATAATACGAAATCAATAATTTATAATCCCACATCCCAGAGATGGGGTATTTCAAAAATTAGTTCAAAATCCAATTAATCCTGGTCTCACATTCACGTACGGATATAACTACTTGAGAAATCAAATCACATAATAAATATCAGAGTGTGGAAACTGAAATCCCGGCAAACCCCAGGTTACTTACATATATAACATGGGTTTAGAATTCCCAAAATAAGGATTACATGTCTAAAATATTCATTCACATCTCATATACACTTAGTAATCCCAAAACCAAAAAAAGATAACCAACTACCACTAAAGTCTCGGAGTAATCCTAACTACTCTTGGTTGTCCACTTCCCTTTCGAGTCACTCGCCCTGTCTGAAAAGGTTAGTCATTTGGAAAGAGTGAGATTCTAAAGAATCCCAGTAGTAGCAAATTATTCATACCACACGTAATCACATAGCATGTAAACGAATCATCTCATAATAGCAGCAACACAAATCATACTCCACCCTCATCCCCTTTTACTGCCGGGAAGGCACACCATCCTAACCTGAACCGTTGTTAGTGACTCAGGAACTATTGGCGTGGCAGTGCATACGAATAGCCTTACGGCTCACATATAGCCTTTCGGCTTTCACAATTGGCCCGTCGGCCTTCACAAATAGCCTTTCGGCCCACATAATCACATATAACACACCCTAACCTCATCCCTTTTTATCGCCGGGAAGGCACACAGCCCTTACCCGAACCGTTGTTAGCGACTCAGGGACTATTGGTATAGCGGTGCTTCCACAATTTCACATAAACACATATATGACACCCTAACCTCATCCCCTTTTACCGCAGGGAAGGCACACAGCGCTTACCCGAACTGTTGTTAGTGACTCAGGAACTATTGGTATAGCGGTGCTTCCACAATTTCACAAAACTTGCAGCATACGAATCCATCTCAAAATAATGACATAGTACACATACAATGTATCACATAAGGTATAAAGAAAGAGTCACTACCTGTATCTTTCCTGACTGGCTCCGTTACCATAGCCTCACGAGGGTGACAGATATCAAATCCTATACCAAATTAGGGACAACCGATCAATCTCTTATCCAAGTTCTTAATTTCATAATACACTTAGTTGGTTATCATTTAGGACTCTTTAGGTGACTACTAGAGGCCTAAACATATGCCTAAAGGGTTGAAAGACACTACCCCAAAGACTCCTTTCTCGAAGGCACAACAATGATTTCTGACAGCCTCATTCGAGTGAAGACGACCTCACTCGAGTGATGAGAGACTTGTGATCGGGTGAGGACAACTCTCACCTGTGAGTGCTTGACAGAGAGCAACCTTCACGGCCAGGTAAAGCTCACAACACTCGAGCACCAAGATATGTACTCGGGTGAGGACCCTAAATATGCTTGAGTACCTGAAAGTGCAACACCACGAGTGACAACCCGAGAGCACAACCACACCAGAGGCACTAGCTCACTCGAACATGACACCCTACACTCAGGTAAGACGACTATGCTTGCGAGTGTCAGAGCACACTCTTGGCATCAACCAGAGAGTGAGGACCCAAGAGCAACCCCAATTCTGAATTCACACTATCACTCGAGCAAACACAAGCTCATTCGAGCATGATCTTCCTTCACTCGAGAACAAGAAAGTGCACTCGAGCCTCATTCAAAGAACCCAACCAAAACTCAAAGCAGAGAAGGGAACATGCACACAATACTCGAGCATGATCTTCCTCTGCTCGAGTGTTGTGCATCAGAGACCAGAAACATAGAAAACATCAGAAAATACCATATGGTCAAATTCACACCCAATGGTTCCCAAACTCTACCAAAAGCTCATACAAACTGAGCACTAACTAGGGAACACATTGGTAACCCCTTAAACACCCCAAAAACCTTTTTTACCACAATCATGCTCTTAGGTCTCTATAATACAACCAATGTCCAATTTCATTCAATTCATTTCCCATATTTCAAACTAAATCAAATGCTCAAATATCCTCACAATGGACTATTTCCAATATCAAACACAATGAAATCCATACTTTCAACATTTGGCATAACTAGGGCAAATTTCCATATTTTACTAAACTTATCCAAAAATCACAAATAATACATCAAAATGCACTAAATGCCTACCTCTTTACTTTGCAAAATTCAGAATCTTGATCCTCCAACTTTCAAATTTCGACCAATTCACAAATCACCACTTCTCAAGATTCTACAACCACCACAATGGAGCTCTCAATGAGATACACAACATTAGAGAAGAGGATTTGAGCAAAGGAGGATCATTACTTACCAAAGATCAAAGCTTTTCTTTCTCTCTCCAAGCTTGTTCAGTGAAAATGGGGAAGAAAGAGAGAGAAAATATGAGATGGAAGAGATGATGATAAAGATGCACATTTGGTCCATACTCCCTCCCTTAACCGAACAAGAGAGAAAAGTGTTATTTTGTCCTCTTATACCTCATCCAATGGCTCACCAAATGCCACATGTCCATATCTTAAGCACTTCTACCATAAGCTCACACAAACGCAAAGCATAGGATTCCGACCCATGATCAATGAATCTCAACCCTTGATCTTAAATACCACACACAATTATACCAAAATCACATCACATTAATTCCAGAAGTGTTTAATTACACTAATTACAATAATTATCAGAGTCATTAGCCCTAATCACAAATCGGGATACTACAGGCAGCCTTGTAAAATGGCTCTATATTTCAGATGAGTCCTTCCTTTTTTTCTAGCCCGTGATTCAACATCTTGTCCTTCATCATTGATCTCATTCTCAAGATGAGCAGCAGTGTGTTGTGTTGTTGTCAGTCCAGTTTCGTTACCTGTTTCCCCTACAACATTTGCAGCTTCCTCGTGCACATTTTGTGGTGGAATCTGTGCCATGCTTCTTTATCCCCTGCATCATGAAAGTTTCATTAATCAGATTGCTGGCAAAATGCTTTTGATTTTGTAAAAAAATATCAAATAAAAATAAAAGGGACTTGAGGTTCAAAAGGATGGCTATATATATAGGTTCACAAATACCAAAATCAGTATCTCAAAGAAAGTGACATGAGCCACATATTCAAAATGTAACATATAATATAGATTCTTCATTATTTTTCAATTAACAATATGCTAAAGATAGTGAGATATGAGACACATAACTTCAAAACTACGAGCATTGAAAAATGAAAATGTCTCACCTACACAAGGATTCAATTTTCGATTTATCATAGATTTGGTTCATAAAAAATATGTGACATTTTTTTTGCACATAATGAGGCCAAAAGTGAAAAGAAGCATTAAAATCTCAGTAGAGATTATCCAAAACTCTGTAGCAGAACAAACAATAAACAAACACTAGAGCCAACACTAATAAATTCACGTCATCTAGCTCTTTACACATTGAAGAAAGCAGTATATCTTCATAGAAGAAGGCCAAAACTGCAAATCTAATCCACCTAGATTTCATTACACAAGATTTCACAGAAACTAAAGTCACGCAATAGCTAGCTAGCTATTTACACATTTCAAAAAGCCCTAAATCACACCTCAAACAGATTACTATATCAGTTTAAAAAATTTGGGAATCAGTAAAATGCCAACAAACATAATAAAGTAGGTGATTTCTCAAGTAAGACCTTGATCTCAAGTAGAAACACTTATAGATTTGAGTCGTACATGTAAATCGGAAGTTTCCCAGTTGAGGTCTGCCGTCTACGATGGCCCGATGGGAAAGAGAGCTGATGTTGGGGGCGAACGCTTGACAAACTAACAGCTTGACGGGGAGAGGATGTTGTCGAACTTGAAGCCTAGAAGGAAAACTCACGGCGAGGTTGAGGGCTAACTCTGTCGGCTGTCACCCACAGCCACCGAAAGGGAGTAATGGAGTCTAGAGCAGCCGAGCAGGGAGGGCCAGAGGGAGTGAGGGACTGTGTCTCGAAGACTGGGATGGAGTGGGTGTGGCCGTTTGGTACGGGAGTGGCGGTCACGGTCTCACGGACTCTAGGGTTTTTTCCTCTGGAATGTGAAATGATTCAGTGTTTCGGGCTTCAGAATCAGCGATGCCACTTGCCTTAGTTGCCTAAGCTAAAAAAACAAAAAAAATGTTATACGGGTAACAGGCGGGTATGGGTGCCCCTTCCTTGAACCCGTTATCCGCCCATTTATATTAAACGGGCACCGAAGCCCATTTCCCATTAAGGGTCCAATGCGGGCGCGGGCTTAAACGGGGCAAATTTCTGTGGGCAGCGGGTGGACAGGCGGGTCACGGGCATTTTGCTCAGCCCTATACTATGGTATAATCACGTTCATATCCTCACCTCGAGACACGTGTCACTCACTTTCCGACGTCTACATCTTTTCCCTTTGTCCCACTGGTACCTGCTGAGTTATTTGTTTAAAAATAAGGTGAGATTCCGAAGAATCCCCGTAGAGACATGATATCATTCATAGAGAATGCGAAAAGTAAATATGACATGCACCAAGGTAAACACATCATCATTATGTATACATGAGTAGGGCCCAGCCCCACAATCTACACCGGTTGGACTTCTGCCAACTCCTAGTGTAAGTGCACACTGGCACTAACAGCCTCTCTCTAGGTAATTTATGTTAATTAATAAAATGCATTTATAAACAATGGCATCCACACAATCATATAACTATGGCATAATATATGAAGGATAATGTCCCTACCTTAAAGCTTTATAATCCTTTGTTTAACGGTGTCTCGTAAAACATGTCGTTCCGGCTTTCAACTCGGTCATAAAATATTAAATGTACAAGAAATAGGTTATAACCTATCCAAGTATCATTTTAGACTCTTCTATAGTGTTTATTGTGGTTATATTACTTTATGATGAAATTTACTAAAATGCCCCTGGAACCCCCAGCCCTGCCGTACCCGGCCCGATGGCACGTTTTTCCAAAATTTTTGACTAAGGCTATTCTGACTTATTTTCACCCAAGGAATCCATTTCCGGGCTCAAAATCACCAAATTCACTATCAATTACAAAAATACCCTTGATAGCCCCTATTTAGGGATTTCAATGGCGCTTTCGTAATTATGCTTTTTCGGCCTCTATCAAAAAAGTGCCCAACTGTAACCCCACCTATTTTTACCCACTGAGTCCAATGGAACCATTTATTTCATGAAAATATAACTCCTACTAAAATTTCTAGTTCTGGCCGAAAATATTAAGGAAAAATGAAAAAATGGGGTTTTGTTTTTAGCTTCCAAAACTTGTACTCTTTCACTTCTAATCCTTGATTAACTCACTTAAACACTTCTTAACCATGATTTAAAGGATTTTGGGCAGCATAACCTCTTAGGGTTATGGGTTTTCCAATTTTACAACTCAACCCAAAAATCATAAAACCAAACAACAATTACCAACAACAACTTCATACTAACATAAAGTTGATATTGATATAATTACCTCTTAACTTCTTAGATTCTCTTACTCTAGGCACCTCCTCCCTCTCTTCTTGATCTCAAAGTGTGACTTCACCACCATGGATTCATGAGAAACAAGAGTTTAGAGAAGGATTCTAAGGAAATACTATAAGAAAAACCAAAGAAACCTTACTTACCTTAACCTCTTTTTCCTCATTCTCTCTAATCTTCAAGAACTTCACAAGCTCACTCTCTCTCTCTTTTCCTTGTGTTATGGCTGAATGTGTCTTGAAAGAGGAGGGAGAAAGTGCTTTATTAATTAAGTCTTCCTTCTTCCTAACCCTTGATTTAATCAAGAGCTCACAATGTGACACTTTGTCACAAACCCTTCTCTTCCTTCATGATTTCTTCATTGACTTGCCATTAAATTGAATCAATTCTTTTCCTTTCTTGCTCCTCAATCCATGCTCTCCCCCCTTTTACTCCAAGTAACTCATTCTTCTTTTTCTATGTTCACACTTACACTCTTCCATGCAATCATGTTTCTCATTCCTTCACTCAAACTTCTTCTCATCATGCATTTCACCATACCCTCTTACTTTATGCCATAACCTCTCATCATGACCACCATGCCCATTCTTCACTTAGTGTACACTCCATCTTTATCATCATTGAGAGTTTCATGTAGTATAGCTTCATTCATGTAGCATGTGATCATGAAGTCAATTTTTCTCCTTATTCTTCATGCTTGGACGAAATTAAAGAAAGGAAGGGAAGAAAATTGTTTTTCAAAATTCCATATTTCACATAATTGAATTATGTATAATCCCCCCTTAATTTCACAAATTCTTGATTTGTTTCACCAAGAATAATCCCATTATGCATTTTCCTTTATTTTCCTTGATTAATTGAAATTAACTCCAATTAATTGAAAAATAATTAATCTTGGGTTAAATTGGCGAAATTCTTATTTTGCTATCACCTTTGTAATTTAATTCATTTGTTGAATTAATTTGCACATTTCCTTATGAATATGAATATTTCAAAATTCACAAGATCTAAATTCATGAATATTTACCATTTTATTGCATTACTCAAATAATTATAATATATTTTTTGTGGATAAAATTTGGGCTGTTACAATAGAAACCATAATCAAAGACATGCATGGTTTTTAGTCATGATATAAGCATAAAAAGAAAGCTTAATCCAAGGTGGCTTCCGGTTCTGGGCTTTCAGAAAGTATTTAAAAAATTCCCTTACAAACCAAAATTCCGGGATGACAGAAATCAAAGTTACAGATGTGAAAGATATTTTGTGTTAAATACATGTTAGATCCCATATGTTTTGATGATAACAAAGATTGGATCAATAATATGAAAGGATTTGATAACAAACAAATGGATTTGAACAAAGTGGCAAATCATTACTTAGAGTAAACACTGGAAGTAATCAACAAATTATGTGAAGGCTTACTCGAGTAGCCACTCGGGTAAGAGAAGCCATTACTTAGAGTAAACACTGGAAGTAATCAATAAATTATGTGAAGGCTTAACCAGGTAGCCACTCGAATAAGCAAAGAGAATTTTATCCAGTTAAGCACTGCCAAAATTTGGACAAAGTTACTCGAGGGATCACTCAAGTAATCTGTAAAGTTATATAGACCATTACTCGAGTAGCCACTCGAGTAACAAGATTTTCACAGGCATCACTCGAGTATCCACTCAAGTAACCAGGTCAAAAATCTTCCAGTGACTCTCGGCCAAGAAATGCAGCATATTACTCGAATAGCCACTCGAGTAACCAGTGAGAAAATAGCATTACTCGAGGGACCACCTGAGTAATCTGTAGAGTTATTTGAAGTACCACTCGAGTAGTCACTCGAGTAACCAAAAAGCAAACTCTCAGCCAAGAATTTGATGCTATTACTCGAGGGAATAATGGAGTAATCTGTCGGGTTATTTGAAAGTCACTCGAGGGACCACCCGAGTAAGGTGTGAAGAAAAATAAAGCCCACTCGAGTAAGCAATTTACCACAGTGATCACCCGAATAACTTGTGAAGATAAAGACATCGCTACTTGAGTAGCCACTCGAGTAATCAGGTATTTTCAAGGTTTGTAATATATCACTCCATGTCTTACCTGAGTGATATCTGATGTAAAATGTTGATTTGCTCACTGCCATATTTTTGACAGTTTTACTCGAGGGACCACTCGAGTAGCCACTCGAGTAAGGCAGTCCAGAAATTATATTTTTCATCGAACATCTATTGATTTGTTATCTATATGATTAACTCTTCATTGTATTAGTATTCT
Source organism: Inga laurina (assembly GCA_963855925.1). Lineage (NCBI taxonomy): Eukaryota > Viridiplantae > Streptophyta > Magnoliopsida > Fabales > Fabaceae > Inga > Inga laurina. The sequence goes on along the minus strand of OY979701.1, from coordinate 49,363,090 downwards.
AAGTACATTTGTAGAGAAACAATGAAAGAGTATGACAGATTTGAGAAGTCAAATAAAAGTTCGAACGTTCACCTACCGCTACCTACCGCCAACGGATAGTTTTCAAATATGAAGAATAGTCAACCGTTGCTGCGCTACTCTAATGGACAAGTTTGAATTGCTTCTAACGGACACTACAAATCATTTATATATATGGAGCATTCAAAGAGAAAAAAAAGAGAGGAGACACGTATTGAGATTACACTAATCAACACATTCTTAGTGCTTTGTCTACTTATACTCATTCATTGTACTTCAGTGATTACATATTTGCTCTGTGAGAGAGTTTTTTATTACAAACTTAATATTTATTATTGAGACAACTTAAGGTAGTGGAACCTTAAGTTGGGGTTTTGATTACAACGTGTAAGGGGGAGCGAGTGTCCAGGTGAAGGAACTTGCTGTGTACTGAGGTGCCAAGAACCCACTGAATCTTGGAGAATATAGTGAAACTCTCAGAGACGTTCTGAGGACTGGACGTAGGTCAAAGTGGTTGTGGCCGAACCAGTATAACTCCTGGTGTACACTTCGGTGATATTTATCCTTGCTCTTAACTGTTTTTAATATTCCGTCAATTTCCTTATACCCAACGAAATTTCTGGGATCACCCAATTCACCCCCCTCTTGGGTGAAACGCTTGCACTAACAATTATCATTGTGATATAAAAACAAGATATTCCCATGGTAGACTCTCCTATCAAAAAGATCTCTAAAGACTCTAGTGATATAAATTCTGAATGTAAAATTACCATCTTACCCCCGTTGATTAAAAAAGGAAAGGGAAGCAATAATATATGTTAGCTGCAGGTACTTCTCAATCGTCACTCTATGACTTATCAAAATAGGCACATCCACTTGTCAATGGGAGCTGTTTTAGTTAACATAGATGGGTTTGTCAATGGGTACTGTATAACTTGTCAAAAAAGCCACATACACTTACCAATGTCTAACTTGCCATTATAGGCATATACACTTGCCAATATATAACCTGTCAAAATTGTAATATCCCAATTTATGATTAAGGGCTAATGGCATTGAGATTGATTATAAAATTGTGTAATTAAATATTTTGGAAGTAATACGATGTAAATTTGAGATGAATGTGTGTGGTATTTGAGATCAATGGTTGAGATTCATTATTGATGGGTCGGAATCCTATACATTGTGTTTATGTGAGCTCATAGTGGAAGTGGATGAGATGGTGACATGTGGCATAGTAGAGGCCTTTGGATGAGGCACTAGAGGACAAAATACTACTTTCCTCTCTTTTCTCTCTCTCTTCATCGGTAGAGTGTGTGTGTACAAGGGGAGGAAAATCTCATTTCATCATCATCCCTTCCATCTCACTATTTTTCTCTCTCCTTCCTCCATTTTTCTGGTGCAAGCTTGGGAAAGAGAAGAAGAAAGCTTGGATTTTTGGGTAAGTAAATGCCTTCCTTTGCTCAAACTCCCTTCATTAAAGTTGATCCTTGAGTTAAGAGCAACATTTCTATGGTTGTAGCTTGTCCATTGGTGGTGGTTTGTGGCCACACGAAATTCTGGACTTGGGTGAATCAAGAACTCCCTTTGAGAAAGTTGTTAAGGTGAGTTTAAGAAACCTTTCTATATAAGTTTTGTGCCAAATGATTTAACTTGGAATTTCTGGAATTTTGGACCCATTTTTGAAAATTAGGGTCTTGTGGTGTTTGAATTGTTGTTGACATGGAATTAGTGCCTTGTTAAGTGTTTTGAATGAATGGTATTGAATTGAAGCTTAGAGGTGAAGTTTGAGAACTCTATATTGGTTTTGTGCATTAGGCAAAAACAGGGCATGTAATTGGGTTGTGACTTTGGTCATTTTGAAGTCACCATTGTGTTCCTTGAGTGATTTTGTGTGGGAATGAGCTTGGTTATTGATTTTGGGTTCATTAAAATCACTTGGGGAAAAGTTGGAAAGTTGTCTAGTTGAGCTCTGTTTTGTGCAGTAAGTTTGTATGAGCGTTTTGAATGACCAAATGGTATTGGAAAATTATGAAACTTTCCAGTCTTAAAGTTCACACCCCAAGCTTCAAAGTGGACATTTATTTTATGTCATTTCGTTTAGTATTCTGTGAGATATGGTTGTCCAAAGTTTGGGATGAAATCAGAACTCTGTTTTGGAGTAGTGTGTAGTTTTTGGTGATTCTGTATTTGTGTAGTGATTTCCAGTGAGGGGCTATATTTTTACTTGGAAGAGGACTCATATACCTTTCATTTGGCTTTGGAATCACTTCGTTTCGATTTTTCTAGAATTAGTTATGGTTTTTCGAAGTTCAGCCCAGAGTCAGGAAATTTCTGGGCCGCGGCCCAAGAGTGGCTGGCCGTGGCCCAAACCTTTCTAGCCTGTTTTGGGCCGCGGCCCACGAGTTTCAGGCCACAGCCCAAGACCTTCTGACCATATTTGGGCCGCAGCCCAAGGAAGGGCAGGCCGCGGCCCAAGCCTGTGTTCCAGCACTTCGTGTTTTCGAAAAGTGACCTTCAACCTTTTGTTTCCCAACCTTTTAGGGCTTTCATTAGAGACATTTGTGGCCTCTTAGGAGTCCTAAATGATAACCAACTTAGTGTATTATGGGATTAAGCAATTGGAAAAGAGATTGATCAATTGTCCCTAATTTGGTATAGGATTTGATATCTGCCGAACGCGTGAGCCCACTGTGCCAAAGATTGTCAGGAAAGATACAGGTAGCGACTCCTCTCTTATACTCTGTGTAAATGTATTGTATGTTTGCTTGTCATTCATTGTGTGGATGCTACTGCTACTGCTTTGAGATACCTTGTGGAGTTTTGTGATACATTGTGCTTTGAGATGCTTTGTGGTGCTTTGTGCTTCGTGTTGCTGCTACATAGTGTTCACCGCGAAAGTGGGCATTGTGCATAGTGAACACAGAGAAAGCTGGCATAGTGTTCACCACGAAAGTGGGCATAGTGCATTGTGATTACAGCCGTGAGTGCTGTTGTATGTGGCGCAAGCCAGAGATCATTGTGAAGCTGCTGAATATGATGAACATACATGCTTTATGTTTATATATTGTATGAGTGACTTGTTGCTACTGGGATTCTTTAGAATCTCACTCTTTCCATATGACTAACCTTTTCAGACAGGGCGAGTGGCTCGAAAGGGAGCGACCAACCAGAAGTGGTTAGGGCTTAGGGACATTTTATATTTGGATGTTGGTTATCCTTGTTTTGGTTTTGGGATTACTAAGTGTATATGAGATGTAAATGAATATTTTGGATATGTAATCCCCATTTTGGGAACTCACAACCCATGTTATATATGTAGATGAACCCGGGGTTTGCCGAGATTTTAGTTTCCGCACTCTGATATTTCTTATGTAATTTGATTTCTCAAGTAGTTATATCCGCATGTGAATGTGAGACCCGGAATTAATACGTTTTGAATTGATTTTGAAATACCTCATCCCGAGTTGAGGGATTATAAATTGTTGATTTGATTTTATTGGTCTCTATTTCACTTAAACTTCGAAATCCGGATGTAATTACAGTGAGGGGGTTACAAAAATAGGCACAAAAAGTTGTCAATTACACCTGCCAAAATAGGCATATACACTTATAAATGTATAACTTATCAAAATAGGCACATATATATAGTTGCTAAAATAGGCACATACTCTCATCAATGTATAACTTGTCAAAATAGGCACATACACTTGCCAATATATAACTTGTCAGAATAGGCACAAAAAGTTGTTAAAATAGGCACATACACTTGTCAAAATAGGTACCTACACTTGCCAATGTATAACTTGTCAAATTGGAACGTACACTTGCCAATATATAACTTGTCAAAATAGGCACAAAGAGATGTCAAAATAGGCACATACAGTTATCAAAATAGGTACATGCACTTACTAATGTATAACTTGTCAAAATAGGCACTTACACTTACCAATATATAACTTGTCAAAATAGGCACGTACACTTGTCAAAATAAGCACATACACTTGCCAATCTATAACTTGTCAAAATAGACACATACACTTGCCAATATATAACTTGTCAAAATAGGCACATACACTTTCCAATGTATAACTTGTCAAAATAGGCACATACACTTGCCATTTATAACTTGTCAAAATAGACACATACACTTGTGAAAATAGGTACATACACTTGCCAATGTATAACTTGTCAAAATAGGCACATAAACTTGCCATTATATAACTTGTCAAAATAGGCACAAAAAGTTGTGAAAATAGGCATATACACTTATCAAAATAAACACATATTATAACTTGTCAAAATAGGCATATACAATTACCAATGTATAACTTGTCAAAATAGGCACATACACTGTCAAGATATAACTTGTCAAAATAGGCACACACACTTGCCAAAATAAGCGCATACACTTGCCAATCTATAACTTGTCCAAATAGGCACATACACTTGCCAATGTATAACTTGCCATTATAAGCTTATAAACTTGTCAAAACACATCATTGGAGTCTATTGCAAACGGAATTTATGATTGACAAGTGGATGTGCCTATTTTGACAAGTCATAGAGTGATGATTAACAAGTACTTGCATCTAATCATATATCACGACTTCTCTTTTCCTTTTTTAATCAATGGGGCAACAAGGTAATTTCACATTTAGAATTTATATCGCTACATTCCCTAGGGAGTTTTTTTATTGGAGAATCTACTCTTTGACTTTTTGGCTATTTTTTTGTCCTTGGGACCTGAGTGAGATTTTCCCAAAATTTTCCCCATTTTCCTTCCTCTATCCAAATAATTATGGATAAATCAGGATATGGATGTTATTGTCATTGTGACATTTGTCTATTTCGTTAAATTTCTTCCCTATTTTCTCTCCTCCAGAGGGGATATTATTTGTCCTGTTTGTTTTCTCTCTCTCTTTTCATTTTCTCTCCTAATATTTCTTTTCCTTTCAATTTTCCTCTCCATCCAAGTGGCGCACTAGCTTAGCTGAAAGGGGCAAATCACATTAAATGCATGTTGCATTAAAGGGTGTCCAACAAGTGTTATAAATAATAGGTGAAAATGATTTAGATAGCAAAATTTATTATAAATAAGTTAAAGTAATTTTGTGAGATCATTTTCCTTTTAAGTACTCAGAGTTGTGGAGAAAAAAAATTCAACTTTGAAGAATGTTGAGATCTTTATCAGTCTTTGTTGTAGTCTAGAACTCACCATAGATATTAGATACTAGTATTAGACAAGGAGAATAGAAAAATGAGTTACAAAATATACAAGAGCTTCTTGAGACAAGCATGTAATCCAAGAAGACAATAAACCAAAAATGAGTTACAAAATATATAAGTGCTTCTTGAAATGTAGAAAGAGAGTCAAGAATATTATACCTACCTCAGTGAATATATCGAGAGGTACCTCATTGAGAATAGTGAAGTGTTCTTACAAAAACAAAGACAAGTTGAGGTAGTACCGCTTTGATCCTATTTATAAGTTTAATTGGGGAAAAAAATTTGGTAATTACTATAAGTGCACTTTCAGAGTTAAAAAATGAGAGTGTTATAGTTTTAAAATAAAGGGGTATATGGAGACTCTGTTTCCCAAAAAGAGTTGTTATTGGTCACTATAAATTTATTTTTTGGAATTAAGGATCCATTTTCTTAAAAATAATTCAAGAAAAATAGTTAGAGGTTTTCTTCTAGACAGAAAATTCTAGGGCAATTACTTTTTGTCTTAAAGAAGCAATTTAATAAAGAAAATACTTACAAAGTGTTAAGTATTTAGTTTTGAAAGTTTTTCAGGAATGTACTGTTAAAAAAAGTAAAATAGTAAATACCTTAGCTTAAGCCCAAAAATTCATTTTGACAAGATTGGGCCCACTTAAGAAGAGGAAGGGTGTGCCATATCCTCGTTTTATGAAGAGGAAAAGTTAAAAGTCATTCAGTTCCATAAATCAATAGAAAAAGACAAAGAATAAGAGGTAAATTATTGATATGTGTCCCATAAGAATTAAATTATCATTTTTCCATCACATAAACACACCTAAACACTCATCTTCCTCCATTCATTTGATTAGCTTCAGAAAATTTGAGAGGGAGGAAGAGAGACCAAGAGAAACAGAGGTACGAGAATATATGTTTAAATGAGTAAGATAGTAGGAGAACCAAAGTAAAATTGAAGAGTTAAATAGGTAATTGGAAGGGTTAGAAAGGTATGATATATGGTTCTTTGAATGATAATAGAAAGCACTTTTGAGGTTGTGAGACTATGTGAAGATTTTATGTGATGCTTCCTTACTTGTAGTAAATGTCTTGGCTATCTAGTCAATGTTTGGAAGTATTAAAATGATGGTTTAAACATTGTTAGTGTTGCTGAACAATTTCAAAATGTTAGACAGTGTTGTCAAATGATTTAGAGATTGTAATGCTATTTAAGAAGCTTATGGCTATATATTATATAGTGCTAGCATAGAGTGTACACATGTAATATCCCAATTTTTGATTATGGGTTAATCATGATGATTATGGATAATTATGAATTTAATTGGGATTATTATGTGTTTTATGGCAATATTAAATTAATATGTCATAATTATTGAAAAATTGGAATAATGGAAATATAGGCCATAAGTGGTAATTGATGGAGAAATTAATTACTAACTAAGAGAAAATGAGATGTGTGATTAAAATGGTTAATGGAGAGATTAAAGTAGCTAATTGGTGACTTAATTGGTGTAAGTCAATAGCAAGTTGACATGTGGAAAAAAGTGTGTATGGTGAGTGTTGTGGAGAAAAGTCAAAAGGGGGATAAAAATATCATTTTCTCTCTCTTTCTCTCCTCTCTTTTCTGCAGTTGACATCATGGAGGGAATATCATTATTTTATTTTCTCTCCTCCTCCCTCTCATCTCTCACGTGCTCTCTCTCCATCTCACCATTTCCCTCTCATTTTTCTCTCTCTCTTCGTCCTCCATTGCTGCAGAAGAGAAAGAAGAAGCTTGTGCAAAAGGTGAGTCATTTGACCCTCTTAATGACCTCTATTGCTTAAACTCCCTTCATTAAAGTTGATCCTTGAGTTAAGAGCTACATTTCTATGGTTGTAGCTTGTCCATTGGTTGTGGTTTGTGGCCACACGAAATTTTGAGAAGTGGTGAATCAAGAACTCTCTTTTGAGAAGTTGATAAGGTGAGTGAGACCTATCTTTCTATCTAAGTTTCATACCATTTGAAATACTTTGAATTTTCTGGAATTTTGGGCTCATTTTCGAAAATGAAGGCCATTAGGAGTTTGGTATGTATTTGGTATGGAATTTGTATGTTTGGAATGCATTTTGGATAGATAGAATTGATTGGGTTTGAAATTGCTAAGTTTGGAGATTTTGGGAGTTTAGTGTTTAATGTTACCCAAAACCAAAGCATGATAATGGAATAGGATTTTGGTGATTTTGGCATTCCCATTGAATTCCTTGAGTGATTTTGTGTGGGAATAAGCTTGGTTGTTGATTTTGGGTTCACTAAAATCACTTGGGAAAATTTGGAAAGTTGACTGGTTTGAGCTCTGTTTCGCACAGTCTGTTTGCACGAGCGTTTTGAGTGACCAAATGGTATTGGAAAATTATGAAACTTTCCAATATTAAAGTTCACATCCCAAGCTTCAAAATGGACATATATTTTATGTCATTTCGTTTAAAATTCTGTGAGTTATGCTTGTCCAAAGTTTGGGATTGAAACAGAACTCTGTTTTGGAGTAGTGGTTAGTTTTTGGTGATTCTGTATTTGTGTAGTGATTTCCAGTGAAGGGCTATATTTTTCCTTGAAAGAGGACTCATATACCTTTCATTTGGCTTTGTAATCACCTCGTTTCGATTTTTCTAGAATTATTTATGGTTTTTCGAAGTCAGCCCAGAGTCAGGAAACTTCTGGGCCGCGGCCCAAGAGTGGCGGACTGCGGCCCAAGCCTTTCTGGCCTGTTTTGGGCTGAGGCCCATGAGTGGCGGGCCGCAGCCCAAGGCCTTCTGACCATGTTTGGGCCGCAGCCCAAGGAATGGTGGGCCGCGGCCCAACCCTGTGTTTTGGCACTTTGTGTTATCGAAAGGGGATCTTTAACCTATTGTTTCCCAACCTTTTAGGGCTTTTATTAGAGGCATTTGGGGCCTCTTAAGAGTCAATTATGATAACCAAAACTAAGTGTTTCAAGTTAATTAAGTCTTGGAATAGAATGTAACTCTTCGTCCCTAATCATGATTCTAGGATACGACATTTGCCTTTCTCGGGAGAGACTGGCGCTAGGGTACGCCCGGAAGGATCAAGGTAGTGACTTTTCTCTCATATCTTGTATGATGTTTTGGCATGCATAACTTATCGTTGAATTTGTGAAATGTGTGCCATGGTCCATTACGGCGCGAGCAGGTCAGGTCAGGTCAGCGTGAGCCGTATAGGGAGTGACAGTGGTCATCTCTAGTTCGGCCGTTGGACTGCCGTTGTAATCGACATGGATCTTTGTGAATCCGACCCGTGGGGCGGCGTTTGTGAAACCAGTCGTGGGTTGTGTGTGTGTATCTTGCCTATGTGGCTTGCGTGATGAAATACTTTATATGGATCCCAGCTGTGGTGAATTATACTGTGTTGATTGTTGTGATGCAAAACAACGTGAGCAATTCAGCGTGAGCAATCGTCAGGGATGGCATGTGTCATACTAACCATTGCTGTTGTAACTGCCGTTGTAGTTGCTTGTTGTTGATAATGATTTGCTTACATGCATTATTGTTGTAATTATATGATTGATTTGTTACTATGGGGATTCCTTAGAATCTCACTCTCCCAAAAACCATGTTTTAGACAGGGCAGAAGGATCAAAGGGAAAGCGAGCGACGAAGAGCGGATAGTGCTCCGGTTTAGAAGCATATTTTTTGTTTTATTGGTTATCATGTATATCTTCTGGATATTTTTGGGAAACAATTGTGTAAATCGGGATTGATAGTATAGTTTTGTGTAATCCCCAAGTTAAGGGTATTGAATTGTGGGCTTTGAGCCTTTGTAAATCCCTTATTTAATGAATGGAACCCGAGTGTGTCGGGAATTTGCTTTATGCTCTGATAATTGTGAATGAAATCAACTTGTACAGGCCATTTAGTATTGGAATGTGAATATGAGACCGTCATGAACAAATTTTGTAAAAGTTTTTGTAAGCCATGATTTTGGGAAGTTTGGTTTTGCTTAAGTCCTAAGATCATTTATGGTCTCTAATTCTACATCAATTACGTGTTTATGAACTAAATCTCGGCCTTAATCGTGAAGGGGGTTACAACACACACTTGATGTCTTGATGGTTTAAAGATTAAAAGTTGAAAATTTTCTGCTTAAAGGATTATGGATTAACTCAAGGAGTTGAAGTTATGAATTTTCTAATTTTCAAGAAGATTAGCCATGTCATGGTAACCAAGTTTTAAGAAAAGTTTGAAGGTTTTATCTTAGCCAAATATTCTATTTGGGTCACAAGTGGTTCTTAAATGGCTAAACAACTATGATAAGTGACCCCCTAGAGTAAGGTGTTGTATTTTTGGTATCAGAGCAGAGGTACTGGCAATAGGCTAGAATGCTCTGCTCGCGTGATAGAGTCCTTTGGCTGTAGCTCTATTTATTTGTGGATAGAAATATTATTATTGGCTCTTATTAGTGATACGTTTTAGGACATTAGAAAGAAAATGAATGCTTTTAAGGATTCATCTGTTTGTCAATCACTATAGAAGTGATAGTGGTGGCAGTCATAGCTTGTGGGTTTGTTATATCACTATAGTAGTGACAGGGGTGGTAGTGATAGTTTGTGGGCTTGAAGCATATATAATAGATAGCCTCATCCCCTGAATTTAAATAAGCTCTATAATGAAGCTTAGTTAAGGATGTTTAAATGATTATTTGAAGGTTAATTATAAAGCTGAAAATAATCATTAGTTTTTTTGGTGTTCCTAAATGTTAAACAGGTGGCTCAAGTGTTGGTGTTGAATTGATATAAAATTTAAGCCCCTTGTATTCTTTTATGTTTTCTGATTTTTGGTCAATATGATGTGGGGTTTTAGGTGCTTGAATTTTTTGATTATTATAAAGATTTTAGAATGAAATTGTGTGGGAAAATGCTAAGAGAATGCCAATTGTAACCTTACAGCTTAAGTTGGATTTTTTACATAATAAACCCCTATCTGTTAGGCCTTTAGGAGTTAATAGGAATAAGTTGGATTTTGTTTAATATAAGGATCACAAACTGGATCTACATGCAAAATTATGATGGAGCAGTATATGGAATTGAATCCAAACCCACTTGGATTGGAAGTCCAAAAATTAGAGTTTAAAAGGTTAAGTAAGGAAGCATGTGATTTATGCATACTTTGGGCTTGAATTTTGAATAAATAACAATGTGCAGTGCGCTACATTATGTCTAGGCTTTGATATTACTAGGAGAATAAAAGGATTTATGTTTAAGAATTGTTCAAATGGTAGTTGAGTAGGAAAGAAAACTTATTATGTATGAGATTTCCATGAATAATTGAGTTATAACTTGGTCTTGTGATTGAATTCTCTACCTTGTCAGAGGTATGTTCTATTTCATGGATATATAGATGTTTAGAGTTTGATTACAACCATACATGTTTGATGTAATATCCCAATTTGTGATTAAGGTCTAATGACAATGGTATTGATTGTAATTTGTGTAATTAAATGTTTTTGGAGAAATGAGATGTGAATTTAGTATAAATGTGTGTGGTGTTTAAGATCAAGGGTTGAGGCATAGGATCAAGGGTTGAGATGTGAATTTAGTATAAATGTGTGTGGTGTTTAGTATAAATGTTTATGGACCATAGGATGAGGCATAAGAGATAAAAACCACCTTTTTCTCCCTCTTCTCTCTCCTATGCGTTTTTGAGCATGGGCAAGGGGGAAAAGTGGTACATCATCATCATCCTTTCTTCATCCCTTCCATCTCTCATTTTCTCTCTCTTCCTTCCCCATTTTCGCTGAACTCAAGCTTGGAAAGAGAAAGGGAAAGCTTTGATTTTAGGTGAGTAATGGTCCTCCTTTGCTTAAGTCCTTTTCTCTAATGTTGTGCATCTCATTGAGAGCTTCATTATGGTGATTTCAGAATTTGGAAAGGTGGTGGTTTGTGTGTTGGAGCGAAATCAAAAGTTGAGAATCAAGAAACTAGTCTTGGAAAGAGGAAGAGGTAAGAATTTGGAACCTTTTGACATATTTATTGTGGTCATTGGTTTAGCTTTGAGGATTTTGGATTTTTACCCTGATTTTGGCTTAATTTTGAAATGTGTGAATTGGTTAGTGTTTAGTGTGAAATTGGTGTCATAGCGTGTCTTTGAGCATTTGAAATTGATTTGGAATGTTGGTTTGGATTGGTTTGCAATATGGTGGTTTGATTGAGTTCTTGGTAAGACATGTGGTGGTCATTGTGTAACATGTCAATGGAGGTTGAATTGGGTTGTTTTGATAATTTTGATGGATTTCTTGTACAAATTTATGTGGGAATGGTATTTGATATGAATTTGGGAACCATTGGAAGCATTGGTGCAAAATTGAAATGTTGTCCAATGAAAGTCTATTCTGGGCAGTCAGGTTGTGTGAACATTTTGACTAGGCAAATGACGTCAGAAAATTATAAAAATTTCCAGTCTTAAAGTTCACATTCCAAGTTTCAACGTGGACATATAATTTGTGCCATTTCATTTTGGGAACTGGGAGATATGTCTGTCCAAATTTTGAGGTCGAAAATGGACTCTGTTTTGGGGTAGTGATGAGATTTGTGTGATTCTATATTTTTGTGGTGATTTCCAGTAATGACCAATATTTTTCCTAGGAAGATAACTTCAATAGATTTTATTTGGCTTTGGGATCACCTCATTTTGATTTTTCTAGAATTAATTATGATTTTTCAAAGTTGTCTTGGCTGCAGCAGAAAATCTTGGCTGCAGCGCAAAAGTTTCTGTGCTCATTTTGGCCGCAACCAGAAATTCTTGGCTGCAGGGGACTCGAATAAAGTGAAAGTGAAGGGGACGTGGCGAAAGCCCGGACTCGATTAAAGTGAAAGTGAAGGGGACGTGGCGAAAGCCCGGACTCGATTAAAGTGAAAGTGAAGGGGACGTGGCGAAAGCCCGGACTCGATTAAAGTGAAAGTGAAGGGGACGTGGCGAAAGCCCGGACTCGATTACAGTGATAGTGAAGGGAACGTGGCGAAAGCCCGGTCTCAAATATTGATTACTGCATTGTGATATATGTGACTTGCTTTGTATATATGCATCATATAAATAAACTGTTGCTACTGGGATTCTCTAGAATCTCATTCTTTCCAAATAACATTTTTAGACAGGGCAAGTGGATCGAAAAGCAAGCAAGTGGCAAAGGACGATTAGGACTGCCAGCGGTAGTCTTAGTTAAATATTTTGGTTTTATATTAAATTGGTTATCATTTTGGATCATTGTAAATATATTGTATAGATTATAGTACTATAGTTTTATGTAATCCCCGGTATGGATACTGAGATGGGCAATGATGCTTTGTATAAACCATTGGATTAATGTTATTATCCCGGGTGAACGTCGGGAATTGTGCTTACTCTGATATTGTATATGTAACAGACCAAACAGGCCATTTGTTTTAATGGATGAAATGAATGGAAATCCATTTGTACAGGTGTTTTAAAAAATTTTTATTTGTTCCGGATTTCTTATTCGATAATAAAATGTGCTTAAACGTTAATCCCGGCCTGATTATCGAAGGGGGTTACATGTAATCCCCATTTGGGAAACCTTAAACCCATTTTATATATATGAACCTCGGGGTTGCCGGGATTTTAGTTACGTACTCTGATATTTGTGAATGTAATATATCTGCACGGGTAATTGTATTCGAAAGTGGATGTGAGACCAGATGAAATTGTGTTTCTAAACTGTTTTTTGGACACCCTATCTTGAAGATAAGGGATTTTAAATGTTGTTTTGTCTTATTGGTCTCTATTTCACTTAAATTTTGTAATCCGGATATAATTACCGTGAGGGGGTTACATTTGACTTTTGAGTTGACATCTTAGCTCTTGAGATTTCAAATTTGAAATCTCACCCCTTTTTATCAGATTGCTAAATGTTAAGTGGGGCACATGATATTTTTTAAATATGGAAAATTTCATAATAAGACATTAGTTTGTCTTAAGCTGGAAGAAGGGCCAAATGGTTAGATGGATTCAAATGTGTTGTATAAGTTATGAACTAATGAATGGAAATGAAATATTGTTAGGTTGAATTCTTAGAAGTTGAAAAGGATTTAAATACATGTATAGCAGTAGTTGCAAATGTATAAGTGTGTGATATATAGGCTGCATATATTTTCCCGAGCTCAAAGAGGAAGCCAATTGAAGAAGGTAAATCATTGGTAAGGTTGCCAGGTAGTAACTCTTTCTCATATATTATGTAATTGTTCTACATATTTGTTTTTACCATCGATTATATTCGTTTTGTGTATATATGGTCTGAGATTTGGACTCTGTGTCCTCAAGTCAGAAGTTCCGAAAGTGCATTATTGCAAGGGTGTATCCCTGGGTTGTAAGACTTGTTATACCAGCTGTGTTGCAATGGACTGTTGTGTCCTGTGAATGATGTTTGTACTGCATCTTGATTGTCAAATGCTTATTGTATGATGATTTGTTTTACATGCTTCTTGAAATTGCATATATTATGATTGATTGTTATTACTACTGAGATTCTCATAAATCTCACCCTTTCCATTAAATGACATACATCTAAGCGAGGAGCTCTGGGGGCAAAGGAGTTATAATTGTTGATAAATAGGAAGGTGGAGAAGAAGGATTAATATTATGTTGGTTATATGTATATTAATTTTGTTAAGACTTATATCTTTTAGTAGCCTCATATGGCTACAAGTTTTGTATATATATGTATATACATGAGCATAGAGATGTACATAGTAAAGATAATACATGTAGTGATGGTGGTGGTCGTGGTCATGGAAATAGTGGTAGTCGTCGTATAGTAATGGTGGTAGTAGGTAGTGGTAGTGGTGGTGGTAGTTGTGGTGGTGGTGGTGGTGGCGGCAGCGGCAGTAGTCGTGGTAGTGGTAGTAATCGTATAATGGTAGTGGTAGTTGTTGTAGTGGTGGTGGTAGTCATCGTGGTGGTAGCGGTGGTGTTGGTAGTAGTATGATAATGTGTAGTAAGGAGTAGCCGTAGTGTGTCATGCTTACATAATGAAATGGAAAGGGCAATTGCATGTTATGGCTCATAATTCACTGGTGATAGATTAGGATAAGAGCAGAGTAATAATCTGATAATAATAAATGGGGTTAAACGATTTTTGAGCCATAATGAAGAGTTAAACCACTGAATAACTATTTTAAAAAGTTTTAAATTTTTCAGAAAAACAATTTCATTTACATATTCAAACTTTGAGTTTGGCCTTAGTTTTTAACTCTTTCAAGAATATTTTCTTCCAAGGATCAAACTTGGCTTAGTGGTTTGAATTCATTATGTTTATAGCTTATCTGATAGTAATGGAAATAGGGTGTTACAGAGATCACATCAAATCTCTAATTGGGAATATCCTAAATCTATCGTGATCTAGATTTGGAATTCTCATCCTTACTACTTAAAGATACTACCATTAGATGATGATAATGATATTATTAATAATTATAATAATAAGATCTTATTCTTCACTCCCCTTAAGTTGACGCATGTAGATTGACAATGCCCAACTTGCTTCTGAAGTAATCGAATTGAGCTTTCCCTAATGCCTTAGTTAAGACATCTGCGAGTTGCTCCTTCATCCAAATCTTTGTTGGTTCTATCTCTATTGGTTGGACCCATTCTTTTTCAAAATAACAATCCATTTCAACATGCTTCCTTAGTTCATGAAAGACTGGATTCTTAGTAATGTGTAGAGTTGCTTGATTGTCACAATACAAAGTAGTTGCACTTCTTTTTTCTGCTCCCAACCCCTTAACCAGCCACCTTAGTCATATTAGCTCATTCACTATATTTTGAAATCCTAAATTTTTATTCATAAGGCTTAGGTAATATTATGAAGGAAATATTTAGTAATAAATAATAAGTAAATAAATAATAAAATAAAAGGGGAATCGAAAGTCCCCCATCAACTAAATAAGGAGGAGAGGGAGGCCTCGGAGCCTATATATAGGAGTGATGAGTTGGATTTAAGGTGAAACAATTCCATTTTCACATATACCTAAGGCAGCCTCAATAAAATGTTATTTTCTCCTTTGTTAACTGGTGGATCGGGTTGAAATTTGGTCAGCCCATCCAAGATATCCACATTGTCATATTCAATGGTTGGATTAGCTATTGGCATTTTGGTTTAGGTGTTACAAAGCAAGAAACCAATCAGCATTCTAGGACATGGAAAACAAACCTTAGAAGAAAGAATCGATGTTTACAACTTCATCCACCATTGGATCGTCAAGGAATTTTGTGAGAAGGGTTGGGACATCCTTTTTAGAAATTTCAAGGGTGGGATCGACAATTGGTTTCCTAAGGTAAGAAGAATTTATCACACACTAAATCTGCTATTCAAAAAATAGGAGTTTTGTCATAAATTTAAAACTTTTCTAAAAAATGGGGTTCTAAAGGTTAGAATCCCAAATTGAGGTCATAGAAACATTAGAAAAGACTATTTTAACACTCCAATGATCCCAATTCTTAGATCTAATACAGTTCTCATATAACGTTTCCTACTCATAAGAAATTCTGAGCAATAGAATGGATGTAAAATTATAAACATCTAGTGTTGCTAAATAATTTTGTTTAATAGTTTATCATTACTTTGTAGTTGAGTTCAAGCTTTGTGATAAGGACTTTTCTCAGTTGTAACTTAGAGAATACCAGGTAACGTGATCCTATCTATCTTAATTATCGGTGCTGCTCATAGGGTTTTCTGAAAACTCCAAGAGCCTAGATTGAGTAGAGCTTATATGAACCTTTCAATTTTAAAACTAAAATTGCCTTGTGGGACCTTTGTATGAACCTTAGGACTAGATAGACTGATATGAGAGCTAATTAGAGACAACCATAGGCTTGTATGTGTGAACTGAGTTGAATTTCGTACGGTTGTAACTCATGCCTTCTTTCGGCAAACAACACTCCTATCAAAGTAAGTTTGATGTAAGCTTGCCCCATTGAGGGACACACTTGCTGAGGGAATGGCCCAATAAGGGCAAAAAAAGTGATTTCCATGTTATAATGATCATGATACTACTGTATGATTTATTTATATGTGCTTAATGAGCAAGCATGTGATCTTTTGGGATATTGTGAAAGTATACTTGGTACATGCATCTGATGAGAGTTGAATTTATTTGTTCTAGCTGTGTAGAGCTTCTCCGTGAGATTAATTATATTTGAATGCACCATCAATAACTTTTTACTCAATTAATGTTTATATTCACAGGTTAAGAGAGTTTTGTCGACATAAGTCTTGATTTGGTATCCTTATCTTTCCTATAAAAGGTCGAAATTTATAAATTTATTTATAGTTGAAGCTATGTAATACACTTAAAAGATGTAAAAAAATCTCAGAATATGCAACAAGCAGTAATGTTCAAAATTAGGTCCCACACCCAAGGTTCACAATTGCACTTGCTAGCACAAGTATACTCCCTTACTAATTATATATGTGGATTTCGGAGATTAATTGTTATTTTGTAAATTGAGGAATCAAATGTTTATAAAAATATGTTAAAATAAACCCTACAAACTTAAACCATACTTGGCCGTGTAGCTAGTATGGTTGATTAATAATACTGGGAAGAGGCTTGAATATATATGAAAACATGAATGCATCATATCTGTCTATATATCACACCTATGCAAGGTTCATATACGACCCCAACTACCAATCAATTGATAAATAATTAAATAAACCCAAGTTTCTTTAAATTTTATTTAAAAAAGTATGAATTAATTCCATTTTGTTCTAATGAAACCACTATTGATGGCTTACATTATTTGCTTTTACCTTGTTAGGCGTAGGGGTGTTCAATTCTGTCACATCTCGGACATCACATCCCGATCCCGATTATTTTAGGATAGGATGGTATAGTACCGAAAAAATTCGAGATGTGACAAAAGTGGGACGGGACAAAATTATTAGCAGTATGGGATAGGACATGGCACGGGCTTTGTCCCAATCCCATCCTAGCTTTTTGTCCTGTCCCGAAATCTTCTTGTTATTAGTTTAATGATATATATATATATATAATATGTAAATTATTCAAGTAGTTTTTCTTTTGAAATATTTAGTTTTTTATTCCCTTTTGACTTTGAAGATTTCAATTTAAATTCAAGTAGTTTTTCTATTGAATATTTAGTTTTTCATTTCCAATATTACAATCAGGTTCAATTTTTTTCCATTTATGATTATGGCTCTTATTAAGTTCTAAGTTTTATTTTTTATTTACAATTGTAAGCTTTATGTTTTTAATTTATGGTCATCATTCTTATTAAGTTCAAGTTTTAATTATTCCTTATTTTTTATTATGCTTTCGTTCTTTAAAAAAAAAAAAAAGAGGATGATTACATATTTTCAATCATCCATCAACCAATACCCATACATATTAGGTTTTATATGTCAAGGAAAAAAGAAGAAAGATTTTTTTTTTTTTTTTTGGTTTAGGTTTGTAGGAAAAAATATTTAGTATAATGTTTAAAAAAAAAGTTTGAAAAACATAGTCTAAAATTTTTTTTTTTAAATAATATGGGTTGAGCAGGCTAACCTGCCAATCCAAAAACTATGGGTTGGGTTGACTAAGTTTCAACCTATATTAATTCGGTTCTTTTTTGTTTGAACCCATATAGTACCAACCCGTAATGGGTTAGCCCGAACCCAGTGGTCTGGCCTATAGTACCAGCTCTAAACCTTACTTTTCCAATTCTTTTAAATCCAGCTAACTCATAAATATTTTCCTTCCCTCCCATCATCTCCAATATCTCGTATCAAACAGCCCCTTACTCTGCAAGATACAAGACATTATTGAGAATATCAAGGCGAATAATTTTTAGAAAAGCAAAATTTATTTAACCATAAGAAACAAATAATGAAAACTTGAGCACGAGGGGAGAGACGAGGATTGGAACTTGGGAGTCCCAACCTCGGACTACGGTTTGGCCCAATGTCCAGATTTCTTTTGAAAGATTATTTTGGGCCACGAAAGCTCATATTATTATAGCCCAACCATTTAAAAACATGAAAGCCCTTCTTGTTTGCAAAAGGATGTCCCCGAGTACACAATTGTAGCCTTCCCTTCAAAATTCCCATGCGATATCACACGTTCAAATTCATTCAGTTACGGACCACACTTGAGATCATGGGTTTCAGTGATATGAGCACTACGATGCACATCAAAGTGAGATTTGCACCGTCTAAGTTCAGTTCCAAATAGTTTAGATTTAAAATTTTTAGTTGATGATATTTAAATGAAAAGGCAGTTTTAAAAAATTGATTACAATTAAAATATCATCTCTGTTTTAAATTTCGTACGCATTAAAATGAATATAAACTTAAAAAGTAAAGGGTAAAAAATAACTAAATCTAGATATTTAGTGCTACACAATCCCATTTGACGCGATTGCTAGTCCAACTATAATATCGCATCATTGTTTACTTCTTATTATATGGGATGTAATTTAATTTTAAGCACCATTATTGAGATGTAATATCTTTTTTTAATTCGATTAAGGGTTTCTCTCTCGAGACTTAAAGGGTAAAGGGTTCTCACCTCTCTCAACAAGTGTGTTTCTTATAATTTGAACTTGTGTTATCCCCCTTATAAGGGTGAAGCCCCTTGCCACCTCAACTAAAAGCCTTTTGGTTTTTTATATAATATCTTGAACTTATATTATTTATACTATATGACATTATTCTTAAACCCGGATTAGAAACCGGCCAATCAGTCGGTAAACCAGTGCGGTCCGGTATATTTTTTATTTTTTAAAAATCAATTTTTTTTATTTTAATTTAGAATTTCATATTAATAACCATAAAAAAATATTCAATTTCTCACCGGTTTTACCCTAAGTTAGCTCCGATTTGACTCCGATCTGACCCACTGACCCTTGATCTAGTGCCCTGGCCAGTTCAGTGATTGGTTCGGGTTTAATTGCCTTACTATATCTATATGATAACAAAAATATATGTTTGAAATATGTTTTTATCCATTTAAAAACCCAAAATAAATACGTTTCACTAGATATGATGAGAAATTGTAAAATTTCATAATATAATCAAAATTAATAAATTTTATAACATATTATAAATTTTGAAAATACATATTAGAATTATTTTTTGGCTGTATAATTTTTTATTAATATAAATGTTTAAATAACTCTTCTCTTAAAATGGGTTGTTTTGATTAAAAAAAAAAGAGTTTGAGAGTCAAGCATAACAGACCACTAACGATTTTATGGATGGGAAATGAATCTTAGAAATGTAAGCGGGATTTGTGTAACATATATTTTAATTTTAAGGGAGGTTGATATAAGTTTTTAAAATAGATGCGAGGTTCGTATAATTAAAATGAAATAGATGGGTAATTAGAGTATTTTACTTTATTTTTTTAATATAATATAAAGGTTTATTAAGAAACTTTACGAACTTTTAAACTAGCTTTACTCTTAAACGCACAAAGATAGAGACACACACACATCATTATGGAGGGTAGGTTAAGTGTCAATATCAAATATAAATATAAAATATAAAATCTATAAAAAAAAAAGTAATTTCCTAATGAAAATAAAAGAAATTTGGGTTAAGAGAGCATGAGAAAAGAAAAAAGAAAAATCTAAAGAGAAAGGGGAAGCAATTTTCAATCAGTTTTTTGTAATCACAATTCTTGTGTAAGACCTCTATTTATAGGCCTTCAAGGGTCACCACCAAAGGTCATACAATAAATGGTACAATAAATATATATATGAATGTACATTGAATTACATTTTAGTTTCTCAACGGATATTCATAAATGGTGACTAAAATATGGAAGGTCAAGAGTCAATGGATATCCACATAATTGGTATATTCATAAGAAATCCGTACCTTTATTTTAATTTTGTGCAGCTATTTTTTTGTCAAATTGTGCAGCTATTTTCACTCTTGGAATTTTCATCAAACATTTACTTGATTCTTTATAACATTATTTTTAGAAAAAATTGTCCATAAATACCACATTGAAGACTTATTTATCAAATGGGGCCTTCAAGTGCAAACAATCTTCTCCATATGCAAAAGATCTTCTCTTGTGTTCAAACAATCTTTCATGTGTTTAATATATCATCCCTATGTGACCTTCCCTTATGTTCAAATAATCTTCCCTTGTATGCAAAAGATCTTCCCTTAAATGCTTTCATGTCCCATTTGGCAAATAATTTTTCAATTAGGTATTTATAAGCAATTCTCCCTTATTTTTATTTTTTAATATTTCTTTATATATTTTAGGGTTATGCTACAATTTTAATAACAAATTTTTGTTATTCGATCAACGGTCCATGTAGACTAATTTAACGACATTAATGAATATATTCTTAATTGAGAATTACAATATTCCCTTCAGGCTATCACACGAAAAGGCATTAATAACTCAACTTTATAAAGTGATGATGTATCGATGTGTATTGTAAATAAATATATATACTTAATTGATACTAATTTCCTTGCAGGGAAGGAAAGATTTTAAGAGTAAGGTTAAGATTGATGATTGATTTTTGAGACTTAATTGATACTACTAATTTTCTTATATAGGTACTTATTTGTAATTTTCTGGGACCCTTCTTTATTTTTGGCACACTAATGGTGAAAATTTTTGTATCTAATAATGGAGGAGCAACATTATAAATTGCACCTTTTTAATACTTTTACGGAGTGGCATTGCACCACATGATATAATTTATGATATGTAATTAGGGGTGGAAATATGTTAGACTTTACCTAAATAGGCCTGAGCCTATAACAAAAATTTAAATCCTAAACCTAGGCTTGAGCCTATATGTAAACTTTGTTTTGGGTCTAGGTCTTGACCTTCAAAAGGCCTGAATCCTGTTTAAAAGCCTACTTAAAATATAGGTTTTTAAATATCCTTTAAAACTAATGCATCTAAATTCATATATAACCTCATTCACACTTATTTAAAATATTACATTATGTCTTAAAAGCTTAGCATCCATTCTCATTATAATATAAAGGCTTGGTAAGGAAAAGAAAAAAATCTCTAGTGATAACAATTGTTTGAACAAATACGAATAAGAAAAACTAATGTCTGCTATTAATGAGATATATTTTCTAAAATTGACCAAGCATAACAAGTAATATATAAAACTTAATTTTATCTCTTTTACGGTTCTCACATAAATTAGAACAAACTCATCCTACTAAGATTATAATATTTCATTTAGTGTTAAAATAAGCTCATATAAATTATTATGATTTAGTGGATGACGCAAATTAAAGGAGAGAGAATGAGTTAGCATTGTCATGTCGAGTGATCGGAGAGAAGAAGGGGGGGTTTAATGATTGATGCGAAAGTAAGGATTGAGAGTAATAACAATGAAATGTGAAACTTAGAATTAAGGTTAAGTTGGTAAATTTTATAAATAATTTATAAAATTATTTGGATGATATTATATATTCTTATATTATAGTATAAATTAAAAAAATTAAATAGGCCAAGCCTGTAGGCTTGTAGGCTGTGCCTTATAAAAATAGGCTTAGCCTGTTTATCTAAATAGGCTTGGTAGCAGACGTGAGCCTGAGCCTAACCTATTTACTAAATAGGCTAGGCTTTATGTACGCTATTTCTTTAACCCAAAAATCAAGTTGAATCTTCTTTAATTTATATTCATGCACTGGACTTAGTTTAGTAAACGAATTATAATAATATCAATTGGATGAACATGCTTGCTTATGTGTCCTATCAGATTGATATTAATGTAGTGCTTGTGAATCGGCATCTTAATGAATAAAAAAATAACTCTATTGGATCCTCTTCGTTTATATAAAGAACTTAATTTAATTTAGTAAATAAATATTATAATATCATTCATAGGATAAGTATGAATAATACATTAGCACTTATTGCATCAGATTTACATTGGCCCCCATATTTATTTTTATAAATTGACATGAAAGATTTGATTGGTACAAAGTATCTATTGATTAATTATCACTGATTCTTCAGTAACCGAAATTCCCGAATACTCAAGATCATCAATAACTATATATAACTTTTCTTTTCTTTTTCCAACAATAACTATGTATAACTGATGTAGCTAGATTTACTGCATTTTGGTTTGGATCAAGGAAAACGGGGTCTCCACTAACTTATCTTTCCAATTAATTTCTTCACCGTTGGACTGGCTTTTAATGGTTGAGATTTATTCTGTAAAAATATTATTATCATTTAATATTTAATATTATAGTGATATGTTTTAATATACTATAAAATATCAACTATTAAAAGCCAATCTAATAGTGGAGAAATTAAGTAGAGAGATAAGTTAGAGAAGACACCCTTTTTCCGGATCGAAAATATAAGACGTTAACTATTTCGCATGAATCAAGGAATGTTAGTTAATTTATTTGTTATATTTTAAATTGATACAATTTACCTACTTTATTCTTATTAAAGAATAGGATTTTTAAATATATATTTAATAGATGTATCACCTTTTTCTATCACAATGGATAAATGTGGAAAACTTCTTGTATTATGAATAAGAGGGAGTATAGTGCAAACCGAAATCGGAATTAATCCTTCCTTCCCTTTCTGTTGGCCCACCATTTTTGTATATATATAGCAGCTAGAAGGGTGTTGCTTCTCCACACGCAACATTTCTTACTATCATATCGTCGTCGCCCTTCACCCTCTATGCTCAATAGCTATGTCTGACACTGCTGGTCGTATCATCAAGTGTAAAGGTGCGAAATTGCTCTCTTTGTATATATACTTTTTTTTATGCAATTTTTTTGCATATATACTCTTCACCTTGAATTATTTTGCTTTCGATGCATTTATATGCTAATTGTGAATATATGGTGGAATTGGTGAAATCAATGTAGCTGCGATTGCTTGGGAAGCAGGGAAGCCACTGGTGATTGAAGAGGTAGAAGTAGCGCCTCCACAGGCTGGAGAAGTGCGTCTCAAAATCCTGTTCACGTCCCTTTGTCATAGTGACATTTATTTCTGGGAAGCCAAGGTAATCTATATACTTTCATTAATTACCTATCACAAATTGTTCCTCCTTTTAATTCATTTATCCAATAACATTTATATTACAGGGACATGCTCCACTGTTCCCTCGCATACTTGGTCACGAAGCATCAGGGTATGTTCCTTAATTTTGATTCAATGTTTAAAATTCTGATAGTTATAGGTAGCTAGTTTCCTTCTACCATAGATATATAAATATGTACAAAGGTATATACCTATATCTTCTCTCATTCTTATTTGTGACCTATTCAAAAAATGGGCTTGTGCCCTAATCAAGGCAGTAATGGGCCTCTAATGCTTCAGTCTCTAATGCTCTTTATAATGTCCTAACCTCTTAAATATTTTTTTTCTTCTAATCATTTTTAGATTTTACATGAAATAAGGAGCACTTTGACCCTTTAGGAACAAAATGATTTTGTTTTAAAAAAAAAAAGTAAATTAGAACTACACAATTTTTTATTCTCAAATTCATTGCACTATAGTTAAAAAAATATTCAAAACTGGACTATTTTGTGCCCCTAAGATATCAAAGTGTGACTTCCATTATGTAAAATCCAACGATCAAGAGCAGAAAGAAAAATCTATTTGGGAAGTTGGGGTATTACAAGGGGCATGCCAATCCAGTTGGTAATGGTAGGCTCGTAATTATAAAGTTGTGAGTTCAAATCCCTTTGATTTGAGATCTTTATTAGCAGGCAATTTGTTAGTACTTCTGTCAGTGCTATTGGAGCCCAGGGGCAAGCACTGGCCCTAGTGAGCCTTCGGGAGCCAACTCACCCAAACTCTTTGGTATAAAAAAGTATTACAAGGGGCATTAAAGAGTGGAGTGGGGGTACTATACACCCTAGGTATAAACCAACACAAGTAATAACAAGTTGTGATTATATCATTCAGGATAGTAGAGAGTGTAGGGGAAGGCGTGACGCAGCTGAAAGTGGGAGACCATGCTGTTCCAGTATTCACAGGGGAGTATGGAGAATGCAAGCACTGTAAGTCGGAAGAGAGCAACTTGTGCGACCTTCTAATGGTGGACCCTGACCGGGGTGTTATGATCAATGGCGGCAAAAGCAGGTTCTCTAAGAATGGGCAGCAAATATACCACTTTCTTGGAACCTCCACATTCAGCGAGTACATCGTTGTCCATGCTGGTTGTGTTGCTAACATCAATCCTGCTGCCCCTCTTGACAAAGTTTGTCTTCTCAGTTGTGGATTTTGCACTGGTTATGGTGCTACAGTAAATGTTGCAAAACCAAAACCTGGCTCCACTGTTGCCATCTTTGGATTGGGAGCTGTTGGCCTTGCGGTATGAATTTGTGTATTTGTGTTTGTATCCTTTTTTTGTGTTTAGTATATGACAATCAAATGGCTAAATATATTAACTCTCGATCTATCCTTCTAAAATGATTTTTTAGGCTGCTGAGGGTGCGAGGCTTTCTGGTGCTGCCAGAATCATTGGGGTTGACTTGATTTCAAGTCGTTTTGAGCAAGGTAATTAGCATAACAAGTTTGGTCAGTGCCTCTAATGTGCCTCTTTTTAATGCCTTTTATAATGTCCCAACTAGCTATTTTGTTTTTGTTTTTTATCATTAGATTTTACATAAAATGCGCGATATTTTGATATCTTACGAGGATGAAACGTTGTGTGGTTTTAAATTATTTTATGATTTGTCAAATAAAATAAATCAAAACTAAACAATTTTGAGTGTTTTTAACAATTCTTTGAATTTTTTTTATTTTTTAGAAAAGATAATTTGGAATTGTTGATTCAATTTCATATATGTGTGTATATATTCATAATTCTTCTGTTTCTATTGTTGGTGGCAGCCAAGAAATTTGGGGTTAACGAATTTGTGAACCCAAAAGATCATGACAGGCCTGTTCATGAGGTAAGTACATTGGTAGACAAACTAGTTACGTCTATGAATATATACAGCGCAGTAGGCTCATAAATGACGCCATTGTTACCTTTGTTTCAATTGTTCGCAGGTAATAGCTGATATGACAGATGGTGGTGTTGATCGTGTTGTTGAATGCACTGGGAGTGTCCAAGCCATGATATCGGCATTCGAATGTGTAATATCCCGATTTGTGATTAGGGCTAATGACTCTGATAATTATTGTAATTATCTTGATTTAAATCATTTTGGGATTTTTGTAATGTGAATTTTGAAAATAAATACATGTGGTATTTAAGATCAATGGTTGTGATTCCTTGACCGTGGGTCGGAATCCTATGTGTTGTGAGTTGGTGAGCTCATAGAGGGAGTGAGTGGATGATGACAAGTGGCATGAGAGTGGCCTTTGGATGAGGCACTAGAGGACAAAACCTCACTTTTCCCTTATTTTCTCTCTCCTACTCGGTTGGAGGCATGGGCAAGGGGAGGGAGAATGTGTTTCTTCATCATCATTCCATCTCTCATCTCTCTCTCTCTCCATTTCGCTGAAGCAAGCAAGAAAGGAGAAGAAGAAAGCTTTGATTTTGGTAAGTTGTGATTCTCTAATGCCCCAATCCTCTTCTCTAATTTTGTTCATCTCAATGAGAGCTACATTGTGATGGTTGTAGAGCCTTGAGTGGTGTGGATTTGAGCTTTGGGTCGAAAGTGGGAGTTGAGGAATCAAGATTCTTGATTGAGCAAAGAGAAGAGGTAGGCATTTAGAGCATTTTGATGTACTATTTGTGATTTTTGGCTAAGTTGGTAAAATCTGGAATTTTGCCCTAAATATGCCTATTTTTGGAAATATGAAGTTCATTGTGAGTTATGATTGGAAATGATGTATTGTGGAGATATATGATCATTTGATATGATTTGGAATGTTAAAAAGATGTTAAGGGAAATTAGACATTGTGTATCTTAGAGACCTTAAGGAATGATTGTGGTCAAATGGGTTTTTGGAGTGTTTTTAGAGTTGCCATTGTGTTCCCTGGTTAGTGCCTAGAGTGTATGAGCATTGGGAAGAGTTTGGGGAACCTTTGGGAGTGAATTTGACCATCTGGAGTTTCTGGTTTTTGGCTGCGTTTTGGGTCTCTGATGCACATCACTCGAGCAGAGGAAGAACGTGCTCGAGTGATATGCAAGTTTTTCCCTGTTGTGCTTCGAGTTATCTGGGTTTTACGGGTTGTGCTCGCGAGCATCGCCTTGTGCTCGAGTGAGCATGGTTCTGCTCCAGTGAAGGTGCGAGTCCGGAGTTGAGGTTGCTTTCGGGACCTCACTCGCTGATTGATGCCACGAGTGTGCTCTGATACTCGCGAGCATAGCTGATTCACTCGAGCACTGAGGGTCGTGCTCGAGTGAGATGGTGTTTCAGGTAAGAGTTGTGCTTTCGGGTTATGCTCGCGGGAAAGTTGCACGAGTGTGCTTTCTCACTCGCGGGTGTGGGGTGTGTGCTCGAGCACTAGGGGTCGTGCTCGAGTGAGCCTGTGCCTCAGGTGAGAGTGGTGCTCTCGGGTTGTCACTCACAGCGTGTGCTCGCGGGTGCTCGAGAGAGGCTTTTGGCCTTGTGCTCGAAGTGAGGTCAGCGTGCTCGGGTGAGCCAGCTCCTGGAAGTTCCTTTGTGCTCTCGGGTGCTCACTCGCAGTCTCACTTTCTCTTGTGCTCGGGTGCTGTCCGTACCAATGCTCGAGTGAGAGCATCTGTGCTCGAGTGATATCCGTACTTGTGCTCGAGTGAGAGCATTTGTGCTCGAGTGAGACTGTCAAAAATCAGTGTTTTGCCTTCGAGTAAGGGGTCTTTTGGGTAGGTTCTTCCAACCCTTTGGGCATATGTTTAGGCCTATTTTAGTCACCTAATGAGTCCTAAATGATAACCAACTTAGAGAATTATTGAAATATACATTGGGAAAGAGATTGATCAATTGTCCCTAATTTGAATAGGATTTGACATCTGTCGTCCGCGTGAGCCTACTGTGCCAAAGATTGTCAGGACAGATTCAGGTAGCGACTTCTCTCTTATGCTTTGTGTAAATGTATTGTATGTTTGTCTGTCATTCATTGTGTAGATGTTGCTGCTGCTGCTTTGTGATACTTTGTGCATTGAGATCCTTTGTGGAGCATAGTGATACATCATGCTTTGAGGTGCTTTATGGTGCTTTGTGCTTTGTGTTGCTGCTACATAGTGTTCACCGCGAAAGCGGGCGTTGTGCATAGTGATTACAGCGAAAGCTGGCATAGTGTTCACCACGAAAGTGGGCGTAGTGCATTGTGATTACAGCCGTGAGTGCTGTCGTATGTGGCGTGAGCCAGAGATCATTGTGAAGCTGCTGATTATGATGAACATACATGCTCTATGTTTATATATTGTATGAGTGAGTTGTTGCTCTGGGATTCTCAAGAATCTCATTATTTCCATATGACTAACTTTTTCAGACAGGGCAAGTGGCTCGAAGGGGAAGCGACCAACCCGGTGTGGTTAGGGTCTCTTAGGGACATTCATGTTTTGGGATAGTTGGTTATATCCATTTTGGCTTTGGGATTGCCAAAGTGTAAAGAGATGTAAATGATTATTTTGGATCGTGTAATCCCCTTTATGGGAAAACTCATAAACCCATATCATATATGTATTAACCCGGGGTTTGCCGGGATTTTGGTTTCCGCACTTTGATATTTATTATGTACTCTGATTTCTCAAGTAGTTATATCCGTACATGAATGTGAGACCATGAATATATAAGTTTTGAAATGATTTTCATACGCCCCATCTTTTAGATGAGGGATTATAAATTGTTAAACCATCTTATTGGTCTCTATTTCATTTAAATTTTTGTAATCCGGATGTAATTACAGTGAGGGGGTTACAGAATGCGTCCATCATGTACCCCTCTTCCAAACTCATCCATCATCTTGTTGTTGCTAATATTACCTTTGGTCCTAAATATAACAAGTTAGTTTAGAAGTGAATTTTGTTCCAAAATATAAGACAAATTTTTCATTTTATCTCTTATATTTATCATTTTTCTTCAAAATAATTTTTCTAACTTATAAACTGATACATAATATAATGATACATACAAGTATTTCAAAAAGATAATGTAACACATGTTATAATTAAGTAGTTTATTTAAGATCCTTAATTTTCAAATTAGTCAACTAGGTCTTATATAAGGACTGGAGGTAGTAATAAAAACACTTTTATAAGCTAATTTCTATATGGATGATTATGTGCAAATATTCAGGGTTGGGGGGTTGCTGTACTGGTGGGGCTACCAAGCAAGGATGATGCCTTCAAAACTCATCCATTCAACTTCTTGAAGGAGAGAACTTTGAGGGGTACTTTCTATGGAAACTTTAAGCCACGATCATATCTTCCATCTCTTGTGGAGAAATACATGAAAGGGGTAATTAAGCCTGCTGCTTAATTCTGCTTAATTGTGGAATGATGATAGAACTGTACTTGTGGTTTTCTGTATTTCATGCTTAATTAACTATATATATTTCCCTACAGGGGTTGGAATTGGACAAGTTCATCACTCATTCTGTGCCATTTTGTGAGATTAACAAAGCCTTTGAGTACATGTTGAAGGGAGAGTCCATCAGATGTATCATTCGTATGCAATATTAATTAAAATGGTGATGCAATTAACTATATAGTGTTTCCGGTAAGGATCCAAATTTCTTTGGGACTCTATAAAACAAAAATAAAGCTTCTACAATCTCCAGCGCGTACGTACATAATTTATGTAATAAGTGCATTATTGTACATTGTACTTATCATAATAATTAATAAAAAGGGGATTGTATTTGAATCACTTGAAAAGTGATAGCACTATCATTTAATTTGCTTCCCTACTTTTGAGGAAGTCAGTTAGGGTGGCGTTACATAAGTTTTTACACTTTCTGGTGAGTTTTTGATATTGATCCTTGCAACATGTCACGAAATTTCCTAGTGTTACATAAGTTATCTCTCTAGCATGATCACACACATCGATCAAACCCTTTATTCAAACTTTTTAAGTCCCTGTAATTGATCCTTCAAGAACTGTCCTATATATGTTCTTGAGTGTGATGCTATGTGACGTGTTTCTGGGTTTTCTTTATTGATCTTACAACTCGTTCTTGATTAGGATACTATATGTTCTTGTGACTTTATTACACACATCACAAACATAAGACTTTCCTAATCTTAATTAAGTGCAATGCATCTTGGTTTCTGAGTTAAATTAAATTTTATGTTGGATATGTATCTTAAATCTATTAGTCAATGAGATGTTTCAGTTGATTAATACACACAATAATATATTGGTTGAAGAGATTGAAATTGATGGTGGATGTAACCCCCTTCCGTAATTCTATCCGGATTACACAATTAAAGTGAAATAGAGACCAATAACAATCAAATAACATTTATAAACCCATCTACCAGACAGGGTTTTCACAAATACCTTTCGAAATCATTTTCTACCTGGTCTCACATTCATATTCTGAATACAATTACTACACAAAGATAAATCACATTTAATATATTAGAGTACGCAATGTAATAATTCCGGCAATTCCGGATTTCATTTATTAACTCAAGCTTTATAGGGCATATTCGCCCATTACAAGCCCTCATATGGGGATTACACAAATCCTCTCAAATACATATACAAATACCCAAATGCTCATTCCAAATACATAATTAAATATTCTCATCCAAACATATATTCAAATATACATTCCACAATATATACACAACCCTTATCCAAATACGAATACAAATCATCCCAATTATGATAACCAACTATCAAAACCAAACTCCAACAGGAGCCCTAGCCACCCTTGACTGCTTGCTCCATCCTCGATCCACCTACCCTGTCTAAAATGGTTGATAGGGGAGGGTGAGATTCTAGAGAATCTCAGTAGGTAAACAATATCAATATGCATGTACGATATATGTTTAATGCATGACATGCTTGCATCACATAACTCATGCTAACACAATGACAATTTGTAAGCTCAATGCTTCGAACAACATACTAATAGCCATAGCATTAATTGAAACATAGCTTCAAATAACACATAATCATGCAAAGCTAAGACATGCACCAACACACTAACACATATATCAAATACAAGCAGAAGAGATATGTTCCCCACACTCTTTCCACACAAGCTCCAGCTCCAGCTGCTCACGATCAGGGCGAACACCAAATCCTATAACCAAACAAGGACATAGGGTTAATCCCTTTTCCAATTCCTTAACTCTTAAACACTTAAGTTGGTTATCATTCACGACCTTTAGGTGGCTAATCAAAGCCTAAGCATATGCCTAAAGGCTTGGGAAACACTTGACCAAAGATCACCTTTTAAAAGTCCAAAATGCTGATTTTTGGGGGTTGGCCGCGGCCCACAAATCCACTGGCCGCGGCCAAAAACTGCCCAGAAACATTTGGGCCGCGGCCAAGAAAATCCAGTTTCTTGGCTGAACTTCCAAAAATCATAACTAATTCCACAAAAATCGAAATGAGGTGATCCCAAAGCCAAATGAAAGTTATTCAAGTCCTCTACACAGGAAAAATATTGGCCTTTACTGGAAATCACCACAAAAATACAGAATTCCCCAAAACCCAAGACTGTCCCAAAACAGTGTTCATTTTCGACCTCAAACTTTGGACAGCTATAACTCACAGAAGACAAAACGAAATGGCACAATTTATGTATCCATTTTGAAGCTTGGGATGTGAACTTTAAGACTGAAAAGTTTCATAATTTTTAAACATCACTTTCCCAATCAAAACTTCCACAACACCAGACTGCCCAGAGCAAAACTTCAAGGGACAGATTTCTCAGTTTTGCACCAATGATTCCAATGGTTCCCAAATTCACACCAAATACCATTTCCACACAAATTTGCACAAGAAATCCATTGGAAAGACAAACTCAACCAAATTTACATTATATTGACTTGTTTCACAATGAATTGCAACATGTCACACAATATCACATTTCAACTCAACATTGCACAATTTTCCATCTCAAGTTCCCAAATCAATTCCAATGACCAAATTACACAACAAAACACTATTTTCAACACAAAACACATGAAAATTCATGAATTTCACAATTCCACCAAAATCAGGGCAAAAACCAAAATTCACAATACTCATCCACAAATCACAAAACTTAGATCAAAAGACTTCAAATACTCACATCTTCCTCTTTCCCAAATCAATTCCTTGATTCTTCATATTTCCAATTTTTCCTCAAGCTATCAAACACCACCAATCAAGAATCTAAAACCATAGAGATGAAGCTCTCATCACTATGAACAATATTATAGAAAGGTGTTTAAGCTAAAGAGGTCACCAAGCAAGCTAAAAACTCACCTCAAACTTTCTCTTTCCTCCCAAGCTTTGGGACGTCCATGGAGTGTGAGAGAGAGAAGATGAGATGGTGAAGAAGGAAGGTCAGTTTTTGGCCACTAAAACCGACCAAATAAAGAGAGGAGAGAGGGAAAATGAGGTTTGACACTTTGACCTCATCCAAGGGCTCACAAAGTGCCAAGTGTCACCATCTTGACAAACCTCACATGAGCTCACATAAGCTCACACACATGTGATTCCACCCCTTGATCTCTTACACAAATCAATCCTAACCATTGATCTTGAAGTTACCAATGAGTTTTCTCTTCGGTAACTGACCAATTGGTTGGTAACTTTACCGTTTTGCCCCTAATTACGAAATTCACACTAAATCACCACCAAATTCTTTTTCTTATTCATTTACACCATGCATACGCCTTTTCCCTTATTTTAAGTCAATTTAGATGTTAATCTATAATTGAACTTAAATACAGGGTTTCGGCGCTGCTCAGAACACATACGAATCAAATCGGGTGCCAAATCACACCATAATCTCCAAAAGGGTTTATTTATCACTAACCACATCCACTTTTGGAGTCATTATCTCTTAATCACAATTTGGGATCCTGCTAAACCAGGGCTTAGCAGTCCACTAATCTTAGGCTTATTCTCTAGCCTCAAGTTTCAAAATTCGGGGTATTACAGTGGACATGCTACTTGTGCCACTAGACAATATAAATATAATGTTTTAGTTAGAGGAAACCAAAAGAATGACTGAAGATTACCTTGCTGAAACAAAGCTCTCATCAATATTCCGGTAACTATCAAACTCCCAATATCATTTCTTCATCTTTACTTTTTGAAAAAAGATTGCTGAAAAAGCAATGCAGTGTTTTGAAATAATTATGAGTTAAATTTAAGGAAAAATCTACTACAAGGTACTGTTAGGTACTTAAACTTATTTTTTCATTAAATCACAACACTACAAAAATATAATATTAATGTGACCTACCTTCATGAGCAATTAAGGAAATACAGGAAAAAACGATGATAGTAGTTTTAATTTGTAATTATTCTAGAAAAGAGTTAGATTATCTCTATGGCTTTTATACTTTAGCAACGTAGTAAAGATATTTTACATCAGTCAGCTTAATAACCGAACATACAAGGCAAGTATTACTACATCATTCTAAAATAAAACGAATTAATTAGTTAATGCTATGTTGATTTTTGGGTTAATCAACGAAGATCATGTTTCTTTTTTCCAATTTTTGCAGATTTGAGGATTCATTTTTACCATTTGAAACCTAAATATGGCGATTAAACAGTTTCTTCACTATATGTTCTATCTGATATCTATGAAACTTAAAGAAACTATTTTATGATTAACAATTCACAAGCAAATTGGAGTAGAGAACCACGTGAAACTACGAACATACATATTCACTTCTCCAAATAGTTCGTTTAAGTTTAAAGAATGATGGATGACTAAATATAATGGACCCTTACCCATGTTGGGATGGGAAGAAAGAGTTAAAAGGAAAGAAAATAGGGTAGGATTGTAATTTTTCCCGTGTTTAGATGCAAAGGAAGAAAAATGAGAGGAACGGTAAATAAGAGGGAAATTAAACTTTCCATCCAAATATGGGGAGAATTTGAGAAGAAAATTCTTCTTTTCTCTGGCACCTTGCATTTACTTGAAACAAAAAGCAACTGCTTAGCTTACAGTGATACAACAATTTCAATTTTCTGATTGAATCTCAACTTCAAAATATTTATTTTTGTTCAAGTAATTTATGCTCCAAACATTTGCATTTGAGTTTAATACTGTTAAAGAAATCGAAAGTTATGTTTGGCGCTTTGTTCCTTCTTTCATATTTGTTTTGAAACTCAATGTTCTTTCTTTATTAAGAGAAAAAGGAGAATGATGGGGCAAAGAATTCAAGGATCAAGAAATTTAAATTAGGCATACCCGAGAGGATACATGTGCCATTAAACCCCAAGACCAAACACTATTATTAGAAGTTAATGGTTGTGGCTTTTTGGCGAGGCTAGGTTGATTGACATCCAAGAAACATAGAGGGAAAATAGTAGATAATCCAAGAAAACAAGAGAGCAATCGAGTTTTAGCTTTGCTCTTTCTTAGATAATCGTTTGACCTAACTAATGGTGGGTTAACTAGAGTTAAGTGATGATTTGCCTATTTAATAAACATGGCATAATTTAATTGGTTTCTTGGACCTACTTGACCTAATTAACTTGACTTAAGTTTGGTCCTATAATAAATCAAGATATGGACGTTATTGCGACGGTGACATGTCTATTTTTTAAAATATTTTCCCTATTTTCTTTCCTCCATCCAAATAATTATAAATAAATCAGGATATGGATGTTATTATTGTTAGATCCCATATGTTTTGATGATAACAAAGATTGGATCAATAATATGAAAGGATTTGATAACAAACAAATGGATTTGAACAAAGTGGCAAAGAATCACTTAGAGTAAACACTGGAAGTAATCAACAAATTATGTGAAGGCTTACTCGAGTAGCGAATCAGGTAAGAGAAGCCATTACTCGAGTAGCCACCCAAGTAAGCAAAGAGAATTTTATCTAGTTAAGCACTGCCAGAATTTGGACGAAGTTACTCGAGGGATCACTCAAGTAATCTGCAAAGTTATATAGACCATTACTCGAGTAGCCACTCGAGTAGCAAGATTTTCAAAGGCATCACTCAAGTAACCAAATCAAAAATCTTCCAGTGACTCTCGGCCAAGAAATACAGCATATCACTAGAGTAACCAGTGAGAAAATAGCATTACTTGAGGGACCACCCGAGTAATTTGTAGAGTTATTTGAAATACCACTCGAGTAACCAGAAAGAAAACTCTCGGCCAAGAATTTGATGCTATTACTCGAGGGAATAATCGAGTAATCTGTCGGGTTATTTGAAAGTCACTCGAGGGACCACCTGAGTAAGGTGTGAAGAAACATGAAGCCCACTCGAGTAGCCACTCGAGTAAGCAATTTACCATAGTGATCACCCGAATAACTTGTGAAGATAAAGACATGGCCACTCGAGTAGCCACTCGAGTAATCAGGTATTTTCAAGGTTTGTAATATATCACTCCATGTCTTACCCGAGTGATATCTGATGTAAAATGTTGATTTGCTCACTGCCATATTTTTGACAGGTTTACTTGAGGGACCACTCAAGTAACAAACTTGATCACTCGAGTAGCCACTCCAGTAAGGCAGTCCAGAAATTATATTTTTCATCGAACATCTATTGATTTGTTATCTATATGACTAACTCATCATTGTATTAGTATTCTAAGTACATTTGCAGAAAAACAATGAAAGAGTATGATAGATTTGAAAAGTCAAATAAAATTTTGAACGTTCACCTACTGCTACCTACCGCTAACGGATAGTTTTCAAATACGAAGAATAGTCAACCGTTGCTGCGCGACTCTAACGGACAAGTTTGAATTGCTTACAACGGACACTACAAATCATCTATATATATGGAGCATTTAAAGAGAAAAAAAAGAGAGGAGACACAAACTGAGATTACACTGATAAACACATTCTTAGTGCTTTGTTTACTTATACTCATTCATTGTACTTCAGTGATTACATATTTGCTCTGTGAGAGAGTTTTTCATTACAAACTCAATATTTGTTATTGAGACAACTTAAGGTAGTGGAACCTTGAGTTGAGGTTTTGATTACAACGTGTAAGGGGGAGCGAGTGTCCAGATGAAGGAACTTGTTGTGTACTAGGTGCCAAGAACCCACTAAATCTTGGAGAATATAGTGAAACTCTCAGAGACGTTCTAAGGAATGGACGTAGATCAAAGTGGTTGTGGCCGAACCAGTATAACTCCTGGTGTACACTTCGGTGATATTTATCCTTGCTCTTAACTGCTTTTAATATTTTGTCAATTTTCTTATACGCAACGAAATTTCTGGGATCACCCAATTCACCCCCTCTTGGGTGGAACGCTTGCACTAACATTTGGTATCAGAGCGTAGCTCTTCTTGTTAAGGTTTAACAACCTAAAAAGGATCCAATAACAAGCATGGGTGAAGGCATTCTTCTCGACAGAGCTTCTATCACAAGATCTCCGGGTTTCAATAGCGAACACTTCTCATTATAGAAAGCAAAGTTCAGAGTCTTCGTAATGGCTACTGAATATGGGTTATAGGATGTGTTTGAGAATGGAAACTACAAACCTGAAAAGATTGTAGATTCACAAAGAGTTCCCAAGACACCAGCAGAATTTTGGATTACAATTTTGGAGGGGGGAGGGGGAGGGGAGGAAACGGGGTGGAAATTACAATTTTGAATTTAAAAAACCTAAAATTTACCTTTTTATTCTTTTAAATTTTGGATTTCAGTTTAAAAGTTACCTTTTCATTCTTTTTAAATGTTAAATTCCCGTCCAAAATTTAAATACCTTCAACTCAAAAAAGTAATTTAATCCCACTCCCCTTCCTCTCCTCCCCTCAAACGAAACACACCCTGTTCATAGCATAGCATGTACTTTTCACAATGTGCGAGAAATTAATGGTAAGCCATCCGCAATTAATTCCCCGTACTCAAGTCAATTTTATTGGAGACATCAAAATCATGTTTTTAAAGCACAGCCCAAATCATTCTAAATGTTTACAAGTTTGAAGAGAAATTGTCCCCATCCCACCAAAAATGAATTGAAGAAAATAATTGAACAGTATATATCTTTGCATTAACTAATTCCAATATTTAAGAATCCTTTTATTATCTTATAATTTTTTTATCCAATATTTTATTGTCTTATATTCAAAACAAGAAGTAGCATAACTTGCCCCATATAATATAATGGCATAATAACAAGGTCTTAGAATTAGAACATAGGGAAAGTCCCATTAAGTTCTCAATTAAAGAAAATAATATTAGAAATGTCTCATAACTTGTTAATAACAAATAAAAGAGCAACTATTAATAAGTGAAATAGCTACCATTGGCAAGAACTAGCAGAACTTGCCCCATATAGTATAATAGCATAATAACAAGGTCTTAGAATTAGAATATAGGGAAAGTTTCATTAAGGTCTCAATTAAGGAAAATAATGTCAGAAAAGTCCCACAACTTGTTAATGATAAGTGAAAGAGTAATTATTAACAAATAAAAGAACTACCATTGATAAGTTATGAGATTTTTTTAATATCATTTTTCTTAATTGGGACTTTGATACCATTTTCCCTAGAATATACTCCTTGATATCTTAACCATTATAGAAGGTAGATAATTAATTTGCATGTTTTAAAAAATTGGTTAATTTAGTTATTTGTACAATATGTGTGTGTTAGTTTCTCAAAAATAAATATTTTAATAATTTATAATGGATACTACTATTTGATAGAAAACCCTCTTAATATGTGCCATTAATAATCATACTTTAGGAAAAAAAATTATAAATATAAAAGGGCTTTTTTATCGAAACGTTGTAAACAGTAAAATATAATACCAAAATACTATAAAATTGAAACTATTTATCATAATACTGCACTTAAAATCGTTCTTGTGAAGAACGATTTCAAATTTGTGAAGAAATCGTTCTTGCAAAGAACGACTTTCAGTCCAACAATTCCAAAAATCATTCTTCGCAAGAACGATTTTAGAAATCGTTCTTCACATGAACGATTTCTATATAATGTGACTTTTTTTAAAATAATTAAAAATAGATGTCAGGAATATATTCTTCGTACCGCGCATGTTCCCTGTATTCCTCCTTCCCAATGCCTACTCCTTAGTCATATCACACATTCCCCAAAGTAAGCTCGTGAACACACACGGTGGGATATTGTTTGTGTAACATCCCAAATTTTATTCACCAAGAATATATTATAATTATTATATATATTCAATGAAATGGTGAATATTTAAGGCCAAAAGAATTAAATATTGAAATTTGAAGGTTGAATAGTGTTTTCAGTGAAATCGCCTGCGAGGCAGTGAGATTGTCATATAGTTTTGGAAGACCAAATGATAACCAAAAATTATGAAATTTTACAGGGTGAAATTAGACATCCTAAAATTTGATAGGTATATGACTCAATTGAAGCTATGTACAAAAATATATGAATTTTTGAAGTTAATCCAAAAAATCTCGAAAATTTCTGGAGCAGCGGTCAAAGATTGAAAATCTGGGAATAATATGATCATTTCCAGTAAAATTCCATATTTTTCCTTGAAACTAGACTCAATGAGGGTTCCATAGGCTTTGGAATCGACTCGAAACGATGTCTACAAAATTAGTTATGATTTTTCAAAGTTAAGGCAGAAAATCTGCCAGAATTGGCATTATTCCGAAAATTGAAAATGAAATGTGTTAGAAATTGATTAATGAAATTAAAATGCCAAGTGTCATGAACATATGAAGAGATAAGACCCAAGTACACTCATGATCACAAAGTATTACATAAAGTGGAGGGAGTATGGCATAAAGCAAGGTGTCATGATGGAAATTAAAGTGTTCATGAAAGGTGGAAAGATCTTAACCATTAGCTAGATCAAGGGCTAGGATTAAAGATGAAGGAGGACAAGTAATACATATTTTTTTCCTTCCTCCTTTCATGCCATTCACGCACAAAGAATAGAGAAAAGAGAGAGAGAGTGAGTTTGGGAGCTCTTGGTGATTTAGAGAGCAAAAGAAGCAAGAGCTAAGGTAAGTTAAGATTTCTTCTTCTAATCTTCCATAAATCTCTTCTCTAATCTCTTCCTTTCCATAAATTCCATGGATTAGCAAGCAAATCTTGAGCCAAAGAGAAAGAGAGTGGAGAACTTCTAGAGGAAGAAAAAGAACTCAAGAAGGTAACTTCACAAATCCTAAGATTATGTTAGATGTGGTTGTTGTTGATGATTATGGTTGGATTTGGTTATTTTGTTAAGTTTGTAAATTTAGAAAGTCCTAATCCTAAGGGGTTATGCTGCCCAAATTTCTTTGAATCATGGTTAAGAAGTGTTTAAGTGAGTTGATCAATGATTAGAAGTGGAAAAGTACAAGTTTTAGAAGCTAAAACACAAAACTCCATTTTTACAATTTTTGACCAATATTTCGGCCAGACCAGATCTGGTAGTAGGAGTTGGATTTTAATGAAATAAATGGTTCCATTGGACTCAGTGGGCAAAAATAGGTGGGGTTACAATTGGGCACTTTTTCGGTAGAGGCCGAAAAAGCATATTTACGAAAACGCCACTGAAATCACTAAATAGGGGCTTTCAAGGGTATTTTCGTAATTTGACCATGAATTTGGCAATTTCGAGGCTGGAAATGGATTTTTTGGGCGAAAATAAGTCAGAATAGCCCTAGTCAAAATTTTGGGAAAACA
Source organism: Inga laurina (assembly GCA_963855925.1). NCBI lineage: Eukaryota > Viridiplantae > Streptophyta > Magnoliopsida > Fabales > Fabaceae > Inga > Inga laurina. The sequence continues at coordinate 49,324,143 of OY979701.1, read as the reverse complement.
TGCCATCGGGCCAGGTACGGCGAGGCCGAGCCGGGTTCCCGGGGGCATTATAGTAAATTTTCACCATAGACTAATATAACCACAATAAACACTATGGAATAGTCTAAAATGATACTTGGATAGGTTATGACCTATTTCTGGTACATTTAATATTTTAGGACCGAGTCGGACGCCAGGACAGCACGCTTTTCGAGACACTACTAAATAGGGAATATCACAGCTTTGAGGTAGGGACATTATCCTTCATACACTATGCCATAAGTTATGTGATTGTGTGGATGCCACTGTTTTGTAAATGCACTTTATTAATAACATGATTTGCCTAGAGAGAGGCTGTTAGTGCCAGAAGTGCACTTACACTGGGAGTTGGCAGAAGTCCAACCGGTGTAGATTGTGGGGCTGGGCCCTACTCATGTATACATGACGATGATGTGTTTATGTTGTTCATTAATTTGTGCATACCTTGGCGCATGACATATTTACTTTTCGCATTTTCTATTAACGATATTATGTCTCTACGGAGGTTCTTCGGAATCTCACCTTATTTTTAAATAAACACCTCAGCGGATACCAGTGGGTCAAAGGGCAAAGACATTGACGTCAAAAGGTGAGCAGCGCGTGTCTCGAGGCGGGGTCAAGAACGTGGGCATAATTAGTCTATTTTGTGATATTTTGGTGAAATGTGTAAATATTAAGACTTCCGCTGTATTTTCCGTTTCCGTCGACGAGAAATATCGGAATAGTAATCGAACGACGTTGGGATTGTAAACAAACATTTTTATCAGTATAATTGTACTTTTCTGTATGCCCATTGAATTCCATCTTTATTACTCTTTGATTATCGAAATGGAAACGGGTGTTGACAGTTTGTTTGTTTGTTTTTTTTTTTTGCCAATTGGTATATTGCTTTATAGATTGCTCAAGCATCTTATCCGAGTGGAATTCATTCATGCGTTCTCACTCTACACTTCTTTTCTCTCATCTCATTTTTCTTAAAGTTCTCTCCAGTTTGCTCAAATTCAGTTTGCTCGCTCAAGTCCAGTTTGCTCAAGTCTTTCTCAACATTCATGCGTTCTTACTTTGCACTTCTTTTCTCTTATCTCATTTTTCTTCAAGTTCTCTCCTCCTCCTTTGCTTTGTTGATCCTTGGTTATTTGCATCGATTGTTTATCTTATTGTAGTTGTGAGTAAGTTGTTTCTCTTAATTTGGTAGTTTGTAATATGTAATTTGAATTTTATTTTTGTTACACTTGATAGCTATTATTTGACTATTGTTTATTTTTAGGTGGTCAGTGGTTGGTTCAACAACTTGGAAAAGCAAAATAAGTGCCTCTTATTTTGACTGTAAGTATTATCCTGTATTATATGGTAATATAGGTTAGTTTTGAGACTTCAAAATTTAAATTTGATATATGTTTTTAAGCATGTGATTTCGCCTATGTGAAATTACCAATTCCTGCCCAATCTGTTCAATTGGGAAATTACCACACAATACAACTATGAGGTAGAACAACTACAAATTGGATTAACCAATACTCAACCTTTATTTAGGCATGGGATACTTGATCAGATGCTATTGTTAATACTCCAATGGCACATAATGAACTTGATAGAACGTGTCAATACATGCAATGGTACTAGAGACATACAAAATGATGGATTCAACATATCAGTGGTGATACTGGTTGTGCAATAAGTTTTTCTTCTATTTTCCATCAATACCATTTTTTCCTTCATGTAATAAGTGTTATAACACAATCTCTTTTTTATTTATTTCAGTTTGACATAGCAGAAGAGTTATATAGGCTAATAATTAATACTCATTCTACATGCTCAAATTGTATTGATTATCGAGACAGAGTTGCTCGAGACCAACGAAACATTTTACTTGCACTTAGAGAACAATGATTCAACATGAGTCGTCAACCTGCTCCCCCAACAATTGAGTTGCCTCAACCACAAATTCCTCATGATAGATCGAACAAGCGACATGGTGGTTACTTGTCAACCCAACCACCAGTTGAAAATGAAAATGTTTTAGAACAAAACCCTTCAAATTTTAGACATCCTTATTACATGTCAATATCGCCATAATCTCATTTCACTTCTTCTAACCCTACATAACAAGAACCTCATTACATGTCACCATTATTATCTTCCCCTTCTAACCCACCCAATGTTGTTCAATCTCAGTCATTCACATCTTTAGTAGATGATCATGCATTATTTTTTACTGAATACAATACTTCTACTTTTGAGCATGGTGGGCCGTCAAATGAAGCATTTGTCACTCCTAAACAATCCATTTCTTTAAATGAATCGTCGTGGTTTAATTTAAATACGTCAACGACACAAATCAATGAAACGCTTGAATCTCAAGAACTTAACGTACAACAACAACAATGACCACAATGTATGCTGATAAGACCTAGATGTGGTACAGGAAGTCACTATTTATAAGGTCAATTCATTTTCATTTTTCAATCATATACACTTAATTATTATTTAGTGTTAATTTTTTAATACTTTATTTGATCAATATACTCCTTATCATGTTTTTGCAATCATTATTTCTTTTATTATGTAATCACAATTAGTATTATTACTATCATCATTATGATCATCATCATCATCAATCACTCAGCAATCATTATTTTTTAATGTAAATTAATCATTAGGCAATAATGAGGAGAGAGGGAGTTTTTTAATGTAAATTAATCATTACATAATGATGAGGAGAGAGGGGGCAAGAGAGAGAAAATGTAACCCCCCTCACCGTAATTACATCCGGATTACGAAATTTAAGTGAAATAGAGACCAATAAAACAAAATAACCATTTATGATCCCTCATTGAAGAGATGGGATATTTCAAAATCAGTTCTAAAGCATACTTAATTCTGGTCTCACATTCACGTGCGGATATAACTACTTGAGAAAACAAATCACATAAACAATATCAGAGTGCGGAAACCAAAATCCCGGCAAAACCCCGGGTTCATCTATATATAACTTGGGTTTAAGGTTTCCCAACAATGGGGATTACATATCCAAAATAATTATTTACATTCTTATATACACTTGTCAATCCCACATCCAAAACTATGATAACCAACTACCATTTAGATTTCGGAGTAAGCCTAACTACTCCTGGTTGTCCGCTTCCCTTTCGAGCCACTCGCCCTGTCTGAAAAGATTAGTCATATGGAAGGGGTGAGATTCTAAAGAATCCCAGTAGTAACAACAATTTCATACCACATGCAATCACAAAATATGCACACCAATCATCTCACACAGCAACACAAGTCACTCCACCCTCATCCCCTTTTACTGCCGGGAAGGCATACGACCTTTACCCGAACCGTTGTTAGCGACTCAGGGACTATTGGCGTGGCAGTGCATACAAATAGCCACACGGCTCAAATATAGCCTTTCGGCTTTCACAAATGGCCCGTCGGCATTCACAAATAGCCTTTCGGCTCACAATTAGCCTTTCGGCCCACATATACACATATATCACACCCTAACCTCATCCCCTTTTACCGCCGGGAAGGCATACGACCTTCACCCGAACCGTTGTTAGCGACTCAAGGACTATTGGTATAGCGGTGCTTCCACAGTTTTCACAAAACTTGCAGCATACGATATTCATTTCAAAACGATGACATAATATACATACAAGGTATCACACAGGGCATAAAGAAAGAGTCACTACCTGTATCCTTCCTGACTGGCTCTGGCACCTTAGCCTCGCGAGAGCGACAGATGTCAAATCCTATATCAATTAGGAACAACCAATCAATCTCTTATCCATATGTATATTTCAACAATACTCTAAGTTGGTTATCGTTTAGGACTCTTTAGGTGACTATTAGAGACCTAAACATATGCCTAAAGGGTTGGAAGACACTACCCAAAAGACCCCTTACTCGAAGGCAAAACACTGATTTTTGGTCATCTCACTCGAGCACAGATGCTCTCACTCGAGCACAGTACGGACATCACTCGAGCACAAGAGAGAATGAGACTGCGAGTGAGCACCCGAGAGCACACACAGCTCTCCAAGCACTGGATCACTCGAGCACAGCCATTTGCACTTGAGCACACACCTCACACCCGCGAGTGAGAAGGCACACTCAAGCACCTTACTCGCGAGTGAGAACCCGAAAGCACAACTCCCACCTGAAGCACAAGCTCACTCGAGCATGACCCCCAGTGCTCGGGTGAGAAGGCTATGCTCGCGAGTGTCAGAGCACACTCGGGGCATCCACCAGCAAGTGAAGACCCGAAAGCAACCCTTCACTCTGAACTTACGCCATCACTCGAGCAGGCCCAAGCTCACTCGAGCATGATCTTCCCTCACTCGAGCACAAAACGATGCACTCGAGCATTACTCATAAGAACCTAGAATAACTCGAAGCACAACGGGGAAAACTTGCATATCACTCAAGCATGTTCATCCTGTGCTCGAGTGATGTGCATCAGAGACCCAAAAATGCAGAAAACCAGAAAACACCAGATGGTCAAATGCACTCCCAAATGGTTTCCCAAACTCTTCCCAATGCTCACACACACTAAGCACTGACTAGGGAACATATTGGCCACTTCATAAACACTCTAAAAACCAATTTGACCACAATCATTCATTAAGGTCTCAATGACACACCATATCCAGATTCCCTTAACATATTTTTATCATTCCAAATTACATCAAATGCTCCTATATCTCCAAACTAAATCATTTCCAATCATCAATCATAATATACTTCATATTTCCAGGATTAGGCATAATTAGGGCAAAATTCCAGATTTGACCAAACTTAGCCAAAAATCACAAACAATACTTTAAAATGCTCTAAATGCCTACCTCTTCTCTTTGTTCAATTCAGAACCTTGATTCCTCAACTTTCAATTTCAGCCAAAATCCCAATCAACACCATTCAAGGCTCTACAATCATCACAATGTAGCTCTCATTGAGATGAACAATATTAGAGAAGAGGATTGGAGTAAAGGAGAATCACAACTTACCAAGATTCAAGCTTTTCTTCCCCCCCTTCTTGCTTGTCCAGCGCCAAAAATGGAGGAAGGAGAGAGAAAATGAGAGAGAGATGGAGCAATGATGATGAAGAAGCTTCTCCCCTTGCCTACACACACACTCCACCGAATTGGAGAGAGAGAAGGGAGGAAAAAGTGATTTTTGTCCTCTAGTGCTTCATCCAATGGTCCACCTTAAGCCACATGTCCAAATCTACACACTCTCTCAAAGAGCTCACAAACCGCAAAACATAGGATCCCGACCCATGGTCAAGGAATCACAACCCTTGATCTTACATACCACATGTATGCATACAAAATTCATATTACAAAATTCCAAAAGTACTTAATTACACTGATTACCATGATTATCAGAGTCTTTAGCCCTAATTACAAATCGGGATATTACAGAAAATACACTGAAATCGTTCTTCAGGTGATAAATTTTAGAAATCATTCACCTGAAGAATGATTTTCATTTGCGTAGATTTGCGCGCCGAAGCTGTGTTATTGAAGAAATCGTTCTTCAGGTAACCGATTTCTAAAATTCATCACCTGAAGAACAATTTTCAGTGTAGCATTTTGATAAATATTTCCCACGGAGTAGTATATTGATAAATAACTTTCACTGTTTGCAGCATATTAGTAAAAAAGCCATATAAAAGATAGAGCGGATTGAGATATTATATTTTTGTAATTGAACATACAGTTCAACAAACCCTTTTATTTAATATTGGAGAGAGAACCATGATAAGTAGTGATACTTGTCTTACTATAATACTCCCTCCTTTCTTTAATATAGAATATATTTTAAAAGTTGATATTGATCCTAAATATAAAACATATTTTTCCCATTTGTTAGTTCTTTTCTAATTTACCTCTATTGATGCTTCATCATAATAATTAAGGAGGAGAGGGAATGAGGGAATTAAGGAAGATGACTAAGGTATTTTAGAAAATACATGTCATATTATATATCTTAATTAACTTCCTTAATTTAACCAAATTAGGTAATTATGTCTTTTTATGAAGAACTGGAGGAGTATTTCATTTATTATTGGGGCACTTTTTATCCTCATTAGGTGTAATGTATATTAAACAGTGGTAAAATTACAAAGTTATAAAATTTTAAAGTAGAATTAATAGAGTTTAAGGTTTTTCTTGATTTCAATAAAATATTTTGGAATTGATTTATAAATAGAATAAGTAAATTATGCAGTAGTAATTTTTTTAGAAAAAAAATTAGGTCAAGTTCCTTATATCTATTATATCAAGTTTTTCAATTACACATGTATGTTCTATTTATTTCATATACCCTGATAATTCAATGATAATATTTAAAAAATATGGCTTATGTATGATTGTACAGCTTAACATAATGTATGAAAGGAGCTTGACCTTTGTAATGTCTTTTTTTTTTTTTTTTTTAAGTTTGTGAATGGATGAGAACTAACAAATTTAACAGTAATAAGTAATTATAATATAAAAAATCATTACAGATAATATTTCAAAAAAAAACGAAAATGAGCAAATTTATTTTTGCCGTATTTATGATTTTCTTAATAATTGCTATTCTTCTTACATCACAATAAAAAAAACAAGCATAATAAAGTTGATGGATAAGTTTTACCCCCAAAAAATTGATGTGTTTCCTAAAAATATGAAGCACTTGAATAATAAATGGAAAAAGACAACTTAATTTATTTTATATAGTTGAAAGTCGTGTTTGGGGGAAAATGCTAAAATCATTCTAATTATTCGTTAATTTAATGATTGTTTGGAAAGCATAAAAAGTGTTTTTTAAATATTTTTCTACAAGTTGAGACAAAATTTCTGTTACATAATTATCCCAAATGTCTTTAAAACACTTTTAAAAAGTTAAAACAAACAGACACTTGAAAAAAAAAAAAAACCATCATGATCCTGAATAAGAGCAGAATGATATGTCTAAGAGTACTTCCTGCAACCCTAATGTCCTGTTTGGTACATTAGAAGAGTTTTTAATAGAATTGGAATTGGAAGTTGAGGTGGAAATAGAAGTGGAAGTGAGTTTTAAAGTGTGTTTGGTATAATAATGGAAGTGAGATATAAATTTTAATTAAAATATTAATAAATAATATGAAAATACCAATATACCCTCAACAAAAAATCACTATCACAAAAAAAAAAACATCTCCCATCCCACCTGCAAATCTGGGCATATCGCAAAGAATCTAATAATAAGCAATGGTAAACTTTGTGAGAATTAAACCTTGCCAATCTAGACCACCATTGTCTTCCTTGTCACCCTGCAGAGGTCACCATCAAGCAAGGCTATGGAGGTTGTCGTTACTGTGGAGAGACGTTGTAGAAGGAGATCACAAACAAACGACGACGACGGGGGAAGGCTAAAAGACGGAAGCACAGATGCAGACAACAACGACGGGAGTTGAAATTGTGGGATAAGCTTTAGGTGTTGAGATAATGAAGAGGGAATTGGTGCTAGGATTTCATTGAACAGGAAACTTGTAAATATGAGGAGTTTCTATATCTGAGTTGGTGATGGGAGCCGTAGCAGATCTCACCGTCTTTTGTAGTGGATGTAATCATTGAACAAAAAACCAAACAAGATCGGCTGGTTGAACTGGGAACCGGTCAATGGTCCGGTCCGATCTGACCATCAAACCGTGAAACCGGTCGAAACCGGTCGAAACCAATAAAACCGGTCTGAAACCGGTTGGGCCGGTTTTCATTTTTTTTTATCATTATTTTGTGCTATTTTTTAGGAGAAAATGGAAAATTGAAAACCAAAATGAAGAGGAAAGTAGGTCAAGAAAGAACAATCTAAAAAATTGAAGAAAATAATGAAAAAAAATTATTTAAAAGGATATAATAATTATGGGAAAGGAGATATCATTATATAAATATAAGTATTATAAATAATACTAATAGATTTTAAGCATTTTTTTTTAAATCTTCATTTTTATCTATAGAAGTTTAAAAATATATTAATATATATATATATATTGCCACTAATAAATTATAATATTTTAATATTACCGGTTAGACCCCGGTTGACCCATTAACCCTTGAACCTGTAGCGTGACCGATTCATTACTCGGTCCGGTTTTTTGGTCCTTGGATGTAATCCCTGTTGCCGGAAGAGTGAGAGAGGGAGGTTCTGAGTTGCGAGACCAAAGACAAAAGAGGATCAGGGCACAAGAGAGGCAAAGTTGTAAAATGATAAAATATGTGTGGGTATAATGGTCTAGAAGTCTCACTTCCATGGAAGCCATATCAGTTTCATAAGTCTAGCTAAGGAACCCACTTCCATCATTTTTTATGAAAGTGACTTCCAAAAGGAAGTGGGATCCAATGTACCAAACAACTCAAATTTAGAATTCCACTTCCACTTCCAATTCTCAAGCCTTAATTCTAATGTACCAAGGGAGGCATAAATGTAAGTGGGTGGATAATTAATTTACCAAGAATATAAAAATTAGTCAAACTAATTATTTGTAAAATATGTGTTGATTTCCTAAGAGGCCTCATTTATAATGGAAACTAGTTCCATATGAAACCCTTCTTTAATATGTCTAATCAATACTTCCTCCACCTCTTTTTTATAAGCAACATATACCTAAATTATGTAAAACAAAATATGAATTAAAATTAGTTAAAAATAATAAATGTGTAAAAGATACATTTTTTTCAAACATATCCTTATTTATGAAAATTATGAGGGTGAGATAGAGTGAGTGGGAAAAAAAGTAAGAGAGAATGAGTAAGAAAAAGATACTCCCTCGGTCCTTATTATAATATATCAATTACCAATTCTCACAAATTAATAAAAACAGTTAAAAATATTAAAATTATCTTAAAATTCAAGTGATTTTCAATATTGCTTTGACTAATTACACTACACTCAAATATTATATTAATTATTCTCTCTCTCTCTCTCTCACTACCCTTATTAAATATGGGCAGACATGAAAAGACAAATTAAATGCTGTTTGAAAACTTACAAGTGCCTTATACAAAGGACTAAAAATACTTGTTAGTTGGTGCCTTATAAAAAGGATCAAATGGAGTATGGGAGAGACATAGAATTAATTGAGGATAAATATAGAAAAAGTACATTAAATATTTAGATAAAGCCAAATTATTACTTATATAAAGGATTAAGCCAATGAGCGATGTTATTTATAAAATAGGACCAAAGGTAGCATTGATCAAAGGGGATTGACGTTTTTACTTTAGATATATTGCTCGCAACCTTTTTTATGACTCAGGGAAGCGTAATTTTGAACCATACTCATGCAATTAATTTGTAAAAACGACATACAAAGCCATGTTTTTTATTATTTTTATTAGAAACTCAGAAAATGTTCAAGAATTAAGCTAACAAAAATGTTTTAAAATCATTTTTCATTCATTCTATAATACCTTTTTTTATACAATGGAAAAGTAAGACAAACTAAACCAAAAGAACTGAAACAGACTAGGTACGACTAAGTAATGCCCCTCACCTAAAGAACATTTATGGTGGATTCTTCGGACAAAATCTAGAAGTCCTCCAATTCATTGTTTTTTCGGTTAGCGAGTAAGATACGAGCATGCCAATCCTTACTGAGGTACTGCTGCATCATAAGAATTAAATACTTACCTCATGAAGATCCAGATCCTTACATTCCTTTTGGTTAACCACCACGAGCGAATCACATAATATTTTGACATGTTTACAGCCACAATACCAAGCAGAGATGGACTGAAACTTGGTATAAATTGTATCAATATTTCCCTCTCTTCCTTCTATCAGTTTTTTTTTATCACATATATATTTTTAAAATTTAAATTATTTAGTTAATATTTTTTTGTTGGGTGAGACCTCTTTATTAACAATTTATCAAAAAAAATTTTTTTTTTTTATCAAGTTCAATAGTGATGCGTGGTTGATGTAGCCGACCCCACCTAGTGGAATAAAACTTTATTGTTGTAATTAAAATTTTAATTATTTATGTTTTTAGAAATTTACAATTAAATTAAACAAATTAAAACAAAGGACATAGGAAAAATACGAGTAATATTTATTTTAAAGGGCCACAAAAATAATAATTATCTACAAGAACCAAATATCAAAATATAAATTTAAAAATATTAAATTGACCCTAACCAAACCTCCAACATTATCTCCAATATTTAGGATTAAAAAACAACTTAGATTAAAACGAAAATTGACTATCATCCATATGTTACGTGTAGGGGTGAAAACAGGTCAGGCTTCTGCCTTAGCAGGCCTGGTCTATTTAGTAATAGAATGGCCTGAGCCTGGCCTGTGGCTTGTTAGAGGTTGTTTTTTGAGCCTGAGCCTAGCCTGTATATAGGCCTGGCCTGTGGCCTGTTAAGAAAGCTTGAAACTGAAATAGTGATGGAAACAGGCTACAGGCCTCATAATAGGCCTACGTTAAACAGGCCAACTTCAAAGGCTGAAAACAGGCCCAATTACAATAATAATCCAACATACATAATAAAAAATGAAACCAAATATAATAGCAATTCAGCATAATATTAACCAAATACAATAGCCAATGGACCTTCTCGCCTATATATCAAATCTTCAATATAATAATTTCATCTCCTTCAAAGACCTTGAAAAAAATTAATCAAATGTATAGTATTAGAGCATAACACAATTTAACAATTAACTAAACAGGCAATATGGATAGAAGTACAGACTGAAACATAAAAATTATTGCAGTGTTAGTTTAAGTGAAAAGAGCAACATACAAAAATGAATTCAAATTCTTTAAAGGCAAGCAGTAAATATCAAATAAACCACCAAGTTTGAAATTCATAATAGATTCAGGTTATTTCCAGAAAACCCAAAGAGAAGAATTTTTTCAGCCACATGTGCCTTTATGGGATTGAGATGCTTTAATTTAAATGGCCCACATTTTTCTTGATTGTTGTCATGAATGAAGTTTGATTCAGTGATATTAGAATTGTCTTCTAAGCTAAACATATTTGAATTCAAGTTTAAGTGCAAATCAAAATCAAGACAAAAAGGAATGGCCACGTTAGTATCTTCTTGAAATAAACCTGGATCACTTTCTTCAGTCTTTACTTTCTTTAATTAATTGATTTCTCCTAGATTACATAAAAATGGATATAGAGAAAGAGGACTGTATTAATAATTCATTTAAACATAATTACTAGTTTGCATTTAAAAAAACAGAGAGAGGAAGTACAGCTACTGTTAGAAACAAAAATTTTACAACATATCTCTGACAAATTAGTTAATGCATTTGTTCAAGAAATAACAATAATATTGGTATGGTATTTGATCGCTCAAAAATCAAGGAGCATTCAAAATAGAGCCAAAACTAATTCAACTAGTTCATACATTATTTAGTTCTTCAATTATATGAAATATGAAATAATATGAAATATGGGCAGAGATCTGGAAAGACAAAGGCACAGAGCACATAGCCGATAAAACATTAAATCTAACACAAATAGAACGAGATCTGGAACCGGAAGGACAAAGCACACAACTGAGAAACATGGGCAAAGGAATAATATGAAATAAAATGCAATATGAACATGGGCAGGCACGAGATTTGGAGAAACAAACCTTGCTCCCAACCGGCCACCGAGGAAGAGAGACTTCAAGTCGAAGGAAGGACAACCATGGAGAGATATCAGCGATGGTGACTCTCGGAGGAAGGACGAAGATGAAGAAAGGGCAACTGGTTAGGGCTTGGGTTCGATGGTTCAAGAATCACGGCTCAAGGCAAAGAAATGAAGAGGATCAAGGGATCAAGGCGAAGATGAAGAAAGGAAGAGGGCGATCGGCAGTCGCTTGGGTTCGACCGAGAGTGGGTGTATGTCAAGTGTGAGTGTCGGCCGAGATCTGAGACTGGGAGTTGATCCTGGAGACTTCGAGAGACACGGAGTGACAGTGAGAGACTTGGGAGTGAGAGTGATAGCAGTTAGGTTGTTCGATTGTATTTGCCCGAGAGTCTTTGAGAGTTTTGAGCAGGAAAAAAAAGAGAATGGGTGATTGAAACTCGAGAGTGAGGGAATTTGGGCACATCCCAATTTTTCTTTTGTGTGATTGAGCTGAAAGCCTGAGATTGAGAGTAAGGGATTTGGGGGCAACCCACTTTGTTTTTTCTATAAATGGTAATAGGCTAGCCTGATAAGCCAAAAAGGCCTATTAATTGGCCTAGACCTGGCCTGTTTAAAAAAACACAGGCCTTCAAATAGGCCTGGTGTAACACCCTGCCTTTAATCACGTAATTATAATTCGATATTAGGTAATTAAATCAAATTAGAGACCGTCGAATAGTTTAAAGCCCATAAAATGTTCCCTTTAGTAGTAGGGACTTTACGAAATTTTCAAAACTTTATTCCTCTTCCGGTCTCAAGTCCAATTATCGAATATAATTACCTGTGCAGTTATCTACATTTACGTATGACAGAGTGCAAAACCAAAATCCCGGCAACCCCCGGGTTCAACTACATATATATATAGTTCTAAATCCTGATGAGGGAATTACAGGTTCAAGTATTCAAACCATTTACAACTCAACGTTATACAGTAATCCCCAATTAAACGGTCTAACCAACATGTCCAAAATAAATGTCCCTACGGAACTCTACCCGCTCCGGGTCACGCGCTTCTCCTTGGAGCCACTCGCCCTGTCTGAAAGGTTAGTTCAAGGAAAGAATGAGATTCGAAAGAATCCCAGTAGTAACAAAACATTTATACCACATATAAGCACACAACATGTAAGCACATCATCATACAGCAGCAGCACATATCACACTCCACCCTCATCCCCTTTCTCTGCCGGGAAGGCACACAGTCCTAACCCGAACCGTTGCTAGCTACTCAGGGACTATTGGCGTGGCAGTGCATAAATATAGCCTTATAGCTCATACAGCTATCCGGCTCTCGCAAATGGCCCGTCGGCCTCACGAATAGCCTTTCGGCTCACATATCACATATATCACACTTCATCCTCATCCCCTTTCTCCGCCGGGAAGGCACACTGCCTAAACCCGAACCGTTGTTAGCTACTCAGGGACTATTGGAATGACAGTGCTAACACAAATCCACAAAGTTCGCAGCATACGTATCCATTCCCAATCAACGATATAACACACATGTAATGCATCATATATGGTACGAAAGAAAAGTCACTACCTGATCCTTTCCTGACGGTTGCTGGCACAGTAGGCTCACGAGGATAGCAGATGTCAAATCCTATAATCAAATAGGGACATTAAGTCAATTTCTTTTCCAAATTCTTAATTCAATAACACTCTAAGTTGGTATTCATTTGGACTCTTTAGATGGCCATTAAATGCCTAAACATATGCCTAAAGGGTTGTGATACCTATCCCCAAAGATCCCTCTTTAGAAAGCTAAACGCTAATTTTTGGTCCCTTCACTCGAGCACAGAAGGCCGTGCTCGAGCATGACCCCCCATTCTCACTCGAGCACATGCGAGTGAGACGCAGGAAGTGCTTGCCCGAGAGCAACTCCCGCGACAATTCTACACTCTCACTCGAGCACCAGAGGCTGTGCTCGAGCAGAGACCTCAGAAGCACTCGAGCACCACGGAAGTGAGGCCTGCGAGTGACAACCCGAGAGCATCTCTCAACATCTTCCTCTACCTTCACTCGAGCACAAACACCTGTGCTCGAGCACTGATCCTCAGTGCTCTCGAGCACAAGGAAATGAGGTCCAGCGAGTGTCTACCCGAGAGCAACCCAACTCCCAGGCGACAGATTCACTCGAGCATAAACTCCAGTGCTTGAGTGATCTCCCAATGCTCGCGAGTGCCAGCGCACTCTTGGCAAACTGCCCACGAGTGATAACTTGCAACGCTCACCCCCAGTGTTTTATGCGCCCTCACTCGAGCACACACATGCTCACTCGAGCATGTTCATCTTGTGCTCGAGTGAGACTCCTTCTCACTCGAGTGATACCTATCAGAACCAGATCGCAGCAACTGATAAACTTCTCCAGAATTCACCAAATGAACTCCAATGGTTCTAAAACTTGTGTCAAAGCTCATTCTCACTTGTTTCAACACAAGGAACCCATTGGCAACCAAAAACAACCCAAATTTCCACTCAACAACAAATTCACATCTCTAACCATAAATCCACCAAAACCACAACTTAATACATTTCCCTTATTCCACTTCAAATCAACTTCTAATCACTCCCAAATGTCAAAACTGACCAAATGAACAGTGACCCACTAATCAAAGCCTAACCTTTAATTAACATCATAATTAGGTCAAATTTCCAGAATTCTCATTGATTAGGCAAACATCTTAACATATATACCAAAATGCATCACAAACCTACCTCTTCAACTTGCTGAAATCAACACCTTGATTCCACCAACTTCCAGATTTGTCCAACAATCAAACACCACCAATGGAAATTCTGAAATCATAGAAGTCAAGCTCTCATCCTCTTGATCAACATTAATGAAGGGTACATAGGCATATAAAGACCTCCACTTACCAAGACTTAAGCTTTTCTCTTTCTCTTTCCTTAGCTTGTGCAGCGAAAATGGAGGAAAATGAGAGAGAGAAATGAGATATTGATTATCACATCATTTCCTTCTTCCCTATGCACAAACCGACTTGAGAGGGAGAGAGGGAAAGTTTGAAAACTTTGACTCATCCAATGGTCATTATTTTGCCACTTGGCACCATCCCATTCTTCCCACCATAATCTCACCTAAATCCACATGCACACAATTCCACCCCTTGATCTTTCAATCTCAACCATTGATCTTGATTACTAAGGGGTTTTCCTCATCATTAGCTAACCAGACGGTTGGTAAATTTACCGATTTACCCCTGATTAGTACATTACTCATTAAATCATTACTAATGATCTTGATATCACATTACACAATATATACTTCAAATGTGCTTAATTATCATTAATTACATCATTTGAAGTTATTATCCCCTGATTACAATCCAGGATATTACACCTGGGCCTGACCTATTTTTCGGACAGGCCAGACATGATCAGACTGAAAAACAGGCTAGGCCGTAGGCCCTTGATAGGCCGTCTGGCCTATTTCCACCCTTAATTACGTGATCATGTCTTTATTTTTTAATTTTTATTTTTCACTTAGTTTCATATATAATATAATCAAGGATAAAGATGAATTTAACACCTCGAACTATTTTTAGAAGTACAATCAACACCTTAAAGTATTCAAGGTGCAATTTTGGCTCCAATTTAATTAAATTGGAGCAAATTTGGCCCTTCAATAACATAGGCAAACAGACGTTTGAGGAGAATAGAGAAGGTGAGTGAGTGGATCCCAAATTTACCGATAGGAAAGAAAGAAGAGAAGTACAAGCATATTGATGGAGGATGGAAGAAGGTTGCGAGTGAGATTCAGAGCCAAAGTCTCAAATTAATGTAAGAAGCAGAGAGGCATGAAGCACCCTTAATTGGGAGGGTGAAGCTTCTTTGCAGTTCATTTGAGTTGGACATGGTGGCGGACGCAAAGATAGAAATATTGCTGGTACAGTTATACCAATCAAGCCCCGCATACGCATGGAGAAGTTCATGGCATAAATTCTTACATAAGCAAATTTGAATCTCTATATATCTTAAGAAGCATGAAATTAAACTCCAAACAGACCCACAGCAGGAGCAGGCAAAAAATAATAGTTATACGATAAATGACTGAAAGAGAGAGAAGACCGGTTGATAGATGAGAGAATCGACGGTGATGGTTCAGAAGCGGCTGAGGAAAGAATCGGTAATGGTGTTCTCCGCCATTCTTTCTCTCTTCGCTTTTTCTCACATCACCCTCTTCCTCCTCGCCTCCCCACTCTCAAGCTTTCAACTCCTTTTGATTCTAATTCTATTTCTCATGACGCCGACCAGGATCTTTGAAGATGAACCCAGATCTGAAATTACCAGTCAATTACCGAAATGTGCATAGAGAAGTTCCAACCGGCTTTGATCCCACTACTCACTTCCCCTATCCTGCCCAAACGCCTGCTTGCGTGGGCTAAAATTGCTCCCATTTAATTATATTAGGGTTAAAATTACACACTGAATTTTTAAAAGTGCTGATCGCAATTTTAAAAATAGTTGGAGTGTTAGATGCACCTTTACCCTATAATCAATACATCATTTAATTATTAATATCAAGATTTATTCACTTATATCATATATCTTTAAGTTTTTTGCTGATTTTTTTGGCCTTCTTATCCAATTTATATTATCAATATTGAAATCAATTGAACTATTTACATAAAAATAAAAAGCTAAACTCATCTCATATTTTCAAAATATAATATGTTATATAAATTTTTAATTATATTAATATTACATGAATTTTTTAACTCAAATAAATTTTTTGTAAAATAAAAATAAGTCATATAAACTTTCTTTAATTGCAACCGGTTTAAAATTGTGTAAATTTTATTTTTATTTTCTAGACATTTATAAATTTTCTTTAAGCTATATAATAAACTAAAATACTTATTTTAAGTTCCTTATATCCATTTCATAAAGTTTTTCAATTATATTTGGCCATGTGTCTTATTTTTGAATTATTATCATTTAACCATAAACCTTTATTAAAAAAAAAGTACATATAGTCATGTGATATTGGAGAACTTGAGGTAATGGATATAAAGAATTTGATATAAGTATAGTCTTATAATAAATTATAAATGGTCTTGATTTTTATTAAAATTATATAATTTTTATTTTTAATTAAAGTTTGGGTAGATTTTAATTTTAACTCAATTGAACCATGTGTAATTGTTTTTCTATAGATATCTATGTAACTTGTAAAAATTGAGGAAAAGATTTGTTTAATTTATGGAAATTTTTTTACCATGAATTTAGTGAAATTTTAAATGTTTTTAATTTTAAAAATCGAATGTAAGAGAGCATATAGGAGGGAATGTAGAAAATTCTATTGGGGGCAATTTAGTGTTTTTAATTTTATATTTTTATGTTAAGCCCTCCTAAATAATTATGATTTTTATAATTCTCCTCAATAAGTATGAATTTTTTAAATAAAGAGCTGCATTTCATAAAAGTGAGGAAACATCTCCATGCCTTTTCCCTTTAAAATATTAAATTTAAATTATTAAAATGTGATATTTTCGGTTCAAAATAAAAGTTGGAGGGGTTTGCAGGGTCGAGAGAGAGCGCGCGCAATTTGACTAATTACTATAAATAATAGGTATTTGGATTGTTTATAAGTAATTTTTCATATAAATTGAGATAAATCTTCTTTCACCACCTACTCTCACCAAGATTAAAAAGATGTTTTTAAGAATTCCAATTATTATCCCATACAAATATTATTGGGAGATTTACACTTAGGTCCCATGTAAAGGAAAAAAATGAAAAAATGGTCCCTATAGATTACAAAATGAAAAAATGGTCCCATAGAGTTGTCAATACAGGCTCCTGGAGTTGTTAATGACAACGCCAGGAGCCTGTATTGACAACTCCATAGGACCATTTTTTCATTTTACAATCTATAAAGACCATTTATTTATTTCTCCTCTTCCTTAGGACTTCACTGTAATTCTCCCAACATTATTTTATCTGGCAAACGTCAGTGACCGAGACTCTGAGAGGGATAAATACGTTTGAGTTGCAAAACACTGCTCATATGCGCCGAGTGGCCTATCAATGAACAATGATGGTCCACTTTTACTTTTATATTTTTTTTTTCTCTTAAATTCTTGATCCCCTCGTATAAATGTTCTATGAAAATTTGATCATCATCACCCGTGGATTTTCAAAAGAGAATATAACACTACTTCCATTAGAGTGTTACCTGATTTCTTTCAATCCGAGTGGAACCGATCAGAAACCGTAGATTCATCCCTTGGCTGATTTTTTTTATTTTTTATTATCAGTACCCAAATTTTTGTTAGCAATACATCGTATTTTTGGTAAAAATTAGTTATTTAATCTGCTCTGCTTCCACTTCTGGAATTTTGTGTTTCGATACCCATTGAAGTAAGAGTATTAGAGTAACGTTGCTGAGTGACGTTTATTCAAATTTCATGGAACT
The DNA here is from genome assembly GCA_963855925.1 of Inga laurina. Classification (NCBI taxonomy): domain Eukaryota; kingdom Viridiplantae; phylum Streptophyta; class Magnoliopsida; order Fabales; family Fabaceae; genus Inga; species Inga laurina. Next base: position 49,306,023 of record OY979701.1, on the reverse strand, counting down.
TTGATTATAGTTGTCTGAGAGATTGGGCTGAATTGCTGAAGTGGGTGTGTTGAATTTTATATTTGGGCGGTTTAGGGGCAGTGTATATTGAAGGTGTTAAATTTTCTGGGTATGAAGGGTTTCGGATACAATGAATGGGGTTTTCTGGGTATGCGTTCAAGTTCTGTTTCTTTAGATAAACAGTTACAGAAAAGATTTCCAATTATTCAAACAGCACGAAAGCTTTCCAAGATGGTGAAGGAGAAAGAGAAGCTCTTCATGCGATTCGTCATGGCTGCTAAGCGAAAGGGATTGGCATGCTGTTACTCTGTGCCATTTGTGCTGCGATTTTCTTCTGGGTTTTGAACGTTGAAGATGGTTCTCATTTTTTCCCCCACTTCTTCTTTCAATTTATCCTTTCTGTTCCTTGGTTTTTAGTAATTGTGCCATTTTTAGATAATGTGATTTCTCTCTATTTAAGCCTAATGTTATTTGCTTAATGTTGCATAGAACGCAAAGGATTGTGTAGTTTGATGAGTACCAATTGGATGATTAAAATGATGTTAGACAGCTAAGAGGAACTTGGTGCTTGAATTTGTCTGGTTAACTACTAGTCATGAAATGCGTGCCAATAATGTGCCAGCTTTTAACATATTCTGGATTGACTAGGAAGCTAGAAGTGTTTAATCTAATTCTCTTCTCTTTTCTTTTTACTAGTGTGCCTGGTTGTTGCAGTTCTTATTTGATTTGAATTTTCAGACTTGGAAGTTGTCTCTATTAATGATTATTTAAATGGGTATAAGCGAGTGTTATGTGGTTCTTCCATTGATTCAAATCGGCTCACTGACACATGCTATAGTTTAAGAAGTCTCTGCCCTGCTGAAAGAAGTGGGGAAGAAGAAGAAAAACCTGTTTTGTGATTTACAACTTGATACTTGATTTCTGTTTTAATTAGGTAATGTTTGAGATATGGCTTGTTTCAGGTGAAGGATCACAGCAAGTAAACAATGTGCAGAACAATAATGTTAATGAAAGCATTGTGAGCTTAACTTCAAACATGGCATTGCCTCCTCCTCCCCCTAGCCATTTTCTGGGCCACACTCTTCCTCCTGGGCATCCTTGTAACAGCTTCACACTGCCTCCCCCACCGGCAGATAAAAAACGCACTGGACCATGTCGTAAGTTATTTTAAATTACTTTGGTTCTATAATTGAGGCAGAGAAAGAAGGTTTTTTTTTTTTTTTTTGGTCCTATTTATAAGTCACATTGTTAAATTATTCATATGAATGTATAATTTGATCCTTCATTTATCATAGTTTAGAATTTGTTCTCATGGATTATAATGTATATGAAATTGGGGTAAAGTTGTGAAATTGTTAAATTTTAAGGCAAATTTACTGAGATTTAAGGTTTTTCTTGGTTCCAATGGAACATGTTGGAAGTAACTTATAAATAGGATTAGAAGAGTATTTTGAATTTAGTTATCTGCAGTAGTGTACGTTTGAACCCAGCATAAACAATCCAGTTCCTGAAGTTTTGGATATTGAAGACCATATGCTGAGCTTGATGTACATTTCAGATCAAGTTATCTTGTTTAGTGTTGTTTCTGAATATTTTATCTTGTTTATGCTTTAGCATGCCCGGTATGTTACCTTCCTGTAGAAGAAGCTATAGCACTGCTGCCAAAGTTTCCATCACCTTCACCTGTTCTTCAGAATTTAACTTTTATCCATCAGGAACATTTGAGAAGAGATGGAGAATTTGGTGGTTCTGACTTTGTTGGATATCCTACTTTGTAGCAGAGAACTTACTCTCATACTATTCAACCACAATGAATATACACTGCGGGTATGTTCTAGTTGTTGTTGGATATTTAACTGGAATATTCATATTTATCCTATGCTTATGCTCACATCTGTTCATTATCCATCCTCGGTTGTGCATGTGTTTATTGATCAGATTTGTTCGTGGAGCCAAACCTGGCTGCAACACGGGATATGACATGGATGAGGATGACCTTCTGTATATGGAACAGTGCATGGGCGTGGTTGTTGCATCTTGCATATTTGGTGTGTATTTTATCATGCCAGTCTTGTATTTTCTTACTTTGTTTAGGCATTTAATTTAGTTATAAATTTAAAATGTTCTTCAGGAAATTTTGATGAGATAAATGAGCCATCAAATATAAGCGACTATTCGAAGAAGACTGTATGCTTCCTTATGTTTATTGATGAAGAAACAGAAAAATTTCAGAGAAGTTCTGGCACGCTGGATAGCAGCAAGAAAATTGGAGTATGGAGAATTATTGTTACACGTAATCCTCCTTACACTGATGGGAGACGTACCGGGAAGGTCAGAGATTATAAATTTGGCTGGCTTCATCATGACTGTGACATAGATATGCTTAAACTTAAAAAACTTTGATTCAGACTCTCTAAGTATTTATGTCTTTCCTTATGATCTGATTGTTGTTTTAGAGAACTATTGTTTTTGACAGTAGTTTTTCTTTAGTCTAGATTGGAGGAGGTATTCTGATTAGCCTTCAATACATGGGGGGAAAAGAAGCTCAGATTAGTATTTAGATCTAATATTGGCTATATGGTTTTATGTGATCTAAGCATTATAATGATCTTATCTTTTCTTTGCTGATTGAGATAACATAGATTTTAGTTGAACACTTGTTTGTTTTCTGTTGCATGGATCTTCTTTTTTCATCTTCTCAGTACTATTTTTCACCTTTTCCACAGATTCCAAAGCTTCTTATACATAGAATGGCTCCAAATGCCCGCAATTCTATATGGCTCGATGGAAAGCTTGAGCTCGTTGTTGATCCATATCACATTGTCGAAAGGTACATCTCAATGTCTCTCTTTGAGATTGCATATCTTTGCATAACTAATTTTTTTGCTTATTTTAGGTGTAATTTGCATTCAGCTTCCTTTAATCATATATCAGGACAGTTGTGCTCATCTGGATCTGGCATAAATGAAAGTATCAAATCATTGTCTTGGAATGAATTTATTAGATCCCTCCCTTCTTCCACCTAGGACTTGACCCCTGTTCTTGCTACTGTTCACAGTTCAACAATTTGTTTCCATAAAACAAGAACCTGATGATGTCTGCTTGTGTTTGGTGAAATTCCGGTTCGATTTGTTACTATTAGCTCTTCAAATATAATAATTATTGGTCAAATTCATTTCCTATGGGACTAGAAAATTGCTAGGAATTGTTTGTTTATCTGAGGAAGAGTCGGAATAGTGTTTATTGAAGTGAAAATAGTAAAATATCGTTTCAAGTGGTTTTGACATGTACAAAGAAGACCATTGGAGGCGCTGGTGAGGATGGTATGTTAGGTAGTATGAATTATTATTTTGAAAAGTGGTAGAGGAAGACCGAAGAGAATACCCAATAAAGTTATTGAGTAGAATCTTTTGGCTAACAATTTATTTAAATATTTAGTTGTTGATAGAGCATAGTTACACTATGTGATCTATATGGCTGATCCTATCTAATGGGATAAGGCTCGTCCTTGTTGTTTGTTTATTTGCTAGCATTGTTGCTTTTGCTTGCCAAGAATGCTTGTTTTGGAACCTTTAACTGCTACTCTGCTTATATTATTCAGGTTTTTGTGGAGAAAGAATGCAACTTTTGCAATATCTAGACATTATAAGCGGTTTGATGTATTTGTTGAAGCTGAGGCAAATAAAGCCGCCGGAAAGTACGACTATGCTTCCGTTGACTTTCAGATTGAGTTTTATAAGAATGAGGGATTGACACCATATACAGAGGACAAATATCCCATCATAAGTGGTAGGCAAAATTTTTTCTTGTTGGGTCAAACACTTCCCCCCCCCCCCTTGATTTACTTTGTTATTATTCTTAATCTTGATGGTTGATTTTGCAGATGTTCCTGAAGGATGTGTAATTGTTAGAGAGCTTATTCCTATTAGCAACCTCTTCCCTTGTCTATGGTTCAACGAAGTTGATCGGTTTGCGTCTAGGGATCAGATAAGTTTTTCAACTGTGTGGGACAAACTTCTGTCTCAGGTGGATTTTCATTTTAACATGTTCTTGGATTGTGAAAGATGCAATTTTGTAGTTCAGGTGATTATCTTATCCTTTTTCTTTCTATAGAATTCACTATCACTGAAGTAAAGGAAAAGCTTTAAATTATAATGTGTGCATTTTTGTATGACTATCTGATATTTAATAGGGAGAAAGGCCCAAATATCCGTACCAAATATGTAAATCCCGATTATAATGTGTGCATTTTTGAATTGTTTGATTTTGTTGTTACATTGTCCAAGACAAATGCATTTGTTCTCATATGTATTCTAGGAAAGCCATGTATCTGTTTTCTAATTAATAAAGTGACAAACCTATTTATCAAACAACAACAACAGCAACAAAACATTCTTATCCCATTAAATGGAGTTGGTTATATGGATCGCATAATCTTATTGCACTCTATCGAAAATCAGATTTTTGGATAGATTATTAACAAAAACAATCTTATTCTATAACTTCATTGAGTATTCGTTTCAGTCTTCCATTATCTCTTTTTACAGGATTCTAAATTGCTTGATCAACACTCCTCAACAATGCATCCAATAACTTTCTTTGAATGTGTTTAAACTATCTCAACGATTTTCTACCATTTTCTTTTTAATAGATGCTACTCTCACTCATTCACCCATAAATAGCGACTTAACCTACTTATCGAAACATTAAAAAAAAATAGTGACTTAATGATCTTTATGAAAGTTTGATTTGAACGCAAAGTAAATTGGTAGTCAAACCCAGACACAGAAAAGATCCATACATCCATCTCCCTTGGAACATTTTAGATCTCAGATTAAGTGAAACAGGACAAGTTATTATTGTTATCTTTTTCTTTTTGTCCTCGTAAAATCATGTCTTTTCTTTCAATCTTTTTCTTTTTACTATTTGAAGAGTAAGACTCTTATTACAAAGTAAAGTGGGACGCAATTTGCAACTAAATTAACATACTCCCTTCCCTTCAATCCTAATTATAAGATAAAGTTGACTTTTTTGGGAAAATTAAGAAAGTTAATTAAATTACTTTAGAGTATTTATATTTATATTTTTTTTCTCCAAACTAATTAATTTGACTAATAAACTAATATATAGTCTAAGGATACTAAAAATATAAACACTCTAAAGTAATTTAATTGACTTCCTTAATTTCTCCAAAAAAATCAATTTTGTTTTATAATTAGGATCGGAGAGAGTAATTGTTATTTAATGGGTTATCCACAGCCAGATTTCACGGGCATATTATCATTACTTTTATTAAGTGTTCGGATCTCATGCATGCACATCATAAAAAATACTATATCATCTGGATGATCTATATCTAATTTAGATTACCTCAATTTGACAAGTAGAATATTAACATTCCTTTAATTTTATCTTCACTAAAGAAAGATGTCACTTCTTAAGCGGGCCTTTTACACCGGTTACTATGGGAGCCATGTAGAAAGTGTGACCGTACTGTTCATTTTCTACCCACTCCTTTAGAAAGTCATCAAAAACTTCATATAATTCAATGTGTTCATTCATGCCACTCACTATCATCTTTGACTTCATCATAGACCCAAAACTTTGCAGCTATCTCTCCCTCTCTCTTGTTTATCTCTGTGGTTTGAATAAACCAACAAATAGGGGTGAGCAAAACAAAACCAAAATTGAAAAATGAACCAAACCCAACTTGGTTTATTCAATTTTTGGTTTTTTTTGGGTTTTCGCTTTTTCAGTGTTTTTTTTCTTCCAGTTATTAGTTTCGTGTGTGTAAACAAATCGGGGTTATAACCGAATATTTTCAAAATGATGCTGTATAGGAAAATTTTAGTATTTGATTTTTTTACTCTTCAGTTCAGCACTCTAACTTGCATTTACTCCAATCACTCGACCACCTCACAAAATCACCCTCCTCCCCTCTCTCTCCTTTCATCGCATCGCGTCTCGTGACTTAGCCTCATGAATTTATAATTTTAAAATTGGGAAAATTTTTTAAAAAAGATGATTGATTTATTCAAATTTTAAATTAAGTCGTTAAATTTAATGAATTCTAAATCAGGCCATATATCTTAAATAATAGGATTTTAGAATTCAATTAATTTACCTTATTATCCCTCATATAATTTCAATTTAGTAATAAATAGTCCTATGGATGACTTGCGTGTCACTCATCAATCTCTATTATTTTATTTTCTTAGAAAAATACAGACTTATTAGTTTCTCTTTCATCTGCGAAACTTATCCAAAAGCTCTCCCTCTCACCGCCTGCTGTGCCACTTCTTCCTTCATACCGTGTTTCTTTTGCGGAATTTGATCATACCCCAAAAAATTAATCTTTGGGGTCCAAGGATTTAAATCGAATTTTTTGTCCTTTAACGCATGTAGAGATTTTAACAATTTGATGAGTTTAAATTATCAAATTTTGAGGTCTCAGGATTAATGTTTCAAATCATACTTGTTCACAATGCAGCTTCCATCTATATAAAGTTAGCTATATGTGTGTGTGTTCATGTTCGCACTGATTTAGTTGGGTTTATTATCACATAACATATCATTGATTCATTGTAATTATGATGAAATGGATTCTCTTTTTTCATCTTGATTTTATTAGGTTTTTGCCTGATAATGTTCTAAGATGACGATGATGTTCATGACTTCTCTGATGCCAACCTCTCAAACCTAGAGAGAGAGAGAGAGAGAGAGAGAGAGAGGTGTGGAGGGCAACTAGTTTCCCTACGTATCCTTTGGATGAGCAAGGAGAGCTCGGCCCATCTGGGCTATCCATATTTTTTTTTACTTTTTTTTCTTAAAAATTTATTTTAATGAGTAGAGAATTTAAAATAAAAATAATCTTTTAACTAGCATTTGTTCAAAAGATGATTTTTTATTTAAAAATCACTAATTAAAAAAACTAAATCTGGACCGTCCATATTACATCTGGACGACCCAAATGGGCCGAGCTCTCCCTGTTCATCCTTTAGATGAGAAGAGAAATGGGTTTTGTGTGGAGGTGGGAGAGAGATGGAAGAAGTGACTCAGCAGCTGGAGAAAGGGAGAGTTTTTGGAAAAGTTTTGCAAAGAAGAAAGAGTAATTAATGAGTTGTAATTTTGTAAAAGAAAAAAAATAATGGAGATGAAACGGTGATATTTCTCCCTGCTCTTAACTGCTTTTAACATTCCGTCAATTTCCTTATTCGCAACGAAATTTCTGGGATCACCTAATTCACCCCCTTCTTGGGTGAAACGCTTGCACTAACAATCATAACCTATTCAAGTATCATTTTAGACTCTTCCATAGTGTTTCTTGTCATTATATTAGTCTATGGCATAATTTTACCAAAATGCCCCTAGGACCCCAACCCGACATCGCCGTACCCGGCCTATGGCATGTTTTCCCAAAATTTTGACTAGGGTTATCTTGATATGTTTTCATCTAAGAAATCCATTTTCGGGCTCGAAATCACCAAATTAGTGTCAAATTATAAAAATACCCTTGACAGCCCCGGTATAAGGATTTTAGGGGGGTTTTTTGTAATTATGCTTTTTTCGGCCTTTTTCCGAAAGAGTGGCCAACTGTAACCCCACCTATTTTTGCCTACTGAATCCAATGGAACCATCTATTTCATGAAAATCCAGCTCTTTCCCCCCTGAACAGTGTTGGCCGAAACATTGGTAAAAAAATGGAAAAATGCTCGTGTTTTAGCTTCCAAAACTTGTACTTTTCCACTTCTAATCCTATATTAACTCATTTAAATACATTTAACCATGATTTAAAGAAATTTGGGCATCATAACTCCTTAAAGTTAGGACTTTCCAAATTTACAACTTGACCAAAAATCACCAAAAACAACAACAACCAGCAACAACACTTCATACTAGTATAGATTTGGGTTTTATGTAGTTACCTCTTGAGCTTCTTGGATCCTTACACTTTAGGCGTCCTCCTCTCTCTCTTCTTGGGCTCAAATGTGTCTTCAAGACCATGGATTTCATGAAGAATAAAGGTTTAGAGAAGGATCTATGGAATACTACAAGAAATTGCTTAATAAACCAACTCTTACATTAAGATTTCCCTTCTTCCTTCTCTTTAGAACATGAGACCTCTTGAACTCTCTCTCTCTCTCTCTCTCTTCCTTTCTTGTGCTTGGCCAAAATGTATGAAGGGAAGAGGAAGAGAAAGTGTTTTAATGAAGTGCCTCTTCTTTCTTGTGAGCCCTTGATTTCCAATATTACATCTTGTCATGACACTTGGCAAATGGTCACATCTCCTTCTAACTATGGTATTAGGCTTCCCATTAGATTTGAACTAATTTTCCTCCTCTTGGTTAGCCTAAAAAACTGTCCCCCCTCTTGCTCTTCTAACCAAATGAGTTTTCCTCCAACTACCCCAACCTTGCACTCAACCATGCACTCTAGTAGTGTACTATTATCATCATTCCTTGTCCAAGAAGCAATACTCAATTGCAATTAGATATGTGCTCTTGGAAAATAAATTACAAACTAATATCATTCCATAGGATAATGACACTTGTAATGTTTAATTTCATTAATCAATTTTTCCCTACATTTCTTTGTGCTAGGCGAAATTTCAAGAGAAAAGGGAAGAAAATTGTTTCAACATTTTCCATAATTCAATTAAATGAATTATGCGTAATTCTTTCTAATTTCCCAATTCTTGATTTATTCCATAAAAAATATTCCAATTATACATTTTCCTTTATTTTCCTTGATTAATTGAAATTAACTTCAATTAATTGAAAAATAATTAATCTTGGCTAAATTGGAAAAATTATGGCTTTGCTATTATCATTGAAATCTAATTCCTTTCTTGAATTAATTTGTTCAATTTTCCCATGAATATTCACCATTTTATTGAATTTTTTGAATAATTACAATATATTCAGTGAATATGAAATTTGGGGTGTTAAATATGCTCATATGACTCTATTTATAGCAAAAATTCTAATATGTGGTATTAGAACCTTGATTATGCTCATATGACTCTATTTAGAGTAAAAATTCTAACATATGGTATTAGAACTTTGATTCTCCTATGCCTGCTATATTTTTCTATGATGCATTAAAAATTTAAGGGTTAAGATGCAAAAATACACATGTGATTTATTTTTAAAGTGCACCCAACACCAAATATTTTTTTAGGTGCAACAGTGACCATGTGGTTACAAAATAGGTGCAAAACTACCCTTTGACTGTTAGTTTGACTTTTTGGCCCTGAAAGTGATGACGTGTACGATAACGTGGACGCTGAAGTGACATTCTGAAAAAAAACTTGTTGACTGCTGAAGCTTTGCAATTAATATTACCCACATTTCACTATTTCAGTAGCACCTTCATTGAAGTAGATTCAAATCTGAATGCAGAGTACTTAACTCACTCAGCAGAACTGCTGCCCTAAAAAACATACTGATTGCTCAATTTTTTCCCAACTCTAGAGTCCCAATATTATTAAATTAAAATAATTATAATACATATATTATATTACTAATTTTTATTAAATTATATGATTTTTTAGTAAAATTTGATTTTCAGCAATTCTTTTTTTCCAGAATGTCATTCCAGCGTCCATGTCATCACTTTCAGGATAAAAAGTCAAACTAACAGTCAAATGGTAGTTTTGCACCTATTTCGTAACCATATAGTCACTGTTGCACCTAAAAAAAGTATTTGGTGTTGGGTTCACTTTAAGAAAATCACATATGTATTTTTGCACCTTAACCCTAAATGTAATTATATTTTCTTATTTAGAAAATAATTTTGAAAGATTATTTTTAAGCATAAATATATACGTTGTGAGAAAATATTTTGTGAACCATCATCACCCCGTCTTGATGAATCTTGGTTTTGAAACTCAAATATTTTATTTGATTTTGAGTACGTTTTGATGAATCTTGTGATATTAGTTTAATCTGAATATACATCTGCTTGTTCGGGTTATTGCATGGTACAAAAAAATTGGACCAGATAAGTCGGTTCGATTGAAAAACTGATGAACCGATCTTCAGTCCGGTTCAGTTCACTATTTGAGAGGGAGGGAGAGTTGACTTGGTGGAAACTGATGAACTGGTACAAAACTTGTCAAAACAGGAAAAACCGGTGGGTTGACTAGTTTAACCGGTTTACTATTTTTTCTTTTTTCGTTCTTTTTTGTAAAAATGAGATATCTGGTCCAGCAAGAGGCTAAAAAAAGAAAGAAAACTATAGATTTAAACTGATATCCATACAATCTATAATGTTTTAATAAATTATAAGAACAAATTTTAAAAAACATTATATTATATATATATATATAATATATGCTATTTTAGTCAAATAATTTGCTATGATTCAAGTAATCAAATCTAACATAATCAATTAATTTTATCTATAGAAGTTTAAAAATATATTAATATATATATATTGTTACTAATAAATTATAATATTTTAATATGACCGATTCGACTACCGATTAAACCCCGATTGATCAATTAACTCTTAAACCTGTTCCGTGACCGATTCATTGTTCGATTCGATTTTTTATTCCATAATATATTGGAACCATATGGAGGTTGCTTTTGTAATCTCCGATAATTGTCACCATCTTCACAAGAATTTGAAGGACCCGAAAAACACAATCTCCTTTTGCCTTGAATATAAACATTCATGTTTGATTTTTTTTTTTTTTTGGTCTCAGTTTTCATACCATGGTTATTTGCCGTATTTTCTAAGCTTGTGCCACAATATTTTCGTGCCTCTGTTTCGATTTTAGAGAAATAAGTTTTTCAATTCTTCATTTGGCTTGGTTTTTGATAAAATCATTGCTGCAAAAGAGTTTGCCATCATCTTTTTGTTCATGACGCCGGTTGAAATTGCCATTAAAACACCGAGGAAAAGCGTTCAAAACCTCGGAAACCACCCAGAATCGCCGGAGGAGGGTCACCTCTTGTTGCAGGTCTGGATTTGGTTACCGGGTTGCGCTTAGATCCGGGTCGGGCAGTTCAACCCGTCTCCATGGAGAAGAAGACCCTGCTTATGCACAATGACGTCATTTAGCCAAATAGTGAAACTCACCGTTTCACTAAATCTGGAAGCATGGGCCTAGTGGCATTTTATTTGGGCTTGCTGCAACTTTCGTTATTTTTCTTTTTTTTGGGCCATCACCTTATGTTTTCCTTTTAATTTGCAGGGTTTCGGTCCCCAATTATTTGGGCTTCCCTTTTTTGTTTACCTTTTATGATTTTCGTTTATTTTCCTAGCTTGGGTTTTTCTGACTTGGAGATTGTATTTAATCATCTTTATTGTTTGTTATTTTTCTCGGCCATTTCGTTTGGGCCTTGGATTTTCAATTTAATTATTCTCCCTTCATTACTGAAATTCGTTGGGCTTGTTTCTCGGCACCTTTTGTTTGCAAATTTTTATTTCCACTTTGGGTTTTGTAATTTGGACTACAAATATTCTATTTTATTAATTTGAGTTCTTATTGGGCCGAGGACATTTAGGGCACAAAGTTTGAATTATTTTATTAAATTGAATACATGATGGGCCTATTCAATTTCAGGTTTTATCAGATTGGGTCCTGATAAATTGGGCTGCTCAATTTCGGTCCCTTATTTTTTTTTCACCTTGGAATTTCGTTTTGGACCTTAACTGCTTTTAATTTTGGGCATCTACGTTTTGGGCTGAAATTTTCCAATTACTTGATCAATGGGATTTTCAGAGCTGGGCGTCAAACTGTAATTGATTTTTATTAATTGGAATTTCGAATTGGGCTCACAAGCTTTAGGCCTTTGGTGTCTTTCTTCTTTCAACTTTATTTTTTTCGTTCCCTTTCGGAATGTTGATGAGTTGGGCTTATTTTCTGTGCCTAACTATTTGTTTTGTTGTTTTTAGAAATCATTGTTGGGCTTTATTCAAGTCTATTAATGTTTTGGGCCCAGTGTTTGGGTTTGTACTGTTTAGCTATTTTGTTTGTATTCCAATTATTTTGTTTATATTCTAGAAGGGGTTAATATAACTTTTGGTCCTTGAAGTTTGATCTAATTTCGGTTTTGGTCCCTCAAGTTTGAAATCTGTGGTTTTGGTCCCTGAAGTTTCACCCGATTTTGATTTTGGTCATTGAAGTTTCACCCGATTTTGGTTTTGGTCCCTCAAGTTTGAAAAGGACTTGGCGACCCAATTAAAAAACCCGACGCGACCCAAAAAAAAAACCAAGTCATTTTCAAACTTAAGGGACCAAAACCAAAATTTGGTGAAACTTCAGGGATCAAAACTATCAATTTCAAACTTCAGGGACCAAAACCAAAATTGAGTGAAACTTCAGGGACCAAAACCATCGATTTCAAATTTGAGGGACCAAAACCAAAATTGAATCAAACTTCAGGGACCAAAAGTTATATTAACCCTTCTAGAAATTAATGTGGGCTAAATAGATTGTCTTCATTTTTTTTTTTGATATACAAATGTAGCCTAACACACAACTACGTCTTATCCGTCAATAAATAGATTGGGTTTTGAGTTTTAATTTTTAGTAATATACCTGTTTAGCATTATGTCATGTTATGTGCCAATTTAATTGTTCGAATTGAGGAAAATTAATATGCAAAAATCCACATTAAAGACGGCTGAAATATCCTATTCCAAATTCAGGTTTCTAAAAATATGGTTGAAATGACTTTCCTAACCTCTGTTCTATCTTCCAATGTTTTGCATGTTTCATTGTCTCACTCTCTCGTTCTTTCTCTACTCCTTCGCCTTCCTTAGAATTCAACATCTCCTTCACACCCCTAGACCAATCCCAATGAAGCAGAACCAATTCTTGACTTCCTTAGTCCTTTCTTCAGCTCTTTTTGCTCACATCTCCTTTCACCTCTACTTGGTCGCTTCTCCATTGTTAATTGTTGCCACCGTGTTGTTCACCTCCAGCTGCCGCTACCAACTCCACCATCATAACCGTCATAAATCCGACCCCTCCCCCTCCTCTCTATCTCTCATGAGAGTTCAGAGTCCTAAGTTACGTCTTTGAAACCATTTTTTCCCCTAAAAAATTCATACTTTAGGGAGGTTAAGGGCATCGAGATAGATGAGCGAAAGGGCGGCTTGATATTGAGTCCAAAGACGGTGGTGATTCCATGAAATTTGGTTTGGAACTCGGAATTACTTTTCCTTCTTGCCTTAATCAAGTACCACTTGAAAATTGATTTCTTCTTTTTTATTTCTTTGTTTTCCTGACTATTGGATTATTTCCTGGAGAAATGTCTGATATACTGTGGCAGTACCCTAGTTTTTTTGCTTATGGTTTATATGATTCCTTGTTCCATGAATTGAAGAGGTTATTAATTTTGATGCGATTTAATATATGGTCTATTCAATCGAATTGTGGTGGTGCCCTGATTTGATCTTTATGGTTTCTATGATTCCTTATTCCGCATATCATAATTCCTGAAAATGCCTCTCCTCCCGTTCGAACCCGCAACCTCAAGCTGTCGATGCCTTCGCACATGAGTCTTTGCTAATTGCGTCGAAATGAACATGTGTCATATTATTACATATTATTATATATATAATATTATCATACACACACACACACATATAATTAATTAATTATATACATATAATTAATTATTAATTAAATATAATATTATTAAAAATAATAAAAAAATTTAATAAAAACGTAAAAAAATATTTTTATATTTAATTAAAAATTTATTTAAAATTAATTAATAAATAATAATTTAATATTATACATTTTATTTTTAATATAAAATCTTAAATATACTATTAATAGCATATATATTATTTTTAAATAAAATAAAATAATAACTAATATAATAATATAATTTTAATAATTAAGGTTAAACAGAATTATTTAATAGTTAATATTTTAATTTTATAAATATTATTTTTTAAAAAAAATTAATTTTTTCTGATAGAAAATTTCCTTGGGAATTTGCCATGGAAATATCGATCGAAAAAGAATTCCGTCAGAATTTGGAGTCAAAAAATTTCTGTTGGAATTTCAGTCAAAAATTCCGTCGAAAGTTTCCACAGAAAAAATTCCATCAGAAATTTCGTGGCTAAATTTGCAAAGGAAAATTCCGTCAGAATTTGCTAAGGAAATTTTCTGTCAGAAATCGGATGTTTTTTTTAGTGTGTGCAGACAAAGCCTTCATTGATAGAGAATGAAGAGGAAAAATAATAAGAGAATAAAGGGCAATAAAGTCAATTTATGAACATTTTGAAATCTTAAATTGGGTCTATGACTTAATTAGAGATTTGTTGAATTTACCAACCTAATTTAAGATTTTCCTATTTTAAGTGACTTTATATGGGATTTTCCCAATTAATATTTTGGCTATTTTGCATTCTAGAAAATTTGCAAAATTATTTTTGGTATGTTATATAATTGTCTAAATATTTGGATAATAAGTTTTAGGCAATTAAGTAATTATTTGAATTTTGAAAAATTTTATTTAAGTTGAAATATGTTGAAATTAATTTTGAAATTTTTTTTTGGATACGCAAAATAGTGGGAGAATTTAATTGTTTGGTTATGCAGTTACATTTCATTGATTAGATTGACTGATTAAACTCTCATTGAGGTTTAGTGCATATTTGGAATTTAAATGCTCAATGTTGATATTTGTGATTAGCATGTATCTTAGAGAGTAGCCACAACACCCTCTGTTGCACGCGTAAATAATCACTTATGTATTTTAAAATATCAACTCTATTCAATTGGTAATATTAATTTAATCAAAGTGGGAGGATTGCATTTAGTCACTTATGTTGATTAAATTAATTAGTTAAATTCTCCATTAAGCTATGCAAATACAAAATTTAAGTGAAGATGATTAATATATATGATTAACTTGCATGTTAGAGTGGTAGCTATAGCACCCTCTTGCAACATGCATAAATAATCACATATGGATTTTAGAATATCAATCTTTTGAAAGTGAGTAAATATTATTTTATTCACATTAATGATTTAGTTGATTAAATCAA
The DNA here is from genome assembly GCA_963855925.1 of Inga laurina. Classification (NCBI taxonomy): domain Eukaryota; kingdom Viridiplantae; phylum Streptophyta; class Magnoliopsida; order Fabales; family Fabaceae; genus Inga; species Inga laurina. The sequence goes on along the minus strand of OY979701.1, from coordinate 49,291,002 downwards.
TTAACTAAGATTCTCATTGACATTGTGTGCATATATATATATATATATGGAATTTAAATTGTACATATTTGATATTAGTGATTAACATGTATATTTTATTTAAGGAATAGCTACAACATCCTTATACACATGTTGTATGCATTGTTAATCACATAAGGTTTTACGGTATTAGTTATGGTACATGTATAATTCATATACACAATGATGTGATGTCTTAGTGATAAGCATGTGGAATAAAGGAGTAGCCACAACATCTTTACTAGGTATATACACTCTAATTTTGTTCTAACAAACAAAAGACATCACATAAAGATTTGAAAACATCAATTGTAATTAAGAACATGGTTATAATTAACCTTTGCCCACAGGTAGATGATTATAAGCATAGTTTTAATTAGGGTGGAATAGAACGGTATTATATATATTTTCTAAGTAGCCCAAAAGTATTAGGGGATATAAATGCATTCTAGTTTCACCAATTCAAGATAAATTCATGCTATGCTAATGTCTTTGCCCACAAGTAGACTTTAGTGATATGAATTTATAACTTTATGATTTACATTGGTAAACATACGCTTATATATGATGGTTGCTTGTCTCTTATAGTAATTCTGTAAGCGTGATTAAATTGTAATTTTGACTTTGCACATGATTGTTATCTGTCCAATTGTTTAGTTTGATATAATTTATTAGAGATAATTAAGCCTATAAGGAGATAAATATAACTCTTACCATTAGGATAAAATTGACATTAAGAAAAGTTCTAGTATTTATAATACAAGAATGAAAAATGAGATAACATTATTGTTACAAGAATGAAAAATGAGATAACATTATTGTTCTTAACTAAAAGCTGGTTATTATAAGTACATAAAGAATATAATAAGTCAATAGTTATTTATAGGTTAAAAGACAAATTTAGAAATTCTCATAAATATTATTGCATTGTATTGTTGTCTATTAAGCGATTCTCCGTAATAGGGTAAGTTGTCTCCATTAATCTTGGTGGAACAGATCCTCAGTCTATTATCTCATGAGCCATTACTCCTTTTTTATAAATACATGCTTGGACATTAAGTATTCATTGGAAATGTATATATATAAGTTTTGATCATAATTGGAAAAGAATGGGGTTTTAAAAGAGGACTATCAAGCTACCAATCCAAAGGCCATAAAGTACTAGACATATTAAGCTTAATGTGTCTATAATTAGAGGTTTGATTGGAGGCAATAATGATATACACTTGCCATTGGCTATGTTTTAATAGATGAAATAGTTCATCCTGCTTTCAATTGACTTTTCAAATGCTTGAACACCTTTTACTTTATAATTAAGTAGTGTCATTTGACACTTGTACAGTATGTAAAGCAAAATTGGGTAATTTAATTTGATAAATGGACTAATATAGTGAAGTCAATTAGAAGAGATGGATGACATGATGGATACATGATTGGGGATAATAACTTAACTTATAGGTTTTCCTCTTAGGGTGTGTTTGGTTTGAAGGGAGGGTAATGGAGGGAGGGGAGGGGAGGAGGGGTAAATTACCTTTTTGGGTTGAAGGTATTTAAATTTTGGGTGGGAATCCAAAATTTAAAAGAAATGAGAAGGTAAATTTTGGGCGGGAATCCAAAATTTAAAAAAAATGAGAGGGTAAATTTTGGGTTTCTTTTGTCCAAATTTGTAATTTACCTACCCTTCCCTCCCCTACTCTCCCCTCAAACCAAACACTCCCTTAAGGAATGCACTCAAGACAACTATATATATATATATATATTAGATGAGTTTCTAACAAATTTATGTTTAAACACTTTTAAAATATGAAAGTTAGAAGCCCATTTTATATAGAATTGCCTTATAAATGAAAGAGTGTGGAAAGAAAACATTCTGAAAGACAAGACTGCATATTTAGGTGAAGATGCAAAGAGGTCTTGGGAATTCTAATGAACTGTTCATTTCATTTTAGGAGTTGTATAGTACTTTTGAAATGCCAAATTATTAAGAAATGATATGATTAGTGGGTGTGATCAAACTCATTAAGGATGATTACACATAATGGATTGCTACCAACTATGCATCATGCACTTCAAGTAGTCTTGCTAGAACATAAATATTGAGATTAACTCTAAATTTCAAATAAAGATATTAATTCATAATAGATGTGTGAGATTTTAAGGCATACAGACAATATATGAATATTTGTAAAGTTGTTGGTGTGCAATAGTGAGCAATACAAAGAAAGTTAAAAAGAAGTCAGATGCTATTTAAGGTAAGTGCATGGTGGGTAAGGCCGTAAGGGTAATGTATGGGGTTTAAACTCTTCTAATATAACTTTCAAAAACAAAAACAAAAAAATTTGGAGACAACTTAGATTTGTTGATGAAGTTTGCGTTCTCTCATTTTTCTCTTTCCCTTTTCTTCTAAGAATCTTATATCCACCATTAGATTAAAAAAATGAATGGTTAATTCAATATTTTATAAAATTGTTATTTTAAAATTAAATAAATAAACATTTTAAAAAATTAATTTATAAAATACTATAATAATATTTTTATAAAATATTAAATTTTGAATCAATCATTTTTTTTAATTTGAAGGTGGAGATAAGATTTTAAGAATAAAAGGAGAAAATAGGTTATGAGATTATCCTCTTTCCTAGTTGCATACATATACCTCTCATATATAGAAGCATGATATGTGTAAAAATGTTGATATGTAAGTAATTTGACTGTTAACCCATTTTAATTGACTTTCAATTTTTGTGAAACGAAAATCAGTTAGTTAAGGAAAAACTCTTTCAATTTGAACACATCTGCTTTTTATTGCACATTCTCTTGTGTCTCTCATTTGCTAATTTTCTTGTTAAATAACTACTACTAATATCATGTGAAATTTAAAATTTGGCACCATAAATTTAAATTTTTTAATTGTAGCGGTTTTATTGTTATGAATTGCTACAAATATTTTGAGATATTTTTTTAAAAAAAATTATACAATTATCTTTCTCCATTTTTATAATATGGGATTGAATAATTTATTATTTCCAAAGTTTAACTGATAGTAATTATTATTATGTATAAAGAATGATTTAATTACATTGTTATAGTATAAATTAGTGTTAACTCCCGTGCGTTGCACGAGAATGTGAATTCTGATTAATAGTATATTGCATGATTAATTTTTTATGACTATAATGCATTTATTTGTACATTTATAAAACTAAATTTTCAATTCAAAAATGCATAAAGGGTGATTATAATCATGCTTATATATCACATTTTGAGGGAATATTTTTTTGGAGAATTTATTATACCTGGTATATCAACAGAGTATCAATAAATTAATAAATGGAAGGCTATGTGGGGGACAAAATTTGATAAAGCAAAGGTAAAATGCCTACACTTTCGGTTTTTTACTAAATATATCACCAAAAGAATCTTTCAACAAAAAAATGAATCTTACATGATATTTTGAAAAATTTCTCTATAAACCACATTGGTTGTCTTGTTGGTGGGTTTCTTGTCCAAATCAAGTATTAAAATCTTGATGCCGTCCATTGATTTAACCCTTGACAAAGCAACATATAACTGACCATGTGTACGTGAATACAGGTCTGGGTAAATATAGTCCGACATTAGCCATTGATTGTCCTTGACTCTTATTTATTGTCATAGCAAATGATAGTATGATGGAAAATTGCCTACGTGTCAATGTGAATGGGAGTTTAGACTTCGATTGATTCATATCCATACGATGAATTAGAACCTCTTGACCTGTACTTGTACCATTGAGCACGATTGCTTTAATAAAGTGTTTCCCCAGAAATGTGACCTTCAACCTGGTTCCATTGCAGAGTCCCACAGCTTGATCTATATTTCGCATGAGCATTATGGGAACGCCAAATTTCAATGCAAGCCTATGTGGAGGTAAGCCAGAGCGTTTTATTGTGTTCAAGAATTCTATAGTGTACAACTCTTGAAATGATGCATAGCCTCGATTTGCTAAACTCACAGAATCAGAGCTAAAATATTCAACAACATCACCAGGTAATAAAGCACACATGCGGTCATTGATTTGCTCTACAACTTCTACTGTTGGTGACAAAATAGCCCTATTAGTAAGATATTCAGAATCAGACAAATGATGGAGCAAATCAGGATATGTAGCTTTGATGATCGATTGCAAGGATCATAATAGTCTAGAATTAAGAAATGTTCTGGTATTTCTATCTCTGATATTCCATCATGGGGCAAACCAATCTGGCCATCACCAACATCCAGAAGCCAGTTTGAAAATTGCTTCAGCTTTGAATTATCTTCAGTTGAACTTGAAGATAACCACATGTTCTTGGTAAGTTAGAACAACTTACAATGACCCCATAAATGAGAAGAGTTTATGCTCAAGTTGACAATATCTGCACGGTTGCCTCTTGGGACCACAGGCAATATTTGTCTAAAGTCCCCTCCCATGACAATACATTTACCTCCAAAGAGACGATTACACTTCATTATATCTCTAAATGTCCGATCAACAGCTTCTGCACAAAATCGTTGAACCATTGGGGCTTCGTACCAAATAATCAATTTGGCACACCTGATGAGCTCACATAATGGTGAACTTTGTGGTATACTGCACATAGAGTCTTTATCAACATTTATTGGAATCACAAATCTTGAATGCGCAGTCCTACCTGAAGGTAGCAAAGTTGCTGCTATTCCACTTGATGCTACATTAATCACTACTCCTCCTTGGGATCTAACTGATGCTGTAAGCGCATTCCATAAGAAAGTTTTCCCAGTACCACTAAAGCCGTAGACAAAAAAGAACCCATTACTTGGTTGAATCATTGCATGCATGACATGTTGGAATATATTTTTTTGCTCATCTGTCAATGATGCCACCAATCTATCTACTTCTTGTTGACATGTTTCTTTGTCAAAATTTAGTTCTTGTAGTACTAAATGATTCCTAGTACTAAAATACTCAGTAGATGTTGCCATTTGCATTAATGGGTAATCACGAAGAGATCTCCCATTCAATTGTAGAAGCTTCTCAATGTCAATTAAACCAGCTTGTTGCTTGTCATCATCACTAAGATTCAAATCTGTTTTGATTAAAACAAACAATAATTTGATAAATTGAAAAAGACAAAATAGACATCATACTAATGGCAATTACAAAACAATAATTGGATGGAAGTATTTACCGGCATATTGAGGATTATTACGAGGCACATACAACATGTCCTCACACAAGAGTTGTTTAGTTTGTTCCCATACCATGTGTGGTTGTGAGATGCAATGACTTAACAGCATGGATACAAAGAATCTTCTAAGATAACTTCCTGTAGGCCAAAAAGATGCCTCCTTTATAGCATTAATGAATTCTAGGTCATCATCTATTAACCCTAGAGCATAGCAAGCAGACCTAAAAGTTGGATGGACAACATTATCTACAGTTCTTATCTGTTCATAACTGCAAGGTCCCCTCACTTTTGTTAAGAGTATTCTGAGATAATATATTTCGCCTTGAGAGGGAGATGCATGTGCCAATCTTCCAACAGCAAAGCCTCTTTCTCTAGTCTTCCAAATCCTTTTTTGTTTGTTAAATATATAATAATGTGGAAACTCAATGTACGTCAAACTCCTAGCAAATGTGTTATCTTTATTTTGCACCATCCATGCAAGAAACATTGATTCCTTAACTCTGGGTTTGTGAACTATTGAGGAAACAGAATCTTTCCCTGAACAGAAAACTGCTTGTTGGTCTGGTAAGTGGAAACTCAAGCGCTCGACACGGGGATATCTATGGTGGATATCAAATGAAAAAATACGCCATGCACCCTCACAAGAAGAAACATATATGCAATTCAAATAATGTGAGATTTCATCAAAGTCACTGTCTCCATTTTCAGACCGATCACTATTGTAGATGCCAGCAATAACTCGATCACTTCCTTTGCTCACATACTTGAACAAATATTTTATGGCATTTGATTGATTTGTTTTCTCAACATTAATATGGGCATGAAACAGCTTCAACAATGTCGCATTGTAAGGAACGACATATCTATTATCAAGCGGTACTCCCTTTTTGATGACAGTCTTGCCATCATTTCGTTGCCGGTAAGTAGGATAACCATCTTCGTCTACCATGGTGTGGTTGACAAATTTCTTAGGGAAGTACTTGGAACATTTCCCATCTTTCATGCAGGGAGATCTCTTGTTGGAGGTTCCACATGGTCCATGTATCATGTAGTTGCTAATAAGATCATAAAGTAATGGGTCGTTCTCTTTGTTTGGAATTTCTGCACAAATGATTCTATCTACATCATCAGGAGTAGTTGGTTTATCTGATGGATCCAGGAACAAAATAATGTGGGCATGTGGTAGGCCCCTTTTTTGGAACTGAATTGTGTAAATTTCTGCATGAGTAGAAAATGGTATTACTTGAGTAATTTCAAAATGAATAATTAATGCAATAATATTCTAACAAAAGCATTTGGGTAATTAATCAGGTAATTAATATTATTTGTGATGCAAATACCCCAATAATTGGGGAAACCAATAAGTAAATTATAGCGAGTAATCAGTGACGAATATGTTACGGGATTGGGCCAAACTAAAAACATACGGTAATTATTGCAATGTTATTAAAAAAAAGTATGGTAATTATAGTAATAATAATTTAAATCAGCGAGATAATAATTGAATGGCGTATTTTGTCACATAAATTATAATTATTGTCAAGGTTGAAAATTAATTTTACTTTGATAATGGCACTTTTATGGCAATAAATAGTGTTTTTCGAAAATTCATTGATTTAGGTAGAAAAGGAATAGAGATTATTACTAAAATGGTTTTAATTGGATTTTGAATGAGAATCAATCTCTTTGATCTTAATGTATCGTTTTGAATTTGATTAGTTACCAAAACCTACAAAATGAGTAATTAATGGAATAATATTCTAACAAAATCATTTGGGTAATTAATCAGGTAATTAATATTATTTGTGATGCAAATACCCCAATAATTGGGGAAACCAATAAGTAAATTATAGCGAGTAATCAGTGACGAATATGTGACGGGATTGGGCCAAAGTAAAAACATACGGTAATTATTGCAATGTTATTAAAAAAAAGTATGGTAATTATAGTAATAATAATTTAAATCAGCGAGATAATAATTGAATGGCGTATTTCGTCACATAAATTATAATTATTGTCAAGGTTGAAAATTAATTTTACTTTGATAATGGCACTTTTATGGCAATAAATAATGTTTTCCGAAAATTCATTGATTTAGGTAGAAAAGGAATAGAGATTATTACTAAAATGGTTTTAATTGGATTTTGAATGAGAATCAATCTCTTTGATCTTAATGTGTTGTTTTGAATTTGATTAGTTACCAAAACCTACAAAATGAATAATTAATGCAATAATATTCTAACAAAATCATTTGGGTAATTAATCAGGTAATTAATATTATTTGTGATGCAAATACCCCAATAATTGGGGAAACCAATAAGTAAATTATAGCGAGTAATCAGTGACGAATATGTGACGGGATTGAGCCAAATTAAAAACATACGGTAATTATTGCAATGTTATTAAAAAAGTATGGTAATTATAGTAATAATAATTTAAATCAGCCGAGATAATAATTGAATGGCGTATTTCGTCACATAAACTATAATTATTGTCAAGGTTGAAAATTAATTTTATTTTGATATAGGATTAATAAATTATCTCTTCTTTATTTCATTATATTAATTATAGTAAAAATTATTGAAATCAACCAAAGTGATAATTAAACTATGTATTCTATCACATAATTTATAATTATTTTCAAGATTTCAAATTACCATTAATTTGAAATAGGATCAATAATTCTTTTTTCCTTTTAAGTGATGTCCACATTTTAATATTAGTGGTAGCATCTTTAAAGATCTAACATAATTCATTTTTTTCCTTTAAGTGAATTCCAAATTTTAATTTTAGTGGTAGTATCTTTAAAGATCTAACAATAATAAGTTCATGATATTTTATAAAAAAGCTCAATTAGAAAAAAGAATGTCCAAATTGATATTATCTTGATTCCTATTTAGAACGTGTCAGCATACGCTTTATATCGAACATGCATAAAGCTTTAACAATAATAAATTCATTGTTTGTTCATAACGTGTCAAGATAAATTTTTTTATCTAGAACATACAAGTACTGGGTTTTTGTGAAAGTGTAATGCAAATGCAGTTTTATTGCCATATTAAGTATATATAATCTTATCGTCTTTTTATTGTGTAGATTCTTGCGACTAACAAATCATAGATGAAATAAGTTAAAGAACATAAGATAAGCACTTTTATTGAAAAGTAGAAAAGTTGCACCAAGCATTATAACTCTTTAAATGGATAGATAAAGTCAACCATCAGAGTAACTGTAACCCCCTCACCGTAATTACATCCAGATTTCGAAATTTAAGTGAAATAGAGACCAATGAAACAAAATAACAATTTATGATCCCACATCCAAGAGATGGGGTATTTCAAAAATTAGTTCTAAAACATACTTAATCCTGGTCTCGCATTCACGTGCGGATATAACTACTTGAGAAATCAAATCACATAAGCAATATCAGAGTGCGGAAACTAAAATCCCGGCAAAACCCCGGGTTCAACTACATATATTTATATCATGGGTTTACAAGTTCTCAAAATGGGGATTACATGTCCAAAATATTTATTTACATTCTCATGTACACTTGGTAATCCCAAAACCAAAATAAGGATAACCAACTACACTAAGTCTCAGAGTAATCCTAACTACTCCTGGTTGTCCGCTTCCCTTTCGAGCCACTCGCCCTGTCTGAAAAGGTTAGTCATATGGAAAGGGTGAGATTCTAAAGAATCCCAGTAGTAACAACTTTTTCATATCACATGCAATCACATAATATATAAACAAATCATCTCATAACAGCAACACAAATCACTTCACCCTCATCCCCTTTTACCGCCTGGAAGGCACACCGTCCTAACCCGAACCGTTGTTAGCGACTCAGGGACTATTGGCGTGGCAGTGCATACGAAGAGCCTTACGGCTCACATATAGCCTTTCGGCTTTCACAAATGGCCCGCCGGCCTTCACAAATAGCCTTTCGGCCCATAATTAGCCTTTCGGCCCACATAATCACATATACACACCCTAACCTCATCCCCTTTTACCGCCGGGAGGCACACAGCCCTTGCCCGAACCGTTGTTAGCGACTCAGGGATTATTGGTATAGCGGTGCTTCCACAATTTTCACAAACATGCAGCATACGAAATCCATTTCATCTTAATGACATTGAACACATACAACGTATCACATAAGATATAAAGAAAGAGTCACTACCTGTATCTTTCCTGACTGGCTCTGGCACCTTAGTCTCACGAGGACGACAGATGTCAAATCCTATATCAATTAGCGACAACCAATCAATCTCTTTTCCATATGTATATTTCAATAATACTCTAAGTTTGTTATCATTTAGGACTCTTTAGGTGACTATTAGAGGCCTAAACATATGCCTAAAGGGTTGGAAGACACTACCCAAAAGACCCCTTTTTCGAAGGCAAAACACTGATTTCTGACAGCCTCACTCGAGCACAGATGCTCTCACTCGAGCACAAGTACGGACATCACTCGAGCACAAGAGAGTGAGAGACAGCGAGTGAGCACCCGAGAGCACCCAAAGCTCTCCAGGATCAGGATCACTCGAGCACAACCATATGCACTCGAGCACACACCCCATACCCGCGAGTGAGAAGGCACACTCGTGCACCTTACCCGCGAGTGACCACCCGAAAGCACCACCCACACCTGAGGCACAAGCTCACTCGAGCATGACCCCTAGTGCTCGGGTGAGACGGCTATGCCCGCGAGTGTCAGAGCACACTCTTGGCATCAACCAGCGAGTGAAGACCCGAAAGAAACCCTTCACTCTGGACTCGCACCATCACTCGAGCAGACCCAAGTTCACTCGAGCATGTTCTTCCCTCACTCGAGCACAAAGCGATGCACTCGAGCATTATTCATGAAACCCAGACGAACTCGAAGCAGAATAGGGAAAAACTCACGCATCACTCGAGCACGTTCTTCCTCTGCTCGAGTGATGCGTATCAGAGACAAAAAATGCAGAAAAACCAGAAAACGCCAGATGGTCAAAATCATGACCAAGGGTTCCCAAACTCCTCTCACAACTCATACATTTCAAACACTAACTAGGGAACACAATGGCAACTCCAAAAACACCCCAAAAACCACTTTGACCACAATCGGTCTCTATGATACACCATATCCAAATTTCATTCCACTTAATTCCAACATTCCAAATCATATTCAATACTCACATAATTCCACAATAACTCATTTCTAACATCAAGCACAATGTAACTCCTAAAATCCACATTTGGTGCAAATTAGGGCAAATTTCCAGATTTTCACAAACTTACCCAAAATCACAAACTTTATATATACAAATGCACTAAATGCCTACCTCTTCACTTTGCTCAATCCAGAATCTTGATTCTCCAATCTTCCAATTTCGACTCACACACAAATCACCACTTCTCAAGATTCTACAACCACCACCATAAAGCTCTCATTGAGATGAACAATATTAGAGAAGAGGTTTTGAGCAAAGGAGGATCATCACTTACCAAAGATCAAAGCTTTATCCTTCCCTTTCCAAGCTTTGCTCAGCGAAAATGGAGGAAGGAAGAGAGAGAAAATGAGATATGGAGGAGATGATGATGATGATGATGAAGAAGTCAACTCTTTCTCCTACACACACACTCAACCAAATAGGAGAGAGAGAATGAGGGAAAAAGTGCTATTTTGTCCTTTTGTGGCTTCATCCAATAGCTCACACAATGCCACGTGTCATCATCTTAGTCACTCTCCTATGAACCCACACAACCGCAAAACATAGGATCCCGACCCATGGTCAAGGAATCACAACCCTTGATCTTAAATACCACACACATTTATTCCAAAATTCACATTACATTAATTCCAATAGTACTTAATTACACTAATTACCATAATTATCAGAGTCATTAGCCCTAATCACAAATTGGGATATTACAGTAACAAAAGCAAAAAATACATTCAAAATTCATATTCTGAAATTAGCATGACCTTCAACAAACTTATTGGATGCAAAATTAAAGTACGGAATAGAATTTGAAGAAAAGATCACTGGTTATTTTTCTATTTTGATGTTTTTGGTTGGTCTGGTTGTACTAAAGCTAGGAGTCAATAATTCAGACAACCAAATATCATCAACTTCAATATGTCCACTGCTTGCAATCTTCTTTCTCTTTGATGCAACCATCATAAGAGTCACCATCTGAGATATGCTTATGTCATCTCCATCGCCATCCTTTTCATTGCTCGTATTTTGTTCCAAAGTTATTGATGTAGATGACTTTAGTGGCAAAATCTGGGAAGCAACATCAGTCGAGATTAGAAAAAGAAGGTTGACTATTAAAGTAGTTATATTGCAGCAAGCTTATGTTTTCATTGGAACTGGCATCAGAATAGTTAAAGTTCTCAACAATATCCTTCTCGGCAGTAAAGTGTGAGACACTCATGCTACTCGTTGGATATTTTATGTTGTTGTCCTTCACCCTTAGCTTAACCACGATTACCCTCCCAACAGCTCCAGTCGTTAACTCTGTTGGGAAAGATGAAGATGCCCCTGCCTAAAATTGAAAGAACATAATGATGAAAATCACATATGTCATGTTATCAGTACGAATAAGTCTACAAATTTTTAACACCTTTGTCTTAAGCTTAGTTGCCGAACAACCTAAAAGCTCAGATACATGTCGGTTGAACAACAGTATAGAACACTTTACAGTTGAATCAAACACTGTGTAATGAACTTTGAACCTGTCAGAAATAACTACTCAAATGGAAACGTTAATCATTGATCAAAAAGTCGTTAATCATTAAGTGTTTAAGTCATAAAGAAATATGAAAACACATTATTGAAGAATGTTGAATACTGTTTGATCTTACGTAGGCTCGGTTTTCATCACTTCCCTATGACATGACTTGTACATCAATTTGGCACCCTCATATATTGGTTTTTTATCACATGAACATCCATCATAATACCAACCGTGTGTTGTCTCAAGCTTTTGGATTGTTACCTTGGTAACAATTTCATATTCCTACAAATTACATCACATAAGCAAATATTAGCAAGCTTAAAAAAAGATGCGGTTGGGATATATTGTATACATACTGGAATAGTTAAAATGAAAACTATTTACCTTTGATAACTTCAAATTTTCATGCAAAGGATTTCTGATAAGGAATGATAAGAGTGAGTCACTTGAAATCTCATGAGACACAGTGGAGGAGATCTGTGTGAAAGCCTGACTTGCCTCAGGGTCATTGGTGAGTCTGTATAGTAAATGCGACATTTACGTTAGAAAACCCTATACGTTATATAATTTAGGTATACAGATGCACAAAAAACATGGACACAACTAAATTTTAACCTATTATAAAGGTCTTTTACGTTTGGAAAATCAGGGTTGAAAAAAACTTGTGTGGCATTGAAGGCACTACATATGTCTCCAAAACCTTAAACAAAAAAGCATGTAATTTTAAAACAAAGAAAAAAAATGAATTTATAGGGAAATAAAAGATTTATGTAATACTTTTGTTTTTTGTAATCCTAGCAAACTATAAGACAACTAAGGTGGGCACATCCAGATCTTCTATTCTGTCCTCAAAGGCTTTGATTGCTACCTCCCCAAATAGAGCTATATTGACATGTACTTCACTGCATATGTTTTCATATGATTATGATGATGATGAACTAACATGAAAGTAGATGTTAATATCATAAGTTGATTAATGTTAAATCTAGAGAGTATGTTACTTAAGATTTGCAATTGTGAAATTCAATTTCTTCGTCGTGCCAAAGTCTCTCCTTAGATCAACTAAGTTCCCAAATGCTTGTAGGTAGCCCTTCACATCTGGATGAATTTGTCATCCAGGTTAGAATAAAACATGTTGAATAAAAACCATGGTAGAAATATACACTAACCAATTAGCTCTTCATGTGTGGCTTCACCGCTAGCGATGTCATTGACTGGGACAAAGTTGAATGCATGAAGAGGGATTTGGAAGTCATGTTTCTGAAAAAATGTGTTAGTGTGAAACGTAATCTTCCAACGGTGTGAGCACGTTTTGTAGTCATTATTGTTGGCCAACACTTAAAAGTTCTCAAATTGGTACACCTCACCCTCTTTTAAATCCTCAATGTACCTACGGATTTGTCCCCTCTGGACAATTGAAGCCTTAATTCGATCACCCTGTTTGCAAATAGTTAGATGAAATATGAGCAACAATATAATGTTCACTTGATGAATGTGATGATTACATTACATACTTACTTGTTCATCAACTAATAGCATACTGACTTTCCAAACCTCAAATGGTGCAGCCTTCTTTGTCATTGTCCACTTCCTAAGTACCCTAACACTAATACTCCAGGTTTCCTTGCTATCATCAATGTCCTTGAGTAAAGCATGAGCAATGTTTGCCATTGATTGAGTTGATGTAAGTGATTCTTCAAGAATGGTCCTCTTAAGCTGGATATGAGGATGGGAGGCTTATACTGAGATATATAATTGTACGTGCATGTGATGAAATTTTCAAGAAAAACAACTTTAAATGACATACATGGACTAAATGGTAGTAATTTAATTAGGATTGGAATGTCATCCATTATTCCCAACAATCTTGAAAGATTAAGGTTATTATTTAAATTGTACGGTAATTATAACATGTGTAATGCTACGTACATGCGTGGACTCAATTGCTCACATTGTATGCCGTATTTTTACGAAAAAGCCAAGATTAAGGTACTAATTGATAAATTGGAATTGTATGGCCTGGAGAGAATGAGCGTTAAAGTCGTGATCCCGACATCAAAAATGTTTTGAATTTCCCAATTGATTCATGTTATTAATTGATCTATTATTAATTCAATTATTAATTTAATTAGGATTGAAATGTTAAAGTTATTATTTCCTACAGTTATGGAAGATTTTGAAATTTGAAAGGATACACCCAATTATTCTTTGCAAATCATTATAAATGTGTTTTAATGTAATTAGATTATTTAAATTTTGAAAGGCTACACCCAACTATTATTTGGCAATTATCATAAAAGTATAAGATCAATACTGCGTATATCTTTTCAATTGCTCACATTGTATAGGAAAAAGCCAAGATTAATTAAGGTACTAATTGATAAATTGGAATTGTATGGCCTGGAGAGAATGAGCGTTAAAGTCGTGATCCCAACACCAAAAATGCTTTGAATTTCCCAATTGATTCATGTTATTAATTGATCTATTATTAATTCAATTATTAATTTAATTAGGATTGGAATATTAAAGTTATTATTTCCCACAGTCATGAAAGATTTTAAAATTTGAAAGGATACACTCAATTATTCTTTGTCAATCATTATAAATGTGTTTTAATGTAATTAGATTATTTGATTTTTGAAGGGCTACACCCAATTATTATTTAGAAATTATCATAAATGAGTTTTGATGTAATTAGGGTTGTGATTATTTATAAGTACAAATTATAAACGTGTCTCAAAACAAAATAATATGTATATCAAAATAAAACTTCAATTGTAGTTTAAAAAAAAAAAAGTGTTCAGCTTTTTCAAACTAACTTTAAAAAAAATAACGTATCACTCGAAAAAATGCAGATTTTTCAAATAGAATTTAAAATAATAAGATAATGATTTTCGAACATTGAAAGGCTACACCCAATTATTATTTAGCAATTAATTCAATTATTGAATTAATTAGGATTGGAATGTTAAAGTTATTATTTCCTATAGTTATGGAAGATTTTGAAATTTGAAAAGATACAACCAATTATTCTTTTCCGATTATTATAAAAGCATTTCAATGTAATTAGATTATTTGAATTTTAAAAGGCTACACCCAATTATTATTTGGCAATTATCATAAATGAGTTTTAATGTAATTAGGGTTGTGATTATTCGACCCGGGTCAAGCATAAATGGGTTATGGAGCGGGTCACACGAGATTTAGAGTGTAAAGTTGATTATATATTGGTAATATTATTGAGAATATGTAAGTAAAAAGAAATTATTGTATTGTCTGCTACAATGTGGTTATCATTATGTAAGGAAAATAGGAAACATAAGAAAAGCTCCTTCAATATCTGCAAAAAAAAATAGTGAGAATAAATATTATACGAGGGAAAAAAACTTTGAAGTGGAAGAATAAAAAAACTTTTTACCCTATGTGATCACCTTGTTCAGATTCTCAGCTCTTAGAAAGATATTTGTAAGTAAGAGAAAATGAAAGAGAGCAAGGGTTGAAAGAAATAGGGGAGTGTTTGAAATGAGGTGTGGTGGGGGTATTTATAGGGATTTGCGTAGCCCTTGTATCAGTTAATGTGACCGTTGTTGTAGCTGTTTATGGTTGTAGCGCTTATTGTACGTTATTTGTAGCAGTTTTTGAACCGCTACAAATAATATACTGATTTTATTTAAAAAAAATACATCCAAGGGTTACAAAAACAAAAGCATAATTTGTTTAATCATTCAACCTTTCCATCCCTACAGAAATTGTGTGAAAAATTGTTAGTGTGGTATTATTTTGTAAAAACAATTAAACTTAAATGATGTGAACTTAAAAAATGCACCGAAGTAGAGGTAAATATTCATCGCCTTCAGGGAATAAGTTTTCGAAATTGACTTGCTGAAATGGCTCACTCTCATAGGCGATGTTATCGCCACCTATGTCATAAAGGTCTTGAGGCTTTAAATGAACTACGATGTGCCAATCTTTGTGCCTCTCGTCCTCGAATAATAAACCTGATGTGCCTCTGAGGCAAGAATGTACGGCATATCATTTTCAAAATGACCAGTGTGGATTGGCTATGAGAAATTTATTGATGTGATGCCTAAGTCGTCAGTTGTGAGTCCTCGGGAAGTAGTGGTATTTTTCTACAAACACTTGAACAACGTCACGGTGAAACGGCCTTGGTAATTAAGTTCAACGACATCAAGAAGCTTTCCATAGTAAGGGACGTCTCTGAACTGTATGTTGGCGTCATTGCCGCTGGCATAACTCCTCGTCCCAAAAGTGCTATAAATACCCAAATTTTGAGTTTAAAATCTTTGATCTCGTGAAACAATGCAAAACTTGAAACCATTGACATTGTATGCTGTAAACCTTTTTGCATGGTCAAGAGGGCCAATTACAAGAGCTTTGAAATCTGGTGAGTATGGGTAGTGGTCATTTAGTATTCTGCATGCAAACTAGCTTGGGAATTCTCTGTGGACCTTTTTGTCAACTTCAGAGGATGTTTGTGTACGGATCCTGAGTTGATGCTTCATATGACTTCTGAATTCCTTGCAATTAATCATGGGAAGGTGATCATGAAATGTAATTAAAAAAATTTATGAAAGATATAGAATAACATATGAGTATACAATTCTTATCGAAGGAAGGGTTCAACTTAAGTGCAATTAATCAAGACATGTCTATGTGCTTGCAACTTCTCAGTTGCCGTTAGTTTGAAATTCTCAGTTCCTCCAACTGGTTTACCAACACGAGGGATAAATTCTTTTGATGTTGGCGCAAGTTTAGGACAATCGTCTACACGAGGGGGGCTGTTGAAATCTGTCTTAATGTCAACAAAGTGCCTTGAACAGAAATACAACACCTCATCCCCTATATAACATTCAACTATAGAATCTTCTAGCCATGCCTTATTCCTTACGCAAGATTTCAATTTCCCAAGAAACCTACGAAGTAAAGAAGGAAAAAATGATACTAAATGCTGAAAAGGGCGACTAGCAAACATAGGAACTAACAATGACGCACATATGTAAAATGAGTACCTCTCAATAGGATACATCTATTGATATTGAACTAAGCCAGTGAGCTTTGTTTCATGAATAAGGTGGATTGTAAGGTGAACCATCACAGTGAAAAAGGACGGAGGAAAGATTGTAACCCCCTCACCGTAATTACATCCGGATTACGAAATTTAAGTGAATTAGAGACCAATAAGATAAAATCATAATTTATAATCCCGCATCCAAAAGATGGGGCATTTC
Organism: Inga laurina; assembly: GCA_963855925.1. Classification (NCBI taxonomy): domain Eukaryota; kingdom Viridiplantae; phylum Streptophyta; class Magnoliopsida; order Fabales; family Fabaceae; genus Inga; species Inga laurina. The sequence goes on along the minus strand of OY979701.1, from coordinate 49,273,817 downwards.
GAAATCAATTTCAAAACGTAATTAACTCTTGGTCTCACATTCACGTGCGGATATAACTATCAGAGAAATCAGAGTACATAATAAATATCAAAGTACGGAAACCAAAATCCCGGCAAACCCCGGGTTAATACATATAACTTGGGTTTAATATTTCCCAACAAGGGGATTACACCACCAAAATAATCATTTACATTCTTATATACAATTGTCAACCCCACATCCAAAACTACGATAACCAACTACCACTTAGATTTTTGGAGTAAGCCTAACTACTCCGGGTTGTCCGCTTCCCTTTCGAGCCACTCGCCCTGTCTGAAAAGGTTAGTCATATGGAAGGGGTGAGATTCTAAAGAATCCCAGTAGTAACTACAATTTCATACCACATGCAATCACAGAATATGCACACCAATCATCTCATACAGCAACACAAGTCACTCCACCCTCATCCCCTTTTACCGCCGGGAAGGCATACGACCTTAACCCGAACCGTTGTTAGCGACTCAGGGACTATTGGCGTGGCAGTGCATACAAATAGCCACACGGCTCAAATATAGCCTTTCGGCTTTCACAATGGCCCGTCGGCCTTCACAAATAGCCTTTCGGCCCACATATACACATATATCACACCCTAACCTCATCCCCTTTTACCGCCGGGAAGGCATACGACCTTCACCCGAACCGTTGTTAGCGACTCAGGGACTATTGGTATAGCGGTGCTTCCACAGTTTTCACAAACTTGCAGCATACGATTTTCATTTAAAAAACAATGACATAATATACATACAATGTATCACACAAGGCATAAAGAAAGAGTCACTACCTGTATCCTTCCGGACTGGCTCTGGCACCTTAGCCTCACGAGGACGACAGATGTCAAATCCTATATCAATTAGGGGCAACCAATCAATCTCTTTTCCAATGTATATTTCAATAATTCTCTAAGTTGGTTATCATTTAGGACTCATTAGGTGACTAAAATAGGCCTAAACATATGCCTAAAGGGTTGGAAGAACCTACCCAAAAGACCCCTTACTCGAAGGCAAAACACTGATTTTTGACAGTCTCACTCGAGCACAAATGCTCTCACTCGAGCACGAGTACGGACATCACTCGAGCACAGATGCTCTCACTCGAGCATTGGTACGGACAGCACCCGAGCACAAGAGAAAGTGAGACTGCGAGTGAGCACCCGAGAGCACAAGGACACTTCCAGGAACTGGCTCACTCGAGCACGCCGACCTCACTTCGAGCACAAGGCCAAAAGCCTCTCTCGAGCACCCGCGAGCACACGCTGCGAGTGACTACCCGAGAGCACCACCCTCACCCGAGGCACAGGCTCACTCGAGCACGACCCCCAGTGCTCGAGCACACACCCCACACCCGCGAGTGAGAAAGCACACTCGTGCAACTTTCCCGCGAGCATCAACCCGAAAACACAACTCTCACCTGAAGCACCATCTCACTCGAGCATGACCTTCAGTGCTTCGAGTGAAACAGCTATGCTCGCGAGTGTCAGAGCACACTCGTGGCATCAATCAGCGAGTGAGGTCCCGAAAGCAACCTCAACTCCGGACTTGCTTCTTCACTCGAGCAGAACCATGCTCACTTCGAGCATGTTCTTCGCTCACTCGAGCACAAGGCAATGCTCGCGAGCACAACCCGTAAAACCCAGGTAACTCGAAGCACAACAGGGAAAAACTTGCATATCACTCGAGCACGTTCTTCCTCTGCTCGAGTGATGTGCATCATAGACCCAAAACGCAGCCAAAAACCAGAAACTCCAGATGGTCAAATTCACTCCCAAAGGTTCCCCAAAACTCTTCCCAATGCTCATACACACTAAGCACTAACCAGGGAACACAATGGCAACTCTAAAAACACTCCAAAAACCCATTTGACCACAATCATTCCTTAAGGTCTCTAAGATACACAATGTCTAATTTCCCTTAACATCTTTTTAACATTCCAAATCATATCAAATGATCATATATCTCCACAATACATCATTTCCAATCATAAATCACAATGAACTTCATATTTCCAAAAATAGGCATATTTAGGGCAAAATTCCAGATTTGACTATACTTAGCCAAAAATCATACATTATACTTCAAAATGCTCTAAATGCCTACCTCTTCTCTTTGCTCAATCAAGAATCTTGATTCCTCAACTCCCACTTTCGACCCAAAGCTCAAATCAACACCCCTCAAGGCTCTACAACCATCACAATGTAGCTCTCATTGAGGTGAACAAAATTGGAGAAGGGGATTAGAGCAAAGGAGAATCACAACTCACCAAAATCAAAGCTTTCTTCTTCTCTTCCAAGCTCAAACCAGCGCCAGAAATGGAGGAAGGAGAGAGAAAACGAAAGAGAGAGAAATGGAAGGAAGATGATGATGGAGACAATTCTTTCTCCCTACACACACACAACCGCACAAGAGAGAGAGAGAGAAGAGAAAAGTGACTTTTGTCTTCTAGTGCCACATCCAATGGCCATTCTCTTGCCACATGTCATCATCCACTCACTCCCTTATGAGCTCACCAAATCACAACACATAGGATTCCGACCCACGGTCAAGGAATCACAACCATTGATCTTAAATACCACATGTATTTATTTTCAAAATTCACATTACAAAAATCCCAAAATGATTTAAATCAAGATAATTACAATAATTATCAGAGTCATTAGCTCTAATCACAAATCGGGATATTACAAAGATCATCCCCAAATGACAAAGCATAAGAATGATTTTGGACTGCAGCTGATCCTCAAAACCTTGGAACACAACTTCCGAAAGAAAGAACAAAGTTCCACCAAAACAATGGACACATCAGGAGGAAGTACATTCTTTATAGCCAACAAGAGTAATTGTTGCATAAGAACATGAATCATGACTCTTCAGGTCAACAACCTTTCGAGCCTACATGTCAATACATCAAGAAATGTTGCCTGAATACCCATAAGGAACTTTTATTTTCTTCAACGTTGTGAGGAAGACTTCCTTGTTTGGTTTTATGAGGGTGAACTTTGTAGGTTGACATTTGTCATGCTCATCTAGCCACGTGTCTTCATGAACTCCCATGACGCATAAATCTTTCCTCTCCTGAAGATGACCTTTTGACTTGGCAGGTTTGTTAAGTAGCGTATATAGCACATTATCACAAACATTTTTTTTCAATGTGCACGACATCAAGACTGTGGTGATGTAAATTATATTTCTAATATGGAAGAGTGAAGAAAATGCTTATCTTCTTCCATTGCTGAGGTGTTGAAGTCCTGCCCATCTTTTGGCCTGCTTGTTCTGCATCGTCGCTTTTTTCGAACTCGAATTGAACACCCTCAAGCTACTGTAAGATATATTCACCGGATAAAGTCTGAGGTGGTCCTCTTTTTTCTGGTTTCACATTTAAGAGATTTTGTTGCAATCTAAACTTATGCCATCCTTCAAGGAACCTCCTATGCCTTATGAAGCACCACTTTCCGCTGTGGGAAAGGCAGATTGCATTAAAGTCAAAATTACAAGTTGGACATGCCGACCTAGTATGCACATTCCAACCGGATAATGTTATAAGGCTAGGAAAGCAACTAATCATCCGCATCAAGATTGCACACAAGTTGAACAATGCCTTCCCTTAAGTGTCGTATGTCTTGATGCCGATATTCCACTCCACAATAAGCGGTTGGAGATATATATCGATGTCATTACCTAGTGCTTTTTTTCTTGAAATGATCATAGACAAAATGAAAGAGCTTTGTTTCATACACATCTAAGAGGTAAGTTGTAGGGAATTAAGACTATTGGCCAAATACTGTAACTTATACTAAGATTCCTAAATGGATTGAAACCGTCAATCACCAAAGCAAGCCGAACATTTCTGGGGTCAGCCGAGAAAGATGGAAAGTCGTTGTCAAACTTTTTCCAGGAGTTTGCATCCCAGGGATGTCTTAATTTACCATCTTCATCTTTATCAATGTCAAGCCACCTCATGTGCTCCGCTATTTTGGATAACATAAACAATCTTTGTAGGCACAACTTCAAAGGAAAGTACCTGAGAATCTTTACCTGTTTCTTCTTCTACTTTTTCCCCTTCTGAATTGCTTTGTACCTCGATGTGTGACATCGCTTACAAGTCTCCTTACTAGCATCATCTCCCCAATACAACATACAATCGTTGGGGCATGCATCAATTTTTTGATAGTTCAACCCCAACCTGTTAATAATCTTCTTGGCCTCATAGAATGTTGTGGGAATCTTAGCACCGGGGAATGTAATACCCCGAATTTTGAGACTTGAGCTTAGAGAATAAGCCTGAGATTAGTGGATTGCTAAGCCCCGGTTTAGCAAGATCCCAAATTGTGATTAAGGGTTAATGACTCCAAAAGTGGATATGGTTAGTGATAAATAACCCTTTTGGAGACTATGATGTGATTTGGCACTCGAATGTGATTCGTAAGTGCTGTGAGCAATGCCGAAACCCTATATTTAAGTTCAATTATGGATTAACCTCTAAATTGACTTAAAATAGAGGGAATGCGCATATTGTGGCTAAATGAAAAGATGTGAAGTGTTGGTGGTGATTCAATGAGAATTACCGTAATCAGGGGCAAAACGGTAAAGTTACCGACCAATTGGTCAGTTACCGAAGAGGAAACTCATTGGTAACTTCAAGATCAATGGTTGAGATTGATTGTGTAATAGATCAAGGGGTGGAATCTCATGTGGTGTGCTCATGTGAACTCATGGTTGATGGAACAAGATCTTGACAAGTGGCAAAATGTGGATTTTTGGATTGGGTCAAGATGTCAAACTCTTCCCTCTCTCCTCTCTTCCCTTTTAGGTCGGTTTTAGTGGCCAAAAAGCTGATTTGCTTCATCATCTCATCATTCTCATCTCTCTCTTGTCCTCCATGAACGTCCAAAGCTAAGGGAAGGAAGAGAAAAGAGAAAGGTGATGTTTTGGCCTTGTTCTTGTCCTCTAATGTTCAAACACTCTTTATTAAAGTTGTTCATAGTGATGAGAGCTTCATCTCTATGGTTTTAGATTCTTGATTGAAGGTGTTTGATGGCTTGAGGAAAATTGGAAAGATGAGGAATCAAAGAATTGGTTTGGGAAAGAGGAAGAGGTGAGTATTTGAAGCATTTTAACCTAAGTTTTGTGATTATTGGTTAAGCCTTGTAAATTTCGAATTTTTCCCTGATTTTCATGTGATTTTTGATTGGAGAATTGGATTGTGTTTTATGTTGGAAATGGTGCCATGTTGTGGTATTTGATCATTGAAATTGGTTTTGAATTTGAAATGGAAAGAGATTGTAATGTAGAGTTGGTATTGTGAATTGTGTGACATGTTGCAATTCATTGTGAAACATGTCAATATAATGTGAATTTGGTTGATTTGGTATTTCCAATGGATTCCTTGTGCAAATTTGTGTGGGAATGATGTTTGATGTGAAAATGGGATCATTGGAAGCCAATTGTGCAAATCTGGAATTCTGTCTTTTGAAAGTCTGTTTTAGGCAGTCTGCTTGTGTGGACGTTTTGACTGGGCAAATGATGTCTGAAAATTATGAAACTTTCCAGTCTTAAAGTGCACATCCCAAGGTTCAAAATGGACATATAATGTGTGCCATTTCGTTTTGAGAACTGGGAGTTATAGCTGTCCAAAGTTTGTGGTCGAAAATGGATTCTGTTTTGGGACAGTCTTGAATTTTTGGGAATTATGTATTTTTATGGTGATTTCCAGTATTGGCCAGTATTTTTTCTGTGTAGAGGACTTGAATAGCTTTCATTTGGATTTGGGATCACCTCATTTCGATTTTTCCTGAATTAGTTATGATTTTTGGAAGTTCAGCCAGAAACTGGATTTTCTTGGGCCGCGGCCCAAGGATGTTGGGCCGCAGCCCAAATGTTTCTGTGCGTCTCTGGACAGCCTTGGGCCGCAGCCCAAGGATTATGGGCCACGGCCCACCCCCAAAAATCAGTGTTTTGCATTTTTGAAAGGTGATCTTTGGTCAAGTGTTTCCCAAGCCTTTAAGCATATGTTTGGGTTTTAATTAGCCTCCTAAAGGTCATGAATGATAACCAACTTAAGTGTTTGAGAGTTAAAGAATTGGAAAAGGGATTTAACCCTATGTCCTTGTTTGGTTATAGGGTTTGATGTTCGCCCTGATCGTGGTTTGGTATTCATTCTGATCGCAAGTAAGCGAAGCTGGAGCTTACGTGGAAAGAGGGTAGGGAACATATCTCTTCTGCTTGTATTTGATATATGTGTTAATGTGTTGATGCATGTCTTAGCTTTGCATGGTTATGTGTTATTGAAGCTATGTTTCAATTTATGCTATGGCCATTAGTATATTCTTAGAAGCATTGAGCTTACAGATTTGTTATCATGATAGTTATGTGATGCAAGCATGTCATGCATTAAACATTTATCATACATGCATAGTGATATTGTTTTCCTACTGAGATTCTCTTGAATCTCACCCTCCCCTACTAACCTTTCAGACAGGGTAGTAGATCAAGGATATAGCGAGTAGCTAAGGGCGATGAAGACTTCTTCGGGATTGAAGTTGGTAGTTGGTTATCTTAGTTGGTATTTATATTTGGATAATTGTATTTGGTTATTTGGATGAGTACGGGTGGATGTAGATTTGAGATTTGATTATTTGTATTGAGCTTTGTTGTGTAATCCCCATATGAGGGCTTGTATGGGCTAATGCGCCCTATGAAGCTTGAGTTAATAAATGGAATCCGGAATTGCCGGAATTATTACATTGCGTACTCTGATATATTGAATGTGATTTATCTTTGTGTAGTAATTGTATTCGGAATGTGAATGTGAGACCAGGTTGTGAATGATTTCGAAAGGTATTTATGAAAACCCCGTCTGGTAGATGGGTTTGTAAAATGTAGTTTTGTTTCTTATTGGTCTCTATTTCACTTTAATTGCGTATTTCGGATATAATTACGACAGGGGGGTTACAGGGAATGTATCTTGTAATAATTCCAGTAACATTAACATTCCCTTATCTGTAATTCCACAAAGCACTTGATATGATGCAACTTGATCAAGAAAAATAATTTAGAGTATTTTCGACAACCTTGATATAACGGATGATCTATTTCATCCACCAAGCTGAAAAAAATCCTAACTTGCTTCATTCCTCACAAACATCGGCTTTGAACCCCACACTTCTTCATTGAAGTTGTTGTCTTGAAAACCAAATGCATCACGCACAACATCATTAATTGGATCATCTTTATCTAGTTGAACTCCTACTTGTGAACTTCTACAACGGAAGGGTCTGCTGGTATTTATAGCCCTTTATTCATAAAACCGCTACAGTGACCGCTACAACATACCTCGAGCAACGGAACAACTTGTAACGGTTATCAGTAACGCTACAAGTATAAGGACTCTTGGAGTTCTGTGGCAGTTTTTAACCACAAACTGCTATAAATGTCGTTAACATGTAGCGGTTATCCATAATGGCTACAAGAAGGTGACTATTTGCATTTTGTAGCGATTCATCTCCACAAAAACCACTGCAATATGACTGCCACGATTGTCCCGCCTGCTTTGCTCCAGTTGGCACCATGCTGGCACCACAATTGTAGCGGTTTGCATGATATAACCGCTACAAATTATGGTGGGAAATTGGTGCCAAATTCGTAACAGTTTGTTTTTGTTAACCTCTACAAAGAATGTTGGCTTACCGGTGTGCCACTTGGCATGAAGCTTATTGCTACAAATTTGTAGCGGTTTAGTTTAGAACCACTACAAATAATGATAGTTGTAGCAGTTAATTATAACCACTACAAATTCACCGTTACGAAATACCCTTTTTTTTTGTAGTGATTGTGTAAGAACTTGAAGTTTGCATGATGAATGGATGGTTTTGTTGATAAGATGGAGATATGCTTGTCAGATTTACATGGTCACATTAAGATTGGAGCTTGAAATTGGGTTTTATTAATTGTAACAAGAGATTGAGCAATTAATGGAGTTAAACACTTGTTTTTGACTTGAGAAAGCTTTTACAAGTATCATTTGAATATGAGACTAGCACATATTTTCATTAAGAGCATCTATAAGAGGAGGTTAATTGAATGTTATGAACTACAAGGGGGTGGAAAATAATCCTAGACTCCTTTTAATCCTTGAAATCAAAAAGTCAATTGTTTTTATTCACTTCTACCTTTGAAAATAATTTTCAAGAATTTTGGTATTTCACCAAAAGTTGTTTTAGCTCAACTTTATTGAATTTACTAAGTCTTTTGTTGACCATATTGTCACACAATCTCCATGGGAACAATATTTTCTAATCACGTTATTACTTAACACAACCCATACACTTATGGTGCAAACAAACTTCAAGGCCCTAAAGAGGCAATTTAAGGAGCCACAGAGAGCCAAAGAGAACAAATTAAGAGAGTTAAAATTTATAATCCGTGGACTGTCAAAGACATTCTTAGACAAGTTTATGAAATAAAAAAGAGTCTTTGTTTAGTTAACTCTCTTCATGACAATTAATTTTGTGGGTTTTGTGATTGAATGATCTCTAATTTCTCATCACTTAATGAGATCTTAACCGTTTAAATTAAATTTTGACGGTCCAAATTTCAAAATTTTTATTTGTGATTTCTTAAATGATAAATTCATTTTTTATGAGGAGTGATAGTTATAAGATTTCCTTTATTTTAAATTTTACATATATTAAAATAAAAATTTCTTTAAAATATAAAAATTAAATTAAATTAAATCTGGATGGTTCAAAATTAATCTAATGGTGTAGATGGGTGATGAGAATATTTGATAAGAACAAAATGTGCTCTCTTGATACATTGCTACATTTTAGTGTACATAGGCTTAGCTTGATGGAAGTTGTAGATTTTGTGATATATTGCTACGTTTTTGGGTAAGAATGAGCCATGTGCATTTCATGGACATATGTGTATATCTGTTTTTTTTTTTTTTGGAAAAAAAGTACACATCTCTTTAAATCACATATTAATCTTATTCTTTTTTGTTATTATGCTTTTTTAATCAAAGTATTATGTTCAAGGCATCTTTAAAACTTAGGTTGTCACAAAAAAAAACCTACTATAATATGTGTGTGTGTGTGTGTGTGTGTGTGTGTGGGAGACAGTGTAACAGATGGCTTTTATGCTTTGTTTTGATAAGAGGTTTGTGTAAATTAAAAAAAAAAAATCATGTACTCAATTTCAACATAATATATGTGTGTTTGTATATGTATCATAAGATGAATAGGAAACCACACATTTTACAAACCATATACAAGCTCAACTCCCTCCTTTGAACCAAACTACGTACAAGATTATTGATTTGGCGAAAACCTTTACTAGTATGAGATTCTACCTAGTGTTAATTAATAAAATTCAAAAGAGTTACGTGCATGCATGTAATTTATGTTTCAACAATCACACTGTTATACTTTTTGGCACTCCTTTTCCTGTAGTACCAGGTCCTGAACTAGGAATAAGCAACTCATATGGTGAAACTCCAGCGCCACACCTATTCCTCAGCTTTGGGTCACAATTTCTTCTCTCAATCTCTTTCTCTATAGTTCTAATCTCCATTGAAAACTCATAGAACACATCAATTATCTCAGGATCTCCCACCCAACTCGACAGATCATTTCGATCCCCAATGTACTCTTCATCCGGTGAATATGCAGAAATTATATCAATCACAGCCATGAACTTTGTTGCCTGAAACAAACTTGGGAGCGATGACACAAAGTACCTCTTTGGGTTATTCACAAAACTTGCATAGTCTTCAGGATCATTCTCACTCGAGATGAATCTTCTCATTAATGGCGGACGAGTTGGAACATAGCCTCCAAAAAGGTATTGGCCAAAGTTCAAAGCTGCATGTTGTGTTGATACGATCCAAATTATTGTGGAGAGTATGAACATAAGATCATTGGGAGTTTCAAGTTTAGGCCACCAAGGAGCATCTTTAAGATCAGCGTGCCCTAGATTTATGGATTCTTTGTACCATGATTGGAGCTCGTGATCTAAAGAAATTGCTTTTGAATCCTTGTAGTAATAGTTTACATATGTTCGAACCAACTTCTCTATGCTTGACCATATGAGAAGTCCATCAGATGCGTATGGATAGTCTTCAATAAGTAGCCTAACTCCATGTGGTTGGCTTGCGTCAGGAACTGCTACGCCTCTGAACATGAACATGAAATTTTATCACGTATGTCTATAAAGGTAATTCGTTATATTTCTTGATATTTTGTGTAGTTTGTTTCATGATAACCCTTGGGTACATAAGAATAAAGAACAGAGAGATCATACATTATTCTAAGTGATTATCATGTTCTGGATTGGTTTGACACCAATTTATTGACACAATCCTCTAAATTTTACTCCCTCCTATCCTAAATGAAGGAGTAGTGGAGGGATTTGCTTTAATATTAAACACAAGACTCCAATCCACTTTCCCTCAAAAATTATAATTTGTTTTCCAAATTATTCTTACTACCTCCAATCCTTAATACAAGTGCTTGTCCGTAGAGTAATACACCATAGATAAGCTCTTATATTAAGGATCGAAGGTAGTATTAATTGCATCTAGTAGGGGGTTTTCATCATGGGTAGTTATTACAATATAAATGATTAAAGGTGTATTTTAGAAAACCATCACTCATTTCTTAATTGCAAATAACTAATCTAACTAATTTCATTAATATTTGTAAATTAGTTATCTGACTCATATATTTAGCACTTGGGGAGCAACAAATTCATACCACAACACACACACACACACACACACACACACACACACACACACAACATCTAGAAAAGAAATTCTTAAATTCAAGAGTTAATTAATTACCTTCTAATGAGATCAGCAGGGAGAGGCTCAAGGTCAAAGCGCCACCAGTCTCTATAAGCAACACAACTAATTTGCATGCAATATTTGGCAGGAGTGAAATCTGATTCAATTATGCCTGCTGCGTTGGTGAGGGTCTCACGTGCCATTGCATTTATCTTCAAAGTGTATCTCATATGAGGATGCAAAAGCTTGAACACTGGATGTATTACACTCAATTGTCTCTGTGTTGCTATTATAAATGGTTCCATACATGCGTGTGTGCGCAACCTGTAGTTCCACAATTTCACAAAAATATGTGATAATGTATATTACTAGTGTGTGGCTATTATAAATGCATGGTTTCATCTTATGTGTAAGTTTGGCTACCAATTAGAAAGCCTAAACTGAATTTTAACAAACTCAATTTTGATATATGCTTGTTTGGAAGACTCAGTTGATACCTAGAAAATGCAATATTAACCCCATATTTGGTTTTGCTGATGGAAACAAAAATACCTCCAAATAGCCTAATCACTGTGAAGTCCCAAGGAATTAGTCTAGGATTAAATTTTTTAGTGAAATTAACTGAATGCCCTAATATGAAACATGCAAAATGAAAAAAGAATTGAAAATAACAATTTAGCAAGTAACAATTTTAACTTAATCAAATGACAACAATTTGACAACTAATTTCGCCTGGGGCAACTAAATCATTCCACAAAAACTTAATTCCAAAATAGTTCCTAAGGATTTCATAGAAATTAAGCCATTTTGAGATTCCCATTCTTCCTCCCAAACATAAAAGAAGTTACATTGTTTATAGACCATGAAATTGAGCAACTTAATGTTTAGACTTTTTATTTATAAGAGTAAAATACTCTAACCACCCCTCTATTTTATCTTAATTATGTGGACCTCTTCTCTTTTTTAAAAACTCATATAAACCTCATTTGAAATCAAAATATATGTTACTCAAACGTACCTTATATTTTTAAGATTCCTTTATCATCCATCCAATCATTAGTATGGACCATTAAATTTGACTTTCAAACTGGTTTTTCCCAATAATAACTCTATTTAACATAAAAATTATTTAAACATTTACATTTGTTAAAAAATTATACAACCAAAATTAGTTCTAATACATTCAAAATTTCTAATATTTTATAAGTTTTTTAATTTTGATTATGTTATATAATTTTAATTTTAATTTCTCATCGTATTTATTGAAACGTGATTATTTTGGGTTTTTTAAATGATTAAAAACATATTTCAAACACATATTTTTGTTATCATATAGTAGTATAAATAAACAAATTCAAGATATTATATAAATAGTTCATTGCTATGAGACATTGATTTTTTTGCTGAAGTTTGTAAATGTTCAAAAATAAATTAGGGATTTGATATAATGAAGGACAAACTGGTAAATAAAATTTATTTTAATATAAATTTTCATTAAAAATATTTTTTTTGAATATTTTTGGAATATTCTTACAAAGTTATTAGTTTAGACCTAAGTGTATATTTTCAAAATAGAGGGGAGGTCCGTGTAATTAGAGTAAAATAAAAGGGTGATTAGAGTATTTTTACTCTATTTATAAATGACTTAAGATCTCTACAAAGTAATTTTCTAAAGGAAGACAAACACATAATAAATTGCATACCAATGGTGCACAAGCTGATGAACACCAGCATCATTAGAGCAAACATGGGCTTTGGCAAGCTGCCATAACCAGTTGGAGGTGGCGTCCACAGGAGGAGTGAGGACTCGCTTTGAAGGATTATTATTTTGACCCTTTGGTGGAAGAGTAAGCTCAATGGCTATGGGTTTTAGAGTGCCAACTTGTGTTAGAAAGAAAAGTGTGCGTGTTGCATAAGTTTTGCGATCCTCAAGAGCATTTATGCGATCCAAGAATGGAAGGTAAAAATCATGGTAATCCAATATGAACAACTTTTTCTCTTTCAATGCCTGAAATTTTGAAACCAGAGATCATTAATATTCTTTCATATATTTGGACTCATATCTTCTCAATTACTCTATCTGGTACTAAATATAAGAGCCAGTAGAGGATTTTACTTTGGTCATTTATACAAGAACTTAATTCACATTATCTCTCAAATTTATAATTTTTTTTCTTAACTCTCCGGTCGATTGCATATATTAAATGAGTTTTTTTATCAAGGAAGTAATATCCAAGGCAAATGATTAAATGTGATATTTTTATGAAAATCAACATTTGTTTTTTTTTTTATGAAAAACTATAATTTTATTAATATTTTTGAATTAATTATCTAGCTCGTCCGTTTAAGATAGGACGGAGTAGCCGAAATTGGTCAAACAACAAATTAAACCTTATACGGTTTGAAGCTTTTCAATATTTTTCAATTATTAAAATGAATAGTAGAGCATTAATAAAAAATATTCGTTATTTAATGTTCATATGTATATAATTATAAATATATTTATTTATTTACGAATGATTTGATCATTATAACTAGATATTTGACACATTTAAAAGTAGTTCTTTCTTCTTTTTATGTCTGATTTTTTTTTTTTTTTTTTGGTGTTATTCCCATAAAGATAAAGAAAAACTAGATGGATACCTGTTGGAGGTTCATCCCATCAAGATGATCTTTGATGTGTTCTTCCTTGAGAGCTGATTCTATTGATCCATAGAGAGAGGAATCTAGCTGGCTTTTAGGTGGAAATTCCTATATTGGAAAAATGTTCGATAGTTAATAATGTTATTGAAAAACAAACAAAAAACGTTTTGTCAAACAAAATGTCGTATTCACTTTTTTTTTATTTGAAATCAGTTGGTAATGTCATGGATTCTGTCTATATTTGTTTCATTCAACAATTGCAACTAGGAAGAGTGGACCACATGTGTTTGTATATATGAAACTTAATGAGCTGCTTTGTTCCTTCCACATGAACAATGTACAATTTTCTATATATATATATAAGGATGGATATTGATTGGTATTTTACATTCAAATTGTAATAAATAGCAAAAGTGGTCCCAAATTGATGGCAACTAGTCCCAAATTGATGGCAACTTGTAATTTTAAAAGTAACTTTGTGTGACGAATTCAAACTAACATAATATGAAAAATAATTTTAACTTGGATGAGGAAAGTGAAAGTTGTGATTATATATAGTTTGCCTTGAGTATTTCAATGCTGAGAGGGTTTATACCAGCAAGCATTTGGCGCGCAAATTCGTCATCTCTTAAGAAATAAGATGTGCTTCCTGAAAATTATAAAGCTTATTTTAAGTATAATTTAATATCCTTAGAATAAATAAAAATAATACCAGAATGAGATTATGTCGTTATTTGTTTCTCATTTTTCCAATTTTTTAAAGACCCAACTATCATTATATTGATCTTTTGGGATTCTAGTATAATTCTCCCTAAACAATTGTTTCCTTATGTCAGAATAATCGAAATACACAACACCTATGTGTCCATATCAACTTGACTTAATATTATTTTAACTGTTTATCTTATTACACTTTTCTATTCAAATATTCAAAAGACACTTCAACTTTTAAAAAAATCCCAATAATTTATTTTTAAATTTTATTCCATTGACCCCTAATAATTTTCTTTGTTTTTTAAATCTTCGATTATTTTCAAACTTAAGAAGCATGTTGATATTTTGTGTGTGTGTGTGAAATTTACTTACTTGAAGATATCTTTGGAGGATCAAATTTGAAGAACTCATCAATGGTTCCTTGCAAATTATTGAAAATCTTGGGCAGTGATTGTTGTTGGGACTTCTTCATTCCAAAATATTGTGATGGTTCTTTAAAGATGTTGTCTAGTTCTGAAACCTCGTCACTGCCTGAATTAATGTTATGTAATAAAGATGGAACAATATTCCTAAGCCTTCCTTTGAATTTTCCTTTGTCAACAGTTTCTCTCTTTGAATCTTCCAATTCTTCATCTCTTGGAACATATATTGATTCAAACTCAGGCAACCTTGATTCTGCCGTCACGTCTGTTCATACAATTTGCATATAAAAAATAGTGCAAGAAATGAATCAAGTATAGAGAGAGACACATGTATAGTTAAACGTCATTGTAATGATTAATACAAATGGGTATGATACTAAGAATATTATCATTTAGGGAGAATTACAGTTTGAAATCAACATATGAATTTAATTTTAGTTTAGGACATATAATTTGCCACTAATATATAATATTCTATAGTAGGAGTAATATCATAATTTAAAATATCAATATACAATTTTACAATACCAATATTTTTTGAAATGTTCGTGTCAAAATTCAACGAAAATGTTCGGTATCAAATTTTGTAATAAAAATTGTTTTGGCATGCAAAACTCAAGGTAATGAAAATCGAATCAATCGTTGAAATGATATTGATGGAGTGGTTGAAAGGCGAGTGGTCTAATAGTTGTAAAAGCAAGCTCAACCCAATAAATGATTAAAATAATATAATTATGAAATTAAAAAATATATTAAATATTTACATCTAACCCTGAAAAGAGTAATGTTTAATTAAAAAAGCTTTATTCTAGAAGTAAATGAAATATTCATATATAAATCATACGTAATCTAATAAAACAAAGTTTCTAGTCATTAAAGTATAAACCTGAGGAGCTGCTATTTTTTTATTTAACTCAAAATGATGTCGGTTTCAGGCTCAATTTTTTTTTTAATTTTTTTTTGGGGTGGGGGGATATAATATCCATCTTGATTGATTAACCCATCCAAAACTCTTGATTGGATTGACCTGAAGATTGATTTAACCGATTCACTAGTTTAACCGACTTATCAGGATCGGGTTTTAATATCATGGGAAAACTAATCTACAATTATATATGTATATAACTATACTTCAATTTGTGTCCAAGACTCTTACCTGTACTAGTAGATGGCCGACCAGTTCGACATCGTCTAGGATGAGAGTTGATGGGGCCCCCAAGTGTTGGTCTTTTATATTCATCTCCTTTGTCAGGATCACCCAAATCATTATAAACATCATAATCATATACGTTTTCAGAACTTGTTCTCATTCCTGTGCCATCACCCCTTTTCTCTTTCAATTTTTGTTCTCTTAGGTTCTTCAGTCCTATTGGTGTTTCGCCAGGTAAATATGCCTGTTCAAGTTTATGATCATATGATTAATTATTAGTTTTATCTTCTAAGAAGCACCGACACAATTAGAATTTAATGATTCTGAAAAAAATGTTTGAGACAAAGAGATTTAAAATTTAAAACATTCAAATTAAATTTAATTAGAGATGACACCCAATGCCATGATTAAAAATGTTTAATACTCATCTAGTTCTATTTATAAATCATTTTTAACATTTTTCACCGAAACTAATTAAGAACCATATAGATCTAGACCGCCCATATTAGATTTGGATGGTCTAGATTTTGATACTCATCATGCTTGATCACAACTGAAACTCAATCCTGAGATAACCATGTTTAGAGAAATGCTGAGCCGGGATTATGAAAGTAGCATATGTTGCTAAATATACCTTGTTTGTGAAGAATACTCTCTTCTCAGGATGAAGGGTATTTGGTTGAATCCAAGACTTGCAACCAAAATGAACACATCTTTCTATGGTGATGCTTTCAAGGTAGAACTCAGTTTCATAATTGTTAATAATGGTAACAGCCCCAGGAATCTCAAAATCTGAGTCAACCTCAAATTCCACTTTGTGGGTCCCACACTCATCAGCACCAATTAATCTACATTCATTGGACCATTCCTGTAATATCCCAATTTTTGATTAAGGGATAATCATGATTATTAATGATAATTATGGATTTATTGGAATTATTATGTATTTTATGACTATTTTAATTAATGTCATAATTAGTGGAAATTGGAAATATTGGTGCATGTGAGTGGTATTTAAGATCAAGGGTTGTGATTCCTTGACCGTGGGTTGGAATCCTATGTGTTGTGATGTGGTGAGCTCATTGTGGGAATGCATGAGATGTTGACAAGTGGCAATATGGGGGTGGTTGGATGTGAGCACATGAGGACAAAGGACAACTTTTTGCTCCTCCTCTCCATTTCTTTCTCTCTCTCGTGCTCTCTCTCTTTTCTCTCTCTCGTCAGTTTGTGCCCAAAGGAAGGAGGGAAAAGCTTGATTTTTGGGTAAGTAAATGATCTCCATTGCTCATGTTCCCTTCTTAAATGTTGATCCTTGAATCATGGGCTTCATTTTGGTGTGTATAATGTAGCCATTTGGTGTTGATTTGTGCTACACGAAAATTTGGAAAGTGGTGGATCAAAGAGTCTCTTTGGAGAAGTTGATAAGGTGAGTAAGACCAATCTATCTATCTATGTTTCATACCATTTGAAGTAGTTTATAAATTCTGGAAATTTTGGCTTGAATCCGAAAATTGGATGCCACTGTTCATTTGGTATGTTTATGGCATGAGAATGGCATTTTGGAATGAGTTTATGTTAGATAGATTGATTAGAGATTGAATTATGATGTTAGGATGAAATGGGAATTTTGATGAAATTGTTGCCCAAAACCCAAATCATGATAATGGAGTAAGATTTTGATGATTCTGAGTATTCCATTGAGTTTATTGGGTGTTTTTGTGTGGGAATGGCTTTGGGTTAAGTTTTGTATCCATAGGAATCAATTGGGCAAAGGTTAAGGAGAGTGCCTCTGTTCTGCGTTTTCTGCTATCTGAGGGATTCACTCGAGCAGGGAGAGGTCTGCTCGAGTGAAGGATGAACATCACCCGAGCAGAGATGGGTCTGCTCGAGTGAGGGATGAATATCACCCGAGCAGAGGTGGGTCTGCTCGAATGCGGTAGTGCAATTCTCGTTTCTTGCTTTCTGTGTTCTTATTGCACTCTCTGGGTCATAGCAAGCATAGCCTCACTCGCGAGTGAGGGATGAACATCACTCGAGTGAGGATTTTGTGCTCGAGTGATGAGTGTATTTGACACCTAAGGGCTTGCTTCTCGGGTTGTCACTCGCGAGTAGGTGCACGGGTGTGCCTTCTCACTCGCGGGTATGGGCACCGTGCTCGAGTGAGCCGTGTGTGCTCGAGTGAGCTTGAGCTTCTAGTGTGGGATGGTGCTCTCGGGCGTGTGCTTTCTGTCTCACTTCCTTGTGCTGGAAGTGATTTCCGTACGTGTGCTCGAGTGAGGGCATTTGTGCTCGAGTGAGCCTGCTTCTGAAAACTCCCTTGTGCTCTCGGGTGTTCACTCGCTGCCTCTCACTCTCTCTTGTGCCCGAGTGATGTCCGTACCATCACTCGAGTGAAGCCGTTTTCACTCGAGTGTCCGTACATCTGTGCTCGAGCATGGTCATCTGTGCTCGAGTGAAGCAGTGTAAAATCTCAGTTTTGTGCTTCCAAAAGGGGATCTTTGGGATAGTTCTTCCTACCCTTTAGGAGTGTTGTTAGGGGTATTTAATGACTCCAAAAGAGCAAAAATGATAACCAATTAAGTATTATAAGGTGAGTTAAGTCTTGGAATAGAGAATAACTCTTCGTTCCTAATTGTGAAAATAGGATTTGATATTTGCCCGACGCGGGAGAGACCGGTGCCAAGGAACGCCCGGGAGAACTCAGGTAGTGACTTTTCTCTCATATCTTGTATGATGTTTTGGTATGCATATCTTATCATTGAACTTGTGAAATGTGTGCCATGGTCCATTACGGCGCGAGCAGGTCAGCGTGAGCCGTATAGGGAGTGACAGTGGTCATCTCTAGTCGGCCGTTGGACTGCCGTCGTAATCGACATGGATCTTTGTGAATCCGACCCGTGAGGGCGACGTATGTGAAAACCAGCCGTGGGCTGTATGTGTGTATCTTGCCTATGTGGCTTGCGAATATGATATGCTTTATATGGATCCCAGCTGTGGTGAATTATACTGTGTTGACTGTTGTGATGCAATACAGCGTGAGCAATTCAGCGTGAGCAATCGTCAGGGATGACATGTGTCATACTAACCATTGCCGCTGCAACTGCCGTTGTAGTTGCTTGTGTGGATGATGATTTGATTACATGCATTATTGTTGTACATTATATGATTGACTTGTTACTACGGGGATTCTTTAGAATCTCACTCTCCCAAAATTAAACCTTTTAGACAGGGCTGAAGGATCGAGTGGCAAGCGGGCGACGAAGAGTAGTTAGAGCTCCTGTTTAGGAGTATATTTTGGAAGTTATGGTTATCATTGTATATTTTGGACTTGTAGTTGTAGATTTTGTGTAATCCCCAAGTTAAGGGTATTGAATTGTGGCTTTGTGCCTTTGTAAATCCCTTATCTAATGAATGGAACCCGAGTGAGTCGGGAATTTATTTGCACTCTGATATTTGTAAATGGAATCCACCTGTTCAGGCCAGTATCATTTTGTGTTGAGAATTTGAGACCATTGTGATTTAGTTTTGAAAAATGTTTTTACAAATCCGATTTTTGGGCAAATGAGTATCTTATTAAGTCCCAATTTCATTATGGTCTCTAATTACAACTTAATTATGAGTTTAAGAACTAAATCCCGGCCAAAGGTGGGAAGGGGGTTACAATTCCCATACAGCTTCCTTGCTCAGCTTTAGTTCCAAGCTCACTACAAAAAAATGGTAATTTGTAGCGGTGCAATTGTAGCGGTTATATAAAACCGCTACAAATTACAGTATTTGTAGCGGTTTTAACCTAAACCGCTACAAAATTGTAGCGGGAAGTGACGCGCCAGATTAGCAACATTTTTTGTAGCAATTTGGTATCCAAAACCGCTAGAAATTTGGCGCGAAATTCCCACCAAAACCTGTAGCGGTTAATTTGTAGCTGTTAATACACAGAAACCGCTACAATAAACAGTGTAGCGGTTATTTGTAGCGGTTACAGCAACCAAACCACTACAAAATACCAAACGTTAGCTATTTGTAGCGGTTATAGGGATATAACCGCTACAGAATTTCAGGAGTCTCCACTTTTGTAGCGGTTCTGGGCAATAACTGCTGCAGAATTTCAAAGGTTTTTGTAATTTGTAGCGGTTATTGTAGAACCGCTACAAATTTAAGGCAATGTGGGTGATTTGTAGCGGTTATGGTAGTGGTTATTGGAATAACCACTACTAATATCTGGCCTATTTAAGCCTCCGCCTCCCTCATTTCTCTGTTTGCTCATTTTGTTTCCTGGGGTTTCTCTGAGTGGTTTCTTCAAGATTTGAGCGTTCAGACGTCTGTGTAGGAGTTTTTGCTACAGTATTTCTCAGTATTTGCACCTGAGGTACGTATATAACACGTATTTTATTTGTATTTGTATTTTTATTAGATTTTTGCATAATAATGTGACTAATTTTTTTTTTAATTTTAATAGTTGATATGGCTTCAGGACAGGATAAGGGGAAGGCCCCTGAGGTCCCTAGACCGATTTTATGGGGTGGCAGTAGCCAAGCAGGGGGCAGAGAGAGGGGGCAGCACGGAGGCAAGGCGACTACGGCATCTCAACCCATCCCCCCACAGGAGTCGGCCCTACCACAGGCACTGCAGACGATCTCACAGGAGACGACCGCACCAGAGGTGCCTGAGGTTGGGGGGCCAGATATTAGCGTCGAGGACTTCCTCGACAAGGAGGAGTTCAAGATCCCGATTGGGCTTAGGGAGATGGAGCAGTTCCTCGATGAGGAGGACGCTCGGGAGCAGAACAACCCACGAGGTTCGTCTTCACGGTCCACTGGGTTTGAGGTGCAGGTTCAAGGTAAATTAATTTTTTAATTTAGTAAATTATTTATTTAAATTCGAAATGTTAACTTTGAATTATAATTTATCTAACGTGTGGTAAACTGTGCAGATGAGCAGGGGAACATTTCGACGAGGAGGCTAGACGTGGCCGGGGTGAACAGCATGGACCGGACCCTGCGAGTTATAGTGCCGTGGAATGAGGGCACTGACCAGCCCATCCACAATGGGGGTCACCTGCTCAACCGCTTCCTGAACGACCTGAGCGCGAATTGGATGCGGTTCCCCCTTCACTTCAAGACGTGGAGGCATGTTCCGAGGGGGCCGAAGCACCAGGCTTGGGATGAGGTGGTTCAGGTAATTAAAATTATTTAATTAATATTGTTTGTAATTAATTCTATTTAATTAATATTTTTTAAATTATGTTTTTTGTAATTATTGATATTTAAATTTTTTTTTCAGCTGCGGTTTGCCGTCCGGGCCAACCGGAAGAGGTACGTCCTTGTGAAGATTTGTGACGCCTAGAGGAACAGGAGGAACCGTCTCTTCCACAGGGTGGATAAGGACGGGACGATGCCTCTGGAGTAGCTGATCGAGAGCGTCCCAGACGGCGTGCCGCCGAACGACTGGTAAGGGTATTTAACAAGGTTTGTAAACTACTTAAGTCACTGTATGGATTGAAACAATCTTCAAGGGCCTGGTTTCAGAAATTTACATGTGCTGTAAAGAGTTTTGGGTATAAACAACATCAAGCTAATCATACCTTGTTTGTTAAAAACTCTAATCATAAGATTACTATTTTAATTGTCTATGTGGATTACCTAGTGGTGACAGGGAACGATGTAGAAGAGATTGCAAAGATGAAAAAAAAAAGCTTGCTACAGAATTTGAAGTAAACGATCTTGAGAATCTGAGGTATTTTGTTGGGTTGGAAGTTGCAAGATCACCCTTAAGCTTAGTGTATCTTAGAGAAAGTATATTTTGGATCTTCTCAAGGAAACCGGGGTGCTCGGTGCAAGACCTGCGAAGACTCCAATGGAGTTCAATTGTAATTTGGAGATTAAACCATATGGCAAGTCAATGAACAGGGAGAGATAACATAAGTTAGTGGGAAAGCTGATCTATTTATCTCATACTAGACTACATATATCCTATGAAGTAGGGGTAGTGACTCAATTTGCTAGCAATCCTCAGAAAGAACATATGGAGCTATAAATAGGATTCTTAGGTACCTGAAAAGTACACCTGGTAAGGGTCTTTTCTTTTCAAAAGGTAGATAGTTGAATATAAAAATTTACACTGATGGAAATAAATGAGTACAAGGAAATAAAGAAAAGAATGGTGTAGAAGTCTATATAGATGCAGATTGGGCAAGATCAATATATGATAGACGCTCTACTACAGGATATTGCACATTTGTCTTGGAAAACCTAGTGACCTGGAGAAGTAAAAAACAACCTGTAGTGTAAAAAAGCTTTGTAATATCAGAATATAGAGCATTAACATTAGGAATATGTAAAGGAACATAGGTAGTGCATGTTTTGAAAGAATTGGGATTAGGACCAACTATACCAATCAAGATGTGGTGTGATAGCATAGTGGCTCTCAAAATAGAAAATAATCTAGTACAACATGATCGTACTAAGCATGTTGAAATTGATACGCACTTCATTAAAGAAAAGATTGAATCTAAGGTGATAGACTTAGCTTATATGCCTTTAAGGAAACAAATTGCAGATGTGATGATCAAGCCTCTTGTGAAGCCCAATTTCAACGAGTTTACAAGCAGGTTGTGAATATCCAATGTCTATTCTCCAGCTTGAGAGGGAGTGTTAGAATTGGGCTTAGAGTAAATGGGCCTAATTAATATTTGATTATCTTTAATTAGGATCTTGGTTAGTTAGCATGATTCTAGGGATTATTGTTTTAAAATTTGAAATTCTTTTTATGTTTGATATCTCCGATCACTACAACAAAATGTGATTTAGTAACGGTTAAAAATAGGTATTAGTAGCGGTTTTAACCGCTACAAACAAGGTTAGTAGCGGTTAATGAAACCGGTACTAAATCGTATCTTGCAAGCGATTTTGTGATACGATTTTGTAGCAGTTACCTAAAACCGCTACTCAAGGAAAATAACCGCTACTTACTTTGTAGCGGTTGAACCCAACCACTACAACATCCTCATACACCGTTAATTTTTTTAGAAGATATTTGTAACAGTTATATAACCGCTACAAATATAAAAAATTGAAATTTTCAAGGCGGGAAAAGAAAAATAATTTTTTTTCTAATTTGTAGCGGTTAATAAACCGCTACTAATTTGAAATTTTTGAAATCAGTAGCGGTTATATAACCGCTACTGATTTCATGAAAATTCAAAAATGGCGCCAAAAAATTAATTTCAGTTTAAAAAGTCGCTTTAATTTGTAGCGGTTTAATAACCACTACAAAAATTAGGAAATTTTTAAAAAAAAATACGACCATTTGTTTCTGTTTTTTAATATTAAATTAAATTGTTTACTTTTAGTAGTTTATCTAATTTAATTAGCTTATTATTCAATAGTTTAACTAATTTATAAATTAAAAGGAATAATTTAATTTAGTTGGATAAATATAAAAATTGTATTAATAATATTATTAAGGATACGTAGGTAATAAGGAACTATTATGTTGTTTACTACAATGTAATTGTGTATGAAGTTGGCAAAAAAAATTGTGTATGAAAAATAGATGAAAATGAGATAAAGCTCTGAAATATCTGAAAAAAATGGTGAGAATAAATTTTATGCGAAGGAAAGAAGTATTGAAAAAAAAATTAAAAAATTTGTTACCATATTTAATCGTATTGTTCAGCTCCTCAACTCATACAAAAAAATTTGTAAATGAGAGAAAATGAAAGAAGGGTAAGGTGAAAAGAAATGGGAGAGTGTTTGAAATGAGTTATGGTAAGGGTATTTATAGGGATCCACGTACCATTTTATAGCGGTTAATGTATCCATTTTGTAGCGGTTATTTTTATTTTTGTAGCAGTTTAGTAACTGCTACAAATATTATTTTATTTTTTAAAAAAAATTTCCCAGTTTTTTTTAAGACAAAAACATAATTTGAATTTGATCACTCATCCTCACTATCCTTACACAAATATGTAGAAAAATTATTGTTAGGGATGTGCTATTAAATTTTAAAAATTTAATTTAAATGATGTGGACGTAAAAAAAACTCACTGCAGTAGAGATAAATTGTCATCGCCTTCAGGGAAGTAGTTCTCAAAATTGGTTGGCTGAAATGGCTCACTCTCGTGGGCGATGTTATCGCCTTCACCCATTTTGTAAAGGTCTCGTGGCTTTAAATGAACGACCATGTTCCAATCCCTGTGCCTCTCGTCCTCGACATAATAAACCTGATGTGCCTCTGAAGCAAGAATATACGGCTCATCATCTTGAGAAATATCAGTATGAATCGACCGTGAGAAATTGACTGATGTGATCCCTAAGTCGTCAGTTGTCAGTCCCCGAGAAGTAGTGGTATTTGCCCACATACACTTGAACACCATCACGATGAAACGGCCTTGATAATTAAGTTCAACCACATCAAAAAGCTTGCCATAGTAAGGGACGCCTCCGAACAGCGTCACGATGAAACGACCTTAGCGTCATTGTTGCTCGCATAACTCCTTGTCCTAAATGTGCTATAAACACCTGAATTCTGAGTTTGCAATCCTTGAGAACTTCGAGGAAGAGCATCATCATATCTAATGCCAGCTTTCTCACCATGAATTGCCCAGAACGTATAGTCCTCAAGGAAAGGCTTCAGAAGCAAATGTTCCTTAACAACATTTCGTGCATGCCACTTTTTAAACTTGCATCTCCGACAGGGACAGACGATCTTGCCGTTACAACCGGCATAAGTGAATGCGAAATCTAAGAAATTGTTTAATCCGTACAAATATTCCGGAGAATAGCGCGACAACCTGATCCATGACTTATCCATAGCTACTAGTGAGAGAGAAGAAAAAATAGTGAAGAAGATGAGTAAATAGAGAATGACAAATACCTAGAACCTTATATTCTGATATTCCAACGTTTAATATTTTGTAGCAGTTCAAAAACTGCCACACTAACCGCTATGGTACTAGACATTTGTAGCAGTTATATGTATAAAACCACTACTAATTTTCAAGGAGTTGAGTATTTGTAGCGGTTTTATGTATAAAACCACTACTAATATTAAAGCTGTTAGAAATCAAATTGAAGAATAGGTTTTAAACTTGTAGCGGTTTTACATAATTAATTGCTATAAATTTACACAAAGGCGGGCAATTCAAAATTCAAATGTTGAGTATTTGTAGCGGTTATTTATATATAACTGCTACAAGTTTAAAACAAATTCTTCAATTTGATTTCCAATAGCTTTAATATCAGTAACAGTTATATATATATAACTGCTAAAAATACTCAACTTTTCATTTTTGTAGGGGTTATAAAACAAAACCGCTACAAATATGTATATTTGTAGCGGTTTTGTTGTAAAACCGCTACAAATATATATATAATTGATTTTTTTAAGTTTAGAAATATATAAATAATATTGTTGCAATTAATTCACAAATTCAACAATGCGGTCTAAGAATATAAATATAACTATAGTAAACGCAATAGGAATTTCAGTTCTAAAATAAAAAATTATATATATTTATTTATAAATGTTTCAACAAAAAATAAAAAAAAATGTCCTAAACTAAGTAGCTGGGGGCTGATCATTTGGTGCTCCCTTAGGTGTTGCTGGATTGGGCCGCTGGACGGAGTTAACTACACCATCATCATCAGCAGCAACAGGAGGAGGAGGAGGAGGAGTAGTAGTAGTATGGATAACGAACCGAGGGACAGGCTGAACCTGCGGATACTTCTCGTTCGGGAATAGGCGACTCCATCCGTACTCGGGCATGCTGTTCGTGATATCACGCCACTGCGTCTGCTGAGCGTAGATCAAATCAGCATGTTGTTGCAGATGCAACTGCTACATTTGCTGCTACTGAGCCACCGCAGCTTGCGTCCGCTCCAAATCTAACTACAGCTGCTCAACAGACTCGTCCCTCGGACGTCTGACCCCTCTAGAGCTGCCAGCCTCAGAGGCAGCACTCCTGCCATAGACCATGCTAGGTTTGGCGCCTATCCCCATCCCCCGCACGCGTCCGGAGTGCTTAGCCTGCCCAGACCCCTGTGACTCAAAGGAGCCGTTGGGTCCACTGACCCCTGTGACTCCTCGGCTTGGGTCTCTCGCAGCTCAGCTTGCGACTGCTGTATCGGCTCCTGCCATTTTATGAAACAATTACTTATTAGAATTTTTAATTATTTAGTTTTATAAAAATTATAATACTGAAATTACTTACAATGGCTGCCTCTACTTGCTGAGAGGTCGAAGTCCCGTCACAGTGTTTGTGTGTGATCGCGTACAACTCCCCATAGTCCGTCTGACAGTTCTCCTGTTGTTCCTTCCTCTCCTAAAATAATTACAAAATTCAATTAGTATGATGAAATAACCATTTAAAAGTCAGTGATATTATGAAAAGTTACCAGCTCATTGTACATGACAGCAAAGGTCCTCGATTCTGCTGTGTGGTGGATCGTCTGCTGCCCATGGCACCTGGTGTTCCTCTGAGAAAGCGCCTAGGAAAAAAAATATTAAATGTATTAAAACAATATAAAACATTTAAAATTAATAAATTTCAAATTAAAATTAGTTAAATTATAATTATAATTTAATAATTAATAGTTACAAAATTATATATAAATAATCTAATAAATACATTACCTGCCCCTCAGAGCTCTTCCTGAACTGGACGAAACTCACCCAGTCGTTCGGTGGGACGCCGTCTGGGACCCTCTCGATCAGCTGCTCCAGAGGCATTGTCCCATCCTTATCCACGCTGTGGAAGAGACGGTTTCTCCTGTTCCTCCAGCCATCACCCATATTCATCAGGGTGTACCTCTTTCGATTGGCCCGGACGGCAAACCGCAGCTGCAAAAAAATTATTTAAATATCAATAATTACAAAAATCTTATTGAAAAATATTAATTAAATATAATTAATTAAAAATATTAATTAAATACTATTAATTACCTGCACCACATCCTCCCAAACTGGGTCCTTCGGCCCCTTCGGAACGTGCCTCCACGTCTTGAAGTGAAAGGGGAACCGCATCCAATTCGAGCCCAACTCGTTCAGGAAGTGGTTGAACAAGTGACTCCCATTATCAATGGGCTGGTCTGTGCCCTCATTCCACGGCACTATAACTCGCAGTGTCCGGTTATGATACAAAACCGCTACAAATTTGGAGACCTCTGAAATTCTGTAGCGGTTATAACCTTATAACCGCTACAAATATGCAACGTTTGGAATTTTGTAGCGGTTTTGTTGGTAAAACCGCTACAAATAACCGCTACACCGTTGGCACGTCTTGGTTGCGCCATGTGGAAGGAATATTCTAGCGGTTTTTATTTATTAACCGCTACAACTGAACTGCTACAAGTTTTATAGGGAAATTCGCTCCATATTTGTAGCAGTTTTTTCTACCTAATCACTACAAAAAACGCTGTCAATCTGTCATGCCACTTGGCGCGTAGCTTGCCGCTACAAATTTGTAGCGGTTTTGGTTAAAGCGGCTACAAATATTAAAATATGTAGCGGTTATTTAAAACCGCTACAATTACACCACTACAAAATGCCATTTTTTTGTAGTGGATATTATAGAAAGAAAATATCTAGGGTTAGCTAGACCTATCATTTTCTCATCTATATGTACACATTATTGGTATTTAAAAAGATTATATTTTTAGTGCTCAGTTTGCTCAATAATGTCTTCAATTAACTATCAATATTAATATCATTGTTAAATGCATAGTCATGTCCTAAGAAGTTACTATATAGTGTTGTCTTTCTATGACTAAGGATATATTGGCCAAGAGATTGGGGCCTGACCATCCTGATCTTCTTAGGAGTTTCGGCTATGGATTGATCAGGACAAAATATTATAGTCACAGTAACCTTGAAGAAATAAGAAGGACAAAAAATATGAAAATCTCCAAAGATAATACGATGAAATGCAAAAATAAATAAGTTTCTCACACAAGAGCTGATAAAGGAGCATAGGGTGAAGCAGCAAAAGGGAAATTGAAGCCCAAGTACTAAAGGCAGCTACACATTCCCCCCTTATGATCTACCTCAGGGATTGGCAGATGTTGAATGTTTTGCTAATAGCCCTGGATGCCATACAATTACAACAGGCTGCATGTTCAAACACCCAAAGGATAACATGATTCATAAAGAGTATGTGAATGTAAAGCTCAAGACCAACATTGACCCCAGCTATCTACTCCTTGTGATCAACATAGAGGTAGACACAGTAAGAGCGGCTATAGGCAGCTATGTTGTGTGGCCTCGCCTTCTAGTTCAAGTATGCAAGTTGGCCAAGAAGTCCACCACTCAAAATAAGCTGCCCACAAAGTCCAAGCCCGCCTATTAGGTTGCCCTTCACTTAGTCCAAGACCCCTACTCAGTCCAAGAAAAGGAAGCATCCTACACCCAATGATCAATCAGGGCAAAGTTATTCTTATAGAATAAGCACGTTAGTCAATATACTTAGAAGTTTAGCAAGGAGTTCACTGACAAGTTCTTCACTTTGAATTTAAACTTGTTTCCAATGATCCAAGTTGAGATAGAGGTTTTTGACTTACCAGAGCAAAAGGAATTTGTAAGACAAGAATTTGTTTCTGAGGTCTTGCATAAGGAGATAGCAAATGCAAGCTCTATCAACTTCTTTATTAAGTATTTCTTCAATTGTAATTAAATATTTAGCTACTTAGAACTTTGATTATATTTTGATAAGTTGGTTTTGGCATTCTAGGCATATGTACCATACTTGCATCCTCCCTTGTGGCCTCTGTGACAAGATCAAGTGAAACCATCCTGATAATGTCAATAACCAAGGTAAGGTCATGAAGGAAGATGTGAAGTGTAACACCCTGCCTTTAATCATGTAATTATAATTCGATATTAAATAATTAAAGTAGATTAGAGACCTTCGGATAACTTAAACTCGTTTCAATCTCCTACTTTGTGGTAGGGTTTTCACAAAATCATTCAAAATATCTTTCCTGTTCCTGGTCTCCATTTCAAAATTCGAATATAATCACCTGTGCAGTTTATCTACATTCACGTATGACAGAGTGTAAAACCAATTCCCCGGCAACTCCCGGATTCTATACATATATAACCTGAGGTTTAAGTATCCACTAGGGGATTACATCCAAAATTGAATATACTATTCATATTTCAGATTATACAGTAATCCCGAATTCAAAAGATATAACCAACATTCCAAAATCAACTATACCCCTAAGGGTCCTAAGTGCTTCGGGTCGGCCTCTTCTCCTTTGAGCCACATGCCCTGTCTGAAAGGTTAGTCATAGGAAGGAATGAGATTCGAGAGAATCTCAGTAGTAACAAACCACTCATACAATGTATAAATACCAAGCATGTATATAAATCACAACCAGCAACAACAGCAACATCAATCTCAAAGATACAAGGTTTTCACCACAAACGACAGCACTCACGGCTGTATACACAATACGACAGCTTACGCTGTAATCACCATCACGACAGCTTACGCTGTAATCACAATAACGACAGCTTGCGCTGTAAACGACAGCTTGCGCTGTAAACGACAGCTATCACCAGCTGTAATCGCAGCAGCATCAAAGAATCATCACATAACAATGATAACACACACATACAGAGCATTATACATAGTATAAGAGAGAGAGTCACTACCTGATCCTTTCCTGACGTCCTTCAGCGCAGTTGGCTCACGAGGGCGGCAAATATCGAATCCTACAATTCCAAATGCACTATTTAGACACTTCCATAGTGTTACTTAGGGTTATATGAGTCTATAATGAAAATTTACAAAAATACCCCCGGGGACCCGGCCTGGGCCCGCCATACTCGGACCGGTTGCACTTTTCTCGAAATTCTAATCTGGGCTATCCTAACATATTTCCGCCCAAGGAATCCATTTCCGTACTCAGAATTATCAAATTCAATGTCAAATTACGAAATTGCCCTTGGCAGCCCTACTTTTAGGGTTTTAGGGGTGTTTCCGTAATTATGCTTTCTCGGCCTTTTTTGAAAAAGTGCCCAACTGTAACCCCACCTATTTTCGCCCACTGAATCCAATGGAATCATCAAATCATTGAAAATCCAACTCTAAGACCCATTTACAGCCTTGGCCGAAATATACATGTTCTCCGGGAAAAATTGGGGTTTTACGATTTCGGCTCCGTAAACGCGTTCCTTTCTACTCCTAACCACTTTATTAACCATTACATTAGGTTACAACTAACATTAAGACCCAATTTGGGCAGCATAACCCCTAGGCCACATCATTTCCAAACTTTAAAACCAATGGCAATCCGGCGAAATTTCACCGATTAAATTGCCCACAGCAGCCAGAATAAGCAATATACGAAAGTTTGGAAGTTACCTCAAGCTCCTTCTAGCTTTTCTCAAGAGTGGCTGAAAACCCTAGCCCCTTGAACACCAAATTGTCTTCTCAAACACCTTAAATAACATAGAAGAGAAGCTTAGGAACAAGGTTATACGCGTTAGGAGCTAGATCGTCGGAGAAATCGGCTTACCTTGCGAGATTTCTCCTCTTTCTCTCTCTAAGAGCTCTCAACTTTCTCTCACTATCTTCAGCTGGAAATGGCGTGAAATGGCTGAAGAAGATGAGCAATTTGATTAATAATCCATGCTGACATCATCTTTTAATGAGATGATGTCATAATTCCCATTTTCGGATTTTCTGGCAGATTTTCTGCCTAAACTTTGAAAAATCATAACTAATTCTAGAAAAATCGAAATGAGGTGATTCCAAAGCCAAATGAAAGATATTTAAGTCCTCTTCATAGGAAAAATATTGGCCATTACTGAAAATCACCACAAAATTCCCAGAATTTCAATCTTTGCATACTGTTCCAGAAAATAATTAATTTCGCTGGGAAAACTTCAAAAATCCAAAACTCTTAGGTCACAAATCAAAATGATACAAATTATATGTTCATTTTAAAGCTTGACATGTGAAATTTAATACTGGAAAATTTCAGAATTTTTAGACACCATTTGTCTATTTAAAACGTCCATACAAATTGGCTGCCCTGTACAGAGTTTCAATGGACAGAGTTTTCAACTTTAGCACGATTGTTTCCAATGGTTCCAATTTCACAATAAACACTCTCCCCACATGAATTTTCACAAGGAAGCCATTGGAATCATTAAAATATCCAAATTCCCATCACACATTCTCCAAAAGTATTTATTCAACAATAATTATATCCACTTTTAAAGTCATTAGCCTTTAATCACTTTTTGGGATATTACATTTCTCCCCCCGAAAATTAAATTTCGTCCTCGAAATTGCTACACAACTTGAGCCATAAACTTCGGATAACGTCTTCGCATATCTGCTTCCGCTTCCCAAGTTGCTTCTCTTTCTGTCATTCCCTTCCAGATCACTTTCACAAATGGAATGCTTCGGTGTCTGAGCCGTCGCTCTTCTCGATCAATGATCTGCTCTGGCTCTACCGTATATGTGAAGTTGTCTTGTAATTCGACTTCTTCATATTCAATTATATGAGATGGATCCGGTTGGTACTTCTTCAGTTGGGAAACATGAAACACGTCATGGAGCCTGCTCAAGTTCGGGGGTAGGGCTACTCGATAGGCTACAGGCCCAATTCTTGCAAGAATCTCAAAAGGACCTATGTACCTCGGGCTCAACTTCTTCCGCTTGATAGCTCTCCCGATGCCCATAATTGGTGATACTCTCAGAAAAACATGATCACCAACCTCAAACTCTAGAGGCCTTCTCCTCTTATCAGCGTAGCTTTTCTGTCTACTTTGCGCTGCAAGGAGCCTCTTACGAATGATCTGAATCTGTGCTGAGGTTTGATCAACCAAATCTGGCCCATAAAGCTTCCTTTCGGATAATTCATTCCAGCATATAGGTGATTGACACCGTCTTCCATACAACGCTTCATACGGAGCCATTTGGATACTCGCATGATAGCTATTGTTGTAAGCGAACTCAGCCAGTGGAAGGAAACAATCCCAACTTCCTTTAAAGTCGAGAACACAAGCTCGCAACATATCTTCCAGCGTCTGAATTGTTCTCTCAGATTGTCCATCCGTTTGAGGATGATAAGCCGTACTGAATCTCAGTTGAGTACCTAAGGCTTCATGCAGTGCTTTCCAAAACTTTGAAGTAAATCGTGGATCTCGATCGGAAATGATGTTTTTCGGAACACCATGAAGTTTGACAATCTCTCAGATATAAATCTCCGCTAGTTTATCAGGAGAATAACCAGCATTGATTGGTATGAAGTGGGCTGACTTCGTTAACCGATCCACAATTACCCAGATCGCATCATAGTTTCTGATCCTGGGTAATCCCACAACCAAATCCATGGTCACGCTTTCCCATTTCCATTCCGGAATCTCAGGACTCTGAAGTAAACCAGGCGGTCTCTGGTGCTCGATCTTCACTTTCTGACAAGTGAGACACCTTGCAACATATTTGGTCACGTCACTCTTCAAACCCGGCCACCAATACACCGATTTCAGATTCTGATACATCTTGGTCATACCAGGATGAAGAGTATATCGGCTCTTGTGTGCCTCATCCAGAATCTTCTGCCTCAACTCTGCCTTAAGTGGAACGCAGACTCTTTTCTGGTAACGAACCAATCCACGAGGCGATATGTCGTAGCCTGAAACTTCTCCCTGTTCGATTCGAGTCAGATTGCGCTGTATCCAGTCATCTTGACTCTGAGCTTCTTCAATTTCCGCCCTTAGATCACTCTCCTCTTGAGAAACAGTGTAATTGGCACAAATGATCTGGTTTGTCAAATTTAAATCACGGAAATCTTCAATCAATTTCCTTTCTTGTATCATCATAGCTGCAACGAGCACAGTCTTTCGGTTAAGAGCATCAGCGACTACATTTGCCTTACCCGGGTGATATTTTATCTCCAGGTCGTAGTCCTTAAGCAATTCCATCCAGCGGCGTTGTCTCATATTCAGTTCTTTTTGATCATACAGATATTTGAGACTTTTGTGGTCGCAGTACAGTTCCACAGTCACACCATACAGGTAATGACGCCAAATCTTTAAAGCAAATACAATGGCCACAAGCTCCAGATCATGAGTGGGATAATTCAATTCATGAGGTCTGAGCTGTCGAGAGGCGTAGGCCACCACACGTCCCTGCTGCATAAGGACACACCCTAATCCCTGCCCACTGGCATCAGAATACACAACATATGTCACACTGGGATCGGGTAAAATCAATACAGGTGCCGACGTCAACCTCTCCTTCAGCTCCACAAAGCAGTTTTCACATTTCTCGTCCCACACAAACGGCTGATCTTTTCTCGTGAGCTTGGTCATCGGCAAGGCAATACGGGAGAAATTTTGGATAAATCTCCGATAATAACCAGCAAGACCCAGAAAACTGCGTATTTCCGCCACAGATTCTGGCCTCTTCCAGTTCAGTACTGCTTCCACTTTGCTGGGATCCACAGAGACCCCTTCTTGCGAGATAACATGGCCTAAGAATTTCACTTCTGATAGCCAAAACTCGCACTTGCTCAATTTAGCATATAATTGCTTCTCGCACAAGATATTCAATACGATTCTCAAATGATGCTCATGCTCATCCTTATTCTTGGAATATATCAAAATGTCATCGATAAACACAACAACAAACTGATCCAGATATTGCCGAAAGATACGGTTCATGTAATCCATGAAAACCGCAGGCGCATTGGTTAGCCCAAATGGCATCACTAAGAACTCATAATGACCATATCGGGTCCTGAAAGCAGTCTTTGGAATATCTTCTGCTTTCACTCGCAGCTGATGATACCCTGACCTTAGATCAATCTTCGAAAACACACACGAACCAGAGAGTTGATCTAATAGGTCATCAATTCGGGGAAGAGGGTACTTGTTTTTTATAGTAACTTTATTCAGCTCTCTATAGTCGATACACAAGCGAAGACTCCCATCTTTCTTCTTTACAAACAACACTGGAGCTCCCCAAGGCGACACACTGGGTCTAATAAACCCTTTCTCAAGCAAATCTTCTATTTGTTTCTTTAACTCCGCCATTTCGTTTGGGGCCATGCGGTATGGGGCCTTGGATATAGAACCAGCTCCAGGTACAATATCAATTAGGAACTGAACTTCCCTTTCTGGAGGTAATCCGCTCAGATCGTCCGGAAACACCTCAGGGAATTCATTTACCACGGGTATATTATTCAAGGTTTCGCCATTTTCCCCTTGCACAGAGAAAAACACTACATACCCCTGGCAACCCTTTTCAAGATACTTTTCAGCTTTGGCTACCGAAAGAAAATTCATACTAGCATCCACATCTTCAACCCTCTGAGATACAGGATATACTATCCTCTTGTTTCCACAATCAAGCAATATATTATTTGCCATTAACCAATCAAAACCCAAAATGACTTCTAATTGACTAAGAGGCAAACATATCAAATCTACAATAGATTGATGCCCTTCCACAGTTATGACACAACTCAAACAAGCTTCTGTGGTCAAGGCCTTAATACCCATTGGAGTTGACACTACTAATTCAAATGGCAGTTTGTGCACATGCAATCCCAGGCGCTTCACGCAATCATAGGCAATGAAGGAGTGACTTGCACCCGAGTCAAATAAAACTTGCAACAGATGGCCATGAAGTAGAAGTTTACCTTGTATTAGCTCAGGAGATTTGCGGGCCTCCTCATGGGTCATAGTGAATACTCGGCCCTGTGTCCTCGGTCTCTGGTCTGGTCGTGGCTCTTTGCATTCAGCAGAAGTATGCCCCACACGCTTACAATTGAAGCATATTATTTTGCCATCACAAGTTTTGCCTTGATGTGGTTGGTTACACCGACGACAAATCCATGGTCCAGAATATGTTCTTTGCTGGTCACGGCTCCCAGACTGGTAGGGCTTCTTACCACTTCCAGACGAAGATCCTTGCCCCTTTCGCTTTTGTGAGGTAGCACCCTTATTAGGTTCATTGCGGTGGATAGTAGCTCTGGCAGGATACAAATCTCTCAAGTTGTTCTCTGTAATCTTGCACTGTTCAACCGCTTTGTTGAACTTGGTAAATTGATGAGTAGCTAAGCGCTTCCTTAACTCCCGCCTCAGACCGTGAATGAGCATATCAGAACTCCATTCTTCATCATCCTTGAATCGGAGATAGGAGGAGTATCGAGCCAATCGAACAAAACGGGACAAGTAATCATCGAAGCTTTCCGTGTCCCCTTGCCTGATATTCAGGAATTCTGTCTCCTTCTCGAGCCTCACTGATTTGGGAAAATACTTCTCGTTGAATTCTTGTTGAAACAATTCCCAAGTCAATGGCATCTTGTTGCTCTTCAAGGTTAGGGCGATATTCCGCCACCAACGGTCTGCATCCCCTTCGAGTTTGTAAACAGCCAGTCGTGGCTTCACCTCATCCGGACAATTAAGCACCTCAAATATTTTCTCCAGTCTGTTCATCCAATCTTCGGCTGCTTAAGGGTCAAACCTCCCTCTGAACGCAGGAGGCAGATGCTTGCAGAACCTGGTGACCCAAAACTGAAGGTCTCTTTCCTCTCTAAGCGGCATCCCATGTGATTCTTGATTTGGGACAATGTGAGGTGGGGACTCCAGGGGTCGTGCTGACCCTTCAGCAGTGTCCTCATGACGGGCTTCTCCTTGAGTTTCCTCCGGAGTGGACTGAACTGGACCTTCCTTGTTCTTCGCCTTCTCTGCTCTGAGCTCTTCTCTCAACTCAGTTATCATATCTCTTTGATCCCGGATTAGACCCATCAGCTCTTGCATAGGATCTGGTGGATTATCATTGACGACCTCCACCTCTGGGTCTACATGCGGAATATTGGGGCGTCCTCTAGTTTTCTTCATTCTACAAACAACTTGCCCCATTAATTTAGCAGAGATAGTATGCACATATAGTCACAAAACTCATATATATATCCATGTCAATAAAACATACATGTGCATACACAACAATCATTCACAGATAATCTTCTATCCCTACTACTATCTAAGGGATCTATCCTAGCAACCTCTACCCTTGCCAGGAACTACAGCTCTGATACCAAAATGTAACACCCTGCCTTTAATCATGTAATTATAATTCGATATTAAATAATTAAAGTAGATTAGAGACCTTCGGATAACTTAAACTCGTTTCAATCTCCTACTTTGTGGTAGGGTTTTCACAAAATCATTCAAAATATCTTTCCTGTTCCTGGTCTCCATTTCAAAATTCGAATATAATCACCTGTGCAGTTTATCTACATTCACGTATGACAGAGTGTAAAACCAATTCCCCGGCAACTCCCGGATTCTATACATATATAACCTGAGGTTTAAGTATCCACTAGGGGATTACATCCAAAATTGAATATACTATTCATATTTCAGATTATACAGTAATCCCGAATTCAAAAGATATAACCAACATTCCAAAATCAACTATACCCCTAAGGGTCCTAAGTGCTTCGGGTCGGCCTCTTCTCCTTTGAGCCACATGCCCTGTCTGAAAGGTTAGTCATAGGAAGGAATGAGATTCGAGAGAATCTCAGTAGTAACAAACCACTCATACAATGTATAAATACCAAGCATGTATATAAATCACAACCAGCAACAACAGCAACATCAATCTCAAAGATACAAGGTTTTCACCACAAACGACAGCACTCACGGCTGTATACACAATACGACAGCTTACGCTGTAATCACCATCACGACAGCTTACGCTGTAATCACAATAACGACAGCTTGCGCTGTAAACGACAGCTTGCGCTGTAAACGACAGCTATCACCAGCTGTAATCGCAGCAGCATCAAAGAATCATCACATAACAATGATAACACACACATATAGAGCATTATACATAGTATAAGAGAAAGAGTCACTACCTGATCCTTTCCTGACGTCCTTCAGCGCAGTTGGCTCACGAGGGCGGCAAATATCGAATCCTACAATTCCAAATGCACTATTTAGACACTTCCATAGTGTTACTTAGGGTTATATGAGTCTATAATGAAAATTTACAAAAATACCCCCGGGGACCCGGCCTGGGCCCGCCATACCCTGACCGGTTGCACTTTTCTCGAAATTCTAATCTGGGCTATCCTAACATATTTCCGCCCAAGGAATCCATTTCCGTACTCAGAATTATCAAATTCAATGTCAAATTACGAAATTGCCCTTGGCAGCCCTACTTTTAGGGTTTTAGGGGTGTTTCCGTAATTATGCTTTCTCGGCCTTTTTTGAAAAAGTGCCCAACTGTAACCCCACCTATTTTCGCCCACTGAATCCAATGGAATCATCAAATCATTGAAAATCCAACTCTAAGACCCATTTACAGCCTTGGCCGAAATATACATGTTCTCCGGGAAAAATTGGGGTTTTACGATTTCGGCTCCGTAAACGCGTTCCTTTCTACTCCTAACCACTTTATTAACCATTACATTAGTTACAACTAACATTAAGACCCAATTTGGGCAGCATAACCCCTAGGCCACATCATTTCCAAACTTTAAAACCAATGGCAATCCGGCGAAATTTCACCGATTAAATTGCCCACAGCAGCCAGAATAAGCAATATACGAAAGTTTGGAAGTTACCTCAAGCTCCTTCTAGCTTTTCTCAAGAGTGGCTGAAAACCCTAGCCCCTTGAACACCAAATTTCTTCTCAAACACCTTAAATAACATAGAAGAGAAGCTTAGGAACAAGGTTATACGCGTTAGGAGCTAGATCGTCGGAGAAATCGGCTTACCTTGCGAGATTTCTCCTCTTTCTCTCTCTAAGAGCTCTCAACTTTCTCTCACTATCTTCAGCTGGAAATGGCGTGAAATGGCTGAAGAAGATGAGCAATTTGATTAATAATCCATGCTGACATCATCTTTTAATGAGATGATGTCATAATTCCCATTTTCGGATTTTCTGGCAGATTTTCTGCCTAAACTTTGAAAAATCATAACTAATTCTAGAAAAATCGAAATGAGGTGATTCCAAAGCCAAATGAAAGATATTTAAGTCCTCTTCATAGGAAAAATATTTTATGGAAAGGAATTTAAGAGAAGGAGAAAATTAATAAATTTTTATGGAATTAAATAAATCATAAATCACAATCTTTTATTTAAAAATCATCCGTTAAAAAATTTGAACTTCAAATTGTGTTTGAAGTTTAAAAGGTGTAAACCTCGCACCACGAAGCACTGAAATTCCTTTGCAATCATCATGTCTTTGACCGCGTACGAACGGTAACCCGCAGAAGCCCAAAGGAAGACTTGACTTGGGTGAGATCAGAATAAATTACGCAATCATCAGAATGCTAACCCCATATAAATTTGGAAAAATTGCCATAAAATACCTCATTAGCATAATATTTGCTGAAAGCGACCTAAGGTACAGAGGTCCTGCATTGTCATTATTTTGTTAAGAGTGAAAGACTTAAATGCCCTTAATGAGAAAAGGTAAGACAAATGATAAAGAACAGAACAAGCAAATGATGTGGAATAAGTCAAACCTTCTTCTCCTTTCTTGCGCAGAGCTACGCATCCTCCCTTCCGGCCATCGTTCACCGTGGATGCTGCAACAAGGTTTGTCGTATCAGTGAAGGCTAGAGAGGTGAGTTGTGGTAAGGCCTTATTTATAGTTCAGTATTTAGTGGAGCTGATGATTTGTATTTTCCCTCCAAACCAAGGTTTTTTTGTTACTGTTTTAGTAAGTAAGGAAGTAGTAAATAAATAAAATTGTGGCTTCATTAGGTTTTCTGATTTTCTCCATAATCATCAAGGTTCTGTTTACTTTGCAGCAGATACATTTGTATCCAATGTTGATTTGTTTACAGAGTAGGCAAATGATGGTTAAACATTTGTAAAAGTTTCATATATTAACACCATATGTTAGGCAAATTATGGTTAAATATGGTTGTAATTGTAAATAATAAAGTTTGATGTCATCAATATGTTAATGCTTAATGTCTTTTGATCATTTCTGCTTTCAGCTGTTACAATGGTTCATTTATGTAGGATGTACATAAAGCTTCCAACACCATGGATGAAATTCTGCACATAAGGTAGATTACTTGCACATAAGGAAGATGTCTTGCACACAGTGAAGAAAGTTGAACACATGG
Source organism: Inga laurina (assembly GCA_963855925.1). Classification (NCBI taxonomy): domain Eukaryota; kingdom Viridiplantae; phylum Streptophyta; class Magnoliopsida; order Fabales; family Fabaceae; genus Inga; species Inga laurina. Next base: position 49,234,959 of record OY979701.1, on the reverse strand, counting down.
AAGACATCTTACACAGGGGAAGAGTTTTTGTACATAGGGAAGATGTGTTGAATGTAGGGAAAGATCTTTCGCACATGGTTATGTCACACTTGTGAAGACTTAATGAACCCAAATGGAAGACATTTTTCACCTATGAAAAATGTTTTGCACGTAGGGGTAGATGATTCGCACAAAGGGAAGACATCTTGCACACAGGAAAGAAAGTTGAACACATAGAAGACATCTTACACATGGGTAAGAGTTTTTGCACATAGGGAAGAAGTGTCGGACGTAAGGGAAAATCTTTCACACATGGTTATGTCGCACTTGTGAAGACTTATTGAACCCAAATGGAAGACATTTTGCACCCACGGAAAATGTTTTTCATGTAGGGGTAGATTGTTCGGACACAAAGGTAAGACAACTTACACACATGGAAGAAAGTTGAACAAATGGAAGACATGTTGCACACAAGGAAGTATTTTCGCATATAGGGACAACGTGTTGAATATAGGGGAAGATCTCTCGCGCATGATTTTGTCACACTTTGTAAAGACTTAATGAACCCAAATGGAAGACATTTTGCACCCACGGAAAATGTTTTGCATGTTCGGGCACATAGAAGAAACTTGAACACATGGAAGACATCTTGCACATGGGGAAGAGTTTTTGCACATAGGGAAGATGCGTTGAATGTAGGGGAAGATCTTTCGCACATGGTTATGTCGCACTTGTGAAGACTTATTGAACCCAAATGGAAGACATTTTGCACCCATAGAAGATGTTTTGCATGTAGGGGTAGATTGTTTCGCATAAAGGGAAGACATCTTGCATATAGGGAAGAATGTTGAACATATAGAAGTCATCTTGCACACGGGGAAGATTTTTTGCACATAGGGAAGATGTGTTGAATGTCGGGGAAGATTTTTCGTACATGGTTATGTTGCACTTGTAAAGATTTATTGAACCTAGATGGAAGAGATTTTGCACACACAGAATATCTTTAGACTTCAATACAAAGGAGGGAAGAGTGTTTGCAAACCATGTGTAATATGCAAAACAAGTACTTGTATACTAAATTTGTTTATAAATTACTGAGTTTGATTTACATTGAAATAAAAGATGATGTCGAAGTTCAATATGTACAAAATTAATGTAACGTAAACTAGTTTCTCCTCTTCTTCGTAGTTTTCCAACCTTTAATGCTACACATGACCACATCTCGCGATGTTTATTCTTCTCATGGGTCACTAACCACTAGCCCACATCAACCCTCTTTTGATCCATGTCCTCCTGTAAAAACAAGTTCCCAGTCAAATCTAGTGCTATTGTAACAAGTGATTTATCAATATACTCACATTAGGCATAGTGAAACCATTCCACTTGAGCTTTCTAATATTTTCCCAGCTTTGCAACCAAGAGATCATATATATTCTACAGTCCCATCTACACAAAAATGAAAGAGCAGAACATAAAAAAGTCATCCATTCATGCATACATTAATGTGTTAACCATTGGAACTAACTCACCCATTGTTCTACTGTTGAACAAGACCAAATCTAAACTCAAGGTTAGGGTTGTATCCATAGACATCACAATTAAGGTGTGCAAGTGATTCACCAAATATTTACTGTCAAAATCAAAAGTTCAATGACCTTAATTTGTGGTTTACATGTAAACAATTTGAAGTTTTAAAGGATGAGGGTTTCAAAACCACTTTATGTCATGTGTCCCTTTCTGCATAAAGAGCGGTTTGCCCACTTGGAGTGTTGTAGTTGGGCAGCAATGAGTCAAGTAAGTAGATCGTTAGATCTCTCTTCACAAACACATAACCAAACCAATGATAATCATGGACCACATTCGCAAACACAAAGTCACAATCTGAGATATTGTATCCTAATTTGTCAAGGTTAATGAATCTTGTGTGAGATTGATTTATGGATATTGATTTATAATTGTAAAAATAAATAACAAATTAACTAGTTATAGTAGTTAGTTAATAAATAATAGAAGTGATTAGTCATTTGAGCCTATAGATAGATGTAAACTCCTATCTTGTAACACATGGCGTAATCCCGTTTCAGTCCCTCTCAACCCCACTCTATTATTCTCTCTTTACTCTCTTAATCTCTCTTTCTTTCCCATTCCTCTCCCTTTCTCAATTCTCTTCTCTCTCTATCTCTCCCTTGCCCTAATTACAAAGATACAAGGCATCTCCATATTCCTTATGATCATGATATTTGTTTAGAAAATGAATGCAAGTTAGTGACGCTCATTGATGGCCACTAGAATAGATAACCTCACAATGATTTTTTTTTACATAACAAGAAACAACACAACTGACAAAAAGTGACTACTTTGATAAGCCTCACTCCCAAAAATTTCCTTGCCCTCAAAATACCAATATACTTCATATTTTCCATTTATTTCTATACACTATTCTCCTAACCTGCATATAAGAATAAATTGTCTTGTAAAATATTCTATACACCATTCTCCAATTTCCTTATAACATGACTACCGAAACTAATTAGTCTTGTAAAATATGAAATGAAATCTGAAAAATATGATGGGCCAAGTGAAGTGTGTGATATGTGAGAGAGGCAAAGACAGAATATGCTAGTGTAGGGATGTGTGAGAGAGAGAGAGAGAGAGAGAGAGAGAGAGAGAGAGAGAGGAAATGGGTTACCATGAAGGGGTTAAGCATTTAGTTAGTGAACTCTCTCTGCCATCTACCATTAGCACCTACAGTTAATTCATTTTAGCCATTACACTATAATAAATCAGAAATGAAGTTCTAAAAGCATGTACACATGAAACACTCTAAGATTAATATAGTTAGCTTATAAATAATTGATATCATGACAATAAAATTTTGGGTTCCACTTCAAATATGACAGTTGGGAATATAAACGCATGTTTCTAAAAAGGAATCCCAAAAAGTGTCCTTGTCAATGACCTATATAAGCAGCCAACGCAATATCATAGCACGTGACATATTTTTTATTCCCAACACCTACCAGTGAAAGAGGATATGCAGCAAGCACTAAACAAGGGAGCGCTGAGGAGAAGTACCAATAGAAAGCGTGCGTCTAAACAAATATTGTAAAGGAAATAAATGATCAATCATAAAAGGGAAAAATATTATGAATAGTTAAAAGACAGAATATGGATGAAAATTTAAGCAACTACCATGGTTTGATTATAATAAACCATGAAATAAAAGCATTGTTACCCATAAGGAAAAAATGTGCAAAATGTCAATGGAATAGTCAAAAAGCCCATTATCATTGTATATTACAAAATATTGGGAATAAAATGCAGCATTTCAGCTTACAAGAGACAGTGTGCAAAAGGGATTCTAGCACATTTGCCATTCAATAGATTAACAAAAGCTGAAAGAAAGTATGATTTTAATTTAGTTGCATGAAAGTTAGGCTATTGATCATGAAGCTATGACATAAACATTGTCACTTGAAGATTCATTGATGGAGTGTTGAAGGGAGGCCAACTATCAATAACTTGTACCTAGGAAGGGTCTTCAATATATTACAACAAGCGCCATAAGCAAAGCTACAAAAAAAATAAACAAAAACTTTCCCTTTAAGTTCTGCCTTCATGATGATAGAGCATTCATAATCAACTTAGGGCATAACTATATAGAACATAAATGTTTACATTCTATAGGTTCTCCCGGCAAGGTTGTTTTCCATGCCTAAGGATCAAACCTGATACCTCTAGTTACAAGCCAACGTGCCTACCACCTCGACCAATCCCACATTGGTTAGCTAAGTTAAAAGTCTATAATCAAGGATTTCACTCAAAAATTCTATATGAAAGGAGTATCGTTCAAAATAAAGGAAATTAGTACCACTAATTTTTAAGGACAGGAAAATAAATGAAATTTTACCATTCAATTTTAAGTACTGCTAAACATTAAAGGAAGAAAAAAGAAACATAAGATAAAAATAAAGAATGCTGAAACCAACCAAATAATAATCAAACAGTAACATGTTCCATGTGCATATCCTTCAGCGAAACCACCTAAAACCACGCAAAACATGAAAATATAGATGTAGCCAAGAAAAAGGTGGCAGTATAAGAATCCAAGAATTCTACTACTTGACAAACAATAAACAGCCAAATATATATGACATAAAGGTCTGCAATGTCACAAGTTGACAAGAATAAGATACATAAACTACATAAAAAATAGAAGCTGTGCATTAAAGGAAAAGACAAGTCAAAATAAAAAATAATTTATAGAAGAAAGCAGCATACCAACAGAAGCTGTAGCCCAAGGGCAACCCCTAAAAAACTGTATGTTAGTAGGAGATTGCAATTGCCAATTTGAAAGCTTCACAGAAACAACAAATAGATAACACTATATGCTAGTTTTAAAATCCAAAAACATGATTATTGGGGAAAAGATGCCCTATTGATGAATTGCATAATCAAAAAAAATTAAAATCACAACACATTGGGGAGATGAAGAAGAAATAAGGCAATTGAGGGACCAAGACTACACCTACATTAAGAGGCCACCGCCTTCATCCTATATCCGTGCTACTACATGGAGAGGCCATAGCCGTCACCACTGCACCCAACACCTCGTCGAAGCCGCAGAGACCTAGAGACCTCACCGCCACCGTAGAGACCAAGCCTACACCGCTGCCGTAAAGACCCACACTTCGCCACCCCTACAAAGCCCCACACTCCGCCCCTGCCCCCGCTGCCAACTCCCACACCCTCGTTTGCTTCTCTCAACCTCTTCTACCCTCACTCTTCAAATTAGTGCGCCAGAAGTATGAATCAAAATTTTAGACCTTCTTTCTTCATTAATCCAAAAGGCATTTAAGTCATTCATTTTTGAGAAAATAATGACAGTTCAGGACCTCAGTACATTAGGTCCCTTTCAGCAAATATTATGCTGATTAGGTATTTTATGACAATTTTCCCTATAAATTTTGGAACATTTAGGCATAATGAAAATTTTTAATTATGGGGGGTTCCCTGAAGAAACGACGTACAGAAGGGATGAGGACCGAACTTCATAAGTTAGTTAATAGCTCTTTGAGAATTCCTTATTCTATAAACATGTTTAGGGAAAATGATCCTATATACCAAATAAAAAAATAATAGGGAAATTACTTTGTCAAATCTCCTATTACAAAATTTATTATGCAAAAGTAAAGACTCGAGCCTTCCAACAGGTGAACACATTTTTAACTGTATACAAATATCACTCATTTTATATGTGATAGTTGATAGAATTGTCAATGCGGGCCGCTCGACCCTAAAGAGTTGACTCTTGAGTTTCGACCAAGGAACGAAAAACTGGACCGGGCAATGAACCGGTCACAGCACATGTTCAAGGGTTAATGGGTCAACCGGGGTCTAACCGGTAGTTGAACCGGTAGTTGAATCGGTCATATTAAAATATTATAATTTATTAGTGACAATATATATTAATATATTTTTAAACTTCTATAGATAAAAATGAAGATTTTTAGAAAAAAATACTTAAAATCTATTAGTATGAGTTATAATGCCTATACTTATGCAATGATATCTCCTTTTCTATAATTATTATATCTTTTTAAATAAATTTTTTCATTATCTTCTTCATTTTTTTTAGATTTTTTCTTTCTTTACCTATTTTTTTCTTCATTTGGGTCTTCAACTTCCAATTTTTCCCCAAAAAAAGGGGAAAAATTATAAAAAAAATAAAACCGGTCCAACCGGTTGAACCGGTTCGACCAGTTTCAGACTGGTTCGACTATCAAACCAGACCGAACCACTGTCCGATTCCCGATTCAACCAGTCGAAACGGCCAATCCGATCCCATTTTTTGTACAATGGTTTCGACAGGCTGAGACATAAAAAGCCTGCCTACCTAAAATTTCGTTATTTCTGAAGTTCGACATACGAACATACAGGTTTAAGGTCAGCCCCGCTGGCTTTGGCGTTCTTTTATTAAACTTAAATTTGCTTTCACTTTAAAATACTAAAAATAAAACAATAAAGTCATGAATTGTGTGAAACGTGAAATGCCAAAATTTCAATACCCAATGCATCTGAAAAGAAATTAAAATCAATTTCGAAAAGTCATCCCACTCTCTCATTTGTCGGTTCTCACATCAATGTTCTGTTGCTGTTGCTGATAATCATGAACGTGAAGGGACTACTTCATTATATAGTTTGCTCATTGTCTTTCTTTCTTTTGCCTTTTCCTTTTGGCTTGTGGCTTTTAAACGTCTAGTTTGTCCTTTTTATTTATCACTGATTGATTCTGATTGAAAGATATCCTCCAGTTTGGCCAAAAAAACTTGTGCTCACTTCCATCCTTTTTTTTTTTTGGACAAAGACTTCCATCCTTAATACTTAACTTCTATTTAACCAATTTAATTTGGGTGGGACTAAGAAAATAAAATAAAATAGTTAATTTAAACAAATGTGATATGATCTCCCCAACAATCCCTAAAAATATTTATGAGTAGCATATAGATTATACTATATCAATTTATAAGTTAGATGCATTAGTTAAGGAAAAGTATTAAATATAAAAAATAATAGGGCCAAAGTCCATTTTCGTCCAAGAAGTTGTCTATGTATTACCACCTAAGCCAGTTTATGATATATTTTATTACCACCTAAGCTATTTCCATTAACACTCAAGTTTAGAACAATTGTCAACAATGGGATTGCCTTTTACTATTTTTTTTTTACAAAATTTTGGCAGAATTTCCTCTTAAACGTGAGACATCCCAAAATCAAAATAATAAACAATTTCAGCTTAATTTAAATGAAACTAAACTAATTAAGGCAATTCATATTTAAGACAATGTTAGATTAAATACATGCTTCAATTAAAGGAATGAAACTTTGAAGTGAAATTAAATACATGCGTTTCATTTGAAATTAAAAAGAAACAATGAAACAATAATAATTAAACAAATAAAAACTTCAATTTATCAAGTGATTGAAAAAATCACATTGGCCATGTATAGTTAATAACTCTACACTTTAATTTATTATGATATTTTGTATATTACATTGTTAAAAAAAAAACTACAATTACTAGAATTGTTACTAGTAGGCGTCTCCAGTATGAAAAAATTACTTTGTTAAGAAAAAACTACAATTGCTAGATTTGTTTGAGGTTTATGAATTATTATAAGCTTTATTAATAATAGTCTCTAGAGATAAAGTAGAGGTATAGATGCTAAAGCTTAAATGGACGAGTCATCATTTTATGATTAGGCATGGGGTGACCTGGCTAATTGGAGTTTAACCTAAGCCAAACCAAATTCATTCCTAAGTATCAGCGTGATTTTTTTTTAACTGATGTCTATATATATGTACATCACCATGTTGAAGTGTGATGACGAAAAAACCAAGTACGCAACAATGATAGCTTAATTTGGAGGGATGTGTGGTACAAAGAAAATTAATTTTGCATGTCCCCTCTACAATTCATCCTCTTTCAATACAATTTTAATTCTCCCATCTAACCTCACCTCTCTAATTTATTTCAATATTTAGTAATTAGCTAAGATATTTAATGTTATAAAGAAAAAACTATGATATTTAAAATCCATAATAATGAATGTGTAATGTTTATAAGCTAAAGAATTTATAGATAGATAATCACATCATAGTTCAAATTGAGAGATGGTGGACTTGGTTTACAGAGGCCACCAAATGGTGAACTGATTGCTGACAACAACTTTCAAAAAAATTCTTCACACATGTGGATCTTTTTTAATTTAGAGTCGTGGTTGTTGATGCATATACAAGTTACTCTGCTTTTCCAGTTTCATAATTAGATTTAAATTTAATAGTCATTTTCCATATCAAGCAAATTAAAAGCATTTTTTCGAGCCTTTTTGTCCAAAGTTGTAGGAGTGAGAGATAAACTTGTGGACGACAGAGATAGAGAGGACTCACGATGCCACCAGCTCACGGTGCCACCAGCTAGGAAGACAACGATTGAGAGAGGGAGAGACAAACAACGGTGCTCTTGTCAAAGAAGAGAGAGAGAAAAACAGAGATATAACATAAACACTGAAACACAATGAAGAAGACTGAGACAGAAGAGGAAGGAAGATAGGGAAGGAAGCACGGGAAGGGAAAATTGCTATTGATGAGATAGAGCATGGCAGACTGACAGGGGACCTCTTTAGGCTTCCCCAGTCAAAATGGGGACACTTAAAGCCCACTTTAGGTGTCCCCATCAAATTGGGGACGCCTAAAGTGCACACTTTAGGCATCCCCAGTCAAAGACGCTAGGGACGCCTAAAGGTGGAGCAAATTTTTTATTTTATTTTATTTTTGGTTACATAGGACCAAATTCAACCAGTGCCAAATCCTGGTGCCAAAAATAATTTGCTTTTGGAACCTTGGACGTCCCTAACTTTAAAGGGACACCTAAAATGGACTTTAGGCATCCCAATTCATAATTGGCACGCCTAAAGATGCCAACCTCCAACTTAAAATTACAAAAAAGCTACAAGCTTTACTTTTTACTTTCCTTTTTTAAAAAGGGTCGTCCTTTAGGGTAGTAGAATGTATATTTTGTAGTAGTGCAAAAAATCTCAATTTTGCCCCGGAAGGTTTTTCTGGAGCAATGTCTCCCGGAACCCGAGCCATTATCATAGTTAAGTTTAACCATTAGTTGATCAAATAAGCTGAGCTGAAAGGTCTATATGTTATCTACGTCATTTTTGTTAATGTGAAAATTTGCCTTGGAAATTTTTGCTCATGAGCAATGTTGCTTTGAAAATTTTGGAGTTCAATATTGTCTTTTAAGTTTTTAAATTGTAGCAATGTTGCCCTGACCATTATAAAGATTAAGTTTGATTATTAGTCGACCAAGTATGATAAGCTGGCTGCGTGTACGACATTGAAGAAGAAGCTATAGATAGGTGAGGAGCTCATGTTCACTAGAGAATAATGAAGAAAAAAATTCAATTACCGGATTCAAAACATACTGAGCAAGATTGTTGAGAATAAGGCCATTGGGATCCCTTCGTCTCCGTACCCTAGAGATGTTGAAATAAACAGATACCTCTTTGATTTTCTCTTCATCGCACAAGATACTTTCACTTTTTAAACTTTCTACAATCATTCAGACGGGGTGCATTTTTTTTTTTTAAAAAAAATCCTTTTTTATAATTCTAGCCTGGAAAAAATAAAGTGGATAACACATGGACTTGCTAAATAGGCATATTTGACCAATTAATGGGTAAACTTAAATTGAATAACAGACGAAGTGAAATTACTACGATTTGAAAATTTTCACGACAACATAGCTCGAGTGAAAACTTCTAGCGAAACTTTACACCTAAACCCAAAACAAAAATGACATGGATATTATGTGGATTGCTAGCCCAACATATCTAGTCAACTAACGGTCAAATTTAATCTAGATAACGGTATGGGCAAAATTGCTACAATTTGGAAACTTTTGGAGTTACATTGTCTCCAAAAAAATACTTTTATGGTAAACTTGAGATTTTTTTGACAACATTTGAGGCAAAAATGAACCTTAATCCAAAAATAAAATGGATTGCGATAGTACATTTTGGATAAAATTCAACCACCAACTAGCTATTATATTAGGGATCGTATATAACTAACTTATAGAAATTAAGAAAATTAATTTAGTTATTTTAACAAATGTATGTTAGTTTCTCTAAAATATTTCCTTTTATCATTTGCATACACAAAAAAACTATTTAATACTTTATCTTGTGTTTTTTATGAGAGTTCAATAACTAAACTGCACGGTTTAAAAAAACAATTAAAATTGGTTAAATATTTTGGAAATGAACTTTTTTTTTAAATATACCCTTATTTATAAGAAGCAAGTAAGAAAGAGAAATAAAATAGTAACAACAAAAAGTATAAAAAATAATGTAGTATGGGAAAAAGATGAAGAGAGAAAGTATAATTAATTAGAGCAGAAATAGTAAAACCACATTAAATATTTAAACAACTTCAAGTGTGATCTTACAAAAAAAAAAGGATAAAAACAATTCAAATTTCATATTATTATAAAAAAGACCGGATGGAGTTTATGCAGCCGGTCATTAGGGATGATTTAAAAACAATTATAGATTTATAGATAAAGTTAATTAAGATGTTACGTTAAAGGTTTTAAGTAAACATCTTAATTAGTTCCAATAAGGGGAAAGGGAAGGTAGGAAAAAGAAAGGAGGATTGTTGATATTTCAAGTTTTGACTTTGTAACTAAATGTTAGTCCTTCGTACATTATAAACAAGAAAAATATCTTTCCTGATCCGGTCATTTTCATTTCTCACAATATCTTTGGATTATAAATATCTTTGGATTAATTTTTGGAGAATAGATTATGAGGAGAATAGATTTTGGAGAATAGATTTTAGAGAAAAAAATGAAGAATAGCTTCTGAAAAATAGATTTTGAACAGAATAGCTTTTGGAGAATAGATTGAGTAGAATAATAATTTAGGAAAATTGTGAAAAAATCCCTTATTACCAACTTATTTATCAAATGGGACCTTCGTGTGCAGAATAACTAATTTTTCTAATATAATCAAATTAAATAAATAGGTTTTATAAGATAAAAATGAGTATTAAATTTTTAAAATTCTTAAAAAAAAGAAGGGATTAAAGAAAAATTGGTGAAATTCAAAAAAAAAAAAAAAAGAAGAGAGAGAGTGTGGTGTGGGGCCCATATTAATAAAAAGGACCAATTAGAGTGAGATGGTGGGATCCACATATGGAAAAAAGCAAAAAAAATTAAATTTTCTCAAAACCATGGTTTTGAGATCCAAACCATGGTTTGAGCTCAAAATCTTGATTTGGGAAAATTTGAAGTGTTTGGATGATTCTTGCAAAATCATGGTTTGAGCTCAAAACTATGGTTTGGAAAAATTTTTGAGTGTTTGGATAATTTTTTCCTAAACCATAGTTTGAGTTCAAAATAACTTTTTTTAAGTGCATGGAAAAAGACGTAAAATACCTGTAATTAATATTCCCTAATATTTAAATTATTACGCAGTTGAAAATGTTTAGAAAGTCCCCATAGTTGACTATTCAAAATCTTACACCACTTTATCTCCTTCCTACTTTCTAAACCCTCATTGTCGCTTCTTCGACCTCACAATGATGAAACTCAAGCACCGTACACTCTGTTTCTTCCCTCATCTCCTTCTTCTTCTTCTGATCTTCTCCTTCTCCGATTCATCTCTCGCCGTCGATTTCATCTTCAACGGCTTCTCCTCCCCCTCCGACGTCTTGCTCTACGGTAATGCCACCGTTGAATCTGGAATCCTATCTCTCACTCACGACCAAGTTTTCTCTATTGGCCGTGCTCTTTACCCTCAAAAAATTCCCACTAAGAACCATAATTCTTCATATGTACACCCTTTTTCTACTTCCTTCATTTTCGCCATGGCTCCTTATAAGAATGTTCTTCCTGGTCATGGCCTTGTCTTCCTCTTCACGCCTGTTCGAGGAATCCAAGGTACAAACTCTGCTCAACATTTGGGTTTCTTAAACTTCACCAACAATGGCGATTCCGGCAACCACGTGCTCGGCGTTGAGTTTGATGTGTTCATGAATCAGGAGTTCGATGACATAAACGCCAATCACGTTGGGATCGATGTGAACTCTCTCAAATCCGTTGCTTCACACGACGCCGGGTTCTGGCCGGAAGACGAAAACGACAAGTCGTTTCAAAAATTGACGCTAAACGACGGAGAGAATTACCAGGCTTGGATTGATTACCGAGACTCTTCCATCAACGTAACTATGGCGAAAGTGGGTTCAAAACGACCTCGTAGGCCATTGTTGAATATGTCGTTGAACTTATCTGAGGTTTTTGAAGACGAAATGTATGTGGGATTTACAAGTGCCACAGGGCAATTAGTTCAAAGTCACAATATTTTAGCTTGGAGCTTCAGTAATTCAAATTTTTCACTAGGCGACGCGTTAATTACTTCTGGGTTACCTTCTTTTGTTCTTCCAAAAGATTCAATCTTCGAATCCACAGGGTTTATCACAGGATTCACAATCGGGGTTTTCTTCATACTCTGTTTCATCGTTCTGGTGACTCTGTTTTTAATACAGAGGAAACGAAGGAAAGCAAGGGAAAGAGAAGCAATGGAGGATTGGGAATTAGAGTACTGGCCACACAGAATAACCTACGAAGAAATCGAATCAGCAACAAAAGGATTCTCCGAGGAAAGCGTGATCGGAATCGGAGGAAACGGCAAGGTATACAAAGGAATCCTAGGAGGATCAGAAATTGCAGTGAAACGAATCTCCCATGAAAACAACGGAATGAGAGAATTCCTAGCAGAAATCGCCAGTTTGGGAAGACTAAAACACAGAAACCTCGTAAAATTACGAGGATGGTGTAAGAAAGACACAGGAAATTTCTTACTGATCTACGACTACATGGAAAATGGGAGTTTAGAAAAAAGGGTATTTGAAAACGAGGAAGACGACAAGATTTTGAACTGTGAACAGAGGATGAGGATTCTGAAGGATGTGGCTAGTGGGGTATTGTACTTGCATGAAGGTTGGGAAGTGAAGGTTGTTCACAGAGACATTAAAGCGAGTAACGTACTGTTAGATAAAGAGCTTAATGGAAGGTTGGGAGATTTTGGGTTAGCTTTAATGCATAACAATAATGGTGGAGTAGTTGGGACCACTAAAGTGGTTGGGACGGTGGGTTACATGGCACCAGAAATGATGAAGACAGGAAGAGCTTCCACCCAGAGTGATGTTTACATGTTTGGAATATTAGTTTTGGAAGTTGTGTGTGGAAGAAGACCCATTGAAGAAGGTAACAATGTTACTTCTCTTTTTGAAAATTTCATTCGGAACAAGTGATTTTAGGTTGCATGAGATATATACATGTGATAGTAATTTTGTCTAACGAAGCATAAAAATACTTAAAATAAGTTAATTCAAACTGAATAGTGTAAAATGCTCTTCTCATCTTAAATATAGAAGTTAGATAATTACTTTATAAATATTGAATAAATAAGTTTAGTTAGTTATTTAAAAAAAAAAAAAATGTACAGGATTTGTTTTCATAAAATACCTCCTTCAATAATTTGCGTTGAAAATTACCCTATTCATAGAAATTCTCTTGATAAGTGTAATTAATAGGGATAATTTAAAGAACGAATTATAAATTTTTGAAATAAAGTGAATTAGTATTTATATATTTAGTACCAAAACTAACATTTCCAATAACTAATACATTTAGAACCGGAGAATGTTTTAGAATGAATTCAGGAAGTAAAATAAATTGTTAAAAAAAAACTAAAGGTAACCCTTTTATATAAATATTTTTTGATGTGTGAATGTGAATTTGGTATGCACATTATTAATTAGTTTACCTTGTTAATCTCTAAACTCAAAGTACCTATAATTTTTTATCTGCTTCAGGAAAGCCATCCTTGGTGGAGTGGGTGTGGCAACTCAAAGCACAAGGACAAATATTAAGTGCAATGGATGAGAGATTGAGGGCAAAAGGACAAGTGAATGAACAACAAATCGAAACACTTCTTAACTTGGGATTGATATGTGCTTACCCTGACCCAAAAGCCAGGCCAACAATGAGACAAGCATTGAAGGTTTTAGAGGGAAAGCATAATAATAGTACTGAAGATGGAGAGTATGAAAATGAAGATACGGATACTTATTTGCTTAAACACATTAGATCACCAAGAGACTTATGGTCTGAGTATTCTCATTACTTAAACTTCTCATCTCACCCAACCTTTGAAGATGTAAGATTCAATATTGCTCATTCTTCCTCTACGTCTCACGGCACTTCGTCTAACTCTACTTTTGAGGGGAGATGATGTAGAGATAATGAATCCTCTGAAGATAAAATTGTTTGAGTTGAATGTAAAGTATCAACAATGAGAATCTTAACTTCGGAAGATTTGAATATAAATATTAATTGGATAGGATAGGAATCCTCGTTAGTGATTAGAGCAAAACAATGAGGATATACATAGGAATATAAATAGAGATTAAACACGTTTTTTGTTAATAGGTGAGTTTAATCTCTATATTTTTTTTATATCTTTTTCACTCTGGTCATTGTGGCTATTGTTGTGTAGTGTTGGATTCAATTGTTTGCATCATGGTTGATTTTATTGGGTTTGTGGAATAGAGAATTTTCTGCATTATTAAAAATTTGATAGTTTTGATTGTACAAATAAATAAGGATTTGAATGAGCTCAGTAAAACGGCATCACGAGAAGTTTTTTAACTTTTAACAATGCTTATAAATGTATTTATCAATAATTACTTTCTGATTTTTAATATAAAACCCAATTTATAATATAATTTTTTATTAAAGTTGGTTTTATATTAAGAATAGGAGAAAATATTTACTTATCTGGTTCTCACATCAACAACAAAAAAAACCACCTTATTGTTTTTATATTTTTCCACAATCAACTTCAACGTAAATCAAAAAATTCAAGGTAAGTTTGTATAACTACAATACATATTGAAGTACATTTTCTTCCTTTTAAAAGGCCAATTACAAACCTTAACCACTAAAAAAATCTCAAGAGCTATATAAGAATCAGTTACCAATGTATTTTTTTCAAGTCATTATTTTGTACTATTTAATGTTATAATCCAATTTTTTTAATGTTATGCATATATATTAAATTTATTTTTATCTTTAAACAAAATCACCATGGCACATAAATAAATATATATATATATATATAACAGATATAGATTATGCTTTTATGAAGTTGGACTTGAACACAGGTGTAGGCCAAACATGGTGCTGCTTTAATAATTGAAGCAAAATGGAGGAATCAAACTGCTATTAAATAACCAAATGCAATCATAGCCATACTCAATGGGTAACGTAAGGAAACAAAATGGGTTAATTGACTTGATGATGTGAGTGATAGAATAATTGAGTTAGGCGGAAAATTTGGCTTTGGGCCTAATTTATATGTGTGTGTAGACTAGAGATAGTGGACCAACACACACGTTGACCTTTGGACATAGTTTTACAAAACCCATGAATAAAAATTTTTCCTAGAAAATAATATTAAAAAAACGATCTCTTTTGGCATGTAAAGGTGTAATATAATAGCCAAATGCGTGCTAATCAAGTAACTTCTTTATTCATAACAAATCGTCTCCCTCGAATTCTTAATATATGAGTTACTTAATTAATATAGATAGATTAAAAAAAATAAGATGATTAGTTAATTATAACAAATATAGCATGATCTCCTTAAAATATCATTGTGCAAGTTAGGTATAGTTTTTTGGGAAAATAATAAATATATAAGAGATAAAATGATAACAATAACTATAGCACCATAAAAACCAATTTCACTTGGGAAATTAGGTTATTTGATATAAAACTTAATTTAAGAATAGCTTTTAAGGAATTTATAGAAATTAAAATTATTTGAGAAATCATTTTGAGATTCTCATATTTTGATGGTCCTTATATGTCTTTCTTCCAAAATAAAAAGATAGCAAGTATAAATTAATAAGGAAAGGGGGGAATTTGAACTGGAGGAAGGTATGGCTATGAAAAAAGAAGTTTTTGTTGATCCTATGAACTGAAATCTTTGAATGATGTTATAATCTAGGATACCTAATCATTTCTCTCATCATGCAAAATCTTTAATAAAAAAAAATTCCAGATGCAGAGAAAGAGTGTAAAAAAGGTAATTAAGAGGTTATCAAATGAATATCTTGCTGGTAAAAATAAAGAAAACTAACAAGGGTACAGCAAAAGGCCAAAGCTTATAAGCAAGGGCTAAATGTGGGGAAGGATATACTTCTATTATACTTCCTTTGGTTATAGGCATAAGATGAGTTGAGAGGTTTGCTTTTATTTTAAATATAAGATCCTCCGATAAAATATTTTTTTAAAAGTTATACTTTTTTTAATCCAAACCAACCCTATTAATTGCACAAAGTAATTGAAATTTCCATGAATTGGGAATAGTTTCAATGTCAATGATTATAGGGGTATTTTAGAAAAATTAATTTAATTGATTTTCTTAATTTATATTCTCCTTCATGTCTCTAACATAAGAGCTACTTAATTCATTGAGTAAAATTAAGGAAATGAAATAAATTGGTTAATTTAAACAAACATGTCATAATTTTTTAAAAGGAAAATACTTATGTCAAATTCATTATATTCATTTCGTTAAGTTCTTCAATCACACTTGACTGTGTCCTGTTTTGGAATTATTATCATTCAACTATAAACTCATGTGAAAAAAGAATAAGACACATGATCAAGTGTGATTGAAGAATTTGACGAAATAAATATAAAGAATTTGATGTAAGTATGATCATTTTTAAAGGAAATATCCCTGTATAACATCATATTATATATCAGTTTATAAGTTAGATTAGGTAAATTAGTTTGAGGAAAATGATAGATATAGGAGATAAGATGGATTAATATATTATATTTTACTCAAAATCTAACTCCCCCAACTAACTCTTCTATTAGGGCCGGAAGTAATATTAATGATCTATCTCTTATATTTAAAATTAAAGTAAAACTTGGAAGAAAATATGAATACTCCACTTCAATATAGGAAAATTGTGTGCGCGTTGAAAAGATTAAGAAAAGGTTGATTTATTTGAGTTGGACTCTTCATCTTGATGAAGAATATATATGACATGATAGATAAGTACCTAATACCTTTTCCACTTAATAGCTCTTTTCTTCTAGGATATCAAAGAACATTAATCTCTTTTTGGAATGTAACCATGTAATATGAAAACCAAAAGCTTCATAGATCCACATGCTAGGATATGGAGGCAATTATTCCTAAGGCGTGTTCATGACAATGTTTTGAATA
Source organism: Inga laurina (assembly GCA_963855925.1). Lineage (NCBI taxonomy): Eukaryota > Viridiplantae > Streptophyta > Magnoliopsida > Fabales > Fabaceae > Inga > Inga laurina. The sequence goes on along the minus strand of OY979701.1, from coordinate 49,218,097 downwards.
TCATATCGGACCGGTTAGTTTGGGTCAAAAATCAATTAATTGGTAGTCCAATCGGTTCAGTCAAGTAGGTTGGACTGGTTTGAATAGTGCAACCTTTTTAAAATTAAAAAAATAAATTAATTCATTTTTTTCATTTTATTCAAAATTTCATAAAATAATTCTGAAATCTTCATTTTCTCATTGGTCTAACCATGGATTAGTTCCACTTTGATTTCGATCTGACCCACTAACCCTTGATCTAGTACCCTAACAGGTTCAATGGCTGGTCTGGGTTTCAAAACTTTGGTTCACGATGTGAGACGGGACTAAGACACCTCCATCATGTGTTTCATCTTATAAAATACTCCTCTGGTCTTTAATATAAAACATATTGACATAATTTGATTGAATTAAGAAAGTTAGTTGAGTTGGTTAATATGATATGTATTTTTTAAAGCACCTTAGTCATCTTCCTTAATTTCCACACTCTCTCTTTTCCTTGACTATTTATAATTTAAGGAGCATTAATACGACCAAATTATGAAAAACTTAGTAAATATAAAAATTATATTGTTTTATATTTAAAATCAAGATTAACTCTTTAAAATTATCTTATATTAAAGATGAGAGGACTATCACCAACCAACATTTTTATTTCATTCCGGAGGCGTCCCGTCCCATACGGAATTGGGGCGTTCTGTAAATTAAAACAATAAAAAAAAAAACAAAAAAGAATGACTCTGCATAGTGGACTTCTTCCATTCCCATACTTCTTTTTCTTCAACCCAATATCTGCCTGAGGGGCCCCGTTCTCAACCTTTACTGCATATGGTAAAAAGCAATTGAAGGGACACTTAAAGCCCAAAATAAATTAAAATTGACTAGAGATATGGTGAGGTACGCCCACATTTAGGCTATACTTGGTTGGGGTTTTTTGAGAAGAGGTTAGATTAGGGAAGGGTTAGAGAGAGAAAAAATTGTGTTTGGTTGGAAGGAGAGGAGGTGAGGGGAGGAAAAAAAGTTTGGAGTTTAGTGCTCACCTCCCCTACTTTGTCAACTCTCTAAATTAAGGTTTTTCTTTAAGGGAGAGAATATTTATCTTCTATTGTGACTAAATTGCCTATGGTAACATTTTGAATTTCTAAGTTTGCCCTCAGCTGTCAAACCCTTTTTTCCTCCTTCCATTTTCAACATTCAAAGCATTGCCTGAGTTGCTCTGCCACGTCACTTCTTGGCTCATCTCCTCCTGCAACGTCTAATTCCAGTAGTTTAAAGGCCCAGAAAGAAACAACTATTAACGATAAATAGTAGCATAAATTACGAAGAGCCTAGTGAATACTAGGGAGCAAGCATGGTGTCACTGATTTCACTGAAGCAGAGAGAGATTATTGTATGTAGGGACATAGAGAGAGAGAGAGAGAGAGAGAGAGAGAGAGAGATGCAAAAGGGCCTTCTTTGGATTGTCCATTTTCGCTGCAGTGGCTTTTTAGACCTTCCCGAACATCCCAAAGCGATGTGATGCACGTAGCAAGAGAAATGTGAATACCCTTTTACCCAAATATTAATAATTTATTATTTATTGATAATAATTAATATTTGTCCACTACTTAAAAAAATAGAATTTTATTAATAATTTAAAAAATATTAATTATTAATACATACATTATAAAAGAAGAAATAAAATATGTTGAGAGACATATTTATCCACTTATAATTAGCTCTACTCACTTATCCTTCTGAACCAAATAAGATATTAAACCTCCCCTCTTCTCTTCTTGAACTTAACAAAGCTTATAATCTCCTCTAACTTAACTTTAGTTAACCTCACCTAATATCATCTTCGTTTAACCAAACACACCCTTAAGCATTATTTGGTTTGAGGTTTTTTAAAGGGAGGGGACGGGAGGGGTGGAAAAAATGGGAAGGAGGGGAGGGGAGAAATTTTGTCTTTTAGTGCCCCCTCCCTTCTTTCACACCCCTCCAAATTTGGGGTTTTTCGAGCCGTGAGAATATTATGTCTTATCAATATCCATACTAATTTTTCATTATTTCAAGTTTACCCATTTGATTATAAAACTCATCTGATATTACTAGGATAAGCCAAAAAAATTAGAAAATCTATCTAATAAAAAATATATAATAAAATCCATCTAATCAAATCCTATCTTACTAAATATTATTAAACTCATATGATCTTTGCATTCAAATCAGTCATCTTTCTCCCTCATGTCACTATTTGCTTCCCCTTTCCTCCTCCCTCTTTGTAAATGCCACTTGCTCCTCTACTTGTGGCTGCCTTAAGTTGCTCTTCTAGCCATTCAAACCTTCTTTCAAGATGCAAGTGTCTATTTATATATTTCTTTTGTATGATACATCACTTTAATAAGTTTATTGATTTATTTTTTAATTAAATATGTTTTATTGTTATTACATAATCACAAATATATACTTGGAATAATCTTAGATAAGTTTGTATGTTTTTAACGTGATCACAAGTATCTCAATAAAATATGATATCTAGATTATACCATAATTATCTTTGTTATCTTAGTATTATAATTTGATTTTGGATTTAGATTTAAATTTAAATTTAAATTTAAAAAAATATTAAATTTGATGAGTTAACATATTAAAATTGATAAAATCATCATTTCAAATGTATATAAGGTTTTTTTAATCTTATATAAGTGAGGTAACAGGTTTTTTGAGATTTATAAATTAGGAAACAGTAACCTTTGATATCTAAATAAAGTACTAGACATATTTATTAGCATTTAGTTAACTCACCTCCCTTTCCCTCTTGAACCAAACAAGAAAACACTCTTCCCTTTCCCTCCCATCCACCCAACAAAGCTTTTAACCACCCCCTAACTCCTACCATCTCCCCTCATTTAACTTCCTCTCCCCTCCCCTCAATTTAAACAACACAAGGCCTTAGTATTCGACAGTGCCTTAAATATGATTGCCTCCAATAGGAGGATACCTATGTCTAGTTAAAAAAGCATGTAATTAATGAGGGTTGGGTCCAGCGGAAGGGCTAGTCCCTCACAACATGGTGAGGGAACTTGCCTTTGTTTGAAAAAAAGTGGTGGACATTTTAATAAAAGCACAACATTTTAAAATCCTAAATTCCTCCCATGTGATATGTAACCCCCCCTTTCCATAATTATATTCGAAGTACACGATTAAAGTGAATAGAAACCAATAACAATCAAATAACATTTACTAACCCATCTACCAGACGGGGTTTTCATAAATACATTTCAAAATCATTTATAACATGGTCTCACATTCACATTCCGAATACAATTACAACACGAAGATAAATCACATTTATAATATATCAGAGTGCACAATAATAATCCCGGCAATCCCGGGTTCATACCTTCAATAAGATTCATAGGGCACATACACCCTTTACAATATCTCAAATAGGGATTACACAATACTCATTCCAAATTCACATTCTAATCTATCATCTAAGCATATACATCCAACATATACAGTTATACCAACTTATAACGATAACCAACTACCAATTCACTTGCCCATAAGGAGACCTAGCTGCCCTTAGTTGCTTGCTTCATCTTGATCCACTTGCCTTGTCTACACTGTTAGTAGAGGAAGGTGAGATTCTGGGGAATCTTAGTAGGAAAATAATACCAATATGCATGTAAGATAAGTGTTTAATGCATGTCATACTTGCAATACATAATTCATGTTCACACAATGACATATCAGCATGCTCAATGTTCACACAATATACTCATGGCCATAGCATAAGTTGAAACAGAGTTTCAATCACTCATATATGTTTCACATAATCAGGCAAAGCAATAACATGCATCAATACACCAACATAATTATCAAATACATGCAGGAGAGGTAAGTTCTCTACACTTATTCTTTCCATGTATGCTCTAGCATCGGCTACTCGTGATCCGAGTGGATATCGAACCATGATCAAGGCGAATACCCAACCCTATAACCAAATCAAGGATATAGGATTATTCACTATTCCAAATCCTTACTTGAATAACACTTATTGTTGGTTATCATCACTGCTCTTTTGATACCTATGAGTGTCTCTATCAATTACTCTAAAGGGTTGGAAGATTATCCCCAAAGATCCACTTTTTGAAAGCTCAACATTGATATTTTTCACTGAAACACTCTAGTGAGATGGCCCCACTTGAGTGATATTGTACGGATACTCGAGTGAAGAAAACCTCACTCAAGTGTTGGTACGGTTTACACTCGGGCACTAGAGAGTGAACAACTGCGAGTGAATACCCGAGAGCACAAAGAAACAACAGAACCCAGAGTTGCTCGCTGCACTCGAGCACAAACACAATCACCTGAGTGGAAGCCTAATGCTCACCCGAGTCCCCCAAAATGAGGTCCAGGAAGTGCTCACCCGAAAGCACAAGAAACTTTCAGAAGGGAACATCACTCGAGCAGGGACAAGAGCACTCGAGTGATGGCTTGACACCCACGAGTGTCAAGACATACTTTTGGATTTTGATCACAGAAGCACAACAGAAAGCTAAAGAGAAACAGAATATACACGCAGCACTCGAGTGATACTCAACCTGACCTGAGTGATATTCATCCCACACTCGAGTGAACCCTAGATCACTCAAGTGATGTTATCAGAAACCATAAAACGCAGAAAAACTGACCATACCTCCCAACACTTGCCTAATTGATCTAAAGGGACCCAAAACTTCAACCAAAGCTATCCCCACACAAAATCACTCAAGGAATCTAATAAAACCATCAAAATGATCAAAATCTCATTCCATTAACATGCTTTGGTTTTGGGCAACATTAAACACCAATTTCCAAACTTACTAAACTTAATCATTCAATCCCAAATCCCTTTCTATCTATCCATAACTCACCACAAGATACCATTTTCATGCCAATAACATACCAAACTCCCAATGACACTCATTTTCGAATTTAAGGCTATAATTACCAAAAATTCCAAACTTCATCAAATGGCAGGAAACATAAATAGAAAGGTTTGGTTCACCTACCTCTTCAACTTTTCCAAAGACGCTTTTTGATTCTCCAACCTTCAGATTTTCTTGATGTCACAAAACAACACCAATAGCCAATTTACAACCACCAAAATGAAGCTCTCACTCCAAGAAACAACATTAATGAAGTGAACTTGGCATTAAAGGTCTTTAACTTACCTTAAATTCCAACTTTTCTTTCTCTCTCCTAAGCTCCCATAGCTGCCGAAAATGTAGGAGGGAATGAGAGAGAGAAGAGTGAGATGAAGTGATGATGATACTACTCCCTCCATGTCCAGCCGAAAAAGAGGGAAAGAGAGGAGAGAGAAATGATAAAATACTCCCCCCCTTTGACTTTTCTCACACTCTCTCATCATACCCACTTTTGCCACATATCTCATTTCTATTGGCTCTCACAAAATAAGCAACCAATTAACCATTCTAATCCTTCCATTAGCCATTTAATCACATATCTCATTTTTTTCTCTTAGCTAGTAATTAATTCCTCTATTAATCACTAACTAATGACCCAACAATTTCATTCTTTCAATTTCTACTGATCATGTCATATTAATTAATATTGCCACAAAACACATAATTATTCCACTTTAATTCAATGATTATCCTCAATAATCATCATTAGCTCTTAATTGAAATTTGGGGCATTACATGATATTTACATCATTTCCATATTTTAACAAACTTTTTGGGGTTTTTCAAATTCAAATGGTATTTAAATGGAAATTTTCTATTATTTTTTAATTTTTTTTAATAAAATGATCAATTATAATTTATATATAATGAAGAAAAATAGTACAACTAAAATTGATATGAAAAGAAACAAAAATATATAATTTTTATATAAAGGATGACGAGAAAATGATTGAAACAACAAATTTATATCCTCTTTTTCAAGGCACAACTGAAGTTTGAATGAAGCAATCTGTTGAGCAAGTTCTTCTTAAATGTGACGATAATGATGTGATTGAAAGAAGTCCGCATTAGGTGCGGATAGGATCTATGAGCACCTAGTGCTCACCTTTCAAATGAGGTTGTTTTTCAGCTTATTTGCTGTGAATAACAAAAAATGACTTTTTTTCCCTATTATTTAACACATTTATAATTAAAAAATTAGAGAAAAGTCTTCAATTTAAAATTTATTTAGTAAGAAGAACTTGAATGAGAATACTAGTACTATGGGTATACAACTTTTTGCAAATTATCTATGTGTATAAAAAGTCATCAAGTCTCTCTAACTAATAAAATTTTTAACGAGAAACTTCTTTTATGAAAATAGGGAAAAAATCAAGGTATTAAAACTCGGACTGGGCATTGAACCGGTCGGGGTACTGGGTTAAGAGTCAGTGGGTCAAACCGGGACCAAACCGGTGAGAAATTGAAAATTTTAGACTTATAGTATGAAATTCTAAAAGAAAAATTTTTAAAAAAATTTTTTTTTAAAGTGAACCTGGACTGGACCGGTTTCCCGGCCGATTCGCCGATTCTCGGGCCGGTCCGGTCCGGGTTCAATAACATTGGAAAAAATCACCTATTAACAATTCAATATACAAAAAGTATCGGTATTCCAAAAATGTTGTACACACAGAGTATCAATACTCTAATTTAGGTCATTATCACTAATAAAAGTTTCAATTGTGGACTTTCCCCAATTTTCTCAAAAAGCCTCCCTTTAAAATTTTATTGCAAAAAATGGCTGTGAATTTTTATACACATCGGTACTCTACAAACGTTGTATGCACACTACTACAGATTCATGCATATATAACGCTAAAACCTAAGAGGTAAATATGCGTACTGTTATGTATTGAGAGACGGAATTCGGAAAAACAAAAATATAACGATTGTAATTATGAATCGCCATATATTTACTAACAAAAATGACAGTTCTTGCGAAATAGCCATAATATAATACTTTCAAATGATTTGTCTTCACAACTTTATATTAGTAAAAACAAATATATAATGGTTATATTAATTAACTGTAAAGTATGATTTCTAAACACTTATCTTTTTTAAAAAATACTTAAAAGTTAAAAATGATAACTATCCTATATAAAAAGGCACGATTTTGAAAAAAAAAATCATTTGATAATATTTGACAGTTATTCATAATGAACCGTTATATATTCTTCCAGAATGCTTAATAATTAAAAAAAATATTTGACAATACATTACGGTTCTTCAAATATTAAATAACCATTAAATATTATTTAATATAAATAAATGTAGGATTATGAAAGATATCATATATAGGGGAGCAGGGTCCTGAAAAATACAATTTGACAATAAATCACGATTCTTCACAAAGAATCATTAAATATTTTTTAATATAAATAAAAGTGGGATTATGAAAGATATCATATATAAGGAGGTAGGACCCTAAAAAAGAAAATTTTGATAATACATTATGATTTTTCATAAAGAACCGTTAAATATTCTTTAATATAAATAAAGGTGAGATTCTAAAAGATATCGAATAATAAGAAGGTGGGACTTGAAAATAAAATATTTAATAATACATTACAATTATTCACTAAGAACCGTTAAGTATTCTAAAATATAAATAAAGATGAGATTCTAAAAGACATCAAATATAAGAATGCGAGATATTAAAAAAATTATTTGATAATATATTATAATTCTTCATTAAGAACCGTTAAGTATTCTTTATTAAATAAGAGTTAAAGTGCATATTTAATAATAAGGTTTTAAGCTAGAAGTGTAACCCTCTTCAATAATCATGTCGGGATTAGCGTTTAAGCACATTTAATTATCGAATAAGAAATCCGGGACAATTAAAAACTTTTTGCAGAAACTATACAAATGGATCTCCATTCATTTCATTCATTAAAACAAATGGCATGTTTGGTCTGTTACATATACAATATCAGAGTAAGCACAATTCCCGACGTTCACCCGGGATAATAACATTAATCCAAAGGTTTATACAGGGCATCATTGCCCATCTCAGTATCCATACCGGGGATTACACAAAACTATACCACTACAATTCTATTCAATATGTATACATTTATCCAAAATGATAACCAGTTCAATATAAAACCAAAATATATAGCTAAGACTACCGCTGGCAATCCTAATCGTCCTTTGCCACTTGCTTGCTTTTCGATCCACTTGCCCTATCTAAAAATTTTATTTGGAAAGAATGAGATTCTAGAGAATCCCGGTAGCAACAGTTTATTTATATGATGCATATATACAAAGCAAGTCACATATATCACAATGCAGCAATCAATATTCGAGACCGAGCTTTCGCCACGTTCCCTTCACTATATACGAGGTCGGGCTTCCGCCACGTCCCCTTCACTTTCACTGTAATCGAGTTCGGGCTTCCGCCACATCCCCTTCACTTTCACTGTAATCGAGTCCGGGCTTTCGCCACATCCTCTTCACTTTCACTGTATTCAATGACTAATGCAAACAAGCGATGCAATACACATGATATAGGATAAAGTGTTACTACCTTTGTCTTTCCGTTCTTGCTCAGGCGTATGCCTTCTATGTTCCGGGCAAATATCAAATCCTATAATCATTAAGGACGATAGGTTATTACTTATTCCAATACTCAAATGACTTCAAAACACTTAGTTTTGGTTATCATTAAAGTCCCTTAAGTAGCTACAATTGGCTCTAATAAAGGCCCTAAAGGATTGGGAAACACCAGGTTGGAAACCACTTTTCAAAATCCCTAAGTGCTGAAAACAGGGGGTTGGCTGCAGCCAAGAAACCTCTGGCTGTGGCCAAAACACGCACAGAAGGTTTCTGGTTGCAGCGAAGAATTTCTGGCTACGGCCAAAACGCTCACAGAAACTTTTGCGCTGCAACCAAGATTTTCTGCTGCAGCCAAGGCAACTTCGAAAATTCATAATTAATTGTAGAAAAATCGAAATGAGGTGATCCCAAAGCCAATTGAAAGCTATTTTAGTCCTATTCGTAGGAAAAATATGAACCAACACTGAAAATCACTACACAAATACAAAATTTAAGAAATGTCCACACTGTTCCAGAATTGTTCCCAGATTTAACATCAAACTTTGGACAATCATATCTCCCAGAATACTAAATGAAATGACACAAAATATATGTCCATTTTGAAGCTTTTGATGTGAACTTTAAGACTGGAAATTTTCACAATTTTATGAAATCATTTGTTCATTCAAAACGCCAATACCAACAGACTGCTCAGAATAGACTTTCAATGGCAACATTTCCAATTTTCTACCAAAGTGACCAATGGCTCCAAAATCAACAATCAAGCCTATTCCTTACAATAAAACACTCAATGAATCCAATAAAACCCTTTAAACAACCTAATTTCCACTACATTAGGATGCTTTGGTCCATGGCCACACTAAACACTAACTTTCCAATCTCACTCATCTCTTTCCCAATCAATCCTATCTATCCATACACATTCCAAATATACCATTTCTATACCTTTAACATGCCAAATGACCAATGACACTCATTTTCGAAAATGGCCAATAAATCCCAGAAATTCAAAGCTACCTCAAATGGCACAAAACTTAGATGGGTAGATAGGTTTTACTTACCTCTTTAACTTTCTCAAAGTGACTTTTCAATTCTCCAACTTTCACAATCTCTTGAGGTCACAAACTAACACCAATGAACACATTACAACCATCACAATGAAGCTCTTCATTCAAGGATCAATATTAGAGAAGGAAGTTTGAGCAATGGAGGGCATTTCCCCTTACCTTTTGAAAGCTTTTCCTTCTCCTAGCTTCCTTCAAAAATGGCGCAGAAATGGAGTGAAGAGAGAGATGAGATGAGTGTGTGAGGAAGAAGAAATGATGATTCCTTCTCCAAGCCCATGCTTCATCCAAAGAAAAGGAGGGAGGGAGGGAGAAGAAAAAACATTAAACAATTGGGGGGTTTTGACTTTTCTCTACCTCTCTCATACCTCATCTTGACACATGTCAATTCTTCATTGGCTCCCATAAAGGTAAACCACCAATTAGCTACTTTAATCCCTCCATTAGCCATTTAATCCCACTTCTCATTTTTCTCTTAGTTAGTAATTAATTTCCCATTATCACCAACTTAAACCAATAATTCCATTCTTTAAATTTCCATCAATTATGACATATAAATTAATATTGTCACCAATATACATTAATTCCACTTTAATCCGATAATTATCCTCGATAATTATCCTTAATAATTATCATTAGGCCTTAATCCAAAATTGGGGCATTACAAGAAGCATCTAGCACAAACAAATTTTAAAAGTGACAAAAGGACACATAAAAAATAAAAAATCGAGCGTCCGCCGCAAGGACAAAAAAATGGGAGCAGCAAGGTAAAGAATAGAGTGGGAGTTTGGAAGCCGCAGTTTCAAATTGAAGATTTCATGGAAGTAGATCCTCATCATCAGAATCGGAGCCAAAAGTATAATCCTCCTCTGAACTTCTTTCCTGCAGATGTTCCTCGTGGTAACAAGAGAGCAGCAGATGAGAAAAAAGAAGCAGAAAGAGGCATGAATCTTGACCTCTCGCTTTGAAGATCTAATTAAATCGGCTTCATTGGGCTTGCTTATGGGTGTGTTTGTTTTGATAATTGGATAAGTAACTTATTTTTACTTAAATTTATGGAATCTTAAGATTGGAAAAAAATTAGATTGGGTAAAATAATGAGTGTTTGGATTAGTGATTAGATAAGTAACTTATGTAAAAGTGAATGATGTTTGGTTTGACTTTTGCATAAGTGACTTTTATATTAATTAAGAGAAAAAAATTGAAAATATAATGACAAATGAAAAAATGAAGGGATAATTGTGAAAAAAGCCCTCATTGGCAACTTAATTGTTAAATGGGACCTGGAAAGATATCTACACATGGAGGGATTTTTTCATAATTTTTCCAAAAATTAACTTTGAATCCGATTAAATATTAATTCCTAACTCATATTTTCACATGATTCAAAATCTAACAAAATAAACCGATTAAAATCTCAATAATACTTTCAATAATCCAAATAAATTATTTAAACTAAATTCAATCTGTAAAAACATCATATAACAACTAATTTATGACATGTTAATAAAAGAAATTGATTATAAAATCATAAAAAAAATTAAATAATAAATCTAAACTAATTAAAATTAATTATTAATTATTCTCTACATTTCAATAGTCATATATTGACAAAATTCAAAACTTGCTCAAACTCTTATCCCAAAGTTTTCTCTAATTAGTAGAAGATTACTATCTAAAGATAGAGAAAATTATTTAGAACATTTTTCATAAAAGAAGTTTTGTGATTATAAGTGATTTTGAGTATTTTATTGATCCCCGAAAATATAAAAATACTCCTATCAATATTATTATATACACACGCCAAATAAATACATAGGTAGTTGGCCAAAAAAAAATGCATAGATAACAGTTAAAAGCTCATCCGTGGTTCCAGAAGCTACAATTGTGAGCTTATAAAAAGCAACTGCTCATGGAAATAAGCCCATCAAACAAAACGTTATACCAAGCACCTCATTTCTTCACTCAATCGTTATTGTCAATGAACAGTAGAAAATTGCTAATTGCCTCACCAAACGGCAAAACAAACACACACTATATCTATCCGTACGCAGACGCAGCTACCAGCCTACCACTTTAATTAATTTTCCAGTCTCTTATGTACCTCGTTCATCTTTCATCCATGCTTTCATTTTAGTTTTTCGATCAGTTCCAGCCACAATTTCTTTCGCACCCATTTGATCTCACACACACAAAGTATCAGATCCAATAATTTCCCTCTCCTATATTATCTTTATTTCAAAGTACTAGCTAGGTTTGTCGCTCTCAGGAATTTGGTTCTTAGATTTTGGTTATTGAGATTCATCTTTCACAGATCGAAGGCTTCAAATTTCAATTTTGCCTGCGCTCTTGCTCCTGGACTTAGTTTTTTATTCTTCTTTCCTCTTCAAAAATTCTATCTCACACTACTAGAAAAAAGGGTTTTAACGTCCCTTTTTTTGGCCTTTCAACGTCTGAAAACAGAGGGACGTCTATGTGAGAGTCGTAGAAAGTAACGTCATTAACGTCCATAAAATAGGGGACGTCTAAGGTGGACCTTAGACGTCCCCAGTGAACTGGGGACGTCTAAGGTGGACCTTAGACGTCCCCAGTGAACTGGGGACGTCTAACGTCCACCTTAGACGTCCCCAAGTCTTCTGGGGACGTCTAAAGTGGCGCCAGCAGTACTTTCCACGTCCCTTGTTTATTAAGGACGTTGAAAGTTTTTTTTTTTTAAAATGGACCTTTTATACATATTGCACTGTCTGGAAAATATGTAAACTGCAGAAATAGAATTCCAACAACAGAGTAAAACAACAGTAGTTCAGCAGAATGAAAACAGCAACAAACACAGTGATCAACCGAAGGCTACTACATGCCACACAAACTTTCAAACCACACAAACTACACAACAATCTATATCTAAGTCTACTACATGCCACACAAACTTTCTAACCAGACAAACTACACAGCAATCTATATCCAAGTCCCCAGTTTGTACAAGAACCAAGACTAAAATCCAATCCATATCCAACAACAATAACGCTAATTATATGTACTACCACAAAAGTATGTCCTACACAAACTACTAAAGACTTTACTCTTCTGATACACGTTGAAGAAGATGTCCAGCCATAAAGTCTCTGATCATATTTAAGTCTTCATATGAGTAGGCATCTTCATTGTCAAAAATCTGTAAATTAGAAAATAAGCTTAGATGAAATAATGAATAAAGTGAATGAATTCCCATTGAATCACAACACCAAGAATATTATCCTCAGAGAATGAAGAAGCGATTACTTGTTCAAAATCTGTCGTAATGCTAGAGCTGGGCAAACGGGCCGGCCCGGCCCTGCAGGGCCGGCCCGTGACGGGCTCGGGCCTAAACGGGCTGGCCCGTTTAGGCCCGCGTCCTAAAAACACCCCTATTTTAACGGCCCGGCCCGTTTAACTGAAGCCCGCGGGCCGGCCCGCGGGCTTTAGGCCCGTTTAACGTTTTCCCTCTCCTTTATGCCCCTAATGACTAAAATACATAATCTAACATATAAATATTATTAAAACTACTTAAAACATATATAGCATCTATATTCAATAAAACATAAACACTAAAACCTAACAAACAAACCATAATTAATATCCATAACCAGTCAAACACTCAAACAAGTTCATAAACCACAGACAAAAGCCATAATCAAATAAGTCTACAAGAACAAGACCACAATCAAACAAGTTCACAAACTACAACCAAAGAAGTTCATAGCTACAATAGGGCAAAAAAAAAAAAATAACATTGCTATAGTGATTTCTAAAAAAAAAAAAAAAAAATTAAACGGGCTTAAACGGGCCGGCCCGTTTAAGCCCGCGGCCCGTTGGGCCGGCCCGTTTAAGCCCGCTTCCATTTTTTCGCTTTAAATCACAGGCCCGGCCCTTGACGGGCTCGGGCCTAAACGGGCTGGCCCGACGGGCTCGGCCCGAATTCCCGGCTCTACGTAATGCCACTCTGAATGATGTTAAACATATAAAGCAAGACATAATATCCACATTCCCAGCCGCCAGGTTGTCGAGGGCACTATAAATCAAAAGCAAATGGTTAAAATCAATAAAGGCATATCTAAAACGACCGTCAATCAAAAGAACTTGATTTGAAACTACGTACCTTTGGAAACAACCATCTCGGATCTTTGCCACCTCTACGGTCGCGTGGCCCGCCAAGCGCTCGATACGTCGTGCATGCGCTATCATGAAAATGAAAATCAACATAAATTAGAATAATTCATTAAGTCAAGAATCAAGAAGCAATGAAATACAAAAAAAATAACTTACTGGTTGAAGACGCTTTTAGTTTCTTTGTCTGGTCTTCTATTTAAGGAATCAAACTAGTAAACAACGTGCGACCGAGGACAGACAACACACAAACTCCAATGATAACTATCACAACATATACAGATTAAAATGAAGTTAGATGGCAAGGCAATTATTTACTAAAAATCTCAAATACACAAAATTAAAATGAGTACCCTTGAACAATCGGTGCTAGATAACAAGTATACTCGTCCTCTGACAATGTAAAGCCCACATAGTTCGTCCTTCGTTTCAATGTATTCTCAACCCTTGTCGTATGTGCAGGAGACAAGAATCCATATAAATCAACTTTCTGAGAGTCAACGCATATACGACGGAAGGAGCTATAATAGAATTAAAATGATGAATGTATTTGCTAGTTAAAATCAACTTAACTAAATGAATCAAAAAATGGGAAATAAAAAACTTACAGGATTGCAAATTTGCCCCATCCAATATCTAGCTCCTCGAACTTCATGAACTGTTTAAGATCTTGTTTATCAATTGTGAAGTGATACTCTGTATTCTGGCCCACAAACCCTGGAGGCATATACAAATCAATCTGGCGAATGCCTTTATAGATATGCTGCAATCGTGCTAAGAAGGGCCATTTCTCTGCTTCCTGCTCGTTCTTTTAGAATATAAAAACACATACTGTTAGTAGGATGTCAACACATCTCAAGTAAAAGTAAGGTAGTTCCATACCATTGGAGGTGTTTGTGGTAACAAGCCAATAAGATGTACTGGCCAAAGGATGAAAGATCCTCTCGCCTGAGCTATCGTGGCAACCTCGGCATCAGGAATAGGGATCGCTGTACCTTCTTCCCCCGCTCGAACACACGTCACAGTCACCCTACGCAAATGCTGTGGAATTTGCTGATGATGGTGGGTAGTAGCTTCTGTGTGAACGAGAGCATCTGCAACTACACGCAGCACTGGGGCATCCAAAGAGAGGATGGCAGGTTCTCCCGGCGCTGGAGTATGAGAAGGTTCGCCAAGTGGTTCCTCCGCCGGGTTGTAACTTCCTTTGGTGCTGTAGAAGGCCGGGGATGAATGGGTTCTACGCTCAGTAGTAGCCATCTGCGATTCAAACATCTTCTGCATTTCAGCTCGTAGCTCAGGCATCAGCTCAAGACGTAGCTCTGGCAACAGCTCTTGTCGGAGCTTGTCGCGAAGGTTGGCCTCGAGCTCTTGTGAGACTTCCTGACGAATCTTGGCCACAAGCTCCCTACTAGGTTCACCTTGTGATGAATAAGGATGTGAGGCTAGGCCAAAATACTTCGTGACACGAACTCCCACTGCCTCCCCTCGAACATGACCAGGGTGATCTGGCTTCCCAATCGCCGTTGACAAGATGTCCATCCGTCCACTTGGAGTGAACGAACCTTGGCTACTACGATCTTCCAGTTCATCCTGCAGCATAAAAGTTATCGTAAGCACTCCCAATATGAAAAAATAAGTTTGTACTTATGCTCTAACTACTTACAATTCTTGCGGCAACCTCAGCAACAGTCGGATTTACGTACTTCCCACCCTTAAGCCTCCCTGCTTTCCATTTTTTGTGACGTGGTGGAGGTGGCGGGGGCTGGACCACAACGGTAGGATCAGATGTGGCTGCTTCCTTCAATTTCTCCAACTCTTCTGCCATCATCTGTCGCTGAAGCTTCCGATAACCACCACGAGACATGCAATGTTGATAGTTATTAGCTGCTTGCCTCTCTGCATTTGCTGCACTTAATGCCTTTTAAAGGAAAAGAACGAACACCGAATCAATAATGTCAACTATATTCAAATAAAACACTATGATTACAGAAATCTTACCAAAAAGTTTGGATCTTCTCGTGATGCCATAAACAACCTCCAGTCCTCTGGAGACAAAAATGGATACTCATGACATGGATCCTTACCCCTCAAGTCCCCTCGAATGTAATCTCGTGTGAGCCTGTTCTTGAAATCTTTCCATCGTAGACGAACCTCCGTCATCCACTCCTTGTACATCTCCGCGGTGTCAGGGACATCATAGGTTTGCTGTAAGGTAAAAACATACGTTAATTGTATTTGAAGTGATAGGAATAAAG
Source organism: Inga laurina (assembly GCA_963855925.1). Classification (NCBI taxonomy): domain Eukaryota; kingdom Viridiplantae; phylum Streptophyta; class Magnoliopsida; order Fabales; family Fabaceae; genus Inga; species Inga laurina. The sequence goes on along the minus strand of OY979701.1, from coordinate 49,202,098 downwards.
ATATAATGCAGATGTATTGAAACTTATATACCAAAAGTTGTTGCCAAATCAAGTCTTTGGTTTTTGGTGGAACCAACTTCCAATTAGCATAGGTAATGCGAACTTTGCTTCGAGCCAAAAAACCTACGTAGCTAATGAAATGGTCTTCCTCCGGACCAATTGGTTTCATATCTTGATCAAAGTCAATATGCAACCTCTCCTGTTGATGGTTATGACGTGCTACCAATGCAGGCATTTTTGTACTGCCTCTAACCCTTCGTCTCGCAACCGGTTCACGTGTCGCATCACCTTCAGGCCTATTCACTTCATTGTCCCTATCACTTGGAGAGTCACCAGAGTCGTCCATATTCCTGTAAGCACAAAAAGCATTATCAGATAGGTGAATAAATTGTAAGTAAATGAATAAACTGAGACGTAATAAAACAAACAGCACACATTACTATTTTCTAAGTTAAGCTCTTACTCTAGATTGTTTCCCATATTCCTTCACCATGATCATTTCTCACAGCATATTCTTCATCATCTACCAATTCTCTTTCTTCAATTGTTGTAGGTGGATTAATTGTGAAAGGTGGTGTGTCGTCAAGGTTGAAGGTCGGATCACCATGCTTCTGTTTTTTACTCTGAAGTACAATGGACGTTTTCTTATTTGCGGGATCTGTGACATAGAACACTTGTTTCGCCTGGCTTGCTAGAATGAAGGGCTCATCCCTATAACCTACTCTTTCAAGATCAACTGAGACAAATCCAAATTGTTGATCTATTACCACAGCATTATTGCTAACCCACTTACATTTGAATAAAGCAACTTTGAACTTATTGTAAGTGATTTCCCATATTTCTTCTATCACTCCATAATAGGCCATGGATGCTAATATGGGGTTTTTGTCTTTCGAACTGGAAAAGTACATGGCTTCAGCATCTACCATCACCCCACTATTTTGCATGGTACTCCTGTCATCTTGGTCTTTTGTGTAGAAAGAATACCCGTTTATATCATAACCGCTCCAAGTAATGATCTGAAACGAAGGCCCCCAGGCTAGCCACTCTATTGTCCCAGACACACCGGACTCATGCAAAACCTTTTCCTCAAACCACTGAATGAATGTCTTGTTTTGCTCAATAGTAATCTGCATGTCATTCTTCCTCGGATTCTCTTTCTTCAATCTGTTTCTGTGTTCCTCTATGTACGGTTGCACTTCTGCCATGTTATTAAGGATATAAAGATGTGCTTGCAACACCTCTTCACGAGGCATAGTCTTCACTTTCAGTCCTCGTGTTCCCTTGCTCCTCCCCTCTTCATGCCGAGATTGTTCCTTCTTCCCTGATAGATAATCGCTGCAGAAGTCCATAGCCTCTTCAACAACATACCTTTCAACTATTGAGGCTTCTGGTCGATAGGGATTTTTAGAGTACCCTTTTAAGATCTTCATGTATCGCTCGAAAGGGTACATCCACCTCAGGTAAACTGGACCGCAGAGCCTTACCTCCCTTACCAAATGAACTATCAAATGGACCATTATATCAAAAAAAGAAGGAGGAAAGTGCATCTCTAATTGGGACAATATGATATAACCCTCGGCTTCCAGTTCATCCAGCTTTTCAGTGTCAATGACTTTGTTACAGATAGCATTAAAGAAAACACACAATTTTGTCACAGTGTTTCGAACTTCATCTTTCATAATCCCTCTAATAGCTACTGGTAACAGTTGTTGCATCAACACATGGTAATCATGGGACTTCATTCCCACTAACTTCAAATCGTCCATTGACACACACCTTCTCACATTCGAAGAATATCCTTGTGGTACCTTAATTTCATGCAAACACCCACACAAACTTCTTTTCTCCGCTTTTGATAGTGTATGCGCTGCTGGCTCCATGTATGCCCTCCTACCATCATCTCTTAGCTGTGGATGTAACCGTTCTCTTATTCCCATATCAACAAGGTCTAGTCTCGCATTAATCCCATCCTTGGTCTTCCCTGGAATGTGCAAAAGTGTACTGACAAGGCTATCACAAACGTTTTTCTCCACGTGCATTACATCAATACTGTGCCTCACGTCAAGACTACGCCAATATGGAAGATCAAAGAAAATTGATCTCTTCTTCCATATGTTCCTCTCACCCGAAGTCTTATGATTCTTACCGAGTAAGACATTGATACGTTCAACCCGACTGTAAACGTCCTCTCCGGTTAATGCCTTTGGAGCCATTCCATGCTCCGGCAAGCCGTTAAAACGCTTTCTTAACCTACGATACGGGTGGAATCTAGGAAGGAACCTCCTGTGACCTAGGTACACCGTTTTTCTTCCATGTTTCAGTTGGTGGAAGTGAGTGTCTGCTTCACAGATCGGACATGCTTTATGCCCCTTCACACTGTACCCTGAGAGGTTTCCGTAGGCAGGGAAGTCATTTATGGTGGTGAACAGCATTGCACGTAGCTTGAATGACTCATTCTTATACGCATCAAACACATCTACGCCTTCCTCCCACAACTTCTTCAAGTCCTCAATCAAAGGCGCCAGGTAGACATCGATATCGTTTCCTGGCTGTTTTGGTCCAGAAATCATCATAGAAAGCATCACATACTTGCGTTTCATACAAAGCCAGGGAGGCAAGTTGTATATTACAAGGAGTATTGGCCACGCACTGTGTGTGCTATTAAGAGTTCCATACGGATTGATGCCATCTGTACAGAGCCCAAGCCGAAGGTTTCTCGGCTCGCTGCCAAATTCAGGGAACATTTCATCTACTTTCTTCCACTGTGGAGAGTCAGCCGGGTGCCGAAGATATTTTCCGTCGGATATTCTGTCATCCGAATGCCATCTCAACTTCTTCGCCTTTTTTGCAGTGCCAAATAAACGCTTAAAGCGCGGTATTATTGGAAGATACCACAAAACTTTTACAGGTTGCCTTTTAGTCTTCCCATCGCCACAACCACCATCTTTCTTCACTTTGTATCGTGCGGTTTGACACTTAGGGCACTCACTCAGGCCTTCATACTCCTTTCTGTACAGTACACAGTCATTAGGGCAAGCGTGTATCTTTTTATACTCCATACCCATTGTCGATAGGATTTTCTTGGCCTCATACATACGATTTGGAAGTACATTATCGTCTGGAAACATATCACACAACAGTTCAAGCAGCAATGTGAAACTACTATCGGTCCACCCACAAGTTGCTTTTAAGTTAACCAAATGTAATATTCCTGTGAGCCGTGTGTACTTACTCCCAGGGTACAACGGTGTCTCTGCATCACTCCGCAGGCTGTCATATTCATGCGACTGTGCAAACGATTCTACCTCAACATCGTGAATCATTCTCTCCATTGTATCTTCATCTATGACATCCACAGCTTCCTTCTTGTGTGACGAACAATCAGTTACTTCCTCACCATGCCATATCCACCTTGTGTATCGAAGATTTATTCCATCACAAAGTAGGTGATCCCTTATAACTTCAACATCCCGTTTTCTCTCATTTAAACAATTGACACAGGGACAAAAATACATCCCATTTTTTACTGGAACGTTCCTCCTAGCAAATTCAATAAAGTTTTCAACCCCATTCTCATATTCTTCACTTGTTCTCAGAGCATTCATCCAACTATGATCCATTTTATTACCACCTATGCCATTTCCATTTACACTCAAGTTTAGAATAATTGAAAACACGGGGAATTTCCTTTTACAAGTATGTTTTTCAAAATTTTGGCAGCATTTCCCCTTAAAAGTGAGACATCCCAAAATCAAAATAACAAACCATCTCAGCTTAATATTTCAAAAACATATTCTATGCAATAATCCTGTTTATATTTTATTGTTTAGATTCAATTTGTGAGCCAATGAAAATTAATTCACTAGAGATTATTTTCTTACTATTTAACAACAACATCTACAACAACAATAAGAACAATAATTATAATAATAATAATAATTTATTTCTTAAGATTTCAATTTACCAATTTCTTAATTAAATATTCTTTATGAAAAATATGAATATCTACTAAGTAAATAAAAAATATGTTTATTCATTATATTCTAATTGAATGATAAGTAAATATGCTTGTTCAATTTTGTCAAATAATGAATATATATATATATATTAAATACAATTATATATACACTTCAGCAGCCCCAAATACGCAGGGCAGTATACATTGCCTAGTGTCTAGTCTTGCTTAGTACTTGGCCTAGCTTGAAGATAATTACATAATTTATGGGTTGATTTTTAGTTAATGAGAATTTCATGTTTGTCAAAACAATGGAAAAAATCAAAAGATTAAAACTTGATGTGGTACGTCTTAAATTCAACAAAATAGCAAAGATAAAGCTCAAGCACAAACCACACTTCAATTCCAGCACAGAACAAAGGCATTTTCCTAATCGTTCACAAATTCATTCAAACCACACTTAAATTCCAGCACAGAACAAACGCATTTTTCCTAATCATTCACAAATTCATTCACAAGTTTAGTTTTAGCTAACCTCAAGCACAGAACTTTAGAGCAGATGACGACCCACGGTGGTAAGAGGAGCCCGACTGTGGAGAGAATGAGAGAGAACAGTGCAGAACCAGCAGAGCAAAGATGCAACGGTCTGGATGAAATAGAGGCTAAGAAGGAACAAGAAGAAATAGGGGAGAGGAGAAATGGCCTCGCATATTCTGAAGTGAAGGTAGGAGAATAAAGCAACAAGCAAGTGATGAAGGAGAGGGGACTGAAGTGATGAAGGAGAAGGAGAGGGGGCGGGGACGGAACTCACGGAAGTGAAAGAGTAAAGTAAAAAAAAAACAAGAAACAGGGGAGAGGGGACGGAAGTGATGAAGGAGAGGGAGAGTAGAGAAAGTGCTCAGAAAAATCTGACACTCCACATGCACTGGTCATGTTGACCAGTGCATTTGCTGCAGCCTAAGACGTCCCTAGCTGGTCTGGGGACGTCTAATATAATCTTTAGACGTCCCCAGCTGGTCTGGGGACGTCTAATGTTTAAGCTTTAGACGTCCCCAGGCCAGCTGGGGACGTCTAATATAATATTTAGACGTCCCCAGCTGGTCTGGGGACGTCTAATGTTTAAGCTTTAGACGTCCCCAGGCCATCTGGGGACGTCTAAAGTGTGTTAATTTTTTTTTCCCCGAAGTTCATCTGCTTTTCTGGAGTGTTTAGACGTCCCCATGTTTGTTGGGGACGTCTAAAACAGTCTTTAGACGTCCCTAATGAACATGGGGACGTCTAAAACTAATTCAGGCTCGAGATTCAATTTTTTTTTTACGAGCCAACCTTTTCAACTTTGATCTATAATTACCCATATGCCACCGCCCCATATTTTGGGCGTCCCTTTTTGAAAAAGGGACGTCCTTTAGGGACTTTATATGTATATTCTGTAGTAGTGTCATTTTTCTTTTATTTAGCTTCATAAATTAGGACCGCCGATTCAAATTCAAAGTGTTAATTAGAAAACTGTACAAATGCTTAAATTTCCTTTCAACTCACTTGGTTTTCGATCATGAATATCATGCAGGAGAAGTTGCAGAGAGGTAGGTTTCGTTTTTAATAATCCCATTCAATCCTCTTACTGTTGCATCTTATCTCATTAAATGCCACGTGGATAAGATTCAATTACACGTAACGAATGTTATGACTAAGTTAACGTGATTACGGTGGATGCTCCATTTCATATTTTTTATACGTATTTTTGTCCTCTTTAAAACTTAATTATGTCAGTCATTCACAGCTTAAAACTTCATTGTTAAATCTGCATCTTAGCCTTTAAAAAATGGGATTCTGAAAAATATCAAATATAAGGAGGCAGGATTCTAAAAAATTTTATTTGACGCAAGTCTTCAAATTTCATTCTCAAACGTTTTTGAACTTTATTAGTGGGTTTCATACTCTTTTTTCCATAAGTTTTGTTTTGGTCTTGCAACTTGCAAGTCCCATCCTCCACCTCTACCATAGATCTTCTTCACTTTGTAAATCTTTCTTCTTGTGATTCTTCTTTATGTAAGTTTTCATTTTTTTAATTAACGTTTTTAGTTTTATTTTATTTTTTAATATAACAAGAGCTCAATAGTCGATGCTCAAGATAGCCGGTCGAGATTACAATATCTAATATGATGATGGTTATTGGTTTAAAGATTAAAAGAGAGAAAAACACAAGATAAAATAGAGAACACAGAAAAAACGATAAAATAAAATGCTAAATTTCTAGGAATTTTTCCTTTTAATTATTTGGCTATAGAAGATGAGTACTAAAAATATGAAAAAGAGTTATAAAAAAATTAACTAAAAAAATACTTTATAGGTTTAGCTGCACCAAAAAATTACAAGAAGGTATTGAGTGCTATTGAAAAATATTTTATGGAGTTGAATGTACATTAACTTAATGGACTATTTAATAGTTAAAAACTAAGGTAAAATTGCACCTTAAAAAATATTTTAAGAGAAAAATTACACGTCAAATAAGATTAAAATGATGGAGGCTACTTGTGACTAGTCTACTGTTGGATAGGTACCCCCTCGGCCCCTCTAATGGAATAACATTTTCATTTTGGGTGAAAAATGGAGGAACATAGTTTGCTATATTTTAAATGCTTTATAATTTTAAGTCCATGTTATATCATTGGTGGATCTAAATGGACAATGAGTTTTATTTTTTGTTTCCATTAACCTTTTAGGCCTAAACTGAAAATAAACTTTGGACTTAGCTCGCCACAGCTTTTTGTAAGAGTTCACATGGTTTTTTGCGATGGATACTTTTAATTGGGCTTGTGTATATAGGCAGCTTTCCAAGTATTAATTTCAGAAGTATAATATATGGAAAATTATTTTCTAACGCCAAATTTATAAAAAAAAAGTATTCCTTTTTTTTTTCCAAAAATTCCTAAAAACACTTAACAGTAAATACCCATAGTTTTATTTGTAAATTTATACTGTTTGAATGGTAAGTAATGGTTAACTAGTAAATTTGTGTTATTTTAGTGATAAATACTTGTAGTTTGATTATCAAATTTACGTTATGTGAATGATAAATTGTTGGGGTCCTTAAATAAATAAATTTTAAATTTGGTTCTTGGCAATAATTTTCTTTATAATGTTCAAAGTATTAGTTTTTGTGGCACACATATGCTTACTGTTCCTCTCCAACAATTCAACCTCTACAAGTGATTAGACGAGAACCTCAAGCCCAATGAAATAAATTTGTAAATGCAAACACATTGCATTTTTTATAAAAAAAAAGAAAGATAAATACTATTAAGATAAAAAGATTATAATACAGCGTTAGTATGCGGGTAAAAATATAAACTAAAACAAAAAGAATTACTCATTATAATGGAAACCACAATCAAAGACATGCATGGTTTTTTGTCATGATATAAGCATAAAAAGAAGGGTTAAGGTGTAAATTTAACAACGAATTTTTTTTTCTGAGAGGTGTTTGGCACAAATAACTCTTGAAATGGGCAAAAATAACAATGGATAATTAAAAATGGTGCAAATTTAACAAAACTGTTAAATTTGACCAAACACCGTTACGGGTTTTCCTCTCTTATAATTTAACGTCATTAGGTCAAATTTAATGGTTTTGTTAAATTTACACCATTTTTAATTATTCAGTCTTATTTTTACCTCTTCCAAAATTTATTTGTGCCAGACGCTCCTCAGACAAAACTTCATTATTAAATTTACACCTTAACCCTGAAAAGAAAACTTTAATCCAAGGTGGCTTCCGGGCTTTCAGAAAGTATTTAAAAAATTCCCATACAAAGCAAAATTCTAGGATGATAGAAATCAAAGTTATAGATGTGAAAGATATTGTGTTAAATACAGGGAACAAAAAAACCAGACCGAATTGACCAGTTCAACTAGTTGAACCAGAAATCAGTCAGTGGTCCGGTCCGGTTCACCCATTGGACCGTGAACCAGTTAAAACTGGGAAAATCGATGGTTCAACTGGTTGGACCGGTTTCATTTTTTTTATTTTTTAATTATTATTTTGTGCTATTTTTGAGGGAAAAATGAAAGGTTGAAGATCAAGATGAAGAGAAAAGTAGGTAAAGAAAGAACAAATCTAAAAAAAAAAAAAGATAATGAAAACAATTATTTAAAAGGATATACTAATTATAGGAAATGAGATATTATTGTATAAGTATAGGCATTATAACTAATATTAATAAATTTTAAGTATTTTTTCCCTAAATATTTTCATTTTTATCTATAGAAGTTTAAAAATATATTAATATATATATATTGCCACTAATAAATTATAATATTTTAATATGACCAGTCAAACCACCGATTAGACCCCGATTAACTTATTAACCCTTACACCTGTGTCGTGACCGGTTTATTACCTGATCCTTTTTTTGTTCCTTAGTTAAATACCTACGTCTAGATGATAATAAAATTAGAGGAAAATATTATTTTGCAGGGCTTATTAATTGACATTAAGCAGTGATGCAGCGACATTTTGATGGCCGTGGTGTCGATGACAGGTTGTTAGGTGGAGAAGTAAGTGTTTCACCTATATTCAGCCAAAAAAAACAAAAACAAAAACAAAAACAAAAGAAATAGAAAAATAAAAACAAAAAACCATCTAAGCATTATTTTAGTTTTTAAAAATAAGTTATTATTCTTTTGTTTTTTTAAAAAAAAAACACTTAACTATAAATAAGTTACCAAACAAAATTTTAATTTTTCTATTTTTAAAACCAAAAAATTGTTTTCAAAACAAACAAACAAATTCTTTGGTTCATAGCATGTACTTTTCACAATATGCAAGAAATTAATGGTACGGTATATGCAATAAATAGCCCTTACTCAAGTCATTTTTATTGGAGACATCAAAATTAGGGGTGAATAATGGGTGGCTGCCTCGGGGGCAAACCCGTTGCCCTCTCATTTACATTCAACGGGTATGGGTCACCCCGTACCCATGGATGAACCCATTTAACCCATGCAAAAATGGGCACAGGTTAAACGGGTATTCTTAAATGGGTCTGGGCAACCCGTTTAAGAATCTGCAAAGTTACGAAAAAAATAGCAATCATGTACTATGTCTCAGTCTCTTTAGGATGTGATGAAATGGTTCTACAAAGTGCAGATTGCCGCCCCTTACTAGTTAGCAAACAGAAAAGGCGTGAGAGTGGCATTATGATAGCATCTTACATCAGATCCTTCAAATTTAAAGTTCAATTATGTCACAAAAAAATCAAGGGAAAAAAAGAAAAAATAAAACATTGCAATTCATAAGTTTCCCTCTTTCAGAACATTACAATCTAGGGAAATTTGATTTCTAGATTACAAAAAAAAAAAAAAAAGCTTGACTTAGAAACGCTTATAGATATGAGCCCTAGATGTAACAGTTAACTGACTCTGAAGTCCAAATTGCAAACCTCATGCTATGATGGCCAACAGGCCAAGGCTGTAGAGTTGAGGTCTACCATCTGTGATGGGTTAATGGCAAAGAGAGATGAGGTTGGGGATGGATGCATGATGAACTGACGATGACAGTTGAGGGCAACAGTACACCGACTCTGTTAGGCATCAGATGTCGTCGTCTTGCCAATAGCAAGCGAGAGGGAGTAGCAAGCAGGGAGGGCCAGAGGGACTGGGACGAGGTAGTGACTACTAACTGGTGAGAGATGTCAACACCCGTTTCCATTTCGATATACACAGAGTAATAGAGACCAAGTTTCACAGGTATACAGAAGAGTACATATATACTGATAAAAATATTTGTTTACAATCTAAAGTCAACCATACAGAATGCGACAATATACACCACTATTACAAAATATCCAAAAGTATTTTAGACATAGACTATCTATAACCACGAGCTTTGTATTTGCCTCGAGGCACATGCCAGTCACTTCCCTTGGTCTATATTCTTGCCTTTTGATCTACTGGCGACCGCTGAGATGTTTGGTTTAGAAAAAGGGGTGAGATTCCAAAGAATCCAGTATAAACATGCTATCGTTCATAGAAAATATGAAAAGTAAATATGATATATGCCATGTATGCACCAATTAATGAACAATATAAATATATCATCTGCATATATATACATGAGTAGGGCCCAACCTCGCTAATCTGTACCAGTTGGTCTTCCGCCAACTCCAGTGTAAGTGCCTCTAGCACTACTGGCCCATTTCTAGGCAAATCATGTTGATTAATAAAATGCATTTATAAAAATTGGCATCCACACAATCATATAACTATGACATGATGTATGAAGGATAATGTCCCTACCTCAAAGTTCTATCGACCCCTTTTTGTGTGCCTTGTGAAACGTGTTGACTTTCGGCTCCCGATTCGGTCCTAAAATATTAAATGTACAAGAAATAGGTTATAACCTATCCAAGTATCATTTTAGACTCTTCCATAGTGTTTCTTGTGGTTATATTAGCCTATGGTGAAAATTTACCAAAATGCCCCCAGGACCCCGGCCCGGCCCAGCCGTACCCACCCTGATGGCATGTTTTCCCAAATTTTTTACTAGGGCTATCCTAACATATTTTCATCCAAGGAATTCATTTCCGAGCTCAAAATTATCAAATTCAATGTCAAATTACGAAATCGCCCTTGGCGGCCCTACTTTTAGGGTTTTAGGGGCGTTTCCGTAATTATGCTTTCTCGGCCTTTTTCGAAAAAGTGCCCAACTGTAACCCCACCTATTTTTGCCCACTGAATCCAATGAAACCATCAAATCATTGAAAATTCAAATCCTACCCCCATATCTAGCCTTGACCGAAATTTTGGAGTCCTCCGGGCAAAATCGGTGTTTTGTAATTTCGGCTCCGTAAATGCGTTCCTTTCTACTCCTAATCACTTTATTAATCATCTAATTGAGTTATAACAACCATTTGAACTAAAATTGGTCAGCATAACCCTTAGGCACACACTTTTCCAAATTTTAAAACCAATGGCAATCCGCAAAAATTTCACCCATTAAATTGCCCACAGCAGCCAGAATAGATAATATACGAAGGTTTGGAAGTTACCTCAAACTCCCACTAGCTTTTCCTCTTCTTGGCTGAAACCCTAGGTCCTTGAACACCCAAATTTGAGCTCCACAAACCTTGAAGAACGTAGAAGAATAACTTAGGAGCGGAGTTATACGCGTTAGGTAAGAATCTACTGAAGAAATTGGCTTACCTCGTGAGTTCTCTTCTCTTTCTTTCTCCAAGTGCTCTTAACGTTTTCTCACTTTAGTTTCAGCTGAATAACATCGGTTTAGGGGCTGATATGAAGAGGATGATGTTACTTTATCATATATATTGTATGACATGTACTTATTTATTAATTTTTCCAAAATTCAAAAACTAATTTTTATGTACATAAACTTATGTACATGTAATCATACTCATTAAGCCCAACCAATATTTCCTTCTCCATGCCACATGTAGGAGACTCCTAGGGATCCCTCCCTATGGTCTTAATTGGCTTCACAACTTGTTCCAGTTACATTTACATGTAAAGTCTCAATTTTGGTCATAATTGCACTTTTTGCTCAAATTTTTCATAAACTCATATTAAATTGACCAAAAATATTCTAAATATATTTTTCACCTTTTTTTCCCTTAATTAATTGAAATTAACTTCAATTAATTGGAAAATAATTAATTTTGTGATAATTTGGCAAAATTACGATTTTGCCATTACCTTTCTATTCCAATTTCTTCTCTTATTTTTCTTTGGCCAATTTCCATCTATTTTTTGACCAAATATGTTCTCTAATATTTCTTCATATTTGGACCTTAATATTGGGCTTTTTAAATTACCCAAATTAATTCCATAATTATTTTGCCCATTTTATCATTAAAATGAACATTTATAAAATTCATAAATTCCAAATTTATGAATATTCACCATTTTATTGAATTTTCAAAATATTTACAATATTTTTTGTGAATATAAATATTGGGGTGTTACAAGGGACTTAGGGTTGGAGCCTCGGAGGGATGAGTGATGACTTATGACTGATAAGCGAATAAGATCTTGAATGAGATCTTATCCCGTCAAAATTTTTTTAAATATTATACGGGTAACAGGCGGGTATGGGTGGCCCGTGCCTTAACCCGTTTCCCACCTGTTTAGTTTAAATGGGTATGGGGAACCCGTTTCCCTTTACGGGCCATACGCGCCAAGTTTAAATGGGGAAATTTCTGGGGGTTGCGGGTGGGAGGGCGGGTTACGGGCGTTTTGCTTAGCCCTACTCAAAATCATGTTCAAAAAGCACATCTCAAATCATTTTACAGCCTGTTTGAGTTGGCGTCAAAAAATACGTTTACGTAAGTCGAGATAAAATTCTTCTCACATACTTACCTCATATACTGTAAACACGTTGGAAAAGCAGCTTCTACTGCTAACCCAAACAAGCACTTAAATATTTACAAGCTTGAAGAGAAATTGTCCCCATTCCACCAAAAATGAATTGAAGAAAATAATTGAACAGTATATATCTTTGCATTAACTAATTCCAATTTTTAAGAATCCTTTTATTATCTTATAATTTTTCTGATCGAATATTTTATTGTCTTATTCAAAACAAGAACTAGCATAACTTGCCCCATATAGTATGATAGCATAATAACACGGTCTTGTAGTTAGAATATACTCCTTGATATCTTAAAAATTGTAGAAACTAGATAACTAATTTGCATGTTTTAAAAAATTAGTTAATTTAGTTATTTGTACAATATGTGTGTTAGTTTCTCAAAAACACATCTTTTAATCATTTATAATGGATACTACTATTTGATAGAAAACCCTCTCAATATGTGCCATCAATAATGAAACTTTAGGAAAAAAAATTATAAATATATAACAGAAAGTGGATTAAGATATTATATTTTTTTTTTAATTGAAACATACGGTTCAACAAACCCTTTTATTTAGGGAAAATTACAATAAGGTCTCGGGCAACGGAAAATACGAAAAAATAGTCCTATGAAATCTCAGATTTGCAATGAAGTCTGGTGGGACTTTTTTGCAATATATTCTAATTTTCAAAAGTCAGAAATACCCCTAATTTCAAGATGGACAATTTGAAACGAAGCATTCTCTCTCTCCCTTCTCTGATAGCCACAATTACTTTGTAGAGACCTCATCGCCAGACTTTGTCGCCCCAGTTTGCCAATCTCATCGTCGTTAAGTTAGGTCACCGTTGCTGTAGTGTCAGAAGTTTTATGTTATTTCCACATTTTTCAGAGTGTTTGAGTATTTCGGTGGGCACACAGGAATAACATAAATATACTGATAATATGTATATGATTCTATTACAGGAATTCCCCACAGGGATTGTACATAATAATTTCAAATAATGTAGTCGTACAAGCCTACTAGGGTGTTTAAACTTGTTATAATGAAATGCAAACATCTTCCTATCTTCGTTCCAGCACTGCATTCCTCTCATGCAATTCTCCTCTCTGCTCTCAGCACACCTCCTGTTTCACCTGTCTGAATGGTTGGTTGGAGAGGGTGAGATTCGGGGGAATCTCAATAATAAACAGTTACCATAATGCATGCAAGATATATACTTTGTGCATAACAAGTTAGCTATAACTAGATGCATGCCCCATAATGACATTTTTGCATGCTCGATGCTTCACATACTATACTTATGGCCATAGCATAAACAGAAACAAAGCTTCGTTATTCTAATATGCTCTATACAATCAAGTAAAGCAATCACATACATCACTACAAAAGCACAAATATCAAATACATGTAAGGTAAGTTCACGACCTTGTGTCTTTAAGTCCTCCTCTTGTTCTTTTTCTTCCAACCATTGAAATTGCTTCTTCTTTATTACCTCATGGCCCTAGATAAATAATGACATTATTAAAGTCATGACTAATGAACCTCTAGTGTGGCTACACTAGCCCTAAGTGCTCAACTTTACCCTTGGATTTCATACAAATTACATTTAGCCATTTCTTTCTTAAATTCTCATGGTAGCCAAAAGCTGCCAGGAATTTAACCAAATTTTAAAAATTCATAATTAATTCTATAGAACTCCAATTGGGGTGGTTTAAATTCCTACTAAAATCTCTTTGAGTATATTTTATATGAAAAATATTACTCAAAGTCAATTCTAGCCACAAAATTCCAGAATCACGACCAAAGCCACATTGGTCCAAGATTCTATCCAGATTCATGGTCAGCTTTGAAAACTCATATCATTCAATCCACTAGTCCAAATGCCTTACATTACCTATCAAATTAAAGCCCAGGATATCTACTTTCTTCTTGCAAAATATCATAAGGTTTGGACTAGGTTTGATCATTGAAAAACACGCCACAATAAATATGTTTCTGGAAAACGAATTTGGCAGCACTATTCATCATTTTCCAAAATTCAAGGTTGTCTATACAATCATCTAAAAATCATAAACACATGCTTGTCTATATAATTTTGCATGTAGAATTCATTGAAATACTCAAAAATATCAAAATCCATCTCCTTTTTTCTGTCTTGTTCAGATCATAGGAAACCCTAACTTTCATAAAATTTTGTTCTTGCCAATTTAACCACAAGAATCATCATAAAACCTCTTCTAACATCATAATCACCATCATTTGAACATTAAACCCTAACTAAACAAAAATTAGGGCAGCAAAGGAATGTCCTAAAAACCCCACCAACCAACATAATATAGAGATCAAAGTGAAGCTCTTTCTCACCTCTTGCTCTTTCTTGAGCTTTTTTCTTGATCCTCCAACTTTTACTCTTGCTAGATGACTCAAAACACCTCCCCTTGAAATTATAAAACCATAAGCTCTCATTAAGGGGAACAAGGTTCATGAAGAGCTGTTGAGTAAAGAATGTTAGATATGAATAGTTTTGATGATGTCAAATATAGATGTTAAATATGAGCAAAAAGTTTGTATAATATACTTATCTTCTAAATTGGCTAACTACTGTATTTAATATTGTATATCTTATAGATTAGTCATACCCGATGGTGGGTTGATGTTATAATGCCTCATAAATGGAGAGTGATCATCAAGAAGAAAATCAAGAAGCAATGGATTGAAGAAAAAAGAAATTGCAAGAGTTAATGGAAATATCAAGAAGAGAGATTAGTTAGGAAAAGAAAGAAGAAGATTGAAGAAATTCAAGAAAATATCTAATTGGGTTATGAAGAATGATAATCAATTCAAGAAGATATCTAGTTGGATTATGAAGAATGATCATCAAGTGGCAAAACAAGAAGGAGATTGAAGAAAGAAGAACTTGCAAGATCACATGAGAATATCAAGATCCAAGCTATTATAAGTGATATCAGAGGTTTCTATGACCAAACGGAAGTTGGAATGGGTCAATACGAAGCTAAAATAATGTATACGGAAGTTATGGCACCTCCAGGGATGATTACTCGAGTAATATGGCACTACTTCATTTTGGAGGTGATTACTCGAGTGGCTACTCAAGTAATCTGCAGGATTACTTGAAGATTACTCGAGAGAGCCCTCGAGTAATGATACTCTATTTTCACGTGGAAAGACAGAGGTTCGGTATTTTGATGATATCTCTCTAACCACACGTCTAACTGAGCTAAAACTGGTGGGATTTGAAACTAGACTCCCAACATGAACTATGGACACCAAGAACACATTCAAAAAAGTTCAGATGAGAGAGATATGATCTGTCGAAGTTGACACATGAATCAGCGTCTTTTACCAGAATAAGGTTCGGTATTTTAGACATAACTCTCAAAATACATATCAGATTGAGATGAAACTAGTGCCATATGAAACTAGACTTAAATAGCTTTCCATGGATATATAATTTTTCATATTTTAAGTTATATACTAAGAGCTATGCCTTCTGGAATTTGATGCTCATGATTTCAAACTTTGTCTAAATGCAGAAAATATTCTTTGGATCATAACTTTCTATACAAAATGAGTTTGGAGGTGATTCTTGTTGCATTGGAATGTAGATGATGAGGGATTTCCGATGATATATGATTTTCCATGTCACGAATCAAAATCAAGAATTCACTTGAAGAGCTTACTCGAGTAATATGCAGAGTTATTTGAAATCTCACTTGAGGGACCACTCGAGTAATGTTTGAGAATTTTTTTCAGTAAGCTCTCTGTCAAGAATTGAGTAGGATTACTCGAAGGGATCACTCGAGTAATTTCCAGAGTTATTTGAGATATTACTCGAGGGGCCACTCGAGTAATTAGAGAAGAAATGCTCTCGGCCAGATTTTGAAAGGAATTACTCGAGGGATCACTCGAGTAATGAAGTTGGAATTACTCTCTGCCAAGATTTGCACAACATTACTCGAGGGAGCACTCGAGTAATCTGCAAAGTTATTTGAACTATTACTCGAGAGATCACTCGAGTAATCAGAAGAAAAGAGAGGCTTATTCGAGTAACCACTCAAGTAATGCGACCAACATATCTGAAGATTCTGAAAATCATGGGAATGTTTATGTAACTTACTCTTGTTGCTTCCAATCACTCTAACACTTCATTATATTAGTGTTTAATGCATTTCTCCAGGAATATAATGAAGAGATAATGTGAAGAGACAAAAGTTGACTTTACGGAAGCGGAGCGTGCACCAACCACAATGGCTATTTTTCAAAATCGAAGAACAGTCAAACGAAGCTATGCCACTCTAACGGACAGGTTGAAATGCTTCCAACGGCTATCACAACTCATCTAGAAATATGGGAACATTCAACGAAGAGCAACACCAATGAGAACATAACGACACAAACATGCTCATATCATAAGCTATCCATCTCGACCCAAACACTCTCTGTTCTTATCTGTTTTCTATATCATGTATATTTGAGAGAGAGATTATTTGTATTATACTTCAGTGTTCATCTTATTCACTTCTGAGAGAGAAGATTGATTGTAATCTTTCATCATCAAAGTTGTACCCTTACGGGGTGTGTAAGGGAGAGTAACTCGGTTGTAACCTTACGGTGTATAAGGGGGAGTAACTCGGTGAGAGATTTGTAAAAGGCTTTGCAAGTGCCCGGCTAAACTTGTGGGTTGTAAAGGCTTTTCTTGTGCCTGGATTAAACAAGAAGATAGTGGATTTAAAAATCTTAGGAGGAGCCTAGGGATTGGACGTAGGCCATCGCAGATTGGACCGAACCAGGATAAATCACATTTTGCACACTTTCTTCCTTAAACTCTTATATTTCTAGCATATATTAACTGTTGATTTATGATTCATTACTTTCATATTAATTGCTTCCTCTAAGATGCAAAAAGATTTTCAAAGTTCTTAAGATTTTTATCTTACACCCAATTCACCCCCTCTTAGGTGTCAGCCGATTCTAACAAAGAAGTGGTTAAGTAGGAGAAAATCAAGCTAGAAGTGCCTACCTTGTTCTTGACTTCTTCAAAACTCCATTTTCTCTTTCCTTTTTCTCTATGGCTGACTTTCTTATGGTGAGATGGAGTAAATATTGGTTAATTCATTTTACTTCGGCCACTTTAAGTTGCTTGGCCGAAAATATAAGGGCTTGGGAGAGGATAATTATCCTTTCAAAAATATCCCAATTCACCTCCTTCCTTAATGATTATTTTAATGTACTTTTACCACATGTCTCCTTTAACTTTTCTTGCTTCATCCTTTTTGTTTTTTGCCATAAACATTTTCTTTTCCCTCTCTTGTTTATCTTGGCTGAAATTATGGCCTATTAGAAGAGGATAATAAGCTCTTAAAATATCACAATTTAACTCCTCAAATATTACCACATTTACCTACAATTTTTTACTTTTCAACTCTTTATTTTACTTGGCTAGATATGCTTCCAATTGACATTAAGTTGGACCAAGTTTATATTTCCTCTTTCCCCTTCCATTTGGACGAAATATTCATCAAGGAAAGGAGAAAAAATATATGACTTCTTGCTTTATGGTCAAATGATTATCTTGTCCTTACATTTTTGTAATAAATTGGGCCTTCTACCCTTTTCTTTGTGTTGGGCCAAAAATCACTATTTATTAGATCCAACAATTGTGTTCTTCTATTAACTAATTTGAGCTCCAATAATGGGCTTTTATAAATACACAAATTAAATTTTATGTTTTATTGTGGCCCAAAATTCATGTGGCTACCAGTTGCACCATTTGGCCATTTCAAGTGTGCTAATATTCACCATTTTATTCCCTTTAATACAGTAAAGGCGTAAAGGGATTTTGGTGACTAAAATTTGGGATGTTACATATAGCGCTTTATTTCCTATCACAATCGTGAGCTGTTATCGATGTTAGCCCCAATTAGTGTGTGGAAATTTCATCTCCACACTTCGTCACCCCACTTTGGCAGTCTCATTATCGTTACGTTTGGTCATTGTTGCTTTTGCGCTTCATTTCTGGTCACAGTTACAAGTCGTTGCCAGTGTTCATCGATCTCCCACCTGATTCCTCATTACTGGTTGAATTTGCTCGATCTAAAGAAAGCCCTAACTTTCGATTTTGCCCATCTCCAAAGGAGTAGAAGCCATGACTTAATTGCAGCCATGGTATGTTTGCTATTTGATTGTTAAAGTGCTTGTGAAGGTCTCTAAATTTGTGGGAGTAAGAGAGTTTAGCCATTGTTGGCTTCCCAGTAAAGTAGAACCAGCACAAAAACCTCATGCACCATGTTTGTTTGTTTACTAATAAGGCATCATCATTTGGTAACCAAAATTCTTATTACTGTTCTTGTTATTAAATGTACAACTACACTTAAGGAGCTAATATCCATGAAATTTACAAAAATTTCATGCCTCTGGCATGTTGAACTAATGATTAAGGATGTTACGAAGAGAAACTCTAATTTTGATTAAACGCCTGAACAGAAAATCAAGTCCTTCTTCAAGCTCATGGATTCTAGACTCCAGTCATTGCACCATTCAAATCACTTCAGTCGATCTTTGCCCTTTAACCTATTTACAAGTTTTGATTTTTATCCTTTGATTGTAATGCGGTAATGATATGTCTTTTCGCTAATGTTTGAACACTTGTATCAATGGTCTCCATCAATTTTGCAATAGAATAATGATTTTTTAACATGCACTACCATATGATTTCTGTTGTATATTTTGATGGCTTTATGTGTATTAATTATTGAATCACCAAATTATTTCATGGTTATAGTTACTAGCTTTATGTTGCATATTAGAGTTTGTGATTGATTTATGCCTCTGATAAACGATAGGGGAAGTTATAGTTATTGGAAATTCTTTGACAATATGGTATATGTATACTTTATTAATGCATCCCATATTGACTTTTCCAAACTTTTCTACAGACAATTATGAAAATAAAGAAATATCTGACATATATAGAATTTTGTGTTTAGTTATGATCTTGAATGATTCAGTGGTACCCAATTTTGAACTACCTATATAATGGTGAGTTGTTGAGGGATTTATAAGTGAGAAATTTTGTGACATATATAGATTTTATGCAGGGTTTGTAAGCTTCTGTTGTTAATGTTTTAAAATTGTCCTGCATAAAAGTGTTGTAGTTATTTGATTCCCGCCTTATCATGTATTGAGAATTTGGCACATTTTGGGTCACTGATGTATTTAGATGTAGGTCTAGAAAAATCAGATATTAACACCACATATTGGCATTTTTTATAAGTGTATAATATTATCATTTTGATTTATTTTATTCATTAGATATAATTGATTTTGTATACCTCAATAAGGGTCATACATTTGACAATATGGCATTTGATTGTTATTTTTGACAAGTTTATGTACATCTTTTTATGGCACAATGACTTTGACATTAAATTGATTTCCAGATTCCTGGTATGTCCCAAAACAAAGGCCTTGTGTGTGACAAGTATTGTGCGGCTTAGTAACAAGTTCAATGAATATTTTGTAATTGTTTGATGAACCTTGAATTTTTTTTCCAGGTAAAGAAGATGGACAAGGAAAAAGCAATTAAAAAAATGAAGGAAAAAAAAGAAAAAGAGGACCAAGGGCACCAAGCTCCTTTGTGTACACTTTGTTTACTAAAGAATTTTACATCCAGAAGGATGAGAAGAAGAAGGATAAGGAGAAACAGAAGCAAAAATGGAAAGGGGAAAGGGAAGGAAGACGATGGTGTTGAGTTAAAGATATTTAAAGAGGTTAATCTAGAAGTGAGAGTTGCCTGGAATAAGTTGAGTAAGAAGAAGATAGTGGAATATAGTAAATGGGCTAAGCAATTAAGAGCCCCAGGTAAAGGGAAAGCGTAAGTTGTTCCCTTCTTTACAAGATGTGCGCCAAAACAGTTTATGGTAAGAACTTGGAGGACAGACCAGATATAATGAAAAGGATTACGAGAATAGGCTTTTGATAAGTTGGTGAATATTTGTTGCCCACCGTGACTTATGTGCAAATTTTATGCAATGTTTTGACCCTCCAACCAAGCAAGTGTCAATTCGAGGGGAGACCCGTGGAGTAGGGCCTAAAGATGTGAAACAATTGCTCAGTCTATCTAATGGTGGGGATGAGGTAGAAGTACAAGTTGACATGAAGATATAATTTTCAAGGACTTGAGGAGTATTTATAAGAATATAAAATACCAAACAATAAGAGAATGGTTGATAGCCAAGAGTGATGAAAATTTTGAGTTCCTTTTTGTTATATTCATATTAGGAACCTTATTGTCCCCAAGAATGACTATTTATATTAGTGACCGTGTGTTAAAGCTGATGATAATCATGAAGGATGCACTTCTCAATTTGATTGGTCTTCCTATATTTTTAAAGAAATCTACCATGCAACTGGGGAATTGAAAAGGGAATTGATGAAAGGGAAAAGGGGAGAAAGACTGTAGGAGGTTGTATATACTTCCTAATGGTAAGTGCTTATTATCTACTTTTTTTTAAGCAGAAATGTGAATATCTAATTCTTATTTGTCATGGATGTGTTAGCAGATGTTTTTCTTACAACATTTTCCTTTGGGCAAGCTGAAAGCCTCTAAAGATGAAAATGCCATCACATATTGGAATAAGCATGGGGTGCAGAGTAGAGTACTGATAGAGAAGGAAAGCAATAAAGGGTTGCTTCAAGAGGTTAAACATGTACAACATAATCCTGAGACAATGCTAACTCACCTGGTAATTTGAAAATTTTGACATATACATTGTAATTTTCATTTTATTTAGTTAAATTTGTGATTAAGTTAATTTAATTTGCAAATCTGATCAAGATGTTAATGTTTCAGGAATTAAAGAGGACATATGCTAGGCTGGTTTTGATAGTGGGAGAGGAGCTCCTTGCCCTTCAAAATAGGTTGTAGGATGAGAATAAGAAGGAAGATCTATCATAACAAATGCACAATGAGGAAGAGGACACAAACAAAAAGCCATCAACTTCAGTTAAGTTTCACGAGGACGATGAAAAGGAAGAAAATGAAGATGATGAAGAGGAGGAGGAGGAAGACACAAAAGGTGAGGACGACGAATCAAAAAGTGAAGAAAATGAAGATGACACAAAAGGTGATGATGACGTTACATAAATTGAAGATTTTGAAGCAGGTGATGACAGTGAACCAAAAGACATACAAGTCCATGAGCCTCAAGATGGAGAGAAGGAGAAAAAAGGAAGTGGGTTGGAATTGAGAAGATCAAAAAGAGTTATAACTCCTAACTAGGTTGTCAAACATCCCTGGATTGATACAATGAGGAAGTGTAAGGGTAAGAGAAAATTTGATGACAAGGACATTTTATTTGAGTTATGTACAATAAGGTGTAATAAAGACGAGGGCAACCAGTAAGTTTAACACACTTGTGCAGTTGGATGCTTTCATATTATGTTACAATCATAGTTTGAATGACATGCTAATTTTTTATTTTCATTTAGGGACTTTGTTGAGATGCATGACTACTTCCTCACAAGGAGGGAACTCTATTGTCTTCAACCAAGAAGATGGATTAATGACAGGGTAAGGCACTGGTTAAAAGTGAAATATATTGATTTAATGTAATGTTTCCGATGGCTAACTTTTTGTCGCACTAATGCAGTTAATGTCAATAGTGGTGAAAAACTTGGTTACGAATCAAAAACTAAACGATGGTAGAGTTGGTAGACACATTTTTATAGCTAACTTCATGCACAAAATTGTTGCAGCTCCAATGAAATAGTCTTTAGTAGATTATGAAATGCAAATCCTCCCTAAATAATTAAGATACAACATTAGGGATTGTGATTTCATATTTAGTCCTGCTATTTTACATGACCATTGGTTTTGCTATGTGGTGGAGACAAAAACCATGAGATTCTATATGCTTGACTCATTGGTTGATAATTTCACATATATGAGGATCCAGAAGGAAGTGGAAGATGGAAACAAATTGGAGAAAACCAAAGGAATCAAAGAAGAAGATAAGCAAATGGAAAGGAGAAATTGATCCAAAGGAACTATTGGCAACCGGAGTTGTATGGACAAATTGTCACTTATGTGTGTAAGAATTGTGAATTTCTTATTCTTCTTTGTGACTGACATTGTTTATGTTTTTTCAACGAAATTGCTTCTTCCAAATGCTTCGAAGAGTGAAGCCCCAGTTGTTTGAGGAGGAGGACAAAATTAAGAAGGGAGTGACATGGGCAAAAGTACATGTACAAGCAAACATGTAAGTTGACATTGTAGTTTTTGTTAATTTTAGTACATTGCTATTTGTCTGATGTGGTTTGTAATGTTATTACAATTATATGTGTAGAGACTCTTGTGGGGCTCATGTACTGTCCTAGTTATAGATGTGGGACGGAACTAAGTAAGGTCATGACGATTAAACCATGCCTTACTATTCCACAAAAGAATTCCATGAAATAAAGGTTAGGTTCTTGTGGTGGCTAGTTACTCATCCTTATAACAAACATGCAGAAAAATGTATGTCTTTGGTACATGACATACATAAGAGGAAGAGAACCAATTAGGTTGACGACCTGGATTGTATGGGAGTCCATTACCAAGTTAAGGATCCTCCATTGACAAGTCTAGGTACATCCCTTGACAAGCCAATGGGAGTCCATTCACAAGTCGAGGAGCCCCAATTAACATGCACAAGGGTCTCCCTTGACAAGTCTGGGAGCCTTAATTCAAAGTCCTTGAAAATCCCTTAACAGGTCAAAGGGCATCAATCGAAAAGTCATATAATATGTCCACCTAATTATTATTGAATTAAAAAAATAGAAGCAATCTATAAATATGTCCACATAAAATATCATTTTCCAAGTTGGTCATAACCTAATTGCATATATATATATATATATTAACAAGTGCATGAGTGTCTATTGACAAGTCAACAGATGTCCACTGACAACTTTATATTCATACATCGATAATTGAATTAACTTTAGATTACAAATTTTCATAAATGAAAGTAGGATACAAAATCATATTATATCAAACCTTTATTTACATTTGAACATGCACGTACAAGGTACTAACAACAAATTCACAGACCCTACACAAAAAGCAAGTGGTCTAGATTTCTATCTAATGAGATTTACAAAAATAGTATGACATACACTTTCAAAAAACAAAAGACCCAAGCCACTATCATTTATTAGATTGGATTAGGATTCTTGCAAGTCTTTGCAGTGTTCCTAGCCTTATTGCACCTACCACAATGATAAACATGTTTGTTTTAAAACTGAGATTCAATCCTTCTTTTTTTGGCCTTCCCGAAGGCCTTCTAGTGATTGGTAGTCGTAACAAGGTTTGTGTCATCAGCTATGTCACTATAAGGGCTTCAAAACGAGGGCAATCATGTATTGCTACAAGCCTAATGGGAGTTCATATATCTTTTCTTGGGTTGACAATCTGTAGCAATTTTCAATATACGAATACACATTACGATGAACTAACTTGATTGCTACACATACATGTGAACAAGGCATTTCACTCATTTGCCATGCCAATCAAGTGCATTTGTGTGCTATGAGGTCAACAATAAGATGGATCACTCAATTGTTACACAGTGCTACAACTGAAATATGATCATCACCATAATATTCATACTCCATATTTTCAACCCCCTGACTTCTTCCATCAACTTGAACTCAATATTCGTCCCAATATCATTTTTCCAATTTCTCATTGCTGCTTTGCATGCAACCATCTTCTTGGCTAATTTTTCTCAATGCTTATAAATGAAAACATCAATATTGTACTTCCTCTCTTTCAAAACCCATACTTTTAATGACTCTGCAACCGTTGTTAATTTATTTCATCTTTTGTGAGGAAACTTGCTTTGAGCCCATCTTTCTACATATCCTTCAGTCTCAACCGACTGAGCTAACTCTAGAGAAAATAATTTCAACCTGCCTAATGCAACATTATATTCATGTTCATGCCCTGCATAGCAATTGCATCAAGCATCTTAAGTGCTTCTTCCTTGTTGTTTGTAGAAGTCCTAGCCCTTCCTCTATTCAGCTTTACAAGCTCTGTATTAAAGTTTTGTTTGACATGCCTGTAACAAAATGTACGTCTCTAAAATCTAAATATATCATATACAATACTAATGATGGCAAGATTCCTATATAAGACTATTGTGATAATGATATTCTTCAAATTCTTAAGAAAACAACTCCAATCATCATGTCTTTCCCCATTAACTATGACATATGTCAAAGGAAACAATTGATCATCAACACCATATGCATTAGCTAAGACCAATGTTCCCTCGTAAGGACCACTGAGATGGCATCTATCTATACAAAATATGCCTCAACACCCTTATAAGAAGCCTTTGATCGAGCATCCATAAGCAATGGATACCCTCTTAAATCTGTCACTCTTTGACAGTTCACATCGAGCAACTGTGTCTAGATCAGTCTCTACTAGCCTATCACATATCTAAGGAATAGCCATGTACGAATCCTCTACATGACCATGTATTTCCGTCAATGCTCTTTCTTTTCCCCTATACGCCTGACTATAATTTAGACGCACCTCATAATCTCTATACATGTCTCTCATAATCTCATTTGCATTCTTATCTATGTTACATCTCAAGCCATCTATCATTATTGATGATCTTAATTTGGATCTCTTCGAGTGAGGTACAACTAGATTATCTTATGCATCATGTATGTACTCACATTTGAATGTTCTTATAGTTAGGAATTCAGTATCTTTTCGTTCTCTCATTGAGTACGCTCCCAAATACCATGGACAACTATCAACTATCCATTTCATAATGATCTTTTGATGATTGTTTTTGACATATTTGTATGTAAACTTCTGCACAATGCTATACTTGTATAATATTTGCCGAAGGGCGTCTACATTAGTAAAAACTTGTCCCTCTCCAATTATCAAATCCTTCCATTTTATGGAGTTCATTTTAGGTCTTCTTGTTGGTATCATTTAGACAATGCATGGTAATGAAGGTGAATCTTCAATATACATAGTGGCTAATACTCTATCCAAACCTTCTGCTGATACTCCATCCCAACCTTCTAAGACGTTATCAAACTTGGATGAAATTGAAGATTACAATATGTTAGTAATGACAAGTTAACAACACCTCATTCATTGGTTAATTTCCAAAAGGAAATAAAACTTACACATATTGCTCATCCCTTGGATCATCCGTTATTGCCATTGTATTATCATCTTCAGTTTGTCCTTCATTTACATATACATGCCCACTTTCTCCATTGGAATTAAATAAATGTTCAATTGCTCATCATTTAGTATGTCCACAAATGTAGTTGTATTAAACTTCAATGTGAACTTCATAACAAGTCTGCTACTCTCTTTTCCTACAATGTAGAATATCATTATTTTGAACTCTTCATAACTTGTGCCTTCCTTAATGGTTCTTGATCTCACTGTTCCCCTAACATATGTTATATTTCCACTAACTACAAACCTTCTCCTTATATGAAGGAAACATAATAGATTCTTTTCAGACATGCTAGCCATCATTGATGCCCACCTGCACAATACGGTTGTCATTAACAAGTTTACTACCTATATTAAAAACTATCGTTGTCCCTATTAACAACACATTTTGACTTTGTACATAAGGAGTTTCAGCCACATAGCTTTCACACCATGTTGATTAATTCTCACTTTTAATGAGTAAAAATAGCTCAGAATACTAGAAAACATAGCAAACATTTAAAACCTTTTACAAACATCATTACACCACAAGTAAAATATTGAAATATGACTTACAGTTGTCATTAACAAATTCATCACATATATTAACAACTATCGCTACACCTATTAATAACACTTTTTTTCCTTCGCATATCAGGTGATGTAACCACAAACATTTCACCCTCTTTTTCATTCCTTAGCCTTTGCATTGCAGAAATAAAGCACAATAAACCCGAAAACAAAGTATACTAAACCCTACCCAAACACTTTTAAACCATATCCACACCATATACATTACATTTATCTAGGTTTGCCTTGATAGTTTACAAATATAAAGGAGGACAATACCCACAAAAAAAAGATGACAACTTTTTCCATTTTTAGGGCAAAAATGGAGATGAATCATGCAAACCTCAAAATATGTTTACCTACTCAACACAAAACATCAATCAAATGGAATAATGAAGATAAGAGAGGTGTTGTCATCAATTCCACACCGTCCTCTTTAAGCTTACCTCATGATCAGAAGCTTCCTTCCATCAATTTTTTTGCGCTAAGCTTTGCTTCTCACTAACATATTATTTCCTTCCCTCTCTCTTTTTATCTAACGAGGGTATTTTGGACTTTTTTCATTTGCAATATATTGCAAAAAGGTCTCACTGGACTTCATCACAAATTTGAGATTTCACGGGACTATTTTTTGGTATTTTCCCTTCCTTAGGACATAAGTGTAATTATCCCTTTTATTTAAGATTGGAGAGAGAACCATGATAAGTAGTGATAACTATCTTACTATAATACTCCCTCCAATCTTTAATATAGGACATATTTTAATTGTTAGTTTTGATCCTAAATATAAAACATATTTTTCACATTTGTTAATCTTTTTTCTAATTTACCCTTATTGATGCTCCTTCAATAATAATTAAGGAAAAGAGGGAAGGAGGAAATTAAGAAAGATGACTAGGGTATTTTAGAACATACATGTTGTTATGAGTATAAATGATCTATTAAATAGTGTAAGTGTAATAGTGTAAGTGTACATTGTTGTAATCAAGTAATATAGAAGTGAGTATAGTATCGTTCCCATGAGGATTAATTACTAAGTCCCAAAATAGGTAATTTTAATTCTATTTAGCCGATCGATTAGTTGATGATTGAGAATACAAAATAAAATGATTAAATATGAGTGCAAATAACATGAAAACAACTATGAGAAAAAGCCCTAGGGGTCAAATTTCACTTAACAAATTTCGGATTGAATAACTTATCTATTATAGTCCAAATTATTCCACATAATTAATAGTCGAATTTCCCTCATTTAATTACTAGCCTCTTCCAAGGTCAAGCAATTCTATATTAATTGTTAATCCAATACATTCCTATATGAATTTAAGCAATTAATCATGCATTAAAATTTATGGAACTCATTAAGACTACACAACTCATATGAATATATTCATATTTCATATGCAAGTTATGGTTTTAATTATAGGATCCACACACATGCATCTCCTTCCGGTCTCAACATACATATTGAAATCATTCAAAAGTTGGCCAATCAATCGAAAGCATTAACAACAATAATTAAAACTCAATCATAAAAGAAAAATTAAAACTAGATTAATAAGTTAAGATTCAATCCTTCATTAGTAAGCTACATCATTATCCTAAGAAAATAGAAATTTAACTCATGAAGAAATTAAAAACAAAACCAAAATAAATTAACATTGCATAAAACTTAATTGTTAAATTCTAAAATATAAATATACAATCAAAAGATGCATGAAAAATGGAGAAATATAGCCTTTCTTGTAGGAGATAAAACTTTCCATGTAGGTGACAATATATACCATCCATAAAGGAGAACTATCTATACCGTCCATAAAGGAGGTCCATTTAAGTCTTCTAAGATGGAGGCATATGAAAAATAATATAATACATAAAATTAAATCTAAGATATGATATAATGTCCTCCTCCTATTATAGAAGGATGCCATGCACACAGTGTCAGCTCTAGAATTTTTTCCTCCGGCCTTCTAACATGGAATATATATAGGGAGATGCACGCACAGTGTTTCTATTTTTTAAACCAGACGGATGGTACCCTGTCTCCACTTGTTTTTTCCACAAATACAACAATAGGTCTGCCACTATAAATAGTGTTTGGCGGCTATTACAGTAATTCCCTTGCTACAGTGCCGTCAACTACAATATCTTCCATCCGTTACCATACTTCCGCATTTTTTATTTTTTATTTTTTTAAATTATTATTTATTTCAAAAATATTATTTATTTATCAATTACATCCAAATTTATTATATTAAACTCAAATATCGTCTATAAAATTATCATATAAAGAAAAATAAATATACAAATATTTTACTTATCACATGTCATATTAACTACTTTAATTTAACCAAATTAGATAAATATATCTTTTATTAAGAATTGAAGGAGTATTTCATTTATTATTGGGCTTTTTTTGTCCTCATTGTGTGTAATGAATATTAAATGGAAGTAAAGTTACAAAGTTATAAAATTTTAAAGCAGAATTGATAGAATTTAAGGTTTTTCTTGATTCTAATAAAATATGTTAGAATTGACTTATAAATAGAATAAATAAATCATATAGTAGTAATATTTTTAGGAAAAAACTTAGGCCAAGTTTCTTAGATCTTTATATCAAGTTTTTCAATCACACATGCCTATATGTCATTTATTTCATATGCACTGATAATTCAATGATAAATATTTTAAAAACATCGCTTATGTATGATTGTACAATGTAACATAATGTATGAAAGGAGCTTGACCTTTGTAACGTCCTTTTTATTTTTTTAAGTTTGTGAATGGATGAGAACTGACAAATTTAACAGTAATAAGTAACTATAATATAAAAATTCGTTACAGATAATATTCCTAAAAAAGAAAATGAACAAATTTATTTATGCTATATTTATCATTTTCTTAATAATAGCTGTTCTTCTTACAATAAAATAAAAACAAGCATAATAAAGTTGATGAATAAGTTTTACCCCAAAAAAATTGATGTGTTTCTTAAAAATATGAAGCACTTGAATAATAAATGGAAAAAGACAACTTAATTTATTTTATATAGTTGAAAGTCATGTTTGGGGAAAAAAAGTTAAAATCATTCTACTTGTTCACCGATTTAGTGCTTGTTTGAGAAGCATAAGAAAGTGCTTTTTAAACACTTTTTCACATGTCGACACAAAATTCCTTTTATATGATTATCCCAAATGTCTTAAAAATACTTCTAAAAAGTTAAAACAAACAAACATTTTAAAAGAAACCATCGTACCCCTGAATAAAAGCATAATGATATGTCTAAGAGTACTTCCTACAGGCCTAAAAGTAAGTGGGTGGATAATTAATTTACCAAGAATATAAACATTAGTCAAATTAATTATTTATAAAATATGTGTTGATTTCTTAAGAGACCTCAATTATAATGGAAACTAGTTCCATATGAAACCCTTCTTTAATATGTATAATTAATACTTCGTTCCGTCTTTTTTATAAGTAACATATACCTAAATTATGTAAAATGAAATGTGGATTAAAATTAGTTAAAAATAATAAATGTGTAAAAGACACAATTTTTTTTTTCAAATATACCCTTATTTATGAAGATTATGAGTGTAAGAAAGAGTGAGTGAGAAAAAAGTTAAAAGAGAATGAGTGAGAAAAAGATACTCCCTATGGTCCTTATTACAAGGCACTAATTACTAATTCTCATAAACTAATAAAAACAGTTAAAAATATTAAAGTTATTTTAAAATTCAAGTGATTTTCAATATTGCTTTTACTAACTACATTAAACTCAAATATCATATTTATTATTACTCTCTCTCACTACCCTTATTAAATATAGGTAGACATGAAAAGATAAATTAAATGTTCCTTAGAAACTTACAAGTGCCTTATAAAAGGATTAAGAATGCTTGTTAGTCGGTGCCTTATAAAAAGGATCAGAGGAAGTATGAGAGAGATATGTAATTAATTGAGGGAAAAAAAAAAGATTAAACACTTAGATAAAGTCAAATTATTGCTTATATAAAGGATTAAGCCATGAGAAATGTTATTTATAAAATAGGACCAAAGGTAGCATTGATTAAAGGGGATTGAAGTTTTAACTTTGGAAAAAAATTATTCAATTAACTTTTAAATTTAGGATGGGAGGGAAAAATCACTATTACAAAAATAGGTATTTGTGGCGCACCTTTTGTGACATTTTTTTATAGCTTCTTCTAATTTTTTTTTTTTTTAAAAAAACACCTTAGGTGGGGCTTCCTCAAGGAAGTGTCACAACTGCTTAGTGACTTTAAGTGGCACTTCCTCGACAAAGCGCCACCTAAAGTGTTTGTTTTATTTTAAAAAAATGACGCAGTAGCTGTGATGTTTGCTTAAGAAAGTGTCATAGCTACTACGTACTTTATATGGCACTGGACTTAGCAAGCACTATACAAAGTAATTTTTGTGAAAAAAGATTACAAACTCTTTTCTCTCCCACGATCTGCTTCCATCACCTTTATCCTCTTAGTCTCCACTCTTTATCCAACACGTGTCATCACTTTTTATCCTCTTAGTTCCCACATTTCCTCCTTCTCCTCTTTTTGTCACTCATCACCGTCTCCACTTTGATATACACTTCCCCCTCATTCCTTTATTCCATCACTTCTCACATTTCCTCACTCCTTATCCGCCTTTTTTTTTAAACCTCTATGCTACTTTGTCTTTGTCTTTTTCCTTTATAAATCTTTTTTTTCAAGTGTTGTGCTTGCGGTTTCAACTCACTCTATTTAAGCTTCCAATACACTGTAAGTTTTTTTAATTTTTGAGTTTACAAATCTAATTTTATTAGTAGTTAATAGTTTAATTTGCTCTATATCTTTTATATTTAATTTATTATGATTTCTGAAAAAATTATTCTCATTTTTATATGTTGACAAATAAATGAGATAAAATGAAATGTTATTATATATATGTTGTATGTGAAGATATGTAGTAGTTATAATTTTTAGTTGTTATAATAATTGTTAACATTGATGAGTTGCATAAGTAAAATAATTATTTATTTTTAACACTTATATTTTACTTAACAATGATTTTGTTAATTAGTTATCTATTAATTTATATAATTTTGGAGTTATTTGATTGTGATTTATTTTTCTTCATTTTTTTGTTGTGGATATGGAAATGTGTTTAAAGTATGTTATTAGTTATAATTATAAGGTTCTAAAAGAAAAATATGAAAAAAATTATTATTTTAAAAAATAATACTTCCTGTGACACTTCCTTAAAAAAGTGTCATAAGAAGTAAAAATTTAAAAAAATATATATATAGACCATAGGTGAGGAAGTGTCACAGGATGTGCATACTTTTTGAAGAAGTGTTACAAGAAGTGTTTATATATATATATATATATATATATATATATATATATATATGTTCTGGTGCTTCCAATTGCCGCAATTTCTTTTAGTAGTGATGAAATATGTAACATTTTCTAAGCGTCACAATTAATTTAAAAATAAACGACACAGTTGTCTTTTTTTGTAGTAGTGAATATAATGAAAATGAAATTAAGATCTCATTTAAAAAAAAATAATATCAAAAAAGGCCTAAAACTTGTCAATTGTAGCTCCACCACTTATTAATAATTGCTCTTTCACTTGTTATTAATAAGTTATTAGATTTTTCTGATATTATTTTCTTAATTATGAACTTAGTATCATTTTCCCAAGAATATATTGCTTGCAACCTTTTTTATGACTCGGAAGCGTAATTTTAAACCGTACTGATGTAATTAATTTGTAAAAAGGACATACAAAGCCATGTTTTTTTTTTTTATTAGGAACTCAGAAAATGTTCAAGAATTAAGCTAAAAAAATATTTTAAAATCATTTTCCATCTATAATACTTTTTTTTTTTATACATTGGAAAAGTAAGACAAACTAAACCAAAATAACTGAAACAGAGTAGGTACGATTAAGTAATGTCCCTCACCTAAAGAACATTTATGGTGGATTCTTCGGACAAAATCTACAGACCCAGACCCATACTCAGGGCCTTCTTAGCTAAGTCATCCAATTCATTGTTCTCTGGTTAGTAAGATAAGAGCATGCCAATCCTTACTGAGGTACTGCAGCATCATAAGAATAAATCTTTATCCTCATGAACATCCAGATCCTTACATTCCGCTAGGTTAACCACCAGTCCACCACAAGCGAATCACATAATATTTTCACGTGTTTACAGCCACAATACCAAGCAAGAGATGGACTGAAACTTGGTATAGATTGTATCAATATTCTCCCTCTCTTCTATCAGTTTTTTTTTTATCACATATATATTTTTTAAATTTAAATTATTTAGTTAATATTTTTTTTTGGGCGAGACGTTTTTGTTAGCAACTTATCAAAAAAATTTGTTTTTGACCGAGTTCAATGGTGATGTGTGATCTATGTAGCCAATCCCATCTAGTGGGATAATGTTTTGTTATTGTAGTTAAAATTTTAATTATTTATTTGTTTTTAGAAATTATAATTAAATTAAAAAAATTAAAACAAAGGACGTTGGAAAAATACTTGTAATATTTATTTTAAAGGGCCACAAAAATAATAATTATCTATAAGAACCAAATATCAAAATATAAATTTAAAAATATTAAATTGACCTTAATCAAACCTCCTACATTATCTCCTACGTTTAGGATAAAAAAATAACTTAAATTGACTATCATCTATATGTTATGTGATAATGTCTTTATTTTTAATTTTTATTTTTCATCTAGTTTCATAAATAATATAATCAAGGGTAAAGGTGCATCTAACATATCAAACTATTTTCAGAAGTGTAATTAGCGTCTTAAAGTATTTAGAGGCGCAATTTTAACTCTAATGTTATTAAATTGGAGCAATTTTCCCCCTTTCAATAGCATAGGCAACGGACGTTTGAGGAGGATGGAGGAGGTGAGTGAGTGGATCCAAAACTTACCGATAGGAAAGAAGGAAGAGAAGTGCAAGCGTATTGATGTAGGATGGACGAAGGTTGAGAGTGAGATTGAGAGCCAAAGGCCCAAATTAATGTAAGAAGCAAAGAGGCAAAAAGCACCCTTAGTTGGGAGGGTGAAGCTTCTTTGCAGTTCACTTGAGTTGGACATGGTGGCAGACGTAGAAACGGAAATATTGCTGATACAGTAATACCAATCAAGCCCCGCGTACGCATGGAGAAGTTCATGGCATAAATTCTAACATAAGCAAATTTGAATCTCTATATATCTTAAGAAGCATAAAATCAAACTCCGAACAGACCCACAGCAGAAGCAAGCAAAAAAAATAATAGTTATACGATAAATGACTGAAAGAGAGAGAAGACCGGTTGATAGATGAGAGAATTGACGGTGATGGTTCAGAAGCGGCTGAGGAAAGAATCGGCAATGGTGTTCTCCACCATTCTTTCTCTCTCCCCTTTCTCTCACATCACCCTCTTCCTCCTCACCGACCCTCTCTCAAGTTTTCAACTCCTGATTCTAATTCTACTTCTCATGACGCCGACCAGGATCTTTGAAGATGAACCCAGATCTGAAATTACCAGTCAATTAAGGAAATGCGCATAAAGAAGTTCCAACCGGCTTTGATCCCGTTACTCACTTTCCCCATCCTATCCAAACGTCTGTTTACCAGGGTTAAAATTGCTCCCATTTAATTATATTAGGTTAAAATTACACCCATAAATATTTAAAATGTTAATTACATCTTCAAAAATAGTTCAAAGTATTAGATGCATATTTACTCTATAATCAATACATCATTTAATTATTAATATCAAGATTTATTCACTTATATCATATATCTTTAAGTTTTTTCTCCGATTTATATTTGTTTTGGCCTTCTTGTCCGATTTATATTATTAATATTGAAATCAATTAAACTCTTTACATAAAAATAAAAAGCTAAACTCATCTCATATTTTCAAGATATAATAGGTTATATAAATTTTTAATTTTATTAATATTACATGAATTTTTTAACTCAAATAAATTTTTTGTAAAATAAAAATAAGTCATATAAAATTTCTTTAATTTCAACCGGTTTAAAATTGTGTAAATTTTATTTTTATTTTCTAGACATTTATAAATTTTCTTTCAGCTATATAATAAAATAAAATACTTATTTTAAGTTTCTTATATTCATTTCATAAAGTTCTCCAATCATATTCGGCCATGTGCCCTATTTTTTAATTATTATCATTTAACTATAAATCTTTATAAAAAAAAGGACATATAGTCATATGATATTGGAGAACTTGAGATGATGAATATAAAGAAGTTGATATAAATATAGTCCTATAATAAATTATAACTGGTCTTGAGTTTTGTTAAAATTATATAATTTTTATTTTTAATTAAAGTTTGCCTAGATTTTTAAAAAAATGATAATTTTGACACAATTGAACTGTGTGTATTTTTTTTTTCTATAGATATCTATTTAACTAGTAAAAATTGAGGAAAAGATTTGTTTAATTTAGGGAAATTTTTGGACCATGAATTTAGCATAGTACAAAAAACCGGATCGGACCGGCTGGTTTGACCGGTTGAACCGGGAACCAGTCAGTGGTCCGGTCTGGTTCAACCATCAGACCGTGAACTGGTCAGGAACTGGTCGAACCGGTGGTTCACTGGTTGGACCGGTTTCCTTTTTATTTTTATTTTTTAAAATTTTTCCAACTATTATCCCGCACTATTTTTTAGGGAAAAATGAAAGATTGATGACCAAGATGAAGAGAAAAATAAGTAAAGAAAGAATAAATCTAAAAAAAAGAAGATGATGATGAAAAAACCTATTTAAAAGGATATAATAATTATAGGAAAGGAAATATCATTGTATAAATATAGGCATCATAACTAATACTGATAGATTTTAAGCATTTTTTGTAAAGATATTCATTTTTATCTATAGAAGTTTAAACATATATTAATATATATATATATATATATATATTGTCACTAATAAATTATAATATTTTAATATGACTGGTTCGATCACCGGTTCGACCCCGATTGACCCATTAACCCTTGAACCTGTATCATGACCGGTTCATTGCCCGGTCAGTTTTTTGTTCCTTGGAATTTAGCGAAATTTTAAATTTTTTTTTAATTTTAAAAATCGAATGTAAGAGAGGATATAGGAGCGAATGTAGAAGATTCTATTGGAGGCAATTTAATGTTTTTAATTTTATATTTTTATGTTAGGCCCTCCTAAATAATTATGATTTTTATAATTCTCCTCAATAAATATCATTTTTTTAATAAAAAGCTTCATTTCATAAAAGTGAGGAATCATCTCCATGTCTTTTCCCTTTAAAATATTAAATTTAAATGATTAAAATGTGATATTTTCGGTTCAAAATAAAAGCAGGAGGGGTTTGCAGGGGTAGAGAGAGAGAGAGAGAGAGAGCGCGCGCAATTTGATTAATTACTACGAATAATAATATAATATGTTATTTGGCAAACGTCAGTGACTGAGACTCTGAGAGGGACAACAACGTTTGAGTTGCAAAACATTGCTCATATGGGCAGAGTGGCCTATCAATGAACGATGGTGGTCCATTTTTACTTTTATATATCGTATTCTCTTAAATTCTTGATCCCCTCGTATAAATGTTCCATGAAAATTTGATCATCATCACCCCAGGATTTTCAAAAGAGAATATAACACTACTTCCATTAGAGTGTTACCTGATTTCTTTCAATCCGAGTAGAACCGATCAGAAACCGTAGATTCATCCCTTGGCTGATTTTTTTTATTATCAGTACCCAATTTTTGTTAGCAATACATCGTATTTTTGTAAAAACTTAAGTTATTTAATCTGCTCTGCTTCCACTTCCGGAATTTTGTGTTTCGATACCCATTGAAGTAAGAGTAAGGTTGCTGAATGACGTTTATTCAAATTTCATGGAACTTTGATTATAGTTGTCTGAAAGCTTGGGCTGAATTGCTGAAGTGGGTGTGTTGAATTTTATATTTGGCCGGTTTAGGGGCAGTGTATATTGAAGGTGTTAAATTTTCTGGGTATGAAGGGTTTCCGATACAATGAATGGGGGTTTTTCTGGGTATGCGTTCAAGTTCTGTTTCTTTAGATAAACAGGTACAGAAAAGATTTCCAATTATTCAAACAGCACGAAAGCTTTCCAAGATGGTGAAGGAGAAAGAGAAGCTCTTCATGCGATTCGTCATGGCTGCTAAGCGAAAGGGATTGGCATGCTGTTACTCTGTGCCATTTGTGCTGCGATTTTCTTCTGGGTTTTGAACGTTGAAGATGGTTCTCATTTTCCCCCCTCACTTCTTCTTTCAATTTATCCTTTCTGTTCCTTGGTTTTTAGTAATTGTGCCATTTTTTAGATAATGTGATTTCTCTCTATTTAAGCCTAATGTTATTTGCTTAATGTTGCATAGAACGCAAAGGATTGTGTAGTTTGATGAGTACCAATTGGATGATTAAAATGATGTTAGACTGCTAAGAGGAACTTGGTACTTGAATTTGTCTGGTTAACTACTAGTCATGAAATGCGTGCCAATAATGTGCCAGCTTTTTTAACATATTCTGGATTGACTAGGATGCTAGAAGTGTTTAATCTAATTCTCTTCTCTTTTCTTTTTACTAGTGCGCCTGGTTGTTGCCGTTCTTATTTGATTTGAATTTTCAGACTTGGAAGTTGTCTCTATTAATGATTATTTAAATGGGTATAAGCGAGTGTTATGTGGTTCTTCCATTGATTCAAATCGGCTCACTGACACATGCTATAGTTTAAGAAGTCTCTGCCCTGCTGAAAGAAGTGGGGAAGAAGAAGAAAAACCTGTTTTGTGATTTACAACTTGATACTTGATTTCTGTTTTACTTAGGTAATGTTTGAGATATGGCTTGTTTCAGGTGAAGGATCACTGCAAGTAAACAATGTGCAGAACAATAATGTTAATGAAAGCATTGTGAGCTTAACTTCAAACATGGCATTGCCTCCTCCTCCCCCTAGCCATTTTCTGGGCTACACTCTGCCTCCTGGGCATCCTTGTAATAGCTTCACACCGCCTCCCCCACCGGCAAATAAAAAACGCATTGGACCACGTCGTAAGTTATTTTAAACTACTTTGGTT
This sequence comes from Inga laurina, assembly GCA_963855925.1. Taxonomy (NCBI): domain Eukaryota; kingdom Viridiplantae; phylum Streptophyta; class Magnoliopsida; order Fabales; family Fabaceae; genus Inga; species Inga laurina. The sequence goes on along the minus strand of OY979701.1, from coordinate 49,164,827 downwards.
CTATAATTGAGGCAGAGAAAGAAGGGTTTTTTTTTTCCTATTTATAAGTCACATTGTTAAATTATTCATATGATGTATAATTTGATCCTTCATTTATCATAGTTTAGAATTTGTTCTCATGGATTATAATGTATATGAAATTGGGGTAAAGTTGCCAAGTTGTTAAATTTTAAGGCAAATTTACTGAGATTTAAGGTTTTTCTTGGTTCATATGGAACATGTAGGAAGTAACTTAGAAATAGGACTAGAAGAGTATTTTGAACTTAGTTATCTGCAGTAGTGTACCTTTGAACCCAGCATAAACAATCCAGTTCTTGAAGTTTTGGATATTGAAGACCATATGCTGGGCTTGATGTACATTTCAGATCAAGTTATCATGTTTAGTGTTGTTTCTGAATATTTTATCTTTTTTATGCTTTAACATGCCCGGTATGTTACCTTCCTGTAGAAGAAGCTATAGCATTGATGCCAAAGTTTCCATCACCTTCACCTGTTCTTCAGAATTTAACTCTTATCCATCAGGAACATTTGAGAAGAGATGGAGAATTTGCTGGTTCTGACTTTGGTGGATATCCTACTTTGAAGCAGAGAACTTATTCTCATACTATTCAACCACAATGAATATACACTGCGGGTATGTTCTAGTTGTTGTTGGATATTTAACTGGAATATTCATATTTATCCTATGCTTATGCTCACATCTGTTCATTATCCATCCTCGGTTGTGCATGTGTTTATTGATCAGATTTGTTCGTGGAGCCAAATGGCTGCAACACGGGATATGACATGGATGAGGATGACCTTCTGTATATGGAACAGTGCACGGGCGTGGTTGTTGCATCTTGCATATTTGGTGTGTATTTTATCATGCCAGTCTTGTATTTTCTTACTTTGTTTAGGCATTTAATTTAGTTATAAATTTAAAATGTTCTTCAGGAAATTTTGATGAGATAAATGACCCATCAAATATAAGCGACTATTTGAAGAAGACTGTATGCTTCCTTATGTTTATTGATGAAGAAACAGAAAAATTTCAGAGAAGTTCTGGCACGCTGGATAGCAGCAAGAAAATTGAAGTATGAAGAATTATTGTTACACGTAATCCTCCTTACACTGATGGGAGACGTACCAGGAAGGTCAGAGATTATAAATTTGGCTGGCTTCATCATGACTGTGACATAGATATGCTTAAACTTAAAAAACTTTGATTCAGACTCTCTAAGTATTTATGTCTTTCCTTATGATCTGATTGTTGTTTTAGAGAACTATTGTATTTGACAATAGTTTTTCTTTAGTCTAGATTGGAGGAGGTATTCTGATTAGCCTTCAATACATGGGGGGAAAAGAAGCTCAGATTAGTATTTAGATCTAATATTGGCTATATGGTTTTATGTGATCTAAGCATTATAATGATCTTATCTTTTCTTTGCTGATTGAGATAACATAGATTTTAGTTGAACACTTGTTTGTTTTCTGTTGCATGGATCTTCTTTTTTCATCTTCTCAGTACTATTTTTCACCTTTTCCACAGATTCCAAAGCTTCTGATACATAGAATGGCTCCAAATGCCCGCTATTCTATATGGCTCGATGGAAAGCTTGAGCTCGTTGTTGATCCATATCAAATTCTCGAAAGGTACATCTCAATGTCTCTCTTTGAGATTGCATATCTTTGCATAACTAATTTTTTTGCTTATTTTTGGCGTAATTTGCATTCAGCTTCCTTTAATCATATATCAGGACAGTTGTGCTCATTTGGATCTGGCATAAATGAAAGTATCAAATCATTGTCTTGGAATGAATTTATTAGATCCCTCCCTTCTTCCACCTAGGACTTGACCCCTGTTCTTGCTACTGTTCACAGTTCAACAATTTGTTTCCATAAAACAAGAACCTGATGATGTCTGCTTGTGTTTGGTGAAATTCCGGTTTGATTTGTTACTATTAGCTCTTCAAATATAATAATTATTGGTCAAATTCATTTCCTATGGGACTAGAAAATTGCTAGGAATTGTTTGTTTATCTGAGGAAGAGTTGGAATAGTGTTTATTGAAGTGAAAATAGTAAAATATCATTTCAAGTGGTTTTGGCATGTACAAAGAAGACCATTGGAGGCGCTAGTGAGGACGGTATGTTAGGTAGTATGAATTATTACTTTGAAAAGTGGTAGAGGAAGACCGAAGAGAATACCCAATAAAGTTATTGAGCAGAATCTTTTGGCTAATAATTTATTTAAATATTTAGTTGTTGATAGAGCATAGTTACACTATGTGATCTATATGGCTGATCCTATCTAATGGGATAAGGCTCGTCCTTGTTGTTTGTTTATTTGCTAGCATTGTTGCTTTTGCTTGCCAAGAATGCTTGTTTTGGAACCTTTAACTGCTACTCTGCTTATATTATTCAGGTTTTTGTGGAGAAAGAATGCAACTTTTGCAATATCTAGACATTATAAGCGGTTTGATGTATTTGTTGAAGCTGAGGCAAATAAAGGCGCCGGAAAGTACGACAATGCTTCCATTGACTTTCAGATTGAGTTTTATAAGAATGAGGGATTGACACTATATACAGAGGACAAATATCCCATCATAAGTGGTAGGCAAAATTTTTTCTTGTTGGGTCAAACACTTTTCCCCTCCTTGATTTACTTTGTTATTATTCTTAATCTTGATTGTTGATTTTGCAGATGTTCTTGAAGGATGTGTAATTGTGAGAGAGCTTATTCCTATTAGCAACCTATTCCCTTGTCTATGGTTCAACGAAGTTGATCGGTTTACGTCTAGGGATCAGATAAGTTTTTCAACTGTGTGGGACAAACTTCTGTCTCAGGTGGATTTTCATTTTAACATGTTCTTGGATTGTGAAAGATGCAATTTTGTAGTTCAGGTGATTAATTATCTTATCCTTTTTCTTTCTATAGAATTCACTATCACTGAAGTAAAGGAAAAGCTTTAAATTATAATGTGTGCATTTTTGTATGACTATCTGATATTTAATAGGGAGAAAGGCCCAAATATCCGTACCAAATATGTAAATCCCGATTATAATGTGTGCATTTTTGAATTGTTTGATTTTGTTGTTACATTGTCCAAGACAAATGCATTTGTTCTCATATGTATTCTAGGAAAGCCATGTATCTGTTTTCTAATTAATAAAGTGACATACCTATTTATCAAACAACAACAACAGCAACAAAACATTGTTATCCCATTTGATAGAGTTGGTTATATGGATCGTATAATCTTATTGTACTCTATCGAAAATCAGATTTTTGGATAGATTATTAACAAAAATAATCTTATTCTATAACTTCATTGAGTATTTGTTTCAGTCTTTCTCTATCTCTTTTTACAGGATTCTAAATTGCTTGATCGACACTCCTCCACAATGCATCCAATAACTTTCTTTGAATGTGTTTAAACTATCTCAAACAATTTTCTACCATTTTCTTTTTAATAGATGCTACTCTCACTCGTTCACCCATAAATAGCGACTTAACCTACTTATCGAAACATTAAAAAAAAATAGTGACTTAATGATCTTTATGAAAGTTTGATTTGAACGCAAAGTAAATGGGTAGTCAAACCCAGAAACAGAAAAGATCCATACATCCATCTCCCTTGAAACATTCCATATCTCAGATTAAGTGAAACAGGACAAGTTATTATTGTTATCTTTTTCTTTTTTTCCTCGTAAAATCATGTCTTTTCTTTCAATCTTTTTCTTTTTACTATTTGAAGAGTAAGACTCTTATTACAAAGTAAAGTGGGACGCAATTTGCAACTAAATTAACATACTAATTGTTATTTAATGGGTTATCCATAGCCAGATTTCACGGGCATATTATCATTACTTTTATTAAGTGTTCGGATCTCATGCGTGCACATCATAAAAAATACTGTATCATCTGGATGATCTATATCCAATTTAGATTACCTCAATTTGACAAGTAGAATATTAACATTCCTTTAATTTTATCTTCACTAAAGAAAGATGTCACTTCTTAAGCGGGCCTTTTACACCGGTTACTATGGGAGCCATGTAGAAAGTGTGACCATACTGTTCATTTTCTACCCACTCCTTTAGAAAGTCATCAAAAACTTCAAATAATTCAATATGTTCATTCATGCCACTCAGTATCATCTTTGACTTCATCATAGACCCAAAACTTTGCAGCTATCTCTCCCTCTCTCTTGTTTATCTCTGTGGTTGAATAAACCAACAAATAGAGGTGAACAAAACAAAACCAAAATTGAAAAACGAACCAAACTCAACTTGGTTTATTCAATTTTTGGTTTTTTTTTCGGTTTTCGCTTTTTCATTTTTTTCCCTCTTCCAGTTATTAGTTTGGTGTGTGTAAACAAATCGGGGTTATAACCGAATATTTTCAAAACGATGCTGTATAGGAATATTTTAGTATTTGATTTTTTTACTCTTCAGTTCAGCACTCTAACTTACGTTTACTCCAATCACTCAACCACCTCACAAAATCACCCTCCTCCCCTCGCTCTCCTTTCATCGCATCGCGTCTCGTGGCTTAGCCTCATGAATTTATAATTTTAAAATTGGGAAAATTTATTTAAAAAGACGATTGATTTATTCAAATTTTAAATTAAGTCGTTAAATTTAATGAATTCTAAATCAGGCGATATGTCTTAAATAATAGGATTTTAGAATTCAATTAATTTACCTTATTATCCCTCATATGATTTCAATTTAGTAATAAATAATCCTATGCATGACTTGCGTGTCACTCATCAATCTCTATTATTTTATTTTCTTAGAAAAATACAGAATTATTAGTTTCTCTTTCATCTGCGAAACTTTTCCAAAAGATCTCCCTCTCGCCGCCTGCTGTGCCACTTCTTCCTTCATACCGTGTTTCTCTTGCGGAATTTGATTATATCCCAAAAAATTAATCTTCGGGTCCAAAGATTTAAATCGAATTTTTTGTCCTTTAACGCATGCAGAGATTTTAACACTTTGATGAGTTCAAATTATCAAATTTTTAGGTCGCAGGATTAATGTTTCAAATCATACTTGTTCACAATGCAGCTTCCATCTATATAAAGTTAGCTATATGTGTGTGTGTTCATGTTCGCACTGATTTAGTTGGGTTTATTATCACATAACATATCATTGATTCATTGTAATTATGATGAAATGGATTCTCTGTTTTCATCTTGCTTTTATTAGGTTTTTGCCTGATAATGTTCTAAGATGACGATGACGTTCATGACTTCTCTGATGCCAACCTCTCAAACTTATAGATAGAGAGAGAGAGAGAGAGAGAGAGGGGGGGGGTGTGGAGGGCAACTAGCTTCCCTACGCATCCTTTGGATGAGCAAGGAGAGCTGGCCCATCTAGGCTATCCAGATTTTTTTTTTTACTTTTTTTCTTAAAATTTTATTTTAATGAGTAGAGAATTTAAAATAAAAATAATCTTTTAACTAACATTTGTTCAAAAGATGATTTTTTTATTTAAAAATCACTAATTAAAAAAACTAAATCTGGACCGTCCATATTACATCTGGATGGCCCAAATGGGCCGAGCTCTCCCTATTCATTCTTTAGATGAGGAGAGAAATGGGTTTTGTGTGGAGGTAGGAGAGAGATGGAAGAAGTGACTCAGCAGCTGGAGAAAGGGAGAGTTTTTGGAAAAGTTTTGCAAAGAAGAAAGAGTAATTAATGAATTGTAATTTTGTAAAAGAAAAAAAATAATAGAGATGAATGAGTGATACATAGGTTACACATAGGAGTATTTATTACTAAGTTGAAATCAAATCAGGGGTAGTAAGGTAAAATTATTGAATTTTAAAATCCTATTGTAGAACATATGACCTAATTTATAATTTATTGAGTTTAATGACCTAATTTAACATTTGAATAGTTCAACCCTCTTTTTAGGGATTTCCCCTTAATAATTAGTTAACTTTATAATAGGGTAATCAATTTAATAGTATGACAAAAAAAATTTGAAAATGTATATTAAAATTATTTTTTAATTTTGGATAAATATATGTGATTAAATGATTAATAAGTGACATTTATGTTAATTCTTGTAGAAAAGTAGCACTTATGTCATGGAGGGGCATTTTGGTCAAAATGATGAATCAATGCCGTAATTAAATGGTCAATGATTGGGTGGATGGAAGTTGAATATCAAAACTAAAAGTGAGGGTTATGCAACATATAGTTTAATTTTAAGAGATGTTTATATAAATTTTTAAAATAAAAAGGACATTTATGTAACTTAGGTAAATAATGGGAGGTTGATATATTTTACTCCTGAAAAAACTATTTTTTCTCTACTAAACTATTTTTTTTAATCAAAATCACGTATAATTGAGTGCATATACAATTATTTAGGTAGTCATGAAAGGCGCTCCACTACCATTTTTTCTAATTACAGCGGACAGTACAATGCAAAATATAGGACTTCATATCTGTTCAGGGCTGCAATAAATTTAGCTTATCATGTGTCCAAAAGTGCAAGAGTCCATTTAAATAAGGGTTGAAATAGGCAGTTTAACTTTTTTTTTTCTTGAAAGGATACATTTTAATATTTTAGACAAAATTAGGTCAAGTTACTTATATCTATTAAGTCAAGTTCACTGGTAAATTTACAATATGCATTTTAAAAACTAACAATATCAAAATAATAAGTGTCGATATAAAAATTTACAAATCAAAATTTTAATAACTAGTAATAGTAAAATAATAAGTGTCCATTTGAAAATTTATAAATCATAATTTATATCATAGGAGTCAATAAAATAATTTACAAGTGTTAATATAAGTGAATTTACAAATGTAAAGAAATATATGTTAATAATGAAATATAAAAAGTTTGATTGGAGAACTTACAGAAACTAATGAGTGTTTGGTATAACTTATTTTTGGACAATAAGCCCTTATTATGCAAGTCGAGATAAAATTCCTCTCACACATACTTACTTCGTATACCGTGAATCACGATTTATAAGCAATTATTGCCTAAAAATAAGCTATTCCAAACAAGCACATAATATAAGGAAGAGAATGTTGGTCGAGTTGGTAAAGGAGTTGGCTCATAACTATAAGATTGTGATTTTAGATCTTATCGATGTGAGGATATTATTGATGGGCACGATTGTGTATATGCTCCAAAATAATCTTAGATCTAATCGTATCATTGGTCAACAAAAGTATTTTAATAAGTGAAGAGAAATATGGATTGACGAGGAAGTTATTGTTAGTGAAATCTAAAATGCTTAGTGTATCATATCACCTAGAACCAGAATGGTTGCGAGACAGTGGCTAACCAAGCAACTAGAACTAGATCAGTTAAGGGATAGTGGATAATTGTGAAGCACTCCAACACTATTTTTATTTATAAGATTTGATAAAAGGAAATAGTTTCTTGTGATTCCTTATGATTTGCAAGGTTGTTTTGTACTCCTAGCTAGCTAGCTTGATGATGTTTAGTTAGAATCTTTTGCTTCTTTAAAAGAAGCAAGTTAACCTGTTCCACACAAATTTAAGGAATGATAATCAAAGCCTCATTAAATATTTAAATGAGGATTGTCGCTCTTCAAGTTGGAGGTGTGACATAATTTTGGAAAATATTCTTACTATAAGAAATCCCAAAAGAAACCATTTCTTTTATTAAGGCAAATAGGGTAGCTGACTGAGTTGCCAAAACCTCATTAAATGGGTCATATCCAGTAGATTGGATTACTAAAACCCTGATATCATTGTAGAAGTTAGTCTTGCATGATAGACTAGGTCCTAATTTGGATCAAGGCTGAAAGACTGCTATGCATTGAGTATTTCTCCTTCTGTAAATGTACTTGATTATTAAAGTAATAGCATATCCGAGTTGGCAAAAAAAAAAAAAAATAAGTGTGATGATTCACGCACAAGCTTAGCTTGAATTGTGACAAGACTTGCAACAGATGGATTCCCAAAGATTCACACACTATATATATTGACTTGTTGTTTAATATGTTAGATATTTTAATATTATATATATATAGATATATTTGATATACTACTTTATTTTATTTTATTGGATCAATTAAAATATCCAGAGTGTGGTCCGTTAGTTAGTTTGGGCCCAATCCAATTAGGGTTTTTACTCATATGATTTAATCACTTTATAATTTTGATGGGAGATAACGAGAGAGATAAATTGAGTAAGGGCAATACACGATATGCGGCTCTGAGGGTATGCTAGCCAGTGACGACTATTCAACATACCATCATTGTGCCTATCTTCCAGCCAAAAGAGACCATGCTTCTTTTCTATTAATTGTGTTATGTATTTTTAGTTGTTCCGATAGTAAATCGTGATTACATGGATTAGGGATTTAGATCATTTAAGCATGGCTAGATGTATTTATAAATTTAAAGTTTTCCACTCCGACTCTGATGTTTTAGAATTCTTATATGCTGTCAATACCCGTTTCTATTTTGATAATCGAAGAGTAATAAAAACGGAATTCCATGGGCATACAAAAAAGTAAAATTTTACTTATAAAAGTATTCATTTACAATCTCAAATTCGTTTGTCGATGAAATATAAAATACAGCGGAAGTTCTAATAATTACAGGATTCCCCAAAAAATCTTAAAATTAGACTAATTATAACCATCAGCTTGACTTGCCTCGAGACACGTACCGTTCACTTCTTCGTATCTGCACCTTTAACTTTCGTCCCACTAGCACCCGCTGAAATGTTTATTAAAAAAAATGGTGAGATTCTAAAGAATCCCTGTAGAAACATGCTGTTGTTCATAGAAAATGCGAAAAATAAATATAACATGCGTCAAGGTATGCACTAATTAATGAACAGTATAAACACATCATTATCATATATACATGTGTAGGGCTCAACCCCACAATCTACACCGGTTGGATTCTCCCCAACTCCCAGTGTAAGTGCAGCACTAACTACCCGTCTCTAGGCAAACCATACTAATTAATAAAGCACTTTACAAACAATGACATCCACACAATCATATAACTATTGCATGATGTATGAAGGATAACGCTTCTACCTCAAAGTTCTTTTAACCCTTTTTTAGTGTGTCTCATAAAACGTCCGCTTCCGGCTTCCGATTCGGTCCTAAAATAATAAATGAACAAGAAATAGATCATAACCTATCCAAGTATCATTTTAGACTCTTCCATAGTGTTTCTTGTCATTATATTAGTCTATGGCATAATTTTACCAAAAGGCCCCCAGGACCCTAGCCCGACATCGCCGTACCTGGCCCATGGCATGTTTTCCCAAGATTTTGACTAGGGTTATCTTGATATATTTTCATCTAAGGAATCCGTTTTCGGGCTCAAAATCACCAAATTCAATGTCAAATTATAAAAATACCCTTGACAGCCCCGGTATAAGTATTTTAGGGGGTTTTTCATAATTATGCTTTTTTCGGCCTTTTTCGAAAGAGTGACCAACTGTAACCCCACCTATTTTTTCCTACTGAATCCAATGGAACCATATATTTCATGAAAATCCAGCTCTTTCCCCCCTGAACAGTGTTGGCCGAAACATTGGTAAAAAAATGGGAAAATGCTCGTGTTTTAGCTTCCAAAACTTGTACTTTTCCACTTCTAATCCTTTATTAACTCATTTAAATACATTCAACAATGATTTAAAGAAATTTGGGCAGAATAACTACTTAAGGTTAGGGCTTTCCAAATTTACAACTTGACCAAAAATCACCAAAAACAACAACAACCAGCAACAACACTTCATACTAGTATAGATTTGAGTTTTGTGTAGTTACCTCTTGAGCTTCTTGGATCCTCACATTTTAGGCGTCCTCCTCTCTCTCTTCCTAGGCTCAAATGTGTCTTCAACACTATGGATTTCATGAAGAATAAAAGGTTTAGAAAAGGATCTATAGAATACTACAAGAAATTGCTTAACAAACCAACTTTTACCTTAAGATTTCCCTTCTTCCTTCTCTTTAGAACATGAGACCTCTTGAACTCACTCTCTCTCTTCCTTTCTTGTGCTTGGCCAAAATGTATGAAGGGAAGAGGAAGAGAAAGTGTTTTAATGAAATGCCTCTTCTTTCTTGTGAGCCCTTGATTTCCAATATTTCATCTTGTCATGACATTTGGCAAATGGTCTCATCTCTTTCTAACTATGTCATTAGGCTTCCCATTAGATTTGAACTAATTTTCCTCCTCTTGGTTAGCCTAAAAAACTGTCCCCCCTCTTGCTCTTCTAACCAAATGAGTTTTCCTCCAACTACCCCAACCTTGCACTCAACCATGCACTCTAGTAGTGTACTATTATCATCATTCCTTGTCCAAGAAGCAATACTCAATTGCAATTAGATATGTGCTCTTGGAAAATAAATTACAAACTAATATCATTCCATAGGATAATGACACTTGTCATGTTTAATTTTATTGATCAAATTTTCCCTCCATTTCTTTGTGCTAGACGAAATTTTAAGAGAAAAGGGAAGAAAATTGTTTCAACATTTTCCATAATTCAATTAAATGAATTATGTGTAATTCCTTCTAATTTTCCAATTCTTGATTTATTCCATAAAAAATATTCCAATTATACATTTTCCTTTATTTTTCTTGATTAATTGAAATTAACTTCAATTAATTGAAAAATAATTAATCTTGGCTAAATTGGCAAAATTATGGCTTTGCTATTACCATTGAAATCTAATTCCTTTCTTGAATTAATTTGCTCAATTTTCCCATGAATATTCACCATTTTATTGAATTTTTTAAATAATTACAATATATTCGGTGAATATAAAATTTGGGGTGTTACATATGCTCATATGACTCTATTTATAGCAAAAATTCTAACATGTGATATTAGAACTTTGATTATGCTCATATGAATCTATTTAGAGTAAAAATTCTAACATATGGTATTAGAACTTTGATTCTCCGATGCCTGCTATATTTTTCTATGATGCATTATAAATTTAAGGGTTAATGTGTAAAAATACACATGTGATTGTTCTTAAAATGCACCCAACACCAAATGTTTTTTTAGGTGCAACAGTGACTATGTGGTTATAAAATAGGTGCCAAACTATCCTTTGACCGTTAGTTTGACTTTTTAACCCTGAAAGTGATGACGTGTACAATAACGTGGACGCTGGAGTAACATTCTGGAAAAAAAAAACTTGCTGACTGCTGAAGCTTTGCAATTAATATTACCCATATTTCACTATTTCAGTAGCACCTTCATTGAAGTAGATTCAAATCTGAATGCAAAGTACTTAACTCACTCAGCAGAACTGCTGCCCTGAAAAACATACTGATTGCTCAATTTTTTTCCCAACTCTAGATTCTCAATATTATTCAATTAAAATCATTATAATACATATATTATATTACTAATTTTTATTAAATTATATGATTTTTTAGAAAAATTTGATTTTCAGCAATTTTTTTTCTAGAATGTCACTCCAACGTCCATATCATCGTACATGTCATCACTTTCAGGATAAAAAAGTCAAACTAACAGTCAAAAAGTCAAACTAACGGTCAAAGGGCAGTTAGTTTTGCACCTATTTTATAACCACATAGTCACTGTTGCGCCTAAAAAAGTATTTGGTGTTGAGTTCACTTTAAGAAAATCACATGTATATTTTTGCACCTTAACCCTAAATTTAATTATATTTTCTTATTTAGAAAATAATTTTGAAAGATTTTTTTTAAGCATAAATATATATGTTGTGAGAAAATATTTTGTGAACCATCATCGCCCCGTCTTGATGAATCTTGGTTTTGAAACTCAAATATCTTATTTGATTTTGAGTACGTTTTGATGAATCTTGTGATATTGGTTTAATCTGAATAGACAACTGCTTGTTCAGGTTATTGCATGGTACAAAAAATTGGATCAGATAAGTTGGTCCGATCAGAAAACCGATGAACCGATCTCTATTCTGGTTCAGTTCACTATTTGAGAGGGAGGGAGAGTTGACTCGATGGAAACTGATTGAACCAGTACAAAACCGGTCCAAACAGGAAAAATCAATGGGTTGACTAGTTTAACCGGTTTGCTATTTTTTCTTTTTTCTTTCTTTTTTAAAAAATGAGATATCTGGTTTAGCAAAAGGCTAAAAAAGAAAGAAAACTACAGATTTAAACTGATATACATACAATCTATAATGTTTTAATAAATTATAAAAACAAATTTTAATTTTAAGGCTATGAAAATTTAAAAAACAAAGAGTAAATGAAAAACATTATATTATATATATAATATATGATATTTTAGTCAAATAATTTGATATGATTCAAATAATCAATTCTAACACAATCAATTAATTTTATCTATAGAAGTTTAAAAATATATTAATATATATATTGTTACTAATAAATTATAATATTTTAATATAATTGGTTCGACCACCTATTAAACCCCGGATCAATTAACTCTTAAACTTGTTCCGTGACTGATTTATTGTCCGTTCTGATATTTTATTCCTCAGTTATTGGGACCATATGGAGGTTGCTTTCGTAATCTCCGATAATTGTCACCATCTTCACAAGAATTTGAAGGACCCGAAAAACGCAATCTCCTTTTGCCTTGAATATAAACATTCATGTTTGATTTTTTTTTTTTTTGTCTCAGTTTTCATACCATGGTTATTTGCCGTATTTTCTAAGCTTGTGCCACAATATTTTCGTGCCTCTGTTTCGATTTTAGAGAAATAAGTTTTTCCATTCTTCATTTGGCTTGGTTTTTGATAAAATCATTGTTGCAAAAGAGTTTTCCATCATCTTTTGTTCATGAAGCCGGTTGAAATTGCCATTAAGACACCGAAGAAAGGCGTTCAAAACGTCGGAAACCACCCAGAATCGTCGGAGGAGGGTCACCTCTTGTTGCCGGTCTGGATTTGGTTACCGGGTTGCGCTTAGATCCGGGTCGGGTATTCAACCCGTCTCCATGGAGAAGAAGACCCTGCTTATGCACAATGACGTCATTTAGCCAAATAGTGAAACACACCGTTTCACTAAATCAGGAAGCATGGGCCTAGTGGCATTTTATTTGGGCTCGCTGCAACTTTCCTTATTTTTCCTTTTTTTTTTTTTTTGCCATCACCTTATTTTTCCTTTTAAGTTGCAGGTTTTCTGGCCCCAATTATTTGGGCTTCCTTTTTTTGGTTTGCCTTTTATGATTTTCTTTTATTTTCCTAGTTTGGGCTTTCTTAACTTGGAGATTGTATTTAATCATCTTTATTATTTTGTTATTTTTCTCGGCCATTTCGTTTGGGCCTTGGATTTTCAATTTAATTCTTCTCCCCGCATTTCTGAAATTCGTTGGGGTTGTTTCTCGGCACCTTTTGTTTGCACATGTCTATTTCCACTTTGGGTTTTGTAATTTGGACTACAAATTTTCTATTTTATTAATTTGATTTCTTATTGGGCCGAGCAAATTTAGGGAACAAAGTTTGAATTATTTTATTAAATTGAATATATGATGGGCCTAACCACCGATTTCAAACTTAAGGGACCAAAACCAAAATTGAATCAAACTTTAAGGACCAAAAGTTATATTAACCCAATTAATTTTTATTAATTGGAATTTCGAATTGGGCTCACAAGCTTAGGCCTTTGGTCTCTTTCTTCTTTCAACTTTATTGTTTTTATTCCCTTTAGGAATGTTGATGCGTTGGGCTTATTTTCTGTGCCTAACTATTTGTTTTATTGTTTTTAGAAATCGTTGTTAGGCTGTATTCAAGTCCATTAATGTTTTGGGCCCAGTCTTTGGGTTTGAACTGTTTATCTATTTTGTTTGTATTCCACATATTTTGTTTATATTTTAGAAATTAATGTGGGCTAAATAGATTTTGTTCTTTTTTTTTTTTTGATATACAAATGTAGCCAAACACACAACTACGTCTTATCCGTCAATAAATATATTGCGTTTTGAGTTTTAATTTTTAGTAATATACCTGTTTAGCATTATGTCATGTTATGTGCCAATTTAATTGTTCGAATTGAGGAAAATTAATATGCGAAAGTCCACATTAAAAATAGCTGAAATATCCTATTCCAAATTCAAGTTTCTAAAAATATGGGTGAAATGACTTTCATAACCTCCGTTCTATCCTCCATTGTTTTACACGCTTCATTGTCTCACTCTCTCGTTCTTTCTCTACTCCTCCGTCTTCCTTAGAATTTAACATCTCCTTCACACCCCTAGACCAATCCCATTGAAGCAGAACCAATTCCTGACTTCCTCATTGTAACCCTTTTTCCACCATAGGCCGAGATTAAGTTCTTAAACATGTAATTAATGTAGAATTAGAGACCATATTTCAAATTGGGACTTATTAAGGTAATCTTTTGCCCAATATCGGATTTGAAAAAACTTTTTCAAAATTTATTTACAATGGTCTCATATTCATAATACAAAACAATTATGGCCTGTACAGGTGGATTCCATTTACCAATATCAGAGTGCAAGTAAATTCCCGACTCACTCGGGTTCCATTCATTTAATAAGGGTTTACACAAAGGCATAAAGCCTATAATTCATACCCTTTACTTGGGGATTACACAAAATTACATTACAATTCCCAATACATATATCTACTTCCCACAAGATATCCACTAATATGCAATGATAACCAAAAACCAAAAAGGAACTCCTAACATGGAGCTCTACCGGCTCTTCGTCACCCGTTTGCTTTTCGATCCTTTAGCCTTGTCTAAAATGTTTAATTTTGGGAGAGTGAGATTCTAAGGAATCCCCGTAGTGTCAAATCAATCATATAATGTACAATAATAAGGCATGAAATCAAATCATTATTCATACAAGCAACTACAGCGGCAGTTCAACGGCAATGGTTAGTATGACACATGTCATCCCTGACGATTGCTCACGCTGTATTGCATCACAACAATCAACACAGTATAATTCACCACAGCTGGGATCCATATAAAGCATTTCATAACGCAAGCCATACATGCAAGATACACACAGCCCACGGCTGGTTTCACAAACACCGCCCCACGGGTTGGATTCACAAAGTTCCATGTCGATTACGTCAGCAGTTCAACGGTCAACCTAGAGATGACCACTGTCACTCCCTATACGACTCACGCTGAAGTGCTCACGCCGTAATGGACCATGGTACACAGTTCACAAGTTCAATGATAAGTTATGCATATCAAAACATCATACAAAATATGAGAGAAAAGTCACTACCTTGATCCTTCTGTTCGTGTCCTAGTGCCGGTCTCTGCCGAGTAGGGCAAATGTCAAATCCTATATTCATAATTAGGGACGAAGAGTTATACTCTATTCCAAGACTTAATCCACTTCATAATACTTAATTGATTATCATTATTGCTCTTTTAGAGTCATTAAATACCCCTAACAAAACTCTTAAAGGGTAGGAAAAACTATCCCAAAAATCCCCTTTTGGAAGTATAAAACTGATTTTTCACGGCCTCACTCGAGTGAAGATGACCTCACTCGAGTGATGGTACGAACAGCACTCGAGCACAAGAGAGAGATAGCGAGTGAATACCCGAGAGCACCACAATACTTTTCAGAGACAGGATCACTCGAGCACACTGGACCTCACTCGAGTGAAGGTCAAATGCCTCACTCGAGCACCTGCGAGTGAAGTCCAGGAAGTGAGAACCCAAGAGCATAAGAGAAATGGCAGTAGCCCAAATGGCTCATTGCACTCGAGCACAACACAGCTCACTCGAGAAGATGCCCTATACCCGCGAGTGAGAAGGCACACTCTTGCACCATGCCCGCTTGTGACAACCTGAGAAGCAAGACTTGGTTTCATATACACCAGTCACTCGAGCACAAGAAGGCTCACTCGAGTGATATTCATAGCTCATTCTTGGATTGTCCAAAAAACACAACAGAAAAGTTGAAAAGAAACAGAATATAAGCACAGCACTCGAGCAGGCACAACCTCACCCGAGTGATGTTCATCATGTGCTCGAGTGAATTCCAAATCACTTGAGTGATTCTATCAGAACCAGAAAACGCAGAAAACAGACCAACTTCCTAACACTTGCCTAATTTGATCCCAAAGGACATAAGACTTTACCCAAAGCCATTCCCACAGAAAAACACCCAATAAGCTCAATGGAATAATCAGAATCATCGAAATCCTACTCCATTATCATGCTTTGGGTTTTGGGCAACAAATTCAACAAAACACCAATCTCAACCAAACTTCACATTTCAATTACCAATCAATCTATCTATCCTAAACTCATTCCAAAACACCATTCTCAAGTTAAAGACATACCAAATGAACAGTGACACTCATTTTTCGGATTCAAGCCAAATTTTCAAAAATTACAAACTACTTCAAATGGTATGAAACTTAGATAGATATATTGGTTTCACTCACCTTATCAACTTCTCCAAAGGGAGTTCTTGATTCACCACTTTTCAAGATTTTGTGTGATCACAAACCACAACCAATGGCCAAACTAAAAACACCAAAATGAAGCTCACCACTCAATGATCAACATTTATGAGTGTTGTTTAAGCAAAGGAGGGCATTTACTTACCCAATTCACCAGTTTTATCTTTCTCTTTCTTGCCTAGCTGACTTCCGGAAATGGAGGAAGGGAAGAGAGAGAAAACGAGAGAGATGGAGGGAGAGAGATGAACAATGATGTTGATACTCCCCATGCTTCCAAGTCAGCTACACAAGAGAGGAGAGGGAGGAGTGAGAAAGATTATTTTATCAATTTGACTTTCTTAACCTCTCTCATCTTGACACATGCCACCATACTATTGGTTTACACAAAATATGTCACCAATTAACTTATCTAATTTCTCCATTAGTCATTTAATCACACTTCTCATTTCCACTTAGTTAGTAATTAATTTCTCCCTTAATTACTAACTCATGATCAATAATTCCATTCTTCCAATTTTTCACTAATTATGACATATTAATTAATATTGCCATAAAACACATAATAATTCCAATTAAATTCATAATTATCCACAATAATCATGATTAGCCCTTAATAAAAAATCGGGATATTACACTCATTCCTTTCTTCACCTCTTTTTGCTCACATCTCCTTTCACCTTTGCTTGGTCGCTTCTCAATTGTTAGTTGTTGCTGCAGTGTTGTTTGGAATTTAAATGCACAAGGTTGATATTTATGATTAGCATGTATCTTAGAGAGTAGCCACAACATCCTCTGTTGCACGCGTAAATAATTACTTATGTATTTTAAAATATCAACTCTATTCAATGGGTAATATTAATTTAATCAAAGTGGGTGGATTGCATTTAGTCACTTATGTTGATTAAATTAATTAGTTAAATTCTCCATTAAGCTGTGCAAATACAGAATTTAAGTGCAGATGATTAATATTTATGATTAACTTGTGTGTTAGAGTAGTAGCTATAGAACCCTTTTACAACATGCATAAATAATCACATATGGATTTTAGAATATCAATATTTTGAAGGTGAGTAAATATTATTTTATTCACATTAATGACTTGGTTGATTAAATCAATTAACTAAGATTCTCATTGGCATTGTGTGTCTGTGTGTGTGTGCGCGCACACACAGACACACGGAATTTAAATTGTACATATTTGATATTGATGATTAACAAATATATATTTTGTTTAAGGAATAGCTACAACATCCTTATACACATGTTGTATGCATTGTTAATCACATAAGGTTTTACGGTATTAGTTATGGTTATATGTATAATTCATATACACAATGGTATGATGTCTTAGTGATGAGCATGTAGAATAAAAGAGTAGCAACAGATCCTTACTAGGTACATGCACTCTACTTTTGTTCTAACAAACAAAAGACATCACATAAAGATTTAAAGACATCAATTGTAATTAAGTACATGGTTATAATTAACCTTTGCCCACAGGTAGATGATTATAAGCATAGTTTTAATTAGGGTGGAATAGAACGGTATTATATTTTTTAAGTAGCCCATAGGTATTAGGGGATATAACTGCATTCTAGTTTCACCAATTTGAGATAAATTCATGTTATGCTAATGTCTTTGCTTATAGGTAGACTTTGGTGATATGAATTTATAACTTTATGATTTACATTGGTAAACATACGCTTATATATGATGGTTACTTGTCTCTTATAGTAATTCTGTAAGCGTGATTAAATTGTAATTTTGACTTTGCACATGATTGTTATCTGTTCAATTGTTTAGTTTGATATAATTTATTAGAGATAATTAAGCCTATAAGGAGATAAATATAACTCCTACCATTAGGATAAAATTGACATTAAGAAAAGTTCTAGTAATTATAATACGAGCATGAGAAATGAGATAACATTATTGTTCTTAACTAAAAGCTGGTTATTATAAGTACATAAAGAATAGAACAAAGTCAATGGTTATTTATAGGTTAAAAGACAAATTTAAAAATTCTCATAAATGTTATTGCATTATATTGTTGTCTATTAAGCGATTCTCCGTAATAGGGTAAGTTGTCTCCATTAATCTTGGTAGAATAGATCCTTAGTCTATTATCTCATGAGCCATTACTCCTTTTCATAAATACATACTTGGACATTAAGTATTAATTGGAAATGTATATATATAAGTTTTGCTCATAATTGGAAAAGAATGGGGTTTTAAATGAGAATTATCAAGCTACCAACCCAAATGCCATAAAGTACTAGACATATCAAGCTTAATGTGTCTATAATTAGAGGTTTGATTGGAGGCAATAATGATATATGTTAGAAGCGGCTGGCACTTAAGAGGGGGGTGAATTGGGTGTAAGATAAAAACTTAAGAACTTTGAAAATCTTTTTGCTTCTTAGTGGAAGCAATAAATATGAAAGTAATGAATCATAAATCAAAATTTAATATATGCTGGAAATATAAGAGTTTAAGGAAGAGAGTATGCAAACTGTGATTTATCTTGGTTCGGTCCAATCTGCGATGACCTATATTCAATCCCCAGGCTCCTCTTGAGATTTTCAAATCCACTATCTTCTTGTTTAATCTAGGCATAAGAACAGCCTTTACAACTCACAAGTTTAGCCGAGCACTTGTGAAGCCTTTTACAAATCTTTCACAGAGTTACTCCCCCTTATGGCAAGTCTTATGAGCAGAGCAATCCCGAAGACCTTCTTTATTGCTTATCCGTGCAAGTTTTACGAGTAGCAATGTTCTCTCCTGCTTACACCTTTGTAAGTCTTACGAGTAGTAACGTTCTCTACTGCTTGCACATTGTAAGTCTTACGAGTAGAAAGTCTTACTAGCAATTCTTTCTACAACTTCCCCCGTAAGGAAATCAACCCACTCAAGGTCCTTCTACCTTGAGATCAATTCAGAAATACAGTTGAAAGTGTTTACAAACTCTTTTACAGAGTGAATATAATGCTCACTGAAGTACAATACAAATAACTCTCTCTCAAATATACATGATATAGAAAATAGATAAGAACAGAGAGTAGTTAGGTTGGAGTGGATGACTCAAGATATAAGCATATTTGTGTCGTTGTGTTCTTATTGTTGTTGCTCTTCGTTGAATGTTCCCATATTTATAGATGAGTTCTGATAGCTGTTGGAAGCATTTCATGTAATATCCCAATTTATGATTAAGGGCTAATGGCATTGAGATTGATTATAAAATTGTGTAATTAAATATTTTGGGAAGTAATATGATGTAAATTTGAGATGAATGTGTGTGGTATTTGAGATCAATGGTTGAGATTCATTATTGATGGGTCGGAATCCTATACATTGTGTCTATGTGAGCTCATAGTGGAAGTGGATGAGATAGTGACATGTGGCATAGTGGAGGCCTTTGGATGAGGCACTAGAGGACAAAATGCTATTTTTCCTCTCTTTTCTCTCTCTCTTCATCGGTACTGTGTGTGTGTACAAGGGAGAAAGTTTCATTTCATCATCATCCCCTCCATCTCAATATTTTCTCTCTCCTTCCTCCATTTTTCTGGCGCAAGCTTGGGAAAGAGAAGAAGAAAGCTTGGATTTTTGGGTAAGTAAATGCCTTCCTTTGCTCAAACTCCCTTCATTAAAGTTGATCCTTGAGTTAAGAGCAACATTTCTATGGTTGTAGCTTGTCCATTGGTGGTGGTTTGTGGCCACACGAAATTCTGGACTTGGGTGAATCAAGAACTCCCTTTGAGAAAGTTGTTAAGGTGAGTTTAAGAAACCTTTCTATATAAGTTTTGTGCAAAATGATTTAACTTGGAATTTCTAGAATTTTGGACCCATTTTCGAAAATTAGGGTCTTGTGGTGTTTGAATTATTAGTGCCTTGTTAAGTGTTTTAAATGAATGGTATTGAATTGAGGCTTAGAGGAGAAGTTTGAGAACTCTATATTGGTTTTGTGCATTGGGCAAAAACAGGGCATGTAATTGGGTTGTGACTTTGGTCATTTTGAAGTCACCATTGTGTTCCTTGAGTGATTTTGTGTGGGAATGAGCTTGGTTATTGATTTTGGGTTCATTAAAATCACTTGGGGAAAAGTTGGAAAGTTGTCTAGTTGAGCTCTGTTTGCGCGAGTATTTTGAGTGACCAAATGGTATTGGAAACTTGTGAAACTTTCCAGTCTTAAAGTTCACATCCCAAGCTTCAAAATGGACATATATTTTGTGTCATTTTGTTAAGAATTCTGTGAGATATGGTTGTCCAAAGTTTGGGATGAAAACAGAATTCTGTTTTGGAGTAGTGTGTAGTTTTTGGTGATTCTGTATTTTTGTAGTCATTTCCAGTGAAGGGTTATATTTTTCCTTGAAAGAGGACTCATATACCTTTCATTTGGCTTTGGAATCACTTCGTTTCGATTTTTCTAGAATTAGTTATGGTTTTTCGAAGTCAGCCCAGAGTCAGGAAATTTTTGGGCCGCGGCCCAAGAGTGGAGGACCGCGGCCCAAGCCTTTCTGACATGTTTTGGGCCGCGGCCCAAGAGTGGTGGGCCGCAGCCCAAGACCTTCTGACCATATTTGGGCCGTAGCCCAAGGATGGGTGGGCCGCGGCCCAAGCCTGTGTTCCAGCACTTAGTGTTTTCAAAAAGTGACCTTCAACCTTTTGTTTCCCAACCTTTTAGGGCTTTCATTAGAGACATTTGTGGCCTCTTAGGAGTCCTAAATGATAACCAACTTAGTGTATTATGGGATTAAGTAATTGGAAAAGAGATTGATCAATTGTCCCTAATTTGGTATAGGATTTGATATCTGCCGAACGCGTGAGCCCACTGTGCCAAAGATTGTCAGGAAAGATACAGGTAGCGACTCCTCTCTTATACTTTGTGTAAATGTATTGTATGTTTGCTTGTCATTCATTGTGTGGATGCTGCTGCTACTGCTTTGTGATACCTTGTGGAGTTTTTGTGATACATTGTACTTTGAGATGCTTTGTGGTGCTTTGTGCTTCGTGTTGCTGCTACATAGTGTTCACCGCGAAAGCGGGCGTTGTGCATAGTGAATACAGCGAAAGCTGGCATAGTGTTCACCATGAAAGTGGGCGTAGTGCATTGTGATTACAGCCGTGAGTGCTGTCGTATGTGGCGCGAGCCTGAGATCATTGTGAAGCTGCTGAACATGATAAACATGCATGCTCTATGTTTATATATTGTATGAGTGTCTTGTTGCTGCTGGGATTCTTTAGAATCTCACTCTTTCCATATGACTAACCTTTTCAGACAGGGCGAGTGGCTCGAAAGGGAAGCGACCAACCAGGAGTGGTTAGGGCTTAGGGACATTTTATATTGGATGTTGGTTATCCTTGTTTTGGTTTTGGGATTACTAAGTGCATATTTATGTAAATGAATATTTTGGATATGTAATCCCCATTTTGGGAACTCGCAACCCATGTTATATATGTAGATGAACCTGGGGGTTTGCCGGGATTTTAGTTTCCGCACTCTGATATTTCTTATGTAATTTGATTTCTCAAGTAGTTATATCCGCATGTGAATTTGAGACTCAGAATTAATACGTTTTGAATTGATTTTGAAATACCTCATCCCGAGTTGAGGGATTATCAATTGTTGATTTGATTTTATTGGTCTCTATTTCACTTAAACTTCGAAATCCGGATATAATTACCGTGAGGGGGTTACATTTTTGGTATCAGAGCTGTAGTTCCTGGCAAGGGTAGAGTTTGCTAGGATAGCTCCCGTAATGCGTTCTTAGTGATAATAGATCATCTGTGAATGATTATTGTATACACGTATGTGCTCTGTGTTAGGGATATATACGAGATTTGTGAACAACGTGTATACATTATCTGTGGAACTGATCTAGTGAATGATTTGTAGAATGAAAAAGACAAGGGGTCGTCCCAGTGGACAGCGAGTAGACCCTGATGTGGAAGTGGTTAATGACAATCCACCGGACCCAATGCAAGAGTTGATGGGCCTGATAAGGGACCAACGAGATATGATAGCAGAGCTTAGAGATGAGCTCAGAGCTAAAAAGGCCAAGAACAATGAGGGCCGGGGTCAATCTAATCATGAGGAAACTCGAGACGAAACCCGGGAAGAGACTGCTGAAGGGTCGGCATGACCACTTGAATCCCCTCCTCATGTGATTTCGAACCAAGAATCCCATGGAGTGCCAGTCAGGGAGGAACGAGACCTTGAGTATTGGGTCTCCAAATTCTGTAAGCAACTACCTCCGGCATTTAAGGGGAGGTTTGATCCTCAGGCGGTTGAAGATTGGCTAAAGGGAAGTCGCGGCTGAAGGTTGGGAATCGACGGTGACAAATGTCGCCGTTGATACACGATTCAGCGATGACAAAAATGTCGCCGTTGATACATCTATCAGCGGCGACACTTGAGTCACCACCGAAAGATGTATCAGCGGCGACAATTTTGTCGCCGCTGAAAGTTATTATTGTTTTAAATTTTTTAAATTTAAATTGATAAATTTAAAACCTATACTATGTTAATAAAGATCAATAATTAGCAATGATAACTAACACAATTCTTCAAAACTAACATCTGATACTCATAATGTTTCAAAACTAACATCAAGTTCTTAAATTTCCTAACAACTAACATTTGATACTCAGAATGTTTCAAAACTAACATCAAATTTTTAAATTTCTTAGATAAGGTTTAAAGATTGTCCATTGAAAAGATCAAACATGAAAACTATGAAGAAGGACCAGCTCGTGGGACATCAAGACTAGGAGTAGATGAAGTAGGAGCTACTAATTGCCCCTGTTGCATCAAGATAGCTAGTTGAGCATGTATTTTCTGCTCTATTTGTTCCATCTTGTGCTCAAATTGTGCACACTCCGCTTCCATCTTTTCACGCTCTGCTTGTATATTTGCGCGTTCTTCTGCAAGATTTGCTTGCATCTTCTCATGTTCTTCTACAAGATTTGCTTCCATCTTTTCACGCTCCTCCTGAAATTTTTTGTCAAACTCTTCGTGCAATTTGGTAGGCACATTCTCTACAATTGAATTGTCATTAGATTGAGAGCGATCTCTCTTCCTCAAAGGCTCTGCTCCATACCCTTTTCCTCTTACATATCCTGATCTCTCACCAAGAACAGCTGTCAATGTTTCATCAGAGGTCATTCGAGCATCACTCTCTACCTCTTCTTGTTGTTATTGTTGGAGAAGGTCTTGCAAGTCAGCCTACGATTAAAGCATGAAACAAATGAGATAACAAATTCTTGAACTTAGTAAAGCATATAAAAACACAACGCATACATGAATTTGCTCAGATTGTGGATCTGCCCACACTAACTGTCCATCTGCCATCTTCCTATTATGTGTGATCTGCCAAAACTGGTTAGGGGGTACAAGCTGTCCAGTAGTGGGGTCCATCTACAAAGCATAATATACAAAGATGGTACAATTTAAAATAAAAAAGGGTTCAAAACATAAACTAAAGTAAAGAGAGATTGAACTTACAGTAGCAAAGTTAATCTCCTCAAATGATCGAGGACCATAAGTATGCTTTGTTACTTGTTTTTCTCAGTTGTTCTTGTTTCTTTTACTTTTTTTCTACAAAAAATTTAGTAAAAAGGAATTAATGACTAAAATAAATAAATGATCCATTTGAAAGGATAGAAAGGTACCTTGAACACATCATTCTGAAAGTATGTCAATAACAACTCCTAATCTTCAGAACTGAGATTTTAAGGAGGATTAGCCAGCCTATCCTCATCAGAAGCATATTTGTTATAATGTTTGTGCAAGTTTGTCTTCCAATTTCTAAAGGCATTTTTCAAGTTCAGCGTTATAGTTTTTTTGAACTTCTCTTCATGGATTGCATCAGAAGTTTCAAATTTGTCCTAAAACACATATAAACATACATATTTTTCATGAAAACATAAATAAACAAAGATATATATATATATATATATTTGGGAAGAGTATACCTTTACTTTCAAAGTCATCTCATCTTTATATTATTCATAAATATTCTTCCACTCAATGCCATAATGAAAAGAGACTGTGGTCCTAACAATATAACCACAATAATTAGCAAAGTTTCTCGCTTCTGCACCTACTGCTCTTGTGAGGTAGTTTGAAAGTTTCACTGGTATCTTTGCTCCAAGTCTGGTCCTCAAGTCCACTTTCAAGTATTTGTACACTCCTCTGCCCTTTTTGATTGTATGAGAGGAG
The DNA here is from genome assembly GCA_963855925.1 of Inga laurina. Lineage (NCBI taxonomy): Eukaryota > Viridiplantae > Streptophyta > Magnoliopsida > Fabales > Fabaceae > Inga > Inga laurina. Next base: position 49,140,210 of record OY979701.1, on the reverse strand, counting down.
CCTATAATTCATGTGAAAGAATGAAAACAATTAAAATTTACATGTGATGTGGAGGAGTTATTTGTATTATATAAAATCGAAACCAATTTACCTGCACTACTCGCTTGAGTAGGGGGAGAGTTTGCAGGCATTGCCTCGAGTTGTAATTGTTATGATCGAGGTGAAATTATGCGTCTTGACTGAGGTGAAGAGGAAGTACCTCCACTACTTGTGGCACCATGTAGTCTAAAGGAATGATTTTTTCCACCTTGACCTCCCTTTAATCTTGACATATCGTGCAAAAATGTGCAACTTTTAATTAAATTTTGATCAAGCAAAAAAAGTCTAAAAGCAAATTTAAATTGTAAAGGAAATTTAATTTATAAAGACTCAAGGTAAAAATTAGTAAAAGGTACCATAAAGAGACAATAATTTCATTCAGTTGATTCTTCTGAGGAACTATCACTTATATCAGTATCTTCTAATTCATTCTCTTGTACTTCAATTTATGTGTTACTTTCTATTTCAATATCACTATCACAGTCATCAAGCATATCCTCTTCATCACTATCTTTGTGACTCGATGAATGAGTTTCATTGTCATCAATAAATCCAATGTCCATGGCAGCACGATTACTTCTTTGTGATGGTTCTCTTGCTTGAACAAAAGTCTGGTGTTGTACATCTTCTCCATACAAGTTAATGATAATATTAGGTTCTACACAAGTTGGATTGTCAATATTTAAGTCAACCACCAATTGTTGATAAGCCACTTCATCAACCATAGCATCATTTACCCCACTAACATCATTATCTTTGTCAATTGGCATATTGAAAAAGTCACGTGGATTCGTTTTAACAACAACAAGCCAACCAGGTTGAACAAGATCATCCACATAAAAAATTTGCTCTGGTTGAGATGCTAGAATGAATGGTTCATTAGTTTGTAATGAACATTGAGTGTTAATACTTGTGAACCCGTACTTATCAACCTTATATCCTTTATCATAGTGAGCCACGTCCCACCAATGACACTTAAACAAGCATAATTTTCTATTCCCAATGTAAGAAAATTCATCAATATGGTCTAACACGCCATAATATTCTTTATCAACATCGGTGTCATCACCCTTGACCATGACTCCATTGTTTTGAGTCTTTTTCCCTATTGCCCGATCTTTTGTGTGGAAGCGAAATGCATTTCCTATGAACATAGAGTAACGATTGACCACCTTTAATGGACCAATTGATAAACTTATAAGCTCAGGGCTTACATGGCCTTGTTTGGACAGCACTCCTACCTATGAAAACAAGAATCATTTCTTCAATATGCAATACTATCATAATTTATACAAATACCAACATTTGAAATATTATAACTTACTCGTGAATGAAACCAATCAGGAAACCCCTTGCATTGGCTTTGTGATCCTTATGCTTCAAGTTCAATCCTATGCTCCCTAAATGTTTGTCACACAAGTGAGAAAAATATAAATTATAACAAGAACAATCTCTCTTAAGGTAAGGTTGACATACTCTATAAATGGCCAAACTTCTTCACAGTTTTGGAGCACATACATCATTGCTTGACAATACTCTTTATGAGAAAGATTGATTGACTCAGAATGTCCCCTAGGCTCACTACTTTTCTTGAATATCGAAAACTCACAATTGACATCAGTATTGGTTTCATCATTCCTATATGAAACATTAAACTTTGTAGGAAAGTCTTTCAAATAACGTGAGCAAAAAGTAAGACTTTCATTTGCCAAATATCCTTCTGCAATTGATCCTTTAGGTCGAGCCTTGTTGCGAACATAAGATTTGAGTGATCGTAAATACCTTCATCAAAAAATTTAATTAGATTTGAATGTTTTTGAATGATTATGAATATAATTATAAATTTCTTAGCATCTTACCTTTCTATTGGGTATATCCAACGATATTGAACTGGTCCACCAACTTTTGCCTCTCCTGCCAAGTATATTGGCAAGTGAACCATAACATCAAAAAAGGCAGGCGGGAAGATAGTCTCCAACTTGCACAATGTGAATACTAGTTGACTTTGAAGTTTGTCAAGTTGTTCACATGTCAAACTCTTTGAACAAATATTCTTAAAAAATCTTCCCAATTCTATAATTGGTTCACACACTTGAGGATGTAATAGCCCACGGATTGCAATTGGAAATATTTCTTGCAATAGCACATGGTGATCATGGCACTTCAACCCAAATATTTTTCTCTCTTGAATGTTGACACATCTTGAAATATTAGATGAAAAAGCATCAGGTACCTTTAAGTTAGCTAAGAATTCACAAAGGGATTGTTTCTTTTCAGGGGACAAAGTGTAAGGAGCATAAGGCTTAGAAATATTATTACCAACTACAACTGGGTACATATTTCTCCTAATTCCCAAGTCCATCAAATCATACCTACTTTTCAATGTGTCTTTTTTCTTTCCAACCAAATCCATTACTATCGACACAATATTATTAGAAACATTTCTTTCTATATGCATCACATCAAGATTATGTCATATCAACAAATGTTTCCAATAAGGCAATTGAAAAAAAATGCTCTTTTTCCTCCAGTTGTAAGCCTTTGTGTTTGTATGACGCTTTCGTTTCTGACTTTTTCCAAATGACATATTACCCAATTGTTCTAGTTGCATGAGTGCCTCATCTCCAGTTAATGGAACTGGTGGAGCCTTGTGTTATCAAATGAGGCCTTATCTTTACACCATGGGTGATTTTGTGGAAGAAAGCGCCTATGACCCATGTAAGATAATTTGTTCCTTAATGAACTGCAATGTGTGTCTTTGTGGCAACACGGGCATGCAAGTTTGCCTTTGGTTAACCACCCTGAAAGGTTTCCATACGCAGGGAAGTCATTTATTGTCCAAAACATTGCTGTATGCATGATAAAATTTGATTGAGAGTGTGCATCATAGGTTTGCACCCTTACTTCCCACAATTGTTTCAACTCTTCAATCATTGGTTGTAAGTAAACATCTATCTCATCACCTGGACACTTTGGACCAGGAATAAGAAGTGTCATCATAAAGTATGGGCTTTTCATGCAAAGCCAAGGGGGCAAATTATATGGTACCAAAACAACAGGCCAAATGCTATGATTGGCACTCATATTCCCAAAAGGTTGAAATCCGTCACTAGCCAAGCCTAAGCGAACACTTCTTGGATCAGTAGAAAAGGTGGGGTATTTTTGGTCAAAGTGTTTCCAAGTAAGTGAATCAGATGGATGTCTCATTACATCATCATTTGTGTGCTTCTCCTTGTGCCACCTCATTTTTTTAGCTGTGTCTCTTGCCATATAAAGCCTTTGTAGCCTAGGTGTTATTGGAAAATGCCTCAAAACTTTTTGCGGAACCTTTTTCCCTTTTTTTTTGTTTAACTTCCAACTAGGCATCTTGCACCTAGGACATGATTTTGTATTTGCAAGCTCTCCCCAATACAATATGCAATCATTCCCACAAGCATCAATTTTCTTGTAATCTAAACCCAAATCACGAATTATCTTCTTTGCTTCATAAAATGTGTTTGGCACTAAAGCTCCATCTGGGAGAACAAATTTCAATAGGCCTAATAGTAGATCCATGGATTTATTGGTCCAATGGTTAAGGCACTTCAACTGAAGCAACTTTACAATAAAAGACAATTTTGATATCTTGTTGCAACCTGGATAAAGATCTTTCTCTGCATCCTTTAACAACTCAAAAAACCTTTTCGCATTGGCATTAGGCTCATCACTCTCATTTAATTCAATGTTCATATCATCCATACAAGGAACTCTATATGCATCACATACCATCCTTACAAGGTTCTCATCCTCATAAGTATCATTTTCTACCACTCTTCTTGAAGTCTCACCACCACTTTGAAATCTAGTATTTATCCATGCAAGTCCCACACCTTGTAACTATCCCAAAAACCCTTAATCAATAAGTCTTCCCTAACATCTATTTTCAACTTGAATGAAACATTCCTACATTTTTTACAAGGACAACGTATTTTGTTTGTCACACCACGTTGACTAAATGCCCATTCTAGAAAATTGTCTACTCCTATAATGTATGCTAGGTTGCCTCTGTCTTTAATGTCTAACCAACTTTTATCCATTCCTATATATTTCAATAAAAATTCAATAGCATTTCATAGATGAAAAAAAGAATACAATAGCTTATGTGTAAAACAATCTAAGCATAATGTTCACATTAAACAATATATGAATAGTTCATGATAAAAGAACAATAAGACTTCACTAAAAAAAAAGAACAATAAGACAAACTAGCACGTGAAACAAAATAGACCAGTAGAAAAATGATAGGACTAAAAAAGAAACTATTTCAATGAAACCATGCCTTCATCCCTATTTTCAAACACTCCTTCATAATGAAGGCCCACAAGTTTCAAGTGTAAACAAAGCGCATACACACCATGCCTTATGTTGAAACTTAAATTTAGAAGCAGAAAATTATGCAAAAAAAAACATTGTAATTCTCAATTATCATTCAATTTTTGCCATTTTCATTATAATTTTCAAGTTCCACCAAGTGTGATTACGGTTTTACAATTCGAAAGCACAGTGACAATAACAAAAACCCAAATTTCAATTGGAAAAAATATGTAACAAGCCTATGACAGAAGGGGATGTTCTTATCTTTCCTATGAGCAAGAACTTGAGAGACATTCAGTATCCCACATCTAAACATTAAATCTTTATATTATAGTTTTTCAAAAATTGGGTTCAAAAATTATATTTCAATGAAAAACGTCAATGCACTTTAACCATTTTTTTTGGTAAACTAAACATCATTGTTTGAATTGTTGTTTGTTTTATAAAGCTTGCTACTGCAAGTAACCAGTTTTTGTTTTTGAAAGCCTCCTCTTTCTCATCTTTTCAAAATTTTTGTTGGGAACATAAAACTCAGGTTGCAGGGCATAAATCACAGTTAGCTTCCGGTTGTTAGTTTTCTCTCAAGCCACATTTAAGACTAAAGTTACACTTACACAACTTTAGAATAAGAGCATAGTTATAGCAATTAGCATTCATTATTGGCATGGGAAGATAAAATTTTTGATTGGAAAAAAAGACAAGAAATGATTGAAGGAGAAGAAAAACGAGAGGGCATAATTGGGGAGTCAAATGTGGGGTAGTACAAGGAGGGATTTGATTTGAAAGAAAATGTGGACACGACAAGCAGGAGATACCAAAGATGGGGTTGCAATTATTGAACACTGATCGAGCTGCTTTGTCTATGAGAAAATTGGCAGCACCAAAAGAAATACAAGTACTTTCCTTTTTCTTAAATATTTGGAGCATTTGTTGGTATAAACATAAATGGAGGAGTTATCACTACGGAGCTCTACAAGTAACAAGAGGAAGAGAATTTTTTCTTTTAAAAAAAGAAAACCGGATTCCATTAGTAATTTAAAAGCACAATAAGTAGAAGAACAAGAATGAATCATTACTTGACTGAGGAGCAAACAGCGACGCTGCTGGAGGTGGATAGGAACGAAGTAGAGAATTGTAGCAAAACAAGGCTTTAGGGATTTCCTGATTATACTTCAGATTCGCAGCGGAGGGAACAAAGAAAAGTGGCTCTAAACGAAAATAATAGAGGCGCTGAACTAAAATTTGGGGATTTAGGTTTTAGATTTTAAGCTATTGCAAATTATATAAATATTATAATTTTCGCTAGAAGTACTAAAAACCAATTGGCTCAGTTGGCGTGAGTGCTTTTGCTGAAACAACACACAGCTGGGGTTCGAATCCTTGCTTGGCTTGCTATCAATAATTCTCTTTTATAATTTTTTAACAATTAGCATCAATTAAAAAATTACCACTGAAATTGCACTTAATTGCTTGAGTAACTCACGTTATACCAATTCGACTAAAGAATTAAATTGGAAACCTTTAACAACAAATAATAAAAATATAAACTATTAATTTGATAAATTAAATCTTAATTAATTATAAAATATATAAATAAAACTTAATTTAATTATATCTTGGATTAATATCACTTTTGGTCCTTAAAGTATCACCCAATATTAGTTTTCATCTCTTAATTTGATATAAACTATTAATTTGATAAAAATAAACAAATAATAAAAATATAAACTATTAATTTGATAAATTAAATCTTAATTAATTATAAAATATATAAATAAAACTTAATTTAATTATATCTTGGATTAATATCACTTTTGGTCCTTAAAGTATCACCCAATATTAGTTTTCATCTCTCAACTTTGAAATCGGTAGTTAATAATAGGATTTTAATTAATATTATATATGAAATAAGAATTTAGTATATCTTCTTAGATGGCAGGTCCTCCCATCAATGAAATCCCATAAAAGGCTGCTACACATAAAAAAATTAATTAAATTAATTAATATTAAGATTTAAATATTAAGATCTTTAAATTAAACGTGGCATATAAATTTTGAAAAATAACCAATAGGATCTAGAACATACCTGCTTCAACTTATTAAAACTTGGGTTTTGAAATAAAATAAGGAATATGAATTTGGAATAACAACTACTTTAAAAAAATGCTTTCAATATTGTTACCCATGATATTTCAAAGCAATTTACATATGATGGCATTGGAAAAGGTTACTGCCTCAACAACTGATGTAATTCAATGTTTTAAAATGGAACAATGGATGCACCCCATACAGTTTTAATATATAGTTTTACTACATTATGGCTTTTATATTATATATGAAAGATGATTTTGGACTAATATAAATTTTTATAGAATATTTAGGAATATATTATGACATCTAAAACGAACCCAATCCAATTTATTCACCAAATCCATTTAAAAAACTTCTAATGAACATTACCTTTCACATTCCATCTATTAGATAGGAGAATAACATTTTGGACAAGGATTAGAATTATGTATTTGATATAAAAGAATGACCCGTGATGTGATTAAAATTTAATCAAGCACTGCAAGTATATGGGCCTTGAAAATAGTAAGAGACAAATTAAGGTTGTCTCATAAAGACTCAAGTTAAAAAAAAATTTAACCAAGACTTTCAGCGGCGACATGAAAGTCGCCGCTAAAACCCCCTTCAGCGGCGACATTATGAAGTCGCCACTGAAACCCCCTTCAGCGGCGACATGGAAGTCGCCGCTGAAACCCCTTTTAGCGGCGACATTATAAAGTCACCTCTGAAAGTCAGACCTTTGGCGGCGACAAAATATGTCACCGCCGAAGGTCAGAATTTTCAGCGGCCACATAAATGTCACCACCGAAAGTCCAACTTTTAACGGCGACATTAAATGTCCCGCCAAATGTTGCCACTGAAAATCCATTTTTTTAAGTGAAACCTCTAATATCACTTCTAATAGCTTGAATTTTGATATTCTCATGTGATCTTGCAAGTTATTCTTTCTTCAATCTTCTTCTTTCTTTGCTTGGCTAATGTACAAGATATCTTCTTGTTTTTCCTCTTGATGATCCTTTTCCATTTATGAGGCATTATAAGCAAAATAACATCAACCCACCATTGAATTTATGAATAATCTACAAGATATACAACATTAAATATAGTAGTTAGTCAATGTAGAAGATAAGTATACCATACAAACTTTTTGCTCTTATTTGACATCTATATTTGATATCATCAAAACTATTCATATCTAACATTCTCCCCCTTTTTGATGATGACAAATCCTTTAAGAAAAATATGTATGAATTATAAAAGCAAGGAAAGAGCAACATATTTTACTTGCCTCTCTCTCTCTCCCCCTATTTGACATCAGCAAAAAGTTTAAAGTATAAAGAAGAAAGACTTGTAGAGAAGTAAATATGTAATCAAATTAGAAATGTCCTTCTCTCCCCCGTTTTGAAGGTAATTGGATGCAAATGAAAAATGGTTTTCATAAATTTGAAACAATTTAAATTTGAAGCAATTTAAATTCAAATATATGAAAAATATTCTCGAAATATAAAGAGAGGATTTAGAAATGCTCATTTGGATTTAGCAAGCTGATGATTGATCCATGAAACCCATTGCCTTCATTTCTTGTTGTGTTAGATCCAAGATGTTATGTTTACCACACTTTTACTATGCAACTATGATGGATCTTGTTCATAAGAGTTAACTATGGCTGGCTCAATGGTAGGCTCTGAAGTGTGCTCAATAGAAAGCTTAGGAATAGCCTCTGCGAAGTGGAAGGGAACTGAAGTACTTGCTTCTCAAGTGGTGTCTAAACTCTTGTTGCTTGAAATGTTGTTGTCCCTTGATTGAGCATTAAGGCATATGTCCTCAAAGTTGATATATTCTCCTTTTAGTGTGTTGAGGAACGATCTTGCATAGAGCAAATTCTCCTGCTATAAGTAAAAGCATTTTTGCAAGGAGAATGGTTAATGCCATCAAGTATTAAATTTATTACACAAATCAAAGTCATCCTTTCTATATGATATATTAAAAAATTAAGATCATGAAAGGAAATATATGAGTAACTCATCATCAAAACTAATCAATTGAGAGTGAATGCAGATGAGTATGTAATAATGATTTTCTTTAAATAAAGGAGATAAGCTTTTAAGATATAAAATACATTTGAATGTGAAGCTCCCCCTTAATAAATGCATGGTTTAAAAGAAAATTGTTGTGAGTAATACAGTTAATAACTCTCCTGGATTTGAAAAATCGTTAGAAATTTTGTAGAGAGAATGAGTATGAAAATATAAAGATTAGAGAGAAATCAAGTTTTGAAAATGATGATGTTTTTCAGGGTTTTAAGGCTGTAACCCTGTATTACTTGAGTCATTACTTAAGTGTTCACTTTGAATGATGCAACTCAGAGAATTTGAATTAAAGAATACAATACCTCACTCGAGTAATGTCGTAATCACTTGAGTCATAGTCCTTTGAAGTCCATTGATGCATCATTGGCTAGTCATTGTTTGTTGATATGATCAATATGGAGGGATTCTGAAGCATAATCTCTGTGATCACTTAAGAATACCAAGATGAGCTCAGAATAAGGCCTTGAAGTTTTGGTTGATGAAATTACAGAGTGTTCTAATCTTTCCATTCACAGAAGTGATGAACTCAATATTGTTTGTAGCAAGCTCTGTGTGATTATTGAGCTCCTCTCTTAGACAGCCTTGGACAGATGGACCAAAGAATGAAGGACCGGGAGACCGGCTCTAGCAAAGTATTGTCTCTCATTTATTCTTGAAGTCTCAGCTCTCATCCTCTACGCCTCTTATATTAACTTATAGTGAGATTCAGACTTACTTAGAGTAATATTGAATTACTTGAAGGTCTACTTGAAGTAATGGCATATTACTTGAAGTAATTTCTGATTACTTGGAGTAAGTCCTGTAGAGGTATATATATACCTCTTGTTCTCTAACAGACATGATCTTTCCAGTATTCCTCTCTTCCTTGCATATATTATAGGCCATTATGTGATAATCCTTTGATGAAGCGATTGAATTGGCCTTGCTTACCATAGCTCTAGTGTAAGTGTATCAGATAATCATGTGAATATCACACATAGAGCTAGGATTGAAATCAAGAATCCCTAGAGACTCTTTTGGTTTGATTGTTGTTTTCAATGTCTCCTCAATCACAACTCCTTCCTCAGAGAATAACTCAGCGGGCTCCATGTTATAGTAGAGATGTCTAACTGCCTTTGATAATAGTGAAGATGGCTGAATAGTGAAGGCTTATATTTTTGGAAGTATGAATCCAATTCATGAGTATCCTTGGTCTCTTGACTTGAGCTTTATTGAGATGAATTCTGCTAGGCCCACTAAGAGGTCTTCTTTCTCTGACTGTACAACTAGCTAGTTACTTGCTAATGATGGGGTGTCACTCGATTGATCACTTGAGTGATACCATAGATTTAGCTTCTGCTCACACTACAACATTGCCAATCATGCCTCCTTTGTTAGCCTTTGATCTTTGTATCCAAAAGTAGAGCATTTTGATCAATTCTTGCAAAAGTATAAGTATACACTTTTTGGTACCCAACTTTCTCTTGGGTCCATACAGTATTAGATATCATAACTCTTATGCTCTTATACAATTGAATCATATGATATTTGTGCAGAGTATAATAATCAACAAAGACCAGAATATAATTTTACCTAATTAAATAAGTTCAAGCAATTGAATCATAAAGGGTAACGAACAAATAATATGAAGAACGATGATTTTCAATGATCAATGACAATTTGTTAATACACTTTATATCAAAAATATGTCATTGATAAAATTTTCATGTAAGGTATACAAGTGAGATAAAAAAGGATTAGTAGATATATCCATAAAAGTTTTCATCAACTTTTTGTGAAATGATAAATCATGAATGAAATCAAGTTTTCCAAGAATGATAATGAAATATGCAAATTGTTTCAAATCTCAAAAGTAATTTGAAATCATAACAATGCATTGTGAAATAGAGATTTTGAATATATGCAAAACTCATCTTTGAAACATGTTTATAATCAATGTTCATGTTGAAAATGGTGGAAGTCAACAGTTTAAATATACATATATTAGAAAGCTTCTCTTTGAAGTTCAACTAAGATAATATGTTAATCATCAAAGTTAACATATTGGATAATTTTCCAAACAACAAGAGTCATATGGATAACCAAGAGGATTAGCTTAATAGACATATATGAGCATCATGACTTTGCTATTGGCCGAGAGATAATTTTAACTCTTATGTCTTAAACATTCAAATTCAAGACACTAGTTACTCAGAGATATATGATATTAATGGTTCATGTATTTGAGTATAATAATTTATGAATGATTAAGCATATACTCATTAGTCCAAATCACTAAAGTACTAGAATATCATCCTAGTAAGTTATTCCACTATAATGGTTAATGCATTAAGATTCAATGCACCAATGAACACTTATAATGCTTGGAATAACAGCAACTAATGATTTATGCATTAGGCACAAGGCTTTCACACATAGAATTCTTTTCTAGGGAATACACTTAAAACTCATATAGATAGTTAACTTATTAGACATAAGGTCTAACTTGTTAGAAAATAAAGGGTGAGAAGTTCAAGCAGTAACAAGTTTAAAATCAAGAAATAATATGTGAATGATGGGGAAAACCTCTAGTGGATGGATATGACACATTTCTAACTTTCAGTATACATAAATATTAACTTCCAATTTTGAAACCAATTTAAATGCAAACAAGATATGAATAATTTTCAAATAATGTGTATGCATTTTTATAAACAAGATGAATTGGCATCTAAGTACATTTTTGAAATGTGCATTTTGAAACTCAAATAAATAGAATGATTATGCACAATTTCACTTTCAGTCCATTTAGCAATCTAAAAATAATTTGAAAACCATAAATGATTGATTGCTAATGGTATGCAATAATGAGCAAGTATTTATTACTCAATTTAGTTCATATAAGCACAAGATATGAAGAGATATAGAGTAAGGATTAGATATCACCGTAATTTTTCTTATCCTTGCGATAGCTTGCTTGGTTTTGGTGAAATAATATTGATTTTCCTCCTTTGCACACACAACCCCAAAATCCAAACTCCATAATTCAGTATCATCAAGATATGAATTTGTTTTGATGTGGCTATAGTCCTGAGAAGCTTTTTCTTATCCTACAAAACTGTATAAATTCTTTTTCTTCATGGTTTCCAACCTTGCTTAGATCCATTTCTCGTTAGCTTATAGGAATCAAGATAAAATTCACATGCTTGAAGAAGACAATCAATTCAAGGCAATTGAGCATAATGAATTAAACATGTCGTTATGCATAAAATAAATATTTTCTTTTGAAATCATTATATATGCATAAAGAGTTAACCTATTGAGCATTACAATTCTTTTATAAATAAATATATTAAGTGGCTTTTTAAGGGATGCGAAAACATAATTTCAAAACCGTTTGCAATGCTCATTCCTAAGGTTCCAAAATATAAAACCTCAATGAATATTATATACAATAGCATAGGAGGTTTTATCATTGTGTACATTTACCTTAGATACTTGTAGGATTGCTTTTGCTCACCCATTGAATCTTTCTATGATGTTGATACTTTGAATATCTTGCTTTGGGTGTTGGCAACCTTCTCTCAAAATATATAGACTCCATGAGTCTTTTACTTGATGCTTGAGAGATCCTCATTTTCTTGTTCTCCTCAAGATAGTTGAACAGTACTCTATGGTAGTCCATTCTTGAGATGAAACATACTCCTTTTCTCCATTGGTTTTCTTTGTAGTTAAACTTTGCAGTTCCAGCAATGGGTGATATGATAGTTCTCCTAATTGATGTGAATCTCCATTTAGGTGCATTAGGAACTCTTGTAATGTTCTTCATTTTCTCAATATCTTTTTGTCCATTCTTTCTAGAATCAATCTGCACATATGAAACACCATATGGACATTTTGGTACCTACTTTGCTTTGGGTCCTTAATTGTTAGCATTGGACTTCATTTGACTTTTCGGAACCCAAGCATATTTATTTCTCACATTAGAATTTCTTCTAATATAGCATGTGCGAGAAATATGATCGGATTTACCACAATAATTGCAAATTGTATGATGATATGCATTATGAGATTTTATGCAAATATTATGTCGGTCAAGAGAGTAAAAACCCGAATAAATTTAATTTGAACATTCTTTCTTTCCAATAAACTGTCCAGCATGATTGAAAATATTATTGCTTTTTGGGATAGAATCAATACTTGGTTGAAAAATACTTTTATGCAAACTTTGAAAATCAATTTTTAAAATAACTCTAGAAGAATTGGAATTGTTTACCATATGTGCATCTTGAGCTCTAGAGGATGATCCATCAAATTTGTCCGTAATGAGCTCTTCTTGGGAATTATCTTCCTCTTGTTCTTCTATGTTGACAAGATCATGGAAGTGTTCTATGATTTCTCCTTCTTTATTGTCAACTTCCACTTGTTCATGAATCGTAGATATGCAACTTGTAGTTTCACATGAATTGTCAACACTTTCAACTTCAACACACATGATAGAAGTATACATAGAATCAAGAGTATCCCAAATATCTCTAACAGTAGAGCAAAATCTAATTTTCTCAAAATCATTTTTGGTTAAAGCACTATACAGAATTTTCATTGCTCTAATGTTCAATGAAAACATTTTCTTTTTTCTTTTTGTCCAATCCTTTCTCGGTTTGAAATCAAAGGCATTTGCAAAAACATTTCACATATCAAAATTAGATGCTTTTATAAAACTAGTCTTCTAGTTTTCCAAAACCAAAAATCAATATATTTAAACATAGGTGGAATTGTATAGTCAAAACCTTCGGAAAGCATATAACACCCAAAATCAACCATTATAAGCTCTTGAGACAGTTAAGTCCTTTAAACAAGAGTTTAGCTCTGATACCAAATGCTAGAATCGACTGACACCCAATAGGGGGTGAATTGGGTGTAAGATAAAAACTTAAGAACTTTGAAAATATTTTCGCTTCTTAGTGGAAGCAATAAATATGAAAGTAATGAATCATAAATCAACAGTTAATATATGCTAGAAATATAAGAGTTTAAGGAATAGAGTATGCAAACTGTGATTTATCCTAGTTCGGTCCAATCTGTATGGCCTATGTTCAATCCCCAGGCTCCTCCTGAGATTTTCAAATTCATTATCTTCTTGTTTAATCCGGGCACAAGAACAGCCTTTACAACTCATAAGTTTAGCCGAGCACTTGTGAAGCCTTTTACAAATCTTTCACAGAGTTACTCCCCCTTACGGCAAGTGATAAAGCTCAATATTTATATCTTTTTATTAATTAATCTTAGGCTTTTGTGGGACTTAATTGAATATTTTGGGCATAATCAAGTGTTAATGTGAGACTTTAATGGAAGAATAATTTGGGAATTAAAGTGGTTAAATTGTTATATTTTTAATTAATATTTGTTATTCCCATTATTCTTTAATTGTGAACAAAAGATATTACCTTTGTGAATTTAATTTTGTAGATGATGACATGGCACAACTTATTTAACCTTGAGATAATTGTAAAGAAAGGAGGTGGTGCTGTTTTTGGGCTGAATTAAGAAGCATGGGAAAGAAGCAAGTAAGGGTTTTATTTGAATAAAGCTAGACCAAAGGGAATGGAAGAATGAAAAAGGCATGAATTGAAGATGGGCTTGTCCGAATGGGAGTTGTTTGGAATTAGAGAGTGGGCTGAATGGATCAAATGAGAAATAGAGAGGAGATGCGGGACCACATGAAATGAGAAAGGAGGAGGAAGTATGGGCCGAAATTGTTGAATGGAAAAGGGGAGCAGCTGACCGATTAATTACAGGAGATGAAGGGATGAGATGGGCTGAATTATTAAATATAAGAGCATGTGTTAGACTGAGCAGAGAAGGCTGACCGTAGACTTGAGGAATGGAAAAGAGAGAAAGAAAGGAGTGTTAACGGCTGTACGTGGAATCATGCGATATTAAGGGAGTGTGGTGGCTGTGAGAGGGAGGCATCGAATGAATGAGAAGAAAGTCAGTTTTGGCTGCTGCAAGAAGGAAGAGGACACGATGGAATTGAAGAGAAGAGGGTGCGGCTGTGTATGAGCAGCCGAAACTTTTGACCGACAAAACAAATCAGATTTGAAAAGAATAGAGAGGGATGACGGCTGTGCATGGAAGAAAGGCACCGAATGAATGAATAGAGAGGGATGGTGGCTATGGAAGTAAGTCTTATAAGTAGAGCAATCCCAAAGACCTTTCTCTCTGCTTATCCATACAAGTCTTATGAGCAGCAACGTTCTCTTCGGATTACACCTCTGTAAGTCTTACGAGCAGCAACATTCTCTACTGCTTGCATATTGTAAGTCTTACGAGTAGAAAGTCATACTCGCAATTCTCTCTACAGCTTCCCCTGTAAGGAAATCAACCCACTCAAGATCCTTCTAGCTTGAGATCAATTCAGAAATACAGTTGAAAGTGTTTACAAACTCTCTTACAGAGTGGATATAATGCTCACTGAAGTACAATACAAATAACTCTCTCTCAAATATACATGATATAGAAAATAGATAAGAACAGAGAGTAGTTAGGTCGGAGTAGATGACTCAAGATATAAGCATATTTGTGTCATTGTGTTCTTATTATTGTTGCTCTTCATTGAATGTTCCCATATTTATAGATGAGTTCTGATAGCTGTTGGAAGCATTTCAACCTGTCTGTTAGAGTGGCGTAGCTTTGTTTGACTGTTCATCGATTTTGAAAACTAGCCGTTGTGGTTGGTGAACACTCCGCTTTCGTAAAGTCAACTTTTGTCTCTTCTCATCATCTATTCATTTTATTCTTGGAGAAATGCATTAAACACTAATATAATGAAGTGTTGAGTGATTGGAAATAAGAAGAGTGAGTTTCATAATCATTCCTATGATTTCTGAAAGCTTCAGTAGGTTGTTCTGTTCTCCTAGGAAGCATTACTGGAGTGGTCACTCAAGTAAGCCTGGGTCATTACTCAAGTGATCCCTCAAGTAATCAAATTCAAAATTTGGCTGAGAGCATTTCCAACTTCATTACTCGAGTAATCCCTCGAGTAATGCTTTCTTTTCTTTTCATTTTACTCGAGTGCTCCCTCGAGTAATGTCACTCAAATCTTGGCTGGGAGCTACTGGATGATTTCTTCTCTGATTACTCGAGTGGCCCCTCGAGTAAAGTCTTAAATAACTCTGTAGATTACTCGAGTGATCCCTTCAAGTAATCATACTTAATTCTTGACAGAGAGCTTGCTGGAACAAATTCTCATGCATTACTTGATTGGTCCCTCGAGTAAATTTTAAATAACTTTGCATATTACTCGAGTAACCCCTTCAAGTGATCTATTCATTTTGATTCAAAACATGGAAAATTATATATCATCGGAAAGCTCTCATCGTCTACATTCCAATGCAATAAGAATCAGCTCCAAACTCGTATACAGAAAGTTATGATCTAAAGAGTATATACTATTCTTAGACAATCTCTGAAATCACGAGCAGCAACTTCCAGAAGGCATAGCTCTTAGGATATAACTTGAAATATGCCAAATTACCTATCCATAGAAATCTCTTTGAGTCTACTTTCATATGGAACTAGTTTTGTCACAATTTGATGTGTATTTTGAGAGTTATGTCCAAAATACCGAAGCTGTCCTGGAATATAATGGTGATTCATGTGTCAACTTTAATAGATCATATCTCCCTCATCTGAACTTCTTTTAATGTGATCTTGGTGTCCATAGTTTTTGTTGGGAGTCTAGTTTCATATGCCACCAGTTTTAGATCAATCCGACACGTGGTTAGAGAGATATGCCCAAAATACCAAATCTATATCCTATCATGCGAAAATAGAGCACAATAAAAATGCAGATCATTAGAGTGGTCACTCAAGTGATCATGTCTATCACTCGAGTAACCACTCGAGTGATGCCTTCCAAAATATGACAGAGAGCAAAAACTCAAAGGAACACCTTGGGGAAGTTCCATAATTTTTATATAAGTTATCTTGGCTTCGAATTGACCCATTCCAACCTCCATATGATCAAAGAAACCTCTGGTATCACTTCTAATAGCTTGGATCTTGATATTCTCATGTGATCTTGCAAGTTATTCTTTCTTCAATCTTCTTATTTCTTTGCTTGGCTAATGTACAAGATGTCTTCTTGTTTTTCCTCTTGATGATCCTTTTCCATTTATGAGGCATTATAAGCAAAATAACATCAACCCACCATTGGGTTTATGACTAATCTACATGATATACAACATTAAATATAGTAGTTAGTCAATGAAGAAGATAAGTATACTATACAAAATTTTTGCTCTTATTTGACATCTATATTTGACATCATCAAAACTATTCATATCTAACAATATACACTTGCCATTTGCTATGTTTTAATAGATGAAATAGTTCATCCTGCTTTTAGTTGACTCTTCAAATGCTTGAACACCTTTTGCTTTATAATTAAGTAGTGTCATTTGACACTTTTAGAGTATGTAAAGCAAAAGTGGGTAATTTAATTTGATAAATAGATTAATATAGTGAAGTCAATTAGAAGAGATGGATGACTTGATGGATACATGATTGGGGATAGTAACTTAACTTATAGGTTTCCCTATTAAGGAATGCACTCAAGACAACTATATATATATATATATATATATATATATATATATATATATATTAGATGAGTTTCTAACAAATTTATGTTTAAACCCTTTTAAAATATGAAAGTTAGAAGCCCAGTTTATATAGAATTGTCTTATAAATGAAAGAGTGTGGAAAGAAAACATCTCGAAAGACTAAGACTGCATATTTAGGTGAAGATGCAGAGAGGTCTTGGGAATTCTAATGAACCGTTCATTTCATTTTAGGAGTTGTGTAGTACTTTTGAAATGCCAAATTATTAAGAAATGATATGATTAGTGGGAGTGATCAAATTCATTAAGGATGATTACACATAATGGATTGCTACCAACTATGCATCATGTACTTCAAGTAGTCTTGCTAGAACATAAATATTGAGATTAACACTAAATTTTGAATAAAGGCATTACTTCATAATAGATGTGTGAGATTTTAAGGCATACAACAATATATGAATATTTGTAAAGTTGTTGGTGTGCAACATTGAGTAATACAAAGAAAGTTAAAAAGAAGTCAAATGCTACTTAAGGTAAGTGCATGGTGGTTAAGGCCGTAAAGGTAATGTATGGGGTTTAAACTCTTTTAATATAACTTCAAAAAAAAAAAAGGATTTGGAGACAACTTAGATTTGTTGATGAAGTTTGCGTTCTCTCATTTTTCTCTTTCCCTTTTCTTCTAAGAATCTTAATTCCACCATTAGATTAACAAAAATGAATGGCTAATTCAATATTTTATAAAATTGTTATTTTAAAATTAAATAAATAAATTTAAACTGTTAAAATTTTGAGTTTAAAATCTTTGATCTCATGAAACAGTGCAAAACTTGAAACCATTGACAATATATGTTGTAAACCTTTTTGCATGGTCAAAAGGGCCAATTACAAGAGCTCTGAAATCTGGTGAGTATGAGTTGTGGTCATTTAGTATTCTACACACAAAGCAGCTTGGGAATTCTCTGTGGACCTTTTTGTCAACTTCAGAGGATGTTTGTGTACGGATCCTGAGTTGATGCTTCATATGACTTCTGAATTCCCTGTAATTAATCATGGGAAGGCGATCATGAAATATAATTAAAAAAAATTATGAAAGATATAGAATAACATATGATTGTACAATTCTTACTGAAGGAAGGGTTTAACTTGAGTGCAATTAATCAAGACATGTCTATGTGCTTGCAACTTCTCAGTTGCCATTAGTTTAAAGTTCTCAGTTCCTCTAACTAGTTTACCAACACGAGGGATAAATTTTTTTGATGTTGGCGCAAGTTGAGGACAATTGTCTACATGAGGGGGGCGGTTGAAAGTTGTATTAATGTCAACAAAGTGCCTTGAACAGAAATACAGCACCTCATCCCCTATATAACATTTAGCTATAGAATCTTCTAGCCACGCCTTATTCCTTACGCACGATTTCAATTTCCCGAGAAACCTACAAAGTAAAGAAGGGAAAAATGATACTAAATGCTGAAAAAGGCGACTAGCAAACATAGGAACTAATAATGATGCACATATGTAAAATGAGTACCTCTCAATAGGATACATCTATCGATATTGAACTAGGCTAGTGAGCTTTGTTTCATGAATAAGGTGGATTGTAAGGTGAACCATCACAGTGAAAAAGGATGGAGGAAAGATCATCCTCAAATGACAAAGCATAAGAATGATTTTGGACTGCAGCTGATCGAGTTCCTCAACAATCAAAACCTTGGAACACAACTTCTGAAAGAAAGAACAAAGTTCCACCAAAACAATGGACACATCAGGAGGAAGTGCATTCTTTATAGCCAACGGGAGTAACTGTTGCATAAAAACATGAGTCATGACTCTTCAGGCTAGCAACCTTTCAAGCCTACATGTCAATATATCAAGAAATATTGCTTGAATACCCATCATGAACTTTTATTTTCTTCAACGTCGCGAGGAAGACTTCCTTATTCGGTTTTATGAGGGTGAACTTTGTAGGTTGAAATTTGTCATGCTCATCTAGCCACGCTTTTTCACGAACTCCCATGGCACATAAATCTTTCCTCGCTTGAAGATGATCTTTTGATTTGCCAGGTTCATTAAGTAGCGTATATAGCACATTATCACAAACATTTTTTTTCAATGTGCATGACATCAAGATTCTGGCGATGCAAATTAGATTTCTAATATGAAAGAGTAAAGAAAATGCTTATCTTCTTCTATTTCTGAGGTGTTGAAGTCCTGCCCATCTTTCGGCCTGCTTGTTCTGCATCGTTGCTTTTTACGAACTCGAATTGAACACCCTCAAGCTGCTGTAAGATATATGCACCGGATAAAGTCTGAGGTGATCCTCTTTTTTCTGGTTTCCCATTTAAGCGATTTTGTTGCAATCTAAACTTATGCCATCCTTCAAGAAACCTCGGATGCCCCATGAAGCACCGCTTTTCGCTGTGGGAAAGGCAGA
Organism: Inga laurina; assembly: GCA_963855925.1. NCBI lineage: Eukaryota > Viridiplantae > Streptophyta > Magnoliopsida > Fabales > Fabaceae > Inga > Inga laurina. Next base: position 49,120,621 of record OY979701.1, on the reverse strand, counting down.
TTACGTCAAAGTCAAAAGTGCAAGCTAGACATACTGATCTAGTATGCATATTCCAATCGGATAATGTTATAAGGCCAGGAAAGCAACTAATCATCCACATCAAGGCTGCACACAAGTTGAACAATACCTTCCCGTGAGCGTCATATGTCTCGATGCCGACATTCCACTCCATAATAAGCGGTTGGAGATATATATCGATGTCATTACCTAGTACCTTTTTCCCTGGAATGATCATAGACAAAATGAAAGAGCTTTGTTTCATACACATCCAAGGGGTAAGTTGTAGGGAATTAAGACTATTGGCCAAATACTGTAACTTGTGCTAAGATTTCTAAATGGATTGAAACCGTTGGTCGCTAAAGAAAGCCGAACATTTTTGGGGTCAGCTGCGAAAGATGGAAAGTCATTGTCAAACTTTTTCCAGGCGTTTGCATCCCAGGGATGTCTTAATTTACCATTTTCATATTTATCAATGTCAAGCCACCTCATGTGCTCCACCGTTTTGGATAACATAAACAATCTTTGTTGGTGCAACTTTAAAGGAAAATACCTGAGAATCTTTATCAGTTTCTTCTTCTGCTTTTTCCCCTTCTGAATTGCCTTATAACTCTATGTGTGACATCACTTACAAGTCTCCTTGCTGGCATCATCTCCCTAATACAACATACAATCGTTGGGGCATGCATCAGTTTTTTGATAGTTTAACCTCAACCTGTTAATAATATTCTTGGCCACATAGAATGTTATGGGAATCTCTGCATCAGGGAATGCATCTTGTAATAATTCCAGTAACATTAACATTCCCTTATCTATAATTCCACACAAGCACTTGATATGATGCAACTTGATCAAGAAAGATAATTTAGAGTATTTTTGACAACCTTGATATAAAGGATGATCTGTTTCATCCATCAAGCTGAAAAAATCCTGACCTACTACATTCCTCACAAACATCAGCTTTGAACCCCACACTTCTTCATTGAAGTTGTCATCTTGAAAACCAAATGCATCACGCACAGCATCATTAATTGGATCATCTTCATCTAGTTGAACTCCTACTTGTGAACTTCTACAATGGAAGGTTCGGTTGGTATTTACAGCCCTTTATTCATAAAACCGCTACAGTGACCACTACAACATACCTCGAGCAACGGAACAACTTGTAGCGGTTATCAGTAAACACACAAATATAAAGACTCTTGGAGTTTTGCAGTGGTTCTTAACCACAAACCGCTACAAATGTCGTTAACATGTTGTAGCGGTTATCCATAACCGTTACAAGAAGGAGACTATTTGCATTTTGTAGCAATTCATCTCCATGAAACCATTGCAATATGACTGCCATGATTGTCCTGCCTGCTTTGCTCCAGTTGGTGTCATGCTGGCACCACAATTGTAGCGGATTGCATGATATCACTACTATAAAAAGGTTGAAAGGTGGTGCACATATTGTGGCCCTTCCTAAATGAAGTGCCACAGCTGCTTATTTATTTATTTTTTTAATATTTTCTGTTTTTTTACCAGCTGTGGCGCCTGGGAGGCTAGGTGCCACAGCTGGGGAGGCTAAGTATGGCACCTGCTAAGATAAGCGCCACACATCACTAGGTGGGACCAGCTGTGGCTCCTGGCACGCCAGGAGCCATACTATTTTTTATCAAGTGTGGCGCCTGCCTGGCCAGGCGTCACACCTGACCCATTTTTTAAATAAAAAAAATTTTGATTTCATATCCCTTCCCCACCAATCAGAATTCATCCCGCCCCTTCCTTATCTTTTCACTTTCCCGCCTCCCCCCTCCATCTCTTTCCCTACCTTTAATTATTCCCTCCTCTCACTTTCCCTTTCATCTGTGCTACGTGCACCCTGTCCCTCCATTTTCATCTTCACATCTTAAAAATACACCCACACGCGCACACGTCTTTGTTTTGTTCCAACTGCCATCCCCACTCCTGTCCCTATTATTCTCTTTTCTTCGTATTGTCTTCAACTTTTGGTCCCCACTCCATTTGGTAGCTCAAATTTCTTCCTCCCCTCACTCAAGATTGCGTCACCAACGGCAATTACGTGGTCCCCCACTCCACTGCACTGATCAACCTGTAAGTTCAACTTGCTTCTTTTTTTTTCAGGTTGTTCTGTTTTTTTTATGGCATGCGATGCTTTTTTTTCCTTTTTATGACACGCATGTATATTTATATGTCATATATATATATATATATATATTTGTGTTAGTTCTATTTTGTAGAGGTAATACCCATCGTTATTAATCAATTAGGTTAGTATTGAATTGTATTGTTTAACAGAATTATGTTTTTCAACAAAGCGTTTGAATTAATTTGAGTGATTCACAAAGATATTAATAAACACTTTTGAAACAATTTATATGGCTTAGAAATATTAATGTTGCATTGCAAAAGCCAAAAGGAAAACAATTTTTTGTTTTTTTTTAATTTCTTTGGTCCCTGTTGCTTTTGTTTTGAACTTTTTTCACATGGGTAGAAGATTATTTACTTTTCTAGCCATTTATGTTGGGATGGGACCTCTGACCCACAAGCTATGAAACTTTTAAATCAAATTGACGTACATCCAATTGTATCAAGCTATAGTCACAAGTACCTAATAAGCTCCCCAACAATGAATTACACCTTTAAGAATTTGTGTGTGTGTGTGTGTGTGTGTGTAATTTATTGAGTTTTTCATTTAATGAATTGAGACTATTTTTTCACTTTGCTGTCTGTTGTTTATCATTGAGTTACATCATTTGCTGTATTGAATGAAACACTATTTGGAAGTGATTTTATAATACATGAGATAAGTATGTGAGGTGTAACCCCCTTCCCACCTTAGGCCGAGATTAAGTTCTTAAACTTATAAATAAGTTGTAATTAGAGACCATATTTCAAATTGGGACTTATTAAGATATTCTTTTGCCCAAAAATCGGATTTGCAAAAACTTTTCAAAAATTATTCACAATGGTTTCTTGTTCACAATACAAAGTAATAATGGCCTGCACAGGTGGATTTCATTTATAAATATCAGAGTGCAAAGTACATTCCCGACTCACTCGAGTTCCATTCATAAATAAAAAGGGATTTACACAAGGCACAAAGCCTACAATTCATACCCGTTTTCTTGGGGATTACACAAAATCTACTATATACAATTTCAAAATATACAATGATAACCATTAATTCCAAAATATACTCCTAAACAGGAGCTCTAACTACTCTTTGTCGCCCGCTTGCCTTTCGATCCTTCAACCCTATCTAAAATGGTTAATTTTGGGAGAGTGAGATTCTAAAGAATCCTCGTAGTAACAAGTCAATCATATAATGTACAATAATAATGCATGTAATCAAATCATTATCCACATAAGCAACTACAACGGCAGTTACAACGGCAATGGTTAGTATGACACATGTCATCCCTGACGACTGCTCACGCTGAATTGCTCACGGTGTATTGCATCACAACAATCCACACAATATAATTCACCACAGCTGGGATCCATATAATGCATTTCATCACACAAGCCATTCAGGCAAGATTCACACAGCCCACGGCTGGTTTCACAAATGCCGCCCCACGGGTCGGATTCACAAAGATCCATGTCGATTATGACGGCAGTCCAACGGCCGACCTAGAGATGACCACTGTCACTCCCTATACGGCTCACGCTGACCTGCTCGCGCCGTAATGGACCATGGCACACAATTCACAAGTTCAATGACAAGATATGCATACCAAAACATCATACAAGATATGAGAGAAAAGTCACTACCTTGATCCTTCCTTGTGTGTCCTAACGCCGGTCTCTCCCGAGTAGGGCAAATGTCAAATCCTATATTCACAATTAGGGACGAAGAGTTATTCTCTATTCCAAGACTTAATTCACTTTATAATACTTAATTGGTTATCATTATTGCTCTTTTAGAGTCATTAAATACCCCTAACAAAACTCCTAAAGGGTAGGAAGAACTATCCCAAAGATCCCCTTTTGGAAGCACAAAACTAAGATTTTAGACTATTTCACTCGAGCAGAGATGACCATGCTCGAGTGTTGATGTACGGACACTCGAGTGAAAGCGGCTTCACTCGAGTGATGGTACAGACATCACTCGGGCACAAGAGAGTGAGAGGCAGCGAGTGAACACCCGAGAGCACAAAGAAGTTTTCAAAACAGGCTCACTCGAGCACAAATGCCCTCACTCGAGCACAAGTACGGAAATCACCTCAAGCACAAGGAAGTGAAGACAGAAAGCACTTGCCCGAGAGCACAACAGAAACGGCAGCAGCCCAAATGGCTCACTACACTCGAGCACACATGGCTCACTCGAGCACGATGCCCATACCCGCGAGTGAGAAGGCACACTTGTGCACAAACTCGCGAGTGACAACTCGAGAAGCAAGTCCTTTGGTGTCAAATACACTCATCACTCGAGCAGACCTAAACTCACTCGAGCACGCTCTTCCCTTACTCGAGCACAAAGAAGCGCACTTGAGATTCCTTCAAAGGACCCCAACTATCACTCAAGCAGAAAAGGGAAAATACTCACATCTCATTTCTTCTTGGTTAGTAATTAATTTCCCCATTAATTACCACTTCATGGCCAATAATTCCTTTCTTCAAATTTTTCACTAATTATGACATATTAATGAAAATAGCCATAAAACACATAATAATTCCAATTAAATTTATAATTATCCATAATAATCATGATTATCCCTAAATCAAAAATTGGGATGTTACATGAGGAGTTTTGTTTTAGTTTGTGTGAAAATTCTTATGAGACAAAACACGGTTTTATAAGCACTAAAACCTGATTTCAAAGGCACTTGAAGTTTGATAATGTCACATATCACAAAGTAACAAATTACTGTAAGACAAAATAGATAGTAGTTCTTAATGAACTCAAAGCAAGTTATAACCCAAGTTATCTAACCCAGACCAGAAACCGGTGACTTGGACATTAAACTAGTTCGGTGACCCGGTCCGGGTCAAGTTTTTTTTTTATTTTTTTTAAAATATTTTTTCTTAACTTTTTCTTTTAGAATTTCATATTATATACCTAAAATATTCTATTTCTCACCAGTTTGGTCCCGGTACGTTGGTGAGTGAAATTAATAACATGGGGTTAAATTAATGCGCAAAAGAACGTGTAAGGATCGATTTGTGTATATAAAAGATGAAATAGTTAACTTAATTATAAAAGGGTACATGAACGGACCCAAAAAAACTCAGTTTATATAGTTAACATAATTACTTCTAATGGAAGGATACCTATGCCTAGCTAGCCAAGAAAAAAAAACTTAGAATAATTTAGTTATTATGGTTTATTAATTTGAAACATCTTAGTTCTTATATATTTTTTTTTAATTCAGAACAATTTTAGATTAGCTTCCAAGAATAGTTTGTGGTCAACAAAATTTATTAATGCAATTGATTAATTTATATTTGTGTCATATATATTTTTATATTTCATATACAAATATATATCTTATTAAACTATTTTGTAGAGTATATATTTATATGTCATATATATTTGTGTTAGTGCTATTTTGTAGAGGTAAGAAAATAATTTTTTGTATTATCTTATTAAACTATAATAGAAAAAATCCCATATAAACCCAATTAAAATAGGAAAATTTGAAATCAGGATAATAAATTGAATAATTCGTTAATTGAGTCATTAACTTATTTAAGGATTTTAAAATATGGATAAAATAACTTTAATATATCAATATATATCAATGTTAATATTTAATAAAATAAAATATAATTTGTCTATATTGTTTAACTTTAAATATATTAACTAAAACCGTAAGGGAAAAAACATACAATAAGGAGATAATTAATGTTGGGATTATGCTTTCTTTTTTATTTTATTTTATTTTCTTTCTTTTTTTTCTGAATCATATTTTTTGATTTAAGCTAATCATATTTGATTTTATTATATATTGATGTTTATTACACATATTATTATTAAAAAAATAACTTAGAACCACAAATATTTTATTGATTTTTTATGTTTAATTTGTGTTTGTAGTTTCAGTTCATCAGTCTATTGAAGCTTCTATTTACGGTATGTTTTTTTAAATTTTGAGCTTACAAATGTGATTTTAGTTGAATTTAATAGTTATAATTTGTAGGTGTTCTAATGATTGTTATTAATTAATTGCATAAGTAAAATAATTATTTATATATTCTTAACACTTGTATTTTATTTATTAACTTGTAATGTTTTCTAATTTAACTGTGATATATTGTGGCAAATATGGTTTCTTTTGTTATAAGTTGTAAAAAATTATTATAATGCATGGGAATAATTAATGAATTATTTGGCAATTTAAACATTGAGTTTAAGACTTAGAAAGCTTCAATTATGAAGATTCATGTAGCGTATGTTATTTTAAATTAAAATTAGTAAGAGAATATAAAAGTAATTAGTAAATGCAATAGTCATACAACTAACCACGTACTTTTGTAAAAAATAGATTGAAGGCCATAGATGGATCGTAAATGGATGTCATCTAATCGATGTTCAATGGAATATATAGATGGGGTGAAAGATTTTATTACATTTGCAACTTAGCACACAAAAGATCCTGGCAAAATCTTATGTCCTTGCTTATCTTGTTGTTTTGGAAAGCGGATTAGTCAACTTGATTTACTAGATCATTTAGTGTGTTATGGTATTGATCAAACATATATACAATGGACAAGGCATGGTGAGACCAACGATGCATGTAGTGATCGGGTGCATACTATGGGTGGTGCTTCAAATGAATTTGATCAAAGCATATTTGATGAAGATGATAGTCTTGAAGAAATGGTAAATGTGGTTGAAGGGGTGCTTCATAACTACCCTAACGAATATGAGAAGTTGAAAGGTGATGCAGAGAAACCATTATATGCCGGTAGTACTAAATACACAAGATTGCTAGCAGTGTTGAAGTTGTACAACTTTAAAGCTCACTACGAATTGAGTGATTCGGGTTTCACCGCATTGCTTGAACTATTGCAAGATATGCTTCTAGAAGAAAATGTACTTCCTACTAAGACATACGAGGCAAAGTGAATTCTTTACTCTACAATCGGTATGGGATATGAGAAGATACATGCATGCCCTAATGATTGTGTATTATTTCAAAATTAGTATGCAACGTTGGAGAAGTGCCCTAAATACAACGCATCTCGATATAGGAAGAAGAAAGGAAAAAGTCCTTTGAAGGTGCTATGGTATTTTCCCATTATTCTGAGATTCAGGTGACTGTATAGTAATGCAGAGATTGCTAAGCAGTTGACATGGCATGCAGATGAAAGGATTAAAGACACGAAACTTTAGCACCTTGCAGATGTTCCTCAATGGGAACAAATTGATCATGAGTACCCTGACTTTGCCGATGAAGTCAGGAACCTTCGCCTTGCATTGTCAACTGATGGAATTAATCTGCATGGTGTTCAGAGTACCACACATAGCACGTGGCCAGTGATATTGATGATTTATAACCTTCCTCCATACTTAATCATGAAACACAAGTTTATGATGTTGTCCATGTTAATTTCTGGGCCAAGGCAACCTGGGAATGATATAGATGTATACTTGACTCCTTTAATTGATGACTTGAAGCTGCTTTGGGATGAAGGCATTAGTGTGTATGACGGGTACATGGAAGAAAGTTTCACTTTGAAAGCCATGTTGTTTGGCACAATTAATGATTTCCCTGCTTATGGAAATTTGTCAGGATACATCGTCAAAGGATATGGTGCATGCCCTATATGTGAAGATGACACTTATTCAGTGCGACTTCATCATTGTAAGAAAAATGTTTACATAGGGCATCGAAGATTCTTACCATCACAACATCATTGGAGGAAGTGACAAAGCCTTTCAATGGTGATTTAGAAGAAGGTAGCCCACCAAAGATGTTGACCGGTTCCCAGGTGTATTCCAAGGTAAAAGACTTGGATAACAATTTTGGTAAGCCTTTTGCAAAACAAATCGAGACAAGCGGTTGGAAGAAAAAGTCTATTTTCTTTGAACTTCCATATTGGAAGTCTTTATATGTGAGGCATTTTCTTGATGTGATGCACATAGAAAAAAATATCTGTGATAGTCTAATTGGCATGTTGCTTAATATCCAAGGAAAAAGCAAGGACAGTGTCAATTCGAGGTTGGATTTAGTGAACTTGGGAATTAGATAAAAGTTGGCACCGATTGAGCAAGGGCCTCGTACATATCTACCGCCGCGGCATACACTCTATCGAGGAAAGAGAAGAAATTGTTTTGTGAGTTTCTGCAAGGAATTAAAGTTCCCGAGGGCTACTCTTCAAATATAAAGAACCTTGTATCGGTAAAAGAGTTGAAGTTAAAGAACCTTAAATCTCATGATTGTCATGTGCTCATGCAAAATTTCCTACCGGTTGATATACGATCCATTTTACCCAAAAAATTAAGAAACACTATCATGAAACTTTGCATGTTTTTCAAGTTGATCTGCAGTAAAGTGGTTGATTCAACCAAGTTACAAGATTTGCAAAGGCTGATTGTGTATACTCTGTGTGAACTTGAAATGTATTTTCCACCTTCTTTTTTTGACATTATGGTACATCTAACTGTACACTTGGTCAAAGAGACTCAATTGTGCGGTCCAGTGTACTTGAGATGGATGTACCCAAATGAACGATTCATGAAAATATTAAAAGGGTATGTGAAAAATAGATATCGCCCAGAGGGTTGTATCACGGAAAGGTACATGGTTGAAGAAGCAAGTGACTTCTGTGCTGATTTTCCATCAAATGTTGACCCTGTAGGGATCCCCAAGTCCCGTCATGATGGCCGAAGATCAGGGAAAGGAACAACAGGGAGCGATGTTATAACGATATAAGCGACTGAACGAACCAAGCCTACTTGTATGTATAACCACCTTCGTAATTATGATTCGAAATACGTATTTTAAAATGAAATAGAGACCAATAATAATCAAACTCATTTACAATCCCTTCCTTATGGAAGGGTTTTCACAAATATTTTCAAAATTTATGCCTTACCCTGGTCTCAAATTCCATAACTTGAATATAATTACCCTGTGTAGTTACATCACTTTACATATCAGAGTGTACAACAAAATTCCGGCAACCCCCAAGTTTCATGCAAAAACTAAGGGTTTATAAATTCCCATTAGGGGATTACACCACTGTCTCCAAAACAACATTTATAAGATATACGGTGATCTCCCAACAAAACATGATAACCAACACCAAAATATAAATCTCCCTAAGGAGCCCTATCCGCCCTTGGTCGTCTCCTTTCCCTTGGAGCCACTTGCCCTGTCTGAAGGTTAGTCAATGGAAAGAATGAGATTCAAAAGAATCCCAGTAGTAACAAATCACTCATACCACATGTAATCACAAAGCATGCAAGAAAATCATCAAGCAGTATCACAGCATAAAGCACAGCATGCCGGTTGCCACATATGCACATAATCACATAATCTCATCCCCCGTATTCCACCACCCCAAAGGCACGGTCTTCCCACCATCAACACCGATGGGCCGGGGGTTAAGGTTACACAAATAGCCTTTAGGCTTTCACAAATAGCCTTACGGCTTTCACATAGTCTCATCCCCCGGATTCCACCGCCCTGAAGGTACGATCCTCCCACCGTCAACACCGATGGGCCGCAGGTGATAGACACAAAAACAATGATCAAACAAACATACCATGTATCACATATAGTATAAGGGAAAAGAGTCACTACCTTGTTCTTTCCTGATGTGCGCCGGCACAGGTTGCTTGCGATTAGGACAAATGTCGAACCCTATAAACCAAAGTCAAGGACGATAGGTTATTCTCTATTCCAAATTCTCACCTTCAGAACACTTAAAGTTGGTTATCACTTGGACTCTTTAGGTGGCTACTAGAAGCCTAGACACATGCCTAAAGGGTTGGGGAGTACTATCTCAAAGACCACCTTTTAATGTGCATTGTAAAACGTGCTAACCACTAGGCTCACAACTTGGTCCTACAATTCCAAAATACAATTTAGACACTTCCATAGTGTTTCTGGGGGTTATATGAGCCTATTATGAAAATTTACAAAAATGCCCCCGAGGACCCGACACGGCCATTCCCGGTCCGGCTGTACTTTTCCCAAAATTTTGACATGGGCTATGCTGACATATTTTCTCCCAAGGAATCCAATTCCGAACTCAAAATTATCAAATTCAATGTCCAATTACAACATTACCCTTGACAGCCCCACTTTAAGGGTTTTAGGGGTGTTTTCGTAATTATGCTTTTTCGGCCTTTTCCGAAAAAGTGACCAACTGTAACCCCACTTAATTTTCGCTCATGAACTCAATGGAACCATCAAATCATTGAAAATCTAACTCTAAACCTCAGATCTAGCCCTGGCCGAAATCTCGGTATACTTTGGAAAGAATCGATGTTTTTCGGTTTCGGCTCCGTAAACGTGTTCCTTTCGACTCCCAACCGCTTTATTAATCATTACATTAGGTTACAACTAACATTAAGACCCAATTTGGGCAGAATAACCCCTAGGCCATATCATTTCCAAACTTTAAAACTAATGGCAATCCGGCGAAATTTCACCGATTAAATTGCCCACAGCAGCCAGAATAAGCAATATACGAAAGTTTGGAAGTTACCTCAAGCTCCCACTAGCTTTTCCTCAAGGTGGCTGAAAACCCTAGCCTTAGAACACCCAAATTTGTGCTCCAAAAACCTTGAAGAACATAGAAGAATAGCTTAGGAGCGGAGTTATACGCGTTAGGTAAGGATTTACCGAAGAAATCGACTTACCGTACAAATTTTCTTCTCCTTCTCTCTCTAGAATTTCTCACACCTTCTCTCTCTTGTTGCAGCTGAATATCACGGTTTTGGGCTGATGGAGGAGGTGGATGATGATTTAATATGATATAATATTATTTTCTAATTATTTACTAAATTTCCATCAATTTCGGATTTTTACAAAATTCTGGCAGATTTCTGCCCAAACTTTGAAAAATCATAACTAATTCTAGAAAAATCAAAATGGGTTGATCCCAAAGCCAATGGAAAAATATTTAAGTCCTATTTATTGGAAAAATATGTATCACTGCATTTAATAACATCAAAAATACAGAATTGCGCAAAAGTCCATACTGCTCCAAAATAGATTCTAGTTTCCATCCCAAACTTTGGAGAATCATAACTCTTAGCTCACAAGTTGAAATGGCACAAATTATATGTCCATTTTGAAGCTTGGCATGTGAACTTTAAGACTGGAAAATTTCAGAATTTTTAGACACCATTTGCATATTTAAAACGTCCATACAAATCGACTGCCCTGTACAGAGTTTCAATGGACAGAGTTTCCAACTTTTGCACAATTGTTCCTGATGGTTCCAATTTCACAATAAACACTCTCCCCACACAAATTTCCACAAGGAAGCCATTGGAATCATTAAAACATCCAAATTCCCATCACCCATTCTCCAAAAGTGTTTATTCGACAATAATTACATTCATTTTTGAAGTCATTAGCCCTTAATCGCTTTTTGGGATATTACAGTATGACCTACATAACACTGATGAGGTTGAACCGTATGTAGAAGAACACAAGGATGCTCTCCGATTGGTACATGGTGATAGGAATGAAAATTTATTAACAACAGAACACACAATTTGCAAGCTGGTTGAAAAATTGCATTAACGATGAGATGGAGAGGAATCCTGATTTAGTTTTTGAAAAATTGAAGTGCTTGTCGAAGGGACCGAGCTTACATTTATTATCTTACAATGGTTATGCAATCAACGGTTACACATTCTATACACAAGACCATGATACACAGAGCACGATGCAGAATAGTGGGGTAACAGTTGTTGCTGATTCTTGGCATAGATCCAGTGCTAAAGACACATACCCTGTCTATGCATCAATGTCATACTTTGGTGTCATTGAACGCATATAGGAGTTAGATTACTCTATGTTCAGGGTCCCTATCTTCAAATGTAAGTGGGTTAACAACAACAGTGGATTGCGGATAGATGACTTAGGCTTTGTGCAAGTGGACCTTGCTAAGGTTTGGTATGAAGATGATCCTTTTATTTTAGCAGTACAGGTAGAACAAGCATTTTACATTCCTGATCCTGCTAAGAAGAATTGGTCTATTGTACTTCCATCCAACAAGAATCGTCAAGCAAAAGTTGATTTTGAAAGTAATGAATATTTGAACATCAATAATGATGATCCTTCATTTGAGAATTTATGGTCAGTAGAGATTGTTATAGATGGAGATGCAGATGAAGATGAAGATGGAGATGGACCCGTATATGTGAGACATGATCATGAAGAGGGAACTTGGGTCAAGAGAAACACAATTCTCAATCCAACACGAATTCTGAAGAATAAAATTTTAAATCAGACGAGAAAAAGGAAAAGATAATGATTGCCTTGACTTGTTTACTTGTACATATGTTTTTATAAATTTCAAAATAATTTGCTTTCGTTGACATGGTTGACATTGTGTACTGATGTTTTGATTTGGTTTATTTCACTTCCAGGAGTATGGACTCACCACATAATGACATTGATGATGTTCCCAAGCACATTGGTAGACAAAGATTTGAGGAGAACGTCAGACGTGTAGGACAATTATGGCGAGGTTGATCAAATTGAGAAGTAACGGAATCAAGTTACAACTAGAGTGGAATGAAAATAGAAACCCGTTCGGCGAGAACAGTACCTCCTTAAATAACTTGATCGGGACTACGGTTCGAGACAGAGTCCCTATTACAGTTCAAAATTGGAAAATGGTAAAGAAAAATTATGAGGATGAGATCTGGGCTGAAGTACAGGTAACACCTTAATTATATAATTTTTTGGTTTGCTTTGTTTCACTTCATTTCAATCTTACATATTATATATGTTTTTTGACTTGTTTACAGAGTATTTTTATTATTGATGATGATCGGAAGAACTTCGTAATAAGAAAAGCCGGAAAACTTATGCGAAAGTTTCGTTATGTTCTTGTCAGATACTTCTTAAGGGATGATAATGAGGGTATCATTACTACACCGCCTTATCCATTGTACGAAGGAATCATCACTCAAGAAATGTGGGATGAGTTTATTAGAACACATACAACTCCTGAATTCCTGATAAGGGGATTTGTTTGTCTTTCCCTATTACGTGTAATGTACGTATTTGTAATTAACATTTATATATTTATATGAATCATTTTGATCTAACTAGGAGTTGAGTGAGAAAAATCGAGGTAACGCGACCAACATGGCATACCGGTACACACAAGGACCTGTTTCATACGCACGATTAGAAAGAAAAATGGTACGAACTAATGATTATTTCATTTTTAGAAAAATTGTATGAATATCATTTAACTTCGACTAACTTTGATGTGCAGATACAAGAATCAGGCTCAGATATTACACAGGTTCCACGACATGATCTGTGGGTAACCGGTGTCACAAATAAGAAAGGTGAAATTCGTAGTGATGAAGCAAGAAGAGTAGCCGAATATTGTGTAAGTATTCGATTATATTATGCGTACAATAAATAATTGGCTTTACTTAAATGAACTCCATTTATAATAACTAATTTTCATTGTAATTCTTTTTGGGATAGCGACAAATGACACAGGAGGATCCTGCGTTGGCGACCTTGTTGGTCGGGACGATTTATTGAGCAGAGCGCTAGCAGTACCTGAGTATGATGGTCGTGTTCGGGGTATTAGTTTTGCAGTCACTCCATCAGCATACTTTGAACGTCAGAAGTGCCCAAATAGAAGTGACGTTTCCCACCTGCGTGGCGAGATGGCTAGCTTTAAGCATCAAATGCAAGAACTTCAAGAACAAATGCGCTACAAGGAACAACAGGAAGAACAATTCATAGAACAAATGCGTTTGATGCAAGAACAGAATGCGTTGTTAACAACGCAAATACAATAGTTGGTCCAGTGTAGGCCAACACAAAATGTTCCATTCTGTGATAGCCCAAGTTTCAGAGATAGCGTACTTCCATGCCTAAAGTCCCTTTTCCTTTGGTAATTAATTTCTTTTCTACTTAACTTTATGTTAAATTATAATTTAACGAACTTTAACATATTAACTCTATTTTTCGTAGGGCGAATTTCAATGCAAGCTATATGTCGAACAAGCTTCCAAGCATGCGGTTGCAGTGGGTGCTGCCTACAACACTGGTGAGGACATACTGCACAATTTACCGTTGCCCAACAATACACTCTGGGTGAGGGTTGACGTCTGCACGAACGAAGACGCCCTCTTACCAATCCCGTCTCGGGATGAGCAAAAAAAGGTGGCAGATGTTGTAGGTGGCTATGTTGCTTGGCCAATAGGTCTTATCGAGCCATATGAAAAGGTCGTTCATTCAAAATTCCCTGCACTTTTCCTTCGAACTTTCATCTCAAACTGTGATTGAATTTTCTGATTTGCACAGGGTAAGATTTCAAAGTGTTCAACAACACAACCTAAGTCAAAAGCATCAACTAGCCAACAGAGCAGAAGAAGACAGACCTCATTTCTCGATCAATTAATATCGATTACACCACAATTGATTGGTGAGGGAGGAGTGCAATTATGTATTCCAAGACATATCTACAGTGTTAGTGGTCTAGTTGATTATGTTACTGTCGAGGTCGTGTAGGACATATGTGCTCGTGATTGGGTTAGTGCTTCGACTATCAACATCTGGATAAGGTACTTCACTATCATCGTTTATCACTGTTATTAATATTTCTCATTCCATTTCTTTTGTTTCTCATGACACTGTATGTTTTATACCAGGCATTTGGACCATGACGTTTTAATGGATACACACAGGGTCCAATTCACATTTGTCAACCCTTTTATCGTTGGTCATCATGAGGGTAAAGTAGATATAAATGCGCAGTCTAATGAGCTAAAAGATTACTTTAGCAAGAAAGTGACACCAAATACGTTATTTTTAGTGCTGTATAATGCAGGGTAAGTTATTATTGGTACAATTTTTGTTTTTATTGTTTAACTTTTATCATAACATGATTGTTCAAAAACAATTTTTAAAATATTTTAGGTGCCATTGGATATTGATCGTTATCAATCCAGCGGAACCTTCAGGCCCTCACATTTACTATGTGGATCCTCTAAAAAATGGTCTTCCACAACACCGTTTTGATATGTTACTATTGATCAATATGTAAGTATACGTGCCTATGTATAAATATTTGTGTATGTGATTGAATAACCAAAAGTAATCAGTTTCTATTTGTTTTGTTAGCACATTGACTGTGTATCGGTCGTCTGTCTCGTTAAACTATTCTAAAGCTGCTGACCCCCACCTTAGCTATCCTTAGAAGAAGATACAGGTATTGATATATGACTTTACTTAGACTTTGTTAGTAAACAATTTTTATTCATGAACAGAGTTAAATATTGCATTATATTTTTGCAGTGCCATTTCCAATCTAATGACAATGATTGTGGGTACTATATCATGAAATTTATGAAGGATGTTATTATGCATGATCAACCATTCATTCCTCAAAAAGTAAGTCATTTAGTTGACTTCATATTGTTTTTTAATGAAATTAAATTAGTGCCTGACAATTATGTTTTACTGATTTTAATTCGTTCTAACTTGTGTCTGATTTTATATATCTGTAGTATTATGAAAATCAACGTTGTGACACTTTGACTAACCATCAGGTTAATGAAGTGATCGAGGAATGGTGTGAATATGTGTTTAGGCAAATCTCTGGGTAGCTATATATACTATTAAATTCACTTGCTGGTCTTTGTTGTATTGTTTCTAATTGCCAATTGTTGTGTTATGCATGTATGTTGAAGTTGAATTTGTTGTATTTCATTCAGCTAGTTTACAATATATTGTATAACAATTTTTAGTACTACTTTAGCTAATTAATCATTTGTTGGTATCATTTTAAAGTTATCTATCATTGTTCTTATTAAACCATGCAGACTGTAATTATATATGCATGGGAGATATATTATGAGGAAAAAATATATATGCTAAAAAAAACCAATACAAAGGACCCAGAAAATATGAGGAAAAAATATGCTAAAAAAAACCAATACGAAGAATCCAAAAAAAAACCTCTTGTGGCGCCTGCGTGAGGAGGCGCCCCAGGAGGTGTTGGCTCCTGTGGCGCCTACTAAAGGGGGTGCCTCCTGTGGCACCTGGTTGGCCAGGTGCCACAGGAGGTTATTTAAAAAAAAAATTTTAAAAACCTGTGGCACTTCCAAGCGCCACAGCTTTTTTTAGTAGCGTCCAGATATGTAACACTTCTCTAGTGCCACAACTAATGCAATTATAAGCGCCACAACTTTGTTTTTTTGTAGTAGTGTATAACCGCTACAAATTATGGTGGGAAATTGGCGCCAAATTTGTAGCAGTTTGTTTTTGTTAACCTCTACAAAGAATGTTGGCTTACCGACATGCCACTTGGCACAATGCTTATTGCTACAAATTTGTAGCGGTTTAGGCTAGAACCACTACAAATAATGATAGTTGTAGCAGTTAATTGTAACCACTACAAATTCACCGTTATGAAATACCCTTTTTTTTGTAGTGATTGTGTAAAAACTTGAAGTTTGCATGATGAATGGATGGTTTTGTTGATAAGATGGATATATGCTGTCAAATTTACATGGTCACATTAGGATTGGTGCTTGAAATTGGGTTTTATTAATTGTATCAAGAGATTGAGCAATTACTAGAATTAAACACTTGTTTTTGACTTGAGAAAGCTTTTACAAGTATCATTTGAATATGAGACTAGCACATATTTTCATTAAGAGCATCTATGAGAGGAGGTTAATTGAACGTTATGAACTACAAGGGAGTGGAAAATAATCCTAGACTCCTTTTAATCCTTGAAATTAAAAAGTCAATTGTTTTTATTCACTTCTACCTTTGAAAATAATTTTCAAGAATTTTGGTATTTCACCAAAAATTGTTTTAGCTCAACTTTATTGAATTCACTAAGTCTTTTGTTGACTATATTGTCATACAATCTCTGTGAGAACAATATTTTCTAATCACTTTATTACTTGACACGACCTATACACTTACGGTGCAAACAAACTTCAAGGCCCTAAAGAGGTAATTTAAGGAGCCACAGAAAGCCAAAGAGAAAAAATTAAGAGAGTTAAAAATTATAATCCGTGGACTGTCAAAGACATTCATAGACAAGTTTATGAAATAAAGAAAGAGTCTTTGTTTAGTTAACTCTCTTCATGACAATTAATTTTGTGGGTTTTGTGATTGATTGGTCCACATTTGGTGCTCATCTCTAATTTCTCATCACTTAATGAGATCTTAACTGTTTAAATTTAATCTTAATGATCCAAATTTCAAATTTTTTATTTGTGATTTATTAAATGATAAATTCATTTTTATGAGGAGTGATAGTTATAAGATTTCCTTTATTTTAAATTTTACATATATTAAAATAAATATTTATTTAAAATATAAAAATTAAATTAAATTGAATTAAATCTGGACGGTTCAAAATTAATCTAATGGTATAGATGGGTGATGAGAATATTTGATAAGAACATAATGTGCTCTCTTGATACATTGCTACATTTTAGTGTACGTAGGCTTAGCTTGATGGAAGTTGTGGATTTTGTGATACATTGCTACGTTTTTGGGTAAGAATGAGCCATGTGCATTTCTTGGACATATGTGTATATCTGTTTTTTTTTTGGAAAAAAAATACATATATCTTTAAATCACATATTAATCATATTCTTTTTTGTTATTATGCTTTTTTAATCAAAGTCATTATGTTCAAGGCATCTTTAAAACTTAGCTTGTCACAAAAAAAAAAAAAAAAACCTACCATCCATGCATGCATGCATATATGTATGTATATATGGGAGACAGTGTAATTTTAAATAATCCAAAAGAAACATGTGGCTTTTATGCTTTGTTTTGATAAGAGGTTTGTGTAAATTAAAAAAAAAATCATGTACTCAATTTCAACATAATAAATATGTGTTTGTATATGTATCATAAGATGAATAGGAAACCACACATTTTACAAACCATATACAAGCTCAACTCCCTCCTTTGAACCAAACTATGTACAAGATTATTGATTTGGCGAAAACCTTCACTAGTATGAGATTCTACCTAGTGTTAATTAATAAAATTCAAAAGAGGTAAGTACATGCATGTAATTTATGTTTCAACAATCACACTGTTTTACTTTTTGGCACTCCTCTTCCTGTAGTGCCAGGTCCTGAACCAGGAATAAGCAACTCATATGGTGAAACTCCAGCGCCACACCTATTCCTCAGCTTTGGGTCACCATTTCTTCTCTCAATCTCTTTCTCTATAGTTCTAATCTCCATTGAAAACTCATAGAACACATCAATTATCTCAGGATCTCCCAACCCAACTCGACAGATCATTTCGATCCCCAATGTACTCTTCATCCGATGAATGTGCAGAAATTATATCAATCACAGCCATGAACTTTGTTGCCTGAAACAAACTTGGGAGCGATGACACAAAGTACCTCTTTGGGTTATTCACAAAACTTGCATAGTCTTCGGGATCATTCTCACTCGGAATCAATCTTCTCATTAATGGCGGACGAGTTGGAACATAGCCTCCAAAAGGGTATTGGCCAAAGTTCAAAGCTGCATGTTGTGCTGATACGATCCAAATTATTGTGGAGAGTATGAACATAAGATCATTGGGAGTTTCAAGTTTAGGCCACCAAGGAGCATCTTTAAGATCAGCGTGCCCTAGATTTATGGATTCTTTGTACCATGATTGGACCTCTTGATCTAAAGAAATTGCTTTTGAATCCTTGTAGTAATAGTTTACATATGTTCGAACCAACTTCTCTATGCTTGACCATATGAGGAGTCCATCAGATGCGTATGGATAGTCTTCAATAAGTAGCCTAACTCCATGTGGTTGGCTTGCGTCAGGAACTGCCATGCCTCTGAACATGAACATGAAATTTTATCTCGTATATCTATAAAGGTAATTCGTTATATTTCTTGATATTTTGTGTAGTTTGTTTCATGATAACCCTTGGGTACGTAAGAATAAAGAACAGAGAGATCATACATTATGCCAAGTGATTATCATGTTCTGGATCAGTTTGACACCAATTTATTGACACAATCCTCTAAATTTTACTCCCTCCTATCCTATCCTAAATGAAGGAGTAGTGGAGGGATTTGCTTTAATATTAAACACTAGACTCCAATCCACTTTGCCTCAAAAATTATAATTTGTTTTCCAAATTATTCTTACTACCTCCAATCCTTAATACAAGAGCTTGTCCGTAGAGTAATACACCATAGATAAGCTCTTATATTAAGGATAGAAGGTAGTATTAATTGCACCTAGTAGGGGGTTTTCATCATGGCTAGTTATTACAATATAAATGATTAAAGGTGTATTTTTTAAAACCATCACTCATTTCTTAATAATTGCAAATAACTAATCTAACTAATTTCATTAATATTTGGAAATTAGTTATCTGACTCATATATTTAGCATTTGGGGAGCAAAATTCATACCACTGAGTGCATACACACACAACACACACACACTACACATCTAGAAAAGAAATTCTTAAATTCAAGAGTTAATTAATTACCTTCTAATGAGATCAGCAGGGAGAGGCTCAAGGTCAAAGCACCACCAGTCTCTATAAGCAGCTCAACTAATTTGCATGCAATATTTGGCAGGAGTGAAGTCTGATTCAATTATGCCTCCTGCGTTGAGGAGGGTCTCACGTGCCATTGTTTTTATCTTCAGAGTGTATCTCATATGAGGATGCAAAAGCTTGAACACTGGATGTATTACACTCAATTGTCGATGTGTTGCTATTATAAATGGTTCCATACATGTGTGTGTGCGCAACCTGTAGTTACGTTCCACAATTTCACAAAAATATGTGATCATGTACATTACTAGTGTGTGGCTATTATAAATGCATGGTTTCATCTTATGTGTAAGTTTTGCTACCAATTAGAAAGCCTAAACTGAATTTTAACAAACTCAATTTTGATATATGCTTGTTTGGAAGACTCAGTTCATACCTAGAAAATGCAATATTAACCCCATATTTGGTTTTGTTGATGGAGACAAAAATACCTCCAAATATGCAAATCCCAATTCAGGACTCCAAACAGCCTAATCACTGTGAAGTCCCAAGGAATTAGTCTAGGATTAAATTTTTTAGTGAAATTAAGTGAATGCCCTAATATGAAACATACAAAATGAAAAAAGAATTGAAAATAACAATTTAGCAAGTAACAATTTTAACTTAATCAAATGACAACAATTTGACAACTAATTTCGCCTGGGGCAACTAAATCATTCCACAAAAACTTAATTCCAAAATAGTTCCTAAGGATTTCGTAGAAATTAAGCCATTTTGAGATTCCCATTCTTCCTCCCAAACATAAAAGAAGTTACATTGTTTATAGACCATGAAATTGAGCAACTTAATGTTTAGACTTTTTATTTATAAGAGTAAAATACTCTAACCACCCCTCTATTTTATCTTAATTATAGGGACCTCTTCTCTTTTTTGAAAACTCTTATAAACCTCCTTTGAAATCAAAATATATGTTACATAAACCTGCCTTATATTTTTAAGATTCCTTTATCATCAATCCAATCATTAGTATGGACCATTAAATTTGACTTCCAAACTGATTTTTCCCCATAATAACTCTACTTAACATAAAAATTATTTAAACATTTACATTTGTTAAAAAATTATACAACCAAAATTAGTTCTAATACATTCAAAATTTCTAATGTTTTATAAGTTTTTTAATTTTGATTATGTTATATAATTTTAATTTTAATTTCTCATCGTATTTATTGAAAGGTGATTATTTTGGGGTTTTTAAATGATTAAAAACATATTTCAAACACATATTTTGTTATCATATAGTAGTATAAATAAAACAAGTTCAAGATATTATATAAATAGTTCATTGATATGAGACATTGATTTTTTGGCTGAAGTTTGTAAAGGTTCAAAAATAAATTAGGGATTTGATATGATGATGGACAAATTGGTAAATAAAATTTATTTTAATATAAATTTTCATTAAAAATATTTTTTTTTGAATACTTTTGGAATATTCTTATAGAGTTAATGGTCTAGACCTAAGTGTATATTTTCAAAATAAAGGGAAATTCTATATAATTAGAGTAAAACAAAAGGGTGATAAGAGTATTTTACTCTATTTATAAATGACTTAAGATCTCTACAAAGTAATTTTCTAAAGGAAGACAAATACATAATAAATTGCATACCAATGGTGCACAAGCTGATGAACACCAGCATCATTAGAGCAAACATGGGCTTTGGCAAGCTGCCATAACCAGTTGGAGGTGGCGTCCACAGGAGGAGTGAGGACTCGCTTTGAAGGATTATTATTTTGACCCTTTGGTGGAAGAGTAAGCTCAATGGCTATGGGTTTTAGAGTGCCAACTTGTGTTAGAAAGAAAAGTGTGCGTGTTGCAAGCGATCCTCAAGAGCATTTATGCGATCCAAGAATGGAAGGTAACAATCATGGTAATCCAATATGAACAACTTTTTCTCTTTCAATGCCTGAAATTTTGAAACCAAAGATCATTAATATTCTTTCATATATTTGTACTCATATCTTCTCAATTACTCTATCTGGAGCTAAATATAAGAGCTAGTAGAGGGTTTTACTTTGGTCCTGTATGCAAGAACTCAATTCACATTATCTTTCAAATTTATAATTTTTTTCTTAACTCTCCGGTCGATTGCATATATTAAATGAGTTTTTTTTTTATTTTTATCAAGGAAGTACTATCCAATGCAAATGATTAAATGTGATATTTTTATGAAAATCAACATTTGTATTTTTTATGAATAACTATAATTTTCTTAATATTTTTGAATTAATTATCTAGCTCGTCCGTTTAAGATAGGACGGAGTAGCCTAAATTGGTCAAACAACAAATTAAACCTTATACAGTTTGAAGCTTTTCAATATTTTTCAATTATTAAAATGAATAGTAGAGCATTAATAAAAAAATATTCGTTTTTTAATATTCATATGTATATACTTATAAATATATTTATTTATTTACGAATGATTTGATCATTATAATTAGATATTTGACACATTTAAAAGTAGTTCTTTCATCTTTTTATGTCTGATTTTTTTTTTTTTTTGGTGTATTCCCATAATGATAAAGAAAAACTAGATGGGTACCTGTTGCAGGTTCATCCCATCAAGATGATCTTTGATGTGTTCTTCCTTGAGTGCTGATTCTATTGGTCCATAGAGAGAGGAATCTAGCTTGCTTTTAGGTGGAAATTCCTATTGGAAAAAGTTCGATAGTTAATAATTTTATTGAAAAACAAATAAAAAAAGTTTTGTCAGACGAAATGTCGTATTTACTGTTTTTTATTTGAATCAGTTGGCAATGTCATGGATTCTGTCTATATTTGTTTCATTCAACAATTGCAACTAGGAAGAGTGGACCACATGTGTTTGTATATATGAAACTTAATGAGCTGCTTTGTTCCTTCCACATGAACAATGTGCAATTTCCTATAATTATATATATATATATATGGATGGATATTGATTGGTATTTTACATTCAAATTGTAATAAATAGCAAAAGTGGTCCCAAATTGATGGCAACTAGTAATTTTAAAAGTAATTTTGTGTTTTGACCAAAAAAAAAAAAGTAATTTTGTGTGACGATTTCAAACTAACATAATATGAAAAATAATTTTAACTTGGATGAGGAAAGTGAAAGTTGTGATTATATATAGTTTACCTTGAGTATTTCAATGCTGAGAGGGTTTATACCAGCAAGCATTTGGCGCGCAAATTCGTCATCTCTTAAGAAATAAGATGTGCTTCCTGAAAATTATAAAGCTTATTTTAAGTATAATTTAATATCCTTAGAATAAATAAAAATAATACCAGAATGACATTATGTCGTTATTTGTTTCTCATTTTTCCAATTTTTTAAAGACCCAACTATCATTAAATTGATCTTTTGGGATTCTAATATAATTCTCCCTAAACAATTGTTTTCTCATGTCAGAATAATCGAAATACACAACACCTATGTGTCCATATCAACTTTTTTTTTTTTTTTTGGACTGAAGTGTCCATATCAACTTGACTTAATATTATTTTAACTGTTTATCTTATTACACTTTTCTATTCAAATATTTAAAATAAGACACTTCAACTTTTAAAAAAACCCCAATAATTTCTTTTTACATTTTATTCCATTGACCCCTAATAATTTTCTATGTTTTTAAATCTTCGATTATTTTCAAACTTAAGAGGCATATTGATGTTTTGTGTGTGTGTGTGTGTGTGTGTGAAATTTACTTACTTGAAGATATCTTTGGAGGATCAAATTTGAAGAACTCATCAATGGTTCCTTGCAAATTATTGACAATCATGGGCAGTGATTGTTGTTGGGACTTCTTCATTCCAAAATATTGTGATGGTTCTTTAAAGATGTTGTCTAGTTCTGAAACCTCGTCACTTCCTGAATTAATGTTATGTAATAAAGATGGAACAATATTCCTAAGCCTTCCTTTGAATTTTCCTTTATCAACAGTTTCTCTCTTCGAATCTTCCAATTCTTCATCTCTTGGAACATATATTGATTCAAACTCAGGCAACCTTGATTCTGCCGTCACGTCTGTTCATACAATTTGCATATAAAAAATAGTGCAAGAAATGAATCAAGTAAAGAGAGACACACACGTATAGTTAAACGTCATTGTAATGATTAATACAAATGAGTATGATACTAAGATTATCATTTAGGGAGAATTACAATTTGAAATCAACATATGAATTTAATTTTAATTTAGGACATATAATTTGCCACTAATATATAATATTCTATAGTAGGAGTAATATCATAATTTAAAATATCAATATACAATTTTATAATACCAATATGTTTTGAAATGTTCGTGTCAAAATTCAACGAAAATGTTCCGCATCAAATTTTGTAATAAAAGTTGTTTTGGCATGCAAAACTCAAGGTAATGAAAATCGGATCAATCGTTGAAATGATATTTGATGGAGTGGTTGAAAGGTGAGTGGTCTAATAGTTGTAAAATCAAGCTCAACCCAATAAATGATTAAAATAATATAATTATGAAATTAAAAAATATATAAAATATTTACATATAACCCTGACAAGAGTAATGTTTAATTAAAAAAGCTTTATTTTAGAAGTAAATGAAATATTCATGTATAAATCATACGTAATCTAATAAAACAAAGTTTCTAGTCATTAAAGTATAAACCTGAAGAGCTGCTATTTTTTTTATTTAACTCAAAATGATGTCGGTTTCAGGCTCAAATTTTTTTTAATTTTTTTTGGGGTGGGGGGATATAATATCCATCTTGATTGATTGACCCATCCAAAACTCTTGATTGGATTGACCTGAAGATTGATTTAACCGATTCACTAGTTTAACCGACTTATCAGGATCGGGTTTTAATATCATGGGAAAACTAATCTACAATTATATATGTATATAACTATACTTCAATTTGTGTCCAAGACTCTTACCTGTACTAGTAGATGGCCGACCAGTTCGACATCGTCTAGGATGAGGGTTGATGGGGCCCCCAAGTGTTGGTCTTTTATATTCATCTCCTTTGTCAGGATCACCCAAATCATTATAAACATCATAATCATATACGTTTTCAGAACTTGTTCTCATTCCTGTGCCATCACCCCTTTTCTCTTTCAATTTTTGTTCTCTTAGGTTCTTCAGTCCTATTGGTGTTTCACCTGGTAAATATGCCTGTTCAAGTTTATGATCATATGATTAATTATTAGTTTTATCTTCTAAGAAGCACCGACACAATTAGAATTTAATGATTCTGAAAAAAAATGTTTGAGACAAAGAGATTTAAAATTTAAAACATTCAAATTAAATTTAATTAGAGATGACACCCAACGCCATGATTAAAAATGTTTAATACTCATCTAGTCCTATTTATAAAGTACTTTTAACATTTTTTACCGAAACTAATTAAGAACCATATTATATCTAAACCGCCCATATTAAATCTGGATGGTCTAGATTTTGATACTCATCATGCTTGATCACAACTGAAACTCAATCCTGAGATAACCATGTTTAGAGAAATGGTGAGCCGGGATTATGAAAGTAGCATAAATATACCTTGTTTGTGAAGAATACTCTCTTCTCACGATGAAGGGTATTTGGTTGAATCCAAGACTTGCAACCAAAATGAACACATCTTTCTATGGTGATGCTGTCAAGGTAGAACTCCGTTTCATAATTGTTAATAATCGTGACAGCCCCAGGAATCCCAAAATCTGAGTCAACCTCAAATTCCTCTTTGTGGGTCCCACACTCATCAGCTCCAATTAATCTACGTTCATTGGACCATTCCAATACAGCTTCCTTGCTCAGCTTTGGTTCCAAGCTCCCTTCAATCATGAAATAGAACAAAAAAAGTTAACAAAAAAAAAAGAAAAAGAAAAAAAAGAAGAAGAAAAAGAGGATTTTATGGTAATTTTCAAGAAAATGCAACAAATAAAACAAATTGTACTTCTTTCTTGCATCCTTGCCTCCTAACAAATTGACATGCCACATGTTAATATGCATGTTAAAATAAACATGTTATATATAGGGAGAAAAATTTTAAAAAATACCCCTAAATAAGCAAATATGAATTTAGGATCCTGAAATGGGCTAATAGTTATTATTGTGAAGTACCTAATAACCAGTTCGAGATTAAATTTTGCAAGGAAATTACATAACTGCCCTTAAATTTAAATATGTAAAGAAAAAAAAAAAAGCAAAAGATAACAATAGTTTAATAAGTAACAATTTTAAATTCACCAAATGATAACAATAACTCAGGTAATGCAACTGCTTTTACAAAAACATCTCACTGAATATCAATAACAACAATAGTTTAACAAGTAACAACTGTAATTTAACGGATAATAATAACACAATAACTAATGCCATTGAAGGCAATTAAGTCATATCATAAAAAACTTAATTCCGAAATGGTTTAAAGGCTTCATAGGAATTAAATTTTTAGAGCCACTTATTTTGACTTTTGGGGAGATGAAAATACTGTGTCAGCTCATGATCGTGAAATGAGGTGATGGCATGGTGTAAGTAGAGTTTCCCCCTTTCTAAAAAAATATTTTACCCCATTGATATGAGAAAAAAGAAGGGAAACCTACAATTAACTAACTTTAAAATTTGAAAATCCCAAATCAGGGATTTCTTCTGATTAAACATGCTGTTGTTTGTTCTCATCATGTGTTGTGAATAGCTAACAAAGCGCAGTAAACAAAATTGATTTAGAATCTTCATATTTTTAAGGTTTTTTTTTTTTCAAAAGAAAATATTGGTTCTTAATATAAGACATAATTAAATTTTTTTTAGAAAAACTAAAGAAGTTAAATAAGTAAGTTAACCCTAGCATATGCCGTATATCATTTGATTATATATCAATTCATAATTCAGTTAAATTAATGGGAAAATGACGGAAAAGTGATCTTGAAATTGGGAAATGACATATGGGTGATTTCGCAAATCTAGAAGTTGGAAATTTCTTATCATGTTTTGACATTTCCTAATCAACTTTTGGCAAAAAAACCCATCTGTCATTTTCCAGTTTTGAGAACACTTTTCTGTCATTCTCCCTAAATTAATTTAGTATAAAAAAGATAAATATCAATACTTTAAAATAATTAATTTAGCTTCTTTAATTTTTCTAAAAATATCAACTAAGTCTTATATTAAAGAACGAAGAGTAGTGCTTCAGTGAAAATATGAGAACTTACTGTCATCAATTTCTGTGCTAACAAGTTGCATAACAACACCTTTGCTCTGACGTTGAGGCCTGAAATTGTTGATTACGTTCTTCACCATTTCTCTGGCACAGGCCTTATGGTGTCTCACAGAAACCACAGCTACTAGCTTCACACTCACACTCGTCCTCATCATCACAAGCTTCTCAGCCAATGCCAATTTCACTGACTTTAAATTTAAATATTTCTCATCGCTCAGATCCGCCGTTATGGGTGGCGTTTGCTTCACCCTCGTTGTGGTCGTCATCTTCTTCCTCAGTCTAAGTTTTGCTCTTTTCCTTCGTAGAGAAAACTCCTCCAATTCCTCAATGGAATGGTGGTGGAGAGGACGAACATGATGAACACGGAAGGAGTTCAAAAGCATTTTCGTGTTCTCTCTCTCTCTCTCTCTAACTCTCTTACGCTTTGATCTCAACAACAACAATTGCATGCATATATATAGTGTTATTCCTGGTGATGGGCTCGGTAACTTAAATTCTGTTTGGTACTAGGGGAGGGAAGAAAAGTTTAATGTGTTGAATTTAAAAGGAATGGAGAAGTAATGTTATAAAATTTTAATAAACAGAAGATATAAGATTAAAGAGGAAAAAAAGTTAATTAAGAGACATACGTTTTTTTTTTAATATTGAACTCATTAAATTTTTGCATTTGTCCTTTACCATCATATCAAACACCCTATAACCTATTTCGTATCAGGGAAATGGGGAGGAGGAAAAATTTTGAAAATTTCAATTTAAAAGAAATAAAGAAGTGAGATTATAAAATTTTAATAAAGAAAAGAAATATAAGATTAAAGAGTAAGAAAATTAATTAAAAAATTTTAACCCTAATTCTTCATTTTTTTTTTAAATTGAACACATTAAAAGTTTCCCTTCCCTCCCTCCACTCATACCAAACAAACCCCTGGACTATATATGTTTAGATAGACGGAAAAGTATGAGGAAGATGGGGGAGGGAATACCCGCTAGGAAGAAAAACTTTTAAAAATAGTAAAGGGATTTACGATTTTTGAGAATTTTCTCTTCTAATATTCTTTCATTCATAATTTTCTTCCTATCTAAACTAAAGGTTAAGGAAGCTTGAATAATAGTTCCGATCAGTAGTGGAAATATAAATAAACTAAGTAGGTATAGCCATCTATCACTTTCGCCTTATTAGTTTATGGAAGCCTACAATATATCATCTTAAACTTTACAAGTCGCCTTATTATACAGATTAAATTTATCTAATTCAAGTTAAAGAAAAACATGTTGTCTGCTCATGTCAATATTTGTATAATTGGGCGCATGCACCATTGAAAACAATTATACAGTCAAATATTCAAATACGAATATATATTTACATTGAAAAAGTGATATCCAAATCATGGTAAAAAAAAAAAAAGGAAAAGAAAAGAAAAGCAAAGAAAAAGTGATATCCAACTCACGCTTGATGTACATCTGATTCAGACGGTATATCAAGCATGGGCATGGTTGCCCGATGTGGAAAGATGACAAAACCCACGTTTTAACAGTTAGAATGCATGTTGAATTAGAAAGGCTAGCGAGTCATAGTTCAAATAGTTAGATTGGTCAGGCCGTTTGGTCAGACTGGTAATATAATAATTAAATTTTAAGAAGAATTATATACATATATTATAAAATATATAAAAATGAAATATCAAATTTTCAAAAAACATTATAACATTTAAAGTCATTATTACACATTAAATTATAAGTAATATCTTATAATTTTAGATACGATTGATTAGAAACAAAAAAAATTATAAAAAATAAATAAAACACAAAAGAATAAAATTATATACATAAAAACTTAATTTTAAAAATACTGTAAATATTTAACATATGTCCAGTAGTTATCATCCTATCCCACAATTAACTCCGTTATCTCTCCTGAAAGCTAACATATAATTTTATACATTTAATTTAATTATCTCTCTTTTTAGTTTTTAAAGATAACATTGAAAAAAGAGATAATATTATTAGTCATCAAATTTAATTCTTTTCATATTTTTTCTATAGCATACCGTTAATAAAAATGTTTTTAAAAAAAAGTTATTTAAAGTATTAATTTGAATTCATCAATGTGTTCAGACGCTTCTGCTTTTGAAGCCCGCCTCACAAGACACTACAACTCACGAGCCTTCTTTTCTCTCCCCCTCTCGTGGCTGACTCACATAAGTTCTTTTTTTTTTTTTTTTTTTCCCCTTTTGCTCCACTTCAACTGTCCTTCCCGGAGACAAATTGGAGAACTGGAGAAGAATCTAATGGCAAATCGAAGATCGCCATTTTATTTCATCTTAGGAGAAGAATTAGTTTTGTCCCACATATAAGAGTTTTGTCCCCTATTCTTCCATGAATATGTTCCCTCTTTCAATCTTCCTCTTCCATCATCGACTTCTTCTTTATCCTCGTCCTTTTCCTTTCTTCCGATATGCTTCTATGTCCTGCGCAAGACTTGTCTATCTCTTGAAGAGTCGCTTTGGTTCCCGGCTAGATTCTGGATCTCGGCACAAAAGCAGGTTTTAGGTGGCCCAACACGATTGGTCTCTTTGAACGATCTAACCCTGTGAGTTGAGCCATCCTTTCTTCCGGACGATGGTCCGGCTCCAAAAACATTGGAAAAAATAGAACAAAAGTTTTTAAATTTAAAGGAAAAATTAATTGGTGAATTCTTATAATTTCATGTAATTTTTCATTAAGTATTTTTTTTTTGGAAAAATCACACCTATAGTTTTTTTAGTTATAGCCATCAGTCCATATACTTATAATCTAATAATTATGGTCAATAATGTGAATACAGCAGACTAGTGACTATGTGACATGTACTTAGGTTTTTACAAAATAAAAAATAAAAAGAGAGGTCTTTTTAAAATAAATTTTATTTATTATTAAAATTAAAATAAAAAATTATTATGCTCATAATCATTTCTTACACTCTTGCGCGCTCGCGCACACACACATATTGATTGGTTTTATTCTATTTAGATCCATGTTGCAACTTTGAGTTGGAGCCACTTATTTTAGGGAGCACATTTTTTGTTCATCATTTTGATGTGCATGGTGTCCTCACCACCAATCTGGATTATCTAGATTGATTTTAGAAGGTCCTCCTGATTTAAGTTAATCTAATTTTATATACTGTTTTATTTTAATATGGGTAAAATTAAAATAAAGGACCTAGAGAAAATCATATTTATTATAAAGGACCATAAAAATTATAATTACTTAGAAGAATCAAATATCATAATATAAAATTTAAATTATTAAATTGCCTCTAACTAAACTTCCTCCATTATCTCTTGTATTCATAATTTAAAAATAACTAAAATCAAAATTAAAGCCGTCCATTATTATCATATCTTTTTTTCACCAAGTTTCATATTCATGCAATTAATACAATATTTAATTAACAATGATTAAACTCATATTTTTTTATTTTTTAAAACAAATTTTCATATTCATTTAATCAATATATCATTTAATTATTAGATATAATAAATTATTTACATTTTTTAATTTTATTAACATTAAATAAATTTTCCTAACACACATAAATTTTATTCTAAAATGAAAATATATTGTACAAAATTTCTTGTGTAACATATATAATAAATTATAAAAGACCTTGATTTTTGTTAAGATTATATAATTTTGATTTTTAATTAAAATTTTTGTTGCTTTTTAAAAAATTATAATTTTTACAAAATTCAAGAAGATGTAATTTTTTTCCATAGATATCTGTGCAAGTTTTCAAAAATGAAAATCAAGAAGACTTTTGTTTAATTTAGTGAAATTTAGAATTTTGTCTTAGTTCTAAAAATAGAATGTGGTAGAGAATGTAGGAGGGGATGTAAAAGATTTCGTTAAGGGAATTTTAGTATTTTCAATTTTATATTTTTGTATTTGGTCCTTCTAAATAATTATAATTGTTATGGTCCTTATTAATAAATATCTTTTCTCCCAGGTTCTTCATTCTAATTTTCCCTTTAATATATGTAAAATTTAAAAGAAAAATAATCTTATAACTATCACTACTAAAAATTGAATTTATCAGTTAAAAATTACCACTACTACAAAAAAACAAATCTATGGCGCTTATAATTGCATTAGCTGTGGCGCTAGAGAAATGTCACCTATCTGGACGCTACTAAAAAAAGCTGTGGCGCTTGGAAGCACCATAGTTTTTAATTTTTTTTTTTAAATAACCTCTTGTGACGCCTGGCCAACCAGGCACCACAGGAGGCTCCCTCTCCTAGGGCGCCTGGTTGGCCAGGCGCCACAGGAGGCACCCCCTCCTAGGGCGCCTGCATAAGGAGCCAACATCTCCTGGGGTGCCTCCTCACGCAGGCGCCACAGGAGGTGTTTTTTTTTTTTTGGATTATTTATATTGGTTTTTTTTAGCATATTTTTTCCTCATATTTTTTGGGTTCTTCGTATTGGTTTTTTTAGCATATTTTTTCCTCATATATATCTCACATGCATATATAATTATAGTCTGCAAGGTTTAATAAGAACAATGATAGATAACTTTAAAATAATACCAACAAATGATTAATTAGCTAAAGTAGTACTGAAAATTGTTATACAATATATTGTAAACCTAGCTGAATGAAATACAAGAAATTCAACTTCAACATACATGCATGACACAACAATTGGCAATTAGAAACAACACAAAAAAGACCAGCTAGTAAATTTAATAGTATATATAGCTATCCAGAGATTTGCCTAAACACATATTCACACCATTCCTCGATCACTTCATTAACCTGATGGTCAGTCAAAGCGTCACAACTTTGATCTTCATAATACTACAGATATATACAATCAGACACAAGTTAGAACGAATTAAAATCAGTAAAACATTATTGTCAGGCACTAATTTAATTTCATTAAAACACAATATGAAGTGCAACTAAATGACTTACTTTTTGAGGAATAAATAGCTGATCATGCATAATAACATCCTTCATAAATTTCATGATATAGTACCCACAATCATTGTCATTGGGTTGGAAAGGGCACTGTAAAAATATAATACAATATTTAACTCTACTCATGAATAAAAATTGTTTATTAACAAAGTCTAAGTAAAGTCATATATCAATACCTGTATCTTCTTCCAAGGATAGCTAAGGTGGGGGTCAGCAGCTTTAGAATAGTTTAACGAGACAGACGACCGATACACAGTCAATGCGTTAACAAAACAAATAGAAACTTATTACTTTTGGTTATTCAATCATGTACGCAAATATTTATACATAGGCACGTATACTTACCTATTGATCAATAGTAACATATCAAAACGGTGTTGTGGAAGACCATTTTTTAGAGGATCCACATAGTAAATGCGAGAGCCTGAAGGTTCCGCTGGATTGATAACGATCAATATCCAATGGCGCCTAAAATATATTTTAAAATTTTTTTTGAACAATCATGTTATGATAGAAGTTAAACAATAAAAACAAAAATTGTACCAATAATAACTTACCCCGCATTATACGGCACTAAAAATAACGTATTTGGTGTCGCTTTCTTGCTAAAGTAATCTTTCAGCTCATTAGACTGCGCATTTATATCTACTTTACCCTCATGATGACCAACGAGAAAAGGGTTGACAAATGCGAATTGGACCCTGTATGTATCCATTAAAACGTCATGGTCCAAATACCTGGTATAAAACATACAGTGTCATGAGAAACAAAAGAAATGGAACGAGAAATATTAATAACAGTGATAAACGATGATAGTGAAGTACCTTATCCAGATGTTGATAGCCGAAGTACTAACCCAATCACGAGCACATATGTCCTGTACGACCTCAGCAGTAACATAATCAACTAGACCACTAAAACTGTAGATATGTCTTGGAATACGTAATTGCACTCCTCCCTCACTGATCAATTGTGGTGTAATCGATATTAATTGATTGAGAAATGAGGTCTGTCTTCTTCTGCTCTGTTGGCTAGCCGATGCTTTTGACTTGGGTTGTGTTGTTGAACACTTTGAAATCTTACCCTACGCAAATCAGAAAATTAAATCACAGTTTGAGATGAAAGTTCGAAGGAAAAGTGCAGGAAATTTTGAATGAACGACCTTTTCATATGGC
The DNA here is from genome assembly GCA_963855925.1 of Inga laurina. Classification (NCBI taxonomy): domain Eukaryota; kingdom Viridiplantae; phylum Streptophyta; class Magnoliopsida; order Fabales; family Fabaceae; genus Inga; species Inga laurina. The sequence continues at coordinate 49,087,581 of OY979701.1, read as the reverse complement.
TCGATAAGACCTATTGGCCAAGCAACATAGCCACTTACAACATCTGCCACCTTTTTTTGCTCATCCCGAGACGGGATCGGTAAGAGGGCGTCTTCGTTCGTGTAGACGTCAACCCTCACCCGGAGTGTGTTGTCGGGCAACAGTGAATTGTGCAGTATGTCCTCACCAGTGTTGTACGCAGCACCCACTGCAACCGCGTGCTTGGAAGCTTGTTCGACATATAGCTTGCATTGAAATTCGCCCTACGGAAAATAGAGTTAATATGTTAAAGTTCGCTTAATTATAATTTAACTTAAATTTAAGTAGAAAAGAAATTAATTACCAAAGGAAAAGGGACTTTAGGCATGGAAGTGCAGCTATCTCTGAAACTTGGGCTATCACAGAATGGAACATTTGGTGTTGGCCTACACTGGACCAACTGTTGTATTTGCGTTGTTAAAAATGCATTCTGTTCTTGCATCAAACACATTTGTTCTATGAATTGTTCTTCTCGTTGTTCCTTGTAGCGCATTTGTTCTTGAAGTTCTTGCATTTGATGCTTAAAGCTAGCCATCTCGTCACGCAGGTGGGAAACGTCACTTCTATTCGGGCGCTTCTAACGTCCGAAGTATGCTGATGGGGTGACTGCAAAACCAATACCTCGAACACGACCATCATACTCGGGTACTGCTAGCACTCTGCTTAATAAATCATCCTGACCAACATAGGTCGCCAACGCAGGATCCTCCTGTGTCATTTGTCGCTATCCCAAAAAAGAATTACAATGAAAATTAGTTATTATAAATCGAGTCCATTTAAGTAAAGCCAATTATTTATTGTACGCATAATATAATCAAATACTTACACAATATTTGGCTACTCTTCTTGCTTCCTCATTACGAATTTCACCTTTCTTATTTGTGACACCGGCTACCCACAGATCATGTCGTGGAACCTGTGTAATATCTGAGCCTGATTCTTGTATATGCACTTCAAAGTTAGTCGAAGTTAAATGATATTCATACAATTTTTCTACAAATTAAATAATCATAAGTTCGTACCATTTTTCTTTCTAACCGTGCATATGAAACAGGTCCTTGTGTATACCGGTATACCATGTTGGTTGTGTTATATATGTTTGATCAATACCATAACACATTAAATGATCTAGCAAATTAAGTTGACTAATCCGCTTTCCAAAACAACAAGATAAGCAAGGACATAAGATTTTGCCAGGATCTTTTGTGTGCTCAGTTGCAAATGTAATAAAATCCTTCACCCCATCTTTATATTCCCTTGAACATCGATTAGATGACATCCATTTACAATCCATCTATGGGCTTCAATCTATTTTTTAAAAAAGTATGTGGTTAGTTGTATGACTATTGCATTTACTAATTACTTTTATATTCTCTTACCAATTTTAATTTAAAATAACATACACCACATGAATCTTCATAATTGAAGCTTTCTAAGTCTTAAACTCAATGTTTAAATTGCCAAATAATTCATTAATTATTCCCATGCATTATAATAATTTTTTACAACTCATAACAAAAGAAACCATATTTGCCACAATATATCATAGTTAAATTAGAAAACATTACAAGTCAATAAATAAAATACAAGTGTTAAGAATATATAAATAATTATTTTTCTTATGCAATTAATCAATAACAATCATTAGAACACCTACAAATTATAACTATTAAATTCAACTAAAATCACATTTGTAAGCTCAAAATTTAAAAAACATACCGTAAATAGAAGCTTCAATAGACTGATGAACTGAAACTACAAACACAAATTAAACATAAAAAAATCAATAAAATATTTGTGGTTCTAAGTTATGTTTTTTAATAATAATATGTGTAATAAACATCAATATATAATAAAATCAAATATAATTAGCTTAAATAAAAAAAATATGATTCAGAAAAAAAAGAAAGAAAATAAAATAAAATAAAAAAGAAAGCATTATCCCAACATTAATTGTCTCCTTATTGTATGTTTTTTCCCTTACGGTTTTAGTTAATATATTTAAAGTTAAACAATATAGACAAATTATATTTTATTTTATTAAATATTAACATTGATATATATTGATGTATTAAAGTCATTTTATCCATATTTTAAAATCCTTAAATAAGTTAATGACTCAATTAACGAATTATTCAATTTATTATCCTAATTTCAATTTTTTCTATTTTAATTGGGTTTATATGGGATTTTCTCTATTATAGTTTAATAAGATAATACAAAATATTATTTTCTTACCTCTACAAAATAGCACTAACACAAATATATATGACTTATAAATATATACTCTACAAAATAGTTTAATAAGATATATATTTGAATATGACATATACAAATATATATGACACAAATATAAATTAATCAATTGCATTAATAAATTTTGTTGACCACAAACTATTCTTGGAAGCTAATCTAAAATTGTTCTGAATTAAAAAAAATATATATAAGAACTAAATGTTTCAAATTAATAAACCATAATAACTAAATTATTCTAAGTTTTTTTTTTCTTAGCTAGCTAGGCATAGTTATCCTTCTATTAGAAGTAATTATGTTAACTCAATGATAAACAACAGACAACAAAGTGAAAATAATAATCTCAATTCATTAAATGAAAAACTCAACAAATCACACACACACACACACACACACACACACACACACACACACACACACACACACACACACACACACACACACACACACACACACACACACACACACACACACACACACACACACACAAATTCGTAATGGTGTAATTCATTGTTGGGCAGCTTATTAGGTACTTGTGACTATGGCTTGATACAATTGGATGTACGTCAATTTGATTTAAAAGTTTCATAGCTTGTGGGTCAGAGGTCTCATCCCAACATAAATGGCTAGAAAAGTAAATAATCTTCTACCCATGTGAAAAAAGTTCGAAACAAAAGCAACAGGGATCAAAGAAATTTAAAAACAAAAACAAAAAAATTGTTTTCCTTTTGGCTTTTGCAATGCAACATTAATATTTCTAAGCCAAATAAATTGTTTCAAAAGTGTTTATTAATATCTTTATGAATCACTCAAATTAATTCAAACGCTTACCGAACAGCCTCTTAAGTTAAGCTCATTATTTAGCTTCAAGTGGATAGCAATTTCCAAGAAACTTTAAGAAAAACACTACAGTATTTTATTGTTCCATAACAGATCCGTTCACATTGCATTTAATCCATCCTTCTGCTGGATGTCTAACACATTCATTGGTTCAGTGAACAGTGATGAAGTTGTTTACCACTAAAGTTTCTTGGGCTTGAAACACAATTTTTTAACATGTTGAGAACTACTTGAAAAGGCTCATTTAGGTTAATATAGTCTGGCTGAAATATATGCAAGTTCCTCCAGTTCCAAAGCTTCTAAAAATCTGAATAATTTAAGAGCAATTGGGAAAAGAGAAGAAAGGTGAGGGAAAAACGAAAAAGAAAAGTATTTCCAAGAAAAATGAAAAAAATGGTTAAAAATAATGATGAGTTTAACGAATTTTAACTAAAATATATAATAATATAAAACTAAATATTTTACATCAAGAAATTCGAAAATGTTGGCAGTTTTAAAATTTAAGACATAATGTCGAAATTTTAGGGGAAAAACCCATGTGCAAGTAAGTATACTTTTCTTTAATTTTTAATTTGGTATGTGTGTTTTACTCATTTATTTAAATGCTTTAATTTTACTTTGTTAGTACTCTTAACTTATGTACAAGAGCTAATAGTACTAATATAGCTCAGTTATAGGAACTACCAATGTTAAGTGAGCAAAATAAATGCTGAAAATCTAATCTTAAAAACATAATTCTGTTAAACAATACAATTCAATATTAACCTAATTGATTAACAACGATGGGTATTACCTCTACAAAATAGAATTAACACAAATATATATATGACATATAAATATACATGCGTGTCATGAAAAGGAAAAAAAAGCATCGCATGCCATAAAAAAAAAAAAAAGCAGAACAACCTGGAAAAAAAAAAAAAGAAGAAGCAAGTTGAACTTACAGGTTGATCAGTGCAGTGCAGTGGGGGACCACGTAATTGCCGTTGGTGATGCAATCTTGAGTGAGGGGAGGAAGAAATTTGAGCTACCAAATGGAGTGGGGACCAAAAGTTGAAGACAATACAAAGAAAAGGGAATAATAGGGACAGGAGTAGGGATGGCAGTTGGAACAAAACAAAGACGTGTGCGCGTGTGGGTGTATTTTTAAGATGTGAAGATGAAAATGGAGGGACGGGGTGCACGTAGTGCAGATGAAAGGGAAAGTGAGAGAGGGAATAATTAAAGGTAGGGAAAGAGATGGAGGGGGTGGGGGCGGGAAAGGGAAAGAGATGGAGGGGGAGGCGGGAAAGTGAAGAGATAAGGGGGTGGGGCAGGATGGGTTCTGATTGGTGGGGAAGGGATAGGAAATCATAAATTTTTTTTTTAAAAATGGGTCAAGTGTGGCGCCTGACCAAGCAGGCGCAACACCTGACCAAAATTTTTTTTTTTTAATTTAAAAATTGGTCATGTGTGGCGCCTGTCCAGGCAGGCGCCACACCTGACCAAAAAAGTTTTTTTTTTTAAAATGGGTCATGTGTGGCACCTGGCCAGGCAGGCGCCACACCTGACCATAAAATAGTGTTGCGCCTGGCAGCTGGTCCTACCTGGTGATGTGTGGCGCCTGTCTTGGCAAGCGCCACACTTAGCCTCCCCAGCTGTGGCACCTACCCTCCCAGGCGCCACATCTGGTAAAACAAAAACATAAAAAAAAAAAAAAAAAAAGCAGATGTAGCACTTCATTAAGGAAGGGTCACAATATGTGCGCCACTTTTCAACCTTTTTGTAGTAGTGCACATATTAAAAATTTTAAATTTAGATGGTTTAGATTATATTTGAATGGTTTGAAATTTGAATATCATCATAATAATGAGCACTCAATACTTATAACTGTGATTAGCAATGAATGAGAGCCTCTTATTTTATGAAAGAAATCATGTGCGCTAGTCGCTTCAACCATAAATTGTCAAGCGTCCATGAAACTAATTAATTTAAGGGAAAAAGGCTTCAAACTAAATAATTAAGGGAAAAAAAATCCAAATTTAATTTGTAACTGGAACACTGTTCCGTATTTCTTTTTGATGAGGCACATGCAATGTACTCACTATCTAATCTTTTTAAATGGTAAAGGCAAAAGGTTACATACTTACTAAATTACTTATAAAAAGCTAATCCAAATAAAGATTGTTTGGATTTTTCTCTCGAAAGCCATGGTTTTAGAGAGTATTCAAACGCTCACTAAGAATTATAATTCAAAGCCCAACCACTTAGCTTTCTTAAATGACAAAAGGCGCACAACCTAAAAGTTGGTTATGGTTTCATATTCATGTGATACTATACTTTTTGCAAACACAAATGTAAGACCTAGTCTAGAAAAGAATTTTTATCCTAAATATAAGATAATTTTTTTATCACTTATATTTTTTATTTTTCTCTAAACTAATTTTTCTGACTTATAAACTTGTACTATATAATCTAATGATACACATAAATATTTCAGAAAAATTATTTAGCATATGCTATAATTAAAACAAATTATTTAATTTCGTTAATCTACCCCAATTAGTCAACTGAGTTTTATATTAAAAACTAGTATTAACCTCCGTGCGTTGCACGAGAATGTGAATTCTGATTAATAGTATATTGTAGGATTAATTTTTTATGACTATAATGCATTTATTTGTACATTTATAAAACTACATTTTCAATTCAAAAATGCATAAAGGGTGATTATAATCATGCTTATATATCACATTTTGAGGGAACATTTTTTTTGGAGAATTTATTATGCCTGGTGTGTCAACAGAGTGTCAATAAATTAATAAATGGAAGGCTATGTGAGGGACAAATTTGATAAAGCAGAGGTAAAATGCCTACAATTTCATTTTTTTACTAAATACATCACCAAAAGAATCTTTCAACAAAAAAATGAATCTTACATGATATTTTGAAAAATTTCTCTATAAACCACATTGGTTGTCTTGTTGGTGGGTTTCTTGTTTGAATCAAGTCTTAAAATCTTGATGCCGTCCATTGATTTAACCCTTGACAAAGCAACATATAACTGACCATTTGTGAAGACAGGTTTGGGTAAATATAATCCGACATTTGCCATTGATTATCCTTGACTCTTATTTATTGTCATAGCAAACGATAGTATGATGGGAAATTGCCTACGTATCAATATGAATGGGAGTTTAGACTCCGATCGATTCATATCCATACGATGAATTAGAACCTCTTGACCTGTACTTGTACCATTGAGTGCGATTGCTTTAATAAAGTGTTTCCCCAAAAATGTGACCTTCAACCTGGTTCCATTGCAAAGTCCCGCAGAGATCTATATTTCGCACGAGCATTATCGGAGCACCAACTTTCAATGCAAGCCTATGTGGAGGTAAGCCAAAGCATTTTATTGTGTTCAAGAATTCTAGTGTACAACTCTTGAAATGATGCATAGCCTCGATCTGCTGAACTTGCAGAATCTGAGCTAAAATATTCAACAACATCACCAGGCAATAAAGCACACATGCAGTCATTGATTTGCTCTACAATTTCTACAATTGGTGACAAAATAGCCCTATTAGTAAGATTTCAGAATCAGACAAATGATGGAGGAGATCAGGATATGTAGCTTCGATGATTGATTGCAGAGGATCATGACAGTCTAGAATTAAGAAATGTTCTGGTATTTCTATCTCTGATATTCCATCATGGGGCAAACCAATCCGACTATCACCAACATCTAAAAGCCAGTCTGAAAATTGCTTCAGCTTTGAATTATCTTCAGCTGAAGATAACCGCATGTTCTTGGTAAGTTGGAACAACTTACAATGACCCATAAATGAGAAGAGTTTATGCTCAAGTTGACAATATATGCACGGTTACCTCTTGAAACCACAGGCAATATTTGTCTAAACTCCCCTCCCATGACAATACATTTACCTCCAAAGAGACTATTACACTTCATTATATCTCTAAATGTCCGATCAACAGCTTCTGTACAAATTCGTTGAACCATTGGGGCTTCATCCCAAATAATCAATTTGGCACACCTGATGAGCTCACATAATGGTGAACTTTGTGGTATACTGCACATAAAGTCTTCATCGACATTTATTGGAATCGCAAATCTTGAATGTGCAGTCCTACCTGAAGGTAGCAAAGTTGCTGCTATTCCACTTGATGCCACATTAATCACTCCTCCTCCTTGAGATCTAACTGATGCTGTAAGTGCATTCCATAAGAAAGTTTTCCCAGTACCACCAAGGCCGTAGAAAAAAAAGAACCCATTACTTGGTTGAATCATTGGATGCATGACATGTTGGAATATATTTTTTTGCTCATCTGTCAATGATGCCACCAATCTATCTGCTTCTTGTTGACATGTTTCTTTATCAAAATTTAGTTCTTGTAGTACTAAATGATTCCTAGTACTAAAATACTCAATAGATGTTGCCACTTGCATTAATGGGTAATCACAAAGAGATCTCCTATTCTATTGTATAAGCTTCTCAATGTCAATTAAACCAGCTTGTTGCTTGTCATCATCACTAAGATTCAAATCTATTTTGATTAAAACAAACAATAATTTGATAAATTGAAAAAGACAAAACAGACATCATACTAATGACAATTACAAAATAATAATTGAATGGAAGTACTTACCGGCATATTGAGGATTATTACGAGGCACATACAACATGTCCTCACACAAGAGTTGTTTAGTTTGTTCCCATACCATGTGTATTTGTGAGATGCAATGACTTAACAACATGGATACAAAGAATCTTCTAAGATAACTTCCTGTAGCCCAAAAAGATGCCTCCCTCATAGCATCAATGAATTCCTGGTCATCATCTATTAACCTTAGAGCATAGCAAGCAGACCAAAAAGTTGGATGGACAACATTATCTACAGTTCTTATCTGTTCATAACTGCAAGACCCCCTCACTTTTATTAAGAGTATTCTGAGATAATATATTTCGCCTTGAGAGGGAGATGCATGTGCCAATATTCCAATAGTAAAGCCTCTTTCTCTAGTCTTCCAAATCCTTTTTTGTTTGTTAAATGTATAATAATGTGGAAACTCAATGTACGTCAAACTCCTAGCAAATGTGTCATCTTTATTTTGCACTATCCATGCAAGAAACATTGATTCCTTAACTCTGGGTTTGTGAACTATTGAGGAAACAAAATCTTTCCCCGAATAGAAAACTGCTTGTTGGTTTGGTAAGTGGAAACTCAAGTGCTCGACAGGGTGATATCTATGGTGGATATCAAATGAAAAAAATACGCCAAGCACCCTCACAAGAAGAAACATATCTGAAATTCAAATAATGTGAGATTTCATCAAAGTCACTATCTCCATTTTCAAACCTATCACTATTATAGATGCCAACAATAACCCGATCACTTCTTTTGCTCACATACTTGAACAAATGTTTTATCGCATTTGATTGATTTGTTCTCTCAACATTAATATGGGCATGAAACAGCTTCAACAATGTCGCATTGTAAGGAATGACATATTTATTATCAAGCGGTACACCCTTTTTGATGATAGTCTTGCTATCATTTCATCGCCGGTAAGTAGGATAACCATCTTCGTCTACCATGGTGTGGCTGACAAATTTCTTAGGGAAGTACTTGGAACATTTCCCATCTTTCATGCAGGGAGATCTCTTGTTGGAGGTTCCACATGGTCCATGTATCATGTAGTTGCTGACAAGATCATAAAGTAATGGGTCTTTCTCTTTGTCTGGAATTTCAGCACAAATGATTCTATCTACATCATCAGGAGTAGTTGGTTTATCTGATGGATCCAGGAACAAAATAATGTGGGCATGTGGTAGGCCCCTTTTTTGGAACTCAATTGTGTAAATTTCTGCATGAGTAGAAAATGGTATTACTTGCTATTGTTTTATCTTCTAAACTATCTTGGATATAGGTAGAAAATTCATAAGAGTCCATGAAAAATATATCAGTAACTCTAAGTAAAATATGGTTGTTATGTTAGTTAGCAATCAATATAATAACTTAATATGTTGACAATTAACAATAATGAATAATAATCTTGGAAATAATATAATGATCATAGTTTACCACTAATGAATAGTTAGACTATATTTATACCTTATAGTAAATGGGATTAGACATTACCTGCTTTGACTTTCCCAAAGATTTTGCGTTCCTTTATGATTTTCATCAACGCGTCAAGCTTTAACTTGAATACTCTATATAATATGTCTGGTCGATCAGCTGGACTTAATGTATGTTTTTTGCAATATCTTTTCACCTTTGGCCATGCTAGATTACATGTGAAAGTTAAGAATAAGTTTGGATAACCTATAGATTTGCATATTGCCATTGCATCTTGAAAGTTTTGTATCATATATCTCGCCCCCCAATAAATGAGGAGGGAAGGATGATCCTTTTTCTTGTTCGAGAAGGATCTATCTCACCCCAAGTGAAAGCATCCGTGAGCCCTTTATACATGTCAACCCATAGTTCTTTTTGATGATTACAGATGTAGTTCAACCTCTCACTTTCTACCACTAAAAAGCCATCAACAATGAACTGTTAAAACAACCTTTTAGAATGAAGTAGAACAGATTGCTCATTATTTCTATCTATCAACCTGAAAGATAGATATTCTTGAGGTGTGAGGGTCTTTTTTTTCTTGGTATAAGGAAGGCTGGCTTCATGATGTTGAATAGTTGAGTCATAGCCATTGTTTCCATAGTGGAAAATAATTGGATACTGTAAAGGAAGGTATGATGTGTGCAGTTCATCAATCCTTTTCAACATTCCTGCTCTTTTCTCAACAATTATGTCCCTTTTATAATATGATCTATCAAAATCTCCAACCAGTAAGGCAGAATCCTCAAACGCTGTAGGCATTTCATAGACCTTGTCACCATGATTTGAGCTCCTAATTAGATGGATGTCAACGTTTGCATGCTGGTCATGCTTGAGAATTTCAGAAGCCATCCTATAATTAATCACAAGGCCATTATGCTTGTCAAGACAATCTTTTATTTCTTGAGTGATTCCTTCATCATTTGCAGATCTATCACAACGCTTGTTGTGCATGAAAGACAATGTCTTAAGTGTGGCTAAAAATAATTTGAAAAATTCATGATGCAAATTCTCAAATATATAACATACTACCAATTATTAAGGCCGATTAATAACACCAGTTTAAGTTAAAAAAAAAGGGTAAGTATTGCATTCCTTATAATACAATTGTGACTATATTATCTAATTAAATTAAATGCATCATAAAGACCTATTTTTGAATTAATAATTATTTATAATAAAGGGCCGATTAATAACACCATTTTACGTTATACAATTGTTCCAAAAGAAAATCCTAATTTATTCAGAATAAATCATACGAAAAATATCACATTAATCAAATAAATTCATCATTCATTACCAATGAATAATAATTACAACATTGATAGGATGGATTCTTGTAGAGTGGACTTAGTATCATGAAAAAAGAAATGCATATAAAAAAGCATTGGCGTTATATATATACATCAGTAATAAGGAATTCATATGGGAAAACTATTACCATTTAAAATTGTTAAGTTTTATAATAAATCATTAATTTATTTAAAAATCTAACTCATGACCAAAAAAACATTGTTTAAATTAGATGGTCACACCTGACAGCTGATATTCTATTTTGTACTTCATTTTCAGTGCCGTATATGTAGAGTTGAGAGTAGATTGGTTGAGATCCCTCTGGAGGTAGTAAGCTTCCTAATAGATGGTAATTCTGTTCAGACATGATGAAGTAGTATGGAGCAGCTCCAGCGTTGTTAATAGTGTGGTTTATTTTGCCTCCATTTGAAGTGAAACAAAACATGTTATTGTATGCCTTTATATTTGATAAAAAATGCTTTGACTGAGGATTCCCTTTGTCAAAGAAAAGTGTATGAAATGTCTTTGGCGGAGGTTGCATAAGAGGAACCAATATTTTTCCATGGCAGCAACAAATTGATAATATTGGATACTCATTTGTAGGAGCTCTCTTAAGCCTCTCATTGAACCACATTAAAGCACCACAATATTGGCATGAATAATCTGGATCCCCTTCATCGATATAGCCTTCTGTAGATATGTTTACATTATCTAATTCGTTGAAGTCAAAAACATCAACATTGCTACAGTCTGAGTCACTATCTTCTACATCTACAAATATTAGAAAGATGTGAAACCTCATACATGAATTATTTAATGTGAGAACTATTTAATATACAATTGAACAAATTCGTGAGATTTATACCTAACGTGTTAGCATTATCAAGCCTAGATGAAAGATTAGTTGCAAGTTTGGAAATGTTGCAAAGTCGAGAACGTTTGATTTTGTCTTTGCCACCATTGTTTGACCTTAGGCTGGATAAATTCTCACGCTAAGTGTGTTGTTCAAATGTTTTTGTGTGGCAATTAGCTCGACGATGTCTTTCACCTACCACCTCAGAATTGGTGATATCCTTTAATGGATCCCTGCTAGAAGAAGGTTGAGTCAAAGATGAGCATTCTGCATGTGGCGTAAAAGGTGATGTTTTATAATCAGGCATCATATACATGGATGTGCTCCCATGGTGCATGGATTGTTGTAGCAAACTATTTTGAAGATGGTTAAACACCCTAGTGTTTTGATTTTCACCATCACAATGTGTAATTTCTGGTGTTCCTTGTACGTCCACTCTTCCAGCTCTTTTTCTCTTATTTTGCGCAGAATTGTTTGATTGAGAGGTAGGATTTTCATCACGGTGTTCTACATGACTATTTTTTCCTGTAAATAATGAAGTGATGTCATTGTTAATCAAATATAAAATAGTGATTGGTTTATATTCACTCTATAGGCATAAAAGAACTATTACATTGCAAGCATAAGATGACACTGTGGGGTTATTTTTTACTTGAACTTAAGTAAATTAAAATTAAAATACTTACCACAAATGTGTGATAGTGCATTGACATCAACTTTCTTCCTTAACCTTTCCATAGACTCTATATTGAAGGAACCAAATAACTCTGACCCTAAACTTGTCACAATCTGGCAATCTCACAAGTAGTTCAAAAATCAATCAAAGAACTCTGCAAACATCACCATCTTAATCAAAACCACATCAGAAAATCATGTAGTTATTTGAAGTAATCAATATTTTATTAATATTGGGCGTAATTGTTAAGATTGTCATAGCTATATAAGTTAAACTATTATGTTCAAATGCATATGTCTACAATGCCTTCCGTTGATGTAAGGAGTTGATATCCATGGAAATATATTGTTAATTTATTTGAGTTTTGGAAATTTCTATTGAGTATGTTCAGCTTAAAATGTAAAGTAATTGAAAAGGAAGTCTGCAATATGAGAGGGAAGAAGAGGGAAAAGGGGTAATCTAGAATAGATTAAAAGTAATTTCATAATAGAAGATTCGTCTTAAATTGTGTGCCAAAAAATGATAAAAGGTTTTGCAATGAATTTGGCATTCATCTTGTTAACAATTGCTCATAGATATACATCGCATACCTAGGTAGAAAAGGAATAGAGATTATTACTAAAATGGTTTTAATTGGATTTTGAAAGAGAATCAATTTCTTTGATCTTAATGTCTCGTTTTAAATTTGATTAGTTATCAAAACCTACAAAATGAATAATTAATGCAATACTATTCTAACAAAATCATTTGGGTAATTAATCAGGTAATTAATATTATTTGTGATGCAAATACCCCAATAATTGGGGAAACCAATAAGTAAATTATAGCGAGTAATCAGTGACGAATATGTGATGGGATTAGGCCAAATTAAAAACATACGGTAAGTATTGCAATGTTATTAAAAAAGGTACGGTAATTATAGTAATAATAATATAAATCAGCCAACATAATTGAATGCCGTATTTCGTCACATAAATTATAATTATTGTCAAGGTTGAAAATTAATTTTATTTTGATATAGGATTAATAAATTATATCTTCTTTATTTAATTATAGTAATGATAGTAAAAATTATTGAAATCAACCAAGATGATAATTAAATTATGTATTCTATTGCATAATTTATAATTATTTTCAAGATTTCAAATTACCATTAATTTGAAATAGGATCAATAATTCTTTTTTCCTTTTAAGTGACGTCCACATTTTAATATTAGTGGTAGTATCTTTAAAGATCTAACATAATTCATTTTTCCCTCTAAATGACGTCCAAATTTTAATATTAGTGGTAGTATCTTTAAAGATCTGACAATAATAAATTCATGATATTTTATAAAAAAGCTCAATTAGAAAAAAAAAATGTCCAAATTTATATTATCTTGATTCCTATTTAGAACGTGTCAGCATACGCTTTATATCGAACATACATAATGCTTTAATAATAATAAATTCATTGTTTGTACATAACGTGTCAACATGAATTTTTTTATCTAGAACATACACGTACTAGGTTTTTGTGAAAGTGTAATGCAAATGCAGTTTTATTGCTATATTAAGTATATATAATCTTATCGTCTTTTTATTGTGTAGATACTTGCAACTAACAAATCACAGATGAAATAAGTTAAAGAACATAAGATAAGCATTTTTATTGAAAAGTCGAAAAGTTGCACCAAGCATTATAACTCTTTAATGGATAGATAAAGTCAACCATCAGAGTAACAAGAAAAAAATACATTCAAAATCCATATTCTAAAATTAGCATGACTTCAACAAACTTATTGGATGCAAAATCAAAGTACGGCATAGAATTTGAAGAGAAGATCACTGGTTATTTTTCTATTTTGATGTTTTTGGTTGGTCTAGTTGTACTAAAGCTAGGAGTCGACAATTTAGACAGCCCAATATCATCAACTTCAATATGTCCACTGCTTGCAATCTTCTTTCTCTTTGATGCAACCATCATAGGAGTCACCATCTGAGATATGCTTATGTCATCTCCATCGCCATCCTTTTCATTGCTCATATTTGTTCCAAAGTTATTGATGCAGATGACTCTAGTGGCAAAATCTGGGAAGCAACATCAGTAGATGTTAGAAAAAGAAGGTTGACTATTAAAATATTTATATTGAAGCAAGCTTACGTTTTCATTGGAACTGGCATCAGAATAGGTAAAGTTCTCAACAATATCCTTCTCGGCAGTAAAGTGTGAGACACTCATGCTACTCATTGGATATTTTATGTTGTTGTCCTTCACCCTTAGCTTAACCATGATTACCCTCCCGATAGCTCCAGTCATTAACTCTTTTGGGAAAGATGAAGATGCCCTTCCCTAAAATTGAAAGAACATAATGATGAAAATCACAGATGTCATGATATCAGTACCAATAAGTCTAAAAATTTTTAACACCTTTGTCTTAAGCTCAGTTGCCGAACAACCTAAAAGCTCAGATACATGTCGGTTGAAACACAGTATAGAACACTTAAGTGTTTAAGTCAAAAAGAAATATGAAAACACATTATTGAAGAATGTTGAATACTGTTTGATCTTACTTAGGCTCGGTCTTCATCACTTCCCTATGACATGACTTGCACATCAATTTGGCATCCTCATATATTGGTTTTTTATCACATGAACATCCATCATAATACCAACTGTGTGTTGTCTCAAGCTTTTGGATTGTTACCTTGGTAACAATTTCAGATTCCTACAAATCACATCACATAAGCAAATATTAGTAAGCTTAAAAAAAGATGTGGTTGGGATATATTGTATACATACTGAAACAGTTAAAATGAAAACTATTTACCTTTGATAACTTCAAAATTTCATGCAAAGGAATTCTGACAGGGAATGATAAGAGTGAGTCACTTGAAATCTCATGAGACACAGTGGAGATCTATGTGAAAGCCTGACTTGCCTTAGGGTCATTGGTGAGTCTATATAGTAAATGCGACATTTACATTAGAAAACCCTATACGTTATATAATTTAGGTATACAGATGCACAAAAAACATGGATACAACTAAATTTTAACCTATCATAAAGGTCTTTTATGTCTGGAAAATCAGGGTTGAAAAAACTTGTGTGGCATTAAAGGCACTACATATGTCTCCAAAACCTTAAACCAAAAAGCATGTAATTTTAAAACAAAGAAAAAAAATGAATTTATAGGGAAATAAAAGATATATGTAATACTTTTGTTTTTTTGCAATCCTAGCAAACTGTAAGACAACTAAGGTGGGCACATCCAGATCTTCTGTTCTGTCCTCAAAGGCTTTGACTGCTACCTCCCCAAATAGAGCTACTTTGACATGTACTTCACTGCACATGTTTTCATATGATTATGATGATGATGAACTAATATGAAAGTAGATGTTAATATCATGAATTGATTAATGTTAAATCTAGAGAGTATGTTACTTAAGATTTGCAATTGTGAAATTCAATTTCTTCGTCGTGCCAAAGTCTCTCCTTAGATCAACTAAGTTCCCAAATGCTTATAGGTAGCCCTTCACATCTAGATGAATTTGTCATCAAGGTTAGAATAAAACTTGTTGAATCAAAACCATGGCAGAAATATACACTAACCAATTAGCTCTTCATGTATGGCTTCACCACTAGCGATGTCATTGACTGGGACAAAGTTGAATGCATGAAGAGGGATTTGGACGTCATGTTTCTGAAAAAATGTGTTAGTTTGAAACATAATCTTCCAATGGTGTGAGCACGTTTTGTAGTCATTATTGTTGGTCAACACTTCAAAGTTCTCAAATTGATACATCTCACTCTCTTTTAAATCCTCAATGTACCTATGGATTTGTCCCCTCTGGACAATTGAAGCCTCAATTCGATCACCCTGTTTGCAAATAGTTAGATGAAATATGAGCAACAATATAATGTTCACTTGATGAAAGTGATAATTATATTAGATACTTACTTGTTCGTCAACTAATAGCATATTGACTTTCCAAACCTCAAATGGTGCAGCCTTCTTTGCCATTGTCCACTTCCTAAGTACCCTAACAATAATGCTATAGGTTTCCTTGCTATCATTAATGTCCTTAAGTAAAACATGAGCAATGTTTGCCATTAATTGAGTTGATGTAACTAATTCTTCAAGAATGGTCCTCTTATGCTGCATATGAGGATGGGAGGCTTATGCTGAGATATATAATGGTACGTGTATGTGAAGGAATTTTAAATTTAAAGAATTTAAAATAAAATAATAAGATAATAGCTTTCAATTTAAATTTAAAGAATTTATAAGTGCAAATTATAAACGTGTCTCAAAAATAATATGTATATCAAAATAAAACTTCAATTGTAGTTTTAAAAAAAAAAAGGTGTTCAGCCTTTTCAAACTAACTTTAAAAAAATAACGTATTGCTCGTAAAAATGTAGATTTTTCAAATGTAGTCTAAAATAATAAGATAATGATTGTTGAACATTGAAAGGCCACATCCAATTATTATTTGGCAATTAATTCAATTATTGAATTAATTAGGATTGAAATATTAAAGTTATTGTTTCCTACAGTTATGGAAGATTTTGAAATTTGAAAGGATACACCAAATTATTCTTTTTCAATCATTATTAAAACATTTCAATGTAATTAGATTATTTGATTTTTGAAATGCTACACCCAATTATTATTTGGAAATTATCATAAATGAGTTTTAATGTAATTAGGGTTGTGATTATTTACAAATACAAATTACAAACGTGTCTCAAAATAAAATAATATGTATATCAAAATAAAACTTCAATTATAGTTTTAAAATAAAGGCGTTCAACTTTTTCAAACTAAATTTAAAAAAAATAACATATTGCTCGTAAAAATGCAGATTTTTCAAATATAATCTAAAATAATAAGATAATGATTTTCGAACATTGAAAGGCTACACCCAATTATTATTTGGCAATTAATTCAACTATTGAATTAATTAGGATTGGAATGTTAAAGTTATTATTTCCTACAGTTATGGAAGATTTTGAAATTTGAAAGGATACACTCAATTATTCTTTTCCAATCATTATAAAAGCGTTTCAATGTAATTAGATTATTTAATTTTTGAAAGGCTTCACCCAAATATTATTTAGAAATTATCATAAATGAGTTTTAATGTAATTAGGGTTGTGATTATTTGTAAGTACAAATTACAAGCGTGTCTAAAAAAAAATATGTATATCAAAATAAAACTTCAATTGTAGTTTTTAAAAAGGTAGAATTGCTAAAAAAGACCTCATTGATAACTTATTTGCTAAATGAGACCTAGTAAGATATCTTGCACATGGAGGGAAGATATTTGCATATGGAGGGAAGATTTTTGCACACGTAGGGAAGATATCTGCACACGCATAGGGAAGAATTTTGCACACAGGAAAGATCATCTGCACACCAGGGAAGATATTCTGCACACGTGGAAGATAATCTGCATGCGAAGGTCCCATTTGGTAAATAAGTTGCTAATGAGGGATTTTTTTCACAATTTTCCCTTTTAAAAAAAGGTGTTCAGCCTTTTCAAACTAACTTTAAAAAAATAAGGTAATTCTTGTAAAAATGCAGATTTTTCAAATATAATCTAAAATAATAAGATAATGATTTTCAAATTTTGAAAGGCTACACCCAATTATTATTTGGTAATTAATTCAATTATTGAATTAATTAGGATTGGAATGTTAAAATTATTGTTTCCTACAATTATGGAAGATTTTAAAATTTGAAAGAATACACCCAATTATTCTTTCCCAATCATTATAAAAGCATTTCAATGTAATTATATTATTTGAATTTTGAAAGGCTATGCTCAATTATTATTTGACAATTATCATAAATGAGTTTTAATGTAATTAGGATTGTGATTATTCAACCCGGGTCAAACATAAATGGGTTATGGAGCGGGTCACATGAGATTTAGAGTGTAAAGTTGATAGGAGGTAGTAATATTCGCAAATATAGTAATCATCATCTATTTGAAAGGTGGTTTTATGGAAGATTCCCTACTAAACTTTATTCCGGTTGAAAACGATAACGTGAAGATTAACAACAACGCTGAAAACTTGGTTTAAAAAAAAGGACAGCGCTAAAATAATTAAGTATTTTTTTAACAAGTTTTATAAATACAGTAGACTTACGTAGCCAGCTTAAAGATCGTGATAACCATATTATTTTAAGATGATACGTAAAATAATATCATAAAGACTACGAGGGGAACTAGACGTGGATCACTCATTTAATATTCATAGAAAACATTGAAACGTGTTTTCTGTGCGATTAATAGTTTAATTGGAAAAATAAACATTTGAAAGAATCAGCTGGAACACGCGGAGTTTTGTAGTTCTCAATTATTATTATTTCCAAAAGCTCATACAGAGAGGGTATATGTAAATACTTCATTAGTTTCAAACGAGTAAAAAGCATTGTAGTCATTTTGAAGAGGACGTGGCATAATTTTCATGATGACCGATACCACCAAGAAATTTGACCAGTCGTTTGGAAATTGTTTTCATGTTCTTTCAATTTTTATTAATAATTTATAATGGCGATATTAATTATTGCATAATCAAGGCATGGCTTACAGTATAAAAACTAAGGCAAAATTGCACTCTTATTTAATAAAAGGAAAAAGTGTCCGTTTTTTTGCCTTCAAAAAAAAATTGTCCATTTAGTCCTTAACTTTGCACAAGTTTTCATTTTGCTCCCTTAATTTTATATAGTGTTTTTTCAATTATTTAACCCTACCATGGTCGTTAGCTTCATTAAAGAAAAATGTTGTAATACAAATTTTATGTTAAGTTTCTTCTTAAAAGTAGCAATAATTGGCACAAAAAATCGAGGTTTGAGACTAATTGTATTAGGGTTGAAGAATTGAAAATATACTTCATAAAATTAGGTGGCTCTTTAGGTTCATTAAAGAAAAATGTTGTAATAAATATTTTATGTTAAATTTATTTTGAAAAATAGCAATAATTGGCAGAAAAAATTCGTGGTTTGAGACTAATTGTATTAGGGTTGAAAAATTGAAAATATACTTCATAAAATTAGGTGGCCAAATTGAAACTAATTTATATAAAATTTGAAGATTAAAATTATACTCTTTACCAAAAAGAATTAATTGAATCTTACACACGCCGCTTATAAATTATGTTATCTATACTGATATTAAAGTTAGTTATACCGCTGTTGCAAGAAAGTTAGTTGTACCAACCTAAACTATGCTTTGAAGTTTGAATTGATATTGACAATAGTAATATTAAAGTTTTGGTCTGTTCACACAATTCACTGCAACAACATTGTTGGGACACAGTACACATCTGTTTGTTTAAAAATTGAAGTATATATGTATTAATATTAGCTGATACCTTAATCATATATAAAAATGTTTAAAATTATATATTAATTTTATTTGATACTTTAATCATCTAGAACAATGTTTAATAGTTGAAGTATATATTAATTTTATTTGATACCTTAATCATCCACTAGAAAAAAGCGTGAACTAGAATATTTATCCCTGTTATATAATATGCATTGCCGATTAAGAAAAACGTATAGTATGTGCGATTATGCTTATATTCATTGATTGATTAATTGAAACACATCACTTTATGTAGTTTTCAATAATTTCGTACAATAGTACAGTATTATATATGGTGGGTACAAATCAATGATTTTAAAAAATATTTCCACCAAGAAAGAGTGGACAATTCTCTATGATTCAACAGATAAGTTCTATCCAACCGACAAATTAAGTTTGGTCTCAAATGGGTTAAACCCTAACAACGTGGCGAATAGATTTGAATACTCGACTGAAGACGAAAATAGATAAGTTCTTTCAATGACTCATTTTGACAGTTTTATTTCATGAATCCTTGATAAATTAATTGATTTCAATTAAACTTTAGATACCATTCTAATATAATACATTATAATAAACACAATAAAATTGCAGGCTTTGTTGCTAAAATCAAATCAGGAAGCGATCAGTTCAATCTTAAAAACGATGAACCAAATTGTAACAAAAGTATCTAAATACTAAAAGATATGTGTAATCAGCATAGCGTTTGGGAGCACAATAGGGGCAGATACCTTTTCTGAGTGCAATAGGGAGGTCATTGGGCAGGTCAATGGCAGAATGAGGCACAACTGTATCAAAGGTAGGAATGGGAGGGTTTGAGGTCGTAGTAATAGAATCCGACGGTGAAGCATCTATTGACAGAGGTGTAGAATTGGCTGGATTAGTCTCAGTGATGATATCAGGAACCGAAACAACAGCCTAAACTAGTGGGACATGATAACCAAGAAATCATCCGTTGTATCAATGATCGAGGGAAACTCAAATAAGGCTGAAGACTTGAAGAAAGAAGAAGACTCATGGAAGGTGACCTCAGTGGATACAATATAACGACAAAGATTGGGAGAGTAACACAGATAACCTTTTTGGACACAAGAATAACCAAGGAAGACACACTTTAAAGACTTAGGATTGAGTTTACTGACACTCGGATGAACATCCCGAACAAAACAAATGCAGCCAAAGATTTTCGGATCAACAGGGAAGAGCTTAGTGGTGGGGAAAAAAACAGAATAGGGAATGTCATTACTAAGAACAGCAGAAGGTATGAGATTGATGAGAAAACATGCAGTAGATATGGCATCAGCCCAAAACGGTGTAGGAACACTGGAACGAAACAAAGAGCTCGAGCAGTTTCTAAAAGATGATGATTCTTTCTTTCAGCAACACCATTTTGAGTAGGGGTATCAAGACATGAGGATTGGTGAAGAATATCATGGCTATGCATGTAATCAGTAAAAGGAGCTAAAAATATTCTTTCACATTATCACTTCAAAGGATTTTGACAAGAGTATTGAACTGAGTTTGAATTTCAGCACGTAAGTTTTGAAAATGAGCAAACAATTCCAAGCATTGTTTCATTAAATAAAGCCAAGTTGTGTAGGAAAAATCATCAACAAAAGTGATAAAATAATGATAACCAGTCTGAGACAAAACTGAACAAGGACCCCAAACATCAGAATGTATTAACGCAAAGGGGGACGCAACCCATTTATTGACTCAAGGTGCTAAATGAACAAGATGGTGTTTGGCAAACTGACATGATGCACAATCCAAAGTAGACACAAAAGAAAAATGAGGATATAACCTCTTTAGAGATGAAATTGACACATGACCAAGACAACAATGAACTTCAAAAGGAGATAACCCACTAGAACATGCAACGGAACGTCACCTAATCATCCAAAATGTAGTGTCCACCAAATTCATAGCATCTATGAATAATACGATTTGTCGACAGATCCTGGATCAAACAATGGTCAGGAAATAGTGAGATGAAACAATTCAAATGACAAGTTAGTTTATTGGGAGATAAAAGATTAAAGGTGAGATTGGGAATATCAAGAACAGAAGATAACGAAATAGAGGGGGTGCGGTTAATAGTGCCTGATCCAACTATACGGACGAGGGAACCATTAGCAACAAAGATGGAAGATGGGTTAGCATAGGCGGCATACGACAAAAATAAACGATAGTTACTTGTCATGTGGTCGGTAGCACCGGAATCAATGACCCACTTCGAGGAAGTGGTAGCAAGACCAGAGGGCTAAGTACCTGTAGATAAGGTTGCGGCAGACGGCGAACCAGGGGCAGACGGATCAGAGGTATGGTCAACATGAGCAGAACCACGCTGCTGATCACGTTGCTATTTATTATGCAATTTTCGATAATTTTTTTTATATGGCCAAGTTCCTTGCAATAATGGTAGATAATACCACCATAAGTTATGTTCAGGGCACTGGAACCTTGTTTCGAGCCACAATTCCTATTGTCAAAGGGACCCCGGCTGGCCAAAGCACTCACATTGGGATCTACAGACAGACGAGTCACACCATCAGCGCGAAGGACTCGGGCAAACAAATCTTTGATGGATGGGAGCTCCTGACTAGACAGGATTTGAGAGCAGATGGTCTCATAAGAGGGATCAAGGGCTTCGAGAAAACCAATGATGATGGCCTGTAGTTCCAGATTCTTAATGCGAGTCTCAAGATCTGCTTGTGGAGACATATGAGGACAGTAAGGTATAATATATATATATATATAAAGAGTGAGGAGCCTAGGTATTAATTGCTCCTAAATGAGGGAATCGTAATGATCAATCAATCCCGCTAATTATGCTAATTGATCTATACTAATGACAGAATATTTCCTTAACACGGATAATTACATCTTTAATTTATGGTTTCACTTATATAGTTCGACCCAAAATTTCAAAATGTACTATATCCTGCCATCTTAAGCATGTTTGTTTCAACTTATAAAAACTTATAAGTTGCTTTTTACGTAAATCGAGACACAACTCCTCTCACATACTTACTTCGTATACCGTAAATCACTATTAAAAAGCAACTTATAAGCAATCGAATCGCTCAACCAAACATACCAGTAAATTACATCGTTCTGCTTTTAGAGTCCCCCGGGCTTTTTATATAAATAAATGCGTAAATCGTTTTTGTCTCGCAAATGTAAATGAATACTAATTTTCAGAAAGTATTAGCCTTTTCATTCAATTATCTGATGAATAATTATTTATCTTTCTGCATATGAATTGTAACTTTCTTGAGTTGAGACTCGATCTCTTGATGGTTTCATGGCTTTGTGCTATTAGTAATTAAAATGGCTTCCCTTCCTATCCAAAATGTAAGATCCATTTGAAGATTTTGACTTAGTTCTAATTTCTAAATATAAACTCTAATTATATATCTCTATTGTCTCCTATATTAAAATTTTTAATAACACCCCTATGTATTGGGGGTATTTTTATCCTTGCATATTATTTTTTTTGAAAGGTATCACAAATTTTCTTCATATTGATTACGAATAACCATCTTAACTTTTTTTTTAAAAACGATTATGAACTAATTAATGCTAATATCTATAAAACCCCCCTCAACTTTAGATCATTTGCATATAACGTCTTATGTTTAAAAGTTTAAATTTAACATTTTTAACATTTTATATTTTGACATTAAACTCCTTGCTGATAATTTTAATGCTAAGTTATTGACTGAAACTGCTATGTTAGAGGATAATGTGGAATTTGACACATGGATCAAAGAATTTAGGCTATAATATACAAAACCCATTTGAACTTTAGGATAGTTGCATATAACTCCCATGACATTTTAAAATTTAATTTCTTTTTAACAACAGAACTTAAATTATTTTTAATTGTAGGATTTCATGTCATCCTCATCAATTTGATGTGGCAGTTTTTGTTAGTAACTTAATAGTAAAATTAACGAAAGGAGGTCTAAGGGTAAAAATTAAAACATCAAGGAGCATAAATTTAAATTTTGAAGCATCAAGGGGTTATGTAGATTTTAGTCATTAATTAAAAAGAATTTATATTTAGGATAGAATGGAGAAGGTGGGAGACTTTTTAAATTCACGAGTAAACAATTGGATATACATGTAAATAATTTTAAGCTAGCCAATAATGGATCTTATGGTGCAACTGACGAGATCACTATAATACTATAACCTCAAATAATTATTTAAGTGAATGATTGATTAATACAATGTTATCATTATCTACTTTAATTTGTTGTTGTCTTGCTATACATGAATCAATTGACAACTACCACTCTAATCCTATTTATAAATCACTTATAACATGTTTCACTTGAATTAAGAAAAATCATAAACTTCATTAACTCTTTAAACATTTTAACTTTACATATATTTAATATACATTATATGTCTTGAGATCACATATAGATCTCATGGTCATAGTAAACCTTTTAAAAAGTTACTAAGCCATAGAGTACAACAGTTCTCTATGAAGAAGATGACCGATGATGAGTTTAAATAGAAGAAACTTGCTCATGTGTCTTGCTAACTATTATAGACAGACTATCCTTAAATTTTTCCTAGATAGGCTGATTACTAAACCTAAGGTAGAGTAATAATTCCTATGACTTTATTTTGTTAGAAGTTGAAAAAAGTTTAAATAATTTCATGAGCTATGTCAATTCATGATGATGAAAATAACCTTGGCATGTAAATTTATATGTTAAAACAGATAGTGGCCAAATGGGGTAATAATAAGTAGCCTTTTCTATTAAAATAATAACCTAGTCTTGAAATCATTGTTTTATTATGCATGTTCAGGACAGCACAGTCTTTTCAGATCATGGTACTGTTTTATGTAACAATGTATATTAAATGATGCCCATGGCCATCATAATCTTTATGTGGGGTGGAGAAAAGTGGAGATTTCTAAAAAGTCCTAAACCAATTGGATGTATGAGACATAGCAATTTTTCTGAAATTTTAAGTATAAGGCACATAATTTTTCAAAGAAACATAGGAAGCTTAGGAGTGATATTTGTCTTATGTGAGAAGTAGACAAACAGTAAATGATTCGCAATGATCAATTGAATGTGTAAAAGACATGTTACGAATTTTTAATTTACATTATCTAAGAAACATAGCGAGCTTAGAGTTATATTTTTCTTATGTAAATGACTTCAAAACTTTCAATAAAATTTTGGATTAGTGATGCAATTTTATGTTTAAGGTATTAATTTTTTAGGAGAAATTTTTTTCTTAAAGTATTTTTTTACGAGAAATTTTATTCTTGCCATTAACTCCTCAAAAAGTTTGTTAAGAAAAGGTGCAACCACACTCGACAATGTTTTTTCAGGTTTTCTAGGGTATTGGGTGCACCTGAAAAAAAAATACTTTGGGGTGATAGATGATCCAAAAAAATTAGTAGAATCCCATTGAAAGTTAACAAAGACTTAAAGGATCTAATTTAAAATAGATTGAAACAATAAGAATTAACATATCAATTTTCCCTTTTCTATCCGTTTGTTCCGTTGCGCGTGCTTATCGTTTTATTCTGTTACTTTAACTTTTTATTTTATTTGAAAGGCTAAATTATATAAAACTCTTTAATTTTGTATAAGTTGCATATAACCTCCTGACATTTCAAAGTTTAAATTTAACCCCCTATTTTTTATTTTTTTATTATTAACCTCTGTTATTAACTTACCGTTATCTTTTTAATGGAAATTGCTGCATCATGTGTCATCCTGAACCTTAACTAGTTACAGATAACCCCCCTGAATTTTGACCAGTTACAGACAATCCCCCTAAACTTTAATCAATTACACATAACCTCTTAACATTTCAAAACTTAGATTTAACTCCCTTAAAATATTTATTTATAATATTAAACCCCCATGTCATTACTTTCATCATTTTAATAAATTTATTAATACTCTAACTATCATTTGTCAACTAAAATAGTTTTTGAATTGCAAAAATAGGACAATAATATTTTTAAAAAGGTAAAAATAAAAATTTCATCATTTGTATAACTTTTACTTGATTTCTTGGGATAATTGGGGATTGATAGTATAAAATTGTCAAAATTTGTGTTAAATATTTTATTGGAACAATTGAATATTGATAGTTTAAATATTGCATTTGTGTTAGCGGATATTGATAGTTGAAATATTCCATTTGTATTAGCGGACAACTTTTGCCCTCATTAATTCTTTATTAGTAATGGATATTATTTTTTCTTGACTAATATCTTCAACGTTTATTTTTTTTTATTTTTTTTAAATATTATTCTTCTAGTTTTTGTCATACAAAAAAGCTATTCTAAATGAAAATTGATAGTAAAAATATCAATAAATTTATTAAAATGATAAAATTAAAGACATGGATTTTAATATTATAAATAAAAATTTTAAGGGAATTAAATTTAAATTTTGAAATATGAAGGGGTTATTTGTAAATCTCAAAGTTCCGGGGGGGGGGGGGTTATGAAACTAAGTCATTTACATAGGATGCTACATATCATATCTTAATCAATTAATTTGACGTGACAATTTTCATTAAAAAGGTAATTGTCAGTTAACGGCAGGGGAGTAATAATAAAAATAAAAAATAAAAAGCCTGTGTGGTTGAATTTAAACTTTGAAATGTCTGGAGGTTATATGAAACTGACCCAAAATTAAAGAGGGCTTTGTATAATTTAGCCTATTTCAAATGTCAGGACAAGTTTAACACACACAAATGACTACTTGCTGTAAATTTTATTATTTTAATCTTAATGCATGTGATGAATAATATTGTCACATGTGCTACTGCAGTATAACAACCATAATTTTGTGAGTATTCTATATAATAATAGTGAGGGATATTATTTTAATTCGATATCTGAATCATCCTTGAAAGAGGCGTGATAAACGTGAAATTTATCACTCATCATATGTCCTATAATTTTTCATAGAGTTAAAATAGCAGTTTTGTCCTTCAATTATTCTTTCGTTGGAAAAAAAAAGGGGGGGTCCTTCAATTATTCTATCAAGGGCAATAAGTAAATTAAACTATTAAGTGGCCGGTACTGCAATATAATGTGATCCCTAAAATGTTAAGAAGAGTGAAGTGCTGCCCCTCCATTAAACATCCATCATTTTTACCGTTAGTTGACTAATAAAATTACGAAAAAGGGTCGCAAGAAACTGAAAAAAATATCTTATTAAGAATTAACAAGTCACAAAAATTATAAATAAATGTCAAGGGACTAATGTTCTTTCTAGCACAAGTAAAAGACCAAAATACCTTTTTAATCAACCCCTTTGACGAGCTACCAGGTGACCGACTACTTTGCTAGTAATAGTGTTGGTAAATAATTAAACATATTATTTTTTTTATAATATCTCAATAAAGTATTAACACTTTAATATTTTATAACGTAAATATTAATATGAAATGTAAATTGTGCGTGAAGATTTGTAAATAATATGGAAATGAAGAATACGCATGGTAACCTGGAGGGGAATTCAAAAGCATTTTAATTTTTATGTGTTTTTAATAATATAATTTTTGTGTTTTTATTTCTCTCTTTGAACTCAGCAATTAATTACTTATATAAATATAAATAATACTTTCATCGCTGTAAATGTAGGACTCGTGAATTCCATATCATGTTAAACTTGACTTTAATTCACCTTATTTTCATGAGGCTAGAATATACCATGATAAAGTGGAGTACCAGTCACATGTTGAGACTAATCTGAATGGAGCTAGGGGCCCTTTCCGGTGGAAGCTGTACCACGTCTTATGCTGCTGCATTCTCATATGTTCGAACTTGAGATTTCTAGATAAGCTGAAACAACTCTATTATCAATTAATCCAAGCGATCAGTCATACAAGTCACCTTATTTTAAGGGAATGAGGCATACCCTCCAGGGGCATACCGGGCCAGACACTGTATTGTTGAGATGAGTTGTACTGTATAGTATTTGTGAAATATTAAGTATTGAGCGACTTTAATTTTTGTATTTTCCCTAGCTCATGTCACTTACTAGATATTTTTCCCCATAATTTTCACAATTATATTATTGCAATTCTAGAAGTCTAATGGCGGTGGAAGAACAGAGAAGACTACTGAAGAAATTACTTGGAGAATTAAATGTTAAATGGCAGCAAAAAAATAGACACCTCTAACTAGAAGTTTATAGAATATTGGAGTTGCAAAGCTAAACGGACACGTAAACGCCATAAATAGGCAAGCATATATAGTATCAATCGATTGTGATGTGAGAAGAAATAGAGGAAATCAAATAAGATGGGAGTGGTGGAACCACGTTTGAAAAGGTTGGCAAAGATGTGTGGAAAATTATAGTAAATGAAATTGATTGGTTTTTGTGTTTTTTTTTTAATTAAAAAGTGAAAAATTTGAAAGCTTATATCGTTTTAATTATTCGAACATATGAGAAAAATTGTCAACATCGTTACACTAATAGTGAACTAATATGAGTGAATGCAAGGGAAAATGGATTTTTTCATATGTTACTTTCACACCATCCTTCATGAACAATTTATTCCATATCCTTGAACTATTTATTTATTTTTTTACAGATGGAAGATCACCCGTTTTGATATGTGAAACAAAATATATTATTCACCCATTTTGACATGTAAAATTTTAAAGGAGAATTAAGGAGAGAGACCAAGGAAAATAAATATTTATTAACAAGGACCTTAAAAATTGTAATTATTTTCAATGACAAAAAATTTAAAAACAAACTTTAAATTATGAATTTAACCCTTACCAAACTCCTTTCATTTTCCTTAACCCCATATCAACTATTAGACGGGTAATTATCGAATTTTATGATATTTTCATGTATATTTTGTTATAAAAACATCTATATATAACTCAATATTTTTATGATATTCTCTTTTATCACATTGGATTATCTTGGAAAGTTATTGCCCCACTTAACATTGCCTCTAAAATCTAAAAATAATTAGAAATATACCTCTTTTTAGGTTTTGAATATTTTTAAAAAAATTTATAAAAACACACACAGTCACTAAAGTCCTATAATATATTTCTTTGAAAAAAATTTGATTTTTCATTAAAAAAGCTTCTATTGGAATTGTGATTCACAAGGCTTTTTTAGCTTCTCTATTTTGGCCAAACCAAATTCTTGATCAATAAATTTCAAATATAGTAATATTGAATAAGTTCTAAAAACATAAAACTAGTAACAAATGATATATGGAGAGAGATGTGGGAACATCAACTAATAACTAATAATCAAATAGTTGAGATGAGTTAGAGAATATGTAGGGAGTTTGGTCAATATTAACTTCGTAATTTAAAATTTATATTTTAATTTTTGGTCCTTGAAAATAATAAGGTCCCTATCAATATATATTTCTTTTCCTTAGTCCTTCACCCTAACTTTCCCAAAATTGAATATGTTATATGTTATATGTCTGAGCGACTCCCCACCCAATTTCTTTCTCTCTAACATATTCAGAAGAAGGGAAGAAAAGTAGTCTGATTTTTAGAGAAGCTGCTTTTTGATGTCCTATTATAGTTTAACAAAAATATTTTCCATTTCATTCTTAAAAAACATAGTTTATCAAATGTTGGTTAATAATACTCGTTAAATATATTAGGTCATATGGGATTTCCCTCCGTTCTCCCATATCCCAATCAAGATTTCTTTAAGGATAGATTAATTAAATACAACGCACTTCTTATCTTAAAAATAATATATTGAATATATTTATATGATGTTATATATGACTATAAATAGTATACTTTCACCTATGATTTTTTTATAAAGTTATCCTTACAAAAATAATAAAAACCGAAAAAATATTGTAAAAATTGATCAATAACTTTCTTAAAAATTAAATAATTATTTTGAAATAAAAATAATTTTTTGGTAAAGAAAATAAAAATAAATTTTGAACTAAGGATCGGAATACAACACGTATGATCTAATTTATAATTGATTTTATTTTTCCTTTATTTATTTATAAATTTTAATTTTTTAGTTTTTGCAGTTATAAATTATATGCTAAATCATTTATTAATATTAAATAAATTATAAATCCAATGTAAATAAAAATAAAGTACAATAATATTATATTAATTATACACAAATTTGAATTTATTCAAAAATAATATTATAAATATTATTTTTAATATTTTAATGTGTGTGTGTGTGTGTAATATTTGTGAAGTATAGTATATTAATATAAATTTATATATTATAAATAATATATATATAGTATGTGTGAGTCGATGTGGTTTGAGTGGGTAAAACCGACGTAGCCAAGTTAATCACATACTATGAGCCCGTTTGGTTCAACTATATTGTATCCTTGCAATGATAATAATTATATTATTAAGATAAGAGTGTTTGATTGCTTTTTAGCATGATAATAAAGTTTATCATGGTAATGATGATTACCAAAAAAATGATAATCCCCACTCATAGCTCCACCTATGAATACTCATAATCATCCTATTGCATGGTTAAAAAAGTCCAATTTACCTTTTAGTTTCATTTCATCTGCCACACCACAAATGCCGCCGCCTGTAATATCTCGAATTTTGGGATTAGAAGCTTGAGAATAAGTCTGAATCAAGTGAACTATTAAGCCCTATTTTAGCAAGTGTCCTAGGAATATAGACTTTGCTGCCAATGTGCTTTCCTACGTGGCAGTCTAGTTGTGTGATAGTTTTGGATAATCAAATGATGTCAAATGAATATGAAATTTTCAAAAATAAAAGTAAACTTATCAAGCTTTAATTTGATAGGCCATATAGGTTATTTGGAGCTGTACACAAAGAGTTATGAATTTTTGAAGTTAGCCCAGTGAAATTGGCAAGCTTCTGTGACAGCGTCTAAAAATGGAAATTCTAGAAATTATGAGTTTCTAGTTGGCTAAAGGCTATATTTTGTCGTAACAATAGACTTAATAAGGGTTACATAGTCTTTGGAACCATACCAATTGGACATCTGTACAATTATATATGAATTTTTAAAATTTGATAAAAATTCTGCCAGATTTTCCAGCAAGTGCAAAAATGGAAAAAAACATAATGTATTGGCAAAGTGGTCATTTGACCAATAAAACAAGAAGCCATTATTTTTCCCTTTTCTTGGAGAACAATTTGGTCAAAATGGGAAAGAGGAAGGGAAAGAAAAATACTTGGTTAGGATTAATTCAAAAAGGAAATTTGTTGGCCAAGTAAATTAGACATATGCTAATTGCCATTAAATAATATTATTTCGTAGAGCAAGGAAGATATCATGAGGGCTTCGTTATCTCTTTCCTCCTTCCATTATTTCGGCCAACTCAATGAAAATAGAGAGGGAGAAGAGTTTGAAGAACACAAAAACTAGAGAGAAGAGTAAGATCATAGTGAGTTTGGTTGTAAAATTCACTTGTTCTTGTCTTCAATCTCTCGTACACCTCTTCTAATCTATATGCTATCTTGAAATACACTTGTAGCAAGACAAATTAAGAGAAAAGAGGAAAGAGAGAGATGGTGTGTTAGAGAGAGAAAGAACGAAATCAAATGTAAAGCCATAAAACCTTGTTATCTTGTTAGATTCAAGGCTGTTGTTGTTATTTTGGTTGATTTGTGGCTTTGTTTTGGATTGATTTATGATTTGGGAATGCCAAACCCTAAGGGGAGGTGCTGCCCAAATTTTGATTAATCATGATTAAGATGGTGATTATGAGGTTAAAAGAGGTTTTATAATGATTTTGAAAGTTTGTGTTCAAAACTGCCTGAATTCGTTTTCTGGAGGCAAAGAAATTGCAACGTATTTTTTACCAATCAAACTTACTCCAAATGCTATGAAATTTTATAGGATTAAATTAGACATTCAAGGTTTTAATTTGATAGGTATTGTAAGCCATTTGGATCTATGGATTGAGAGTTATGATTTTTCAAAATTTGGCCCTAAATCTGGAATGAAATCTGTAATAGTCTAAGTTTAACAAATTTTTGGGAACTGTGTGGTTATAATTGATTCTTTGTGATAGTTTTTCATTGAAAGAGGACTTAAATATCTTTTCATAGAATCTGGAACTGACCCATTTAGGGTTTTGTATAATTAATTATGAATTTCCAAAATGTGGTCAACAAAACTGGAAGATTGGGTTAATCTACAAATTTATGGCAATGTTGTTAAATTGCAATAAGTATTGAGCCGAATATAAGAGACATATTCTAAAGGCCCATCATTTGGCCCCATTGGACATTCATTTTCATAGCTCTAATAATATGGGTATTTATTTAGGGTCATGAGAAGTCAGGAAGAAGCATCTTCAATGGTTGGAAAAGAAAAGGTACAAGAGGAGGACTTAAAGACACAAGGTAGTGAACTTACTTTATTTGCATGTATTTGATAATTATGCTTGTGTAGTGATGTATGTGATTGTTTTACTTGATTGTACAGAGCATATTTGAATGATGAAGCTTTGTTTCTATTTATGCTATGGCCATAACTACAGTATGTGAAGCATTAAGCTTGCAGAAATGTCATTGTAGGTCATACATCTAGTTAAAGCAAGCATGTCATGCACATAGTATATATCTTGCATGCATTATGTAACTGTTTACTACTGAGATTCTCCCGAATCTCACCCTCCCCAACCAACCATCCAAATAGGTGAAAATAGGAGGTGCACTGAGAACAGAGAAGAGAACTACAAAAGAGGAATGTAGTGGTGGAATGAAGATGAGAAGATGTCTGCATTTTATTGTAACGGGTTTAGACACCCTAGTAGCCCTATGTGGCTACATTATTTGTAATTGTTATATACAATCCCTATGAGGAATTTCTATAATTATGTACATATTATTAATATATTTATGTTATTCCTGTGTGCCCACCGAACTGCGCATTACTACTCCAGTTAATATCGGAATAAGATAAAGGTGTGACACCGCCCCTACTTTCTCCTCCTACACCACCGCCACCTCCACTGTTGCCATCAGCACTACCTCCTCCACTACCTACGCCTTAACTATTGCCGCCGATGCCTCCACTACTTCCTCCTTCTCCACCTTATCTCCTCCACCATTATGGCTGCCACTACCTCCTCCTCCTCCTTTTTCGGTGCCACCTCCACCGTTGCCATTGCCACTACCTCCTCTTCCATTGCCGTTGCTGCCCCTTGCCACCGCCACCTCCTCCTCCTCCGTGGTCGCTATCACCACTTACCATTTCCATTACCACACCACTGTTACTATCACCTCTACCACCACAAACTATCACCATCGGATGATCCTCAGCGAGATAACATGATGGTTTTGATGAGGTAATGCTATGGCTCATAACTATTTTTTCTATAAATATTATATTAAGGGTAAAATAGAATTTATGTGATATATTAATTTTGAATAATTATTAAAAAAAATAACTCATTGCACCTTGTAATTAATATCACATTGCATTATCATTATATCGCACTATACTGCACTGCAGGGTGTAATGAAATCAAACTAAGCGGGCCCTAAAATATACTAACATATACTTCATACCAAACTATACTATTTATGAGGATAGTGTGATACATATAAATTATATGGATGGTTGAGAGTTGAGAGAATCAACTTTTTGCTTAAAAACAAAAGGTTGGTAGGTACGTAGACATTATTTTCATATACACGTAATGAACTAAAAGCCGTGCACTCATTGAATGTTGAATATTCATATAATATTTTGGCTGTATTTATATATATATATATATATACATATATATGGAGTATCAATTCATGAAAGAAAATGGATCACGCGTGAATAATTGTACATGTGATTATTCATGAAAGAAAAAGGATCATGCGTGAATAATTGTACATCTTCCGGTCCTTAATATAAAAGTTAGTTAGCTTTTTTATCTTAAAAAGGTAAGGAAGTTAAATAAATTACATTAAAGTATTTATATTTAGTGTTTTTCTTTAAACTAATTTGTCTCATTTATAAACTGATATATTATCTAATGATACACAACATATGCTATGATTGACTAATTTATTTAGCTTTCCTAATCTCTAAATCAAAGTCAAATGGCACTTATATTATGGGCCGGAAGTCTCAATTAGCTAATATGAAGAGCATGGTTTTAAGAACCGAGCCTGATCGGATCGTGGGCCAAACCTAGTGGCGGCTTGGATTGAGCCTAAAAGCCCTTTTTTTTGGTTTGGTCGGATTAAGCTGAATATTAACTACTTTTGAGCTGGAATCTGTTGATGAGCCAGAACCCAGAGCGGTTTTTGAAAGGTCGAACGGGTCTAAACCAAACGCAAAAAAATGACTAAAAAAACTAAAATCAAACCTTCTCTCATTTTTGGACCATGGTGATGGAGTTCGCATGGTATTCTTCCATGAGTTTACACCTTCCTTATGTTAAGTCATCTGTGGCATCCTACACCTCCCCTACTGATGAATCCATGTCGTGTGAGTTCACAAAATAAAACTAAGTTTCAAAATATAGCGTAGTAGCACAATCTAGATCGTTCTTGTGAGGAGAGTAATTTCCAAGTTTCTAAACAGTAAAGTGATAATAAATACCTTAAAATTGTGAGAAATCATTTTGAGAAGTTGCATTTTTAAACTAATGAATTAATCTAAGCTAAAGCAATATTTTTGTATTTTTCGGTTTTCAAGACAAAGAAGCAAATGAAATTGAAATTAACACTAACAACAAGATAAATTCAATTAACTAATATAATGATAAAATGGGATTCCCTTGAATTGAGGATTTAGTTTTCCTTACTTGCTAATGATATGAATTCTATAATGAGCTAAGAGGATAGAAATGAGCTACCACTGGCTCCATACTCAATGAAATGAATAATTAACTTCCAATTCTAAATTGTAATTACCATTACAACAATTCAAAATAATTTGCTTAACCATTTAAATCCACTCAACCAAGTCAGAATAAACAATTCAACCTACTCCTAATATGAATCATACAAAGCTTACTTAATCAACTCTTAGCTCAACCACCAAGTTTATTCACTTGGCATAGAACAATCTAGATCATAACTATACACTTAACTAAATCCTATAATTATAAACTAGAAAGAGAGCTTAAAGGAATTTTATTGAAGTTTAGAAGCTCAAACCATTACTTAACTCAAGAAAATAACCAAAACTTAGCTACTCATGGAGGAAGATGAAGTTTGATGGAAGGAGAGGAGAATAATCATTGAGAATTGCAGCGCCAACGTCTTCCTCTTTTTTTCTTATTCACATTCGATGCTTGCTTCTTGTTTTCACACTCTCACAGCCGCAGTCTCCAATTCTCCTTTTCTCTAAGTCGCGTGCCTCTACCCTTTATTTCCGCAGCCGCCTCTCAATTCCTTTATTTGTCTAGCTGCCACCTCCCTCTTCTTCGGTGCCCTCCTTGTTCACCGCCTCCTCCTTTCTCTATTTAATTCGATTCAGCCCATTTAATTTCATTTCGGCCCATTCCTTTCCCAACGTGTTGCAGCAGCTTCCTTTCCAATTCGGTCAATTCGTGTGGTCCCCTCTTTGTCCAGCCCAATCTTCAATCTTCAATTCAATTGTTGGCTGCCTCTCTTTCTTTTCTTTTCTTCCCTTCTTACGTCAGCCCTCATCTCTCTTTTCTCTATCTTTATCAATTCATCTCGTTGGTCAACACCTCCTCATTCAATTCTTCAATTGCTCACATCGGTCCAGCTGCTTCTTGGTCAATTATTTGGGCTCAACACTTCCTTCTTCTTCAATTGTCTAGCTCGGCCCAGCTCCTACTCACGCTGTTTCCTCTCTTCATTTCGGTTCAGCAGCTTTGTTCTTTAATCCATCGGTCTATTCCCTCTCAATTCGGCTGACTGCTCTCTTCTCTTCTTTATCCAATTTGGTTTTTCCTTGTTTTGTTCAGCCGCCACTCTATTCATTTCCATGGTCCCCACTTGCCTCTTTTTTTTTTTTTCTTCAATTCTTTCTAGATTAGATGAGTAAGTTGTATCACATCATTACTTATAAAATTAAATTCACAAAGATAATATTTTTTACTTACAATTAAAGAATAATAGGAATAACAAATATTAATTGAAAATAAAACAATTTAATTACTTTAATTCTTAAATTATTCTTCCACTAAAATCTTACATTAACATTTGACTATATTCAAAATATTTAATTAAATCCCACAAAAGCATAAAATTAATTAATAAAAATATATAAAAATTGACCTCTATCACCTACTCCTCCCTTTGCGTCACTGTATGGCCGTGAAAGAAGGAGGGAAATGCCGAAACAAGGGTGACAGTTTTTTTTATTTTTTTGGTCAAATACAAGGGTGATAGTTTAGAAGAAAAGAAAGTTAAAACAATTATAGGAATAGTAAGAGATCTACAACTATCTTGAACAAGGACAAATTGGCAGTATTGGGAAGGGAGTTCTGTCAAAAAAAATGGGGAAGAGAGAAGGTTGCCTTAGGAACGGCTACATTGGGGTTCTTACTCGTAACCAATAGACAAAAGAGTGAAATCATGTAGAGTAGATGCGTTTTTTTCGTGTACAATGGCAAGCAAAAGCTTGTATGTTACAAAAAGTCTAATAAATAGGCGACACACCGTGAACTTGAGACACAGGTCCACATTCACTCTTAGAAAGATCCAGACAGACAGTAGGGGATGTATTCAATTCCCTATAATCCTGATTAATTTCATGTGCCCTTTTGGCAAGATAATCTACACATTGAAGCCCTTCTCTATATGAGTGAGCAATCTCCAGGTTCCAGTATGAGATAATGAGAGACCTTAGGTTCAAGATATCCTCATGCAATCGATTATTAGAGCAGCAATCTACCAGTAGAAGACTAATAGCTTCTAACAAGTCAGTGAAGAGTCGTATCTTGTCAAAACCAAGTCGTTTATGGAGTTGCAATCTGCTGTGGATGGCATGGATTTCTATAGCAGTTGGGGTCATGTACCCTAGCTTCTGTTGAAAGCCACATATCCAGTTGCCTTGATGATCTCAGATTACTCCCCCACATGTAGCTTGGCCTATATAGTTGACCGATCCATCAACATCTATATGCACAAAACCTAGATCAAGTTGCTACCAACGAGCTTGATTCCGAGCAAGTAATTGAAATATCTAATGTTGGAACCTTCCATTTTCCACTCTGTTACGAGCGTAAATGGTCTATTAAAAATTGCAAGTGTACACTGTCGTAACCAAGTAATATAGAGGTAAGTAGAGCATCGTTCCTGCTATGATTGATCACTAAGTACCAAAAGTAGTAATCTTAATTCTATTTAGTCGATCGATTAGTTGGTGAATAA
The DNA here is from genome assembly GCA_963855925.1 of Inga laurina. Taxonomy (NCBI): domain Eukaryota; kingdom Viridiplantae; phylum Streptophyta; class Magnoliopsida; order Fabales; family Fabaceae; genus Inga; species Inga laurina. The sequence continues at coordinate 49,050,837 of OY979701.1, read as the reverse complement.
GATTACAAAATTAAAAATGACTAAATATGAATGTAATTTATATGAAAACAACTATGAGAAAAAGCCCTAGGGGTTAGATTTCACTTAACAAATTTTGGATTGAATCACCTACCTATTTTATTCTAATTTATTCCACACGTTTGATAGTCGAGTTTCCTTAATTTAATTACTAGCCTCTTCCAAGATTAAGTAATTCTATAATTAAATGATAATCCAATATATCCCTATATGAATTAAAGCAATTAATCATGCATTATGATTTATAAAACTCATTAAGACTACACAACTCCTATAAATATATTCTTATATTTTTTTAGATGACATAGAAAAGATGTGCCAAAAATTGTTTAGACACTTAGAATCTAGGCAAAACCAAGAAAACCCAACAAAAACCTGTAAGAAAATTTGTCCTGTGGCAGATTATTAGAAGATTGTAATAATAATAAAAAAAAAAAAAAAAAAAGAGGACTGTAGTCTAAGATTGAATTATAAGTGGAAGTAGCCAAATTATAGACTTTCATTTTTTTTATTTTATAAAATACAAGGCCACGAAATGACACTTGTATGTGAAGGTCAATAGAGTCAATTCATATCAAAATTTAAAAAATTCCCACAGCCTATTAGTGCATCGTGAAAGATCATAATGGTCAAGTGCTCACTGTAAGAATGGGAGCAAGCCAGTCCTTGCGCTTGTTAACTTCTCTAAACATAGAAATTATATATTCCTACGTGCTACTCCAATCCTAAATATAATATCTGTTTTATCCTACAAATATTTAGTACCAGAGGAGTAATACGAAACATTACAGCAATCGATCATGGATCTCAAACATTTGTCTTTTTATGCTTTATATGTCTTCATGCTATTGTTGTTTGTTTTATTTTCATGTCTTTGATTTGTATGTGAAATTTGTATTTTAAAGCATTTGACATTTTTATTAAAAAGGGTTAATGTATTAAATACCTTCAACTTTTATCAAAGTTGCAGCTGTAACTATAAACTATTTTTTAGAACAAAAATAACCATAAAATTTTTAAATTATGGAAAACCTATTAAACCCAACTAATTAACTTTCATCTATTACAATATGAAAAATACTAAAATATCCCCACTAATTGTTGCTTTCATCTTCTCTCTCCCTTGTTCCCTCTCATATTCTCCACCCTTCATGTTCATCACCACACCATCACCACCATCTACATTTACAAAAAATCATCATCAACAATCCATGTACTAGATCGGTTTCATTGGCTTGCATCACCTGATGGGAACTTTTCGGTGAAATCAGCCTACAAACTGGTGTTTAATTTCAACATTCTAACTAGCAAAATGAATCCATGGCAGCTAATATGGTGGCTTGAAATCCCTGAAAGCGCAAACTTCTTTATGTGGCAAGTTTACGATAAGAGAAACCCAACAAACTCCATTAGAGCAAAGCATATGCCTTCTATTAATTTGAAGTGTCCTTTTGAGTGTATTAGTGATGAGTCTATAGTTCATACACTTCCAGACTGTGTTGCCAGGAATGTATGGAAAGTTTTAGGCTTTGTTTGTTTCAACGAAGGTTAAGTTAAGTGAGGTTTACTTAAGTTAGGTTAGAAGAGGTTATAATGTTGTTTGGTTCAACGAAGGTTAGGTTAAGTGAGGTTTATTTAAGTTAAGTTAGGTTAGAGGAAGTTAAAATGCCCTTCTACATATTTTCCTTCTTCTTTTATAATGTATTTATTAATAATAATTATTTATATAAAATTATTATTTATAAAATAATTATTCGTGTAAGCATATAAATAATTATTTATAAAATTATTATTATTTGGAAAGTTCGTTGAATCAGGAGGTCAAGTTAGGGCAGTGTTGGAATTTTAAAAAATTATCATGGGCAATTTAGTCACAATTGAAGACAAATATTCTCTCACCTAGGAAAAACCCCAATTTTGGAGGTTTCAGAACCTAGGTTAGGTTACCACTAGAAGACAAAAAAACATCATACACCTAACCTAACCTCCTTCCAACCAAACACCACTTTTTTACCCCCAACCTACCCCAACCTAACCTAACCTCCAACCAAACAAAACCAACCCCACCCCAACCTAACTTAACCTCCAACCAAACAAAGCCTTAATTAATCCTTTATATATATATATATATATGCTTTCTTTAGTGGTAACTTGCAGGGATGGATCAAGTGGAACATGCACAATAATCCAATATCAAGAGCATTTGGGAGGTGGAGCTGGAGGCAAGTGTTCGGCCTCGCTTGCTGGACCATCCAGAAGAACCATTGCCGGAAATCATTTGAGGGCACTAGTGACAACCCCAAGGTGATGACGAATCGAATAGCACACCAGCTTATGGAGGGAGTGGAAAATGGGAAATATAAACATCTAGTATTCCAAATTGAGGACAGAGTTAGCAGCAAATGGACCCTGCCTTCTCCGGGTTTCGTTCGAGTCAATGTAGTGTGTGTTTGGGATAGCGGTAGGAAAAATGACTTATTGTGATTCTAACTTATTAACACGTTCAGACCGAGGAGATTCAACCAGAACAAAGAACCAAAATTTCACATACATGTCAGACTATCATATGTTCAGTTCCTGTGCGAAACAACAGTTGAAAACACCATAAACTGGCAGCCAAGGTAAGAAACACAAGAGATTAAGATAAAACAAACGATATCCAGCACCAGGAACTACACCCCTAAGCGTGTCAAGATGTGCATTAATCCTCGCTCTCCTCCTCCTCTCTGCCTCGCCGCCAAAACAAAGCAACACAAGAACAAAAAAGACAACAAAATCTTACACACTCCACCGACAAGGAAAACAGAGCAATGGCAAAAAAAAACCAGACAGGGACGGAGTAACGAACGAAAGCCACGATTCAAAGCTCAAAGCTCAAAACTCATCTAAAATGCAACTTGTGAAGCTTACCTTGCAAATGGAGGGAGGACCGACAAGCAAAACAGAGCAATGGCAAAAAAAACCAGACAGAGACGGAGTAACGAACGAAAGCCACGATTCAAAGCTCAAAACTCAAAACTCATCTAAAATGCAACTTGTGAAGCTTACCTTGCAAATGGAGGGAGGAACGACAGCAGTGCGCACAGCAGACTCGCTGACGGACGACCGGAGGATAACTTCGCAACACTAGACTCTTCATTGGCCGAAAATGCCAAGAAACAACAGATCCACCACCGTGTTGCTCAAAAAATGGCTGCAATATCACCGCAACACACCGTCGAAGCTCACCTCGACCAACGCTCCGGCTTAGACTGGAAATCGGAAGAATCTCGGAACTCTTCGACTGGCCACACCACCGCAACCACTAGACTCGGCTTCAACTGCTCCAACACCACGGCTTCACCATTTTCTGGCCGCCGAGGGAGAGAGGGACGAGCTTTGGAGATTTGGTCGAAAATGGTGGACGAGCTTTCTTCGATCCAGTAATGGTGATGGTCGCTCGGTTTTAAGTGAAGACGAGAAACACTGATGCAATTCGTACTCTCTTCTGATGTAGTGGCAGGGCATTAAATGCCCATAATAACGGTTAAACATTAACCACCAAACAAAACACATTTGAAAAAGCTCCTCATTCCAGCTTAACAAAACGGGCCTACATTCGGGCTTTTTTCTTTTTTTAAAATGCTGAACCAAACATCACCAAAACGTATTGCAAATATATTTGGGCTTTTTGTCATCAAAACGGGCTTATTTGACGAAAAAAGTGATCCCAAACTCTCACGTAGATGCATCTGTGAATCTCCAAGGGAATGCGGCAGTGGGGGGAATTATTCGCAGTGATCAAGGTGAACGGGTGAGGGGTTTCCAGCAAAACATGGGACTTGCACTGATTACAGAAGTAGAGGTACATGTAATTGGTACCGGGTTGAAGGTATGTAAAGCAATGGGTATCTCAAAAATAAAATTATTCTAAGACTCAATAGAAGCCATAAATCTGCTGTTGCCGGATAGTGGTTCTGAGCATCCACTATGGAATGAAATTTGTGAGATAATGGCCCTTAAAGTCATGGCGTGGGACCTGGAGATCAATCATGTTTACAGAGAAGCAATAGCTTGTGCAGATCTTATCGCAAAGGCAGCTCAACAAGGGGTAGCTGAGGTGCATTATTTACAGGATCCACCGCCTTACGTTCGGGAGCGACTATTACTGGACCTTGGGGAATCACAACGGGGGTACCCTCTCACGGTAGTTGAGAAGGGGGACTTTTCTTTTGCAAGCTTAATGCTTGCCTTGTCATATTAAAAAAAAAAAAGCAATCCATGTACTAGAAAATTAAAAAAGCTGTTAAAAAATAAAAAGATTTGGGTCTCGCTATTTATTGTAATTATCTCCCCTATGCACATGGTCATCTGCATAAAGTCCCCTTCCCCTGTTCCCAATGTTGATGAGGTAAACCCCTCATCCCCTCCAAGCCCTATTCTAGCTACGAGTCTTTTTTATTTTCATTTTTTTTTTATACAAAGGCAAGCAAAGCTTGAAGATGACAACCACTATAGGCTAGGTCCTACAGGATGTTCCTAATCTAGTAAGCCACAATCCAAAGCAAAGAAATGAAAACATTCAATTGGGGAAATCCCAAGTTCCTTGTGCTCCTGCGGAATCATGTGTGCCATTCTTGCAAGATAATCCGTACAACGAAGGCTTTCCCTGTGAGCGTGGGAAATTTCTACCTCCCAGTCACTATAAATAAGAGATCTGGTTTCCAAGATCACATCATACAATGGATGATCCGAATCACAATAAGTGGATAATAGATGGATTGCCTGAAGTGAGTCAGTGAATATCCTGATTTTCTTTAGCTCCAACTGTTTACATAGAAGGAGGCCACATCGGATTGCATGGATTTCCGCAGCAGTTGGGAAAGTATGTCCTAACTTCTATTGAAATCCATGTATCCAATTACCCTATTGATCACGGATAACACCTCCACAAGCAGCCTGACCGTCTCTGAGAACTGAACCATCAACATCTAAACGATGAACGCCTGGATCAGGAGGTTGCCATTGAAGTACTCCTCGTTCTGGGACTTGGAATATCTGATGCCGAAACTTACCGTTCTGCACACCTTCTGAGAGATGATAAATACATCTGTAAACAATATCTTTCGGGCTGTCTGATGACCCTTCAAAAGCTTGGCTACATTGGTTTTTCCATAGTATCCAACATACGGTACTAAAGACATTTTGCCAAGGCCATCTAGCCATCTTGTTGTTTCCAGGTGAGTGCTGTAAGTTCCAATTGAGCCAATCCTGCAAATTACTAGAGAAAAACATACTATAATATAGAAGGTTAGTTAAAGCTGACCACACTCTCTGAGCTTGCTCACAATCTCTCAAAATATGAAGGATGCTCTCTACACTATCACACTGAAAAGGACAGGTGTTTAAGGCTCTTGGATTGTGTCTCGCTCTGATCTCATTAGTGGGAAGCCTATCATGGAATACTTGCCATAGAAAGAGTTTGACACGTTCAGGAATTCCCCAGCGCCATAGAGTCTGCCAGTGACGTTGTGGCTATGAATGTGCTGATGAAAGATTGCGTCATATGCTGATTTTACACTAAAGTTCCCATCAGGAGCATTTCGCCAACAAATAGTATCCTCTTCAATGCCCAAAGGAGGGGGAATCAACAATAATTTATCTACCACCCAATTTGGAAGGAAGGATTCCCATTTTGCTCTATCCCAATGCCCCGATTGAGTCCTAAAGGAGCAAACATTAGCACTCAAATCAACAAGGTGGCTGTTTTTGTCAATAAAGTATTTAAGGGGCTTTTCCACTGAGGACCAGCATTCCTGTCAAGCAAGCGTATTTCGGCCACTTTTCAGGCATTTGCCAAGGCCTCTTATGAAATCATCCCAGACAATCACTACCCCACACCAAACCGCTGATTGGTTACACCACCTCTAAACATGTGGAACAACAGCAGATCCACATGAGTATTTCGCACGTAAACATTTCGCCCAAAAGGCATCCGGTTTTTTGATAAGACCCTAGCACAATTTCATGAGAAAAGCTTTATTTTGACAGTGCAAGTCTTTTATACCCAAACCACCTTCACACTTTCTTCTTTTAAGAACGTCCCATGAAAGAAGGTGCAGTTTCTTGGATTCATCATGTTGATTCCAAAAGAAATCTCGGCTGAGCTTTTCAATCATTGCTAACACCCCTTTCGGAGTAAGGGTTGTTTGCACCTAATATTGAGGCATCGCCGATAGGACAGACTTGATGAGATTCGATCGGCCCGCCATACTCAGGTATTTACCTTTCCAGTTAGCCAATTTCAATTTCACCTTATGGAGAAGAGGTGCAAACGTCCTCTTAACCATCCGTTTGTGCAGGAGGGGAACACCCAAATATTTTCCAAGGTCAGCAGTCAGTCCAATCCCTATAGTCTGGCTCAACTCATATGCCCTGTTAAAATGAACATTATTAGAGACGAACATTTTAGATTTATTCAGATTAATCTTGTGACAAGAGATTCGGCAGAAAAGAGTCATGACATCGCGGATCTCAGTCATCTGCTCGTTTGAAGCCTCTCCGAAAAGGACAAGATCATCCGTGAAGAAGAGGTGGGATAGCTTAGGGCCATTAGAGCTCAATTTAAGAGGAAGCCAATTTCCCAGTTCAACTTCATGGTGGATAAGTTGGCCTAACATTTCCATACACAGGACGAACAGATAAGGGCTCAAAGGGTCACCCTGTCTCACCCCTCTAGAAGACCGGAATTGCTCAGAGGCAATTCCATTCCAAATAATGCTCATGGAAGGGGACGAAACACAGGACATAATCAGCTTAACAAAATCAGAACCCAGACCCAAGCTGTTAAGAGTGAATTCGAGAAATCACCAGTCAAGATGGTCAAAAGCCTTTTCCATATCAACTTTCACAGCAATATATCCCTTTTTACCTCTCTTGTATCTCATGGAATGGATTGCCTCCTGGGCAATAATGATATTATCCACACCCTGTCTTCCTGCAATAAAGCTACATTGGTTTTCAGCAACCAAATGGTTCATGACTCTCTTAAAGCGGTTGGCAATAATTTTGCTGACGATTTTCTAGCTAACATTACAAAGGGATATAGGTCTAAAATCTTTCAGGGAAGTCAGATGATCGATCTTAGGGATAAGGGTGATGTTTGTATGATTAATGTCTTAGATGACCTCCGGATTTTCAAAAATCTTGATTACCAGGTCGCTCATCTTATGGCCAATAACACTCCACTGGGTATGAAAAAAGTGGGGATTTAAACCATCCGGCCTTGGAGCTTTAAAAGCTCCCATCTCAAAAGCAACATTTTTTATCTCAGTGGGCGAAACAGTCCTTTGAATAAGATCAAGTTGAATATCATCGAGAGGGGGGAAACTTGCCCTCCAAGGAGAGAAAGGAGAAGATGAAGTCTCAGCCGAGTAGAGATCCCGAAAAAAATCAAGGGCCATGTCCCGTAACTGAGACTCATCAGACACCCAGTTACCATTATGATCCTGCAGAGCCTCGATTTTACTTCTCTTCCTAGTCACAGAAACACTTGCATGAAAGAATTTCGTGTTTCTATCACCACCACTAATCCACTTACACCTTGATTTCTGGAACCAGATCAATTCCTCTTGCAAGGCAATTTTATGATACATGTCCCAGAGTTGCCTTTCAATCTTAAAAAGTCCATTGGGACCGCCCTCTCTACTCCTGGCCCAATCAATCCCTTCCAGCCTACGGATGAGCTCTCTTTTCTTTTTGGCAACATTTCCCACCACTCTAGAGTTCCACACCGAGGCGTCCTTTGTGAACTGCTCTTGCCCTTGAATCCAATTCTTCCCCTACCATGCATCTTTGACCACCTCATGAAAACCTTCTTCCATGCACCAAGCTGCCTGGTAGAGGAATTTTCTTCCCCTATTAATGCCTTTAGTCTTAGTTTTGTCTGCAACAACAATCACACGATGGTCAGACTTGAATCTGAGATTATGATAAGCCTTGACCTGAGGATTAAGAATGTCCCAATAAAAATTGCAGAACACCCAGTCAAGTTTCTCCTTAACTTCGGTTTTTTCCCAGGTAAATTTGTCACCAACTATCGATACCTCAATAAAATCACAGCTGTCAATACAGTTCTGAAAACCCTTCATAGAGCTGTGAATAGGAGCAACTCCATCTTCTTTATCACTAGGAGAGAGGAAGGCATTAAAATCCCCTAAAACCAGCCAAGGGATATTCACCGTTTGCTTGATAGCATACATCGATTCCCACAGGTTCCTCCTCGTCAGACTATTAGTGTCACCATAATCAAAAGTAACTAACGAAGGGTTGGGATTATTCTTGTGGGAAATTTTGCAGTGGAGGAGTTGGGTGTTAGAGAATAAATAATCAATCTGAAACTCCCAGTAGTTCTATAAAACCCAAATACCCCCAGCGTACCCAGTGGCTTCAACTCTCAACCAGTCATTGAAACCCAATTTCCTAACAACCTTATCCGCTCTACTACCACTAATCCTGGGCTCAACTAGGCACAACACATTGATGCCATAATTAAGGACCACATCTTTCAAAACATGCGGGAACGTGCTACCACCCGCCCCATGGCAATTCCAGGAAGATATAATCATAAAAATAAAAAAGAAAAAGGGAACAGAAGGGACTTACTTGTCTGGCGGTTTGTCTTCCATCAAAACAACCACTTCCAATTGGGACACAGATTGCATCTTCGATTCTGTGCCATCAACTTCTCCAACCGTGGCTTTATTCTTTAGAGAATGCAAGACCAAGTTCGACGACTCAGGAGCAGTGGTGGTATCTTGAGACTCTGAAGATTTCGCATGCATAATCTCATTATGAATTGGCTTTTCACGGACCTTAACCTTCCTGCATGGGTTTGGAGCTTGAAGAGAAGAATTGGGCTTAAGTGCATCAACGTGATCCTTAAATGGCCCACCCTCTTGAATGCAGCCTTTGATAATGTTGTGAGCCCTTTGAGATTTATTATTTTGAAGCTTCAGAGGCTTAATCTCACCCATATCACGTGTGCCCTTTAGGCCCATTCCAAAACCATGAGCTTCCTCTTTATTCCCATGCAAGTTGATTCTGTTGGTGACTTTGGGCTTCTTCACTTCAGCCCAATGTTTAGCACCCACGTGAAATCCTTTGGTGCTCTTTCTTTGCCCAGTTTTATTTGACAGCTGCACTACCCGATCAACAGATTCACCTTCGGCAAGCTTCTGGCCATCGACAGCTGCTGCGCTTTTCCCTAATCTGAGGTTCAAATTCAAATCACTCTATTGGACCACGCCTTCTTCTAAAGCCATATCAGCTAGTACTGCAAATTTAGACTGAACAGCCCTGCCATAGCTGACATCCTCTGTTAAATCGATATGGCTCTTGCCACCCACTCTAGTCCTATCCTCCTGCCTTCTTGGGTTTCGTGCTTTGGCTGGCTTCCGAACGAGCATCCATGGCCCGAAAGGGTCTTCCTTCACAGAAGGGACGACTCTGCCTGCTTCACCTTTGGCAAGCTTTGATGGTGCCGACTCTGCCTGCTTCAGCTTATCCAAAGGCAACGAAGCTTTTGACGATGGAGGAGGTTGACACGAAGAAGTGCAAGAAGGACCAGCAGCAACGATCTCCCTTGTCGAACATAACTCTTTCTTGTGACCATACTTGCCGCAGGTAAAACAAATAGAACCCAAACCCTCATATTCTATGGTAAAAACTGACGAGGCAGAGATGATCTTAAGGACCAATTTTTTCTGTAAATCTACTTCAATGCAGATTCTGGCAAATCGACCTCTATGAATTTTGGCATCCTCTTCCTCAGGATTTTCAATTGTGTTCATGTCAACCTTGAGAGTTTTTCCAACCATATCTCCCAACCTCCATAGACATTCTTTGTTGTAGCATAATAGAGGTATATGAGGGATTCTAATCCAGGTAGCCACTCTACCAAGAGGATTGTGGAAAGGATCAAAATATGGAGTCCACCTTTGAACTAAAATGGTGTATTGCATTACAGTCCAAGGTCCGCCCAGAAGTATTTTTTTGTAATGCTGTTCCCACATATCATGCGTTTTGAATTTAACAACATAGTAGTTGTTAGGAATGTCAATAAAATCGAAATCCCTTGTTTTCCAGATTCTGGAAAGATGGTCTTTCAATCTGTGGAAATTAAATTTCGCACCTAGGACAGTGATGATGAGAGACTTGTTCCATGGTCTAGCCCATCGGTTATATTCATCTTTTGACATTTCCATGGTTGGATAAATGTCCATAAGCTGTTTGATCTCAGCTGAAGGTTCAGGCAGCTCCCATGAATGATCAAAAGGATCCTCAATGTTAACTTCCTCCTCCAGGTTAGATCTTCCATGGGCCATCCCATTAAACTCTGTACCCTTGCAACCCGTAAGTGAATATTTGTACAAGAGTACCTTCTCAGATTTACTTTGAGTGCTATTCGAGCAAGACCCAACCAGCTCAGGTCCTATTCTCGGCAGGACGGTCAATAGGTTGGGCTTAGCTAAATTTCCAGCTGGAGACTTCTCGGCAATCTCAGCAATCCCAATCACTTCAGCAGCTCCATTAGTGACCAACGTTCTCCCCGGCGAAGAAACCAGGGCGTCGGAGTCCTCCATCTGGAGTCAAAGACCACACCAGCTCGTATTCCAATACACAACTTCTCTCACTAAGCTTCTCTCACTCGCAAACCTAAATGGAGTTTTTTATTTTCATTTTAAATCATTATTATGAACCTGGTGTAATTTTTTCCTGGAATTTATACGATACATTCTAAATTTTTCTCGGTAATGGTACTAAAAAGCAAAGTTGGAATTGTTGATGATAGAAATATAACGATTATAACAAATAATTTTTTTTTCCAGTTTTTTATTTTTCTAGTATGGATTATTGATAATGATTTTTTGGAATTGTAGATGATGGTAGTGGTGTGGTAACGAAGATGAAGAGTGGAAAATATGAGAGAGAAAAAAGATGACAGCAACTGTTAGAGGAATGTTGATGAAAAATCACAAGATTGCGCTGCAGCCACAATTTTTTATTGAGGTATTTTAATATTTTTGTATTGTAATAAATAGAAGTTAGTTGGATTTAACATTTTTACTCTACTTTTAAAAATTTATGGTTAACTTTATTTCAAAAAAATAATTTATAGTTACTATTGTATTCTTAATAAAAATTAAAGGTTATTTTAACACCTTTAACTCTTAAAAAAAATAAAGTGATACGGAGAATCTATATTGCAACTAGAGCGAAAATTTCCTCCAATAGTTATTGCCAGAATATGCCAAGATGGATAATATTAAGACCTAAAAACCAAAACAATATCTATACAAAAACTATTGATGATCTCACATATTGACTATAAAAGTAACATAGATAAGATTTCAGATCGCATGGCAAACAAGAAAAGAAGAAAAAGAAAGATTTGGCATATAACAAAATGCAATATCTAACAATCAAGCCACAGTACATTAAATAATGTTCAATTTTGATCCACAAAATCTCACTAATATTCGACTGAAATACACCTGTTTTTTATTACAATGTACATCTTCAAATTGCATTTACTTCATTCTCATATCGTTTCCGGAATTTTTTTTTTTTTTACTTTTCCTTTTTTTTGTTAACTAAACCCAACTCGGATTAAATCTACATTTCTTACATTTACTGGCAACTTTACCAGGAAACAACTTCAAGGGATCTGTATTCCACCAATTATTTGCTAATGTACAAAAAGTTTGTTACCCCTCGAAATGTCTCAGATTGATCCAATCTTTCCTTGAGTAAATAGGATGGCCATCATCAACTTGTTGAAATAATCTCATGAAGATGCTGAGCTTTCTGTCCCCAACTTAATTCTGCTGATAAAATCATCGACTGACATGTTTCCAAGCTCTCCGGCAAACCGTGATCTAACTGTAACTGTACTTGTTTCCACTTCCTTTTGACCCACAACTGCCATCAATGGAATCTTCTGCTTCTCTGCATTTCTTATGAGCTTCGGAAGGCGCTCTCCATGGCAAACTTCAGCTCGTATTCCATTGGCTTTCAGTTTGTTGGTCACATCATTGCAGTATCCAAGCTGTGTGAAGATACGGATATGCCTTTTCAGTTCATACATAATCTATTGTTTCTCACCCAATATGAAAAAAAAAGGCATCTAAACTATGCTCTGCCTAGATGGAGATTTGACTTAAATATACAATTATGCATCAAGCACCAAGATGAAATCAGTAAATAGAATTAAAATTCAATGAAGAATGATGAAAAGTTTAATGTAAATAATCAATTAGCTGGTTTTGTCTTTTCCCCCCATTATGTGTAAAAGCATCCCCGTTCGTTTGTCATAAATCTCAGTTTGTCTATTGAATAACAGACCTCGAGGCTCATCATTACAGATCAAATATGGCGTAGCATGAGAAAATAACAGATTTGAAAAACCATACTTCCATCTCATTATTCTAACCAACCTGCTTTAGGGGCAAGGTAGAGGTCAAGGAAACCAGGCAATCCAAGAAATCAGGTTGAACTGATTCAATTGGCAACTGTCACTAAAATTGTATGCTGATAAATCTAAAAATTTTGAAGTTAAAAGAACTTAAACTTGCAACATTATGAAGTAGAGCCACGCTGCCACTTCTTCAGTTGATGCTTTCGTTAACTAATAGTAACGTATAAGATATTCATTTTACCATGTTTCTAAAGTAAAATAAATTCCTTGAATACTATATCATGTTTGATGAACAGTGGTAGAGAGAGAGCGGTAAGAAGAGAAGAGAGACAGAGAGAACGAGAGATATAACTGAATATTACTCAAAAGGAATAGCTTCTGATTACACATGTTAATTACAGATTATACATCACATGTCCTAACGAGAACAAATAGTATATCATTCAATATTGTGAACTTCTGTTATGCACAATTGAGTTATCCAATAATGTTCTAGATAGGCTAGTAAATATTGTTTAATCATTATTTTAATCACAAATACTTCTAGCTTTTACATACTATGACTTCCATATATTGCTATGCGATGTATAACTTGTTTAGAAAGAAAGAAAGCAATTGACAACCAATTCAATCATTGTTGGACAAGAGAACCACCACTATTACCAATTCATAGATCTAGCGGTTTTGAAATGTTAGAACCAAAGACTATAAGAAAGAATTGATAGAATCACCCAAGAACTTATAGAAAGATACATAAATAAATAGCTAAAGGCTTAATTACCTGGGCATCGGTGACTGGTAAAACTCGTGCTTGTACTGGAGCAAGCCATAATGGAAAATCACCAGCATAATGCTCTATCAGAACGCCAAAGAATCTTTCCAAGGATCCAAGAATTGCTCTATGGATCAATATAGGTCGCTTTTTCTCAGTGTTTGAGTCTACATACGTGATGTCAAAACGCTGTGGTAAATTAAAGTCAACCTGTGAAGTCATAGAGAACTTAAGTCAAACATTTGAGCAGAGAGTCCCAAATTACTTTTATATTTAAAATGCAGGTCTGCTTGGCCCCTTATGCCATATACTCCCTCCACAGCACAATATTCGCATTAAAATCGTACTTAGTTATCTAGCTCATAACAGGATATAGAATTGAGGCCATTCTATCAAAGGTCAGGATTACCTGTATGGTTGAACATTGCCACTTCCTACCAAGAGCATCCTCAATCTTGAGATCAATCTTTGGCCCATAAAATGCACCTCCTCCTTCATCAATTTGATAGGACCACCCTTTATCATCCAAAGCATCTCTCAAAGCAGAAGTAGCTTTTTCCCATCTATCGTTATCTCCAACAAATTTCTCAGGCCTTGTAGATAAATTTACTTCATACTTGTCAAAACCAAATTGCAGCAATATTTCTTCAGTAAGATTTAAAACACCTCTGATTTCATCCTTAATCTGGTCATCTAAACAAAATATGTGCGCATCATCCTGCAGAAATGATTGAGATCAAAAGAATTATCTATTAGCATGTGTTTTGCTAAAAGAAACCCAAGGAAAATACAGCCCTACCTTAAATGTTACCCATATAATTTTCACTAAGGTGTCACATGCTATATACATGTTAAAACAAAAAGTATAATAAGTAGAATTAACACTGTGAATTAATATTAAAATCAATAGGATCTGACAACTAAGTGTAAAGGAAAATAAATAATACTCCTTTTGGTCCAAAATATAAGATAAAGTTGATTGTTTTGGAGAGATTAAGGAAGCTAATTAAATTACTTTAAAATATTTTTATTTTTATTTTTTTCTCATGACTAATTAGTTTGACTAATAAACTACTATATAATCTAAAGATACACAACATATGATATAATTAAATAAATTATTTAACTTCCTTAATCTCTTCAAAAAAAGTTAAATCTGTCTTATATTTAGGACCGGAGGGAGTATTAAAAACCATACAGAAATAAACTTTTAAGCATGATATAACAGCGCACCTGGGTGAAGCCTCTGACTCGGAAAAGGCCATGTAAGCTTCCAGATAACTCGTATCTATAAACAGTCCCCAATTCTGCTACCCTGATGGGAAAGTCTCGATAAGAATGAAATCTCCTTTTGTATACCAAAATATGGTATGGGCAATTCATTGGCCGAAGTTGATAGAGCTCATCTTCAATATTCATCTGATCATACATATTCTCTTTGTAGAAGTCCAAATGGCCACTGATCTTCCAAAGATCTGCTTTAGCCACATGTGGCGTGTACAGCAGATCATAACCACATTCCATATGAATCCTTTTCCATAAATCCTCGATTATGTGTCTAACAATAGCTCCTTTTGGGTGCCAAAATACTAAACCCCCACCAGCTTCATCCTACTAAAAATTAATAGAGGTCAAAAATACATCAGGTACAAGATTTTTCATCAAGCATAGTTGCATAACACTAATTCATGAAATCAAAAAAAAAAGTTGACAACTTAACTCATAATCCAAAAGAATAATCAAAATCAAAATAGCATTAGCCGATAAACTTAACTATGAATCCAGATAATTATAGTATTGGACCGCATAAGCACAATCATTTTAAAAAGTATTGGTACCTGTATTGAAAACAAATCAAGATCTTGTCCTAGGCGCCTATGATCCCGACGCTTAGCTTCCTCTTTGAAGTGAAGGTATGCTTTCAATTGCCCTTCATTTTCCCAAGCAGTGCCGTAGATTCTTTGTAACATTGGTTTCTTTTCATCTCCTCTCCAATAGGCACCAGCAACAGATTCAAGTTCAACTGCCTTTTTGTTAATATTTCCCGTAGTTTCAACATGAGGTCCAGCACATAGGTCCCACCATTCATTGCCTTAAATGAAATATACGGTTAGATAACAAAAAATGGAAGCTTCTCAGACATAACTTAATTCTTAATGCCATATCAAGCCTGCATAGTATAGTATTTTACTTGGGAGCATCCCCACCTCTTCATTTAAATCTACTTCACAGTCTCGATATCAAACAAACTACATTGTCTATTGTCATTCAATTCAAGCATCTTAACTGCTCAAGCTAAAGATACAATAAAAGTTCAATTCTCTTAGTACTTAATGGTCAAATAAAAGGTGAAGACAGACAGAAGCCTACCAATATGATAAATTGTGATGGGTTCTTCCTTAATACTATCCAAAATCTCTAGCTTGTAGGGTTCATTCAAAGCCAATATTCTTCTCTGAGCTTCATCTCTGGAAACTTCTTCTCTTACAAGGGGTAAATTCTTTCCGATGATCCGGTCCTACAAGAAATTCCAAAATAAAATTTCATTACCTGAAAGTAAAGCTTAACGCATGACATATGGAGCATTGTAAGCCCAACTCTTAAATATGAGAATTTCAAATAATTTAAATCTAATAAATTTACTCTTGTTACCATCTCTTTCTTGATTCTCTTCAAGTCTTTATCAGTCAGAGGCTCCATGTCAAAGTCATAATAAAACCCATTTTCAATCCAAGGACCAATTGTTACTTTTGCATCAGCATAAAGTTTTTGAACAGCCATAGCCATTACATGTGCACACTGCATACAAACAACATGTTAAGGCATCTATAGACACAAAAAATGCGTTCAGTAACAATTATATCTACCTGTAAATACCTTCTGTACTGTGCTTTGGAAAATCAATGATACTTGTTCTCTAAGAATCTGTTCTGTCTATCACATACATTAACACTGCAACTATCTATATCATATTCTCTTGTATCAGAACAACTAGATATCTTATATAGTAATGGAAACTAAGTATAGGATACCTAAGCCCCATATTAGGTAGCATGAGACGCTCTATGGAATATTCTAGCGGTATGGGTTCTTTGCCACCCATGCCTATCAGCCAGTCTTAAAGCTGGCGGTCAGTAATTCCATAAAGGACTCGAAGAGGGTTCTACCAAATGAAAAAACTGAGTGAAATGCCAGAATGTAGACGTTGAGATGTCAGCTTTCCATGTGAGCTAGATTTCCTCAGCCCACATAGGTGTACTGCGCATCACATTGTTACTTTGCAATTACATTCAGTCCCCATGCCTGCATGATCTGTGACCCTTCCATTCCTTCCCAGACCACCAAAACATGAATATAAAGAAAATATTTAAATATGCAAATATTTGTTTAGGTGGAAAAGGTGTTTGCTATCAATTATAAAAACTCAAAATAGCACAATTTTAACATTCCCTTAAGCAAAATCTTCTTTTATTCAAGTTTTACGACATCGTTAATTCAATTGTTCAGGTTATATTTTCGAAATTGAGCAATGATTCGTCTCCAAAGATCTCCAAAATAAAATGCATGCCTCCTCAGTCAAGTAGCTATGAGTTTCAACAAACTACATCCAGTATCAGCACACAAGTTAATACAGAACAAAGATAAATGCAATTAATCTATAAATTGATAATCCTCTTCAATTTAAAAAAGGGGGCAAAATGCAGAGCAATTACAACGGGCAATATTCCAATACCGTGTGACGAATTCTGAGAAGCCTCTCTGACGACTCGTTTGTAGGAAGAACAACTTTCTCTTTCTTGTCGTTCTGGTCTTGCTCTGTTGAAGCTGTGGCCTCCAATGAATCAGTGGCCACAGCCGAGACCGTTGAAACCCACTTTCTGTTGTAGTAGAGAATCATCGTCTTGAGATTTCTTCCATGGAGTGCGGCGTGCATCGAAGTCATTTTGGAAGTGTGTTTCAGAATGTAGGGAAGACATGTTGTATAAGGCTTTACGAAGGGAATTGAAGAAGAAAACGAGGCTGTGGGTATGGCAGCCATGGACATGGAGTTTCGATGGGGATAGGGTGAAGACGTCCACTGATTTCAGAAGAAATGATTTCTGAATTTTTAATATTTAATTCACTGGTTCAAAAAAGTATAAATTACATAAAAGGCCCAAAACTTTTGATCATGTAAAAATAACCCCTTAGCTTTTAAAACTTAATAATAAATTCCCATAAACTTTTGAATACGTATAACCCACAACTATCAAACTTTGATTGAAATGGCCAATAAAAATTGGTCTAATTGATAAAAAGATTAGCTCATATTCAAAAACTTGCTAATTAAAATCTCATTAATGTGAGACCTTATTGATGGGGAGCTATCTATATATATCAGTAAACACTTTTGAAGTATGAAGACATATCATAATCATAATAAGTTCTTAGGTCCAACTTATCTAAACTTTTTTTGAAATTAAAAAAAAAATTTGATTAACATGTAAATATATCCCTTATCTTTAATTTATATGCCAATAAATGATGTGCCAAATTAATTGAGAGTTGTGGGCATAATTAAAAAGTTTAAGGGGCTTATTGTAAAATTTCAAATGTTAAGAAATTATATGTACATAGTCCAAAATTAGGAGAACATGCATAATTTAGGCTAAAAATAATACTACTACATTATGCTTTATATATATATATACATATATTACAGTTTTTGAGGTGGGTATGAATATGATACTATTTACCAGACCCACTTAAATGCCGAAAATTTTAACCATTTTTTCCTTATAAATTACACGTTATGGGATTGCATTATCTCTCTGTTTATTTTTGGATAAGCTAAATTATCTCTCCCACACTTTTTATTTTCGAGAAATACTTGTGTAATCCAGAGTACCAATACATTTATACCCTACCCAATAAAAATGCTCCACTTCAAATGATTTTAATCCACAAGTCATCCAACTAATTTTCATTATTTTACTTTTTAAAAAATATAAAAATACTTGGGGTTTGTTAATTTACTTCACTGCCCCTGGCCCCAATCCCTTTTCCTCCCGCTTGAATCTATGCTCTTTCATCCCCTCCATCACCCCCACTTTCTTGACTCTTTAGTACTGCTACTTTTGAAATCCAACCAACATAATGCGAATGTTCTCTCCTTTCTTCTAACACATCTTCCTCTTTTTGATTCTATATATATTCCTTAAATATCCCTTACCCACCAGAAAGTGGTGAAGAAAGGATTCAAAAACTACCTTTTCATCGGAGTTTTACCAGTGCCAAAAGTTAGCATCGATTTTTGGATTAGACCACCAAAATACTTCATGAGAGATGTAACCCCCTGCCGTAATTAATATTCGGATTACACAATTAAAGTGAAATAGAGACCAATAAGAAAGAAAACTATTTCAAAATCCCATCTTCATGATAGGTTTTTCACAAATAACTTTCGAAATATAATACACCTGGTCTCACATTCACATTCCGAATACAATTACTACACAAAGATAAATCACATTCAATATATCAGAGTACGCAAAGTAATAATTCCGGCAATTCCGGATTCCATTTATTAACTCAAGCTTTATAGGGCACATTCGCCCATTACAAGCCCTCATATGGGGATTACACAAATCCTCTTAAATACATATACAAATATCCAATAACTCATTTCAAATACATAACCAAATATACTCTTCCATATGTACACATCCAAATCCAAAATCCCATCTAGGATGATAACCAACTACCAGAAATAACAACCCGAAGAAAGTCCTCATCGCCCTTAGCTACATGCTATATCCTTGATCTACTACCCTGTTTGAAAGGTTAGTAGGGGAGGGTGAGATTCGAGAGAATCTCAGTAGGAAACAAATACCAAAATGCATGTATGATATGTGTTTAATGCATGACATGCTTGCAATACATATCTCATGCTCACATAATGACATATCTGCGTGCTCAATGTTTCAACAACATGCTCATGGCCATAGCATAACTAGAAACAGAGCTACAATCATTCATACATGTTTCACATAATCAAGCAAAGCAATACATGCATCAAAACACAAACACAAATATCAAAGCATGCAAAAGAGGTAAGTTCCCTACACTCTTTCCACGTATGCTCCAGTTCCGGCTGCTCACGATCAGGGCGAACACCAAATCCTCTTCCTTTTTCCCAAACCAATTCTTTGATTCTCAATCTTTCCAATTTTGCTCAAGCAACAAAACACCTCCAATCAAGAATCTCTAATTTTCTCTTTCTTCCCTTAAGCATGGCGTCATGGAGAATGAAGGAGAGAGAGATGAAGATGAAAATGATGAAGAGAGGATCAGTTTTGGCCACTAAAACCGACCAAAAAGAAGGAGAGGAGAGAGGAATGGAGGTTTGACACTTTGACCAATCCAAGGGCTCACAAAGTGCCAAGTGTCACCATCTTGACAAACCTCACATGAGCTCACATAAGCTCACACACATGTGATTCCACCCCTTGATCTCTTGCACAAATCAATCCTAACCATTGATCTTGAAGTTACCAATGAGTTTCCTCTTCAGTAACTGACCAATTGGTCAGTAACTTTACCGTTTTGCCCCTGATTATGGTAATCTCTCTTGGATCACCACCAAATTCATTTTCTTATTCATTTATACCATACATACGCCCTTCCCCTTATTTTTATTCAATTTAGATGTTAATCCATAATTGAACTCAAATACAGGGTTTTGGCGCTGCTCACAGCACATACTAATCACATCGGGTGCCAACTCACACCATAATCTCCAAAAGGGTTCATTTATCACTAACCACTTCCACTTTTGGAGTTATTAACCCTTAATCACAATTTGGGATCTTGCTAAACCGGGGCTTAGCAATCAACTAATCTCAGGCTTATTCTCTAGCCTCAAGTCTCAAAATTCGGGGTATTACAAGAGACACTGGGCTCAAGACGTTGTGAAAGACATTACCTTTGTCGCTGGTGGAGAATCATTACCTCCGTTGCTGGTGGAGAATCATCAGGGCCATCGCTGAGGGAGATGCAATCACCATCACCGCTACCTTGGAAAAAAATAAGGAGACGAAGGGAGGAAGAGAGTCAAGAGGAAGTGGGGCATCAATATATCATACAATTCTCTTCCCTTTTGCAGAGAGGGGAAACAACTGTTCATAAGCCAACTCTAATATTGGGCTGCGTGCCATCGGCTCCTTCCACGATTATGCAGCTGCCTTTTCCCCTTTTTCATAAGCCATTGAGCGGGTGATTCAAATTCAAACATCCCACCCAACTGTTTGATGATATATTGATAATCTCGAGTCAGTCACATGTGGGCTTCCACATATTTTCCTTCTGTCATGCTCCCTTCTTCTCTTCCCCGAAACCCTCTCCTTTTCAGCATGTCTTCTGCCATGGAAGCTTCAGTGTCTTTTTCTTTCCTCAACGATTCATAAAACGCCGAGCAGAGCGTGTTATCCAGAATCTAAAGCAACGCTTTATTTTCCTCTCAGGCTAAAATCCCTCGGCGTTGGGCCCGTCTCCTTTCGGTCCTTTCGTTCACTTCTTCCTCACTTTTTCTCCGCGTCTCTTAGCCCTAGGGTTTCAAAATTTGAAACCTTTTGAAATCAAGAAATCAACAAGCTAGAAATCTCCATTGGATCCCACACCATTCGACATTCCAATCTCCGCCCAGCCTCCATCGGATTTTCTCTGTGTTCTGTGTTGAAGAAGCAACGACGAGGACGATGTCGACAGATTCTTTATGGCCGTGGCTTATCTTTCTTAGCCCATGTCTAGGTAAGGTGATTTCAGCTATTGGGTTCTTCGATTTTTTGTATGTGAATGTAGTTTTCAAGTTGTTTCTATGACTTCAGCATTTTTGATTCAAATTCAGTTACTCTTTTGGGAAGAAGGCCATAACAATTGCTTCAATTTTCATCATCTTAATAACGATTTTCATGGAGATGAACAATTCTGGTGTTAATATCAGGTGCGAGAGATGAGTTCAAATCGAGGCTCGCGTCTTTGCTTCTGATAGTTAATTTTAGGTGTTGTCGCTCTCACTTGTATGCATGTTTTTTCCGATCGAGTGTTTCTTCTACCTTGTAGCTTATTTGACTGTATCCGGTTCTGTTTTGATTTTTTCCTGGGGTTTTCAAGGTTCTGAAAAGAGCTTAGGCTATTTACTGATCATATCGCGATGTCTGCTAAATCTGCTTATACATTTCTGACACATTTTTTTTTCAATATGGGGTTTTCGTGTTTGTTCGGTACTTTTCCACCTTCACTTCTTATGATTTTGTATTCGCATATTGTTTGATTGGAGGAGCGATTTGGAGTGAGCGGCGAGCAATGTCCCGATGGTTCCTGTTCCTGTTCCTTTTTACATTTGGGGTTTTTATTGTGAATGTTGTTTCTGCTTTGAGGGGTTTCTATTTTTATTGTGAATGTTGTTTCTGCTTTGACGGGTTTCTGTATCTTTATGTTAATAGCATGTTCATAGCATGTTTCATTTACGCCCAAGCTTACTGAGCCCATGTTCATAGCATTCTATGGTTTATTTTGTCGTCAATAAACCATTATCTGAAGGGATTACAAGTATTTGAGTTGTAGCTATATTATTGTCTCTGTGTGTGTGTGTGTGTGTGTGTGTGTGTGTGTCTTTCTAGCATGAATTGTATCTTTATGTTATTTCCTCCAGGTCCTTAATATAAAACCCAATGAAGAAATTGAATTACAAAGTGGATTTTATATCAAAGACCGGGGATAGTATTATTATTTGATTTTCCCTTAGCTCTAAAGGATTTATTCCTATGATCCTTACTTTTGCAGACTGATCCAGGTGTTCCAATTGTCTATGCTGGATTTGGCATTCTGATCCTCACTACCTGCATCAGCTATTTATCTCATTACCAGGTGAAATTTCTGTAACAGATTTTCATGCATTATTTTTAAGTGATTTTGAGTGATGTCAGATGAAGTTTCAGACATCATGTTTTATATTTATAGCTCTCCAGTCAAAGAAAGATTATTTAGTGTCACAATCTTATGTTTGATACAGGATATTAAAATCTTCCAGTCAAAGAAGTAAGATAATATTAATATCATTTTCAATGCAGCAATTGCTTTGAACAAATGCCATGAAATATTTTATGAAAATTTCAAATACCTGGAATTCTTAATGTATGACTTGAAAAAAATTGGCAACTGACATTTGCTTAGTTGCCTCTTAGTTGAGTTTTCATCATATCCTTCAAGAGCATGCTCACGAAGTACATTGCTCAAGAGAAAGAAGTAGGACAGCTTCTAAAATAATTGAGGAGGTATGAAATGTTTTTTCCATCATTATTATACATTAAGAATTCCGAACTTCACCTCCATGATTATGTTGGCCATGTTTGCTCTGTAGTATTCGGTGCCATTCATGTAACGAGAAAACTATCAGCTCCCTAAAAAGTGCTGCCTTCATCCCAACAATAATATATTTAGGAATCAAGAAGAGGATAAAATTCAACAACTTATCTGGAGCATTGCATTCTGATGCTGTGATTGATACCAAGACCTCTAAAACCAAGTGTAATCTAGCAGCTGTTGAGAGAAATTGTCACCTATGTGAGGTTGCTCTTCATTGTGTTTTTTTTTTGTGCGTTAACAAACTCTGATATTGTTTACTAATGCTCTCAATCTAATCCATGTCCACAATTTATCTGCAGAGCCTTGCAGATAGTTGTTTTCCCTTAAATAGGAGTTCCTCAGCAATCCGCCTTCATGGTATGCTTACAATATCTAAAGATGTTCAATCTGTATTAAGTCTTTTGTTAAAATGCTACTGTGTTTTATTCTTTCACTGTTTTTAATTTAATTCCCAATGTATTGAGCTGAGAGCTATCATTTTCAAGTTATTATTTCTTTACTTACAATCTATGTAGTATTTTGGAGATTTGTAGATTTTGGGTTTTGATTCCTTGAAGTCCTGGGGCTGTTGTGCTTCTTGTGTTCTAATGGGTGGAGAATACTCATAGATTCATGTGTTGCCAGTCAATATTCTTTATTCAGTTTGTACAATTAGTTTATATGTTTTGATTGTAACTTATGTTTTCTGCCCATTCCTTCTCAGTCCTTGCATGCATTTTTGAATGTCCTTGAAAACATACGGTTTCAAATATAAGAAAACAAATAGGTCAAGATCAACAGTGAAAATATTTTTGGGATGTGCAATAAATAAATGGGTGAGAATGCCTTTTCGAATTCCTTCTTCTTCATGTATTCGCCTTTTTCTTCCCCACATGTCACAAACTCCTTACATGCCCATTCCTACTATGACTTCTGTTTAAACTCATGTTTTGCTGAGAGGAAGTTTATACTAAATGACCTTGCCAGCATTTTTTAAAATTCTCTTACCATTGCCTTATTTTAAGTGAATTTTGCAATCTTTAAAATGATTTGCCTAGATAATTTTGTACATGTTTGGTGGCTCGGGTGAATACATGAAGGCTAGAGAGCTCTAACATATACATATATATATATATATATATATATATATATATATATATATATATATATATATATATATATATATATATATATATATATATATATATATATATATATCTGAAATTAGCTTTCTTTTTCTTTTAATAGGATGTCTTGAAAAAGCCATAGATTGAATCCTCTTAAAGTTGAAACGTTGGCAACACAGAAGGGGTTGGATGTTGTAAAATCATGGGGAGGTATGAGGGGTAAATTTCTTTGTCCTTTAATAGGATGTCTCTTTTTTTTCTCTCCCTCAACTTTAATTTAAATAAATAAGTGAAAAAATGACTTCAACAAATACTCACGGACTGAGACACATGGGATGCCTTGCATATATCCTCCATTCCAAAAGAAATTTCATTTTCATGAAAGATGTTCAGAGGTAAGAGAAAAGTAGAGTGGGAGTTTAACATGAAAGAGACAACTATGAAGGCAATAAATAGCAATGGAGTCACTAAGTGTAGGAATCGAGTAGTAAAATTTCTTTTTCCTTTTGTTCAAATTTCATGAAAATGTAATTTCTTTATATTCAAGGAGCCATTGTCTTCTCCATCGCCAAGCCAGATGTGAAGTTTTTTGAGTCATTGAAAAAACATCAGGTGAGTAAAACTTTACTTTCATTTTTTTTTATTATCCTACGTTTTCATTCTTCTCTTTCCGTATATACATATTTTTTGTTTCTATTTATACCAGGTGAAAGCTTTTTTCATTTTGCCCTCCTTTTTATTTTCCTTGGGTTCGCTTTGAGAGTGAGGCATCACATTTTATCCATTTGACTAATATTTATTGCAACATCGTATATCATTTGAATATTTTATATTTTATTTTTCTCAAAACATGTGGGAATTTTTTTAATATGAGGTCCGTTTAGTGGGAAAGAAGGCAAGTACCAGACTTTTAGTGCTTCAGTTATGTGTGTTGTGGTGCATTTGAGTAATCATTTTATAAGACATAGGCCTTCATGTTTGGAGAAATGTTGTACGAAATTTCATTCTCCTTACAACTAATAATCTAACTAATAAACTTTTGCCTTGCCAGTTTTGTTTTGAAATTATGCCTTCCGTTTCTTTTTAGTTGATTCCTTCTGAAAAGGTTAGAAAGCAAGTTCTGAAATTGAGAAAAATAGGGAGATACGCTGACCTATCTCTAATGTCAAAAGCATTTTCGCGGTCAAAATGTAAAGACAAACAAATCAAGTGTAAATGATATAAAAAGCGAATGAGATATACATCTGTGAAAAGGATGGTCGTTTGGTCAAAATGTCTCATATAGGTTGATACTGGTTGCAATTTCGAAATATATTTTCTTGAAGTAGATAACACCATACAGATGTGGACAAATGGGAAAAAGCAAACATTCTGAATGTTTTCTTTTCACAGCTTTAATATAATATAGTGGTTTACTTCTCTTATCATGCGCATTGTTCGACCAAAAAAAATGGCTTTGCATTTGAGAGTAAGAAAGGTGTCGTCCATAAGGAGGGCCACTTGGTAATGAAGATGCCCACTATCTATTTACATACTTATCCCAATGGCATCTAATGATAAACTGAAGTTGAACAAGTGTAATCTGCATTTTGGCTGTGCTAATGGAATAACTAATGCTTAATATGATGCAAGTACAAGCATCCACACAATATGCTTCAACTTATGTAGTAGTGTCTTAGTGGCCATTTGGCTTAGCTGCCTTTAAGCTTTTTGAAATTGTACTTTTGAGTTCAAGTGAAAGACTGTATGAGAGTATTCACTATAAAATCTCTATAGTCTTTTTCATGTTTAAGAAAGACCATAAGTAAAGACTGTATAATGTTAAAAAAAAGAATATTATAAAAAAAATATATCAATATGTAAAAGTTCCTGTGCGTAGCTATCAATCTGTGTGGTGACAAATGAGAACAATGTAGTTGACTTTTATTTATGAAGCAAAAGCACTTATAAATGTGATTACCTTATTTTACAATACTTGCACACACATATATATATATATATATATATATATATATATATATATATATATATATATATATATATATATATATATATATATATATATATATATATATATATATATATATATATATATATATATATATATATATATATATATATATATATATTATCATATGATAAAAATAGGTAACATTAAACATATCATGTGTATGCCATCATAGGAATGTTTTGGCTTTGTTCAATCTTCCCATGCAACGGACAGTGACATGATGCTACACTGATATAACCGTTGTCATCTTATGTGTATTTTCATGGTTTAAATGAACTATTGTAATAAGCAATATTATTTAAAATTATGTAATTGTTCTTATTTATACATATAATAAATGAGTCTAACTGACAAAGTACAAATTGGACAGAGAATTTATCTATATGTAAAAACTCTCCGTGCAACGCACGAGTAGCTCCTGCTCGTTAAAGAAAAATACTAAACCCTAAGTATTTTTTGTTTTTTTAAAACAGAAAATTAATAGAAATTAGTTAGATCATCAGGGCCATCGCTGAGGGAGATGCGATCACCATCACCGCTACCTTAGAAAAAAATAAGGAGACGAAGGGAGGAAGAGAGTCAGGAGGAAGTGGGGCATTAAAGAAAAATACTAAACCCTAAGTATTTTTTGTTTTTTTAAAACAGAAAATTAATAGAAATTAGTTAGATAACATGTAGATTAAAATTTTTTGAAGTGGAGTATTTTTATTGAGTAGAGTATAGATGTGTTGGTACTCTAGGAGTACACAAGTATTTCTCTTTATTTTCCTATTCAATCTCTTTCATTCATTGGTCTCCTTTTATAAATAAGGATGTTTTTAAAACTAAAAATTACATTTTTGAACTCTTATTCCTGTAACCAATTTTAACTATTTTTATTTATATTCATGATTTGATTAAAAATTCCATATAAAGTTACCTAAAATAGAAAAATTCTAAATCTGGTTGTTAAACTCAATAAATCCCTAATTAAGTTATTGATCTAATTTGAAATTTTAAAATATATAGGTAAATAGTTTTATTGCACTCTTATAGTCTACTTTATCTTCTTTCTTCTTAAAAGTGCTTTATTGGTATGTATATAGTTTTTCTATATATATTAATATTAATATATAAACAAATAAACCATGATTCCTTTAATAGCGAAGATTTTGGAGTTGGGTCTAATTGCTTGGAGGTTTTGGAGTTGTTAACAGGTGGCTGGGAGGACAACCACATGGAAGCTTAACTACTAGGGAAAATTCATGAAATGCTGGACAGAAGTTGAGAAGTCTCCATGGAATGGTGTGGACGTGGATCTAACCGTGTGGCCAATGTGCTAGCTAAAGAATCGATGAAAATATCTGCAGGGCTTGTTTGGTTTCAGGATCCGCCAGAGTGCGTCCGGTCTATGTTGCTTTTAGAGATGGGTGTCTCGTAGTTTCTCTTGGTGTGTGCCTATCAAAAAAAAAAAAAAAAATCAAACTTCATTAAATTTTTATTTGAATAGTATAATATCTAGTTTGTTTTTTTAAGTTGTTGAAACTCTTTTTTCAAAATACCGCTAATGAAAATATTTGATACATTCACACTAGTCAGATTTTTTTTATTAACATAGTCTAATTTTTTTCCATAAAAAAAAAGCCTAGTCAAAAATAAAAAATTTTATTCTCAACATTCAACTGAAAATAATTTAATTGATCTTGGGGTTATGCTTTTTTTTATCTTTTTTTTTTTGCTTAAATTATTCTTAATGATCCTTTCACGACACAAAAATTCTTTGATTTAAGCTAATCGTATTTTATTTTATCATATATTGATATTGTATACATACTTATTGAAAAAAATAAGTTACAGCAATCAAGACCCTTTAGGATGGAGGAGAGGGAAGACTAAGAGAAGACAATAAAATCATTTAACTCACATTTTAAAATCTTAAACTAATTCGATTATTTAATTAAATATTTATTGAATTTATCAACCTGATCTGATTTAATATTCCCTTATTTCAAACAGTTTTATACAGGATTTTCCCTCATTTTTATCTTCTAGATTCTAGATAGTGTCAGAAGGGAGTAATAATTTTGAGAGAGAAACGAACCCTACTGGGATAAGAAATATAACAAAAATAAGAGCAATGTAGGCCCATCAGAAAGTCTGGTGGACCCCAAAGGAACATGCACAGATATGGAAGACAAAAGGCCCAAGCCTACCTAAGACTTGGACCTAGTTAGGAAAACCAAGGCTGCAGGAGTAAAGACCCTAAAGCAACTAAGCAATCCCATTAGAAAGTTCTATTAAAAAAAAAAACACGCCGTTAATGCTTTGCTTGGAAAAGTGAGGTGGAAAATATGGAAGGAATGGAGTGAGAGGAAGAAAAATGGGGGAGAAAGGACCCCACCCCATTTTCCTCCCAAAATTTCTCTACATAAGTGGAGTGATTTGATAAGAAAAGCTACTGCCCCAAACTATCCTTCCCCCGTTTACTTTGGTACATTATTTGGTTTTAAATATATCTTTATCATTTTAAATTATTTGATAATGTTAATATTAAAATGATTTTGTCATGGTGACATTTAATTTAAGTTTAAATATGATTATTTTAATATAGGTGTAAGGATATTTTAATCATTAAATATTTGTTCATTTTCTTTCCTTACAATTTTCTCCCACTCATCCAAGCAAGGAGAGTGACAATGCTTTAACATGCAGAGGCCTCCGTTCCATAGCTAGCGATTAACATTTAATTTTAACCATTATGTTTATGTACTTTGCATGATTCTTAGAACAAGAGTTACATAATTCTGTTACATTTTACATTGATATATGATACTTTTTTAAATTTATTTGATATTAACATGAAACATAGCAATGTTTTTATAGACAGGACCCATGTGGTTTCAACAAAATGGAGGTCGCAAGGCGCCCAATTTTTTTTTTTTTTTATTTTATTTTATTAGAGGAGTATATACTAATGGTCTAAAATTATAAGTGACATAAACTCAATATGTTAAAGGTCAAAAACATCTGTTTATTTAGAATATTATTCCAAAGGAATGCCAAATACTACCCTCATCCAATTAAGCACAAAACATGGATAATGAAGCCTTAGCTAGGTAATTACCACCTTCATGTATCGACATGCCAACGAAATAAACCATTGAAACTGTGTTTATTAACGGTCATTGAAGAGTGAAGAGAGATTAATGAGGTTGAAGTTCTTTTGTTTATAGCAAAAGTAAAGTGCTTCTTATAGATCAAAATTCGAGATATGACCAGGACGAGGCATACACACATCAAAGAAAATGCAATACCACAAAACAAGAACTACCAAATCTCGAAGCACCCAACACGAACTCCAAAAACCGAAAGAGATAAAGAACTAAGATCCATAATGGCAAAAAGTTGAAGACAATGAAGGAAAAGAACAAAAACTGTTTGGAAGTACACTTAGGGCGTGTTTGGTTTGAGGGGAGGAGAGAGGAGGGATGGGGTGGAAATTACAATTTTGGGTTTAACAAATAAAAAATTTACCTTTTCATTCTTTTAAATTTTGGATTCCCGTCCAAAACTTAAATACATTCAACCCAAAATAATAATTTAACCCCCATCTTTCCCACATCTCCCCTCAAACCAAATACACCCTTAGCTTCAAATGTGTAGTTATCAAAATGGGTTTCCAACTGTTGGGCTTGGGCCCAATTACGGAAGTGTTGTGCTGTAACCAGGGTTCATGGACCCGGACCGGAACCCGCCGAACCGGTCACTAGACGGGTCCGGTTCCCGGTCCGGGTCCCAATTTAAAAAAAAAAATTTTTTTAACTTTTTCTTTTAGAATTTCATACTATAAGCCTAAAATTTTCAATTATTCACCGGTTTGGTCCCGGTTTAGCTCCGGTTTGGCCCACTGACCTTTAACCCAGTACCTCGACCAGTTCAATACCCGGTCCGGGTTTTAATACCTTGCCTGTAACATCTCTATCTTTGGGCTGGAGACTTAACATTAAGCATAAATTAAGTACGCTGCTGAGCCCAATTGAACAAAAGTCTCAAAGTTCCTTCCAAACATAGAAATGGCTATCCAGGACTAAATCATAAAATAAAAGATTTTCTTAGGGAAAAGTGTAAATAATTTCAGAAATTATGGAATAATGACCAGCCATTTAAAGTCTAAACGAGTTCGGATAGTCCAAAAGGAATAAGTAAAGTATAAGACAATTGTGAACACACTATTTTGTACCGGCTCCACTAAAAAATATAGTTCTGTTAGGGAAATAACAGAATTACAGAGAATCACAAAAGGATTGCATAGAGAGAAGATACAGAAAGATATAGAGAGAAAGAGGGAGAGGGTACAAGAGAGAAAGATTCCACAAATTCATTCCCACCCTCTCCTTACATCATAACGTCTATTTGTGCTTCCCTCAGTTCGCGTCACTTGCAGGTCTTTCTCCTGATTCGAAGGCTTTTCCTAATTGGACCTCGGTTTTTATTCTGGCCACAGAGCCCACAACATGAACATCCAGTTGCGAGCTAGATTGAGCAAAGGTTAAAAGGTCAAGTTATTTAACAATTTTATGCTTAGGTATTGAGTCTCCTAATTAACGTGAAGAAAGTTATTTGCAGCATCAGATAAAATGAAGTGTTCTAAACCCCAACAAATGATACAAGTAACGATAGTACGCACTCATAGTACTTGTTACACACATCTGGGAAGAAAAACCACACCATTCTTGAGAAGTTCAAACCCAAAAGCATATATTTATTCTTCTTCCTCAAATAGACAGTAATCAAAAATGGAAAACATAGTTCTTACAATGGTAGCTAGGTAGAGTTGTTCTTCCCAAAATCCATTCGCTCTTCACATTGGGCTGATTATGATGATCCTATTGTGCCATCCTCGAGTCTTGGAAGAAACGTGATATGTTGTCTTCTTCCACAATTCTTGGTTGCGGGACCTTTTTAAAAGAGAATAAGAAAACATGCCAATATAGTGGAAGTTGTGTAAATATGTATAGTACCGCTACTGGTGATAAAATGAGCACATAGGATATGATCATAGGCTTATACTTCTCTTGAGGATGAAAGTCATGGGATAGTGCAGCATAGAAAGAAACCAACATTGAGATAAGTGAGGCAAGGAATGAAACGACGCCCAAACAAAGCTTCAATGGTAAATTTCGACGAAAACCTTTGGGTTGTTCCTTTCTAGAGAAATAAATGGCCAGAAAAGTAGTCAATGAAGTGATAGAGAATAGGAAGGAAATTAAGACAGAGATAGAAAATGTATGACCAAATCTATGAATATCTTGGAAGCAAGCAGAAAAGGCTGAACCAGTAACGAGGGTAGATGCAATCATGTAAGATCCACACATGTCCTTTACTGTGTTGTCACAATCATTAATGAGATTCATGTGCTCGTTTGTGAAGATCTCCCCAGGAGTGTCACCATTTTTGTTGGCTTGGGAAATGAAGTAAGATGGAATACATTCTTTCACATACTGTTTCAACATAAAATATATATAATAAATTTCATCAGTAATGCCCAATATCAACTCAAAATATATAATTTAGGAGAAAGTAGTAACATGGCCTTGATCTGACATACGCTAAACCTATACTCCTCTGATCTTTAATGTAAGATATGTTTAACTAATTTAATTAGATTAAAGAAATTAGTTAAGTTAGTTAATATAACAAGTTTTTTCTAAAACATTCTAATCAACTTTATTAATTCCCCCCCTCTTTTTTCTTTTTTGATGGAATTTTTTTATGAAAAATTCCTTCCCCTCTTCTCTTACTTGATTATTATTGAGGGAATGTCAACATGGATAATTTAGAAAAAAAATGACAAATATGATAAATAAATTTTATACTTAGGACTAAGATAAACTCTTAAATATGTTCTACATTAAGAACAGGAGAAGCAGTTCAATATGGACCCACACAATATTTACGCAACAAGTATGTTATATATTAAAAAGTTTTAAAAATCTTAAAATTATGTGCATTATCAATTATATTTATAGTTGTTGCAATTATTTTATTTATTGTCATGCTTTTACACTTAATATAATTGATGATTTATGCAAACAAATTTTAATTCAAGAAAAACTTGTTTCTTTAAAATAAGATCCTGTAGAAAATGGGGATGAAATTTTAAGGATTGTGATGCAAAAGTATAATGGTTTGTGTTTTTTACCCTTTGTTCAGCCCGTTTTGATGGTCATCGTCAAAATATATCATGTATCATATACATATCATGTTTAACCTAAAGTAAACTACATTACTTATAACAAAAGGAATCATTCTCTATTCACTAATAAAAGAGACTTCAGGCTATGACACTAAAAAATGGCCGCTAAAAGTCTAAGTGTCACTGGTGACTTTTAAAACATGACATTGAATGATGACTAACAATCACTACCATAAGTGACACTTTCATCCACAAAACTTGCCGTGGCTTAAAATATTTAGTAGCAACTTTCATATTCCATTGAAAGCGAGGCATTCAATAGCGACAATAAATGTTCCTGCTTGTAAAAAGACTTCCATATTCCATTGAGTAATCAGGGCAACACAATGTATATTTGTTTAGGCATTATATGTCTATATGAATGTCTCATATTCTCATCTCTTACCCTGTTATATCCTGAATTTTAAGCCTATAAACTAAAAATTAAGTCTAAATTAATTAGGTTTCTAAGACCAGTTTGAATAAGAGTTCTAGAAGAACCCTGAAATGATAGAATGGTTCGCAGAGATCAAATCACAAATTAAAATTTGTTTTGAAAATAAAGCATAAATATTTTCAAAGACTTTGAGAAAGCCCCAAGAGCAAAAATGACAAGAAATAGGGACTAAATGTAAATGAAGAAAGATCCAAGTTAAAAAAAAGATGAAAAGTATACCAAGACTAAATGCAATTATTAAAAGTTCAGGGTAATGAAATGTGAATAAATATTATAAAATTACATAATAATACCTATAACTGGAAAGCGATCAAGTGAATACGTTTAGCAAGGGAAAAGACTTATATTATATGCTACTTCTTTAGACCCCCAATAGATATTTAAGAGAACTACATGAAAGGCAAGTGATACAGGGTCAAAAGTGTAATTTCTGAAAGTTTCAGGTCTTAATTGCAATTATGGAAAATTTACCCGAGAAATTCAGGAAAACTGGGAAAATGGTTCATAATAGATTAAAGTGGTTCCAAATCCACTAACAAATTGCTTGTTGGTTGATGTGGCAAGTAACCTCACTTCCATAAGAAGGAAAAACTATTTTGAATCCAAAGGAGCGTGCTCTAAGCTTCAAAAAGAATTATACATACCCTTAAACGAAAAAAAAAAAGTGTTTTCAAATCATCTCAGTCGTTCTTATATATACATGAAAAGTAGGTTATACATGACATGCACTATTTTCTTTTTGCCCTAAAACCAATCGTTAGTAGCTTTGTACACATGATTATCCTTTCACTAAAGTAGATAATAGTTTTTAGGAACTTCTTAGAAAAACATTAATACGAAAAAAGAACATATTGCAAAAACAAAATATAAACTTTCTGCAATATAATGTTATAACCATATAGGGAAGGATGAAGAAGAACTAAATATTATATAAATACCTCAAACCACAGGATCTCCCATTGCATTTTCATAATAGATCCTGATTGTACTCCACTTGCTATGTATTTTGATTGCTTTGCAGCCAAGTGCAATGCATTATTTCCATCAACATCCTCCTTTTCTCTTAGTACAAACCAATGTTTACGTTTCTTTACTTCCTCCAATACATGGCTCTGCCTTTCCTCTATGGCCACATGCACTATATTCTTCTTCTCTATGAACAATTCGTCATGGATGGACACTGGTATATCATCCAAGACTTTCTTCACCTGCTCAACCAGACCGTTTTTAGCGGTGATCAACAGTGCCGTTGATATTTTGATTCTATCTGTCAAATACCAATGACTCAAAGGTTATGTCACTCTTCTCTAAAACAAAATAAAAAATACTACTTCCAGTTTTTAATATATAAGATTTTGTTCATAGTGTAATTTGCACTAAGAACGAGATCTTATACTCCCTCTGGTTCTTTATATAGAACCTAATTAGGGAGTTGATGTTAATCCTGAATGTAAGACATATTTCATGATTTTATCCATTTCTCTCCACATTAACCCTGTTGATATTATATTCCTTCAACAATAATCAAGTAGGAGAGGGAGTGAGGGGATTAAGGAAGATGATTAGAATGTTTTAGAAAAAACATATTCCTCCAATCCTTAATATATGACATATTTGGGGAGCTGATTAGTTAATTAGGTTTGACATTAAGGAATATATAAGTATTAAGGGCCGGAGGTAGTACTTCCGCTTGTTCCTATTAGAGACTCTCGTATTACCTCCTTGTAGTTCCTGATCTTTTTCGTGATAATATTTGTTGTTTTCAGTATTCTGCACCTCCCTGGCATGGTCTTTTGTCTTGTACCAAGGATCTTGTTTTACAAGTTCGTCCATGATGAGTTCACCCAACCTGTGTCTCTCTTTCTGCTCACTATCGAAGGCTTGGGAAATATTTGCAGGCGCCAAAAACATCAGAGGGGTAAAAAAACAGAAAAACAAAACAGATTAAAAACTCGTAGTGGAATGAACTGAGAAAACAAGGAACATATTGTAAGAGCCAGCGTTTTATTTGCACCACTCATAAAATTTGTTCTTGAAAATTAAAAAACAGAAAATTTAAAATCAGTGAATTTAGTGAAAGGCCACGATAGGAACATTCAAAGATTCAAATTTAAAAATCAACCTTGGGAACTTGACCAAATGGTTTCCGTTTGTTTGCTGGCTGAGTTTGATGAAATTTGATTCGTCAGTCCGATTGAGCCACACAAGCAAGTTTTTTTTTTTTTTTTTTTTTTTTTCAGAACATATGATTATTACTTTATAAAGACTACCGAGCTTCCAACTTATAAAAAATATATATTGAACAACGGTAAATTTAACGCATTCAAAAATATAAAACAAAAATATATCTCAACATTTAACAAGCAGACTTTGAATTTCTTGAATTTCCTCAGTCTGGCCTCTCTATACAAATAACTTTTTTTTTTTTTTAAAATGGGAAACATTATCTTTAATCTATACTATATAACCTTCTAAACGGTTTTTAAGCTACTAAAAATCGAACTGGTCATTAAATTGATCGAGCCAATGGTTTAAATGTCCGTAGTCTCACAGTCATTAAACTGAGGTCAACCTAATCACGATTGAAATAATATAGTTTAATCAAAATATATAAAAAATTATATATATATATATATATATATATATATATATATATATATATATATATAACTCTAAAAAGAGTAATATTTAAATAAAAAATGTATTAATCCACGAATAAATGAAATTTTGATGTGTAAACTGCCCATTATCTAACAAAATAGAATTAATAAAGAACAAAATATGATAGACTACTGGTTTTTTACTTAAACTCAAAATGACTTTGTTTCATCGTCAACAAGGAAAGGAGAAAAATTCCCAATCTAGTTGGTATAGCTGTCTAAAACCCTTAACCAAACCAACCAGAAGACTAGTTTTCACCGGTTTGACTAGTTGACTCGAGTTAGGTTTTAATACAATGTTTACTAAAAAAAGCAAAAGAAAAGAAAAGAAATATGGATACAATACTTACAGCAATAATAGCACAACCTCTGCAACCATCCCATGTGAATACCATTTTTGAAGGCAGAAGGGATGGACACAATCTCATCAAGAGGCAACTTTCCACCCTTATTGAAATAACTACCAATATTTTCATCCATGAAAAGCTGGATTATTTTGTATGATAGACCTAACAAACATTCAATTTCACGCAATTAATTTATTACTCATAACCGTAAAAACTTAGTATAATAGGGACTTGGCTTCCTTGCTAAGCAAAGTATTTGCTTAGTAGGGAGAACTAAGCAAATTTGAGCCGTTCAGATCTAATTTTTTTAAGTGATGATTTTTTAAATAAAGTATCATTTTTTGAACATATAATAGTTAGGAGATTATCTTTATTTTAGATTCTACACTCATTAAAATAATATTATTAATACAATATAGACTTTGAAAAAAAATCAGATATGGACCGTCCAAGTCTAATCTGATAGCCTATCTCTCACTACTAGGCAAATGTGCTTATCAGGGAAACCAATTCCGTATAATATAATATACTTACTTACCAAAGTTTTTTCTCCGGATAGTACAGTGAAGTAAAGTATCCCCATTGTTTCTTTGCCAGATTGAAGATGGGATGGTGGGATCATGACCCCTGCAAATTGAATGGAGATAAAGGAAGGTGCAATGGTCACCGTTAATAGCAGCCAAGAAGAGTGGTGTCTCTCCGTCGTTGTTATGCTTACCAACCAACGACTTGTAGCTACTTTCTTCCGTTATGGCCCTGCAAATGGGGGTAGAGCCTCGTGAGGCTGCACAGTGCAAAGCAGTATCTCCTCTTATATTCTTGGATTTCAGAATCTTCAAGGCCTTATCAGCTGGTTGTGCTCGCTTTATTGCTCCAACCAGTTGACCAACAATGTATTCATCAGCCTTATGAGCGATAGCCCAGTGCAACGCAGTGTCGGACTCGTATTGATCGCCGTTTTTACCCGGCCTCTCTTTTTTAGGCACCATCTCCGCCATTTTGGTGGCATGAATCTCAGGATTAGATCCGAACATCGTTACGACTTTATTCCAATCTTCTTTCATAAGGGCATTGTACAGTTCTTGTTTAATGTTTGTTGACTGGTTGCTACTGCAAGCCATTGAAAATTTTTGTTTTCTGTTGGGTGGAATTATGGGAAAAAGTCAAACTCATTATGTTGATGGCAAAGCTGATGCTAAGAGAGGAACCAGTAAGTTCCAGAAACCTCGTGATTCAATGTCACCCCACGTCTCCTCTCATGGATGAGGTTGTGTGTGTGATGGGTGGATAATGGTTTAGGGGTTGAAGGTTGCAAGTTTATGTCGATGCGCTTTAGTATGCATATAAATTGATGGTACAGAGACTTCAACTTGTAAAGAAGGCATTGCAGGGTGGAAGACAATTTCAACTTTTTAATTTTTTTAAAAAGAATTTAACCATGTGGAGCTGCTACTTGCTAATTTTCAAGATATTTTATTGTGTTGGTGGTCAAGTTGATTATAAATAATTTGTTTCCATTTTATACATCAACATCAAGATCTTATATGAAAATAGAAGTACTATAAATTAATATTTGAACTTAAATAAACGACGATTAATGTACCATCACTATCATATTCATCCAGAAAACCATTATCATCAAGTATGAAAATTTCAATCCAAATTAAAAAAATGTCGCTTGAAGCAAGGAGCAGGTGGCAGCTGCTGGAATTAATTAATTGAGTCATAACCAGGCTGTCCCAATTTTTATTTTTATTTTTATTTTTTCTCCAAACTAATTAATTTAACTAATAAACTAAGATATAATCTAAAGATACTAAAAATATAAACACTCTAAAGTAATTTAATTGCCTTCCTTAATTTCTCTAAAAAAATTAACTTTATCTTATAATTAGGACCGAATAAAGTATTATTTATTTCTTTCGTGGCCATAAGCCCATCATCGCCCCATATTCCTATATTTTTTGACCAGTATCATCTACTTATAGTTGACAATGGGCTTTCCCATGTGATTCATTAAATATAAATAATAATCCATCCAATAAAAAATATCATTAAATATCATTATTGATAGAGAATAATCCCCAGCAACACCATTTCTTTATATTCAGTTGACGTATAATATTATATGTCATTATTATATATTCATATAGTATTTATATAAGTTTCTATCTTCGGTTTATAAGGCATTTTAGTTGAAGTGATTTGTTTGTTTAAAATGTAAGTCACGTCTTTTTTTTTTTCCATTAAATACTTTCTTTCAAAATTTCCCTTTAATAAATTTGTGATTCCAAAAGGTATGCAAAAAATTAAGTACTATTACAGAAAAGAAAGGTCAATTAATTAAGGGTAGATATGAATGAAATTACGTTTACCGATAAATTCAATTAGCATATATAACTAATTTTAATCAATTTTATTAGTATGTGTAAAAGTAAAATTTAGTATCTCATCAAGGAACGAAAAACCGGACCGGGCAATCAACCGGTCACAGCATAGGTTCAAGGGTCAATGGGTTAACCGGGATCTAACCGGTAGTTGAACCGGTCATATTAAAATATTATAATTTATTAGTGGCAATATATATTAATATATTTTTAAACTTCTCTAGATAAAAATGAAGATTTTTAGAAAAAAAATACTTAAAGTCTATTAGTATGAGTTATAATGCCTATACTTATGCAATAATATCTCCTTTTCTATAATTATTATATCTTTTCAAATAATTTTTTTCATTATCTTCTTCATTTTTTTTAGATTTATTTTTTCTTTACCTATTTTTCTCTTCATTTTGGTCTTCAACTTCCAATTTTCCCCTAAAAAAAGAAAAAAAAAAGAAGTATAAAAAAATTAAAAAAAGAAACCGGTCCAACCAGTTGAACCACCGGTTCGACCGGTTTAACCATCAAACTAGACCAGACCATTGGCGGTTCCCGGTTCAACCGGTCGAACCGGCCGGTCCAGTCCGGTTTTTTGTACAATATATCTTATAGTAGTATTTCGAACCAGACGTATATAACAGAATTGATTTTGAACAAAAAAAGATTTAATACTAGACCAAATAACTTACTTTATATGTGTCATTAAATAAATTATTTAATTTTTTTTTTTTGCCAACAAATTATTTAATGTTATCACTTACTGGGGATTGCTTGAAAACTTTAATTGATTAAAAAAATAATTACTTAATTAGGATGGTGGCAGAAATATAAGCATAGCACACTTACCTAATACTCCCTTAGGTCTTTATTGTTGATTTTTTTTTTTGAGAGATTAAGGAAGCTACATAAGTTAGTTAATCATAGAATATGTCATGTATCATTTGATTACATCTGTTTATAAGTCAAACAAATTTATTTGATATAAAAAAGATAAATATAAATAATTTAAAATAACTTATTTAGTTTTCTTAATCTTCATAAAATAAAAATCAACTAGATTTTATATCATGGATATAAGGTAGTACTTTATATATATCATCGACTGCTTGGAGCGCAAGTGGAACATCATTGTCAAACCTGGAGCAGTTAACTGTAAACCTATATTATTGCATGTAATATTTTATAGTTAAGAGCGAATTTCTAAGTCAACAATATTAGTCCTTGCATATTATTATTAGTAATTAGTAATTATATAGTAAACCGTACACATTAAAAATTATTTAATGTTTTTTTATTTTCAGTGAATTTATAAAATTTATTTCATTACCTAACGTAGCGTATAAAATTTGAGACATGTTTTCTTGAGGAATCTTTCTTTTAAAAATTAAGCCTATATTGGGGCGAGTAAAACAGCCTAATAAATAGAATTCTACCTTTGTGGACCACACGACAACTGAGAAATTGTTCAATTTTTTTTTTTGTTTTAAAAAATAAACAATGTTACTTATAAAGTTGTCAAACTCACAAATTTATGTAAACTTGTGAAAAGAATATGAACTCAGCTTGTGAACTCGACTTATAAACTTATAAAAGTCTAAACCATTATTTCTGTTAATAATATTCTTCTTCGGATGGCACCATTACTAATATTCTAAAAAGATTTTTTAATTAAAACTTATTTTTAAATAAATTTTATTTACTTATTTATCCTTCATCATGCTAAATTTCTAAAAGTTTAGCAATTGATTTGCATATTTTATGAGTTTTCTTTTTTCCTTATTTTTATTTTTTCATATATTTATTTATTTAATGTTTTTATGATATTGGACAATAGTTTAAGTAATTTAGCCACCACAGACATAAAAGGCTTGATTGACTATCCGATTAATTCTTATAGTAAATATATACTTGACTAACTAAATGTTTTTACAAATGTTTGTAATAAAAAAATTTCAGTAAATATTTTAAATAATTTATATAATCTCTTAGATTAACTTACATCATTTATAATGTATTATGAATAAAAATATACCTTCGAAATTCTTTTTAGTTATTTAAGAGAAACTTGAATAAAAAAGTTTGATAAGTCTATTTCATTATAGTGTTTCATATATTAATTGGGAATTTATCATGCATATTTGATGAAAAATATATTTATTATGATTAATTTAGATTAAAAGTGATTACATGAAAATAGAGTTTAAAAGGATAAAAATTTATATTTTTGTGATTGGTCTTAATTAATTTATTTTTGGAATATACTATATTACATTATCTTAAATTGTTCACTGGGAAAAATTGGAGTTAAAAACTTTAAGGGGCAAAGACTGAAAACAGCAAAGGACTATAGAGGACCCAAGAACTACAAAAAAGGACCAAAGAAATCAGAAATGTCAAAATGGCAACGGAGGACCAAGCATGAAGCCATGCGTTTTGCTTAATTCCAGGGCTTGAAATCGGATTGGGATGCCCATTCTTGGAGGATCTGATTCATCCGTTTCAATCAACCTCCATTACCCTCATCCGGGACATGACACCATTAATATTAATATTAGATTTTAGAGAAATCGCTATATATTATGTTTATATCTTTCTATAAAAATAATTTAAAACTAATTTAATAAGCATTATTTCAAGATTTTTATACCCTTCAATAGGCTGATATCATATTAGATTTTAGAGAAATATGTTTATATTATATTTGTATTTCTATAAAAACTAGCTACAGCCAATTTTAAATGCAATGATTTGCAAACCATATACCTTCAATTAGGCAATGTAAGACTTTCTAATATATTCTAATTGTCGGTGTTGCATGGGCCTTGTGCTTATCCTAGCCATAATTAAATTATTAATTTGGGTTTTTTAGTAGATGCCAAAAGATCCTAATATCTTGACATATTTGAATTTCAAAGTTTTGAATTATTTCCTTGACTCTAGCAGATGTAATCTAGATGATTCTAGGGTTACCAAATAACCTAGACACTAACCTATATGTACCGCCTATAATTACTTGAATAAACATGACTTTATGAGCACCAAATTGTTCATGAAACCAAAGCCATGATTAGATATGGCGTTGGTCTAGACCCGCCTAGCAAGGATGATGGCTTTCTCTTGGCATCTCACAATGCCACTGTAGTAGCACTGAATTCCAAGGGGAGTCACCAAACACCACAAGACACAAATTTCGCTGCGATTACCATTAATGGATTGAATGGTCAAAATTACATTCAATGGACCAATGGAGGGTGCTTGTACGTTGTTGGACAAGGCAAACTTGACTACTTGGTCGGCACCATATCAATGCTAGCTTATGAATTCTATGACAACAAATATCAGCGCGAGTTTATGTCTGTTCTAGTCTGTAAAAGAAGTTTGGGAG
This sequence comes from Inga laurina, assembly GCA_963855925.1. NCBI lineage: Eukaryota > Viridiplantae > Streptophyta > Magnoliopsida > Fabales > Fabaceae > Inga > Inga laurina. The sequence goes on along the minus strand of OY979701.1, from coordinate 49,009,624 downwards.
GCAACCTGTGATATGTTTGCTTCAGCTAAAAATTGAGCAATTGTACTGGAGATTGAAACGAAGCTAGACAAACTCAAACAAGGTAATCTCTTGGTCACCGAATACTAGACTAATCTCCTTGTTCTATGGCAACATTTAGACACATATGAAGCAGCATATGAGTGGAGCAATCCAAATGATGTGTGCCTCTACTCGAGAATCAAAGATGAGACAAGAGTCTATAAATTACTGTTAGGGCTCTAAGCCTCTTATGAAGCAATATGTGCACAAGTAATGAGCCAAGAAGCCTTGCCAAGCTTGAGGGAAGTACTTTTCTTCATGAAACAAGAAGAAAGCCAAAAGAACATCTCTGATCATAGATAGCAAAGCCAAAAACCTATGGAGACAGCTGGATTATATTCAAAGGGAAGTCAATCAAGTGATTTCAGAGGTAAGAGATCCAATAGATGGTGTGATCATTGTAAAAAACCAGGTCATATAAAGGACATTTGCTTGAAACTCCATGGAAAACCACCTAAGCTAGCAGCAAAATCATAGGCAAACCAGACAACAAAGCTCTTATAATCTCCACAGGTTCTAAACCAAAACATTATGGCATACTAAGCAAAGAAGAAACAGAGTTCTTAGGAAAATGCTTGATAAGCATTATGGTAATGATACTTGTTTGGCTTCAGGTAATGTGGTGTACACAAGTAATTTCATCCTAGCCTTAAAACAAAAGTGCATAATAGAAATATGTGGATAGTCAATTCAGGAGCCTCTGACCATATGTATGGTAATAGATCATTGCTTCACAAAGTAAAAACTCCATAATCTCTTATGTTTATTAAGATTGCATATGGAAAATTCATTAAAGCTCTTAGGGTTGGTGTATCCTATCTATTTGACAATTTGGTTCTAGAAAATATGCTATATGCACTTGATTTGTAGTGTAACATCAAATCGACCAGCAAAATTACCTTAATTCATCAATGTCATGTTAACTTCTGTACCATTCAATGTTTATTTCAAGACTCAGAGTAGGGAAAGATGATTAGCGCAGTTGACTTACTAGAGGGATTACATTGTGTGGAAGATCAATCCTTGAAGGACAAGGCATTTGGAAGTACATCCCAAGTTGGTTCTTTCTCTCAAATTTTGAATAAGGAGTTATTATTATGGCACTATAGGTTAGGCCATCCAAATCCAAAGTACTTGTTCAAGTTGTTTCCTAATTTAATGAATAAAAGTTCTATTTTCATTCCATGAAAAATTTGCAAATTGTCCAAATATACAAAATATACCTATCCATCACATCTGCATCAATCTCATAACCCTTTGTACTTATCCACAAATCGACCTTTGGGGGCCCTCATGAGTTACAAACTTAACATATACTAAATGGTTTGCCACATTTATTGATGATCACAAACGAGTCACCTGGGTATATCTCTTAAAAGAAAAATTCGAACTGCACCAGACATTCATCAATTTCTATAAAATGATACAAAACTAATTCAACACATCCATCAACTTGTTGCGCAGTGATAATGGAACCGAGTACACCAATTCTTCCCTCCAAACCTACCTTAAACAACATGACATCATCCACCAAACAAGTTGTACAAACTCTCCTCAACAAACGGGACTGTAGAATGGAAAAATCTCCACTTGTTAGAAGTCACAAGAGCCTTGATGGTAACATAAAATGTCCCTAAACTCTATTGTAGAGAAGCAATTCTCACAGCAGTCTATTTGATCAACCAGCTACCATCTTAGATATTAAACTTTCAAACACCCATACAGGTTATATCCAAAACATATCTCTTCTTACTCTATTGCCCTTATTCCAGAAAGAGTTTTCAGTTGTGTGACCTATGTTCACAATGAGTTAGGTGGAAAACTAGATCCTTGAGCCTACAAATGCATCTTTCAAGGCTACCCCAACACCAAAAAAAGTTTACAAGTGTTATTCTCCTGTCCTACATAAATTCTTTATTACCATGAACATTACTTTTATTGAGACACAAAGCTACTATGAAAGTATTTTAGTCATACACCTGCCAATACCAGCACCAACAATCAGCCAAATCCATCACCAAATCCCTTGTCTGCATCTGATCTAAGCTTAGATTTAGTCATCCTAGCTCTTGCACTAGACCACCAACAAGATACCAATCACAAAATAATAAACCATGATGTAGAAACAACTAGCAATAGTCATAATCCTAGCATGGACGATGTAATGCCCTTCTCATCCAAGGATGAGATTAAGTTCATAAATACATGATTATGTGTAATTAAAGACCGTAAGACGATTTGGGACTTATTAAAATATTTAACTCCCCAAATTCAAGGTTTACAAAACTTTTACAAAACCTGTTCAACATGGTCTCATATCCACATATCAATTACGCAAATGGCCTGTACAATATGATTTCATTTATAAATATCAGAGTACAATATAAATTCCTGATGCACTCAGGTTTTATTAATTGAATAAAGGTTTTGCAAGGCATAAATGCTTGCAACCAATTTCCCGAACTAGGGGATTACATAATACAATCAAATATCTCCAAAATACAAAAGTATGATAACCAATTTATCCAAAATAAACTCCTTGCTCGGAGCTCTATCTACTCTTTGAAGTAGTTTATAAATTCTGGAAATTTTGGCTTGAATCCGAAAATTGAGTGCCACTGTTCATTTGGTATGTTTTTGGCGTGAGAATGGTATTTTGGAATGAGTTTAGGATAGATAGATTGATTGGAGGTTGAAATGTTAAGTTTAGTGATTTTAGGAAAATTGATGATTTGTGTTGATTCAAACCAAAACATGAAAATGGAGTTGGATTTTGATCATTTTAATGATTCCATTGAATTCCTTGGGTGTTTTTGTGTGGGAGTAGCTTTGGGTTGGTATTTGGGTTCATTTGGATCACTTGGAAAATTTTTTGGAAATGCTGTCATACCTTCTGCATTTTCTGGTTTCTGATAATCGTGCTTGAGGTGAGAGTGAGTGTGTTCGAGTGAGGGAAGAACATCACTCGAGTGAGGATTTTGTGCTCGAGTGATCCTTTTCTGTGAAAGTTCTTGTGCTCTCGGGCATGTGCTTTCTGTCTTCACTTCCTTGTGCTTGAGGTGATTTCCGTACCTGTGCTCGAGTGAGGATTTTGTGCTTGAGGTGATGTCCGTACCAGTGCTCGAGTGAGACTATTTTCACTCGAGGTGAAGCAGTGAAAAATGAATTTTTGTGCTTCCAAAAGGGGATCTTTGGGATAGTTCTTCCTACCCTTTAGGAGTTTTGTTCGGGGTATTTAATGACTCTAAAAGAGTAATAATGATAACCAATTAAGTATTATTAAGTGAATTAAGTCTTGGAATAGAGAATAACTCTTCGTCCCTAATTGTGAATATAGGATTTGACATTTGCCCTACTCGGGAGAAACCGACGTTAGGACACGCACGGAAGGATCAAGGTAGTGACTTTTCTCTCATATTTTGTATGATGCTTTGGTATGCATAACTTATCATTGAACTTGTGAACGGTGTACCATGGTCCATTACGGCGTGAGCACTTCAGCGTGAGCCGTATAGGGAGTGACAGTAGTCATCTCTAGGTCGGCCGTTGAACTTCCGTTGTAATCGACATGGATCTTTGTGAATCCGACCCGTGGGGTGGTGTTTGTGAAACTAGCCATGGGCTATGTATATCTTGCCTATTTGGCTTGCGTTATGAAATGCTTTATATGGATCCTAGCTGTGGTGAATTATACTGTGTTGATTGTTGTGATGCAATACAGCGTGAGCAATCATCAGGGATGACATGTGTCATACTAACCATTGCCGTTGAACTGCCGTTGTAGTTGCTTGTTTGGATAATGATTTGATTTCATGCCTTACTATTGCACATTATATGATTGATTTGACACTATGGGGATTCTTTAGAATCTCACACTCCCAAAATTAAACATTTTAGACAGGGCTGAAGGATCTGAGGGAAAGCGGGTGACGAAGAGCAGTTAGAACTCCAGTTTTGGAGTATATTTTGGGTTAATGGTTATCATTGTATACCTTTTGGATATTTTTGGTAGAAACAATTGTATATAGTAGATTTTGTGTAATCCCCAAGAAAAAGGGTATGAATTGTAGGCTTTGTGCCTTGTGTAAATCCCTTTTTATTAATGAATGGAACCCGAGTGTGTCGTGAATTTATGCTGTACTCTGATCTGTATGAATGAAACCAACCGATATAGGCCATATTTGTTTTGTATTATGAATATGAGATTGTTATGATAAGGTTTTGAAAAAGTTTTTTTAAAACCCTAATTTTGGGAAGTTTAATCTGAATAAGTCCCAAATCATCTTACAGTTTCTAATTCAAACTTAATTACGTGTTACGAACGTAAATCTCGGCCTTAATCGTGAAGGGGGTTACACTAGACCTATATATCACACATGAAAAATGTCTAGTTATATTCATTATTACTAAAACAAAGGCAAATTATGTAATTTTACATAATTTATAGAGGGAGCCGGTGGTTTCACCAATCATATGATTATGAAATATATTTTTGAAAACATATTTTCAGCATACAACTTTTTTATATCTGATTCTGCGAATGATTTGAGACTTTTTGATTTATTGTGATGCCTTTATATGTATGTTTCTATGTGAAAGATTGAGTGAGTGTTAGCAATTTGCCAAACCTAGATTTCAAACCTAAGTTTGCTCAACCTGAGACAAAACTCCTCTCACACACTTACCTTGTAAATCGTAAAAATTATTCTAAAAAATTAATCCAAACACACGCTGAAAATGGTTCTTCCTGAATTAGTAAACGAGAACCAAGGGGCTTTCATTTATGGTTGATCCATTATCCATAATTTGCTTCTTATTTAGGATCTCTTTGGATTAATCTAGATTGAGGAGGGTAACAAGGGCTCTCTCTCCTTACAAATTGAATGCATAAAAAGGAACACCAATTGGTGACCAAGAAGAGCGGTGTCTCTCCCTCGCTGTTACGCTCAAAAAACAATGACTCGTCCATACTTGTCACGCGCCGACAAACAGCGAGAGAGCCATGTGTCGCTGCACAGTGCAAGGGAGTGTCCCCTATACTATTATTAGCTCTTAGAGTCTCCAGGGCCTTATCATTACCAGCCTCCACCATCACATCTATTAGTTTCTCAATAATAAATTCTGGCGCCTCATTAGTGATTGCCCAGTGCAACAGGGTGTCCTACAAGAACTCATTGTACTGCGAAGAGTCGGCAGATCTGTCATTTGTTGCTTTTTCCCATCTTATTGTCATGACTCATGGGATGTTGTCCGAAAATTTTCACAACGTTATTCCACTCTTCTCTCATTAGAGCTATGAACAACATTTCCTCAGGAGTCTCTTGCTAGCTAGCACCAAAACTGTTGCTATTGGTACTCATTTCTCTTGCACTATAGGGAAAGTATTCTTTATCTGGAAGTTATTTTCTTTTACTTCGATCCGTTTGAATACAACTACCTATGTTTGTGTGAAATGTGGAGTACAGATGATAACAAATTGGGATGCTCAGCAATTAGTCATATGACAACATTATTATGACCTAGTTTCCCGGGCTTGTTCGAAGATACCACCAAGACCCTTTAGGAGGAGAGGTAAAACTAAGAGAGGGCAATAAAATCATTTAACTCACATTTTGAAATATTAAACTGGGTCGATTACTTAATTAAAAATTTATTGAATTTATCAATTTGATTTAAAATTTTCTTATTTCAAGCAGTTTTATATAGTATTTTCCCTTATTTTTGTCTTCTAGATGGTGTCAGTAGGGATTAGGGAGTAATAATTTTGAGAGAGAAACGAAGCCTGCTGGTATGAGAAATATAACAAAAGCACAAGTGGACCGTAGGCCCATCAGAAAGTCTAGCAGACTCCAAAGGAACATGCACAGATATGGAAAACCATAGGCCCAAGCCCACCTAATACCTGGACCAAGTTAGGAAAACCAAGCTTGCAGGAGCAAAGACCCTAAAGCAACTAAGCAAGCCCATTAGAAAGTTCTATTTTTTTTTGAAAAAAAAACCAAGCCCTTAATGCTTTGCTTGGAAAAGTGAGGTGGAAAATAAAGGAGGAAGGAAGTAATAGGAAGAATAACGGGGTAGGAAGTAAAAGCACGGAGGAAAATGGGGTGGGGGACCCACCCAATTTTCCTCCTAAAATTTCTCTCCATAGGTGGAGAGATTTGATAAGAAAAGCTACTGACCCAAATTGTCCTTCCCTCTTTTACATTGTTAAATTATTTGGTTTTAAATATATCTTTATCATTTTAAATTATTTGATAATGTTTATAATAAAATGATTTTGTCATGCTGACATTTAATTTAAGTTTAAATATGATTATTTTAATATAGTGTAAGGATAATTGTTCATTTTCTTTCCTTGCAATTTTCTCCCACTCATCCAAGCAAGGAGAGTGACACTACTTTAACATGCAGAGGCCTCCGTTCCATAACTAGAGATTAACATTTAATTTTAACCATTATGTTTATGTACTTTGCACGATTCTTAGAATAAGAGTTACATAATTGTGATACATTTTACATTGATGTATGATACTTTTTTAAATTTATTTGATATTAACATGAAACATAGCAATGTTTTTATAGACAGGACCCATGTGGTTTCAACAAAATGGAGGTCCCAAGCCGCCCATATATTTCTACTAATGGTCTGAAATTATAAGTGAAATAAACTCAATATGTTACAAGTCAAAACATCTGTTTATTTAGAATATTATTCCAAAGGAATGCCAAATACTACCCTAATCCAAGCGCCAAAACATGGATAATGAAGCCTTAGCTTGGTAATTACCACCTCTATGTATCAGCATGTCAAGGAAATAAACCATTGAAACTGTATTTTTTAACTGTCAGTGAAGAGTGAAGAGAGATTAATGAGGTTGAAGTTCTTTTGTTTATAGCAAAAGTAAAGTGCTTCTTATAGATCAAAATTCTAGATAGGACCAGGACGAGGCATAGACATCAAAGAAAATGCAATACCACTAAACAAGAACTACCAAATCTCGAAGCACCCAACAGGAACTCCAAAAACCTAAAGAGATAAAGAACTAAGATCCGTAATAGCAAAAAATTAGAAGACAATGACGGAAAGGAACGAAAACTGTTTGGAAGTAAACTTGGCGTCAAAGGTGTAGTTCTCAAAATGGGCTTCCAACTGTTGGGCCTGGGCCCAATTATGAAAGTCTTGTACTGTAACATCTCTATTTTCTGGCCTTTAGACTTAAGATTAAGTATAAATAAGTACGCTGCTTAGTCCAATTGAAAAAAAGTCTCAAAGTTCCCTCCAAATATCTAGGACTAAATCATAAATTAAAAGATTTTCTTATGGAAAAGTGTAAATAATTTCGGAAATTGTGGAATTATGACCAGAGCTAGATAACAAGCCATTTAAAGTCTAAACGAGTTATATCACCAAAAGAAAAAAAGTCTAAACGGGTTTGGATAGGCCAAAAAGAATAAATAACGTATAAGGCAGTTGTGAACACCCTATATTATACCGGCTCCACTAAAAAATATAGATCCGTTAGGGAAATAACAGAATTACAGAGAATCACAAAAAGATTGCATAGAGAGAAGATACAGAAAGATATAGAGAAAGAGGGAAAGATTCCACAAATTCATTCCCACCCTCTCCTCACATCATAACGTCTATTTATGCTTCCTCCAGTTCGCGTCTCTTGTAGGTCTTTCTCCACGTTGTCCTCTGGCCCAAGTGTACTATATATCAGAGCCCACAACATGACCATACAGTTGCTAGGAGCAAAGGTTAAGTTATTTGACAATTTTATGCTTAGGTATTGAGTCTCCTAATTAAAGTGAAGAAAGTTATTTGCAGTATCAGATAAAATGAAGTGTTCTAAACCCCAACAAATGATACAAGGAACGATAGTACACACTCATAGTACTTGTTACACACATCTGGGAAGAAAAACCACACCACTCTTGAGAAGTTCAAACCCAAAAGCATATGTTTATTCTTCTTCCTCAAATAGACAGTAATAAAAAATGGAAAACATAGTTCTTACAATGGTAGCAAGGTAGAGTTCTTCTTCACAAAATCCATTTGCTATTTACATTGGGCTGGTTGTGATGATCCTATTGTGCCATCCTCGAGTCTTGGAAGAAACGTGATATGTTGTCTTCTTCCACAATTCTTGGTTGCGGGACCTTTTTAAAAGAGAATAAGAAAACATGCCAATATAGTGGAAGTTGTGTAAATATGTATAGTACCGCTACTGGTGATAAAATGAGCACATAGGATATGATCATAGGCTTATACTCCTCTTTAGGATGGAAGTCATGGGATAGTGCAGCATAGAAAGAAACCAACATTGAGATAAGTGAGGCAAGGAATGAAACGACGCCCAAACAAAGCTTCAATGGCAAATTTCGACGAAAACCTTTGGGTTGTTCCTTTCTAGAGACATAAATGGCCAGAAAAGTAGTCAATGAAGTGATAGATAATAGGAAGGAAATTAACACAGAAATAGAAAATGTATGACCAAATCTTTCAATGCCCTGGAAGCAAGCAGAAAAGGCTGAACCAGTAACGAGGGTAGATGCAATCATGTAAGATCCACACATGTCCTTTACTGTGTTGTCACAATCATTAATGAGATTCATGTGCTCGTTTGTGAAGATCTCCCCAGGAGTGTCACCATTTTTGTTGGCTTGGGAAATGAAGTAAGATGGCATACATTCTTTCACATGCTGTTTCAACATAAAATATATATAATAAATTTCATCATTAATGCCCAATATCAACTCAAAATATATAATTTAGGAGAAAGTAGTAACATGGTCTTGATCTGACATACGCTAAACCTATACTCTTCTGATTTTTAATGTAAAATATGTTTAACTAATTTAATTAGATTAAGGAAGTTAGTTAATATGACAAGTTTTTTCTGAAACACTCTAATCATCTTTATTAATTCCTCCCTACCCTCTTTTTTCTTTTTTGATGGAATTTTTTTATGAAAAATTCCTTCCCCCCCCCCCTCTTACTTGATTATTATTGAGGGAATGTCAACATGGATAATTTAGAAAAAAAATGACAAATATGATAAATAAATCTTATACTTATGACCAAGATAAACTCCTAGATATATTCTACATTAAGAACAGGAGGAGCAGTTCAATATGGACCCACACATGTGACCATAAAGATTTAGATCGAAATAGTTCACACATAGACATACGTATATATCACATCCTAGTCTTAGGATTGGCATATATACTAAACATACATACATAAGATAAACAAGTGCGTGTCTATATACTATTTATAAAATATGCGTGTGTACACACACACACACACACACACAATATTTATGCAACAAGTATGTTATATATTAAAAAAATTTAAAAAAAAAACTTAAAATTATGTGCATTATCAATTATATTTATAGTTGTTGCAATTATTTTATTCATTGTCATGCTTTTACACTTAATATAATTGATGATTTATGCAAACAAATTTTAATTCAAGAAAAACGTGTTTCTTTAAAATAAGATCCTGTAGAAAATTTGGATGGAATTTTATGGATTGTGAGGCAAAAGTATAATGGTTTGTGTTTTTTACCCTTTGTTTAGCCCGTTTTGATGGTCATCGTCAAAATATATCATGTATCATATTCATATCATGTTTTTTTTTGGACAAACATATACATATCATGTTTAACCTAAAGTAAACTACATTACTTATAACAAAAGGAATCATTCTCTATTCACTAATAAAAGAGACTTCAGGCTATGACACTAAAAAATGGCCGCTAAAAGTCTAAGTGTCACTGGTGACTTTTAAAACATGACATTGAATGATGACTAACAATCACTACCATAAGTGACACTTTCATCCACAACACTTGCCGTGGCTCAAAATATTTAGTAACAACTTTCATAGTCCATTGAAAGAGAGACATTCAATAGAGACAATAAATGTTCCTGCTTATAAAAAGACTTCCATATTCCATTGAGTAATCAGGGCAACACAATGTATATTTGTTTAGGCATTATATGTCTATATGAATTTCTCCTATTCTCATCTCTTACCCTGTTATATCCTGAATTTTAAGCCTATAAACTAAAAAATTAAGTCTAAATTAATTAGGTTTCTAAGCCCAGTTTGAATAGGAGTTCTAGAAGAACCCTGAAATGATAGAATGGTTCATAGAGATCAAATCACAAATTAAAATTTGTTTTGAAAATAAAGCATAAATATTTTCAAAGACTTTGAGAAAGCCCCAAGAGCCAAAATGACAAGAAATAGGGACTAAATGTAAATGAAGAAAGATCCAAGTTAAAAAAAGAAGATGAAAAGTATACCAAGACTAAATGCAATTATTAAAAGTTCAGGGGTAATGAAATGTGAATAAATATTATAAAATTACATGATAATACCTATAACTGGCAAGTGATCAAGTGAATACGTTTAGCTACGGAAAAGACTTATATTATATGCTCTACTTCTTTAGACCCCCAATAGATATTTAAGAGAACTACATGAAAGGCAAGTGATGCCGGGTCAAAAGTGTAATTTCTGAAAGTTTCAGGTCTTAATTGCAATTTTGGAAAATTTACCCTAGAAATTCAGGAAAACTGGGAAAATGGTTCCTAATAGATTAAAGTGGTTCCAAATCCACTAACAAGTTGCTTGTTGGTTGATGTGGCAAGTAATCTCACCTCTATAAGAAGCAGAACACTATTTCGAATCTAAAGGAGCCTGCTCTAAGCTTCAAAAAGAATTATACATACCCTTAAATAAAAAAAAAAAAAAATTGTTTTCAAATCATCTCAATCGTTCTTATATATACATGAAAAGTAGGTTATACATGATATGCACTATTTTCTTTTTGCCCTAAAACCAATCATTATTAGCTTTGTACACATGATTATCCTTTCACCAAATTAGATAATAATTTTTAGGAACTTCTTTGAAAGACATTAATACGAAAAAAGAACATATTGCAAAAACAAAATATAAACTTTCTGCAATATAATGTTATAACCATATAGGGAAGGATGAAGAAGATCTAAATATTATATAAATACCTCAAACCATAGGATCTCCCATTGCATTTTCATAATAGATCCTGATTGTACTCCACTTGCTATGTATTTTGATTGCTTTGCAGCCAAGTGCAATGCATTATTTAATTTCCATCAACATCCTCCTTTTCTCTCAGTACAAACCAATGTTGACGTTTCTTTACTTCCTCCAATACATGGCTCTGCCTTTCCTCTATGGCCACATGCACCATATTCTTCTTCTCTATGAACAATTCGTCATGGATGGACACTGGTATATCATCCAAGACTTTCTTCACCTGCTCAACCAGACCGTTTCTATCTGTCAAATACCAATGACTCAAAGGTTATGTCACTCTTCTCTAAAACAAAATAAAAAATACTACTTCTGGTTTTTAATATATAAGATTTTGTTCATAGTGTAATTTGCACTACGAATGAGATCTTATACTCCCTCTGGTTTTTTATATAGAACCTAATTAAGGAGTTGATGTTAATCCTGAATGTAAGACATATTTCATAATTTTATCCATTTCTCCCCACATTAACCCTATTGATATTATATTCCTTCAACAATAATCAAGTAGGAGAGGAAGTGAAGGGGTTAAGGAAGATGATTAGGATGTTTTAGAAAAATCATATTTCTCCAATCCTTAATATATGACATATTTGGGGAGCTGATTAGTTAATTAGGTTTGACATTAAGGAATAGATAAGTATTAAGGGCCGGAGGTAGTAGTTTCGCTTGTTCCTATTAGAGACTCTCGTATTACCTCCTTGTAGTTCCTGATCTTTTTTGTGATAATATTTGTTGTTTTCAATATTCTGCACCTCCCTGGCATGGTCTTTTGTCTTGTACCAAGGATCTTGTTTTACAAGTTCGTCCATGATGAGTTCACCCAACCTGTGTCTCTCTTTCTGCTCCCTATCGAAGACTTGGGAAATATTTGCAGGCGCCAAAAACCTCAGAGGGGTAAAATAACAGAAAAACAAAACAGATTAAAACCTCGTAGTGGAATGAACTGAGAAAACAAGGAACATATTGAAAGAGCCAGCGTTTTATTTGCACCACTCATAAAATTTGTTCTTGAAAATTAAAAAACAGAAAATTTAAAATCAGTGAATTTAGTGAAAGGCCAGGATTGGAACATTCAAAGATTCAAATTTAAAAATCAACCTTGGGAACTTGACCAATTGGTTTCCGTTTGTTCGCTGGCTGAGTTTGATGAAATTTGATTCCTCAGTCTAATTGAGCCACACGAGCAAGTTTTTTTTTTTTCAGAACATATGATTATTACTTTATAAAGACTACCGAGCTTCCAAATTATAAAAAATATATATTGAACAACGGTAAATTTAACGCATTCAAAAATATAAAACAAAAATATATGTGATGAGACAAATGAGTAAGAGAGAAAAATGAATTGATTGTATTAATTCACTGTACAGCAATATATATATACAGAATACATAATAGAAGGAAATGTAACAAGAAGTGGTTACAACTAGAGTTAGCTCAACTGATTAAATTACAATCTAACTAAATGGTTGTCACCCCCCGCAAGATGGAGCATGAATATTTTTCATGCCTAGCTTGGATATAAGCTCATGAAACCGTGTGGGATGTAAAGGCTTCGTAAAGAGATCAGCAAGCTAGTCAGAAGATCTCAATCAAGTTCTATATGCTTGGTGCGCTCATGAAATGTGGGATTAGCAGCAATGTGAATAGCTGACTGATTGTCACAAAAGAGAAGAGCAGGATCAATGTGAGAAACATGAAAATCAGTCAAGAGATAGATGAGCCATTGAAGCTCACAAGTAGTAGAAGATAAAGCTCTATATTCTGCCTCAGAAGAAGACTTAGAAACTGTAGCTTGTTTCTTAGCTTTCCAAGAAATCAAAGAGTTGCCAAGAAAAATAGCAAAACCAATGACAGAACAACGAGTATCAATACAACGAGCCCAATCAGAATCACTATAACTTCGCAACTTTAAATCAGAATGTGCATAAAAAAAGAGACCAGCACCAGGAGAAGATTTAATGTAACGAAGAACACGATAAGCAGCTGCCAAATGAGTGTCCCTAGGATCAGACATAAACTGACTAAGTTGTTGTGTTACAAAGCTGAGATCTGGCCGAGTGGTGGTGAGGTATTGGAGGCGTCCTATTAGTTGACGATAGGACTTAGGATCAAGGAGAGGTATGCCCTTATCCTTAGAAAGTTTGAGATGAGGATCCATAGGACAAGTAGCAGGTTTGCAAGCCAAGTAACCAGAATCATCAAGTAATTCTAAAGCAAACTTCCTTTGGGACAAAAAAATACCATCCTTAGATCTAGCAAGTTCAAGACTAAGAAAGTATTTGAGTTCACCAAGGTCTTTAATGGTAAAGGCAGCATGCAATTGTTGTTTTACCAAACTGATTTCAGCCATGTCATTTCCAGCAAGAACAACATCATCTACATATACTAGAATGACAGTAAAAGAACCAACAGTAGCTTTATAGAAAAGGGAATGGTCAGAGGCAGAATGAATGTAACCAAAGGACAGTAAAGCAGAGGATAATTTGGAATACCACTGCCTACTAGCTTGCTTGAGGCCATAGAGGATTTTTGAAGCTTGCAAACCTGATTTGGTGTAGAAGAAGTAAAGCCTGGAGGAAGATCCATGTAAACTTCCTCATATAAATCACCATGAAGGAAAGCATTGTTAACGTCTAATTGATGCAAATACCAACCTTTGACAGCAGCAATAGAAAGCAACATACGTAGGGTAGTCATCTTAGCTACAGGGGAAAAAGTGTCAAAATAATCAACCCCTTCAGTTTGTGTATAACCCTTGGCTACAAGGTGAGCTTTATGTTGTTCAATTTCTCCATTGGCTTTAAACTTAGTCCTGAAAACCCATTTACAGCCAATAGATCTTTTCCCAGGTGGTAAATTAGTTAAAATCCAGGTCTGGTTTTGTTCAAGGGCTGTGAGTTCTGCATTCATGGCCTATCTCCAGACATGATGTGTCACAACATGCTTAAAAGATTTTGGATCAGGAGAACAAGTAATGGAATTGATAAAAGAGTGATAGGAAGGGGATAAACTAGAATAAGAAAGCACAGAAGAAAGGGGATAACGAGGACTACCTTGACATGATGATTGGTCAGCTGAAGAGGAGAGAGCACAATGAAAATCTACAGATAAGAGGGAGGATTGTGGGTTCTGGTGGATCGGCAAAGGGGAGGTGAATCTGAGACGGAAGAAGAGATAGGGTGGGAAACAGAGACAGTAGAGGAAGTAGGGATATCATCAGGTAAAGGTGGATAAGATTGAGGTTCAGGCCAAGGATCAGATGCAGTGATGTTGTCATTCTTAAAGGGAAACACATGTTCATGAAATAGTACATCTCTAGAAAGAAAAATATCATTAGTAGAAAGATCTAACAGGGTGAAAGCCTTTGAACCGTGGGGAATACCCAAAAGAATGCATTTACGTGCCCTTGGATCAAATTTGGATCGCTGACTTGGTAAAGTAGATGCAAAACAAAGTGATCCAAAAACCTTGAAATTTGAATAAGAAGGAGGAAAACCATTTAAAAGTTCAAAGGGAGTTTTATTATTGATAACAGGGGAAGGGAGGCAATTGACAATGTAAGTAGCATGCTGAACCATAAAAGACCCGTAGAAAAGGGGAACACCAGATTGAAAATGCAGGGCACGTGCAACATTTAAAAGATGTTGGTGCTTCCTCTCAACCAAACCATTTTGTTGAGGGGTGGCAACACAAGATTTTTGATGAATAACTCCTTTAGATGCATAAAACTGAGGCATATAGAACTCAGCACAATTGTCAGCACGTAAAGATTTAATGGCAGTAGAAAATTGAGTTTCAACTAGAGAGAAAAAATGTTTAATATGAGTTCTAGCATCAGATTTATGGTGCAAAAGAAAAAGCCAAGTATAACGAGAGTAATCATCGACAATAGTCAAAAAATAACGGTAACCCTGTATTGAAGAAACAGAAAATGGTCCCCAAATGTCCATATGAACCAAATCAAAAATTTTATTGCATGAACTTGTGCTTACAGGAAAGGAAAAACGTTTTTGTTTAGCCAAATGACAAGTATCACAAGGAAATGAAGAAAAATTACAAGGAATGTCAGGAAACTGTTTATGTATAGTATGTAGTGTAGAGTCAGAGAGATGACCAAGGCGAAGATGCCAAAGGGATGAAGCCGAGATAGAGGAGCTGTGAGATAGAAGTATCAGGGAAGGTGATGCAGGAGAGGATTTAACCGCAGGTAACAGGTATAGGCCCTCTGTAACCCCCTTCCCACCTTTGGCCGGGATTTAGTTCTTAAACTCAAAACTAAGTTGTAATTAGAGACCATAATGAAATTGGGACTTAATAAGATACTCATTTGCCCAAAAATCGGATTTGCAAAAACATTTTTCAAAACTTATTCACAATGGTCTCAAGTTCTCAATACAAAATAATACTGGCCTGAACAGGTGGATTCCATTTACAAATATCAGAGTGCAAATAAATTCCCGACTCACTCGGGTTCCATTCATTAGATAAGGGATTTACAAAGGCACAAAGCCACGATTCAATACCCTTAACTTGGGGATTACACAAAATCTATATATATACAATTCCAAAATCTACAATGATAACCATTAATTCCAAAATACACTCCTAAACAGGAGCTCTAACTACTCTTCGTCGCCCGCTTGCCTCTCGATCCTTTGGCCCTGTCTAAAAGGTTTAATTTTGGGAGAGTGAGATTCTAAAGAATCCCCGTAGTAACAAGTCAATCATATAATGTACAACAATAATGCATGTAATCAAATCATCATTCACACAAGCAACTACAACGGCAGTTGCAGCGGCAATGGTTAGTATGACACATGTCATCCCTGACGATTACTCACGCTGAATTGCTCACGCTGTATTGCATCACAACAGTCAACACAGTATAATTCACCACAGCTGGGATCCATATAAAGCATATCATATTCGCAAGCCACATAGGCAAGATACACACACATAGTCCACGGCTGGTTTTCACATACGCCGCCCCCACGGGTCGGATTCACAAAGATCCATGTCGATTACAACGGCAGTCCAACGGCCGAACTAGAGATGACCACTGTCACTCCCTATACTGCTCACGCTGACCTGCTCGCGCCGTAATGGACCATGGCACACATTTCACAAGTTCAATGATAAGATATGCATACCAAAACATCATACAAGATATGAGAGAAAAGTCACTACCTGAGTTCTCCCGGGCGTTCCTTGGCACCGGTCTCTCCCGCTTCAGGCAAATATCAAATCCTATTTTCACAATTAGGAACGAAGAGTTATTCTCTATTCCAAGACTTAATTCACTTTATAATGCTTAATTGGTTATCATTATTACTCTTTTGGAGTCACTAAATACCCCTAACAATACTCCTAAAGGGTAGGAAGAACTATCCCAAAGATCCCCTTTTGGAAGCACAAAACTGCGATTTTACACTGTTTCACTCGAGCACAGATGACCATGCTCGAGCACAGATTGTATGGACACTCGAGTGAAAACAGCTTCACTCGAGTGATGGTACGGACATCTCTCGGGCACAAGAGAGAGTGAGAGGCAGCGAGTGAACACCCGAGAGCACAAGGGAGATTTCAGAAGCAGGCTCACTCGAGCACAAATGCCCTCACTCGAGCACACGTACGGAAATCACTCGAAGCACAAGGAAGTGAGATAGAAAGCACACGCCTGAGAGCACCATCCCACACTAGAAACACAAGCTCACTCGAGCACACATAGCTCACTCGAGCACGGTGCCCATACCCGCGAGTGAGAAGGCACACCCGTGCACCTACTCGCGAGTGACAACCCGAGAAGCAAGCCCTTTGGTGTCAAATACACTCATCACTCGAGCACAAAATCCTCACTCGAGTGATGTTCATCCCTCACTCGTGAGTGAGGCTATGCTTGCTATGACCCAGAGAGTGCACTAAGAACACAGAAAGCAAGAAATGAGAATTGCACTACCGCACTCGAGCAGACCCATCTCTGCTCGGGTGATGTTCATCCCTCACTCGAGCAGACCCCTCCCTGCTCGAGTGA
The DNA here is from genome assembly GCA_963855925.1 of Inga laurina. Classification (NCBI taxonomy): domain Eukaryota; kingdom Viridiplantae; phylum Streptophyta; class Magnoliopsida; order Fabales; family Fabaceae; genus Inga; species Inga laurina. Next base: position 48,992,426 of record OY979701.1, on the reverse strand, counting down.
ATCCCTCAGATAGCAGAAAACGCAGAACAGAGGCACTCTCCTTAACCTTTGCCCAATTGATTCCTATGGATACAAAACTTAACCCAAAGCCATTCCCACACACAAACACCCAATAAACTCAATGGAATACTCAGAATCATCAAAATCCTACTCCATTATCATGATTTGGGTTTTGGGCAACAATTTCAATAATACACCAATCTTTACCAAACTTCACATTTCAATCTCTAATCAATCTATCTAACATAAAATCATTCCAAAATGCCATTCTCATGCCATAAACATACCAAATGAACAGTGGCACTCATTTTCATGATTAGGCCAAAATTCCCAGAATTTATAAACTATTCCAAATGGCATGAAACTTAGATAGATAGGTTAGATTCACTCACCTTATCAACTTCTCCAAAGAGAGTTCTTGATCCACCACTTTCCAAATTTTCGTGTAGCACCAATCAACACCAAATGGCTACATTATACACACCAAAATGAAGCCCATGATTCAAGGATCAACATTTAAGAATGGTGTTTGAGCAATGGAGATGATTTACTTACCCAAAGATCAAGCTTTTCCCTTCTTCCTTTGGCACAAAACTGACGAGAGAGAGAAAAGAGAGAGAGAGCACGAGAGAGAGAAAGGAATGGAGAGATGGAGTGAGAGAGAGAAAAGAGAAAAAGTGTTCCCTTGTCCTCATATGATCTCATCCAATGGCCACCACAATGCCACATGTCAGCATCTCCTTCATTCCCTCAATAAGCTCACACAAGCTAAATGCACTGGATTCCGACCCACGGTCAAGGAATCACCACCCTTGATCTTAAATACCACACATATACACTAATATTTCCAATTTCCACTAATTATGACATTAATTAATATAGTCATAAAACACATAATAATTCCAATAAATTCATAATTATCATTAATAATCATGATTATCCCTTAATCAAAAATTGGGATATTACACCCTCCACCAGTCTAGCTAAACCAATCATCAGAGAAGGTTGAATTGAGTGTATCTGACAAGAATTAGCAGAGAAAGTTACAGAACAATTCAGAGAGGATGTTAATCAAGAGACAGACAAGATATTGAATGAAAATGTAGAAAGATAAAGAACATTATGTAGAGTTAAAGAATCAGAAATACCAACTATCCCTGATAAGCAAGCAACATCAAATGAACCTGTAGGAAGTCTAACAGAAATAGGTGGAATTGAATGATAAGAAGTAAACAGGTCAAGAGAACAACAGACGTGATCGGTCGCTCCAGAATTGATGATCCAGGAAACAGAGAAGTTAGAAGAAACAGAGAGACACATACCAGCAGTAGGAGGAACAGACGTGGCTACCAAATTGACAGATGGTTGAGAAACAGAAGAACTGTTAAGCAAGGAAAGAAGCCGAGTGTACTGATCGGCAGATAGATGAGGAAGAACAGCAGCTGGTGTGGAACATGCCGGAGAAGAGACCACAGCAGGTGAAGAATCTTGAACATTACCAGATGCTTGGGTTATGAGATTATGCACCGAAGGAGAAGAAGAATTGGTCCGAAATTTGAAACCAGGAGGAAAGCCATGCTTCCTATAGCAGGTGGCCTCCATGTGGCGTGGTTTGCCACAATAGGAACATTGCTTCTGCTTGGTATTTGAAGAAGAAGGAGCCTTAGTGAGGAGAACCGTGGACTCAACAGGAACATGAAGTTCTCGTTCTTGTTGAAGAATCAGAGAAAACACACGAGTGATTGGAGGCAGCGGATCCATGAGCATAATCTGTGATTTAGTGGTAAAAAATTGCTCGTTGAGACCTTTCAGAAAGCGAATAACATGATCTTCATCACGATGTTGAATGGCAAGACTACCAGAACCACATGTACAAGGCTTAAGAGGACGAATGTTGGTGAGTTCATCCCAAAGAATCTTTAAACATGTATAATACTCACTAACACTAAGAGTACCTTGGCGGAAATTGCAGATTTCCTCTTGGAGATCAGAAATCCAAAACAGATCAGCTTGAGAAAAACGGGATTGAAGGTCATTCCAAATGTCGACAGCAGAATCAAACCAGAGTATGCTCTTTGCAATGGTGGGAGACAGCGATTTCATAATCCATCCCTAGACAAGATTGTTGTTTCGTTCCCAGGACGGAAATAATGGATCAGCTTTCGCCGGGGAAGGAAGAGAACCGTCTAGAGGAGGAGCAACGAGAACTAAGGCATGATTTTCGTTGGGATGAATGAAGTATGGGCTAGTCGGATCAGAGATCGCAGCGACGGACGATGAAGCGGAAGCCATGGAAAACTGTGGTGGATATCGCAAGATGAAGAAAAGGAAAAAGTCGAAGGAAAGGGGAAAGTGTTTAGGGAGAAAAAAAGTTATGCTCGTGATACCATGTGACGAGACAAATGAGTGAGAGAGAAAAATGAATTGATTGTATTAATTCACTGTACAGCAATATATATATATATACATAATACATAATAGAAGGAAATGTAACAAGAAATGGTTACAACTAGAGTTAGCTCAACTGATTAAATTACAATCTAACTAAATGGTTGTCAATATATCTCAACATTTAACAAGCAGACTTTTAATTTCTTGAATTTCCTCAGTCTGGCCTCTCTATACAAATAACTTTTTTTAAAAAAAAAATGGGAAACATTATCTTTAATCTATACTATATAACCTTCTAAACGGTTTTTAAGCTACTAAAAATAGAACTGGTCATTAAATTGATCGAGCCAATGGTTTAAATGTCCGTAGTCTTACAGTAATAAAATTGAGGTCAACCTAATCACGATTGAAATAATATAGTTTAATAAAACAATATAAAAATTTTTATATATATAACTCTAAAAAGAGTAGTATTTAAATAAAAAATGTATTAATCCACGAATAAATGAAAATTTGATGTGTAAACTGCCCATAATCTAACAAAATAGAATTAATAAAGCACAAAATTTGAGAGATTGCTGGTTTTTTACTTAAACTCAAAATGACTTTGTTTCATCGTCAACAAGGAAAGGACAAAAATTCCCAATCTAGCTGGTATAGCTGTCTAAAACCCTTAACCAAACCAACCAGAAGATTAGTTTTCACCGGTTTGACTAGTTTACTCGAGTTAGGTTTTAATACAATGTTTACTAAAAAAAGCAAAAGAAAAGAAAAGAAATATGGATACAATACTTACAGCAATAATAGCACAACCTCTGCCACCATCCCATGTGAATACCATTTTTGAAGGCAGAAGGGATGGACACAATCTCATCAAGAGGCAACTTTCCACCTTTATTGAAATAACTACCAATATTTTCGTCCATGAAAAGCTGGATTATTTTGTATGATAGACCTAACAAACATTCAATTTCACACAATTAATTTATAACTCATAACTGTAAAAACTTAGTATATTAGGGACTTGGCTTTCTTGCTGCTAAGCAAAGTGTTTGCTTAGCAGGGAGAACTAAGCAAATTTGAGCCGTTCAGATCTATTTTTTTTAAGTGATGATTTTTTAAATAAAGAATCATTTTTTGAACATATAACAGTTAGAAGATTATCTTTATTTTAGATTTTATACTCATTAAAATAATATTATTAATAAAATATAGACTTTGAAAAAAAAAAATCAGATATAGACCGTCCAGGTCTAATCTAATAGCCTATCTCTCACTACTAGGCAAATGTGTTTAGCAGGGAAACCAATTCTGTATAATATAATAGAGTATACTTACTTACCAAAGTTTTTTCTCCGGATAGTACAGTGAAGTAAAGTATCTCCATTGTTTCTTTGCCAGATTGAAGGTGGGATCGTGGGATCATGACCCCTGCAAATTGAATGGAGATAAAGGAAGGTGGGTCGGTCACCGTTAATAGCAGCCAAGAAGAGTGGTGTCTCTCCGTCGTTGTTATGCTTACCAACCAACGACATGTAGCTACTTTCTTCCGTTATGGCCCTGCAAATGGGGGTAGAGCCTCGTGAGGCCGCACAGTGCAAAGGAGTATCTCCTCTTATATTCTTGGATTTCAGAATCTTCAAGGCCTCATCAGCTGGTTGTGCTCCCTTTATTGCTCCAACCAGTTGACCAACAATGGATTCTTCAGCCTTATGAGCGATAGCCCAGTGCAACGCAGTGTCGGACTCGTATTGATCGCCGCTTTTACCCGGCCTCTCTTTTTTAGGCACCATCTCCGCCATTTTGGTGGCATGAATCTCAGGATTAGATCCGAACATCGTTACGACTTTATTCCAATCTTCTTTCATAAGGGCATTGTACAGTTCTTGTTTAATGTTTGTTGACTGGTTGCTACTGCAAGCCATTGAAAATTTTTGTTTTCTGTTGGGTGGAATTATGGGAAAAAAGTGAAACTCATTATGTTGATGGCAAGGCTGATGGTAAGAGAGGAATCAGTAAGTTCCAGAAACCTCGTGATTCAATGGCACCCCACGTCTCCTCTCATGGATGAGGTTGTGTGTGTGATGGGTGGATAATGGTTTAGGGGTTGAAGGTTGCAAGTTTATGTCGATGCGCTTTAGTATGCATATAGATTGATGGTACAGAGACTTCAACTTGTAAAGAAGGCATTGCAGGGTGGAAGACAATTTCAACTTTTTAATTTTTTTAAAAAGAATTTAACCATGTGGAGCTGCTACTTGCTAATTTTCAAGATTTTTTATTGTGTTGGTGGTCAAGTTGATTATAAATAATTTGTTTCCATTTTATACATCAAAATCAAGATCTTATATAAAAATAGAAGTACTATAAATTAATATTTGAACTTAAATAAACGACGATTAATGTACCATCACTATCATATTCATCCAGAAAACCATTATCATCAAGTATGGAAATTTCAATCCAAATTAATAAAATGTCACTTGAAGCAAGGAGCAGGTGGCAGCTGCTGGAATTAATTAATTGAGTCAATAACCAGGCTGTCTTAATTTTCATTTTTTTTATTTTTTTCTCCAAACTAATTAATTTGACTAATAAATTAAGATATAATCTAAAGATACTAAAAATATATACACTCTAAAGTAATTTAATTGGCTTCCTTAATTTCTCTAAAAAAGTTAACTTTGTCTTATAATTAGGACCGAATGGAGTATTATTTATTTCTTTCGTGGCCATAAGCCCATCATGGCCCCATATACTTATAGTTTTTGACCAGTATCATCTACTTATAGTCATGGGTTTAAGGACCGGACCGGACCGAACGGTCCGACTGGTTGGACTGTCAGCCGGTCAAGAGGGTGGGCCGGGTTACTACGTTGAGTTATTTTGGTTATGGGACCGTTTTAGAACCGCTTTTGGGCTGGGAACCGTTATTGGGACGGAACCCGGAACGGGTTTTTAAGAACCGGCCGGCCCAATAACTCACTTAAAAAAAAAACCCAGTTTTTTTTTTTTTAGTTTTGATGCTGGAAACTAGAAAGTTTGCAAAGAAAAAAAGAAGAAGCTTAATATAGAAAAACACAGGTTTATATTGTTTAATCTCATATCTGTATTATATGCATATTTTTATTCTTAAATGATAAATATATTCTCATTCTTCTCAAATGGCTCATGGCTCATAAATGTACATCATCTTTTTGTTATTTTAAAAAGGTTAATTTATTTCATATATATATATATATATATATTTGCTGGGAAGTAGGATATGTGCTTCAAATCTATCTTAGAGTTAAATGCACAGGTTTAGAATTGTTTAAAAAAAGAAGAACATATTAATTGAGTTATTTTATTTTAATAATTTTATACCAGAAGAACATATTAACATAATCAGATTTGTATAACCTTTGAGTGGTGGATATTTTAAGCATTTATCCTGATAGGTGACAATTGATGAGGTTTTTAAATGGTGTTTTATGATTTTACTAACTTCATATGAAGTTAGACTAATGACTAATTATTGTAATATATATATATATATATATATATATATATATATATATATATATATATATATATATATATATATATATATATATATATATATATATATATAATATTTTTAAATTTAATTATTACGTCACCGGTCCGGCTAAACGGCTTAACCGGTCCAATCGGTTGAACCTTAACCCGCTGAGCTTTTCGGCTCGACGTCTGATCCGGCTTTTAAAATATTGCTTATAGTTGACAATGGGCTTTCCCATGTGATTCATTAAATATAAATAATAATCCATCCAATAAAAAATATCATTAAATATCATTATTGATAGTGAATAATCCCCAGCAACACCATTTCTTTATATTCAGTTGACGTATAATATTATATGTCATTATTATATATTACTATAGTATTTATATAAGTTTCTATCTTCGGTTTATAAAGCATTTTAGTTGAAGTGATTTGTTTGTTTAAAATGTAAGTCACGTCTTTTTTTTCATTAAATACTTTCTTTCAAAATTTCCCTTTAATAAATTTGTGATTCCAAAAGGTATGCAAAAAATTAAGTACTATTACAGAAAAGAAAGGTCAATTAATTAAGGGTAGATATGAATGAAATTACGTTTACCGATAAATTCAATTAGCATATATAACTAATTTTAATCAATTTTATTAGTATGTGTAAAAGTAAAATTTAGTATCTTATAGTAGTATTTCGAACCAGACGTATATAACAGAATTGATTTTGAAAAAAAAAATATTTAATACTAGACTAAATAACTTACTTTATATGTGTCATTAAATAAATTATTTAATGTTTTTTTGCCAACAAATTATTTAATGTTATCACTTACTGCGGATTCCTTGAAAACTTTAATTGATTAAAAAAATAATTACTTAATTAGGATGGTGGCAGAAATATAAGCATAGCACACTTACCTAATACTCCCTTAGGTCTTTATTGTTGAATTTTTTTTTTAGAGATTAAGGAAGCTACATAAGTTAGTTAATCATAGAATATGTCATGTATCATTTGATTACATCTGTTTATAAGTCAAACAAATTTATTTGATATAAAAAAGATAAATATAAATAATTTAAAATAATTTTTTTAGTTTTATTAATCTTCATAAAAAAAAAGTCAACTAGATTTTATATCATGGATATAAGGTACTACTTGATAAATATCATCGACTGCTTGGAGCGCAAGTGGAACATCATTGTCAAACCTGGAGCAGTTAACTGTAAACCTATATTATTGCATGTAATATCTTATAGTTAAGAGGGAATTTCTAAGTCAACAATATTAGTCCTTGCATATTATAATTAGTAATTCTATTAGTCAACCGTACACATTAAAAATTATTTCATATTTTTTATTTTGAATAAATTTATAAAATTTATTTCATTACCTGACGTATGAATTTTGAGATATGTTTTCTTGAGGAATCTTTCATTTAAAAATTAAGCCTATATTGGGGCGAGAAAAACAGCCTAATAAATAGAATTCTACCTTTGTGACCACACGACAACTGAAAAATTGTTCAATTTTTTTTTTTTAAAATAAACAATGTTACTTATAAAGTTGTCAAACTCACAAATTTATGTAAAATTGTGAAAAGAATATGAACTCAGCTTGTGAACTCGACTTATAAACTTATAAAAGTCTAAACCATTATTTCTGTTAATAATATTCTTCTTCGGATGGCACCATTACTAATATTCTAAAAATATTTTTTAATTAAAACTTATTTTTAAATAAATTTTATTTACTTATTTATCCTTCATCATGCTAAATTTCTAAAAGTTTAGCAATTGATTTGGATATTTTATGAGTTTTCTTTTTTCCTTATTTTTATTTTTTCATATATATATTTATTTAATGTTTTTATGATATTGGAAAATAGTTTAAGTAATTTAGCCACCATAGACATAAAAGGCTTGATTGACTATCCGATTAATTCTTATAGTAAATATATACTTGACTAACTAAATGTGTTTACAAATGTTTGTAATAAAAAATGTCAGTAAATATTTTAAATTATAATTTTAAATAATTTATATAATCTCTTAGATTAACTTACATCATTTATAATGTATCATGAATAAAAATATACCTTCGAAATTTTTTTTAGTTATTTAAGAGAAACTTGAATAAAGAAGTTTGAAAGTCTGTTTCATTATATTGTTTCATAAATTAATTGGGAATTTATCATGCATATTGGATGAAAATACATTTATTATGATTAATTTAGATTAAAAGTGATTACATGAAAATAGAGTTTAAAAGGATAAAAAGTTATATTTTTGTGATTGGTCTTAATTAATTATTTTGGAATATACTATATTACATTATCTTAAATTGCTCACTGGGAAAAATTGAAGTTAAAGACTTTAAGGGGCAAAGACTGAAAACAGCAAACGACTATAGAGGACCCAAGAACCAAAGAAATCAGAAATGTCAAAATGGCAACGAAGGACCAAGCATGAAGCCATGCGTTTTGCTTAATTCCAGGGCTTGAAATCGGTTTGGGATGCCCATTCTTGGAGGATCCGATTCATCCGTTTCAATCAATCTCCATTACCCTCATCCGGGACATGACACCATTAATATTAATATTAGATTTTGGAGAAATCGCTATATATTATGTTTATATCTTTCTATAAAAATAATTTAAAACTAATTAAATAAGCATTATTTCAAGATTTTTATACCCTTCAATAGGCTGATATCATATTAGATTTTAGAGAAATATGTTTATATTATATTTGTATTTCTATAAAAAATAGCTACAGCCAATTTTAAATGCAATGATTTGCAAACCACGCTAAATAAGGAAGTAATGAGACGAACCGATAGAAGGCGACAGTGAGTCTAATTCTATCATGGCAGGGTATAGCTTCAGACAGCTCACTGGCTAAATCGTATAAGAGGGCATTTCGAGGAAGAACTCCTGGATGCGAGAGAGAATAGGGGCGGTGACAGATACAGAATATGGAAACAATGATCAAATCAAATATATTCAAAAAAGAATTAAAAAAGGTAAATATCGTCTGTCCCCATTGGTCAAGCCTCTTCATTGCCAGCACCCAAGTGGAACGAACCCGTAACGTAGGCAAGCAACTGAGGGAAGAACGAAAACGGATTCCTTATTTGACTTTCATTTGAATATTGGCCCTCGCGCATCACAGCTAGATTGGAGTAACTCATGTTCAAAGATTGGGAAATATCATAATATAAGGATAAGCGCAAGGTTTTCCAGTTGGTATGGGGCCCTTGAAATGTGGTTCTCTATACCTTCAATTCATTCTTCAATTAGGCAATGTAAGACTTTCTAATATATCCTAATTGTCGGTGTTGCATGGGACTTGGGTTTAACCTAGCCATAATTAAATTATTAATTAGGGTTTTTTAGTAGATGCCAGAAGATCCTAATATCTTGACATATTTGAATTTCAAAGTTTTGAATTATTTCCTTGATTCTAGCAGATGTAATCTAGATGATTCTAGGGTTAGAAAATAACCTAGACACTAACCTATATGTACCGCCTATAATTACTTGAATAAACATGACTTTATGAGCACCAAATTGTTCATGAAACCAAAGCCATGATTAGATACGGCGTTGGTCTAGACCCGCTTAGCAAGGATGGTGGCTTTCTCTTGGCATCGCTAAATGCCACTATGGTAGCACTGAATTCTGGGGGGAGTCACCAAACACCACAAGACACAAATTTCGCTGCGATTACCATTCATGGATTGAATAGTCAAAATTACATTCAATGGACCAATGGAGGGTGCTTGTACGTTGCTGGACAAGGCAAACTTGACTACTTGGCCGGCACCATATCAATACGAGCTTATGAATTCTAGACAACAAATATCAGCGCGAGTTTATGTCTGTTCCAGTCTGTAAAAGAAGTTTGGGAGGCAAACTGTGATATGTTTGCCTCAACTAAAAATTGAGCAGCTGTACTGGAGATTGAAACGAAGCTAGACAAACTCAAACAAGATAATCACTTGGTCACCGAATACTAGACTAATCTCCTTGTTCTATGGCAACATTTAGACACATATGAAGCAGCATATGAGTGGAGCAATCCAAATGATGTGTGTCTCTACTCGAGAATCAAAGATGAGAAAAGAGTCTATAAATTACTGTTAGGGCTCTAAGCCTCTTATGAAGCAATCTGTGCACAAGTAATGAACCAAGAAGCCTTGCCAAGCTTGAGGGAAGTACTTTTCTTTGTGAAACAAGAAGAAAGCCAAAAGAACATCCATCTTCTATCATAGATAACAAAGCCAAGCCAAAAGAACATCCATCTTCTATCATAGATAGCAAAGCCAAATACCTATGGAGAAAGCTGGATTATATTCAAAGGGAAGTCAATCAAGTGATTTCAGAGGTAAGAGGTCCAATAGATGGTGTGATCATTGTAAAAAACCAGGTCATATAAAGGACATCTGCTGGAAACTCCATGGAAAACCACCTAAGCTAGCAGCAAAATCATAGGCAAACCAGACAACAAAGCTCTTATAATCTCCACAGGTTCTAAACCAAAACATTATGGCATACTAAGCAAAGAGGAAACAGAGTTCTTAGGAAAATGCTTGATAAGCATGATGGCAATGATACTTGTTTGGCTTCTGGTAATGCGGTGCACACAGGTAATTTCATCCTAGCCCTTAAAACAAAAGTGCATAATAGAAATAGGTGGATAGTCATTTCAGGAGCCTCCAACCATATGTCTGGTAATAGATCATTGCTTCACAAAGTAAAAACTCCATCATCTATTATGTTTATTAAGATTGCATATGGAAAATTTATTAAAGTTCTCAGGGTTGGTGTATCCTATCTATTTGACAATTTGGTTCTAGAAAATATGCTATATGCACTTGATTTGTAGTGTAACATCAAATCGACCAGCAAAATTACCTTAATTCATAAATGTCATGTTAACTTCTGTACCATTCAATGTTTATTTCAGGACTCAGAGTAGGGAAAGATGATTAGCGCCGTTGAGTTACTAGAGGGATTACATTGTGTGGAAGATCAATCCTTGAAGGACAAGGCATTTGGAAGTACAGCCCAAGTTGGTTATTTCTCTCAAATTTTGAATAAGGATTTATTATTATGGCACTATAGGTTAGGCCATCCAAATCCAAAGTACTTGTTCAAGTTGTTTCCTAATTTAATGAATAAAAGTTCTATTTTCATTCCATGAAAAATTTGCAAATTGTCCAAACATACAAAATATACCTATCCATCACATCTGCATCAATCTTCATAACCCTTTTACTTATCCACAAATCAACCTTTGGGGCCCCTCATGAGTTACAAACTTAACAGATACTAAATGGTTTGCCACATTTATTGATGATCACAAATGAGTTAACAATTCTCACAGCAACCTATTTGATCAACCAGCTACCATCTTAGATATTAAACTTTCAAACACCCATACAGATTATATCCAAAACATATCTCTTCTCACTCTATTGCCCATATTCTAGAAAGAGTTTTCAGTTGTGTGACCTATGTTCACAATGATTTAGGTGGAAAAATAGATCCTTGAGCCTACAAATGCATCTTTCAAGGCTACCCTAACACCAAAAAAAGTGTACAAGTGTTATTATCCTGCCCTACACAAATTCTTTATTACCATGGACATTACTTTTATTGAGACACAAAGCTACTATGATAAAACACCATTAAGGGGGAGAATGAGAGTAAATGGGAGTATTTTAGTCCTACACCTGCCAATACCAGCACCAACAATCAGCCAAATCCATCACTAAATCCCTTGTCTGCATCTGATCTAAGCTTCGATTTAGTCATCCCAACTCTTGCACCAGACCACCAACAAGTACCAATCACAAAATAATAAACCATGATGTAGAAACTGTAATATCCCGAATTTTAATACTTGAGCTTAGGGATTAAGCCTGAGATTAGTGGACTGCTAAGCCCTGGTTTAGCAAGAGTCCAAATTGTGACTAAGAAATATGAAAAATGAGTTAGTGGTAATTCCAAGTGAATTTCCATAATCAGGGGCAAAACGGTAAAGTTACCGACCAGTTGATCGGTTACCGAGGAGGAAACCCATTGGTAGCTTCAAGATCAATGGCTAGGATTGATTTGTGAAGTTGAGTATGGGGGCATAATCATGTGTATGTGTGTGCATGTGAGCCCATGGGAGTTGAAGTGAGATGGTGACAAGTGGCAAAGTGTGGACCCTTGGATGAGGCATAAGTGATGTGAGACACATCATCATCACCTCCATCTCCTCTCTTCTCTCTCTCGTTTTCTCTCTCTTCCTTCCCCCATTTTCGCTGGTCATGCTTGGGAAAGAGAAAGGAAAAACTGAATTGTGAGGTAAGCAAATGACCTCTTTAGCTCAAACTCTCTTCTCCAATGTTAATCCTTGAGTTGAGAGCTTCAATTTGTTGGTTGTAGTTTCTCCATTGGTGGTGATTTGAAGATCACGAAAATATGAGGTGTGGAGAATCAAAGAGGGTCTTTGAGAAAGTTGATAAGGTATGTGAGACAAATCCTTCTATCTATGTTTCATTGCCAAATGATTAAGTTGGAATTTCTGGGATTTTTGCCCTAATTTCGAAAATATGGGTAATGGGTAGTTTGGCATGATATGGTTATGGAAATGGTATGTTGGTATGAGTTTTGAATGGATAGAATGGATTTGGGATTGAAATGATTGAAGTTAGTGATTTTGGAAAAATGATGATTATGATGCCCTAGACCAAAGCATGTTAATGGAATGGGAATTGGGTAATTCTGTTGATTCCATTGAATTCAGTGAGTGATTTAGTGTGGGAATAGCTTTGGTAGAGGTTTTGGGTCCATTTGGATCAATTGGGCAAAAGTTAGGAAAATGTGGTATGTTTGCTGCGTTTTCTGGAATCTGATGGATTCACTCGAGCAGACATGGGTGTGCTCGAGTGAAGGAAGAACATTGCTCGAGTGAGGGAGATCCTGCTCGAGTGATAGGAGAGTTTTCCCCTATTGTGCTTCGAGTTATCTGGGTTTTATGGGTTGTGCTCGAGAGCATCGCCTTGTGCTCGAGTGAGCGAAGAACATGCTCGAGTGAGCATGGTTCTGCTCGAGTGAAGGTGCGAGTCCGGAGTTGAGGTTGCTTTCGGGTCCTCACTCGCTGGTTGATGCCAAGAGTGTGCTCTGACACTCGCGGGCATAGCCGTTTCACTCGAGCACTGAGGGTCGTGCTCGAGTGAGCTTGTGCTTCTGGTGCGAGTTGTTGCTCTCGGGTGGATACTCGCGGGAAAGAGACGCGAGTGTGTTTTCTCACTCGCGGGTGTGGGGTATGTGCTCGAGCACATATGGCTGTGCTCGAGTGAGCCTGTGCCTCGGGTGAGAGTGGTGCTCTCGGGTTGTCACTCGCGGCGTTGTGCTCGCGGGTGCTCGAGTAAGGCATTTGGCCTTGTGCTCGAGTGAGGTTGGTGTGCTCGAGTGAGCTTGTGCCTCAGGTGAGGGTTGTGCTCGCGGGCATGTGCTTTCTGTCTTCACTCTCTTGTGCTCGAGTACTGTCCGTACCAATGCTCGAGTGAGAGCATTTGTGCTCGAGTGATGTCCGTACTTGTGCTCGAGTGAGAGCATCTGTGCTCGAGTGAGGCAGTGAAAAATATCAAGTTTAAGTGTTCAAAAGGGGATCTTTGGGGATAGTCTTCCAACCCTTTAGAGCTATGGATTGAGGTGTTTGAGGGCACTTAAAGGGCAGTAATGATGACCAACTTGAGTGTCTAAAGGTTAAGGAATTGGAAAAGGGATTAATCCTATGTCCTTGATTTTGGTTATAGGACTTGATGATTATCTTGATCTTGAGCGGCCGGAGCTGGAGCTTACGTGGAATAAGTGTAGGGAACTTACCTCTCCTGCATGTATTGATAATTGTATTTGTGTATTGATGCATGTTATTGCTTTGCGTGATTATGTGAGACATGTATGAATGATTGTAGCTCTGTTTCTAGTTATGCTATGGCCATGAGTATGTTGTTGAAACATTGAGCATGCGGATACATCATTATGTGAACATGAGTTATTGTGATGCAAGCATGTCATGCATTAAATACTTATCTTACATGCATATTGGTATCTGTTTCCTACTGAGATTCCCCAGAATCTCACCCTCCCCTATCAACATTTTAGACAGGGAAGGAAGATTGAGGATGAAGCAAGCATCCAAGGACGAAGAGGACTCGTTTCTTGGTGAGAGCTTAGTAGTTGGTTATCAATGCGAAATTGGGAATATGAATTGTATAATTGGATCAGTGTTTGAGCATGTATTCGAGTAAATTGTGTAATCCCTATTGGTTGAGTGTATGGGCTAATGTGCCCTATGATTATTGAGCGAAGATATGATCCCGGGATTGCCGGGAATTTATATTGCGTACTCTGATAATTGTATAAATGTAATTTATCTTCGCATAGTAATTATATTCGGATTGTGAATGTGAGACCGTGTTGTAAAAGATTTCGAAATGTATTTGTGAAAACCCCGTCTGGTTGATGGGATTATAAAGGTTGTTTTGTCTTAATAGTCTCTATTTCACGTTAATCGCGTAATCCGGATATTAATTACGGCAGGGGGTTACAGAAACAACTAGCAATAGTCCTAATCCTAGCATGGATGATGTAACGCCCTTCTCATCCAAGGCTAAGATTAAGTTCATAAATCATGATTATGTAGAATTAGAGACCGTAAGACGATTTGGGACTTATCAAAATATTTAACTCCCCAAAATCAAGGTTTACAAAACTTTTACAAAACCTATTCAACATGGTCTCATATCCACATTTTAATTACGCAAATGGCCTATACAATATGATTTCATTTATAAATATCAGAGTACAATGTAAATTCCTGACGTACTTAGGTTCTATTAATTGAATAAAGGTTTTGCAAGGCATAAATTCCTGCAACTAGTTTCCCGAACTAGGGGATTACATAATACAATCAAATATCTCCAAAATACAAAAGTATGGTAACCAATTTATCCAAAATAAACTTCTTGCTCGGAGCTCTATCCACTCTTTGTCACCCGCTTTCCTTTAGATCCATCAGCCCTGTTTAAAAATTGTTTTTGGGAGAGTGAGATTCTAAGGAATCCCCGTAGTAACAAATCACTCATAGTATGTACAACCACAAATCATGAAAGCAAATCATCACACAACACATAGAAACTACAATGACAGTTACAGTGGCAAGGGCAAGTATGACTCATGTCACCCTTACATTTGCTCATGCTGAAGTGCTCACACTGTATTACACAATCACATGATCATATCACATATATCGCTATAGCTGGGATCCATATAAAATATTTCACATACACACATCCATACTGGCCGAATACTCAAATAGGAATTCACAATTCCATAACACAACCCTGACAATTACAACGGCAGATACAATGGCAAAGGTAGGTATGATAATCATCACCCCTACGACTGCTCACACTGTAATGCACTACGGGAGATTACACATTCACAACACCACAATGATAAGTCATGCATACCAAGCATCATACACAACATGAGAGAAAAGTCACTACCTTGGTCCTTCCTTGCGTGCTTTGGCACCAGTCTCTCCCGAGTAAGGCAAATATCGAATCCTATAATCCACAATTAGGGATAAAGTGTCATTCTCTATTCCAATACTTTATTTACTTCACAATACTTAGATTGGGTATCATTATTGTTCTTTAGGAGGCTATAATTGTCTCTAACAAAAGCTCTAAAGAGCTAGAAGAACTATCCCAAAGATCTCCTTTTAGAAGCACAAGAACTGATATTCCTACTGCTGCACTTGAGTGAAGAAGGCCTTACTTGAGTGATAATGTACGGACACTTGAGTGAAGAAGACCTCACTCGAGTGATGGTACGGTTTGCACCCAAGTATATAAGCACACTCGTGCAAGTGTTTGGCTGAGAGCAATGATAGAAGTAGGAAATACTCACTACACTCGAGCATAAGAAGGAACACTCGAGTGATGGCCTAATGCTCACCTGAGTTTCATGAAAGTAAAGTATAGAAAGTTTTAACCGGATAGCACAAGACTTTCAAAGAAGAGAAGCACACGAGCACGGATCTCTGCACTTGAGTGAAACTAAATACCCGTGAGCGTTAAGACACACTGTTGCACTTTAACTGCGAGTGATAACCCGAGAGGCAAGTTCATAGTATGAAATACACCCGCACTCAAGTGAGAGGAGGCTCACTCGAGTGAGAACCCACAACACTAGCAAGTGATGTAACACCCTTGCCTTTCACGCGGAAGTGCAATGGAATACTGAAGGCAAAACAAGGAAAAACACTATCACACTCAAGTGAGACCCAACCTCACTCGAGTGATGCTTATCAGAACCCAGAAAACGCAGAAAAATTGACAGCACTTCCAGATTTTACCTAAGTGATACCAATGACCACAAATACCAAACCAGAGCTCCTCCCACATAAAATTACAAAAGGAATCCAATGGAACCATCAAAACTATCAAATTCCTATTCCATTATCATGCTTTGATTTTAGGCAATAATCAATCCAAAATCCCAAAATATGCCAAACTCAACATTTTGATGTCAAACCAATTCTATCTATCCAAAACGCATCATAAGGCACCATTTCCATAACTACTTCATGCCAAACTCCCTAAGACCCCAATCCAACGAAAATAGGGCCAAAAATCCTAGAAATTCCAAACTAAATCATTTGACACAAAACATAAATAGAAAGGTTTGTCTTACACATCTCTACAACTTTCTCAAAGAAGTTTCTTGGTTCTCCAACTCTTAGATTTTCTTGAGGACACAACCACCACCAATGGAGAATCTAGAACCATGAAAACGAAGCTCTCAACCCAAGGAACAACTTTAGAGAAGTGAGTTTGAGCATTTAAGATCATTTTCTTACCTTAATCACAAGCTTTTCCTTTCTCTCACTTCTTCAACAATGGCGCCTAAAATATGGAAAGAGAAGAGAGATATGAGAGAGAAGAGCTGTATGTGCTTCCACTTTAAATTTTGTTCCCATATTTCCATAAAAAGGGGATTCTTATGCTTTGATGATACAATTTTCCTTGGCTTCCTCAATTTTTGTCTCTTTTGTAGCAAGACTCAAAGCATCGAAGGTGCATGCTCTCCCCATGTCTTTCTTGATCTTCTTGCAATCTTGAATTTTCTACTATGAATGATATGGTGAGAATGCACTTCTCTTTTTTCTTTTGCAAATAAAAATTTTTGAAATAAGAAAAAAAGAGATTCTTTTCTTAAAGTAAATGAATTTGGTTTCACATGAGATAATAAAAAAAACAATACTTTCTTTTTTATAAAATAAAAAAACACAAACCCAACAAAAAATAGTTTTCTCAAATAAATTAAATAAACACTTTTCCTAAAAAACAAAAACAAAGTGACATGCATTTTTACCCCCGAACTACATGGGCTTTGCTCCCTCTAAAGGGTACGTAGGCCCTAGTTTTTCATCTTAGGTCAAGTCCAACTTTGTAAATAAATATATTTTTTCTTATTTTATTTTTGTAAATAAATGTTCATTTTTTTTCTTTAGTTTTCAATTAATCTTTTTTTGTAAATATTCTTTTTTTATTTGGGTAATTATCATAAGATTAAAGGCCATAATATTTTTAAATAATTAACTTAAGGTAACCATTCTTATGAATGGGTGTTGTGGGGTGCCTAACACCTTCCCCATACATAATCGACTCCCGAACCCTAAATGGTTTTTGCAGATCAGTTTCACTTTTTTAAAAAAAGGTTTTCCAAAATTATCCTTTTTTCAAAATTTTGGTGGCGGCTCCTTGTTTTCCAAATTTCGAGCGCTACACCAACCCACTATAGGAAAACTACATAGATCAAGTCATAAGCTTTTCTTATGTATAACCACGTCACAATGCCCTTTGACCTGAGGTCATCATGGATTCTTACATGAGAGTTGCTAAGCTTTAACTAGTCAAAAGTCACTTTTGACTGGGTAATGATAAAGGCTATGATCGGGCTTAGTGGTTTTTTCATGCAGAGGAATATGAACAATCAAGATGGAATTTGTCCCTCATATTAGTAGAGAGCTATTACTGGGCCCCTCGATGAGTGAGTCTGAGAAATGTATGGCCATATTACGATGGAAAGGAGTTTCCATTTCTATTGTCAGACTACTCAGAAATCGAGAAAATAATGGTTAGGAGTAAGATAATGACATTATCCATGCCTCATCCTTGACCAATATATCGTGTGATAAAAAGAAAGTGACATGGTTGTATGACAGGTTGCATCATGTTAATGATCTTCATATAAATCGGGTAGTCGTAATGTCTTACTAGAGGCCGCTTGCGACTTATGGGTTAGTACAGTTATTGCCTCACTGCCAACTTTATATGGGCCTACAGGGTTACATACAAGAATGGTACAACACGAGATAATTTTTAATCTAAAGTGGATGAATTTATATATATATATATATAATATAATTCGTTAATAATATATATATATATTTTTTCAAAATACATATTTTATATATATGTATATGTATATATTATATGATATTATTATATTGTATTAGTTTTAAATTTAATTTTATTAAGATAAATTAGATTTAATAATTAACATGATAGAGATATAGTATCTTAGATTTAATTTATGAAGATAAATTAAATCTAATTTCTCTTTATTAAGATAAATTAAAACTGTTGGATAGATTTAATTTAAATTGAATTTATTTAATTAGCTCATTAAGATAATTATTTGTTAATTAATTTTGAAATTAATAAAGATTAATTTTGAAATTTGAATATAGCCCTCATAGGTTATAAACTTGATAGAGCAAATATACTCAAACACACATGAGAATTCAGAGCCGCAAGGGAAACCCTAGGAGACATTGGAGGCGCTAGCACGTAGTCTCTATTGGAGAACATTCGTATGGATACCGGTAGAGGGAGCGGAATGGCTCCTAGAGATCGAAAACCCTGAATTGAAAAAGGTACGAATCTTTCTAACTCAGTTTAAATGCCGTTGATAGATCCTCGATTATAATAGGTGAAATTTTTTTAAAATTCTTCCATTGTGCCTGCCGAACCTAATAGTGGCATCAGAGCCAGGTCGATTGTGTGTTTAAATTGAGTTTATGTTCTTATACATGTGATATATATGGGATATATATGTATGCTTATAGAAGATGATCGAATATGTTTCTAATTTAGTTTTCAGTTTTAAGAAAGTTGAATTGTATGCAATATATTGCGTATTGTATGTGATATTGAAATATGTTTCAGTTTTGAGAAAGTCGAACCTATGCGATTTGTTGCTGTGTCGCAATTTCTGTTTTGGATTGGATCTGAAATTGGAATTCTCGTCATTCTTGATTTCGAATTGGTTGAAGATCACGGTGTATGGACATTTTAGGGTTTCTAATCGGATTTAGGGATCCAAAATCTTGGAGAAGAACCGGGTCTAAGTTTGGATCTCTATTCGGGTTGTAGAGATCCGAAACTATGGGGGAAACAATTCGGATCGAAAGCGGGACCACCGTGACTACCTGTTCGTAGTGGGATATACCCTAATCATGACATTTAGTGCTTTTCATATTGTATGAATTGTTACTTGTTGTGGTTTATTTTCAAACTTGTTTGAGTATGGTGAACAACAGGGCTTTAGATTTTTACAAAGGGTTGTAATATTTAAATACAACTTGTGTGCTGTGCCTTCCTCTAAATACTCTCAATATACATTCTCTTCTCATCTCACTCCCCTCGAATGTTTAAACGAGGTTTCTCTCAATGTGTTTCTCTTCTTATTTAGAGAAGTCCTCTCATTGGCTTGGGAGGATTTTAGGTTAGGTAAGCCATGTTGTGTCACATTTAAATTATACTTTTGATTAGATCATTGCATGAATACTTTTACATTTATATGTATTTATCTGTATGAGATACAACCACGATTGCATTCATATAAACAAAACTAATTAATTGAGCCATCTGAATCAAATCTTAAGTCATAATGCCGTCAATTAATGAATACTTGTCAAAACCTAGATCGCTCAATTGTGGAAACCACCAAAGTGGATGCACTTGAGTTTTCTTGATGAGACAAGCATGAGTAATGGTGCTGCTCATAATATTCATTATTGTTTTGACTTAATTGAGATTAACAAAATAGTTTTGAATATCACGGCGTTAGATGGGATTAAACATGCCAGATAATATGATGATTGAATCCTATAAAGATCTAAGAGTTACATGTGATGTAATTGGTAAATAGGTTACCTACCTAAATAACTTGAATTTAAGCATCTTGCAAAAGCAGACTTAAGTTTAAGCCAAATTTGGATCTTAGCCCACTAATTATTATATTAAGGGCTGTTAATTTAGTGAGAAATTACTAACTAACTGTGCATATTTTAATTGTAAAATCATGTCGACTAATAATACTACTACACTATCATTGCGATCAGTCCTTGAGAAGGACAAACTTAATGGGACAAACTTTCTTGACTGGTTCAGGAACTTGAGAATTGTTCTCAAGTAGGACAAAAAGGCTTATATCCTAGATCAACCCATTCCTGAGGAGCCTACAGCTAATACTCCAAGAGCTCAGAGAGATGCTTACACGAAGTATAAGGATGACTCTATTGATGTAGGTTGCCTGATGCTTGCCACTATGGTTCCAAAGCTCTAAAGAGATCTGGAACTTATGGAGGTTCATGAGATAATTGTCTATCTCAAGGAAATGTTTCAGCAACAAGCAAGGTAAGAAAGGTATGAGACCACAAAGGCCTTACATTCTTGCAAGATGGCTGAAGGTGTATCAGTTAGTACTCATGTGTTAATGATGAAAGGCTATATTGATCACCTTGAGAGGCTTGGATTTCCTATGTGCCAGGAGTTAGCTACGGATTTGATCCTTAACTCACTCCTGGAGAGTTATGACCAGTTTGTCATGAACTACAACATGAACAACATAGAGAAATCAATTTCTGAGTTGTATGGGATGTTTAAAACTGCTGAGCAAAGATTAAGAAAAAGCCCAGTACTGTTTTGATGATTCAGAAACGAAATGGTATGAAAAAGAAAAGGAAGGGTAAATGGAAGGGTAATGGCTATGGTGGTAAGACCAAAGAGTCAAACAACCCCAAAACCAATCCTGCACCTATGAAGGCAAATCCTCCAAAAGAAGGAGTCTGCTACTTCTGCAATGAACCCGATCATTGCAAGAGGAATTGCAAACTCTACCTCAAAGATCTGAAAAAGAACAAGAAGGATAGCGGGGTTATCGCTTCAGGTATTTATGTTATAGATATTCATTTTTCTACTTTCTCTACATGGGTGTTAGATACTACATGTGGTTCTCACATTTATACAAATGTGCAGGGTCTAAAGGACAATAGAAAGTTGAAGAAGGGCAAGGTGGACCTACGAGTTGGAAATAGAGCAAGAGTTGCTGCTTTAGCCGTAGGTACTTATGAATTAGTTCTGCCCAGTGGGTTTTTGTTAGTTTTGAACAATTGCTATTATGTTCCTACTTTGAGTAATAACATTGTTTCTCATTTTTATTTGGATAAGGAAGGTTATACTTCCATTACTAGAAATGGTAAATGTTTTATTTATCATAATGACATTTTCCATGCTGATGGTATTTTGTATGTTGGTCATTATATATTAAATTTGGAACATCCTAATAATAGGAATATCTATAACGTAACTACTAAAAGGATAAAATCAAATGATTTGAATCTGACCTACCTATGGCATTATCGTCTAGGCCATATAAATGAAGAAAACATTTTGAAACTCTATCAAGATGGATTTCTTAACTCATTTGATTTTCAATCATATGATACATGCAAATCTTGCTTATTAGGAAATATAACAAAGGCACCTTTTATTGGGCATAGTGAAAGGGCTACTGAATTATTGGGCCTTATACATATAAATGTATGTGGACCATTAAATACAGCTGCCAGAGGAGGTTATGTCTACTTCATTACATTTATAGATGACTTTGGTAGATATGGCTATACTATCTAATGAAACATAAATCTGAATTTTTTTAAATGTTCAAAATATTTCAAAATAAAGTACAAAACCTACTTGACAAAACAATTAAAGCACTTTGATCTAATCGAGGTGGTGAATATTTGAGCCAAGAGTTCATTGACCATCTTAGGAGTTGTGGGATAATCTCACAATTGAATCCTCTAGGAACACCACAATGGAATGGTGTTTTTGAATAGAGGAATAAAAAACTATTAGATATGGTTCGATCTATGATGAGTCAAACAGATCTTTCACCATCCTTTTAGGGACATGCCCTAGAGACAACTACGTTCATACTAAATCGTTTTCTATCTAAGGCAATTGAAAAGACATCATATGAGATATGGATTGAAAAGAAACCAAGTTTATCTTTTCTCAAGATCTGGGGATGTGAGGCATATCTTAAGCAACAAGCCTCTGATAAATTAGCGCACAGATCTTCAAAGTGCCTTTTTGTGGGTATCATAAAGAAATGAAAGAATACTATGTCTACAATCCCACCGATAATAAAGTGTTTGTTATTCGAAATGATAAGTTTCTAAAAAGAGAGTTTGTCTCTAAAACAACCAATGGGAGCAAGGTATATCTCGAAGAAGTTCATGAGTTACAAGATAGTACAGAACCACAAATAGAAATTAGAGAAGACTCACAACAAGTTACTGAGCCTCCTTAAGTACATAAGGTCCATGAAGATCTGATAGGACACGACATCAGCTTCAGATATATAGACTTCTAATTATTGAAGGTTGTGATGTGTTGCTCATTGAGCAAAATGAGCTAACTTAACCACCTATCAAGAAGCCATAGTGGGACCAAACTCTGAGAAATGGCTAAATGCCATGAAGACTAAAATACAATCCATATACAAAAATCAGGTATGGACCTTAGTCGACCCACCTGAAGGTGTAAAAACTATCAGATGCAAATGGGTTTTCAAGGAGAAAACTGACATGGATGGCAATGTAAATGTCTTCAAGGCACAATTGGTTGCAAAAGGATTCACTCAAACTCATAGTGTAGACTATGATGAAACCTTTTCCCTAGTTGCAATGGCTAAATCAATCAGAATCCTTCTTGCTATTGTAGCATATTATGACTATGAAATATGGCAGATGGACGTCAAAACAGCTTTCCTTAATGGAAAGCTCCTTGAGGATGTGTACAAGACACAACCTGAAGTTTTTATGCATCCAAAGGACTTTGGTAAAGTTTGCAAGCTTCAAATATCTATTTATGGATTGAAGCAAGCATCTCGAAGCTGAAATCATTGTTTTGATAAAGTAGTCAAAGAGTTTGGATTCATTCAAAATATCGATGAACCTTGTGTTTACAAGAAGGTTAGTGGGAGCATAGTTGTATTTCTAGTGCTTTATGTACATGATATCCTATTCATTGGGAATGGCATTCCTACCTTGCAAAGTGTCAAGTCTTGGTTAGGAAAATCCTTTTCAATGAAAAACTTTGGTGAAGCCACCTACATCCTAGGTATTAGGATCTATAGGGATAGATCCAAAAGACTAATAGGCACAAGTCAAAGTGTAACACCCCAAATTTTGATTATGGGCTAATGTTGATTATTGAGAATGTAATTGTGAATTAGAGTGGATTATTATGTGTATTTGTGACAATATTATCTAACATGTCATAATTGATGGAAAATTGATAGAATAGAAATATTGGCCATAAGTTAGTGATCAAGGGAGAAATTAATTTCTAACCAAGAAAAAACAAAAAGTGTGATTAAATGGCTAATAGAAGGGATTAGATAAGCTAATTGGGTGCTTATTGTATGATAGCCAATGGGAGTAAGACATGTGGCAAGGTTTTGAGTGTGTGTGAAGAGAGAAAAGTCAAAAGGTTTATTTTATTCATTTTTTTCTCTCTCTCCCTCCCTTTTCGCTGAGCTAGGCATGGGCTTGGGGGAGGAAATGATTTTTTCTTCATCTCTCACCTCTCTCATGCTCTCTCTTCTCTCTCTCTCTTCAACCATTGTTGCTCAAAGAGAAAGGAAGAAAATCTTGAAAAGGTAGGGGAAAATGATCTCTAATGCTCAAATTCCATTCATTAAAGTTGTTCCTTGAGTAATGAGCTTCATTTTGATGGTTATATCTTGTCTATTGGTGTTGGTTTGTGATTTCAAGAGATTGTGAAAGTTGAAGGATCAAGAAGTCCTTTTAGAAAAGTTGAAGAGGTAAGTGAAACCAACCTATCTATCTAAGTTTTGTGACAAATGGAGTAGTTTTGAATTTCTGGGATTTATTGGCCATTTTCAAAAAATGATGATCATTGGACATTTGACATGTTATTGGTATGGGAATGGTATATTTGGAATGTGTATCGATAGATAGGATTGATTGGGAATTGAATGGTTGAATTTAGTGATTTTGGAATTTTAGTGTTTAATGTTGCCCAAGACCAAAGCATGATAGTGGAATAGGATTTTGGTGGTTTTGACATGTCCATTGGATTCCTTGAGTGTTGTTGTGTGAGGATAGCTTTGGTTAAGGTTTTGGGTCTATTGGTAGCCTTTGGTAAAAATTCTAGAAAACTGTCATTTTGTCTGCATTTTCTGGGTTTTGATATGATCACTCGAGTGATCTGGGGCTCAATCAAGTGAGGGATGAACATCACTCAGGTGTGGTTGGGTTCCACTCGAGTGATTCAGTGAAATTCTTTGTTTTCCCTTCAGTTTCGGTGTTTCACTTCTGCAAAAGAGCAAGAGTGTATCTCAAATCCAATATATATGTTTTGTGACAATACCGGTGCTATTACATAGGCCAAGGAGCCTAGGTCATATCAAAAGACCAAGCATATACTCAGGCGATTTCATCTTATTAAAGAAATCAATGATAGAGGTGATATAAAGATATGCAAAGTAGTAGAAAAAGACAATGTTGCTGATCCTCTTACTAAGACGCTTGCACAGGAAACACATGAGCGTCATGTTAGGACAATGGAAATTAGGCAAATTAATAACTATACCTAGGGCAAGTGGAAGGATGTTGGAAATTGTGCCCTAAGGGCCAATCATTGTACTTTGAACATTATAAATTTAATGTTATTTCTCCATTCTGTTATCATATTATTTGCATATCAATTGTGATAATTGTATACTTGGATAAATCATAAAGATTGTCTTAAAATATCCTTGGTCGATCATCTATGCAGGAGCAGAGATGAAATAAGACCAGTATGACTTTGATAAGATATGGAGATACGAATAAGTCTTAGGCACTTGTAAGAGTACAAGGTGCTGGACCGACCCACTATGAGAAAGCTATATGGATCAAGTCATAAGCTTTTCTCATGTATAACCACGTCACAATGCCCTTTGACCTGAGGTCATCATGGATTCCTACATGAGAATTGCTAAGCTTTGAACTAGTCAAAAGTCACTTTTGACCGGGTGATGACAAAGGCTACGATCGGGCTTGGTGGTTTTTTTATGCAGAGGAATATGAATGATCAAGATGAAATTTGTCCCTCACATTAGTAGAGAGATATTACTTGGCCCCTCGATGAGTGAGGCTGAGAAATGTATGGCCATACTATAATGGAAAGGAATTTCCATTTCTATTGTCAGACTACTCATGAATCGAGAAAATAATGGTCACGAATAAGAGGATGATAGTATCCATGCCTCATCCTTGACCGATATATTGTGTGAAAAATGGGATGTGATATGGTTATATGACAGGTTGTATCATGTTAACAATCCTCATATGAATTGGGTAGTCGTAATGTCTTACTAGATGCCGCTTGTGACTTATGGGTTAATACAGCTATTACCCCACTACCAACTTCGTATGGGCCTACAGGGTTGCACACAAGAATGGCCAAACACAAGATAATTTTAAATCTAGGGTGGATGAATTTTATATTTATATATATAACATATAATTCGTTAATAATATTATATATATATATGTATGTATTTTCGAAATACATATTTTATATATATGTATATGTATATATATTATATGATATTATTATATTGTGTTAGTTTTAAATTTAATTTTATTAATATAAATTAGATTTAATAACTAACATGATAGAGATATAGTATCTCAGATTTAATTTATGAAGATAAATTAAATCTAATGGCTCTTTATTTGGATTAAATAAATAGGTTAAATTAAAACTGTTGAACAGATTTAATTTAAACTGAATTTATTTAATTATCTCATCAAGAGAAGTTATTGTTAATTAATTTTGAAATTAAAATATAGCCCTCATAGATTATAAACTTGATAAAGCAAATATACTCATACATGCATGAGAATTTAGAGTCGTAAGAGAAACCCTATGAGACATTGGAGGCGCTAACACACAGTTTTTGTTGGAGAGCATTCGTGTGGATACCAGTAGAGGGAGCGGACCTGACGTGTTGGTTTCTAAAGATCGAAAACCCTGAATTGAAAAAGGGACGAATCTTTCTAACTCGGTTTAAATGCCGTTGATAGATCCTTGATTAGGATTGGCGAAAATTTTTTAAAATTCTTCCACTGTGCCTACCGATCCTAACAATCACCGTCGCCACCCCATGCCGCCGCCGTCACCTCCACCATTGTGGCTGCCGCCACTACCTCCTCCTCTTCCATCACCGTCTTCACCACTCCCGTCTTCGCCGCCACCACTATTGTTACTGCTGCCACCTCCATTGTTGTCGTTGCTACCACCTCCAACATTGCCGTTATGGCCACCACTACCTCCTCTTCTTTTGCCACCATTGTCACACCATCATTGTTGCCACTACCACTACCACTACCTCCTCCTCCTCTACTGCCAACGTTGCCACCCCCTGACTCTGCCACAACCTCCTCTTCCATCATCGTTGCTACCTCCACAGTTGCCACTATCGCCATCACTACCTCATCCTCATCTACTGTCGTTGTCACCCCATCATCACGGTCGTCAGTACCTCCTCCTCCATCACCCTACTGCCGTCACCATTACCTCCTCCTTCACAGCTGTCATGTCACCCCCTTCGCCGCCAGCTCCACTATTGTTGTTGCTGCCACCACTATGTCCTCTTCCTCCACCGCTGTTGCTACCAACCCCCGCTGCCGCCACCTTCACCGTTGCTGCCATTATCACCACTATCTCCTCATCCACCATTGTAGCTATCACCACCTGCCATCATTATCGCCACATCACTGTTACTATCGTGTCCACCACCACAACCATTAACATCAAATGATACTTAGCAAAATAATGGGCGGTTATTATGAGGCAACACAATGACTCTTAACTATTTTTTCTACAAAGATTATATTAAGGGTAAAATAGACTTTGTGTGATATATTAATTTTAAATAATTATTAAAAAATGACTCATTGCATTTTGCTTAAAAATCACACCAAACACTAGCATTGCAATCAATATCATATTGTATTATCATTGCATTGTATTGCATTGCACTGCAGGGAGTAATGGGATCGAACCAAATGGACCTATGATATGGCTTGGGAGTTGATAGTTAAAACATGAAATAATAGGGACCTTAATTTAAAATTTTAAAGGTTAGAGAGGTTATATGCATCTAACCTAAAGTTAGGGGGTTTGTGTATTTTTGCATAAAATAATCATATCTAGATTAACCCTAACTTTCTCTAAGCATATTCCATCAATTTGGCAACTTAACACGCATGATCAGGTTCCCTAAATTAGATTGTAATTTTTATGAAAATTTTGAATCGGATTAGTGCAATATGTATATTGCACAACGCAAAATATAATCGTTCTGCAATATTATAACTAAACACAGAGGTTAAATTTTTTGCCTATTCTATGATTAAAGGGTAGAAGAGCAAGAACTGTAGGGAATCCATAAATAAGAACTAAATATTATATAAATGCCTCAAACCACATGACTTCCCATTGCATTTGAATAACGGAGCCACGTATCCCATTAGCTGTATATTTAGATTTCTTTGCAGCCAAGTGCAATGCATTATTTCCATCAACATCCGCCTTTTCTCTTAGTACAAGCTAATGTTTGCGTTTCTTTACTTCCTCCAATACATGGCTTTGCCTTTCCTCTATGGCCACATGAACTATATTCTTCTCTATGAGTAACTGGAATATCATCTAGGATTTTCTTCACCTGTTCAGTCAGACCATTTTTAGCTACTATTAACAGTGCCATTGATCTTTTGATTCTACCTGCGAGGCAGCAATAACCGATAAGAGGTTTGTTACTAATCCCTTTTATCCTTAATATAAGAGTTAGATGACTAATTTGTGGATATTAAGGAAGTTAGTTTGGTTAGTTATTTGTAACAAATATCTACTTAGTTGCCTAGAATACCCTTTCTAAGTACATGCTTTGTAACTACTCTTGATGTAACCCCCTTTCCTATGTATAATAGGCAGGGATACTTTTGGGAAAAATTATAAATTTGAGAGACAAAGTGGATTGGATTTATATTTAGGATCAAAGTAAACTTCTTGTTGAGCTCTTATATTTAGGACTGGAGGTAGTATTATATATCTACAAAGAATTAGAAATCCTTTATTAATACACACGCGCGCGCACACAATTGCGGTGTTACCTTCCTGTATAATCATAACCATGAGTGGGTAAAACCTCAGGTTCACAATATTCTTCATATCCTTCACTTTTTCATTTTCCTGATACCAAGGATCTTGTCTTACAAGTTCGTCCATGATTCGGTACACATGATTCTCTTTTAGTTTCCCAAGGAAGCCTTATCAAATATTTGTAAACACCAAAAACATTAAACGCATAAAGAACAAATCTAAACTCATACAGTAAGACAAAAGAAAAAAAAAAAGCTTAGAGATGGTTTTTTTTTCCTTTGGAGGGGGACAAAACAGACGTAAACTGCTATAATTTCCTTGCATTGCATGAAAAAATTCCAATTTGTTTGAAAACATCCACCCCAAAAAAAAACACACATTTTCTCCACTCAACAGAATATATGGAAACACATATCATATAGCCCACTGGCTACTAACACCATCAGTCTATGGGATTGGAACCCCTCCTCTTCTCTTTTTTTAACCTTTAGATTAATATTTGAATTGTCCATATTTGATCTCTTATAAAACTATTATTACAATGTTAAATTAAAAAAATTAATTAAATACAAATTACTAAATTTAAATATGAATAATTCAATACCATCTCCGGTCCTTGATATAAGACATAATTACCTAATTTGATTAAATTAAGGAAGTTAGATAAGTTAGTTAATATGCTATGTATTTTCTAAAACACCTCAATTATCTTCCTTCATTCCTTTATTCGCTCTCTTCCTTGATAATGATTGAGAGATGATCAATAGAGGTAAATTAGGAAAATATTGACAAATATGAAAACTATGTTTTATATTTGAACCAATATCAACTTACCAGATATGTATTGTATTAAGGACCGAAGGGAGTGTTATAATAAAGAAAATAAAAAATAACATTTTATAAAACTAAATCTGGACTATTCAAATATTAATCTTATACTTAGAAAAGGAAGAGTTGGGAAGATGATGTAAAGGGAAGTGAGTGAGTTCCAAACCACTCAACTTCAATATTAGATGCCTCATGCAATTCTTCTCACTACTTTTTCTTAAACAGTAAATCAACATAGAAAATTTTTATTTCAATATATAAATTCAATTTCGTTAACTAGCTCGAAGCATTGTAGCTCATTGCTAGACCTGTATATCACACATGAAAAATGTCTAGTTATATTCATTATTACTAAAACAAAGGCAAATTATGTAATTTTACATAATTTATAGAGGGAGCCGGTGGTTTCACCAATCATATGATTATGAAATATAATTTTGAAAACATATTTTCAGCATACAACTTTTTCATATATGAATCTGCAAATGATTTGAGACTTGTTGCTTTATTGTGACGCCTTTATATTTATGTTTCTATGTGAAAGATTAAGTGAGTGTTTAGCAATTTGCCAAATCTAGATTTCAAACCTAAGTTTGTGCAACCCGAGACAAAACTCCTCTCATACACTTACCTCGTAAATTGTAAAAACTATTCTAAAAAATTAATCCAAACACACGCTGAAAATGGTTCTTCCTGAATTAATAAACGAGAACCAAGGGGTTTTCATTTATGGTTGATCCATTATCCATAATTTGCTTCTTATTTAGGATCTCTTTGGATTAATCCAGATTGAGGAGGGTAACAAGGGCTATCTCTCCTTACAAATTGAATGCATAAAAAGGAACACCAATTGGTGACCAAGAAGAGCGGTGTCTCTCCCTAGCTGTTAGGCTCAAAAAACAATGACTCATCCACACTTGTCACACACCGACAAACAGTGAGAGAGCCACATGTCGCTGCACAGTGCAAAGGAGTGTCCCCTCTGCTATTATTAGCTCTTAGAGTCTCTAGGGCCTTATCATTACCAGCCTCCACCATCACATCTATTAGTTTCTCAACAATAAATTCTGGTGCCTCATTAGTGATTGCCCAATGCAACAGAGTGTCCCACAAGAACTCATCATACTGCGAAGAGTCGGCATATCTCTCATTTGTCGCTTTTTCCCATCTTCTTGTCATGACTCATGGGATGTTGTCCGAAAATCTTCACAACGTTGTTCCACTCTTCTCTCATTAGAGCTATGAACAACATTTCCTCAGGAGTCTCTTGCTAGCTAGCACCACAACTGTTGCTATTGGTACTCATTTCTCTTGCACAATAGGGAAAGTATTCTTTATCTGGAAGTTATTTTATTTTACTTCGATCCGTCTAAATACAACTACTTATGCTTGTGTGAAATGTGGAGTACAGATGATAACAAATTGGGATGCTCAGCAATTAGTCAGATGACAACATTATTATGACCTAGTTTCCCAGGCTTGTTCGAAGATACCACCAAGACCCTTTAGGAGGAGAGGTAAAACTAAGAGAGGGCAATAAAATCATTTAACTCACATTTTGAAATATTAAACTGGGTCGATTACTTATTTAAAAATTTATTGAATTTATCAATTTGATTTAAAATTTTCTTATTTCAAGAAGTTTTATATAGTATTTTCCCTTATTTTTTGTCTTCTAGATGGTGTCAGTAGGGATTAGGGAGTAATAATTTTGAGAGAGAAACGAACCCTGTTGGTATGAGAAATATAACAAAAGCACAAGTGGACCGTAGGCCCATCAGAAAGTCTAGCAGACTCCAAAGGAACATGCACAGATATGGAAAACCATAGGCCCAAGCCCACCTAATACTTGGACCAAGTTAGGAAAACCAAGCCTGCAGGAGCAAAGACCCTAAAGCAACTAAGCAAGCCCATCAGAAAGTTCTATTTTTTTTGAAAAAAACAACCAAGCCCTTAACATAATACAGTGTAAATATGATTATTTTAATATAGTGTAAGGATAATTGTTCATTTTCTTTCCTTGCAATTTTCTCCCACTCATCCAAGCAAGGAGAGTGACAATACTTTAACATGCAGAGGCCTCCGTTCCATAACTAGAGATTAACATATAATTTTAACCATTATGTTTATGTACTTTGCACGATTCTTAGAATAAGAGTTACATAATTGTGATACATTTTACATTGATGTATGATACTTTTTTAAATTTATTTGATATTAACATGAAACATAGCAATGTTTTTATAGACAGGACCCATGTGGTTTCAACAAAATGGAGGTCCCAAGCCACCCATATATTTCTACTAATGGTCTGAAATTATAAGTGAAATAAACTTAAAAAATTACAAGTCAAAACATCTGTTTATTTAGAATATTATTCCAAAGGAATGCCAAATACTACCCTAATCCAAGCACCAAAACATGGATAATGAAGCCTTAGCTTGGTAATTACCACCTCTATTTATCAGCATGTCAAGGAAATAAACCATTGAAACTGTATTTTTTAACTGTCAGTGAAGAGTGAAGAGAGATTAATGAGGTTGAAGTTCTTTTGTTTATAGCAAAAGTAAAGTGCTTCTTATAGATCAAAATTCTAGATAGGACCAGGACGAGGCATAGACATCAAAGAAAATGCAATACCACTAAACAAGAACTACCAAATCTCGAAGCACCCAACAGGAACTCCAAAAACCTAAAGAGATAAAGAACTAAGATCCGTAATAGCAAAAAAGTAGAAGACAATGAAGGAAAGGAACGAAAACTGTTTGGAAGTAAACTTGGCGTCAAAGGTGTAGTTCTCAAAATGGGCTTCCAACTGTTGGGTTTGGGCCTAATTATGAAAGTCTTGTACTGTAACATCTCTATTTTTGGGCCTGTAGACTTAAGATTAAGTATAAACAAGTACGCTGCTGAGTCCAATTGAACAAAAGTCTCAAAGTTCCCTCCAAATATCTAGGACTACATCGTAAATTAAACGATTTTCTTATGGAAAAGTGTAAATAATTTCGGAAATTGTGGAATTATGACCAGAGCTAGATAACAAGCCATTTAAAGTCTAAACAAGTTATATCACCAAAAAAAAAAAGTCTAAACGGGTTTGGATAGGCCAAAAGGAATAAATAACGTATAAGGCAGTTGTGAACACCCTATATTATACCAGCTCCACTAAAAAATATAGATCTGTTAGGGAAATAACAGAATTACAGAGAATCACAAAAAGATTGCATAGAGAGAAGATACAGAAAGATATAGAGAGAAAGAGGGAGAGGGTACAAGAGAGAAAGATTCCACAAATTCATTCCCACCCTCTCCTCACATCATAACGTCTATTTATGCTTCCTCCAGTTCGCGTCTCTTGTAGGTCTTTCTCCTGATTCGAAGGCTTTTCCTAATTGGGCCGTAGTTTTTTTTTTTTATGATTATGGCTGAATCCATATCCACGTTGTCTTCTAGCCCAAGAGTACTATATATCAGAGCCCACAACATGACCATACAGTTGCTAGGAGCAAAGGTTAAGTTATTTGACAATTTTATGCTTAGGTATTGAGTCTCCTAATTAAAGTGAAGAAAGTTATTTGCAGCATCAGATAAAATGAAGTGTTCTAAACCCCAACAAATGATACAAGTAATGATAGTACACACTCATAGTACTTGTTACACACATCTGGGAAGAAAAACCACACCACTCTTGAGAAGTTCAAACCCAAAAGCATATGTTTATTCTTCTTCCTCAAATAGACAGTAATAAAAATGGAAAACATAGTTCTTACAATGGTAGCAAGGTAGAGTTCTTCTTCGCAAAATCCATTTGCTATTTACATTGGGCTGGTTGTGATGATCCTATTGTGCCATCCTCGAGTCTTGGAAGAAACGTGATATGTTGTCTTCTTCCACAATTCTTGGTTGCGGGACCTTTTTAAAAGAGAATAAGAAAACATGCCAATATAGTGGAAGTTGTGTAAATATGTATAGTACCGCTACTGGTGATAAAATGACCACATAGGATATGATCATAGGCTTATACTCCTCTTTAGGATGAAAGTCATGGGATAGTGCAGCATAGAAAGAAACCAACATTGAGATAAGTGAGGCAAGGAATGAAACGACGCCCAAACAAAGCTTCAATGGCAAATTTCGACGAAAACCTTTGGGTTGTTCCTTTCTAGAGACATAAATGGCCAGAAAAGTAGTCAATGAAGTGATAGAGAATAGGAAGGAAATTAACACAGAAATAGAAAATGTATGACCAAATCTTTCAATGCCCTGGAAGCAAGCAGAAAAGGCTGAACCAGTAACGAGGGTAGATGCAACCATGTAAGATCCACACATGTCCTTTACTGTGTTGTCACAATCAGTGATGAGATTCATGTGCTCGTTTGTGAAGATCTCCCCAGGAGTGTCACCATTTTTGTTGGCTTGGGAAATGAAGTAAGATGGCATACATTCTTTCACATACTGTTTCAACATAAAATATATATAATAAATTTCATCATTAATGCCCAATATCAACTCAAAATATATAATTTAGGAGAAAGTAGTAACATGGTCTTGATCTGACATACGCTAAACCTATACTCCTCTGATTTTTAATGTAAGATATGTTTAGCTAATTTAATTAGATTAAGGAAGTTAGTTAATATGACAAGTTTTTTCTGAAACACTCTAATCATCTTTATTAATTCCTCCCCACCCTCTTTTTTCTTTTTTGATGGAATTTTTTTATGAAAAATTCCTCCCCCCCCCCCTCTTACTTGATTATTATTGAGGGAATGTCAACATGGATAATTTAGAAAAAAAATCACAAATATGATAAATAAATCTTATACTTATGACCAAGATAAACTCCTAGATATGTTCTACATTAAGAACAGGAGGAGCAGTTCAATATGGACCCACACATGTGACCATAAAGATTTAGATCGATATAGTTCACACATAGACATACGTATATATCACCTCCTAGTCTTAGGATTGGCATATATACTAAACATACATACATAAGATAAAAAAGTGCGTGTCTATATACTATTTATAAAATATGCGTGTGTACACACACACACACACACACACACACAATATTTATGCAACAAGTATGTTATATATTAAAAACAATTTTAAAAAAAAAAAACTTAAAATTATGTGCATTATCAATTATATTTATAGTTGTTGCAATTATTTTATTTATTGTCATGCTTTTACACTTAATATAATTGATGATTTATGCAAAAAAATTTTAATTCAAGAAAAACGTGTTTCTTTAAAATACGATCCTGTAGAAAATTGGGATTGAATTTTATGGATTGTGAGGCAAAAGTATAATGGTTTGTGTTTCTTACCCTTTATTTAGCCCGTTTTGATGGTCATCGTCAAAATATATCATGTATCATATTCATATCATGTTTTTTTTGGACAAACATATACATATCATGTTTAACCTAAAGTAAACTACATTACTTATAACAAAAGGAATCATTCTCTATTCACTAATAAAAGAGACGTTAGGCTATGACACTAAAAAATGGCCGCTAAAAGTCTAAGTGTCACTGGTGACTTTTAAAACATGACATTGAATGATGACTAACAATCTCTACCATAAGTGACACTTTCATCCACAAAACTTGCCGTGGCTTAAAATATTTAGTAGCAACTTTCATATTCCATTGAAAGCGAGGCATTCAATAGCGACAATAAATGTTCCTGCTTATAAAAAGACTTCCATATTCCATTGAGTAATCAGGGCAACACAATGTAGATTTGTTTAGGCATTATATGTCTATATGAATTTCTCCTATTCTCATCTCTTACCCTGTTATATCCTGAATTTTAAGCATATAAACTAAAAAATTAAGTCTAAATTAATTAGGTTTCTAAGCCCAGTTTGAATAAGAGTTCTAGAAGAACCCTGAAATGATAGAATGGTTCATAGAGATCAAATCACAAATTAAAATTTGTTTTGAAAATAAAGCATAAATATTTTCAAAGACTTTGAGAAAGCCCCAAGAGCCAAAATGACAAGAAATAGGGACTAAATGTAAATGAAGAAAGATCCAAGTTAAAAAAAGAAGATGAAAAGTATACCAAGACTAAATGCAATTATTAAAAGTTCAGGGGTAATAAAATGTGAATAAATATTATAAAATTACATAATAATACCTATAACTGGAAAGTGATCAAGTGAATACGTTTAGCTACGGAAAAGACTTATATTATATGCTCTACTTCTTTAGACCCCCAATAGATATTTAAGAGAACTACATGAAAGGCAAGTGATGCAGGGTCAAAAGTGTAATTTCTGAAAGTTTCAGGTCTTAATTGCAATTTAGGAAAATTTACCCTAGAAATTCAGGAAAACTGGGAAAATGGTTCCTAATAGATTAAAGTGGTTCCAAATCCACTAACAAGTTGCTTGTTGGTTGATGTGGCAAGTAATCTCACCTCTATAAGAAGGAGAACACTATTTCGAATCTAAAGGAGCCTGCTCTAAGCTTCAAAAAGAATTATACATACCCTTAAACACAAAAAAAAAATGTTTTCAAATCATCTCAATCGTTCTTATATATACATGAAAATTAGGTTATACATGACATGCACTATTTTCTTTTTGCCCTAAAACCAATCATTATTAGCTTTGTACACATGATTATCCTTTCACCAAATTAGATAATAATTTTTAGGAACTTCTTAGAAAGACATTGATACGAAAAAAGAACATATTGCAAAAACAAAATATAAACTTTCTGCAATATAATGTTATAACCATATAGGGAAGGATGAAGAAGAACTAAATATTATATAAATACCTCAAACCACAGGATCTCCCATTGCATTTTCATAATAGATCCTGATTGTACTCCACTTGCTATGTATTTTGATTGCTTTGCAGCCAAGTGCAATGCATTATTTCCATCAACATCCTCCTTTTCTCTCAGTACAAACCAATGTTTACGTTTCTTTACTTCCTCTAATACATGGCTCTGCCTTTCCTCTATGGCCACATGCACTATATTCTTCTTGTCTATGAACAATTCATCATGGATGGACACTGGTATATCATCCAAGACTTTCTTCACCTGCTCAACCAGACCGTTTTTAGCGGCGATCAACAGTGCCGTTGATATTTTGATTCTATCTGTCAAATACCAATGACTCAAAGGTTATGTCACTCTTCTCTAAAACAAAATAAAAAATACTACTTCCGGTTTTTAATATACAAGATTTTGTACATAGTGTAATTTGCAGGACGAACGAGATCTTATACTCCCTCTGGTTCTTTATATGGAACCTAATTAGGGAGTTGATTTTAATCTTGAATGTAAGACATATTTCATAATTTTATCCATTTCTCCCCACATTAACCCTGTTGATATTATATTCCTTCAACAATAATCAAGTAGGAGAGGGAGTGAAAGGGTTAAGGAAGATGATTAGGATGTTTTAGAAATATCATATTCCTCCAATCCTTAATATATGACATATTTGGGGAGCTAATTAGTTAATTAGGTTTGACATTAAGGAATAGATAAGTATTAAGGGCCAGAGGTAGTACTTTCGCTTGTTCCTATTAGAGACTCTCGTATTACCTCCTTGTAGTTCCTGATCTTTTTCGTGATAATATTTGTTGTTTTCAATATTCTGCACCTCCCTGGCATGGTCTTTTGTCTTGTACCAAGGATCTTGTTTTACAAGTTCGTCCATGATGAGTTCACCCA
Source organism: Inga laurina (assembly GCA_963855925.1). Classification (NCBI taxonomy): domain Eukaryota; kingdom Viridiplantae; phylum Streptophyta; class Magnoliopsida; order Fabales; family Fabaceae; genus Inga; species Inga laurina. Next base: position 48,955,378 of record OY979701.1, on the reverse strand, counting down.
ACCTGTGTCTCTCCTTCTGCTCCCTATCGAAGACTTGGGAAATATTTGCAGGCGCCAAAAACATTAGAGGGGTAAAATAACAGAAAAACAAAACAGATTAAAAACTCGTAGTGGAATGAACTGAGAAAACAAGGAACATATTGAAAGAGCCAGCGTTTTATTTGCACCACTCATAAAATTTGTTCTTGAAAATTAAAAAACAGAAAATTTAAAATCAGTGAATTTAGTGAAAGGCCACGATAGGAACATTCAAAGATTCAAATTTAAAAATCAACCTTGGGAACTTGACCAATTGGTTTCCGTTTGTTCGCTGGCTGAGTTTGATGAAATTTGATTCCTCAGTCCGATTCAGCCACACGAGCAAGTTTTTTTTTTTTTTTTTCAGAACATATGATTATTACTTTATAAAGACTACCGAGCTTCCAAATTATAAAAAATATATATTGAACAACGGTAAATTTAACGCATTCAAAAATATAAAACAAAAATATATCTCAACATTTAACAAGCAGACTTTGAATTTCATGAATTTCCTCAGTCTGGCCTCTCTATACAAATAACTTTTTAAAAAAAAAAAAAAGGGAAACATTATCTTTAATCTATACTATATAACCTTCTAAACGGTTTTTAAGCTACTAAAAATAGAATTGGTCATTAAATTGATCGAGCCAATGGTTTAAATGTCCGTAGTCTTACAGTAATTAAACTGAGGTCAACCTAATCACGATTGAAATAATATAGTTTAATCAAAAAATATAAAAAATTTTATGTATATAACTCTAAAAAGAGTAATATTTAAATAAAAAATGTATTAATCCACGAATAAATGAAAATTTGATGTGTAAACTGCCCATAATCTAACAAAATAGAATTAATAAAGCACAAAATATGAGAGATTGCTGGTTTTTTACTTAAACTCAAAATGACTTTGTTTCATCGTCAACAAGGAAAGGAGAAAAATTCCCAATCTAGCTGGTATAGCTATCTAAAACCCTTAACCAAACCAACCAGAAGATTAGTTTTCACCGGTTTGACTAGTTGACTCGAGTTAGGTTTTAATACAATGTTTACTAAAAAAAGCAAAAGAAAAGAAAAGAAATACGGATACAATACTTACAGCAAAAATAGCACAACCTCTGCCACCATCCCATGTGAATACCATTTTTGAAGGCAGAAGGGATGGACACAATCTCATCAAGAGGCAACTTTCCACCTTTATTGAAATAACTACCAATATTTTCGTCCATGAAAAGCTGGATTATTTTATATGATAGACCTAACAAACATTCAATTTCACACAATTAATTTTTTACTCATAACTATAAAAACTTAGTATAATAGGGACTTGGCTTTCTTGCTAAGCAAAGTGTTTGCTTAGCAGGGAGAACTAAGCAAATTTGAGCCGTTCAGATCTATTTTTTTTAAGTGATGATTTTTTAAATAAAGAATCATTTTTTGAACATATAATAGTTAGAAAATTATCTTTATTTTAGATTTTATACTCATTAAAATAATATTATTAATAAAATATAGACTTTGAAAAAAAATCAGATATGGACCGTCTAGGTCTAACCTGATAGCCTATCTCTCACTACTAGGCAAATGCGTTTAGCAGGGAAACCAATTCTGTTTAATATAATAGAGTATACTTACTTACCAAAGTTTTTTCTCCGGATAGTACAGTGAAGTAAAGTATCTCCATTGTTTCTTTGCCAGATTGAAGGTGGGATCGTGGGATCATGACCCCTGCAAATTGAATGGAGATAAAGGAAGGTGGGTCGGTCACCGTTAATAGCAGCCAAGAAGAGTGGTGTCTCTCCGTCGTTGTTATGCTTACCAACCAACGACTTGTAGCTACTTTCTTCCGTTATGGCCCTGCAAATGGGGGTAGAGCCTCGTGAGGCCGCACAGTGCAAAGGAGTATCTCCTCTTATATTCTTGGATTTCAGAATCTTCAAGGCCTCATCAGCTGGTTGTGCTCCCTTTATTGCTCCAACCAGTTGACCAACAATGGATTCTTCAGCCTTATGAGCGATAGCCCAGTGCAACGCAGTGTCGGACTCGTATTGATCGCCGCTTTTACCCGGCCTCTCTTTTTTAGGCACCATCTCCGCCATTTTGGTGGCATGAATCTCAGGATTAGATCCGAACATCTTTACGACTTTATTCCAATCTTCTTTCATAAGGGCATTGTACAGTTCTTGTTTAATGTTTGTTGACTGGTTGCTACTGCAAGCCATTGAAAATTTTTGTTTTCTGTTGGGTGGAATTATGGGAAAAAAGTGAAACTCAGTATGTTGATGGCAAAGCTGATGGTAAGAGAGGAATCAGTAAGTTCCAGAAACCTCGTGATTCAATGGCACCCCACGTCTCCTCTTATGGATGAGGTTGTGTGTGTGATGGGTGGATAATGGTTTAGGGGTTGAAGGTTGCAAGTTTATGTCGATGCGCTTTAGTATGCATATAAATTGATGATACAGAGACTTCAACTTGTAAAGAAGGCATTGCAGGGTGGAAGACAATTTCAACTTTTTAATTTTTTTAAAAAGAATTTAACCATGTGGAGCTGCTACTTGTTAATTTTCAAGATTTTTTATTGTGTTGGTGGTCAAGTTGATTATAAATAATTTGTCTCCATTTTATACATCAAAATCAAGATCTTATATGAAAATAGAAGTACTATAAATTAATATTTGAACTTAAATAAACGACGATTAATGTACCATCACTATCATATTCATCCAGAAAACCATTATCATCAAGTATGAAAATTTCAATCCAAATTAATAAAATGTCACTTGAAGCAAGGAGCAGGTGGCAGCTGCTGGAATTAATTAATTGAGTCAATAACCAGGCTGTCTCAATTTTCATTTTTTTTTAAATTTTAACTTTGATTATGTCCTACATCGGTTGGAGAGGGGAATGAAAGATATCTTATAAGGGTCTGGATACCGCTCCTTCGAGAGTGAGGAACTATAATATTACAAATGGTATCAGAGCTAAACTCAAATCAATGTGAGTCGATGTGCCAGCGAAGATGCTGGACCCAAAAGTGGGTTGGGTGTTATGTCCCATATCGGCTGGGGAGGGAAACGAAAGATACCTCTTTATAATGGTCAACGAAGCAAAATGGCCTAGAAGGATCTCCTTAACACATGTCCACACGTGCCTTGTGACTTAGTCAATTAGTGAGACTTGGTCTCTGCAAGCCTCCATGAATGTTCTCACAAAGATACAAACCCTGCATAAAACCAACATATGAATTGACGAATCATCACTACCGCCACTTCATATGTATCACAAAAAGGCCTTGTGAATGTTCTCCTTAACACATGTCCACACGTGCCTTGTGACTCAGTCAATTAGTGAGACTTGGTCTCTGCAAGCCTCCATGAATGTTCTCACAAAGATACAAACCCTGCATAAAACCAACATATGAATTGACGAATCATCACTACCGCCACTTCATATGTATCACAAGAAAACAATAAACGTAGTTTTCAATAATATGCAACCATTTAATTTTAAAACCAACACTTTGCCTCTCATTTGGGTAATCTGTAATACTAACACTTTATTCAGTCTTTAATATAGAACATATTTGAGAAAACTTATTTGTAAGTACCTATGATTTCACTCATTTTTTTAGTTTGGTACTTGTGTATTTTTTTCTCTTAATTAAATCATTAATTTTGCTTGGTTAACATCGTTAACTCCTATAAATTTACTCTATTAGCTATGTTAGCCCCTGTACAAGAATTAACGATACTGATGGATCAAAATTAAAGCATTTAATTGTAAGGAAAAAAACACACAAGTACAAATTAAAAATTGAAGAAAATTATAGGTATATCTACAAATGAGTTTTCCTTATATTTTTCATACCTGTCAATATTTTCCTAATTTATCCTTATTGATGCTCCCTCAACAATAATCAAAGAGGGGGGAATGAAAAAATTAAAGAAGATGACTAGTGTTTTAGAAAATATACATTATGTTAATTTAATTAAGTAAATATATTTTATATTAAGAACAAAAGGGAGTAGTATGTAATCATCAACACGTGTGAGCTGTTTCTTGTTGAATATTCAACAACTTAAATGCCTTCAATATTGGGGTACAAATATTATGGAAACGCCAATATGTGAGTCTAATCCAAGTGTCAATATAATATAACAGCAACCTATATTCAATTATTGGTTCTCTCAGGTCACATTATTGCTATACTATCATCATTATTGTTGTGTTAATGTCAACTAATCAGTTTTTGTAACCGTTGAATTGAGATTAATACTTGTCTAACCTTGTGGGGGTCTAGGTTGGCTAGTGGTAGAAACCCAGCTCCTTACTCTCAGTATTGTCCGCTTTGGGGTCCCATCACGCATCAAGAGGGGAGGTATCTAGACCATTATAAAGGTATCTTTTGTTCCCCTCCCCAGCCGATATAGGACATAACACTCAACCCACTTTTGGGTCCAGCATCCTCGATGGCACATCGACTCACATTGACTTGAGTTTAGCTTTGATACCATTTGTAATATTATAGTTCCTCACTCTCGAAGGAGCGGTATCCAGACCTTTATAAGACATCTTTCATTCCCCTCTCCAACTAGGTTGTATTAACCGTGTTGGGGGTGGTAAAATTCTCGTCTCTTCACTGAGTTGAATTAAATTTTGATTCTACTTTATGTTAAATAATAATGCAATAGAAATTGGAGGCTAAAACTATTTGATTCAAATTTTCATGGTGATGACATTGATATATCCGTCTCAGACGTGGAAGTTTCTTTTAAATTCATGTTATTTTCTTCCGTTTATTTTTTCGTAACTGAAGATGCAATATTAACTTCCTCTTTTAACTGCTTGAAAAATCAAAATCAAAATCTTTAACCAAATCTTGAAACAATAAGTTTTTTTTTTTTTTTCACATGTCAAAGCTACTCATACACTTGTCTGACAACAATTACCAATCATAAAATAATTAATGACTAATGATGTAGACTCTACAAATCTAATATTCATGAAAAGAGAAACAGATCATATCTAATTGAAAGCAAAGTTAAATCTGTTGTCAACTACTTATCCCATAACTTTTGGTACTCACTACGATCCTAATTATAAGATAAAGTTGACTTTTTTAAAGAAGTTAAGGAAGCCAATTAAATTATTTTAGAGTATTTTTATTTTTATTTTTTTCTCCAAACTAATTAATTTGACTAATAAACTAAGATATAATCTAAAGATACTAAAAATATAAACACTCTAAAGTAATTTAATTGGCCTCCTTAATTTCTCTAAAAAAGTTAATTTTGTCTTATAATTAGGACCGAATGGAGTATTATTTATTTCTTTCTTGGCCATAAGCCCATCATGGCCCCATATACTTATAGTTTTTGACCAGTATCATCTACTTATAGCTGACAATGGGCTTTCCCATGTGATTCATTAAATATAAATAATAATCCATCCAATAAAAAATATCATTAAATATCATTATTGATAGTGAATATTCCCCAGCAACACCATTTCTTTATATTCAGTTAACGTATAATATTATATGTCATTATTATATATTCCTATAGTATTTATATAAGTTTCTATCTTCGGTTTATAAGGCATTTTAGTTGAAGTGATTTGTTTGTTTAAAATGTAAGTCACGTCTTTTTTTTCATTAAATACTTTCTTTCAAAATTTCCCTTTAATAAATTTGTGATTCCAAGAGGTATGCAAAAAAGTAAGTACTATTACAAAAAAGAAAAGTCAATTAATTAAGGGTAGATATGAATGAAATTACGTTTACCGATAAATTCAATAAGCATATATAACTAATTTTAATCAATTTTATTAGTATGTGTAAAAGTAAAATTTAGTATCTTATAGTAGTATTTCGAACCAGACGTATATAACAGAATTGATTTTGAAAAAAAAAAAGATTTAATACTAGACTAAATAACTTACTTTATATGTGTCATTAAATAAATTATTTAATGTTTTTTTTTTTTGCCAACAAATTATTTAATGTTATCACTTACTGCGGATTCCTTGAAAACTTTAATTGATTAAAAAAATAATTACTTAATTAGGATGGTGGCAGAAATATAAGAATAGTACACTTAACTAATACTCTCTTAGGTCTTTATTGTTGATTTTTTTTTTTTTTTTTGAGAGATTAAGGAAGCTACACAAGTTAGGTAATTATAGAATATGTCATGTATCATTTAATTACATTTGTTTATAAGTCAAAAAAATTTATTTGATATAAAAAAGATAAATATAAATAATTTAAAATAATTTATTTAGTTTTCTTAATCTTCATTAAAAAAAAAAATCAACTAGATTTTATATCATCGATACGAGGTAGTACTTGGTATATATCATCGACTGCTTGGAGCGCAAGTGGAACATCATTGTCAAACCTGGAGCAGTTAACTGTAAACCTATATTATTGCATGTAATATTTTATAGTTAAGAGGGAATTTCTAAGTCAACAATATTAGTCCTTGCATATTATAGTTAGTAATTCTATTAGTCAACCGTACCCATTAAAAATTATTTCATATTTTTTATTTTGAATAAATTTATAAAATTTATTTCATTACCTAACGTATGAATTTTGAGATATGTTTTCTTGAGGAATCTTTCATTTAAAAATTAAGCCTATATTGGGGCGAGAAAAACAGCCTAATAAATAGAATTCTACCTTTGTGGACCACACGACAACTGAGAAATTGTTCAATTTTTTTTTTTTGTTTTAAAAATAAACAATGTTACTTATAAAGTTGTCAAACTCACAAATTTATGTAAACTTGTGAAAAGAATATGAACTCAGCTTGTGAACTCGACTTATAAACTTATAAAAGTTTAAACCATTATTTCCGTTAATAATATTCTTTTTTGGATGGCACCATTAATAATATTCTAAAAATATTTTTTAATTAAAACTTATTTTTAAATATATTTTATTTACTTATTTATCCTTCATCATGCTAAATTTCTAAAATTTTAGCAATTGATTTGGATATTTTATGAGTTTTCTTTTTTCCTTATTTTTATTTTTTCATATATATCTATATATATTTATTTAATGTTTTTATGATATTGGACAATAGTTTAAGTAATTTAGCCACCATAGACATAAAAGGCTTGATTGACTATCCGATTAATTCTTATAGTAAATATATACTTGGCTAACTAAATGTGTTTACAAATGTTTGTAATAAAAAATGTCAGTAAATATTTTAAATTATAATTTTAAATAATTTATATAATCTCTTAGATTAACTTACATCATTTATAATGTATTATGAATAAAAATATACCTTCGAAATTTTTTTAGTTATTTAAGAGAAACTTGAATAAAGAAGTTTGAAAGTCTATTTCATTATATTGTTTCATATATTAATTGGGAATTTATCATGCATATTGGATGAAAAATACATTTATTATGATTAATTTAGATTAAAAGTGATTACATGAAAATAGAGTTTAAAAGGATAAAAAGTTATATTTTTGTGATTGGTCTTAATTAATTTATTTTTGGAATATACTATATTACATTATCTTAAATTGCTCACTGGGAAAAATTGGAGTTAAAGACTTTAAGGGGCAAAGACTGAAAACAGCAAACGACTATAGAGGACCCAAGAACTACAAAAAAGGACCAAAGAAATCAGAAATGTCAAAATGGCAACGAAGGACCAAGCATGAAGCCATGCGTTTTGCTTAATTCCAGGGCTTGAAATCGGATTGGGATGCCCATTCTTGGAGGATCCGTTTCAATCAACCTCCATTACCCTCATCCGGGACATGACACCATTAATATTAATATTAGATTTTAGAGAAATCGCTATATATTAGGTTTATATCTTTCTATAAAAATAATTTAAAACTAATTTAATAAGCATTATTTCAAGATTTTTATACCCTTCAATAGGCTGATATCATATTAGATTTTAGAGAAATATGTTTATATTATATTTGTATTTCTATAAAAAATAGCTACAGCCAATTTTAAATGCAATGATTTGCAAACCATATACCTTCAATTCATTCTTCAATTAGGCAATGTAAGACTTTCTAATATATCCTAATTGTCGGTGTTGCATGGGACTTGGGTTTAACCTAGCCATAATTAAATTATTTATTAGGGTTTTTTAGTAGATGCCATAAGATCCTAATATCTTGACATATTTGAATTTCAAAGTTTTGAATTATTTCCTTGATTCTAGCAGATGTAATCTAGATGATTCTAGGGTTACCAAATAACCTAGACACTAACCTATATGTACCGCCTATAATTACTTGAATAAACATGACTTTATGAGCACTAAATTGTTCATGAGACCAAAGCCATGATTAGATACGGCGTTGGTCTAGACCCGCCTAGCAAGGATGGTCGCTTTCTCTTGGCATCACACAATGCCACTGTAGTAGCACTGAATTCCGGGGGGAGTCACCAAACACCACAAGACACAAATTTCGCTGCGATTACTATTCATGGATTGAATGGTCAAAATTACATTCAATGGACCAATGGAGGGTGTTTGTATGTTGCTGGACAAGGCAAACTTGACTAATTGGCCGGCACCATATCAATGCTAGCTTACACTGCAAATCAAGTACGTTGATGGTAATGATACTTGTTTGGCTTCTGGTAATGTGGCGTACACAGGTAATTTCATCCTAGCCCTTAAAACAAAAGTGCACAATATAAATATGTGGATAGTCAATTCAGGAGCCTCCAACCATATGTCTGGTAATAGATCATTGCTTCACAAAGTAAAAACTCCATCATCTCTTATGTTTATTAAGATTGCATATGGAAAATTCATTAAAGTTCTCAGGGTTGGTGTATCCTATCTATTTGACAATTTGGTTCTAGAAAATATGCTATATGCACTTGATTTGCAGTGTAACATCAAATCGACCAGCAAAATTACCTTAATTCATCAATGTCATGTTAACTTCTGTACCATTCAATGTTTATTTCAGGACTCAGAGTAGGAAAAGATGATTAGCGTCGTTGAGTTACTAGAGGGATTACATTGTGTGGAAGATCAATCCTTGAAGGACAAGGCATTTGGAAGAATAGCCCAAGTTGATTCTTTCTCTCAAATTTTGAATAAGGATTTATTATTATGGCAATATAGGTTAGGCCATCCAAATCCAAAGTACTTGTTCAAGTTGTTTACTGAGAAATTGTTCAAATTTTTTTTTGTTTTAAAAATAAACAATGTTACTTATAAAGTTGTCAAACTCACAAATTTATGTAAACTTGTGAAAAGAATATGAACTCAGCTTGTGAACTCGACTTATAAACTTATAAAAGTTTAAACCATTATTTCCGTTAATAATATTCTTTTTTGGATGGCACCATTAATAATATTCTAAAAATATTTTTTAATTAAAACTTATTTTTAAATATATTTTATTTACTTATTTATCCTTCATCATGCTAAATTTCTAAAATTTTAGCAATTGATTTGGATATTTTATGAGTTTTCTTTTTTCCTTATTTTTATTTTTTCATATATATCTATATATATTTATTTAATGTTTTTATGATATTGGACAATAGTTTAAGTAATTTAGCCACCATAGACATAAAAGGCTTGATTGACTATCCGATTAATTCTTATAGTAAATATATACTTGGCTAACTAAATGTGTTTACAAATGTTTGTAATAAAAAATGTCAGTAAATATTTTAAATTATAATTTTAAATAATTTATATAATCTCTTAGATTAACTTACATCATTTATAATGTATTATGAATAAAAATATACCTTCGAAATTTTTTTAGTTATTTAAGAGAAACTTGAATAAAGAAGTTTGAAAGTCTATTTCATTATATTGTTTCATATATTAATTGGGAATTTATCATGCATATTGGATGAAAAATACATTTATTATGATTAATTTAGATTAAAAGTGATTACATGAAAATAGAGTTTAAAAGGATAAAAAGTTATATTTTTGTGATTGGTCTTAATTAATTTATTTTTGGAATATACTATATTACATTATCTTAAATTGCTCACTGGGAAAAATTGGAGTTAAAGACTTTAAGGGGCAAAGACTGAAAACAGCAAACGACTATAGAGGACCCAAGAACTACAAAAAAGGACCAAAGAAATCAGAAATGTCAAAATGGCAACGAAGGACCAAGCATGAAGCCATGCGTTTTGCTTAATTCCAGGGCTTGAAATCGGATTGGGATGCCCATTCTTGGAGGATCCGTTTCAATCAACCTCCATTACCCTCATCCGGGACATGACACCATTAATATTAATATTAGATTTTAGAGAAATCGCTATATATTAGGTTTATATCTTTCTATAAAAATAATTTAAAACTAATTTAATAAGCATTATTTCAAGATTTTTATACCCTTCAATAGGCTGATATCATATTAGATTTTAGAGAAATATGTTTATATTATATTTGTATTTCTATAAAAAATAGCTACAGCCAATTTTAAATGCAATGATTTGCAAACCATATACCTTCAATTCATTCTTCAATTAGGCAATGTAAGACTTTCTAATATATCCTAATTGTCGGTGTTGCATGGGACTTGGGTTTAACCTAGCCATAATTAAATTATTTATTAGGGTTTTTTAGTAGATGCCATAAGATCCTAATATCTTGACATATTTGAATTTCAAAGTTTTGAATTATTTCCTTGATTCTAGCAGATGTAATCTAGATGATTCTAGGGTTACCAAATAACCTAGACACTAACCTATATGTACCGCCTATAATTACTTGAATAAACATGACTTTATGAGCACTAAATTGTTCATGAGACCAAAGCCATGATTAGATACGGCGTTGGTCTAGACCCGCCTAGCAAGGATGGTCGCTTTCTCTTGGCATCACACAATGCCACTGTAGTAGCACTGAATTCCGGGGGGAGTCACCAAACACCACAAGACACAAATTTCGCTGCGATTACTATTCATGGATTGAATGGTCAAAATTACATTCAATGGACCAATGGAGGGTGTTTGTATGTTGCTGGACAAGGCAAACTTGACTAATTGGCCGGCACCATATCAATGCTAGCTTACACTGCAAATCAAGTACGTTGATGGTAATGATACTTGTTTGGCTTCTGGTAATGTGGCGTACACAGGTAATTTCATCCTAGCCCTTAAAACAAAAGTGCACAATATAAATATGTGGATAGTCAATTCAGGAGCCTCCAACCATATGTCTGGTAATAGATCATTGCTTCACAAAGTAAAAACTCCATCATCTCTTATGTTTATTAAGATTGCATATGGAAAATTCATTAAAGTTCTCAGGGTTGGTGTATCCTATCTATTTGACAATTTGGTTCTAGAAAATATGCTATATGCACTTGATTTGCAGTGTAACATCAAATCGACCAGCAAAATTACCTTAATTCATCAATGTCATGTTAACTTCTGTACCATTCAATGTTTATTTCAGGACTCAGAGTAGGAAAAGATGATTAGCGTCGTTGAGTTACTAGAGGGATTACATTGTGTGGAAGATCAATCCTTGAAGGACAAGGCATTTGGAAGAATAGCCCAAGTTGATTCTTTCTCTCAAATTTTGAATAAGGATTTATTATTATGGCAATATAGGTTAGGCCATCCAAATCCAAAGTACTTGTTCAAGTTGTTTACTGAGAAATTGTTCAAATTTTTTTTTGTTTTAAAAATAAACAATGTTACTTATAAAGTTGTCAAACTCACAAATTTATGTAAACTTGTGAAAAGAATATGAACTCAGCTTGTGAACTCGACTTATAAACTTATAAAAGTTTAAACCATTATTTCCGTTAATAATATTCTTTTTTGGATGGCACCATTAATAATATTCTAAAAATATTTTTTAATTAAAACTTATTTTTAAATATATTTTATTTACTTATTTATCCTTCATCATGCTAAATTTCTAAAATTTTAGCAATTGATTTGGATATTTTATGAGTTTTCTTTTTTCCTTATTTTTATTTTTTCATATATATCTATATATATTTATTTAATGTTTTTATGATATTGGACAATAGTTTAAGTAATTTAGCCACCATAGACATAAAAGGCTTGATTGACTATCCGATTAATTCTTATAGTAAATATATACTTGGCTAACTAAATGTGTTTACAAATGTTTGTAATAAAAAATGTCAGTAAATATTTTAAATTATAATTTTAAATAATTTATATAATCTCTTAGATTAACTTACATCATTTATAATGTATTATGAATAAAAATATACCTTCGAAATTTTTTTAGTTATTTAAGAGAAACTTGAATAAAGAAGTTTGAAAGTCTATTTCATTATATTGTTTCATATATTAATTGGGAATTTATCATGCATATTGGATGAAAAATACATTTATTATGATTAATTTAGATTAAAAGTGATTACATGAAAATAGAGTTTAAAAGGATAAAAAGTTATATTTTTGTGATTGGTCTTAATTAATTTATTTTTGGAATATACTATATTACATTATCTTAAATTGCTCACTGGGAAAAATTGGAGTTAAAGACTTTAAGGGGCAAAGACTGAAAACAGCAAACGACTATAGAGGACCCAAGAACTACAAAAAAGGACCAAAGAAATCAGAAATGTCAAAATGGCAACGAAGGACCAAGCATGAAGCCATGCGTTTTGCTTAATTCCAGGGCTTGAAATCGGATTGGGATGCCCATTCTTGGAGGATCCGTTTCAATCAACCTCCATTACCCTCATCCGGGACATGACACCATTAATATTAATATTAGATTTTAGAGAAATCGCTATATATTAGGTTTATATCTTTCTATAAAAATAATTTAAAACTAATTTAATAAGCATTATTTCAAGATTTTTATACCCTTCAATAGGCTGATATCATATTAGATTTTAGAGAAATATGTTTATATTATATTTGTATTTCTATAAAAAATAGCTACAGCCAATTTTAAATGCAATGATTTGCAAACCATATACCTTCAATTCATTCTTCAATTAGGCAATGTAAGACTTTCTAATATATCCTAATTGTCGGTGTTGCATGGGACTTGGGTTTAACCTAGCCATAATTAAATTATTTATTAGGGTTTTTTAGTAGATGCCATAAGATCCTAATATCTTGACATATTTGAATTTCAAAGTTTTGAATTATTTCCTTGATTCTAGCAGATGTAATCTAGATGATTCTAGGGTTACCAAATAACCTAGACACTAACCTATATGTACCGCCTATAATTACTTGAATAAACATGACTTTATGAGCACTAAATTGTTCATGAGACCAAAGCCATGATTAGATACGGCGTTGGTCTAGACCCGCCTAGCAAGGATGGTCGCTTTCTCTTGGCATCACACAATGCCACTGTAGTAGCACTGAATTCCGGGGGGAGTCACCAAACACCACAAGACACAAATTTCGCTGCGATTACTATTCATGGATTGAATGGTCAAAATTACATTCAATGGACCAATGGAGGGTGTTTGTATGTTGCTGGACAAGGCAAACTTGACTAATTGGCCGGCACCATATCAATGCTAGCTTACACTGCAAATCAAGTACGTTGATGGTAATGATACTTGTTTGGCTTCTGGTAATGTGGCGTACACAGGTAATTTCATCCTAGCCCTTAAAACAAAAGTGCACAATATAAATATGTGGATAGTCAATTCAGGAGCCTCCAACCATATGTCTGGTAATAGATCATTGCTTCACAAAGTAAAAACTCCATCATCTCTTATGTTTATTAAGATTGCATATGGAAAATTCATTAAAGTTCTCAGGGTTGGTGTATCCTATCTATTTGACAATTTGGTTCTAGAAAATATGCTATATGCACTTGATTTGCAGTGTAACATCAAATCGACCAGCAAAATTACCTTAATTCATCAATGTCATGTTAACTTCTGTACCATTCAATGTTTATTTCAGGACTCAGAGTAGGAAAAGATGATTAGCGTCGTTGAGTTACTAGAGGGATTACATTGTGTGGAAGATCAATCCTTGAAGGACAAGGCATTTGGAAGAATAGCCCAAGTTGATTCTTTCTCTCAAATTTTGAATAAGGATTTATTATTATGGCAATATAGGTTAGGCCATCCAAATCCAAAGTACTTGTTCAAGTTGTTTACTGAGAAATTGTTCAAATTTTTTTTTGTTTTAAAAATAAACAATGTTACTTATAAAGTTGTCAAACTCACAAATTTATGTAAACTTGTGAAAAGAATATGAACTCAGCTTGTGAACTCGACTTATAAACTTATAAAAGTTTAAACCATTATTTCCGTTAATAATATTCTTTTTTGGATGGCACCATTAATAATATTCTAAAAATATTTTTTAATTAAAACTTATTTTTAAATATATTTTATTTACTTATTTATCCTTCATCATGCTAAATTTCTAAAATTTTAGCAATTGATTTGGATATTTTATGAGTTTTCTTTTTTCCTTATTTTTATTTTTTCATATATATCTATATATATTTATTTAATGTTTTTATGATATTGGACAATAGTTTAAGTAATTTAGCCACCATAGACATAAAAGGCTTGATTGACTATCCGATTAATTCTTATAGTAAATATATACTTGGCTAACTAAATGTGTTTACAAATGTTTGTAATAAAAAATGTCAGTAAATATTTTAAATTATAATTTTAAATAATTTATATAATCTCTTAGATTAACTTACATCATTTATAATGTATTATGAATAAAAATATACCTTCGAAATTTTTTTAGTTATTTAAGAGAAACTTGAATAAAGAAGTTTGAAAGTCTATTTCATTATATTGTTTCATATATTAATTGGGAATTTATCATGCATATTGGATGAAAAATACATTTATTATGATTAATTTAGATTAAAAGTGATTACATGAAAATAGAGTTTAAAAGGATAAAAAGTTATATTTTTGTGATTGGTCTTAATTAATTTATTTTTGGAATATACTATATTACATTATCTTAAATTGCTCACTGGGAAAAATTGGAGTTAAAGACTTTAAGGGGCAAAGACTGAAAACAGCAAACGACTATAGAGGACCCAAGAACTACAAAAAAGGACCAAAGAAATCAGAAATGTCAAAATGGCAACGAAGGACCAAGCATGAAGCCATGCGTTTTGCTTAATTCCAGGGCTTGAAATCGGATTGGGATGCCCATTCTTGGAGGATCCGTTTCAATCAACCTCCATTACCCTCATCCGGGACATGACACCATTAATATTAATATTAGATTTTAGAGAAATCGCTATATATTAGGTTTATATCTTTCTATAAAAATAATTTAAAACTAATTTAATAAGCATTATTTCAAGATTTTTATACCCTTCAATAGGCTGATATCATATTAGATTTTAGAGAAATATGTTTATATTATATTTGTATTTCTATAAAAAATAGCTACAGCCAATTTTAAATGCAATGATTTGCAAACCATATACCTTCAATTCATTCTTCAATTAGGCAATGTAAGACTTTCTAATATATCCTAATTGTCGGTGTTGCATGGGCCTTGGGCTTAACCTAGCCATAATTAAATTATTTATTAGGGTTTTTTAGTAGATGCCAGAAGATCCTAATATCTTGACATATTTGAATTTCAAAGTTTTGAATTATTTCCTTGATTCTAGCAGATGTAATCTAGATGATTCTAGGGTTACCAAATAACCTAGACACTAACCTATATGTACTGCCTATAATTACTTGAATAAACATGACTTTATGAGCACCAAATTGTTCATGAAACCAAAGCCATGATTAGATACGGTGTTGGTCTAGACCTGCCTAGCAAGGATGGTGGCTTTCTCTTGGCATCGCACAATGCCACTGTAGTAGCACTGAATTCCAAGGGGAGTCACCAAACACCACAAGACACAAATTTCACTGCGTTTACCATTAATGGATTGAATGGTCAAAATTACATTCAATGGACCAATGGAGGGTGCTTGTACGTTGCTAGACAAGGCAAACTTGACTACTTGGCCGGCAACATATCAATGCTAGCTTATGAATTCTATGACAACAAATATCAGTGCGAATTTATGTCTGTTCCAGTCCGTAAAAGAAGTTTGGGAGGCAACCTGTGATATGTTTGCCTCAGCTAAAAATTGAGCAGTTGTACTGGAGATTGAAACGAAGCTAGACAAACTCAAACAAGGTAATCTCTTGGTCACCGAATACTAGACTAATCTCCTTGTTCTATGGCAACATTTAGACACATATGAAGCAGCATATGAGTAGAGCAATCCAAATAATGTGTGCCTCTACTCGAGAATCAAAGATGAGAAAAGAGTCTATAAATTATTGTTAGGGCTCTAAGCCTGTTATGAAGCAATATGTGCATAAGTAATGAGCCAAGAAGTCTTGCCAAGCTTGAGGGAAGTACTTTTCTTCGTGAAAAAAGGAAGAAAGCCAAAAGAACATCTCTACTCATAGATAGCAAAGCCAAATACCTATGGAGACAGCTGGATTATATTCAAAGGGAAGTCAATCAAGTGATTTCAGAGGTAAGAGGTCCAATAGATGGTGTGATCATTGTCAAAAACCAGGTCATATAAAGGACATCTGTTGGAAACTCCATGGAAAACCACCTAAGCTAGCAGCAAAATCATAGGCAAACCAGACAACAAAGCTCTTGTAATCTCCACAGGTTCTAAACCAAAACATTATGACATACTAAGCAAAGAAGAAACAGAGTTCTTAGGAAAATGCTTGATAAGCATGATGGTAATGATACTTGTTTGGCTTCTGGTAATGTGGCGTACACAGGTAATTTCATCCTAGCCCTTAAAACAAAAGTGCATAATAGAAATATGTGGATAGTCAATTTAGGAGCCACAAACCATATGTCTGGTAATAGATCATTGCTTCACAAAGTAAAAACTCCATCATCTCTTATGTTTATTAAGATTGCATATGGAAAATTCATTAAAGTTCTCAGGGTTGGTGTATCCTATCTATTAATTTGGTTCTAGAAAATATGCTATATGCACTTGATTTGTAGTGTAACATCATATCTAGCAGCAAAATTCCCTTAATTCATCAATGTCATGTTAACTTCTGTACCATTCAATGTTTATTTCAAGACTCAAAGTAGGGAAAGATGATTAGCGCCGTTGAGTTACTAGAGGGATTGCATGTGTGGAAGATCAATCCTTGAAGGACAAGGCATTTGGAAGTACAGCCCAAGTTGGTTCTTTCTCTCAAATTTTGAATAAGGATTTATTATTATGGCACTATAGGTTAGGCCATCCAAATCCAAAGTACTTGTTCAAGTTGTTTCCTAATTTAATGAATAAAAGTTCTATTTTCATTCCATGAAAAATTTGCAAATTGTCCAAACATACAAAATATACCTATCCATCACATCTGCATCAATCTTCATAACGCTTTGTACTTATCCACAAATCGACCTTTGGGGGCCCTCATGAGTTACAAACTTAACATATACTAAATGGTTTGCCACATTAATTGATGATCACAAATGAGTCACCTGGGTATATCTCTTAAAAGAAAAATTTGAACTGTACCAGACATTTATCAATTTCTATAAAATGATACAAAACAAATTCAACACATTCATCAACTTGTTGCGCAACACATTCTATTAATCGAATAAAGGTTTTGCAAGGCATAAATGCCTGCAACCAGTTTCCCGAACTAGGGGATTACACAGTACAATCAAATATCTCCAAAATACAAAAGTATGATAACCAATTTATCCAAAATAAACTCCTTGCTTGGAGCTCTATCCATTCTTTGTCACCCGCTTTCCTTTAGATCCATCGGCCCTGTCTAAAAAATTTTTTTGGGAGAGTGAGATTCTAAGGAATCCCCGTAGTAACAAATCACTCATAGTATGTACAACTACAAAGCATGAAAGCAAATCATCACACAACACATAGCAACTACAACGGCAGTTACAGCAGCAAGGCAAGTATGACTCATGTCACCCTTACATTTGCTCACGCTGAAGTGCTCACACTATATTATACAATCAAATAATCATATCACATATATCACCATAGCTGGGGTCCATATAAAATATTTCACATAACACAGCCATACTGGTCGGATACTCAAACAGGAATTCACAATTCCATAATGCAACCCTGACAATTACAACGGCAAATACAATGGCAGGGGTAGGTGTGATAATTATCACCCTCTACGACTGCTCATGCTGTAATGCACTACAGGAGATTACACATTCACAACACCACAATGATAAGTCATGCATACCAAGCATCATACATAACATGAGAGAAAAGTCACTACCTTGGTCTTTCCATGTGAGCTTTGGCACCAGTCTCTCCCGAGTAGGGTAAATATTGAATCCTATAATCCACAATTAGGGACAAAGTGTCATTCTCTATTCCAATACTTTATTTACTTCAAAATAATTAGATTGGTTATCATTATTGTTCTTTAGGAAGCTACAATTGTCTCTAACAAAAGCCCTAAAGGGCTGGAAGAACTATCCCAAAGATCCCCTTTTAGAAGCACAAGAACTGATTTTCCCGCTGTTGCACTCAAGTGAAGAAGGCCTTACTCGAGTGATGATGTATGGACACTCGAGTGAAGAAGACCTCACTCGAGTGATGGTACGGTTTACACCATAGTATAGAAGCACACTCGTGCAAGTGTTTGGCTGAGAGCAATGATAGAAGCAAGAAATACTCACTACACTCGAGCACAAGAAGGCACACTCGAGTGATGGCCTAATGCTCACCTGAGTTTCACGAAAGTGAAGTACAGAAAGTGTTAACCCAAGAGCACAAGAACTTTCAAAGAAGAGAAGCACTGGAGCACGGATCTCTGCACTTAAGTGAAACTGAATACTCGCGAGTGTTAAGAAACACTGTTGCACTTTAACTGTGAGTGATAACCTGAGAGGCAAGTTCATAGTATGAAATACACCCGTACTCAAGTGAGAGGAGGCTCACTCGAGTGAGAACCCACAACACTAGCAAGTGATGCAACACCCTTGCCTTTCACGTAGAAGTGCAATGGAATACTAAAGGCAAAACAAGGAAAAACACTATCGCCCTCAAGTGAGACCCATCCTCACTCGAGTGATGCTTATCAGAACCCAGAAAATGCAAAAAAAACTGACAGCAGTTCCAGATTTTACCCAAGTGATACCAATGACCACAAATACCAAACCAAAGCTACTCCCACATTAAATTACACAAGGAATCCAATGGAACCATCAAAACTATCAAATTCCTATTCCATTATCATGCTTTGATTTTAGGCAATAATCAATCCAAAATCCCAAAATATGCCAAACTCAACATTTTCACCTCAAACCAATTCTATATATCCAAAACGCATCATAAGGTACCATTTCCATAACTACTTCATGCCAAACTCCCTAAGACCCCAATCCAACGAAAATAGGGCCAAAAATCCTAGAAATTTCAAACTAAATCATTTGACACAAAACATAGATAGAAAGGTTTGTTGGTTCTCCAACTCTTAGATTTTCTCAAAGAAGTTTCTTGGTTCTCCAACTCTTAGATTTTCTTGAGGACACAAACTACCACCAATGGAGAATCTAGAATCATGAAAATGAAGCTCTAAACCCAAGGAAAAACTTTAGAGAAGTGAGTTTGAGCATTTAAGATCATTTTCTTACCTTAATCACAAGCTTTTCCTTTCTCTCACTTCTTCAACAATGGCGCCTGAAATATGGAAAGAGAAGAGAGAGATGAGAGAGAAGAGTTGTATGTGCTTCCACTTTAAATTTTGTTCCCATATTTCCATAAAAAAGGGGATTCTTATACTTTGATGATTCAATTTTCCTTGTCTTCCTCAATTTTTGTCTCTTTTGTAGCAAGACTCAAAGCATCGAAGGTGCATGCTCTCCCCATGTCTTTCTTGATCTTCTTGCAATCTTGAATTTTCTACTATATATGAATGATATGGTGAGAATGCACTTCCCTTTTTTCTTTTGCAAATAAAAATTTTTGAAATAAGAAAAAAAGAGATTCTTTTCTTAAAGTAAATGAATTTGGTTTCACATGAGATAATAAAAAAAAATCTTTCTTTTTAAAAAAAATAAAAAAACACAAACCTAACAAAAAATAGTTTTCTAAAATAAATTAAATAAACACTTTTCCTAAAAAACAAAAACAAAGTGACATGCATTTTTACCCCCGAACTACATGGGCTTTGTGTAACCCCCTTCGTAATTATATTCGAAATACACGATTAAAATGAAATAGAGACTAATAATAATCAAATAACATTTACTAACCCATCACATGATGGGGTTTTCAAAAATACCTTTCGAAATCATTTATAAACTTGGTCTCATATTCACATTTCGAATACAATTACTACACAAAGATAAATCACATTCATATAAATATCAGAGTGCACAACATAATCATCCCGGCAATCTTGGGTACATACCTTCGCTAAAGATACACAGGGTACAATTGCCCATTACAATTCTTTAAATGGGGATTACACAATCTCATCTCGAAGGAGTCCTAGCCGCTCCCTCCATGAGCCACTTGCCCTGTCTAAATTGTTGGTAGAGGAGAGTGAGATTCGAGAGAATCTCAGTAGGAAACAGATACCATAATGCATGCATGATAGATGCTATGTGTATGACATGTTAGCTTTATCTAGATGCATGCCCCATAATGATATTTCTGCATGCTCAATATTTCATGTAACAAAACTATGGCCACAGTAAAACAGAAACAGAGCTTCATTTATTCAAATATGCTCTACACAATCAAGTAAAGCAATCACATACATCACTACACAAGCAAAGATATCAAATACATGCAAGTAAGGTAAGTCCCCTACCTCCAGTCTTTTCTCCTCGATTTGCGTGCCAGTAACTCGGGGCTTCACATTCGATCCTACAATGTCAAATGTACCATTTAGACACTTCCATAGTGTTTCTGGGGGTTATATGAGGCTATATTGAAAATTTACTAAAATACCCCTGGGGACCCGGCTCGGCCTCGCTGTACCTGGTCTGGCTGTACTTTTCTTGAAACTTTGACATGGGCTATTCTTACATATTTTTACCCAAAGAATCCATTTCCCGACTCGAAATTATCAAATTCAATGTCAATTTACAAATTTACCCTTGGCAGCCCCACTTTAAGGGTTTCAGGGGTGTTTTTGTAATTATGCTTTTTCGGCCTTTTCCGAAAAAGTGACCAACTGTAACCCACCTAATTTTTGCTCCTGAACTCAATGGAATCATCAAATCATTGAAAATCCATCTCTAACTTCTCCAAACTAGGCTTGGCCGAAATTCTCAATTCCCCAGGAAAAATTGGGGTTTTCAGTTTCGGCTCCATAAACGTGTTCCTTTCTACTCCTAACCACTTTATTGACCATTACATTGGGTTAGAACTACCATTTAGTAACAATTTGGGCAGCATAACACCTAGGCCAACCCATTTTCCAAATTTACAAACAAAGACAATCCGATGAAATTTCATCGATTAAATCAACCACAGCAGCCAGAACAATCAAAGATTGAAGTTTCGGAAGTTACCTCAAGCTCCCTCTGGCTTTTACTCAATATAGCTGAACCCTAGCCCCTTTTAAACCATGAAAATTGAGCTTCCAACACCTTAAAGAACATGAAAGAGAAGCTTAGAAGCAAGGTTATACGCGTTAGGAGCTAGATTGTCGGAGAAATCGGCTTACCTTGCGAGATTTCTCCTCTTTCTCTCTCTAAGAGCTCTCAACTTTCTCTCACTAGTTTCAGCTGGTTCAGCACGAAATGAGAGCTGAAGAAGATGAGAAAATATTTAATTCCATGCTGATGTCATCTTTTATTGAGATGATGTCATAATTCCCATTTTCGGATTTTCTGGCAGATTTTCTGTCCAAACTTTGAAAAATCATAACTAATTCTAAAAAAATCTAAATGAGGTGATTCCAAAGCCAAATAAAAGGTATTTAAGTCCTATTCATTGGAAAAATATTATCCATTACCAGAAATCACCAAAAAATTCCATAATTACACAAATTTCATCACTGCCCCAAAACAGAGTCCATTTTCGACCTCAAACTTTGGACAGTCATATCTCCCAGTTTCCAAAACGAAATGGCACAAATTATATGTCCATTTTGAAGCTTGGGATGTGAAATTTAAGATTGGAAAGTTTCATAATTTTCTGACATCATTTTCCTAGTCAAAACATCCACACGAGAAGACTTCCCATAATAGAGTTTCACTGGACAGAATTTCATATTTTGCATCTTTGTTTCCAATGGTTCCATTTTCATACCAAACATCATTCCCACATAAATTTTCACAAGGAATCCATTGGAAACACCAAATAAATCAAATTCACATCTCATTGACATGTTTTCACAACAATCTCAACATGCCAACACAATTCACATTTCAAAACCTAACATTGCAAGATTTCCATTCCAAAGTTCCAAACTGTAATATCCCGAATTTTAATACTTGAGCTTAGAGATTAAGCCTGAGGTTAGTGGGCTGTAATATCCTGAATTTTAATACTTGAGCTTAGAGATTAAGCCTGAGGTTAGTGGACTGCTAAGCCCTGGTTTAGCAAGAGTCCAAATTGTGATTAAGAAATATGAAAAATGAGTTAGTGGTAATTCCAAGTGAATTTCCATAATCAGGGGCAAAACGGTAAAGTTGCCGACCATTTGATTGGTTGCCGAAGAGGAAACTCATTGGTAGCTTCAAGATCAATGGCTAGGATTGATTGGTGTAGTTGAGCATGGGGCATAATCATGTGTATGTGTGTGCATGTGAGCCCATGGGAGTTGAAGTGAGATGGTGACAAGTGGCAAGGTGTGGACCCTTGGATGAGGCATAAGTGATGTGAGACACATCATCATCACCTCCATCTCCTCTCTTCTCTCTCTCTCGTTTTCTCTCTCTTCCTTCCCCCATTTTCGCTGGTCATGCTTGGGAAAGAGAAAGGAAAAAATTGAATGGTGAGGTAAGCAAATGACCTCTTTAGCTCAAACTCTCTTCTCCAATGTTAATCCTTGAGTTGAGAGCTTCAATTTGATGATTGTAGCTTCTCCATTGGTGGTGATTTGAAGATCACGAAAATATGAGGTGTGGAGAATCAAAGAGGGTCTTTGAGAAAGTTGATAAGGTATGTGAAACAAATCCTTCTATCTATGTTTCATTGCCAAATGATTAAGTTGGAATTTCTGGAATTTTTGCCCTAATTTCGAAAATATGGGTAATGGGTAGTTTGGCATGATATGGTTATGGAAATGGTATGTTGGTATGAGTTTTGAATAGATAGAATGGATTTGGGATTGAAATGATTGAAGTTAGTGATTTTGGAAAAATGATGATTATGATGCCCTAGACCAAAGCATGTTAATGGAATGGGAGTTGGGTAATTCTGTTGATTCCATTGAATTCAGTGAGTGATTTTGTGTGGGAATAGCTTTGGTAGAGGTTTTGGGTCCATTTGGATCAATTGGGCAAGAGTTAGGAAAATGTGGTATGTTTGCTGCGTTTTCTGGAATCTGATGGATTCACTCGAGCAGACATGGGTGTGCTCGAGTGAAGGAAGAACATTGCTCGAGTGAGGGAGATCCTGCTCGAGTGATATGGGAGTTTTCCCTTTGTGCTTCGAGTTGCACCTGGGATTTTTATGAGTGATTCTCGAGCACATCGCTCTGTGCTCGAGTGAGCAAAGAACGTGCTCGAGTGAGCTGGGTTCTGCTCGAGTGAAGGTGTAAGCCCAGAGTTGAGGATTGCTCTTGGGTGGATGCTCGCGGGGAAGAGGCACGAGTGTGCTTTCTCACTCGCGGGTATGGCGTATGTGCTCGAGCACATATGGCTGTGCTCGAGTGAGCCTGTGCCTCGGGTGAGAGTGGTGCTCTCGGGTTGTCACTCGCGGCGTTGTGCTCGCGGGTGCTCGAGTAAGGCATTTGGCCTTGTGCTCGAGTGAGGTTGGTGTGCTCGAGTGAGCTTGTACCTCAGGTGAGAGTTGTGCTCTCGGGCATGTGCTTTCTGTCTTCACTCTCTTGTGCTCGGGTACTGTCCGTACCAATGCTCGAGTGAGAGCATTTGTGCTCGAGTGATGTCCGTACTTGTGCTCGAGTGAGAGCATCTGTGCTCGAGTGAGGCAGTGAAAAATATCAAGTTTAAGTGTTCAAAAGGGGATCTTTGGGGATAGTCTTCCAACCCTTTAGAGCTATGGATTGAGGTGTTTGAGGGCACTTAAAGGGCAGTAATGATAACCAACTTGAGTGTCTAAAGGTTAAGGAATTGGAAAAGGGATTAATCCTATGTCCTTGATTTTGGTTATAGGACTTGATGATTACCCTGATCGTGAGCGGCCGGAGCTGGAGCTTACGTGGAATAAGTGTAGGGAACTTACCTCTCCTGCATGTAGTGATAATTGTATTTGTGTATTGATGCATGTTATTGCTTTGCGTGATTATGTGAAACATGTATGAATGATTGTAGCTCTGTTTCTAGTTATGCTATGGCCATGAGTATGTTGTGAAACATTGAGCACGCGGATATATCATGATGTGAACATGAGTTATTGTGATGCAAGCATGTCATGCATTAAATACTTATCTTACATGCATATTGGTACCTGTTTCCTACTGAGATTCCCCAGAATCTCACCCTCCCCTATCAACATTTTAGACAGGGAAGGAAGATTGAGGATGAAGCGAACATCCAAGGACGAAGAGGACTCGTTTCTGGGTGAGAGCTTGGTTGTTGGTTATCATTGTGTAAATGAGAATATGTATTTGAATATTTGGATCAGTGTTTAAGCATGTATTCGAGTAAATTATGTAATCCCTATTGGTTGAGTTGTATGGGCTAATGTGCCCTATGATTATTGAGCGAAGATATGATCTCGGGATTGCCGGGAATTTATATTGCGTACTCTGATAATTATATAAATGTAATTTATCTTCGCATAGTAATTATATTCGGAGTGTAAATATGAGACCGTGCCTTTCAATGATTTCGAAATGTATTTGTGAAAACCCCGTCGGGTTGATGGGATTATAAAGGTTGTTTTGCCTTATTGGTCTCTATTTCACGTTAATCGTGTAATCCGGATATTAATTACGGCAGGGGGTTACACAAACCAATTTCAATGACACCAAAACACACTATGACACCATTTTCAACACAATACCCCATTCAATTCTTCGCTCTATTCTAAGTCAATTTGGATGTTAATCCACAATTGAACTCAAATACAGGGTTTTGGCACTACTCACAGCACACACGAATCATATTCGAGTGCCAAATCACATCATATTCTCTAAAAGGGTTATTTATCACTAACCACATCCACTTTTAGAGTCATTAACCCTTAATCACAATTTGGGATCTTGCTAAACCAAGGCTTAGCAATCCACTAATCTCAGGCTTATTCTCTAGCCTCGAGTCTCAAAATTCGGGGTATTACACTTTGCTCCTTCTAAAGGGTACGTAGGCCCTAGTTTTTCATCTTAGGTCAAGTTCAACTTTGTAAATAAATATATTTTTCCTTATTTTATTTTTGCAAATAAATGTTCATTTTTTTCTTTAGTTTTCATTTAATCTATTTTTGTAAATATTCTTTTTTTTTTTGGGTAATTATCATAAGATTAAAGGCCATAATATTTTTAAATAATTAACTTAAGGTAACCATTCTTATGAATGGGTGTTGTGGGGTGCCTAACACCTTCCCCATACATAATCGACTCCCGAACTCTAAATGGTTTTTGCAGATTAGTTTCACTTTTTTAAAAAAAGGTTTTCCAAAATTATCCTTTTTTCAACATTTTGGTGGCGGCTCCTTATTTTCTAAATTTCGGGCGCTACACCAACCCACTATAGGAAACTACATGGATCAAGTTATAAGCTTTTCTTATATATAACCATGTCATAATGCCCTTTGACCTAAGGTCATCATGGATTCTTACATGAGAGTTGCTAAGCTTTGAACTAGTCAAAAGTCACTTTTGACTGGGTAATGATAAAGGCTACGATCGGGCTTAGTGGTTTTTTCATGCAGAGGAATGTGAATGATCAATATGGAATTTGTCCCTCATATTAGTAGAGAGATATTATTGGGCCCCTCGATGAGTGAGTCTGAGAAATATATGGTCATATTATGATGGAAAGGAGTTTCCATTTCTATTGTCAGACTACTCAAAAATCGAGAAAATAATGGTTAAGAATAAGATGATGACATTATCCATGCCTCATCCTTGACCGATATATCGTGTGAAAAAAGGAAAGTGACATGGTTGTATGACAGGTTGCATCGTGTTAATGATCCTCATATAAATTGGGTAGTCGTAATGTCTTACTAAAGGCCGCTTGCAACTTATGGGTTAGTACAGTTATTGTCTCACTGCCAACTTCATATAGGTCTACAAGGTTGCACACAAGAATGGTCCAACACGAGATAATTTTTAATCTAAGGTAGATGAATTATATATATATATATATAATATTATTAACAAATTATATATATATATATATATATATATATATATATTCAAAATACATATTTTATATATATTATATTGTATTAGTTTTAAATTTAATTTTATTAAGATAAATTAGATTTAATAACTAACATGATAGAGATATAATATCTCATATTTAATTTATGAAGATAAATTAAATCTAATGGCTCTTTATTTGGATTAAATAAATAGGTTAAATTAAAACTGTTGGATAGATTTAATTTAAGTTGAATTTATTTAATTAGCACATCAAGATAATTATTTGTTAATTAAATTTGAAATTAATAAAGATTAATTTTGAAATTCGAATATAGCCCTCATATGTTATAAACTTGATAGAGTAGATATACTCATACACATGAGAATTCAAAGCCACAAGGGAAACCCTAGGAGACATTGGAGGACCTAGCACGCAGTCTCTATTGGAGAGCATTCATATGGATACCGATAAAGGGAGTGGAATGGCTCCTAGAGATCGAAAACCTTGAATTGAAAAAGGTCCGAATCTTTCTAACTCGGTTTAAATGCCGTTGATAGATCCTCGATTATAATAGGTGAAATTTTTTTAAAATTCTTCCATTGTGCCTGCTGAACCTAATAGTGGCATCAAAGCCAGGTCGATTGTGTGTTTAAATTGATTTTATGTTTTTATACATGTGATATATGTGGGATATATATGTATGCTTATAAGAAGATGATCGAATATGTTTCTAATTTAGTTTTCAGTTTTAAGAAAGTTGAATTGTATGCAATATATTGGGTATTGTATGCGATATTGAAATATGTTTTAGTTTTGAGAAAGTTGAACCTATGCGATTTGTTGTTGTGTCGCAATTTCTATTTTGGATTGGATCTGAAATTGGAATTCTTATCATTCTTGGTTTCGAATTGGTTGAAGATCACGGTGTATGGACATTTTAGGGTTTCTAATCAGATTTAGGGATCCGAAATCTTGGAGAAGAACTGGGTCTAAGTTTGGATCTAAGTTTGAATACTTTTGCATTTATATGTATTTATCTATATGAGATACAACCACGATTGCATTCATATAAACAAAACTAATTAATTGAGCCCTCTGAACCAAATTTTAAGTCATAATGCCGTCAATTAATGAATTCTTGTCAAAACCTAGATCGCTCAATTATGGAAACCACCAAAGTAGATACACTTGAGTTATCTTGATGAGACAAGCATGAGTAATGGTGCTCCTCATAATATTCATTATTGTTTTGACTTAATTGAGATTAACAAAACATTTTTGAATCTCAAGGTGTTAGATGGGATTAAACATGCTAGATGATATGATGATTGAATCCTATAAAGATCTAAGAGTTACATGTAATGTAATTGGTAAATAGGTTACCTACCTAAATAACTTGAATTTAAGCATCTTGCAAAAGCAAACTTAAGTTTAAGCTAAATATGGATCTTAGCCCACTAATTATTATATTAAGGGCTATTAATTTAGTGAGAAATTACTAACTAACTGTGTATATTTTAATTGTAGAATCATGTTGACTAATAATACTACTACACTATCATTGCGATCGGTCCTTGAGAAGGACAAACTTAATAGGACAAACTTTCTTGACTGGTTCAGGAACTTGAGAATTGTTCTCAAGTAGGACAGGAAGGTTTATATCCTAGATCAACCCATTCCTGAGGAGCCTACAGCTAATACTCCAAGAGCTCTGAGAGATGCTTACACAAAGTATAAGGATGACTCTGTGGATGTAGGTTGCCTGATGCTTGCCACTATGGTTCTAAAGCTCTAAAGAGGTCTGGAACTTATGGAGGCTCATGAGATGATTTTCTATCTCAAGGTAATGTTCCAGCAACAAGCAAGGTAAGAAAGGTATGAGACCACAAAGGCCTTACATTCCTGCAAGATGGCTGAAGGTGCATCAGTTAGTACTCATGTGTTAACGATGAAAGGCTATATTGATCACCTTGAGAGGCTTGGATTTCCCATGTGCCAGGAGTTAGCTACGGATTTGATCCTCAACTCACTCCTAGAGAGTTATGACCAGTTTGTCATGAACTACAACATGAACAACATAGAGAAATCAATTTCTGAGCTGCATGAGATGCTTAAAACTATTGAGCAAAGATTAAGAAAAAGCCCAGTACCGTTTTGATGGTTCAGAAAGGAAACGGTATGAAAAAGAAAGGGAAGGGTAAATGGAAGGGTAATGGCTCAGGTGGTAAGACCAAAGAGTCAAACAACCCCAAAACCAGCACCTAAGAAGGCAAAGCCTCCAAAAGAAAGAGTCTGCTACTTCTGCAATGAACCCGGTCATTGCAAGAGGAATTACAAACTCTACCTTAAAGATCTGAAAAAGAACAAGAAGGATAGCGAGGTTATCACTTCAGGTATTTATGTTATAGATATTCATTTTTCTACTTCCTCTACATGTGTGTTAGATACTGCATGTGGTTTTCACATTTGTACAAATGTGCAAGGTCTAAAGGACAATAGAAAGCTGAAGAAGGGCAAGGTGGACCTACGAGTTGGAAATAGCGCAAGAGTTGCTGCTTTAGCCGTAGGCACTTATGAATTAGTTCTACCTAGTGGGTTTTTGTTAGTTTTGAACAATTGCTATTATGTTCCTGCTTTGAGTAATAACATTGTTTCTCTTTTTTATTTGGATAAGAAAGGGTTATACTTCCATTACTAGAAATGGTAAATGTTTTATTTATCATAATGACATTTTCTACACTGATGGTGATTTGTATGTTGGTCATTATATATTAAATTTGGAACATCTTAATAATAGGAATATCTATAACGTAACTACTAAAAGGATAAAATCAAACGATTTGAATCCGACCTACCTATGGCATTATCGTCTAGGCCATATAAATGAAGAACACATTTTCAAACTCCATCAAGATGGATTTCTTAACTCATTTGATTTTGAATCATATGATATATGAAAATCTTGCTTATTAGGAAAGATAACAAAGGCACCTTTTACTAGGCATAGTGAAAGGGCCACTGAATTATTGGGCCTTATACATATAAATGTATGTGGACCATTAAATACAGCTGCCAGAGGAGGTTATGTCTACTTCATTACATTTATAGACAACTTTGGTAGATATGGCTATATCTATCTAATGAAACATAAATCTGAATTTTTTTAAATGTTCAAAATATTCCAAAATGAAGTACAAAACCAACTTGACAAAACAATTAAAGCACTTCGATCTAATCGAGGTGGTGAATATTTGAGCCAAGAGTTCATTGACCATCTTAGGAGTTGTGGGATAATCTCACAATTGAATCCTCCAGGAACACCATAATGGAATGGCGTTTTTGAATAGAGGAATTAAAAACTATTAGATATGGTTCAATCTATGATGAGTCAAACAGATCTTCCACCATCCTTTTAGGGACATGCCCTAGAGACAACTGCGTTCATACTAAATCGTTTTCTATCCAAGGCAATTGAAAAGACACCATATGAGATAATTTTAAATCTAGGGTGGATGAATTTTATATTTATATATATATAACATATAATTCGTTAATAATATTATATATATGTATGTATGTATGTATGTATGTATGTATGTATGTATTTTCGAAATACATATTTTATATATATGTATATATATTATATGATATTATTATATTGTGTTAGTTTTAAATTTAATTTTATTAAGATAAATTAGATTTAATAACTAACATGATAGAGATATAGTATCTCAGATTTAATTTATGAAGATAAATTAAATCTAATGGCTCTTTATTTGGATTAAATAAATATGTTAAATTAAAAATGTTGGACAGATTTAATTTAAACTGAATTTATTTAATTAGCTCATCAAAAGAAGTTATTGTTAACTAATTTTGAAATTAATAAAGATTAATTTTGAAATTAAAATATAGCCCTTATAGGTTATAAACTTGATAGAGCAGATATACTCATACACGCATGAGAATTTAGAGCCGTAAGAGAAACCCTATGAGACATTGGAGGCGCTAGCACACAGCCTTTATTGGAGAGCATTCGTGTGGATACTAGTAGAGGGAGCGGACCAACGTGTTGGCTTCTAAAGATCAAAAACCCTGAATTGAAAAAGGGACGAATCTTTCTAACTCAGTTTAAATGCTATTGATAGATCCTCGATTAGGATTGGCGAAAATATTTTAAAATTCTTCCACTGTGCCTGCCGATCCTAACAGTCACCTTCGCCACCCCATACCACCGTCGTCACCTCCACCATTGTAGCTGCCGCCACTACCTCCTCTTCTTCCACCGTCGTCTTCAGCACTCCCGTCTTAACCGCTACCACTGTTGTCGTTGCTGCCAACTCCATCATTGCCGTTGTCACCAATACTACCTCTTCTTCTTTTGCCACCATTGTCACACCACTATTGCTGCCACTACCACTACCTCCTCCTCCTCTACTGCCAACGTTGCCACCCCCTGACTCTGCTACAACCTCCTCCTCCATCGCCATTACTACCTCCACAGTTGCCGCTATCACCATCACTACCTCCTCCTCTACCGCCATTGTCACCCCATCATCGCCGTCTTCATTACCTCCTCATCCATCACCCTTGTAAACACCCCACTGCCGCCATCGCTACCTCCACTGTTGCCTCCACCGTCACCATTACCTCCTCCTCCACAGCTGTCATGTCACCCCTTACCGCCGCCAGCTCCACTATTGCCGTTGCTGCCACCACTATGTCCTATTTCTCCACCGACGTTGCTACCAACCCCCGCTGCCGCCACCTTCACCGTTGCTGCCATTGTCACCACTACCTCCTCCTCCACCGTTGTAGCTATCACCACCTACCATCATTATCGCCACATCATTGTTACTATCGTGTCCACAACCACAACCATCAACATCAAATGATACTTAGCAAGATAGTGGGTGGTTATTATGAGGCAACGCAATGACTCTTAACTATTTTTTCTACAAAGATTATATTAAGGGTAAAATAGAATTTGTGTGATATATTAATTTTAAATAATTATTAAAAAAAATAACTCATTGTATTTTACTTAAAAATCAAACCAAACACTAGCATTGTAATTAATATTGTATTGTATTATCATTGCATTGTATTGCATTGCACTGCAGGGTGTAATGGGATTGAACCAAATGGACCTATGATATGGCTTGGGAGTTAATAGTTAAAACATGAAATATTAGGGACCTTAATTTAAACTTTTAAAGGTTAGAGAGGTTATATGCATCTAACCTAAAGTTAGGGGGTTTGTGTATTTTTGCATAAAATAATCATATCTAAATTAACCCTAACTTTCTCTAAGCATATTCCATCAATTTGGCAGCTTAACACGCATGATCAGGCTCCCTAAATTAGATCGTAATTTTTATGAAAATTTTGAATCGGATTAGTGCAATGCAATATGTATATTGCACAACACAAAATATAATCGTTCTGCAATATTATAACTAAACACAGAGGTTAAATTTTTTGCCTCTTCTAATATGCATGAATTGATTAAAGGGTAGAAGAGCAAGAACTGTAGGGAATCCATAAATAAGAACTAAATATTATATAAATGCCTCAAACCACATGACTTCCCATTGCATTTGAATAACAGAGCCACGTATCCCATTAGCTGTATATTTAGATTTCTTTGCAGCCAAGTGCAATGCATTATTTCCATCAACATCCGCCTTTTCTCTCAGTACAAGCCAATGTTTGTGTTTCTTTACTTCCTCCAATACATGGCTTTGCCTTTCCTCTATGGCCACATGAACTATATTCTTCTTCTCTATGAGTAACTGGAATATCATCTAGGATTTTCTTTACCTGTTCAGTCATACCATTTTTAGCTACTATTAACAGTGTCGTTGATCTTTTGATTCTACCTGTGAGGTAGCAATAACCGATAAGAGGTTTGTTACTAATCCCTTTTATCCTTAATATAAGAGTTAGACGACTAATTTGTGGATATTAAGAAAGTTAGTTTGATTAGTTATTTGTAACAAATATCTACTTAGTTGCCTAGAATACCCTTTCTAAGTACTTGCTTTGTAACTACTCTTGATGTAAACCCCTATCCTATGTACAATTAGTAGGGATACTTTTGGGAAAAATTATAAATTTGAGAGACAAATTGGATTGGATTTATATTTAGGATCAAAATAAACTTCTTGTTGAGCTCTTATATTTAGGACTGGAGGTAGTATTATATATCTACAAAGAATTAGAAATCATTTATTAATACACACACGCGCGCACACAATTGTGGTGTTACCTTCCTGTATAATCATAACCATGAGTGGGTAAAACATCAGGTTCACAATATTCTTCATATCCTTCGCTTTTTCATTTTCCTGATACCAAGGATCTTGTCTTATGAGTTCGTCCATGATTCGGTACACATGATTCTCTTTTAGTTTCCCAAGGAAGCCTTCTCAAATATTTGTAAACACCAAAAACATTAAACGCATAAAGAACAAATCTAAAACTCATACAGTAAGACAAAAGAAAAAAAAAAGCTTAGAGATGGTTTTTTTTTCCTTTGGGGGGGGGACAAAACAAACGTAAACTACTATAATTTCCTTGCATTACATGAAAAAATTCCAATTCGTTTGAAATTATCCACCCCCAAAAAAAACACACCTTTTCTCCACTCAACAGAATATATGGAAACACATATCATATAGTTCACTGGCTACTAACACCATCAGCCTATGGGATAGGAACCCCTCCTCTTCTCTTTTTTTAACCTTTAGATTAATATTTGAATTGTCCATATTTGATCTCTTATAAAACTATTATTACAATGTTAGATTAAAAAAATTAATTAAATACAAATTGCTAAATTTAAATATGAATAGTTCAATACTCTCTCCGGTCCTTGATATAAGACATAATTACCTAATTTGATTAAATTAAGGAAGTTAGATAAGTTAGTTAATATGATATGTATTTTCTAAAACACCTCAGTTATCTTCCTTCATTCCTTTATTCGCTCTCTTCCTTGATAATGGTTGAGAGATGATCAATAGGGGTAAATTAGGAAAAGATTGACAAATATGAAAACTATATTTTATATTTGAACCAATATCAACTCACCACATATGTATTGTATTAAGGACCGAAGGGAGTGTTATAATAAAGAAAATAAAAAATAACATTTTATAAAACTAAATCTGGACTATTCAAATATTAATCTTATACTTAGAAAAGGAAGAGTTGGGAAGATGATGTAAAGGGAAGTGAGCGAGTTCCAAACCACTCAACTTCAATATTAGATGCCTCATGCAATTCTTCTCACTACTTTTTCTTATATAGTAAATTAGGATAGAAAATTTTTATTTTAATATATAAATTCAATTTCGTTAACTAGCTCAAAGCATTGCAGCTCATTGCTAGACCTGTATATCACACATGAAAAATGTCTAGTTATATTCATTATTACTCAAACAAAGGCAAATAATGGTGGGGACCATGGGGCAAGCAAACCCCCCCGGGATCAGCCATTGGCCAAAGAAGTATACAATATTCGTCCATTTAAGAAATCGCTTTAATTAATAGATAATGATAGATGATTTAAATTTATGCTGATGTCAAATCAACAAATGAAAAAATAATAGATATATATGTAATTTTACATAATTTATAGAGGGAGCCGGTGGTTTCACCAATCATATGATTATGAAATATATTTTTGAAAACATATTTTCAGCATACAACTTTTTCATATATGATTCTATGAATGATTTGAGACTTGTTGCTTTATTGTGACGCCTTTATATGTATGTTTCTATATGAAAGATTGAAAATGGTTCTTCCTGATTTAGTAAACGAGAACCAAGGGGCTTTCATTTATGGTTGATCCATTATCCATAATTTGCTTCTTATTTAGGATCTCTTTGGATTAATCCAGATTGACGAGGGTAACAAGGGCTCTCTCTCCTTACAAATTGAATGCATAAAAAGGAACACCAATTGGTGACCAAGAAGAGCGGTGTCTCTCCCTCGCTGTTACGCATAAAAAAATGACTCATCCACATTGGTCATGTGCCGACAAACAGCGAGAGAGCCACGTGTCGCTGCACAGTGCAAAGGAGTGTCCCCTCTACTATTATTAGCTCTCAGACTCTCCGGGGCCTTATCATTACCAGCCTCCACCATCACATCTATTAGTTTCTCAACAATAAATTCTGGCGCCTCATTAGTGATTGCCCAATGCAACAGAGTGTCCCACAAGAACTCATCGTACTGCGAAGAGTCGGCAGATCTCTCATTTGTTGCTTTTTCCCATCTTTTTGTCATGACTCATGGGATGTTGTCCGAAAATCTTCACAACGTTGTTCCACTCTTCTCTCATTAGAGCTATGAACAACATTTCCTCAAGAGTTTCTTGCTAGCTAGCACCAGAACTGTTGCTATTGGTACTCATTTCTCTTGCACAATAGGGAAAGTATTCTTTATCTGGAAGTTATTTTCTTTTACTTCGATCCGTCTGAATACAACTACTTATGTTTGTGTGAAATGTGGAGTACAAATGATAACAAATTGGGATGCTCAGCAATTAGTCAGATGACAACATTATTATGACCTAGTTTCCCGGGCTTGTTCGAAGATACCACCATGACCCTTTAGGAGGAGAGGTAAAACTAAGAGAGCGCAATAAAATCATTTAACTCACATTTTGAAATATTAAACTGTGTCGATTACTTAATTAAAAATTTATTGAATTTATCAATTTGATTTAGAATTTTCTTATTTCAAGCAATTTTATATAGTATTTTCCCTTATTTTTGTCTTCTAGATGGTGTCAGTAGGGACTAGGGAGTAATAATTTTGAGAGAGAAAGGAACCCTGCTGGTATGAGAAATATAACAAAAGCACAAGTGGACCGTAGGCCCATCAGAAAGTCTGGTAGACCCCAAAGGAACATGCACAGATATGGAAAACCATAGGCCCAAGCCCACCTAATACCTGGACCAAGTTAGGAAAACCAAGCCTGCAGGAGCAAAGACCCTAAAGCCACTAAGCAAGCCCATCAGAAAGTTCTATTTTTTTGAAAAAAAAACCAAGCCCTTAATGCTTTGCTTCGAAAAGTGAGGTGGAAAATAAGGGAGGAAAGAAGTAATAGGAAGAAAAACGGGGTAGAAAGTAAAAGTCCCCACCCCATTTTCCTACTAAAATTTCTCTCCATAAATGGAGAGATTTGATAAGAAAAGCTACTGACCCAAATTGTCCTTCCCTCTTTTACCCTGTTAAATTATTTGGTTTTAAATATATCTTTATCATTTTAAATTATTTGATAATGTTAATAGTAAAATGATTTTGTCATGCTGACATTTAATTTAAGTTTAAATATGATTATTTTAATATAGTGTAAGGATATTTGTTCATTTTCTTCCCTTGCAATTTTCTCCCACTTATCCAAGCAAGGAGAGTGACAGTACTTTAACATGCAGAGGCCTCCGTTCCATAACTAGAGATTAACATATAATTTTAACCATTATGTTTATGTACTTTGCACGATTCTTAGAATAAGAGTTACATAATTGTGATACATTTTACATTGATGTATGATACTTTTTTAAATTTATTTGATATTAACATGAAACATAGAAATGTTTTTATAGACAGGACCCATGTGGTTTCAACAAAATGGAGGTCCCAAGCCGCCCATATATTTCTACTAATGGTCTGAAATTATAAGTGAAATAAACTCAATACGTTACAAGTCAAAACATCTTTTTATTTAGAATATTATTCCAAAGGAATGCCAAATACTACCCTAGTCCAAGCACCAAAACATGGATAATGAAGCCTTAGCTTAGTAATTACCACCTCTATGTATCAGCATGTCAAGGAAATAAACCATTGAAACTGTATTTTTTAACTGTCAGTGAAGAGTGAAGAGAGATTAATGAGGTTGAAGTTCTTTTGTTTATAGCAAAAGTAAAGTGCTTCTTATAGATCAAAATTCTAGATAGGACCAGGACGAGGCACAGACATCAAAGAAAATGCAATACCACTAAACAAGAACTACCAAATCTCGAAGCACCCAACAGGAACTCCAAAAACCTAAAGAGATAAAGAACTAAGATCCGTAATAGCAAAAAAGTAGAAGACAATGACGGAAAGGAACGAAAACTGTTTGGAAGTAAACTTGGCGTCAAATGTGTAGTTCTCAAAATGGGCTTCCAACTGTTGGGTTTGGGCCCAATTATGAAAGTCTTGTGCTGTAACATCTCTATTTTTGGGGCCTGTAGACTTAAGATTAAGTATAACTAAGTACGCTGCTGAGTCCAATTGAACAAAAGTCACAAAAGTCTCAAAGTTCCTTCCAAAATCCAAACATAGAAATGGCTATCTAGGACTAAATCGTAAATTAAAAGATTTTCTTATGGAAAGGAGTAAATAATTTCAGAAATTGTGGAATTATGACCAGAGCTAGATAACAAGCCATTTAAAGTTTAAACGAGTTATATGACCAAAAAAAAAAAAAGGTCTAAACGAGTTTGGATAGACCAAAAGGAATAAGTAACGTATAAAGCAATTGTGAACAACCTATATTGTATGGGCTTCACTAAAAAATATAGATCTGTTAGGGAAATAACAGAATTACAGAGAATCACAAAAAGATTGCATAGAGAGAAGATACAGAAAGATATAAAGGGAAAGGAGAGGGTACAAGAGAGAAAGATTCCACAAATTCATTCCCACCCTCTCCTTACATCATGACGTCTATTGATGCTTCCCCCAGTTCAAACCACACCACTCTTGAGAAGTTCAAACCCAAAAGCATAGATTTATTCTTCTTCCTCAAATAGACAGTAATCAAAAATGGAAAACATAGTTCTTACAATGGTAGCAAGGTAGAGTTCTTCTTCCCCAAAATCCATTTGCTCTTTACATTGGGCTGGTTATGATGATCCTATTGTGCCATCCTCGAGTCTTGGAAGAAACGTGATATGTTGTCTTCTTCCACAATTCTTGGTTTCGGGACCTTTTTAAAAGAGAATAAGAAAACATGCCAATATAGTGGAAGTTGTGTAAATATGTATAGTACCACTACTGGTGATAAAATGACCACATAGGATATGATCATAGGCTTATACTTCTCTTTAGGATGAAAGTCATGGGATAGTGCAGCATAGAAAGAAACCAACATTGAGATAAGTGAGGCAAGGAATGAAACGACGCCCAAACAAAGCTTCAATGGCAAATTTCGACGAAAACCTTTGGGTTGTTCCTTTCTAGAGACATAAATGGCCAGAAAAGTAGTCAACGAAGTGATAGAGAATAGGAAGGAAATTAACAAAGAAATAGAAAATGTATGACCAAATCTTTCAATGCCCTGGAAGCAAGCAGAAAAGGCTGAACCAGTAACGAGGGTAGATGCAACCATGTAAGATCCACACATGTCCTTGACTGTGTTGTCACAACACTACAAAAAAACAGGGAATTAGAGACGGAAATTAGCGACGGAATTAATTCCGTCGCTAATTTCCGTCTCTAAAACTTTAGCGACGGAATCTGAGACGGATTAGAGACGGAATAATTCCGTCGCTAATTTTCGTCTCTAACAATTTAGAGACGGAATCAGAGATGGATTAGAGACGGAATTTAGAGACGGAATAATTCCGTCGCTAATTTCCGTCTCTAAAAATTTAAAGACGGAATCGGAGACGGATTAGAGACAGAATTTAGCGACGGAATTATTTCGTCTCTAAATTCCGTCTCTAAAAATTTAGAGACGGAATCGGAGACGGAATAGAGACGGAATTTAGAGACGGAATTATTCCGTCGCAAAATTCCGTCTCTAAATTTTGCGACGGAATAATTCCGTCTCTAAATTTAGTTAGGGACGGATTAGAGACGGAATTATTCCGTCTCTAATTTCCGTCTCTAAATTTAGTTAGGGATGGATTAGAGACGGAATTATTCTGTCTCTAATTTCCGTCATTATTCCGTCACAAATTCCGTTACTAATTTAAGGGATAATTTAATCTTGTTTTTTGACAGAAATTAGAGACAAAAATCGTTCCGTCTATAAGTTGCGTCACTAAATCTGTTGCAAATCTGAAAATTTCAAATATTCACCATGAAAAGAATAAATGATAATATAATTATGTAAAACTTGTTGAAACGTCATGGAGATGAATTCTTATGAAACACATTCGTATATCATAAAAATGGCGTCGTCATGTGACTTTGTAATAGCTAAACAAACAATGAAATAATATATGAACTACTCTCTTTTAGAAATTAACATGATAAATGAAGAAAGAATAATTGTAGTGCTAATTTCGTGAAATTAATTATACTGCTAATCAATTTATTCATACACTCATTTATTAGTGTTACTAATATGATTTCTTTAACAAAATAAGAATACAATAGTTGTTTTGGAAGCTATATATAGTTATGAAATCCATAGATAAAAATTAAACAAAAATACAAACAAATGACAGTAATATATAAAAGTTAAAATTTATAACAACTCATGATATAATTTACAAAGTATAGACATCACAACTTGTTTCTTTGAGTTTTATGCAAAGCATAGTATTTTATTTATAAAATATTGAATTTGTGACAAATTGCAATAATGTATTTTACCATTTCAAATACTACATAAAAACATGTAAATAATTACTATTACATATATTATATGAATGTGTAATTAAATACTCATTTGATTTACAATATAAGTGCAATCTTGCAATTGTATAAAAAAAAAAGTTCAATCTTGTAACTTGGCCAATCTATTTCAAAATAAAATTCTAGTCTAAAATTTAGAAAATGTAATTTTTTTTCTTATGTTGTAAGTTGGCGACTTCTCCTTAATTTCTACGGCTCTCTCATTCCAGCACGGATCTACTGTCTCTGGTTCTTCCTCTTAGTCACTTGTTCAACCTCACAAGGTCATCGACTTCTCCTCTCTTCATCGGCGGTCACAGCTCTCCTCTCTCTCAGAATCATTGAGTCACCGTCTCCCTCTTCTCCGTCAGCCATTGCAGCTCTCCTCTCTCAAACTCTCTCTTCCTCAGCTGGTTTGTTTAGTTCAATGTTAAATATTCATTTGATTTGTTAATTGAGACTAATAAGTAGGATTAGAGTGGTAGCCAACAGACCAAAGCAAATAATTAGTCAAAGTACAATTTGAAAATTCACTATAATGAGTTATTGTATTTTAGACTAAGACTCTCAATATTTAAGTTATACAATTTGAAAATTCACTATAATTTAGAAAAATAAAATAAATTTAATGAGTAAAAAATGAAAATTAGAACCATAACTCTAACCAATTTAATTTTGAATTAATAAAATCATTGTTATGTGATTCACGCTATTTTTTTTAAATTTATTGAAATTATATTATTAAAGTTATAGTCTTATATTAAAAAATCTGTTTCATTAGTGTCTATAGATCTTTTTTTTGCCAACATAGTTTTTATAGATGTTGCTGAAATTCCATGGCGCAAAAACGTTTCCCTCCATTTATTTCATTAGTTTACATAATCCCCCCAAATTTTGCAAAACCCTCCATTTTCCCTCACTTGAAACTCTTCCTCTGCACTCCTCCTTCGGCTCCCCAACAATACCCCAATCTTCACCTTCTTCAACCTTCTTCAACCCCAATTAGCCTCAGCATTTCCTTCCAAAACCCCAATCTCCACCTTGTCTGAGTTCGATTTGCTACTCCAAAAAAGGCAAGCTCCATCTTCTTCGACTTTCATCCGATTCTCTTAGTTCGATTTGCTCCACCCAAAACCCCAAGCTTCGCCTTCTGGGACTTCTATCTGCTTGTCCGATATGCAGTGGCTTCTTCGTCTTCAAGCTCTTTTCTTGGAGGGTTGAAGGTGGTTTTCTCTCTATTGCTCACTCCCTCGCGACTTCCGCAGCCAAGAGAAATTCAGGCTCGCGACTTCCTCCTTTCCTCTTTTCGGCAAATGCAGGTCACTGGCTTGGGATTCAGTTATCGAATGTCGCTGGCTGGGATTTAGTCATCTTATCTCGTGGTTTCCATCCAACCATGTTTCGCCAGCTTCAAGGTACCCCTGTTCATGTAAACCCATAGTTTCTTACTTAAGTGTCCCTAAAAATGGGGTTTTTATGAATAAATAATGAATGAATTGACAAAAAGAGTTTTTGGTACTTTAATTGGTAAGGCACTATTGGATCGGACTGTTCTAGGCTGGGAATTAGGGTGGCTGATTCAACTTCCAGTGAACTTGGTGGATCTGATCCAAGCGAGATTCTGAATAGCGCCTAACGCCAACATCTACCTTTGTGGCTAATGAAAGCAAAGAAGCTGAAGGAAGCTAAATTTCAGGTAGATTGATCTTAATATTTTTTGTGAGATTTGTTAAATAAAAAATTATGTTCTTTAATCTGACGTGTTTCAAAAATCTTTGCAGGTCTTGCAGAAGCCATCCATCGTGAGGTTGTTGAGAGACGGGTCTATACAAGTTTGAATTTCTACTTGTTACTTGTTGATTTTAACTATCTGCAATTTGAG
Source organism: Inga laurina (assembly GCA_963855925.1). NCBI lineage: Eukaryota > Viridiplantae > Streptophyta > Magnoliopsida > Fabales > Fabaceae > Inga > Inga laurina. Next base: position 48,914,402 of record OY979701.1, on the reverse strand, counting down.
TCACAAGTTTCCTTGATATAGTTTTTTCTGTTTGATCATGTAACTAGCACGAGGGCTGATGAGGAGGTACTTTATATATTCTAAGTTTTTGCTTTACTTGAAGAAAATGTTTTTTTGAAGCTATTCTTATAATTGTTTAACATTGTGCATACGATTGATAGATAAATTGAGGCAGGACACAGTGAGCAAATTTTCCAAATGGCTATTCAAGAACAAGATGCCAGGTTGTCAATTCTACTATGCACGGCTTTTTCGATTACTCCCTCGTCAAATCCTTATTCATGATCTTTAAATCTTATCAGTTTGAGTGTTATCATTCCATTCTACACTTCCCCCAGTCCCCATATTAGTATATAGGGGCTAGGTGAAATATGTTGCTGATATTCCTTAGAATGCAATAGCTAATACTATGAGATTTAAGCATTTTTCCCTTGTTTCTTACATTTTAGTTATCATCGTAGATAATAGACATCCTAGCAGAAATTCAAGAATAGAATAAAGCAGTTAGAGATGCTGAGAGGAAACTTCTTGAATTACAATAGGTATTTAATCAATCCATTTTGATCGAGTATACTAGCTAATATATTAGTCTTCTTATTAGCTGTGCAGATGAACTTAGCTTGGAGTATTGTGTGGGTATGTACTTTATTTATTTATTTTTACACTTTGTTTTAGTAAGTAAAGCTTTATCAATAGACCCATATTATCAAGACTCGAGAACCCTAAAATATATCAAAAGCTAAGGCAACGTAACTCTTTCAAGACCCAAAGGAATGGAGCCAACAGCTCAATAACAACTTATAGGCAAAGGGCATACAAATTGTGATGACGTCAATATTAGCATCAATAGTTATCACACTCGACATGGAAAAAATCCAAGATGCACATTTGAATATAGATGCTAATTGTAAGGGAATTGATTTTGCAAGCTCCAAAATTAAAATTGAAGCCAGAGGTAATTGATCTCCCTTGTGATTATTATGATTTTCTCACCCTTCTATGCTTCCAATATTTATAGACTTTATTGTTTACATTAATGTTTTGGATGTCAAAAAGCTTGAAGTTGTACCCCAAGCTGAACCATTCTTAATTGTTTTGAGTGACTGCAGAATATTTGATGTTTTTCCTCTTACAAGTATAGTGATGCAGTGGAGCCTTGAATGTATAATGCCTTGATTAATTGATTGCAAGGTCATTTAGCCTTTTAAATCTTTGTATAGTAGTGCTTGTTCTTGTAAACAACAGACTTATAATTGAGAATTTAGTGAGGCTTGAAACTCTTTGGCTTATTGTTGTTCTTGATATTCATACTGATGTATATTTGTGTATTTATCTACATAGCTTTTCCTTTAGAGCTCAATGCAGTATTTTTTTCAATTTTTTTTGGCAGTATGGTTGGCGATTAAGTATGGCCTTTGGTTTAGCTCAAAATCATTGAGAGATTGGCCATTCTTCTCATGTATAGGTAATGATTTAAATGGATTTACTAAATAATACTTATTCATCGGACAATTTGTTGAAGGACATTTCTTAAAATTTTATTTGCGATTATGTTATCAAAGTTGTGCTTCCTTTGTAGTCTTACACTTGCAATATTTCCAATTGCTTCGTATTTGGTAGAAATTCTTGCACAACAAAAGCAAATATCTAAACCAGTAAGTTTGAGCTACATTGATTTTTTTAATTTGTTTCTATCATTTTCAACCCAATCCTTTTGTTTGGGTATTGTTTGATATGCAGTTTTAGCACACATGGTCATTTTTGTGTAGGAATCTCAAGATAATAACAAAGAATATGCAGCCATGTCTGCTCCATTTTGAAATAAGATAATTAAAAGCCTGCAAGAAGATTTTATTAGCTATAGGTATTTCAGAGTGCACTTCTATAATATACTGGGGTGCTATGAAAATTTTGGATGATATTGTTTTTTCAGATCATGTTGATTTGGCTATAGACTGCAGAGATGCCCAAGCGTTGGAACAAAATCTGAAGGGACTGCTACAATTGGGCTCCTTTTAGCGGCTGCTACAACTGGGCTTTCTTTTTTTTTGGAATTAAGCTCCTTTATATATATGGTTTTCTTGATCTCAGTTCCCTTTAGTGACATTTTAATTTTAAATGCTTATTATTTATGCCAATGCATTGTATTTGTGTTGAACAAGAGTATTAATTTCCTTGTATGCTCATACCACTGATGATAGCCCACCATAGGATAGGGTGGTTATTAGGTTGTTTGACTATATTTAATATTTGTGTGGTTTATTTGATATATTATATACATTTTCATTTTAGTACTTTTGTTGTTTTGTAGTTGTTAACTTAATATAATTGTCAAACTGGGTTTGAATTTGATTTTATTTGCAATCAGTTTAATTTCATTTTCAGTTCTTTAACCATTATAGGTTATTCAACTTGACTTACCGTTAAATTCAAATTAACCACTCACAAAAAATTTAATTGGAGAGAGAAAATTTAAAAAGCTTAAAGCCGGTTTTTTTAAAAATTCTGTCATAAAATTAAATTATTTTTTTTAAAAAAAAATTCACTTTGCAACGGATTAGCGACGGAAATTCCGTTACTAATTCATTTCATAAATTAAAAATAGAATTAATTTTTTTTAACCTTGTGACGGATTAGGGACGGAAATTCCGTCATTAATTTTGGACAAATTAGAGACGGAAATTCCGTCGCTAATCCGTCTCAAAACTTAGCGACGGAAATTCCGTCGCTAATTTCGTCTCCAAAATTAATAACAGACTTATTTTTTTTATTACGTTGTGACAGATTAGCGACGGAATTTCCGTCACTAAATCCGTCTCAAACATTAGCGACGGAATTTCCGTCACGAAATCCGTCGCAAACTTAGCGACGGAACTTCCGTCGCTAAATCCGTCTCTGAAATTAGCGACGGAATTTCCGTCGCTAAATCCGTCTCCAATATTAGCGACGGAATTTATCATTAGAGACGGAATTTTCCGTTGCAGATTAGAGACGGAATTTCCGTCGCTAATCCGTCTCTAAATTTGCGACGGAATTGAAATTCCGTCGCTAACAGAATTAGTAACGCCCTTTTTAGGGACGGACCATTTTCCGTCTTTAATCCGTCGCTAACTGATTAGAGACGGAATTAGCGACGGAAATTCTGTCGCTAATATTTTTAGCGACGGAATTTCCGTCGCTAAATTCCGTCTCTAATTCCCTGTTTTTTTGTAGTGCAATCATTGATGAGATTCATGTGCTCGTTTGTGAAGATCTCCCCAGGAGTGTTACCATTTTTGTTGGCTTGGGAAATGAAGTAAGACGGCATACATTCTTTCACATACTGTTTCAACATAAAATATATATAATAAATTTCATCATTAATGCCCAATATCAACTCAAAATATATAATTTAGGAGAAAGTAGTAACATGGTCTTGATTTGACATATGTTAAACCTATACTCCTCTGATCTTTAATGTAAGATATGTTTAACTAATTTAATTAGATTAAGAAAGTTAGTTAAGTTAGTTATTATGACAAGTTTTTTTTTAAACACTCGAATCATCTTTATCAATTCCCCCCCCCCCACTCTTTCTTTTTTTTTTTTATGGAATTTTTTTATGAAAAATTCCTTCCCCCTCTCTTACTTGATTATTATTGAGGGAATGTCAACATTGATAATTTAGAAAAAAAAATGATAAATATGATAAATAAGTTAGGACCAAGACAAACTCCGGAATATGTTCTACATTAAGAACAGGAGGAGAAGTTCAATATGGACTCACACATGTGTCCCTAAAGATTTAGATTGAAATAGTTCACACATAGACATACGTATATATCACCTCCCAGTCTTAGGATTGGCATATACACTATACATACATACGATAAAAAAGTGCGTGTCTATATACTATTTATAAAATATGCATGTGTACACACACAATATTTACGCAAAAAGTATGTTATATATTAAAAAGTTTTTAAAAACTTAAAATTATGTGCATTATCAATTATATTTATAGTTGTTGCAATTATTTTATTTATTGTCATGCTTTTACACTTAATATAATTGATGATTTATGCAAACAAATTTTATTTCAAGAAAAACTTGTTTCTTTAAAATAAGATCCTGTAGAAATTGGGGATGGAATTTTAAGGATTGTGATGCAAAAGTATAATGGTTTGTGTTTTTTACCCTTTGTTCAGCCCGTTTTGATGGTCATCGTCAAAATTTATCATGTATCATATACATATCATATTTAACCTAAAGTAAACTACATTACTTAAAACAAAAGGAATCATTCTCTATTCACTAATAAAAGAGACTTCAGGCTATGAAACTAAAAATTGGCCGCTAAAAGTCTAAGTGTCACTGGTGACTTTTAAAACATGACATTGAATGATGACTAACAATCACTACCATAAGTGACACTTTCATCCACAACACTTGCCGTGGCTTAAAATATTTAGTAGCAACTTTCATATTCCATTGAAAGCGAGACATTCAATAGCGACAATAAATGTTCCTGCTTATAAAAAGACTTCCATATTCCATTGAGTAATCAGGGCAACACAATGGATATTTGTTTAGGCATTATATGTCTATATGAATGTCTCCTATTCTCATCTCTTACCCTGTTATATCCTGAATTTTAACCCTATAAACTAAAAACTAAGTCTAAATTAATTAGGTTTCTAAGCCCAGTTTGAATAAGAGTTCTAGAAGAACCCTGAAATGATAGAATGGTTCGCAGAGATCAAATCACAAATTAAAATTTGTTTTGAAAATAAAGCATAAATATTTTCCAAGACTTTGAGAATGCCCCAAGAGCCAAAATGACAAGAAATAGGGACTAAATGTAAATGAAGAAAGATCCAAGTTAAAAAAAGAAGATGAAAAGTATACCAAGACTAAATGCAATTATTAAAAGTTCAGGGTAATGAAATGTGAATAAATACTACAGGGCGAAGGTGCAAATTTGGCAATGAACAATTTCGCCCGGAGCATCTATAAGACTTATCTATTTTCAGGTGCAAAAATAGCAATAAACTATTTTTTTTTGAAGCAAATTTAGCAACGCCGTTAAAAAACATTTAACTACCGTTACTTTTTGAAATGTTGGTCTCAACATGCTTCTCTCTTTGTATTATTTTAATATTTTTTTAATGGAAAAATATCACTTAGGCCATATGGAAAAAATTTCATTTCAAATAACCCCCAAAAGATTCTGAAATATTATTGTACCACTTGGGTTAAAATGAAATTAAGCTCTGTCAGTAAAAATAAATTAAGCTTTGCAGTGAAATTTCAGAATCTTTTGGGCATTAACTGAAATGAAATTGTTTCCATGTGGTCTAAGTGATATTTTCTCATTAAAAAAATATTAAAATAATACAGATGGAGAAGCCTGTTGGGACCCACATTTCAAAAAGTAATGGTAGTTAAGTAGATTTAATGGCATTGCTAAATCTGCCCCAAAAAAAATAATTTATTGCTATTTTTGCACTCAAAAATAGATAAGTCTTATAGATATTTTGGGCAAAATTGTTCATTGTCAAATTTACACATTCCCCCAATATTATTAAATTACATAATAATACCTATAACTGGAAAGTGATCAAGTGAATACGTTTAGCTAGGGAAAAGACTTATATTATATGCTACTACTTTAGACCCCCAATAGATATTTAAGATATTTAAGAGAACTACATGAAAGGCAAGTGATGCAGGGTCAAAAGTGTAATTATTTAAAGTTTCAGGTTTTAATTGAAATTATGGAAAATTTACCAGCGAAATTCGGGAAAACTGGGAAAATGATTCCTAATAGATTAAAGAATCCAACAAGAAGTTGCTTGTTGGTTGATATGGCAAGTAGCCCCACCTCCATAAGAAGGAGAACACAATTTCTGATTCAAAGGAGCACACTCTAAGCTTCAAAAAGAATTATACATACCCTTAACCAAAAAATAAAAAATAAAGTGTTTTCAAATAATCTCTGTCGTTCTTACATATACATGAAAAGTAGGTTGTACATGACATGCACTATTTTCTTTTTGCCCTAAAATCAATCATTATTAGCTTTGAACACATGATTATCCTTTCACTAAATTAGATAATAATTTTTAGGAACTTCTTAGAAAAACATTAATACAAAAAAAGAACATATTGCAAAAAAAAAAAAAATATAAACTTTCTGCAATATAAAGTTATAACCATATAGGGAAGGAAGAAGAACAACAAAATATTATATAAATACCTCAAACCACAGGATCTCCCATTGCATTTGCATAATAGATCCTGATTGTACTCCACTTGCTATATATTTTGATTGCTTTGCAGCCAAGTGCAATGCATTATTTCCAACAACGTCCACCTTTTCTCTCAGTATAAACCAATGATTACGTTTCTTTACTTCCTCCAATACATGGCTCTGCCTTTCCTCTATGGCCACATGCACTATATTCTTCTTCTCTATGAACAATTCGTCATGGATGGACACTGGTATATCATCCAAGACTTTCTTCACCTGCTCAACCAGACCGTTTTTAGCTGCGATCAACAGTGCCGTTGATATTTTGATTCTATCTGTCAAGTACCAATGACTTAAAGGTTATGTCACTATTCTCTAAAACGAAATAAAAAAATACTACTTCCGGTTTTTAATATATAAGATTTTGTTCATAGTGTAACTTGCACTACGAACGAGATCTTATACTCCCTCTAATTCTTTATGTAGAACCTAAATAGGGAGTTGATGTTAATCTTGAATGTAAGACTTATTTCATATTTTTATCCATTTCTCCACACATTAACCCTGTTGATATTATATTCCCTCAACAATAATCAAGTAGGAGAGGGAGTGAGGGAGTTAAGGAAGATGATTAGGATATTTTAGAAAAAACATTCTCCTCCGGTCCTTAATATATGACATATTTAAGGAGTTGATTAGTTAATTAGGTCGGACATTAAGGAATAGATAAGTATTAAGGGCCAGAGGTAGTACTTCGGTTGTTCCTATTAGAGACTCTCGTATTACCTCCTTGTAGTTCCTGATCTTTTTCCTGATAATATTTGTTGTTTTCAATATTCTGCACCTCCCTGGAATGGTCTTTTGTCTTGTACCAAGGATCTTGTTTTACAAGTTCGTCCATGATGAGTTCACCCAACCCGTGTCTCTCTTTCTGCTCCATAGCGAAGACTTGGGAAATATTTGCAGGCGCCAAAAACATCAAAGGGATAAAAAACCGAAAAACAAAACAGATTAAAAACTCGTAGTGGAATGAACTGAGAAAACAAGGAACATATTGAAAGAGCCAGCGTTTTATTTTCACCACTCATAAAATTTGTTCTTGAAAATTAAAAAACAGAAAATTTAAAATCAGTGAATTTAGTGAAAGGCCACGATAGGAACATTCAAAGATTCAAATTTAAAAATCAACCTTGGGAACTTGACCAATTGGTTTCCGTTTGTTCGCTGGCTGAGTTTGATGAAATTTGATTCCTCATTCCAATTGAGCCACACGAGCAAGGTTTTTTTTTTTTTTTTCAGAACATATGATTATTAATTTATAAAGACTACCAAGCTTCCAAATTATAAAAAATATATATTGAACAACGGTAAATTTAACGCATTCAAAAATATAAAACAAAAATATATCTCAACATTTAACAAGCAGACTTCGAATTTCTTGAATTTCCTCAGTCTGGCCTCTCTATACAAATAACTTTTTTTTTTTTTTTGTAAAATGGGAAAATTATCTTTAATCTATACTATATAACCTTCTAAACGTTTTTTAAGCTACTAATAGAACTGGTCATTAAATTGATCGAGCCAATGGTTTAAATGTCCATAGTCTTACAATAATTAAACTGAGGTCAACCTAATCACGATTGAAATAATATAATTTAATCAAAATATATAATTATTTTTAAATATATAACTCTAAAAAGAGTAATATTTAAGTAAAAAGTGTATTAATCCATGAATAAATGAAAATTTGATGTGTAAACTGCCCATAATCTAACAAAATAGAATTAATAAAGCACAAAATATGACAGACTGCTTGTTTTTTACTCAAACTCCAAATGACTTTGTTTCTTACTCAACAAGGAAAGGAGAAAAATTCCCAGTCTAGTTGGTATAGCTGTCTAAAACCCTTGACCAAACCAACTAGAAGACTAGTTTTCACTGGTTTGACTAGTTGACTCGAGTTAGGTTTTGATACAATGTTTACTAAAAAAAGCAAAAGAAAAGAAAAGAAATATGGATACAATACTCACAGCAATAATAGCACAACCTCTGCCACCATCCCACGTGAATACCATTTTTGAAGGCAGAAGGGATGGACACAATCTCATCAAGAGGTAACTTTCCACCTTTATTGAAATAACTACCAATATTTTCGTCAATGAAAAGCTGAACTATTTTGTATGATAGACCTAACAAACATTCAATTTCACGCAATTAGTTTATTACTCATAACTATACAAACTTAGAATAATAAGGATTTGCGGCTTCCCTGCTAAGCAAAGTGTTTGCTTAGTAGAGAGAACTAAGCAGATATGAGCCGTTCATATCTATGTTTTTTTTTTAATTGATGCTTTTTGAAATGAAACATTTTTTGAACATATAATAGTTAGAAAATTATCTTTATTTTAGATTATATACTCATTAAAATAATATTATTAAGAAAATATCGACTTTGAAAAAAATCAGATATGGACCGTTCAGGTCTAATCTGATAGCCTATCTCTCACTACTAGAAAAATTTGCTTAGTAGGAAACCAATTCCGTATAATAGAGTATACTTACTTACCAAAGTTTTTTCTCCGGATAGTACAGTGAAGTAAAGTATCTCCATTGTTTCTTTGCCAGATTGAAGGTGGGATCGTGGGATCATGACCCCTGCAAATTGAATGGAGATAAAGGAAGGTGCAAAGGTCACCGTTAAGAGCAGCCAAGAAGAGTGGTGTCTCTCCGTCGTTGTTATGCTGACCAACCAATGACTTGAAGCTATCTTCTTCCATTATCGCCCTGCAAATGCGGGTAGAGCCTCGTGAGGCTGCACAGTGCAAAGCAGTATCTCCTCTTATATTCTTGGATTTCAGAATCTTCAAGGCCTCATCAGCTGGTTGTGCTCCCTTTATTGCTCCAACCAGTTGACCAACAGTGGATTCTTCAGCCTTATGAGCGATAGCCCAGTGCAACGCAGTGTCGGACTCGTATTGATCGCCGTTTTTACCCGGCCTCTCTTTTTTAGGCACCATCTCCGCGATTTTGGTGGCATGAATCTCAGGATTAGATCCGAACATCGTTACGACTTTATTCCAATCTTCTTTCATAAGGGCATTGTACAGTTCTTGTTTAATGTTTGTTGACTGGTTGCTACTGGAAGCCATTGAAAATTTTTGCTTTCTGTTGGGTGGAATTATGGGAAAAAAGTGAAACTCAGTATGTTGATGGCAAAGCTGATGGTAAGAGAGGAATCAGTAAGTTCCAGAAACCTCGTGATTCAATGGCACCCCACGTCTCCTCTTATGGATGAGGTTGTGTGTGTGATGGGTGGATAATGGTTTAGGGGTTGAAGGTTACAAGTTTATGTCGATGCTTTAGTATGCATATAAATTGATGGGTGGAAGTCAATTTCAACATTTTAATTTTTTTATAAAGAATTTAACCATGTGGAGTTGCTACTTGCTAGTTCAAGATTTGTTATTGTGTTGGTGGTCAAATTGATTAGAAATAATTTGTTTCCATTTTATACATCAAAATCAAGATATTATATGAAAATAAAGCACTATAAATTAATATTTGAACTTAAATAAACAACGATTAATGTACCATCACTATCATATTCATCCATCAAACCATTATCATCAAGTATGAAAATTTCAATCCAAATTAAAAAAGTGTCACTTGAAGCAAGGAGCAGGCTGCAGCTGCCTCAATAACCAGGCTGTCTCAATTTTTAATTTTTTTTTTAATTTTAACTTTGACTTTCAATCAGTTCCTACTATTAACAGGGGTGGAGTGGTAAAATTCCCATCTCTTCACAGAGTTGAATTAAATTTTGATAAAATTTTGATTCAACTTTATGTTAAATAATAATGGGATAGAAATTGTAGGCTACAACTGTTTGATTCAAATTTTTACGGTGGTCACAATGATATATCCGTCTCAGACTTGGAAGTTTCTTTTAAATTCATGTTATTTTCTTCCGTTTATTTTTTTTCCTTGCAACTAAAGATGCAATATTAACTTCCTCTTATAACTGCTTGAAAAAAAAAATCAAAATCTTTAACCAGAATCTTTAAACAATAAGTTTTTTTTTTAACACATGTCAAATCTACTCATGCACTTGTCTAACAACTATTAACAATCATAAAATAGTTAATGACTAATGATTTAGACTCTACAAATCTACAATTCATGAAAAGAGAAACAGGTCATATCTAATTGAAAGCAAAGTTAAATCGGTTACATATCCCATAAGTTTTAGTATTATTTTATTTAATTCTTTCGTGGCCATAACCCCATCAAAATCTGATCTTCTTTTGAGCAGTATCATCTACTTATAGTTGACAATGGGCTTTCCCATGTGATTCATTAAATATAATAATCCATCCAATAAAAAATATCATTAAATATCAGTATTGATATAGAATAATCCCTAGCATCACCATTTCTTTATATTCAGTTGACGTATAACATTATATGTCATTATTATATATTCCTATAGTATTTATATAAGGAGGAATACTTACATACTCCAAGAGCGTCATCTTATCTGTACTCTGACTAATTAAAATACAACAACTTATCTTATTTTAATCTCACATGATTGATGAGTCATATGGAGAAATTCAAATTTTATGATTGTAAAAAATAACAACTCAAGGGAGGGAATTGCGTTTTTTGTTTTTCTAAATTATGAAGTTTATTTTTTTTTTAAATCATAAAATTTGAATTTCTCCAGATGACTCATCGGCCATATGGGATTAAAATGAGATGATTTGTTGTATTTTAATTAGTCAGAGTATAGATGAGGTGGCACTTCTGAAGTATATAAGTATTTCTCAGAAGACTTACCTAGTACTCCTTTAGGTCTTTATTGTTGAATTTTTTTAGAGAAATTAAGAAAGCTAAATACGTTAGTTAATTATAGAATATGTCGTGTATCATTTGATTATATCTGTTTGTATGTCAAGCAATTAATTTGTTTGATATAAAAAATATAAGTATAAATAATTTAAAATAATTTATTTAATTTTATTAATCTCTATAAAAAAGGAGTCAATTGAATTTTATATCAAGGATAGGCGGTAGTGCTTGATATATACTCCCTCCGGTCCTAATTATAGGACATATTTACCTAATTTTAGAGAAATTAAGGATAGTAATTAAATTAGTTAGCATATTTATTTTCCCAAAATACCCTTATTTAAAATTTAAAATAGCATCGTGTCTTTTTTGTTGGTCGAAATAGCATTGGTTCTCTGTTTTTACTCATACGTCTCTGACCTCACACACGACTTCTTTGAGCTCTCCCGACGTCGTCGATCTCCCTTAACAACTTCCAATCCACTCTTAGAGGTTGGAAGTCAGAATCTCAAAATGTATGTTTCTAATTTTGAGTTCCGATTTCATATACTTCATTCTTCAAAGTTGCTTCTCTAGATTTCAGCCTCCGATCTCCATCGATTTCTTCAACGTCCGATTGACGTCTCCAGCTCTCACACAATCTTATATCGTCGGTCTCCCTCATCAAATTCTGGTCCACTCTTGGAGGTTGGAAGTGTGCGTAAACCTCAGAATCTTGATATGTATGTTTCTTACTCTATTCGTCAAAGTTGCTTCGCTGGATTTTAGTTTTAGATCTCCCTCGATTTCAGTTTGCTTGCCACAATTCTTCAATGTTGTTTCTCTGGACTTCAGATTTCTGTCGATTTCAGATTTTGCTTGCTATGGATCCCTAAATTGGCTGCTGGCGATGGATTTTAATAGTGAAGAAATTGGTGCAAGTGATGGCATTAAAGCTTCTTGTTATTGTAGTCAAACAACACAGTTGATTATACATAAATACAATTAGACTGTAGAGGCCTTGTTCTTCATGAAGTCTAAGTTGAGCTGCACTATTTATGATTTATGAATAGCCTGGCCTCCTATAGATTTAATGGCTTCGTTAATAATTTTGTTTCCTTATAAGTTTCAGGTGGGTTTCTCTTTGACCTGAACAAACTACCAAGTCACTTTCAGGAAATTTCAGAAAATGAACATGATAGTATTGAACAACAAATTGATGAGGAACTCATTCATGCATCTGAAACTAACAGTAATTTTCAAACACCAAGCTAGTTTGGATTTCAAACAGGAATTTTCTTTGCCTGAATGGTGAGATGAAACTGTGAGGAAAAAGATGGAAGTCACAGTGAATATTTATGCTAACTACTTCTTGTGAAACTTTCATTCTCAGTAAATGACACTACTTATACTTAAGTTATTTGTACTGTATATGTACACTTAGCATTGTCAGGTTATGCAAATCAATCATAAATATGAGTAGTGATATAGGATATGTGGTGGCTATACATTCATTGAATCTGATCTGAAGCAATTGATAAGATGATCACTTATTAGCTCAGTCACTTCACTTGCATGGAAGATATAATCTACTTTGGGAATTTTGACTGGTAGTTGTAAGTGGGTATTTGTGCAGCCTCAATATAGGCTTATGGTTTTTCTAGGTTACAATTAAGTGTCAAACACGTTTCAAACTCTTTCATTACCTGCACTTTTTAAGTAATAACCCCTCATATAAGTAAGCAATATTCTCACACACACGCACACGCACACAAATTTACCCACCCTCGTGCAAGTTGAGTTGAGAAATTGGTCTTATCCAACCAAGTCTTTCTTTTGTTTTGAATAATTCATGTGTGGGTCATCATGGTCTGAAGGAGCAGGTTTGGCATAAAATTTTTTCTTAACCTTCTCCTTGTTAGGTAGAAGTAAAGTTTGAAAAGCAAGGGCTAAGGCTGATTCACTTGAGCAAATAACTTTCCATCCAGAAACAATGGACAGAGGAACAAAGATTGTGTTGTTGACACCTATATGATTATAAAAATGAATGAAATGAACAGAATCAAGAGATCTGATTAAAGTCTAAAACAGGTAGTACATATTTTTCTATAGAGTTGATGGGCAGCCCTATAGGAAAAAGGAAAAGACAAGGAAATAAATACATAATATAAGACCTAAATCACCGGCTGATTCACACCCTCCAGGAAAGGAAAAAATCTTTGAACTTAAGACCTAATTAAGGTCTAGTTTTCTTCCTCATATTCTTCATTAAAAGTAAGAAAATCAATCAAAGTTGCTAATTTATTCATTTTTTAAAACACTTAATGGGAGACAGAGTTCCATGTTTGGGACTTTGGGGTTTGAGACAGCCCTTGTGGGGTCCCCTTTTTATAATTTTGCCTTTGAACACAGATGACAAAACCAAAAGCAATTGGATTTCTTCCTTCCTTCTTCTTCCTTTTTTTTCTGTCTTCTGCATAATCAAAATCTTCTTCAGAATAGTACTTGCAAAAATGAATTTTTTATAGATTTAAAATGATTTTTTACTATCATGAAATGCTAGTTTGTAGATTTAAAATGAATTTTAAATGTATAAAAATAATTTTTTAAATATTTTTTCCATGGATTTTTTCAAAAAAAAAAAATTTCTATCAAGAGGACGTCTATTTAATTGGGCATAATACAAATGCAAGGTTTTTTTTAGCCAAAGGAAAAAATCAATCACTTTGGATGGATAATTATAGGAACATATTTTTAAAGAAATCTTAAAATTATTTCATTTAAAAATATAAAAAGAAATTAAAATCTCTCACTTGATAGAATATAAACGTGTTATTAAATTAATTATTGTGAAGGAAGTATTAGTAGGGGTGATTTAGGAAAAATGTGACAAAAATTGCTCAAAATTATTTTATTAAAAAAAATAAAAAATAAAAACAGTAGAATTGAGGTGTATGTGGCATTAATGAGTTGCAAGCATTACTCACTTTATAGAATACATAGGTGTATTATTAAATTATTATTGTGTTTAATTATTATTGAGAAAGTATCAATAGATGGTAGTTTTGGAATAAATTGACAAAAATTAGAACTTTATTCTATAATTAGTAAGGTATTAAAACCCAGACAAGGTATTGAACCGGTCGGGGTACTGGGTTAAAGGTCAGTAGATCAGACCGGGGCCAAACCGGTGAGAAATTAAAAATTTTAGACTTATAGTATGAAATTCTAAAGGAAAAATTTAAAATTTTTTTTTAAAATAGTAACCCGGACCACACCAATTTACCGGCCGGTTCACCGGTTTCCGGGCCAGACCGGCCTGTCCGGTCCAGGTTACATAAAATTGATAATTAAGATAAAAATCAACTCCCAAATATTATTCTATAATTAAGACAGGAGGGAGTATCATCGACTGCTTGGAGCGCAAGTGAAACATCTTTGTCAAACCTGCACAATTAACTGTAAACCAATATTATTGCATGTAATATTTTATAGCTAAGAGCGAATTTCTAAGTCAACAATATTAGTCCTTGCATATTATTATTAGTAATTAGGAATTATATAGTAAACCGTACACATTAAAAATTATTTAATGTTTTTTATTTTCAATGAATTTATAAAATTTATTTCATTACCTAACGTAGCGTATAAAATTTGAGACATGTTTTCTTGAGGAATCTTTCTTTTAAAAATTAAGCCTATATTGGGGCGAGTAAAACAGCCTAATAAATAGAATTCTACCTTTGTGGACCAGCACAACGGAACCGGTTTCCCTGCTCATCTTTTGGATAAGTAGGGGCACTCTTCCCCTTCTAAATTTTTAGACAGATCAGATTTAATTTTTTTAATTGAGGATTCTTGAATATAAAAAATCATCTTTTGAAAAAATATTAGTTAAGAGAATAATTATCTTTATTTTAGATTATGTACCCATTAAAATAATTTTTTTTAAAAAAATGAAAAAAAATTAAATCTAAACCATCTAGATCCCATCTGGACGGCCTTGATGGAAAAGCGCCCCCTGCTTATCCAAAATATGAGTAGGGAAGCCGGTGGATGAGGAGGGAAACCGGTTCCCACCACAATTGAGAAATTACTCAATTTTTTAAAAAAATAAAAAATAAACAAGGTTACTTGTAAAGTTGTCAAACTCACAAACATATGTAAACTTATGAAAAGAATATGAACTCAGCTTGTAAACTCAAATTATAAACTTTTAAGAGTTTAAACCATTATTTATGTTAATAATATTCTTTTTTGGATGGCACCGTTATAAGATATTTTAATTAAAACTTCTATTTAAATAAATTTTATTTCCTTATTTATCCTTCATCATGCTAAATTTCTAAAAGTTTAGCACTTGATTTGGATATTTTAAGAGTTTTTGTTTCTTATTTTTATTTTATTTTTTCATATATTTATTTATTTAATGTTTTTATGATATTGGACAATAGTTTAAGTAGTTTAGCCACCATAGACATAAAAAGCTTGATTGACTATCCGATTAATTGTTATAGTAAATGTATACTTGACTAGCTAAATGTGTCTACAGATGTTTGTAGTAAAAAAATAATGTATTATGAATAAAAATATTTCTTCGAAATTTGTTTTAGTTACTTAAGTGAAACTTAAATAAAGAAGTTGGATAAGTCTATTTCATTATATTAATTGGGAATCTTATCATGCATAGATGAAAAATATATTTATTATGATTAATTTAGATTAAAAGTGATTACATGAAAATAGAGTTTAAAAGGATAAAAAGCTATATTTTTGTGGTTGGTCTTAATTAATTTATTTTTGGAATATACTATATTACATTATCTTAAATTGCTCACTGGGAAAAAATTGGAGTTAAAGCCTTGAAGGGGCAAAGGCTGAAAACAGCAAATGACTATAGACGACCCGAGAACTACAAAGAAGGACCAAAGAAATGTCAAAATGGCAACGAAGGACCAAGCATGAAACCATGCTGTTGAAACAATAAAAGCATGGAACACCAAAATAATGGAATTGTAGGATCAAAAGTTTCATTAGACGGTGAAACAATATTTATAGTACAAGACCAAGGTTATGGGCTTAGCTACCATGGACTACAACATAGGCCCATATACACTGTAACGTAATCAACCCATACAAACTCAACATATAACTCCTAACACCCCCTTAAAGTTGGTGACCATAAAGGTTAATGGTCCCCAACTTGTTTAATAATCAAACATGATCATCTTTTCCTATGACCTTTGTAAGAATATTTGTTCCTTGCTGCTCACAGGCACCAACTGTATGATTCCTTGTTGAAGCTTTTCCCGCATAAAGTGACAATCGATCTTGATGTGCTTTGTGCGCTTATGAAAAATTGGATTGCTTGCAATGTGGATCGCTGCCTGACTGTCACAATACACAGATACTGGTTCTAGGCCTTGAATATTAAGATCCTTTAATAATCGTGACAACTAGACAACTTCAGAAACAGATGTTCCCAAAGCACGATACTAAGCCTTCGCTGAAGACTTGGAGACTGTTTGTTGTTTCTTTGATTTCCAGCAAATAAGGGAACCTCCAAATTTTATGGCATACCCTGTCATAGACCTTCTAGTATCTCGGCAAGCTACCCAATCAGAATCTACAAAGCACTCCAACTTGGGATGTTGTGTAGGCGCCAAAAGAATCCCCAAGTCTGGTGTTCCCTTCAAGAATCTTACAACTCGTGTAGTAACCTCCATGTGGGACTTCCTTGGAGCACTCATGAATTAGCTCAAAGTCCACACAACAAAAGTAATATCAGGCCTCATAATCATAAGATATAACAGCCTACCTATTAGTCTACGATAGCCCAATGCATTCTGTAATAAAGGATTCAATTGTTGAAATTGCTTCTTCTTTTGCACTTGCTTCTTACCACCAATTTTATGCTTAAGAGGCACCCTACCAGCAATTGTGAGCTTAACATTACTTTCCATAGGAACCTGCAAGGGCTTTGCCCCACTCAATCCCATGTTATAAATCAATTCTAATACATACTTTCTCTAATTAAGAAAAATACCTGGGATCATGCAAGTTCTAGGCCTAAGAAATACTTGACATGTCTTAGATCCTTTATTTTAAACTTTCAATGCAGATGTGATTTAATTGTTTCTATTTGTTGCATATTATTTTCAACTATCACCAAATCATCTACATAAGCTAAGACGATAGTAACATCTTCCTTATCCTGTTTTATGAACAAGGAGTAATCATACTTACTCTGTCGGAATCCCCCCTTCAATAAGGTATCTGTGAGTTTGACATTCCATTGTCGTAAGGCTTGCTTTAAGCCATACAAGGATTTGATCAATTTGCAAACCTTATTTTCACCAACTTGATCAAATCCCCGTAGTACTTGCATATATACTTCCTCATGTAAGTCCCCTTGAAGAAATGTAGATGCCAACCATGCATTGCTGCAAGAGTAAGTACCAACCTCACAGTTACCATTTTAACAACTAGGGAGAATGTCTTAAAGTAATCTACTCCTTCTTGTTGACTATATCCTTTTACAGCTAAGCGGGCTTTGTATCTTTCTACCTTCCCATCGGAGGTATATTTGACTTTAAATACCCACTTACAACCGATGGACTTTTTGCCCTTTGGAAGATCAACAATCTTCCAAGTACCATTTTGTTCCAACGCTATCATCTCCTCTGCCATAGCCTCCATCCATTTAGGATCCTTTGCTGCCTCCTAGAAACTAGTAGGCTCACTAATAATATCAGTAGACAACAAATAATCTTTATTATTTTGTGAAATATGATCATAAGTCATATATTTATACATTGGATACTTGCATTTTACCTCTCCTCCTTCTTTAAGGGCTGCATGACTTAGACAAACATAGTCATTTAGCGAAGAAGGGGATTTTCTATTCCTTGTAGGTCTATCAGAATCTTTGAGATGTTGATCTGTGTCAACATGAGTCTCATTGCGTGGATTTACCTCATCAAGACCAAAATCTACATGCTATTGTTATTCATGTGTCCCTTCTGTAATAGCTGGAAAATAATCATGTGCAATTTCATGTGAAAAATAATCAACAAAAGGCTTACCAACCCCCCTTGAACTTATAGGCAATGAATCTTTGAAAGGAAATTTGTTTTCAACAAAAGTAACGTGTCTACTGAAAAACAGAGTTTTAGATCTAATGCCATAAAGTAGATAACCCTTTTGGTTAAGGGGATAGCCCATGAAAATGCTAGGTTCAGCTCGTGGTTGAAACTTATTATGTGTATTTGGAGAATTGGCAAATGCCAAACAACCAAACACCTTAAGGAAACTTAAATCAGGTGATTTGTGATAAAGCATCTCATAAGGTATCTTGTAATTCAAGATTTTAGAGGGAGTTCTATTAATGAGAAACGCAACGGTTTTAATAACTTTTCCGCCAAAACCTAGTAAGAACCCCAGAATGAAATAAAATGCTTTGAGCTACACTCAACATATGTCTATGTTTCCTTTCAACCACCCCATTTTGTTGTGGAGTGTATAGACATGCGGTTTCATGAACAATTCTCTTAGTATTAAGAAAATCTTGAATCTGACTATTGACAAAGTCTAAACCATTGCCACTTCGGATTTTCTTTATACTATTGGAGTATTGATTCCCTACATAGGAGACAAAATTGTTGAGGCAATGCATAGTATCACTTTTATTCAATAGTAGAAAAACTCAAGTACATCTTGTCAAATAATCAACAATAGTCAAGAAATATTTATGTGGCCATTACAAGTGGACCCTTTATAAGGGCCCCACACATCGACATGTATCAATTGAAAAGGCATAATAGTAATAGATACATAGGAAGAAAAAGGTAAGCAAATCTGTTTTGCTTGAGAACACACATTATAGGTTGTAGTTCTAGAAAAATCAATGATTTCCCTATTTATTATATCTAAATGCCTAAGTATATCTAATGGTTCATGGCCGAGTCTATTATGCCATAATTCTAAAAATGGTTCCTCCTTTCATTATGTTGCAAATTCAAATTCAAATTGGTTTCAATCCTTAAGCCCTTTCTGATTAGGTACAATACATCAAAAAGTTTACCAATCATCTAGGATTTCCCAGTTGACATCTCCTATAGAATACAAAAGTCAGGATAAAAGGAGATAGTACACTTAAATTGTTTAGTTAGTTTAGAAATAGAAATTAGGTTGAAACAACATTCCCAGCAATAATAAACATCATGCAATGTTATATTATCAAATAATCTCACTGTGCCGTGTGTGTAACTACAATCCTATCCCCGTTGGGAATTTTAATTTTCCTAAGAGGTCCCATATATACTTTCACACTATCTAACAAGTTGAGATTACTAACTACGTGACAAGTAGTACTAGAATCCAGAATCCAATTAGAACTATATGAGGTTTGAGGGAGAGCATTAAGTGAACCTGAGATTGTTTCCTCAATATAATTGGTGGTGCTGACAGCTACCTCATTTGAGTCCTTCCTCAAGAGTTTCACAAGCTGATCATATTGTTATGGAGTGAGAGATGGTTGTGAATTGGCATTAGTGGGAGATGGAACATCAATTGTTTGGTTGACTTGACTAGTCTATCTAGTTCCTCTGCCCCTCTCAGGATATCCTATCAATTCATAACAAGTCTCTCTTTTATGACCACGACGATTACAATGAGAGCAGATGTCTTGTGAGCATCCACGACCTCTTCCTCAGCCTTGTCTGCCCCCTCTGTTAGAGATAGCAGCTACCTCAATAAGATTGCTTAAAGACTGAATAGTAATGTTCCGCTAGTCTTTTTCTTGTGTTATCATAGAATAAGCTTGAGTAACATTAGGGAGATGTCTCATGAGTGTTAGATATGATTAGTTTTGATGATGTCAAATATAGATGTGAAATGATAAGAGCAAAAAGTTTATATAATGTATTTGTTTTACACTTTGACTAATTACTGTGTTTAATGTATAATATCTTATAGATTAATTAAGTTGAAGTATGGAGGAAGAATGAGTAGGCAAAATTATCAAATATAGGACAATCAACAAAGAAGTGATTGAATTGATGAGATTGAGCAAGAGGGAGAAGAAGAAAGAAATTGAAGATAGTCAAGAAGCTGCTTACTTGGGTTATGGAGAATGATTATCAAGATGAAAATCAAGAAGAAAGATATGGAAGAAAGAAGAACTTGCAAGATTTAATAGAAATATCAAGATTCAAGTTATTAGAAGTAATTCTGGAGATTTTGGAAATTCGAGGCATTATTTGGCACTGTAGCAGTCACTTGAGAGAGTCACTGTAGCACTAGAGTGTAGAAACTGTAGCATACGGGTGACATAGCATTGTGTCACTGTAGCACTCGAAGTACATTGATGAATTATTAGATGAACCGCACGGTGCTACATATTTTTCGAAGATTGATTTACGATCTGGGTATCATCAAATCCGGATATTACCCTCCGATATTCATAAAACGGCATTTAGAACCCACTCCGGTCATTATGAATTTGTGGTCATGTCGTTTGGTCTCACTAACGCCCCCGCAACATTCCAAGCTATCATGAATAATTTGTTTCGCCCTTACTTAAAGGAAATTTGTGCTCGTCTTCTTTGACGACATTTTAATTTACAGTTCTTCTGCACATGATCATTTCCGGCATCTCGAGATTATTTTTCAGATCCTACAACAACACTTTTTCTTCACCAATGCTAAAAAGTGTTTTCTGGGACAAACGAGGGTTGACTACTTGGGACACATTGTTACTAGTAATGGCGTGGAAGTTGTCCCTGAGAAAATTAAGGTTGTTGCTCATTGGCCTACTCCACAATCAGTGAAAGACTTGCGCGGTTTTTTAGGACTCACCGGCTATTATCGGAGGTTTGTAAAGAACTATGGCCTCATTGCGCGACCTCTAACCGATTTAACCAAAAAGGGTGCCTTTCAATGGTCGAATGCGGCCCAAACAGCTTTTGAGGAACTTAAAATAGCTCTCACTACCACTCCGGTTCTTCACTTACCAGACTTTCGACAACCTTTTACGGTTGAATGTGACGCTTCTGGGAATGGTATTGGGGCTGTACTAATGCAAAATAACCATCCTGTAGCATATTTTAGCAAAGGATTCTCCTTCTCAAATCGTTACAAATCAGCTTATGACAGGGAGTTACATGCCTTGGTCCTTTCACTCCTAAAATAGTGTCACTACTTATTGAGTAACCATTTTTTCGTACAAACCGACCATCACAGCCTGAAGCACTTGTTAGACCAAAAGATTGTGACTAGTTCCCAACAACGACTCCTGGTCAAACTCCTTCCTTTTGATTTCACCATTCGTTATAAACCAGGGCGAGAAAATGCAGCCGCTGACTCTTTGTCTCGACGGCCCCAGCAGGCAGAGCTTTTACACATGGTCATTCCTATGGCCCATGACCTAGACCAACTTCCGCACGCACTATTGGAGGACCCTGACACAAGGGCAAAGATAGAGGAGTTACAGACCCACCCTGATCGACACTCTCTTTTTCACTTTGTGAATGATCGGTTATTCTACAAGACACGTTTAGTCATACCCAATGTCGTCTCACTCAGAAAAAAATTGATGGCCGAAGCTCATGAAACGCCAAACGGGGGGCATGGAGGGTACCTCAAGACTCTGCGACGGTTAAATGACCAACTGTTTTGGCACGGGATGAAAAACGATGTCAAGCGCTATATCCAATGTTGTCATACTTGTCAACAGAACAAATATCAAACATTAGCACGGGCAGGACTCTTGCAGCCACTTCCTATTCCAGAGCGCATTTGGGAGGACATTTCTCTTGATTTTATTACAGGGCTCCCTAAGTCCAAAGGTTTTGATGTGATTTTCGTGGTGGTGGATCGTCTCAGTAAATACAGCCACTTCATTGCCCTTACTCACCCTTATACCGCTAAAGCTGTCGCCACCACTTTTTGCCAGGAAATTGTTCGCCTTCACGGCATACCACGTTCTATCGTCTCTGATAGAGACCCTCTTTTCCTCAGTCACTTCTGGCAGGAGTTATTTCGTTTAAGTCAAACCCGCTTAAACATGAGCACCTCCTACCACCCACAAACAGATGGGCAAACTGAGGTCGTCAATCGATGCCTTGAGACTTGCTTACGTTGCTTTGTACATGACCAACCTAAACAATGGAGTAAATTTCTTTGCTGGGTAGAATTTTCTTTCAACACTGGGTTCCATGTGGCTGCTAATACTTCTCCATTTAAATTGGTTTATGGTCGTGAACCCCCGCCTCTCCTCCCTTATGTCAAAGGTGAAACAAGGGTTGCTGACTTAGAAGAACAACTGGAAACACGTGACGCCATGTTACGAGTTTTAAAAGGGAACCTCCTTAAAGCTCAACACCGGATGAAGCTACATGCCGATCAACATCGCCGGGACCTTGAGTTTAACCCAGGGTACGCTGTTTGGTTACACATTCAACCATATCGACAACGTTCATTGGCGCGATCAAAGTTTCAGAAACTATCTCCACGTTTCTTCGGACCCTTTACGGTGGCCAGACGTATTGGCAAGGTCACCTATGAACTAGCCCTGCCGCCAACTGCCAAAATCCATCCTGTCTTTTATGTTTCCCTTCTCCGTCCTGCCTATGGCCAGCAAGCTCCTACTCCTCCTCCTCCTCTTCCTCTCTCAGCTGATATGGAGCTCATCCTGCACCCTTCCGAGGTATTGCAGCATCGCTGGACACCAGATCACAGATTGGACATACTTGTGGCATGGGAGAACTGCCCTTTGGAGGAAGCTACTTGGGAGGAATATGATCTCGTTGCCGAACAATTTCCTCAATTTCGCCTTAAGGACAAGTCGACTTTCCAAGGGGGAAGATATGATAGCAATCCAAATCGCTATGGGTTGATTTATTCCAGGAAAAATAAGCATCTTAGGATTAATTAGGAAGTACTTAGCAATATTTATTATTTTTAATGATTTCAGCAATATTATTTTGGATATTATTTTAGATATTTCAGAATAAGTGGAATATCCACAAGTAGGATTTTAGATATTCTTTAGTATTTTAGATTTAGATATTATTTTAGTATTTTTGATATTATTTAGATTTCCTAGTTTGAATTTTGAATTAGAATTTGATCTCTCTGTACTTCTATAAATAGGCCCTTTTGCCTACTCAATAAAGCATCGAATATTTAGAGAGTTTATTAAACACTTGGAGATCCTCCTGGGCTGTTTTAGAGAGATTAGTGAGATTCTTGCTATCCCTCTAGCACAGAGTAATTTATTCTTTATTTTCCATTATCCCTATTTCCTATTATTTCTATTTACCTGTTCGTTCCTCATCATTGGACCTGTTGCTTATAAGCTGGACTTGCCCCCCACTGCAAGAATTCATCCTATCTTCCATGTCTCACTATTGCGTCCAGCATATGGAGTCACACCCTCCTCTCCACTTGCTGATTTACCCATCACGACAGATTTTGAATTACTCCTAGAACCTGAACAGGTGTTGACTCATCATTGGAAGGGACCTTATTTGGAGCTTCTTATCAAATGGAAGGCTCGGCCACAAGAAGATGCCAGCTGGGAAGATTATGACCTTTTGTTGAAACAGTACCCAGACTTCCACCTTGAGGACAAGGTGGCTTTCAAAGGGGAGAGTAATGATAGATATCGTTTGACTTATCAACGGCGTCAACATTAGCATTTATTTAGAATTATTTAATTCTTGCATTATTTGAATTTTAAATTTGAAAGTTTGTTGCATTATTTGAATTTTGAATTTGAAAGTTTGTTGAGTATGTTTCCCATTTGAATTCCCGAATTATTAGGAAGAGTCTATTACTTCAATTGTAATGCTTTTCTATAAATATCTTAGTTATTCCCAATACTAAGATATGAGTGAATAAACAATATTTCTTATATTTGGAGATTCTCCTGGGCTTCTAACTCTTTTTCAGTGAGATTCTTATTGAGAGAGAGGTGAGAAGAGAGAGTAAAACACTTGAGAGTTATCAGTCTACATAAATGATAAACGCTGTGGTAAATTAAACTCAACCTGTGAAGTCATAGAGAATTTAAGTCAAACACTAGAGCAAAGAATCCCAAATTATTTTTATATTAAAAATGCAGGTTTGCATAGCCCCTCATGCCATATACTTTCCCCCACAGCACAATATTTCAATCAAAATCGTACTTAGCTATCTAGCTCATAACATTCTATAGAATTGAGCCAGTCCTTTCAAAGGTCAGAATTACCTGTATGGTTGAACATTGCCACTTCCTACCAAGAGCATCCTCAATCTTGAGATCAATCTTTGGCCCATAAAATGCACCTCCTCCTTCATCAATTTGATAGGACCACCCTTTATCATCCAAAGCATCTCTCAAAGCAGAAGTAGCTTTTTCCCATATATAGTCATCTCCAACAAATTTCTCAGGCCTTGTAGATAAATTTACTTCATACTTGTCAAAACCAAATTGCAGCAATATTTCTTCAGGAAGATCTAATACACCTCTGATTTCATCCTTAATCTGGTCATCTAAACAAAATATGTGTGCATCATCCTGCAGAAATGATTGAGATTAAAAGAGTTATCTGTTAGCATGTGTCTGCTATGCTAAAAGAAACCCAAAGAAAATACAGCCCTACCTTGAATGTTAACCATATAATTTTCACTAAGGTGTCACATGCTATATACATGATAGAAGAAAAAGTCAAATAAGTAGAGGTAACAATGTGAATTAATATTAAAATCAATAAGATCTGACTACTAAGTTTAAAGGAAAATAAATAATATTAAAAGCCAAACAGAAATAAACTTTTAAGAACGATATAACAGCTCAACTGGATGAAGCCTCTGACACAGAAAAGGCCATGTAAGCTTCCAGATAACTCATATCTATAAAGAGTCCCCAATTCTGCTACCCTGATGGGAAAGTCTCGACAAGAATGAAGCCTCCTTTTGTATACCAAAATATGGTATGGGCAATTCATTGGCCGAAGTTGATAAAGCTCATCTTCAATATTCATCTGATCATACATATTCTCTTTGTAGAAGTCCAAATGGCCACTAATCTTCCAAAGATCTGCTTTACCCACATGTGGCGTGTCCAGCAGATCATAACCACGTTCCATATGAATCCTTTTCCATAAATCTTCAACTATGTGTCTCACAATAGCTCCCTTTGGGTGCCAAAATACTAAATCCCCACCAGCTTCACCCTACTAAAAATTAATAGAGATCAAATACATCAGGTGCAAGATTTTTCATCATGCATAGTTGCATAACACTAATTCATGAAAAAAAAAACGTTGAAAACTTAACTCATAAACCAAAAGAATAATCAAAATCAAAATAGTATTAAACAATAAACTTAACTACGAATCCAAATAATTATGGTATTGGACAGTATAAGCACAATCATTTGAAAAAGTATTGATACCTGTATTGAAAACAAATCAAGATCTTGTCCTAGGCGCCTATGATCCTGACGCTTAGCTTCCTCTTTGAAGTGAAGGTATGCTTTCAATTGCTCTTCATTTTCCCAAGCAGTGCCGTAAATACTTTGCAACATTGGCTTCTTTTCATCTCCTCTCCAATAGGCACCAGCAACAGATTCAAGTTCAACTGCCTTTTTGTTAATATTTCCAGTAGTTTCAACATGAGGTCCAGCACATAGGTCCCACAATTCATTGCCTTAAATGAAAAAGGAGTATAAGATGAGATAACAAACAAAGGGAAGTTTCTCAGACATAACTTAATTCTTAACGCCATATCAACCTGCATAGTATGGTATTTTACTTGGGAACGTCCCCAGCTCTTCATTTAAATCTACTTAACAGTCTCAATATCAAACAAACAACATTGTCTATTGTCATTCAAATCAAGCATGTTAACTGTTCAAGCTAAAGATACAATAAAAGTTCAATTCTCTCAGTACTTAATGGTCAAATAAATGGTGAAGACAGACAGAAGCCTACCAATATGATAAATTGTGATGGGTTCTTCCTTAATACTATCCAAAATCTCTAGCTCGTAGGGTTCATTTAAAGCCAATATTCTTCTCCGAGCTTCATCTCTCGAAACTTCTCTTACAAGGGGTAAATTCTTTCCGATAATTCAGTCCTACAAGAAATTCCACAATTAAAATTTCATTACCTGAAAGTAAAGCTTAACGCATAACTTCTGGAGCATTGTAAGCCCAGCTCTTAAATATGAGAATTTCAAATAATTTAAATCTAGTGAGTTTAATTTTTTTACCATCTCTTCCTTGATTCTCTTCAAATCTTTGCCAGTCAAAGGCTCCATGTCAAAGTCATAATAAAACCCATTTTCAATCCGAGGACCAATTGTAACTTTTGCATCAGGAATAAGTTTTTGAACAGCCATAGCCATTACATGTGCACACTACGTACAAACAACATGTTAATGCATCTATAGACACACAAAAAATGCATTCAGTAATATTTATATCTATTTCACACAGAAAAACAGAGACAGGATGAATTCAATCTGTCAATACCTTCTGTATTGTGCTTTGGACAATCAATGATACTTGTTCTCTAAGAATCTGTTCTGTCTATCATATACATTAACACTGCAACTATCTTTATCTTATTCTCTTGAATCAGAACAACTAGATATCTTTCATAGTAATGGAAACTAAATATAGAATACCTAAGCCCGATATTGGGTAGCATGAGACATTCTATGGAGTATTCTAGTGGGTTGGTTCTTGGACACACATGCCCATCAATTAGTCTTAAAGCTGGCGGTCAGCAGTTCCACAAGGGACCCCAAGAGGATTCTACCAAATGAGAAAACTGAGTGAAATGCATGAGTGTACACTACCAACTTAGGTGTACATCACATTATTATATTGCAATTACATTCAGTTCATGTTTGCATGATTTATGACCCTTCCATCCCTTCCCAGGCCACCAAAAGCATAAAAATATAGAAAACATTTAAATATGCAAATGTTTGTTTTTGCTATCAATTATAAAAGCTCAAAATAGAACAATTTTAACATTCCCTTCAGCAAAATCTCCTTTTATTCAAGTTTCACAACATCATTTCTTCAATTTTTGAGGTTATATTTTCAAAATTGAACAATGATCCGTCTCCACTGATCTCCAAAATGAAAGTCATGCCTCCTCAGTCAAGTAGCTATAAGTTTCAACAAACTACATCTAATATCAGCACACAAGTACATACAAAAAAAAAAAGATGAAAGCAATTAAGCTATAAATTGATAGTCCTCTTCAATTTAAAAAGGGGGCAAAATGAAAAGCAATTACAGTGGGTAATATTGCAATACCGTATGACGAATTCTGAGAAGCCTCAGCGATGACTCTTTCGTGGGAAGAACAACTTTCTCTTTCTTGTCGTTCTGGTCTTGCTCTGTGGAAGCTGTGGCCTCCAACGGATCAGTGGCCACAGCCAAGACCGTTGAAACCCACTTTCTGTTGTAGTAGAGAAGCAACGTCTTGAGATTTAATCCATGGAATGCGGCGCGCATCGAAGTCATTTTGGAAGTGTGTTTCAGAATGTAGGGAAGACATGTGTAAGGCTTTGCGAAGGGAATTGAAGAAGAAAACGAGGTTGTGTGTATGCCAGCCATGGACATGGAGTTTCGACGGAGATAAGGGGGGCAGGTAGGTCTTAGGGGAGGGCAGGGAAGTGGAAAAATTATAATTTTAAATAAAAAGAATTTAAAATTTATCCTCTCAATTTTTTAAATTTTAGGTTTTTATCTAAAACTTATTTTCTTATTCTTTTTAAATTTTAGATTCTCGTTTAAAATTTAAATTTCTTCAACTTAAAAAGATAATTTATCCATCCTCATATTTCCTCCCATTCATCCCTCCTCTCAAACCAAACACACCCAAGATGTCCAATGATTTGAGAAGAGATGATTTTTAACAGTTAATTCACGGGTTTAAAAAGCCTACACTACGTAAAATGACCCAAAACTTTTAATCTTGGTTAAAAAACCCCTTAACCTTTAAAATTTTTTAATAAATCCCAATAAACTTTTGAATATGTACAATTACAAATAATTGAACAACCAACAACTATCAAACTTTGATTGACTTTTGTAAAAAAAAAAAAGGAAGAATTATAGCTAGGGCCTAAGCAAGAAGGAAAATAAAGAAATGTTCTCTTGAAATTTCAAAATGAAAAAATGGTCTTAAGAAGTTGTCAATGGAGGCTTCTAGAATTGTCAACGATCTCCACCTGGAGTTGTTAGTGGAACCATTTCATTTTGAGATTTTAAGGAACTATTTCTTCATTTTTCTTTTTACTTGAGACTTGACTGTAATTCTCTCAAAAGAAAATCAAACTTTGATTGACATGCTAACAAAAGTAGGTATAGAGGTTGGCCCATAATTAAAGGTTGTGAGTTGAATTATCACCAATGTGAGACTTTACTAATTGAGGATCTATAAATATATCTGTAAGCGTTCTTTAAATCTGAAGGCATGCCTTAACCCTATGAACCCTTGGACCCCACTCATCTAAACTTTATTTAATATAAAAAAACTTTGATTGACGCATGTAAATAAATCGCTAAACTTTAAGTTACGTGCAAATAAATGATGTGCAAAATTAATTATATAAGAGTTACCTGCATAAAGTAAAAAGTTTAAGGGATTTATTGTAAAATTTCAGATATTAAGAAATTATATGTACATACACTATATAAAAAAAAAAAAAAGACATTTTATAGCGGTGCATTAGTAGCGGTCACATTTAACCTCTACAAACATTGACACTTGTAGTGGTTCTTACATAAATTGCTACAACTTTGTAGCGATAAGATTAGCGCCAAGTGGCGCGACCAATTGCATGGTAATTTGTAGTGGTTTATAGGATTAAATCGATACAAATTTGGCATGAGAATCCCACCATAATTTTAAAATGCTACAAATATGGCATCAACTTGGCACCACTTGGTGAGACCAAGGAGCGACATTAGTGTTGGTTTTTTTGTAGCGGTTATTATGATATGAACCGCTATGAAATGCGAAAGGCCGCCTATTTGTAGCGGTTTTATTTTCATAATTGCTACAAAACTCTAAAGATCATCACATTTGTATCGATTCTATTATGGTAACCGCTATAGAACTTAAAAAGTCACACGGTTGTAGCGGTTATTTAATCTTTGTGTAGCGGTTTCCTCCAAAACTACAAATCCAGATCTATAAATATCTGCCGCCCCTTCACTTCTTCCGTTTGGCCATTTTGTTTCCTAACATTTCTTAGAGCGTTTTTCTTCAGATCTGAGCGTTCTGACCTCTCTCTAAGAGTATTCGTTACAGCATTTCTCATTTTTCTCACTTGAGGTATGAAAAATACATATTTTCTTTTTATACTTTTTATTATTTTTAGATTTTTTCATTTATTATTATAAAATAAATGTGAGTAACTGTTTTTTTGTTTTTTAATTTTTGTAGTTGATATATGGCTTCAAGGAGGTACAAGGGGAAGGAGCCCGAAGTCCCCAAAACCGATTTATCGGGAGGGCAACAGCAGAGGATAGGGCAGTGGGAGGGGACAGTGCAGAGGGAGGGCAACTAAGCCATTTCATCCCCTCTCCTTATAACAACCACAGGAGTCGGTCATACTATAGCCACCGTAGATAATCCCATAGGAGGTGACCGTACTACAAGTGCCTGATCTGGGAGAGGGAGAGCTCAGTGTCAGCGGCTATGAGTCTAATAAGGAGTTTGAGATTTCGATTTCGATATGAGACTTGGATGAGGACGACATGCGGGAGCAGAACAACCCACGATGATGAAGAAAATAAAAGTTCCTGATGGGTATTCAAGCAACATTTCTCGATGTATTGACTTGCAGGTTTGAAAGGTTGCTGGCTTGAAGAGTCATGACTTATATGTTCTTATACAACAGTTACTCCCTCTGGTTATAAAGAATGCACTTCCTCCTAATGTGTCCATCGTTTTTGTGAAACTTTGATCATTCTTTAAGAAGTTGTGTTCTAAGGTTTTAATCGTCAAGGAGCTCGATCAGCTATTGTAGTCTAGAATCATTCTTACGCTTTGTCATTTAGAGATGATCTTTCCTCTGTCCTTTTTCATTGTGATGTTCACATGACAGTCCATCTCGTTCATGAAACAAAGCTTGCTGGCCCAGTTCAATATCGATGGATGTATCCTATTAAGAGGTAGTCATTTTACATATATGCATTATTGTTAATTTCTATGTTTGTTAGTCGCCCTTTTCAACATTTAGTATCATTTTTCCCTTCTTTACTTCGTAGATTTCTTGGGAAATTGAAATCTTACGTATGAAATAAGGCATGGTCAGAATGTTATATAATTGAAGGCTATATAAGGGATGAGATGCTGTATTTCTATTCAAAGTACTTTGATGACATTGAGACGACTTTCAACCGTCCACCTCGTGTAGACGATTGCCCTAAATCTGTGCCAACATCAGGAGAATTTATCCCTTGTATTGGTAAACCGGTTGGAGGAATTGATAACTTTAAACTTATGGCAACTGAGAAGTTACAAGCACATAGATATATCTTGATTAATTGTACTCAAGTTGAACCTTTCATTCAGTAAGAATTGTACACTCATATGTTATTCTATATTTTTCATAACATTTTTTACTTTCATTTCATGATCGCCTTTCCATGATTAATTGTAGGGAATTTAGAAGTCATATTAAGCGTCAACTCAGGATCCATATGCAAACATCCTTCGAAGTTAACGAAAAGGTTCACATAGAATTCTTAAGCTGGGTTGCGTATAGAATACTAAATGACTACAACCCACACTCACCAGATTTCTGAGCTCTCGCAATCGGCCCTGTTGACCATGCAAAAAGGTTTAGAGCATACAATGTCAATGGTTTCAAGTTTTGCACAGTTTCACAGGATTAAGGATTGCAAACTCAAAATTCGGGTGTTTATGGCACCTTTGGGACAAGGAGTTATGCAAGCAACAGTGATGCCAACATGTAGTTCGGAGGCATCCTTTACTATGGAAAGCTTTTTAATATCGTTGAACTTAATTACCAAGGCCGTTTCACCGTGACGTTGTTCAAATGTTTGTGGCCAAATACCACTAGTTCCCCGGGGACTCACAATTGACGATTTAGGTATCACATAAGTCAATTTCTCATGGGCAATTCATATTGGTAATTCTCAAGATGATAAACCATATATTCTTGCCTCAAAGGCACACCAGATTTATTATGTCGAAGATGAAAGGTACAGGGATTGGCAAATGGTAGTTAATTTAAAGCCATGAGACCTTTAGACATGGGTGATGGCGATAATATCGCCTATGAGTGTGAAGCATTTCAATCCGCCAATTTTAAAAACTTCTTCACTGAAGGTGATGACAATTTATATCTACTTCGGTGCACTTTTTTTAAGTTCATATAATTTAAATTAATTTTTTTTAACAAAGTAATACATCACTAACAATTTTTTTACACAATTTCTATAGAGATGATAATGATGAATGATCAAATAAATTATGTTTTTGTTTCTTAATTTTTTTTTTTTAAAAAAATCACTAAAATATTTGAAGCGATTTTTAAACTGCTACCAAAATAAACAATGACCGCTACAAATAAAAACAGCTATCACAACCATTACACTAACCGCTACAAGTGTTACATAGATCGCTATAAATACCCCCACCATATCTCATATGAAACACTCTCTCATTTCTTTCTACCTTACTCCTCTTTCATTTTTTCTCATTTACAAATTTTTTTCTACAAGTCAAGGAGCTGAACAAGGTGATCAAATTTGATAACAACTTTTTAAATTTTTAATCTCAATATTTTTTTCCTTCTCGTAATATTTATTCTCACTATTTTTTTTTGCAGATATTTAATGACATTTTCTCATTGTTTCCTATTTTCCTTATATAATCATAATCACATTGTAGTAGACAATATAATAATTTTTTATTACCTACGTATCCTCAATAATATTATCAATAGAATTTTCATACTTATCCAACTTAATTAAATCATTTCTTTTAAATTATAAATGAGTCAAACCATTGAATAATAAGCTAATTAAATTAGCTAAACTACTAGAATTATAAACTATTTAATTTTATATTAAAAAAAGGGACACAAATAATTAATTTTTTTTTTTCAATTTCACCAACATAGAACCGCTACTAATATAAGGCGCCATTTTTTGGTACAAAATTTGAATTTTTATTGAAATTAGTAGCGGTAGTATAATCGCTACTAATATTTGGTGGTATTTTTAAATTCAAATTAGTAGCGGGTTTTTAACCACTACAAAAAGAGAGCTAAATTTTCATTTTTCATTTCCTGCTATCCAAAAATTATGGTTTGGCATTTGTAACGGTTAAATAGTTCCAAGTAAATGTATTTTCCGAGTTGAAGGTTGTAGCCGTTAATTTTAACTCTTACAAATATAGTAGTGATTTTTTTTGCTTGAGTAGCAGTTATTTATAGTCACTACAAATCTCCTTACACCGATGAATTTAATAACGGTTTTGTGAACCACTATGAATGATGTTTGTAGCGGTTAAAACTGTTATAAATACACATTTTTAACCGCTACTAAATCACAACTTTTTTTAATGATAGTCCAAAATTAAGGAAGCCTACAAATATACTTCATTGTATTATATATATAGATATTACATTTTTGGAGGTGGGTATGAATATGATACTTATTTATAAGATACACTTAAATTGCTTGAATTTTTAACCATTTCTTTTTTTTCCTTATAAATTACATGTTATGATTAGTTCACTAATTATCTTTCTCACACCTTTTTTTCTTATACGTTCTCTCTTTCATTCACCCAGTCTCCTTTTATAAATAAGAGTATTTTTTAAAAAGAGAAAAGTACATTTTTCTTATGCTTATTCCTTTAACCAATTGTAACTAAAATTTTTATTTATATTCAGGATTCGATTATTTTTGTCGTATATATAGTGTCAGACTGTCAGTAGGGAGTAATAATTTAAGAGAGACGAAGACTGCTGGTACAAAAATTATAACTAAAAACAAGTGGACGGTAGGCCCATCAAAAAGTCTTGTGGACCACAAAGGAATATCCACAGAGATGGAAAACCTTAGGCCCAAGCCTACCTAACACCTGTTGGTCAAAGTCCCCATCGTAACGTTTTATTTAAAAAAAAAAAAGAAAAAAGAAAAACACGCACTTAATAAAGCTGGTCTGGCTTTAACATGCAGAGGCCTCCGTCCCAGAGCTAGAGGTTAACATTTAATTTTATCCATTATGTTTTTGTGCCTTGCATGATTCTTATAAGAGTTACATTATTGGGATACATTTTACGTTGATATATGATACTTTTTTTCATTTGATATTAACATGAAACATAGCAAAGTTTCTATATAGAAGGCTCATGTGGTTTTAACGAAAGGGAGGTCGCAAGGCGCCTACAAATATATTTTTCTATTAGAGGAGTAGATACTAAAGGCTATATTTGGTATGTGGTACGGAGGGGTTAGTACTGGGGCTGGCACAAGTATTACCCATTTTGTGATGTTTGGTATGGAGGATTAGAGAGAATCTAATCTTGGAATACAATGTAAGTGGGATTGCGGTAAAACCACCTCCCATTGATATTGCTTTCTCAATCTTAAGATTGAAAATTTTGAAGACAAAAATATCTCTGTTTATAATAAATTTTGTACAAGTGTACCCCTCAGTTTTGACCAACATTGTTGCTGTTGCTTCCGTTCTCCATTGTTGCTATCAATTTCCATCTTTTTTTTTAATTTTTATGTAAGAGCAAATATTCATATCAACAAGTCCTTACAGTACAGATGAAAAGAAAGAACGACAGAGACATTAAAGTAGTAAAAAACCTAGAACCAATGATACCATAAGCAGATCTAAAATAGGTACGAAGGATATAGAGATCATCGATCACTACACTATGCATCTCGGGCATCCTTTTGAAACCTTTGTGCTGGGTTTTTGATTTCACAATCAGTCATAAATCATCCGTCCCTCTGGGTTAGATGCTTGATTTGGTAATGAGCAGAAGAACATCCTGGATAAAATTCAATTTAACTAGCATCTTGCTTTCCTGTGTCACTGCCTCTGCGAATTAAAAAAACTGATTTCATCAAAGGCTTATTTGTTTGAGTCAGGACGTAGAACTTTAACAAAAGCATTGCAAGGTTATTTCTTTTCTTCTATGTCAACTCACATGGTTGCTCAAAGAGCAATTTTTTTTTTTTTTTTTTTTTTACTAAAATATCAATAATTAAGTTATATTTTAACTAATTTGAGTTTAGTTTAATTTGGGGGAACTTACAGAGTCAGGGTAGTAATTTGAGTTAGACTTCAGTCGTTTTGTTATATTTGCTGCTGTTTAAGATTAACCTTGCAGGAAGCTGTAGCAGAGAGGAAGACTGCGGAAAAAAGGGAGGCTAGCCACGATGGGGGGGGGTTTTAAAAAATAGTCATATATTTTTTTCCAATTAAATATAAGGGGGTATCATAGCCTTTTTATAATTTATAACTAGTTATGAAATAAAATTAATTTAAACATTCCCTACCAATATTACTCCATACCAAACATAATTTAAATGTCTTAATCCCAATCCCTATCCCAATTCCAATCCCAATAATAATCCATTAAAATTCAGTATTATGTATGCCTAACGGTTTGAAATTATAAGTGAAATAACTCAATATGTTACGGATGAAAGAACCCTAAACCCTAGCAAACATTAAATTCCACGCAATTAATTTATTACTCTTAACTGTAAAAACTTATGATAATAATAGGGTATACCCACCAAAGTATTTTCTCCTAATTGTACAGTGAAGTATAGTATCTCCATTAGTTCTTTGCCAGATTGAAAATGGCAACTGCGAATCATTATCCTTGCAAATTAAATGGAGATAAAAGAAGGTGGATTCGTGACCGTTAAAAGCAGCCAAAAAGAGTGGTGTCTCTCCATCTTTGTTATGCTCATTAACCAACGACTTGTACGACAAGTCGGCCCACGACCTGTCAGGCAACGACTCGTCGTTTTCTACTATGGCAATGCAAATGAGGGTGGAGCCCCTTGTGGCTGCACAGTGCAAAGGAGTATCCCCTCGTTTATTCTTGGATTTCAGAATCTCCGAGGCCATATCACCATCACCAGAATGTTCTTTCTTTATTGCAAAAACCAGTTTCGCAACAGTCAATTCATCAGCCTTATGAATGGTAGCCCAGTGCAACGCAGTGTCGGACTCATATATTGGTCGTCGTCTGCATCGGCCCTCTCTTTCTTAGGCACCATCTCGTCGATCTTAGTGGCTTGAATCTCAGGATGACCTTCAAATAGCGTTACGACTTCTTGCCAATGTTCTTTCATAAGGGCGTTGTACAGTGCTTTTTTAATGTTTGTTGTCTGGTTGCGACTGGAAGCCATTAATAATTTGTCCTTTCTATTGCCGGAAGTCTGGAATAAAAAAAAAAGACAAACTTATTATGTGGATTAGAAAGAGAATAACAAGTAAGAGCCATGAACCTCTTGATGATTCAATGGCACCTCACATCTCTTCTTATGGACAAGGATGTGGATTCTATACCCCAAAGTGGCAAAAATGAGGCCGGTGTATGTTAGCGATGGGTGGATATATATGTGGGTACACAAAAAGAAAAAGAGAGAGGAATCAGCAAGAGGATAGCATCATTACCTAATTCAAGAAGAAACCTCGACCAGTTTGAAGGTTCCAAGTTTATGTCGATGCTTTAGGATGCATATAAATTGATGGTTTAGAGTCTTTAGCTTATAAAGAGGGCATTGCAGGGTGGAAGGCAATTACATCTTTTTAATGTTTTTTTTAAAAAAAAAGTGCAGTATCACGTGGAGGTGCTAGTTCAAGATTTATTATTGTGTTGGTGGTCAGATTAATTATATATAAATAATTGTTTTTTTCCATTTGATACATCATAAGCAAGATATTATATATCCTTTTATACAAGTACTATAAATAAATTTCATAAATTAATATTTGAATTTATATAAATAACGCTTAAGTACCATCATTATCATATTCATGTCCAATGTTCAAATCGTTATCATATAATGCATCCCGTAAATCATTGCTATCAAGTATGAGAATTTCAATCCAAAATAATTAGAAATTAATTACAAGCATTCCTTCCAAAACGATACAGTATTAAAATTCTGTAATTAAATGTCACTGAAACATATCTACCTAATATAGTTGACTAAAAATATAATATGTTATCGTTTAATATATTACTAGTTATATGCAATTAGCCTTTCTTTTACGAAACATTTACAAATTGCTGTCATGCTATGTAGACTTAGGTCATTTACAATTAGTCCCATAGAGTGCTAGTGGGTTATAACGATGCTTATATATTAATACATGTGTTATACCATAAATTATTACAAGATTCTTCTTTAGTAAACAAAAGTTATTTAAAACTATCTAAGTCAATATATTATTCATTATATCTCTCTATTTTAAACGGCGGCATATATGATGAATCACCTTGTTTTAGTTGAAAGATGTTTTATAGGGATTTATTACAAATATAATGACAAAAGGATAATGTTAAAAGATTACATAATCGAAATCGTTTCAAATCCGGGAAACAACATGTTCATTTGTGTGGGTAAGTATGCATACACTTAATCATCCTCATATCTCACATGGTAGGAGACTTATGTAAACAAATATAATTAGGGAAGTAATATAAACAATATGAAGAATCTTGTATTAATCACATGAGAGCAAAATGCTCATACAAACTATAACTCACTTGGGTTTAATAATGATCATTCATCCATTGAGGGTAATTAACAACTACCCTAACTCTAGAGATCTAGAAGGGACCCTCTCTCTCTAGAGAGAGATTCACATTAACCTCTTTCTCAACATACACTACAAAAAAAACATGAAATTTCCAACAGAATTTGCCACAAAAATTTTTTTCGTGACAAATTACGTCAGAAATCCTTCGGAAAATTTTCCGACGGAATTTTTTTCATGGCAATATTTCGTAGCAAATTCTGTCTTTTGTCACAAAATTCCAGACCGAATTCAATTTCGTGGCAAAATTTAAAAATTATTAATTAAATTAAATTTTAAAAAATTAGTTATTAATTATTATTTTTAGTTATTTTTTTTCTAATTTCTAAAATATTTTTAATTTTCAATCATAGGTTTTGGTCCCTGTAAGAACAAAATGGTCATATAAAAATTTATTTGTAAAAAATAAAATTTATCAGTTATTAATTAATATTAGTAAAAAAATATTAGTTAATAATTATTTATTAGTTATTAATTATTGTTAATAAAAAAAATTAATTTTAGAAATTAGACAAAAATATAGTCATATGAAATTTATTTAAGATATAAATTTTTTTAATTTGAAGTTAGTTTATATTAAAAATTATAAGAATATATAAAATTAATTTATATTATAATTACAATTATATATAATATATATATATATATTTATAAATAATTGATTATGTATAATAAGATTATATATATATATAATTGTGTAATAATACAACGCTAAAGTAATTGAGCCCATTCGGTAAGGCATCGAGCGCATACGGATGAGGTAATGGGTTCGAACTAAAGGAGACCAAGTTGAGTTGCATTTCCAGGAGAAAAGAGGTTGCGACACGTGGCGGAATGAGATTGTGACACCTGGCCACCAGGCTGCGACACGTGGCCGCTGGAGTTGCCACTTAGCTTTTTAAAATTTAAAAAATAAGTTTGTGACAAAAATTGAATTCCGTCGGAAATTCCCTTGCAAACGGATTTAAATTCTATCACAAAATTCCATCAGAAATTCTGTCAGAACTTTGTGACTGAATCTAAATTCTGTCGGAAATTGGTTTGTCAAGCTGTTATTAGCGATAGAATCCATTCTGTTGGAAACTCTCAATTCCGTGGGAAATTTGGTGTTTTTTTGTAGTGATAGTGTGAATTTCACTATCTAACACACTGAACACAATAATCATGACTTATCTAACACACTAAACACAATAATCATGACCCTTTATATACATTAATGTCTCAATCAACTAGCTACTCATTTAATTTCACCTTAATATCTCTAACACACCCCCTCAAATTGATACATTTTAGACTCATAAAAATGTCAACTTAAAACACAAACTATGAAGGGGTAAGGCAAATTAAATTCACAATTTGAATTGACAAAGCAATACAAAATTTCTTCATAACACTTTTCCATATCTACTTTTGACAATTCACAAATTGGTGATCCACCTCTGACAATGCTTCAAAATTCACCCTAAAAAACAAGCTACAACCTCTTCTAATTGCAACCTTATTCTTGGAGTAACCAATTAGCTTGCAATGTCCTGGGAGTAGTAATGAAACAACTTGGCCATTAAGTGGGAAAAGCTCACCATCAATATCACCTCTATTATGAGAGTGCTTCAGAGGCTTTATTTTCACATATTTTACCTTGACATATTCAACATATGGCAGTGAGAAGGAAATGTTTGCAATTGCTCTGGATTGCTTTCATTCCCGCACCAAAAGTGTTTTGGATACAGAATCTACATATTTCTATCTTGAGCAAGTTGAACTATATGTAAATCTTCATTTCATGCCTTAAGTTCCACAAATCCTTAAAAGTGATCTGTTCAATATATTCAGCAACATCATTAAATTAAGTATACTTCGGAACCAGGCTACTTGGAGTTAGGCAGATTCTACATGTAATACCCCAAATTTTGAGACTCGAGGCTAGAGAATAAGTCTGAAATAAGTGGATTGCTAAGCCCCAGTTTAGCAAGATTCCAAATGGTGATTAAGGGTTAATGACTCCAAAAGTGGATGTGGTTAGTGATAAATAACCCTTTTGGAGAGATGTGATTTGGCACTCGAATATGATTCGTAGGTGTTGTGAGCAACGCAGAAACCTTGTATTTGAGTTCAATTATGGGTTAACATCTAAATTGAATGAAAATAAAGGGGAGGGCGTATGTATGGTGTAAATGAATGAAAAAATGTGTTTGGTGGTGATTCCAAGGGAATTACCATAATCAGGGGTAAAATGGTAAAGTAACTGACCAATAGATCGATTACCGAAGAAAAAGCTCCTTGGTAACTCAAAGATCAATGGTTGAGATTGATTGTTTTGAGATTAAAAAGGGTGGAATCCCATGTGTGTGTGCTTATGTGGGCTCATGGGTGATAGATTAAGATCTTGACAAGTGTCACCATCAGAGCCATTAATTGGGTTAATGTGTCAAAGCTCTTTCCTCTCTCCTCTCCTCTCTATTTGGACATCCAAGGGCCCTCTTTTGGTTGGAAAATTAGACCTTCTTCATCATCTTCATCCTCTCTCTTCAACTCCATGGACGCCAAGCTTGGGGAAGGAAAGAGAAATGAAAAGGTAAGGATTTAGCTTGTTTGTTGACTTCTAATGTTCTAATCACCTTCTATAAAGTTGTTCATAGTGATGAGAGCTTCATCTCTATGGTTTTAGATTCTTGATTGGAGGTGTTTGAGAGCTTGAGCAAAAGTGGAAAGATGGAGAATCAAGAAATTGGTTTGGGAAAGAAGAAGAGGTGAGTATTTGATGACTTTTGACCTAACTATTGTGGTTATTGGTTGAGTATTGTGAATTTTGGTTTTTGCCCTGATTTTGTGGTATTTTCGTGTGGCATGTAATTGAATGTATTGCATGTTGATTTGTGGTGCAATTGATGCCATAGTGTGTTTTGGTGTCATTAGAAGTGATTTGAGAATGTGAAATGGGAAGTGGTGCAATGTGTGTTTTGTGTTATGAATTGTGTGACATGTTGTGGAAACATGTCAATGTAATGTGAATTTGATTGATTTGGTGCTTCCAATGGATTCCTTCTGAAACTTTGTGTGGGAATGAGGTTTGGTATGAAATTGGGACCATTGGAAGCAAAAGAGCCAAAACTGTGAAATTCTGGAATTCTGGAAAATGGCTAAGTCTGTAATATTGTGCAAGTGGCTAAATTTGCATGGTACTTTGACATAGCAATTGATGTTGAAATGTGATGATATTTTTCAGAGTTGTAGTTCACATTGCAAGCTTTCCATTGATATAAAGTTTGAGTGATTCCGAGTTATGTGGACCAAGTTATGGTCGTTGGAAAATAAGTTAGGAGTCAAGTCACTGGTTGGCCATGGCCCAAATGGCTGGCTGTGACCCAAAACCTCCTAACCAGTCTCTAGCCACGACCCAAGAGGGGCTGGCCGCGACCAAAAGGTTTCTGTACATCCATTGGCTGCAGCGCACGGTTGGGCT
This sequence comes from Inga laurina, assembly GCA_963855925.1. NCBI lineage: Eukaryota > Viridiplantae > Streptophyta > Magnoliopsida > Fabales > Fabaceae > Inga > Inga laurina. Next base: position 48,874,021 of record OY979701.1, on the reverse strand, counting down.
GGCCGCGGCCAACCATTGGAAATTTGCACTTTGAGCTTATGAGAAAGGTCTTCTGTGAAATCTTTCCCCAACCCTTTAGGCATGTGTTTGGGCTTTGAGTAGCCACTTAAAGGTGTTAAATGATAACCAACATTAAGTGTTTGTTTGTTGAGGAATTGGAAAAAGGATTAACCCAATGTCCATGATTTTGGTTATAGGGTTGGATATTTGCCTTGATCGTGGTTTGATGTTCGTCGGGTCGTGAGTAGCCGGTGTTGGGGCATACGTGGAAAGACTAAGTATAGGGAACTTACCTATTCTGCATGTATTTGATATTTGTGTTGGTGTATTGATGCATGTATTGCTTTGCTTGATTATGTGAAACATATATGAATGATTGTAGCTCTGTTTCTATTTATGCTATGGCCATGAGTATGTTGTTGAAATATTGAGCATGCAGATATGTCATTGTGTGAGCATGAGTTATGTATTCAAGCATGCCATGCATTAAACACTTATCTTGCATGCATATTGGTATTTGTTTCCTACTGAGATTCTCTCAAATCTCACCCTCCCCTACTAACCATGTAGACAGGGTAGTAGATCGAGGATGGAGCAAGCAGCCAAGGGCGACGAGGTCTCCTTTAGGATGAGTTTAGTAGTTGGTTATCATTGAAGTTGGGAAAATTGTATTTGGCCATTTGGATGAGTATTTGAGTATGTATTTCTGATGAGATTTGTGTAATCCCCATATGAGAGCTTGTAATGGGCAAATGTGCCCTGTAAACTTGGATTAATGAATGGAACATGGGATTGGCCAGGAATTATTTTGCGTACTCTGATATATCTAAATGTGATTTATCTTCGTGTAGTAATTGTATTCGGAATGTGAATGTGAGACCAGGTTATAAATGATTTTGAAATGTATGTATGAAAACCCCGTCTGATAGATGGGTTTGTAAATGTTGTTTTTGTCTTATTGGTCTCCATTTCACTTTAATTGCGTATTTCGGATATAATTACAGCAGGGGGTTACACTACATCCTTAAGGATAGCCATCAATTCTTTGACATTGGATTTTATGAACTCCATTATAAAGGTGGACTGTAACTCTTGCACAACAAAGAATACACATTCCATATAATATGTGCTTATGACAGCTGATTCTAATTGAATGCTTGAAAGTTTCAAAGTGAGCATCGAAGCTAATAACTAACATACGAAAATTTTATCTTACCATGAAATATCAAGCAACAGTCTTAAACATCATCCATATATCTACTTAGAGGTTTGGTAACTTTGGCAATATTATTGTGAAAACTTCATGGATGAGCCCCTTCTATGAAAAGCTCCAACTTATATTGAATGTACTAGTAACAAAAGCATTAGAATCTATCGTCATCAAGTTGCTTCTCTTGGAGCATCATTATGAGGCTCAAGGTCAATGAAACAGATGCGACCAGAAAGAATGACAAAGCAATGACTACTGAGATATTGGGAGAACAAAAGGTCAAACCTTTGTCACAACAATGATTCCGATGGCAACGATGGCCTCTGTAGACAACAACAGCCACACTCTCTCTGAATTGGATTCACACATTGCCGAGCAGAAAAGTCAACGGGTCATGGTTCGTGCGGTCGAATTGGTGACATAATAATTAAATAAAAATATAATATTATGCGCGCGCACACACACACACATATAAGAATATAAATGTAAGAAATATCTATAAAATATTTATACAACTTGAAAAAATTTACATATAACATGTATCCTATATTGCACAATGAAATCATTAAAAATAAATTAGATAATAGTTATAACTTTAATGATATCTTATATTTAAACATTAAATATTATGGAGTTTTTTATAATTTTTAATATAAAATTTTAAAGTGGAAAGAGAGGACACATGTCTTATCTATAAATTAATTTTATAAAACAAATGAACATGAATATCTTATTGAAAATCAAATACAGTAGTACTTTAAAGTAAAAACCTAACATCTTATTGACTGATGGGTAACTGTTGGCAAAAAAAGAGTGATGGATAACTTATCTATCCCACTAATAGACAAAGCTTGGCTTAATTAAACATCATAAAAGAAACCAAAACACAAGAAAAGACAATAACATTTTCTCTCTCCCTCTCTAAACTAGATCTATGCTTCTATTTAACCATCTGACAAGTGTAACACTCTAAATTTTATATTCATCAAATATATTATAATTATATGGAGAAATTCCATAAAATGGTGAATATTTAGGAATTTGGAACTTATGAATTTTATAAATCTTCATATTTATAAGAAAATGGGCAAAATAATTATGGAATTAATTTGGATAATTATTATTTCCTTTTTTCTCCTAATATTTTTGCCATACATGAAAATAAAAGGGAAAATAAGTGTTGGTCAACAAAATTATGCCAAGTGACATTATTTCAAGCTAAGAGAAATATATAATAATTGTTGAACTTGTTATTATCATAAAATAATAATATTTGGTGCATGAAGTTAAGGCAAATGGAGAAAAGCCCAATTGGGCTTAAGAAGGACCCTAAAGACGTGTTGGGCTAGTAAGAGGGGAGGAGAAAAATTAGTTCACTTCCAAATGGAGCTTATGACACAATTGTGATGTTGTTGGTCTTGATTCAGTATTGATTTGTGGTTGTTGGTTGTGTAATGACCCAATTTGGGATTAAGGGCTAATGACTCTGATGTTGATTGTAATTAGCGTAATTAAACACTTTTGTAGAAATGTGATGTAAATTTGATATAAGTGTATTTGGTGATTAAAGATCAAGGGTGGAGATTTATTGCATATGGGTGGGAATCCTGTGCATTAAGCTTGTGTGAGTTCATAGAGGAAGTGAGAAGATGTTGACATATGGTATTGTGTGGACCATTGGATGTGGCACAAAAGGACAAAAGCCCACTTTTCTCTCTCTTATCTCTTTTATTCGGCTAGGTGCTTGGGAAGGGAAAGACCACACTTCATTTTCATCATCATCATCATCTCCATCTCTCATATTCTCTCTCTTCCTTCTCCTATTTCTGGTGACCTTGAAGCAAGGGAAGAGGAAAAGAAAAGCTTGATCTTTAGTGAGTAATGGTTCTCCTTTGCTCAAACACTCTTCACTAAATTTGTTCATAGTGTTAAGAGCTCCATTATGGTGATTTCAAAATCTTGAAAGGTGGTGATTTGAGTGTTGAATGGAATTGAAAGTTAGAGAATCAAGATTCTGGATTTGGCAAGGTGAAGAGGTATGCATTTGACACTTTTTGATATATATGTTATGATTTTTGAATAAGTTTGGTAAATCTAGAAATTTGCCCTGGTTTATGGTCATTTTGGAATGTGTGAATTTCATAGTGATTGATGTTTGGATTAGTTCATTATGAAGTTCTTTGATTATTTGATATAGTTTTGAAGTTTGGAAGAGTATTGATTGGAATTGGGTGTTGTGTGTCATAGAGACCTAAGGGCATAAATTGTGATTAAAATGGTATTTGGGTGTTTTGAAGGTTACCAATGGGTTCCCTATGTTATTTTGAGTGAGTTTGGGCTTTATGTGGAGTTTGAGAACCATTGGGTATGTTTTTGGCCAATCTGGGAAATTTTGTCCGCGATAAGACAATCTAATAGCCTCACTCGAGTGAGGGAGGAACTCACTCGAGTGCTGCCTTGTGTTTTATCTTTCTGCTTTATGTTTCGCTTGGGTTCTCATGGATCGAGTGCACTTCCTTCACTGCGAGTGATGTTGGTGATTACTTGAGTGAGCACAGGATCACTAGAGTGATGGCGTGTGTTCAAAAGTTAGGGTTGCTCTTGGGTTGTCATTCGCTGGTTGATGTTCAAGAGTGTGTTACGACACTCACAAGTGAAACCTTCTCACCTGAGCACTGGGGAGTATGCTCAAGTGAGCTTTTCCCTTTGATGATTGCATGTGCTCTCGGGTTGTCACTTCTTGTGTTGTACTTTTAGGGACTCGAGTGGATTTAGAGTCATCACCCGAGTGCAAAGCCTTATGCTCGAGTGATGTGAGCACTTCCTAGCTGAAGAGCTGCTCACTGTTAAACACTCGCGAGTGAGAGCCGTTCTCACTCGAGCACGAGTCTTTCATCACTCGAGTGAGGTCATCTTCACTCTAGTGAGTCAGCCAAAAATCATTGTTTTGCCTTTAAAAAAAAGGGTTCTTCAGGGTAGTTCTTCCAACCCTTTAGGCATATGTTTAGGCCTCTATTAGCCACCTAAAGAGTCCTAAATGATAACCAACTTAAAGTATTATGGAAATATGCATTTGGAAAAGAGATTAATCAATTGTCCCTAAATTGGTATAGGATTTGATATCTGTCAAACTTGTGAGCCCACTGTGCCAAAGAACATCAGGAAAGATACAGGTAGTGACTTTTCTCTTATACTTTGTGTAAATGTATTGTATGTTTTCCTATCATGTATTATGTGCTGCTACTGCTTTGAGATACATTTTGGAGCTTTGTGCTTTGTGATACATTGTGTATTGAGATACTTTGTGCTCTGTAATGCTGCTGTATAGTGATTACCGTGGAAGCGGGCATTGTGATTACAACGAAAGCTGGCATAGTGATTACCACAAAAGTGGGCATAGTGTTTGCAGCAGAAGCTGTCATTGTGATTATCGCGAAAGCGGGCATAGTGCATTGTGATACAGCCATGAGTGCTATCGTCTGTGGCGCGAGCCATGGATCATTGTGTTGCTGATGATGCTGGTGAACATGATAACATTACATGCCTTGTGTTTATATATTGTATGAGTGATTTATTACTACTGAGATTCTTTAGAATCTCACTTTTTCGAAATGACTAACATTTTCAGATAGGGCAAGTGGCTCAAAAGGGAAGCGGCCAACCAGGAGTGGTTAGGGCTTTAGGGACATTTTGCATTTTGGATCTTGGTTATCTAGTTGGCTTTTGGGATTACTGTATGTATATGAGATGTATATAACAATTTTGGATATGTAATCCCCATTTTGGGAAACTTTAAACCATTCTATATATACAAGTAACCAAGGGTTGCCGGGATTTTGCTTACGCACTCTAATATTTATTATGTGATATAACTGCACTGGTAATTGTATTCGGAAGTGAATGTGAGACCAGATGAATCCTATTTTTTTAAACATTTTGTTTGGACACCCTATCTCTTGGAGATAACTGATTATAAATGTGATTTTTGTCTTATTGGTATCTATTTCACTTAAATTTCATGATCAGATATAATTACCGTGAGGGTGTTACAGGTTGATTTTTGTAAATTTGGGAAAGGAAAACCCTAAGAGGTTATGCTATCCAAATTTCCTCAAATCATGGTTAGTATGCGCTTAAATGGGTTAACAAGGGATTAAGAGTGGAAGGAATAAGCTTTAGGTGTTGAAACACAGAATTGCATTTTTCCTTCTCCCTTTGACATGTTTCGGCCAAGTGGAAATTAGGGGGAAGGAGTTGGATTTTCGAAAATCTAATGATTCCATTGGATTAATGAGGGAAAATTGAATGAGAAGATATGTGTTCATGATTTTTAGAAATTTGTACACAAATGAGGAAACTATTGAAGTGCAAATGTGTAACCCCCTGACTTTAAACACGTAATTATAATTCGATAACACATATTTAAATCGGATTAGAGACCATTAGATGTTTTAAACTCATTTTATCTACCTACCTTACAGTAGGATTTTCACAAAAATTTTCAAAACCTTTTTCCTATCCTGATCTCAATTTCAATGTTCAAATATAATTACCTGTACAGTTAATATACATTCATTCATATCAGAGTGTATAACCAAATCCCCGGCACTCCCGGGTTCTATACCTATATAACCTGAGGGTTTATAAGTATCCACTAAGGAATTACACAACTAAAGGGTTAGGAGAAACTACCATGAGGACCCTCCTTCTTGGCAGAATTTCTGAATTTTGGGCTGGCTCACTCGAGTAAAAGGAGTCTCACTTGAGTGACACCCCTATCAGCACTCGAGCACTAGCGAGTAGACCTCAGAAAGTGTTTGCCCGAGAGCAAACCCTGTTATATCATACACCTTCACTCGAGCACAAGAGATTGTACTCGAGCAATGACCTTAAGTGCACTCAAGTACCAGGAAGTGAGACCCAGCGAGTGACTACCCAAGAGCAACCACAAATTCCCAAGTCTTAAAATGATTCCCTCACTCGAGCATGCCCATGTTCACTCGAGCAGAATCATGCCTCACTCTCAAGTCAGGAAGTGTGCTCGCGGTTTTTGCCTGAAGACCTTCCCAAAATACCTAGAATTTCACATCGTGCTCGAGTGAGTTCCTCCCTCACTTGAGTGATGTATATCATATGCCAAATCGCAGCAACTGATATGGTTTTCCAGAATTGACCAATTAAGCTCCAAGGGTTCCTAAACTTATACCAATACTCATTCTTACCTATTTTAACACAAAGAACCCATTGGTTACCCAAAACAACCAAACTTCCACTCAAACAACACAATCTCAACTCTAACTCATAAAACCACTTAAAACTACCATTTTCCAACTTCTTCTTTTCAAATCCCATCCAAAACCATTAACATTCATACACTATTTGACATCTATTCCACTGTATTACATCACTTAATTCATATCTTCTAAAATCACAAGAAATCAGGGCAAAAATCCAGAATTTGCTAAACTAAACCAAAAGCCATAACATTTATACCAAAAGTGAGAGAGAAAGTGAGATGTTGGTGAGGAAGCAGATTTTCCTTACTCCCTATGAGTTTGAAAATGTTGACTTCATCCAGGGTCCTTAGTTTGCCACTTGTCATGATCTCTCTTCACCCTTACATGAACTCACATATTCCCATCCACACTTGATTCCACCTCTTGTTCTTTTAATCCTAGCCATTGATCTTGATTACTAAGGAGTTTTCTCATCGGTAACTAACCAGTCGGTCAGTAAATTTACCATTTTACCCCTAATTATTTCAATACTCATTAAACCATCACTAAGCATCTTTATATCATATTGCACAACATATACTTCAAAAGTGCTCAATTAATATTAATTACATCACTTTGAAGTTATTAATCCTTGATTACAATCCAGGATATTACAAAATGTATGCTGTTTGGTTATTTCCTGTGAGGCAGTGTTACTGTGCCATACATTTTGTTGGTCAAACCAAGTTTAAATGTTATGAAATTTTTCAGGATTAAAGTAGATATCTTGGGCTCTAATTTGATAGGTATTATAACCAATTTCAACTTGTTTATTGAAAGTTATGAATTTTCAAGTAGTACCTTGTTTCTAGACTTGATTCTGGAACAACATGGGAAATTATGAAATCATGGAATTTTAGTGTTATCTATGGTGGTGGTTCATATTTTTCCTAGATAGAGGACCTAAAGAGCTTTCCATTGAACTTGGAATCACCCTATTTCAATTTTTGTGGAATTAGTTATAATTTTTGGAAGCTCAACCAAGAAACAGGACAGCTTCTTGGCCGTAGCCAAAAGATTCTGCTCGTATCCAAAAAACTTTTGGGTTATTTTTGGCCATAGCCAAGAACTTTTGAGCTACTTTTGGCCATAACCAAGGACTTTTGGCCGTAGCCATGACCCTTGTTTCAGCGTTCTCACCTTTTTGATTGGTTTAACTTTTCCAATCCTATGGACACTTGTTTGAACTTCCAATGGTTGTCTAAATAGCCCAAAATAGAACCAATATAATGAGTTTAAAGTTGTACATGAATGGGTAGTAACCTAATTCTTATACATTTGCAAATTTTAGGATCGTGTTGGACACCTATCGTTGGTATGTTTCACGGGGTAGACTTTATGAGACAAGAAAAAGTTAAGGTAGGGACTACTATCTCTCATATACTATGTGACTATTTGTATGATGCGTGCTACTATATTTTGCGATTTGAACACGTGCTAGAGGCTTATTACCTAGTTATAGTTTGGTGTCCAGCCAAGGTACACTGGTATTATCTAGCTGTAGTCAAGGACTCGGCTGAGGTACATGTAGGGGTTTCAACTGGACAGTTGGGCTTGAACTTTGTGTACACACACAGATTGATACAAATTTTCATTTTACTTGATACAGTGCATTGCATATTTAATTTTCATATTTTATATATTGATCGTATGTTTCTACTAAGATTCCTTGGAATCTCACGCCTTCTTTTAAACAAAAATGTCTCAGCGGGTGCTAGCGGACCAAAAGGCAAGGACACCGTTATGGGGAACTGACATGCATGTTTCTCGAGATAAGGGCTGTGGTTATATAGTCTGTATTTGGTATAATTTTGGGATATCCTGTACATAGTTGTAAATATTAACAAATTTTGCATGGTTGAATATGATCTGTAAATAAATACTTATTATCAGTATATTTGTATTTTTCTATATGCCTGTGGAACATGGTCTCTATTATTCTGTATATATCGAAATGGAAATGAGTGTTAACAACAAGCTCATGTTCAAACATTGAAAGAAGTTGGTATGCATTTTTGTTTTTATCAATATCATATTCACAATGAAAAATGAATCTCTCCCTCTCTAAACAATGAGAAATACAATTCTTTTGTCAGTCGGATTATTATTTTATCTCGACTATTCTTCTTCTCCTTTGCTTTTTCATTTTCCTTCTTAGTATAAACTATAGTTGAGAGTCGTCCGGCTTCCTTAAATATGTCCTGGCTTATGGCTGAAAGACGATTTCTAACTTTATAACAATTTTTTCCTTGTCCAATTTGGCTAGAACATTAAAACGGCTTTGGCCCCTCAACTAAGCCGTTGCCGACTCCGGGTGGCAGTACGGCTCGGCTTTGAAAACATTGCTTTTGATATTAGCTCTTGAAGGGCTATAAGTAGAGGCATTGCATAAGTATTGAAAACATAAGAAACTGAATGGTAATTGCTCCCCTCTTTTCTCTCTCAAATTTTCTCTTATCTTATCTCTTGTTCTCTTGTCCTAGATTTCTTTATTTTCATAACATGTTACCAGCACGAAAGCTTTATCGAAGTTATGTTTTCTTTCATCATTTCGTTAACGATTTCATCTACCTTGTTTTATAGTATCTTTATTTGAGTTATCTGCGATAATCTGAGCTACTATATGGAGTTAAAGAGACTCTTTTACCTATTGTTATAAACATTAGGTTCCATTGCTAAGATTAGAGATTGTTATTGTTTTTATATCTTATTTTAATCTCTTTTACGAGTTCTTCTATATTATTGATGTTTACTTTTAGTATGGTCAGAAGCTATACATCACTGATTTCATATTATGAAATTATATGGCCAAAAGCCATATTGCTTTGATTTCCTATTTTGAATTATATGGTCAGAAGCCATATAACTTTTCATCTTTTATCTTATTGTATAGTCTAAAGGCATACACAACTTTTGTTTATCCTAAAGATAAGAGACTATGAGCCATATAGATTTAATTTCTCATCTTGAGATTAATTGGTTTGAAGCTAGGAGAATTAAATGGCCTGAAGCCATAAATTTTTAATTTTGTTATCTTATTATATGAATTATTTTTTAATATTACAAATTCTCTTTATTATGATGGTTCGATCGTATGAGTTTTATGTTATTACACTGCGTTTTTATAATTCTCATTTTAAGAAGTCCCTTTAATTTCCAATTCCCTCTGCTTTATTTTTTTATTTATAATACATGTTTGTGAATATTCAATATTGCTAAAGTATTTGGTTTCTCTCTCCTTTTGTCCTTACTTGATGTTATACTTATGTTTTTTTATTTTATTTAAAGTTTAAGTTTTATTCTTACATAGGTTTATGTTATTCAATTGGATATTTATTGATATTTTAACTTCATTGAATGGCCATTAACCCTATAATACTCTTAATTTTGTGATTGGATGACAAGAAGTCTCATCCTTTTTTGCGATGGATCTTTTGTAAAAGAACATTATCCCTTGCCTGTAGTAGCGACCTCGGGTAGCCGTGGTCCAGTTTGGGGTGTGACACTAATAGTCTTAAAGACTAATTAGCATATTTTTCCATAATCAGTTGTGCCCAATGCCCAAATTGATAATTAGAGACAACAATCTTTGATGATATAATTAAAATAGTGATATTTGGATAATAAGTCATGAGCAATTGTTATAATATGGTCAGAAATCATAGACAAATATGAATCAATGTATTGAAAATAAAGGCCAAATTATGAAAGGGGCTAGAAAAAACATGAGATGTTAAGAAAAGATATCAAAAGAGGCAATGAGTTGTGGAGAAAGATGCCCATATTTATTGTGAAGCCAAGAGAAATAATAATAAGTTCAGAAGGCTATATGATGTTTCATTTTGTTGTTATTGAAATTTATTATTGTTTAAATTTATTGTGAATAACTTGTGTAGGAGAAATTATTATAAGTGTTTGATATTGATATTGATAATTGTTCATGAGTGATATATGAAATCAAATAGAGTAAATAATAGGTAATTATTGGTCCTTCTGAAATTTTAATTTAGGATGAAAATTTATTTGGAAATTTAAATATTATGGTGTGTGAATGTTCATAATTTTATAGTCTTGCAGGATTCCATCTCATGGTGAATGTTACTATACCTTATAACTCATAAATTGAAGGGTTACTAGTATTTATTAATATAACCTTCAATTATACAATGAAGTTCTTTAAATCTCTTTTTTTTTGGTGAAATTGTACAAATTATTTGTAAATTAAATATATGAGTATTCATACATTAATCATGATATGATATATACATATATTGGAATTAAACAAGCTTACTAATCTTGCAATTGATGGAGTTTACCATGTCAAGCTTCAAACCCACCTCTCTGTTTACTTCTTGGAATTTCTACTTATCAGTTACTTCAAAGATTTCCCACAAATGCCCAACTCATATGATCCAACATGAAGATGCTTTTGTCCATTAATGGTTCCTACTTTTCATATTAGTTTTGACTTCCATCTCTTTCCTCCCTTTTTTTGCTTTGTATAAATTCAAATATATTTATGAGACAATTTATTATGAATTGGTGATGTAAATTTGATTTGTTTGAAAAATTTCATATAGGTGTAATTCCATGAGGAAAATGTGTTAGCTTATGTAGTCTAATAAACAATTCTCACAGATGTACGGATTTCTCACAATGTTTCTTTCATGCATGAGAACTTTAATTCATGACTGCGTGGTTGTGTCATAGTTTCTATGTCTGAGAATTTTAGATAGTGTTTTTCATGACAGCTTCTCGTGGATTTGTTACCTATGAGAATTTTCTGCTGGATAATTTCATGTGATTTTAAGTTATTTTGATTATGAATCTCTTCATATGTGGTGGCCTATATACTTTGCATATATATATATATATATATATATATATCAAAACAAGCAAATTAAAGTATATTATTAATGTACAATGATGAGATTTGTAGTGATGTAATACTATATGGTAGTTCCTGAAGAACTATATGAAACAAAATTGATGTAGTTTTTGAAGAACTAATATATATTTTTTTTTGGGGGAAGAAGAATTGATTATGAAAATTTATGGACTATAAATTTACATAAGAGTTTTTGATTCGTTAAAGGGTCTGAAAGTGATAGCCCAAATTGGATTGAAATCCATGATTATATATATGAAGTACTTGAGCTTATTAGTGAAAGATAGGTTCTTAGCCAACTATATACTTGTTTGTTTTTGAACTACAGAAATAAATGAAGTATACTTATATGACTTAGACTGGAGGGAGAGATTGTTAGAATACAAGTGAGTTAATATTGAAAAACTCTACTTATATACTTCATCACAAAAGCCTATTGATCTCCCAAAAATGGATGTCATATTGAGATTTTTAATCAATATCTTATGGAAATTGAAAATTTATTGTTGGTTAAGAAACATGTTACAATAAACCAGAAGTTTGCTAATCTAAATAAAGTTATTGTTGGCATTACTTGTTTGATCATCCGAATCATATATATGATGCAACAGATTATTAAATATTATATAATGACATCCAGTGAAGAACCAAAAGATTCTTCATAAATAGCCAACATATTATATAATTCAACAATTTGTATGTCCTAATTGTTCTCAAAGAAAACTTATTATGAGGATATCACTAATTGTGATTTGAATTGTGTAACACCTAAAATTTTATTCACCAATAAATCTTGTACTTATTTGTGGTATTTAATGAAATGGAATGGTGAATATTCATGATCATAGGAATTAAACACTGAAAATTTGAAATGTGAACAGTACTGCTAGTGAAATTTCCTACGAGGTAGTGAGTTTATCATGTGGTTTTGGATGATCAAATAATGACCAGAAATTGTGAAATTTATAGGATGAAAATAGGCATCTTAAGCTTTAAATTGATAGGTCATGGTAATTATTTAGAGTTGTACACAAGGAGTTATGAATTTTTGAAGTTAGCCTAGCGAAATTGGCCAACATTTGTGGCAACATTCAAAAATAAAAATTCTGGGAAGTGTGAGCTTCAGTTGGCTAAAAGCTATATTTTTTCTTTAGACTAGACTCAACAAGGGTTATATAGCCTTTGAAATTACTCCAATTAGAGTTCTACAAATAAAGTTATGATTTTTCAAAGTTTGGTCAGAAAATCTACCAAAATTGCCAATTGTTGCGAATTTGGAAAAAAAGGAATATAATGGCAATTATGTAAATTGTGGAATAAAGAAAATAGGAAGGGAAATAATTATTTTGATTGTGTACATGCCAAGTGTCATTAGTCTAAAGCCAAGAGAATTAAATAGTAATTGCTTAAGTTGATCACATTGTTAATTAGATTAGAATATGACATATGTGTACATGTAGTTAAGGCTAATGGAAGAAGCCCAATTAGGTTATAAAAGGGGACCCTTAGGCGTGAACTTGGGGCAAGCAAGGAGGAGAGAATTTGGTTCAATTGTAATCGAGGGTTATAACACTAATTGGAAGAGGATAGGCTCAAGTACAAGGCTTGTCATGAATTTATGACTAAAAGTTAATTAAGGGAAAAGGTAGGATATTTTAAGTCTTGGATAATCTTTTCCCTTTCCATTTCTCACACCTAAGCACCCAAGAAGAGAAAGAGAATGTGTCATGAGATAAGGACTAAGTACATGGTGTCATAAATCCTATTTTCATGACAATATTAATTAAGGGAAAAATGATAGGATATTTTTAAGTCATGCTTCTTCTTTCTTGCCCTTCATTTCTTGACCAAGCATAGAAAATAGAGAGAGAGGGAGGGAGAGAGAGAGAGAGAGTGAGAGCTTAAGAAAAGTGGAGTCTTAGAGAGAAGGAGGAGCCAAATCAAAGGTAAAGTCTTGTAGTTTCATGTGATTTTACCTTCCAACTTGTGTAATCTCTTCTCTAACCCCTTGATCTTCATGGAAATCATGGATTAGCAAGCAAAATTTCAAGGAAGAGAGAGAGAGAGAGGGGGTGGTTGTCTAGAGAGAGAAACACCAAGAATTAAGAGGTAACTTCAAAAATCTCAAACCCTTGGTGTATTGATGTTGTTGTTGTGATTCTTGGTTTGGTTGGTGGTTGGATGATTGATTTTGTAACTTTGGAAAGTGATAACCCTAAGGGGTTATGTTGCCCAAATTTCCTTAAATCTTGTTTAGTATCTGTTCAAATGGTTTAGCAAGTGGTTAGGAGTGAAAAGGGGTAAGCTTTTGGTGTTGAAAATCAAAAATCACATTTTGCCCTTTTAAGACATAAGTTTTGGCTAGTACTGGTTAGAGGGGTTAGGGCTGGAATTTCAATAATCTTATGGTTCCATGGTGTTTAGGAGGGAAAATTGTGTAAGGTTGATGTTGATCACTTTGTAAGAAAAGCCCTAGAAAGTGAAATTACAAAAATACCCCTAAAACCCAAAGTAGGGGCTGTCAAGGGCGAAACTGTCATTTGGTAGTGATTTCATGAAAACTAAGGTAAAAAATGAATTCTACACACAAAACTGTGTAGGAATAGCCTGGGGGTAAAATTTCTGAAAAAGTATAGTCGGACTAGGTAAAAAGGGGCTTAGACCGAGTCCCCAAGGGCATTTTAGTAATTTTGCAGAATTGAACTAAATATAACCAACAAAAGTATGTTGGAAGAGTCTAAAGTGATACATGAATGGGTATTAACCTAATTCTTGTAAACTTGGATTTTTAGAACTAAACTGTTGAGCCTGAGCCTAATCGAATTGAGGCCCTATTTGTGATCAAAAAAGGACTTAAGGTAGTAACTCTTTCTTTCATATATTTTGTCAATGTTTATATGCTTTTTGTATGCCATTTTCTGTAATATGTATGATGCACAACACCTATGGGTACACTGAATTGAATTGAGTGCCTAGAGTACATTGATGTGACTGATATGCCCAGTTGGTCGTCTTGAGCCCAGCTGAGGTACTGAATGAGTAGGGGTTGCAATAGTGGTTAGCTCTGAATGTTTCCGATTAAACTGAACTGAATTGTGTGTTATTATAATATTGTTGTATGTGGTACATGGCATATTTATTATTGCATTTTCTATGATTGATTGTCTGTTACTACTAAAATTTGTTGAATCTCACCCTTTTTGAAAATTAAAATATTCTAGAAGAAGCTAGCGGCACAAAGGGCAAAATGGTAATTAATGGTAACTGAGGTGTACTAGACAGAGAATGGAATTGTTAGTTATAATTAGTTTATTTTGTTAATATTTCAGACCAAGATTGTATCTATTTTTCAAACCTTGTAGGGAACCCTTGGTATGTAATCAAGTACCTTGTATCAATATATCAGTATAATTACGCTATTCATGTGTTGTTCACTGAACTGCGCTTAAGTACTCTGAAAATACGGAGATAAGATTAGGGTCTTACAAAATGGATCTCTACATGTTTGGAAATATATCAAACTCATATTTATGGGCCATTTTTAGATAGCATGTAAATCATACAAGTGTCAATAAATTTGATAAATGTATCTATAAGATAGTTACTTGTGAATTATTATTAGTTTGCAACCTGAAGTTTGCAAGATTGTTTGAATTAATTATTATGTTGAGCGCTCAATTTCTAGATTATATGATCTAGAAATGATTTATTAAAGCCTCCACAAATATCTAGATCAATGCTTATGAGAACAAAGCTTATTTATTTTTTCAATATTGGCATATTTGATCTTACATATTGTAGCACTTACATAAGCCAACAAAATTCTCCCAAGTAATATTGGCTTTTGGTCAAGAGCCAAACATGTTCCATCTTAAAAAAGCTTGAATGTGCAACACTTATTCCAATTAATCCACCATAATACAGAGATGGATCACCACAAAAAACATGCTATTACTAATGAAATTGTTTTTGTTTGTAATTTTCGATGGATTACTGACGGATTGTCCTTCAGAAAAATTACTGACAGAAAAATTCCATAAGTAAATTCCATTAGAAAATTCCATCAAAAAATAAATTTTCTGGTGGAATTACCTATGGAAATAATCCTATTAGTAAATATCGATGAATTACCGATGAAATTTTTTTCGTCAGTACTTACAAATGGATTACCTATGGAATTTTGTTGGTAATTTCTCATAAAAATTATAGAATTCTTGTCAACACTCGTTTACATTTTGATATGCACAAAGTGTTAAAGACATAGTTTCATAGGCATACAGAAAGAGTACAAATATACTGATATTAAGTACATGTTTACAGGAAGAATTCATCCCTACAGGGTTTGATAATATTTATAAAGTTACCCAAAATATTAAAAAATAAAAACTACATATAACCACTGGCTTCCATCTCGGGATCCATACCCGTCAATTTCCCGTGTCTACCAACTTGTCCTTACATCCATTGGTTCCCGTTAAAACATTGTTATTTATGAAAAACGGTGAGATTCAAACGAATCTTAGTAGTAACATACAATCGATAATAGAAACTACAATAATAAATATGCCAAATACCGCATACAACAATATTATAATAACACATAATTTGGTTCTGTCGGGAACATTCAAAGCCAACCATTGTTGCAACCCCTACTCAATCCGTCCCTCAATTGGCTCGTGACCACCAACTGGGCATATTGGTGTACCCATAGGCACTATGTTTGGTGTACCGTAGGCACTATGTTCAGTCATGCTCAGCGTATCATATATATTATAGAAGATGACACACACAAAGCATATAAATATTGATATAATGTATGAAAGATAGAGTTACTACCTTAACCCTTTTCACCTTGTAAAGCGTGCCTCGAAGTTTGTGTCGCAGCTTGGCTATCAATTGGGTCCTAAAATTCTAAATGTACAAGAATTAGGATAATACCCATTCATGTACTAATTTAGATACTTCCCAAGTGTTTTTGGTGGTTTTATGAGTCTATAGTAAAAAATTACAAAAGTACCCCTGGGGCCCCAGCTTGACCCCGCCGTACTCAGTTTGACTGTACTTTTCCCTAAAATTTGGACTTAGGCTATTCTAACATATTTTTCCCAAAGAATCCATTTCAGGCCTCGGAATAACCAAATTCATAGCCAAAAGATGGAAATGCCCTTGGCAACCCCTAATTTAGGGTTTCAGGGGCGTTTTGGTCATTATCGTTTTTAGGGTTTTTCTGAAAAAGTGTTCAACTGTAACCCCACCTAATTTTCCCTCCTTAGCACAATGGAATCATCCAATTATCAAAAATTCAGCCCTAACCCCTCCAAACAGCACTAGCTAAAACCTAAAATTCTTTAGAAAAATTCGGGGTTTTTGAATTCTGACTCCGCGAACTTGATCCTTTCTGTTAGATATGAATAGTTTTGATGATGTCAAATATAGATGTTAAATATGAGCAAAAAGTTTGTATGATATAATTATCTTCTACATTGACTAACTACTATATTTAATGTTGCATATTTTATAGATTAGTCATAAACTCGATTGTGGGTTGATATTATAATGCCTCATAAATGGAGAATAATCATCAAGAAGAAAATCAAGAGGCAAGGAATTGAAGAAAGAAGAAAGAAAGATGAAGATTGAAGATATTCATCAAGAAGATTGAAGTTGGGTTATAAAGAATGATCATCAAGAGGAAAAACAAGAAGAAAGAGATTAAAGAAAGAAAAACTTGCAAGATCACATGAGAATATCAAGATTCAAGCTCCTAGAAGTGATACCGGAGGTTTCTATGATCATACGGAAGTTGGAATGGGTCAATACGAAGCTAAAATGATGTATACGGAAGCTATGGTACCTTTGGGGATGATTACCCGAGTAATCACTCGAGTAATATGGCATTGTCTGATTTTGGAGGTGTTTACTCGAGGCCTTACTCGAGTAATCTGCCGGGTTATTTGATGAATCACTCGAGGCGAAACTTGAAGTAATGGGCACTCTGTTTTTTGCGCGGCAGAACATAGGTTCGGTATTTTGATGATATCTCTCCAACCACATGTCGGATCGAACTGAAAACGGCGGCATATGAAACTAGACTTCCAACACGAACTTTTGACACCAAGATCACATTCAAAGGAGTTCAGATGAGGGAGATATGATCTGTTGAAGTTGACTCATGAATCACCGTCATATTCCAGGACAGCTTCGGTATTTTGGACATAACTCTCAAAATAAATATCGGATTGAGACGAAACCAGTGCCATATGAAAGAAGACTCAAAGAGATTTCCATGGATTTATAATTTGTCACATTTGAAGCTATATCCTAAGAGCTATGACTTCTGGAAGTTGCTGCTTGTGATTTCAGGATTGTCTAAGAACAGTAGATACTCTTTGGATCATAACTTTCTGTACACAACGAGTTTGGAGCTGATTTTTGTTAAATTGGAATGTAGATAATGAGGGATTTCCGATGATATATAATTTGCCATGTTTCGAGTCAAAATCAAGAATTTACTTGAAGGCACCACTCGAGTAACTAGTTGATAACAAAAGATTTTACTCGAGTACTAATCAGATAGAAAACTTCCAGTTGCTTTCAAGTTGCCAATGATACTCGAGTAAGTACTCGAGTAACTCTGTTTCTGAGAAAATGGTGCTCTCGGCATTTTGTACCACTGCAACATTACTCAAGTAGCTACTCGAGTAACTCGCTATGGTAAGCAAAAACTTGAAGTTGATCAAAGTTTTCCCGATGATACTCGAATAAGTACTCGAGTAAACTTTAATGAATACTCGAGTAGCTACTCGAGTAAAGCACTGTGCTAGCAAAACTTGAAGAATTATTTAGACGAAAACTTCAAGTCACTACTGGAGTAAAGCACAAAAACTTCAAGTCACTATTGGAGTAAAGCACGAAAACTTCAAGTCACTACTGGAGTAAAGCACTGTTTAGATGAGAACTTCAAGTCACTACTGGAGTAAAGCACTGTTTAGACGAGAACTTCAAGTCACTACTGGAGTAAAGCACTGTGTATGCAGAGTTATTTAGAAGAGAACTTCAAGTTACTACCCGAGTAAGCTATGCAGAAAATGCAAGGCCACTCGAGTAGTCACTCGAGTAACATGTGAAGAAACTTGATGTTTACTCGAGTAAGCACTCGAGTAATGCTTCCCAGGAAAACAGAACAACGTCCCGAAAATTCTGGAAATCAATGGAATGATCATATAACTCATTCTTATTACTTCTAATCACTCTAACACTTCATTGTATTAGTGTTTAATGCATTTTTCCAGTAAAACAATGAAGAGATGATGAGAAGAGATAAAAGTTGAGTTTACGGAGCGGAGCGGCCAACGTTCCAACGGCTAGTTTTCAAAATCAAAGAACGGTCAAACAAAGTTGCGTCACTCTAACGGACATGTTGAAATGCTCAAACGGTCATCAATCCTCATCAGCTATAAATAGAAGATCATCCAAAACAGAAGTAAGACTCAGAGTATACATCGTCCAAATGCCAACATCCTGACATCAATACTCATCGCACATACTCTCTGTTTCTCTAGCTTCTATATGATTTACCTTTGAGAGAGATATTATTTGTATTGTACTTTAGTGTTCATCTTATTCACTTCTGAGAGAGAAGATTGATTGTAATCTTTCATCATCAAAGTTGTATCCTTACGGTGTGTAAGGGAGAGCAACTTGGTTGTAATCTTACGGTGCGTAAGGGGGAGTAATCTCAGTACGAGAATTGTAAAGGCTTCACAAGTGCCCGGATCAAACTTGTGAGATTGTAGTGGTTCTCAAGTACCCGGTTAAACTTGAGGAAGATAGTGGATTGAAAATCTCAGGAGGAGCCTGGGGACTGGACGTAGGTCATCGTGGATTGGACCGAACCAGGATAATCACAGTTTGCATATTCTCTTCCCTAAGCTCTTATACTTCTAGCATATATCATTTAAATATCTAACTGTGATTTATGATTCATTACTTTCATATTTATTGCTTCCTCTAAGATGCGAAAAGATTTTCAAAGTTCTTAAGTTTTTATCTTACACCCAATTCACCCCCCTCTTGGGTGTCAGCCGGTTCTAACACTTTCTACTTTTAATCACTTTATTAACTATTTAATTATATTATAACTACCATTTAGGCCCAATTTTGGCAGCATAACGCCTAGGGTTCAACGTTTTCCCAAATTTACAATCACAGCAAATTAACCAGAAATTCACCGATTAAATCAACTAAAGCAGTCACAATAAGAATAATTTCAAGTTTAGGATGTCACCTTTGCTTCCCTTTGGTTGATCCTTCTTGGCCGAACCCTAGCCCCTTCAACATTGAAATTTTGCTTCCTAAACATCATAATCCATGTAGAAGAGAAGCTTAGAGGAAAGGTTATACAAGTTAGGAGCTAATTTACCGAAGAAATCACTTAGCTTTGCAAGTTTTCTCCTTCCTTCTCTCTAGAAATCAAGCAAGCTCTCTCTCTCTCTTAGACACTCAAAACTGATGAAAATGAAGGGAAAGAGGAAGAGAAATAGCTTTTGTAATTATCCCTTAATTTCTTTAATTATTTAATTTCCAAAATTCCCATTTTCGGATTTATGCAAATTTTGGCAGATTTTTTTGCCAAACTTTGAAAAAGCATAACTAAATTTGTAGACATCGTATTGGAGTGATTCCAAAGGCTATAGAACCCTTATTGAGCCTAGGTTCAAGGAAAAATATAGCCATTACCAATTGGAAGCACAAAATTCTCAGAATTAAATTCTTCGAATGCTATTCCAAAAAATCAACAGTTTTTCTAGGCTAACTTCAAAAATCCATAACATTTTGTATACATATAGTACAGAAAAGCCCTTTTAGACTAGCACATTTAAACCGGTTATATCGGATAAGGTCTTAAAAATATGACCAGTGACATTTTTGTATTTATAATCAACTTTTAAGACCGATTATATTGAAATAAGGTCTAAAAAATACTTCTTAGATCGGTTCCAAAACAACCGGTCTGAAAATATAAATAATTAAAAAATATAAATATATGTAATAAATTTTCTAGACCAATTCTAAATATAATAGGTCTAATATATTTTCTAAATTAAAGGAAATTAAAAACGTAATATGTTTATTATTTTTTAGACCGGTTTTAAAGAAAAACCAATCTCAAATATTAAAAATTTAAGACCGGTTGTTAATAAAAACTAGTCTAAAAAAGGTGAAAAACTTCATTATTTTTAAGACCAGTTATTATAAATAACTGGTCTAAAATATTTACTTTTAAGACTGGTTTTGTAGAATAACCAGTCTTAAAACTGACCTAAATTTACCTTTTCAGCTGGCGCCTAATTTCAACTATAAAATATGATACTCAAGCATATCTTGCAAACCCCTCCCTCAGTTCGCGGCAGCTCCTCCTTTCTACTTCTCTCCTGCATCCTTAACCTTCGCCGCCATTGACGCAGATGTACGGTTGAATACATTACTGTAAGGCTTGGCGTTTGTTCCCTCCAATTGGTTTCTTTCTTAACCTCATTTTCTTGCCACCTTGGGTTTCTTCGTCAAACTCCTCCTTCCAACATCTTTCCTTCGTTCTTTACCAACGATGTCGGTTGACACAGGGGTATTATGGATTGCATTCCCTTAGTGCCGTTGCTTGCCTCCCCTGGTTTTGTTCCTCAAGCTTGAACTCCAGGTATTTATGACTCAATCAGACAAGATTTGTATTCAATTTCTTTTAATTAAGTGAGAGTTGCATTATTGTTGTTGGCTTGTTTCCTTCACATACAATTGGGGGATTGAATTGCTGGTGGATTGAATTGCCATGATCTCTAATTTAACTTTAAGTTCCACTTTGAATCATGGGGGAAATTTTCATAATTGGTTTGATTCACATAGAGTTTTGTCATTGCTAAAGTATACAGTTGGTTAAGCTCTTATCTTTTCTTTGGTATTGAAGGTTCTGCAATTTAGGAGTTCTCCTCAATACTTGAGTTGGATCTCTGTTTGAACTAGTATTATTCAGCATTATTTCATTGGTAGTTTCAGCAACATAGTTTTCCCGTCCATTTTAAGTGTGCTCAGCTTTATGCTTGGTTAATACTAGTTTTTTATTGCTCAAGTGCTGTATGTTTGAAAAAGGAAGTGCTGTATATTGATTATCAACTTATGCATTACAATTAATTATTTGTTCATGTTTGCATAACTTAGGAATTGCTTTTGAACGATGCCTTTGTAGATAGTGTCATGTTATGCTATTAAGTGTTGTAGAGTCTTATTAGAATGACATGAGGACCCCAAATATTTACTATCCTTAAACCATCACAGCCTCTGCAAATTTTGCTTAAACCATCACTGTCCTTAAATAATTTCCTTAAAGTAAGGATAATGAGGCGTCCTAGTGAGGGTACTCTGGATTCAACTAATGTTAATCAGAGTGAACCTTGCAATGCTCCAAGCCAGGAACAAAGTGAGCCACATAACCAGCCCATACGAAGAGGTAGAAGAGGCACTCGATTGAGAGACATTCCCCTCAATCGGGATACTGGAGAAAAGATTTCAATTGAGTTTGATAGATATTGGAAACCAATCAGGCCTAATGCAAGCCGGTATAGGAGTTTTGTAGGCCTCTTAGCACGCAACAAGCCTAGCATCTTGATAGAGGAGTGGAGAAATGTGTGAAGAAACATATTTGGGAAACTATCTAGGTATACAATGATTTCCCTCACTAACTATCAAATTTGTATGGTTGAATTATTAAATTTGTCACTAACTATCCAATGTATGTGTAATATCCTGGATTGTGACCAAGGATTAGCAACTTCAAAGTAATGTAATTAATATTAATTGAGCACTTTTGAAGTATATATCGTGCATTGTGATAATCAGGGGCAAAACGGTAAATTTACCGACCGACAGGTTAGATACCATTGAGAACACTACTTAGTAATCAAGATGAATGGCTAAGATTGAAAGACCAAGAGGTGGAATCCTATGCATGCAAGCTTATATGAAATCATGGTAGGAAGAATAGGATGGTGCCAAGTGGCAAAACAAGGACCCTTGGATTAAAGTCAAGTTTTCAAACCATTTTCTCTTTCTCCTCTCTTCTTAGTTGGTTATGTATGTGTGAGGGAATGAAATCATCATCATTAATATCTCATTTTTCTCTCTCATCCTCCTCCATTTTTCGCTGAACAAGTTAAGAAAAGAGAAAGGGAAAAGCTTGAGTTTTTGGTAAGTTAATGCCTTCATATGCTCAAGTGTCTTTCATTAATGTTGTTCATGAGGTTGAGGGCTATATTCCTATGGTTTCAGAATTTTGGTTGGTGATGTTTGAGAACTTGTGGAAATTTGGAAGTTGGAGAATTGAAGAATTGGCTTTAGGAAGAAGAAGAGGTAAGAATTAGAAGCATTTTGGTATAGTTGTTGTAATCATTGGTTGAGTATTGAGAATTTATGAATTTGCCCTGATTTTGTGCAATTTTCGAATGGAATGAATTGGTTTATGTGTTGTGTAGAATTTGGTCTTTTGTTGAACATTTTGGCCATTGGAATTGATTTGGGAACTTGGATTGGAAAGTGTGGCAATGTGTGAATTGTGTTGTGACATTATGAGACATGTGTAATTGTTGAGCAATATGTCAATGGGAGTTGAATTTGGTCATTTTGATGATTTCAATGGTTTCCTTGAGTAAAATTGTGTGAGAATGGTGTTTGGGTTGGAATGGGAATCATTTGGGATCAAATGTGAAAATCTGGAAAATCTGGCCAATGTAAGTCTGTTCTGGACAGTCAGATGGTGTGGACGTTTTGACTGGGCAAATGATGTTGAAAAATTATGAAACTTTCCAGTCTTAAATTTCACATCTCAAGCTTCAAAATGGACATAAATTTTGTGTCATTTCGCTTTTTGAGCTGGGAGTTTGAACTGTCCAAAGTTTGGCATCAAAACTGGACCCTGTTTTGGCACAACGTTAGGTTTTTGGTAAATCTGAACTTTTGTGGTGGTTTTTAGTTATGGCCAATATTTTTACTTGAAAGAGGACTTAAATAGCTTTCATTTGGCTTTGGAATCACCTTATTTCGATTTTTCCTGAATTAGTTATGATTTTTGGAAGTTCAGCCAAGAAACTGGATTTTCTTGGGCGGCAGCCCAAATGTTTCTGAGCGTTTCTGGGCAGTTTTGGGCCGCAGCCAGTAGATTTTGGGCCGCGGCTCACCCCCAAAAATCAGTATTTTACACTTTTAAAGGTGGTTCATGGTATAGCCTTTCCCAACCCTTTAGGCATATATTTAGACCTAGAATAGTCACCTAAAGAGTTCAAATGATAACCAACTTAAAGTATTATAGAGAAAAGAACTTGGGAAAGAGATTGACGGGTTGTCCCTAACTTGGTTTACAGGATTTGATATTTGCCGTCCTCGTGAGCCCGCAGTGCCAAGAAATGTCGGGAAAGGATCAGGTAGTGACTCTCTCTCTTATACTATGTGTAATGCTCTGTATGTGTGTGTTATCACTGTTCTGTGATGAATCTTTGATGCTACTGTGGTTACAGCTGGCGATAGCTGTCGTTTACAGCGCAAGCTGTCGTTATTGTGATTACAGCGTAAGCTGTCGTGATGTTGATTACAACAAGAGCTGTCGTATTGTGTATACAGCCGTGAGTGTTGTCGTTTGTGGTGAAAACCATGTATCTTTGAGATTACTGCCGCTGTTGCTGGTTGTGATTTATATACATGCTTTGTATTTATGCATTATGTGAGTGGTTTGTTACTACTGAGATTCTCTCAAATCTCATTCTTTCCTATGACTAACATTTCAGACAAGGCGTGTGGCTCAAGAGAGAAGAGGCCAACCCGGAGTAACTAGGATCTTTAGGGGTACATTTGATATTGGAAATGTTGGTTATCGATTTTGAACTTGGGATTACTGTATATTTTGAGATATAAGTATTATATTCGATTTTGGATGTGTAATCCCCTAGTGGATACTTATAAACCCTCAGGTTGTATATGTATAGAACCCGGGAGTTGCCGGGGATTTGGGTATACACTCTGATATGAATGAATATATATTAACTACACAGGTAATTATATTCGAATATTGAAATTGAGACCAGGATGGGAAAAAGAGTTTTGAAAGTTTTGTGAAAATGTTACTGTGAAACAGAAAGTTTAAAATGAGGTTAAAGCATCCAATGGTCTCTAATCCGATTTAAATATGTGTTATCGAATTATAATTACGTGTTTAAAGTCAGGGGGTTACAGTATGCATTACAACTCACTTACGACATTCCTGAGAATAAAATCTTGTATAAGAAGATAATGACGTATTGTGATAAACGCTGGAGGAAGTTTAAGATAAGTCTAGCCAACAATTACATGCATATCGAGGTGAAAAAAGGTTACCCTCATCCTAATCCATGCAACAAGTATTCTTCTATTGACGAACACATTTGGTAAGAATTTAGACAGCTTCGAATTACTCCAGAAGCATTGGTGAGTTGACTTATTTTGCATTTGATTTACTTATGAACTGTGAATTGTCTATATTGATTATAACCTTAATTTTGATTTCTTATTCACAGGAAAAAAAGAAAAAGGCCTAAGAGAGTGGTAGAAAGAATGATTGACCCCACACAATGTCTCGTGGGGGTTATGCAAAGGCTGAAAAAGACTTGTTGGCAGCTAAACGGAAGAGATTAGAAGAAGCAGCTCAATCCGATCCTTCTGTTCTTCTTCCTCCACTATCTCCAATACGTCGCGAAGAGAAGTGGTTGTTCGCTTACCAAAAGAGGAGTGAGTCTTATACGAGTGAACAATCTCATATAGTTGGTGAAAATATTGTAAGTATTGTTGTTGTCATTAATTATTTATTAAACAAATATCATTACTAATGTTTGTCATCTATGTTTTATAGGAGGAGCTTCAAAAAAAAAAAAAAACAAGTCGAGGGATCGCTTAGGTCGGATGGGAGGAATAATATCCTAACCGTAGCTATAGGAAAACATGAGCATCCCGGTAATGTCAGGGGGGTTGGAGGAAGGTTTGGCATAAGGGATTTCTTTGGAGCAGCGCCTCGCCATTCCTCAAGTATGGTGACTAGGGAGGAGATAGATCATATATTGGCCACTGTGAGGGCGAAAGCAAGGGTTGAGGCAGAAGCATCATGTGATGCAGGATTTGAAGAAAGGTTCAGCAAGATGAAGGAGGAATGTATTATCATGGTGAGCGCAAGACAAGATACCAGTGCTCCCCAGGCATATTCCCTAAACCCTTAACAGAGCACTAAAGGGAGTTGTATTGGTTAGTCATCGAAAGATCCTGGAAAAGAAATTGGTGAGCCTTATGACCTGTTTGTGGAGGATCCTTTGAGACAACTAGTTGTATGGGGGAGCGTGCACAACTTGGGATCAACTGTCCACCACCAACAAATAAAAGATGATCAAGTCAGAGTGACAGTTGAAGAGGTGATCGTTGCAGATGCACCTCTCCTTATGCCCACTGATGACTTCAAGATTGTGAGTGATTTCCTTAATTCTTTTATCTTGTGGCCAAAGAACCTTGTTTCTGATCGAGCTAAGAAAGCCCCGATCACAGCCCCACCACCTGAACCTCCCTCCACTCAAGAAGCTCCACAACCTCCATTGAATGTCATACAGTAAGTGATTTTGATGGCATATGATACACCTTTTCAAACAAGAGATTGGCCTACTGATTCAACTATTGGTAAGTCAGGGGTGCAATGCTATCTTGAGAGGGATATTTAATGTCCTTGGTAGCTCCTCAACAACAGCTTACAGTTTCAATTGTCCAACTATTTTTAATGTAAGTATCTTCTTCAATTGGAAGTAAATATTTTACAAATTACATCGTTAATTAAACTTTGTTTTTTGTGCCTGCATTATTGTAGGTACATGAATCGTAGGTTGGTTTCCTCTGGCAAAAGCGATAAATTTGGATTCCTATGCCCACTTCAACTCCAGAGAAAGGGACCATTACTACTATCAAACATACATACTTATCGGAGAGGCTTACTGAAACCCCAATTGAGTGTTTCTTGGCTCCATATGCGCATGACTAAGAAACAAATATACATATTTCATATTATATATAATACTTTATATTTGCTTAATATATAGACATCCTCTTTTTTTCTAGGGATCATTAGCAATTGGTTATTCTATGCAAGAAGAGTTATACAGTCATACTCTTGTGCTTCCTCCACCTCAAACCAGGGAATAAATTGAAGAAGATTATGAATTCATAAGTTTTCTTACATTGCTTATTGTTGGCAATTCATGGAATATGTGCAAAATAAGTAACCTTTGTGATGTTGATGATAGAGCTATAAGGACATTCCTACATACTGGTCATCGTAAGCATGTTTGTGATATAAAAGACCCTACATGGATCATGCCAAAGGTTAGTACATAGTGGTTTTTTTAAGAATGTATTCAATAAGGCATGTTTTTATACTTGTTTTAATGATATTATATTATTTTTTAGAGTCGTAGGCAACCATCGGGGTCCAACTTATAAGGGTTGTTTGTTTTGAGATACATTTATAACATTATCACTCTATGCATGACAGAATTTACTTAAGAAGTAATGTTTATATATATTTCAATAATTTTGTATTACTTTTATTCTTTTTTAAGTTAGCAAGTTAATATTTTGTCTGGCTTTGGTGTTACCAATGTTTGATCTTGTTGACCCTTTTTCGAACAAAGATATTGATTTCATCTGCAATTGTTGTGCTAAATTCATTTATAAGCTTTTACAACAATAGTGAGTTTTTGTAAAACTAAGGAATTTTCTGTATATACTGAGAAAATTTTCTTCCCTCAGCTTTTTTGCAAAACTTGTTGGTTGCATGAATTGACATGTTTGTTGTTTTTGTTATTATGCGACATCATGCATTTATCCATGTGAACTTGGTTAAGACATCCATTAGCCTATGTTATGCTACATTTTGTGATCATGTGACATCATGAATTTATCCATGTGAACTTGGTTGAGACATCCATTAGCCTATGTTATGTTACAAGTTCCCAATGATAAATCTAAAGAAAAAGGAAATGGTAAGTGGAAGGAAAATGAACACACCTTATGGCAACATTTATTTTGTTACAAGTTAGTTGTTGATTTTATAACAAATTCCATATATATATATATATATAGCATGTATAAATTGAATATGGGGACTTGTCACTTAAATCTCAACTTTGCACTTAATAAGTATGGCCTTGGAAACAGCTTCTAGGATATGCGTTCTGGCATACAAACATAATCAAAGACAACAAAAAAAAGTTCATAAAGCAAACTTTTAAGACCGGTTGTATAAATAACTGGTATTAAATATATTTTTAAGAATGGTTTAATAGACAACCGGTCTTAAAAGTTTTATTTTAAGACTCGTTGTTTTGACAACCGGTCTTAAAAGTGAAACTTTTAAGACCATTTTTAAGAACAAGTGGTCTTAAAAGTGTTACTGTAGCTCTTAAATGAGGTATTTTAAGACCAGTGGTTATGAAAACCAGTCTTAAAATATTGTATTTTTAAGACCGGTATCCATTACAACCAGTCTTAAACAATTTTCTTTAAAACCGGTTGCTTAACCGGTCTAAAAAGTATCAGATTTTTTAGACCGGCTGTATCCAGACCTCATCCTGAACCGGTCTAAAAATTCATTTTGAACCAGTCTTAAAAGTAATTTTTGTACTAGTGACAGCTCCAAAAATTACCTATGACCTATTAAATTAAAGCTTACAATGTCTACTTTCACCTTGTAAAATTTCATAATTTTTGACCATCATTTGGTCATCCAAAACCACATGACAAATTCATTACCTCGTCAGAAATTACATTTCCAACACTATTCACTCTCCAATTTAATATTTACCATTTTATTGAATATTTCAAATAATTAAGACTCATTTCGGTGAATAAAAGTTGGGGTGTTACATTGTACGGGTAATTTTTTGGTAAAATTTATAATTTTTTATTATATTTTAATAATTTATATAAAATAATAAAAATAAAAATAATCTATAAAAAATAAAAATAAAAAATTTAAATATCAGATAATTAATATTTAATATAATATATCAAATATATATTATATTGATAATAAATATTTAAATTAAATAAGAAATTAAAAAATTTTAAATATTATATTATAAAAAAGGATATATATATATATTAATATTATATTTTTTAATTGTTATATTACATATATTATTATGTGAATAAATAATGCAAGGTCAAAACAGTTCAACTGGCAAAGGTATCACGATATGTCCAAGGTTCGAGTCTTACCTTCATCATAAAACACAACAATTATCTCACATGGATACGTGTCCCTTATCCGGGGGTCGGTGGAGGGTAGCCTTGGTCACTGGTGCCAGGGCATGTAGCCGATGGGGGCTTCCTCTAGTGATGTCCTCGTGGCTCCTTTAATGGAATCACATGGACTTTTTTTAAAAAAATAATAAATTAGTGACGGATTACCCATAGAAATTTCCGTAGGTAATTAGTGACGGAGTTTTTCTTCTATAATTTGTTAGTAACATTTCATCAGTAATTTCCAATGGAATAAAAATTTTGTTGGCAAATCAATTTGCGACATACTTTTTTTTAGAGATGGAACGGATTCCATCAATAATCCATTGGTAATTCTGTTTCCGTCGCTAATATGTCTGAAATTCAATTGGCAAACTGAGATTCCATCGATAATTTGAGGTCTGTTGGTAGTGGATATTAAAAGAAAATTATGATAAATGTTGGGTAAGGACCTCTTTGTTCTTGTTTGTCTCTAAATAAAACAAAAGGATGTTTCTAAAGGAAATAAATGGATTTAACATATTTATACTACATGATTAGTCAATTCTCATTTGATAATATTTTTAACATAAGGGAGAGAAATTGAATAGCTAAAAAAGAGAATACATCGAATACATTATCACTATTAAGTATAGATCCTCGAATATAGAAGTATGAACCAGAAATTCTTTAGGCTATACATTCATGAAATATTATAATATATCTACCAAATGGAATTCCTGACCTAAATGAGGGTTACTAAACCTCATATTCTAGCTTAAATAAAAAATCAGTATAAATAAAAGTGAGACATGCCCGAAGTAAGTGAAACCATTTGATTCTAAATATAAATATTATGGATAAAGTGGAGTATATAATATGATCATATTAAGAAGGCAGGTACTCTAGGAGAGTGCTGAGACATAAGTAATTGCAAAAACCTCAAGAGATGTTTAGGTACCTAAAAACTAATATAGATTTTAATAAGTTAAGTCACAATTGGAAAAATGGAACTAAAAAGATAAAATTGTCGGCAACAGTTTTGAAAATGAGATTACGTGGTCAAAAGAAGATCTTATATAAAGATATGTAATTAGAAGTAGACATAAAGATGATTGGTCAAAAGAAAAAGTAAAAAAATGGAAAAAGACACCATGAAAATATGATTATATTGTGAAAGTTAAGGACCTACAATCCAAACACTAGAAATATGATAGTATTTATGTGTTTATGTGAAAATGACGATTTTGATAAAGGTCTAATGGCGATTATGATGAGACATATGATTTTGTGGTGGATATAATAATTTTGTATATTGTAACATCCAAAATTGTGGACTTAGAATATAAAGAAGTAGTCTAAATTAAGTAAACCACTAAGCCCAGTTAAGCCAAATGTCTTAAGCATGTCAGGAGGAAAATGCTTAAGATAATTATAAAAATTATTAATGGCCCAGATATATTGAGAAAATAGTTTGAAATGTTATTATAGGTAGTTAGAGAAATTATAAAATGGTAAAAAAAAAGTTAGAGAAATTATAAAGAGGTTTAATTCCCCAAAATAGCCCAAACAATTTTTAAGTTAAATTTTGGGAATTTAAAGGCCTATTTTCCTGAAAATTTACCTAAAAATAGTTTGAGGTCATAATTTGGCTTGAAAGTTTTTGGGAAATTATTTGAAGGCTTTATGAAACTAATTAAGGGAGAAAATCCTTGAAAATTATTAAAGATTAATTTATGGAAATATAAGATGAGCCAATACCGATTTAGAAAGTTGGTAACTTTATTATTTGGACCCGAGACTCGGAATTGGACCGAGGATAAGCCAAATCATGGGACCCAAGAAATTTAAGAAATTGTAAATTAGACAAAGGGGGGAATTTGGAGTCTAGTGTGTGAGATTAATAGGATAACAACACACCTATATATAAAAAATAGTCACACATACGAACACATGGCACTCACACACACATACACACTAACACATTCAGCTTATCTTACTCTCAATTGGATGCTACATGGCCGACCCAACACCCCACACACACACACTTCACTTAATCAAACTCCCAGCTCTCTCAGCATTTCATTTTGGACAGACACATAGAAAAGGAAAGAGAGAAAGAAAGAAAGAGAGAGGGAGAGAGCGATAGAGATAGTGAGAGGCAAGAGCTGAGATTCTTGCAGGAGAAGAGCTCGATCCTTACATGCAAGCCCAGAATCGTGTATAGGTGTGTCTCCTTTACCATTTTCCCATTTCTTTAGGTAGATTTTGGTGGTGATTTGAGGATTTTTGGTGGTTGGAAGTTGTGTGTTATGGGAATAAGTTTCTGTCACCGTAAAGCTTAAAATACAATGCATACATGTCGGGTTTTTGGTGATTCTTGGTTTTGTTTGGTGGACACCAAACACAGAGCATGTGAGTAGGAAAGTATAGAGTCAAAATTTTTGAAGTTTAGAGTTTAAATTCATGGTTGCTTGTCAATTTCTTCACCTATTATGGTTGCAGGAAAAACAGAATGCTCCTGTATGATTTTGCAAAAGCTCAAACTAAGATCATAAGTGAAATTTATTCAGTTTATTTTGAGGTTTTGAAATTTTAAGATGTGTGGTAGATGATAGGATCAATGAGAGCTTGTTTTAGGATGAAAATGGTGGAGTTCTTGGGAGATTAAGTCATACTATCAAATTTGTGATCTTCTAGGAGTCAGTTAGTTTTGCGTACTGTTTTGATTGGGCAAAACATGTCCATTTTTTATGTAATTTGGCATGTTATGATTTTCTAGAACATGTCAATTGGATATCTAGAGAAATTTCGGAAGTTTAGTCAAAAAATAGGGCACATTCTGGGTTCCAGGTTTCTGATAGTGGGAAAATGGACAAATTTCACCAGTTAGTTTGGTAATTTGGCCGTGTGATTATTTTTCCCTTAAAGTAGACATTTAGAGATTTCAATATTTTATTAGAACTTAGGAATTGGATGTGTAAATTATAAGTTATGAATTTTTAAAATTTGGGTAGACAATATGGGAAATTTTGATTCTCATTATGGGCAGTCTGTTTGAACGTGAAATTTGAGCGATTAAGAGCATGAGTTGATACTTAATGATATTTTTCTATATAGAGGACTTCAAGAGCTTCACATTGAAACTTGAACCATCTCAATAGAAGTTTTTTAGCCTAAGAAATGATTTTTCAAAGTTGTCTAAAGATTTGTGGTAGATTATGTTAAGTCTGGAATTTTCCAGTTTTGAAGAAAATGTGTTTAGGGATGATTTGAGGATTATGGACTAGTTTAAGAGGCCAATTTAACTAAGTATAGTACCTAAATCACTAGGGTAGAAGACATATAATATGTCTTAAGTTGGTTGCACGATAGGCATAAGCACAAGAGATTAATTATGCAAAGTAGGTATATCAAAGTTTATGTCTTAATTTGCCCTTACCTGAGTATAATGGTTAATAGGATTTGGCTTTTGCTATCAAGAAAAGGGAGAAGCCAAGGAAACACAAGTAAAAGAAAGTAAATTTGGAAGAAAGCTTCAAAAGGTACTAAAACTTACTCTTATATAGTTTGTGCTGGATTGATTTCTTGTTTATTTGTCATGTATGGCTTTAAACATGTAATACCTTTGCTTGAGTTTATGCCATGGTCATATGTATATGCTTGTAAGGTGTTGTTCTTACTTGGCTATTTACATGCATAGTTAGTTACCATTACACATTATATATTGAGATAATGTTTTACTATCGAGATTCCCTCGAATCTCAACCCTTTCTTCTATGACATACAACAAGAGCAAATACCTCTAGGGCCAAGAGCATTGTTGTTGGTGAAGCCTGGAGAAGGTTGGAGCTAAAGGAGTTAGATAAAATTTGGTTTAAGTGTGGGGATTTGTATACTAAATTTTGTTAAGACTTCAGATATTTTGGGAGCCTCATGTGGCTACATGTTTTGTATATATATGCGTTTATACATAAACATAGAGATGTATATAATGAAGATAGTACATGTAGTAGTAGCATAGTAGAAGCACAAGCATGCATAGTATAGATAACGGTAATAGTACCATGCACGATTATTAAATCAGGGATGGGCAATTGTATGTTATGAGCCCATAGGTAGCCAAAGATAGACTAGGGTAAGAGCAGAGCAATACTTTGATATTTATGAATAAGGTTAAAGGATTGATGAGTCATAATAAATTGTTTGAACCACTAAATAACTATTTAAAAGGTTTCAAATTTTTCAGAAAAAGCCATTCATTCACAGGTTCGAACCTTGTGTTTGGGCTATAGGTTTTCAACTATTTTTAAAGGTGTTTTCTTCCCAGGATTTAAACCTAGCTTAGTGGTTCAAATTCATTATGTTTAAAGCTCATCTGACTGATTAGAAATAAGGGCGTTACATATATATTATTATTATGGCTATATATGAAAGATAAAAGTAGTGCACCTGTTAGATATTGTTATATATAACTTATGCATATGGTTCACTAAATAGTGAAGTTTACATAATAATCTTTAAAGGATCCAAAATGCTAGAAGCATGTCCAAGGATGATTTTACTTGCAAAATATATATTGAGTTTGATATTCTAGAAGTACCTTATATTTATGAGAATATTTATATATCATGTTAATATTGTTTTCACTAAGATTTTATTGGTAAAATTTAGATCATGTCGGTACCCAGTGGATAATAAAATGAGATTTGATGTGATAGTTTTATAAAAATATTACATGATATCACTTTATTTAGAACAAGTTGAATACGTAGGTTCATGATATATTTTGATGATTTTCAGAATAATAATTTTCTTTTATTGTTTCCATAGTGAATAAGATAAAAACAAAATATATTGATATTTTAATATATCCAAAAGATATGTTAGAGAAATACATCTCAGCAACAAATTTGGTGACAATGCACATTCATAGTTTGGCAACTAAAAGGAATATATGCTCAAAAAGACATTAGAAGTGATGTAATCATCAGGGGGAGTAAAACTGATGTTATCAAGAGGGGGAGTTGATACAGGATGTACTCTTTTTCCATTATCTAGGTTTTGTCCCACTAGGTTTTCCTAGAAAGAATTTTAATGAGGCAGCACTGAACAGGGTATCAATGAATAATGTATTCCTTTTCTTTAACTAGGTTTTTGTCTCATTGGCTTTTTCCTAGTTAAAGTTTTTAACGAGGCACATTCAATATGGACATCCAAGAAGAAGTGTTATGGATATTAATTACGAGGATATCCACTAACTCATATCCTAGTCAGCATTGAGTTATATCCGTGTCGGCATTCATAAATACATAATTAATGGCAACTCTTGGTAATGACTCTTGAAGGCCTATAAATAGAGGCCTTATACAAGCATTGAAAACATAAGAAACTAAATGAGAATTGCTCCCCCCCTATTTCTCTTTCAAATTTTCTCTTCTCTTATCTCTTGCTCTTTAATCCTAGATTTCTTTATTTTCATGACAGGGAAAACATTTTGCAGGCATAATTTCGTTTTATTAGATTTTTTAGTTCTACTCCATCAGTACCATTAGCACCTATAATTTATGAAACACTGAAGGGCTACAGGGGCAATAGATGAGGAAAATCAAGAGACCCAAAGTCGACTGCGCTTCCTCTTGCCCCTTAGAATTTAAAAAATTATAGATATCAAATTAAAAAATAAAGAAAAGTATGAGTACCTGAAAAATAATTTTATCAAAAATAAATAAATGAACACGATAACTAAGTGAAAAAAAATATTAGAAAAGTGACAAAAATAATTAAATTTAAATACTTATTTATTTTCAAGTGTGCTAAACTTAAATAATTTTAATTTACATATTTTGAATTACCAAAAAAATATTAACAATAATAAAAGAAATCATTGTCAAAATCTAATTGGATAAAAATGTATTTTTAATATAATAATAAGATAATTACTAAATTTGAAAATTTTCCACTTATTTTTAACCATGGCAAAATATTTTTTATATGTATATATATGCGCGCGCTGTTAAATTAAAAATCAAGAGTTTAAGAGCCAAACTTAACTGTGAACTAACCATTAAAATGGATGCAAATGAAATCTGAAATATATAAGAAATGTTTGTCTAGCCTACATTTTATTTCAAAGGGAGGTTGAGATTACGACTCTGTTTTTTTTTTTTTTTTTATTATTGGAATAGCACAGACCCGCCACTCATATGAGACAGAGCCTCCTGCCCTCCTCAGCCAGAGAATCTGCTGCAAGGTTTGCTTCCCGACTACACCAGATAACATGAATCTCCCAGTCACGGTTAACCATCTCAAGAATCACCCTTGTAAGCCCCACGGCCTCCTCTTCAGTTCCTGCACCAGCGTTGACCTTCTCCAATAACTCAAGACAATCAGACTCCACCACCACTTCCTTCAACCCACGATCCCATGCCACCTTCAGACCCCACATATAAAAACCCCACGCCTCAGCATTATAGCTATTACCAACTCCAAGCATCATGTAGCACCACTTCACTTCTTTTCTGGGCTATCAAGCCAGACCCCCATTGCGCACAAGCTCTCACCTTCGAGATAATAGAAGAAGAACCCTCTACCTTATTCTCAATTATCCTGGAGTTTCGAACTAGCCAGAGTTGTCTACACATGAGTCCGAATTAAACTTTGAACTGTTAGGAAATGGTAACCAATGTGGACAAATTGTTGGGGACGGTAGCTAAGGTGAGACTTAGCTACCTAGAACATTTTAAGCCATTTATTTTAAATATAAGACCTCAATTTATTTTATTTCTAAATTTATAATTCTTTTTCTAAACTCTCACTATTGATTAAGCGTTGTCAAATCATCAATATGAGGATATAAAATAAGACAAAAGGAGGGAGCTACACGGCACAGGAATGAATTGTTTTCTCTATATTTTTCTCATTGACTGCGTATACAGTGACTACACTCTTTTATAGAAAGTTACAACCAATATATTTCATACACGTATGTACTAGTAAATGAAGGATCTAGAATTATTGAAAATTGCCTATCTTTTGGTTTGTTGGGCTTTGTTTTATTTTGGGCTCCAATACTCCCCCTCAAGTTGAACGGTGCTGGTAACATAGTGAGACTCGTCCGAAGAGACGCAAACCGGGTAGCAGGTAGAGGTTTGGTAAGGAGGTCTGCAATTTGAAAACAAGCAGAAATTTGGAGAACATTTATGAGTCCCGCTGTAAGGCGTTCTCGAACAAAGTGGTAGTCAAGGGCAATGTGTTTGGCTCGTGAGTGAAAGACTGGATTTGCAACTAGATAGGTGGCTCCGAGGTTGTCACAGTAGAGGAATGGGGCTTCATGAAGGAACAGGCGGAGTTCGTACATTAAATTCTGAATCCAGATGGTTTCACTAGTGGCAGTGGCAATGCCTTATACTCGGCTTCGATGCTGGATTTGGCCACAGTGGGTTGTTTCTTAGAACTCCAAGCAATGAGGTTTGGCGAAAAGTAGACAGCAAATCTCCCTGTTGAACGGCAATCATCAGGATTTCCTCCCTAATCAGCATCAGAAAATGTTAAAATGGTGAGAGAATTAGAGGGCTTAATATGGAGAACCAGATGAGAAGTTCCCCTGAGATAGCGTAAGATACGCTTGACTGCTGTTTAGTGATGATCCTTAGGTTGATGCATGAATTGACATACTCTATTTACTACAAATGTGATGTCAGATCGTGTAAAGCTAAGATATTGGAGACTCCCATCAATGCTACGATAGTAGTGAGGATCATGAAAATCTGATCCAGAGTAAGAAGTTAAGTGAGTGTTAACAGCCATGGGAGTAGAGACTGGGCGTGCATCATTCATGTGTGCCTTTTGGAGTAAATCAATAATATACTTGCGTTTTGAGAGGAGTAAACCAGATGAAGATGGTAGTACTTCAACACCCAAAAAATAATGCAACTTGTCGAGGTTTATGATGGGAAATGATTAATTCA
This sequence comes from Inga laurina, assembly GCA_963855925.1. Classification (NCBI taxonomy): domain Eukaryota; kingdom Viridiplantae; phylum Streptophyta; class Magnoliopsida; order Fabales; family Fabaceae; genus Inga; species Inga laurina. The sequence goes on along the minus strand of OY979701.1, from coordinate 48,837,349 downwards.
GTAAGGTAACAAGTTCAGTGATTGCTTCTTGAGAAGATCCTGTAACAATGATATCATCAACATAGATAAGGGCATATATAGTGAACTTGGAATTGTGACATATAAAGAGTGATGAATCAGACTTGGAGGCAGAAAATCCAAGTTCAAGTAATTTGGTGCTCAATCGAGAGAACCAAGCCCTGGGTGCTTGTTTAAGACCATAGATAGCTCTTCAAAGCTTACAGACATGATTTGGAAAATAAGGATGAACAAAGCCGAGAGGTTGTTGCATAAATACATTTTTGTCAAGGAACCCATGTAAAAAGGCATTGTGAACATCTAGCTGATTAATAATCCAACCTTTAGAAATAGCAATTGAAAGAATGAGACGAATTATGGTAGGCTTAACAATAGGAGAGAAGGTGTCAGGAGAAAACCTTTGGCAACTAGGCGCGCCTTAAGCTTATCTCTAGTGTCGTCAGCTTTGAATTTCTCTCAGAAAATCCATTTAGAACCTATAATGTTCATGGTGGGAGTATACGGTACTAGATCCCATGTATTAGTGTCAAGAAGAGCCTGAAACTCGGCATAGAGTGCTTGCCGCCAATCTGGGTGTTTGAGAGCTTAGGTAACAGTGGTTGGAATGGAAGAGGAAGGGCCATCAATGCTATGATCTTTGGGAGGTATTGTGGAGACAAAGCCTGGGTCAAGAGCTTTTGGTTTAAAGATATTGGCTTTAGATCAGGTGATCATAGTATGAGTTGGTTGAGGTGGTGGGGAGGTAGAATGAGGTGTGGATGTGGACGAAGAGGTTGTCAGAGCTGGGGAAGGAATGATGTTGGGAGGCAAGTTGGGTGTTAAGAGTGAGGTGATAGCTGTTAAAGGAGGAGTAAAAATAGGATTTGGACTGGTAGGTGGTGAAGTGGTTGGTCTTGTTTGTGATAGTGGGCCAGGTCGAGAAAGAATTGATGGGAGATTTAAGAATTGTGGGGTAATGGCAGATGAGGTTTGTTGGACTATAGTGAAAGAAAATAATGATTCGTAAAAAATGACGTCTCGTGATATATAAAGACGTCTGAGGGCTGATGGAGACACAAATTCCCAAGGTGGTTTGGTGAATAACCAAGAAATAGACAAAGTTGAGATCTGGGTTAGAGTTTGTTAGATGTATATGGCCTTAAGTTGGGTCAGCAGTCACATCCAAAGACTCTAAGAGAGTTGTAATTGGGCTTTGCTTGAAACAAAAGTTCAAAAGGACCTATTCCTTTTAATGATGAGGTTGGTAATCTGTTAAGGAGATATGTTCCAGCAGCAAATGCAAAAGTCCAGTAGGCATTTGGAATAGAGGCGTGATGCAATAATGCTAATCCAGTCTCAACAATCATCCTGTGTCACCTTTCGACAACTCCATTTTGAGTGTGAGTGTGTGGACAAGTAATGCGATGTTGAATTTCAAACTTAAGTAAATCATTGTATAATGAGCGAAACTCTCCTCCCCAGTCAGATTGGAAGGCACGAATTTTAGAATTGTGGAATGTTTCAACATGAGATTTAAAGAGTGCAAAAACAGAACAAACTTCTCTTTTGGATTTGATTGGGTAAAACCAAATAGACCTAGAGTAATCATCAACAAAAGACACATAATAACGATATCCAATTACAAATACTGTAGGGGAAGGTCCCCAAACGTCGCAATAAACCAATTGAAAAGGAAATTTAGAATGATTATTGGTGGATGGAGAAGGAAGACGGTGTGCTTTGCTGGTACGGCATGCTGGACAAGATGACTAGGTTGCTTAGTGGAGACTGGAAGAGAGTTGTGTTGAAGGACTTGTTAGACGACATGAAAGGTTGGGTGACCAAGATGTTGATGCCATTGAAGAAAAGTGAGTGGAGGAATGGGCTTGAGGTGTGGTGATGGGATAGAGATGCCTAAGACTGGGTCCTTGGAGTAATAGTTTCTTTGTTCGCTCATCCTTCACACAGAAATACCCAGAGTGAAGTTCAAAAAACACATTATTGTTAACACAAAACTAATGTACAGATAATAAATTCTTCATAACAGAGGGAACAAGTAAAATATCAGTAAGAAAATAGTTGCTAGTAGGAGTGTGTATAGTGCCTGATCCTTGATGAGTAATTGCCATAAGAGCGCCATTGCTGACCTTCACAGTGTCATGTCTAAAATATGGTTCAGAGGCAAGATTGAGATTGGCAAGATCATTTGTAATGTGATGAGTAGCGCCATTGTTAGGGTACCACAAAGAGTCGTCCATGGACGAATACTCAGAGTAATTTGCTGAAAATGAAGGAGGTGGAGGAGCTTGAAGAGCTTGATTAGGACGCTGATAGCAGGTCAGTGTGGTGTGTTTGAATTGAAAACATAGTTGGCAAACTGAGTTGCTATTGTTGATGTTTTGGAAGTAGCGACTTCCTACACGACCTCGATAATGGCCTCTCTGGTTCCTTCTATTGTAGTGACCAAACCCACGTCTTGTACTGTAAGAGTTGCATCCACGACCAGAATAGTTGGAGTTCCCTTGATGAAATGTTGAAAATCAACCTCCACGACCTCTGTAGTGGAGGGATGAATCCGATTGAGCCAAATTTATTGCATTTGCACTAAACTCTGTAGGTAGAGTAACAGATTGTTGATGAGTCATACGCTCTTCAAAGATGAGTAGGTGGCTTAAAATGCCTTCAATGGTTAGAAAGTGCCTTTGAGTGTTAAGAACAGTGACAATCGTGTCAAAGTCAGATCCAAGTCTAGCTAACAAGTATGTAACGAAATCTTCATCAAGCACTGGTTTTCCAGCAGCTGCAAGAGAGTTGGCATGTATCGTGGCTCTTTTGTGGTATTCTTGGATGGATTCTCCTCCTTTCTTTAAGGTTGTAAGTTGCTGGTGAAGATAAACGAGACGAGCATGAGTTTGCTGTGAAAATGAAGTTTCAAGAGCTGTCCTCATAGCTCTAGCATTTTTGTGCCGGACAAATTGTGAGAGGATTTTATCTGACAGAGATGTCAGGAGAATAGATAGGACCAATTGATCTTGCTGGAACCATAATAGAAAATGTCTTTTAGGAGAGCCATCGGGTAGGTTTTTTGGTGGTGAGGTTGAGGATCCATCTATATAACCAATGAGATTTTTCCTGTAAAGATAAGCCTTGACTTGAGCTACCCGGATAAGGTAATTATCCTATGAAAGTTTTGTGGTAATATAATGAGGAAGGTTAGATGGCGGCGAGCTGAGGGTTGAAGAAGACGAATTTAGAGTATGAGGAGAGGAGTTGGTAGAAGGTGGGGTAGTGTCTGTCATTTGACAGCTAGGGCAGCTCTATACCATGTCAAATCATCAATATGAGGATATGAAATAAGACAAGAGGAGGGAGCTATATGGCACAGGAATGAATTGTTTTCTCTGTATTTTTCTCATTGAACGCATATACAATGACTACACTCTTTTATAGAAAGTTATAACCAATATTTCATACACGTATGTACTAGTAAATGAAGGATCTAGAATTATTGACAATTGCCTATCTTTTGGGTTTGTTGGGCTTTGTTTTATTTTGGGCTCCAATAAGCGTATTAATTAGATATGTACCTTTTATAGAAAGGTAGTTTCCAATGCAAATGATGACTAAGAGGATACTTTAGAGGAACTAATGCACATTTGTTATAAGTTACTAACTAACTAATTTTCTGAATATCTAAAAATTAGTTATATACCTTTGTATTTATCAGGATGGGAGGGAGTATAAAAAGAACAACTTAGGTTTATGCAAATGGTTAGATTTCATAATTCCTTCAAATGGATAGTAAGTTTACAGCTTCAGATAAAATGAAGTGTTCCAAAGCCCAACAATTAACAACATTTCGGATACAAAGTAACAATAGCACTCACACTCATAGTACTTCTTACAAACATATGGGAAGAAAAATCACACTGATCTTAAGAAGTTCAAACCCTAGAGCATATATTTATTCTTCTTTCCTGAAATCTTGTTATGTTTTTTCAACAATGGACACTAACAAAAAATAGAAAGCAGAGTTCCCATTATATTGTTGTACTCCAAGAAGGCTTAGGAACATACTTGTGTTTGCTCTTTCACCATCTCATACATTGGGCTGCTTGTGATCCTGTTGTTCAATCCTCAAGTCTTGGAAGGAACGTGAAATGTTGTCTTCTTCCACAATTCTTGGATTTGGTACCTTAGTAACTGAGAATTTCAAAAGATGCCAATATAGTGGAAGTTGTGCAAATATGTACACCAACACTACTGGTAATAAAATGACCCCATAGGATATGATAGGCTTATACTTCTCTTTAGGTTCAAAGTCATGGGATAGAGCAGCATAGAAAGAAACCAACATTGAGATAAGTGAGGCAAGGAATGAAATAATGCCCAAACAAAGCTTCAATGGCAAACTTCTACGAAAACCTTTGGGTTGTTCTTTTCTAGAGAGATAAATGGCCAGAAAAGTAGATAATGAAGTCATAGAGAAAAGAAAGGAAATTAAGACGGATATAGAAAATGTATGACCAAATCTATCGATGTCTTGGAAGCATGCAGAAAAGGCAGAACCAGTAACGAAGGTAGATGCTACAATGTAAGATCCACACGTGTCCTTCACTGAGTCGTTGCTTTCATTGATGAGCTTCAGGTGCTCATTGGTGAAGATCTCCCCCGGAGTCTCACCCTTTTTATTGGGTTGGGAAATAAAGTAAGGTGGCATACTGTCTTTCACATACTGTTCCAACATAAAATAAGTTTCAGAAGTAATGCACAAGTCTCAATCGAGTATATGTTATTATATGTAATATGATATGGATATTACTAGCAAAACATAGTTGATGAAAATGGATTTGGCCATTCAAAATTTAAATCAAACATTATAAATTTATGTGAGAGATAATCTGGATTTTCTTATATTTAAGTAAAAATATCGTAAAAGAATCATAATAAAATAATGGTTAAAATACACAAAATCCTCCTGAATCTTAGATAAGTTCCACATCACCTCCCTAACCTTTAAGAGTGTAAATTAAGAACTCTAATGTTTAATATTTTGACCATTAACTCTCCTACCATTAAAATTAATTGCCGTTAACGTTAGCAGCTTTTGCCATGTTAATTTTTTTGTACTTTTTATTATATGTCATGTCACTTAAAAATAACCCTTGACATTTAACATGTTAATTTTAAATATTTTTAAACACTTGGAATAAAATACTTAAATACTTCAAATATAAAATAATTCAAAAAAGTAGTTAAAATATTTATTCGATCTCCTTTTATAAATAAAAAATTATAAAATACTTAAAGTTACATGTCAAATGCCAAGAATTATTTTTTAAATGATATATAATAAAAAATATAAAAACATTTTCATTACAAAAACCGTTAGCTTTAATGATATGGCTTGGGAGTTGATAGTTAAAACATTAGGGACCTTAATTTAAACTTTTAAAGGTTAGGGAGGTTATATGCATCTAACATAAAGTTTGGGGGCTTTGCATATTTTTGCATAAAATAATCATATCCAAATTAACCCTAACTTGCTCTAAGCGTATTCCATCAATTTGGCAGCTTAACACCCATGATTGGGTTCCCTAAATTAGATAGTAATTTTTATGAACATTTTGAAAAGGATTAGTTCAATATGTATATTGCACAACGCAAAATATAATCATTCTACAATATTATAACTAAAGACAGAGGTAAAATTTTTTGCCTCTTCTAATATGCATGAATTGATTAAAGGGTAGAAGCGCAAGAATTGTAGGGAATCCATAAATAAGAACTAAATATTATATATAAATACCTCAAACCACATGACTTCCCATTGCATTTGCATAACGGAGCCACGTATACCATTAGCTGTATATTTAGATTGCTTTGCAGCCAAGTGCAATGCATTATTTCCATCAACATCCACCTTTTCTCTCAATACAAGCCAATGTTTGCGTTTCTTTACTTCCTTCAATACATGGCTTTGCCTTTCCTCTATGGCCACATGAACTATATTCTTCTTCTCTATGAGTAATTGGTCATGGATAGACACTGGAATATCGTCTAGGATTTTCTTCACCTGTTCAGTCAGACCATTTTTAGCTGCTATTAATAGTGCCGTTGATCTTTTGATTCTGCCTGCGAGGTAGCAATAACTAATAAGAGGTTATGTTACTAATCCCTTTTATCCTTAATTTAAGAGTTAGATGACTAATTTGTGGATATTAAGGAAGTTAGTTTGGTTAGTTATTTGTAACAAATATCTACTTAGCTTACTAGAATACCCTTTCTAATTACATGCTTTGTAACTACTCTTAATGTAAACCCCTTTCCTATGTACAATATATGGGGATACTTTTGGGAAAAATTATAAATTTGAGAGATAAAGTGGATTGGATTTATATTTTGAATCAAAGTAAACATTTTGTCTAGCTTTTATATTTAGGACCAGAGGTAGTATTATATATCGACAAAGAATTAGAAATCCTTTATTAACACACACACGCGCACACACAAATGGTGTTACCTTCTTGTATAATCATATCCATGAGTGGGTAAAACTTCAGGTTTACAATATTCTTCGTATCCTTCGCTTTTTCATTTTCCCGATACCAAGGATCTTGTCTTACGAGTTCGTCCATGATTCGGTATACATGATTCTCTTTTAGTTTCCCAAGGCAGCCTTATCAAATATTTGTAAACACCAAAAACATTAAACGCATAAAGAACAAATCTAAAACTCATACAGTAAAAAAAAAAAAGCTTAGAGCCTTTGTCTATGGGATTGGAACCCCGCCTCTTCTATTTTTTTAACCTTTAGATTAATATTTGAATGGTCCATATTTGATCTTTTATAAAACTATTATTACAATGTTAAATTATAAAAAATAATTAAACAAATACAAATTGCTAAATTTAGATATGAATAATTCAATACTCCCTCCGATCATTGATATAAGACATAATTACCTAATTTGATTAGATTAAGAAAGTTAGATAAGTTAGTTAATATGATATGTATTTTATAAAATGCCACGGTCATCTTCCTTAATGCCCTTATTTGTTCTCCTCCTTCATTATGGTTGAGAGAGAATCAATAGGGGTAAATTAGGAAAAAAATTGATAAATATGAAAACTATATATTATATTTAGAACCAATATCAACTCACCAAATATGTATTATATTAAGAACCGGGGGGAGTATTATAATAAAGAAAATAAAAAATAACATTTTATAAAACTAAATCTGGATAAGTCAAATATTAATCTTTATGCCTAGAAAAGGAAGAGGAGGGAAGATGAGGTAAAGGGAAGAGAACGGAACCCAAACCACTCATCTTCAATATTAGATGCCTCATGCAATTCTTCTCACTACTTTTTTCTTATATAGTAAATCAGCATAGCAACTTTTTATTTCGATATTTAAATTCAGTTTCGTTAATTAGCTCGAAGCATTGTAGCTCATTTCTAGACCATATTACACATGAAAAATGTCTAGTTATATTAATTATTACTAAAACAAAGGCAAATAATGGTGGGGACCATGGGACAAGCACCCCTTCGCCCCCCTGATCAGCCACGGGCCATAGAAGTATACAATATTTGTCCATTTAAGAAATCGCTTTAATAGATAGTGATAGATGATTTAAATTTATGCTGATGTCAAATCAACAAATGAAAAAAAAAAAAAAGATATAGATGTATTTTTGCATAATTTATAGAGGGAACCGGTGGTTTCACCAATCATATGATTATGAAATATATTTTCAACATACAACTTTTTCATCTCTGATTCTGCGAATGATTTGAGACTTGTTGCTTTATTGCAACGCCTTTATATGTATGTTTCTAAGTGAAAGATTGAAAATGGTTCTTCCTGATTTAGTAAATGAGAACCAAGGGGCTTTCATTTATGGTTGATCCATTATCCATAATTTGCTTATTAGTTAGGATCTCTTTGGATTATTGTATAATTAAAAGTGAACTAATTAAGCACAATAATAGAAAAGGTCCTCCATTAGTAAAGATCTGAAGAAACGTGAGTGAAAAAAAAGGATATGTCAATTTCACGTCAAAATAATGTTTTGATATGTGTGTGTGTGTGAGAGAGATCATACTTACAGTGATAAAGCAGTTTCTGCCACCATCTGAGAAGAACGCCATTGTTAAAAGCAGAAGGAATCATGACAAGCTCATTCAGAGGTAAATGTCCGTCTGTATTGAAAGAGCTACCAATCTTTTGGTCCTTGTAAAGCTCAATTATTCGGTGTGACAAATCTAGCAAACATGATCAATTCCACATAATACATGATTTGTTAGTTCTGTTCTTATTGCAGCTAGCTAGAGTACGTCATTATTTGCAAATAAGGAGATCAATAAGGATGGTTTGGCACTCATTTTTCTTCACTTGGATCTGAATACGAAAATCATTTTTTAATATGTGCAATCAGTAAGGATAGTTTATAAAAAAATTATAAATTTAGGAGATAAAGTGAATTGATGTCATACATTTAAAACTAAAACAAACATTCAAATTAGCTTATAAAATTATTTATATACCGCAAGATGATGGATTGCACTATTAATTAATACTCCCTCTAGTCTTTAATGTATGGCTAAAAATTGTGGAGTTGATCTTGGCTTTAAATGTAAGATCTATTTCTCTTATTTGTCAATCTTTCCTAATTTACCCTTGTTAATTCTCTTTCAACAATAATCAAGTAAAAGAGATATGAAAGGAATCAAGAAAGGTGATTAGGATATTTTAGAAAAAACTTGTCATATTAAATAATTTAACCTAATCAATAGGTAAATAACATTATGTACTGGAGGGAGTAACTTATAGGCCAAATTACATAAAACATCCTTGAACTTAGAACCATGTACAAATAGCAACCTCCTTAACCTTTCAAACTTAATAATAAATATAACCCCATAAACTTTCAAGTCTATGCAAATAACACCAAACTAATCAATTTTATAGTCTTGAACTTTTTTTTATTTTTTTATTTATGTAAACTCTCAGACTGAGTTATATGCAGATAAGTCCCTTAAACTTACTGTTCTTGGAAGATAATAAATAATGAACAAACTAATAATACGAGAGTTATTAGTATAAGTGTAAAAGTACAAGGAGGTTTATTATAAATTTTCAAAGGCAAGAAAGTTATTTACATATGAGATGAAGTTAAAGAAGGTTTTATATAATTTATCCTAACATATATAAGTAATACAACTTGTGATGCATGTGTTTTTAATTGTAAAAGGAGGCAGCATAATTATGTTTATACTGACCAAAGTGTTTTCTCCGAATGGTGCAGTGAAGTATAGTATCACCATTTGTTCTTTTCCAGATTGAGGACGGTAACAAGGGCTCTCTCTCCTTACAAATTGAATGCAGAAAAAGGAACACCAGTTGGTGGCCAAGAAGAGCAGCCAAGAAGAGCGGCGTCTCTCCCTCTCTGTTACGCACAAAAACCAATGACTCATCCACACGTGTCATGCACCGACAAATAGCGAGAGAGCCACGTGTTGCTGCACAGTGCAAAGGAGTGTCCCCTCTACTATTGATAGCTCTCAGAGTCTCCAGGGCCTTATCATTACCAGTCTCCACTGTTACATCAACTAGTTTCTCAACAATAAATTCTGGTGCCTCATTAGTGATAGCCCAGTGCAACACAGTGTCTGACAAGAACTCATCGTACTGCGAAGAGTCGGCGGATCTCTCATTTGTTGCTTTCATCATATTTCCCATCTTCTTGTCATGAATCATGGGATGTTGTCCAAAAATCTTCACAACGTTGTTCCATTCTTCTCTCATAAGAGCTATGAACAACATTTCCTCAGGAGGCTCTTTCTCGCTAACACTAGAACTGTTGCTATTCTTACTCATTTCTCTTGCACACTAGGGAAGATATTCTTTATCTGGAAGTTATTTTCTTTTTCTTCGATCCATCTGAATACAACTACTTATGTTTGTGTGAAATGTGGAGTACAGAAGATAACAAATTGGGATACTCAGCAATTAGTCAGATGACAACATTATTATCACCTAATTTTCCGGGCTTGTTCGAAGATAGTTAATTGTGGAGATGCAGCTTGAGGTCAATAATGGTGAATAGAAGCAATAGGGGGTCCCTAATGGTCCGTTTGGTAGCACGGAAGTCAAGCCTGGGAAATGGAATTATTGGGGTTGGAAGTAAACAAGTGTGACTCAAAATTCTGAAGGTCCAATGAATTATATACAGGGCTCAACAACTTTTTTTGTTTTCTGTTGTCTTTTTTTATTTCAGCTAAAGAGGTTATTATAGCGTCGAAAGGATCAACGTTTGTCGTCTGGTAGAATCTGAATGGTGAGTGATGCTGAGTAAATCATTGAATATTACCATAGAGTGGTGGCGAATTTTAAAAATTAGTACTAGCTAGTATTCGTGATAAACTACTAAGAGGCATTGTGTCTAGTGAAAAGGGCTTTAATGACATAAGCATACGAGGTCTCAAATTCATGTCTGGGTAAATGTAAACAATGCCTTTGTGAGAAGCACTTCAAATTAGGCTCGATAATACTCAAATCTGACCTAATCAAAACGCCTTATCAAAAAAGTAAACATGTTAAACTATGCAATACATGAATAAGATAAGGCTCAGTACACTTTTGATCCCCAAGTCACTTACAAGTTTAGTGCCTCTTTGGTTCAAATCTATGTATAAAGATCACTTGTGCATAAGGTCTTGTTTGGTTGGAGGTTATTTTAGGTGAGGTTAGGTTGGGGTAGGGTTGGGGATTAAAAATAGGTGTTTGATTGGAATGAGGTTAGGTTAGGTGAGGTTTGCTTTTTTGTCATTTAGTGGAAACTTCACCCACTTTAGTAAACCTCCAAAATTGGGGTTTTTCTTAGGTTAGAGAATTTTTGTGTGCAATTGTGACTAAATTACCCATGGAAATTTTTTAAAATTCCAGAACTACCCTTTCCCCCAAAAATCGCATGTCCATCCCGCTGTGCCATGTTGGTATGATGCTCTACTATGCGATTTAGATAAATCTTATCCTGTTTCTTTTCTTCGCCATTGTATGATATGCTTTTCTGTCTTTCTTTTATTTGATATTCAATGGGCGTTTATTTATATGCAAACCGATATATAATATGATGTTAGAAGCTTATGATCCCAAAACTTCATCTTTTTAAACATTTTAGCTGATTATTATTTTATAAATAGAATAACTATTTTATAAATAATAATTTTATAAATAATTATTATTAATAAATAAATTGTGAAAGAAGTGTATATAATTGTTAGAATAATTATTTTATAAATAATAATTTTACAAATAACTATTATTAATAAATACATTATAAAAAAAGAAGGAAAATATGTAGAAGGGCATTTTTGTTCACTTATAATTAACTCACCTAACCTAACCTCATGAACCAAACAAGATACCAAACCTCAACTAACCTCTTCTTGAACCAAACAATATTATAATCTACCCTATCCTAACTTAAATAAACCTCACTTAACCTAATCTTCATTGAACGAAACAAAACCTAAAAGCATAAAAGGGTCTTTAATTAACATTGGTTAACATGGCCTTTTTACACCAATTTCCACACTGGTGTTGAAAATATTGGACTTTCTACATTGGGAAACATTACAAGCAGTGTAAAAAGTTTATTAATTTTTTAAACAAATTGTTTTTGTTTCTTCCCTACTCCTTATTATAAAAGAAGTAATAACCTATGATGATTCAGTCAAGAGACTGGTAGAATGCCCTTTGTGCATTATGATTATGCTTGAAGGGTGCTTTACCAGCCTCAAAAGCACCGCTATAAAAAAATATTGAATTTCTGACGAAATTTGTCACGTAATTCAGCTTTTCTGATGAAATTTCAGACGAAATTTGTTACATTGCGAAAAGGTGTGTTAAAAATAAATTTGCGATAAAATTCAATTCTCGAAAATATCCGACGGAATACCATCGGAAATTCTGTCACAAAATTTTTTATTTTTTTTTTAAAAATTTTTTGCTGTGGAATTACAATTTTTTTAAAATTACAAATTCCAAGTGTCAGCCCCACAATGTGCCACATGTCGCGCTCCTCCACTCGCTGCCATGTGTCATCGTCTCATAATTCTTGAAAATGCTTCTCCTCCTATTCGAACCCACAACCTCTTGGTGTCGACGCCTTCGCACATGAGTGTTTGCTTGTTGTGCCGAAATAAACCTGTATTATATTAATACATATTGTTATATATATAATATTATCATACACACACACACACATAATTAATTAATTAGATATATATATAATTAATTATTAATTATATATAATATTATTAAAAATAATGATAAATTAAATAAAAATGTAAAAACGTATTTATATATTTAATTAACCAAGTTTTTAATTAAAATTTCTTAATAAATAATAATTTAATATTATAAATATTATTTTTAATATAAAATGATAAATATAATATTAATAACATATAATTTATTTTTAAATAAAATAAAATAATAAATAATATAATAATATCATATATATTATTTTAGTAGAAAATTTTAAATATAATATTAATAAATAATAATATAATTTTAATAATTAAGATTAAATATAATTATTTAGTAATTAATATTTTAATATTATAAATATTATTTTAAAAATAAAATTAATAATTTTTAATTTTTTCCACAGAAAAACTCCATGGCAAAACTACCCACGGAATTTGCTACTGAATTCCGTGGGTAATTTTGTGATGAAATTTTTCCGTGACAAATTCCGTGGCCAATTAAATTCCGTCTGAAAAATTTTCGACGGATTTCCTTCCGAATTTGTCACGGAAATAATTTTGTAGCAAATTCTGTCAAAAATTGAGTGTTTTTCTTTTTTTGTAGTGCACTCATCACATGCTAATGATTTTTCTATAATAGAGGTTTACATTAGCGAACAAACAAAGCAAGTTATATATATATATATATATATATATATATATATAACAATAAACAAACTTTCTGCAAGTTATAATTTTTTGTTGAAATGATAGACTAGTCAAAATCAAGTTTAGCATATATGATTTCAACTAAAAATTGCGGTACATTGGGTTCCATAAACAATCCTCAAATCATGTCTTTCTTCCATTGCATTCTTTCTTGCAATGTCTTGCTATGAAGAATGCACGGGAAAGAGAAATAATTCGTGGATTTTAGGAATGAGATTTTGATCAACTTCTTTCAATTGATGCATTCAAAGATGCTAGTAACTACGGTTATCTTGTAAATGATCGAAACAAACTAAGAAATACTTAACCCAACTAATCATCAACAAGATACTCAATATTATTCGAACCTTTAAATTAAAATGTCCTTGAAAAATAAATAGCTTCTGATAATGAGAGGTTCAAAGATGTGTACATAGAAATTAGATAATGGAAGTGTAGAATTTTGGGCTTATTAGGAGCATAGTTTCGTACTCTCAAGATACCCATACGAACCAGATCACGTCGAACTCCAGCTATAATACACAACAAATGGCACTGAAGGAAGATGAGAAAAATCTGTCTGAAAGTTTTTCTCACAATGTGTTCTATTTTCAAAAGAGGAGTTAACTTTAATCACACAACCCACGTAAATGTTAACTGTTCCCACCAAATTTCACAGAAAAACCATTCCTACAATTTGTTTCAAATATTTGGAGAATATTGTCAATAAATACCCCTAGAATATTGTCAACTAATGCCCATAAAATTGGGAATTTCATTTTGGTCCCAAGGCCAATGGGTTTGGGCCTAATCCACTAAGGGTGGATCAAGCCCATTTCCCAACATTGCTCACTCACACTTGGTGGATTAGATACCGTGAGCCTTGTCTCTCTCTTTTCCTTCTTTCATACTAGGTGCTTTGTCATGACCACATGGGCATGACTTCTCCTAGGTGCCTATACTAGGAATCTGATAAATATATATTTTTAATTAAATAGGTATAGATTTTAGGACATAATTGATTAAATTGATTAATATTTTATACCTATTTAATTATCTTTTATATATTTTCTATCTTTTAATTAAGTTTATGATAAAAAGAAATTTTGACATAAAATCTATTCGTATTTTATTTTATTGTGCAAGAGATGTGATATGAGATAAGAAAGTATGAGGAAAAATATAAATAAATAAAAAAGTCAAGGAAGGAGCTGTCAACAAGCAATGATATATCAAAATAAAAGATATTACATATCACAAGGCATGAGCTATCTAACAATATGAAGCATTGTTTTGGGTTGAATCAGAGGTGGGGTCCATGCAATAAAATCGGTTATTGTCAAGATTCGCACCCCAGAAGGATAGGATATCTGTTAAACGAAAAAAGGATATAAGATTTGAAAACAACAAGAAAATAAAACATAAGCCTTCACGTCAGAAAATCTATAAAAAGTGGGAGAGAGTAGCAATTGGGAGACAAATCACAACGAAGAGAAAGAAAGAAAGTCAACGTAGCAGAAAGGTAATAGTGAAGTTCTCCTCCTTAGGCGACCTTTGTTGTAGAGATTTTTTTCAGATTTGATTTCTTTTTCTTCTTTCTCTTTATTCTTCAGATCTGAATTTCTTTGTTTTATTATGGATTTTGTTTTAGCCATGAGTGGCTGGTTTTCTTTTTTGACCTAGAGAAACTATGAACTCACTAGTGAACTAGATGTTAGTTCCATGATTTATTAGTTATGATTTATGTTAATTTTGGTTACTTAATCTTGCTTTGTTATGTCCGTTTGATGATTGGCCACCATTAGATGTGAATTTGAGTATTAGGATTTACCTTGACGAAGGGAATTTTATTTAGGCTTTGAGATTAAGTAATATGATATTAGATTACAATTTAATTTGTGATTAGGATAGACATATACCTAATAGCCTCATATAATTATTGAAGAGTGTGCTTGAGTTATTTTGCCTCTTGAGTAATTAGGTTAGACATAACAGTTATACTTAAGAGAGAGGGTTGTGAGTGGGTCGACAGGCACTTATAGCTATTTATACTCGAGATTAACAAAATTAATATTTTAGATTTACTAATTAAATGGATTTAAAATTTGAGGTGCTAGTGAGGGATTAGTGACTCTAGGTTGTGTTTGACATTGATAGTTTTTGTTATTTAATTTCCTTTGAATTTTCTCATAACTAGATTTGTTTAACTTATAAGAAATTGAGATTTTAATACCTAAAAATTAATTGATTGATTCCTTGTGGGATGATATTCTACTTATCACTTTATTACTTGGCACGATCCGTATACTTGTGAAGCACACCAGAATCCCTTTCATAGGACTAGCACAAGACAACCTTTCTCTGTGTAGTTTGAATTAAATATTATGCCTCATATGTCCTAGATTTACCAATATACACTTTCACATAGTAGATCTAATCTCTCTCAAGTTGAGATAAAACTTAGATCGCCTTTTCATATGCTTAGTATCCACACTTATGAAATTACCAAAAATAATATCATAAGGAACATGTCTCAGATACCAGCATAGGTGTGTATATTCTAGGTAATCTTCCTTTCACTCATATAGCATTTTGATATACATCAACCAATTTTCTAACATAATACCTTGGATCATATCCATCATGATCATAGGACGAATATTAAGGTAACAATTGCTGAAGTATACATCTATGACAATGTCAAAGTCAAAGGACATCACAAAAGTATTTAACCTTCTTAGGATTCACATAGTAATGAAGCAGGGATCCATTCACTTACTTTCCATTTGTAGTTCTTTCGCACATGTGGTATGAATCACATTCTATGGTGTTACTCTTGCACTATAAGAGCTTATGTTGTTTTAAATCTTATTATTAACATTGTAGAGACATAAGTTTAGATACTCCCAGTATCTAAACCCAAATTCTTCTACTCCATTTATCTCTTATGATGTCAATATTGAAGTGTTTATTGCCTAGCAATAGGCATCATGGAAGCGGGC
This sequence comes from Inga laurina, assembly GCA_963855925.1. NCBI lineage: Eukaryota > Viridiplantae > Streptophyta > Magnoliopsida > Fabales > Fabaceae > Inga > Inga laurina. The sequence continues at coordinate 48,821,378 of OY979701.1, read as the reverse complement.
GTCCATGGTTCGATCCATATTTATATTTATATCTTATTGGATCTCATCTCAACATGCTACACTCTTATCGAAGCAATATAATTTGTGCTTATTTTCTACAATATTAGCATTCCTACTGCTTTACTGGTGAACATAACTATCTCATCTTTGCATACTCCTCCTGAGTATCAAGGGTAGTTACACATGTGAGAGAGCCAACTTCACGTGTCTGTACGACATACTAGACATTGCATACCTTCATATAGACATATAAATTTATGAAGAAATATTTTCATTAATCATAAACATATTACATAGTGTCTGCAATTTTACATTTTGAGCAGCCCAATAGCCTTTACATGTTTGTCATATATTTCCTTGGCCATTGGGGTTTTATGACCATACTTTTGGTCGAAATATGTTGTATAGTAACAACTTTCTATGCTATATAATCTCTCACAAAATTGTACTTTATATCTATGTGTTTGGTCTTGCTATGATATTTGGGATCTTTCATATAGGCTATGGCTGCAGTATTGTCACAATACACTAACATCGGATTTGTGCTTTTATTTCCAAATCCAAGGTGTTCAATAAATCTCTTGAGACATATAGCCTCTTGCACTATTGAGGTGCATGCCACGAACTCAGCTTCTATAGAATGTAATGTGCGTCTACTTCTTTCTGCTCTAATATACGGTGCCATTGTTCAGTAAGAAGGTATATCCTGAAGTCGATCTTCGCTCAACTTCATCTCCACCCAAATCAGCGTCAAAGTATCCAATCAAGCATAGATCACTTCCTTGATATCATAGTGCATAATCTGATGTGCCATTCAAATATCTCAAAATCCTCTTCACTGCTTTCTAAAGTTGCTCACTGGGATTTGACTAGAATCTACTAACCAGTCTAACTAGGTAACAAATATCTTGCCTTGTACACATCATTGTGTACATCAAACTTCCAACGACACTAGCATAGGGAACCCTTTCCATTTTCTTCTTTACTGACACAATTTTGGGACACATATTAAGACTCAAGGTTACTCCAAAAGCTACTAGGGTATCTAAGGGATTGCAATCTTTGATATTGAATCGCTCAAGAATTTTCTAGATGTAATTCTCTTATGAAAGAGAGAGGATTCTTTTAGAGTGATCCCTTTGGATTTTAACTCCAAGTATATACTCTGCTTCACCCATATCTTTCATCTCAAAGTTTGGTGATATCCATTCTTTATTAGCTAAACTGAATTTAGACTATTTCCAGCCAATAGTATGTCATCTACATATAAGGATAATATAACAAAATTACCCTCAAACAACTTAATATAGACGCAATTGTCCTCTTCAATCATTTTAAAGTATAAGAGGTTATTACTTTGTGAAACCTCAAATCCATAAAGGACCTCTTGAGCTTACAAACTTTGCTCTCCATTCCTTTCTTAATGAAATCTAATGGTTGTTCCATATATATTTCTTCATCAAAATCACCATGTAGAAATGTGGTTTTTACATCTATTTGATGCAGTCCCATATCTAAACTATTTATGATTGCCATAATAAGTCTTACAAAATTGAAACGTACAACAAGTGAGAAGGTATTCTTGTAATCTATACCTTCCTATTGTGTCCCCTTTACAACCAATCAAGCCTTATATTTGTCAATTGATCTATCAATGTTTCTATTAATTTTGAGAATCCATTTGTTCCCAATGGCTTTTCGCACTTTTGTTAGATCAGCTAGTTCCTAAACTTAATGCTTTTTCAGTGAATCAATTTCCTCTTCCATTGCATTCTTCCATTCATCCTTAGCAAGACCTGATAAGGCTTCTTACACAGAACATAGCTTATCGTCTCCGTCTGGAGTAATAATAAGTGTAACACCCCGATTTTCGATTAAGGGCTAATGGCATTGAGATTGATTATAAAATTGTGTAATTAAATATTTTGGGAGAAATATGATGTGAATTTGGTGTAAATGTGTGTGGTATTAGAGATCAAGGGATGAGATGTTGCCAAGTGGCATTATGGTGGACCATAGGATGAGGCATAAGAGACAAAAACCACTTTTTTCTCTCTCCTCTCTCTCCTATGCGTTTTTGGGGGCAGATTTTTCTGCACTCTTCCTCATCTTCATCATCACACACTCATCTCTCTCTTCTCTCTCCATTTTCTCCATTGTTGGCCAAGAGAGAGAAAGGAAAAGTTGGATTTGAGGTAAGCAAATGGCCTCAAATGCCAAAATGCTCTTCATTAACATTGTTCCTTGAGCTAAGAGCTTTCATCCTATGGTTGTAGATTCTCCATTGGTGGTGATTGAGGAATCACGAAATTATGAACTTGGGAGAATCATGAAGTGCCTTTGGGAAAGTTGTTGAGGTGAGTGAAAGCTTCCTTCTCATATAAGATTTGTGGCCATTGATTAGGCCTTAAATTTCTAGAATTTTAGCCCTAATTTCATGATTTAGGGTCTTGTGGTGTTTGAATTATTGTTGTCATGGAATTAGTGCCTTGTTAAGTGTTTTGAATGAATGGTATTGAATTGAAGCTTAAATGTGAAGTTTGGCACTTTTTGTGTTGGTTTTATGCTTTGGTCAAAATAGGGCATATAAATGGGTTGTGAATTTGGTCATTTTGAGGTTACCATTGGATTCCTTGAGTGATTTTGTGTGGGAATAAGCTTGGTTGTTGATTTTGGATTCATTGGAATCACTTGGGAAAAGTTGGAAAGTTGTTTTGTTTGAGCTCTGTTTTGCACAGTCTGTTTGCACGAGCATTTTGAGTGACCAAATGATATTGAAAAATTGTGAAACTTTCCAGTCTTAAAGCTCACATCCTAAGCTTCAAAATGGACATATATTTTATGAGATTTCGTTTAGTATTCTGTGAGTTATGATTGTCCAAAGTTTGGGATGAAAACAGAACTCTGTTTTGGAGTAGTGTGTAGTTTTTGTTGATTCTGTATTTGTGTAGTGATTTCCAGTGAGGGGCTATATTTTTCCTTGATATAGGACTCATATAACTTTCATTTGGCTTTGGAATCACTTCGTTTCGATTTTTCTAGAATTAGTTATGGTTTTTCGAAGTTCAGCCCAGAGTCAGGAAACTTCTGGGCCGCGGCCCAAGCCTTTCTGACCTGTTTTGGGCCGCGGCCCATGAGTGGTGGGCCGCAGCCCAAGACCTTCTGACCATATTTGGGCCGCAGCCCAAGACCTTCTGACCATATTTGGGCCGCGGCCCAACCCTGTGTTCCAGTACTTTGTGTTTTCGAAAGGAGACCTCTACCCTATTATTTCCCAACCTTTTAGGGGTTTCATTAGAGGCATTTGTGGCCTCTTAAGGGTCAATTATGATAACCAAATCTAAGTGTTATGAAAGTGAGAATTTGGAAAAGAGAATGACCATATGTTCTTGATTTGGTTATAGGGTTTGATACTTACCCTGAGCATGATTTGATACCCGCTTGGATCGTGAGTAGCCGACGCTGGAGCATACGTGGAAAGAATAAGTGTAGGGAACTTACCTCTCCTGCATGTATTGATATTTGTGTTTGTGTATTGATGCATGTTATTGCTTTGCTTGATTATGTGAAACATATATGAATGATTGAAGCTCTGTTTCTATTTATGCTATGGCCATGAGTATGTTGTTGAAACATTGAGCATGTGGATATGTCATTATGTGAACATGAGTTATTGTGATGCAAGCATGTCATGCATTAAACACTTATCTTACATGCATAGTGGTATTTGTTTCCTACTGGGATTCTCTAGAATCTCACCCTCCCCTACCAACATTTTAGACAGGACAAGTGGCTCGAGGAAGGAGCAAGCGACTAGGGGCGGCGAGAATCCCTTATGGGCACTTGGACTTGGTAGTGGTTATCGTTGCCATTTGGGATATGGCAGTTGATTTGAATGTACTTAGAATTGTATATGTTATAATGGATATATGGTTGTATATGTCCGGATGATATGTTGGGATATTTTTTTGGAAAGAAATTTGTGTAATCCCCATTGAGGAATTGTAAAGGGCGTATGTGCCCTATAAACCTTTAGTGAAGATATGAACCCGGAATTGCCGGAATTGTTATTGTGCACTCTGATATATTATGAATGTTAATTATCTTCGCAATGTAATTGTATTCGAAATGTGAATGTGAGACCAAGTTAAAGTGTTCAATTTTGAAATGTATTTGTGAAAACCCAATCTTAAGGATGGGGAATGTAAATGAAATTTGATTATTATTGGTCTCTATTTCACTCTAATATTGTATTTCGGATATAATTACGGAGGGGGTTACAATAAGTGCCTCTCCTTCTATTAAGAAGCATCTCTTGGGTACATTTCACCTGTCACTCCTTCTTAGGGGAGCTTCTTGACTCTTTCGCTTCTCTTGTCTAAGCCTTTGTAAAGACCTTTATGAGCTCCCACTCAAGTCACTGTATTGAGACGATTGAGGATCATTAGTCTAAGTTTGTTCTATACTGCCTTGTTCTTGTGTCTCATAAAGAGATACTATACGATCAATATCTCCCCTGCTGGAAACACTACTATAGAATATACATATTACTACCCTAAAGGATGTCCCTTTTTTAAAAAGGGATGCCAAAAACACTAAGACTTTAAATTTCACTCTAAAAAATTTGATTTTTGTGCCAGAAGGAAGCTTTAGGTGTCCCAAGTCAAACTGGGGACGCCTAAACCTACATAAGATGTCCCCAATATCAGTGGGGACGTGTAAAATTATTTATCTTTTTAAAAAAAGTTGGTTTAGGCATCCCCAACTTGGTTGAGGACGCCTAAAATTTTACATGCTCTGGTTGACATGACCAGTGCATATGACTTCTGTCAGAACAACTTACACAAAGGCAAAGAATTAAAATAGCTAGGGAACTTTCTAGTAAGTAGGCGGGTGTGTGTGAGAGAGAGATATATAAGGCTCTTTTAACAGGTAAAATACTATGACTCGTGTGCCTTTCAGTGAATGTTTAAGGAAGCTAGAGTTTCCTTGGCCTGGCTGATGTGGTTAGAGAGGGAGAGTACTTCATTTACTAGTCGATATGGCTCTGTGATCGCCTCATTAAAAATGAGGCCCTCAACTTTTGACCATGTACAAAACACCCTTTGAAAACCAAGCAAGAAATATAGGACTTTCTCCACAACTAGTCAACACGCAAGCAAAAAAAATAAAGAAAAAGAAAACCTTTAGACGTCCCCAGAACAGTTGGGGAGGCCTAAAGATTTGACTTTAGACATCCCCAGATGTTCTGGGGATGTCTAATAGAAGCTTTAGATGTCCCCAGCATAGGTGGGGATGTCTAAAGGTAGGATTTAGACGTCCTAAGCTATTCTTGGGATGTCTAAAGTAAGTTTAGACGTCCTTAGCACAGCTAGGGACGTCTAAGCTTGATATGATCATGTCAGAAAAGGTAGCTCCTCCCCTGCTGCATCATATCACTCCCCCTAACTTCACTCCGTCCCCATTTTGGTCTCCTCTCCCCTTCTTTGTTTTCTTCTTTCTCCAAAGCACTTTCATCCCCATCTTCGTGCTCTCCTCTCCCCTTCTTGTTTTTCTTCTTTTTGTAAAGCTATACTTCACTTCCGTCCCCATCTTACCATCGTCTGTGCTCTGGGTTTGTAGCATTTTCTCCCATTCTCTCCACCGTCGGCCTCCCTCTTACCACTGTGGTTTATCTCCCTCTAAGGTTTCAGCTACAGGTTAGCATTTACCCATTGAACTTGTTAATGCTTAGCAAAATACGTTTGGTTTATCTCCTTCTCTGTTTGCAATTTTTTTTGGTTTACCCATCTTCTGTATCCATAACATGATGGGGTTACCCAGTTATTGTTTTGAGTTTTCTTTCTTGATGATGTTACTTGAAACATCTATAATTGATGGGAGTTATCTATTATGGATTCTGTTCTACTATTTTGGACTAATGAATGTATTTCCCTTTTGATTTGGTTGAGTTCAAGTTTTTCCTCTCTTGTATGTCTGTTTGATATTCTAAACTTCTACATTGTTAGAAGTGGAATCTTTCATTGGAAGTGGACTTCATTAAGATGTCACAATTTGCTTTCATATTTTGTTCAGTCATTCATATATGTCTGTTCCAACACCCCTAAACTTATGGCTGTGGATTGGAGTGGAAATTTTTGAAATTTAGTTATTCGAGCAAACATATTCATGCTAACTTTGTTGTCCTCAACTGCAAAATATTGATTTTAATTGGTTATTAAAAGAATAAATTAAAGTATGACTGTGAATGGCTTGCAAGGTGTAGAATGGCTAAGAATTTACAATGTGCTATTGATGGTATTTGGAGCTAAACATGTCTTGTTGTAACTTAGTGCTAGAATTTGCTTGCTATCATTGACTCTTAGAGTGTGAATTAATTGTTTGAGTTTCACTTTGTTGTCATAAACCTATTCCATTGTGATTTTGGATTTTTGGAACTTCATTGCTATGATCAATCTTGGAACACTTTTGAATAAAAAATTGGTGTGTGGAAGAAAAATATAATATTGCTGTTGAGATTTGCCATTTGCTAATTGAACTTGGGAAGAATTTTTCAATGTCACATATCTCACTCATGGTACATATTTGATTTAATTTGGTTGCTAAAATATAAGTGTATTCTATTTGTGCTTGGTGCTAGAGGCTAAAGTTTTTTGTTTCATTTAAATTAAGCTGAGATGGTTTGTTCTTTGATTTTGGGATGTCTCACTTTTAAGGGGAAATGCTGCCAAAATTTTGAAAAACAAAATAGTAAATGGCAATCTTAGTGTTGACAATTATTTTTAACTTGAGTGTAAATGGGAATGACGTAGGTAGTAATAAAATGGATCATAGTTGGATGAATGCTTTGAGAACAAGTGAAGACTATGAGAATGGGGTTGAAGATTTTATTGAATATGCTAGAAGGAATGCTCCAGCCATAAATGGGATGTATTTTTTTCCTTGTGTCAATTGTTTAAATGAGAGAAGACGGGATGTTGATGTTATAAGGGATCACCTACTTTGTGATGGAATAAATCTTCGATACATAAGGTGGATATGGCATGGTGAGGAAGTAACTGATTGTCCGTCGCACAAGAAGGAAGTTGTGGATGTCATAGATGAAGATAGAATGGAGAGAATGATTCACGATGTTGAGGTAGAATCCTTAGCGCAGTCGCATGAATATGACAGCCTGCGGGGTGATGCAGAGACACCGTTGTACCCAGGGAGTAAATACATATGGCTAACATAAACATTATATTTGGTTAACTTAAAAGCAACTTGTGGGTGGACCGATAGTAGTTTTACAATGCTGCTTGAACTGTTGTGTGATATGTTTCCAGACGATAATGTACTTCCAAATCGTATATATGAGGCCAAGAAAATCCTATCTACAATGGGTTTGGAGTATAAAAAGATACACGCTTGCCTTAATGACTGCATACTGTACAGAAAGGAGTATGAAGGTTTGAGTGAGTGCCCTAAGTGTCAAACTGCACGATACAAAGTGAAGAAAGATGGTGGTTGTGGCAATGGGACAACTAAAAGAAAACCTGTAAAAGTTTTATGCTATCTTCCAATAATGCCGCGCTTTAAGCGTTTGTTTGGTACTGCAAAAAAAGTAAAGAAGTTGAGACGACATTCGGATGATAGAATATCTTATGGAAAATATCTTCGACACCCAGTTGACTCTCCATAGTGGAAGAAATAGATGAAATGTTCCCTGAATTTGGCATTGAGCTGAGAAACCTCCGGCTTGGGCTTTGTACAGATGGCATCAATCCATATGGAACTCTTAATAGTACACACAGTACGTGTTCGGTACTCCTTGTAATATACAACTTGCCTCCCTGGCTTTATATGAAACGCAAGTATGTGATGCTTTCTTTGATAATTTCTGGACCAAAACAGCCAGGAAACGATATCGATGTCTACCTGGCGCCTTTGATTGAGGACTTGAAGATGTTGTGGGAGGAAGGCATAGATGTGTTTGATGCATATAAGAATGAGTCCTTCAAGCTACGTGCAATGATTTTCACCACGATAAATGACTTCCCTGCGTACGAAACCTCTCAGGGTACAGTGTGAAGGGGCATAAAGCATGTCTGATCTGTGAAGCAGACACTCACTTCCACCAACTTAAACATGGAAGAAAAATGGTCCACCTTGGTCACAGGAGGTTCCTTCCTAGGTTCCACCCGTATCGTAGATTAAGAAAGCGTTTTAATGGCTTGCCGGAGCATGGAATGGCTTCAAAGGCATTAACCAGAGAGGAAGTTTACAGTCGGGTTAAACGTATCAATGTCTTACTCGGTAAGAATCAGAAGACTGTGGGTGAGAAGAACATTTAGAAGAAGAGATCAATTTTCTTTAATCTTCCATATTGGCGTAGTCTTGACCTGAGACACAGTATTGATGTAATGCATGTGGAGAAAAACGTTTGTGATAGTCTTGTTAGTACGCTTTTGCACATTCCAGGGAAGACCAAGGATGGGATTAGTGTGAGACGAGACCTTGTTGTTATGGGAATAAGAGAACAGTTACATCCACAGCTAAGAGATGATGGTTGGAGGGTATATATAGAGCCAGCAACGCATACACAATCAAAAGCGGAGAAAAGAAATTTGTATGGGTGTTTGCATGAAATTAAGGTACTATAAGGATATTCTTCGAATGTGAGAAGGTGTGTATCAATAGACAATTTGAAGTTAGTGGGAATGAAGTCCCATGATTATCATGTGTTGATGCAACAATTGTTATCGGTAGCTATTAGAGGCATTATGAAAGATGAAGTTCGAAGCACTGTGACACGATTGTGTGTTTTCTTTAATGCTATCTGTAACAAAGTCATTTTCACTGAAAAGCTAGATCAACTGGAAGCTGAGGTTTATATTATATTGTCCAAATTAGATATACACTTTCCTCCTTCATTTTTTGATATAATGGTGCATTTGATAGTTCATTTGGTAAGGGAGGTAAGGCTCTGTGGTCCAGTTTACCTGAGGTAGATGTACCCTTTCGAGCGATACATGAAGATCTTAAAAGGGTACTCTAAAAATCCCTATCGACCAGAAGTCTCAATAGTTGAAAGGTATGTTGTTCAAGAGGCTATGGACTTTTGTAGCGATTATCTATCAGGGAAGAAGGAAAAATCTCGGCAAGAAGAGGGGAGGAGCAAGGGAACACGAGGATTGAAAGTGAAGACTATGCCTCGTGAAGAGGTGTTGCAAGCATACCTTTATATCCTGAATAACATGGCAGAAGTTCAACCGTACATAGATGAACATAGAAAGATATTGAAGAACATGAATCCGAGGAAGAATGACATGCAGATTACTATTGAGCAAATCAAGACATTTATTCAGTGGTTTCAGGAAAAGGTTTTGCATGAGACCGATGTGTCTGAGACAATAGAGTGGCTAGCCTGGGGGCCTTCATTTCAAATCATTACTTGGAGTGGTTATAATATAAACGGGTATTCTTTCTACACAAAAGACCAAGATGACAGAAGTACCATGCAAAATAGTGGGGTGATAGTAGAAGCTGAAGCCATACACTTTTCCAGTTCGAAAGACAAAAACCCCATATTAACATCCATAGCCTATTATGGCATGATAAAAGAAATATGGGAAATTACTTAAAACAAGTTCAAAATTGCTTTATTCAAATGTAAGTGGGTTAGCAATAATGCTGTGGTAATAGATCAACAATTTAGATTTGTCTCAGTTGATCTTGAAAGAGTAGGTTATAGGGATGAGCCCTTCATTCTAGCAAGCCAGGTGAAACAAGTGTTTTATGTCACATATCCTGTAAATAAAAAAATTTCCATTCTACTTCAAAGTAAAAAATAGAAGCATGGTAATCTGACCATCAACCTTGATGACACACCACCTTTCATAATTAATCCACCTATAACAAGTGAAGTAGATTTGGTAGATGATGAAGAATATGCTGTAAGAAATGATCATGGTGAAGGAATATGGGAAACAATCTAGAGTAAGAGCTTAACTTAGAAAATAGTAATGTGTGATGTTTGTTTTATAACTAGTTAGTTTATTCATTTACTTATAATTTATTCACCTATCTGACAATGATTTTTGTGCTTATAGGAATATGAACAATTCTAGTGACTAACAAAGTGATAGGGACAATAAAATGAATAAAACTGAACCTGCTTCGAGACCTGAATCTGCTGCGAGAAGAAGGGTTAGAGGCAGTACAAAAATGACTGTATTGGTAGTACGTCATCACCATCAACAGGAGAGGTTGCATATTGACTTTGATGAAAATATGAAACCAATTGGTCCGGAGGAAGACCATTTCATTAGCAACTTAGGTTTTTTTGGCTCGAAGCAAAGTTCACATTACCTATGATAATTGGAAGTTGGTTCCACCAAAAACGAAAAACTTGATTTGGCAACAACTTTTGGTATATAAGTTTCGATAAATCTGCATATATATCTTTATTCCTATTGCTTCAAATATAATTAACTTATGTTTTCACCTTGCAATAAACCTATGATGTCCCTGACACTGTAGAGATGTACAAGGAGTGGATGACAGAGGTTCATCTACGATGGAAAGATTTCAAGAATAGGCTTACACGAGATTACATTTGAGAGGAATTGAGCGGTACGGATCCATGTTAGGAGTATACGTATTTGTCTCCAGAGGACTGGAGGTTGTTTATGGCATCACAAGAAGATCCAAACTTTTTGGTAAGATTTCTGTCATCATATTGTTTTATTTGAATATAGTTGACATTATTGATTCAGTGTTCATTGTTTTCCTTTTACAGGCATTAAGTGCAACAAATACAGAGAGGCAAGCAGCTAATAAGTATCAATATTGCATGTCTTACTAGAATGAAGGGCTCATCCCTATAACCTACTCTTTCAAGATCAACTGAGACAAATCCAAATTGTTGATCTATTACCATAGCATTATTGCTAACCCACTTACATTTGAATAAAGCAACTTTGAACTTGTTGTAAGTAATGTCTCATATTTCTTCTATCACTCCATAATAGGCTATAGATGCTAATATTGGGTTTTTGTCTTTCGAACTGGAAAAGTGCATGGCTTCAGCTTCTACCATCACCCTACTATTTTGCATGGCACTTATGTCATCTTGGTCTTTTGTGTAGAAAGAATACCCATTTATATCATAATCGGTCCAAGTAATGATCTGGAATGAAGGCCCCCAAACTAGCCACTCTATTGTCTCAAACACACCAGTCTCATATAAAACCTTTTCCTAAAACCACTCTATGAATGTCTTATTTTGCTCAATAGCAATCTGCATGTCATTCTTCCTTGGATTCATGTTCTTCAATCTCTTTCTGTGTTCATCTATGTATGGTTGAACTTCTGCCATGTTATTCAGGATATACAAGTGTGCTTGCAACACCTCTTCACGAGGCATAGTCTTCACTTTCAGTCCTCGTGTGCCCTTGCTTCTCCCCTCTTCATGCCGAGATTGTTCCTTCTTCCCTGATAGATAATCACTGTGAAGTCCATAGCTTCTTCAACTACATATCTTTTAACTATTGAGGCTTCTGGTCAATAGGGATTTTCAGAATTACCTTTTAAGATCTTCATGTATTGCTTGAAAGGGTACATCCACCTCAGGTAAACTGGACCGCAGAGCCTTACCTCCCTTACAAATGAACTATCAAATGCACCATTATATCAAAAAATAAAGGAGGAAAGTGCATCTCTAATTGGGACAATATAATATAACCCTTAGCTTCCAGTTCATCCATCTTTTCAGTATCAATGACTTTGTTACAGATAACATTAAAGAAAACACACAATCTTGTGATAGTGGTTTGAACTTAATCTTTCATAATGCCTCTAATAGCTACTAGCAATAGTTGTTGCATCAATACATGATAATCATGGGACTTCATTCCCACTAACTTCAAATCGTCCATTGCCATACACCTTCTCACATTTGAAGAATACCCTTATGACACCTTAATTTCGTGCAAACACCCATATAAACTTCTTTTTTCCGCTTTTGATAGTATATGCGCTGCTGGCTCCATCTATGCCCTCCTACTATCATCTCTTAGTTGTGGATGCAATCGTTCTCTTATACCCATATCAACAAGGTCTAGTCTTGCACTAATCCCATCCTTAGTCTTTCCTGGTATGTGCAAAAGCGCACTAACAAAGCTATCACAAATGTTTTTCTCCACATACATCACATCAATACTGTGTCTCATGTCAAGAGTACGTCAATATGGAAGATCAAAGAAAATTGATCTCTTCTTCCATATGTTCTTCTCAATCGCAGTCTTCTGATTCTTACCGAATAAGACATTGATACGTTTAACCCGACAGTATACCTCCTCTTTAGTTAATGCCTTCAAAGCCATTCTATGCTCCGGCAAGCCGTTAAAACACTTTCTTAACCTACAATACGGGTGGAACCTTTGAAGGAACCTCCTGTGATCAAGGTAGACCATTTTTCTTCCATGCTTAAGTTAGTGGAAGTGAGTGTCTTCTTCACATATTAGACATGCTTTATACCCCTTCACACTATACCCTAACAAGTTTCTGTATGCAGGGAAGTCATTTATCGTGGTTAAAATCATTGCATGTAGCTTGAAGGACTCTTTCATATATACATCAAACACATTTACGCCTTCATCCCACAACTTTTTCAAGTCCTCAATCAAAGGCGCCAAGTAGACATCGATATTGTTCCCTGACTGTTTTGGTCCAGAAATCATCATAGAAAGCATCACATACTTACGTTTCATACAAAGCCAGGGAGATAAGTTGTATATTACAAGGAGTACTGGCCATGCATTGTGTGTGCTATTAAGAGTTCCATACAGATTGATGCCATCTGTATAAAGCCCAAGCCGAAGGTTTCTTAGCTCGTTGTCAAATTCAGGGAACATTTCATCTATTTTCTTCTACTATGGAGAGTCATCCGAGTGCCGAAGATATTTTCCATCAGATATTCTCTCATCCGAATGCCATCTCAACTTCTTCACTTCTTTTTAGTCCCAAACAAACGCTTAAAATGTAGTATTATTGGAAGATACCACAAAACCTTTAAAGGTTGCCTTTTAGTTGCCCTATCGCCACAACCGCTATCTTTCTTCACTTTGTATGGTGTAGTTTGACACTTAGGGCACTCACACAAACCTTCATACTCCTTTCTGTATAGTACGCAGTCATTAGGGCAAGCGTGTATCTTTTTATACTCCATACCCATAGTAGATAGGATTTTCTTGGCCTCATACATATGATTTGGAAGTACATTATCATCTGGAAACATATCACACAATAGTTCAAGCAGCAATGTGAAACTACTATTGGTCTACCCACAAGTTGCTTTTAAGTTAATCAAATGTAATGTTCTTGTCAGTCGTGTGTACTTACTCTCAGGGTACAACGGTGTCTCTAGATCACTCCACAGGCTGTCATATTTATACGACTGCTCAAAGGATTCTACCTCAACATCGTGAATCATTCTCTCCATTCTTTCTTCATCTATGACATCTACAGCTTCCTTCTTGTGCGACAGACAATCAGTTACTTCCTTACCATACTATATCCACCTTGTGTATCGAAGATTTATTCCATTACAAAGTAGGTGATCCCTTATAACTTCAACATCACGTCTTCTCTCATTTAAACAATTGACACAAGGAAAAAAATACATCCTATTTTTGGCTGGAGCGTTCCTTCTAGCATATTCAATAAACTCTTCAACCCCATTCTCTTATTCTTCACTTGTTCTCAAAGCATTCATCCAACTATGATCCATTTTATTACCACCTACACCATTCCCATTTACATTCAACTTAAGAATAATTGTCAACACCGAGATTGCCTTTTACTATTTTGTTTTTCAAAATTTTGGCAGCATTTCCCCTTAAAAGTGAGACATCCCAAAATCAAAATAACAAACAATCTCAGCTTAATTTAAATGAAACTAAACTTTAGCTTCTGGCACCAAGCACAAACATAATACACTTATATTTTAGCAACCAAATTATTAAATCAGATATGTACCATGAGTGACATATGTGATATGAAAGTGATGCACATCACTTCTGGTGCCCCTTTCAGTGATAAGTCTTCACAGTACCGTCTCAAAAGTTTTTTAAACTCTCCCAAACTCATTTAAATCTTCATTATAGTAAACCTAACCATTCAAAATCATCGCTAATCAAGTTTATATGAATATTATAAGTGATTAAACATGGATTATAGCTCAACTGCAAAAAAAACAACTTTTTGCCCAAAACTTTAACGGCTACCTCCAATGGTCATATTTTCAATAGGAAGAAGAAAAATCTCAATGGTCCAATGCCCATCGTCAACTATAACTAGAAGAGATTTCAAAACTAAAATAAGAGAAAGCCTATGCATACAATAACAAAATGCCAAAACTTTGATTCTTACATATAGTCAAAGCTCTAAAATTACACTCCCTTCTTGTACTTCAGTTTCTAACTCAACCAAATACCATCAATAGCATATTCCATATTCTTTAGCCATTCTAGACCTTACAATCTATTCACAGTCATACTTTAACTTATTTTTTTAATTACCAATTAAGCTTAATATTTTGCAATTGAGGACAACAAAGTTAAGCTTAACAACAGTGTGCAATGATAAAGCTCAAGCACAAATCACACTTAAATTCCAGCAGAGAATCAAACGCATTTTGCTAAGCATTCACAAGTTCAGTGGGTAAATGCCACTATCGTCATTTTTTAAAGTTCAATATACCTAATTATCATAAATTAAAGAAAGTTAGTTAGCTAACCTATAGCTGAAACTTTTGAGGGAGATGATCCACGTTGGTAAGAAGGAGGCCGACGGTGGAGAGAATGATAGAAAACTCTGCAAACCCAGAGCAAAGACCGCGACAGAAGTGAAGATAAGCTTTGGAGAAAGAAGAAAAACAAGAAGGGGAGAGGAGAGCACAAAGATGGGGACGGAAGTAAAGATAAGCTTTAGAAAAAGAAGAAAAACAAGAAGGGGAGAGAAGAGCACAAAGATGGGGACGAAAGTGAAGATAAGCTTTGGAAAAAGAAGAAAAACAAGAAGGGGAGAGGAGTGATGCATAGTGAAGTAGGGAAGCCTTTAGGCGTCCCCAGTCAATATTGGGGACGCCTAAAGAAAAATTCTGACATGATCACATGCACCGGTCAAGTCGACCAGTGCATGTGATCAAGCTTTAAACGTCCCCAGCCCATCTGGGGACGTCTAAAGCTTCCATTAGACGTCCCCAGAATAGATGGGGACCTCTAAAGTCAGATCTTTAGGCGTCCCCAACTGTTCTAGGGACGTCTAAAGTTTTTCTTTTTGTTTTTGTTGTATGATATTTAGAGGTCTTTAGACGTGCCCATTTTGACTGGGGATGTCTAAAACACTTCCTGATAGCTCTTAGCGCAAAGTTCAATTATTTTAGACGGGCAAACCTTTCAATTTTTCACCTACAATTACACATACGCCACCTGCCTATATTTTGGGCGTCCCTTTTTTTAAAAAGGGACATCCTTTAGGGTAGTTGTAGGTATATTCTGTAGTAGTAAGCAAATGGCACTGAAGGAAGAAGAGAAAAATCTATCTGAAATTTTTTCTCACAGTGTGTTCTATTTTCAGAAGAGGAGTTAACTTTAATCACACAGCCCACGCATATGTTAACTGTTCCCACCAAATGTTACGGGAAAGCCATTCCCACCATTTGTTTTCAATATTTGGAGAATATTGCCAATAAATACCCCAAAATATTGTCCGTTAATGCCCCATAAAATTGGGTATTTCATTTTGGCCCCAAGACCAATGGTTTAGGCCTAACTCACCAAGGGTGGATCAAGCCCATTTCCCAACAGGAAGGTTTGACAAGTGTGGGATTGGCTAAAAGGAAAGATTCTAAAAATAGAAATGGTAGTTGAATATATAGTAAGAGTTTGATACATGTGTATTTTTTCTGGTTTAGATTGATAGTTAGGTTGTACTAATATGTTTTTTTGAGAGTTTTGATGGCTATTATTGTTTGTAATAGTTTTTTTTGAAATTAATAAAATTGACTTTTGGCCAAAAAAAAGACCGGTGCATAGAGCGCCCTTCCTGCATGATCCATGAGTAACAAACAGTTCAAATGAAATTGTTCACTCACCATTTTCTAATCATGATCAAGAACGAACACTCATCATAAGGCTATAAATTGTTTTTTCTATGACAAATAAAAGCCCACACACACACACACACCCACCAACAGATAAACAAACCAAAGATCATTATATATACACTACTATAGATTCATGCATATATAATATTTAATTAATAACGGTTACAATAAATACATGTTATATATGTCGAGTTAAATATACGCACCGTCACGCATTGAGAAGCAGAATTTGCGAAAACAAAAATATAATGGTTGTAATCATTAACCATCATGTATTTACTAACAAAAATAATGGTTCTTAGGAAATAACCATTATATAACTCTTCCAAGCTATTTGTCTTCACAACTTTATATCAACAAAACGAATATATAATGGTTATGATAATTAACTGTAAAGTATGATTCCCAATGATTAACCATATATAAGAATACATAATAGTTAATAATGATAACCGTCCTATATAAGAAGATAGTATTTTGAAAGAATTTTAGTTGATAATATTTGACAATTCTTCACAATAAACCATTATGTATTCTTTAAGAATACTTAACAATAAAAAATTATTTGACAATATATTATGGTTCTTCATAAATAACTGTTAAGTATTATTTATTATAAATAAAGGTAGGTTTCTAAAAGATATCATAGTTAAGGGAGCATGATCCTAAAAAATATAATTTGACAATACATTACGGTTCAAAAAGAATCGTTAAGTATTATTTAATATAAATAAAAGTGGGATTTTTAAAAGATATCATATATAAGCATGCAGGATCCTAAAAAAACATTGACAATATATACATTATGGTTCTTCACAAAGAAACATTAAGTATTTTTTTAATATAAGTAAAGCTAGGATACTTAAAGATATCAAATATAAGAAGGTGGAATCTAAAAAAAAAAGTTATTTAACAATAAATTTTGGTACTTCACTAAGAACCATTAAGTATTTTAATAATACATTATAGTTCTTTACTAAGAACCCTTAAATATTCTTTAATGTAAACAAAGGTGGGATTCTGAAAGATATCAAATATAAGAATGCGAAATTCTAAAAACAAAATTGATAATACATTATGCTTCTTCACTAAGAATCGTTCAGTATTCTTTAATAAAAAAGTGGGACTTTGAAAAATATCAAATATAAGGAGACGACATTTTGAAAAAAAAAATTATTTGATACAACTTTTTAAACTTCTTCTCAAACGTTTTTTGAACTTTCCTAGTACATCTCATACTCTTTTTCCATAAGTTTTATTCTAGTGTTGTAGATCTTTCCCTCCACCACTACCATGAGTCTTTACTCTGCAGCTCCTTCCTCTTACGATTCTTCTTTGTGTATCATTTTTTTTCCAGTTAACGTTTTTAGTTTCATTTTATTTTTTTATATAATAAGAGCTCACTAGTTTATCCTCAAGGTCACCGGTCAGGATTACAATATCTAATATGATGTTAAGCATTGGTTTGAAGATTAAAAGAGAGAGAAAGTAGAGAATACAGTAAAATGCTGAATTTTTTATTGTTAACCATCTCACATTCCTAAACTTTAGCAATCCAAATTGTAGGTTGAAATCAGGTTTGTTGAATCAAGATCCAAAATTTGGTCAAGTTTCTATACTTGCCAATTTTCACTATATTACGATTTTCAAAGTTAAAATCCGAGATTTTATTAAGTTTTTATATTTACTTATTTTTATTATCTATATTCTTATTTTTATATTTATATAATAACCATCATAAAAGGCCTTTTTTATAATAGTTGTACCTAGACAAATCAGAGCAATAAACCATAGATATACATACACAAAAGGCTTAAGGCAAAAACAAACCAAAGCCACAAGAATCGAGCTACGAGTCGAGTAACAACAATGAAGTAGAAGCTTAGGTAGTAGGTGAAGTAGATTTAAAGCTGAGGGAGAGATTTGTTGTACAATATGCATGGTGCGATAATGAGGGCGAGAATGAATTAACACAATAAGTGGACGATTTTAAAGTCATTTCAAATTACTGCATCGGTTGTGCTTTAAATCAAGTGTAGAAAACACTTGATACACCGGTTGAATGACTAATCAGAGTAGAAAGTTATTGAATTAAAACAAATAAATTAATTTAAATTACTATCTATACTAGTTCTTTCTATTTAGCCAGTGTAGAAAGAAAGTCCAAAGTCACAAACTTTATTTGCAAAATGGTCATTGATTACACTTTCAACACTTTCTCTGTAACAACCTGTAAAATGCTCACGGTAAAAATGATAAATTCCATTAGTGGATCTGATACACTTTAATTATTCGTTATGTTTGTTTGGGATTATTTATGAGAAAATGACGACATTATGGACTCTTAATCTCTTTAAAAGACTACATCTAAATTACATAACTGGACCTCATGAATTGGGATCACATAGCCGTTATTCTTCTCCTTTCAGCATTTTATTTCCTTCTTAGTGGTGCTTTGAGAAAGGAAACTCTTTGTTTTTTTATAAGTGAAGGTATACTTCTATTAGATATTGTTGGACTTTTGGTTCAAGTCCGCCTTTGATGGGCTAGACTATTTGATTAAGATACGAATAGCCTCATCAAATAAGAAACAAATCAGCATTGATTATGGATTGAGAAACAAGTTAGTAATAATAATGGGATTATTAATTGAGAAACAAATCATCATATATTAAAAAATTAATTAAGAATTAATTTTCTTGATTACTAATTTGAAAGTAGGAGTATACATTACTTCCTAATTAGTGGCCACCCTAAACCACTATAAATAGAATGTGCCTCCCTGAGTTATAATCTATCCTTGCCATTGAACCATTTGGCAATCTCCCATCTCTCCTACCATGTTGCTTGCTCGGGTGCACTGTTGTGCCAACCCTAATTAGGTTCTAGTAGTTTAATATTGCGTGAGCTCTTACTACCCAGATTCGACCCGACCCTGTACGTGTCTCTTCTCTCCATCTATTCATATTTTTCCTTCATTGGTATCAGAGCACACTTGATCTTGTGGTTATATCTTATATGTGTGTTCTGTCATGATATTATGTGTGTGTGTGTGTGTGTGAAATAATATTCACATGTGTTTGTTTTCTTTCCTCCTTCTACATTTTCATATTTTTTCCTTCTACTGCCATTTTGCAAATGCATGTTCCCTATGTTATTGTGTCTAGAGGCATGCATAAATGTATGAACTTGTATTTCTCTCTCTCTCTCTCCTCCGTTCTTATATATATGAAGCATGTTTTTCCAATATTTGTGCTCTTTCTCTCTCTTCTTGTTTTCCTTCATTATCTATTTTGGAATGGTTGTTTACTTTTGAAACTGTGTGAATTCAAAAACAAAAACTCGAACTAGTAAATAAGTGTTTGAGATCATAAAACGTAAGAAGATATGGGCTAGACTGTGTTTCTATGTGAATCCGATAGTGACCAATGTGCTTCAAGAATTGGGTCTTCAAAAACATGAGTTTTTGTGTGAAACAAAGTGATGAATGTAAAGTACTCGAGGAGACAATCCCAATGACACCATAATGGCTTGAAACGAAGGCCAGATGAGGTAGATATCAAGAAAAGAAGGTGGTGGGTTACGACAGACTCGCTAGAGCTTTGCCCAAGTCACGACGACCTGGCTAGAGGTTGAAGACAACACAAGGGAGGCCAAAATGACGTTGTTTTGGCCTATGCTCCCCAAACACATTCATTTCATTAAATGACACAACATCTCTTTGCACTAAATAAAATGGTATCGTTTTGGCTAATGAGAAGAGCTGCGTTTCAAATGAAATTCAGCAATTCAAGTCGATCCGGCCTGAAACTCAGTCAAAGGAGAACAGGGCCAGTTTGACCAACCTGAACTGGCCCAACCTGATTTTCCAAAAAAATATTATTTTTTTACAACAACAAGAAACCTTTATCCCACTAGGTGGAGTCAACTGCATGTATCACACGCCATTATGCTATGTCAAAAATCATATCTTTAGGTATATTATTAATCAAAAGATCTCTCTTTATGACCTTATTGAGCATTCATATCTCAAGTTTAGAATTAATTTCCTCCCTGGATTCAACTAACAGAACTATATCATCCACAAAAAACATGCATTTAGGGATCTCCTCTTTTATAGGCTCAGTTAGAACATCTATCACTAGGTTAAACAAATAAGGGCTTAAAGTTGATCCATAATGTAGGCTAATCCTTATAGGAAAGTCCTTTGTAACACCTCCAGCCATTCTAACATTGGTTGTAACCCCTTCATACATGTTCTGAATGGCTTTGATATATGCAACCCGCACCCACTTCTTTTCCAAGGCTTTCTAAAGTACATCTCTTGGCACAAGGTCATATACTTTTTCCAAATCAATGAAAATCATATGCAAATCTCTTCCTTTGCTCTAATTCTTTTCCATTAGCCCCCTTATAAACTAATCGCTTCTATGCAGACCTTCCTGGCATCAATCCAAATTGGTTTTCAGCAATATCAGTCTCTAACCTCAACCTGTGTTTAATCACCTTTTCCCATAATTCATTCTATGATTCATAAGCTTAATTCCTCTATAGTTTGCACAATTTTCAATATCCCCTTTATTTATTAAATAGGGATCAAAGTACTTTTTCTCCACTCATCTGGCATTTTCTTGGATGGTAAAATCTCATTAAATAAATTTGTGAGCCACAATACACCCTCTTCACCCAAACATTTCCAAACTTCAATAGGAATACCATCAGGTCCAACAGCTTTACAATTTTCCATTTTCTTAAGACCTTTCCTAACCTTGCCAACTCAAATCTTACTGTAAAATGAAAAATTGGGATCACCTTCTCAAGTTGTCAAATCTTCCCAGTCACAAGGTGACCCTCCCCCTCCATCATTAAACAACTTATAAAAGTAAGTTTCCCACCTGTTCTTAATATCTCTATCAGTAACCAAAGCTTTTCCTTCTTCATCCTTTATACACCTCACTTGGTCTAAGTCTCTTGATTTTCTCTCATTGTTCTTTATGATCTTGTAAATCTTACGCTCTCCTGCCTTTGTCCCTAACTTCTTATAAAACTCCTCTTATGCTTTATTACGAGCTTCTCACTGCCTTCTTAGTCTCCTTTTTAGCCAAATGATACTTTTTCCAATTTTCAATATTATTACATAAATGTATGGCTTTAAAATAATCTTTCTTATGCTTGACTTTCTCTTGAATAGTCTCATCCCACCACCAAGTCTCCTTATCTTGCTGACCAAAACCTTTTGATTCTTCTAAAATTGCTTTAGCAACCTTCTTGACCTTTTTAGACATATTCTCCTATATGATATTAGCATTTCTTTGTAACTCCTACTCCCCCTCTTTCAAAAGAGTTCTCTTAAAAATTTCCTACTTCACCCCCTTTAATTGCCACCACCTAACCCTTAGGTTTAAAACTTGTCAGCATTTTTCTTTTACACACTTAATATTCACATCAAGGACTAAAACCCTATGGTGTGTTGTCATGCCATCCACAAAGATCACTTTGCAATTAGTACAAGGTCTTCTATCAGGATTCCTTACCAAAAAGAAGTCAATATGTGTTCTAGCAGCTTTACTCTTGTATGTTATTAAATTCTCCTCCCGCCTCTTAAAGCAAGTGTGAACAATCTTGAGGTTATATGAGAGAGAGAAATCAATAATAGATTGACCTTCATTATTGAGCGCCCCAAATCCAAAATCACTATGAGCCCTTACATAAGGTCCTGCCTCCTTACAAACATGTCTATTAAGATCTCCTCCAATAAAAATCTTTTAAGTTAGTGGAATACTCTGAATTAGCCCTTCCATATCTTTCCAGAACTTTTTCTTAAGATGTGCTTCTGCCCCTACTTAAGGTACATACACACTGATAATTTTTATAGTATCCTTCCCAGCAATAATTTTTAAGGAAATGATTCTATCCTCAACCTTCTTAACTTCTACCACATTCTTCCTCCATTCATTATCAACGATGATGCCAACACCATTCCTTCCATTGACCTTTCTTATATTCTAGAGCTTAAAACCATTAATTTCCTGAGACCTTTCTCTTACCCATTTAGTTTCCTGGAGGCACAAGATATTAATCTTTCAGTCGTTCATTACGCCCACCACCTCCCAAGATTTGTTATTCAGAGTCTTAATGTTCCAAGTGCCAAATCTGATCTTACTCTTATGAACTAGCTTCTTTAGCTGCCTCCATTCAAAAGAGAGTAGTGGCTATTGCTCATTTAACACTACATCTAAGTGATGCAGCAACAACTCTCTCTTACTTCTCACTATACCTTAGCCATATAGTGCGTTACTTATAGGCAACGACCTAGCATTAGCACAATTTCTTCGTTGATCCATGTTCATAAGAGATTCAATAGGGTTTTACATTGGTTATGTCAGACCCATTAACCATTCGATGTACACAAAGTATAAGAATACAGTTCCGTAAGGCATATAGAAATAGCAGAAATATACTGACATTAAGTACTTGTTTACAATACAGGAGTCTCCTCGTAGGGTCTGATAATATATACAATTTTATCCAAAATATTAAAATAAACTAATTATAACCAACAACTTCATTCTCTTGATCCCTACCCCTCAGTTACTAGTATTAACCATTTTGCCCTTAGAGTTGCTAGCTTCTGCTAGAATATTTTAAATTTTGAAAAAGGGTGAGATTCAAATAAATCTCAGTAGTAACATACATTCAATCACATAAAATGTGATAATTAAATATAAATGCACCATATAGTGTAAAATGAAAATCCATACTGTATTGTGTGTGTGCACATTGCTCAAAGCCAAATGACTGTTTGGATCCCCTATTTATCTCGTACCTTAGTTGGGCTCAAGACCACAGACTGAGCATAAATCGGTGTACTCGTAAGCACTATAATTTGGTGTACCCGTAGGCACTATAATTTGGTGTACCCGTAGGTACTATGTTCATATCACATAATATAACAAAATATAGCATATCAACATTTCATAATGTATGAGAGATAGAGCTACTACCGTAAGTCCCTTTTTTATCACAACTAAGTACTTAATTTTATCCAGCTCGGCTCAATATCTGTTCCTAAAAATCCATGTTTACAAGAATTAGGTTAATACCCATTCATGTATCAATCTAGACTCTTCCAAATTACTTTTGTTGGTTATATTAGTCCAAAACTACAAAATTATCAAAACACCCTTAGGGACCCGTCTAAGCCCCTTTTTACCCGGTCCGACCATACTTTTCCAGAAATTTTGACCTAGGCTATTCCTACACAGTTTTTAGTATAGAATCCATTTTTGACCTTAGTTTTCATAATCACTGCCAAATGACAGTTTTATCCTTGATAGCCCCTACTTAGGGTTTTAGGGGTATTTTTGTAATTTCACATCAACCCTACACAAGTTTCTCTCCTGAACACAATGGAACCATTAGATTAATGAAATTCTAACCATAACCCCTATTTCTAGCTCTAGCTAAAAAATGCTCAAGGAAAAAGAGAAATTTGTGATTTTGAGATTTAATCTTTAAAGCTTGCTTCTTTATACTCCTTGTTAGATCTACAAGTTTTGATGATAACAAAGATTGGATTGATCCTACAAAAAATTTTGATAATGAACAAAAGAGATTTGAACAAAGGAACTAAGTCTTTGGTAGCAGGAAAAACCATTACTCTAGTAGCCACTCGAGTAATGAAGAAGAGCAGGAATTCACTAAATAGAGAAAGGAGCACTGGCAGATTTCAAAGGTTACTCGATGGATCACTTGAGTAATGACTCCCCATTACTCAAGTAACCACACGAGTAATGAAGTTCCATAGGTCTCTGTCAAGATTTGCATTGACTTACTCGAGGGACCACTCGAGCAATATAGTCACTAAGCTCTTTGCCAAGTTTTGGATGATGTCACTCAAGTAGCCACTCGAGTAATGATAAAGACTCACTCGAGGGACCCCTCGAGTAACAAGGTAAGTTTTTAGGTAGTGGACTCTGCCAATATTTTGATAAGGTCACTTGAGTAGCCACTCGAGTAATGACCAAATATCATTCGAGTAGCCACTGGAGTAATACCACTGGATCACTCTCGTAATCACTTCAGTAATCAAATCAGAAATGTTTGACTTTAGTCTCTGTAAAGATTTTCAATAGATCACTCGAGTAGCTACTCGAGTAATGGAGAATAATCACTCCAGTGATCAGGTCACAGTCGTTGACTTAACTCTCTGCTAAGATTTTTAAGGGTTCACTCGAGTAGCCACTCAAGTAACGAAGCATGATCACTTGAGTAGCCACTCAAGTAATGCAGTACAGAAAGCATGATTTTAATCAAATATTAATTGATTTATTATCTATATGATTAACCTTTTATTGTATTATTATTCTGAGTATATTTGCAGAGAACTAATGAAGAAATCATGCGATAAGTGAAAAGTCAAACAAAACGTCTGAACACTTACCTACCACAAACGGATAGTTTCAAATTTGAAAAACGGTCAACCATAGCTGCATAACTCTAACGGACAAGTTGAAATTATTCTAACGGCTATCACAACTCATCTATAAATTTGGGAATATTCAACATGGAATATAAACAATTAATAGTACACGACTATACATCGATCAACACATTCTTAGTGCTTTGTTTCTTATATTCATTATTTGTACTTCAGTGATTGTACATTTGCTCTGTGAGAGAGATTTTATTTACAAACTCAATATCTCTTATTGAGACGACTTAAGGTTGTGGAACCTTGAGTTGGGGATTGGTTTAAAACGTGTAAGAGGAAGCAAGTGTCCAGTAAAGGAACTTGCTATGTACTAAAGTACCAAGAACCTACTGAATCTTACAAGATATAGTGAAACTCTCAGAGAAGCTCTAAGGACTAAACGTAGGTCAAAGTGAATGTGGTCAAACCAATATAACTCCCAGTGTACACTTCGGTGATATTTCTCATAGCTCTTAACTGCTTTAAATTTACAGTCAATTTTTATATACGCAATGAATTTCCCCCTCTTTGGGTAAACGCTTATACTAACATTTGGTATCAGAGCGTAGTTCTTCTTGTTAAGGTATAACAACCTAAAAAGGATCCAATGTTAAGTATGGGTGAAGGAATTCTTCCCGACGGAGCTTCTATCATTAGACCTCCGGGTTTCAATGGTGAACACTTCTCTTTTTGGAAAGCCAAGTTCAGAGTATTCGTAATGGAAAATTATAGATTCACAGAAGGTTCCTAAGACGCCAGTAAAGTATGATGAGATCGACAAGAAACTCATCACTCTCAATAGCAAGGCAATTCTAATGATTCAAAATGCCTTGAGTCAAAATGAGTATTTCAGGATCTGCACACTTTCAACCGCTAAGGAAATGTGGGAAGCTTTGGAAATAGCTCACGAAGGAACTTCAGGAATAAAGGAAAATCGGATCAACACTCTAGTTATTGAGTTTGATTTACTTTGAATGAAATTATATGAGTCAATAGCTAAATTTGAACTTAGATATACTTATCTTGTTAATCAACTTGCAGCACTTGGGAAAGTCTATGATCAATATACCTAAGTACAAAAGATTTTGAATATTCTATCTAAAGACTGGCAGGCCAAAGTCACCGCTATTGAGGAAGCAAAAGGTGAATCAATGCAATCAGTTGCTTCTCTATTTAGAAGTCTTTCTGAATATGAAAGTAAATTAAAGTTCAAACGAGAGCTAGAAGATATTGGTGACAAGAAGAAGAGAGGCCTAGCACTAAAAACAAAATCAAGATGAGGATGAACAGTTTGACGATGAAGAAATGGGCTTAATGATAAAAACTTTTAGAAAGGAGGAACAAGCAGTAAAGAACACATCATCTGCTATGAATATAGAAAGCCAGGACATATCAAATCAGAATGTCAAGAACTGGCTCAGAAGAATAAAGAAAGGAGAAAAGACAAGTTTTATAACAAGAAGAAAGCCTTTGTATCTGCTATATGGAGAGATAGTTCATCTGACAAAGATAGCGATGATGATGAAGTAGCCAATATTTGTTTGGTTGTTCAAGAAGAGTTAGAAGAAGAAGAGGTAATTGATTCTGATCCTACATATGATGAATTACTTTCTAAATATAATTCTTTATATTTTGAATTCATCAAAGTAGTTAAGGAATTAGTTGTTTTCAAAAAGAAAAACAAAAATCTTGAAGAAAAACTCAAAGATGGTTTAGAAAAGGATTGTGAAAATTGTTCTTATTTGAAAAGAAAAACACTTATCTCACAAAAACTCTTGAAAAAATCACTAAAGGGAGTGAGATGCTAAATATAATCTTGAAAGCTCAATGATTTGTAAATGACCGTTCTGGTATTGGATATGATCGAAAATCCGATAAAACGAAAGGGAGAAGGAAAGAAAGAGTTAAGACATACTTGAATTATTTTCAGCATTTTGTACATATATCAAATCCTTTTGCATATTGTAATTATTGTAATAGAAAAGGTCATTATACTTCATCATGCATTCATAAAAAGAAACGAAAAATAGGAACCTACAAATGGGTACCTAAAGGTTCATATGTTCAGAAAATAATTTGTACTAACCCAAAAGGACCTAAAAAAACTTAGGTACCTCAGATTCAATCGTATTTGATTACAAATATGTCTTAAAGTATACAAAAACAACAAATGATACATAGACAGTGGATGCTCCAAACATATGACCGGTGATTTCAAAAGTTTTACCACGATACAAACTAAAGAAGATGGAAAGGTAAAATTTAGAGGAAATCAATCTGAAAAGATAGCAAGAATTGGTGAAATAAAAAACGATAAAGGCATACAAGTCAAAGACGTATATTACGTTGAAGGATTGTACCATAATTTGCTGAGCGTAAATCAAAGTATAGATAAAGATAACTAGGTAATATTTGATTCAGAGGAGTGTCTAATTGTAAACAAGAAAGATTTACAATTAGACAAGAAGAATATCAAGGCAAAGCTTAGAGCAAAAAGGGAAGGTAACGGCTATACTCTTAATATTAGTAGAAATGTTTTTGAGAATTGTTTTTATGTCATGCTGATGAAAGTTGATTATGGCATAAAATCACTATAAAATGTATTCTATTGCAATAATTATAATGTACAACTAATTTTAAAGTAAATAAACAAAACAAGAATAGGCAAGAAAGAACCTACATACTAAATATTAGCTACTTGTCTGACCATATATTCACACCATTCTTCAACGTACAGGAAGTGTAAGCAAGCAAAGTTGAAACTTCAAATAAATACCTAAAAAACAAAAATTATGAGCAAACATATAAAAGCCATCACAGATTTTAGCTAAAAAAATAAAAAGGAGCCTTTTTATTGTAACACCCCAGTTCAGCCCACCTTTGGGAAATTGGGATGAACTCACAAAGCTATCCGTGGCCCTCCCAACTCAACTAGCTTAGTTGGTATGAGAGTCTCGGGGAACCCCGTAGTTATGCCTCCAGGTCAGGTGTTCGAGACTCGAAAGGTGAAAGAAACGTAGTTGAGTTGGGAAGGTTGCGGATAGCTTTATGGGTCCATCCCGATTACCTAAAGGTGGGCCGGACTGGGGTGTAATAATGATACCAAAATGTTTTCCATTTTTGAATTTTTACAAATTCTAGCAGATTTTCTGCCTAAATTTTGAAAAATCATAACTAAATTATAGACTTCACATTGGAGTGATTCCAAGGTTATAGAACCCTTATTGAGTCTAGTTTCAAGGAAAAATATAGCCCTTTGCCAATTGAAATTACACAATTCCCAAAATTAATTTCTTTGAATGTTGTTCCAGAAAATCAACATCATTTATGGGCTAAATTCAAACATTAATAACTCTTTGTATATAGCTCTAATTGATTCATATGACTTATCAAATTAAAGCTTATGATGTCTACCCATTACTGCAAAAAATGTTTTTAACGTCCCTTATTTAGACCTTTTAACGTCTGAAAACAAGGGGACGTCTATGTGAGCGACGTAGAAAAAAATGGCAATAATGTCCGTAAATAAAAGGACGTCTAAAGTCTGGACTTTAGACGTCCCCATTTTAAACTGGGGGCTTCTAAACCCACTTTAGATGTCCCCATTTTAAACTGGGGACTTCTAAACCCACTTTAGATGTCCCCAGTTTAAAATGGGGACGTCTAAAGTGTTTTTTTTTAAAAAAATCATTTATATTACAGATCCGAATTAAACAGTATTTAAAGCCAGAAATTACATATCATCGTCAATAAAATTCTAGATCTAGTATCTGAACTCCAAATCCAAAATCTACACAATGATAACTCTAGAACTGAAATCTCATAAATAGAAGATTATAACAATAAGATGAATCAGTTATGAAAAACTTATCTCCTTCTATTATTAAAATTCATTTTCTCATAATAATGAATAGAGAAGAGCAACAGGGTGAGATGTACCTCATTTTCTCAGTGGGAACATGGCCATGAAGCATGTTTTGGAGTCTCGATCTACAAACCATAACAACACGAGTTAGAAGATAAAATAGATGGGAAATCCAAAGAAAAAAGAGAAAAAAGAGAAAATAAAAAAATAGTAAAAAACATAACAGATCTGAAGAAAAAGAGAGAGAGAAAAGAAGAAGCAAGTTTAAAAACAATATATAAAGAAGAAGAAGCAAGAGTTAAATGCGTGGCGGTAAGCATTACAGATCTGGTGAAAAAAAGAGAGAGAAAAGAAGAAACAAGTTTAAACAGCATATAAAGAAGAAGAAGCAAAAGTTAAATGTGTGGTGGTAGTGGTTGTGTTGATGAGAAAGACGAGTGTGAGTATATAAAACTGACAAATAAAGACTGTCAGTACAGATTTGAATTGTTTTTGGCGTCCCCAATTTAATTTAAGGACGCCTAAAGTTGTTTAGTTAATTTTTTTTTTACTTTAGACGTCCCCAATTCAAAAAGGGACGTCTAAAGTTAATTTTTTTTATAATAAGGGACGCCTTTAGGCTTCCCTAATATTAGGGACGCCTAAAGTGGCATCCCTGATAGTTAAGGAACGCCTTTTGGTGTCCCTAATATATATTAGGGACGCCTTTGGCGTCCGTTATTAAAAAAAAATTAACTTTAGACGTCCCCAATTAAATAGGGGACGTCTAAAGTGATCAAAATGCGCCTCTGATTAAAAAAAATTTAACTTTAGACGTCCCCAATTAAATTGGGGACGTCTAAAGTGACTTTAGACGTCCCTATTTGAATTGGGGACGTCTAAAACTATCAAATTTCACTCAGAATTATAAAAATACCACCGCCTTTATTTTTTACGTCCCTTTTTTAAAAAGGGACGTCTTTTAGGGTCGTAAAATCAATATTTTGTAGTAGTGACCTTCATTCTGAAAATTTTGATAAATTTTTCTGATCATTTGTCCATCTAAAACTGCATGACACACTCACTGCCTCGGAGGTGATTTCACTGGAAGCACTGTTCACCTTTCAATTTCCAATATTTAATTCCTATGGCCATGAACATTCAGCATTTTATCCCATTTAATACCCCAAAGGTATCAGGAATTTTGGGCTCCAAAATTAGGGATGTTACATTTCTTGCCCCATTTTATTATTCTTGGTTTTTTAAAAGAGAAATAGGGTTAATATAACTTTTAGTCCTTGAAGTTTGATCCAATTTTGGTTTTAGTCCCTTAAGTTTGAAATTGGTGGTTTTGGTCCCTGAAGTTTCACCCGATTTTGGTTTTGGTCCATGAAGTTTGAAATCGGTGGTTTTGGTCCCTAAAGTTTTACCCGATTTTGGTTTTGGTCCCTCAAATTTGAAAAGGACTTGGTGACCCGATTATGAAACCTGACCCGACTTGGGAAAAAAACAAAGTCCTTTTCAAACTTAAGGGACCAAACCAAAATCGGGTGAAACTTCAGGGACCAAAACCACCAATTTCAAACTTCAAGGACCAAAACCACCGATTTCAAATTTGAGGGACCAAAAGTTATATTAACCCAAAGAAATAAGTATCTTTGGCGCTTCTTTAAAAAAATGCCACAAGAGGTACTCCACTAAACCCCTTTTTTGTAGTAGAGATATAAGAGACTGCAAGCCTATAAACACCCCTATTGTTAAAGGACACTACCTCCACATAAATATTTTTCTTGTGGAAGAATCTAAAATAAAGCGCATGAAAAGAGTCCCATACTCGAGTGCAGTTGGAAGCTTGATGTATGCTATGCTATGCACTAAACCAGACATATACTTCATGGTCATTCTTGTGAACCATTTTCATTCCAACCCAGGAGTCAAGCATTGGGAAGCTGTGAAGAACATCCGTGTACTCTGACACCGACTAGGTGGGAGATGTTGATGATCGACACTCTACCTCAGGTTATGCGTACTTGCTAATTAATCGAGCAATTTCCTAGAGTAGCAAGAAATAGACATGTGTGTCTCTATCATCCATGGAATCGGAGTAGATAACTTATTCTGTAGCTATTTAAAAAGCTGTGTGGCTTAAGAGATTTCTAGAACATCTAGGAATGAAGGCAGAAAGAAGGGTCCCATTCTAATACATTGTGACAGTCAAGCCGCAATAGCCTATGCTAAAGACCCTAAGGACCACAGTAGGACAAAGCACATAGATATTAAATATCATTTTATAAGACACATGATTACTAAGAAGGAAGTGATTGTTCAATACCTTTTTACTTATAAGATGTTAGTTGATCCCCTTACAAAGCCCATTGCTAGAAACCCTTCTGTTAAGCATGTAAATGCTTTGGGCATGCGTAGAATGTGATGTACTTAATGTTATTTTAAGCAAAAAAATGATGCATTTTTCAATTTTCATATATATTGTGAATGTGTGCATAGGTGCAAGGTATGTAATTCTGTATGTCGTACAAGTCAGAAAGGTTGATTTACTCATATGAACAACTGTCTTCCCACGATTCATAGGGGCATGGGAGGGTAAGAGTAAATGATCACTATAAGATGGAAAAGAAGGATCTTTGCGTTTAAGTCACCTTAGTTAAACTGAGATGAGATCCACATATGTATACGTTATACACAAGATGGATCAAAGCATAAATGTATGGAAGTATCATCAAACCTGTAGCCAAGCAAAGGACTTTCTTTTACAAATGCGATAGCAAAAAGGAATGATTGTAAAAGGAATTTTTGGTTCGAATGTTGAATACATTTGAAACTAATTCCTGTACGGTGAAAGACAAAAAAGGAAATCAACGTACACCAATAAACAATCATCGTAGCATGCAATTCATACAACATGTGCTTGAGAGAATAACTGCAACATGGGATGTAGGTGAAAGATCCCTTATTCACTATCGTATAAGTCCCAAGAAGGAATAATCCTTCCAAGATGCTCTTAAGACTTAGGTTGCATCATGAAAGCTTAGTTGGGGCCAACTACTTTAGCTGAAGCTCCATGATTACACACGATTCGATTGGATGAGTGAAAGCTAGGAAAGCGACCAAGTCAAAATGGATTAATGTTTAGTCAAAAAGGAAGGTTTATCCTAAAGTACACTAATGCAGTGGCATCTGTGACATATCTCTTATAGGTTATAGGAAAAATCAGTAAGTGTGGATACTATGCACATGGTAGGCAATCTGAGTCAAAAACTAAAACAAAAAGGAATTATGACTCAAGAGGGATTAGATATGCCATGAGTTAAATGTATAGACAGACTTTAGGCATACGAGGCAACAATTTATAAGTTCAAAAAGGGTGTCCTTAGATGCTGATCCAATATAAGGGATTTCTAGTACTTCCTAAGCATCAAAGTTTTAAAGATGTTGTGCCTATGCAGTCAAGGTAGATACCAAGTATGAAACAAGAAAGAGTCGCACAATAGGAGGCCTATCAAGTACGAGTGGGAGATGTTGAACTTTGGGTCCAAGCCCGCCCTTGACGGGCTGGACTATTTGATTAGGATATAAGTAGTCTTATCAAATAAGAAACAAATCAGCATTGATTATGGATTGGGAAACAAGTTAGTAATAATTATGGGATTGTTAATTGAGAAATAAGTCATCATATATTAGGAAATTAATTGAGAATTAATTTTCCTGATTACTAACTTGGATAGCAAGTAGGAGTGCATATTACTTCCTAATTAGTGGCCACCCTAAACTACTATAAATATGATGTGCCTCCCTTAGTTATAACATATCCCTACCATTGAACCATCTGGCAATCTCTCTTTTGTTCTGATGCACTGCTATGCCAACCCCAATTAGGCTCTAGTAGTCTAATATTTGTGTGAACTCTTATTACCCGGATTCTACCCTACCCGGTATGCGTCTCTTCTCTCTATCTATTCATATCTTTCCTTTAGATATAATATTGTTTGATATAAAGTTGGGACGTCTTTCTTTTATTTGAAAGGCAGCTAAGGGTTTTTTTTCCGTATTTTTTTATTTTATTAAATTAAAAACAAATACTCTAAGATTTTAAATGCCATACTTAACAAATACTTTGCAATTATCATTCCATTACATTATATTCTCTACCTTTATATGTCATGATATTCGCTTTGATTTTTTTTTAAACCAAATGAGCTATATATATATATATATTACTTTTACTTGTAGTTTCTACTTATAAAATGGTTTAAGTCTATGACTCTTTTTTTTTTTTTAAAGGATTATACAGTGGCCAAGCAAGCTTGGATATTACATAATACTAGAGATTCATAAGCATCAAGATACTTGAGTGAGGTCTTCCCTCATAAGAGGAACACATCCTAGATGTGGGACTGGTAATATCACCAAATTCTGAGTCTAGCGTGGTGAGCTTCCTTTGCTAGATAATCAACACACCTGATTGTATTTCACGGTTTTAAGCCCGTAACTCTATCCACGCAGAACCTTTCTATTATATATATGAACTTGCCTTAGGTAGTACTCATCACATATTTTTATTTAGTTATGATTTAAACTTTCAATTTTACTTTTAAATTTTTCTTCAATAACTTCATTTCATTTTATTCCAGTTTAAGCCCCTAATTTTTTCCCCTAATATTTTCATTTATTTCTTAATAATTTGTTATTGTAATTTGACAGCAAAAAATTTTAATAATTAATTTTCTAAGAAAATGCTAAGATAATTTTTTTTTTGATATTTTGACATAAATTAATTAATAAAAACCTTACGCAGCTTGTCAAGAAAAATAAATAAATTATTTTTTAAGGCAAGACAAAATCTTTAATTTTTTTCATGTACAATGGATAATAAAGCAAAAAAAAAAAAAAAAAAAAACAATTTGTATCGAAAAGAAAGCTCAAGCATAAGGGGGATGATGACAAATCGCAAGTTCTTGGGATTGGAAGTAAGCCAAGTGGTTGGAACTTAGCCAGGATAAATTTATGTGTACGATGTTTCTTGATCCTGTTCTTGGTGATTCTTGCTGGGTTCATGTGTTTGATCTTTAAAATTCATCTGGCCTTAGGTGATCAACCTGGCTCGGCCTTGATTCGCCTTTTAATTTTTTTGAGCCCAATGCTATACTTTTAACTTAGTTAAGCTTGATCTATTAAGTTCCTAACTTATAATTTAACACAAGGCCTGTTACAAATTGTCTTATTGGGCTTAAAAGAGACTAACTTCCAAGCCCATGATATTCAACTCTTCTTGAGTTTATAAACAACTTACACACACCCAAAGTGTTTAAACAACTATACCAAACCCATTATCTCTGGGTGCACTGGTGCAGTTCACTCGTCATTTAGCAAAAAAAAAAAAAGTGTTTGATGTCTCGTAGGCTTAATATTTGCATGAGTTATGACCCAACTTAAAAATTTCTTTCAGACTTTCTGAAAATTAACGAGAGAGGCCCATGGACATATTTTTTTTTGAAACTCAAACTCGGCATTCACGCTTGGACTGGCTTGTCACTTGATGAATTTCTTAACTTTTTTTGCCCGTTAACTTGGATTGCTAGCTCAATATTAGGATATCAACCCATAAAAAATTTTATTTCTTTATCCAACTATTTCTTTTTTTTTGAATTTCAATGACAAGAGCAATGAGAAGCTCTTGAGGCCACATGGGCTAGAAAAGAAAAAAACACGAAAATTACTTAACAACAAGGAACAAAATGGCGCCCAAAAATCTCAGCTAAGATCAGCTGTCATATGTGGCGTACAGAAGTCTGGTGGATACTGTAGAATGGACAAGTCATTGCACAAATCCAGTGCTTGTTTCGCCAAAAGGTCAGCACATTTAAGGGCTTCTCTGTGGCAGTGATGAATTTCTAGATCCCAATCCCTGTAGATTAATTCCCTGACAGCTTCCAATTCATATTGAAGCGGGTGATACTGACTGCCTGTGTTGAAAAGCAGTTGAATGGCTTGCAATGAGTCAGTAAACAGTTTGATCCTTCTAAATTTCCTGGATTTGCAAATCTGTAAGCCGATGCGAATAGCTTGGATCTCAGAGGCTGTTGATCCGAGGCTGAATCCCGTATTTTGCTGAAAACCGCAAATCCAAGCTCCAGAGTTATCCCATACCACTCCTCCAACTGCTGAATTCCTGTGGTTATCTACCGCCGCGTCCACATCGATCCGAACATATCCTTCTGGCGGAGCACTCCAGCCCTCTGAGTATCTTTCTGGAACTCTAAATATCTTATGTTTGAACCTGCCCTCCTCTACGCCTTCATGGAGAAAATGAAGTCCTCTGTGTAATAGCTGGTGAGGAAGGTCCGAGGTTCCTTCAAAGACTTTGTTGCATCTGTTCTTCCAAATTAGCCAACATAATGATCCGAAGACTCTCAGCCAGGGCCACTGGGAAAACTTGCGGACTCCCGGCTGATGTTGCATGTTCCATCTGATCCAAACCTGTAAATTACCAGAGAAAAATGCAGAATGATAAACGGGGTTAGTACAGGAAAGCCACACAGATTTTGCAAACTCACAGTCCCTCAGAATGTGAATCGCTGTTTCCTCACAAGTGCACTCAAAAGGACACTCAGGATTTAACCTCTCATCTCTCTTAGCACGAATTGCATTTGAAGGAATTCTCTCTTGAAACAACTGCCACATAAAGAATTTTACTTTCTCAGGAATAGGCCATCTCCAGATGCGTTGCCAGAACGGATCCGCTGGTTCCGAGAGTGACGAATAAATCATGGAATAAGCTGATTTGACGCTGAAATTTCCATCAGAAGATTTCGTCCACCAAAATAAATCATTTCCAGACTGGGAAGGAGGAGAGACTTGTTTAATCCTTTCAATCACCCACCTCGGCAAGAACATGCTCCAACGGTGGAGATCCCATTCCCCGTTAAGGCCAACAAATTGACTTACCACATCATCCGGGTTTATTGATTCATGGTTTCTGTCCACGTAGAAAATGAGGGGTTGGTCAAGGCTTGTCCATAAATCCCACCAAGCATTAGTTGATTGTCCGCTTTTGAGCTTTTTACCCACTGCTTTCCTGAATGAATCCCAAACAGTCGATATTGCATTCCATACCGCAGATTGGGTTTTTTTCCGCTCAACTCTTGGAATTTCTTTATCCCCACAGTCATATTTTGCTCTGAGAACTTTCACCCACAGAGCATCTGGTCTAGTAATGAGATTCCAGCATAGCTTCATAATGAGAGCTTCATTCTGGCTGGAGAGGTCTTTGATACCCAGGCCACCCTCCTTTTTGTCTAACTTGATGTTCTCCCAGGAAATGAGGTGCATTTTCTTTCTATCCTGCCCCTGACTCCAAAAGAAGTTTCTATTTAATTTCTCAAGGTCGTGCAGGACCCCTTTAGGAAGCAGGGTAGTCTGCATTTGGTAGAACGGCAGAGTAGATAGGACCGAATTGATCAGAACAGTTCTCCCGGCAATACTCAAGAATTTACCTTTCCAAGCAGATAGCTTTCTGTGAACCTTAGAAATCAGAGGGGCGAATGTCAGTTTGGTTGCTCTTTTGTGAAGCAGAGGAACCCCTAAGTATTTACCCAGGTCCCCAAATATACTAATTCCCAGTGTCTGACCCAGTTGCTGAGCACGTTGGAACTGAACATTCCTGGAAGCAAAGATTTTAGATTTCTGGAGGTTGATCTGATGTCCAGATACCTTGCAGAAAAAAGTCATCAGGTCTCTAATATTCTCCATCTGGCTAGTGGACGCTTCACAGAAAAGAAGTAGGTCATCGGCAAAGAAGAGATGGGAGAGATTCGGACACGTTTGACTAATCCTAAGAGGCTTCCAGCTTCTCTCTTCTACTGCCCGATTTATCAATTGACTCAGCCTTTCCATGCAGAGAATGAAAAGGTAAGGACTCAGTGGGTCACCCTGTCTCACACCTCTTAATGGCTTAAACGGGATTGAGAGAGATCCGTTCCAGATCACGCTCATTGTTGAAGAGGAGACACACATCATCAATAGATTCACAAAATGATCACTCAGGCCTAAACTACGGAGGTTGAAAAGAAGGAAGTTCCAGTCAAGCCTATCGAAAGCTTTCTCCATATCCACTTTAATGGCTACATAACCTTTCTTCTTTCTAGTCGTTCTCATTGTGTGGATCGCTTCTTGGGCAAGAATTATGTTGTCGCAACTTTGTCTACCCCTGATGAAACTGCATTGAGTGGGGTGGATCAGGAAGTTCAGCACTGATCTCAATCTGTTCGCAAGAACCTTGCTCAGAATTTTGTAACTCACATTACAAAGAGATATGGGCCGGAACTCCTTAATCGAGACAGGATTGTCTACTTTAGGAATCAGAGTGATGTGAGTCTGGTTAATATCTTTGACCCTACTAGGATCTCTGAAGATGGAGAAGATAAGATCACAGATCTTTGCACCCACGATGTTCCACTGGGACTGGAAAAAATGTGGCTGAAGTCCGTCAGGGCCCGGCGCCTTAAAAACTTCCATCTCGAAGGCTGCATTTTTTATTTCCACTGCGGACACATCTCTTTGAAGGAGTGCAAGCTGAGAGGCGTTCAAAGGTTGGAAATCGACTAGCCAATCAGATACCAATTGCACCTCGCGATCCGCCGAGTAAAGATCTTGGAAGTAGTTAAGAGCTAATGACTTAAGCTCTTCCTGGTCAGTAATCCAGTTTCCCTGATCATCTTGAAGAGAGTCAATTTTGCTTTTCTTTCTCTTGATCACTGTGGAAGAGTGAAAAAACCTTGTGTTTTTATCACCATACTTAAGCCATTTGCATCGTGATTTTTGATACCAGAGGAGCTCTTCTTGATTTACGACCTTAATGTATTCCTTCCAAAGCTTCGCTTCAAGCTTAAATAAACCCGGATGAGGCCTCATTGTGATTTGGCGGTCAACCCCCTCCAAGCGCCTAATCAACGACTTCTTCCTTTTGGGGAGGCTACCAATCACATTCTTGTTCCACCAAGAGGCCTTACTCTGGAACTCATTACAGCCCGAAAACCAATCATTGTTGTCCCACGCAGAATTAACTAAATCAGGGAAGTCATCTTCGAGGCACCAAGCCGCTTGGTACCTGAAGTGGTTTGAAGGGGGAGGATCTTGCTCGTTTCCAGCAGTGATCACCAGGACACGGTGATCAGATTTATACCGGAGCTGATGGAAATTTTTATGAAAAGGGTAAGCCATTTCCCAGGTTAAGTTGCAAAAAGCCCAATCCAATCTTTCCTTGATATCATGTCTGGACCAAGTGAATTTGTCCCCAACCACAGGTAGTTCCAAAAAATCACAGTCCTGAACACAATTTCGAAA
Source organism: Inga laurina (assembly GCA_963855925.1). Taxonomy (NCBI): domain Eukaryota; kingdom Viridiplantae; phylum Streptophyta; class Magnoliopsida; order Fabales; family Fabaceae; genus Inga; species Inga laurina. Next base: position 48,783,551 of record OY979701.1, on the reverse strand, counting down.
AGGAACTAGGGATCTATTATGAACAGCAGCGCCCCCAGACTTATCAGAAGGATTTAGAAAAGAGTTAAAATCCCCTAAGACAAGCCAAGCCTCAGAAACCTTAACTGCCAATTCCCTAAGGGATGACCAAAGTTCTTGTCTATAGCTCCACCTAGGGTCCCCATATACGAAAGTGGCACAGAAACTCTTCCTGGATTTTTTCTCAGTCAAACGACAGTGGAGAAGTTGACTTGTAGAGAAGAGGTACTCGGTATCAACCTCAGAGTCGTTCCACAAAACCCAAATGCCACCCGCATAACCCGTTGCCTCAACCCTCAACCAATTGTTGAAACCTAATTTACGGACCACAACATCGGCTCTATGACCACTAACCCTGGTTTCAAGCAGACACATGACCGAGATAGAGTATTTAGAAACAATATCACGAAGGATACGAGGAAAAGATTTACTACAAGCCCCTCTACAATTCCAACAAGAAATAATCATAGAAAAAATGAAAAGGGAACGAGCACTAGAAAAAAAATTTTCCTACTTATCTGGAGGGACGCGGCCAGACACCGATCTGCTTCTTCTCTTTAATTCTCTCAAATTCCTATTCGGTCTGTCCCGGTCAGTGCATTTCTCGGAGCCTTCTTCCAGAACAGAGGTGGGGCCAATAGAGTCTGGAGGTAAATTGGAGGAGGTGAAAGATTTATCCTGGGATTCCAACATCTCCACCTTACTCGATTCATCAACGCCATTTATTTGGTTAAAAGAAACCACTGCGCCGAAGGAAGATGATGGCTCTACAGGGATATCCGAGAGCAAGGGAACCAGTGAGATAGAATCATGATCACCTAAGCGGATTGCTTGTTTCATGAATTGAGCAGGGGATGATTTGCTTCTGGGCTTCGTTCATAGAGCCCATCACGACATGATGCGCGCGGCTGCCAGGTTGAGAAGAATTGGGCCCCTCGGTTTCTGCAGCAACACCATTCATTGCTTGGAGATCATTGGGCCCCTCTTTGGATGGCTTGACTTCATTTGTTCTGGGCTCGCCGGTTTTAGCTTTGATTTCACTGGGCCTCGGTTTGAATGATCGGGCTTCATTTAATCTGGGCTCTTTTGGTAATATCTTGGGCAAAATAGCTTTAAGCCCACCACTTGCTGAACCCTTTATCCTATACACTTTATTTGCTTTCTGAAGTTTTTCCACTTGTCCGTTTCCTGTCCTGTTATTTCCACTTGCTGAAAAATCATTGTGACTTTTTCCAGCTCTTGCTCCTATGCGCAGATCAACACCGACCACACGTGACTCCCCAGTCTTGAAATTTTCCATATCTGTGCCTTCCTCCAGATCAGCCAGCGATTCAAAATTACACGATCTACTGCTCTTTCCCATGTCCCTGACAGACCCATACCGTCCTCGAGCCTCCCCATCTCTGAAATTTCCCTTCCTAGGGAACCGTTTTTTCATCTGGCCTCCCACCATCATCCATGGGCCAAAGGTTGCATCTTTTTCCTGGGGGATATTTTCCGGCGACAAGACCACCGTTCCTTGCTCGGAGGTCACCGGAGATTTCAGAGAATTTTGATGTTTGTTCCCCTCTTCCTTTCCTGATTGCACTTCGTTCAGAGGCTTATTTCCCTCTTCCTTTCTTGGGCAAGTCTCCTTTTTGTGGCCATATCTTCCACAGTTGAAGCATATCCTATCTAGCCCTTCATATTCAATGTTGAAGATTGTGGAAGCTAAGATGACTCGAGGTACAAGGCTTTTTTGTAGATCTAATTCAACACATATTCTCGCATTTCTTCCTCTTGATATTATGCCTGTGGACTGATCGCGAAAATTTAGAGTGTTTAAATCAACTCTAATCGTCCTCCCTATCATGTCTCCCAGTCTTGCAATGAATTTCTGAGAGTAATAGATAAGAGGGATATTTGGGATCCTAACCCAAGTTGCAATTTTTCCAAGTTGGTTATGGAAAGGATCAAAATATGGTGACCATTTCTGAACCAAAATTGCGTGTTGGGCAATCACCCATGGCCCCTCCAAGATTATGCGTCTGTAGTGAGCTTCCCAGGTTTCAGAATTTGTGAACCTAACAACGTAGTAATTGTTTGGGAGATCTATCAATTCAAAATCATTGAATTTCCATACTCTACAGAGCAATTCCTTCAGTTTGTAGAGGTAGAAATGAGCACCCAGCACTGTGATTATGAGTGATCTGTTCCAAGGCTTACAGGCTTCGTTGAATTCCTCTTCAGATATATCCATGGAAGGATATAGAGACTTGAGCTTGTTGGTCTCCTCTGAAGGTTCAGGGATCTTCCACCTTTGATTTTGAAGATCAGATGCCAGGGAGTCCTCATTATTAATAGGTGAGTCGTGCGCGGTTCCATTAAACTCCAGACGGTTAAGCCCCAACAATGAATCCTTATATGAGGAGGTTTTCTTGCCTGGTGATGAGATTGAACTAAGCCCCTGTTTCTCGCTCTATATCTTAGAAACAGGGACCTCAGAGATTGCCAACAGGTCGTTAGATAATGCTACCTCCTTCCCTTCCAAAGAGAACTCTTCTGATGCAATGCATGAAATGAGCTTAATCTGAGATTTTTCCGGCATCACTAGCTTGTCCGGCGGTCTGTCCGGCGGTAGCTTCAGAGAGACAACATCATCCATTGAAGCTTTCTTAGTGGCACGAGTTTCAAGAGAGAGAAAATGAAACTTTTTCCCAACGTTTACACTAAGCTTTATCCAACTATTTCTAGAACATTGTATTAACCATTATATTTTCATAACTCATTCCTGACTTATTACACACCACTACACTTGATTTTAAATGCATTAACTGAGTGTATAAATTATAAAAGCTTCTCTTTCTATTGACCAAGTTCTATCTTGTTTTAAGTGGTGGTAATGTATTATCTTAATAGTATTTCTTACTTTCCTTTTCTTAATTTTCCTTACTTGTTATTCATGTTTCTTTTATTTAAGCATAGGTATCATTCTAGTGAAGCCAATCCATTTTGAGGTATTATTAGACACTATATACAGAGTTCTTTGAGGGCTTGTTTGGTTTAGGGAAAATGATAGGCAGGAATGGGAAAATCAAATTCTCCCACCGGAGACAGCAGTTTAGTTCACCATTTTCACCAAAAAACAATTTCTCACTTGAACCCATTTTCAGCTATTTAAATGAAAATGGTTCCTACCAAAATTGGTGGGAACCATTTTCAGTCCTCACCGAAAAATGGCACAAAGACATAAATTCCCCTTGATGTGATATAAAAACATGGTGCCTTGGATAGAAATTTCATTGCTACAGTTGGAGAAAAGTGATGGAGATGAAGAATAGGGGATGTGGCTTCTTTCTTTGGTGACGAGGAGTCATTCAATCAAGTGTGAACAACAGGTGGGTTTCTTTTACTCGATGGTTGTCATTCTCTTGCTCGTGTTTCCTATAAATGCGATGTTGATGGTTGTGTCTGTATAGGAAAGCAAATGTTAGCCCATTCCTTACTGGAACTAAATATGAGTTGACAGAGGTTGTGGGAACTCCATGGTTGAGAGAAAAGTTAGTTGAATATTGATTGACCATGAAGTGCCCATGTGATAAACGTGGATACATATGTGATATTCTAGAGAAGGGAAGTGGTGTTGACCATATGCAGTTGATGGGTGAATGATGGTTGGGAGTAAAGTTTCATAACTATCTCGTAACCATAAGGTGCCTATGAGTAAAATCAGACCACATGAAAGTAGTTATGACCACATGTGGGTGATAGGTATGTAATGGTTAAAGTGAAGTTGTTTTGGTCGCATATAACCATAAGTCACCCATCACACACATGTGATTAAAGTTGTTCATACATTCATGTATGACCACAAGCAATTGGTGGGTATGTCATGGGTATGAGCATATTTGCTATTGCAAGTATTGCTCTGTTACATTAGTAGAAAATAGGGGCAAATGAAGTTATTTCTTCCACGGTTTGACTACAAGTAACCTATAGGCACATCATGGTTAAGAGTTATTCCATTCGTATGTATACATTATTGCATATGGTGGTTACGTCGTGGTTATGAGGGAATTATTTGATGTGTTTCATGACTATTAGTTACTCATCATGTGCACATGGTTACATTGGTCACTCATGATTGTGTTTGACCACGATTAGGTGATGGCCACATGGTGGAAATGAATGGTTTGCCAAATGCCTAGTTCCCATTTAGCATGAAGATTCAGCTTCGTCTTCAAAATTTGCTCTCCCTCATTCTAAAAAGCATTGAATTTCTTTGAACAAACAATTCCCAAAAATGTAAATGCCATTTCAAGATTGCAAGATTCAAAATTTTTCCTTCCTCCATATCTCACGCTAGAAAGCTCAAATCACCTTCTCCCAACCCCCCGCAGTCCACATCTCCTTCATCCACCATCTCCTCCCTAGTGTGCACTTTCTGATGCCTGTTAGACGTTGTTGCTCCCACAAATGCCCCTTATTTCCTTCGTTTTTGTTAGAATTCATGTTTTGATGATACCAACCTTAAGATTAAGGTTTTGCAGGATGAAATATTTTTTAAAAGATCTTTGGATTCTGAGATGACTTGCTGATGAAAGTCACTCAATTGATATAGCTAATCACCTCATTATTAGACTATGGCTAAAAGTTTTTGTTAAGATTCAACATATCACTCAAGTTATGATATGGCCACTCGAGTAATACTTAAAAATCCATCACTACACAGTCACTTCCTAGTGATCTCTTCAAAAATTTCAAGGCTCGCTCAAGTAATAATATATCACTTGAGTGATGTCTCATTTGTTCTAGATCACTATCAAGTCGCTGAATAACAATAAGATCACTTAAGTGATGGTTGGCTCATTCAAGTGATGGTGGTCACTATCAAGTCACTCAATAGTAATGAGGTAATTTTGTGATATTCTATGATAGATCACTCAAGTGATAGTGATCACTAACAAGTCACTTGATAGTGATAAGCATCCTTCTGTAATATATAGAAGTAGATCACTCGAGTGATGATAAATTTTGCTACATCACTACCAAGTCACTCAATATTGTTTTATTTCTTAAAAGATCATCTCATTTATTGAAAGAAAATCATTTTAACATAATCATCTGAATTCACTATCTTTTAATTAGTTTTGATGATGAATTACTCTTATATTTTCCTTTCATGATCTTAATTTTTAACATATCATAGAGAAAGGACGACTTTGGTTTATGCATTAAATTTAATACTTGATTGCACTAACCATTCTCCTTGCAAGAATGCTTTTACTTATAGTAGGAGAATTTGCTCTATGCTAGATCATTCCTCAACACAATAAAAGGAGAATATATGAACTTTGAGGAAAGATGATTTAATACTGGCACTACTAGAAAAAATGGTTTTAACGTCCCTTTTTTTTGGCCTTTTAACGTCTGAAAATAGAGGGACGTCTATCTGAGGGTCGTGGAAAAAAACGTCAATAACATCTGTAAAATAGGAGACGTGAAAGGCAGACTTTAGACGTCCCTAGTTGGTACTGGGGACATCTAAAGTCCACCTTAGACGTCCTCAGTTCCAACTGGGGACATCTAAAGTGTCGCCACCCACTCTACCAAGTCCCTTTTTATTTAAGGACGTTGAAAGTTTTTTTTAAATGGCCTTTTCATATATTGCACTATCTGAAAAATGTAAACTGCAGAAATAGGATTCCAACAATAGAATAAAACAACAGCAGTTCAGCAGAATGGAAACAACAACTTGAAACATAGTGATCAACCCAAGGCTCTACTACATGCAATAATTTTAAGGAGTAGAAAACTAATTAACTAACAAACCACATAAACTACATAACAATCTATATCCAAGTCTGTTATTGCACTAAAAAGACTATATCCAAGTCCCCAGTTCATACAATAACCAAGACTAAATCCAATCTATATCCAACAACAATAATGCTAATTATATGTACAATATATAGAATGCCCACAAAAGTATGTCCTACACAAACTACTAAATACTTTACTCTGATATACGTTGAAGAAGATGTCCAGCCAAAAAGTCTCTGATCATATTTAGGTCTTCATATGAGTATGCATCTTCATTGTCAAAAATCTGTAAATTAGAAAATAAGCTTATATGAAATAATGAATCAAGTGAATGAATTGTCATTGAATTATAACACCAAGAATATTATCCTCTGAGAATGAAGAAGTGATTACTTGTTCAAAATCTGTCGTAATGCCACTCTAAATTATGTTAAACATATAAAGTAAGACATAGTATCCACATTCCCAGCTGCCAAGTTGTCGAGGGCACTATAAATCAAAAGCAAATGGTTAAAATCAATAAAGGCATATCTAAAATGACCGTCAATCAAAAGAACTTATTTGAAACTACGTACCTTTGGAAACAACCATCTCGATTCTTTGCCACCTTTACGTTCACGTGGCTCGCCAAGCGCTTGATACGTCATGCATACCCTATCATTAAAATGAAAATCAACATAAATTAGAATAATTCATTAAGTCAAGAATCAAGAAGCAATGAAATACAAAAAAATAACTTGCGTGTTGAAGATGCTTTTAGTTTCTTTGTCTGGTCTTCTACTTAAGGAATCAAACCAGTAAACAACGTGGGACCGAGGACAAAGAACACACAAACTCCAGTGATAACTATCACAACATATACATATTAAAAAGAAGTTAGATGGCAAGGCAATTATTTATTAAAAATCTCAAATACACAAAATTAAAATACGTACCCTTGAACAATCGGTGCTAGATAACATTGATAGTCATTCTCTGCCACTGTGAAGCCCACATAGTTCGTCCTTCTTTTCAATGTATTCCCACTCCTTGTCGTATGTGCAGGAGACAAGAATCCATATAAATCAACTCTTTGAGAGTCAATGCATATACGACAGAAGGAGCTATAATAGAACTAAAATGATGAATTTATTAACTAGTTAAAATCAACTTAACTAAATGAAGGAAAAAATGGGAAATAAAAAACTTACAGGATTGCAAATTTGCCCCATCCAATATATAGCTCCTCAAACTTAATGAACTGTTTAAGATCTTCTTTTTCAATTGTGAATTGATACTCTAATTCCTGGCCCACAATCCCTGTAGGCATATACAAATCAATCTGGCGAATGCCTTTATAGATATGCTGTAGTCGTGTTAAGAAGGGCCATTTTTCTGCTTCCTGCTCGTTCTTTTAGAACATAAAAAACATATTGTAGTAGGATGTCAACACATATCAAGTAAAAGTGAGGTAGTTACATACCATTGGAGGTGTTGGTCGTAACAAGCCAATAAGATGTACAGGCCAAAGGATGAAAGATCCTCTCACCTGAGCTATAATGGCAACCTCGTCATCAGGAATAGGGATGGCTATACCTTCTTCCCTCTCTTGAATACACGTCACAGTCACCCTACATAAATGCTGTGGAATTTGCTGTTTATGGTGGGTAGTAGCTTCTGTGTGAATAAAAGCATATGCAACTACACGCAGCACTGGGGCTTCCAAAGAGAGGATGACAAGTTCTCCCTAAGCAGGAGTGGGAGAAGGGTCGCCAAGTGGTTCTTCCACTGGGTTGTAACTTCCTTTGGTGCTGTGGAAGGTCGGGGATGAATGGGTTTTACGCTCGGTAGTTGCCATATATGATTCAAACATCTTCATCATTTCAGCTCGTAGCTCAGGCATCAGCTCAAGACGTAGCTCTGGCAACAGCTCTTGTCGGAGCTTGTCGTGAAGGTTGGCCTCAAGCTCTTGTGAGACTTCCTGACAAATCTTGGCCACAAGCTCCCTACTAGGTTCAGCTTGTGACAAATAAGGATGTGAGGCTCGGCCAAAATACTTCGCGACACGAACTCCCCCTGCCTCCCCTCGAACATGACCAAGGTGATCTACCTTCCCAATCGCCGTTGACAAGATGTCCATCTGTCCACTTGGAGTGAACGAACCTTGGCTACTATGATCTTCCAGTTTATCCTGCAGCATAAAAGTTATCGTAAATGAAAATTAAGCACTTCCAATATGAAAAAATAACTTTGTACTTATGCTCTAACTACATACAATTCTTACGGCAACCTCAGCAACAGTCGAATTTACGTACTTCCCACCCTTAAGCCTCCCTGCTTTCCATTTTTTGTGATGTAGAGGAGGTGGCGGGGGCTGGACCATAACGGTAGGATCTGATATGGCTGCTTCCTTCAATTTCTCCAACTCTTCTACTATCATCTTTCGTTCAAGCTTCTGATAACCACCATGAGACATGCAATGTTAATAGTTATTAGCTGCTTGCCTCTCTGCATTTGCTGCACTTAATGCCTGTGAAAGGAAAACAACAAACACCGAATTAATAATGTCAACTATATTCAAATAAAATACTATGATGATAGAAATCTTACCAAAATGTTTGGATCTTCTCATGATGCCATAAACAACTCCAGTCCTCTGGAGAAAAAAACTTATACTCATGACATGGATCCTGACCCCTCAGGTCCCCTCGAATGTAATCTCTTGTAAGCCTGTTCTTGAAATCGTTCCATCGTAGACGAACCTCCGTCATCCACTCCTTGTACATCTCTGTAGCGTCAGAGACATCATAGGTTTGCTACAAGGTAAAAATATAAGTTAATTATATTTGAAGCAATAGGAATACAGATATATATGCAGATATATTGAAACTTATATACTAAAACTTGTTGCCAAATCAAGTCTTTGGTTTTTGGTGGAACTAACTTCCAATTATCATAGATAATGCGAACTTTGCTTCGAGCCAAAAAACCTAAGTAGCTAATGAAATAGTCTTCCTCTAGACCAATTGGTTTCATATTTTCATCAAAGTCAATATGCAACCTCTCCTGTTGATGGTGATGACGTGCTACCAATGCAGGCATTTTTGTACTGCCTCTAACCCTTCTTCTCGCAACTGGTTCAGGTCTCGCATCAGGTTCAGGCCTATTCATTTCATTGTCCCTATCACTTTGTGAGTCACCAGAATTGTCCATATTCCTATAAACACAAAAATCATTGTCAGATAGGTGAATAAATTGTAAGTAAATGAATAAACTAACTAGTTATAAAACAAATAGCACACATTACTATTTTCTAAGTTAAGCTCTTACTCTTGATTGTTTCCCATATTCCTTCACCATGATTATTTCTCACAGCATATTCTTCATCATCTACCAATTCTACTTTACTTTTTATAGGTGGATTTATTGTGAAATGAGGTGTATCGTCAAGGTTGAAGGTCGGATCATCATGCTTCTATTTTTTACTTTGAAGTACAATGGAAATTTTTTTATTTGCGGGATCTGTGACATAAAACACTTGTTTTGTTTGGCTTGCTAGAATGAAGGGCTCATCCCTATAACCTACTCTTTCAAGATCAATTGAGACAAATCCAAATTGTTGATCTATTACCACAACATTATTGCTAACCCACTTACATTTGAATAAAGCAACTTTGAACTTGTTGTAAGTGATTGCCCATATTTCTTCTATCACTCCATAATAGGCCATGGATGCTAATGTGGGGTTTTTGTCTATCAAACTAAAAAAGTGCATAGCTTCAGCTTCTACCATCACCCCACTATTTTGCATGGTACTTCTGTCATCTTGGTCTTTTGTGTAGAAAGAATACCCGTTTATATCATAACCGCTCTAAGTAATGATCTGAAACGAAGGCCCCCAGGCTAGCCACTCTATTGTCTCAGACACACTGGTCTCATGCAAAACATTTTCCTCAAACTACTGAATGAATGCCTTGTTTTGCTCAATAGTAATCTGCATGTTATTCTTCCTCGGATTCATGTTCTTCAATCTCTTTCTGTGTTCATCTATGTACGGTTGAACTTCTGCCATGTTATTCAGGATATAAAGGTGTGCTTGAAACACCTCTTCATGAGGCATAGTCTTCACTTTCAATCCTCGTGTTCCCTTGCTCCTCCCCTCTTTATGCCGAGATTGTTCCTTCTTCCCTGATAGATAATCGCTGCAGAAGTCCATAGCCTCTTCAACAATATACCTTTCAACTATTGAGGCTTCTGGTTGATAGGTATTTTTAGAGTACCCTTTTAAGATCTTCATGTATCGCTCGAAAGGGTACATCCACCTCAGGTAAACTGGACCGTATAGCCTTACCTCCCTTACCAAATGAACTATCAAATGCACCATTATATCAAAAAATGAAGGAGGAAAGTGTATATCTAATTGGGACAATATGATATAACCCTCAGCTTCCAGTTCATCCAGCTTTTCAGTGTCAATGACTTTGTTATAGATAGCATTAAAGAAAACACACAATCTTGTCACAGTGCTTCGAACTTCATCTTTCATAATGCCTCTAATAGCTACTGGTAATAGTTATTGCATCAACACATGATAATCATGGGACTTCATTCCCATTAACTTCAAATCGTCCATTGACATACACCTTCTCACATTTAAAGAATATCCTTGTGGTACCTTAATTTCATGCAAACACCCACACAAACTTCGTTTCTCCGCTTTTGATAGTGTATGTGCTGCTGTCTCCATGTATGCCCTCCTACCATCATCTCTTAGCTGTGGATGTAACCGTTCTCTTATTACCATATCAACAAGGTCTAATCTCGTACTAATCCCATCCTTGGTCTTCCCTGGAATGTGTAAAAATGTACTGACAAGGCTATCACAAACGTTTTTCTCCACGTGCATTACATCAATACTGTGTCTAATGTCAAGACTACGCCAATATGGAAGATCAAAGAAAATTGATCTCTTCTTCCATATGTTCTTCTCACCCGCAGTCTTCTGATTCTTACCAAGTAAGACATTGATACGTTCAAACCGACTGTAAACTTCCTCTCCAGTTAAGGCCTTTGGAGCCATTCCATGCTCCGGCAAGCCGTTAAAATGCTTTCTTAACCTACGATACGGGTGGAACCTAGGAAGGAACCTCCTGTGACCAAGGTAGACCATTTTTCTTCTATGTTTAAGTTGGTAGAAGTGAGTGTCTGCTTCACAGATCAGACATGCTTTATGCCCCTTCACACTGTACCCTGAGAGGTTTCAGTACGCAGGGAAGTCATTTATCGTGGTGAAAATCATTGCACGTAGCTTGAAGGACTCATTCTTATATGCATCAAACACATCTACGCCTTCCTCCCACAACTTCTTCAAGTCCTCAATCAAAGGCGCCATGTAGACATCAATATCGTTTCCTGGCTGTTTTGGTCCAGAAATCATCATAGAAAGCATCACATACTTGCATTTCATATAAAGCCAGGGAGGCAAGTTGTATATTACAAGGAGTATTGGCCACGCACTGTGTGTGCTATTAAGAGTTCCATACGGATTGATGCTATCTGTACAAAGCCCAAGTCGAAGGTTTCTCAGCTCGCTGCCAAATTCAGGGAATATTTCATCTATTTTCTTCCACTGTGGAGAGTCAGCTGAGTGCTGAAGATATTTTCCATTAGATATTCTATCATCCGAATGCCATCTCAACTTCTTCACTTTTTTTACAGTGCCAAATAAACGCTTAAAGCAAGGTATTATTGGAAGATACCACAAAACTTTTACAGGTTGCCTTTTAGCTGACCTATCGCCATAACCACCATCTTTCTTCACTTTGTATCGTGCAGTTTGATACTTAAGGCACTCACTCAGACCTTCATACTCCTTTTTGTACAGTACGCAGTCATTAGGGCAAGCGTGTATCTTTTTATACTCTATACCCATTGTAGATAGGATTTTCTTGGCCTCATACATACGATTTGGAAGTACATTATCGTCTGGAAACATATCACACAACAGTTCAAGCAGCAATATGAAACTACTATCAATCCACCCACAAGTTGCTTTTAAGTTAACCAAATGTAATGTTCCTGTCAGCTGTGTGTACTTACTCCCAGGGTACAACGGTGTCTCTGCATCACTCTGCAGGCTGTCATATTCATACGGCTGCGTAAAGGATTCTACCTCAACATCGTGAATCATTCTCTCCATTCTATCTTCATCTATGGCATCCACAACTTCCTTCTTGTGCGATGAACAATCAGTTGCTTCCTCACCATGCCATATCCACCTTATGTATCGAAGATTTATTCCATCACAAAGTAGGTGATCCCTTATAACTTCAGCCTTCCGTTTTCTCTCATTTAAACAATTGACACAAGGATAAAAATACATTCCATTTTTGGCTGGAGCGTTCCTTTTAGCAAATTCAATAAACTCTTCAACCTCATTCTCATATTCTTCACTTGTTCTCAAAGCATTCATCCAACTATGATCCATTTTATTACCACCTATGCCATTCCCATTAACACTCAAGTTTAGAATAATTGTCAACACTAGGAATTTCCTTTTACTATTTTATTTTTCAAAATTTTGGCAGCATTTCCCCTTAAAAGTGAGACATCCCAAAATCAAAATATCAAATCATCTCAGCTTAATTTAAATGAAACTAAACTTTAGCTTCTAGCACCAAGCACAAACATAATACACTTATATTTTACCAACCAAATTATTAAATCAGATATGTACCATGAGTGAGATATATGGGAATTTACAAATCAACTACGTGTATTTACAAGAGACACATGTAGTTATGATTGCTAAAATGATATATAACATACTCCATCGCATTTGCATCTTGGGATATAAATGTGTACATATGGTTGATGGGTCATTTATAGGCATATTGCTTGTGAGTGACAAAGGGGAAAAAAGGAAATTTTTTATTATTGTTGAATGAATTATGAAGGAATATAATCATTATATTATATATACATATATCTAGTCCCTTCTACTTGATCTAACTATTACTATTACTGGTGCGTGTGTGTATATAAATATTCCAGATTCTTTAGCCATTCTACACCTTCAAGCCATTCACAATCACACTTTAATTTATTCTTTTAATCACCAATTAAACTCAATAGCAAGCAAGGTGTATAGGTCCAGCACAAGTCAAACTTGAAATTCATAGCTCACGTTGACAACAATTGTCTTAGCAAGTCTACCCCCAAAACAGAAAAGATAAAGCTCAAGCACAAATCATACTTAAATTCCAGCCGAGAATGTAGAAATCTATTATCCCTGAGCCCAACACACTTACTGAGAGAAAAACGATATTATTCTACTGAAATATTAACTACAAAAATCACGCATAATGGTTCAGCCAATTAATGTTTTTATAGGCTTCAGATGCTATATAGAGATATATAGCAACTCCATAGTATAACTAACTAACTAATAGTAATATGTACAAATTTATATTACAAAACAATATCTATTTCCTACAGAGAGTCAAATGCATTTTCCTGTAGCTAACCTGTAGCTGAAACTTTAGAGGGAGATGACCCACGGTGGTAAGAGGGAGGATGATGGTGGCGAGAATGAGAGAAAATGGTGCAAACCCAGAGCAAAGATGAGGAGGCACACTATGGATGAAATAGAGGGTAAGATGGAGGACCAAGAAGAAACAGGGGATAGCTGTATAGAAAGATTTGGAGAAAGAAGAAAAACAAGAAGGCCAGGGGAGAAGAGAACACGAAGATGGGGATGATGGAAGTGATGGAGATAGCAGGAGTGAGGAAGAGTAAAGCAGAGGAGCTTTATACGTCCCTAGTTAATATTGGGGACGCCTAAAGCTATTTTCTGACATGTCACATGCGCAACTAGCGCATGTGAACAAGCTTTAGACGTCCCCATCTGGGATGGGGACGTCTAAAGGTAGCTTTAGACACTTCACATACACTGGTCGTGTCGATCAGGGCATGTGAACCAGTTTTAGATGTCCCCAGTTGGGTTAGGGACGTCTAAAGCTTACCATTACACATCCCCAAACCAGATGGGGACATCTAAAGGTTTTTTATATTTTATTTTTTTTCTGTATACAACAGATTTGGGGATCTTTATACGTCCCCATTTTGATTGGGGACATCTAAAACACTTCCTGGCACTAAATTCAATTTTTTAGATGCGCCAACCTTTCCAATTTTCATCTATTGTTACATATATGCTACCCGTGCAATATTTTAGGAATCCCTTTTTCAAAAAGGGACATCCTTTAGGGTAGTGGAAAGTATGTTCTGTAGTAGTGTGGCTGCAACACTCAAAGCAACAAAAGGCACTAATCAGAATGATTTTGGTAGCATTCTAAGGAAGGCTATTCTTGAGCTTCCTATTGAGCACACTTCAAAGTCTACCACTAAGCCATCTATAGTTCACTCTTATGAACTTGATTCATCAGAGTTGCGCATCAAAAGTATGGTGAACACAACATCATGGATCTACACAACAAGAAAAGAAGGAAATGGACTTCATGGATCAATCATCAACTTGCTAAATTCAAATGAACATTTCTAAACACTCTCTTTATCTTTTGAGAATACTTTTCGTATCTTTGATTTTAACTTGCCTTGATTATGAATGTTTTCTTGAAAACCTCTCCAAATTGTTTCAAATTTGTTTTCATAAAAATTATTTTTCATTTGTATCAAATTATAAATGAAACTACCTTTAAATCGAGGGAGAGAAAATTTTCATGACACATTTACTTCTCTACAAACATTTCTTCTTTTCCTATCTATGCTTCAAACTTTTTGCCGATGTCAAATAGGGGGAGAAAAAGGCAAGAAAAATATATTTCTCTTACTTAGTTTTTATAACTCATACATATTTTTCTTAAAGGATTTGTCATCATCAAAAAGGGGGAGAATTTTAGATATGAATAGTTTTGATGATGTCAAATATGCACAAAAAGTTTGTATAATATACTTATCTTCTACATTGACTAACTACTATATTTAATGTTGTATATCTTGTAGATTAGTCATAAACACAATAGTGGGTTGATGTTATTTTGCTTATAATGCCTCAGAAATGGAAAATGATCATCAAGAAGAAAATCAAGAAGCAAGGGATTGAAGAAAGAAGGCATTGCAAGAACTAATGAAATATCAAGAAGAAAGATTGGTCAAAGCAAAGAAAGAAGAAGATTGAAGATATTCAAGAAGATATCTAGTTGGGTTATGAAGAACGATCATCAATTCAAGAAAATATCTAGTTGGGTTAGGAAGAAGGATCATCAAGAGGAAAAATAAGAAGAAAGAGATTAAAGAAAGAATAAGGAGCAAGATCTAATGAGAATATCAAGATTGAAGCTCTTAGAAGTAATACGGAGGTTGGAATGGGTCAATACGAAGTTAAAATAACATATATGGAAATTATGGCACCTCAAAAGATGATAACTTAAGTAGTATGGTACTGGCTCATTTTAGAGGTTATTACTCGAGGCCTTACTCGAGTAATCTACAAAGTTGCTTAAAGATTACTCGAGGGCTCCTTTGGGTAATGAGAAATCTGGTGTACTCTGTTTTTGCGTGGCAAGACAGAGGTTTGGTATTTTAGGTGTATCTCTCTAACCATAATTGGATTGAGTTGAAATTGGTGGCATATGAAACTAGACTCCTAACACAAAAAATAAACACCAAGATTACATTCAAAGGAGCTTAGATGAGGGAGATATGATCTGTTGAATTTGACACATGAATCAGCGTCTTTTACCAGAACAGTTTCGGTATTTTGGACATAACTCTCAAACTACACATTGGATTGTGACAAAACTAGTGCCATATGAAAGTAGACTCAAGGAGCTTTCCATGGACATATAATTTGCATATTTCAAGTTATATACTAAGAGCTATGCCTTTTGGAAGTTGATGCTCATGGTTTCAGACTTTTTCTAAGTGCAAAAGATATTCTTTGGATCATAACTTTTTATACACAATGAGTTTTGAGCTGATTTTTGTTGCATTGGAATATAGACAATGAGAGCTTTCTGATGATATATAATTTGCTATGTTTTGAATCAAAATGAAGAGATTTCTTGAAGGGCTTACTCGAGTAATGTGTGAGAAAATGTTCCATTAAGCTCTTTGTCAAGAATTGCATGGGATTACTTGAAGGGATCACTTGAGTAATCTGCAAAGTTATTTAAGACATTACTCGAGTGACCACTCCAGTAATCAGAGAAGAAATAATCTAATAGCTCTCGGCCAAGATTTGAGTGACACTACTTGAGGGAGCACTTGAGTAACATGAAATGAAAAGAAAGTATTACTCTAGGGATCACTCGAGTAATAAAGTTGGAAATGCACTTGGCCAGATTTTAAACGTGATTACTTGAGGGATCACTCAGTAATGACCCAGGTTTACTCAAGTGACCACTCGAGTAATGCTTCCCAAGAGAACAGAACAGCGCACTAAAGCTTTCAAAAATCATGGAAATGATTATAAAACTCACTCTTCTTGTTTCTAATCACTCTTACACTTCATTGTATTAGTGTTTAATGTATTTCTACTGTAATACAATAAAGAGATGATGTGTAGAGATGAAAATTGACTTTACGGAAGCGGAGTGTCCAACATTCTAACAACTAGTTTTTCAAATATGAAGAACTGTCAAACGAAGCAACGGGACTCTAACGGACGAATGCTTACAATGGTCATCTACTACAATTCAACTATAAATATGAAAGCATTCAAAGAAGAGGAAAAGAGAATGAAGAACATACTAAGATTATGAATTATCCACTTCTACTCGAATATTCTCTGTTCTTATCTATTTTCTACATCATATATATTTGAGAGAGAGATTATTTGCATTGTACTTCAGTATTCATTTATTCACTACTGAGAAAGAAGATTGATTGTAATCTTTCATCATCAAAGTTGTATCCTTACGGGGTGTGTAAGGGAGAGTAACTCAGTTGCAACCTTTTGGTGTGTAAGGGGGAGTAACTTTGTGAGAAATTTGTATAAGGCTTCATAAGTGCCCGTCTAAACTTGTGACTTGTAAAGGCTTTTATTGTGCCTGGATTAAACAAGAAGATAGTATATTTGAAAATCTCAGGAGGAGCCTGGGGACTGGACGTAGGCCATCCCAGATTGGATCGAACTAGGATAAATCACAGTTTTCATACTTTCTTCCTTAAACTCTTATTTTCCAGCATATATTAACTGTTGATTTATGATTCATTACTTTCATATTTATTGCTTCCTCTAAGATGTAAAAAGATTTTCAAAGTTCTTAAGATTTTTATCTTACACCCAAGTCACCCTCATATTGGGTGTCAGCCAGTTCTAACACAATAGTCATTAACTCATTCCAGGATAAAAATACAAAAGCATTCAAGATAGAGCCAACAACTTACGACAAGCTTTTACTATTTCATTAAAAGATCTTGTGCTTTGTGTACTAGCATTTTCTGATATTTTCTATACTTTAGTGTTCATTACATTTACTTTTTGAGAGAGCTTTTGAAACTTCATTTATTACTCTTGTTGTGAGTTACTCAAGGTAGTGAGATCTTGGGTGTGGGCATTGATTGCAAGTGTAAAGGGGAGCGAGTGTTCTTTGAAGAAGAACTTGCTTGTATTGGGGTACCAAAAGCCCGGTGAATCTTTAGTGGAAATCTTAGAAAGAATGTTATGGACTAAACGTAGGTCAAGTGAAGTGGACCAAACTAGTATAAATCTCTCGTGTCTCCATTCGGTGATATCCTTCTAACTCTATTCTCTTCATTAAGTTTGTATTTGAGTTTTAAACTTTTTAATATCACCCAATTCACCCCCCTTGGGTGAAAGATTTGAGCTGACAGTTTTATTATTAGTCCATTTGGTTTGATTCCATAGGAGAGGATTACATATAATCCTGGTGCAACAAACCAATTATAGCATTTGGTTGAGCTTATGTAATGTAAAGAGGATTACATTTTGTAATTCTGATTACATCAATTGATGTAATCAATATTACATTGCTAGGATTGATGAATGATGATGTAGACAATCTGTAATCAAGTAAAAAAGACATTATTGCCATTGCAATTTTTTAATTTGATCAAAGTGCCTACCCATACATGATGTTAAATATTAAATAATTATGACCATTAAATAATAAAAGAATTAATTAATAATATAAAAATTTTTTAAAAATATTTCCCCACTAAAAAAATTTAAGAAATTACATTCCACCATTCATAAATATTAAAGAATATCATTAAATAATTTTCCCACCATTAAATATTAAAAAATAATTATAAACTCAATATGTACATTGCATAATATTTTTACCATTAAATATTTAAAAATTACTATGAACCCAACATGTACATTATACAGATATGTGTAGATAAGGGTAATTTTGTCTCTTGCTATATTATTCTCATATATTTTTATGTTTGATGTAACCTAACCAAATAATTTTATGCATATGCATCACCTTTTGCTAATGACAAACTAAACAAATTCATGTAATCATCATTACATTACATTCTATTACATTGTATTACATTCCATTATATTACCTCCGATTCTGTGAATCAAATAGGGCACTATGTGTGTGAGCAATAGTGCAACCCATGGTTCTCATGGCAATTTAAATAACATTTTTACTCCCGGGCAAAATGGTTTTTTGGCTCATTTTCTTCAAACCAAACAAAAATTTTCTTATCAACCCATTTTCTTTTCCAATGAAAAACCAAACACCCCTGTGGCAAAATATTTTCTATTCCTTTCCAATCCATTTTTTGAACCAAACGGGCTCCAAACAGAAATTTAAAGTTTGGTTTGCAATATTGGGAGAGACTTAGCGCCCTACCGCTAGACCAACAATTATGTTATTGATGTTACTCTCTTTTTGTCAACCTAGTTAACAATTCCACTATATATATACACACATAATAGGTTTCAGAATAAACCTTCTATAATAGTTTGCCAGACTTCAAGGAAAGTTAAACATGATGTGCCGACATTCCGTGTAGATGGGGTAATTAAAATGTGCCCTTTTTTGAGTTAGAAATAAATCAAATTAGCATACACCTTTTTCATTCATCTTCATCATCCACTCTTATTTTTGTATGAACGAAGAGTATCCCTAAGTCATCACTTTAGACTTGGGCCTAATCTCTGTCAGGCCGAGAAAGCTAAGGTTAAAACCCTCATAAACATACCACTTCCTAAGATTCGAACTTGTATTCTCCTCCTTACAAGGGTGTGACTGCTTACCATCTTGTTGGTATCTTCATCATCCACTCTAATGTAACACCCCAAATTTTATATTCACCAAATATATTGTAATTATTTGAGAAATTCAATAAAATGGTGAATATTCATGAAATTTGGAACTTATGAATTTTGAAATATTCATATTCATGAGAAAATTGGCATATTGATTCAATAAAGGAATTATATTACAAAGGTAATAACAAAATCATAATTTTGCCAATTTAGCCCAAAATTAATTATTTTCCAATTAATTGAAGTTAAATTTCAATTAATTAAGGAAAATAAAGGAGACTATATATTTGGAATAAATCAAGAGTTATGAAATTAGAAGGAATTATGCATAATCCATTTAATTGAATTATGGAAATGTTGAGACAATTTTATTTCCCTTTCTCTTGTAAATTCTCCTAGCATAAGACAAATGGAGGAAAAAATGATTTTTTGGGATTAAACCTGCCAAGTGTCATTATCATATGGTGAAGAGATTAGTTTATGATTTATGAAGATGAGCACATGTCTAATTGTATTAAAATAATGCTACTTGGAAATAGTAATTATGATAATGGTACAATACTTATGTGCATGGTTGGATTAGTTGGAGGAAACCCATTTAGTTAGGGAGAGCATTAGGGGGAACGATTTTATGCTAACCAAAAGGGGGAGGAAATTAGTTCAATGCTAATGGAGCAGTTATGACAGAAATGTAAAGGAGGTAAGGATTGTGACAAGTGTCGCCATATGATGCTTTGATGAGATCATGTGGTTAAGGGTGATTGGAGGTGTTTTATTAAACACTCTTCCTTCCTCTTCCCTTCATATTTTTGGCTAGCAATAAGAGAAAGAAGAGAGAGAGAGAGAGAGCTTGAAGAACTTTGGAGTTCTAGAGAGAAGGAAGAAGAGGCTTAAGGTAAGTATTGATCTCTTAAGCATTTTCTTTGTAACCTTCCATGAAAACCTTCTTTAAACCTTTCTCCTTCATGGAATACATGGTTTTGAAGACACATTTTGATCTTAAGGAGAGAGAGGAGAGGAAGCCTAGAGAGAGAAAATCAAAGAACTCAAGAGGTAACTTTACAAAACTCAAATCCATACAAGTATGTTGTTATTGTTGAAGTGTATGGTTGGATTTGGTGATTTTGTACAAGTTTTCAAATTTGGAAAAGTCCTAACCGTAAAGGGTTATGCTGCCCAAATTTATTTGAATCATGGTTAAAATGTGTTTAAATGAGTTAATAAGGGATTAGAAGCAAAAAGGTGCAAGCTTTAGAAGCAAAAACACAAAAAAACAATTTTTCATTTTTCTTGACCTATAGTTCAGCCAAGGTCAAATCTGGAGGAAGGAATTGGATTTTCATGAAATATATGGTTCCATTGGATTTAGGAGGAAAATATAGGTAGGATTATAGTTGGTCACTTTTTTGAAAAAGGCCGGAAAAGAAAAATTACGAAAATGCCCCTAAAACCATAAATCGGGGCTGTCAAGGGCAATTTCGTAATTTGAAACTGCATTTGGTAATTTCGAGCCCGGAAATGTATTCCTTAGGCAAAAATACATCAGGATAGCTCTAGTTAAAATTTTGGGAAAACGTGCCATCGAGTCAGGTACTAGATAACCACAAGAAACACTATAGAAGAGTCTAAAATGATACTTGGATAGGTTATGACCTATTTCTTATACATTTAATTTTTTATGACTGAGTTGGAAGCCAGAAGCAACACATTTTATGAGGCATATTAAAAAGGGGTTGATAAGACTTTGAGGTAGGGACTACCATCTTTCATACACTATGTGAAAAATTATATGTTTTTGTTATTGTATTTCGTGATATGATTGTATGTTAGAGGCAGAGCACCTACTTGTGGTTCGGCATCCAACAACGATATATCAGAAATCCTAGCTGTGGTCGATGATTTAGTTGAGGTACACTATAAAAAATCCTAGCTCTAGTCGGTGACTCAGTTGAGGTACTTGCATGTGAATCGAATTGAGCTTTCATTTTTGCTTAATATGGTGCATTGCATATTTAATTTTCAGAGTTTATATGTAGATCGTATGTCTCTACTAGGATTCTTCAAAATCTCACCCTTTGTTTTAAAAAAAAAAAATATCTAAGCAGGTGCTAGTGTACTGTTTATAGCCAAGGCCAGCATCCCCAGGAGTGATAGAGGTTAGTGAGACCAAAGATGCGCCAGAAGCGTGGGATTCTGACTACGAACAAGAGGAGATTCTGTTAGATGAGGCAAGTGACCACGAGTCTCAGGCAGAGCTGGTATAGGTGTTGTATAACCTACAGCCGAACCTCGATTTTGTTAGATGGGCTTTTTTCTAAATACAGCGTACTAAAACAGACTGAAGAACCTCATCATTGATCAGGGTCCGAGTAGGAACTTTTGGGAGTTCCTGGGTCACGTGAACACCTTTGTAGCGGAACATATGTATATCGGTTGAAGTATGACTTATGTGGTATATTTTGGGTGACTGGAGCTAACTAGCACGTATTATGAGTTAAGGGCAGTCAGGCGAAGCCAACAGACAGAGAAAGTTAAGTATGCTCGACCCAGGGTAGTATAGGATGGGTAACCACTAGGAAGTTTGCATGAACTTGATATTTTGGATATGTAAAAGACAATATGTCATGTACAGTAGTATGTAGGATATATGATGTTTCTATTTCTTTATAACTACTGTAATTAGTTGTTATGTGCTATGTATGACATATATATACCCTAACTTTTATGAAATGATGAAAATGCCCTTACTCTTATATAAAGTGTAATTCTTCTCTATTGTTATGTAGTTTGAAACATAGAGATGGTTCAACCCGGTAGACCTTGTGGCAGTCCACATGCAGGGCATAATCATGTAGCGATTGAGCCACAACCTAATATGGTATAGTAGCGAATACTGGATATATTAAAACAACAACAACAAACGATGAATGAAATAAGGGATGACCTTCAGGGAGTACAGCAAAGGCAGGATCATCTGGAGAATCGTCTGGATGAATTTGTGAGAGTTAATAATGAAGAGATACTGGAGGAACATCGACCAAAAGATTTACTACCAAAGCTTGAGGTGGATATTCAAGTTTAGTTAAGCAAATTTAGTAAACAATAGCCGCCTACGTTCAGGGGGATGTTCGATCCTTAACGTGCAGAAGACTGGTTAGCTCGTTTGGACAAGATTTTTGATATGTTGTAATGTCTAGACTAAGTGCAAGCCCGATTAGCTATATACAAGTTGGAAGGTGATGCTGATTGTTGGTAGAAGGGCATGGATCTTATCCTGAAGGGTAAGAATTTTCCTATCACATGGGAATTATTCCAGGATAAGTTTAACGAGAAGTACTTTACCTTGACTGTCAGAAGAGTGAAGGAGAAAGAATTCTTCTATATCAAATAGCAATACCAGAATAGCTTTGATGATTACTTAGCCCGATATATTCGATTGTCGTGATACTTATCATACCAAAGCTTAATGCTAATGAAGAGGGTAACATGGATATAATGATTGAAGGGTTAATACTCGAGTTCAAAGAAAGGCTGATTTCTCAACACTTCATGAAATTTAGCAAAGCGGCAGAAGAGTGCTAATAAATTGAGAAATGCATGTCGAACTGGGTGACACAGATTAGGAATTGAAGTATTTCTGGAAGTGGTAGCTCAGCATAGAAGAGGCAAGAGCAAGGTGGACCTTCCAGGGGAGCTATGAAGAGGCCGAATCAGATAGAAGGTCGTGGAGGCCAAGGATCCTCAGGAAGCTGAGCGTGTTGGTTTTGTCGTTAACCATTCCATCTTGGTAAAGCTTGTAATGGTGCACCACTACCACCAAAAGCTAATCCCAACAAACCATTGACTTGTTTTAATTGTGGAAAGAACATACATATGTCTAAGGATTGCCCACAAAAGTAGCAATCGACGGAGACAAGACCTAGAGTTTTAGGCAAGGTCTACACATTGACACAAGAAGAAGCTAGAAAGTCTCTAGAGCTGATTCAAGGTATGATTTCTCTTAACAGCAGTTTAATGCATGTTATGTATAATTCTGGTGCAAGCTATTCATTCATTGCATACGACTGTGTGAGATGGTTACATTTACTTATGTATAATCCCCATATGATTTGGTTATATCTACACCTATAGGTGCATGAATTGTGACGGCCAACCTTTATCTAAATTGTGTGGTAAATGCTTAGGGGCATGAATTGATTGTTAATCTTATTTGTTTGCCACTGCAAGGGTTAGAAGTAATTTTGGGGATTGATTGGTTAATAGCGAATGGTGTGTTGTTGGATTGTAAATAGAAGAGAGTCATATATCTGAATCCATAACCGCAAGCTGATACAAAAATTACTCTTAACCCTCTTTCTGCAGCTAAGGTTGAGAGATATCTACAGAAAGGTTGTCGGGGGTACATGGAATTCTACTCTATGCAATCAGAGGTCGGTGTAGCCTTGGGAAGCATCCTTTTAGTAAGTGAGTTCCCTGATGTTTTTTGGAGAATGTCAACGTGTTATGTCCAGATAGGGAAGTGGAGTTCTCGATTGATTTGAGGCCTGTAGCGGGTCCAATTTCTAAAACCCCATATCCTATGGCTCCAAGTGAAATGGCGAAGCTAAAGAAGCAGATCGAGGAACTACTTGAGAAAGGGTTCATATGACCTAGCATATCACCTTGGGGTGCTTCAGTACTCTTCGTAAAGAAGAAAGACAGAAGCCTGTGTCTCTGTGTTAATTACCTAGAGCAAAACAAGGTGACTGTTAAGAATAAGTATCCGCTCCCTAGAATTGGCCATTTGATTGATCAGTTGTCTAGTTCTATGTATTCTTAAAGATCGATTTGTGATCGGGATACCATCAATTGAAAGTAAAAGCAGAAGATGTATCGAAGACTGCTTTCAGGACTAGATATGGGTATTATGACCTAATGATGCCATTTAGGCTGACCAATACACCTGTTGTGTTCATGGACTACATGAATCGAATCTTCCGTCCATACTTGGACCAGTTCGTAGTAATCTTTATCAATGATATACTGGTGTACTCAAGGAGTAAAGTTGAACACAAATGGCATTTGAGAACTATGTTGAACGTATTATGCGATAGTCAACTCTATGCCAAGCTAAGCAAGTGTGAATTTTGGCTTTCAGAGGTAAAGTTTTTGGGCAACGTTGTCTCACAACAAGGGGTCTCTATTGATCCTAGTAAGGTGGAAGCAGCACTGAACTGGAAGAGATTAGAGACTGTATTTGAAGAGGCAGTTTTCTGGTCTAGTAGGTTATTATCGAAGATTTATACAGAATTTCTCTAAAATCTCATTACCCATGACGAAATTGGTGCGGAAAGCTCAACATTTTGCGTGGGATGAGAATTGTGAAAAGAACTTCCTGGAGTTAAAGCAGAGGTAAACTACGGCACCAGTGTTAATGATCTCAGATCTGTAGTTTTTGTATGTTGTTTATATAGATGCCAGTGGGCATGGATTGGGATACATATTGATGCAACATAGCCGGGTGGTGACCTATACATCTCAACAATTGAAACCACATGAATCAAATTATTCCACCGACAATCTTGAGTTAGTGGCAATTGTATTCGCTTTGAAAATTTGGAGACATTATCTATATGGTGAGACTGTAGAGTTGTACTGTGATCACAAGAGTTTGAAATACTTATATGATCAGAAAGAACTTAATATAAGACAATGCAGATGGATGGAGTTCCTGAAAGATTACAATTTAGAAATCAAGTATCATCCCAATAAGGTTAATGTCATCACTGATGCATTAAGCCAAAAATCAGTGCAGGTAGCAGCCATGATGATCTGTGAGTAGAAATTGATCAAGGATTTTAGAGACTTAAATCTGTCTAGTCAAATTTTGTTAGGCAGTGGGGTAAGTCAAGTATACAATGATCTAAGGGTGGTAATTGAAGAAGCCCAATTGCATGATGGTGAAGTACTATCTATTAGAAGTATAAATGATAGGGGTGAAACTCAAGATTATGACTTGTCACCTAGCGGATTAGTCAGGTACAAGAAGCAGATTTATGTTCCATCGCAACCAAAACTGAAGTGACAAATCCTGGAGGAGGCATATAAGAGTAAGCATACTCTACATCCAGGAGCTATAAAGATGTACCATAACGTGAAGGGTCAATACTATTGGCTAGGGATGAAAGAGAGGTGACTGAGTTTGTTGCTCGTTGCTTGACATGTCAAAAAGTGAAAGTTGAGCATCAACGACCATCAGGGCTTTTGATGAACCTTGAGATTCTTGAGTGGAAGTGGAAGAGCGTTACTATGGATTTTGTGATAGGATGGCCTAAGGTTCGAAACCATGACGCTATATGGGTGATAGTTGATAGATTCACAAAGACAGCTCACTTCCTACCAATTAGTATCCACTATTCTCCTGATAAACTAGTGGAGATCTACATTAAGGAGATTGTGAGGTTACATGGTAATCTGAAGAACATTATCTTTAATCGAGATCTACGATTCACTTCCAAGTTTTGGAAGGCGATACATGAAGCTTTAGGTACCAAGCTCTGATTCAACACAACATATCATCCTCAAACTGATGGCCAGATAGAACAAATGATTCAAACCCTTAAGGATATGCTAAGGCCATGTGTGCTTGATTATAAAGGTAGTTGGGACAAATTCTTTCTATTGGCAGAGTTTGCCTACAACAATAGTTATCATTTGAGCATCCAGATGGCTCCATATGAGGCGCTCTATGGGAGGAAGTGTCAATTGCCAGTATGCTGGACTGAGTTATCTGAGAGGGAATTACTAGGGCCAGATCTTGTTGACTAGACATCAGAGCAAATAAATTTGATTAAGCAAAGGTTGTTAGCTGCTCAGAGCCGACAGAAAAGTTATAAAGATAAGAGGGGAAAACCTCTAGAATTTGAAGTCGGTAACCGTGTGTTCATGAAAGTATCACCTATTATGGGTATTGGCAGAGCCTTGAAAGTAGAGAAGCTACAACCAAGATACATTGGTCCATTCGAGATCTTGGAGAAAATTGGGCCAATAGCATACCTTATTGCTTTGCTACCAAATATGAGCAAGCTACATGATGTTTTTCATGTTTCCCAGATGAAAAAGTATTAACCTAATCCAGAACACATAATAGGGTACGAAGATGTGGGAATACACGAAGATTTGACTTACGAAGTCATGCATGATCAAATTATCGATCAGCAGGAAAAGCAACTCAGAAACAAGAGCATTTTATTCGTCAAGAATGTTTGGAAAGGGTTATCACCTAGAGAGGCTATGTGGGAAACAGAAGAAAGTATGAAGAAACGTTACCCGGAGTTTATGAATGTATAAGTGTAGCAAATTTCAGGGATGAAATTTAATTAAGTGGGGGAGAACTGTAACAACCCAACTTTTATATTCACAAAATACATTGTAATTATTTGGGAAATTAAATAAAATGGTGAATATTTATGAAATTTGGAAATTATGAATTTTGAAATATTCATATTCATGACAAAATGGGTAAATTAATTCGATAAAGGAATTAGATTGCAAAGGTAATAACAAAATCATAATTTTGCCAATTTAGCCCAAAATTAATGATTTTCCAATTAATTGAAGTTAAATTTCAATTAATTAAGGAAAATAAAGGAGAATGTATGTTTGGAATAAATCAAGAGTTGAGAAATTAGAAGGAATTATGCATAATCTATTTAATTGAATTATGGAAATGTTGAGACAATTTTATTTCCCATTCTCTTGTAAATTTCTACTAGCACAAGAAAAATGGAGGAAACAAATGATTTTTGGGATTAAACATGCTAAGTGTCATTATCATATGGTGAAGGGATTAGTTTATGATTTATAAAGAGGAGCACATGTCTAATTTGCATTAAAATAATGCTACTTGGACATAGTAATTATGATAATGGTATAATACTTGAGTGCATGGTTGGATTAGTTTGAGGAAACCCATTTGGTTAGGGAAAGCATTAGTGGGGACATTTTTATGCTAACCAAAAGGGGAGGGAAATTACTTCAATCCTAATGGAACAATTATGACACAAATGTGAAGGAGATAAGGATTGGGACAAGTGTCACCATAAGATTCTTTGATGAGATCATGTGGTTAAGGGTGATTGGAGGTGTTTTATTAAACACTCTTCCTTCCTCTTCCCTTCATATTTTCGGCCAACAACAAGAGAAAGAAGAGAGAGAGAGAGAGAGAGAGAGAGAGCTTGAAGAACTTCGAAGTTCTAGAGAGAAGGAGGAAGAGGCTTAAGGTAAGTATTGATCTCTTAAGCATTTTCTTTATAACCTTCCATGAAAACCTTCTCTAAACCTTTCTCCTTCATGGAATACATGGTTTTGAAGACACATTTTGATCTTAAGGAGAGAGAGGAGAGGAAGCCTAGAGAGAGAAAATCCAATAACTCAAGAGGTAACTTCACAAAACTCAAATCCATACAAGTATGTTGTTATTGTTGAAGTGTATGGTTGGATTTGGTGATTTTTGACAAGTTTGTAAATTTGGAAAAGTCCTAACCCTAAGGGGTTATGCTGCCCAAATTTCTTTGAATCATGTTTAGAATGTGTTTAAATGAGTTAATAAGGGATTTGAAGTGAAAATGTCCAAACTTTGGAAGCTAAAGCACAAAAGATCAATTTTTCATTTTTCTTGACCTATGTTTTGGCCAAGGTCATATCTGGGGTAAGGAATTGGATTTTCATGAAATAGATGGTTCCATTGGATTCAGAAGGCAAAAATAGGTGGGGTTACAGTTGGTCACTTTTTTTGGAAAAGGCCGGAAAAGCATAATTACGAAAACGACCCTAAAACCATATATCGGGGCTGTCAAGGGCAATTTCATAATTTGAGAATGAATTTGGTAATTTTGAGCCCAGAAATGTATTCATCAAGTAAAAATATATCAGGATAGTCATAATCAAAATTTTGGGAAAACGTGCCATCGATCGGGCCAAGTCGGGGTCTTGAGGGCATTTTGGTAAATTTTCACCATAAACTAATATAACCACAAGAAATACTATGGTAGAATCTAAAATGATACTAGGATAGATTATGACTTATTTCTTGTACATTTAATATTTTGGGACCGAGTCGAAGCCGGAAACAACACGTTTTACGAGGCACATTAAAAAGGGTTAATAAGACTTTGAGGTAAGGACTACTATCTTTTATACACTATATGAATAATTGTATGTATTTTTTGCTGTATTTTGTGATATGATTGCGTGCTAGAGGCATAATATCTAGTTGTGGTTTAGCACCCAACATCGATATATCGGAAATCCTAGCTGTGGTCAATGACTTAGTTGAGGTACACTATCAAAAATCCTAGCTTTAGTCGATGACTCGGCTCAGGTAATTACATTTGAATCGGATTGAACTTTCATTTTTGCCTAATGTGGTGCATTGCATATTTAATTTCACATTTTATATGTCGATCGTATTTCTCTGCTGGGATTCTTCAGAATCTCACCCTTTTTTTTAAAAGACAAACATCTCAGCAGGTGCCAGTGGGACGAAAGGCAAAGGCGTAGACACTGAGAAGTAATTGGCACGTGTCTTGAGGCAAGGTCAAACTGGTGGTTATAATTAGTCTATTCTTAAGATATTTTGGAGAATCCTGTAAATATTAAAATTGTCGCTGTATTTTGTATTTTGTCGAAAAACGACTTGGGATTGTAAACGAATATTTTTATCAGTATAAATGTACTTTTCTGTATGCCCATGGAATTCCATCTTTATTACTCTCCGATTATTGAAATGGAAACGGGTGTTGTCATCTAACATAGTGTTTTTGCCCAGGTTTGGCTATTATTTCTCCATTTTCATGCCGTACAAATTCAGACCACATAAATTAATAGGTTTTGTGTGTATGTGTGTGTATATACATACTATCTCCGGTCCTTATTAATATAAGAGCCAGATACTAATTTGTGGATATTAAGAAAATTAGTTAGCTAGTACCAATAATAAATATGTGTTGACTTCCTAAAAATACTATCTATGATCATGTGCATAAAAATTATTCCATGATGAAAAACACTTTAATATGGGTAATCGATAGGGATATTTTATAGAAAAATTATATATTTAGAGAATAAAGTGGATTGATGTCTTATATTTAGGATCAAAACAAACTTGTTTTCTAGCTCCTATATTTAGAACTTGAGGTAGTGGTAGAGAAGAATCTTGCTGATCATAATTGATTACGTATGGTATCTAATAAGAGAAACTTGAAGACATGAAGAAAAACTTACTGGGGTAAACTTCAGTACTTGCTAACTGCATAACCACATAATCTTCCCAGACGCGGTTTTGTTGAAAGCTTCATAATGTTGAACCATTATAGACATCACATCTCATTCTTTACGTGTTTACCATTCTTAATTGATAGTTACTCCTTTATTGTTTGTTGCACCACCTTCTTTATCATTTTCTCGATTATTGTTTGAAATGAGCAATAGAAAGTGTGGGATATAATTAGGAAATTTTTATACTGCTTGGTACAGCGTTTCAAATTAAAGTAAAACTGTCCTTTGTAGCTTCCAAACGAAATGCTTCCACAATAGATTGATCCATAATTTCTTTCGACATGGCCATCTTTAGGACATTTTTGTGTGTATTTCTCTTCAACATTTACGTTATGAATACATATGCGTGTGAGATTAAGACCTTGAAATCTACTAGCTAGAGCTCATGTTTATATCAGTGAACTAGACTTACATTTAGAAAGAGATAGAGCTCGAGCTAGCAAGAGAGGGGGAAGAGAGAAGTTTCCACAGATGAATCGTTCATTTAGTAAGGAGCTGACTTATAGGCTGAGACTGAGTTCAAATCTCATTTGTGAGGACCTTATTGGTGGATGATCTGTAAATAATTTTGTAAATGCTTTTTGATCCTGAAGGCATGTCTTGATTTTGGTGACTCCCCAGTAGACTCAACTCACATAAACTTTTGCCTATATTAAAAAAAAATCTCTTGAATTGATTGAGATTAATGTGAATAGCGTGATCATTATGAGAACAACATGTACATCTTTATGATTTTTAATAATATGGAGAATCTCGATTTCTTTTAAAATTAGCCCTATCATTTTCAACTAGAGAGCATCGTAAAGTGTGTCAAATTCAATAGTTTATTGGGTTGCACACATTTAAACAAGGCTAACGACTCAAGAGGATGCCATCCTATATTCCTATGCCCTCTATGAATGGTCAAAGTTCAAAATGACATAGTCGTCTAGTTATAATACTTTTGTACGTTGTAATCAAACTCAAGATGTCAAAAATGCACAAAAATATCTCTCAGACAGAAAAATCAGTTTTCTGTTTGGTTACTACTATGCTGGCGGCACTAAAAAGGAAAAAAAACAAAACAAGAATTAGTGACGGAATGAAATTAAAAATATTTATTGTAATTAGACTTTTTTTTCTAACTATATAATGATTGAATAACTTGGTCAAAAATATCTTTTATTTAGATAATATAATTTTAAAACATGGATTGAATTGATATCATATCCAACCCAAAAGATCATTTGATTTAATTATAACTCAGAATATAAAATAATTAAATTTTATTACAATCTCTCCATATTATTTGAATTCGTTACATAACATAATTAAATTTAATAATAGTTAACTATTTCAATAATCATAGTTTTATTCTAAATATAATTTTTTTGATAATGTAAAATTTGAATGATCAAAAGTTATAATATAAACACTAATATAAATACATATAAAAAATACTAATTTTTATTTATTATTAAAATTTTAATATAATATATGGGAATTTTTAATAATATATGATATAAAAATAAATATAAAAATTTTACAAATACAATATATATATATATATAATGAAATCAATAACAAAGATATTAATAATAAAAAAATTAGATAGAATATTTTTTTGATAAAATAGTTATATAAAATAGAATAAGAAAACTAAAAAGAAATATTTATTAATACATTAAAATTAAAATTAAAATTTGTTTTTGTATAGTGAAATATTATATATATGATATTATACATATGTGATGGTGCATAAAAAGCTCGCTGGTTCTTTCTAGTTCAACTGGTAAAGGCATTGTCGTCCAAGATGTCATAGCTTCGAATCCCAACTAAGTCACAAAATGCAACTAATTTGTGATGAGGACACATGGCGGCCGGCGGCAAGGTGGCAACTGATGTTGAGGACATGTGGCATTTTTAAATTATAAATAAATAAAGTTTGTGATGGATTAGTAACAAAAATCTGGGATAACTTATTCCAACTTTGTGATTGATATGGGATATAGCATATTCCAACTTTATGATAGATTAGCAACGGAATTTCTTGTCGCTATTTTCTGATTGAAATTTTCCATTAATAATCAACACTAACTAGTGACGGAATTTAAAATTCCGTCATTGATCAACTAGTGACGGTATTTTTAATGGTGGAACACATTTCGTCACTAGTCTGATTCCATCGTTAAACTAATTAGTGACGGAAATTCCGTCACTAATTTGATATTTTTTTTGTAGTGATATGACATGTATCAATATTATTTTCAATTTTTCATAATTATTTGATGATTGTTTATTATGACCTTCAATTTATATGTGATGATCTAGAAATTCTAAAATACAAGGTTATAAATATATTCCAGTAATTAACACTTACAACGAATTATTTCAAAAGTTCAAGTGGTGGCTAATAATTTAGTAAACTTCAATGGCAAAAAGTGTTTATTTACTTGTGCCTATAATTCTATCCATTGCCAGATATTATTAGCATTTACGATTAAGGGAAAAAGATACAGAAAAGTTAGATGGTAAAAGCATCTCATTTAATTTATTGAAAACCAAGAACACAGGGTCCTGGATATATATATATATATATATTTGGCCAATGGGTACAGTATATTAATGTTATGACCACAGTTGCTATATATATACCGATATATTAATGGTAGGACCACAGTTGCTATATATATACATGGTCATGGTCTCGTAAGATACGTCCACCAATAGTCTGAGTTTCGGCCCCACAATGGTCACAAGTTGCTCTAATAATACAAAATTTTACTTTCTTCATATGATTAATATGTGGAGTTTGGTTTTGAATCATTGCCATAAGATATAAAATGTAAAAAAATAATTTAGATTGTTTAAATTCGAAGGTTTTAAATTATAATTTTTCAAATAATATAATTTTTTATCAAAATGTAATAGATTTTAAGATATTTTATTTAGATTTTGTATTTGTTGAAACAAAAATATCGAAAATATAATAAAAGTTTTTTTAACAAACTCCATGCTGTTCAATCTTATATGTATGTCATTATATAAAGTCATTTCCTTCTTTTATATGTCTATTTGATTGTGGGAAATTCAAACATGGTGGGACCAACTTATGAGGTAGCTTTCTCAAAGACGTTATCTATATTTATATGAATTTGAACTTAAAGACCTTGTCTTTAAGGGTGTGTTCGGTTTAAGGGGAGGGGGAGTAGGGGAGGGAAGGGGGATAAATTACAATTTTGTCTAACTAAAACCCAAAATTTACCCTTTTATTTTTTAAAATTTTGAGTTCCCGTCTAAAATTTATCCTCTCATTCCTTTTAAATTTTGGGTTCCTATCTAAAATTTAAATACCTTCAACCCAAAAAGATAATTTAACTCTCCTCTTCCTCCCTCCCTCCCCTACCCTCCCCTCAAACCAAACACACCCTAAGAGCTTGTATGGTAGGAGGGGAGGAGAGGCAAGGAAATGTTTTTTTTTAGTTGAATTTAAAAAAAAAATATAAAAGAAGTTATGGTTAAAAGTTTTTAATAAAATTTTCTTACATTTTTATATTACATCTTATCTTTATTAAAATTTTGTAACTCTAGTTGTCCAAATTTTTTTTTTTAAAAAAAAAATCAAACTCAAAATTTTATAACTCAAATTCTCCAATATTATAGTGAGAGTAAGTGTTGAAAACCTTTTCCAGTAAAACCTGTTGGTATATAATGCCATTTCCTTCATATGTTTCTAGCTTCTTTTTAACCCCATTTTGGGATTACAGAGGCAAGCAATAAACTTGAGACATGCCCGTAACTATTAACACATCATAGAACGGGATCGATCCCGTGATATAGCATCTACGTCTAATTGAAGTTGATCTAAGCATTAAGCAGGCAGTTCTCAAATAATAGACTATTCCAAACTTACTTCATGAGCTTTCCTGACAACATAATCAGCATACTTCTTATTATATGTTCCTAGCTTTGGTACAAATAAACTGATAATTTCTTTGCATGTATGTTCTTTCTATTTTCCATGTTTAATTAATTTATACAACCTTTTTGAATTGGTAGATATTTTGAGCTTTATATTGCTGGGTCGCTATCATTGACTTGTTAGCCGATCACGTCTGTACCTTTGCTGACAAGAATTAAATTGACTCAACAATTATAGAGTTTGTCATTTTCTCACTTCCCACATGGGCAAGTTTAATTATTGATGTTTCTTTATCCTAGAATATGAAAAAATACATGGGAAAATCATTTTGCATGTATTTATATTTTCCTACATTTTTTTTTTATTTGATCAAGGGTTTTCCTTTTAAGGTTTAGAGAGTAAAGAGTTTTCATCTCTTTCAATAAGTACGCTTCCCGGGATTCGATCATAATATCCTAAAATTTTTAATTTGGTACCTGTGCATTTTTTTGTTGATTAAATCCCTTAATTTTGATAAGTTAGAACCATTAACCTTGTAAGTTTGCTTTATTAGCCTCGTTAGCTCTTATGCAGGAGGTAATTGCGCTAATAGAGCAAATATAAAGATTTAATTAAGATAGAGAAAAGCATAGGTACCAGATTAAAATTTAAAGGAAAGTATAGGGACAACACAAAATGGTTTTTACCGAATATAATAAAATATTTTATTTTATCTTAATCAACCTAGGTTCCAATTTTCCATCTATTTGCTTTGCCAAAATAAATTCGGGCAAATTACTATGAGGGCCCGTTTGGTTCAATGCAAATGGAGGGAAGGGAAAGGAAAATAGCCATTTTCCGTCCAGCAGTAGCTGTTTGGTTCCCCTTTTCTCCGGAAAATGTTTTTTGGCGGTGGGGCATCTTCCTTTAGTCATGGGAACCCATTTTCAAGCAAGCTTACAAAATGGAAGAAGACCAACGTAACTTACCCCTCTTTGACAATGGTGATGAAGCGGAGAGTTTGACAGAGTCGTCGTCGTTGCAATCCATTAGTACAGAGGAGGAAGAAGAGTTCGACGGTGATGACGGAGAGGTTGACGGAGGAGGAAGAAGAAGCCGACAGTGGGCTCCTTGCCTGTGTCGCTGTAGATCCGTCAGTGCGGAGGGGGAGGAAGAGGTCGACGGTGGTGATGATGCGGAGAGGGTGACAGTCGGATGATGAGGAAGAAGAAGTTGACAATGGTGAGGAATTGATGATGTCGATTAATGGGGATGGGTTGATGAAATTAATAATAATAATAATAAGATGGTCTTTTGCCTATTTTTCTATATCATTTTCTTCTAACTAAGCAAAAATTTTCTTATCAACCTATTTTCTTTTCCAGTGCGAACCAAAGGAGTTAGTGACAAAATATGTTCCCTTCCTTTCCATTTTGTTTTTGTATTTTCCTTTCCATTCCAATCTCTTCTTTGAACCAAACAGGCCTGAGATCCCAAAGAAGGGATTTAATGACAAAAATAAGGTCCAAATGATAAGTAAGCAACACAAACCTGTTGTCATTTTCTATATTATAACTTGTCATTACATGACCCTTAATTAGTTATTATCGGACATTTGGGTGATTAAATTTTCTTTGGGATCTCACTTTAGTCTGACAAAAAATATTTCTTATACTATTATACACTTAAGTCTTGACACCAAATTAAATATCACTTTGTTTGAAAAATAACCAATCTCTCGTCAAATTCAATGATATTTGATGTAAAATATATGTGTGGGTGTTTTGTTTTCTAGGAGATATTTTAGGAATCATCATTGCATTTTATGTTGGGAGTAAGACAAAGAGTATGACCATTTACTTATATCCATTAGGTCCAGTTTCCAATCAAATTTTAACACATGAATAATGTTTTTAATAGTAAAAATTTATATGGATACCACTTCAAAATTCTATTAAACCATTATTTATAATAAGAATAATATATATGACAATATTTGATTGTAGAATTGGGCCTAGTGGATATATATAAGCAAATAAACTTAAGTTTTGTCCTTGCTGATTAAATAAAGGAATATTTAACTTTTGTTCATCAGGGAGATTTGAAGTGGGAATGTCATTAAAATTTAATGAATATTGGTTCAGTTTAGAGATATAAACTCCTCACTACTTTGTGTTGTTTATTGGATCAATGAAGCGAACTTGGTACATGAAGCTAGTATAATTAAGCAAGAGAGAGTTGAGTTTGAAAGTTAGAAAAAGGAGGATATTAATTGCTGTAGAGCCCCCTAATTTTTCAAAATCTATCTGCTTTTTGCTTCTTTTTAAATTTTAATAATGAGGAGCAGTTTGGTAAAAATTTCAAGTTTACTCTGCCATTATTTTCCCTTTGTTTAATTATGCTAAAGCCTAATTGCAAAATTCTTCGCAATCTCATTTGCACGTAGAGAGAAATTCTAGCTTTATGGAAAAATTTACCCGTAAATCAGTAATGGACGGAGACCCACCACAATAATGATAAGGCACTAAAGATCACTACTTATGGTATTTGAAATGTTTTCAAATTTTGTAACCACGTTACATTGTGCAATTCGACCATGTAGAAACTGATATTTCTAAATCGGTTAATGTTATAACTGGTGTAGAAAGTGTTTTTTTTTTTTCAAATAAAATTGCTTTATTTCTTCCCTTACTCCTTGTTTACAGTTGGAAAATACAAATTGAACAAAATACAGTACAACCAATCAACGATCAAGCAACAGACAAGCTAATTAAACTACAAGTTCTAATTTCATAGTGACAACAACTTAAAAACAATTAATGTAGAAACAATGTTAATTAATTAATAACGTTTAATGTAGAAGTCCTAATTCAGTGAATAAATGTAATTCTTATTTATGGCACAATAACATAAACAATTACATTTATATTTAGGCATTGGAAATACTACATGACTAGGAGGATATTCTAGTTTCCTAGGACAATCAGAAGTCATTGTTCTACAAAAAGGACCCTCTGGAGATAATGTAATTGTGAAGAGGTAAAGTACCAGCTTTTAACACCTCAAGCAGTGACGCAAAGTGAGTAATGGACTATATGAGCTATCCAATGATCTTCCCGCGTACTCACCCATTTATTTTTTAATGGGCATGGTCTAGCCCATGTCCATCAAAAGCCCACTCATGCCCATAACAAATGGGCTGGGCTAAATCCGTGTGGGTCAGAATGGGCATGGGCTATCCGTTAGTACATCTTTTTCAAAAAAATTATTTCAACCTTATTATTTTGTTGTTACTAATTTCTCAATATAAATTACAAAAAATAATAATAATTAATAAAGCACCATAATCATCATCATTCCTCATAAGATAATTTATTTAATAATTTAATTAATCCTTAATTAAAAGTTGATAAAATCTTTAGAGTAAGAGCAATTTATAATATTGTATATAGAATTATAGCTTATATAAAAGCTATATATCATGATCATGATTCTGATTTACGAAATATGAACATAATATATAATAATTGATTTATGAGATATGTATAATTATATTATTTAACTTGCTTGGAAATTTGTCTTATTGAATTATATTATCTCTTATACTTAAATAAAAATTATATATTACAATATATATTTTATATATTGGCAAACAAGATATATTGTATATGTATACTTAAATAAATACTATATATATAGACACATAAATGGAAGGGTATATGCAGCCCGAGGGTGTGCTCGTGGCCGGCCCTATTTAGTGCACATGCCCGCGCATTTAAGCTCGTCTGTTATGGGCCTTTTATTGGACGGGTCAAAATGGGCAATTTTTAGAGTTGGGAATTAGGGCTGACCCTTGATTACCAGGGCCTAAAAGGGCTAGCCCTTTTAGGCTCGGGGTCAGAAAAATTGCAGTTTTTCAAGGCTTGGCCTGAGAGCATGTGGGTTAGGGCCGGCTCGTAGGGTAAGGAGGTCCTTTTCACAATATTTAACTATTTTTCCTGCATTTTTTTCTCAAAGAAATATAATTAGTCAATAACAACGATTAAAGTTCTAATTTAACACATAAATGTTGTCAACACTAAGGTTTACACAACACGCCTCATGCAACAAATAAACACAGTTATTAATGTATAATCAAAGGTAAAATCATGTCCATAAATAATTTACACAAAGGTTAAAGGCAAAGAAGGTAAGAAGCTAAACACTCTAACCTATAAGCAACATGTAACCCCCTGCCTTGATCAGCGTAATTATGATTCAATAACACATAATTAAAATGAATTAGAGACAGTCAGACAATTTAAACTCATTTCAACTTCCTACCTTATAGTAGGGTTTTCACAAAATCTTTCAAAAACTTTTCCCCATCCTGGTCTCAATTTCAAATCTCGAATATAATTACCTGTGCAGTTAATTTACATTCATACATATCAGAGTGTATAATCAAATCCCCGGTAACTCCCGAATTTAACACATAATAAACTAAGGGTTTACATGTCTCAACTAGGGGATTACATGACCAAAATTAAATGTAATAATTACATCTTAAAATATACAGTAATCCCAAGTTCAAAAATAGATAACCAACATCCCCAAAATCAAATATACCCCAAAGGGTCCTAATCGCTCCGGGTTGCCCGCTTTTCTTTAAAGTCACTTGCCCTGTCTGAAATGTTAGTCATTAAAAAGAATGAATTCAAGAGAATCCCAATAGTAACAAATCACTCACACAGTGCATAAACATATATCATATAAGGTCATGTTAGCAGCATCACAATGTATCATGACTCACGCCATAAACGACATCACTTGTAACCCCCTGCCTTGATTAGCGTAATTATGATTCGATCACAGATAATTAAAATGGATTAGAAACCATTGGATAATTCGAAACTCATTTAAAACTCCCTCTATGTAGTAAGGACTTCACAAAATTTTCTAAACTTCTTTCCAATTCTGGTCTCAAGTTCAAACATCGAATATAATTACCTGTGCAGTTATACCATATTTAAATATATCAGAGTGTATAACTTAATTCCCGAAAACTCCCGGGTTCCATCTATACATATAACTATAGGGTTCCAATACCCAATTAGGGGATTACACTACCATGTGTTCAAAAACTATTTACAACTCAAAAATGTCACACAGTAATCCCTTATCTAAAATGAATAACCAACATGGCCCGAACCAAATGTCCCTATAGGGTTCTAACCGCTCTGGGTCGTTCGCTTCTCCTTGGAGCCACTTGCCCTGTCTAAAATTTTAGTTAAAGGAAAGAATAAGATTCAAGAGAATTCGAGTAGTAACAAATAATTCATACCACACATAAGCACACAGCATGTAAGCAAATCATCATACAGCAGCAGCACGAATCACACTCCACCCTCATCTCCTTTTACCATCGAGAAGGCACACCATCCTAACCCAAACCGTTGTTAGTGACTCAGGGATTGTTGGCGCGGCAGTGCATACACATTGTTAGATCTCATATGTTTTGATGATAACAAAGAGTGGATTAATAATATGGAAGGATTTGATAACAAACAAATGGATTTGAATAAAGTAGCATAGCATCACTTGGAGTCAGCACTGGAAGTAATCAACAATTTTTAAGAAGGCTTACTCGAATAGCCACTCGGGTAACAGAAGCCATTACTTGAGTAGCCACTCGAGTAAGCAAACAGAATTTCATCCAGTGAGGTACTGCCAAATTTTGAACGAAGTTACTCAAGGGACCACTCGAGTAATCTGCAAAGTTATATAGACCATTTCTCGAGTAGCCACTCGAGTAACAAGATTTTCACAGGCATCACTCGAGTAACCAGGTCCAAAATCTTTTAGTGACTCTCGGCCAAAAAATGCAACATGTCACTCAAGTAGCCTCTCGAGTAACCAGAAAACATACTCTTGGCTAAGAATTTGATTCCATTACTCGAGGGAGTAATCGAGTAATCTGTCAGGTTATTTGAAAGCCACTCGAGTAAGGTGTGAAGAAACATGAAGCCACTCGAGTAAGCAATTTACCATATGATCACCCGAGTAATTTGTGAAGGTAAAGACATAGCCACTCGAGTAGCCACTCGAGTAATCAGGTATTTTCAAGGTTTGTAATGGATCACTCCATGTCTTACCCGTGTAATATCTTATATAAACTGTTGATTTACTCACTGCCATATTTTAGACAAGTTTACTCGAGGGACCACTCGAGTAACAAACTTGATCACTCGAGTAAGGCAGTCCAGAAATTATATTTTCATCGAATATCTCTTGATTTGTTATCTATATAATTAACTCTTCATTGTATTAGTATTCTAAGTACATTTGTAGAGAAACAATAAAAGAGTATGACAGATTTGAGAAGTCAAATAAAAGTCCGAACATTCACCTACCGCTACCTACCACCAATGGATAGTTTTTAAATACAAAGAATAGTCAACCGTTGCTGCGCGACTCTAACGGACAAGTTTGAATTGCTTCCAACGGACACTACAAATCATCTATATATATAGAGCATTCAAAGAGAAGAAAACAGAGAGACACGAACTGAGAACACACATCGATCAATA
This sequence comes from Inga laurina, assembly GCA_963855925.1. Taxonomy (NCBI): domain Eukaryota; kingdom Viridiplantae; phylum Streptophyta; class Magnoliopsida; order Fabales; family Fabaceae; genus Inga; species Inga laurina. The sequence continues at coordinate 48,743,710 of OY979701.1, read as the reverse complement.
CACTTAGTGCTTTATTTTCATATACTCATTCATTTGTACTTCAGAAATTATAATTTTCTCTATGAGAGAGTGTTTTTTACAAACTCAATATTTGTTATTGAGACAACTTAAGGTAGTGGAACCTTGAGTTGGGGATTTGATTGTAATGTGTAAGGGGGAGCGAGTGTCCAGGTGTAGGAACTTGCTGTATACTGAGGTGCCAAGAACCCACTGAATCTTGAAGAATATAGTGAAACTCTCAGAGACGCTCTGAGGACTGGACGTAGGTCAAAGTGGTTGTGGCCGAACCAGTATAACTCCCGATGTACACAGCGGTGATATTTCTCCTTACTCTTAACTGTTTTTAATATTCCGTCAATTTCCTTATACGCAACGAAATCTTTGATATCACCCAATTCACCCCCTTCTTGGGTGAAACGCTTGCTCTAATATTTGGTATCAGAGCGTAGGTCTTATTGTTAAGGTTTAATAGCCTAAGAAGGATCCAATGGCAAGCATGGGTGAAGGCATTCTTCCCGACAGAGCTTCTATCATAAGACCTCTAGGTTTCAATGGCGAACACTTCTCATTCTGGAAAGCAAAGTTCAGAGTCTTCGTAATGGCTACTGAATATGGGCTATGGGATGTGTCTGAGAGTGGAAACTATAAACTTGAAAAGATTGTAGATTCACAAAGAGTTCCCAAGACACCAGCAGAATATGAAGAGAATGACAAGAAACTCATCACACTCAACAGTAAAGCAATTCTAATGATTCAAAGTGCCTTGAGTCAAAATGAGTACTTCAGAATCTGCACACTCCCAACAGCTAAAGAAATGTGGGAAGCTTTGGAAATAGCTCATGAAGGAACTTCTGGAATAAAAGAAAACCGGATCAATACTCTGGTTACTGAGTTTGATTTACTTCGAATGAAGTCAAGTGAGTCGATAGCTAAATTTAAACTTAGATATACTCACCTTGTTAATCAACTTGCAGCACTTGGAAAAGTCTATGATCAACATACCCAAGTAAGAAAGATTTTAAATACTCTTTCTAAAGACTGGGAGGTAAATGTCACTACAATTGAGGAAGCAAAAGGTGTATCAATGCGATCAGTTACTTATCTATTCGGAAGTCTTTTTGAATATGAAAGCAAATTAAAGTTCAAACGAGAACTAGAAGATATTGGTGACAAGAAGAAAAGAGGTCTAGCACTGAAAGTTAAAAAAGAAGAACAAGATGAAGATGAAGAGCTTGATGATGATGAAATGGGCCTAATCATGAAACGATTCAGAATGTTCTACAAGAAAGGACAAGCATTCAAAAACTTTCAGAAAGGAAGAACAAGCAATAAAGAACACATCATCTGCTATGAATGTGGAAAGCCAGGACATTTCAAATCAGAATGTCAAGAGCTGATTTAGAAGAATAAAGAAAAGAGAAAAGGCAAATTCTATAACAAGAAGAAAGCCTTTGTATCTGCCATATGGGGAGATAGTTCTTCTGACTAAGAAATCGATGAAGAGGAAGTAGCCAATATATGTCTAATTGCTCAAGAGGAAACAGAAGAAGAGGTAACTAATTTTGATCATACCTATGATGAATTACTTTCTGAATATAATGATTTACATTTTGATTTCATTAAAGTAGTCAAAGAACTAGTTGTTTTCAAAAAGAAAAACAAAGCTCTTGAAGTAGAACTTCAAGAGAATTTTGAAAAGGATTGTGTAAATTATACTTTTTTGAAAAAGAAAAAAAAAACTGATCTTACTAAATCTCTTGAAAAATTCACTAAAAGAAGTGAAATGCTAAATATAATTTTAAAAGCTCAACTATTTGTGAATGATCAATCCAGAAATGGATATGATCCAAAATCAGACAGAAGGAAAGGAAGAAAGAAAGCAGGAGGTAAATCATACTTGAATTATTTTCAGCATTCTGTGCATACATCAAATCCTTTTGCTCATTGTAATTATTGTAATAGAAAAGGCCATTATACTTCATCATGCATTCATAAGAAGAAAGGAACGATAGGAACCTACAAATGGGTACCTAAAGGTTCACATATTTCAAAAATTTCTTGTACTAACCCAAAAGGATCCAAAAAGAAGTGGGTACCTAAGACTTAATCGTATTTGATTGCAGATATGTCTTAAAGCATCCAAAAACAACAAGTGGTACATAGACAATGGATGCTCCAGACATATGACCGGAGATTTTGAAAGTTTTACCACATTGCAATCTAAGGAAGGTGGAAAGGTAAAATTTGGAGGAAATCAATCCATAAGGATAGCAGAAATTGGTGAAATAAAAAATAACAGGAATACAAGCAAAGATGTATATTACGTTGAAGGCTTGTGTCATAATTTGCTGAGCGTAAGTCAAAGTGCAGATAAAGACAACTGGATAATATTTGATTCAGAAGAATGTATGATTGTCAACAAGAAAGACTTACAACTTGATAAGAAAAATATCAAGGCAAAGCTTAGAGCAAAAAGGGAAGGTAATTGCTATACAATTGATATAAATAGAAATGATTCTGAAAATTGTTTTCTGAGCAATGCCAATGAAGGTTGGTTATGGCATAAGAAACTAGCTCATGTCAACATGTACCAACTAGGCAAACTACTCAAAAAGGATTTAGTTCTTGGTTTACCTAAAGTAAGTTTTAAAAACGGTTTGATTTGTGACGCATGTCAAAAGGGTAAACAAACTAAATCATCTTTCAAATCAAAAAATGAGATTACAACAAATCGACCACTTCAACTGATACATATGGATTTAGTTGGTTCAGCAAGAGTTAAAAGCCTTGGTGGCAACTTATATTCATTGGTCATTGTTGATGATTTCTCTAGATCTACATGGACTATTTTTCTGTCATCAAAGGATGAAACCTTTACAGAATTCATTGTTTTTGCCAAGAAAGTGCAAAATGCGAAAGGTATGTCCATTGCAGGTATTAGGACAGATCACGGTGGAGAATTTAGGAATCAAGCCTTTGAAAAATATTGTGATGCTAATGGTATTGATCACAATTTCTCTGCTCCAAGGACACTACAACAAAATTGAGTCGTGGAATGAAAGAATAGAGTGCTCACTGAAATGGATAGAGCAATTCTAAATGAAAAGAACGTGTCTCAAGTTTTCTGGGCCAATGCAATGAGCACATCGTGCTATGTTTCAAACAGAGCCTACATTAGAACAAAACTTAGAAAGACATCATACAAGCTATACAAAGGAAGGAAGCCTAATCTTGCTCATTTACACATCTTCGGTTGTAAGTGTTTCATTCATAATAATGGTAAAGATAACTTAGGAAAATTTGATTCAAGAACATATGAAGGAATTTTCCTAGGATATTCTAACCGAAGTAAAGCATATAGAATTTTCAATAAACGAACATGTGTTGTTGTAGAATCAATTCATGTTGTATTTGATGAATTTGAATCCTCTGACAAAACCATTGATGATGAGCAGGAAGTTGTTTTAAATCAAGAAAATGGTCAACCTATTTCTAAATCTCTTATTCCAGAAGTTGATCAAACCAAGGAAGAAGAACAGTTACTAGGTCAACCTAAAGCCTGGAAATACAATAGGAGTCATCCCCTATATCAAGTCATAGGAGATGTGAATGAAGGAGTCAAAACTAGAAATAGAATTTTCAATGAAGTAAGTTTTTCTGAATTCATTTCTGAGATTGAACCTTCTAACATTGATGAAGCCCTATCAGACAATGATTGGGTTATAGCAATACAAGAAGAACTAAACCAATTTGAAATAAATCAAGTTTGGGATTTGGTACCCCGACCTAAGGATCATCCGATCATTGGTACTAAATGGGTATTCAAGAACAAACTTGATGAATCCACAATTATTGTCAGAAATAAGGCAAGATTAGTGGTCAAAGGCTATAATCAAGAAGAAGGAATTGATTATGAGGAAATGTATGCTCTAGTAGATAGATTGGAAGCTATACGAGTACTCTTAGCCTTTGCATGCATCAAAGGATTCAAACTCTATCAAACGGATGTAAAGAGTGCATTTCTAAACGGCTTCATCATGGAAGAAGTATATATAGATCAACCTCCAGGTTTCGAAGATGTAACCAAACCTGACCATGTTTTCAAACTCAAAAAGGCTTTATATGGTTTAAAACAAGCTCCTAGAGCATGGTACGAAAGGCTTAGTAAATTTCTCATCGATCAAGGTTTTGTAAGAGGAAAAGTTGATACAACACTTTTTTCAAAACGAAAACGTGATGATATATTAATTGTGTAAATATATATTGATGATATAGTTTTTAGTGCTACTAATGAAACTATGTGCAAAGAATTCTCTGAGATAATGCAGGGGGAGTTTGAGATGTCAATGATGGGAGAATTGAATTTCTTTCTCGGTTTGCAAATCAAACAAAGAAAGAATGGAATTTTCATATCTCAAGCGAAATATTTGAAAGAGCTATTGAAGAAATATGGATTGGATGAAGCAAATGGAACGGACACACCCATAAGTTCAACCACATTGCTTGATGCGAATGTCAAGGGAAAAGATTACAATATCACAAAATATAGAGGAATGATTGGATCATTACTCTACCTTACTACAAGCAGGCCTGACATTCAATTTAGTGTGGGTATATGTGCAAGATATCAATCAACACCAAAAGAGTCACATATTGAAACCGTCAAACGTATCTTTCGATATCTTGCTGGCACACCAGAATTGGGTCTCTGGTATCCCAAAGGAAGAAGTGAATATCTAGTTGCATACTCAGACTCTGATCATGGAGGATACAAGACAGACAGAAAGAGTACTAGTGGTCAAGGCCAGTTTCTTGGAGGCTCACTTGTGTCATGGTTCAACAAGAAACAAACTACAGTGTCTCTTTTGTCAATAGAAGCTAAGTATGTTGCAGCTTCAAGTTGTTGTGCACAAGTAATATGGCTAAAGCAACAACTCCAGGATCTTGTTATTTATTTGAAAGAGATACCAATATACTGTGACAACACTAGCACGATAAGCTTGGTAAAGAATCCCGTTCAACATTCCAGAACCAAGCATATTGATGTTAGACATCACTTCATCAGATATCATGTCCAAAAGAAACATATCAAAGTAATATTCATTCCAACTCATCTTCAACTAGTTGATATCTTCACAAAATGTCTTGCAAAAGATCAATTTTTGTATATTAGACAAAAATTGGGAATGGTAAATCCCAATGAATTATAAGTTATTTAGGGTATATAAAATGTTAGATGATGTTATGCATTGATGTTTTGATGATTACTAACTTAAGCATAGGAGTTTCTAGTAATTTATTTTACAGGATCATGATATTCTATTTTGGGGTATGAATAACAGAGGATAACATTACTGGAGTGATAACTTCAAGTAACCACCATCACTGGAGTGACACCTTGAAGTAATGGAGGCATTACTCGAGTAGTCACTCGAGTAATGAACTTGGAAAAGTGCCAGTGAAGCATTAATTTCAAATGAAACAGTACAACGGTTAGAAATGAACAGTCAGAAGTTGAAGAGACAGATTACCCAAGGAAGTTCTCGAGTAAACTTCAACATTACTCGAGTAAGGCCTCAAGTGAATCTGGGTGTAGATTTCAAATTGACTGAATTTCAACTCAAATCTGTTCTAAAGAGCCATCAATTGATTGAGGGAATATACATGGGTAATTACAATATTATTCATGCCATGTACGCACTCAATTTCACTGTATTTTAAGAATTTCTGGTATGATTACTCGAGTAGCTACTCAAGTGAAGCTGATGATCAATCGAGTATGCCCTCAAGTAATGTCGGGCTCTAGGTTATTTCAACTCGATACTCGGTCATTTCTCACAAAATTGCCTCGAGTGATTCATCAAATGCTCTCACAAAAATTTTTCACAATCATTTCCTTACTTCATTTTCGTCAAAACCCATCAATTTTTAGCTCAAAAACTTCCTATTTTGCTCAGAATCTCTCTGCCATAACCGAGAGACTTTCACATTTTTTTTTCAGAAATTCTCATCAAGATGGCTAGAACAAAAAATCTCACCCCTTCAGAGTCTTCTAAAACTAAACAATCATCTGACCCACTCTCCTCTCCACCCACCAAGAAATGCAAGCTTACACTGAAATCCAAAGCTAAATCTCAGTCTAAGCCTCAATCTAAGCCGAAAGAGAAAGGGGTTGTGATCAAAAAGCCCATTGTCACAAGAGCTCAATCCAAGAAGAGTACCTCAACTGAAAGAGGCAAAGGCATAAAAGTATCATCCCCTTCTCCTTTTGATTCTTCCACACCCTTTTTTACTCCAAAATCTTCTAAGAAACCTAAATGCGATGAAAATATTGCCAAAGCAATGGCTGGCTTTCTTGAAGAAGCTATCTTGGAAGGCATGGATTCAAAGAAAACAGGAGCAAAGAAGGGTCAATCCTCTAAGAAGCCAAAAGTGCCAGAAAAGGAAATTACTCTCCCCCTAAAGGCTTCAATGTTAGTAAGTTGGAGGAGTCTCAGAAGTTCCTGACTCATTTCTCTAGGAGCAAGGTGTGCAAAACTCACTGTATTGATCTCCAAGTTCTTCAGGAGGTATTGAAGTACGACCTTAGTCCCTACCTTGAATCCTTTATGCCTTGGTTATCTATTAAATTACCCTTTTACACCAAGGTAATTAGTCATTTCTACTACAATCTTGAAATACTAAATGACCCTATTAGAAGATCAGTAGAGGAAGAAATGACCACAAAAGTTAGAGGTCAGAAAATCCTCATCTCACCCTCTAGGATCAATATTTGGTTAGGAATAGAAAATCCCCCTGATGATATCTATTCTAACCTTGAGCCTAACCAGATCTTCTCTGTTCTTAGACTTGGTGAGTTAGTGAGACCTCTAAACTTCAATCCGAGTGATATGTGTGACCATCGCAGGGTTCTATGGTACATATACTCTAGAGCCTTAGTAAACAAATCCAATAATTATACATATTTCACTGAAAGGGACTATAGGTTGTTTTCTTCTTTCCTTCTCCAAGAGAAAAAGGACTTGGGAGAATATATTTTTGTGGAGATACAAAAGTACAAGACTGAAGGGAAGCCATCCACTCATATGGCATATCCTCAGCTCTTATCTTTGATTCTGAAGAAGAACAAGATTTGGTATCCGGAGAGTAAGGAACGGGTTGAGAGGATAACTCCTGTTGGGAGGAATCAAATCAGGAAACTAAACATTGAAATACCTCTTAAGGGTCCTTTGGAGTCAGGCCCCAGAAAGAAGAAGAAGATTGAGACTGAGACAAGTAGAATGGATGACACACAGTCTTTTGCTCCACCGACACTACATCCTCACCTTCATTCCTCAATGCCACACTACAACATTTTATGGAAAATATGCTAAAGGGATTTCATATCGACATTGCAAATACCAATGTCGAGTTGATCACTCACATGAATGTCAAGATCTGATAACTTATAGAAAGGATGGATAAGAGGCACGAAGAATTGTTAGCAAAACAACGTGTCCAGGGTGAGCTTCTGAGGTCAATTGTAGCCAGACTTGATGCTATAGCATCTGGCCCCTCTACCTCTGGTACCTCTAAACCTTCTTTCATGGCTGAGCCTGTGCCACCTCCTGAACCCAGACCCTTTGAGGCACCACATTTTGAGTTGAGACCTCCTGAGCTTGTCTCAACTTCTCATCCTGGACCTTCTCAGCCAATATCTTTTGAGCCTAAACTTTTTGAGGCCGATCCTTCTTCTATTCCTCCTCCTACATTACCTATCACTATCTCCAGGAACCTTTTGTTTTCCTTGCCTGACCCAGAAATACTTCAGTTGGTTCATGTCACCCTTGATGATCCAGTTCAGCCAGCTTAGCCTGTCCAACTTGAGTCAGTACCTACTCCAGTTGCCTCACCTACTCGCACTGAGGAGGTTCTACTTTTTTCACCTGTTGGTATAGAGGAAGTAGAAATTACTTCTCTACATCCAATGAATCCTCCAGAGGATCTTTAGACACCTCCGGTACACTTTCTTGACCCTGAACCATCATCATCACACTCTTTTAGTTCAGATGGCTCATATGAATCATCGACATTTCCTGTTACTCCCATTTCAGCAGCCAAGTCATCTAGTCCTCCTCTTGATTGATTCCACCTTTGTGATGAAGACAAAAAGGGGGAGAAGAACTGAGTGTGATTTTGTGATGAATGGCTAAGTTAATGTATTGGGATTTGGGTGTGTGGGGTTTGTTTGGTTTGTTTGTTTTTAGGTGATTTATTTCCCTTTGTTCTTGAACGATTTTAAGTTTAAAGTTTGATTATGTATTGAATTGAATTCCTCATTATGCAATTTGTTCTTTTATGATATTTTGTTGCAATTATATTGTATTTTGGGACTAATGTATTTTTGATTATGTATGCAAGGTAAACAAGTAATCATAAGAACAAAAACTATGAAAAGATCTTTAATAAGTTATTTCATGAACAGTTTTCAAGTTTAAATTCAACAAATGATTTCATATGAAAAGAATTTGAAAAGCATATGTTTGAAAAATCAACTTCAAAAACTTTGTTCAAAATCACCAAGTTTTGTCATCATAAAAAAGGGGGAGAATGTTAGATCTCATATGTTTTGATGATAACAAAGAGTAGATTAATAATATGGAAGGATTTGATAATAAACAAATGGATTTAAACAAAGTAGCATAGCATCACTTGGAGTCAGCACTAGAAGTAATCAACAATTTTTAAGAAGGCTTACTCGAGTAGCCATTCGGGTAACAGAAGCCATTACTCGAGTAGCCACTCGAGTAAGCAAATAGAATTTTATCCAGTGAGGCACTGCCAAATTTTGAACGAAGTTACTCAAGGGACCACTCGAGTAATCTGCAAAGTTATATAGACCATTACTCGAGTAGCTACTCGAGTAACAAGATTTTCACAGGCATTACTCGAGTAACCAGGTCCAAAATCTTTCAGTGACTCTCGGCCAAGAAATGCAACATGTCACTCGAGTAGTCGCTCGAGTAACCATAAAACATACTCTCGGCCAAGAATTTGATTCTATTACTCGAGGGAGTAATCTAGTAAGCTGCTGGGTTATTTGAAAGCCACTCGAGGGACCACTCGAGTAAGGTGTGAAGAAACATGAAGGCCACTCGAGTAGCTACTCTAGTAAGCATTTTACCACAGTGATCATTGAAAGAGGCAAGCTTCATCCAAGAGGGGGGTGAATTGGGTGATGCTATAAATTTTTTGCAAGATGTGGTGATATGAAAAATATAGTAGATAGAGTAGAGTTGAGAAGATTTGAGCACAGAGAGTTATACTGGTTCGGCCTAACAACCAGGCCTACGTCCAGTCCTTAGAGATCAAGACCTACTGAGATTTTCACTATACCTCCAAGATTCAATGGGCTCTTAGAACGCCACAAAACAACAATTGTCCTTGAAAGGACTACGAGCAGAAATATTCTCTCACTAAGAAATTTCTCCCCCCCTTACGACAAGTCTTATGTGCAGAAAAACAACCTATGACCCTTCTCACTTGCTTATGTATACAAGACTTATGAGTGAAAAGCTTAACAAGGAATTCTCTCAACTGCTTCTCTCGTAAGGAAATCTACCCACTCAAGGTCCCAATACCTTGAGATTAAATAATCATAAAGTTTGAGTTGAATGAAGACTCTCTTACAGAGTAAATGAATAAACACTGAAGAACAATGTGTATTCAGAGAATAATCTGTGAATAACAGAGACTTGTGTATAAGCTTGTGAATTCTTGTGCTTCGTTGATATTGATGATATCTGAATCTCTGTATTTATAGGTGTTCAGATTTTGCCCATTTGAGTAATCATCATTAGAGGAGCGGGGCTTTGCAACTGTAGAATGGCATGCGTACGTTTGAAAATTTCTTCTGTAGTAGGTGTGTGTTTGTCGTAACGTTGTCTGCCGTTGTTTGACTTTCCTTCATATCTGTTTATTTCAACGTTCATCCTCCTGTATCATACTTATAATATATTTAAAATGATGTTAGACAATGATAACAAGTAATGATGATATGTATTCTTAACAATAAACCAAATTCGGATTGAACGTTGTGAGACTTGGTATTTTGGTGATTTGCCAGAGCATCACTCGAGCATGAAAAGGCTCACTCGAGTGATCTTCCTATTTTTCCTCTTGGTGCTTCAGTTATCGGGTTGTGCTTGCATAGAATTTCAGAGAGACAAAATTATCACTCGCGAGTGATGTGGGGTCTCACTCGAGCACAACTCCTCCTGCTCGAGTGACCCTGCATTTTACACTGGGAATGTCTTCTCGGGTCATCACTCGCATCAGGATTTGAGAGGGATAAATTTATCACTCGCAGGTGATGTGGGTCCTCACTCGAGCACACACACTCCTGCTTGAGTGAGAAGAATATTCTCAAGCAATATACCGTTTATACAAGCACTCGCATCAGAAATGGAGAGGGATAGATTTTTTACTCGCAAGTGCTGATGTGTCGCTCGAGCATATGAGGATGTGCTCGAGCATTGATGTCTCTGCTCGAGTGCATCAAGGAAGAAATGATCATACTTGCTCTCGGCCAAGCACTCGCGAACCTTTACTCGCATGTGCTCGAGTGCATCAAGGAAGAAATGATAATACTTACTCTCGGCCAAGCACTTGCGAACCTTCACTCGCATGTGCTCGAGTGAGAATGACTTCTCTGCTCGAGTGCAAACTTCAGTGCTCGAGTGAATCGGTGAACATAACTGTGGCATGCCTCTCAGGTGAGCACTTTCTAGCTTTCACTCGCACCTACTCGAGCACAGAAGGGATCTATGCTCGAGTGCAAAGCTCTTGCTCGAGCACTTCAGTTCAATTTGACAGCAGATACCAGAAAACACTGCTATATGCATTTGGTAACTTGGTAAACATTTCTTAAACTTATAAAACCATGATTTGTACATAATTGTCTTTTTGTTATCATCAAAACTTGGGATCTAACAATCACTCGAGTAATCGTGAAGGTAAAGACATGGCCACTCAAGTAGCCACTCGAGTAATTAGGTATTTTCAAGGTTTGTAATAGATCACTCTATGTCTTACCCGAGTAATATCTGATATAAACTGTTGATTTACTCACTGCCATATTTTAGACAAGTTTACTCGAGAAACCACTCGAGTAACAAACTTGATCACTCGAGTAGCCACTCCAGTAAGACAGTCCAGAAATTATAGTTTCATCGAATATCTCTTGATTTGTTATCTATATAATTAACTCTTCATTGTATTAGTATTCTAAGTACATTTGCAGAGAAACAGTGAAAGAGTATGACAGATTTGAGAAGTCAAATAAAAGTCCGAACATTCACATACTGCTACCTACCACCAATGGATAGTTTTTAAATACAAAGAATAGTCAACCGTTGCTGCGCGACTCTAACGAACAAGTTTGAATTTCTTCCAACGGACACTACAAATCATCTATATATATGGAGCATTCAAAGAGAAGAAAACAGAGAGACACGAACTGAGAACACATATCGATCAGTACACTTAGTGCTTTGTTTTCATATAGTCATTCATTTGTACTTCAAAAAATATATATTTGCTCTGCGAGAGAGTTTTTTTTACAAACTCAATATTTGTTATTGAGACAACTTAAGGTAGTGGAACCTTGAGTTGGGGATTTGATTGCAACGTGTAAGGGGGAGCGAGTGTCCAGGTGTAGGAACTTGCTATGTACTGAGGTGCCAAAAACCCACTGAATCTTGGAGAATATAGTGAAACTCTCAGAGACGCTCTAAGGACTGGATGTAGGTCAAAGTAGTTGTGGCTGAACCAGTATAATTCCCGGTGTACACTACGGTGATATTTCTCCTTGCTCTTAACTGTTTTTAATATTCCGCTAATTTCCTTATACACAATGAAATCTTTGGTATCACCCAATTCACCCCTCCTCTTAGGTGAAACGCTTGTACTAACACACATAGCCTTATAGTTCATATAGCTATCCGGCTTTCACAATTGGCTCGTCGGCCTTCACAAATAGCCTTTCTGCTTTTCATATAATCACACATATAACACCCCATCCTCATCCCCTTTTGCTACCGGGAAGGCACACCGTCCTAGCCTAAATCGTTGTTAGTGACTCAGGGACTATTGGCATGGCGGTGCTTACACATATCCACAAATGTCGCAACATACGAATTTATCATAAGTTAATGATATAACACACATATAATGCATCACATATGGTATAAAAGAAAAAGTCACTACCTTGTTCATTTCTCACATTCACTGGCAAAGTGGGCTCACGAGGATGACAGATGTCAAATCCTATAAACCAAATTAGGGATAATGGATCAATCTCGTTTCCAAGTTCTTAATTCCATAATACTTTAAGTTGGTATTCATATAAACTCTTTAGGTAGCTATTAAATGCCTAAACATATGCCTAAATGGTTGGGAGAAACTCCCTCGAAGACGCCCGTTTTAGAAGCAAAAGCACTGATTTTTGGTCTACTCACTCGAGTGAAGATAACCTCACTCGAATGGTGACCCCCAAATTCACTCGAGCACCCAAAAGTGCCACACTGAAAGTGTTTGCCCGAGAGCAAACCTTAATATGTCTTACACCCTAACTCGAGCACAGGAGCTACACTCAAGTGATGACTTTAAATGCACTCAAGCACTAAAAAGTGAGACACAGTGAGTGACTACCCGAGAGCAACCATAAATTTCAAAGTCTTAAACTTACTCCCTCACTCGAGCACAGGGAGCTGCACTCGAGTGATGACCTATATCACTCGAGGAAACGAAAGTGCACTCTTGAGCTTTGCCTGGAAATCCAAGCGAAACTGATGGGAAACAAGGAAAATGCCTCATAGCACTTAAGTGAACCCTTCCCTTACTCGAGTGTTATTCATCAGAAGCCCAAAAATTGCAGCAACTGATATATGTTCCCAGATTTACCCATTTTACTACCAATAGTCCTAAAACTTGTGCCAAAGCTCATCCTTCCTCAAAATCTCCTAAGGAACCTATTGGTAATATCAAAATACCCAAATTCCCTTCCATCAACTCAATCTCAATTCTAACTCACAAGGCCACTCAAAACCATAATTTACCAAACTTCCTCATTCAACTTAAAATCAAACTTAATGACGTTATAACACATCCTAACATCATTTTCTATACCATGACATTCCAAACTCTTTCATTATCCAATTCTCATGAAATCAGGGCAAAAATTCCAGAATTTACAAAGCTTAGTCAAAAATCATAACAAACATACCAAAATGCATCAAATGCTTACCTCCTTCTTCTCTCAAAGTGATTTCCTTAGTTTCACAACTTCCAAGTTTTCTTAAGCTTCCAACCACTACAAATCAAAATTCTAAAACCATGGCAAGGAAGCCTTCAACACCATGAACAACTTTAGTAAATACAAGATGAGCATTTGAAGTCAAATACCTACCTAAAGTTCAAACCCTTCCTTTCTCTTTCTTGTCCAAGCTCGTTGGAAATGGAGAATGAGGAGAGAGATGAGATGATGATGATAATCCACTTCCCTTTTCCCAAGCACCCCTTAACCACCTAGAATGAAGAGAGAAGAGAAAAAGAGTTTGACCAATTGACCTTCATCCCATGGCTAATCTCTTGCCACTTGTCATGATCTAATTCTTCCCTTCATAAACTCATATAACCCCATGCACACTTGATTCTACCTCTTACTTAACAAATCCTAGCCATTAATCTCAATTACCAAGGAGTTTTCTCTTCAGTGACTAACCAATCGGTCGGTAATTTACCATTTTACCCCTGATTGTCATAACATATACTAAGCCATTATCAAACACATTTGCATCACAATTCACTTCATATTCTTCAAGGGTGCTTAATTAACATTAATTACATCACTTTTAAGGTCATTATCCCTTAATTACAATTCAGGATATTATAGCACTCATGGCTGTAAACTCTATGCGTCAGTTTTCGCTATGATCTCTATGTATCGCAAAGTATCACTAAGCATAAGCTTTCGTTGCTATCTCAAATCATCATAATGTATCTCTCAAAGTATTCACAATGTATGACAAACATACATACAATGTTTCACACACAGTATAATAGAAAGAGTCACTACCTTGTTCTTTCCTAACACTCTTTGACACCGTGGGCTCTCGAGGGCGGCAAATGTCAAATCCTATAAAACAAGTTAGGAACAACCCGTCAATCTCTTTTCCAAGTTCTTAATTATGTAATACTTTAAGTTGGTTATCATTTAAACTCTTTAGGTGACTATTATAGGCCTAAACATATACCTAAAGGGTTGGGAGAAACTACCCCTAAGATACCTTTTTAGGAGGCAAAACTCCAATTTCTGGCTAAGTTACTCGAGTGAAGAAGACCTCACTCGAGTAATGCCTCCACTCGCACTCGAGTCCTAGCAAGTGAGACTCAAAAAGTGTGTACCCGAGAGCACCAACACACCTTGGAGTGGTCAAGCCACTCGAGTACGAAAACTTGCACTCGAGTGATGACCCCAAATTCACTCAAGTTCCCAAAAGTGAAACACAAAAAGTGTTTACTCGAGAGCACACCCAACCTTAGAAAAGAAAGATCACTCTAGTACTACCCCTGTTCACTCGAGTAAGAACATAACACTTGTGAGTATCATATCACATTCTCAAAGTTTGGCCTACGAGTGCTTAGTCAAGAGCAATCCTTAACATTAATATACACCTGCACTTGAATGAACCCATGCTCACTCGATTAATGACCTATATCACTAGCGGGTTGGGAAGTGCACTCGGGCTTTCCACTAGAAAACCCAAGCAAAATGTAGAAGGAAAAGGGGATTTATGTTGCTGCACTCGAGTGAAACCCTCACTCACTCGAGTAATATTCACCAGAACCCAGAAACGCAACAACTGACAGAGTTTTCCAGATTTACCAAAACTGATCCCAATATTTCCAAAACTTATACCAAAGCTCATTCCCATACAAAATCTCCCAAGGAACCTATTGGTAACCTCAAAATATCCAAATTCACATTCAATTAACACATTTTCAACTCTAGCTCTCAAGTTCACATAAAACCACAAACTACCAAACTTCCTCATTCGATTCCAAATCAAACCTAATGACATTATAACACATCCTAACACCATTTACTACACATTACCATCCCAAACTCTTCCATTATCTAATTCTCATGAAATCAGGGCAAAATTCCAGAATTTACAAAACTTAACCAAAAATTATCACAAATATATCAAAATGCATCAAATGCTTACCTCTTTAACTTACCAAGATCAAATCTTTGATTCTCCAACTTTCAAATCTTTCCCAAGTTTCCAAACACCATAGATCAAGAATCTGAAAACATAGGATTGTAGCTCTTGACATTATGATCATGATTAATGAAGAACACTTGAGCATTTAGGGTCAATTACTCACCTAGAACTCACGTTCTTCTTTTCTCTTTCCTTATACATTTGGTCAGAAATGGAGGTAGGATGAGAGCGAAATGAGATGAGAGGATGATGATCTAATTTCCTTCCCTTTTCCCATGCATAAACCAACTTGAAAGTGAGAGGGAAGAGAAAGAAGGAGTTGAATCTTTGACTCCCATCCAAGGGCCCTCATTGTGCCACTTGCCATGATCTCATGCCTCCCTTCATGAATTCATATAACCCATGCACACACACTTCCATGATCTTAATTAACAATCCTAGTTATTGATCTCAGATTACCTATGAGTTTCCTCTTCAGTAACTGACCAATTGGTCGGTAAATTTACCATTTTGCCCTTAATTGTCACAATATATACTAAACCATCATCAAGCACATTTATATCACAATGCACATCTTACTCTTCAAAAGTGCTTAATTAACATTAATTACATCACTTTGAAGTTATTAGCCCTTAATTACAATTTAGGATATTATACAACATGAGTATGACGACTATCATTTTTATCTTTTTCACCACTATCATCGATTTCAAGGATATTTGATTGTGCTTCACTTTAAGTAGTAGGCTCAAGTAGTCAAATTATCACAACCTTCATCAAAAATCATACTCCATTAAGCAGAATAGTATACAATATGATTTTATTCTAAATAGGAAAAACAATATACTCAAAAATCACAATATGATTTAATTAGGCAAAACAGTATACTAAAAAATCATTCTCTATATAATATGAGGACACAGTGACATATAGATTCAATAATGCAATTGAAAAAGGCAACACAGTTTCCCTTTCCAAGAAAAAAATAAAAATACACAAGCTTAAAGGGCAGGCCCGAGGCCCTGCAGGGCCGGCCCTTTTAGCCTGACTTCCTTTAGAGATTACAATTTGCAAGCCCAGCCCTTGACGGGCCATGGCCTAAACGGGCTGGCCAGACGGGCTCGGCCCGTTTTCCCGACTCTAACAATTTTTCACTGGGCATGGGGCAAGCTCACTAGGCTGTGGGCGACATGCTCAACCCTAGACGCAATCATCTTATTCTTTTGGCTCAATAAGCTTAACTACTCCTTCACTCATAAGAGAATGCGAAGAAGGTTGATCCCCTCCAAAAGAGGACACACTCTGGCTTTCTAATTCTTTACTATGCATATCCAATTATTGTACTTGTCACTTAGTTTTTAAGCATTTATTCAACTACAGTCCATCAATGACCACCTGAACGAGGAGACACACAGAGATAAATTAAAGTTAGGGAGTAATATATAAATTTTAGTAGAGTATCTCCTAAAACAATAGCATAGTCCACTATAAATAGTTAGTTTTGAAATGTCCTAAAACACCTACCAAATACTCATTTCCATTTAAGACGTCTTCTAGAGGGTATCTTTGGTTCTTTTATAAGACGTTTTGATATTTTCAAGGAGTATTAAATATTTTTGCATATATGCCCACATTTAATAAGGATAATGGGAGAGTAGAAATCAATATACTGTTGGAGTTTTGTGTTTATGATAAGGGTAATATTATTTTATGACAAATTTAATACTTTTAATTATTTTTATTGATACATGAGAATCAGTGTCAACACCCGTTTCCATTTCGATAATCAAAGAGTAATAGAGATGGAATTCAATGGGCATATAGAAAAGTACAATTATACTGATAACAATATTAGTTTACAATCCCACATCGTTCATCAACGGAATATAGAAAATACAGTGGAAACTTAATATTTATAGAATTTTCCAAAATATCTAAGCATAAATGAATTATAATCATGATCTTGTCCTCACCTTGAGATATGAGCCAATTACTTCTCGGCGTCTATGCCTTTGCCTTTCAATCCACTGGTATTCGCTGAGATGTTTATTTAAAAACAGGGTGAAATTATGAAGAATCTCAGCAGAGACATGCTATCGTCCATAGAAAATGTGAAAAGTAAATATGATATGTGCCATGTATGCACCAATTAATGAAAAATATAAACATATCATCTGCATGTATACATGAGTAGGGCCTAGTCCCACTAATCTGCACCGATTGGGTTTTCACCAACTCCAATGTAAGTTCCTCTAGTACTACTGGCCTCTCTTTGGGCAAATCATGTTGATGAATAAAGTACATTTACAACAATGACATCCACATAATCATATAACTATGGCATGATGTATGAAGGATAATGTCCCTACCTCAAAGCTTTATAGATTCCTTTTTAGATGTCTTGTAAAACGTGTCGTATCGGCCTCCAATTTGGTTCTAAAATATTAAATGTACAAGAAATAGGTCATAACCTATCCAAATATCATTTTATACTCTACCATAATGTTTTTTGTGGTTATATTAGTCTATGGTGAAAATTTACCATAATGCTCTCGAAACCCTGGCCCAGCCCCTATTGTACCTGGCTCGATGGAACATTTTTCCAAAATTTTGACCAAGGTAATTTTGACTTATTTTCGCCCAAGGAATCCATTTCCGGACTCGAAATTACCAGATTCACTATCAAATTACGAAAATACCCTTAACAGTCCCTATTTAGGGATTTCAGGGGTGTTTTTATAATTATGCTTTTTTGGCCTCTACCGAAAAAGTGTCCAACTATAACCCCACCTATTTTTACCCACTGAATTCAATGAAACCATATATTTCATGAAAATCCATCTTCTACCCCCTGAAACAGTGCTGGCCGAAATATTTCAAGAAAAATGGAAAAAAAATATAATTTTGTGTTTTAGCTTCCAAAACCTGTACTTTTCCACTTTTAATCCCTTATTAATTCATTTAAACACTTCTTAACCATGATTTAAAGAAATTTGGGCAGCATAACTCCTTAGGGTTATAGCTTTTCTAATTTTTCAAATCAACCAAAAATCACCAAACTAACAACAAACTTCAAAACCAACTTTATACAAATATAGATTTGAGTTTGGTGTAGTTACCTCTTAGGCTTCTTGGTTTTTCTCTCTATATGCGCCCTCTCTCTCTTCTCCTTGAGCTAAGAATGAGTCTTCAAGATCATAGATTCATGAAGAAACAAGGTTTAGAGAAGGATCTAGGGAAATGTTACAAGAAAAGCTTAAGAATCAACTCTTACCTTAAGATTCTTCTTCCTCTTCTCTCTAACTCTTCAAAGTTCCTCCAAACTCTCTCTCTCTTTGTTGAACGAAAATGCACGAAGAGAAGGCAAGGGAAAGCCTTCATAAAAATGCTCCCTTGCTTCCAAACCATTGATCTCATCTAAGATTGAGATGGCAACACTTGTCTTGCACTATACCTCCCTCCATGCTTTCACCATACCTCTCCACTTTATGTCATACCTCCTTCATCGTTGACTTCAATTGGAATTGGACTACATTTTCTTCTCTTGGTTAGCTTAAAAAAATGTGCTCCCTCTCTTCTCCAACCAACCAAGTGTTTTTCCAACTAAATCCAACTTCCTACTCCACTAAGCAATCAAGTTCACCCATTCCTTTACCCTAGCTTACCATCATGCACTTCACCATACCTTCATGTAATGTGCACCTTACCATTGTCATCATTACTTTCTTCATGGCACTTGGCTTTTTAATTCCATTAATCAATTTCTAACACATTTTATTTTCAATTTTTGGAATAATGCCAATTCTGGCAGATTTTTTGTCATAATTTCGAAAAATCATAACTAATTTTGTAGATATCTTTTTGGAATGATTTCAAAGGATATGGAACCCTTATTGAGTCTAGTTTCAAGAAAAAATATGGAATTTTACTAGCTGGGATCATATTATTTCTAGATTTTCAATCTTTAACTGTTGCTCTAGAAACTTTCCATATTTTCTGGGCTAATTTCAAAAATTCATATCTTTTTGTACATAGCTTCAATTGAATCACATAACCTATGAAATTAAAGCTTAGGATGTGTACTTTTATCCTATAAAATTTCATAATTTTTGCTAATCATTTATTCTTCCAAAACCACATCACAAACTCACTGCCTCGCAGGCAATTTCACTGAAACACACTATTCAACTTTCAATTTTCAATATTTAATTCCTTTGGCCTTAAATATTCACCATTATATTGAATTTTTCAATTAATTACATTATATTTTAGGTGAATATAAAATTTGAGATGTTACAATTTGTTAGAAATGTCATATAAAACAGACCAAAAGGAGTATATGTCACCCAATTTATTACCTTGAGTGTAAACTTACCAAGATTTTGTTGACACTAACAATCTCATATGAAAATCATTTCTTTCAATATATGAAAATTGCTCTAATAAAAATTCTATGCAACATTCATAAACTATATTTTAAACATCCTCCGATAGATTTTATACATGCATTGGTAATATATATATATGGCTAATTGATGCAAAATAAAGTAAAATAAAATTTTCAATTGAAGTGGTCCATTACCAATTATTGTACTACGTCTTTCAATCCTTTAACACAAAAATTAAAATAAATTATTTCTGAGTCGTCTCTAATAAATTTAAATACTTGAAACATCTAAAAACCTTAAGTAACAGCTATCCCACATCCCATCGCAATCCTTTCCATGAATATAGAGCTCACCTGCTTGTGGCATCTTTATACTAACAAAACAGTAACACAGTGACACATAAAGAATTATTATAACTACATAAAATTTTTTTTTCTGGATAAATATAAAAATCGTTATCTTTTTGGAAGGGATCAAACTGTAACACAAATATTGAAACACGCCCCTAAAGAGAGTGGGTTTGATGCCACTAAACGAATTCAACCTTGGTAAACAACTAGATCACACTTTTGGCGGAACTCTTTCCTTAATAATGCCTTAATATATTGGAATCAAATGAACATACTACTGTAATATGATCACATAAACTTGTTTTGAAATGAACACAGTTCCATAGAAACAAATAAAAAATAGGACAGAAAGTTAACTTATTCTCAGCACTAACACAAACCCATATTGAAAAATGATGAAAATTAAAAACAATTTTTCTTAAAAAAAACTTGGATTGGAGCCAAATATGAGCACAAATAGTCTCTCGTTCGCGCGACGACAAACTCATCCTCTGTCTATACAACCACAAATGCAAACACAAAAAGCTAACACAATTGATCTTTAGCTATGGGCTTTATGAATATATCAGTGAGGTGAAGATGTGTAGGAATGAATTCTACATTGACATCCCTCTTTGGAACATGATCTTGAATGAAGTAATGTCTGATATCTATGTGATTGGTTCTTGAATGTTGTACAGGGTTCTTGGCCAAGCTTATAGTACTCGTGTTGTCACAGTAAATAGGTTTCTCCTTTAAGTTGATTATCATGTCTTGAAGTTGTTGGTTTAGCCATAGTACTTGAGAACAACAACTTGCTACAACTATGTATTTAGCTTCAGTAGAGGATATCGAAACTACGTTCTGCTTATTGCTAGACCATGATACCAAAGATCCTCTAAGAAATTGGCATTGCCTACTAGTGCTCTTTCTGTTATTTTTGTATCCTCCATGATCTGAATTTGGGTAGGCCATCAAGTACTCATTTCCTCCTTTTGGATACCATAGGCCAAGCTCTGTAGTATTTCCTAAGTACCTGAAAATTCTCTTAACGGTTTCTACATGTGATACCTTGGGAGCAAATTGATACATTGCGCACATCTCAACGATGAATTGTATTTCTAGCCTACTTGCTGTTATGATAGAATCATTACAAAACAATTGTGGTTTAGTAGCAGTTAAAAGTGTGTATTTGTAGTAGTTTTAACCGCTACAAACATAATTAGTAGCGATTCCTTGAACCACTACCAAACCCACTATTGCAAGTGTATTTGTAGCTGATATTTTTAACTGCTACTTTATTATAGCTGTTAATTAGTAGTGTTACAACATTCCTAATCTGGGCAATCCTTTTCTAGGTAATTTGTAACAGTTATATAACTGCTACAAATGGCAAACCATGAATATTGGATGGAGGGAAATG
Source organism: Inga laurina (assembly GCA_963855925.1). Taxonomy (NCBI): domain Eukaryota; kingdom Viridiplantae; phylum Streptophyta; class Magnoliopsida; order Fabales; family Fabaceae; genus Inga; species Inga laurina. Next base: position 48,722,301 of record OY979701.1, on the reverse strand, counting down.
AAAATGAAAATTTGTCTTGATATTTATATCGATTATAAAACCACTACTAAATTGAATTTAAAAAGGGTAGAAAATATTAGTAGCGGTTACATAACCGCTACTAATTTCAATAGAAATTCAAACTGTATGCCAAAAATTTAATTTGTCTTTTAAAAATTATTTTCGTAGCGGTTATAAAACAACTACAAATGTTAGAAAAATTGAAAAAAAAGTATACAATTATTTGTTTCTATTTTTTTAATATTAAATTAAATATTTTATTATTTTAATAGTTAGCTAATTTAATCAGCTTATTATTCATTAGTTTAGGTCATTTATAATTTTAAAGGAATGATTTAATTAAATTAGATAAGTTTGAAAATTGTATTGATAATATTATTGGTGATACGTAGGTAATAAGGAACTATTATGTTGTCTGCTATAATGTGATTATGATTATGTAAAGAAAATAGGAAACAATGAGAAAATATTCTTAAATATCTGAAAAAATTAGTGAAAATAAATATTATGCGAAAGAAAAAAGTATTGAAATAAAAAATTTAAAAATTTATTACCATATTTGATCACCTTGTTAAGCTCCTTATCTCATAGAAAAAAACGTGAAAATAAGAGAAGATGAAAGAGAAGTAAGGTGGAAAGAAATGGGGGAGTGTTTGAAATGAGATGTGGTTAGGGTATTTATAGGGATCTGCGTGGAACTTGTAGTGGTTATTGTCATTATTTTGTAGTAGTTTTAAATTGTAGTGGTTATTGTTGTATTTGAAACCGCTACAAATATTTTTTTAATTTTTTAAAAAAAAACAAAAACATAATTTGTTTTAAAACAACACATAATTTGTTTTGATTAGTCATCCACGCCATCCCTACATAAATTGTATAGAAAAATTGTTAGCAATGTATTTTTTGTTAAAAAATTTAATTAGAAAGATATGAATTTAAAAAATGCACCGAACTATCGGTAAATTGTGATCACCTTCAGGGAAGAAGTTTTCGAAATTGGCGGGTTGAAACAGCTCACTCTCATAGGCGATGTTATCACCATCACCCATGTTGTAAAGGTCTCGAGGCTTTAAATGAACAACTATGTGCCAATCCCTATGTCTCTCATCCTCAACATAATAAACTTGGTGTGCCTCTGAGGTAAGAATATATGGCTCATCATCTTTAGAATGACTAGTGTGAATTGGCAGTGAGAAATTTCTCATTTTGATGTCTAAGTCATCAGTTGTGAGTAAACCTTTTTCATGATCAAGAGGGCCGATTGCGAGAGCTCTGAAATCTGGTGAGGGTCGATTGTGGTCATTTAGTTTTCTGCGCGCAAACCAGCTTGGGAATTCTCTGTGAACGTTTTTGTCAACTTTAAATGATGTTTGTGTATGGATCCTGAGCTGATGCTTAACATGACTTCTGAATTCCTTGCAATTAATCATGGGAAGGTGATAGTGAAATGAATGTGAAAAATGTTATAAAAGATGTAGAATAATATGTGAGTGTACAATTCTTACTATATGAAAGGTTCAACTTGAGTACAATTAATCAAGACATGTCTATGTGCTTGCAACTTCTTAGTTGCGGTTAGTTTGAAGTTCTCAATTCCTCTAACTGGTTTACCAACACGATGGATAAATTCTCCTGTTGTTGGTGCAGGTTTAGGACAATCGTCTACACGAGGCGATCATCTGAAGGCAGTCTCAATGTCATCAAAGTACCTTGAACAAAAATATAGGACCTCATCCCTTATATAACGTTTAGCCATAGACCCTTCTGGCCAAGGCTTAATCCTTACGTAAGATTTTCATTTTCCTAAGAAACTTACAAAGTAAAGAAGGGTAAAATGATACAAAATGCTCAAAAGGGGGACTAATAAACATAAGAACTATTAATGATGCACATATATAAAATGAGTACCTCTCAATAGGATACATCCATGGATATTGAACTGGGCCAGCGAGCTTTGTTTCATAAACAAGGTGGACTATAAGGTGAACCATCACAGTGAAAAAGGACAAAGGAAAGATCATCTCCAAATGACAAATCATAAGAATAAGCTTGGATTGTAGCTGATCGAGCTCCTCAACGATCAAAACCTTGGAACACAACTTCCAAAAGAAAGAGCAAAGCTCCACTAAACTGATTGACATATCAAGAGGAAGTGCATTCTTTATAGCCAGCGAAAGTAACTGTTGTATAAGCACATGTATGTCATGACACTTCAGGCCAGCAACCTTTCGAGCTTGCATATCAATACATGGTGAAATATTGCTTGAATCCCATCTGGAACTTTTATTTTCTTCAACGTCGCGAAGAAGACTTCTTTGTTTGGTTTTGTGAAGGTGAACTTTGCTGGCTAAAATTTGTAATGCTCATCTGGCCACACGTCTTCACGAACTCCCATGTCACGTAAATCTTTCCTCACTTGAAGATGATCTTTTGACTTTCCCAGTTCGTTAAGCAATGTATATAGCACATTCTCAGATACATTTTTTTCAATGTGCATGACATCAAGACTATGGCGAAGTAACTTAGAATTCCAATATAGAAGAGTGAAGAAAATGCTTATCTTCCTCCATTGTTGAGACGTAGAAGTCTTGCCCCTCTTTCGGCCTGCTTGTGTTACATCATCACTTTTTCTAAACTTAAATTCAACATCCTTAAGCTGTTGTAAGATGTTTGCGCCAAATAAAGTCTGAGGTGCCCTTTGGTTTCTAGTTTCCTATTGAAGTGATTCCGTTGCAATCTAAACTTGTGCCTTCCATTGAGAATCCTCTTATGCCCCCATAAAGCATACTTCTGACTGTGGGGAAGACATACTGCATCAGAGTCAAAATTGCAAGCTGGACAAGCCGAGCCAATGCACATTCCACCTGGATAATGTTCTAAGGCTAGGAAAGTCAATAATCGTCCACCTCAAGGCTGCACACAAGTTGAACAATGTCTTCCTGAAGGCGTCATATGTCTCGATACCGACATTCCACAAGTCATGCAATTTTGCAATAAGCGGTTGGAGATACACATCGATGTCAATACCCAATGCCTTTTGCTTAGAATAATCATAAACAAAATAAAGGAGCTTTATTTTATTCACATCCAGGTGGTAAATTATAGGGAACTAAGACTACTAGCCAATTACTATAACTTATGCTAACATTCCCAAATGGATTGACACAGACAAACGATCTTGTCGTTATAGCTGGCGTGAGTGAATGCAAAATCCAAGAAATTGTTTAATCTATACAAATATTCTGAAGAATTGCGTGGCAACCTGATCCATGACTTATCCATAGCTACTAGTGAGGGAGAAGAAAGTATAGTGAAGAATATGAGTGAATAGAGAATTACGAATGCCTGAAAGCTTATATTCTAATTTTCCAACATTTAATATTTTGTAGCGGTTCAGAAATCGCTACAGTATTAATAACCGTTGGACAATTTTTTTTTATAAAAAAATAAGTTTTCTATTTGTAGCGATTATTGGCGTAAGCCGCTACAAATTTAGAACAAAGTGGGGAGAAATTCAAAATTCAAATGTTGAATATTTGTATCGATTATTACTGTAACCGCTAAAAAAGAACAACATTAAATTTTTGAAATTGCCTCCCTCAATGCTTTACATTTGTAGCGGTTTATACTTATATAAATATGGTACAAAATATTTTTTTTTAAAAATATTTGTAGCGGTTTATAATAAAACTGCTACAAATATATGTGATTATTTTTTTTTTGAGGTTAGTTTTATCAATATAAATAAGGCTGTCATAAATGCAACACAAATTTAGCAAGGCTCTAAAAATATAAATATAACTATTGTAAACGCAATAAGAATAAGTTCTAAAAATAAAATATCCAGATTTATTTACAAATGTTTCAAAAAGAAAAAATATAAATGTCCTAAACTAACTAGCAGGAGGCTGATCATCTGGTCCATTCTCAGGTAGAGCTCCCTCAGGTACTGCTAGATTGGGGCGCTAGGCAGAGTTAATAGCACCATCATCATCAATAGGAGGAGGAGGAGGAGGCTGGATGACGAACCGAGGGATAGGGGGAACCTGTGGATGCTGCTCGTCTGAGAGTAGATGACTCCACGACCGCTCGAGCATGAAGTTCATGATATCGCGCCACTGCGCATGCTAAGTGTAGTAGAAATCGGCCTGCTGCTGCATCTGCTGTTGCTACTGAGCCACTGCATCCTATGTCCTAGTTAAATTTGAGAGCAACTCCTCAACAGACTCATCCCTTAGACATCTGACCCCGAACGTCTGTGCTTTAGAGCTGCCAGCCTCAGCAGCGGCACTCCTACCATAGACAATTATAGGTTTGGCGCCTATCCCCATCCCCGCACACATCCGGGGTGCCTAACCTGACCCAGACCCGCCTTCAAAGGATCTGTAGGGTCCATAAACCCTTGTGACTCCTCGGTCTAGGTCTCTCGTAACTCAGCCTGCGACTGCTGCATCCGCTCCTGCCATTTTATGAAACAATTACTTATATTTTTCATAATAAAGTTTGCTTTATAAACAATATGATAATGAAATTACTTACAATGGCCGCCTCTGCCTGCTGAGAGGTCAGAGTCCCATCACGGTGTCTATGTGTGATAGTGAACAACTCCCTGTAGTTCGTTTGACGGTTCTCCTCCCATGCCTTTCTCTCCTAAAATAATTACAAAACTAAATTAGTATTATCAAAGCAAAATACTAGATTTATAATATGAAATAACTAGTTAAAAATAATTGATATTGTGAAAAGTTACCAGCTCGCTGTAAGTGATAGCAAAGGTTTTCGATCTTGCTGTGTGGTGGATCGTCTGCTGCCTATGGCACCTCATGTTCCTTTGAGAAAGCGCCTAGAATAAAAATAATATTAAAAGTATCAAAACAATATAAAACATTTACAATTAATAAAATCATAAATTAATTAAATTTAAATTGAAATTATAATTTAATAATTATAAATTTAAAAATTATATATAATTAATTAATATTTAATAATTCATATTAAGATTTATATAATATAATCTAAATCTAATTTTTTATATAATTAATATTTATATAAAAAATTAAAGATAACTATTTAATTTTTTATATAATCTAATCTAAATCTAATAATTGAAATAATCTAATAAATGTACATTACCTGCCCCTCAGCGCTCTTCTTGAATTGGACGAAACTCACCCAGTCGTTCGGCGAGACGTCGTCCAGGATGTTGTCGATTAGTTGTTGCACAGGAATCGTCCCAACCTTATCCATACTGTGGAAGAGACAATTCCTCCTGTTCCTTCAGCCGTCACCCATTTTTATTAGCATGTACCTCTTCCGGTTGGCCTGGACAATAAACCTCAGCTGTAACACCATTGAAAAAAAAAATTAAATATGACTAATTACAGATAAGACAATTCAAAAATGTTAATTAAATAGAATTAATTGAAAAAAATATAATATAACGAAATATTATTAATTACCTGCACCACCTCATCCCAAGCCAGGTCCTTCGGCCCCGTCGAAATGTTCCTCCACGTCCTGAAGTAAAGGGGGAACCACATCCAATTCAAGCCTAACTCATTCAGGAAGCGGTTGAATAGGTGACCCCCATTGTTGATGGGTTGGTCCATGGCATCATTTAACGGAACTACAACTCGTAGTGTCCAATCTAAGCTTTTTAGACCAACCACATCCAGCCTCCTCATGGACGCGTTCCCCTACTCATCTGCATAATTTACCACACGTTAGATAAATTATAATTCAAATTTAATATTTGAATTTAAAAATATAATTTATTAAATAAAAAAATATATTTACCTTGGACCTACATCTCAAACCCAATAGACCGAGAAGATGACCCTCATGGGTTGTTATGCTCCTACACCTCCTCCTCATCAAGGAACTGATCCATATCTCTGATCAGAATCAGGATCTTGAAATCCTCGTTCACGTCATAGTCCCAGATTAGGCACCTATGGTACAGTTGTCTCCTATGGGACCGTCTGCAGTGACTGTGGTAGGGCTAACTCCTGTGGCTGCTATAGGGAGATGGGTCAAAATTGTGCGGTCACTTTCCCTCCATGATGCCCCTCCCACTGCCCCGTCCTCTGCTATTGCCACCCCGTAGAATCAGTCTCAGGACCTCGGGCTCCATCCCCTTATCTATCCCTGAAGCCATATCAACTGCTAAAATTCAAAAAAAAAAACAAACAAATCAGTTAGTCATATTTATCCGTGAAATTATAATGAAAATAAAAATAAAATATGTATTTTCTGTACCTCAACTGATAATAATGCAAAATGTTGTAGCGAAAACTCTCTAATAGATGTTAGAATGCTCAGATCTGAAGGAAAACTCTCAGAGAAATGCCAAAAAACAAAATGGCCAAACTTGAAAAATGGAGAAACAGCGCGCTTTTATAGGTTTGGCATTTGTAGCGGTTGATAAAGCTTGTCATTAACCCTACCGAAAGTAGTAAGCTAACTAAAGTAAAGCGATACCTAGCCTAGGTCATTCTTTTCTAAGGAACCTAACTATTGTAATAATTCTTATCAAATTATGGGCCACAATAAGTATAGAAAGAATATAGAGAGCTAATTGATTCATATTCACTATGTACATAATTCTATTTCCTAACTTGCTGCATTAAAAATGACACTGTGATACAAGTGAAATGAATGATGATTTAACACAATGATGAGATAATTCTCCTTAGAAGTTCCACTCTGCCTTCCTCATCTAATAATGACTGTAGAGTTCGACAAAATTAGCCTATCACACATTTGCTTTCTACAGTTATTCAACTAGAACACATATAGGGAATAAATTGATACAGTGGGCTATTCATTCAAAGAAAATTATAGTGTAGTAGATCTGAATTCCTTTAATAATAGCTACTGCTCAGCATTATAACATCATTCAATATAATCAATGAAACTGACACAACTTGGATTAGCAACATGATTACATCTACTCAAGAATAGAGAATGCAATTCCTCAACTAAGTTCATGCAAACAAATCGCTACTCCTACAAAAGTTAAATCAGATCCAATAGTTCTTTGGCACAATGCAAATATAATTTGTCTCATAATTACACAACTCATGTAATTTTAAGAAAGCAGAATTAGATATGCACAACAAATCTTAGTCAAGTCCTTCTTTAAGTGCGTGGATTCAGGCTTTGCATTACTCCTAGGAAGAATTTCAGTGATCAGCCACTCATAATGAAGGGATGAGTGCCATCGAATTTTAGATAAGCATCAGTCATGGTAAAGGAACTATTTGAATCCCAGAATTCACGAGCTATCGGTTGTGGAGAGAAGACGAGATCCAGATCTACGAGAGTCTTCCTTCTTCTGTTCTATTTTCCATTCTCTTTCTCTTCAGTCTGAATGCCCTCCGTTTTCTATTTCTCAAAATTTTTCTCGATCTAAACCTGTGAACTCTGAATCACCGAGTGGGAAAATTGGTTCTGGAAAAAATTGTAGTTTTACTGAAAAGGTTTCTCTGTTCTGCATTTTGGTCCTTCTTCCTTCTACTTGTAAAGTTCTAGACTTTATAGTTTAGTCCCTCTTTCTATTTCCCAGCTCCTTCTTGCTTCAATTTCCACCTAGCTTCCTATAAGATAATTCACACCAATGTAATATTATTCTTCCCTTATAAATATTTTAAAGAAACTACAAAGTATATCAATTGAGCTATTCTTAATCACTAATTTCATAAAATCAATATGAGTCACAATTCTTCATTATAAATGAATTTCAAGCACACTATTATCACTAAAACCTCCAAAAAAGCTATGAAAATATGTGGTAAAATTGGGACTTATCAATTCCCCCACACTTAGCTTTTTGCACTCCTGAGCAAAATCAAGTATTCCATCCTTCTTACTTATTCTAGCAATTATATCCATATGAATTTTATTCATGCCTTTGGTTATGTATCTCACTTCACTATCTAAAGTTCAATTCCCCATGCAAACAATCCAACCACCCAACACAAATCTAACTCTATATATGATTCAGCCATTGCAAAGAGAATTCAAGAGACTCTCAGAGTTAAGTGTTTAGCTCTCTCTCTCTCTCACTATAGGGTAATTGATTTCACTCCCCTTTTCTAGTCTATGCTCTACCTTAGGCTTGTCAAAGCTCTATCATCTCCACCATATAAACACAAGTTTCTATGCATCAAGAGGACTTTATTAAGGTTGTAATGTTGATAAGGCTAAGATGGAATACATGGAATGTCAATCTACATAGCCCAAATAAGTATGCATGATAAAATCGCATTACCATAACATGTTGTTTTTGTTTCTTTCTTTTTTTCTTTTTTTCTTCTTTTCTTTTCTTGATCTCTTCAATTGATTTTTAAACATTCTTTGGAGAGCATTTATATATATTTCTTTCCTTTTCTTTTCAGCTCCTTTTTTTTTCAATATATCACTCTTTCTTTCAATCATATGCAACTATAAACACAACATCATAGCACTATTGGCATACTCATTCAAAACTACATAGATAGGATGAGAAAAGAAAATGATGGGCTCAAATGGGTTAGCAAGGGATATGAGGTGTAAGTGGCTTGTGTTTAGGTCATGTGGGTGTGAAATGAATGCCTCAATCATATACATGTAATCTCCTGTGCACATTGGCTTCAACTAAGAGCTAGAACAAGTTTTAGAGTGTTATAAAACTAGATAGTATGCATACAAAATTTAATGAATTGAACAAGCTCAAATATCCTTCTATGTAGGCTAATTCTCTTGCTTTCACTCATAATAACTAAGCCATATATATTACTAAATTCAATACTGTCAGTTTCCCAAGTTCACATGGTTTGTATCCCTTGAACAGATTTGTTCAATACATTCCCTTAAACACTCATATACTTATATGTCTATCATTCCTAGATTTGTTAGAAGGATACAACACACTTAAAACTACCCAGGCTTTCAAAATATTACTTGCAAGGTAATTAACAAGATACAAAATATGACTAATAGAGCTATATATATATCACAGCCCCACCCCTACACTTATAGATTGTAAGCAAATAAAAGATAGGGTAGAAACCTGAATAGGCATAGCATAACAGAGAGATACAACACAACACATGCAAAGTGAAACCACTTGTGTGGGAAGTGTCCAACCAGCAAGCAAAGGAAATATGCACCCAAATCCAATAACCTCATAGAACAATAGCAAAATGAGGAAGTTGAAAACAAAGAACTACCTATAGCTACTGGTGCAGTCCTTCCCCCACACTTATGTCAAATAAGAAAAATCATAAGGAAATGAAGCAAAATAAAACAGAAAATATAAGTAAGGGAAAGGGACTACTGGGGCCTAAGGAGGAACAGCTGGGCCAGGATAAAGCTTGAGTAAGTGATCTTTCATTTTGAAAGTGTGATCGTTGCTTGGATCGAACAATTCAACCATGCCAAAGTTGTGAACCTTGAGGATTTCATAAGGACCATCCCATCTAGTTTTGAGTTTGCCAGGCCCAAAGGAATACCTTACCTTGTATTTGAGAACTTGATCACCCACATGAAAGTGCTTGCGCAACATATGTTTGTTATGAATGGCCTTAACACACTCCTTATACAAACAATAATTTTCATAGGCCTCCATACACAACTCATCAAGTTCTTGGAGCTGTAATAGCTGTTCATCATGTAATATCCCAAAAAGTGATTAAGGGCTAATGACTTCAAAAGTATATGTAATTATTGTTGAATAAACACTTTTGGAGAATGTGTGATCATAATTTGGATTATTTAATGATTCCAATGGCTTCCTTGTGAAAATTTATGTGGGAATGATGTTTGGTATGAAAATGGAACCATTGGAAGTTGAGATGCAAAATCTGAAATTCTGTCCAGTGAAACTCTATTCTGGGCAGTCTTCTCGTGTGGATGTTTTGACTAGGCAAATGAAGTCAGAAAATTATGAAACTTTCCAGTCTTAAAGTTCACATCCCAAGATTCAAAATGGACATATAATTTGTGCCATTTCGTTTTGGGAAATGGGAGATATGACTGTCCAAAGTTTGAGGTCGAAAATGGACTCTGTTTTGGGGCAATGATGAAATTTGTGTAATTCTGGAATTTTGTGGTGATTTCTGGTAATGGCTCATATTTTTACTATAATGAGGACTTAAATACCTTTCATTTGGCTTTGGGATCACCTCATTTCGATATTTCTAGAATTAGTTATGATTTTTCAAAGTTTGGGCAGAAAATCTGCCAGAAAATCCGAAAATGGGAATTATGACATCATCTCACTAAAAGATGACATCAGCATGGAATTAGATATATTCTCATCTTCTTCAGCTCATTTCTGTCGTGATGAACCAGCTGCACTAGTGAGAGAAAGTTGAGAGCTCTTAGAGAGAGAAAGAGGAGAAATCTCGCAAGGTAAGCCGATTTCTCCGACGATCTAGCTCCTAACGCGTATAACCTTGTTCCTAAGCTTCTCTTCTATGTTATTTAAGGTGTTTGAGAAGACAATTTGGTGTTCAATGGGCTAGGGTTTTCAGCCACTCTTGAGAAAAGCTAGAAGGAGCTTGAGGTAACTTCCAAACTTTCGTATATTGCTTATTCTGGCTGCTGTGGGCAATTTAATCGGTGAAATTTCGCCGGATTGCCATTGGTTTTAAAGTTTGGAAATGATGTGGCCTAGGGGTTATGCTGCCCAAATTGGGTCTTAATGTTAGTTGTAACCTAATGTAATGGTTAATAAAGTGGTTAGGAGTAGAAAGGAACGCGTTTACGAAGCCGAAATCGTAAAACCCCAATTATTCCCGGAGAACATGTATATTTCGGCCAAGGCTGTAAATGGGTCTTAGAGTTGGATTTTCAATGATTTGATGATTCCATTGGATTCAGTGGGCGAAAATAGGTGGGGTTACAGTTGGGCACTTTTTCAAAAAAGGCCAAGAAAGCATAATTACGGAAACACCCCTAAAACCCTAAAAGTAGGGCTGCCAAGGGCAATTTCGTAATTTGACATTGAATTTGATAATTCTGAGTACGGAAATGGATTCCTTGGGCGGAAATATGTTAGGATAGCCCAGATTAGAATTTCGAGAAAAGTGCAACCGGTCCGGGTATGGCGGGCCCAGGCCGGGTCCCCGGGGGTATTTTTGTAAATTTTCATTATAGACTCATATAACCTTAAGTAACACTATGGAAGTGTCTAAATAGTGCATTTGGAATTGTAGGATTCGATATTTGCCGCCCTCGTGAGCCAACTGCGCTGAAGGACGTTAGGAAAGGATCAGGTAGTGACTCTCTCTCTTATACTATGTATAATGCTCTGTATGTGTGTGTTATCATTGTTATGTGATGATTCTTTGATGCTGCTGCGATTACAGCTGGTGATAACTGTCGTTTACAGCGCAAGCTGTCGTTTACAGCGTAAGCTGTCGTTATTGTGATTACAGCGTAAGCTGTCGTGATTATTATTACAGCGAGAGCTGTCGTATTATGCATACAGCCGTGAGTGCTGTCGTTTGTGGTGAAAACCATGTATCTTTGAGATTGCTGCTGCTGTTGCTGGTTGTGATTTATATACATGCTTTGTGTTATGCATTGTGTGAGTGGTTTGTTACTACTGGGATTCGCTCGAATCTCATTCTTTCCTATGACTAACATTTCAGACAGGACATGTGGCTCAAAGGAGAAGCGGCCAACCCGAAGCACTTAGGATCTTTAGTGATACTAAGGATTTTTGAGATGTTGGTTATCTACTTTAAACTCGGGATTACTGTATATCCTGAATCAGGAACACTACATTCGATTTTGGTTGTGTAATCCCCTAGTAGATACTTGTAACCTCTAGATTATATAAGTATAGGACCCGGGAGTTGCCGGGGATTTGGTTATACACTCTGTTATACATGAATGTAGATAAACTGCACAGGTAATTATATTCGAATTTTGAAATGGAGACCAGGAACAGGAAGAGATTTTGAATGTTTTGTGAAAACCCTACTACAAAGTAGGAGATTGAAATGAGTTTAAGTTATCTGATGGTCTCTAATCCGAATTAAATGTGCATTATCGAATTATAATTACGTGATTAAAGGCAGGGTGTTACATTTTGGTATCAGAGCTGTAGTTCCTGGCAAGGGTAGAGGTTGCTAGGATAGATCCCTTAGATAGTAGTAGGGATAGAAGATTATCTGTGAATGATTGTTGTGTATGCACATGTATGTTTAATTGACATGGATATATATATGAGTTTTGTGACTATATGTGCATACTATCTCTGCTAAATTAATGGGGCAAGTTGTTTGTAGAATGAAGAAAACTAGAGGACGCCCCAATATTCCGCGTGTAGACTCAGAGGTGGAGGTCGTCAATGATAATCCACCAGATCCTATGCAAGAGCTGATGGGTCTAATCCGGGATCAAAGAGATATGATAACTGAGTTGAGAGAAGAGCTCAGAGCAGAGAAGGCGAAGAACAAGGAAGGTCCAGTTCAATCCACTCCGGAGGAAACTCAAGGAGAAACCCGTCATGAGGACACTGCTGAAGGGTCAGCACGACCCCTGGAGTCCCCACCTCACATTGTCCCAAATCAAGAATCGCATGGGATACCGCTTAGAGAGGAAAGAGACCTTCAGTTTTGGGTCACCAGGTTCTGCAAGCATCTGCCTCCTGCGTTCAGAGGGAGGTTTGACCCTCAAGCAGCCGAAGATTGGATGAACAGACTGGAGAAAATATTTGAGGTGCTTAATTGTCCGGATGAGGTGAAGCCACGACTGGCCGTTTAGAAACTCGAAGGGAATGCAGACCGTTGGTGGCGGAATATCGCCCTAACCTTAAAGAGCAACAAGATGCCATTGACTTGGGAATTGTTTCAACAAGAATTCAACGAGAAGTATTTTCCCAAATCAGTGAGGCTCGAGAAGGAGACAGAATTCCTGAATATCAGGCAAGGGGACGCGGAAAGCTTCGATGATTACTTGTCCCGTTTTGTCCGATTGGCTCGATACTCCTCCTATCTCCGATTCAAGGATGATGAAGAATGGAGTTCTGATATGCTCATTCGCGGTCTGAGGCGAGAGTTGAGGAAACGCCTAGCTACTCACCAATTTACCACGTTCAACAAGGCGGTTGAACAGTGCAGGATTACAGAGAATAACTTGAGAGAATTGTATCCTGCCAGAGATACGAGCCACCGCAATGAACCTAGTAAGGGTAATGCTTCCCAGAAGCGGAAGGGGCAAGGGTTCTCGCCTGAGGACAGTGGCAAGAAGCCCTACCAACCTGGGGGTCGTGATGATCAGAAACCTCCAGTGGGAACGATGTGCGCCCAATGCAAGGGTTATCACCCTGGTAAAACTTGCTTAGGGCAAACGATTTGTTATAATTGCCAACAACCTGGACACATGGCTAGAGAATGCAACCGGCCGAAGGTTGAGCAAAGATCTAGGACTCAGGGTCGAGTGTTCATGATGACACATGAGGAGGCTCAGGAGTCCCCCGACCTGATTCAAGGTAAATTCTTGTTTTAATGATGGTTGATTGAAAAATGTTGGTTGATTCGGGTGCAATTCAATTCTACGTTGTGATGATTGTATGAAGCGCCCGGAATTGTGTGTTTGTGAAATGGTTATTGATTTAGTTGTGGCAATGTTGATGATTGTGAAACCTAGAAGTCCTATGGGATTCTAATTGGTTGACAGTGAGAAATGCATTTAATATGTATGTGAATTTGATGAATTGCATTCCTGATCGTGGTTAGATCGGTTAGGGGTAATTATGTGGCGATATTGTGATATAGCGTACGAGAATGGTCGATGATACAGATCGGAAAGGGCTACCTACGAATAGTCCGATAGGAAAGAGCTACCTGTGGTGAGGTCAGATCGGAGAGGGCTACCTACGGTGAGATCTGATCAGAGAGGGCTACCTACGGTGAGATCTGATTGGAAAGGGCTACCTATGGAGAGTTCTGACTGGAGGGGCTGACCAGTCGGTGGACTGAGTGAAGCACCGCGTACAGTACCATAGTGTGGAGCCACCATGACGATGAACCCTAGTGTGGAGCCACCGTGATGATGAACCTTAGTGTGGAGCCACCGTGACGACGAATCCTAGCGTGCAGCTACCTTGATGACGAACCGTGGAGTGCAGCCACCGTGATGTTGAATCGTAAAGTAGAGAAGAGGATGAGCTCAAAGTAGTAAGTGCAATTTATGTATAGGACCTCAGGAGGTACAACTCAGGGGCCAAATTATATGGTGAGAAGGGGGTCTTGTAGGATCCCAGCTTGATGAAAAGAGTTATAGTGCGAAAGTCATAGTGTTTAAAGGTATCAGTGTTGAGCATAGACCAGGTTCCAGCTTGGTGTGATTGTGTATTTGTGAGTCTTTCACCTGCGGCCGCATGGGATGTTCCTATGGCGGAGGACCGTCCCGCTGGGGCGGTAGTTTACGGGGGATTGACTATGTGAACCAGCTGGGATCGAGATGTGGATGACAGTGTGTGCATATCAACGTGTGCCATTGTAGGGTTTGACGTTGGTCATCTCTACCATCGACCGTTGATATACCATTGTGAAAGTGAACGCCATAAGGCAATGTGTATATGTGACCACGCCAAGCACATCGCCACTGGCAGGCCCTGTTGAGGGATACGGGTGGGGTGTAGGCAGGGTGGGCCATGATAGAAGGGTGCTTCGGATAGAAGAGATTGAGTTATGAGGTGTGGGTCCGTCTAAAATTCTTATGAGAATTGGACCAGGGATGTGCTATTGGTACAAATGGTTTAAAAAGATTATCTTAGTAAGGAACGAAAGCCGTCGTGAAGAGGCGTCCGGAGTTATGCCCTTAGTGGTGGAACAAATTTCGAGGACGAAATTTATTTTACGGGGGAAGAAATGTAATATCCCAAAAAGTGATTAAGGGCTAATGACTTCAAAAGTATATGTAATTATTGTTGAATAAACACTTTTGGAGAATGTGTGATCATAATTTGGATTATTTAATGATTCCAATGGCTTCCTTGTGAAAATTTATGTGGGAATGATGTTTGGTATGAAAATGGAACCATTGGAAGTTGAGATGCAAAATCTGAAATTCTGTCCAGTGAAACTCTATTCTGGGCAGTCTTCTCGTGTGGATGTTTTGACTAGGCAAATGAAGTCAGAAAATTATGAAACTTTCCAGTCTTAAAGTTCACATCCCAAGATTCAAAATGGACATATAATTTGTGCCATTTCGTTTTGGGAAATGGGAGATATGACTTTCCAAAGTTTGAGGTCGAAAATGGACTCTGTTTTGGGGCAATGATGAAATTTGTGTAATTCTGGAATTTTGTGGTGATTTCTGGTAATGGCTCATATTTTTCCTATAAAGAGGACTTAAATACCTTTCATTTGGCTTTGGGATCACCTCATTTCGATTTTTCTAGAATTAGTTATGATTTTTCAAAGTTTGGGCAGAAAATCTGCCAGAAAATCCGAAAATGGGAATTATGACATCATCTCACTAAAAGATGACATCAGCATGGAATTAGATATATTCTCATCTTCTTCAGCTCATTTCTGTCGTGATGAACCAGCTGCACTAGTGAGAGAAAGTTGAGAGCTCTTAGAGAGAGAAAGAGGAGAAATCTCGCAAGGTAAGCCGATTTCTCCGACGATCTAGCTCCTAACGCGTATAACCTTGTTCCTAAGCTTCTCTTCTATGTTATTTAAGGTGTTTGAGAAGACAATTTGGTGTTCAATGGGCTATGGTTTTCAGCCACTCTTGAGAAAAGCTAGAAGGAGCTTGAGGTAACTTCCAAACTTTCGTATATTGCTTATTCTGGCTGCTGTGGGCAATTTAATCGGTGAAATTTCGCCGGATTGCCATTGGTTTTAAAGTTTGGAAATGATGTGGCCTAGGGGTTATGCTGCTCAAATTGGGTCTTAATGTTAGTTGTAACCTAATGTAATGGTTAATAAAGTGGTTAGGAGTAGAAAGGAACGCGTTTACGAAGCCGAAATCGTAAAACCCCAATTATTCCCAGAGAACATGTATATTTCGGCCAAGGCTGTAAATGGGTCTTAGAGTTGGATTTTCAATGATTTGATGATTCCATTGGATTCAGTGGGCGAAAATAGGTGGGGTTACAGTTGGGCACTTTTTCAAAAAAGGCCGAGAAAGCATAATTACGGAAACCCCCCTAAAACCCTAAAAGTAGGGCTGCCAAGGGCAATTTCGTAATTTGACATTGAATTTGATAATTCTGAGTACGGAAATGGATTCCTTGGGCTGAAATATGTTAGGATAGCCCAGATTAGAATTTCGAGAAAAGTGCAACCGGTCCGGGTATGGCGGGCCCAGGCCGGGTCCCCGGGGGTATTTTTGTAAATTTTCATTATAGACTCATATAACCTTAAGTAACACTATGGAAGTGTCTAAATAGTGCATTTGGAATTGTAGGATTCGATATTTGCCGCCCTCGTGAGCCAACTGCGCTGAAGGACGTTAGGAAAGGATCAGGTAGTGACTCTCTCTCTTATACTATGTATAATGCTCTGTATGTGTGTGTTATCATTGTTATGTGATGATGCTTTGATGCTGCTACGATTACAGCTGGTGATCGCTGTCGTTTACAGCGCAAGCTGTCGTTTACAGTGCAAGCTGTCGTTTACAGCGTAAGCTGTCGTTATTGTGATTACAGCGTAAGCTGTCGTGATTATTATTACAGCGAGAGCTGTCGTATTATGCATACAGCCGTGAGTGCTGTCGTTTGTGGTGAAAACCATGTATCTTTGAGATTGCTGCTGCTGTTGCTGGTTGTGATTTATATACATGCTTTGTGTTATGCATTGTGTGAGTGGTTTGTTATTACTGGGATTCGCTCGAATCTCATTCTTTCCTTGACTAACATTTCAGACAGGGCATGTGGCTCAAAGGAGAAGCGGCCAACCCGAAGCACTTAGGATCTTTAGTGATACTAAGGATTTTTGAGATGTTGGTTATCTACTTTAAACTCGGGATTACTGTATATCCTGAATCAGGAACACTACATTCGATTTTGGTTGTGTAATCCCCTAGTAGATACTTGTAACCTCTAGATTATATAAGTATAGGACCCGGGAGTTGCCGGGGATTTGGTTATACACTCTGTTATACATGAATGTAGATAAACTGCACAGGTAATTATATTCGAATTTTGAAATGGAGACCAGGAACAGGAAGAGATTTTGAATGTTTTGTGAAAACCCTACTACAAGTAGGAGATTGAAATGAGTTTAAGTTATCCGATGGTCTCTAATCCGAATTAAATGTGCATTATCGAATTATAATTACGTGATTAAAGGCAGGGTGTTACACATCACCTACTGCAATAATATCTAGATTGCATGCTTTAACAGCCCAGTAGGAGCAATGATCAATTTCAACTGGTAAGTGACATCCTTTACCATAAACCATCTGATACGGAGACATGCCTAAGGGGCTCTTGAAGGCTGTACGGTAAGCTTACAAGGCATCATTCAACCGAGTACTCCAATCCTTCCTATTAGGAGATACTACCTTTTCTAAAATCTGCTTAATTTCCCTATTACAGTTTTCAGCCTGACCATTAGTTTGTGGGTGATAAGGTGTAGCTACCTTATGTTGCACACCATGTTTAGAAAGCAACCCTTCAAGCAATTTGTTGCAAAAATGAGTGCCATTATCCCTTCAACCAACTTGTTACCCAGACTCCCAAATCTTTGGTAGCGATCACAAGCACTGCAATGTGCATGAGAATCCTTGAAGATAGTAGGCCAATAGAAGCCAGCTTCTAAAACTTTCCTAGCTATCTTATTAGGGCTGAAATGACCACCACAAGTAAAAGAATGGCAGCTGGTCAAAATAGCATTGATTTTAGTATGAGGAACACATCATCGAATCACTTGGTCACTGCATATCTTCCATAGAATTGGAGAATCCTAGATATAATTTTTAGAATCAACCTTGATTTTATTAGACTGGAATTTAGATAAGGAAGGTAGAATCAACCCCGTGGCTAAGTAATTAGCAATATGGCAATACCAAGGATCTAAAATAGCAAAAATGGAAACATAACAGTCCCTAAAACTATCACAGATTATGGTAGAATCAATGACACCAGCAATATGTAAAGGCAAACGACTCAAGTGATTAGCAACAACATTTTCAGCTCCAACCTTATCTTCAATATTTGTATCAAATTCTTGAATCAGTAGCATCCAGCGTAAGAGTCTTGGTTTGGTATGCTTTTTGCTAGTCAAGTACTTAATAGCACCGTGATTAGTGAATATCACTACTTTGGAGTGTAACAAGTAAGGTCTAAATTTATCTAAAGCAAAGACAATGGCATATAATTACTTCTTCCTTATAGTATAATTAACTTGTGCCATGTCTATAGTTTTTGAGGCATAGGCAATGACATAAGACAGCTTGTCATGCCTCTGACCTAAGACAACACCCACTGCACATTAAAAACATCACAACATAACTCAAATGGTAGATTCCAGCTAGGAGTAACCAGTATGGGTGGGGAGGTCAATCAGGCCTTAATAGCATTAAAAGAAGCTTGACATGCTGCATCAAACTTGAAATCAACATCTTTTTGTATCAACTTAGAAAGTGGCAAAGCAAGAGTGCTGAAATTTTGAATAAACCTCCTATAAAATCCAGCATGTCCTAAAAAGGATCTTAACTCTTTGACGATAGATAGAAAAGGTAGAGAAGCAATAATCTAGATTTTGGATTTGTCAACCTCAATGCCCTTATGAGAAATTAAATGACCGAGGACTATACCTTGTGCAACCATAAAGTGGCATTTTTCAAAGTTTAAGACTAATTACTTCTCAACACATCGTGCTAAAGCACTCTCCAAATTAGTCAAACATGCCTCAAAATTGTCATCATAGAGTGTGAAGTCATCCATAAAAACTTCAGTGTTATGCTTAAGCAAATCACTGAATATAGAGAGCATACATTGTAGAAAAGTGCATGGAGTGTTGCTTAACCCAAAAGGCATTCTACGGTAAGCAAATGTCTCAAATGGACAGGTAAAAGTGGTCTTCTCTTGGTCCTCAGGTGCTATAGATACTTGAAAATAGCTAGAGAAGCCATCCAAAATGCAATAATGAGATTTCCCAACCAAACACTCCAACATTTGATCAATGAATGGAAGTGGGAAGTGATCTTTCCGAGTAGAGTCATTGAGTTGGTGATAATAAATGCAAACTCACTATGAATTTTGAATTCTTGTCGGAATGAGTTCATTCTTCTTATTGCGTATGACTATAATACCACTCTTCTTAGGAACAACCTGTACCGGGCTAACCCATTCACTATCAGAGATGGGATAAATGATGCCAGCACTGAGTAGTTTGGTAACTTCCTTTTTAACTACATCTAATATAAGAGGATTTATTCAGCGATAAGGTTGTCGAATGGGTTTGGCATCCTCTTTGAGTAGAATTCTATGTACGTAAATAGAAGCATTAAGACCAGGAATGTTTGCCAAAGTCCACCCAAGAACACTCTTATATTTTTTAAGACATTCAACAACTAAAATTCTTGAGTCTCTGTCAATGAGCTGGAGATAATGACAGGTAGTGTGTCACCATCACCAAGAAAAGTGTACTTCAAAGTAGTAGGTAAAGGTTTGAGATCCAATTTAGGTGGTTGTGTGATAGAAGGAATCAAATCCTAGAGCTCTAACCCATTTAAAGTAGTAGCATTAGACCTTAGAGCAGTGTTAGCTCAAACACTGCACATAGGAGCTGTAGAACATGGAGGAACACTAGGAATTGTTGTAAAATCAGAATGCAATAGCAGTGATTGGCTAAGAGGCAGTATGCAGATATTCTACAACAACTTCTGCAATTTTGCAGACTGGGAAATCTCAAGAAAAATGCTCCCAAAATTCTTGTGAGGTAGAGAGGAATGTAAGATTTCATAGATATTGCTGAAGAAATCTGAAAACAGATCTGATAATGAAGCCTCCCCATAAGTAGGTTCAGAAATGGTTGATAAAATGGGCAAATCAGCAAGCAAATGTGCAGTAGGTTATAGCTATAGTGATGTGGTTGAATAGGGACTAACATCTTAATTGTGGTCAGTAGTAACACTAGATAATATGGTCTTAGTGTGTATGACATAATTCTAATTATCAGTAGCAAGAACACCAGGAGAAGCAGAATAAATGCCATGACTTGAATTTAGCCAAGCATCTATCTCAGAATCATATAAAAGAAGGCTGCCATGTGAGGATCCAGAATTAGAAGTAGTAGAAAAAGGCAAGTTAGAAACACCAGAATCTTCAAGGATTTTATCTAGCTCAAAATCAGAAGAAGAAATACAATCTGGATTAACTGACAAATCTAACAAATTGACTCCCAAAAGAGTAATCTTCATGTGGATGCTTCATGACTTCATAGATATTAAAATGAATTTTATGGTCAGTAAATTCCATGGTAATAATAACCTGTTTCATTGAAATTATTGTTTCAGCAGTTCTAAAAAACGTTCATCCTAAAATCAACGTACTATCACAAAGGACATCGCTTGTCATATCCAAAACGTAAAAGTCTACAGGGAACACTATATCCTGAACTTGCACCAAAATATCCTATAAAATTCCTTTAGGTCTTCTCACAGATTTATTAGCTAGTTGAATTTACATATTAGTAGGTTTAAGCATATTTATTCCCAAAGCATCATAAACTGTAGTAGGCATAACATTGATGGCAGCACCTAGATCCAACAAGGCCTTAGCAATAGGAAGCTTACCAATAGTACAGGGAATTGAGAAAGAACCTGGATCTTGATATTTAATAGGCAGCTCTTGAGCTTTAAATAGGGCTTAAACATTTGCCCCAACTTGCACCACTTCATTGGGTTTAAATTTCCTCTAATGTGTGCAGCAATCTTTTAAATATTTAGCATACTATGGCATAGGTTGTACCCATTCCAAAAGAGGAACATTTACTTTGATTTTTTCTAAAAAAAAGTTACTATATCCTGATCCTAGTTCTCTGCTTCCCTTTCTGGATCAAGTAAGAAGGCTTTTAGAAATGGTAAATTTTTCATATCAGCCTTAGTAAGTTCTGGACCAGTAGAAATGTCATTCTGTACTGTTGTATAAGTAATCACATGATCAAGTATGTCATGTTCCTCTGTAAGCTCAGCTAAAACTATCTTTTTCTCATTTAAATTCATTTCCTTATCACTGCTAGAGTTGGGACACTCAGATTGAAGAGAGGTAGAAGTTTTACTAATCAGATCCTTAGCTGTATCAACTTTTTTTCTGCTGACTTCTACTCGCTTTCCACTCCTCAAGTGGATAGCATTGAGTGATTTGGGGTTAATCACTGTGTTGGAAGGTAATTTGCCACTGCTTTGAGCTTGGAGAGTGTTCAAACTATCAGATAATTGAGTCACAAAACCAGAAATATTATTGCTTTTAATCTCCTATTGCTCCATCCATTTTTCAATAGCAGCAAGTTTAGAATTAGTGTGAGCTCGCTCCTCATCAAGCTTAGAAGTGAGGGACTATGAGAGATTATTCATACTCTTAATTAGCTGAGCTATATCATCCTTAGAGGCACCTATTTCAGTAGGAACAATGGCTCTATTAGAAATACCTTGATTCCCAACAGATTGCCCCTGATTAACACTTGGTTGGCTAATATTAAACTGATTCTGGAACTCCTTGTAATCATTATTTTTCCAACTAAAATTTGGGTGTGCTCGAGACCCTTCATTGTAGGTATTGGAATATGGGTTCCAAGGTCTAGAATTTTGTCCTTGACGTCCTTGAAACATGGCTACAACAGTCTGATTATCATGAGGGTAGTTTGTAGTAATATGCATTAGAGATTGACATGTATCACAACTTGCAGCCACCAAAGCTTGAGATGGGACTGATTGACCTTGCGTATTTAGATTACCAAGCTGACATAATTTAGTGAGATTTGCATTCATGGCAGCAAGTTGCATAGCTTCTGGATCAGCGATTCTATTATTTCTGTTAGATGCAGAAAGTTCATGAACTTGCCATGCATCTAATCCCTCAAATTGTTGATCATTGTTTGCAATTCTTTCATGAGTTCCCAAGCTTTTGTAAGGGTGAGTATACCCCTAGATGAAGAATCCAAATATTTTTGATCTTGAGGATATAAACCATTGTGAAAGTAAAGTACCAATCTTGCTTATGGTATTTAGTGGCTTGGTTAATTAGATAGTGTTAGATCCCAAGTTTTGATGATAACAAAAGTCAAATGTGTACAAATCATGTTTTTATAAGTTTAAGAAATGTTTACAAAGTTACCAAATGCATATAGCAATGTTAAAAGGTGTCTGCTGACAAAATGAACTGGTGTGCTCGAGCATGAGCCTAGCACTCGAGCATGAATCCCTTGTGTGCTCAAGCAGGTGCGAGTGATAGCCAAAAAGTGTTTACCCGAGAGGCATGCCACTATCATGATCAATGATTCACTCGAGCACTAGAGACAGCACTCGAGCAGAGTAGCCTTTCTCACTCGAGCACATGCGAGTGAGGGTCTGCGAGTGCTTGGCTGAGAGCAAGTTTTGTCATTCTTCCTTGATGCACTCGAGCAGAGACATCAATGCTCGAGCATGAGTGTTCTATACTCGAGTAAGGGACTGCGAGTGTTTGGCCGAGAGTCATGAAGTTCAAAGAAGCACAAGTGTGCTCGAGCATAGGTTCATATGCTCGAGTGACACATTAGCACTTGCGAGTGAAAATTCTATCCCTCTCAAATTCTGATGCAAGTGTTGGTATTAAAGGTATATTACTTGAGAATATTCTTCTCACCCGAGCAGAAGTATGTGTGCTCGAGTGAGGGCCCACATCACCTGCGAGTGATAAATTTATCCCTCTCAAATCCTGATGTGAGTGTTGTCCAGAAAAGAAACTCCCAGTGCAAAACACAAGGTCACTCGAGCAGACGGAGTTGTGCTCGAGTGAGGCCCCACCTCACTCTCGAGTGAGAATTTTGTCTCTCTGAAATTCTATGCAAGCACAACCTCAAAACTGAAGCACAAGGAGAAAAATAGGGAGATCACTCGAGTGAGCCAATTCATGCTTGAGTGATACTCTGGCAGATCACCAAATACATCGAGTCTCACAACGTTCAATCCGAATATGATTTAATGTTATTTATTTATCTTATCATTACTTATTATCATTATTTAACATCATTTTAAATGTATTATAAGTGTGATACAGGAGGATGAACGTTGAAATAAACAGACATGAAGAAAAGTCAAACAACGGCAGACAACGTTACGACAAACACACACCTACTACATTAAAAGTTTTCAAACGTACGAATGCCGTTCCACAGTAACATGCCCCGCTCCTCAATGATCTTTATTCAAACGGGCAAAAGCTGAACATCTATAAATACAGAGTTCCAGAAGAGATCAAAAGATACGAAAACAGAGCACAAGAACTCACAAGCATATACATGAGTCTCTTCATAATTTTCTCTGTATACATATTGATCTTCAGTATTCATTTATTTGCTCTGTAAGAGAGTCTTCATACAATTCAAATTCTGTTTATTTGATCTCAAGGTATTGGGACCTTGATAGGGTAGATTTTCTTACGAGAAAAGCAGTTGAGAGAATTCCTTGTTAAACCTTCCACTCATAAGCCTTATAAGATACAAGCAGAAGAGAACGTTGCTACTCGTAAGACTTACAGTGGTGTAAGCAGGAGAGAACGTTGCTGCTCATAAGTCTTGTATTAATAAGCAAGTGAGTAAGGTCATAGGTTGTTTTTCTGCACATAAGACTTGTCGTAAGGGGGAGAGAAATTTCTTAGTGAGATAGTATTTTTGCTCGTAGTCCTTTCAAGGACAATTGTTGTTTTGTGGCGTTCTGAGAGCCCATTGAATCTTGGAAGATTATTAAAAATCTCAGTAGGTCTTGATCTCTGAGGACTGGACGTAGGCCTGGTTGTTAGGCCAAACCAGTATAACTCTCTGTGTTCTAATCTTCTCAACTCTACTTTATCTACTCTATTTTTCATATCACCGCATCAAACGAAAAATTTTGTAACATCACCCAATTCACCCCCCTCTTGGGTGAAGCTTGCTTCTTTCATATAGAAGCTCCTGAAATCTAATCCAATATTAAAAAAAAAGCGTCTTGTACGGCTTGTTTTGCTCTAAAAATCTCCTTAGTCAATGAGATAACTTTCGAGGTAGGGAAATATTTTTCTAAGAAGGCTTCTTGCATATTGGACTATATAGCTAGAGCAGCAATAGAATGATGAGACAACATCATGAACCATTCCTTAGCCTTGCCTTCCAATGTAAAATGGAAGACTTGTCGAAGCACTTCATCCATATCCCCACCTACTGGTTTTATAGAAGAATAGACCAGCCTCAATTCCCTAAGATGCTTTTGAGGATCTTCCCCTGATAGACCAATAAATCTAGGTAACCTGCTCAGCAAAAGACTTTTCAATTCAAAGTTAATGTTAAATTTAGGATATATACGGGACTGATCAACATTTTCAGAAGTAGAGGTAAGGTCTTTTATAGTCTTCCTTCCACCATTATTCCCAGGTATATCATTGTTATGCCCCCCATTATTAGGTTGTTCAACATGATCTATTATTAAATGCCTATCTAAGTATGTTCCACTAGTTCTATCCAAATTATTTCTGATGTGCTTATGACCTTGGGAACTACTTTCTTCAACTAAAGGTGAATGATTAAGCTCAAGGAATTTGAGTTTCTTAAGTTTCCTAACAGTCTTATTCATGTCTTCACTTGGAAGAAGTAATGGTGTTAGTTGACTCCTAGTTATACAACACACTACCCTAACCCCAAACGAAAGAGCAATCTACTAACTAATGATAGAGGCAATTCTGAATACAAAATCCAAATGGAAATTCACAAACAACAGCCTTAATGGTGAAGAGTTAAATCACACAATCAAGCAAAAAACAGCTACCACATATTGACAGAGTCAATTAAGCATAGAAAAAATGAGAATATTAGTAGCAAAATATCAGCACCACTCACATTAATAGAGTAAAAAAATATTTTTGGGCCCAAAAGATTGCTAAAGAACCTTAACAAGTAAGGTTCCCCGGCAATGGTGCCATTTTGATAGAGCTTGTCGTTAACCCTACCAAAAGTACTAAGCTAACTATAGTAAAGCAATACCTAGCCTAGGTCATTCTTTTCTAAGGAAGCTAACTATTGTAATAATTCTTAGCAAATTATAGGCCACAATAAGTACAGAAAGAATGTAGAGAACTAACTGATTCATATTCACTATGTACCTAATTCTATTTCCTAATTTTCTGCTTTAAAAATGACACTGTGATGCAAGTGAAATGAATGATGATTTAACACAATGATGAGATAATTCTCCCTAAAAGTTCCACTCTGCCTTCCTCATCCAATAATGACTGTAGAGTTCAACAAAATTAGCCTATCACATTTTTGCTTCCTATAGTTATTCAACTAGAACACATATAGGGAATAAATTGATACAGCGGGCAATTTAGTCAAAGAAAATTATAGTGTAGCACATCTGAATTCCCTTAATAATAGCTACTACTCATCATTATAACATCATTTGAGATAATCAATAAAACTGACGCAACTTGGATCAGCAACATGATTACATCTACTCAAGAATAGAGAATGCAATTCCTCAACTAAGTTCATGCAAACAAATCACTACTCCTACAAAATTTAAATCAGATCCAACAGTTCTTCGCATAATGCAAATTCACAGCTCAAAATATAATTTGTCTCACAAATACACAACTCATGTAATTTTATGAAAACAGAATCGGATAAGCACAACAAATCTTAGTCAAGTCCCTCTTTAAGTGATTAGCCACTCATGATAAAGGGATGAGCGCCATTGAATTTTAGATAAGCATCAATCATGGTAAAGGAACTATTTGAATCCCAGAATTCACGAGCTATCGATTGTGGAGAGGAGACAAGATCTGGATCTGTGAGAGTCTTCCTTCTTCTGTTATGTTTTTCGTTCTCTTTCTCTTTGGTCTGAATGGCCTCCATTCTCTGTTTCTTAAAATTTTTCTCGATCTAAACCTGCCAACTCTAAATCACCGAGTGTAATACCTTAAATTTTGAGACTTGAGGCTAGAATATAAGCCTGAGATTAGTGGATTGCTAAGCCCCATTTAGCAAAATCCCAAAATGAGATTAATGGATAATGACTCCAAAAGTGGATGTGGTTAGTGATAAATAAACCCTTTTGGAGATTATGGTGTGATTTGGCACCCGATGTGATTCGTATGTGTTCTGAACAACGCCAAAACCCTGTATTTAAGCTCAATTATCGATTAACCTCTAAATTGACTTAAAATAGAGGGGAGGGCGCATTGTGAAAGAAAATGAATGAGAAAATGTATTTGGTGGTGATTCAGTGTCAATTGCCATAATCAGGGGCAAAACAGTAAAGTTACCAACCGATTGATCGGTTACCGAAGAGGAAACTCATTGGTAACTTCAAAACCAATGGTTGAGATTGATTTGTGTAGAGATTAAGTGAGTGGAATCCCATGTGTATGGGTTCATGTGAACTCATAGAGATGGATTAAGGGTGTGACAAGTGTCACAATTTGAGCCCTTGGATTGGGTCAAAGATTCAAACTCTTCCCTCTCTCCTCTCCTCCCTTATTTGGACGTTTTTGGCCCCAAAATCTGCTCCCTTCTTCATCATCTTCATTTATTCATCATCTCATCTCTCTCTTGGTTCTCCATGGACGTTCCAAAGCTAGGAGGAAAGAGAAAGAAGAAGCTCAAGGTATGGTGCCCTAAATGGTCTCTAAAGGTTAAAACCTCTTCTATAATCTTATTCATAGTGATGAGAGCTTCATCTCTATGGTTTTAGATTTGTGAGAGGAGGTGTTTTGATGCTTGAGCAAAAGTGGAAAGATGAAGAATCAACAAATTGGTTTGGAAAAGAGGAAGAGGTGAGTATTTGAAGCTTTTTGATCTAAGTTTTGTAAATTATGGTTGAGTATTGTGAATTGGGAAATTTGCCCTGATTTTATGTGATTTTTGAATGGAATGTGAATGGTGGAATTGGATGTTGTTTTGTGTTGAAAATTGTGTCATGTTGTGGTATTTAATCATTGGAATTGGTTTGAATTCGATTGGATACATTGTGTGCAAAACTGGAAATTCTGTCCAGTGTAAATTCTGTCTGGGCAGTCTTGTTGTGTGGACTTTTGGACTGCGCAAATGAAGTCAGAAAATTATGAAACTTTCCAGTATTAAATTTCACATCCCAAGCTTCAAAATGGACACATAATTTGTGCCATTTCGTTTTGTCTTCTGTGAGTTATAGCTGTCCAACGTTTGTGGTCGAAAATGGATTCTGTTTTGGGACAGTCTTGAGTTTTTGGGAATTCTGTATTTATATGGTGATTTCTAGTAAAGGCCAATATTTTTCCTGTGTAGAGGACGTGAATAGCTTTCATTTGGCTTTGGGATCACCTCATTCCAATTTTTGTGGAATTAATTAAGATTTTTGGAAATTCAGCCAAGAAACTGGATTTTCTGGGCCGTAGCCCGTGGATTCTGGGCCGCAGCCCAAATGTTTCTGAGCGTTTCTGGGCAATTTTGGGCCACAGCCCGTGGATTCTTGGGCCGCGGCCCACCCCAAAAATCAGCATTTGGACTTTTAAAAGATGATCTTTGGTCAATTGTTTCCCAAGCCTTTAGGCATGTGTTTGGGCTTTGATTAGCCACCTAAAGGTCGTGAGTCATAACCAACTTAAGTGTGTGAGAGTTAAAGAATTGGAAAAGGGATTTAACCCTATGTCCTTATTTGGCTATAGGATTTGGTGTTCGCCCTGATCGTGAGCAGCCGGAACTGGAGCATACGTGGAAAGAGTGTAGGGAACTTACCTCTTTTGCCTGTATATGATATTGTGTTAATGAGATGATGCATGTATTGCTTTGCTTGATTATGTGAAACATGTATGAATGATTGTAGCTCTGTTTCTAGTTATGCTATGGCCATGAGCATGTTGTTGAAACATTGAGCATGCAAATATGTCATTATGTGAGCATGAGATATGTATTGCAAGCATGTCATGGATTAAACACATATCATACATGCATTTTGGTATTTGTTTCCTATTGAGATTCTCTCGAATCTCACCCTCCCCTACTAACCTTTCAGACAGGGTAGTAGATCAAGGATATAGCATGCAGCTAAGGGCGATGAGGACTTCCTTCGGGTTGTCATTTTGGTAGTTGGTTATCATCCTAGATGGGATTTTGGATTTGGATGTGTACATATGGAAGATTATATTTGGTTATGTATTTGAAATGAGTTATTGGATATTTGTATATGTATGAGAAAGATTTGTGTAATCCCCATATGAGGGCTTGTAGGGGCGAATATGCCCTATAAGGCTTTGAGTTAATGTATGGAACCCGGGATTGCCAGGATTATTTTGTGTACTTTGATATTTTTATAAATGTGATATTCCGCGTAGTAATTGTATTCGGAATGTGAATGTGAGACCAGGTTATGAATGATTTCGAAAGGTATTTATGAAAAACCCGTCTGGTAGATGGGTTTGTAAAATGTTATTTGTTTCTTATTGGTCTCTATTTCACTTTAATGGCGTATTTCGGATATAATTACGGCAAGGGGTTACATTTTGGTATCAGAGCTGTAGTTCCTGGCAAAGATGGAATTTGCTAGGATAATGGCAGTAGTTGCTGCCTTAAGTCATAGAGAATGGCTTTGTTTGTTGTGGTATACACATTATGGTCTTTGTTGGTTGTGGATATATGAGTTTAAGGGATGTGTGTATACATTATTTGTGTTGTGGATGTGGTGAGTTAGTATGATTTGCCTGAGAATTTGAGGTGTAAACCCAGAGTGGAGGCAATCAGACTTATCATTTGATTTGAAAACCGAGGAAAATGGTTTCCGAGGTATTTGATATTGAAGTTCTAGGTATCATAACTAGCCTAGATGTTGGGTAAGTAACCCAAGGTGGTATGATGTTACATGTAGTGATATCATATTGAGCTTGTGTGTGTAAAGGCCTTAAGACCTAGGGGACCGGTGTGCCTTAGGCTGGCAGAGATATCTGAATTTGTATAGGAGTTGTGATGCTCCGTGGAAATGAGGGAAGTGATTTCCCGGTTCAACTAAGGTTGAGGTTTGGATAGATGAGCTGTTATCCAAGGATCAGACTCAATAGCTGGGCTGATTCTTAGGAAGTTGATATGACCTATATGGTCTGTGGTACCAAGATGTGGTACTAGATTGGAATTGAAATGTGTATCAAGTATCCTGAGGTTGCTAGTGTTCATCTAGCACAGGGAAAAGTGATTCTGCGGAGAATTTGAATTTGAAAGAGTTATCTAGGAGGATTCGGAGTGGAGAAGGCAATCTACGGGGAGTTCTGATCGGAGAGGGCTACCTACGGTGACACCTGATCGGTTAGGCTATATGTGAGTCCTGGGTGAAATGTGAGTAACCCAGCTGCCTGCCAGGCTTAGTGTAAAGGTCGGCCAGCAGAGCCCTGGTACGTAGTTGACTAGGGAGGTGGGCACTCTAAAGGGGTGTGACAATATATATATTAAAAAAAATTTGTGATAGTCGCCGTGACGACAAACCCTAGTGTGCAGCTACCATGACGACGAACCTTAGTATGCACTCGCCATGACATTGAATCGTAGAATAGAGCTCTGGGAACGTTGGGAGTATGGGATCTCAACGAAGTGCTGGTTGTGGCTTTGAATGATTCAAGTTGAATCGGGTCAAGGTCTGGCACAGATGAATATATGTTGTGGATGTTGTCAGTTGTAGTGGGAGATTCCTATGGGACTTCTGTTAAATCAACTTGACATTGTTAAAGCACAGATGAGGAGATTGACCTCAGAGTTTGCAGCTGAAGCGTGAAAATGTGATATGTTTGGGAATTGTGTTGAGCAGAAGCTCGAGGTTACCGTGAGAATGATGTGTTAATCATGGCTTCGGGAGGTAAAACTTCAGAGTCCAGATTATTTTGTGAAAAAGGGGTCTTGAAGGATCCTAGTTTGGTGAAAAGAATTTGTGGTGAAAACCATGTATCTTTGAGATTGTTGCTGCTTATACAACGAAAGCTGGTGACTATATTATACAGCGAAAGCTGGTGACTTGTGTATACAGTGAAAGCTGGTAACTATATTATACAGTGAAAGCTGGTGACTTGTGTATACAGCGAAAGCTGGTGACTATATTATACAGCAAAAGCTGGTGACTTTATTATACAGCGAAAGCGGGTGACTTGTGTATACAGCGAAAGCTGGTGACTATATTATACAGCGAAAGCTGGTGACTTTATTATAACAGCCATGACCTGCGGCCACTGGGGGTGTGTATGGCACACAGTGGGAGGACCGTGCCTTCGGGGTGATGGAGATATGGGGGATATGAGTCCTGGGTGAAATGTGAATAACCCAGCTGCCTGCCAGTCCTGGTCAAGGGACGGCCATCGTAGCCCTGGTACGTGGTTGACCAGGGGGGTGGGCACTCTGAAGGGGTGTGACAATAATATTGTTGTGAATTCCCAAAAGTCCCGGTTACCACTAGCGGAGGTACTGGTGGGTGTACGGGTGAGGGTAAAGCTGTGAAAGTGGATATAGCAGAAGCTGAATATTTGTGTATACAGCTGAGGCTGTCGTTTGATGTATTGAGGTTGTGGTGTTTTGGGGTTACTCCCGGAAGGGGTAACTAGATTAAGTTGAGCAGAGTAGTGGCTTAAGTTGCCCAACTGCCAAAATCTTGTGATATGGCTCATGATTTAGAGCCTCCGGATATTGAGATGTACTAGTCACTCATGAATTGGTGGGCTTGCGACAATTGTAGTTATGTGATTATGGTTTTGTGGTAATCGTATGTGGAGGCGATTGCATTTGTTGGTAATTGTATGGTGATTGTGTTTGTGCGGCAATCGTGAAATAGGCCGATTGCAATTTGTGGCAACTGGGTTGCATTCATTGTTTGAGATTCTTACGAGAATCGGATTTGTGGATTATCATTTGTATGTGGGTGGTCTAGAGGAGACCATCCAATGTGAAATGAATTGTGAAACGGAAGCTGTCGTGAAGAAGCATCCGTAGTTTGTGGATTAAGTGGTTCATCAAATTTCGAGGACGAAATTTATTGAACGGGGGGAGAAATGTAATACCCCGAATTTTGAGACTTGAGGCTAGAATATAAGCCTGAGATTAGTGGATTGCTAAGCCCCGTTTAGCAAAATCCCAAATTGCGATTAATGGATAATGACTCCAAAAGTGGATGTGGTTAGTGATAAATAAACCCTTTTGGAGATTATGGTGTGATTTGGCACCCGATGTGATTCGTATGTGTTCTGAACAGCGCCAAAACCATGTATTTAAGCTCAATTATGGATTAACCTCTAAATTGACTTAAAATAGAGGGGAGGGTGCATTGTGAAAGAAAATGAATGAGAAAATGTATTTGGTGGTGATTCAGTGTGAATTGCCATAATCAGTGGCAAAACGGTAAAGTTACCGACCGATTGATTGGTTACCGAAGAGGAAACTCATTGGTAACTTCAAGATCAATGGTTGAGATTGATTTCTGTAGAGATTAAGTGGGTGGAATCCCATGTGTGTGGGTTCATGTGAACTCATAGAGATGGATTAAGAGTGTGACAAGTGTCACAATTTGAGCCCTTGGATTGGGTCAAAGATTCAAACTCTTCCCTCTCTCCTCTCCTCCCTTATTTGGACGTTTTTGGGCCCAAAATCTGCTCCCTTCTTCATCATCTTCATTTATTCATCATCTCATCTCTCTCTTGGTTCTCCATGGACGTTCCAAAGCTAGGAGGAAAGAGAAAGAAGAAGCTCAAGGTATGGTGCCCTAAATGGTCTCTAATGGTTAAAACCTCTTCTATAATCTTATTCATAGTGATGAGAGCTTCATCTCTATGGTTTTAGATTTGTGAGAGGAGGTGTTTTGTTGCTTGAGAAAAAGTGGAAAGATGAAGAATCAACAAATTGGTTTGGGAAAGAGGAAGAGGTGAGTATTTGAAGCCTTTTGATCTAAGTTTTGTAAATTATGGTTGAGTATTGTGAATTGGGAATTTTGCCCTGATTTTATGTGATTTTCGAATGGAATGTGAATGGTGGAATTGGATGTTGTTTTGTGTTGAAAATGGTGTCATGTTGTCGTATTTAATCATTGGAATTGGTTTGAATTGGATTGGATACATTGTGTACAAAACTGGAAATTCTGTCCAGTGTAAATTCTGTCTGGGCAGTCTTGTTGTGTGGACATTTTGACTGTGCAAATGAAGTCAGAAAATTATGAGACTATCCAGTATTAAATTTCACATCCCAAGCTTCAAAATGGACACATAATTTGTGCCATTTCGTTTTGTCTTCTGTAAGTTATAGCTGTCCAAAGTTTGCGGTCGAAAATGGATTCTGTTTTGGGACAGTCTTGAGTTTTTGGGAATTCTGTATTTATGTGGTGATTTCTAGTAAAGGCCAATATTTTTCCTGTGTAGAGGACGTGAATAGCTTTCATTTGGCTTTGGGATCACCTCATTCCGATTTTTGTGGAATTAATTATGATTTTTGGAAGTTCAGCCAAGAAACTCGCTTTTCTGGGCCGTAGCCCGTGGATTCTGGGCCGCAGCCCAAATGTTTCTGAGCAGTTTTGGGCCGCAGCCCGTGGATTCTGGGCCACAGCCCAAATGTTTCTGAGCGTTTCTGGGCAATTTTGGGCCACAGCCCGTGGATTCTTGGGCCGCGGCCCACCCCCAAAAATCAGCATTTGGACTTTTAAAAGATGATCTTTGGTCAAGTGTTTCCCAAGCCTTTAGGCATATGTTTAGGCTTTGATTTGCCACCTAAAGGTCGTTAATCATAACCAACTTAAGTGTTTGAGAGTTAAAGAATTGGAAAAGGGATTTAACCCTATGTCCTTATTTGGCTATAGGATTTGGTGTTTGCCCTGATCGTGAGTAGCCGGAACTGGAGCATACGTGGAAAGAGTGTAGGGAACTTACCTCTTTTGCCTGTATATGATATTGTGTTAATGAGATGATGCATGTATTGCTTTTCTTGATTATGTGAAACATGTATGAATGATTGTAGCTCTGTTTCTAGTTATGCTATGGCCATAAGCATGTTGTTGAAACATTGAGCACGCAAATATGTCATTATGTGAGCATGAGATATGTATTGCAAGCATGTCATGGATTAAACACATATCATACATGCATTTTGGTATTTGTTTCCTACTGAGATTCTCTCGAATCTCACCCTCCCCTACTAACCTTTCAGACAGGGTAGTAGATCAAGGATATAGCATGCAGCTAAGGGCGATGAGGACTTCCTTCGGGTTGTCATTCTGGTAGTTGGTTATCATCCTAGATGGGATTTTGGATTTGGATGTGTACATATGGAAGATTATATTTGGTTATGTATTTGAAATGAGTTATTGGATATTTGTATATGTATGAGAAAGATTTGTGTAATCCCCATATGAGGGCTTGTAGGGGCGAATATGCCCTATAAGGCTTTGAGTTAATGTATGGAACCCGGGATTGCCGGGATTATTTTGTGTACTTTGATATTTTTATAAATGTGATATTCCGCGTAGTAATTGTATTCGGAATGTGAATGTGAGACTAGGTTATGAATGATTTCGAAAGGTATTTATAAAAACCCCGTCTGGTAGATGGGTTTGTAAAATGTTATTTGTTTCTTATTGGTCTCTATTTCACTTTAATTGCGTATTTCGGATATAATTACGGCAGGGGGTTACACCGAGTGGGAAAATTGGTTCTGGAAAAAATTGTAGTTTTACTGAAAAGGTTTCTCTGTTCTGCATTTTAGTCCTTCTTCCTTCCACTTGCAAAGTTCCAGACTTTATAGTTTAGTCCCTCTTTTTGTTTCCGAGCTCCTTCTTGCTCCAATTTCCACCAAGCTCCCTACAAGATAATTTACATCAATGTAATATCATTCTTCCCTTATCAATACTTCAGAGAAACTACAAAATATATCAATTGAGCTATTCTTAATCACTAATTCCATAAAATCAATATGAGTCACAATTCTTCATTATAAATGAATTTCAAGCACACTATTATTACTAAAGCCTCCCAAAAGCTATGAAAATATGTGGTAAAATTGGGACTTATCAGCGGTTCTTGAAAAAACTGCTACATCAACCACTACAAAAAAGCTAGGGCGGCAAAACTTTGTGGCGGTTATAAAATAACCTCTACAAATTTGCAAACCAGTGAAGTTCTGTAGCGGTTATGAATACCCAACCACTACAAATAGGTGACCTTTGGCATTTTGTAGTGGTTCATTTCATTATGACTGCTACAAAGAACCACTACACTATTGGTGCGGCTTGGTGGTATCAAGTGGCGTGAACTTTGTAGTTATTCATATGTTGTAATCGCTACAAGTTAACCTTGACAAATTTTTGTGGGAAACTTGTGCCATATTTGTAGCAGTTTTACACTTTTAACCACTGCAAAAAATGTGGCCAATCAGTCACGTTACTTGGCATGTAGCTTATCGCTACAAATTTGTAGCTATTTATATTGTAACCACTACAAATGTCACAGTTAGTAGCGGTTAAGTTTAACCGCTACAAATGCACCGCTACAAAAACCCTTTGTTTTTTGTAGTGAGTAATGAACTAATCATTCCTCTATATTTTGTAATGTTGAAGTCAGGGCCTTTCACATCGGCATCTAGTAGTATGGTAGTGCTCATTGGAGTGTCAGCTCCATTGGCATTTTCTATTCCATACTTCTTTAATAAATCCTTCAAATATTTGGTTTGGGATATGAAGATTCCATTCTTTCGTTGCTTGATTTGAAGTCCAAGAAAGAAGCTTAGTTCACCCATCATGGACATTTCAAATTCTCCTTACATATGCTTTGAAAATTCTTGGCAAAGAGATTTGTTAGTGGCACTAAAGGTTATATCATCAACATATATTTGAACTACTAATAAATCATTACTGTTATGTTTGATGAATAACATAGTTCTACTTTTCCTCTGACAAAGTTCTGATCAAGAAGAAATTTACTCAGTCTTTCATACCAAGCTGTTGGTGCTTATTTTAAACCATATAAAGCTTTCTTAAGTTTGAAAATATGATTAGGTTTTGTTTCATCTTCAAAACTAGGAGGTTTTTTTACATAAACTTCCTCTATAATGTAACTATTTAGAAAGGCACTTTTTACATCCATTTGATAAAGTTTAAAACCTTTAATGCATACAAAGGCTAAGAGTACTTGTATGGCTTCCAATCTTGACACCGGAGCATATGTTTCCTCATAATCAGTACCTTCTTAATTATAGCCATTGGCAACTAGCCTTGCATTGTTTCTCACAATGATTGTAGATTCATCAAGTTTGTTTTTGAAAACCCATTTGATCCCTATGACTGAGTGATCTTTAGGCCAAGGTACCAAATCCCAAACTTGATTTCTTTCAAATTGATTTAATTCTTCTTGCATAGCAATCACCTAATCATTGTTAGAAAGTGCTTCTTCAATACTGGTAGGTTTAATTTCAAAAATGAATGTAGAAAATGTAACCTCATCATGGATTCTATTTTTGGTTTTGACACCTTCACGAAAATCTCCAATTACTTAATCAATTGGATGATCTTTCATGTGTCTTCATGCTGTGTTGGTTGAGCATGATCATTGACACTTTCTTTAGTTTGAAAATCATCTGTTTGGAAATCATTTTGATTTGAAATAGATAGATTTTTATTTTTCTTTATAAAATCCATTTCTTCTTCATCAAAAGATTTTGTCTGAGAGTCTATGTCATCAAACACAACATGAATGGTTTCTTCTACAATGCATGCTCTTTTATTAAGGACTCTATATGCTTTACTTCTATTTAAATAACCTAAAAATAAACCTTCATAAGAATTTGAATCAAATTTACCCAAATTTTCTTTACCCAAAAATAAACCTTCATGAGACTTTACTAGTTTTCCCCCTTTTCTAAATCGGTATTGGCTCATCATATAATTTTCTTAAATTAATCCTTAATACTTTATAAGTATTTTCTTCCTTAATTAGCTTCTTTAAGCCTTAAAATAATTTTCCTAAAATTTTCAAGCCAAATCATAACCTCTAACTATTTTTCCTTGAATTTTCGAGAAAATAGGCTCTTAAATTCCCAGAAATTAGCTTTAAAATTATTTGGGCCATTTTTGGGAAACTAAGCCTCTTTATAATTTCTCTAATTCCCCATAATAACATTTCATACTATTTCTTCAATATATCTGGGCCCTTAAATAAGTTTTTATATAATTATCTTAAGCATTTTTCTCATAATATACTTAAGACGTTTGGCTCAACTAGACTTAGTAGGTTACTTAATTTAGACTAATTTATTATATTTTAAGCCCATAATTTGGGATGTTACACTAATATTGATAGGGAGTTATATACCTTATAGATAATTAATTAAAATTCTATTTATATATATAGGTTGTGTGGAGAAAGAAAGTCTTAATAAAAATCACAAGGCTTGAGAACACATTAATTAGGTAAGTGAATAGCGTCCCAATTAATTTATGAATAAAATTTTTTTATCTCAATATATTGTTTTCAACAGATTCACATGTATTTTAATGTGATTCTTCTTGTAATCTTAATATTTTTTTCATTTCATGTAATTTAGTTATTCTAGTGCATTTTTGAATTGAAGTTAAATTTATTTTATGATTGGTATTCATTGTACTTTAAACTTAATTATAATGTTTGAATCTATAACATAGTTAGCAAAGTATATGATCAATGTGTTTTATGCATGGAAATGGCTAAAAGATTTTCAAATGAAAAATATGACAGATGATGCTGAAAAGAATAGAATATTTATGCATGGAATTTGAAAGGAATTTTTTAGATATTATTTTTAAAACTTTCATACTAAGGTCTTCTATTTGAAAATATTATTTTTGAGCTTTCATTATTAGAGGAACTTATTGGTTTGTTAATGGTAAATTGATCACCTGCATGCATGAAAACATATTTTTAATAATACTGAATTAGAGCATTGGTTGCTAACAATGGTCCCATTAGCCCTTGGCACGCAATAGTTAACATTGAACGCACTTGACATTCGTGGGCACAGTAGTCACGCTTGACACTTGCGGGCTTCGTCTCATGCTTGTTATTCGTGGGTATGGTACATGTGCTTGTTTTGTGGCTCCGAGCTGTATTTGGTTACTTACCCTCATGGATTGTGTATCCATACTTGTCTTCATGGCTTCGAGTCATGCTTGAATGGTTATCTACCCTCTTGGACTATGTGTCCACACTTGTTATTTCATTCTGATGAAGTCTTATGAAAGAATGAGATTTTAGATATATTGTATTTCAAACTGATTTTTTAAAATAATCTGTTTTATGATGTAGTTGATTTTATTTAGTTAACAATATATATAACTATTAATTATCTTACAACATTGTGATTTAGAAGCTAAACTCAGTCACCATGTAATTATTATATATTTGGTTAAATTAGTATAAATGTTTTCATGAAATTATTTGGTTTATGAAAAATGTCATGTTATTTTAAGTAGTTGTTAAAAGTTAGATTCACAGTTACCTTATTGTTATTTCTCTTCCTTATTCATATATTGGGACTTTATTCGATGGTAAATGTTTTTGGCCTCAAACAACACAGTAGACATTGTACCTTCAACTCCTGGTAAAGAGTTGTTGAGGCTTGAACCTTTGGTGGAGTGTAAATTTTAAACTCTTGTGTACATATTCATTAGTTAATCTCTTTTACGTGCTTCACGTAGTCTATAAGCTGGGTCGCTGTTGTGAAGCGAGACTTCGAATACTGTATTGAACTTGCAAGTAATAGTAGAACTTTTGAAAAGTGCTACTTATAGAGGAGACTACTGAAATTTCTACAAATAGCTTAATTTTTTTTATTATAAGAACGATATTTATGTATATAAATTAGAAATGATTTATCCATATAAATTAAAGCTATTATGTTAGACATTTGTTTATAAATTTTAAGGCTTAAGGGGTGTGAAATCTCTTATATTTCATGCCGTCTGTAATGTCCCAATTTTTTAATTAAGGGCTAATGATGATTATTGTAGATAATTTGTGAATTAATTGGAATTATAATGTATCTTGTGGCAATTTTAATAAATATGCCATAATTAGTAGGAAATTGGAAGAATAGCCATAAGTTAGTTATTAATGGAAGAAATTAATTACTAACTAAGAGGAGAATGAGATGTGAAATTAAAATGGCTAATGGAGGGATTAATTGGTTGGTTACTTTATGAGAACAAACCAAATTCAGATAAGTGGCAAGAGATTAGAAAGAGAGAGGAGGAAAATCAAACAATAATTTTTAAATGAATTTTCTCTAACCTTCCCTCCTTGAATTCGGCTGGCAGCTTAGGGAGGGGTGATTCTTCATTATTTCATCTCTTTCCTCACTGCAACCTCTCTCATTTTCTCTCTCTCGTTTTCTCTTTCTGTCTTGGCACTATTGTTGTAGAAAAATAGAGGAAGAAAAGCTTGAGAAAAGGTAAGGAAATGACCTCCATTGCTTAAACTTATTTCTTTAAAGTTGTTTTGTGAGTTAAGAGTTACATTTCTATGGTTATAGTTTGCCATTTGATGTTGGTTTGAGACTTCAAGAAATTATGGAGGTTGGAGAATCAAGAAGCTCCTTTGAGAAAGTTGTTAAGGTGAGTTTAAGAGACCTTTCTATTTAAGTTTTGTGCCAAATGCTTTAGCTTGGAAATTCTGGAAATTTCTCTTGAAATTTCGAAAATTAGGGTTTTGTGGTGTTTGAATTGTTGTTGTCATGGATATGATGCTTTGAGATGTATCTTGGGTAGATAGAATTTGATTGAAGCTTAAATGTAAGGTTTGACACCTTTGTGTTGGTTTTGTGCATTGGGCAAAAACAGGGCATGTAATTGAGTTGTGATTTTGGTCATTTTGAGGTTACCATTGTGTTCCTTATGAAAATTTATATGGGAATAAGCTTGATTGTTAATTTTGGAGCCATTGGACACTTTGGTAGAAAATTGAAAAATCTGTCTTGTGTGAACTCTGTCTGGGCAGTCAGTTTGCACGAGCATTTTCAATGACCAAATGGTGTTGGAAAATTCTGAAACTTTCCAGTCTTAAAGTTCACATCCCAAGCTTCAAAATGGATATATATTTTGTGTCATTTCGTTTTGTTAACTGAGAGTTATGCTTTACCAACATTTGGGATAAAAACTGGACTCTGTTTTGGAGTAGTGTTGAGTTTTGGGTAATTCTGGAATTTTTTGGTGAATTCTGGTTATGGTTCATATTTTTCTAGTAAATAGGACTTAAATACCTTTCATTTGACTTTGAAATCACCTTTTTTTTATTTTTCTAGAATTAGTTATAAATTTTGGAAGTTCAGCCAAGAATTAGGGAATTTCTTCCCAAGGTGGCTAGCCGCGGCCAGTGACCTTTTGACCATATTTTGGCCGTGGCCCAAGGAAGGGCTAGCCGCGGCCAACCCCTATGTTCCAGCACTTGTGAGTTTTTGAAAGAAGATCTCTAACTTATTGTTTCCCAACCTTTTAGGGCTTTTATTAGAGGCATTTGTGGCCTCTTAAGGGTCAATTATGATAACCAAATTTAAGTGTTATGAAGTAAATTAAGTCTTGAAATAGAGTATAATTCTTCATCCTTAATTATGATTCTAGGATTTGACATTTGCTCTACTCAGGAGAGACCGGCACTAGGACACGCCCGGAAGGACCAAGATAGTGACTTTTCTCTCATGTTGTGTATGATACTTGGTATGCATGTTTATCATTGTGAACGTGTTATCGGCCATAGGGCATTACAGCGCGAGTAGTTTACCGTGAGCTGTCATAAGCAAGGCAATGCTCATGATACCTACCCCGGCCATTGTATCTGCCACTGTAAATGTCGAGGCTGCGTTGTGGAATCGTGGATTCCTATTTGAGTATCCAGCCCATGGGGCTGTGCGTTGTGAAATATTTTATATAGATCCCAGTTGTGATGATATATGTGATATGTTAATGTGGATATGTAATACAGCAAGCAGTTCAGCATGAGCCGTCGTAGGGGGCGTTGCCCATGATACCTTCCCCGGCCGTTGCAACTGTTGTTGCAATTGCTGTGTGTTGTGGATGATTTACTTTCATGCTTTGATGTTGTGCATATTATGAGTGATTTGTTACTACGGGTATTCTTTAGAATCTTACTCTCCCAAAAAAAAATTTTTGACAGGGTTGAAGGATCCAAAGGAAAATGGGCGACGAAGAGCAGTTAAAACTCCAGTTTAGGAGTTTATTTTGGTTAATGGTTATCAATGTAAAATCCATTGGATATTTTGTGGTAAATAGTTGTATATTTTGGATGTATAGTGTAGTTTTGTGTAATCCCCAAGATAAGGGAAAAGAATTATTGGCTTTGTGCCTT
This sequence comes from Inga laurina, assembly GCA_963855925.1. Taxonomy (NCBI): domain Eukaryota; kingdom Viridiplantae; phylum Streptophyta; class Magnoliopsida; order Fabales; family Fabaceae; genus Inga; species Inga laurina. The sequence goes on along the minus strand of OY979701.1, from coordinate 48,681,803 downwards.
TGTATAATCCCTTCACTTAATCAATGGAATCCGAGTATGTCGGGAATTTATGTTGTACTCTCATATGTATGAATGAAATCAACCTATACATGTTATTTATGTATTGAGATGTGAATATGAGACCGCTGTGAACATGTTTTGTAAAAGTTTTTGTAAACCCTGATTTTGGAAAGTTTAATTTTTTTTTTTTAAATCCCAAATCATCTTATGGTCTCTAATTCAAACTTAATTATGTTTTTACAAACTAATCTCAACCTTAATCGTGAAGGGGGTTACACCGTCACTCCATCATTTTCAAGGTGTGAAAAAGAGGAGTTGAGGTTCCAAGTTTAAATAGTCCAGCCGAAAGAAAGGGCTTCTAAACTCAGAGTTTGAAGAGACATGCACAAAAGAGTACTTTGGAAGATAAAGCAATCCAGGAAAGTTGAGGCATCATCTGTGAAATATCCGGTCTAGAAAAGCAATTTTAGATCGGTTGTTTGAGACACCGGTCTAGAAACTAAATAAAATTATAAATGTAAACTTATTTTTATTAATTTCTATTCCAGCTGCTCTAACAAATGGTCTAAAAAGTACTCCCTCCGGTCCTAAATATAGGACATAGTTTGTAGTACAAATTACACTACAAATTATGTCCTTGTACTACAAACTATGTCCTATATTTAAGACCGGAGGTAGTATCATTTAAATAATGCAAAACTGCCTTAAAGAGTATTTCAATATTTACAAACCCTTTTTCTACTTGTGATTATATAACTGTTGAGATTATGTATTTGTCATTTTTTCCCTATACAAGCGCGTCGGAACATCAATTAAGCATGTCCACACGGTGAGTGAGGAAACGACAAACGCTATTCTTCATGAGCCAATCAAATTCTTGTCAGCAATAGTACGCATGTGACTAACAAGTAAACGAAAGCCACACATCTATGCAAAACTCAATAAAACACATTCATAACAGAGTAAAACATGGAAAATAGAAAGAACTATGGTGTGTGTGTGTGTGTGTGTAATCTGCAAACAAAGAAATGGTAAGCGCGTTTTGTAGAAGAGCAAGCCACATATGAATCACATGAAAGTTTGCATTACTAGAACAAACTGGTTGTTGATGGACAGGATGACCGAACCCATGAAAATGTATTGCCACTAGTGTCCTAATATCCTATTATTGAGTGAATATTAAACATGTTTTAAAATAAAAAGTATGGAATAACTTAATTAACTATTGGGAGGGTTTGTATTATAAGCTAATACTCCTCCTTCCAATCTTGTAGGATCTAATTGAGGTTGATATTGGTCCTAAGCGTAAGACCTATTTCCAATATTTATCAATTTTTTTTTTCAAATTATCCCTCTTGATACTCGTTCAACGATAATCAACTATGAGAGATAAAAGAAAATAAAGAAAGATAATTAGGATGTTTTAGGAAAGACATATCAAACTAATTAACTGAACAAATTTTCTTAATATACTCAAAATTGAGGACTAAAGGTGTAGTTTAGTATTCGACTCTACCCTTTCAGTATGGACCAACGTAGGACACCCCTGGTTCTCAACCAAAATGAAAATTGTGTGTAATCTAATCAACTATTGGAGTTTGAAACACATTATGCTTACCTAAATTATTTAAAATTGATACGGCTAACTTAGAAAGAAATTGAGATGCTCCAAAGTAAGCAAAATAATAAACATGAAACGTTATATAGTTGAACCGTACGTAAGTGTGAGTGAAAATTAAAAGGAACACCAATAACGAGAGACTTTTGTGGGACTCTTTGCTATTGACTAGTCTACTTTATACCATATCTAACGAGCAAAATAACAACCAAAATTTATCCCATATTTATCACGCTATTCACAATCTATCAATCCACACAAGAAATCTATCCACACGCTGAAACGCGTCAGACTCGTTTGTGGAAACTTCTCTCTTTTCTTGGCTATAAATGCAAGTCTAGTTCACTTCCCAGGTTAACAAGTCTAGTTCGAGATTTCAAGCCAGGTCTCAACAATTAAGTCATATAGTATTATCAACCAGAAGAGAAACACACACAAACACTGTTTTTTATTTCCAAGATGACCTTGACAAAAGAGATTATGGGTCAATCAATGGTTCAAGCATTTCGTTTGAAATGCTGCACCAAGCAGCGGCATAGAATTTCCTTGTCTCCCACTTTCTATTGTTCAGATCACACAACAAAGGAGCAGAAGAAGGAGGTGATGAATCACTCTGTCTCATCACTCCCATCTTTTATTGAGGCTAAGTCTAGGAGAGCCCGTACTTGGAAGCTGGTGCAAGAGACGACGGAGATGGTCACAGTGACCGCCACCGTAACTTTGAAGAACGGTAAAAATAAAGAGAATGAGATGATGTCCATGATGCTTCAACATTTTGAAGCTTTCAACAAAACCGCCACCGCAAAGGGCATGGTTATGCAGTTAGTGAGTACTGAAGTTGACCCCAGTAAGTTTTTAGGTCATTTTATTTAATGTTTTTGGGCTCTATTCAAGTGTCTCTTGCTAGATACCCTTAGCTAAATAAATACATGTGGTCTCATTTATCAATTTGTATTGTGTGAAAATGAAGGAACGATGGAACCAAAGGTGAGCAAAAACGCAGTATTGGAGTGGATGGAGGAAGTAAAGGTGGGGGCTCCCAGGACCACTTACAAAGTACAATTCGAGATTGATTCAGATTTTGGGTTACCAGGAGCAATAACTGTGATAAATAAATATGAAAAGGAGTTCTTTTTGGAAGACATTGTCATTGAAGGCATTTTCCATTTTCCATGCAATTCTTGGGTTCAACCTGAGAAGCTTAATCTAGAGAAGAGAATTTTCTTCACTAACAACGTAAGAGCATGTTGTAATATGATGTTTCTATTTCCTTAATTCGTTCCAACACTGAGGTTTTTTTTATTTTTTATTTTTGGGCCTTTCTATATGGATCTTGTATCTTGTAATTAATATGGTGTCTTAAACAGATTCATTTACCGTGGGAGTCTCCGGCGGGTCTAAGAGAACTAAGAAAAGAAGAGCTAAGGCAAGCAAGAGGAGATGGAAGAGGCGTGAGAAAACACGCTGATAGGATTTATGACTTTGATGTGTACAATGATTTGGGGAATCCAGACAAAACAAGGCAAGATTCAAGGCCTATCTTTGGTGGTCATCAATACCCTTATCCTAGACGATGCCGAACTGGTCGTCCTCCATCGGTTTATGGTGGGTAATCAATCATACCCCACTGATAACTTCATAATTAAAATAAAGTTTTATCGATAATTTATTTTTTATCTTGGAATTCATAAATACAACAGACCAGAAAGCTGAGACATCGGTAAATGCATTCAACGAGACGTATGTGCCGAGAGATGAAGTATTTGATGGGATTAGAATGGAAGCTCTTGATGTGGAAAGGACAAAAGGAATAACTCGGAATCTTTTTCCTTTCTTCAAAACTTGTGTCACAAAATGTGGATCGTTCAAGGAGCTTTCAGATGTTACCAGCATTTACAATGGAAAGACCTTTCATGAGTCAAAGTGTGAAGATGTGGGCAACAAGATCCAATCTTATTTGGATGATCACTTAAAATTTAATACACCAAACATTATCAGAGGTATGTATAGCTATTTTCTGCAAATTTAGTTCTGTAAAATTTTATTTCATTCTAAACTTTGGAATTATTGCAAAATGTCTTAAGTACACAATTACCAACAATTGCAGGAAATAACAGTGGCTTCTGTATAAGAGATGAGGAACTTGGCCGTCAGACATTGGCTGGAATCAACCCTTTAAGCATAAAAAGGCTTGAAGTAAGTGGAATAGTCTGAAGAAAATTCTAATTTATCTGTTTTTTTTATACTATGCATATAGTGATACATTTATTACCTTTTTCTGAGAAAAATTAATACGAACCACAATAAAGAGGTATCCTAACCTAACTTCCTACCTGTAAAATTTTGTAGGCCTTTCCTCCAAAGAGTGATTTGGATCCATCTATATATGGTCCACAAGAGTCTGCGCTAAAAGACGAACATATTTCGCCCCAACTCGACGGAATTTCTATAAAACAAGTATCATTGTTTACCCTGAAAAGTCTTATTGTTGGCAAAGGTAAATATTTATTTTTTTGGTAAATTAAATAATCTAAATATTGTGTTAATTTTCTATACTGCAGGCAATGGAAGAGAAAAAGTTGTTCATATTGGATTATCATGATGCTTATGTCCCATTTCTCAAAGGTATAAATGCTCAAGAAGATCGGAAGGCTTATGCGACCCGTACAATCTTCTTCTTGACCAGACTAGGAACTTTGAAGCCTATTGCAATTGAGCTCAGTCTTCCACAATCGTCCAAACAAGTCCTAACTCCTCCTGAGGATTCCAACTCTTATTGGTTATGGCAATTTGCCAAAGCACATGTTGGCTCCAACGAATCCGGGGTCCACCAACTTGTCCAACACTGGTAACTAATTCTGAAAACCCAATCTCTCTTTGTATAATTACTGTTTGAACCAATGAATGAATCAAATTTTAATGGCTAAACTTGGAAATCCTCTTTGAACTTACAGGTTGAGGACACATGCATGCATGGAACCGTTTATTATAGCAGCTCATAGGCAGTTGAGTGTGATGCACCCAATTTTCAAACTTCTAAAGCCTCATATGAAAGACACCATGCAAATAAATGCCTTGGCACGTGAAGCTCTCATCAACGCAGGAGGCATTATTGAATCTGACTTCTCTTGTGGTAAATATTGTAACCACATTGTTTCTGCTGCCTACAAAGAGTGGTGGCGTTTCGACATGGAAGCCCTTCCTAACGATCTTATCAGAAGGTTTGCATTCTAAATCCAATCTTCTTAAACTCAATTCTTAATGATGTTTAACTAAATATAAAGATTAATGAACTCTTAATAAAACAGAGGATTGGCTGAACCTGACCAAACCAAACCCTATGGACTAAAATTGCTCATTGAAGACTACCCTTATGCAAATGATGGCCTTCTCATTTGGTTTGCAATAGAGAATTGGGTTAGGACCTATGTGACTTACTATTATCGAGACGGGCTCATGGTTCAATCTGACAATGAGCTTCAGGCCTGGTATAGTGAGGCCATCAATGTGGGCCATGCAGATCACAAGCAAGCAAGTTGGTGGCCTAAACTATCAACTCCAAGTGACCTCATTTCTATACTCACGACTCTGATTTGGATTGCATCAGTTCAACATTCTGCAGTGAACTTTGGGCAGTACGCTTATGGAGGTTATGTCCCAATGCGTCCGCCATCGATGAAAAGACTATTACCTAAAGAAGATGACCCAGAGTATGAAGAATTTAGGAAGGACCCAGAAGGGTACCTTTTGAGCTCAATGCCTGACTTGTTTCAGACCACTAAGTTTTTGGCTGTGGTCAACATTCTTTCACAACATTCCACTGAGGAAGAGTATTTGGGAGAAAGGAAGGATCTTTCAGATTGGACTAGTGACCCTGAAATCATAGAGGCTTTCTATAGGTTCTCAATGGATTTGAAGAGAATAGAAAAAGAGATTGAGAAGAGAAATAAAGACCCAAATTTGAGAAATAGATGTGGAGCTGGAATTCCACCATATGAGTTGCTCATGGCTAGTTCTGGTCCAGGAGCCACTTGTAGAGGGGTGCCTAATAGTATAAGTATATAAACATAAAATAGTTTGAATTTAGTTAGGCAAATTTTTTTCCCTTCATCCTCAATATTTGGTCAATTACAATTTTACATTAGTTCGGCAAATATGTTTATTTAAGCAATTGAAATTAGGTGTATGTGTATATGAGGTACTGTATAGGAAAGAATGAGTGTATGTGAGACGCAATTGTTGTATACTGCAATCACAGGTAGATGAAATCATTGATTGTTTCAGCTTTAAGGTTCAATTTTAAGTTGAAGGCAATATATAAATTCACCAAATCTTTATTGACAACAGTTTTGCAAATCAAAATTATCAATTCATAGAATGAAACAATTGAATATCTTCGAATCTCAGAAACGAAGGATTAAGTTACTCAACTAAAAATAAAAAATTAAAGAACTAGAGATAATTGAATGATGAGTTGATCACAAATGAAATTACGAATGAGAAAAAACTAACAACGCTAGTGCAAAGTACCTTTTTTACAGTGGCCTTTCCTCACTGCTGGATGTAGTGGGGACAATGTAGAAAATGTGACCGGTGGTAATTTCATAAATAAAAAGTGAGATTTTTTATCTTCTACTTCAGCTGCCAATATAACCGATGTAGAAAGCACTTTTTGTACTGATTAAATCAACAACTGGTGTAGAAAGTAATTAATTTTTCAAAACAAAAATGCTTTTTAGGTTTGTGTATTTGGATTAACTTTTGGAGAATAATTTTTGAGAGAAAGTTATAATAGTGATTTTAGGCAATAAATTTTAAAGAGTAGCTTACGAAAAGAATAAAAAATTGGCTTCAAGAAAACCATTGTTTCAATCATAAAAGTGCTGCTGCAAAATTCTATGCTGTGTCCATTCCCAAAGTGGGTATATGTGATCATATTAAAGTAAAATTAGTATGTTCATTTTGGTTCCAACAAGGGGGAACTGAAATTAATATGTTTATTCATATTTACATATAAGCAGGAACAACAATAATTAAGCTTTGCCCACGTGGGAAGGGAGAAAATGACAAACTCTATGCTGTTAAGCCAATTTAATTCTTTTCAGCAATGATGATACGTGAACGGCCAACAAGTAAATGATAGCGGCACAACAATGTAATTAATTATCAAAATATCGACCAATTTGGTTTCTATAAATTAAACAGGGGGAACTGAAAGAAAGAACGAACATCTATATGAAAATAAATAAAAAATCTTATCACATTAATGATCAGAAACCAAACGCCACTGATGGTGCACCACATGAAGAAATTGTGCTATTAGAGCAACTTGTTATTGGGGACAGTATCAGAACCAAAATTTTGAAACCTATGACAATTGTGGGATCGATCCCATGAGGGCATGACCACTTATAACAACTGTGGTCCTAATATCCAACACCTACTTGATATATACACACACACACACATATATATGAACTTAGAGGGTAATTCTGTCACTTTATATGATATGGGTGAAGTGGAGAAGAGGAAATTGAAAGAGATTCCTACACAAAAGACTACAAGTATTTGGAGCCCAAGTCTAACATATTGAAGACCAAAAACACAAATATACGCTTGGAGGAGGCCAATTGAACTATAATCTTATCCATTTAGAGCTAAATTTATATCGTAATGCACAACGAAAAGTCACGAAGGGAATATACATATATATATATATAGTGTATGGAATACCGCTTTTTAGCCTTCAGTGTATGGAAGACTTTTGATGGGCTTAAAGGTGACTCGCTTGGATTTACAAGAGGGATCACTAGAAGACGAATTCACTCAGAGTCAATCTGTACATTTTTTGTGTTTTATTTTTATTTAGGATTTATTAGATTTGGAGGATTTTCAAATATATCATTTAGATTATCTATTAAATATCATGATCTTCTAAAATTTATTGGATATATTATTTTAGATATATGAGGTGTCAAATAGGATAACAAAGATATTATTTAATAGTAGTATCTTGTTATTATGAACATATAATTTAACATATGTAACTTTTCCTTGAAATTTTTTTGTGCACTCCGAATTTGATATTACATATTCCAGATTTGCAACTTGCAAATGATACCCTGATTTGCAACTCTTTTTCTCATTTCTTACAATGAATTTCTTTTGAGAAATTATTTATTCAATTCCAGGGATTTGCATCTCTACTCCTAGATTTTTCCACCATGTTATACCTGAATTTTCATTTGCATTTCTTATTTTACCCCAAAAGTTTTTACGATGGAGCAATTTTGATATGGAACTTTTCCAGGGCACAATGTTGACTTGGAAGTTTCCAAATTGTAACAATTTCGCCTAGTCATCATCCCAATTAAGTTTGACGATTAGTTGACCAAATATGCTGAGTTGGCAGTCCATGTGTGTCCTCTATGTTATTTTTGTTTTCGGTTTGATGCAAATTTTTCCCGGAAATTCACTCAGGAGCAATGTCGCCCTAGAAGTTTTCAAATCATAAGAATTTCACTTTGATTGCTATCCAAGTTAAACTTACTTGTTATTTGACCAAATATGCTTATTTGGAAAGTCAATGTGTCATCCACTTCAATTTAGATTTAAAAATAAGTAAAAAAAATTTTTGAAAAAAGGCATCCCATCTAAAGGATTAGAGACAATTAGAGAAGCAAAAATATCTTATACAACGAAGAGCAAATCAAAGAGGTGAAAACATCTTGTACAATGAAGAGAAAATCAAAGAGGTGCTTGCCTACCTTGGCATCACTGGAGTATAGCGACAAAGTTTTTGATGGCCTTGTTCTCGATAATCATCCTTAATGTGTTATGCATCTAGTGATTAAATCTTTTTCTTAATTGCTCTCTGGCAAATGTGAGCACCTCCTCCATATTGTGGTAGTTCAAGCCCAATCTAGCATACTATCGATAGAATCGATGTGTGACATCACTTATAAGTCTACCTGCTAGCATCATCTCCCCAATACAGCATACAATCGTTAGGGCATGCATCATTTTTTTTGTAGTTCAAGCCCAATATGTTAACAATATTCTTGGCCTCATAGAACATTGTGGGAATCTCTACATTAGGGAATGCATCTTATAATAATTCCAGCAACATCGACATTCGCTTATTAGTGATTACACACAAGCACTTGATATGATACAATTTGATCAAGAAAGATATTTTTGAGTATTTTCGACAACCTTGATATAAAGGACAATCTACTTCATCCATTAGGCTGAAAAAAATCTCAAGCTACTTCATTCCACAAGAACACAGGGTCTGAATCCTACACTTCTTCATTGAAGTTGTCATCTTGAAAACCAAACGCATCATGAACAACATCATTAGCAAGATCTACTTGAAATCCTACATGTGAACTTTGAGGAAGAGCATCATCATATTTCATACCAAGTTTCTCACCATGAACTCTCTAGAATGTATAGTCTTCTAGGAAAGGCTTCTACTAGTACAGAAACCACCTTTAACGTCCATTTTTAGGCCCCTTTAACGTCCTTTTATAGGGGACGTCTATGTGAGTGACGTAGTAAATTATGGCAATAACGTTTGTTAATAAAGGGACGCCTTAAGATACTTTAGGTGTCCCTTTTCTAAAAATGTTTATTTATATTTTTCACAGTCCAGCAAATTAAAACCACATAAACAAGATCGAACAATTATTCATAAACCACAATGTCCATACAAATGGTAAGGAAACATCCAACAACACTAGCTAATTAAAGTGTTAACTCTTACTACCTAATACTATGCACAATAACCACCACAAAGTGTCAAAAAGCTGCCTACTACACAACTACTAACTAATATAAAAATAAACTTTACAGATCTATCTGTTTAAGATGTCCAACCGAAAGGTCTCTGATCAAATTAATGTCTTCATATAAATAGGCAGCTTCATTATCAAAAATCTGGGAATTAGAAAATAAGCTTAGATAAAATCAATCAAGTGAATGAATTAATTAGCAATATAATTCAATTACAAGACCAAAAATATTATCATTTTAGAATGAAGAAGCGATTACCTATTGAAAATCGCTTGAAATTCCTCTCTAAATGGTATTATACATATAAAGTATAACATAGTATCCACATTTAGTACTCCCTAGTTGTTGAGGGTGCTAATCGAAAGAAAATGGTTAAAATTAATAAAGACATATCTAAAATGATCATCAATAAAAGAACTTGAATTGAAACTACTCACTTTTGTATAAAACAACTTCAGGTCTCTAATAAATTTACCCTCGAATGACCCGCCAAGGAATCTATAAGTCTAGGTTTCACTATCATTAAAATGAAAATCAACAGAAATTAGAACAATTTATTTAAGTCAAGAATCAATGAAATACAAACAAAATAGCTTACGTGTTGAAGATGGATTTTGTTTCTTTGTCTAGCTTGTTACCCAAGGAGTCAAACCAGTAGATTCTGTTGTGGTGATGAGAAACAACACACAGACTTTGATGGTAATTATAACAACTTATACATATTAAAATGAAGTTAGATGACAAGGCAATTATTTATTAAACATCTTAAATAGACAAAATTAAAATATGTACCCTTGAATAATTGGTGCTAGATAACAACAAAATTTGGTCTATGACATTGTATAGCTCACATAGCTCATCCTTACTTCCAAAATATTAGTATCCCTTGTCATATTTGCAGGACATAAGAATCCATATAGAATTAAAATGATAAATGAATTATTGAATGTATGAAACCAATAAACCACTGAATTAATTGAAGGAAAAAATGAAAAAAAAAACTTATCGGATTGCAAATTTAACTCATTGTACATCTATCTCCTCCAACTTAATGAACTCCTTGAGATCTTTCCTATCAATCGTAAAGGGATACTCCAATGTTAGGCCCGCAATTATCCCTGGAGGCATGTGTAAGTAGATTTGGTGAATGCCTTTGTGGAGTTGTTGCAGTCGTGCTAAGAAGTGTTAGTGCAAGCGTTTCACCCAAGAGGGGGGTGAATTGGGTGATACTAGAAATTTTTGTTGCGTATAAGAAAATTGACAGAATATTTAAAGCATTTGAGAGTAAGGAGAAATATCATTAAAGTATACACCGACAGTTATACTGGTTCGCCACAACCACTTTAACCTACGTCTAGTCATCAGAATGTCTCTGAGAGTTTCACTGTATCTTCCAAGATTCAGTAGATTCTTGGCTCCTCAGTACACAACAAGTTCCTTCGCTTGGACACTCGCTCTCCCCTACACGTTATAATCAAATCCTCAACTCAAGGTTCCACAACCTTAAGTTGTCTCAATAGACATACCTTTCTCATTTTGCACTTTCTTGGCAAAAACAATGAATTTGGCAAAGGTTTCATTATTTGATGACAGAAAAATAGTCCATGTAAACCTAGAGAAATCATCAACAATAACCAATGAATATAAGTTTCCACCAAGGCTTTTAACTCTTGCTGGACCAACTAAATCCATGTGTTGCAATTAAAGTGGACGATTTGTTGTAATTTTATTTTTTGATTTGAAAAATGATTTAGTTTGTTTATCCTTTTGACATGCATCACAAATTAAATCGTTTTTAAAAATTACTTTGGCTTATCCAAGAAGTAAATCCTTTTTGAGTAGTTTGCCTAGTTGGTGCATGTTGACATGAGCTAGTCTCTTATGCCATAACCAACTTTGATTGACATTACTCAGAAAATAGTTTTTAGAATTATTTCTACTGACATCAAGAGTGTAGCAGTTACCTTCCCTTTTTGCTCTGATCTTTGCCTTGATATTCTTCTTGTCAAGTTGTAAGTCTTTCTTTTTTACAATCAGACATTTCTCTGAGTCAAATATTACCCAGTTGTCTTTATCAGTGCTTTGACTTACGCTCAACAAATTATCACATAAACCTTCAACATAATATACATATTTGACTTGTATTCCTTTGTCATTTTTTATTTCACCAATTCCTACTATCTTTCCAGATTGATTTCCTCCAAATTTTATCTTTCCACCTTCCTTAGGTTGCAATGTGGTAAAACTTTTGAAATCACTGGTCTTATGTCTGGAGCATCCACAGTCTATGTACCATTTGTTGTTTTTGGATGCTTTAAGACATATCTGCAATCAAATACGATTAAGTCTTAGGTACCCACATCTTTTTTGGGTCCTTTTGGGTTAGTACAGATGACTTTATGAACATATGAACCTTTAGGTACCCATTTGTAGGTTCTTATCTTTCCTTTCTTCTTATGAATGCATGATGATGTATAATGACCTTTCTATTACAATAATTGCAATATGTAAAAGGATTTGATGTATGTACAGAATGTTGAAAATAATTCAAGTATGACTTACCTCCTGCTTTCTTTCATCCTTTCCTTCTATCTGATTTTGGATCATATACAATCACAGATCGATCATTTACAAAACGTTGAGCTTTTAAAATCACATTTAGCATCTCACTTCCTTTAGTGAATTTTTCAAGAGTTTTCGTGAGATCAACATTTTTCTTTTTCAAAGAAGAACAGTTTTCAAAATCCTTTTCTAAATTCTATTTAAGTTTTATTTCAAGAACTTTGTTTTTCTTTTTGAAAACAATTAGTTCTTTAACTACTTTGATGAATTCAAAATGTAAAGCATTATATTCAGAAAGTAATTCATAATAGGTAGGATTAGAATCAGTTACCTCTTCTTCTGTTTCTTCTTGAGCAACTAGACAGATATTGGCTACTTCTTCTTCATTGCTATCTTCGTCAGAAGAACTATCTCCCCATATGGAAGATACAAAGGCTTTATTCTTGTTGTAGAACTTGCCTTTTCTCTTTTCTTTATTCTTCTGAGCTAGTTCTTAACATTCTAATTTGATATGTCCTAGGTTTCCACATTCATAGCAAATGATGTGTTCTTTATTGCTTATTGCTCCTTTCTGAAAATTCTTGAATCATTGGCCTTTCTTGTAAAACTTTCTGAACCATTTTATTATCAGGCCCATTTTTTCATCATCAAATTCTTCATCCTCATCTTGATTTTCTTCCTTTGCTTTTAGTGCTAGGCCTTTCTTCTTCTTGTCACCAATGTCGTCTAGTTCTCATTTGAACTTTAGTTTACTTTCATATTCAGAAAGACTTCTGAATAGAGAAGCAATCGATTGCATTGATTCACCTTTTGCTTCTTCAATAGCAATGACTTTGGCCTCCTAGTCTTTAGAAGGAATATTCAGAATCTTTGGGTATGTTGATCATAGACTTTCTCAAGTGCTGCAAGTTGATTAATAAGATGAGTATATCTAAGTTCGAATTCAGCTATTGACTCACCTAATTTCATTTGAAGTAAATCAAATTCAGTAACTAGAGTATTGATCTAGTTTTCCTTTATTCCAGAAGTTCCTTCATAAGCTATTTCCAAGGCTTCCCACATTTCCTTAGTTGTTAAAAGCGGGCAGATCCTGAAGTACTCATTTTAGCTTAAAGAGCTTTGAATCATCAGAATTGCCTTGCTTTTGAGAGCGATGAGTTTCTTATCATTCTTATCATATTCTGCTAGCATTTTGGGAATTTTCTGAGAATCTACAACTTTTATAGGTTGATAGTTTCCACTTTTGATCACGTCCCATAATCCATATTCTGTAGCCATTACGAATACTCTGAACTTCACTTTCCAGAAGGAGAAGTGTTCGCCATTGAAACCTGGAGGTCTGGTGATAATAGCTCTGTCCGAAAGAATTCCTTCACCTATGCTTGCCATTAGTTCCTTCTTAGGTTGTTATACTTAACAAGAAGACCTACGCTCTGATACCAAAAGTTAGTGCAAGCGTTTCACCCAAGAGGGGGTGAATTGGGTGATACCATAAATTTTCATTGCGTATAAGAAAATTGATAGAATATTTAAAGCAGTTGAGAGTAACAAGAAATATCATCGAAGTGTATAGCGGGAGTTATACTAGTTAGGCCACAACCACTTTGACCTACATCTAGTCCTCAGAACGTCTCTGAGAGTTTAACTATATCTTCCAAGATTCAGTGGGTTCTAGGCACCTCAGTACACAGTAAGTTCCTTCACTTGGACACTCGCTCTCCCTTACACATTGTAATCAAATCTCCAACTCAAGGTTCCACAACCTTAAGTTGTCTCAATAATGAATATTGAGGTTGTAATGAAAAACTCTCTCTCAGAGTAAATGAATAATCACTGAAGTACTAATAATGAGTATACTAAAAATAGAGCACTAAGAATCTATTGATTAGTTTATGTTCATGTGTTCTCAGTTGTTCTCTTCTATTCTTTGAATGCTCCATATATATAGATGATTTGTGGTGTCCGTTGGAAACATTTCAAATATGTCCGTTAGAGTCGCGCAGCAACGGTTGACCATTCTTCTAATTTGAAAACTATCCATTTGTGGTAGGTAGTGGTAGGTGAGTGTTCGGACATTTTATTTGACTTTCCACTTATAGCATGATCTCTTTATTGCTTCTCTACAACTATACTTAGAATACTAATACAATGAAGAGTTAATCATATAGAAAATAAATCAATAAACATTAGATTAAAATCATGTTTTCTGGACTTCATTACTCGAGTGGCTACTCGAGTGATCATGCTCATGACTCGAGTAGTCCCTTGAGTAATCTCATTAAAAATCAGGCAAAGACTAAATCAATGTTTTCTTACCATATTACTCGATTAAGCCTTCAAGTAATCTTTTCAATAATACCTAGCAAACAAGGTTACTCGAATGATCCCTCGAGTAATCATCTATTTTCTTCACAGGTTACTCAAGTGATCCCTCAAGTAAATTTATAATAAGTTCGCAGATTGCTCGATTACTCCCTCGAGTAAAAACATCAAATTCTTGCCTGAGAGTACCTATGCTTTGCTTACCTGATTACTCAAGTAATCCCTCGAGTAATACTTCAAATAACTCTGCAGATTACTCGAGTGGTCCCTCGAGTAAATAGTTTTCTCAAATGGTTACTCGAGTGGCTACTCGAGTAAAGTATGTCAATTCTTAGTCGAGAGCTACTTGAAGGTATTTGTCCTGGTTACTCAAGTGACTACTCGAGTAATGCCTTTTCTCATGTGTTTACTCGAGTTGTTACTTGAGTAATGGTCTATATAACATTGCAGATTACTTGAGTGACCCCTCGAGTAACTTCTTCCAAATTTTGGCAGTGCCCCTCTAGAACATTTTCTCCAACATTACTCGAATGCTCACTGAGTAACAGAGTTCATTACTCGAGTGCTCACTCGAGTAAACCTTTAAAAAATTTGCTAGTGATGTTTTTCTCTATGCTCTGTCTTTCAGTTCTTCTTCATTACTCCAGTGCTTACTTCAAGTAAAGCTTTTGTCTGCCATTTAGTTACTTTGTTCAAATTCTTTTCTTTGTTATCAAATCCTTTTATATTATTGATCCAATCTTTGTTATCATGAAAACACATGGGATCTAACAAGAAGGGCCATTTTCTCACATCTTGCTGATAACTCTCCATATTTTGTACATTTAAAGAATATTTTGAAGATAATTGAATATTTATCTATGCAATTTTGGAAGATTCAATCAGATTTTATTATGAAAGGATCAAATCAAAGTGGTGAATTATTTGTGGGATTTAGATTGTAAATATTTAGGATAAAATAATTAATTTTGATATGATAAATTTTCTAAAAAGAAAAAAAAGAATTTAGTTGTTTTTATTTTATCTTATTTTATTTTGTGTTCTCATTTTGGCTTTATTTAATAAGACCATCAGGAGCATCTACATTTGGGCTTGGGCTTCTAATTGCTAACCTAATTGAAGAAGAGAAAGCTACGGGTTGAAGAAAATATAGAGGAGGCTCCGTTTCTACACTATTTTTCATCATCAATAGCCTTCTTACAGTGGGAGTTCAGAGCAAATTAGAGAGGAGCAATCATTTTCAAGAGAGAGAGTCCTCCATAGACGGCAACCGGAGTGAGGATGGAAAGAACTCCAGTGTGTTGTCTCTATCCTTTATTTTTCCTTCTTTGTTAGAGTGAGTGAGAGTCGTTGGTTGTGGTAGCACTATTCACTGTTTTCCTCTAGCTGAATCGTTGTCCTCGTGAGCTGAACTAAGGAAGGTGACTAAACCAGAGGATTAGAGGTTGTTTTTCATCTTCTTGCAAGTTCGATAGCCAACAGTGAAGGAGGGGAAGGTGTGTGCACAGTGATTTACTTTGTTTCAATTGTCTTTCTGAATCTGGATCTGAACTTTGTGTTGAGATGATGATTTTATTTAAAGTCATGTGTGGTTAATTTTCTTTAAATCTAGAGTAGCTATGAACTAATTTGAGGACTTGAGCATGTATAAACTCAGTAATTTGTGCTTAGTGTTAATTTTTGTTTACTTAATCTTAAATTATTTTGTCTACTTAGTACTTGACCACCATTAAGTATGAAATTGGGAAATTTAAATTAGCCTTGGGAGAAGGATCTTAATTAGACCATAGGTTTAAGTAATGTAGGATTAGAATTTATTCTAATTTGCCAATAGAATAGGAATTTACCTCTTGGACCCATATAATCATATTAGAGTGAAATTGGACAGTTATTGCCTCTTGAGTAAATTAGTTAAGAATAACAATTTTAACTTGAGAGAAGGATATAAGTAATTGGAAGATACTTGTATCCATTTAAATTCTAGATTCACAATTTAACATTAGGTACTTTTAATTGGGTAATTACATGCTCTAAAACTTAAAGAAGGGATTAACTGGTCTATGTTGTTTTTATCAATTGGAATTTTATAAACATTAGATTTACTGTTTTTCTTTTGTTTAAATTGATTTTCAAATTTCAATTTCCTTCTTTGATTTGCTCAAATTCAATGAAATGGGAAATTTAATGCCAAATTATCACTTATCTTGAATCTCTGTGGAACGGCCTTAATTTGCTATTATATTATTCCAACGGTCCTTACACTTGCGGTGCTTATTTAAAATTTAGTAGCATCAAGTTTTGGCACCGTTGTCGAGGATTCAAAGCAATTAGTGACTGGAATTAGAAATTCTTTAGTAATTTAAGTTTGAGCTTTGTGAATATTTTTATTTTGTTTTCTTGTGTGTGCTTTGCTTTATTTTCATTGTTTTCTGTTTGTCTTTGAAAAAAAAATGGATCATTCACATCATTCATTTGGTTCAACCAGTAATAAATTGGCATATCTTGGTTCTTTATTAAGAATGCATGTTGATGGAATGAGACAAGAAAATACAAATACTGGTTGGATTAAAAATGTTGATTCTTCTGCTTATAATTGCTTTTCTTGTGTTTATTGTAGAGAGAGTTATTCACATGAGCGTTGTCCATATGTCACCACCAGTCATTATCTGAGAGATGATTTCACTAGGAAACAAACTTGTTATGGTTATCCTTTTTGTCGTAGTAAAAGTTTTGAGTAACAAGAGTCTTGGGATCCACATTTTAGCCATTATTCAAAGGAAATTTCCCCATCTTTTCACTCTCATCCTTATTTTGAAGAAAACACCTTTGAATATAAAGAAAAGTCTAATTTAGAAAGGTTATTTGAGGAATGTGTGGAAGCATCAAAGAGATTTAGTAGAGAGCAAAAGGAACTTATTACTAGAGTTGAGTCAAGTGTCCAAAATATTGGAGTCTATAAGAATCAAATTGTTTCATCCATTGAAAATATGAATCAAGCTAATTCCTTAAGCATCATTACGCCACGTCCTTTATTGTATCTCTATTCAAGGCCGGGCTTTTGCCATATCCTATCAACTGTATCTGTATTCGAGATCGAGCTTTCACCACGTCCCTTCACTGTATCTATATTCAATGACTAATGCAAATAAGCAATGCAATATACATGATATAGGATAAAGTGTCACTACCTTGGTCTTTCCATTCTTGAGCAGGCATAGGCCTTCTACGCTCCAGGCAAATATCAAATCCTAAAGTCATAATTAAAGATGAAACATTATTCTATATTCCAATACACAATTGACTCTTCAACACATAGATTTGGTTATCAATAATGACCATTAAGAAGCTATAAATGCCACTAATAAAACCCCTAAAAGGTTGGGAACCAATAGATTGAAGATCTCTTTTCAAAAACTCAAAGTGCAGGAACATAGGGGTTGGCCGCGACTATCCCTCCCTTGGGCCATGGCCAGAATATAGTCAGAAGGTCACTGGCCACAGCCAGCCACCCATGGGCCACGGCCAGAATTAGGTTAGAAAGGTTTGGGCCACGGCCATCCACCTTGGGCAGTAGCCAAGAAACTCCCTGATTCTTGGCTGAACTTCATAAATTCATAACTAATTCTTGAAAAATCAAAATGAGGTGATTCTATATCCAAATGAAAGATATTTAAGTCCTATTTACTAGAAAAATATGGACCATAACCAGAAATCACCACAAAATTCCAGAATTACCCAAAACTCAACACTACTCTAAAACAGAGTCCAGTTTTTATCCCAAACTTTGGCAAAGCATAACTCTTAGTTAAAAAAACAAAATGACACAAAGTATATGTCACTTTTGAAGCTTGGGATGTGAAATTTAATACTGGAAAGTTTCAGAATTTTCCAACACCATTTGGTCATTCAAAAAGATTGTGCAAACTGACTGCCCAGACCGAGTTCACACCAAACAGATTTTCCAACTTTCTACCAAAGTGTCCAATGGCTCCAAATTTAACAATCAAGCCTATTCCCACATAAATTTTCACAAGGAACACAATGTTAACCTCAAAATGACCAAAATCCTAACCTATCACCATGCCCTGTTTTGACCAATACACAAAACCAAATACAAAGTTCCCAAACTTCACCTTCAAGCTTCAATTCTATTCTATTCATTCAAAATACTAAACAAGGCACTAACTCCATGACAACAACATGCCAACAACACAATGACCCTCAATTTCAAAATTCAAAGCAAAATTTCCAGAAAATCCAAACTTTACCAATGGCTACAAAACCTATATAGAAAGGTTTGTCTTACTCACCTCTATAACTTTTCCAAAAGAGTTTCTTGATTCTCCAACCTCCACAATTCCTTGGGGTCCAAGACCAACACCAAATGGAAAACTAGAACCATTAAACTAAAGCTCTCAACCCAAGGAACAATTTTAATGAATGGAGTTTGAGCAATAGAAGTTATTTTCCCTTACCTTTTCAAGCTTTCCTTCCTCTATTTTCAATAACAATGATGCTGAACCAGGGAGAGAGAGATGAGAGATGAGATGAGTGATGAAGAGTGAAGGGATGATCATACTCCCTCCACCATACTTGGTCAGCGAGAAGAGAGGGAAGAGAGGAGAGAGAAACTGACTTAAAAATAAATTTTGACTTTTCTCCCAATCCCTTCACATGTGATCTTGCCAAGTGTCCACTCCTCATTAGCTCACACACACTAAGTCTCCAATTAGCTTCTCTAATCCATCCATTAGTCATTTAATCACACATTTTATTTCCTCCTAGTTAGTAATTAATTTCCCTATTAATCACCAACTTATGGCCAATAATTTCCATTCTATCAATTTTCCAACAATTATGACATATTAGATAATATTGTCACAAATACACATTAATTCAACTTTAATCCACAATTACCATCTCAATAATCAATATTAGCCCTTAATCAAAATTTAAGGTGTTACACCTTACACTTGCGGTGCTTATTTAAAATTTAGTAGCATCACTTGGTCATCCTATTAGAACATAAAAAAAATAGAGTATTAGTAGGATGCCAACAGATCTCAAGTAATAGTAAGGTAGTTCCTACCATTGGAGGTGTTGCCGCTGTGCTAATAAGATTTGGAGGCCAAAGAATGAAAGATTATATCGCCTGACCTAGCTTGGCAACCTCTTCATCAGGAACGAGGACAATTACACCTTCTTTCCCCTCTCGAACACATGTCATAGTCACCCTATATAAATGCTGTGGAATTTGCTTATGATGGTGGGTAGTAGCTTGTCTGTGAATGAGAGCATTGGCAACAGCAAGCAGTAATGGGGCATCCAAATAGAGGGTGGAAGGTTTTCCCAACCCTGGAGTGGGAGAAGGGTCACCAAATGGTTACTCTGGTGGTTTATAACTTCCTTTAATGCTGGGGAAGGCTGAGGATTCCTAGGTTCTACTATCATTATTTGCCATCTTCAATTCAAACATATATTTCATTTCACGACGTAGCACTGGCAACAGCTCTTTTTAGATCTTGTCACGAAGTTTTACCTTGAGCTCTTGTTTGACTTCCTCACGAATCTTGGCCACAAGCTTCTTACTAGGTTCATCTTGTGACAAATAATGTGAGGCTTGTCCAAAATACTTCATGACACGAAGTCACCCTGGCTCCCCTCGAACATGACCAGGGTGATCTGCCTTCCTAATTGCTATTGAAAAAATGTCCATCCATCTACTTAGAGTGAACGAACCTTGGCTACTCTAATCTTCAAGTTCATCTTGTAATATACAATTTATCATAAAAGAAACTTAAACACTCTCAATATGAAAAAATTTCAAAATTAAATACTTATGCTTTAACTACTTATAATCCTATGGTAACCTAAACAACAACCATATTTATGTACTCCACACCCTTAATCCTCCCTGCTTTGCACTTTTTGTGAAGCGAAGGAGGAGTCGAGGCCTGGACAACAACGCTAGGATCTGATTTGGATACTTCCTTAATTTTCTCCAACTCTTCTTCAATCTTCTTTTGCTAAAGCTTCTGATAACCACCACAAGGTATGCTATACTAATGCTTATTTTTACTTGTCTCTCATTATTTACTGTACTTACTTCCTATGAAAGGAAAACAATGAAAATCGAGTCAATAATGTCAAGTATATTCGAATAAAAAGTTCTATACTATCATGAAACAAAATTTACCAAAAATTAAGGATCTTCCTGTGATGCCACAAACAACCCTAGTCCTTTAGAGACAAATATGAATAGGATTTACATGGATCCTGGCCCTTCTTTGCCCCTCAAATGTACCTTCATTTAAGCTTGTTCTTGAAATCTTTCCATCGTAGAAGAACCTTCCCCATCCAGTGCTTGTACACGCCCCAGTGTTTAGGACAATGAATGTTTGCTGCAAGGTAAAACATAAGATAATTACATTTGAAGTAATAGGAATAAAGCTACAAATGCAGATGTATCGAAACTGATATGCCAAAACTTTTTGCCAAATCATGTCTTTTATTTTTTGGGGAAACAACTTCCAATTATCATAGATAATGAGAACTTTTCTTCGACCCAAATAACCTAAATAGTTAATGAAATGGTCTTCTTCAAGACCAAATGGATTCATATTGGCAGTAAAGTCCATATGCAGTCTCTCCTGTTGATGTTAATTGATGACGTGTAACCAATGCTCCCATCTTTATACTGCCTCTAACCCTTCTTGCAAACTGATAAGACTATCACAAACATTTTTCTCTACATGTATCACATCAATACTGTGTCTTACATCAAGACTTCGCCAATATGGAAGATCAAAGAAAATTGATCTCTTCTTCTATATGTTCTTCTCACAGTAGTCCTCTGATTCTTATCGAAGATGACATTGATACATTCTACCAAACTATAAAATTTCTCTCCGATTAATGCATTTAGAGCCATTCCATGCTCTGGTACGTCGTTAAGATACTTTCTTAACCTATGATACAGGTGGAACTGATGAAGAAACTTCATGTGACCAAGGTAGACTATTTTTTTCCATGCTTAAGTTAATTGATAAGTAAAATATTGACATATTTATTTCTCTTATATGATGATTTTTTGGATGATATTTGAGCTTAATTTAATGAATTTGAGTATAATAAATAAATAAATAATGATTTTGGCATAAAATAGAATTTCTTGAAAAAAAAACTAAATTAGACCCTCTTTCAGTTTTCAGGCAATATCCGGAGCTCTAGATGTCATATTGGGACGTTCGTTATATGGATAACAAGCTAAGAAAGAGCTCTACAACTTTTATGTTGAGACTAAAATCCAATTCTATCTCTAAGAGCTTCAAATTTTGCTTAGAATTTGAGAGTGAGAATTATCTTCCATTCCACCAACCATTCCATCTACCACATTTCATCTACCACTTCATCTTCCTTTTCACCTACTATTTCATCTACCACATTATATCTACCACTCCATCTTCTTTTTCATCTACCACTTCATCTACCCTACTCCATTCTTCCCTATATATAGCCATGCACTCCTTCACATTTAACACAAAACAATTTCATATCCATTACTCTCCTCTCTTCTCCACTTACAACCATTTTTCATATCCATTACTTTCCTCTCTTCTCCACTTACACCATCATCTTAGAATTAATTTCATGCATTGCATTTGTTTCTTACATGCCTCCTACTTGGAAGGTTTTACCTTCTACATGGAAGGTTAGATTTTTCTATTTTCATATATCTTATGGTTGTCATTTTTATTTTTTAGAATTTAATAATTAAGTTTATTGCAATGTTTATGAAGTTCTCAATTTATTTTATTTTTGTTTTTAATTTCATTATATGCTAAACTTCCATTTTCCTAGGGTGATGACGTAGCTTATTAATAATGGATTGAATCTTAACTTATTAAATCTAATTTGAATTTCTCCTTCATGATTGATTTTTAAATATTATTCTTAATGCTTTTGATTGACTGGCCATCTTTTTAATGATTTCAATATGCATGTTGAGACCGGAAGGAGATGCATGTGTATAGATCCTATAATTAAAACCATGACTTGCGTATGAAATAGGAATATATTCATATGAGTTGTGTAGTCTTACAGAGTTCCATAAATCTTAATGCATAATTAATTGGTTAAATTCATATAGGAATATATTAGATTAGCAATTAATTATAGACTGGCTTGACCTTGGAAGAGGCTAGTAATGAAATTAGGAAAATTGACTATTAATCATATGGAATAGATTGGACTAGAACAGATAAGTGATTCAATCTAAAATTTGTTAAATGAAATATGACCCCTAGGGCTTTTTCTCATAGTTCCTTTCATGTCATTTGCATTCATATTTAATTATTATTAATTTTGTAATCTCAATCACCAACTAATCGATCAACTAAATAGAGTTAAAATTACTCATTTTGGTAATTAGTGATCAATCCTCATGTGAACGATACTCTACTTACTTCTATATTACTTGTTTACGACAGTGTACACTTGCACTTTCTAATAGACCATTTACACTAGTAACAAATTTTTGGCGCCGTTGCCCAGGATTGTAGTCATTAATATCAATACCACATAGTTTTAATACTAATTTGGTCTTTATAGTATATTTGTTTTTCTTTTTGATATTTTGTGTTTTATTTCAGGCTGTTGCTTAGTGTATGACCAAATTGAAGGATACTGAACTACAACCTCTTGATTCTGAGATCAAAAGAACTTACCGAAGAAATTGAAAAGTTCACTAGCAGTACTTCAATCCTAATCAATCCGATGGCAATTCCAGAGGGAGAAACAGCAGATATCGAAACATTCCATGACTATGTAGCACCAACAGTCATGGGGACAAATTCTGGAATTAGAAGACCACTAGTAGCAACTAACAACTTTGAAACCAAGCTTGTAGTTATCCAGATGATGCAAGCAAATTAGTTTGGTAGTTTACCAACAGAAGACCCTAATGCACATATAGCCAACTTCCTATAAATCTTCGACACATTCAAGCATAATGGTGTTACTAATGATGCCATTAGACTTAGACTTTTCCCTTTCTCACTCAGGGAAAATGCTAAGAGCTGGTTACAATCACTACTAATGGGAAGCAGGGATCTCATGGCATAGAAATATTTAGAGAAATTAGGGAAACTCGACTGTCAATCATATGAAATAAATTGGGCTAGGAGAGATAAGTGATTCAATCCGTAATTTGTTAAGTGAAATTTGACCCCTAGGCCTTTTTTTCATAATTGCTTTCATATCATTTGCATTCATATTTAATTATTTTTAATTTTGTAATCTCAATAACCAACTAATCGATCAACTAAATAGAGTTAAAATTACTCATTTTGGTAATTAGTGATCAATTATTGTGGGAACGGTACTCTACTCACTTCTATATTACTTGTTTATGATAGTGTACGCTTGCACTCTCTAATAGACCATTTACACTCATAACATTAATGGAAGTGTGTATCTGCTTCAAAGATCAAACATGCTTTTTGCCCCTTCACACTATACCCTGATAAGTTTTTGTATGCAGGGAAGCCATTTATCATGGTGAAAATCATTGCACATAACTTATAAAATATCCTTCTTATATGCATCAAACTCATTTATGCCTTCCTCCTACAACTTCTTAAAGTCCTCAATTAAAGACGCCAAGTAGACATAGATATCATTCCCTGGCTATTTTAGTCTAGAAATCATCATAGAAAGTATCACATACTTGTATTTCATACATAGCTAGGGAGGTAAGTTATATATTATAAGGAGAATTGGCCATACACTATATGTGCTAGTAAGAGTTCCATACGAATTGATTCCATTTGTATAAAGCCCAAGCTGAAGGTTTCTTAGCTCGCTACCGAATTGAGGGAACATTCTATTTTCTTCCATTGTGGATAGTCAGCCGGGAACTGAAGATATTTTTAGTCAGATATTCTCTCATCAGAATATCATCTCAACTTCTTCGCTTTTGTTGCACTTGCAAACAAATGCTTAAACAGCGATATTATTGGAAGATAGTACAACACCTTTAAAGGTTTCCTTTTAGTTTTCCCATCGCCATAACCACCATCTTTCTTCATTTTGTATCATGAAGTTTTACACTTATGACACTCAATAAGACCTTCATACTCCTTTCTATACAATATGCAACCATTAGGGCAAGTGTATATCTTTTTATACTCCATACCCATCTTTCTTCACTTTGTACCTAGGACACTCACTAAGACCTTCATACTCCTTTCTGTACAATATACAGTCATTACGGCAAGTGTGTATCTTTTTATACTCCATACCTATCGTAGACAAGATTTTCTTAGTTTCATACATATTATTTGGAAGTACATTATCATTTGGAAACATATCACACAATAATTCAAGCAGCAATGTGAAATTACTATTAGTCCACCCACAAGTTGCCTTTAAGTTGACCAAATGCAATGTTCCTGTCAGTCGTGTGTACTTACTCCCAGGGTATAACGGTGTCTTTACATCACTCTGCAGGCTATCATAATCATGCGATTATGTAAATTATACACTTTTAATATCTATTAATTGACAAAAACAAACTCTTGTATGTTTAAGTTCACCATGTGAGTATAAGGTGTTTCATGATGAGTCGTCCTACTTGGTATGCATAATGGTAGAATATGATATCATATTTGTTTGGTAGATCATGCATGTGAAAAGGCATATGCCCATTTATAGTTGCATGACAAAAGGAATAAATTTTATGTATTTGTATTAAGGCTATCAAATTCACAAGTTTAAATAAAAGCCATAAAGTCTTATATTTGATCCATTAAGCAAGACAGCTTAAATAGCTAACAAACATATGAACCATACATTACAAGAGGGCATAGCAACAATAATGATGATGACAATGATGATGTTAGGTGTGCTACGAATTTACGAAACTTTTGATTCATTCATATTGAAGGAAACAAAAATTTCTAAATTCACAGTAGACATTAGATCATATATTAGGCAACTAGTCACCAGATTGAGGG
This sequence comes from Inga laurina, assembly GCA_963855925.1. Classification (NCBI taxonomy): domain Eukaryota; kingdom Viridiplantae; phylum Streptophyta; class Magnoliopsida; order Fabales; family Fabaceae; genus Inga; species Inga laurina. Next base: position 48,656,489 of record OY979701.1, on the reverse strand, counting down.
TGATATATTTTGGTTTTAATTTTATAAAATATAAAAAAATAATTATCTAAGTACTAGCTGACCGAAAAATTTGAAAACAAAATCACATACCTCATGGTTATTAACTAACAACTGTGATATATATGTACATAACCAAATGACATAACTCATGGTTATTAACAAAGAATTATAATAAATATAATCAAATAAATCACAGCTTTATCGATATAACCATTTTGTAAAGTATTAGCATGATAACCCAAAAAACCATACCCTTCCTCTTCTATTTAAGTGTCTAAAAAGGAATACACATGACACTTAGTATGTTTGAATGAAACCCACCAACATCATAACCCTACTACTCCTATTGTCTTTTTCGGCCGTCGATAGTTGTTTTCAGTCAAGCTCTACCATATGTACAAAATCTTAAATTAGAGCCTAGTGTGTGTGATTAATAGGATAAAATATACCTATATGTATATTTAATTAAAACATACAAACACCCAAAACCCAATATGAGACACACACATTCAGTTTTATTTTGGATCCTCCCCAAGCATAAGACCCAACCTACACCTCCTAAACACTCATTTACTTAAAGCAATAAAACACTCCTTCTCACTTTCATTAGCTCCATATTGGTCATAGCAAGGAAGAATGAGAGAGGAAGAATGAAGCTTCAAACCTCACATACAACCATAAAAATGTGTATAGATGAGTCTCTTTCACCTTTAGCTTCTTTTCCTATTGGATTTGAGTGGTTTTTTTGGGTTGTTTGGTTGCTGGAAGTGAGGTTTGCTAGAAAGCACTTTTAACATCCCTTTTTTGGCCCTTGCTATGTTACTTTCTATGGGGACGCCTATGTGAGAGACATAGTAAAGTCTGGCTACAACATATGTTAAAAAGGGATGTTTTACGACACTTACAACGTCCCTTTTCAAAAAGGGGTGTCGTAAGTATTTTTTTTTAAAAAAAAAAATTTGTGGGAATCACCTCCAAACATATATTGAGGAGATGCCTAGTATTACAAATTGAAACTTTTGGTTGCATAGAACTTGTATTCTGAATTCTATCTTCATCAAAAAATATTCAACTTGCTCTATATTGTAAGCATACACATTACACATAATCAAATCTAAGGGGTTATCTACTGAGAACACCTACTGGATAGAATGAATCGAACCCAATATCCCAAAGAAATAAACATTGTCATAATATACAAATCCAAGCTATCAAAGAGAGAAGACAAAATTTGCTTCATCAAATTGGTAACAAAACAAAACTAGAGTGAAGCATAAACATTGAGGAAATTAAAGTTGAAAATACATATTTCTCTATAAATTAGAATGATCAGTTGAAAATTGGAGTCGGCCATCAAATCACCCGATTCCAACTTCTTCTGTACTCCCACAAAGGCGTGTTGTGTCTATGAGTGAGATGTCAACAAACAGAGCCATGAGAGCACTGATTAGCCTTGTCATAGAGTGATTTCCCTAGGAAATATCAAGTTAACAGCACCAACAATGACATGCCGAACATGCTGGTGAAGAAAATCATTAAGATCGATATCACTTTCAGGTGAGTCACTAGTTCACCATTTCTGCAAGTGATGGCTCGAGCCATCAGTCACGCATTCCGCAATGGATGATAGAGCTCGAGACTTTATGAACTCTAATAGATTATAGTAAAAGAGAGAGAGAAAAGAGGAAGAAGCAAGAAGTTTTGGATTAGAAGAGGAAGAAGCTAAGAAAAGATATAAATATAAGTGGGCCAACAAGGCAGAAATTTTTTTAGCAGAATGAAAAGCAAAGCACACACACAAGTTGAAAGAAGGCAACCCTTCTGCGTCTCTAATGTAAATAGGGACACCACCTTTGGTGTCCCTAATTTAATTAGGGAAGCCAAAAGTGGACCTTTAGCCTTCATTTTTGGAATTAGGATGCCTAATCTATCAAAATTGATGCACAGAATTATAAAAATGCCACTGCCTATATTTTTTACTTCCCTTTTTGAAAAAAAAATGTCCTTTCGGAGTGAAATATATATCTTGTAGTAGTGAAAAGGAAGCTATCACCGATAAAGCTTTAAACCAGTGGTTGCATGTCAATTTTAAGGGTTTGTTGGGACTTCTTTGGTTTTGTAATTAGGCCACCAAATACAGGACACATGTATAGGAGTATGTAGGGTCAAAATTAGGAGGTTTAAAGTCTAAAACTAGGATTGCATGTTGGTTTCTTCATCTTAGTCATGTCACCGAAAAAATAGAGGTTCTGCCAAAAAGTTTTAGAAGCTCAAACAAAGTCTATAAATGAAATTTTCTTTGAATTCTTTAAGGTATTGAAAGTTTAGGACATGTATTAAGTAATAGGATTAAGAAGAGCACAATTTGGAGTGCAAATGATAGAGTTCTTGGTGTTGAAGTAAAACTGTCCCATCTGAGTTTTCCAGAGAACCAGTCAGTTTCATGCCCTATTTTGATCAGTCAAAACTATTCCAATGTAATACCCCACTTTTTATTCACTAATATTCCCTATATATTTATGACATTAAAAGGAATAAAATGGTGAATTTTGGAACACTTGGAATGACAAAAATACCCTTATTTGCGGTTACAGGAAAATTGGGCTAAAACAAAACATAAAGTGCAATTTTTGGCTTCCAAAAAGCCCATTAATGAAGCCCAACATAATGGATGAAAGAACACAAGTCTTGGGCCTAATTAATTGTTATTTTTTCCCAAGAAAAGGAAAAAGAAGAAGGCCCAATTTAATTAAAAAAATGTAATGGCAAAATGGTAATTTTGCCAACAAAACAAGAAGCCAATTTTTGCTCTCTTTCCCTTTACCATTGTGGACATCCAAAGAGAAGCAAGAAGAGGGATGGAAATTTGGTTCATGAAATATCTAAATAAGGAGGAATTTTGGCTAAGTGAAAGAGGTTTGAAAAGTCAAATTCGTCCAGCTACTGTTCACTCAGGGTAGAGCTTGAATTTTGAAATTCTGATTGTTCCATTGGATTTAGAAGGAAAAATTGTGTGGGAATATAGATGTTCATAATTTTTGGAAATTTGTATGCAAATCTAGAATTTATTGAAGTTGTAAGTGCATGTTGTTTGTTTTGCCTCTAGTGAGGCAGTGTTGTTGTACAATAGCTTTCATGGGTCAAACTTGGTCCAAAAATTATGAAACTTGACAATATTAAAGTAGAGATGTAGAGCTTTCAGTTGATAGGTATTTTGTAATTTTCGGACAAGTACATTAAAAGATATGAATTTTCAAAGTTGTGCTCAATTTCTAGAAGGAAATATGGAATAGTGAAGGTTTTGCGAATTTTTCCATGAAAATACATTTAAAGAGCTTCATTTAGGCTTTGGAATCAATCAAATTAGATTTTTTTAGAATTAATTATGAATTTCCAAAGTTGACTAAAAATCTACCAGTTTCTGAAAATAGTGAAATTGCACTTGCAGAATTGTACTGTGTAGAAATTGTTATAACTTCATTAGATAATCAGTAGAATTTGATTTAAAGGTAGTAATGGTACAAGTAATAATTAGTTACTTTAACTTTAATTTTGATTGGAACCAAAAATTTTCTGAGCCAAAACCAAGGTTTAGGATTGACCGAGAAATTGAGAAAGCAATCAGGTAGTAACTTTTTCTTGCATATACTATGTGATTATTATATGTTTGAGTATGTCATTCTTTGTAACATGAGCATAGTATCTTGGACATGCACATTAGCCTAGTTGTGTAATGTGTTATGGGACCCAACGGAGGCACAGAGTTCAACAAGGGTTGCAAATAGTCATTTGGCCTTGGACAGTGTACACACAGTATTCTATTATGCACAATAGTCTATCATCTTATATGACATGGTGTATTACATATTTATTTGGGAAAATTCCAAAAAACTACACTCAAAATATACAAAGGACAAATCAGTACAACGAAATTCAGAAATGACAAATCAGGCGGGTGTCAGAAAAAGGAGGAATCTGTCCTTTTGAAATTTCGGCCAAATTACCAAAATGCCCTTCAGCCCTCAGTCGCAATAACAACATCAGAGTTGTTAATGGCGAATCATGAGTTGTTAATGGCGAGGTGAGTGTTGTTATTGGCCCTGAAACTTGTTAAGTGTTGAAAGAAGAAATTGGAGTTGTTAATATCGAGTCCGGAGTTGTTAATGGCGATTTATGTGTTGTTATTGGTCCTGAAATTTGTTAATTGTCAAAGACGAATTGCAGTTGTTAATACTGAATCCGAAGGTGTTAATTCCGATGATTATGTTGTTATTCTGAAGTGTGCATGAAGGGCATTTTGGTAATTTGGCCGAAATTTCAAAAGGACAGATTCCTCCTTTTTCTGACACCCGCCTGATTTGTCATTTTTGAATTTCGTTGTACTGATTTGTCCTTTGTATATTTTGAGTGTAGTTTTTTGGAATTTTCCCTATTTATTTTCACATTTTATATGTCTGAAAAGCATGTTGCTATTGAGATTCTCGAATCTCATCCCTTTTCAAACTGTAAAACATTACAACTGAGGCTAGTGGCTCAAACAACAAGGCAGTGGCTACAAGTGAGTAGGGTCTCAATGCATTCTGGTGCTGTGTCTGGTTATCTATAGTTGTACTTTGTTTTATTTTGAATGCTCTGTACATTTGTATATATTTTTTAAACCCTTTCGGGGAAATTTCCTATATTGTAAATAAATACTTAATGTCAATATGTTTTCGCTATTTCTGTATGCCTTTATTACTTTGTGAATATCAAAATGTTAAGGGGTTTGACATCCAATGTTTATGAAATTTTAAAGGGAAATATTACACATCCAAACATTTAAAATTAATCTTAGAATGTATCAATTGGATATCTAGAGAGAAAGTTATGATTTTTAGAAGTTTGGCCAAGAAACATAGAATAATATGAGTTTCTGGATTCTGGCAGTGAGAAAATGGACGAATTTCATAAGGGTGATCTAGTAAATTAGTTGTGTGATTTTTTTTTCTCTTAAAATAGGTATTTAGAGTCTTCCATTCAGTATTAGAACTTAGAAATTTGATATGTCATTTATAAGTTATGAATTTTTAAAGTTTATGTATAAAATCTGGAAAAAAATTTTGAGCTCTTAATAAGGCAGTCAGATTGGTCATGAATTTGAGGAACTTAAGACCTTAAATTGTATATTGGGAAGTAATTTTCTTAGATAGGGGACTTCAAGAGCTTCACATAGAAGTTGGAACCACCTCATTTGGAATTTTATAGCCTAAGATATGATTTTTCAAAGTTATTTAAAAATTGAGACAAAATTGAGTTTAATTCTGGAATTTCTAGTTTTAAGGCAAATGTAATTTGAGCCACATTAAGCACCTAAATCACAAGAGTGAAGAGCATATAGGAAGTCATAAGTTAAGAACACTTTAGGCATAAGCATAAAGGATTATTAAAGATAACCAACTAATTCAAAATTAAATGACAAGAATTATAAATGGGTCAAAAATAACATAATATTTATTATACTGATAAATTGGAATAAGTAATGACCCATCTCTATATGAATTTCAAATTATAGGATTTGATATTTGCCTAAGCTAGAAGGGAAAGCTAATTGGAAAAGGTAAATTGCAGGAAAGGTCGACAGGTAGTAACTCTTTCTTTTATATATTATATTTTGTTTTGCGTGTATGTGTTTACCATTGATTATATTAGTTTCATGAATATATGGAATGATTTTGGGCTGTGAGTCCTGACACTGTAAGTCCCGGTGTGCATTGTTACATGGGGAGTAACCCTAGGCTATAAGACCTAATATGCATTTAAAGTAAGGCTACAAGACCAGATGTGCCTAAGGCATGGGATATGTCTTGGCATAGGCTATAAGACCTACTGTGCAATCTGTATTGTGATGGACTTTGTCTCGAGGTCGTAAGTCCAGATATGACTAGGGCATGGGGTGTATCCATGGGCTATAAGACCTATTATACTAGTTGTGTTGTATTGTACTGTGTGTATTGAGATTAATGTTGTGCTGCATCTTCATTGCTGAATGCTTAATCATATGATGGTTTGTTTAGCATGCTTTGTGAACTTGCATATGTTATGATTGACTGCTGTTACTACTAAGATTCTCATGTGTAACACCCCAATTTTCAATTAAAGGCTAATGGTAATTATTGAGGATAATTATCGAATTAAAGTGGAATAATTATGGGTTTGGTGGCTATATTAATTAATATGCCATAATTGTTGGGAAAATTGAAAGAATGGCTCTAAATTAGTGATTAATGGAAGAGATTAATTACTAATTAAGAGGGCATGAGATGTGAAATAAAAAGGGCTAATGGCATTGAGATTTGATTGTAATTTGTGTAAGTAAAGATTTTGGGAGAAATATGATGTGAATTTGGTGTAAATGTGTGTGGTATTAGAGATCATGGGATGAGATGTTGCCAAGTGGCATTATGGTGGACCATAGGATGAGGCATAAGAGACAAAAACCACCTTTTTCTCTCTCCTCTCTCTCCTATGCGTTTTTGGAGGCATGGGCAAGGGAAAATATTACTTCATTCATCATCATTCCCCATCCCTTCCATCTCTCACATTCTCTCTCTCCCATTCCCTCTCATTTTCGTGCCCCATTTCTGCAGAAGGAAAGAAGAAGTTTGTGAAAAAAGGTGTGTATTTGACCCTCTAAATGGCTTCTAATGGAAAAATGTTCTTCATTAAAGTTGATCCTTGAGTTAAGAGCAACATTTCTATGGTTGTAGCTTGTCCATTGGTGGTGGTTTGTGGCCACACGAAATTCTGGACTTAGGGGAAACAAGGAACTCCTTTGAGAAAGTTATAGAGGTGAGTAAGACAAACCTTTCTATATAGGTTTTGTAGCCATTATTTGAGTGTGAAATTTCTGGAAATTTTGCCTTGAATTTCGAAAATGAGGGTCAATGTGTGTTTGGCATGTTATTGTCATGGAATTAGTACTTTGATATGTGTTTTGGGTTGATAGAATGGATTTAGGTTGGAAATGTGAAAGTTGATACCTTTGTGATAGCTTTGGTGCATTGGGCAAAACAGGGCATGTGATTGGGTGATGATTTTTGGTCATTTTGAAGTTACCATTGTGTTCCTTGAGTGATTTTGTGTGGGAATAAGCTTGGTTGTTGATTTTGGGATTCATTTGGATCACTTGGGAAAAGTTGGAAAATATGTTTTGGTTAAGCTCTGTTTTTCGCTGTCAGCTTACACGAGCGTTTTGAGTGACCAAATGATATTGAAAAATTGTGAAACTTTCCAGTCTTAAATTTCACATCCCAAGCTTCAAAATGGACATATATTTTATGAGATTTCGTTTAGTATTCTGTGAGTTATGATTGTCCAAAGTTTGGGATGAAAACAGAACTCTTTTTTGGAGTAGTGTGTAGTTTTTGGTGATTCTGTATTTGTGTAGTGATTTCCAGTGAGGGGCTATATTTTTCCTTGAAAGAGGACTCATATACCTTTCATTTGGCTTTGGAATCACTTCGTTTTGATTTTTCTAGAATTAGTTATGGTTTTTCGAAGTTCAGCCCAGAGTCAGGAAACTTCTGGGCCACGGCCCAAGAGTGGCGGACCGCGGCCCAAGCCTTTCTGACCTGTTTTGGGCCGCGGCCCAAGAGTGGTGGGCCGCAGCCCAAGACCTTCTGACCATATTTGGGCCGCAGCCCAAGGATGGGTGGGCCGCGGCCCAAGCCTGTGTTTCAGCACTTCTTGTTTTCGAAAAGTGGCCTTCAACCTTTTGTTTCCCAACCTTTTAGGGCTTTCATTAGAGACATTTGTGGCCTCTAAAGAGTCCTAAATGATAACCAACTTAGTGTATTATGGGATTAAGTAATTGGAAAAGAGATTGATCAATTGTCCCTAATTTGATATAGGATTTGATATCTGCCGAACTCGTGAGCCAACTGTGCCAAAGATTGTCAGGAAAGATACAGGTAGCGACTCCTCTCTTATACTTTGTGTAAATGTATTGTATGTTTGCTTGTCATTCATTGTGTGAATGCCGCTGCTACTGCTTTGTGATACCTTGTGCTTTGAGATGCTTTGTGGTGCCTTGTGCTTCGTGTTGCTGCTACATAGTGTTCACCGCGAAAGCGGGCATTATGCATAGTGAATACAGCAAAAGCTGGCATAGTGTTCACCACGAAAGTGGGCGTAGTGCATTGTGATTACAGCCGTGAGTGCTGTCGTATGTGGCGTGAGCCAAAGATCATTGTGAAGCTGCTGAATATGATGAACATACATGCTTTATGTTTATATATTGTATTAGTGACTTGTTGCTACTGAGATTCTTTAGAATCTCACTCTTTCCATATGATTAACCTTTTCAGACAGGGCGAGTGGCTCGAAAGGGAAGCGACCAACCAGGAGTGGTTAGGGCTTAGGGACATTTTATATTGGATGTTGGTTATCATTGTTTTGGTTTGGGATTACTAAGTGTATATTTATGTAAATGAATATTTTGGATATGTAATCCCCATTTTGGGAACTCGCAACCCATGATATATATATGTAGATGAACCCGGGGTTTGCCGGGATTTTAGTTTCCGCACTCTGATATTTCTTATGTAATTTGATTTCTCAAGTAGTTATATCCGCATGTGAATGTGAGACCCGAAATTAATACGTTTTGAATTGATTTTGAAATACCTCACCTCGAGTTGAGGGATTATCAATTGTTGATTTGATTTTATTGGTCTCTATTTCACTTAAATTTCGAAATCCGGATGTAATTACCGTGAGGGGGTTACATCATGGACCTCACCCTTTCTGTTAATGATATACAGAGAAAGCAAGCAGCTCAAGGGGCAAGCAGGTAGTGATTTCGGAGAAATAAGAAGGTGGAGGAGAAGAGTTTATTTTATGTTAGTTATCTATATACTATTTTGTATTATACTTAGGTATTTTGATTGCCTCATGTGGCTACGTGGGTTGTATATATCTATATCTACATAAACATAGTGAATATAATACATTTAGTAGTAGAGGTAGCATAGCCTGCATAGTACGGGGTGGTCTTAGTTGATTTTATATACATAATGAAATAGTAGTTTCCTCATGCATGATAATTGAACTAGGATTGGGCAATTGTATGTGAAGGGGCCATAGTGTATTCATCAATATACTAGAAAATGAGCAGAGAAGCACTCTGATAATAGTAAATGGAACTAAGAATTGATGAGTCATAATGAAGTTGTGAACCACTATATAACTATTTTTGAAAGTTTTAAATTTTTTAGAAAAGCTCATTCAATTACAAGTTCGAACCCTATATTGAAGTTGGGAATTTTAAATTATTTTCAAAGGTATATTTGTCCCAGGATTGAATTTGACTTAGTGGTTCAAATTCATTACATAAAAGCTCATCTAATAACTATGGAATTAGGGTGTGACATCAACTGCCCAAATACTTTTTTTTTTTGTTTTTTTTTTGTGCAATCATTAGATTCTACATAAAATGAGTGGCATTTTGATATATTATGGGAATAAAATAGAGTATTTTTGAATTTTTCTGATTTTTCAAAGAAAAAATACACTAAAATTATGCATTATTTATTTTTTAAGGAATCATAAAAATTAAAAACTACAACATTTTATACCCATAAGATATCAAAACACACTCATTTTATGTAAAATCTAATGGTCATAAGAAATAAGAGCAAAACATTTAGGGTGCATTTAATTCAATCACATTACACCCAGCAGTGCAGTAATGGTAATGCAATGCAATATTTATTATAGCACTAGTGTTTGGTTTGATTTTTAAACAATGTACAATGAGTTACTTTTTAATAATTATTTAAAATTAATATATTACACAAAGTCTATTTTACCCTTAATATAATCTTTATAGAAAAAAATAGTTAAGAAATATTGTGTTGCCTCATAATAGCGTCATACTATCTCTATCAACACTCGTTTCCATTTTGATATGCACAGGGCAATAATGAACAAGTTCCATAGGCAAACAGAAAAGTACAGTTATACTGATAATAAGTATTTGTTTACAGACAGACATTAACAAAGCAAAATTCACTAATAATTACAAATATATACAGAATATCCCAAAATATTCCAAGTACAGGCTAAATGTAACCACCAACTGTGTCTCGAGAAACATGCCCGTCAGTTTCCCGGAACTATGTTCTTGCCTTTTGAACCGCTGGCACCCGCTGAGACATTTGGTTTAGAAAAAGGGGTAAGATTCCAAGGAATCTCAGTAGAAACATATGATCAACATATAAAATGCGAAAATTAAATATGCAATGCACCGTATCAAGTAAAATGAAAATTCATATCATCCGTGTGTGTACACAAAATTCAGGGCCAACTAAACCATTGAAACCCCTACATGTACCTCAGCCGAGTCCTTGACTACAGCTAGGTAAGACTAGTGTACCTCAGCTAGGTCCTAGACCACAGCTAGGTAATGTGCCTCCAGCACATGTTCAGATCACAAAATACAGTAACACGCATCATACAAATAGTCACATAGTATATGAGAGATAGTAGTCCCTACCTTAACCTCTTTCCTGTCTCAAAGGGTCTGCCTCGTAAGACGTGTCAACTATAGGCGTCCAACTCAGTTCTAAAACATCAAATGTACAAGAAATAGGTCATAACCTATCCAAGTATCATTTTAGGCACTTCCATAGTGTTTCTTGTGGTTATATTAGCCTATGGTGAAAATTTACCAAAATGCCCTCGAGACCCCGGCCTCGCCGTACCCGGCTCGATGACACGTTTTTCCAAATTTTTGACTAGGGCTATCCTGACGTATTTCCATCCAAAGAATCCATTTCCAGACTCAAAATTACCAAATTCAATTTCAAATTACGAAATTGCCCTTGGCAGCCCTACTTTTAGGGTTTTAGGGGCGTTTCCGTAATTATGCTTTCTCAGCCTTTTCTGAAAAAGTGCCCAACTATAACCCCACCTATTTTCGCCCACTGAATCCAATGGAATCATCAAATCATTGAAAATCCAACTGTAAGACCCATTTACAATGTTGACCAAAATATATAGGTTTTAAGGGGAAAATTGGGGGTTTTCGGTTTCGGCTCCGTAAACACGTTCCTTTCTACTCCTAAGCACTTTATTGACTATTCCATTAGGTTACAACTACCATTTAGTACCAATTTGGGCAGCATAACAGCCCCACATACCACTTTCCAAAAATTAAAACCAATGGCAATCTGGCGAAATTTCACCGATTAAATTGCCCACAGCAACTAGAATAGTCAATACACAAGAGTTTGGAAGTTACCTCAAGCTCCCACTAGCTTTTCTCAAAGATGGCTGAAAACCCTAACTTTCAAAACACCAAATTTGAGCTTTCCAAACCTTAAAGAACAAAGAGGAGTAGTTTAGAGTCGGAGTTATACGCGTTAGGAGCGAAATCGTCGGAGAAAGCGGCTTACCTTGTGATTTTTCTTCTATTTCTCTCTCTAAACTCTCTCAACCTTCTCTCTCTATGGTTCAGGTCTGCTGTGCGTGAATGAGCAGCTGAATGAGAAAGATGAACTTATATTCTAATATTTCATAATATTATAATAATTTGTTTAATTTTCCAAAATTGCTAAAATCCAATTTTATGTACATAACTTCCTACATTCACGTAACCATGCCATCATGTCCAACCAATATTTTCTTCTTTATGCCACATGTAGGAGACACCTAGGGATCCCTCCCTATGGTCTCAATTGGCTTCACAACTTGTTTCGGTTATGTATACATGTAAAGTCTCAATTTTGGTCAAAATTGCACTTTTTGCTCAATTTTTCCTTAAATTCATATTAAATTGACCAAAATATTCTAAATATATTTTTAAACTTTATTTTCCTTAATTAATTGAAATTAACTTCAATTAATTGGAAAATAATTTATTTTGTGCTATTTTGGCAAAATTACGATTTTGCCATTACCTTTCTAATCCAATTTCTTCTCTTATTTTTCTTTCACCAATTTTCATCTATTTTTGGACCAAATATTTTCTCTAATATTCCTTCATTTTTGGACCTTAATATTGGGTTTTTTAAATTACCCAAATTAATTCCATAATTATTTTTGTCTAATTTCCCATGAAATTGAACATTTATAAATTCATAAATTCCAAATTCATGAATATTCACCATTTTATTGAATTTCCCAAATAATTACAATATATTTGGTGAATATAAAATTTGGGGTGTTACAATCTCACCAAGGAACATCTGATGTCGATGGTTGTGGTCATAGAGGCGATAGTGATAGTGATGTGGCAGTGTTGATGGCAGGTGGTGATAACTACAATGGTGGAGGAAGAGCAATGGTGGCAGCAGTGAGGGTGGCGGTGACAATACTGGAGGAAGAGGAGGTAGTGGTGGCGACGATAGCAATGGTGAATGTGGCGGCAGCAGGGGGTGGCAGTGACAATAGTGGAGGAGGAGGTGGTGGCAATGGTGGAGGCAATAATGGAGGTAGAGGTGGCAGTAGTGGGGCTAGCAATGATGGCAATAGAGGAGGAGGAGCCAGCGGTGGCGGCAATGGTGGAGGTGATAATAGCAGAGGAGGTACTGGTGGCGACAACGGCAACGATGGAGGTATCACAATAGCTGCAGCAATGGAGGAGAAGCTAGTGGTGGCGAAGGCAATAGTAGAGGTGGAGGTGGTGGCAATGAGGATGGCAGAGAGGTGGCCATGACATGGCACGATAGGTGACATGAGACAAGTGAAATAAAGACAAATGAAACTAAAGAGTAAATTGGACTTTTTCAACCATGTAATGGGGTGGTAATGAGTATACATAAGAGGATATTTGAATGAGGATTACCAATTTTTTTATAATCATTATTACCATGGTAAACCCTATTACCATGCTAAAGAGCAACTAAACACTCTTATCTTGGTAATACAATCATGATTACTATTGCATGTATGCAATGCAGTTGAACTGAACAGGCTAAGTTGGAAAATTTTAAGGGTCATTTGAAAGCATATTAGAGGTGTCACATTAGAGACCCCTAACCCCTGTAGCCATATAAATAAGTTTTTATGGAAAACGTTTAATGAAAATTAACTTATAGATGGAGCCTTTTGCAATTATAAAATTCTAATAAGACCCTTAATCTCCTTTTCGTTGTTATAGTCCGACTTTGGACTAAAAGACCGCATACTTTGTTTAGTCGTTTTACAGGTTATATAAAAGGGTTGAACAACCTGAAAGAGGTGAAAGCTACAAGGAAAAAAAAAACGAGTGGATGCAAACTCCCACGTTTATTTTTTGTCAAATGAGGAATTTTCATGACTTCCTTCTCTCGGATATGCTATTACAAATGTGTGAAGGAAAATGGTCGACATAACGGTGGTTTAGCAGTCTATTTCTTTAAAATATTTATATGCACACATAATTTAAATGAAAATAGGGATTCACCTAATCCATTTTCTCCCAAAAATAAAATTTAGCATTTTAATTAAACTTTTACATAAATATATCATCATCGAAAAAGTATACACTTTCCATATAGAAAAATTAAGGAAAAAGTAACATCCCAAATTTTAGACCTAAAGTTGAAGAATAAATCTGAATTAAGTAGACTATTAAATCCAATTGAGCCAAATGTCTTGTCTTAAGTATATCATCTAGAAAAATCATAAAGAGATATAATTCCCTAAAAGTGACCTAAATAATTTTATAGCTGAATTATGGGAATTAAAGGCCTATTTTCTTGAAAATCCATGAAAAATAGTTAAAGGTTACTGTTTGCCATTAAAATTTTGGAAAAATTACTTTATGACTTGAAGAAGCTAACTAAGGAATAAATTCTTTATAATGTGGCAAGGACTAATTTCTAGAGATTATTTGGGGATTTTGATATATTAAAAAAGGAACTAAATTGGAAATAAAATGAGTTTGAGGGTTAGAATGGTCCTTTGATGATCTACCAAACCTATTTCCTCCACCAGCCCTCGTGCTCATATTTGCTCGACTGAAACAGAGTGGGAGCGTGAGAGAGAAACCGAGAGAGGGAGCCAATGTTGTCAGAGAAGAAGTGAAAGAAGTTAGGCCGAACATTCACATGCAACACTAGAATCCGACCAAGATAAGCCTCTTCATCCCCTTCCCATCTCTGATTTCTTCGATTTGTGTTTAAATTGGGTGGGATGTACGGATTCTAACTCTGAGAAAGGGAAATGATAATTAACGGCTGTATAGTGTCCAAAGGAAGATTAAAGATTATATTTATTGTTGCACGTGTGCGATTGGTGCTCGTTTATGATTTTCGAATATGATGTTTGGTATCTCTGGTGTGTGGCGTCTGATTCATCGAATAAGAGGTTCAGCAGAGTATAAACTTTCAGTGAACTATGAAATTAGTGTTATATTTATTGTTCCAGGTGTTTATTAAGTGGCTGACTGCATATTGTTTGGTTTTTGAGGATGATGGTTTTTATGAATTGTGAATATTTTCCAGAGCATAATATGCTGTTGTCTGAACCTTTTGAAGGCTAAAAGCTGATTTAGATACTTAATAAATGTGAAAGAGAGTTTAAATGATTTGAACATGTTTAAAACCTTAATACCATGGCCAAGAGAATATTTTGAAGCTAGAGAAATTTCCTGGAACTAAAGGGATTCTGTCTGAAACTTTGGCAAGGGGATGTGTTTTTGTTTTAAACTATATGGCATCATTTAAGTTATTTTGGCTATGAGAAAATAGTTACAATAAGTTATTTTGTTTTAAACCCTATTTTGGCATTATTTTGTTTTAAACTTACGCCTCAGACTGTTAAGAAATTGTTCTAGACAACTATATTATAGTTGGAGACATTGGAATGATGATTTAAACATTGATTTAAGGTTTGGCAACAGTTTTATAAACAAATGAAGGGGCTATTTGAAATTATGAAGGGACTAAAGTAACAAAATGCCAAAGCAGTTACCTTTTAAAAGTGGCTTTTTAGTGCATAAAGATGAATGGATGTTGAATTTGAGTTTAAGATCTGAAAGTGAAGATATGCTCGCTGGTTCAAAGGGAATATATATGTTGAAGTTAGATTGAATTGGAAAATAAAGCATGTGTGGCACTTAAAGGGTAAAGATACAAGGCATTTAGATAGTAGAACTGAATCTTGAAAATTTCTCCTTAAAGCTTTTTTTTTTTTTTTTTTTTTGTGCAGCTGCTATTTAGATAAGGAGCTGGAAATTTGTAATTCCATGCTTATAAATGAATTCCTTATTTCAAATTGTGTAGGATGGGCATGAGGAATGAATCTATGTAGTATAGGGGGCAATGTAACACCGTATCTTCCATAGCGTATTCTGATGAGTCTTAGACAATTAGTTTGGACCACTAAGCCTGAATTCCATTCTGGAACAAATATTCCTTTGTAACAATTTCAAATCCTAAACTCAACACAGGGTTCGAACCTGTAATTGAATGGATTTTTCTTGAATAATTTGAACATTTCGAATTTTGTCCCATAATGGTTTTTTATTCACTATGACTCATCTTTTCTTAATTTTGTTTATGATTATGAGAGTATATTTGCTCGTTATTAGTTTATTCCCATACGTACATACGCAACTTGTGTAGCCACACGACTACCAAAAGTGTCTAAGTTTAATACATAAATAGTTCATCCCCCTTCAATCTTCAATTCTCCATCACCTTTTCCTCTTGAATATCTTCAAGCATTCCTCTTCCATGCTCATCATTCCTATATGGTTGGGTAAGGAAGGGTGAGATTTGAGGGAATCTCAGTAATAAACATTGCTAACTATACATGCAAGATAAATGTTTAGTGCATGGCATGCTTGCTTACATAAACTCATGCTAATATAATAACATATTTGCAAGCTCAATGCTTTAAACATTACACTATAGCCATAGCATATGTAAAAACAGAGCTTCAATCATTCACATATGCTCCATAAAATCCATTAAAGCAATCATACACATCAACACACAAGTATACATATCATGTACATGCAAATTAGGAAAATTCCCTACACCTTTTATCTTTAAGTCCCCTTCTTGTTTCTTTATCTTCCAACCATTGTAGTTTCTTGCTAAGCCTTCCCTTTGCTCTTCCTTGACAACTCATGGTCCTAGACACACAATCACATTTGAAAGAGGCAAGCTTCACCCAATAGGGGGTAAATTGGGTGATGTGATAAATTTTTCGGTTAATGTGGTGATATAGTAATTTGTTGATGCTAGAGTAGAGTTGAGAAGATAAACACACAAAGAATTATACTGGTTCGGCCTAAAAGATCAAGACCTACAGAGATTTTCACTATTCTTCCAAGATTCAGTGGGCTTTCGGAACACCACAGAACAACAACTGTCCTTGAAAGGACTAGGAGTAGAAATACTAGAAATTTCTCTCCCCCTTACGACAAGTCTTATGTGCAGAAAAACAAACCTATGACCTTTCTCTCTTACTTACGTATACAAGTCTTATGAGTAGCAACGTTCTCTCCTGCTTACACCACTGTAACTCTTACGAGCAGCAACGTTTTCTACTGCTTGTATCTTGTAAGTCTTATGAGCAGAAAGTCCTATTAGGAATTCTCTCACTGCTTCTCTCATAAGAAAATATCTCCTCTCAAGGTCCCAGTACCTTGAGATCAAATAAAAATAGAATTTGAAGTGTATACAGACTCTCTTACAGAGCAAATATGATAAACACTGAAGAATAATATGAATACAGAGAAAATATGAATAACAGAGACTCGTGAATTTGCTTATGTGAATTCTTGTATTTGGTTGTTTTTTATGATCTCTGGAACTCTGTATTTATAGACATTTGTTTTTTTTTTGCCCGTTTGAATAATGATCATTGTGGAGCGAGGCATGTTACTGTGGAACGGCATGCGTACGTTTGAAATCTTTGAATGCTGTAGGTACGTGCTTGGATGGTCAAACAATGGCGGACAACATCATTATGACCATGAAATCATGTTACTGTGGAACGACATGCGTACGTTGTCTGTCGTTGTTTGACTTCCTCAAACGTTCAAACTCCTGTATCACACTTATAATACATGTTAAATGATGTTATATAATAATAATAAGTGAAAATATAATGAATAAATATCATTAAACCATATTCGGATTGAATGCTGTAAGATTGGTGTGTTTTGGCTTCTGGCAGAGTATCACTCGAGCACTGAGAGGGCTCACTCGAGTGCAATACCATATTTTCTCATTTTGCTTCAGTTTTACACTATGCACTTCCACATGATTTGAGAGAGTGCATTTTCACACTTGCGAGTGATGTGGGTCCTCACTCGAGCACAACTCCTCCTACTCAAGTGTCCTTGTATTTTACAATAAGAGCCGAGTCTCTGGACAACACTCGCATACCATTTTAGCAAGACTATGATTTTGCACTTGTAGGTGATGTGGGCCCTCACTCAAGCATACTTACTCTTACTCGAGTGAGAAGAATATTCTTCTAAATATACTCTTTGTCTTCAGCACTTGCATCAGAATTGAGAGAGTTAGATTTCTCACTCGCGAGTGCTGATGTATCACTCGGGCACATGCACTCTCACTAGGGCATGCTTATGCTTCTCTGTTTTGCATGACTCTCGGCCAAACACTTGCAATCCCACACTTTCATGTGCTCGAGTGCAAAATAGATTGATGCTCAAGTGCTAGCTCCATTGCTCGATTGCAATTGTAGAACTAACAGCAATTGCTCTTGGGCAAACACTTTCTGTCCAACACTCGTATCTGGTCTAATGCAAAATAGCTTTATGCTCGAGTGCCAGCTCTGTTGCTCGAGTGCATCAGCAAAAACTGACAGCAGACATTTCCAAACTTTGCCATATGCATTTGGTAACTTTGTAATCATTCTTTAGATTTGTAAAAACATACTTTGCATACAATTACCTTTTGTCATCATCAAAACTTGGAATCTAACAACATTATGTGTTAACTTATTAGAGCCATGAGTGCAAGCCATTGCACTTGACTTGTTCTCTCCAAGAACTTTAAAATTCGGGTATGTCTCACCCTAAACTGCCAATTTTTATTGGTCAACTTCTAAAATTCATAACCAAATCTAGAAAACTCCAATTGAGGTGGTTCAAAGCCCTATGTAAAGCTCTCTTAATCCTATTTAAAGGAAAAAAAAATTAGCTATTGCCAATTACAAGGGCTAAATTCCAAAAATCATCGACCAACCTCACTAGTCCAAAATTTATTCCAGATTCAATGCCTAAACTTTAAAAATTCATAACTTACTTTCTAGACATCCAATCAATGTATTCTGCATATCATTTTAAGGCTTAGCATATCTACTATCAATATGGAAAATTTCATGACCATTGGATAAGATTTTGCCATTCAAAACCACGTCACAAACAGTCTCTCTCCCAAAAAACACAATATGGCCAGCAACCACTAACCTTAAGTTCCAAAATTAGGGTTTTCTATCTGATCATCCTAAAATCATATCCACACCATAATCCCACACAATTTTGCATGGAGAATCTATATTTAACCTCAAATTTATCAAAATCCAATTCCTTCCTAGGATTCTAGGGCTGGCCGAAACTTAACCCTAGTCACCACAAGTTGATTTTCTTGCCATTTTAACCACAAAACTCATCATAAATCATCATTAAGTCTTACTAATCATCATGTTTATGCTCTTAAAATCATCAAATCCCTAAGATTACCATTTCCATAAAACAGGGCAGTACCATAAAATTTCAAAAACCTAGCCAAATCCCAAGATGCTAAGCTCAAATCATAGTTTAAGCTTACCTCTTTCACTTTCTATGGCTTGTTCTTAGTTTCTCCAACTTTAACACTTTCTTGGCAGCCCAAATCTCCTCACCTTGAGAAACAAAAGCCATAGAAATGTGGCCCTTAGTGAGAGAAATAATGTTTGTGAAGGCATCTAGAGTTAGAAAGGTGATTTAGAGGGTGAAAATTGAGTAAGAAGCCTTACCTTGTTTCTTTGTTCTTCAATGTCTCCTTTCTCTTTCCTTTTTTTCCCCTTCCTTTTTCTCTCTTTTTTTTCTTTCTTGGCAGAATTTTTGAGTGTTAGTGGAAGAGTGAAATGGTTAAATCATTAATCCTCATCACCTTTAAAGACTTGGCGAAAAATTGAGTCCAAGAGAGTACGTAAGAGGAGGTGATGTGTCAAGTTGCTATGGTGTCTTGAAAAAGTGGCTAGTTAATTAACCATGGATGTTTGGTTAATTTGAGATTCACTCTTTTCCTCTCTCTTCTTGTTTTTTGCCAAAATTCCCATTCAAAAAGGAGGGAAATATGTTGACCAATTGTCCTCTTACACCCCTACTTTTTAGTCAACTCTCCAAGTTGAACAAGAATAAGACTTGTTGACTTTTCTTGTTCTCTTCGTTTCTTCCCTTTTAGCTTGCTCAATGGATATGGATTTGCTTTAAATTATATTCTCTCTCTTTCCCTTTGAAGGTCTTGACTGAAATGCTCCATCAAAAAGGAAGGAAGAATATTGTCCAATTGATCATACGTGTACAGGTTCAAGTTTGACTTTGGTCTTCTTGCAAAGTGGTTTGAATCTTTGACCAAGTCTTCTCTTCTCCCTTTTTGTCCTTGGTCATCTCTTATCATCTTAAGGAGTGAGAGTTACTTTGCTTTTTACATCTTCATCATTGTATTTGCTTTTCAAGAGCAATTCCTAACCCTTCATCTTAGTTTCCAATTATAACCTCCAGATTAAATTGTAAATGTCACTTTTACCCTTACTTATGGCAACAATTATTATTTTCCATTAGGTATTTCTTTTGTTTCTTTTTTTCTTTTTCCAAGACACCATTCTCTCTATATTTGGATCCATGTTAGGCCTTATATCATTTCTAACTTCAAATAAAGGGTTTGGGCACTT
This sequence comes from Inga laurina, assembly GCA_963855925.1. Taxonomy (NCBI): domain Eukaryota; kingdom Viridiplantae; phylum Streptophyta; class Magnoliopsida; order Fabales; family Fabaceae; genus Inga; species Inga laurina. The sequence goes on along the minus strand of OY979701.1, from coordinate 48,636,605 downwards.
TCCTTCAATTAGTTGGTACTAATTCCCTTATTTAATTCTCAAAGTAGTCTCTATCACTATTACACTTTCTTTTTGGGGCATGTGACCCCTTGTTAAATGTTGGGATACTATAGTTCATACACTCATGTGGCCTAACCAAATGGCTCCATATTTGTGTTCTTTGCACATCTGCATCGACACATTAATCCCACTACTCACACATACTATGCCCTCTTCTCGGAAAGGCCAAATCACATAGTCCCAAAAATCATTCTATCTCTCGGTCATTCATGGGACTCTTTCTAAACCGGGTTTCATAGTTTACTTAATTTAGGCTTAATCTCAAGCTTCTAATCCCAAAATTCGGAATATTGCAGGCAACATAGGTCAAATCTATTAAGGAGTTTAGTTAATTAGAAATTCTGTTAGATTAAAGTGCCAATTATTAAAGATTAACTCCAGTTGGACAGATTTATATGCTCATTAAACTAAGTCCTAGGCTACTTATTTTTAAGTATTTGTAATGGATGAACGAGTGTGATAGAAGATCTTAAGAAAAAAGCAACTCCTAGAGATAGTATCTCATACTTTCATTGCTCACTTGCAATCATGGAGTTCATTATGACTAATAGCAGAGGATGTACTCACCAATCTGAAAATCTTTTGGAATGCGGAACAAACCCACACTAAAGGAAGAATGAAGTGATTAGAAGTAGGATTTGGAAGGAAGAAATGGAAGAAACCTGGAATGCATATGTCGCGATGGAAATGGGATGGAATGCATATGGTTGTGAACATAATAAATGAAAGGACAGGCGCAAAAAATTGATAGATGGAGGAGTGGCAATGGATCAGTGTGGACGAAGAAGAGGAATTAAGAGGACAAACACTTAGAGAACTTAAATTGTGATTAAATCTTTTCATTTAGAAATTAATTCTCAAAATCACTCATTGACACAATTAACTCCTAACTAATTCACTTAAGCTCAATTAAGGTGCTAAAAGCTAAGATAAGATATCTATGTGTGTATATATATATAAAAATAATAAAATAGGGATTTATCACCTGGTCAAGTTGGAGCCAATGCTAGTGGTGCTCCTTTTTCTAACGAACTTGGAGCTGTTCAAGATATGATATGAAGATTGATGCTCTCCCCTCCTACCCAGCGCCTCGACTGACTTATCTTCTCCCTCTACCTCTCATCTTGATCTCAAAAGTCAAATTTAATGTAATATCTAAAAGGACCTCAGTGTTTGCTGTGTAAAATAAGCTTTGATACTAATAAGTCTGTATGAACATTAATTTGAGTAAAACCTATGTTTTACAATTATAAAATTCTAATAATACAATTCATTTCCTTTAACAAATAAAAAGTTTCAAAATAGTTCCTTTTGGCTCTGTATTGGTCCAACTTGAGACCACATAACCTCATACTTTAAAGTTTTGTACTGGTGCAATATCATTGTTAGTCCTTATAGTTTGATCAAATTTTGATTATAGTCCCTATAATTTCAAATCGTTGGTTTTAATCTCTATATTTTCATAAAGATTTAATGTGAGTTTATCGACTGGTCCCTATACTTTTAACAAGTTTTGGTTTTGGTCTTTATGCTTAAATTCATACCAAGTCCTTATGAAACTATAAGAATTAAAACTAAAAACCTGAAACTACATGGACCAAAACCAAAATTTGATCAAACTGTAAAAACCAACAATGATATTAACTTAGTACAAAGTCTGTAAGGAGGTTGAGAAACTTGAAAAGGTGAGAGCAACAGGAAAATGGCCGATAATACGGTAGTTTAGTTGTCTATTCGTTCAAAATATTTATCCGTAAATATAATTTAAATGAAAATAATGATTCATTGAATCCATTTTGTTCCAAATAAGTTTGATATTTGAATTTAAGCTTTTATATAATTATCTCATCAATAGAAAAGTACAGTTGGAATGACATTTAGTTCGAAAAGAGAAATTTAATGTCAATAATAAAGGTCTAAACATTGCAAAATGTTGGTAAAAGCCCCCATGGTCCTTTGATAAAAATTAACAAAATTGTGAAAACTATAGCAAAAGAATGTATATTATTTCAATACGGATGAATACATACAAACAAGAGGGAGTCTCACAATTCTCGGATCTAAATAACAGACTACGCTAATATGTTTGACTTAGTTATTCTCTCTCCATAATATTTGGTGATAAGCATAATATCTAACAATATTAATATTAATGCACAGTTTGTCCACAAGCGTTTTGAGCCGATTTTTCCCAAGTGTTTTTGTAAACATGTCTGCCAATTGATCTTTTGTCCAAATCTTTCATGGAATTGTTTCTCCTGATTGATACCTTTCCTTAATAGGGTTTAACTATGTGAGCTCCAATGGTAACGTTATGGAAAAGTAGAGTCAAGATCAAAACGGGAAAAATTGCAATCGAAAATTCATATTGCAGACGGAAAGACTTTTTTATTTTTTTATTTTTGGGTATGAGGAAACTCATAAATAGTTGAATACTTGATATGGAGTTAGAGAGAATATAGGAGGTGTAGTTATGGGCATTTTAGTCTTTTTAAATTTATATTTTATTATTTGGTCATTCTAAATAATTACAAGTTTTATGGTCCTCCACAATAAATATTATTTTTCCTTGGCCCTTCTCTCTAATTTTCCCTTGTCATTAAATGTAAATTAAATTAATTATTAATTAACACGTAATTTATGTTTGTAAACGTTTAAATAAGTACATATTGATTAGTAATATCGATTAAAAAATTACTAACTAAAAAAAAAAATAAAATTAATTTTTAAATCTATCAATTATTGATTAAATTGTAATTTATTTTGTAGATTTTATTACCATATCTCAATATCATGAAGACGAGCCGTTGGAGTATACGGAGCACTTCGAGGACTAATGTGACCCTGAGATCTAATGTGAACTCCCTTGTGCCTTCTAATTCTACTACGACCCTCGAGATCTATTGGGAACCCATTTTGGACCAAGAGCACGTCCAGATCTGGACTGTTCAGATCTGAATCTGGACTATCCAAATTTAATTTTTCTAAAATGGGTGATTTTTTAATAAAAAAAATATTTTTTAAAAAAAATATTAGTTAAAATATTATCTTTATTTTAGATTCTGTACCCATTAAAATAATTTTTTAATAAAAAAAATTAAAAAATTATATTTGGATGGTCCATATCTCTTTGGATGAGCAGGGAAACTGATTCCATATCTATTGTGATATCTCTGCAAGCCATGTTAGGACCTACTGCAATCCTCTAGAATCTACTATAATTCCCTTGTACAACATTAAGATTGATAGTGTTATTAAGTACTTGGCTACTGCAATCCTCTAGAAGCTACTATAATTCCCTTGTACAACATTAAGATTGATAGTGTTATTAAGTAGTTAGCTATAACTAAGTTTGATAAGTTGTAACTAACTCTGTTGTAATGTGTAACCACTTATTGTCAAGTGTATAGTTAAGAGAGCACGCGACTAAGCCTATATATATGATGTACAATCCTCATATTAAGATATATCATAATATACTCTTCTTCATTATCAATATATCATTCTCTCTCTCTGATTACTTTATGGTATCTCTTGCTATAACTCCACACACATCTCTTGATGGTTATAAATACTATGTGCACTTTATTGATGCTTACTCTCGTTTTACCTAGTTCTACCCTTTGCATGCTAAGTCAGAAATCTATACTGTTTTTCTTGACTTCAAAGCTATGGCCGAGTTACAATTCAATTGTAAAATTAAGGCCTTCCGATCTGATTCTGGTGCTGAATACTTAAAACTTGGAAAATTCTTGGCTGCTCAAGGTATATCTTGTCGGTTGAGTTGCCCATATACGCATGAGTAGAATGGTTTTGCGGAATGAAAACATCGTTCTATTACTGATACTGGTTTGACAATACTAGCTACTACTTCTCTTCCCTTCTCTCTATGGGTTGAGGCATTTTCTACAGCTATATATCTGTTTAACAAGTTACCTAACACAATCCTTGGTGTTATCTCACCTTTTCAGAAGTTGTTCTCTACATCACCCACTTATGCTCATCTTCGCACTTTTGGTTGTTCTTGCTTTTCTTTAACTGGGCCATACCACAAGTACAAGATGAGTTTCCGATTTGTTCATTGTATTTTTCTAAGTCATAGTGCTTCTCACAAAGGTTACAAATGCTGGGATCCAAAGGGCCGTATGTATATTTCTTGAGATGTTGTGTTCAATAAGTTTGTGTTCCCTTATTCCACTCTTGTGTCCTCTTCTAAAACTCCTATCACATCTTCTTGTCCGTCCTCTTCTTTTCTTTCTTCTCCTCTTATTCTTCCCTTGGTCCAGTGCAGTGATACTAACACTCCATCTTAAGCAACTTCTCCTGTGTGCAGGTCTGTTAGTCCAGCCACTCCTGCCTTATCAGATAATCTCTTCTGCATCATCTGCAGCACTACCTGCTGCTGCACCATCTCCTAGACGCATGGTCACTAGGTCCATGAATGGTATTTTCAAACCTAAGGCTTTTGTTCTTGAGACAAAACCATGTACTGTGGATGAGGCTCTTGCTTCCTCTATCTAAAAAAAGGCTATGGATGAAGAATATGAGGCTTTGTTGCGCAATAAGATGTGGCATTTAGTTCCGTTACCGCCTAATCGCCAAGCTATTGGTTGCAAGTGGGTTTGGAAGAGAAAGACTAACCCCAATGGCAGTATTGCTAAGTTCAAAGCCAAATTGGTTGCCAAGGGCTTTCACCAAAAAGCAGGTTTTGATTTTAATGAGACTTTCAGTCCAGTTGTAAAACCTGTTACAATTAGAGTTGTTCTCTCCATTGCTATTTCTCTAAATTGGTCTATAATGCAAGTAGATGTGAATAATGCCTTCTTGAATGGTTCCCTTCATGAAGAGGTTTACATGCAACAACCTCCAGGTTATGAAACCACCAATAAAACCTTGGTCTGCAAGCTAGATAAAGCTCTCTATGGCTTAAAGCAAGCCCCTCATGATTGGTTTGAAAAATTGTCTGGTGTTTTTCAAAAATTAGGTTTTAGCAGCAATAAATGTGACCAATCTTTATTCATTCGAGTTACTGAAACTGATATAACCTATGCCTTAGCATATGTGGATGATGTAAAGTGTAACCCCTTATAGTCAAGTGTATAGTTAAGAGAACACGTGAGTACGCCTATATATATGATGTACAGTCCTCACATTAAGATATATCAGAATATACTCTTCTTCATTATCAATATATCATTCTCTCTCTCTTATTGCTTTAAAGATCTTTAGGAGACTTTAATTTGTACCAAAGGTCGAAGTTATAAAATAACTCACTCTAGTTAGTTGGTAATTAGATTGGTCATTACCCAAGACTGATCACAGATACCAGTACTTTCCTCTTAGGCCTACCTCATTCTCTCAGGAAACTTAAGAATAATTTCCTTACAACTCTTATTTGTCATTTTTAGCTTTTCCACTTCCTCATGCGTTCTCATTAGTTCCTCATGGTTAAGTAAAATTGTAGTTTCTGGTTCCTTCCTCTTATTACTTTAAACGGAACGAATCTATTCTATTATTTTATTTAACTAAGAAACTTCGTTGATGCTTGGAAGCTTATAGCTTTCTGGTAGTATATGAATTGGGACGTTTGTTTTGAGTTAATTCTGAACGTCCATAGGGTTTGATGAAATGTGTGCAAGAGAAATTTGGTGGCAATGGGGTGATGAGAGATTTGAGATTGAGAAACTTTATGCATTTATTTGAATATTGATGCATACAAGGTGTTTTTTAAAACATTAGAGGGGAAATCATAACTATAGTGAATAGTTGAATGTAGTTAAAGTGATAAGGCAGTGAATGACTTAGAAGTGAGAATTATGATATTCTTTTTGGAGAAACTTTGAAGAGTATATGATGGTGTTTTGAAATTTTGAAATATCGTGGTTGGTTATTGTTGAGCTAATATTGATAGGGAGTTATATAACCTATAGATAATAAATTAAAATTCTATTTATATATATTTATATAGGGTGTGTAGAGAAAGAAAGTCTTGATAAAAGTCGTAAGGCTTGAGAACACATTAAATAGTTAAGTGAATAGCATCCCAATTAATTTGTGAATAACATTTTCTTTTTTATCTCAATATATGGTTTTAAATATATTCACATATATTTTAATATGATTCTTCCTATCACTTAATATTGTATCATTTGACGTATTATAGTTATTCTAGTTCATTTATGAAATGAACTTAAATTTATTCTATGGTTGGTATTCATTGGATTTTAGACTTAATTATAATGTTTGAATCTATAACCACTACTACCACTACAAAAAAAAAAAAAAAAAGACTTTCGGCGGTGACTTTTGTCGTCGCTGAAAGTCTTTCAGCGGCGACAAAAAGTCGCCGCCTATGCGACTATTGCTAAAAGTTTTAGTGGCGACAATTTTAGTCGCCGCTGAAAGTATACTTTCAGCTGTGACTTTTGTCGCCGCTAAAAGTGTTAATTTTTTTTAAAAAAAATTGAAAAATTATTTTTTAAAAAAATTCAAATTTTTTTTAAAAAATTTAATTTTACAATTGCCACGTGTCTCCTCCCCATGCTGCCACATGTCTCCTCATCATAATTCCTCCAAGTGACTCTCCTCCAGTTCGAACCCGCGACCTCAAGGAGCCGATGCCTCCGCACGCGAGTCTCTGCCAGTTACGCCGAAATGAACATATGTCATATTATTACATATTATTATATATAATATTATCATATATATAAACATACATACATATAATTAATTAATTATATGCATATAATTAATTATTAATTAAATATAAATATTATTAAAAATAATGAAAAATTAAATAAAAACGAAAAAAATATTTATATATTTAAATTAAATAATTTTTTAATTAAAATTACTTAATAAATAATAATTTAATATCATAAATATTATTTTTAATATAAAATTATAAATATAATATTAATAAAGAATAATAATATAATTTTAATAAGTAAGGTTAAATAGAATTATTTAATAATTAATATTTTAATTTTATAAATATTATTTTAATTTTATAAATATTATTTTTGAAAAATATGAAATTGACTTTCAGCGGCGACTTTAGTTGTCGCCAGCGTCGACTTTTGATAGTTGCTACTGAAAGTGTTTTAAAAAACAAATAAACTTTTGGAAAATTTCAAATAAGACTTTCAGCGGCGACACAAAAGTAGCCGCTGAAACATACTTTTGGCGGCGACAACACAATGTCGCCACTAAAAGTGTTTTAAAAAAAATAAAATTTTAAAAATTTCAAACAAGACTTTTAGCAGCGACACTAAAGTCGCCATTGAAATACACTTTCGGCGGCGACAACACAAAGTCACTGCTGAAAGTCTAACTTTCAGCGGCGACATTAAATGTCGCTGCCAAATATCGCCGTTGAAAGTGGTTTTTTTTGTAATGTACAAAAAAGCAAAGCTGTGGCGCTTATATTTATATTAGCTGTGGCGTTAGAGAAGTGCCACATATCTGGACGTCACTAAGAAAAGTTGTGGCCCTTGGAAGCGCCACAACATTTTAAATTTATTTTTTTTTTAAAAAATACCCACCCATGGCGCTTGTTGGAGGAAGGACCACAAGAGGGGGGTCTCCTGCAGTGCTTGCGTGAGCAAGGGCCATAGCAGATCATACCTCCTAAGCACCACAAGAGACCCCCTTCCTGTGGCTCTTGCTCACGCAAGCACCATAGGAAGGTCCTCCTTTTTTTCCCTTTTTTTTCCTTTTCTTTTTTTTCTTTTTTTTCTTTTTTTTTTTTTTTTTTGGTTCTTCCTATGGCCCTTGTTTAAAGAAGCGCCACAGGAACTCTTTTTTTTTGGGATATTTTTTTGCTCATATCTCCTATAATTACAGTATTGCACACTGCAAGTCTAATAAACATTTTGTATCTATATCCACAGTACAGCAGAATGAAGAAAAGTAAACAACAATGATAGATAACTTCAAAATGATATAAACATATGATTAATTAGCTAAAGTAGTACATAAAATAGTTATATAATATATTGAACGTGAATGAATTATACAACAAATTCAACTTGAATACATACATGACACAACAATTGGCAAGAAAAACCACAACAAAGGCCAACAACTAGTGAATTAAAATAGTATAGCTATCCAGAGATTGTCTAAACACATATTCACACCATTCCTCGATCACTTCATTAAGCTGATGGTCAATCAAAGTGTCACAACGTTGATCTTCATAATACCACACATATATACAATCAGCCACAAATTAAAACAAAACCATATTTGCCACAACATATCATAGGTAAATTAGAAAACATTACAAGTCAACAAATAAAATACAAGTGTTAAGAATATATAAATAATTATTTTACTTATGCAACTTATCCATAAAAATCATTAGAACACATATAAATTATAACTAACTATTATTAAGAGCAGCGTGTTGTTATTCTAAAGTGGCGAGAATGAGGAATAAAGGTCAAAACCGTCTTTTGGCCCCCCGCACTGTTCATGCGTACTAATAGAAGACTGATCGGAAATTGTGAAATTCACAGCACTGATTAGGGATTTCCCTATTTCAGATATATTTTTCAGGAATTTTCCCAAAAATTATTTTGTTACCTCTATAAAATGGAATACAAATATATATAACATATATATATATACATGCGTGTCATAAAAAGAAAAAAAAAGCATATTATAGAATATAATCAACATATATATATATACACGTGCGTGTGATAAAAAGAATAAGTAGAAAAACCTGAAGAAAAAAAAAGTAGCACGTTGAAATTACATCATAATTGATCAATGCAGTGGAGTGGGGGACCACGTTGCCCGTTGGTGATGCAATCTTGAGTGAGGAGGAGGAGGAGGAGGAAATTTGAGCAGTTGGGACCAACTGGAGTAAGGACCAAAAGCGGAAGACAGTACAAAGAAAAGGGAACAATTAGGACAGGAGTGGGGATGACAGTTGGAACAAAAAAAAAAGATGTAGATTCGATGATGAAGACTTGTGGGTGTGTTTTTAAGTGTGAAGATGACAGGAAATGAAGGATGGGGGCAATGGATCCAGGAGATGAGAAAGGGAAAGTTTAATGGAGGAGAGAGGAGGGGATAATTAAAGTGGAGTCAAAAAGAGAAGGAGGGGGTGGGACCACTATATGGGAAAGGTAAAAAGAGATAAGGGTTGGAGCGGGGGGAGATGCAATTAGTGGAGAGTGGATAGTGGAATCCACTTGAAAGGAAAAAAAATTGTGTATTGGCTAAGTGTAGTGGCGCCTGCCTTTACTGTGGTGCCTAGGCTGGTTTCATGGGCCATGTGTGGCGCTTGTCAAGGCAAGAACCACACGTGGCTCTACCACCAGCTTACCCAGGCACCACACCTGCTTATGTGGGGGCCAAGGCAGGCGCCATACTTGGCCCTATCAGCTGTGGCACTGGCCTGACCCACCAGGTACCACAGCTGGTATCAAAATTAAAAAAAATAAAATAGAAAAAAGAAAAAGGAATTTGTGGCATTTCTTTAAAGAGTGGTTATAAAATATACGTCACCTTTCAACCTTTTTATAGTAGTGAACATAGTTAGCAAAGTATATTATTAATGTGTTTTATGCATGGAAATGGCTAAAATATTTTCAAATGAAAAATATGACAGATAATGCTGAAAAGAATAGAATATTTATGCATGGGATTTGAAAGGAAAGTTGTTTAGATATTATTTTTAAAACTTTCATGCTGGGGTCTTCTATTTCGAAATATTCTTTATGGGCTTTTATTATTTGAGGAACTTATTATTGGTTTGTTAATGGTAAATTGATCACTTGCATGCATGAAGACAGTTTTGTATAATACTGAATTAGAGCCTTGGGTCTAACAATGGTCCCATTAGCCATTGGCATGTCATTGTTAATATTGAGCTCACTTGACATTCGTGGGCACAGTACTCACGCTTGACACTTGTAGGCTTCATCTCATGCTTATTTTTCATGGGTATAATGCATGTATTTGTTTTGTGGTTTCTAGCTGCTCTTGGTTACTTACCCTCATGGATTGTGTATCCACACTTGTCTTCATGGCTTCAAACCACGCTTGTATGATTAGTTAACCTCTTGAACTATGTGTCTACACTTGTCATTTCATTCTAACGAAGTCCTATGGAAAAATGAGATTTGAGATATATTGTTTTTCAAACTGATGTTTTAAAATAATCTGTTTTATAACGTACTTGATTTTATTTAGTTTACAATGACTATTAATTATTTTACAAAATTGTGGTTTAGAAGCTTCACAGTTACCTTATTGTTATTTCTCTTCCTTATTCATATATTGGGACTTTATTCACTGGTAAATGTTTTTTGGCCTCAAACAACACAGTAGACCTTTTACCTTCAACTCCTAGTAAAGAGTTGTTGAAGCATGAACCTTTGGTGGAATGTAAATTATAAACTCTTGTAGACATATTCATTAGTTAACCTCTTTTACGTGCTTCACGTAGTCTATAAGCTGGTTCGCTGTCCTCTTTCTTTATTTAGGTTTTGAAAAGCACGATAAAACTTCCTAAAATAAGGAATTTTATCAATCCTCGCTTCAAAATATTTTTGGAAGTGTGTTAGTTTAACAAAAATATCTAAAAGCTCTCTTGAGCTAACTTAAATTAGGTGAATTATATCTGCGGGAAAAATTTAATTCCTCTAACAAAAACTCAGTTCAAAACTCTAGCCAATGAAATTAACAATATGCAAGACATAAGTAACCAAAAATCCATGAATTACAAACATAATATATTTATAGGAACTCCAAGCAAAAGATTAACCATGTCTTTATAAAATATTGCTATTAATTAAGTTCAAAATGTCATGTGCACAACGTTAAAACCAAATACACATCTAATCTAAAAATATATATGGAATCCCAATACAAAACTCTAATCCAATATACTAATTAAAATCTAAGCCTAGAATTTAACTAACACAAAAGATTCAGTATAAAAATTAAGAAATTAGATAGTAAAACGCTGCCAATAAAGCTCCAAAGCTTAAGAATCAAATCAATTCATTGCTCAAAGGGGGATAGAGCTCAATGACAAACAGCCATACGAAACGAAGCAACATCCAATTTAAATTCACCAACCATAGAAATAAGACAGCTAAATATCAAATGAAAGATGAAATATTGGTGAATAACGGTACGGCCTCTCTATCCCCCCCTAAACTACTCTGTTTCTGAAGACTTCCTGGCGGTAGAGAAAATGGAAGAGGGAAGAAGGTAAAGGTGGAAGAAGATGGTGCAGCTAATGGATTATCTGGCATGTAGCTTGCAAAGGTCGTCGGCCGTGGCTCTGTTTTCTTGACGGAGAATGACGGTAGAGATGGAGGAAGTGTGGCTGAGAATACAGGTACGAGCTCAGTTCGGAGCTCCGAGATGCCTCAGATTATGTTCGTCTTTCCCCTAAAACATTTCAGAGCTTCGCGGCACCTTTCAACTTATACAGGATCAGGACCTTTTTTTTTCTTTTGGTTCGCTAGAGATGGAGAGGTAGACGAAGCTTGCCAGCGGCCTCCGTGGTGAATGATGCCACCGTAGAAAAGGAAGAAGATAAAGGTGCTGAAGATGTAGGAATGGACGCTGGAGGTGGTTGTTAAGGTAGAGGAAGGTGAATATGGTGTTGCCACCGAAGATTCCGGTGGAGGAAGGTATGGCAGAGAGAGTGGAGGTGACCGGCGATGGTGAAGTGGTTTTGGTAAGAGTGAAGGTAGAGGAGGAAAGGGTGTGGTTATCTGTTTGGCCCTGATGCTCTGCTTCTCCATTGCAGCAGTGTCTCTGGCTCTCAGGTTCTATGGCGCTGCTGTGTGTTCTGATCTGAGAAGCTCGCTGGTGGCCTTGGTGGTGAGTGATGCCTCCGACAAGAGAGAAGAAGATGGAATGAAGATCCCCCGATCAAACTCTAGAGTTCACGGCGACTTCTTTTAGTGTTCCATCGCTCAAGAAGAAGAAGGAGATATTGTTCGAGTCAGGGCTTCGGTTTTAGAAGGAATCGGATCCCTTTGGTCAAAGCGGGCGTTTTGATCAAGGGACTTGCATGAAAGATTAGAAAGTTTTGTGCAAGAACGAAACTGTAAATTTGAAAAATTTTATGTGGCTAACTCTAAGTTTTAAAACTTTTGAGACCTTTTTTGTAACTGTCTCTGGTCCTTTCTCCATCTATTTGTAATTTCCAGAAATTCTGGGTTTTTTCTGTAATTTTCTCTAAAATGATTTGCAAAGAACATAAATCTAAAATGTATTACTTTATATTACAAAAATTAATCAATTAAGGTAAATCATAGAATATATGACATTTTGTTTTTCCTTTTCAACCTTAATTTCATATAAACAACTTTAATCACAATTAATTATAAAAGACACATTTTAAACTCAATTATTTGACAAAAACCCCCAAATAAAATATAAAAATATATAATAAAAATATGGATTTTTCAATGGTGGACTCTGTGCATTAGACAAATTTTGAGAAATAATTAATATTAGTTAAGACTCAATGAATGCTCTAGTCTTTAATATTCAAATTGTACATATTGGTGTTCTAACCCACAAAACTAAAAAAAAAAAAAGTGTACATGTTGATGAATATGTAGTTGAACAAGAAAAGATAAGATGCAAAATGAGCATATCAGACGAAGGGTAGGTGTGCACTTATTAAAAAAATGATAGAAAATTGTTTGAAGTAGTTTAGACATGTATAAAGAAGGCCATTGAAAACACTGATGAAAAGGGTAAATCACACAGTATAGAGTCCTTTGAAAAATGTAAAGGAAGACCGGGGAGAATCCTCATTCAAGTCATTGAACGAGACATTTTATTTAATAATTTATCTAAAAATCTAGTGGTTAATAGAGCACAGTAGCATCTGTTACGAGTGTAGATGATCAATTAAATAGTGCAAGTGTACACTATCATAATCAAGTAATATAGAAGTCAGTAGAGTATCATTCCCATGAGGATTGATCACTAAGTACCAAAATGAGTAATTTTAATTCTATTTAGTCTATCGATTAGTTGGTGATTGAGAGTATAAAATAAAAGAAAAACAATTAAATATGAATGCAGATGATATGAAAGCAAATATGAGATAAAACCCTATGGATTAGATTTCACTTAACAAATTCTGAATTGAATCACTTATCTATTCTAGCCTAATTATTCCACATGATTGATAGTTGAGTTTCCCTAATTTAATTACTAGCCTCTTTCAAGATCAAGCAATTCTATAATTAATTGCTAATCCAATATATTCCTATATGAATCTAAGTAATTATTTATGCATTAAGATTTATGGAACTCAGTAAGACTACACAACTCATATGAATATATTCCTATTTCATATGCAAGTCATGGTTTTAATTATAGGATCTACACACATGCATCTCCTTCCGATCTCAACATCCATATTGAAATCATTCAAAAGGTGGCCAATCAAATGAAAGCATTAGGAACAATAATTAAAACTTAATCATGAAGAAGAAATTAAAACTAGATTTAATAAGTTAAGATTCAATCCGTCATTAGTAAGCTACGTTATCACCCTAGGAAAATGAAAATTTAGCTCATGATAAAATTAAAAACAAAAAAAAATTGACATTATATAAAACTAGAATGAAATCCTCATAAATACTGCATAAACTTGAATATTAAATTCTCAAACATAAATATACAACAAAAAGATGTATGAAAAAAGAAAAAATCTAGCCATCCTTTTAGGAGGTAAAACCTTCCATGTAGGTGGTGTGCAAAAAATAATACAATCCTAAACCTTTCATGTAGGAGGTATGCAAAAAGTAATATAATGCATAAAATTAAATTTAGAAAATAACACAATTTATTTAAAACTGTCAGAGAAAATATCTTTCCTTATAAGAGAAGTATCTCCATCCCTCCTATCTCTGTGCTTGAAGCTCGTATTTATAGGTAGTGAGTGAATAATTGCATGTCAATTTTTTCCACTATGCTACAGTGCCATGTCATTTTTCCACTGAGTGAATAGTATGCTACAGTGTTTTGTCGCCTGCTATAGTGATTCCATCCGCTACAGTAACATCCTGCTACAGTGATTTTGTCATGAATAGTGAGTGATCAACACTACAATACCGACCTTTTTTCATATTTTTATTTATTTTTTAAATACTATTTATTTTACACCCAAATATATTATATTAAGCTCAAATATCATCCATAAAATCATCATATAAGAGAAAATAAATATATTTTACTTCATCAAATTCCCCCTCACTTAGCTCTTGAACGTCCTTGGACAAGGAATGACTAAAAAGTGCTTTCAACAAAATCAAAAGTGTCAAGTCATAAGTAAGAACACAATTGAAAAATAAAGAGATCATAGTATTCATGAATCAACGAAAATTTAAACTGGTAATTTTATCTAAAAATGAATAAACCGAGTTTGTAAGTGTAACTCATTCTCTTAATTTCTCAAGTGTTTAAGGGTAAGTGTTTCTCTCAAATTCAACAAAAAATTTGCACTACCATAGGCTTGCTAAAAATCTCAATCTCCACTACCTAACCACATACATAATTCAAATCAAAAGGACTTATTAAGGGTAGGTAAAAGGAATGTAAAATATGGTATAAAGGGCTAAAGAAATAAAGCAATTGAAAAATGGGCTATTTATAAATAAATTTATCTCATTGCAACAACCCATAATTCAAATACTTAATATCTTTTTCTTTTTTTCTTTTTTTAATTTTTTTTTGAATTGCAACTGTAAAGTTGATGATATATACACCCTCACACTTTGTCAAAAGCCTATTTCACAAGAATTTCAAATGCTCCACTAATCTTCCGAATAAGGTAAAAGCACTTGAGATATCATTAAAGCACATGTTAATGGGTTGAGAACAAAGAAATGGCCAACTAGGCTCAAAGGGGCTTATCAACGATATAATTGCAAGGTTGGTTATTTGGCTCTGGCTAAAGAAAATGAATGCCTTTATCATTTTTGAAGGTGCATGTGAGATGTAATTTCAACCAGATTTAAAGCAAGTTCTAAAGTGACAACTTAATAGGTGAATATCACACACAAAAGAAATAATCATTATAGGCTTTAAAGCTCACAGTTAGGGGTTTTTAAACTCAGTTCATTCAATCTCAAAATTCATCACCAATCACAACAATAGTTGTTCATTCATGCTATAAAATCTCTAAATTCAATTGATCCATACTTAAAACTTATTACTTCGTATGATCATTACAAAGCACTTAAACAGGAATTTTTTTTTTCACTTTTACTTTTTTTTAGGAAGGAAACAAAAACATGTAACTAATAAAATGTGTCTTAGGAGTTAAGAATAACTCCTTACTTTACCATTTTTTCCACACCCCATGTATCTAATGGTTTTACTAACTAAAAAAAATTTCTCCTCCCCCAACCTAAATCAGACATTGTCCCCAATGTCTTCTAGAGCTTAGAAGAAGTGTTTTTTAAAACATAAACACACAATAAAGTAAAACCAAGAGATTAAGGAGAATAAGGAAAGTTAAAACCGAAGAGTGGTGTCTGGATCCTGCTTCTAACTGCTATTTGAAGATTGTCCACCTATTTGCTTGACTAGTATATCTGGTTTAGGTTCATAGATTTGCAATTGATCAAGCAACTGATCAGCAGTTGGGGCAGAAATTATAGAATGGTGAGTCTCTTGGGGTATGAATCTTGTTTCCACAGCATGATCAAAAAAGGACAACAGATCATCATAAAAATCATTAACATTTAACAATCCTAATAGCTTTTTGTGAAAGTTTAACTTAGCCCAATATGCAACACTAGAAATGCTATCCAATGTCTCCAAATTACCAGGTAGAGCGATGAAAGCTTGAGCATGGTAGACCATTCTTCCCATTTGTTCAGGTAAAGCTCGAAACCTGTAACTCTTGTCTTAAGGAAAATGTGTGATCTTCCAACTCCTTCACCCTTACACTTAAACCCTTGCTTCCATTCATGGATGCAGAAGTGACCACACTTCTCCGTAGGCCCTGGATGCCTCTCTCGTATACAAAGTTAATTTTTCTGGCAGCTAATGCAATTCCAAGTTCATTTGCTGCTATGAAAAACTCTCCATTCTGGCATGAATAAGTTTCACAAAAAATGAAAATAGATGTGAATCTGCATTTTTGTGTGATACCATTTTTCTCTTTCTTTCTCTTGGACCATTTGTGTTTACATGTAGAAGAATGCATATTTACAAGTGAAAGAGTATATATATAACACTAAAATAGCGACAACAAAATCACACAAATCACACATTTTTCAAAGTTTGAAAAAATTTCCGACACAGATAACTGGTGGGCCATTCCATGAAGAATCTAAACAAAAAAGAGGAAAGAAAGTCAAAAGTTATTGAAAAGAAAAGACAAAAGCTGCTGAAAAGATAAGATAGATTAGACAAAAGTTACAGAAAAGATAAGAAAGATTAAACAAAAGCATAATTATGTACAGTAGTTGTGATTTTGGCTCACATCTTCCCTCTAGTTTTATGTCTAGTAATGGCTTAAATGCTTTCTATGAATCGAGGATTTGCTTCCCATCCAATTTTCTTATAAACTGGCAAATAGGGTCTTTTAACATCAAATTCGCAAGACAATAGCGCTCTTTTTCTCTGTTGAATATGTCCGCTAAATCAAGAAGAATACGATAAACATCACCATTCGGATGCATCTCAAGGGTTTAAATGATATCATCCAGTGACTCCTTACTCAGTCCATCCTTTATAAATTTAATTTTTTTCTTCTTGATTTATAGAAACCATACCTTTACTCCTATAGTGCTGATCACAATTCCATCTTGCACATTTATGGAACACGTTCATCCTTTTAGCTCTTCTATTTTTGGAGTAAGAACTTCTTCCCATTCCTAGCAAAGGTTTAACAAATGATTTATGAATCTCACCTGTTAAACGTACCTTAGCTTCAATGATCCAGCATATGTCTACAAGAAGGCCAAAACGCTTGAATATCTTCATCCTTTCAAGTCGACTGTTATAGATCTTCCTGAGCACATCTTTGAGAAGAGTAGAGAACTTGTTCGTAAGCTTTGCAAGAGATTCCTCCATGGTAACTTAAAATGAAACTGATAATAACTAAAATTCACAAAGCAGTGCAGTGTGTTTTGGTGAGTTAAGAAAGCAAAATGAGAGAGTAGGAAAGAAGTTTTGGGTTGTCTCCTAAATAGCCGCCCTTCTTTAACATCTTTAGCTAGATAAAGATTAAACCAAAATATTTTTTTTAAATTTAAATTTTTTTTAAAAAAAAAATTACTAGATTAAGGACTTACCGTTGGTTCTTCAAACGTGATGACAGATTTCAAAGTGTTGAGTGTACCTTCATTGTATTCTTTGAGCCTTTGCCCATTCACTTTGAATTTTCGATCACCGTCTTGAATCTCTACAGTACCATATGGCCATATTTGAATCACAGTAAAAGGACTTGACCACCTTGATCTCAGCTTTCCTGGAAAGAGCTTTAACCTTGAGTTGTATAAAAGCACTTTTTGTCCTGATGTAAACTCTCTCCTCAAAATTCTTCTATCATGCCACATTTTTGTCTTCTCCTTGTATAACTTGGCATTTTCATAAGCTTGTTGTCTAAATTCTTTAAGCTCATTGAGTTGGAGAAGCCTTTTCTCACTAGCTTCCTTTAAGTCAAAATTTAATGCTTTTACTGCCCAATATGCTTTGTGCTCCATTTCTACTGGAAGATGGCATGCTTTTCCGTAAACCAATTGATATGGGGATGTACCAATTAGTGTCTTGAAGGCAGTTCTGTAAGCCCAGAGTGCATCATCTAACTTTTGAGCCCAGTCCTTTCGGTTGGCAATCACTGTCTTCTGTAAGATCTACTTGAGTTCTCTGTTTGAGATTTTCACCTGCCCACTAATTTGTGGATGATATAGAGTTGCAACCTTATGAGTTACTCCATATATAGCTAACACAGACTAAAGCTGCTGATTACAAAAATGCCTTCCTCCATCACTGATAATAGCTCTAGGTACTCCAAATCTTGTAAAAATTATTTTTCCTTAGAAACTTCATAACCACTCGAGAATCATTTGTTGGAAAAGCAACTGCTTCAACCCACTTGGAACATAATCAATAGCTACCAAAATGAACTAATTGCTAAATGAGGATGAAAAAGACCCCATAAAATTGATTCCCCAAACGTCGAAAAGTTCAACTTCTAAGATGTTGGTTAAATGGGCTTCATGTCTCCTTAAGATATTTCCTGTTCTTTAATATCTGTAACAGGTTGCCACAAGTCTATGAGCGTCCTTAAAAAGTATAGGCCAGTAAAATCTTGATTAAAGGACTTTAGTAGCTGTTCTATTTGCTCCAAAATGACCACCATATGGGGATGAATGGCAATGATTTAAGATGCTGTCCATTTCTTCTTCAAGAAAACATCACCTGATAATTCAATCTAGGCTTTGTTTGTATAAGAACGGATACTTCCAGAAGTAATGTCATACATCAGCTAGAAACCTCTTCTTTTGCACTGTAGAAAGTTCATAAGGCATTACTCTGCTTTCCAAATAATTCACGAAATCAACATACCAAGGAGTAGGTTATAACTGCATGATAAAAGTTGCTCATCTGGGAAATTCTCCTGGATTAGTGATTCTCTCTTTCGTTCAAGTGGTTTTAACCGAGAAAGATTATCTGCAATGAGATTCTCGGTCCCTTTTGTCTTTGATTTCCAAGTCAAATTCTTGTAGTAGAAGTACCCATCTTATCAGTCTCGGCTTAGCATCTTTCTTCTCAATCAAGTATTTGATTGCTGAGTAGTCCGTCTAGACAATGACCTTTGACCCAATCAAGTATGCTTTGAATTTGTTGAATGCAAACACTACTGCTAGGAGCTCTTTTTCTATTTTTGCATAATTCAGTTGTGCTTTTGAGAGTGTTCTGCTAGCATAATAGATGGCATGAAAGATCTTGTCTCTTCTTTGGCCTAAAACAGCTCTAACTGCATAATCACTTGCATCGCACATCATCTCGAATGGAAGATTCCAATATGAAGCTATGATAACTGATGCAGAAGTCAAGGCACTTTTTAGAGTTTGGAAGGTTGATAAGCACTCCTTATTAAACACAGAGGGAGTGTTTTTCTCCAACAACATACAAAGTGGCTTTGTGATTTTTGAGAAGTCCTTGATGAATCTTCTATAGAAGCCAGCATGTCCCAGAAAACTCCTAATGCCCTTGATTGAGGAAGGAGGTGGTAGCTTTTGAATTGTTTCAATCTTAGGTCGGTCCACTTCAATGCCTCGATTAGATACCTTGTGGTCTAGCACGATTCCTTCTTTGACCATGAAATGACATTTCTCCCAATTTAAAACTAAGTTTGTCTCCACACAATATTGTAAGACTTTTTCCAGATTTGAAAGAAAATGATCAAATAATTCTCCAAAAACTAAAAAATCATCCATGAATATCTCGATGAACCTTTCCACCATGTTTGAGAAGATCACCATCATACTCCTTTGAAATGTTGCCGGTGCATTACATAGACCAAATGGCATCTTTCTGAAGGGAAAGGTACCATATGGACATGTGAAAGTTGTTTTCTCTTAATTCTCGGGTGCAATTGTAATTTGATTATATCCTGTGTACCCGTACAGGAAACAATAATAGGCTTTCCTTGCTAGTCTGTCAAGCATCTGGTCTATAAATGGCAGAGGGAAGTGATCTTTTCTCATGACTTTATTGAGCTTTCTGTAGTTGATGCACACTCTCTATCCAGTCACCGTTCGTTGTCGAATCAGTTCATTTTTCTCGTTAGGCACTATTGTCATTCCACCTTTCTTTGGCACAACTTGAACTGAACCTACTCATTGGCTGTCGGAGATTGGGTAAATTATGCCAACATCTAGCCACTTTATTACCTCCTTTCTCACCACCTCCTTCATGTTTGGATTGAGTCTTCTCTGGTGCTCAACTGCTGGCTTGTAGTTGTCCTCCATCAAGATCTTATGCATATAAATTAAAGGACTAATCCCTCTTATATCAGCTATTGACCATCCAAATGTTGATTTATACTCCCTTAGAACTCTTAATAACTTTTCTTCTTCTTCAGGAGTAAGAGCTGCAGAGTCAATTACTGGTAATGTTGAATCTCCTCCCAGATAAACATACTTCAAGTAGGATGGCAATATTTTCAACTCCAGTACTTGTGGTTTCTCTGTTGATGGTACCGGCTTACTCGGCCTTTCCCTAAGATCTTTAAATGGTTTCTTGATAAAAATTGGAAAATTTGCTTCTAGGTACCTTATTTGCTCCAAAACTTCTGGATTAGTAGATTTTGATACATCTACCATTCCCATTGCTAATGGTTAATCCATGCAGATTTCGTTCACCATGTCTTTTGTGTATTTGGTCAATGTATCGACTCTGTAGCAGGTGTCACCTTCATCTGGAAATGATAAAGCCTTGAAAATGTTGAAGGATAGTTGATTATCTTGATCTCGCAAGGTTAACTTCCCCTGTTGCACATCTATTAACAATCTCCCAGTTGCTAGGAATGGCCTCCCAAGAATGATAAAAATTTCTTGGTCTTCTTCCATGTCAAGTATTATGAAATCAGCTGCGAATACAAGTTTGTCCCCCTTCATCAGAACATATTCTAAGACACCCCTCGGATGTTTTATTGATCGATTAGATAGAAGTAATCAAAACTGTGGTCGGCTTGACCGCTCCAAGACCAAGTTTGTTGTAGACAGATAGAGGCATGAGGTTTACACTTGCTCCAAGATCACAAAGTGCTTTTTCAAAGTGACATTGACCAATGGTGCAAGGTATGCAAAAGCTTCTTGGATCTTTCAACTTTAGAGGTAATTTCTTTTGGAGAATAGCGCTACACTCCTTAGTAAGTGCAACTGTTTCAAATTCCTCAAGCTTACGCTTATTTGAGAGAATGTGTAATATCCCGATTTGTGATTAGGGCTAATGATACTGATAATTATTGTAATTATCTTAATTAAGCGCTATTATGATTAATGTAATATAAATCTTGAAATAAATACATGTGGTATTTAAGATCAAGGGTTGAGATGCATTTCATATGGGTCGGAATCCTATGTGTTGTGATTTTGGTGAGCTCATAAGGGAGTGAGTGGATGATGACATGTGGCCTTGCATGAGCCATTGGATGAAGCACTAGAAGACAAAATACCACTTTTTCCCTCTCTCCTCTCTCTTGTTCGGTTGTGTGCTTGGTGAGGGAAGAGAAATCATCATCATTCCATCTTCTCATCTCTTTCTCCTCCATTGATTCTGGCGACCTACAAGGAAAGGAAAAAGAAAAGGTGAGATTTTGATGCTTTGATTCATCTCTAATGCCCTAAACCTCTTCTTTAAAGATATGCATCTCATTGAAAGCTACATTGTGGTGGTTGTAGAGTCTTGAATAGTGTTGATTGGGACATTGATTCGAAATTGGAAGTAGAGGAATCAAGGTTCTGAATTGGGCAAAGAGAAGAGGTAGGCATTTATAGTATTTTGAGATATTGTTTATGATTCTTGGCTAAGTTTAGTCAAATCTGGAAATTTGCCCTAATTTGCACCAAATGTGGATTTTAGGAGTTCCAGGGTGTTTGATGTTAAAAATGAGTTATTGTAGAGTTATTTGATTGTTGGATAAGATCTGGAATGTTGGAAAATGTGTTAAGGGAATTTGGACATTTTGTATCTTAGAGACCTTAGTGAATGATTGTGGTCAAATTGGTTCTTGGAGTGTTTTTAAAGTTACCAAGGTGTTCCCTAGTTAGTGCCAAGTGTGTGTAAGCTTTTGGTTGAGTTTGGGGAACCTTTGGGGGAGGAATTGACCATCTGGTGTTTCTGGTTTTTGGCTGCGTTTCTGGTCTCTGATACACATCACTCGAGCAGAGGAAGAACGTGCTCGAGTGATATGCAAGTTTTTCCCTGTTGTGCTTCGAGTTATCTGGGTTTTATGGGTTGTGCTCGAAAGCATCGCCTTGTGCTCGAGTGAGCATGGTTCTGCTCGAGTGAAGGTGCGAGTCCGGAGTTGAGGTTGCTTTCGGGTCTTCACTTGCTGGTGGATGCCACGAGTGTGCTCTGACACTCGCGAGCATAGCCTTCTCACTCGAGCACTGGGGGTCATGCTCGAGTGAGATTGTGCTTCAGGTGGGAGTTGTGCTTTCGGGTTCTCACTCGCGAGTAAGGTGCTCGGGTGTGCCTTCTCACTCGCGGGTGTGAGGTGTGTGCTCGAGTGCAAATGGCTGTGCTCGAGTGATCCTGTGCTTGGAGAGCTGTGTGTGTGCTCTCGGGTGCTCACTCGCAGTCTCACTCTCTCTTGTGCTCGAGTGATGTCCGTACTTGTGCTCGAGTGAGAGCATCTGTGCTCTAGTGAGATGACCAAAAATCTGTGTTTTGCCTTCGAGTAAGGGGTCTTTTGGGTAGTGTCTTCCAACCCTTTAGGCATATGTTTAGGCCTCTAATAGTCACCTAAAGAGTCCTAAATGATAACCAACTTAGAGTATTATTGAAATGTACATATGGAAAAGAGATTGATTGGTTGTCCCTAATTGATATAGGATTTGATATCTGTCGTCCTCGTGAGGCTAAGGTGCCAGAGCCAGTCAGGAAGGATACAGGTAGTGACTCTTTCTTTATGCCTTGTGTGATACATTGTATGTATATTATGTCATTGTTTTGAAATGAATATCGTATGCTGCAAGTTTTGTGAAAACTGTGGAAGCACCGCTATACCAATAGTCCCTGAGTCGCTAACAACGGTTCGGGTGAAGGTCGTATGCCTTCCCGGCGGTAAAAGGGGATGAGGTTAGGGTGTGATATATATGTATATGTGGGCCGAGAGGCTAATTGTGAGCCGAAAGGCTATTTGTGAAGGCCGACGGGCCATTGTGAACGCCGAAAGGCTATATTTGAGCCGTGTGGCTATTTGTATGCACTGTCACGCCAATAGTCCCTGAGTCGCTAACAACGGTTCGGGTAAAGGTCGTATGCCTTCCCGGCGGTAAAAGGGGATGAGGGTGGAGTGACTTGTGTTGCTGTATGAGATGATTGGTGTGCATATTTTGTGATTGCATGTGGCATGAAATTGTTGTTACTACTGGGATTCTTTAGAATCTCACCCCTTCCATATGACTAACCTTTTCAGACAGGGCGAGTGGCTCGAAAGGGAAGCGGACAACCAAGAGTAGTTAGGCTTACTCCGAAATCTAAGTGGTAGTTGGTATCATAGTTTTGGATGTGGGGTTGACAAGTGTACATAGGAACGTAAATGATTATTTTGGTTGTGTAATCCCCATAATTGGGAAATCTTAAACCCAAGTTATTTATGTAAGTAACCCGGGGTTTGCCGGGATTTTGGTTTCCGCACTCTGATATTGTTTATGTGATTTGATTTCTCATAGTAGTTATATCCGTACGTGAATGTGAGACCAGGATCAAGTATGCTTTAGAACTGATTTTGAAATATCCCATCTCTTGAATGAGGGATCATAAATGGTTATTTTATGTTATTGGTCTCTATTTCACTTAAATTTCGTAATCCGGATGTAATTACGGTGAGGGGGTTATAGAATGTCCTTCATGAATTTTGCATAACTGGGCATTTGGGCAAGAGCGTCTGCAAAAGGAATGTTGATGTGAAAATTTTTGAAAACCTCCAGAAACTTTGCAAACTGCTTGTCTAGCTTTGCCTTCGCAAGTTTCTGAGGGTATGGAACTGGTAGTACTTATAGAGGAGGATTGTCTGGAAAGCTGATTCTTCTTGGTAGTACATCATCTTCCTTCTCTTCTTGTACTTTCTCCTTCTGTTCTTCTCCGCTTTCTTTCTTTTCTCTGTCATCCTTCTTCTTAATTAAAGGATCTTTCAATTCTTTCCCACTTCTTAGTGCAACAGCCTTCACATGCTCTCTTGGGTTTCTTTTGGTGTCACTTGGTAGGGTTCCTGGTTGCCTGGAATTCAGCATATTTGCAATTTGGCCCACTTGGATCTCCAAGTTGTTTATTGAGGCGTCTTGACTTTTGATTGTTGTATCAGTTCTAGCCATAAATTGAGATGTATTCAATATTAGTTGAGCCAATGTATCCTCCAAATTCACTTTCTGTTGTGGTGGATTGGTTTGTTGAAAAGCTTGCTACTGGTAGTTCCCTTAGGCTTGAATGCATTTTGATTATTCCTCCAACTAAAGTTTGGATGATTTCGCCAACCTGGATTGTAAGTGTTTGAGAATGAGTCATTCCTTTGGTTTCCGATGAAATGAACTTGCTCCAGCATGAATGAGTGTACTTCTTGACATTGCGTGCTCACATGAGGTCCTCCACATTGATCACAAGCTTTAGTAGGAGTGCTGATTACATTTGCTTGGGTTGTCAGTGATCCTACTTGCTTGGATATAGATGCAACTTGAGAAGACAAAGTTGTAAGGATATCCAGCTTGTATACTCTAAGTGCTTTCTTTGAATTGCTACGTTCAGAAGGCCATTGACATGCATTGGCTGCCATATCCTCGAGTAGATTGTAAGCATCATCTATATTTTTACCCATTAAAGATCCTCCGGATGCAGCATCTACAAGAATTCTAGAGATATGCATCATGCCATTATAGAAAGTTTGCAGTTGCCACCAATTAGGTAACCCATGATGAGGACATCTTCTTAGCAACTCTTTGTATCTTTCCCGTGCTTCATAAAGGCTTTCTTGTTCATGCTGAGTGAATGAGGCAATTTCATTCCTCAACTGATTTTGCTGAAGGAAAGTATTTCTCCAAAAAATTTTGCGCCATGGTCTCTCATGTAGTTATGCGTCCCACTGATAACGATTGTAACCAACTGTTAGCCTTATCCCTGAGTGAGAAAGGGAAAAGTCTAAGTCTAATGGCATCATCAGTAGCACCATTATGCTTGAATGTGTCGCAGATTTCTAGGAAGTTGGCTATATGTGTATTAGGATCTTTTGTTGGTAAACTACCAAACTGATTTACTTGCATAATCTAGATAATTGCAAGCTTGATTTCAAAGTTGTTAGCTGCTACTGGTGGTCTCCTGATTCCAGAATTTGTCTCCATGACTGTTGGTGTTGCATAGTCATGGAGTCTTTTGGTATCTGTTATTTCTCCCCCCAGATTTGCCATCGGATTGCTTAAGATTGAAGTAGACTGCTTCCGAACTCTTCGATTTCTTCGACAATTTCTTTCGATCTCATAATCAAGAGGTTATAGTTCAGTCTCCTTCGATCTGGTCATACAATAAGCAAAAGCCTGAAAAGAAACACAAGACACCAGGAAGAAAAACAAATGTAATATGAAGACCAAATTAGAATTAAAATTACTTGGAATTGATATTAATGACTACAATCCTCGGTAACAGTGCCAAAAACTTGTTATCAGTGTAGATGATCAATTAAATAGTGCAAGTGTACACTATCATAATCAAGTAATATAGAAGTGAGTAGAGTGTCGTTCCCATGAGGATTGATCACTAAGTACCAAAATGAGTAATTTTAATTCTATTTAGTCGATCGATTAGTTGGTGATTGAAAATACAAAATAAAAGAAAAACAATTAAATATGAGTGCATATGATATGAAAACAAATATGAGATAAAGCCCTAGGGATTATATTTCACTTAACAAATTCTGAATTGAATCACTTATCTATTCTAGCCTAATTTATTCTACATGGTTGATAGTCGAGTTTCAATAATTTAATTACTAGCCTCTTCCAAGATCAAGCAATTCTATAATTAATTGCTTATCCAATATATTCCTATATGAATCTAAATAATTAATTATGCATTAAGATTTATGGAAATCAGTAAGACTATACAACTCATATGAATATATTCCTATTTCATATGCAAGTCATGGTTTTAATTATAGGATCTACACACATGCCTCTCATTCCGGTCTCAACATGCATATTGAAATCATTCAAAACGTGGCCAATCAAATGAAAGAATTAAGAACAATAATTAAAATCCAATCATGAAGGAGAAATTAAAACTAGATTTAATAAGTTAAGATAAAATCCGTCAATAGTAAGCTACGTTATCACCTTAAGAAAATGAAAATTTAGCTCATGATAAAATTAAAAACAAAACCAAAATAAATTGACATTATATAAAACTAGAATGAAATCCTCATAAATACTGCATAAACTTGAATATTAAATTCTCAAACATAAATATACAACAAAAAGATGCATGAAAAATGAAAAAAATCTAGCCATCCCTTTAGGAAGTATAACATTCCATGTAGGTGACATGCAAAAAGTAATACAATCCTAAACCTTCCATATATGAGGCATGCAAAAAGTAATATAATGCATAAAATTAAATCTAGAAAATAACACAATTTATTTAGAACTGCCAGAGAAAATATCTCTCCTTATAAGAGAAATATCTCCATGCCCTCCTATCTCTGCGCCTGAAGCTCGTATTTATAGGCAGTGAGCGACCAGTTGCATGTCAGTTTTTTCCACGATGCTACAATGCCATGTCAGTTTTTCCAATGAGTGAACAGTATGCTGTCGGCAATTTTACGCTTTTTTCCATGACTGCTATAGTGTTTTGTCGCCTACTATAGTGATTTCATCCGCTACAGTCACCTTCGTCCGCTACAGTAACGTCCTGCTACAGTGATTCTGTCATGAATAGTGACAGACACTACAGTACTGACCTTTTTTCATATTTTTATTTATTTTTTAAATACTATTTATTTTACACCCAAATATATTATATTAAGCTCAAATATTGTCCATAAAATCATTATATAAGGGAAAATAAATATACAGATTTTTTATTTATCAGTATCATATAATCTATATCACCAACCCCACCTAGCTAGTAGAATACCGTTTGTTGTTGTTGTTGAAGGCCTCACTCTAATTTAAATATCAACATATCTACTACAATAATTCAATAATAAAAATTTGTGTGGAATAGTGATTGGAGTATTCAAAAATAGCTTTTCAAACGTGATTTATGATATACGAGATAAATATATGAGAGGAGTATTATCTTGATATATATACATAAACACTTTTGAGATTCAAATCGTGATCCCAAACATAGTTAATAATGCTTCCATCTATGGGTCACACGGAAAACCATGAGGAAATTTCAGTACACACGCAAACAAAGAGGTAAGGGCGGATCAGAACCACATATTAATGACATGACGATCATATCTTGTATTCTTAATAGGAACTGTTATTGCATGTGACAGCTACTGAACCAAAAAGTAAACTTTCCAAAATAAACATTGTTAAGCAATTTCCTATATATAATGAAAAAGTGCGATGTAATATAGCTCTATATAAATGTAAGCTTACGTCAAAAATATAATTTGAATTATTTTCGTTTTTCTTCTAATTTAAAAACCAACTTACTTTGTTTATTTCTTTTTCTTTTTTTTTTTTGGCCAACCAAAACCAACGTACTTTGAAACTACATCGTTGATTGACTAAACCACATTATTACTTAAATTTTAGGGAAAATTAGAATGAAGGACCTGAAGGAAAAGATATTTATTGAGAAGGTCCATAAAAATTATAATTATTTAGAATGATCAAATACAAAATATAAAATTAAAAATACTAAAATACTCCTAAGAAATCTTCTACATTTCCTCCTGCATTCTTTCCCACATTCTTATTTTTAAAACTAACACAATTCTTTTTTTCCGATTACAAACTAATACAAAATTATAAATTTCATTAAATTAAATACAAATTTTCTCAATTTTCATTTTTCACAACTTGTATAGATATCTATGGAAAACATTATGCATTCTTCAATTTTGTCAAAATTATAATTTGTTAAAACAAAAAAATTAATTAAAAACATAATTACATAATTTTAATAAAACTCAGGTCTTTTATAATAATTTAATATATATTTTAAACCAAAAAATATTATATGATTTATTTTTAGTTGAGAAGAAATTTATGTGGATTAAAAAAATCATTTCATATTAATGAAATTAAAAAATCGAAATAATCTATTATATCATGACAAAACATGAAATGAGTTTATATTTGTAAAAAGAACTTAATTGATATCAACATTGATACTTGAGGATATAAATCCAACAACTTGATGATATATTCATTAATTAAATGATCTATTGATTATATGAATTTAGAACTTGTTGAAAAATAAAAATTAAAAAAAAATATGAGTGTCAACCGTAGTTAATTAAATAATACAGTATATTGATTTTACATGAGTATGAAATTTGGTGAAAAATAAAAATAAAAATAAAACATATGATCATATTACATGTGAAAGATGGGCAGTTTTACTTTTAATTTTTGTTATTTTTTTAATTATAAATATAAAAGATAATGTAAGAGGTTTGATTAAGGACAATTTAATAATTTTAAATTTATATAATGAAGTTCAGTCCTTCTAAATAATTATAATTTTTATAGTCCTTCTCAATAATAAATATCTTTTCCTCTAAGTCCTTGATTTTAATTTTTTCTAACTTTGTACATCTGTTTACTCTTTAACTGACGTAGTGTAGTAAAACTACGTGGATTAATGGAGAACTAATGTAGATACTCCTGAAATTTTTCTAGTTAATATTAAATTTGAAAACTCCTTTTTTCTACCTCGGTCTGTTTAATGACTGACATAAATTAGCTTAGTGACAATATTTTTTTTTTTTCAATCATATTAAGGGTTTCCCCTCTAGGCTTAGAGAACAAAGGGCTCTTTCATTTTGTATTTTTGAGGTTCTTTTTCTGTTATTTTCCTTTAAATTTATATAGGCTAAATTCAAGGGAAAATTCCAGATAACTACAAGGAAAAAGACAAAAGGACAGAAAGGTTGGGTGAAAATCAAAAATCCCAAATCAGTTGCTCATGAGGAATCTGGCATTTCATATATTTGCAAAATGACCTCCTTGCCCTCCTAAAGTGACTTTTCAGAATCTGGCTCTTTAGGAATCTGGCATTTCACGTGAGCATAAGCAATATCCAGCGTTGTGGCGCCAAAAAGTGACGACAGACGACGAAAAGCTACGGAAATCAGAGGCAAGCCACGGGTAAGCAAATCTGAGAGAGAAATGATGATTACGCTGTGTTTCTTGAACGTTGATTGAAAAATGTTTATGTCGTTTTTGGTTGCGATGTACGTAATCGAAGCAGACGCATTATGGGTAAGGGGGTGTTAGATGATCTGACATAAAAGTAGTGGCTTTAAGGTTATGGAACAATTTTGATGATTGTGCGATGGATTCGATTGCGTTTTGTTGAGTGATTGATGAAGCTTGTGCCATTTTTGTTTACTGTGAGTACTGACGGGATGGGTGTTGAATCAGGGGAAAGGTGGTGTTGCGATGGATAGTAACGTGGGTGAGGGTGGTGTTATTAGTGAGTATGAAGATGTAAAGACCTATTGAGTGGGTGATAATAATAGAGGCAGAGTGACGACATGGGCAGAGTGTTGTTATTTATGAACATGGAGATGTAAAAGTACATTATGTTGTTGTTAATATGAGATAGAGGGTGATGATTTTTGGGTGTTGTTAACAGTGATTATCGAGATGTTAAAGATCATTATGTTGTTGTTAATAGGACATGCAGGGTAAAGATTTTTGGGTGTTGTTAACAGTGAGGATGGAGATGTTAAAACATATAGTATTGTTGTAAATTGTAGGTGGTAGGTGAGATTATAAAGAGTGGTGTAACTTTAATGTAATTATTTTTATTTTCAGGTAAGCATGCAAAATGACATGTAATGAAGGTTCATCGTCTTTGAAGGAACTATTTTGTTATTTTCATGTTGGAGGCAAATTAGTGTGTAATGATGAAGGTAAAATTCAATATGTTGGAGGTTATGTGAAGGCGAAGTGGCTAAAACAGCTGATAACACTAAAAGATTTGAGGTTGATGATATCATCATGGCTTGGGATTGATTGTAACATGTGTGAGATGAAATATACAGTGAGCTTTGATGAGAAGACACTAATAGATTTAAATGATGATGGTGAAGTGAAGAACTTGTATGACTATAATGAAAGGAGTGGGCATGTGTATATAGCAAAAAAAGGGAATGATAATGTGTCAGATATATCAGTTGAGGCAGACATGTAAGTGTAAAATTTTGTAATTTTTATAGTTGTTATTTATGAAGCTCTTGTTGGTTATTAACGAACTGCAGTTGTTATTCACTGCAGGGGTGAAGATGTGCTGGGACTGTCACAACTGTCATCCACTCAGTGTCGAAGCATTGTGGAAAATGATTATGAACCAGTCAATTATGAAAGTGTTGCTGCTTGTTTGACTGCTGAAATTGGTGGAGGATGTAATAGGTTGCCCTGTGGAGTAGAGAGTGCACCTACACCAATGCCGGAGTTGAACTGTACGAAATGGAGGGGATTACTTTCAGGAGTCATGCAGAGTTTTGCACATGCAGAAGCTTTTAAGAAGGCGTTGTACAAGTACAGCATAGCACACAAGTTTGAGTTTGAATTTGTGAGAAATAGCAAGGACAGCATTTCAGTTAAATGTAAGATTTTTGGATGTCCTTGGAGGGTAACAGCAAATGCTATTGGTAAGATCAGCCCATTACTACGGGTAACGACATTCAGAGATGAACATTTTCATAGTGCGCAAGACAATCTTCAGGTTAGTCATGCTGGAAGATCTAACTTGACATCGTCAATTATAGTTGATGAGGTGAGAAATCACATTGACAAACGTCCAAATGAAATAAGAAAGACGTTGCAAACAGAATATGGTGTAACTCTTACGTATAAGCAAGCATACCGGGCGAAGGAAAAAGCCATGGAAGACATACAAGGAAGACCTCAAGATTCGTATATGTTGATACCTTGGATTTGTGACCGATTGAAGGAAGCAGATGAGAGGACTGTTGCTGAATGGGAAGCAAGCGTGAATAACATATTTGAGCGAGTATTTATTGCATATGGTTGCTGTATTGACGGATTCGTGACTGGTGCTAGACATGTGCTATACATTGATGGCACCCACTTGTCTGGACCATACAAGGGAACGATGCTTTCTGCTTCTGCGTATGATGCGGACAATGAAATGTTGCCCTTTGCAATCGCTATTGTGAAGGGGGAGACATTAGAGGATTGGTCATGGTTTTTACACAAGATAAAAGACATAGTTGGGTCCATTGAATTAACAATCGTGTCTGACCGTCACAATGCAATTAAAGGGGCGGTGAGGACAATTTTTGGGGGGGAAAGACATGCTTATTGTTATAGGCATGTGAAGGAGAATTTTAGTTCAGAATTGCTGAAAGTAAATAGAGGCAAGAGGAAGACTAGTGGGTGTTCAAAGGAAGATGCATTACGGTTGCTTGATAATATTGCATATGCAAGGTTGGATGCCGATTTCAATAAGGCAATGGACTACATGCAAAATTGCTATCCAGAGATGTATGAGTGGCTGAATCAGCAAGGGGATATTGATAAATGGGCATTGAGCAAGTTCCCCTTCCGAAGATGGGATAACATAACTACTAACATTGCTGAATCATTTAACGCGTGGATGGTGAAGGAGAGGAAACACAATGTGGCCCAACTTATTCATGAACATCGTGAGAAGGTTGCCAAGAAGATGTATGCATCTAGTATGGCAATGAGTAAGTGGAAAAATGGGATAGGCCCCAACATAGAGTCCATGCTGAAGCAAAATGTTGCTCATGCTGAACATATGTCCCCTGAAAATTATGGTAGGGGTACCCTTTGTGTTCATACAAAATATGGAGCATTAAGTGTTGATCTTTGTTTACGTCTTTGCAGTTGTCAAGTGTGGCAAATGTCGGGGATCCCTTGTGCACATGCTTGTGCAGCCATAAAGCATGTTCATGCCAATGTGTATGAGTACGTTGAAGAATGCTACAAAATCACATCCCAAGAACAGATTTATAGCCGTAGTATGGTTCCAATTGTGACAATCAACAAACCTGACACAAACAACTATATGTTGGACAATTTTGCAGGTCAAACTTTTTTGTTGCCCCCAAGGACCAGCCGACCTTCAGGTAGGCCAAGAACCAAAAGGCGTGAATCGCAATTCCAAAACAAGAAGATATACCACTGTGCAAGTTGCCATGAAGCCGGTCACACAAGAAGGACATGCAAAAATCCAAACCCAGCCTGATATTGGATGAAGTGAAACTGTCAACATGAAGGAGTTGCAATATTGTGAAGTGAAACTTTTTGATTATGCTTTTGTAAAGGTGCTGTCAACCCACTCATGGTTTTTTTGGGAGATGGGTTCGTGTGAATTGTGTACTCCAGTAGGTAGTTACTTTAATTAGTGTTTTATGTAATCCAGTGTTTGTGACAAGGAAACATTATGTACTAGTCCAGAGATAATGTTCCCTTGTCATGAAATATGTCAACGTGTACAAGGGGCAGTGTGTAACTAGTTTTTGGGCTTTATATGGTTTAGAAATGTAATTATGCAGATTGTGATCTGTCAGGAACTGATACATATATAATGGTGTTAATCCACTTAACCATGTTGTTATTATAGAGGGAAATGGTGTTATTATGCTGGTAACATGTTTTGTTGCAAACTTGTTCCTTCACACATCTTCTGTTGTCCGTGTGTATGGAATATGTGAAAGGTGTTGCGTTAAGCCAACGATGCTAAAAAGTTCACATTTGTTGTTCGGAAGATGTTAATGAACGAAATAATGTTGTTAATACTAAATATAAAGTTGTTAATAAAGAGAAGAATAGTCGTGAATAGGCGCCCGAATGTCGTTAGCAATGAAAGCAAAGATGTTATTACGCAGACACAAGTTGTGTTTTCCCATCTACGTGACGTCGTCCAAACTTGTTATTCGGAGATGTGAATCGGCGAGGCATAGTCGTTAACAGCGAAAGGAAAGATGTTATTACGCCATATAAGTTGTGTTTGTAATATACATGACGCCGTCCTAACCTGTTCATTGGACGCTGTTAATTAGCGCATATAACGGATGTAATGATGTTAATAGCAGGCAGCAAATGTACCAATGTTATTAAATGATGTTAATAACGAATGTAATGATGTTAATAACGATTGTAATGATGTTAATAACGAATGTTATGATGTTAATAACGATGTTAATAACAATGTTAATAGCAGGAAGCAAATGTTAATAACGAATGTAATGATGTCAATAACGATTGTAATGATGTTAATAACGAATGTTATGATGTTAATAACGATGTTACTAACAATGTTAATAGCAGGAAGCAAATGTTAATAACGAATGTAATGATGTCAATAACGATTGTAATGATGTTAATAACGAATGTTATGATGTTAATAACAATGTTAATAGCAGGAAGCAAATGTTAATAACGAATGTAATGATGTCAATAACGATTGTAATGATGTTAATAACGAATGTTATGATGTTAATAACGATGTTAATATCAATGTTAATAGCAGGAAGCAAATGTTAATAACGAATGTAATGATGTTAATAACGAATGTAATGCTGTTTGTAAAATCGCCATGTGATGTTGTTTAAGAGGTTTGCGGTGTTAATGTACGGGTTGCTGGTGTTAATAACAAATGTACATCAGGTGAGACAAAAAATTCAAATAATTAACAAACATGCGACACGTCATCACATTGTCCTTTCAATGGCAGCAAAGTAGCGTCCAAACTGGGGGACAAAAAGGCACAACATGTGCACACTACTATCATGCTTTTCAGAAAATAACGTTCCCCACAAC
Organism: Inga laurina; assembly: GCA_963855925.1. Taxonomy (NCBI): domain Eukaryota; kingdom Viridiplantae; phylum Streptophyta; class Magnoliopsida; order Fabales; family Fabaceae; genus Inga; species Inga laurina. Next base: position 48,602,805 of record OY979701.1, on the reverse strand, counting down.
AAAAAGGTATATGCCAACATGTTCCTATTGTGGCAGACAATATGACTAAAGTCTACTGTGTAACCCGTTGTCGTTTAGTGGGTGGGTTAGCCAACAGACTAAGAGCGTCAACACGAGATGAATTTCGAGGATGATTGACCAGCCACCATAAAATATCCTTCCTGTACTGTGTTACTTGATCCTACAGAAAATGAAGTACGCATCAAAAGTAGAGAACATTTTCATGAAAAGTAAAGTGCTCATGAAAAGTTGAGTGCACATGTAAAGTTGACATGCAAAAGTACATACATTTGTGTAATCGAGTGTCACATTTGGGCTCCATTGAAACAACCATATCAACACGTGGACGCCACAGTCTTTCCTATAATTGCAAACAACAGTCACTTCCTTGGTAACACAAGTGAAAAAAGTCAACTTGTTCCACTGTGGTATACAGATTATTTTGATGTGGTATAGGTAAGACATACAAATTATTTTGCTGTGGTATAGGCGCCCGAATGATATCAGCCTTTGGATTCTTGCCATGCCGATTGTGACTGACAAATTGAAGTATATCATAAAACCTGTCCCGCTTAACCCGAAAAAAATAATAGCATCAGTGGAGTTGTGGTCTGAACATATTAAATTAAAGGAAACAGTAAGTGAAAAAGCACAGTACACATGTCTCCACTGCGTAGTCTTGGGGATTTTCGAATATGCTATTTTTCTTTGTTTTTTTCTTTTCAATTGTTGGTTGCATAGAGTCCAGAACAAAGAAATTCATGGTTTTCGGCTCTAAGGCTACACAAAACCAATGTTCACGCACAAGTACGGGGCCAATAACCACTTCACAATCCGCTATATTATAGCCTATTCGCTCCGGCAGTAAGTGACCCTTGTAATCTGAGGGTCTCCAATTCTTACCTTTGCCGACAACAAGCGCCTACAAAATATACATATTAGTATCAATAAAAAACAGGCACATCCCCTTATTTCCTCATATCATAATTTACTGACCATAAAGTCGGCATCAAAAATGTGCCTCTTAATGAATCCTTGTTCCTTCATATCTGCCATCAAAGTCTTGCAAACAAGCGACACCACCTGCAGTCCAGAATGACATAATCAAACATTGGCCATTTACTAAACAATATACAGCTTATCATCTACATTTGGTCTTACTTACCCGATTGTTCACCTTATGAATCCCACCTAAAGAGTATAGCTCTTCTCGAGTGACATATTCGTCACACATGGTCACCATTTCCCTATCATTACATTCAATAACAAGGCAACAACAAAACAAAGGTTACAAAACATTATTCAATTGGTCTAAAAAACAAATGACAGGTAAGGCAAACGTCGATCACTCACTTATCTCCACCTATGCTTGGAGGGAGCTGGGAAATTATATGGAAAAACCTTTCCTTGTCGTCCACTTCCTTCTTTTTCCGCTTAATTTCCTTAGGCATAACATACGGGGATTCTATTTTGTTCTCTTTTCTAACCCGACATGATCTGCGCAACACTTGACCCATGCCAACCTCTTCGTCCTCCACAGCGTCCCCTCCTTTTGCTCCACTATCTGATACGCTAATGGGAGAATCACCAAAATCACCTTCAGAGGCCTTCTCTTCCTCCTCATAATTTTCTTCTACTTTAGCAGCAACAACGTTATAAACATCGTGTGCATGAGGGTCCATTTCCTTCTTGTGATCTTCTTGTCCATTGATCTTTTCCTGCCCCCTCTCTTCACTTGGACTTTTATCAACTCCTCAGCAATGACCCTCGTCAATCTTCTATACATATCTTTCAGGTCCTAATCACGAGAAATGAAATGTCAATGTTAGGAGTTTGTTTGTAACGTACAACTATGGGAAGTTAGATACAAATACCTGGTCCAAATGGTCAATTCCTATGTTGTCCTCTGGCTGCACATATGTTTGGGAGCCCGTTCCTCCAAATAGTATGCCCATATTGCTTTCCCTCTCTAATTTAACCATTTCTTTAAATCTCTCCTCAGTCCAATACTTTATAGCATCACCATATTGGTGTCTCTCAGTTGTCACCATTGTGAAGTGCTCACCGAAATATAGCTGTCCATTCAATCACATATTTTCAGCTACAACAATTGGCAATTGAAGCATATAAATTGGAAAAGATATATAAATACGTACCAACAATAAGTACACGCATCCACCGACATTCGTGTTGGTAGTCTTGTTCTTCCTAACAGCTCTAACATAGTCTTCCATCTCTTTCCACAACTCTTGAATTATGAAGGTCGCCCAATCAAATTTCTCAAAGCCCTTTATGGTCGCACTCATCACCTTCAGTACCCAATAACTGACCTTTGGACTTGCAGTAGGAGCTAGAAACGTTCCAAGTGTGTACAACATGAACAAGAGCTCAAAATGATCATTCTCTCTCCCCCCAATAATGGCCTCAAAAATCTTGCTATATAGCCGTTTTGAATACTCACTCTTTAGCTTTGTGTACACTGGGTCATCATCATCCACATCACCACAAATAAGTTCACCTCCGTGCGGCACACCGAGTAATTGGTGCACGTCAACCGCTGAAATTTCCCTTGTCTTTCCCCTAATTCGGAATTGGTGAGTTGGTGGATCATATGACCGGAGCATTGACGCAATAAGATCTTTCGGTAACCGATTGCAACCTCCAACCTCAAGCAACTTCCCGAAACCTAATCTCTCAACCCTATCCTTCAGACTTGTGTCTTTGCTTATGAAGTTAGCCAATTGCTTAAATTGCCGGATTGAGGAACGTGTGATAAAAGGTATTTTCCTCTTTGTAGTCTTCTTTTCCATTATTGCTTTCTTTTCATTCTGAGTATATTTTTCCTTCTCACAATATTCCTTTCTCTCCCGGTCACTTAATGCTCTCCATGCTTCTAGCGCATCATTGAAGGGTAGAACACATTTATCATCTTTTTTCCCCTTCAATTTGTTGAGAAACTCTTTTTTAAACAACGCTAGCCATTGTTCAATGCTTTTGTTGTCTGCCCTTTTCCCACCTCCTTGTTCCCTTGTTCATCCAAATCCTGCCCTTCTTCAACCACCATGTTTTGCTGCAAAACAACTTTCAACAACCAAGTACAGGAGCCTTAACAAAATAGACCCTCAACCAAACATGTATCCAATTATACAATCCAATCAACTCTATGCATGAGAATACAAACCTCTACAATGTTACACTCAATCAAATTAGTCATATTCATAAACACATTCAAACCTTATGGCCATCGATCTAATTCCTATTTCTGTCACTACAGGAATAACTGCCTGAAAACAAATTTTTAGTTCTTTGTTATGCCTGAAAACAACATCTCTCTCACTATTAACAACATCACCTTCACTATTAACAACATCCCTCTCACTATTAGTCAAAACAAATCAACATATGCCAGAAAACAACATCTCTCAGACTATTAACAACATCACCTTCTTTATTAACAACATCCCTCTCACTATTAATCAAAAGAAATCAACATATGCCAGAAAACAACATCTCTCTCACTATTAACAACATCACCTTCTTTATTAACAACATCCCTCTCACTATTAATTAAAAGAAATCAACATATGCCAGAAAATAACATCTCTCTCACTATTAACAACATCACCTTCTTTATTAACAACATCCTCTCACTATTAATCAAAAGAAATCAACATATGCCTGAAAATATATGAAGTAAATTAATGACAATAAAATGATGAAGGAAATGCTTACTTTCCCTGGTTTTATTCCCTTTTTATCTTGATCTGTAAACCAAATTTTGGATTGAATGTTACTTTGTATTGTCATAGAAGACAAGGAACAGCCCATTGTGACAAACTACGTAGTAAAAGATGGCAGTGACGAGAAAGTCTGGGGGACAAGTTAATTGCATGCAACATTGCATCTTCATTACTTTATCTATGGCTTATTGTCACTGGGTTACCAATTACTATATTTATTAATATTCTTTTGGGCAATTTTTTGACCTTCAAAAGCAGGTTAAGATCATGGGTCGTGGAGTTAGCAGTGGTGGTGGACAAAGTTCATTGGGATATCTTTTTGGAGATGGTGAGGCTCCAAAACCAGCAAGAAGTAATGCTCAAGCTGAAGCACCTGTAATTAAGACTCCTTCAAAACCTCAACCAGTAGATGTGACCAAGCAGATTCCTACTGGAATTCATAGTAACTCTGCTGATGGCCAGAACACTGGCAACTTCATCACGGTATTAAAAGCAGTAGCAGAGACAAAAATAGACCAAACAATGTATACCAGGTGCTTCCTATTTATACCAGCAAAGGACTCTCACATAAAACCTCTCGGCCGTCGGTTCAGTGTGTCAAACTCGACAGTCTCGCTCTACAAAAGCTCGCCGGACCTTGAAAAATACTCTAGTAACTATCTACCGCAGAACATTATATTCAAATCCTGGCGCAGAACATTATATTAAAATCCACTCTAGTAACTATCTACCGCTAAGCAGAATTTGAAAAATACTCGCCGGACCTTCGTTCCCGTCAGCACCGTCAGTCCGATCTGCTCTCTCCTCGTTCCCCTCAGCCGGCGCTCGTGTGTCCCTGTCTCCTCGATCCCCTCAGCCACCGCAACGCCCACCGCACGCACCTCCATTTTCAATCTCGCCTCTTCCTTTGTCTCCCTCCCTCCGATTTTCTCTGTTACTCCGCACGCACATCAGCCTCCCTTTTTGTCTCCCTCCCTCCGTTTTTGTCTGTTTATTTCCCCTTTTTAGGAGGGCAAGGAGGTCATTTTACAAATATATGAAATGCCAGATTCCTCATGAGCAACTGATTTGGGATTTTTGATTTTTACCCAACCTTTCTGTCCTTTTGTATTTTTCCTTGTATTTATCTGGAATTTTCCCTAAATTCAAAGTTTTAAATTTATAATTTTTTAATTAAAAAATTCATTTTCTTCTAATGACAGTTGGAAAACTATTTCTATTTTAAGTTGTTGGAATATCAAAGTTAAAATTCTAAAAATATAAAATAATAATGAATAGACGTTGAACATTCTGTTTTAATATCAAAAATTGAAATTTTGGTGCAACTCATTTCAGCACCTAAAAGATGTCCACGTGGTAAGTGATAAAACGACAATCTGTTTATCTTGGGCGGCCAACTGAGTTCTTATCAGAAAACATTGAAACAGTACATACAGGAACGACAATAGAAAGCTCAAAAGATCTACCACATTAAACGAGAGCCACAAAACAATGTCAAGCTCAAAAGATCTACCTCATTAAACGAGAGCCACAAAAAGCTCAAAAGATCTACCACATTAACCATGCTTTCTATAATGTGAACATTGAAATTAAAATAGAAAGAACTTATATATACAGACAAAGAAATGGTACGTGTATTAATTGAGCACGAATGACAAGAAATTTTGTATTATGTGAGCATAACTAGTTTAGAACTAAAAAATTAAAATATCAAAAGTAATTAAGACCTTTGAGAGACTAATCCCATGGCCACGTATATAGCATTAGGGTCCCAATGCGCGCGCCTGTAATATCTTAATTACAATGAACTGAATTTTATTAAGGCACGCACGCATCCATAAACCCTTTTTAGCTATGGTTTTTATTTTGGAGTGATGAACTAGGTTTGATTACAACATAATCACTCCGTCAAAATTTCCTTTTTTAACATCTAGAGTCTCAAATGATTTTTAACTATTTTCTCTTTAATAGGTGTCACTCCTACTCTTTTTCTAATATGATCATTTCAAATGTTACATTTTTGTATATGACCATATATCTATCTCAATATCCTCATCTTTGTTATCCCAACTTTTTGCGCTTGTTATCTCTTTAGAGCCCAACATTCACTATCACATAACATTGCTGGTCTTATAACAGTTTGATAAAACTTTCCTTTAAGATTAGTAGATACATTCTTATCATAGATAAATCAGTAGAATTTCTCCACTTGAGCCACCCAGCTTGTATTCTATGTGAAATGTGTTCATCAATTTCACCTCCCTTATGTATAATTGATCACAAATACATGAACTTTGACACTTTAAGAATGATTTCATTTCCCAACTTAACCTTAAAATCACTACTGACTTGACACCAACCAAATTATAATGCATATATTTTGTCTTACTCCTACTCAAATGGAAACCTTTCAACTCCAAGGTCGTTCTCCATAACTCAATTTTAGAGTCAATCTCTTCTCTAAATTCAACTATAAGAACTATATTATCAGCAAAAAAAAAACATGCATTTAGGGATTTCTTTTTGAATAAGCTTAGTAAGAACATCTAAAACAAGGTTAAACAAGTAAAGGCTCAAAGATGATTTCTGATGCAACCAAATCTTAACATGAAAGTCATTTAACTCACATCCAGGCATTCTTACACTAGTAGACACCTCCTCATACATATCTTGTATGGCTTTGATATATACAGCACACACTTTTCTTTTTCAAAGCTTTCCAGAGTATTTTACTGGGTACCTGATCGTAGGATTTTTTCAATATAGGATAATTTTAAAAAATCTACTAATTTAATTAACTTTCTTTGTTTGTCTAGGTAAATGTGAATAAATAAGAATGACATGAGAAAAATAATTGAGTGATGTATAAATTAATTAAACGTGTATTTGGTGTAAATAATCATTTCAAAAGGTAATGCCGGCCCACGTGGTAATTGAGAAAACGAAACTCGGTTCTTCCCTAGCCAATTCAGTTAAATGAATCTTTTTTCATATATAAATAAGTTAAGGCATATGCATGCACAGACAAACCTTTTTTTTTTTTTTCCCAAATAAATTAACCCTTTTTTGTATATATAATTGAATTATGCTAAGACACTTTTGTGGGAGCACTGTTTGTTTGACCCGTCTGACTTACCATATCTGGCGAGTGAAATGTAAACCACAATTTATAGTTGCCGTTTACTACCTCCAGTTCTAAATATAAGGTAAAGTTGATTTTTTTTGGAGAGATTAAAAAAACTAAATAAGTTACTTAATCATATCATATTTTATGTATCTTTAGATTATATATTAGTTTATTAGTCAAACTAATGAGTTTGGAGAAAAATATAAAAATATAAATACTCTAAAGTAATTTAATTAGCTTCCTTAATTTCTCCAAAAAAATCAATTTTATCTTATAATTAGGATCGGTGGGAGTACATGATTAATATATAAAAAAGACTATGAATTGACGTTTATGAAGAACTGAATATGGTTCACATATGCATCACATTATTCACATGTACGCGTTTGATTCAAGAAACTTCCTTATTTTTCTTGGCTATAAATGCAAGTCTAGGTCACATCCTAGATAGACAAGAGCTCTAGCTACTTTTGAAAATTTCAAGAGCTCAATAGACTGAACCCTATAGTCATAGTGTAATCTTGTAGAAGAGAAATACACACACAAGTTTCTCCAAGATGACCTTGACAAAAGAGATTATGGGTAAATCTGTGGTGGAAGCATTTCGTTTTGAAGCTTCCAAAGGGCCATTTTACTTGAAACGCTGCTGCAAGCAGCATAGAATTTCCTTGTCTCCCACTTTCTATTGCTCGGTTGAAACGAAAAACGACCAAGAGAAGAAGAAGATGATGATGCAACAAACTATCACACCACTCTCAACTTTTATTGAGGGTGCTGAGTCCAGGAGAGACCTCGCTGCTTGGAAGCCGGCGCCAGAGACGGCGAAGGTGACAGTAACTGCCACGGTAACTATCAAGAATAGTAAACAAGTAGAGAATGAGATGATGTCGTCCATGATGCTTCAGCATTTTGCAGCTTTCAGCAAAACCACGCCTGAGAGGGGCATGGTTTTGCAGTTAGTGAGTACTGAAGTTGACCCAGGTAAGTTTTTAGTTTCTTGTTAGATACCATACATAATGTTTTATACTTAGCTAGATAAAATAATGAATACAGGTGGTCTCATTTATCAATTTGTAATGTGCGAAAATGAAGGAACAATGGAACCAAAGGTGAGCAAAAACGCTGTATTGGAGTGGATGAAGGAAGCAAAGGTGGGGGCTCCCAGGACTACTTGCAAAGTACAATTCGAGATTGATTCAGATTTTGGGTTACCAGGAGCAATAACTGTGGTAAATAAATATGAAAAGGAGTTCTTTTTGGAAGACATTGTCATTGAAGGCATTTTCCATTTTCCATGCAACTCTTGGGTTCAACCTGAGAAGCTCAATCCAGAGAAGAGAATTTTCTTCACTAACAAGGTAAGTGCATGTTGTAATGTCATGTTTTTATTTCCTTAATTCGTTCCAACATTGAGGTGTTTTATTTTTGACCTTTCTATATTGATCTTGTATCTTGTAATTAATATGGTATCTTAAGCAGATTCATTTACCGTGGGAGACTCCTGCGGGTCTGAGAGAACTAAGAAAAGAAGAGCTAAGGCAAGCAAGAGGAGACGGAAGAGGCGTGAGAAAACACGGTGATAGGATTTATGACTTTGATGTGTACAATGATTTGGGGAATCCAGACAAAACAAGGCAAGATTCAAGGCCTATCTTTGGTGGCCATCAATACCCTTACCCCACAAGATGCCGTACTGGTCGTCCTCCATCTGTTCATGGTGGGTACTCAATCCTACCCCACTGGTCACTTCACTTCATAAAATGATTGGGACAACTCATAAATCATGCAAAAGAAAAGAAAATAAATTAATTCAACAAAAATGGTACCTTCAATAACGTTTTTCTAGATATAGATGAAACAGTGTATGGTATGAAAACTAAAGGTACCCACTAACTTGTATAACAGTACAATTATATATTTCATGATTTATTTTAATGTTGATAATTGTTAAATAAACTGTTGTGGTTAATTTTTAAGATTTTGGAATTGGTAAATACAACAGACCCGAAAGCCGAGACACTGGTAAACACATTCAACGAGACGTATGTGCCGAGGGATGAAGTATTTGATGAGACTAGATTGGAAGCTCTTGACGTGGAAAGGACAAAAGGAATAACTCGGAATCTTGTTCCTTTCTTCAAAACTTGTGTCACAAAATGTGGAGCTTTCAAGCAGCTTTCAGATGTTACCAGCATTTACAATGGAAAGACTTTTCATGAGCCAGAGTGTGTAGATGTGGGCAATAAGATCCGAGCTTATTTGGATGATCACTTCAAATTTAATACACCAAACATTATCAGAGGTATGCATATTTATTTCTGCAAATTTAGTTGTGTAAAATCTTAATCATTCTAAACTTTTGAATTGTGAAATGTCTCAAGTACACGATTATCATCAATTGCAGGAAATAACAGTGGCTTTTGTATAAGAGATGAGGAACTTGGCCGTCAAACATTGGCTGGAATCAACCCTTTAAGCATAAAAAGGCTTGAAGTAAGTAGAATAGTCTAAATAAAATAAATCTTAGTAATCTAAGTTTTTTTTTTTTTAATATGTCAAACAAACCTGACTAAAGATGTGTCCTAACTTTTTACCTGTAAAATTCTGTAGACCTTTCCTCCAAAGAGTGATTTGGATCCATCCATACATGGTCCACAAAAGTCTGCTCTCAAAGACGAACATATTTTGCTCCAACTCAACGGAATGTCTGTAAAAAAGGTATAATTTTTTCCCTGAAATGTATTTTTTTTAAGAAAAAAAGTAGCATATTCTTTCCAGTGTATTGTCGGTAATTGCGATTTTTCTTTTGTATATTAAACAATCTAAGTCTTGTTTTCTTTTTCTATGCAACAGGCATTGGAGGAGAAAAGGTTGTTCATATTGGATTATCATGATGCCTATATCCCATTTCTCAAAGGCATAAATGATCAAGAAGATCGGAAGGCTTATGCTACCCGCACCATCTTCTTCTTGACCCGTCTAGGAACTTTGAAGCCTATTGCAATTGAGCTCAGTCTTCCACAAGGATATCCAAACTGTTTGTCCAAACAAGTCCTAACTCCTCCTGAGGATTCCAACTCTTATTGGTTATGGCAACTTGCCAAAGCACATGTTTGCTCCAACGATTCCGGGGTCCACCAACTTGTCCAACACTGGTAACTAATTCTGAAAACCCAATCTCTCTTTATATAATTACTGTTTGAACCAATGAATGAATCAATTTTAATGGCTAAACTTGGAAATCCTCTTTGAACTTACAGGTTGAGGACACATGCATGCATGGAACCGTTTATTATTGCAGCTCATAGGCAATTGAGTGTGATGCACCCAATTTTCAAACTTCTAAAGCCTCATATGAAAGACACCATGCAAATAAATGCCTTGGCACGTGAAGCTCTCATCAATGCAGGAGGCATTATTGAATCTGACTTCTCTTGTGGTAAATATGGCAACCACATTGTTTCTGCTGCCTACAAAGACTGGTGGCGTTTCGACATGGAAGCCCTTCCTAACGATCTTATAAGAAGGTTTGAATTCTAAACCCATTCTTCTTAAACTCCATTCTTAATGATGTTTTTCTAAATATAAACATTAATGAACTCTTGATAATGCAGAGGATTGGCTGAACCTGACCAAACCAAACCCTATGGGCTGAAATTGCTCATTGAAGACTATCCTTATGCAAATGATGGCCTTCTCATTTGGTTTGCGATAGAGAATTGGGTTAGGACCTATGTGACTTACTATTATTGTGACGGGCTCATGGTTCAATCAGATAATGAGCTTCAGGCCTGGTATAGTGAGGCCATCAATGTGGGCCATGCAGATCACAAGCAAGCAAGTTGGTGGCCTAAACTATCAACTCCAAGTGACCTCATTTCTATACTCACAACTCTGATTTGGATTGCATCAGTTCAACATTCTGCAGTGAACTTTGGGCAGTACCCTTATGGAGGTTATGTGCCAATGCGTCCCCCATTGATGAAAAGGCTATTACCTCAAGAAGATGACCCAGACTATGATGACTTTATGAAAGACCCAGAAGGCTACCTTTTGAGCTCAATGCCTGACTTGTTTCAGACGACTAAGTTTTTGGCTGTGGTCAACATTCTTTCACAACATTCTACTGAGGAAGAGTATTTGGGAGAAAGGAAGGATCTTTCAGATTGGTCAAGTGACCCTGAAATCATAGAGGCATTCTATAGGTTCTCAATGGAATTAAATAGAATAGAAAAAGAGATAGAGAAGAGAAATAAAGACCCAAATAGGAGAAATAGATGTGGGGCTGGAATTCCACCATATGAGTTGCTCATGGCTAGTTCTGGTCCCGGAGCCACTTGTAGAGGGGTGCCTAATAGTATAAGTATATAAACATACTAGTCTAGATTTAGTTGGGCAATTTTTTTTTCTTCGTCCTCAATTTGGCCATGTACAAGTTTACTCTTTGGTTAGAGAAGTAGCCACTACAAAAAACATGCTACAAAAAAACAAAAAAACAATTGTTTGTGTATAGGCCATACTGTAAAGGAAAGAATGAGTGTATGTGAGACGCAATTGTTTTATACTATAATGATATGTAGATGAAATAATTGGTTATTTCATTTTTGAGGTTCAATTTTAAGTTGAAGGAAATATGTGAATACACCAGAGTTGATTAATATGTCGCGAACAAAATGATCAATTCAGACAATGAAACAACTGAATGTTCTTAAAAACTCAAAAGCAACGGATTAAGTTACTCAACTAAAAATAAAAAAAGATAGATTCAATGATCAGTTCATCACAAATAAAATTATGAATGAGGGTGAAAAACAAATAGTGCAAAATATTGTTGGAAGTCAAATATATATAATATTGATATTGTTAGATATTAATAGATAATAGCTGTATGTGCATCACTAAATATTATGGAGAGAGAATAACTAAGCTAAAGATATTAGTGTAGTATGTTATTGAGATTCGAGAGTTGCGAGACTTACTCTTGTATATATATGTAGTATAACAGCCCATACACAGCGGCTGGCCAGGCTCACATAGCCACACAATACCCGGTAGGAATTATCCCCTCCCCAAGCACTTGAGGCCATGACCTGAGGATAAGTCATGTCTCAAGAGCCACTTGTAACCCCTTGCACTGGTAACCCACTTGCACCATGGTACAAGTTTACTCTTTGGTTAGAGAAGTAGCCACTACAAAAAACATGCTACAAAAAAGGAAGCAATTGTATAGTATGTGTATAGGACATCCTGTAAAGGAAAGAATGAGTGTATGTGAGACGCAATTGTTTTATACTGTAATGATATGTAAATGAAATAATTGATTGTTTCAGCTTTAAGGTTCAATTTTAAGTTGAAGGCAATATATAAATTCACCAAATCTTTATTGACAAAAGTTTTGCAAATCAAAATTATCCATTCATAGAATGAAACAATTGAATATCTTCGAATCTCAGAAACGAAGGATTAAGTTACTCAACTAAAAATAAGAAAATTAAAGAACAGGAGGTAATTGGATGATGAGTTCATCACAAATGAAATTACGAATGATAAAAAACTAACAACGCTAGTGCAAAGTACGTTTTTTACAGTGTCCTTTCCACACCGCTGGTTTTAGTGGGGACAATGTAGAAAATGTGACCGATTCTAATTTCATAAATAAAAAGTGACATTTTTTTTATCTTCTGCATCAGTTGCCAATGTAACCGATGTAGAAAGCACTTTTTGTACTGATTAAATCAACAACTGGTGTAGAAAGTAATTAATTTTCCAAAAAAAAAAAACTTTTTTAGCTTTGTATATTTAGATTAACTTTTAAAGAATAGCTTCTGAAAGAAAGTTATAAAAGTGATTTTAGGCAATAAATTTTAAAGAGTAGCTTATGAAAAACAGAAAAAATTGGCTTCTGAAAAACCATTGTTTCAATCATAAAAGTGTTACTACAAAATTCTATACTGTGTCCTTTCCCAAAGTGGGTTTATATGATCATATTAAAGTTATATTAGTATGTTCATTTTGATTCCAATATATTAAGAAATTGTTAAGGAAAGAATTATGCCAAAAGTGTGCTATATTTGCTTACAAATGGGGGTCGTTTAAATTAATTTTTTAGTTATAATACTTCATTATATATTATAATGTTATTGGTTAGTAAAGATACTTCATACGAGCTCATTATATATTATATATTACAACTGTTGATTGTTTGGGGTACCATTTTAGGCTCTAGTCTTTGATTACCTTTTCTTGATTTTAATAAGTATTTGAAATAATTGATGTAAAATCCTCTGTTTCGTACAAGCTTGAAATCTTATCATATTTTGCGTGTGTTGACAGGCTTGAAAGACATGTTGTATTATAATTGGTAATGGACCTCTTCAATTGAGAATTTGATTTTATTTTATTTTTCATCAATCAACCTAGTGCGTGTGTTATACTGTTATCAATATGCATGTATGAAATTTATTGGAGGACGCATTTTTTAATTAACTGACTATTAATGCCTAGCTACATTTATAAATCTATATCTAGTCCTAAATATAAGGCCTAGTTTAGTAGTGAATTTTGATATTAAATATAACAATTTTTTTTTTCATTTTATCATTTGTATTTATTATTTTTTTTCCAAACTAATTTACTTGACTTATAAATTGATATATAATCAAATATTACATGTAAATATTTAAGAGAGATCATATCACATATACTATAATTAAGAAGCTTATTGTCTTTCTTATTTTCCATAAATTAGATAACTAGGTCTTATATTTATGATCAAAGGTAGTAAATATTTTTGTATATATTTACATATAAGAAGGAACAACAATAATTTAGCTTTGCCCATGTAGGAAGCGAGAAAATGACAAACTCTATTCATGTTAAGCCAATTTAATTTTTATCAGCAACGATGCATACGTGAACGGCTAACAAGTAAATGATAGCGACACAACAATGGAAAGATCAAAATATCGACCAATTTGGTTTCTATAAATTAAACAAGGAGAATTGAAAGAACGAACATCTATATGAAAATAAATAGGGAAATTTATAATGAAGGACTTGGAGGAAAAGATATTTATTGAGAAGAACCAAAAAGAGTATAATTATTTAGAATGACCAAATACAAAAATATAAAATTAAAAATACTAAAATACCCCTAAGTAAATCTTCTGCATTAATGATCAGAAACCAAACGCCACTGATGATGAACCACATGAAGAAATTGTATTATTAGAGCAACTTGTTATTATCGGGGAGAGTATCAGAACCAAAATTTTGAAACCTATGACACTTGTGGGATCGATCCCATGGGGGCGTGACCATGTATAACAACTGTGGTCAATGCAACACCTACTGGATATATATATATATATATATATGAACTTAGAGGGTAATTCTGCCACTTTATATGACATGGGTGAAGTGGAGAAAAGGAAAATGAAAGAGATTCATATACAAAAGACTACAACAAGTATTTGGAGCCCAAGTCTAACATATTGAAGAACCAAAACATAAATATACGTTTGGAGGAGGTAAATTGAACTATAGTCTTATCCATTTAGGCCTAAATTTATATTGTAATGCACAACGAAAAGTCATGAAGGGAATATATATATATATATATATATACAGAGTATGGACGACTTTTATTGGGCATAAAGGTGACTGGCTTGGATTTACAAGAGGGATCACTAGAAGACAAATTCACTCAGAGTCAATCTGTTCATTTTTTGTGTTTTATTTTTATTTTGGATTTCTTAGATTTGAAGGATTTTCAAATATATCCTTTAGATTATCCATTAAATATCATTATCTTCTAAAATTCATTGGAGATATTATTTTAGATATATGAGGCGTCAAATAGGATATCAAAGATATTATTTAATAGTAGTATCTTGTTATCATGAACTTATTATTTAACATATGTAACTTTTCCTTGAAAATTTATTTGTTCACTCCGAATTTGATATTACATATTCCAGATTTGCAACTTGCATGTGATACCCTGATTTGCAACTCTATTTCTCATTTTTTACAATGAATTTTCCTTTGAGAAATTATTTATTTAATTCCAGGGATTTGCAACTATACTCCTAGATTACACTTTTCCTTGAAAATTTATTTGTTCACTCCGAATTTGATATTACATATTCCAGATTTGCAACTTGCATGTGATACCCTGATTTGCAACTCTATTTCTCATTTTTTACAATGAATTTTCCTTTGAGAAATTATTTATTTAATTCCAGGGATTTGCAACTATACTCCTAGATTTTTGCACCATATTATACCTGATTTTTCATTTGCATTTCTTATTTTGCCCCCGGAAGTTTTTACGATGGAGCAATTTTGACATGGAATATTTTTAGGGCGCAATGTCAACCTGGAAGTTTTCAAATTATAGCAATTTTGCCTGGTCATCATCCTAATTAAGTTTGATCGTTAGTTGACCAAATATGATAAGCTAACAATCCATGTGTCCTCTATGTCATTCTTGTTTTGGGTTTAGGTGTAAATTTGCCCGAAAATTTTCACTTGGGAGTAATGTCGCCCTGATATTTTCAAATCGTAGGAATTTCACCTTGGCTATTATCCAAGTTAAGCTTATCTATTATTTGACCAAATATACTTATTTAGAAAGTTAATGTGTCATCTACTTCATTTGTTTTCAAAGTTAGATTTAAAAACAAGTACAAAAAAAATTGAAAAAATGCATCCCATATGAAGGATTAGAAACAATCAAAGAGGTAAAAATTTCTTATGCAACAAAGAGAAAATCAAAGAGGTGAAAACATCTTGTGCAATAAAGAGAAAATCAAAGAGGTACTTGCCTATCTTGGTGTCACTGGAGTATGCCGACAGAGAGTTTTTGATGGTATTGTTCTCGGTAATCGTCCTTAGTGTGTTATGCCTCTAGTGATTAAATCTTTTTCTTAATTACTCTGGCAAATGTGAACACTTCCTCCATATGTAACTTCTTCTTCTCCAATGTTGTTCATGTTGGCAGCTCAACATATTTAGTTAACTAATAGTCAAAATTGAGCTAGATATTGTTAGGGCAACGTTGCTACGATTTGGAAACTTTTGGAGCAACATTGCTCCTAAGTGAAAACTTTTGGGGTAAATTTCACCTCAACAAAAATAACATAGATGATATGTGAACTGTTAGTTAAGTATTTAGTCAACTAACAATCAAATTTAACTAGGATAACAGTTAAGGAAAAATTGCTATAATTTGGAAATTGCCGAGCAACATTGCACCTTGGAAAACTACCATGGCAAAATTGCTCCTTATTGACAACTTTTGGGATAAAATAGACCCTTTACCCTTTATTTTTTGAGCCCAACGATTGAAGACTATACCCCATAAATTTGCACCTTGTTGTGCCTACATTTACATCTCCATTTCCTATTTTTAATTAGCAACACAAAATTTAACATTGGATTTTTTCTTGAAGAATTATTTATTCAGTCTCAGGAATCAGCAACTTATTATACCTTCATTTGCAACTTCATTTTCTATTTTCTAATTAGAAATAAAGGATCTAACATTGAGAATCATTGGTAAGTGTGACGGACAGAACACTTTTTGGAGATTCATGGGCGGTTGCTTTACAGGGGAAGGGTAATTTTGTCTTTGAAATTTTATCAAAGAACCATGGGGACTTTTACCAATATTTTGCAATTATCATTATTAATGATATTAAATATTTCTTTTCGAACTAAAATGGCATTCCCCCATACTTTTATCATGACGGGATAATTATATAAATATTATATAAAAACTTCAATTAAAATATCAAACTTATTTGGGACAATATGGATTCAATGAATCATTATTTTCATTTAAATTATATGTATGGATAAATATTTTGTTTTGAGTTACAAGAATAAATACTAACTACCTCAATTACAAGCAGGATAACACACAATCTCTCATTTATAAAAGAACATCCATACCATTACACTTTAAAACCTCTGGTTACGGATAAATAGTTTGAACGAATGGACTACTAAGCTTCCGTATTGTCAGCCATTTAATTTCGTCCACACACATGAAAGTGTCCTGTCCTGTCTTGAATGTTTCCTCACCTCACAAAAAAAAACGTGCGAGTTGGCAGAAACTCGTTTTCTTCCTGTTGCTTTCACCTTTTCAAGTTTCTCAACTTTTTCAATAGATTTTTTTTTTTTTTTTGCCTTTTTTTCAATAGAATTTTTGCCAATACCAAACTCGACCAAAACAGCCAAAAAGATTTTTTTAAAAAAAAAATTGGAACTTTCTATTTGTGGGAGGAAATGAATTGTATTCTTAAAATTTTATAATTGCAAAAAACTAGGGTTTTACTCAAGTTAGTGTACAAAAAAAAAAATTTAAGTATCAAACCAAGACTTATATACACATATACAGTGATGACATTTTCGATATTATGTTAGGATTGACTTTAGAGATCACGTAGGCAGAGGTAGCAGATAAGCCACTGGAGGCACCAGTTAGGAGGGGGTGAACAGATGGTTAGGCTTTAACCTTGAAGAGAGGTAGAGAGAGATAAAGAATGATACTTGGATATTGATCTCAATTAACGGCTTATTAGAATAATTGATCTCATATAAAGCACAATGGCATCATACCATGTTTATAACCATCCTCACATAATGACATAAAGCTTTTAATTTTTTGTTGTTGTTGTTATTCACTTTCGATGACACTGGATTCTAGATTATATGTAGAAGTGCCTGATATGTAAGAAAGCACAACTTTTCTAATCGTTTACCGGTAAAAGAATCAATTTTTAGAATTGTGGTTGGTTTTAGTCAAAGTCCCTTGTATTAAATTTTGATGACACGTCGCTTCACCGTTTCTTTTAGTTATTGGAGACTCAAAACACAAATACACGCTTGGATGAGGTAATTTGGGCTATAATCTTATGAATTTAGGCACAAATCTATATCATAATGCACAATGAAATTAAAGTCATGAACGTAAATATATATATATATATATATAGTGTATAGAAGACTTAATAGGGATAAAGGTGGCTTGATTGGAGTTACAATTGGCATTAATTGAAGAGGAATTCACTTAAGAGTCAATTTGACTCTATTTGTTCATTTATGTTGAGTTTTATTTTTAAATAGAATATTTTATATTTGGAGGATTTTCCATTAAATGTCATTATCTTGTAATCCCAACCTAAAATCTTAGCTTCCCTTTTTATAATTATACCTTTTCAAACATGAGAAAATGAAAAGGAAAAAAATAGAAAAAGAATTTTAAAATTATAAAATCCTAAATCAGGTTTATTATCAAAAATTGATAAAAAAATAACAAAATCTAATAAATAATTCATAACTCATTTTTGAAAAACCCCTAATTTAAAATTTTGTGATTTTAAAGTTCTTCTGTTATCTTTTTTTTTTTTTTTTCCCACAGTGAAAACATCGACCGTACTTATGTGCATGCATAACTCGTGATGTCCTTTCTTCATTTATTTATTTCTGGGGTTCCGAAACCTGTGATGGCCCTAGCCCCTAGGGGATCAAACAACTCTACAATCGCCCATGGACCAGCACCAGTCTGTTCTCCAGTTGTGCATTGAACCAGGACCATGTTAAACTGCTGTTTCTTCTAGAAATGTCATGCAAATCTTCATATATTCATCCAATAAAGTTCTACATAGAAGCATGAATGAATAACCGAGAATACATAAAATTAAACTTGCAGTTTATATGAATTATAACTCCAAATGATACTCCCATTATCCTTAATGTAAGAGATAATTAATTAATTTGAATAGATTAATAATGTTAGTTCAATTAGTTAATACGATATGATGTATCTTTTTTAAAATACTTTAATCATCTTTTCTAATTCACTCACTCCCTCTCCTACTTGATTATTATTGAAGGAATATCAATAGAGTTAATTTAGGAAAAAATTGATCAAACATATATAAAATATGTCTTATATTTAGGAACTACATCAACTCCCCAATTAACAATGTATTACCTTGAACATAAATAGGATGATTATTTCATTCTTAGTTAATATTTTATCTATTTTGTTATGGCTTGAAAATAAAAAGGACTGGCGGAGTAATAATCTTAGCTTCAATATATTGATTCGCTTGTCATTACAAATCCTATACTTTTGAGAATGATCTGATATTTTATTCTCAAAAAAATAAAGAAAAACTAATTATTTGGATCTTGAAGCTAGTTTTGATTTAATTGTAACTAAGCCTCTAAGCCTAAACTTATAGTGCAATTCAATCTTTATAATTGGGATCCAACCAAAAATCCATCCAAAAAATTTAACTCAATACAACTCAATTTATCCGTAGTTTTAGTCATTTAAGATATTATTCCTCAATTTTCAAAAAATAACCGAGTTTACAGCTCCACTTCTGAAAAATATCTCAGTTTAAGTTAAATTATAATTAGCTTTGTGTAAATGGAAAGGGTATACTTGTACACTATATGGAATATTCTGTAGGTGTCATGTGTATACGTGTAGGATTGCTATGAGATTTGTTATGATTGCTATAGGGTCTGTTAAGATTTTGTTACAGCTGTGTATTTCTAGAATATTGTATTGAGTAGTATAAATACAATAGCACCTGAGCACTATTCTATTCAGTGCTTCAGATTATTCATTCTTATACTATCTTTTTCAACTTGGTATCAGAGCGACCAAGAATGGATTCATCATCTTCGATTGATTCTGCCTCATCAGCTGCACCAAAAACCTACTCCCTTTTTAGCTCTTCTAGCCAAACCACAGCAATCAAGCTGGATCGCACTAATTTCCTGGTTTGGGAATCCATTGTTTTACCGCTAATCGAAGGAAACAGACTCGAGGGCCACATCGATGGCACAGACAGAGCACCACCGAAGACAGTTTCCGGTGGTGCAGGAACAACGTCAAATCCAGCGTACAAAGACTGGTTTGCAGTAGATCGAATGCTCGTTGGATGGCTGCGAAACACTATGACCCAAGATATAGGGGCTCAGCTACTTCATTGCTTGACTGCCGAAGATCTCTGGAATGCTGCATGAGATCTGACTTGTGCATCTACCAAAGCTAGAGTTCTAGTGATTAAGAACAACCTCCACAATACCCGAAAGAATGCATTAAGGATGGATGAGTACCTCAACAAAATGAAAAATCTATCTGATGAACTTGCTCTGGCTGGCTCTCCCATTGCTCTCGATGATTTGATTCTACACACACTCAACGGTCTAGATGCTGAATACAATGCTATTGTAGTGAAATTAATTGACAAACCAGATCTGACCTGGGTCGATGCTCAAACTGCTCTGCTCTCATTTGAAACTCGCCTCAATCAGTTACAACATTTTTCTAACCTGAGTATACAACCAACAGTCAACGTTGCTCAGCGTGATAATACTGGACGGCGAGATGACACAGGACGCGATTCTAATCGTGGCTGGCGTGGTAATTTCAGAGGTTCCAGAGGAGGAGGACGCTCTCGAGGTCATAGTGGTGGTCGTCCTTATTGTATTCACTGTCAGCAACCTGGACATACTTTAGCTAACTGCTATTACAGAGATAACTATGCCTCTGCGCAAGATTACTCTAGTTATAATCCTCAAGCGTATTATGCTAATCCTTACTCTGTTGCAGATCCTACTTGGTATATGGATAGTGGAGCAAACTATCATGTTACTCCACACTCAGAGCAGCTAGATCAAGTCACTCCTATAGGTAAGTCTTATCTTACTACTTGTACGGGAGAACAAAGACCTATTCAGGGAATTGGTTTCACTTCTATTCCTTGTAAACAATCTAAGCTATTTCTCAATGATGTTCTCTATGTTCCTTCTGCTACAAAGAACTTAATGAGTGTCAATAAATTGATCCGCGATAATTCTGTTAATGTGAAGTTTACTGATAAGAGTTGTGATGTGAAGGACATGAAGACAGGGCAAATGTTGTTGCAAGGGAAACCTAAGGAAGGCATGTATCCAATGGAGATAAGCAGGCTCAAAAGTCAACCTAAAGCCTTTATGACAAATACGAATCTCGAAATTCTCAAATGGCATCACTCTTTAGGATATCCTAGCTCTTAGATTCTCAAGCATGCCATTGAGATTCTGGGTTGAAGCTTTTCAGTTAGCAGTTTTTGTGATTAATCGATTACCTACTTCTATATTGAATGGCCAAACTCCTCTGTTTCAGCTTAAAGGAACAAAACCAGATTATGGCATTTTGCAACCATTCGGCTGTGCATGTTATCCTTGTTTGAAGCCTTATAATGACCATAAATTTCAATTCTATAGCCAAAAGTGTCTGTATCTTGGACCTGCAACTCAACAGAGGGGTCATAGATGTCTGAGTGAATCAGGCAAGATTTTTGTTTCGAGACATGTTATTTTTGATCCGTTTGTATTTCCTTTTGCTTCAGGTTTCATGAACAGAATGGCTAAGAGTGATGCTTCTGAGAATGCTGTACCATTTATTATCAATATGTCTTCGAATTCAGCTCCATCAATAACCTCTGAATCTATAGAGGCAGAACACTTCTCGTCTGAAACTACATCCTTTGCAGATGTTGGGTCTGAGAATCAACAAGTACCTGAGGATAGTATTACAGATTCTCTGTTACTGTCATCGTCTCTTGTTTTGCCTAGGCCTACTAACCAGCATTCTATGACAACTCGGGCCAAAGATGGAATAGTTTGGCCCAAATATCCTTATGTTGGGCTTCTAAAAGCTGAAGATCCTATTACTTTGATTCAAAGCTCCGAACCACGCTCTGTGCGAGAAGCTATGTCTTCTTCAGCTTGGACACAGGCGATGATCGAAGAGATGAATGCATTGCTCCGGAATCAAACCTGGGTGCTAGTGCCTTTTGCTCATCAAAAACTAATCGATAATCGGTGGATTTTTAAAACCAAATTTCGAGCTGATGGTTCAATCTTGAAGCACAAAGCGAGATTGGTGGCAAAGGGTTTTCAACAGACTCTGGGAATCAATTTCAGTGAGACTTTCAGTCCAATTGTGAAATCCACAACAATCCGAGTTATTCTGACTCTAGCTGTTACCTTCAAATGGCAGATTCATCAGCTTGATGTGGATAACGCCTTTCTCAACGGATTTTTGCGCGAAGAAGTTTATATGCCTCAACCAGAAGGCTTTGTGGATCAGCGGCGACCAACTCATGTTTGTAAGTTAATTAAAGCTTTATATGGCCTGCGCCAAGCTCCGAGAGCTTGGTTTGATCGATTGAGATTAACCTTATTGAGTTGGGGTTCAAGAATGCACGAAGTGATGTGTCTTTGTTCATATTGCAGAACTTTAGTTTGACCATATTTATCCTGATTTATGTTGATGACATTTTGGTGACTGGAAATAATCCTACCTATGTGGAGGAAATTGAATATGATCTTTTCTTTAAAAGATTTATGACCCCTGTATTACTTTCTGGGTCTAGAAGTATATCGTGATAATCAAGGGATTTATTTGAGTCAGGCCAAATATGTTATTGATTTATTGAAAAAGTTTGGGATGAATGATTGTGCACCAATGCATACTCCTATGGTTACTGGACGATTATTATCTTCAAAGGATGGTGAGTTATTAGACAACCCTACAAAATATAGGCGAGCCATAGGATCATTGCAATATCTTACAACAACACGACCTGATATTTCCTATGCAGTTAATAAGCTTAGTCAATTTTTGTCACAACCAAGAACTGGTCATTATCAAGCTGTTAAACACATTTTTAGATATCTTAAGGGTGTTTACAGTTTTGGATTGCATATCAAACCATTTCATCATCCTCAGTTGCTTGCTTACACTGATGCAGACTGGGCTTGTGATACTGATGATAGAAAGTCTACAGCAGGAATGTGTGTTTTCCTGGGTAACACTTTAATATCTTGGTCATCTAGAAAACAAAAGGTTGTGTCTAGATCTAGCGCTAAATCTGAATACAGATCACTCTCGGATGGCTCAGCAGAGATTAAATGGTTGAATTCTTTATTGTTTGAAATAGGTCTATTCCTGAAGAAACCTTCTGTGATATGGTGCGACAATCTTAGTGCTAAAGCTATGGCTACAAATCCAATACATCATACAAGAAGCAAACATATAGAGATAGATGTTCATTTTATTAGAGATCTGAGGAGAAATTGATGTTAGATATGTACCTTCTTCTTATCAGATTGCAGATTGCTTGACCAAACCATTGTCACAACCACACTTTCAGTTTCTCAGAAGCAAACTCGGGCTAGTTATCACACGCTCTCGTTTGAGGGGGAAAGTTAAATTATAATTAGCTTTGTGTAAATGGAAAGGGTATACTTGTACACTGTGTATGGAATATTCTGTAGGTGTCATATGTGTATACGTGTAGGATTGCTATAGGATTTGTTATGATTGCTATAGGGTCTGTTAAGATTTTGTTACAGCTGTGTATTTCTAGAATATTGTATTGAGTAGTATAAATACAATAGCACCTGAGCACTATTCTATTCAGTGCTTCAGATTATTCATTCTTATACTATCTTTTTCAACTGTTTACCCAGTATTCCGTGAATTTGCACCATGTTATACCTGAATTTGCAACTCAATTTCTTATTTTTAACCAGGAACGTACACTACAAAAAAAACGGCTTTCAGCGACGACATTGGCGGCGACTTAAAGAGTCGCCGCTGAAAGCATAGCTTTCAGCGGCGACAATAAGGTCGCCGCCAAAAGTATTGACTTTAGGCGGCGACATATTTTGTCGCCGCTGAAAGTGGTACAATCAGCGGCGACAATATAATGTCGCCGCTGATTGTAACACTTTCAGCGGCGACAAAATATGTCGCCGCCAAAAGTGGGTTTTCGCGGCGACTCTAGTGTCGCCGCTGAAAGTGGTATTATACTTTCAGCGGCGACAAAATATGTCGCCGCCAAAAGTGGGTTTTCGCGGCGACACTAGTGTCGCCGCTGAAAGTTGTATTATACTTTCAGCGGCGACTCTCACATGTCGCCGCCAAAAGTGTCTTTCAGCGGCGACTCTAGTGTCGCCGCTGAAAGTCGTATTATACTTTCAGCGGCGACTCTCACATGTCGCCGCCAAAAGTGTCTTTCAGCGGCGACTCTAGTGTCGCCGCTGAAAGTCGTATTATACTTTCAGCGGCGACTCTCACATGTCGCCGCCAAAAGTGTCTTTCAGCGGCGACTCTAGTGTCGCCGCTGAAAGTCGTATTTGCAATTTTTCAAAATTTTAGCTTTTTTTTTTTTAAAACTTATGATATTTGTTCAATAAATATGTTTATTCATGTAATTTCTTATGAAGAAAAATAAAGTAATTCATTTGATTATTGTAAGATAAAGATAATTTGAGAGAAAGTGTGTTGCGTATGAGATAGTAAGAGGAAGAGAGTGGTATAATATGTATTTGAGAGAGATTATAATTATATTTGTAATGTGGTGTGTGTGTGTATTTTAGAGGGAGAGAGGGATAATACAATTAAGAGGAGTATACAATACAATGAACTATTTGAGATAATATAATTATATTATAATTAAATTGATGTAAGTATATGTTACAACTCAAAAATTAAGGAGTCTTAAAAGCCTCCCTCCCTGTTTTTGCTATAGACATGTTGACTTGAAAGGAGGAGGAAAATAGAAGAAAATTAAGTCCAGTGATGATGAGCAGAGGAGGAAGGAGAAAAATGGATGATGAAGATAATCGTCTTGCACACAAACGACATACATGGAGAGCAAATGAGAATGGCAAAATGACATGGGGTGTTCAATTTCTCAAAGTTCCTTGAAGCTTCCTTGGTTTCCATTCACGGCAGACATAAAAAGAAGAAACAGGGAGTGTCAAAATATCTAATTGAGGGCTGTTATTTTTTTTCCCAAAAAAGATAAAAACTGTACTTAGGGGTGTTCGGGATCGGGATCGGGATCGAGAATTTCCCGATCCCGAATTTCTTTTATTTTTATTTTTAAAAATTCCTATATTAATTTTTTTGATTTTTTTCTTTAGTCTAGTATAAATTATATTATATAAAGGACAAAAGCCAGAGGAGGAAATTATCTCTTGGCTCATCAATTCTCTATTTTGTCTTGCTCTCTTTCTATTATAGATTATTCAAGTTATTTATTAATTATGACTGAAGAACAAAAAAAAAAAATAACAGCATAGAACAAGTTTAGGGAAGTTCAGATTCATCACGCCAATCTCACAAAATGCATCCAATGAATTTGAGTTTTAAACCAGACACTTCTTAATGAATTTTAATTCCAAGATGCATAATGTTCTCTAACATAGAAAACTCAAGTTCACTAAAACTTTAGACTTTGGATTAGCAACAAACATCGAATGCATTGGTAACAGTAGAAATTAAATGGACTTATGAATCTTTATCATACCTTCCACTTTTCATTACTCTTTATTTCAAAAGATATAGTAAGAGTTAAACAGAAGGAACTTAGAAGTTCCCTAAATACTTGCATCTACAGTGATTCTATGCTCTTTCGATATGCTTGGATAGAATCCTAGAATGAAAAGTGAAAAGTTAAAATCAACTACAAAGTTATTCATTACTAATAAATAAGTATGCTAATTATAATCTAAATTTCACCATAAATAAGCTGAAGCCATGATCAGGATATACACCTTATAATAGCAAAATAGCCTGAAGCAGAACCAAAAGTTTACGTCAACTACACTAATTATAACCTATTATATAATACAATTCTACCCAAAAATAAAACAAAAAAATTAATATAGGAATTTTTAAATATTTTAAAAAATTATACATAATATATATATATATATATATTTTTTTTTTCGGGATCGGGAAAAAGTCAGGATCGGGAAGTCCCATTCCCGATCCCGAACTTTTCCCGTCCCGAAAATTTCGGGACGGGAAAATCCGGTCCCAATTTGCTCGGGAGCAGGACGGGAAAAACTTGCACACCCCTAACTGTACTATTAAGGTTATTATTAATTTATTTTTTTATTTTTTATTATGTTTTATTTGATTAATCATTAGGAAAAATCCTATTAAAACACAATTGAATTACTTTTATTATAAAATAGGTCACTAAACTAAACAAATTATAGATAAAGTTATGTAGCACAGTTAGGGATTTTAAAATCTTATGAAATGTCCAAAATGCCCTTATGTAAATGGGAAGAAAATATAATTAATTTGAACTCAAAATTTGTGCGCATTTAAAATAATAATTTTTGTTAACACTTCACTTCCATTTTTAAACATAATTGATATTTTCACCAATTCTACAAATGACTCGGGCTATATAGCTATATGGTAACACTAGTGCAAAAAGCTAATTTAACTACATGATTTTGCATCAGTTACTTAAAGAACAGAAGTAATAATTCATGTGATGTAATTTTGCTTCAGTTTTACATGTGACTGATGCCGTAATGTACAATAAGACATCAGTTCCTTGAAGACCAGAAGTGATAATTCATGTGACACAAATTTAACTTCTATTTTAAGTGTAACTAACGTCATAAAGTATAATATGACATC
Organism: Inga laurina; assembly: GCA_963855925.1. Taxonomy (NCBI): domain Eukaryota; kingdom Viridiplantae; phylum Streptophyta; class Magnoliopsida; order Fabales; family Fabaceae; genus Inga; species Inga laurina. The sequence continues at coordinate 48,576,407 of OY979701.1, read as the reverse complement.
AAAAGTATAATAGCCTTTGTGTCTGTATGACGTTTTCTTCCACAAAATCACCCATGGCGTAAAGATAAGGCCTCATTTGATGGAAAAGAAGAACACAAGGCTCCACCAGTTCCATTAACTGGAGATGAAGCACTCATGCAACTAGAACAATTGGGTAATGTGTCATTTGGAAAAAGTCAGAAACGAAAGCGTCATACAGACACAAAGGCTTACAACTGGAGGAAAAAAAGCATTTTTTTCCAATTGCCTTATTGGAAACATTTGTTGATACGACATAACCTTGATGTGATGCATATAGAAAGAAATGTTTCTGATAATATTGTGTCGACAGTAATGGATTTGGTTGGAAAGACAAAAGACACATTGAAAAGTAGGTATGATTTGATGGACTTGGGAATTAGGAGAAATATGCACCCAACTGAAGTTGGTAATAATATTTCTAAGCCTCATGCTCCTTACACTTTGTCCTCTGAAAAGAAACAATCCCTTTGTGAATTCTTAGCTAACTTAAAGGTACCTGATGCTTTTTCATCTAATATTTCAAGATGTGTCAACATTAAAGAGAGAAAAATATTTGGGTTGAAGTGTCATGATCACCATGTGCTATTGCAAGAAATATTTCCAATTGCAATCCGTGGGCTATTACGTCCTCAAGTGTGTGAACCAATTATAGAATTGGGAAGATTTTTTAAGAATATTTGTTCAAAGAGTTTGACATGTGAACAACTTGACAAACTTCAAAGTCAACTAGTATTCACATTGTGCAAGTTGGAGACAATCTTCCCGCCTGCCTTCTTTGATGTTATGGTTCACTTGCCAATACACTTGGCGGGAGAGGCAAAAGTTGGTGGACCAGTTCAGTATCGTTGGATGTACCCAATAGAAAGGTATGCTAAGAAATTTATAATTATATCTATAATGATTCAAAAACATTCAAATCTAATTAAATTTTTTGATGAAGGTATTTACGATCACTCAAATCTTATGTTCGCAATAAGGCTCGACCTGAAGGATCAATTGCAGAAGGATATTTGGCAGATGAAAGTCTTACTTTTTGCTCACGTTATTTGAAAGACTTTCCTACAAAGTTTAATGTTCCACGTAGGAATGATGAAACCAATGCTGATGTCAACTGTGAGTTTTCAATATTCAAGAAAAGTGGTGAACCTAGGGGACATTCTGAGTCAATCAATCTTTCTCATGAAGAGTATTGCCAAGCAAGGATGTATGTGCTCCAAAACTGTGAAGAAGTTTGGCCATTTATAGAGTACGCCAACCTCCCCTTAAGAGAGATTGCATTTGTTATAATTTATATTTTTCTCACTTGTTTGAAAAACTTTTAGGGAACACGGGATTGAACTTGAAACACAGAGATCACAAAGCCAATGTAAGGGGTTTCCTGATTGGTTTCGCTCACGAGTAAGTTATAATATTTCATATGTTGATATTTGTGTAAATTATGCTAGTATTGCATATTGAAGAAATGCTTCTCGTTTGCATAGGTGGGAGTGTTGTCCAAACAAGGCCATGTAAGCCCTGAGCTCATAAGTTTATCAATTGGTCCATTAAAAGTGGTCAATCGTTACTCCATGTTCATAGGAAATGGATTTCGCTTCCACACAAAAGATCGAGCAATAGGAAAAAAGACTCAAAACAATGGAGTCATGGTCAAGGGTGATGACACCAATGCTGATAAAGAATATTATGGCATGTTAGACCATATTTATGAATTGTCTTACATTGGGAATAGAAAACTATACTTGTTTAAGTGTCATTGGTGGGACGTGGCTCACTATGACAAAGGATATAAGGTTGATAAGTATGGGTTCACAAGTATTAACACTCAATGTTCATTACAAACTAGTGAACCATTCATCCTAGCATCTCAAGCAGAGCAAATTTTTTATGTGAATGATCTTGTTCAACCTGGTTGGCTTGTAGTTGTCAAAACGAATCCACGTGACTTGTTCAATATGCCAATTGACAAAGATGATGATGTTAGTGGGGGAACTGCTGCTATGGTTGATGAAGTGGCTTATCAACAATTGGTGATTGACTTAAATATTGACAATCCAACTAGTGTAGAACCTAATATTATCATTAACTTATATGAAGATGTACAACACCAAACCTTTGTTCAAGCAGGAGAACCATCACAGAGAAGTAATCATGATGTCATGGAGATTGGATTTATTGATGACAATGAAACTCATTCATTGGTTCATGAAGAAAGTAATGAAGAGGATGTGCTTGATGACTATGATAGTGATACCGAAATAGAAAGTGACACAGAAAATGAAGTGCAAGAGAATGAATCAGAAGATACTGATATAAGTGATAGTTCCTCAGAAGAATCAATTGAATGAAATTGTTCTCTCTTTATGGTAGCTTTTACTAATTTGCACATTGAGTCTTTTTAAATTAAATGTCCTTTATGGTTTAAATTTGCTTTTAGAATTTTTTTGCTTGCTGAAAATTTAATTACTTTTTTTTACATTTTTTCAGGATATGTCAAAATTAAAGGGAAGTCGAGGTGGAAGAATTCATTCATTTAGACTACGTGGTGACACAAATAGTGGAGGTACTTCCTCTACACCTCATTCAAGACGTGTAATTTCACCTCAATCACAACAATTACAACTTGAGGACGTGCCTGCAAACTCTCCCCCTACTCAAGCTAGTAGTGCAGGTAAATTTGTTTCAATTTTATATCATACAAATAACTATTGCACATTACATGTAAATTGTAATTGTTTTAATTCTTTCACATGAATTATAGGCTCCTCTCATACTATCAAAAAGGGTAGAGGAGTGTACAAATATTTTAAAGTGGACTTGAGGACCAGATTTGGAGCAAAGATACCAGTGAAACTTTCAAACTACCTGAACAGAGCAGTAGGTGTAGAAGCGAGAAGTCTAGTTAATTATTGTGGTTATGTTGTTAGGACCACAATCTCTTTTCGTTATGGTGCTGAGTGGAAGAACATTTATGAACGATATAAAGATGAGATGATTTTGAAAGTAAAGGTACACTCTTCCCACATATTTATATATATCTTTGTTTATTGTTTTCATAACCAATATTTATGTTTTTATGTCTTTTAGGACAAATTTGAACCAACTGATGCAATCAATGAAGAGAAGTTCAAAAAAACTATAACATTGAACTTGCAAAATGCCTTTAGAAATTGGAAGACCAACTTGCACAAGCACTATAACAGATATACTTCTGATGAGGATAGGCTTGCTAATCCTCCTCAAAATCTTAGTTCTGAAGATTGGGCGTTGTTACTAACATACTTTCAGACTGATGTGTTTAAGGTACCATTATATCCTTTTAAAGGGATCAAATATTTATTTTAGTCATTAATTCCTTGTTACTAATTTTTTTTGTAGAAAAAAAGTAAAAGAAACAAGAACAACCGAGAAAAACAAGTAACAAAGCATACTTGTGGTTCTCGATCATTTGAGGAGATTAACTTCGCTATAGTAAGTTCAATCTCTCTTCACTTTAGTTTATGTTTTGAATCCTTTTTTATTTTAAATTGTACCATCTGTCGTCTTTGTATATTATGCTCTGTAGACGGACCCCACTACTGGACAACCTGCACCCCCTGACCAGTTTTGGCAGATCACACACACTAGGAAAACGGCAGATGGACAGTTAGAGTGGGCAGATCCACAATCTGAGCAAATTCACGTATGCGTTGTGTTTTAATTTATATGTTAGACTAAGTTCAAAAAGTTTTTAACTCATCTGTTTCATACTATAATTGTAGGCTGACTTGCAAGACCTTCTCCACCAGCAACAACAAGAGCTAGAGAGTGATGCTCGAATGACATCTGATGAGATATTGACAGCAGTTCTTGGTGAGAGATCAGGGTATGTGAGAGGAAAAGGGTATGGAGCAGAGCCTTTGAGGAAGAGAGATCGCTTTCAATCCAATGATAATTCAGCTGTAGAGAATGTGCGTACTAAATTGCATGAGGAGTTTGATAAAAAATTTCAGGAGGAGCGTGAAAAGATGGAAGCAAATATTGCAGAAGAACGTGCAAAGATACAGGAGGAGCGTGAAAAGATGGAAGCAAATCTTGCAGAAGAACGTGCAAAGATAGAAGCAGAGCGTGCACAATTCGAGCACAAGATGGAACAAATGGAGCAGAGAATACATGCTCAACTAGCTATCTTGATGCAACAGGGGCAACTAGCAGCTCCTACTTCATCTACTCTTGCTGTCCCACCAGCTGATCCTTCTTCATAGCTTTCATGTTTGATATTTCCAATGAATAATCTTTAGACCTTGTTTTAAATTATACTTGATGTTAATTTTCAAGAATTGTGACTATCAGGTGTTACTTTTAAAGGATTGTGTTTGTATGATTGTTAATTATTACATTGTTAGTTTAAAATTAATTTTAATCCTTATCAATACAGTACAGGTTTTAATGCTAGCAATTTACACTAAAAAAACGGAAAAAAAAATTAAAAAAAAATTGTCACATTCGGCAGCGACAAATGTCGCCGCTGATACGTGCTTCAGCGGCGACATTTTGTCGCCACTGATAAATGATTCAGCGGCGACAAAATGTCGCCACTGATACGTGCTTCAGCAGCGACAAAATGTCGCCGCTGATACGTGCTTTAGCGGCGACAAAAATGTCGCCGCTGATGCTTTAGCGGCGACAAAATGTCGCCGCTGATACGTCCTTTAGCGGCGACAAAATGTCGCCGCTGATACGTCCTTTAGCGGCGACAAAAATGTCGCCGCTGATACGTGCTTTAGCGGCGACAAAAATGTCGCCGCTGAAAAATGATTCAGCGGCGACAAAAAGTCGCCGCTGAAAAATGCTTCAGCGGCGACAAAAAGTCGCCGCTGAAAAATGATTCAGCGGCGACACAAATGTCGCCGCTGATTGTCTACTTTCAGCGGCGACTAAAAAATGTCGCCGCCAAAAGTATTCGCGACGGTCGTATTAGCCGCGACAAAAAGTCGCCGCTAAAAACCTTTTAGCGGCGACTTTCAGACTTTCAGTGGCGACTTTTGTCGCCGCTGAAAGTCGAATTTTTTGTAGTGGTAGGATCTAACATTGAATTTTCTCTTGAAGAATTATCTACGCAATTCCAAAGATTCACAACTAATACCCCATAAATTTGCACCTTGGTATGCCTTAGCTTGATGTACATCTCCATTTCCTATTTTAAATTAGTAACACAAAATTTAACCTTGGATTTTTTTCTGGAAGAATTTTTTTTTTTTTTTTTTTTTTTTGGTTGTTCAAATGGAAGAATTTTTTATTCAATCACAGGAATTGGCAACTTGTTATCTACGCAATAGTCAAGATTCCTTGAGCAATGTGAAACTTATCTTTTTGAAATGCTCATTGTAACATTCCAAACTTTGGGTTTATAAGTTGAAAAATAAATCTAAATTAAGTAGATTATTAAGCCCAGTTTAGCCAAACATCTCAAACATCTCATAAGGAAAATACTTAAGATAATTATTAAAATTATTTATAGGCCTTGAAAATAGAGGAAGAAAATCCTTATAAAATATTAAGGATTAATTCATGGAATTTATATGATAAGTCAGCACCGATAAAGAAAGGAAAAATTAGTAATTGTATCACACAGACCAAAAAATCAGAACGAGGCTAAAATTTAAGCCAAATTATGGAACCCAAACTTATTGCCCATGATCAAGAAATTGGAGTTAGATTTTAGTTTAGAAAAATTGGAATAATTAAAACCTTGTGAGTGAGTCCAATGAGATAAAAACATACACATATACTGACACACAAACACCCCGTCTACACACAACGCATACACAACACATGTTACATCCCAAATTGTGCGCTTAAAATATAATGGAATAGTCTAAATTAAGTAAACTACTAAGTCCAATTAAGTCAAATGTCTTAAGCATATTATGAGAAAAATGCTTAAGATAAGTATGAAAATTATTAATGACCCAGATATATTGAGGAAATAGTATGAATGTTATTATATCGAGTTAGAGAAATTATAAAGAGGTTTAGTTACCCAAAAGTGGTTCAAATAATTTTAAAGTTAAATTTTAGGAATCTAAAAACATATTTTCCTGAAAATTCGAGGAAAAATAGTTAGAGATCGTAATTTGGCTTGAAAATTTCAAGAAAATTGTTTTAAAGCTTGAAGACGCTAATTAAGGAAGAAAATCCTTAATTATAAAGCCTTAAGGATTAATTTATGGATATTATAAGGTGAGCTAATACCGATTTAGGAAAAATGAGGAAAATTAGTAATTTTACTATACGGACCATAAAATCGGAATTTGGCTAAAGTTAAGCCAAATTCTAGAACCCTAAAGATTTAAGGAATTTTAAAAATAGGAAATTGAAAACCTTGTGAGTAGGCCTAATAGGATACAAATTAACCCACACACACACGCTCTCACACTCAAGGACAGTTGGCACCCTCACACACTCACACATAACCACTCACACCATTCAGCCTCCTCACACGCACAACACCGTACCCGACATTAAACAAATCATCAGCCTCCTCTCACCCTCATTTTGTATTCTGAAACATTAGAGAGAGAGCTTGAGAAAGAGAGAAGAGGAGAGAGAGCCGAAAGAGAGCTAGAGATAGAGAGAGCTTAAGGAAGGAGGAAGTGAGGCTCATCCACATGCAATCATGGATTCTTGACTAGGTGAGTCATCAGCCTCCTCTCACCCTCATTTTGTATTCTGAAACATTAGAGAGAGAGCTTGAGAAAGAGAGAAGAGGAGAGAGAGCCGAAAGAGAGCTAGAGAGAGAGAGCTTAAGGAAGGAGGAAGTGAGGCTGGAAATCCACATGCAATCATGGATTCTTGACTAGGTGAGTCTCCTACACCCTTTTCCAACTTCATTTGGGTTGATTGGTGATTTTATTTGGGTAAAAAACGTGCTGAAATTGGGTATTGCTGGAAAAACAATTCTGTCACCATAGAAGTGTGAGAGAAGCTTTTGCATGTCGATTTTGAGCGAGTGTTTGAGGTCTTTGATTATGTGATTTTAGCACCAACAACAGAGCATGTATTCTGGGTTGTAGGTGTCAAAATTTCTATGGTTCAAAACGTAAATTTGAGGTTGCATGTCCATTTTTCTTCTTGTTCTTGCAACCGAAAAATAGAGTCCGCACATGCACGATTTTGTAGAAGCTCAAACTGAGATCATAAGTGGGATTTGCTTCACTGTCTTTTGAGGTTTTGATAGATTAGGATATGTAGTAGGTAATAAAATCAAGGAGAGCTCAATTTGGAGTGAAAATGGTAGAGTTCTTGAGTGATTAATTCAAACTATCAAATATGAGATCTTCTGAGAGTCAGTCAGTTTCATGCTCTATTTTGATCAGTCAAAACATGTTCAATGTATGTGAAATTAGGCATGAATATATTACACATCCAAAGCTTTAAAATGAGTTCTAGAACACATCAATTGGATATCTAGAGAGAAACTTATGATTTTTCAAACTTTGGTCATAAAACAGGGAATATTCTTGGTTCCATGATTTTGACAGTGGGAAAATGGACAAATTTCATGAGGTTAATATGGTAATTTGGCTATGTGATTAATTTTACCTTAAAATAGATATTTAGAGCTTTCAACTAAGTATTAGAAATTAGGAACTTGATGTGAAAATCATAAGTTATGAATTTTTAAATTTTAGGCAGAAAATCTGGGAAAATTCTGATTCTCTTTACGAGCAGTAAGTTTGAATATGAACTTTGAGAGATTAAGACCATGAGTTGATACTAGATGATATTTTTTGGTACAGAGGACTTCAAGAAATTCACATAGACACTTGAACCACCTCATTTGGAATTTTCTACCCTAAGATATGATTTTTTTTGATATTACTTAGAAATTGAGGCAGATTTGGGATTAAGTCTGGAATTTCCAGTTTTAAGGAAAATGTGATTACGGGATTTGAGGATTAGGGACAAGATTGAGAGGCCAATTTAGCTAAGTGCTAAATCATAGGGGTGAAAGACATAAAACATGTCTTAAAGTAGATACACTCTAGACATAAGCACAAGAGATTGATTATGCAAAGTAAGTATATCAAAGTTTGTGTGTTAATCTGTCCCTTACATGAGTATAATGGTTAATAGGATTTGAATTTTGCTATCAAGACCAAAGAGGAGGCACAAAAAGGAAACACAGGCAAGAGTAGGTATTTTGGAAGAGGAAGAAGCAAAAGGTAATAAAACTTACTCTCATATAGTTTGTGCTTGATTGATTGCTTGTTTATTTGGCATGTATGCCTTTGAAGATGTAATATCCTTGCTTGAGTTTGTGCCACGGCCATGTGTATATGCTTGTAAGGTGTTGTTCTTACTTGGCTATTTACATACATAGTTAATTACCATTACATATTATATATTGAGATAACATTTTGTTACTGAGATTCCCTCGAATCTTGCCCCTTTCTTCCATGACATACAGCAAAAGCAAGTACTTCTAGGGCTAAGAGCATTGTTGTTGGTGAGGCCTGAAGAAGGTTGGAGCTAGAGTAGTTAAGATAATATGTGATTTAAATGTTGGTGATTTGTATAATAATTTTATTAAGACTTAGGATATTTTGATAACCTCATGTGGTTACATGTTTTGTATATATATGTATATCTATACATAAACATAGAGATGAACATAGTGAAAGTAGTACCTATCGTAGTAGTGTAGCAGCAGCAGTAGTAATAGTATGAACATCCGTAGTATGGGGTGCAATAATATGCCATACATACATAACATAAAGGTAAAAATACCATGTACAATAATTGAATCAGGGATGGGTAGTTGTATGTGAGGAGGCCATAGTTTAACCAGCAATAGACTAGGATAAGAGCATAGCAATACTTTGATAAAATTAAATGGAGTTAAATGATTTTTTAGCTATAATGAAGAGTTGAACCACTGGCTAACTATTTCAAAGAGTTTTAAATTTTTCAAAAAAAAATCATTTATTTATAGGTTCGAACCCTATGCTTAGGATGGGTTTTTAACCATTTTCCAAAAATATGTTCTTCCTAGGATCAAACCTAGCTTAGTGGTTCGAATTCATTATGTTTATAGCTCATTTTCTTCCCAGGATGGGTTTTTACTTATGCAACTAATCGATAACAATCATTAGAACACCTATAAATTATAACTAACTATTATTAAATTCAACTAAAATCACATTTATAAGCTCAAAATTTAAAAAACATACCGTAAATAGAAGCTTCAACAGACTGATGAGCTGAAACTACAAACACAAATTAAACATAAAAAAAAATCAATAAAATATTAGTGGTTGTAAGTTATTTTTTTAATAATAATAATGTGTACAAAACATTAATATATAATAAAATAAAATATGATTAGCTTAAATAAAAAAATATGATTCAGAAAAAAAAAAGAAAGAAAATAAAATAAAACAAAAAGGAAAGCATATATAATCCCAACATTAATTGAAATATTTTCAACTCAATGTTGAGAATATAAAAAAAATTATTTTTGACTAGCTACATTGCCAATTATTCTTAGGTAGTCATGGATATGATACATACATACATACATACATAATATGTTCCATCGCTCAAGAAGAAGGAGGAAAATGACAAACTCTATTCCTGTTAAGCCAATTTAATTCTTATCAGCAACGATGCATACTTGAACGGCTAACAAGTAAATGATAGCGACACAACAATGTAAAGATCAAAATATCGACCAATTTGGTTTCTATAAATTAAACATGGAGAATTGAAAGAACGAACATCTATTTGAAAATAAATAGGGAAATTTAGAATGAAGAACCTAGAGGAAAATATATTTACTGAGAAGAACTAGAAAAATTGTAATTATTTAGAATGACTAAATATAAAAATATAAAATTAAATACTAAAATACCCCTAAAGAAATTTTCTGCATTAATGATCAGAAACCAAACGCCACTGATGATGATGAACCACATGAAGAAATTGTATTATTAGAGCAACTTGTTAATGTGGACAGCAACAGAACCAAAATTTTGAAACCTACGACAATTGTGGGATCGATCCCATGAGGGCATGACCATGTATAACAACCGTGGTACTAATGTGCAACACCTACTTGATATATATATATATATCTGAACTTAGAGGGTAATTCTGTCACTTTATATGACATGGGCGAAGTGGAGAAAAGGAAAATGAAAGAGATTCATATACAAAAGACTACAACAGGTATTTAGAGCCCAAGTCTAACATATTGAAGACCCCAGACACAAATATACGTTTGGAGGAGGTAAATTGAACTAAAATCTTATCCAGTTAGGCCTAAATTTATATTGTAATGCACAGCGAAAAGTCATGAAGGGAATATAAATATAAATATATATACACATAGTGTACGGAACGGCCTCCCCCCCCCCCCCCCTTCAGTGTATGGAAGGCTTTTATTGGGCATAAAGGTGACTCGCTTGGATTTACAAGAGGGATCACTAAAAGACGAATTCACTCAGAGTCAATCTGTTCATTTTTTGTGTCTTATTTTTATTTAGGATTTTTTAGATCTGGAGGATTTTCAAATATATCCTTTAGATTATCCATTAAATATCATTATCTTCTAAAATTCATTGGATATATTATTTTAGATATATGAGGTGTCAAATATGATATCAAAGATATTATTTAATAGTAGTATCTTGTTATCATGAACTTATGATTTAACATATATAACTTTTCCTTGAAAACTTATTTGTTCACTCCGAATTTGATATTACATATTCCAGATTTGCAACTTGCATGTGATACCCTGATTTGCAACTCTATTTCTCATATTTTACAATGAATTTTCCTTAGAGAAATTATTTATTTAATTCCAGGGATTCGCAACTATACTCCTAGATTTTTGCACCATATTATACCTGAATTTTCATTTGCATTTCTTATTTTGTCACCATAAGTTTTTACGATGGAGCAATTTTGACATGGATTTTTTTTAGGCGCAATGTTGACCCGGAAGTTTTCAAATTTTAGCAATATTGACTGGTCATTATCCCAATTAAGTTTGATCGTTAGTTGATCAAATATGATGAGCTGACAATCCATGTGTCCTCTATGTATTTTTGTTTTGGGTTTAGGTGCAAATTTGCCCTGAAAATTTTCACTCAGAAGTAATGTCACACTGAAAGTTTCCAAATCATAAGAATTTCACCCTAACTATTATCCAAGTTAAGCTTACTTGCTATTTGACCAAATATACTTATTTGGGAAGTCAATGTGTCACCCACTTCATTTTTTTCAAAGTTAGATTTAAAAATAAGTACAAAAACATTTGAAAAAATGCATCCCATGTCAAGGATTAGAAACAATCAAAGAGGTAAAAATTTCTTATGCAACGCAGAGAAAATCAAAGAGGTGAAACATCTTGTGCAATGAAGATAAACTCAAAGAGGTACTTGCCTATCTTGGCGTCACTAGAGTACGGCGACAAAAGTTTTTGATGGCCTTGTTCTCGGTAATCATCCTTAGTGTGTTATGCATTTAGTGATTAAATCTTTTTTTTAATTACTCTCTGGCAAATGTGAGCACCTCCTCCATATATAACTTTTTCTTCTTCAACGTTATTCATGCTGGCAGGTCAATATATTCAATTAACTAATAGTTAAACTTGACCTAGATAATTGTCAAGGTGACATTGCTATGATTTGAAAACTTTCGGAGCAGCATTGCTCCTAAGTGAAAACTTCCGAGGTAAATTTACATCTCAATAAAAATAACATAGATGATATGTGAACTGTCAGCTGAGTATATTTGATCAACTAATGGTCAAATTTAATTAGGATAATAGTTAGGAAAATATTGCTATAATTTAGAAATTGCCAAACAACATCGCACCCTGGAAAACTGTCATGGCAAAATTGCTCCTCATTGACAACTTTTGGAGCAAATTAGACCCTTCACCCTTTATTTTTTGAGCCCAAAAATTGAAGACTATAGCCCGTAAATTTGCACCTTGTTGTGCCTATGTTTACATCTCCATTTCCTATTTTTAAGGAGCAGCACAAAATTTAACATTGGATTTTTTCTTGAAGAATTATTTATTCAATCTCAGGAATCTGCAACTTATTATACCTTCATTTGCAACTTCATTTTCTATTTTCTAATTAGAAATAAAAGATCTAACATTGAGAATCATTGGTAAGTGTGATGGACAGAACACTTTTGGGAGATTCATAGGCGGTTGCTTTACAGGGGAAGGGTAATTTTGTCTTTGATTTTATCAAAGATTACCAACATTTTGCAATTATCATTATTATTGATATTAAATATTTATTTTCAAACTAAAATGGCATTCCCCCATACTTTTATCATGACGGGATAGTCATTTAAAAACTTCAATTAAAATTTCAAACTTATTTGGGACAATATGGATTCAATGAATCATTATTTTCATTTAAATTATATGTATGGATAATTATTTTGTTTTGAGTTATATGGACAAGTACTAACCGCCTTAGTTATAAGTAGGATAACCCTCAAACTCTTATTTACTGGGGAACATCCATACTATTAGGGTATAAAGCCCCTGGTTACGGATAAATATTTTGAACGAATGGACTACTAAGCTTCCGTATTGTCAGCCATTTAATTTCGTCCACACACTTGAAAGTGTCCTGTCCTGTCTTGAATGTTTCCTCACCTCACAAAAAAAACGTGGGAGTTTGCAGACACTCGTTTTCTTCCTGTTGCTCTCACCTTTTCAAGTTTCTCAACTTTTCTATAGAATTTTTGCCAATACCAAACTAGACCAAAACAGCCAAACAGATTTTCTTAAAAAAAAAATTTGGAACTTTCTATTTGTGGAAGGAAATGAATTGTATTATTAAAATTTTTATAATTGCAAAAAACTAGGGTTTTACTCAACTTAGTGTACATAAAAATTTTAAGTATCAAACTAAAACTTATACACACATATACAGTGATGACCTTTTAGATATTATGTTAGGATTGACTTTAGAGATCACGGAGGTAGAGGGAGCAGATAAGCCACTGGAGGCACCAGTTAGGAGGGGGTGAACAGATGGTTAGGCTTTAACCTTGAAGAGAGGTAGAGAGAGATAAAGAATGATACTTGGATATTGATCTCAATTAACGGCTTATTAGAATAATTGATCTCATACAAAGCACAATGGCATCATACGGTGTTTATAACTATCCTCACATAATGACATAAAGCTTTGAATTTGTTGTTGTTGTTAGTCACTTTCGATGACACTGGATTCTAGATTATATGTAGAAGTGCCTGATATGTAAGAAAGCACAACTTTTCTAATCGTTTATCGGTAAAAGAATCAATTTTTAGAATTGTGGTTGGTTTTAGTCAAAGTCCCTTGTAATAAATTTTGATGACACGGCGCTTCACTGTTTCTTTTAGTTATTGGAGACCCAAAACACAAATACACGCTTGGATGAGGTAATTTGGGCTATAATCTTATGAATTTAAGCACAAATCTATATCATAACGCACAATGAAATTAAAGTCATGAACGTGTGTATATATATATATAGTGTATAGAAGACTCTTAATAGGGATAAAGGTGACTTGCTTGGAGTTGGCATTAATTGAAAAGGAATTCACTTGAGAGTCTATTTGATCATTTATGTTGAGTTTTATTTTTTATTTAGAATATTTTATATTTGGAGGATTTTCCATTAAATGTCATTATCTTGTAATCCCAACCTAAAAACTTAGCTTCCCTTTTTATAATTATATCTTTTCAAACATGAGAAAATGAAAGGAAAAAAAGATAGGAAAAAGAATTTTAAAATTATAAAATCCCAAACTAAATTTATTACAAAAAAATTAATAAAAAAATGATAAAACTTGATAATTAATACATAACTTAATATTGAGAAATCATTAATATAAAATTTTATACTTTTAAAGCTGTTTTGTTCTTTTTCCAAAGTGAAAACATCAACCTTACTTCTGTGCATGCGTAACTCGTGATGTCCTTTCTTCATTTATTTATTTTTGGGGTTCCGAAATGTAATATCCTAAAATTTGGGATTGGAGGCTTGGGAATAAGCCTAAATTAAGTGGACTGTTAAGCCCCAATTTAGTAGAAGCCCAAATTTATCCCCTAATGATTCTTATATCTTTGCAGTATTAAGAAAGTAAAATGATGAACTTTGGAGAATATAATTATGTTTTCGGCGAAATCGCCTATGAGGTAGTGAGCTTGTCATGTGATTTTGAATAATCAAATGATGACAAAAAATTATGGAATTTTACAGGATGAAAGTAGACATCCTAAACCTTAATTTGATAGGTCATATGACTCAATTAGAGCTATATACAAAAAGATATGAATTTTTGAAGTTAGCATAAAAAAACTGTGAAGTTTCTGGAACAGCAAACAAAGATTGAAATTCTGGGAATTTTGTGATTCTATATAGCAAAATTCTATATTTTTCCTTGAAACTAGAGTCAATAAGGGTTCTATAGGATTTGGAATCACTCTAATTCAATTTTTCTAGAATTAGTTATGATTTTTCAAAGTTTGGACAGAAATCTGCCAACATTTTGTAAAAATCCGAAATTGGGAAAATTAATTAATTAAATTGGGATATCTTATTAAAATCATCATCCTCTTCCTTCAGCCTCATACCTGACGTGATATAGCAGCCAAGGAGAGAGAGAAAATTTGAGAGTTTTAGAGAGAGAAGGAGAGGAGAAAACTCACGAGATAGGTCGATTTCTTAGATGAATTCGTACCTAACGTGTATAATCATTCTCCTAAACTTCTCTTCTATGTGATGTAAGGTATTTGAAGCACAAATCTTGATGTTTTGAAGTTAGGGTTTTCAGCCACAAGAAGGAAAAGCTAGTGGGAGCTTGAGATAACTTCCAAACCTTTGTATATTGACTATTCTGGCTGTTGTAGACAATTTAATCTGTGAAATTTCGCCGGATTGTCCTTGGTTGTAAAAATGGAAAATGGGTTTCCCTAGGGGTTATGCTGGCCAAATTGGTACTAAATGATAGTTGTAACCTAATGGAATAGTCAATAAGGTGGTTAGGAATAGAAAAGAACGCGTTTACGGAGCTGAAATCGTAAAACCCCGATTTTTCTCGGAAAACACCATAATTTTGGCCAGGGATGTTTGATGGCCTTAGAGTTGGATTTTCAATGATTTGATGGTTCCATTGGATTCAGGAGGGAAAATTAGGTGGGGTTATAGTTGGGAACTTTTTCAGAAAAGGCTAAGAAAGCATAATTACGAAAACGCCCCTAAAACCCTAAAAGTAGGGCTGCCAAGGGCAATTTCATAATTTGACATTGAATTTGATAATTCTGAGTCTGGAAATGGATTCCTTGGGTTAAAGTATGTAAGAATAGTCCATGTCAAAATATCAGAAAAAATACGGTCGGACCAGGTACAGCGGGGCCGGGCCGGGTCCTCGGGGGTATTTTAGTAATTTTTCAAGATAGACTCATATAACCCCCAAAAACACTATGGAAGTGTCTAAATGGTATATTTGAAATTGTAGGACCGAGCTGAGAGCCTGAGTTGCTGGCACTAAAATCGAGGAGAAAAGCTTGAGGTAGGGACTTACCTTACTTGCATGTATTTGATATCTTTGCTTGTGTAATGATGTATGTGATTGCTTTACTTGATTGTGTAGAGCATATTTGAATAAATGAAGCTCTATTTCTGTTTTCAACGTGGCCATAGTCTTATTGTATGAAACATTAAGCATACAGAAATGTCATTATGGGGCATACATCTAGATAAAGCTAACATGTTATACACATAGTATCAATCATGCATACATTATGGTATCTGTTTCCTACTGAGATTCTCTCAAATCTCACCCTCCCCTACCAACAATTTAAACAGGAGATGACAGAAGATATGCAAACAACAATGCAGAGTACCGTACGAGGGGATTACAATAGTGGAACGAAGACGGGAAGAAGTCTCCATTTCACTAGGATGAGTTTAGACACCCCAATAGCCCTGTTCGGCTACCTTAATCGTAAGTATCTTGTACAAACTCCTATGCGGAATTTATGTAATCATGCACATATTATCAGTATAGTTATGTTATTCTTATGTTGTCTACCGAACAGCATATCGTTTTCCGCAAATACTTTGAAAAAGGTTGAAATTGAGATAAGAGCGTGACACGAAACCTATGATGACCCTAGCCCCTAGGGGATCAAAAAACTGTACAATCGACTATAGACCAGCACCACTCTATTCTCCAGTTGTGCATTGAACCAGGACCATGTTAAACTGTTGTTTCTTCGAGAAATGTCATGCAAATCTTCATATATTCATCCAATAAAGTTCTACATTGAAGCATGAATGAATAACCGAGAATCATTTGTCCAAAAAAAAAAAAAAAAAACCCAGAATACATAAAACTTGCGGTTTATATGAATTATAACTCCAAATGATACCCCTATTATCCTTAATGTAAGAGATAATAAATTAATTTGAGTAGATTAATAATGTTAGTTCAGTTAGTTAATACGATGTATCTTTTCTAAAATACTCTAATCATTTTTTTTTAATTCACTTCCTCCATCTCCTACTTGATTATTGTTGAAGGAATATCAATAGATTTAATGTGGGAAAAAAATCATCAAGCATGTGTAAATCATGTCTTACATTTAGGAACTACATCAACTCCCCAATTAACAATGTAATGACCTTGAAAATAAATAGGATGATTATTTCATTCTTAGTTAATATTTTATCTATTTTGATATGGCTTGAAAATAAAAAGGACTGGCGGAATAATAATCTTAGTTTTAACATAATGATGTGCTTGTCATTACAAATCATAATACTTTTGAGAATGATCTAATATTTTATTCTCAAAAAAATAAAGAAAAACTAATTATTTGGATCTTGAAGCTAGTTTTGATTTAATTGTAACTAAGCCTCTAAACCTAAACTTGAAGTGCAATTCAGTCTTTATAATTTGGACCCAACTAAAAATCCATCCCAAAAATTTAACTCAATGCAACTCAATTTATCCGTAGTTTAAGTCGTTTAAGATATTATTCCTCAAGTTTCAAAAAATAACTGAGTTTGCACCTCCACTTCTAAAAAATAACCCAGTTTACCCATTATTCCTTGATTTTGCACAATGTTATACCTGAATTTGCAACTCCATTTCTTATTTTTAATCAGGAACGTAGGATTTAACATTGAATTTTCTCTTGAAGAATTATTTACGCAATCCCAAAGATTATATTCACAACTATACGCCATAAATTTGCACCTTGTTATGCCTTGATATACATCTCCATTTCCTATTTTAAATTAGTAATTAACACAAAATTTAACCTTGGAATTTTTTCTGGAAGAATTGTTTATTCAATCACAGGAATTGGCAACTTGTTATCTACGCAATAGTCAAGATTCCTTGAGCAATGTGAAACTTATCTTTTTGAAATATTCATTGTAACATCCCAAATTTTGGGTTTATAAGTTGAAGAATAAATTTAAATTAAGTAGACTATTAAGCCCAATTGAGCCAAACATCTTAAGCATATAATGAGAAAAATGCTTAAGATAATTATCAAAATTATTTATAGGCCTTGAAATTGAGGAAAAAAATCCTTATAAAGTATTAAGGATTAATTTATGGAATTTATATGGTAAGTCAACACCAATAAAGAAAGGAAAATTTAGTAATTGAATCACACAGACCAAAAAATCAGAATGGGGCTAAAATTTAAGCCAAATTATGGAACCCAAATGTATTGCGCATGATCAAGAAATTGGAGTTAGAGTTTAGTTTAGACAAATTAGTTAAAACCTTGTGAGTGAGTCCAATGAGATAAAAACTCACATATATACTGACACACACAAGCACCCCGTCTACACACACACAACACATATAACATCCCAAATTGCGGGCTTAAAATATAAAGGAATGGTTTAAATTAAGTAAAGTACTAAGCCCAATTAAATCAAATGTCTTAAATATATCATGAGGAAAATGCTTAAGATAACTATGAAAATTATTAATTGCCTTGATATATTGAGAAAATAGTATGAATGTTATTATGGTGAGTTAGAGAAAATATAAAGAGATTTAGTTACCCAAAAGTGGCCCAAATAATTTTAAAGTTAAATTATGGGAATTTAAAGGCCCATTTTTCCAACAATTTGAGAAAATTAGTTAGAGGTCATAATTTGGCTTGAAAATTTCAGGAAAATTGTTTTAAGGCTTGAAGAAGCTAATTAAGGAAGAAAATTCTTAATTATAAAGCTTTAAGGATTAATTTATGGATATTATAAGGTGAGCCAATACCGATTTAGGAAAATGAGGAAAATTAGTAATTTTACCATCTGGACCTGAAAATCGGAATTTGGCTAAAATTAAGCCAAATTATAGAACCCAAAAGATTTAAGGAATTTTAAAAGTAGAAAATTGAAAGCCTTGTAAGTAGGCCCAATGGGATAAAAATTAACCCACACACATTAGCTCTCTCTCACAGTCAAGGACAGTTGGCACCCTCACACACTCACACATAACCACTCACACCATTCAGCCTCCTCACCATTGTACAAAAAACCAGACTGGATTGGTCGGTTCAACCGGTTGAATGGGGAACCGGTCCGATCTGATCATTAAACCGAGAACCGGTTGAACTAGTTTGAAATCGGTCAAAACTGGTAAAATTGGTTGGACCAGTTTTCATTTTTTTTATTTTTTAATTATTATTTTATGCTATTTTTTATGGAAAAATGGAAAATTGAAGACCAAAATGAAGAGAAAAGTAGATAAAGAAATAACAAATATAAAAAAAATGAAGAAGATAATGAAAACAATTATTTAAAAGGATATAATAATTATAGAAAAGGAGATATCATTACTTAAGTATAAGTATTACAACTAATACTAATAGATTTTAAGCATTTTTTTTCTAAAAATCTTCATTTTTATCTATAGAAGTTTAAAAATATATTGATATATCTATATATATATTGCCACTAATAAATTATAATATTTTAATATGGCCGGTTCAACTACAGTTTAAACCTCGATTGACCCATTAACCTTTGAATCTGTACCGTGACCGGTTCATTGCCCGGTCCGATTTTTCATTCCTTGCTCCTCACACGCACAACAACCCACATTAAACAGATCATCAGCCTCCTCTCACCCTCATCTTGTATTCTAAAACATTAGAGAGAGAGAGAGCTTGAGAAAGAGAGAAGAGGAGAGAGAGCCGAAAGAGAGCTAGAGAAAGAGAGAACTTAAAAAAGGAGGAAGTGAGGCTGGATATCCACATGCAATCATGGATTCTTGACTAGGTTAGTCTCCTACACCCTTTTCCAACTTCATTTGGGTTGATTGGTGATTTTATTTGGGTGAAAACCGTGCTGAAATTGGGTGTTGCTGGAAAATTTTTTTTGTCACCATAGAAGTGTGAGAGAAGCTTTTGCATGTCGATTTTGAGTGAGTTTTTTAGGTATTTGATTATGTGATTTTAGCACCAAAAACAAAGCATGTATTCTGGGTTATAGGTGTCAAAATTTTTGAGGTTTAAGACATGAATTTGAGGTTGCATGTCCATTTTTCTTCTTTTTCTTGCAACAAAAAAATAGAGTTTGCAGATGCACGATTTTGCTGAAGTTCAAACTGAGATCATAAATGGAATTTTCTTCGCTTTCTTTTGAGGTTTTGATTGTTTAGGATGTTTAATAGGTAATAGAATCAAGGAGAGCTCAATTTGGAGTGAAAATGTTAGAGTTCTTGAGTGATTAATTCATACTATCAAATCTGAGATCTTCTGGGAGTTAGTTAGTTTCATGCTCTATTTTGATCAGTCAAAACATGTCCAATGTTTATGATATTTGGCATGAAAATATTACATATCCAAAGCTTTAAGATGAGTTCTAGAACACATCAATTGGATATATAGAGAGAAAGTTATGATTTTTCGAACTTTGGTCATAAAACAGGGAATATTTTGGGTTTCAAGATTCTGACAGAGGGAAAATGGATAAATTTCTTGAGGTTAATCTGATAATTTGGCTGTGTAATTATTTTTCCTTTAAAATAGACTTACAGAGCTTTAATTAAGTACTAGAACACAGAAATTGGATGTGTATATTGTAAGTTATAAATTTTCAAAGTTGAGCAGGAAAATTGGAATATCCTATCTCACCAAAGGAACCATTTTGCAGAGGGATTGAAAGTGCTTTAAGTAGGAACTTGAATCACCTCATTTGGAGTTTCCTAGCGTAAGTTATGATTTTTTGAAGTTCCTTGAAAAATTAGAATGTATTTTTAGTGAAGCTGACCAAAGCTCTTAATGATTTTATAATCCTCTGGGATGGTCTATTCATTGAAGTACACTTGATCAAGTCACCTCTACAAATGTGGAGTAGGGCCACGCTTATGAGATCATGGCGAAACCTCTAGATCATTCTTAAGAATCAGGTACGTGTATGGTCACCATAACATGCAAAACCAGTGTTAACAGTAGAAATTATGGGGTTATAATCTGGCTCTTAATGCCTCTGGTACACACTAAGAGTTGTTGGTTCATAGAAGCATGCTTCATTGATAGCTCTATATAGTAAGTGCTATTAGTCTAGGTCTAGTTCTAGTCCAAAAGACTCTAGACTCAAAATGGTTATGCCTATATGTGTAACTCAACAGTTAGTGTTGTCTTTGACACATGTGGGGGATGTTGTAATTATTATATAAGTGTGTCAAAGGAAAATAATATATTTCTTCCTATCCAAGCTAAAGAAAATAATCTTATCACTTCTTTTTCTTTTCCAAGTAAGGGCAAATATTATCACAACATTTCTTATCCCTTAAAACATTCATGATGCAATTCTTACTTAGTAATCTTATCCACATGACTTGGGAATCATATCCATTTGACTTGGCAACCTAATCCAACATTTATTATTTTTCTATCTACTTATGAACTATAGCCTATAAATAGAGATTTGAGAATGAAGTTTAAGACATACCAACTTGAACTTTTAAGTTATTCTCCCCTTTTCACTCATCTACTCACTATTGAGTTTACTATTTAATTTTTGTTATTATGTTACCCTGCCTTTTATTAGGAATTTAATCTTGAGGAGTGCTGCTGCCTTTTTGTTCTAATCTTGTGTGATGGAATAAATTTTAAGGACAATGTCCTTAGGCATAACTCGAATCATATTTTCATTATCATTTACTTGTCATTTCTATTGTTTTGCAGGTGATTCCAACAGTTGCCACATCTCATGTATAGGTTCTAACCATAGAATTAAACCCCAACCCAATAATCTTGTTCTTTGGGTTGTGCGCATCATTCTTGCAGTCACTTGATCAACACCCAATATGATTTGGGTAATTCCTTCCATTTCAGTTAAAATTTGATGTGTTAATGGTTTGACACAACCTTAGTCGCCATGAGGTCAAATCACAAATTTACAACAAATTAAATACAATATAGTGCACACAACTCGGGATCATTCTCTTATCAACGAATTAAATACAATATAGTGCACACAACTCGGGATCATTTTCTTATCAACAAGCCTTTTGTTTTGATTCTCTAGTTTAGATTAAGTGCTAAAAACATGGTTAGAAGTGGGGTTTGAAATTGGTTTTCTCTAATTCAAAATTCATGAAAATAAAGCTATTTAATCTTGTCGGTATTTTTGGAAAAACAATAAATAAATGATTTGGATTAAAAAGGGTGATATGATAAAATGAGAGTTGGTAGGAAATTTGGTAACTTTCCTAGCTTCTTAAAATATTTTGGGAGTTAATTTTACATCAAGTCAAATTAAAAAACCTAAGCAATCGCATTATGTCCAATCTACCTAATTAATGACTAATCCTAGTCATCTCTTAGATTAATTGTTATAAACCTACTTGATGTGTGTTGAAAATTACTTAATGCACTTGCTTCTTCTTAAATGAGAGCACAATCGCGACACTAAAATTGAATTAAATCCATCACTCACACTAGTCATAACATAGAATGCATAACTTCATTAATTCAAAAGGAAATAAGTTCAATAAAATCCAAGTGCACCAATACAAAATTCAACACAAAAGTAATTCATCATAGACAAATAATCACTTATCTAAGTCTCAAAAATACACATATACCAATGCAAAATTATTCTAAACAAAACATAATGCATAAATTAAGCTAATAGAAATTACTGAACTCCCCTTTATAGCTCATTGAAGCTCTAGCCACCTTCTCTTCCACCAAAAACTCGAGGAAATATTAGCCTCTCATGATCTTAATTACACCCATAGCACCTTCAAAACACTACCAGAGAATAGCAAATAGAGAATCACAAAGATCAAATCACATATATTAGAGAATGAGGTTGTCGGTCTTGTTAAGAGAGAGCAATGAAGGTGAAGGAAAGTGAAAAGATAATAAGAGATTATTGATAGGGAGAGAATCGAATCTGTAATGAAGAGAATGAGGAAGGTGGCTTCTTGGTCTAGTGAGAGGGTGAAGGAACTACAATGGTGGTGATGGTAATTTAACTATGGTGAAGAGAAAGATAGTGGTGTCAGTAGTAGTTTTTGACAGTGGAGGAAGGACAGTGGTTCAACAATGAAGAAGAAGATGACGGTGGAATGAAGAAGAGAGAGGAGAAAATAGTGGAAAGAAAGAGAAAAGCCGCTAAAGTTAATGGAAGAAGAGGCTCATCAAAATCTAGAGAAGTGTCACCAGAAGTTACAGAACATGCCAGTGATGGTGCTTGACAAAGGAAAGTCGGTAGAGGTGAGAATGAGTGAAGGCGATGATGGTGGTGGTATTCAATGGTAGCCTCTAGCATTGAACCCTGTGAGTAGTGAGAGGAGGATGAAGCACGACGGAGGCGTTACGATGGTGCTGCGACTCTATTTCTGTCTTCCTTCTTTCTCCTCTCAAGCTCTCCCAAGTCAACGAAGCTCTCTGGTTTTCACTCCTGGCTGTGGCGCTACACTTTGATTCTCAGGTTTGTCCAGAGCTCAAGCTTCTCCATCTCCAATGTTCTTCGCTGTGTTGCACTCTACACTACTACAAAATATGGATTTAGCGGTGTCATTCTTATGGCACTTCTTCAAACAGGCACCAAAGGAGACTTCTTATTTTTTTAAAAAAAAATACATGTGACAGCTACGGCGCTTAAGTAGGAAAGTGCCATAGTTGCTTAATACATTGTATGACGCTTTCTTAGGCAAGCGCCATACAAAGGGTTATTTTTTTAAAAAAAAAAATTAATTCATTTACTACTATTAAAAAAATGTGTGGCAACTATGGAATAATAGAAATTTTGTAAGTGTCAAAGCTCCTTTACTATGATAAGATACTTTTTTGAGAAAGTTTGTCTATACTAACAAACAAAAATTAAATTTAAGAATCGGTTTAGAGGTCAAAACCTAGAAATAAATAATCCCTATTAAACAATATTTTAATTTTTTTTAATAAAAGTCCTTGGATGGATGTGGCCTTAGACGATGCTTGGAAATCAAGGGCCCGCCAAGGCTTAGCCTTGGCCGGCGCTTGATTTCCAAGCACCGTCCAAGGCGCCAAAGCTTTCAAGGCACCTGATAGTGCCTTGAATTTTCAAGGCACCTTGGACGGCGCTTGTAAATCAAGTGCAGTCCAAAGCTCAGTTTTAGATGGCACTTACTAATCAAATGCCATCTAAGACTTATTTTTTTAAAAAAAATTGGCCATCGTTTTTTTTAAATTAAGAAGCTTTGGCGCTTTGAGAGAAAGTGACGTACCTTCTACCTTTATTTTTTAAAAAATTGGCCATCATTTTTTTTTTCAAATTGAGAAGCTTCGGCATTTTAACAAAAAGTGTCGTAGCTTCTCCCACTTTGTAATTTAATTTTCATAACCCGCCATTTTCGTTTTCATTTTTATTTTCCTACTTTCTCTCTAGCTCTCCCATTTCCCAGAACTCCATTGTTGTAGAAAGCTTCCTCTCCCATATTGTTTTTTTTCTTATCTCGGCCTCCTTCAGAAGCTCCCTAGCTTGTAAGTGTTTTTCTTTTTCAACATTTAGTTCATGTTTTCTTTTAGTTAAAATATGTCATGAAGCTTATATGTGTGCTCATAATTTTTTTTCAAGTATTTATTTTAAGTATCAACTCTATCTTCTTGAACTTCTTATACATTGTAAGTTTTTTAATTTTTGAGCTTATAAATATAATAATACTTAATTTTATCCTCCATAGAAGTAACATGTATGGCTCAAGTTTAAGCAACTTAAATGCTGGAGTTCTTTTATGCTTGATACATGAAGACGCAATATTGCAAAAAATACGTGCTATGTTATTTCATGTTGTTGTGGACTGTATTGTAAATTGCTGTGGATTATGAATTTTGGAATGTAAATGGAAGTTTTCATTAGGAAAATAAAATAATTATGAAAACTTATTTTTTTAAAAAAATAAAAAACTTCGTACGGCGTAGAGAAGCGCCGTGTAACCCCTTTCACATCAAGGTCGAGATTAAGTTCATAATTACGAAGTTTTTGTTGAATTAGAGACTAAGGGATAATTTGAGGCTTGTAAAATTTTCTTTTCCCAAATACAGGGTTTTCAAAAACTTTTCTAAACCTGTTCAACAATGGTTTCATATTCACATTTCAAATACGCAATTGGCATGTACTGTTCAATTCCATTCATAAATATCAGAGTGTAATAAAATTTCCCGACACATTCGGGTTCTATTGAACAACTAAGGGTTTATAGGGCACAAATGCCCATAATCAGTTTCCCATTCTAAGGGATTACACAAATACCATTCTATGATCCACAATATATTATGTAGAAATGTCCATAATGATAACCAAAAACCAAAATAAACTCCTGGCCCAGAGCTCTAACCACCCTTCGTCACCTGCTTCTCCTTGGAACCACTAGCCCTGTCTGAAAATTGTTTTATGGGATAGTAAGATTCTAAAGAATCCCCATAGTAACAAATCACTCATAGGATTCACAACAACCAAGCATGTAAGCAAATCATAACACAACACACAGTAATTACAACGGTAGTTATAGCAGCAGGGGTAGGTGTGACGTACATCACCCTTACGTTTGCTCACGCTGAAGTGCTCACACTGTATTGCACTATAACATGGTTCACAACCATATTTTTCACCATAGCTGGGTTTCATATAATTCATTTCACCATACATAGCCACACTGGCATATTTCTCAAAGTAGGAATTTACAATTCCAAAACAACGCCACGACCCTTATAATGGCAGTTCAACGGCAGGGGTAGGTGTAACACGCATCACCACCTACGACTGCTCACATTGAAGTGCTTACGCTGTAATGCACTAAGGCACATTTAACATTCACATTTTTACAACATCAACACAATGATAAGTAATGCATACCAAGCATCATACACAATACAAGAGAAAAGTCACTACCTTGGTCTTTCCGTGCTTGCTCTAGCACTGGTCTCTCACGAGCAGGGCAAGTATCGAATCCTATAATTCATAATTAGGGACGAAGTGTTATTCTCTATTCCAATACTCAAATAACTTCACAAGACTTAGATTTAGTTATCGTTAATGTCCCTTAAGTAGCTATAAATGTCTCTAACAAAAGCCCTAAAGGGTTGGGAAGTATTATCTCAAAGATCCCTTTTTAGAAGTACAAGTACTAATTTTTCGCTGTTGCACTCGAGTGATGATGAACTTGCACTCGAGTCATGAAAAGAACACTTGTATGAGTTCTTAGCAGAAAGCACAAACAAAGACAAGAAATGCCCAGAGCACTCGAGCATAAAGGTCAATACTAGAGTGATAGCCTAATACTCACCTGAGTTCCATAAAGTGAGGTTCAGGAAGTGTTCACCTGAGAGCAAAAGGAACTTTCAAAGGAGACGAGCACTTGAGCAAGGACCTTAGCACTCAAGTGATAGCTTAACACTCGTGAGTGTTAAGACACTCTTGAAAATTGACCGTGAGTGATAACCTGAGATGTGAGTTCATAGTGTCAAATAAACCCGCATTCGAGTAAAACAAGGTTTACTCGAGTTAGTACCCACAATACTCACAAGTGAGATTAACAATTTTGCTTTTTGCATAGAAGTGCAACAGAAAAACTGAAGGAAAAAGGGAATATGCAATTCTTCACTCGAGTGAAACCCTAGATCACTTGAGTGAAGCTTATCAGAGCCAAAAACACATCAGAGTTGACAACATTTTCCCAAATTTTAACCATATATTTCCAATGATCCCAAATTATTATCCAAGACTATTCCAACATAATTTTGCACAAGGAATCCAATGGAAATATCAAAACTACCAAATTCCTATTTCATTATCATACTTGTTTTTAGTCAATATCTAACACAAAATCCCCAAAATTACCAAACTTACAATTTCAACCTCAAACCCATTTCTATCTATTCAAGACACACCATAAGGCACCATTTCCATGATCACTGCCAAACACACAATGACTCTAATTTTTGAAAATAAGGCCAAAATCCTAGAAATTCAAAGCACCATCAAATGCCATAAAACCTATGTAGAAATGTTCATCTAGTCACCTCAACAACTTTCCCAAAGAAGTTCCTTGATTCACCAATCCTTAGATTTCCTTGTGTGCTTAAAACACCACCAATGGAAAATCTAAAACCATAGAAATGGAGCCGTTAATCCAAGGAAAAAAATTAAAGAAAGGATTTTTTGCATTTAAGGTCATCAAAGGGTCAAATAGCAAGATCTTTACCTTGAAAACTTTCTCTTCCCTTCCCTTCCCTTCAATGGCTGTCGAATTGGAGAGAGAGAATGCGAGAGATGAGAGCTTGAAGAAAATGAAGAAATGATGACACTCCCCCATGCCCATGCTTGCTTCAACGAAAAGGAGGGGGAAGAGAGAGAAAGAATCATTTTAAAATGGCATTTGACTTTTCCATGCACTCTCTCTTCATGTAAGCTTGCCACATGTCCCATTTTTATTGGCTCTCATAAAGTAAGTAACTAATTAGTTACTCTAACTACTCTATTAGCCATTTGGTCACACAACTCATTTTTTTATTAGTTAGTAATTAATTTCTTCATTAATCACTGACTAATTAACTGACAATTTTCCATTCTTTCTAATCTTCTACTGATTTTGGCACATTAATATAAATTGCCACATAACACATATTTAAATTATTTTCCTCTTCTTCATGCACCATTTCCCTCATATTTAACCCATATAATTTTTTTCATATAATTATGTTGAAATACAGAGTTTTGGGCATTTCCAATAACTAATTCAGATCTCAAATCAACTTTAATTCACCAAATCATTCACAATAATTATCATTAATCCTTAATCAAAATTTGAGGCATTACAATTCTCCCCCGTTCAATAAATTTCGTCCCCAAAATTTGTTACATATCTTGGGGCATAAACTCAGGGAATCGCTTCTTCATGTCTGCCTCTGCTTCCCAAATTGCTTCTCTTGGAGACATTCCCCTCTAGACCACCTTCACAAATGGTAAGCTTCAATGCCTGAGCCGCCGCTCTTCTCGATCAATTATTCGTTCTAGCTTTACCGCATAAGTGAAGTTATCTTGCAATTCAATCTCTTTATACTCAATAATATGCTCAGGGTATGGTTAGTGCTTCTTGAGTTGCAAGACATAAAACACATCATGAAGTCAACTTAAACTCAGGGGTAGTGCTATCCGATATACCACCAGTCTAATTCTTGCTAGAATCTTGAATGGACCAATGTACCTCGAGCTCAGCTTCTTCCCCTTGATTGCTCTCCCGATACCTATGACCGGAGATACTCTCAAGAAAACATGATCCCCACTTAGGCCTACTCCTTTTGTCAGCATAGTTCTTCTATCGACTCTACTCTACAAGGAGCCTCTTTCTGATGATTCTAACCTGTTCTGGGGTTTGATCAATAAGATCCGGCCTATACAACTTCCTCTCAAATAGTTTTGTCCAGAACAATGGTGATTGGCACTTCCTTCCATATAGTGCTTCATATGGAGCCATCTGAATGCTCGCATAATAGCTGTTGTTGTAAGCGAACTCAGCTAGTGGGAGATAATAGTCCCAATTTCTTTTGAAATCTAGAACACACACTCGCAACATATCTTCTAGTGTCTGAATAGTCCTCTCTAACTGTCTGTCTGTCTGAGGATGGTAGGCCATCTAAATCTCATTTGCGTACCCATAACTTCATGTAGATCCATCCAGAATCTCAAAGTAAATCAGGGATCTCTGTCAGAGATAATGTTCTTCAGTGTACCATGGAGTCTTACTATCTCTTTTAAGTATATTTCAACCAGCTTATCAGGAGAGTAGCTAGCAATGATAGGTATGAAGTGTGCTGACTTCGTGAGTCTATCCACTTTCACCCAGATTGCATCATAGTGCCTGATCCTAGGTAGACCCATTACTAGATCTATGGTCACACTCTCCCACTTCCATTCTGGAATTTCCGAACTTTGAAGCAATCCTGGCGATCTCTAGTGTTCAATGTTCACCTTTTGACAAGTAAGACACCGTGCCACATACTTAGTCACGTCACTCTTCACCCTGGCCACTAGTATATGGATTTCAAACTCTGATATATCTTGGTCATACCTGGGTAAAGAGTACACTGACTCTTGTAGCCTTATCCAGAATCCTCTATCTAAAGTTAGCCCTCAGTGGAACATAGATTCTCTTCTAGTAACGAACTAGTCTACTAGGTGACAAATTATAATCTCGAGTCCCTCCTTGCTCAATCATAGCTCAGATAGACTGGGTTCACTCATCATGATTTTGAGCCTCTTTAATTTTAGTCCTCAGGTCATTCTCCCCTTGGAAAACTCCATAACTGGTACACAGGATATCATTCGAGAGATTGAAATCCCAAAAATCCTCAATCAATTTCACCTCGTGAATCATCATTGTTGTAACAAGCACCGTCTTTCAATTAAGAGCATTCGCAACAACATTGGCTTTACTCGGATGATATTTAATCTCTAGGTTGTAATCTTTAAGCAACTCCATCCAGCGGCGCTATCTCATATTTAACTCTTTCTGATTATACAGATATTTAAGACTCTTGTGATATCCCGTGGTCTCTGATTAGCACTCAAGTAAAGGTTTAACACTCACGAGTGTTAAGACACACTCTTGAAAATTGACTGCGAGTGATAACCCGAGACGCTAGTTCATAGTGTCAAATACACCCGTACTCGAGTAAAACAAGGTTCACTCGAGTGAGTATCCACAACACTCGCAAGTGAGATAAACACTTTTTCTTTTTGCACTAAAGTGCAACAGAAAAACTGAAGGAAAAAGGGAATATGCAATGCTTCATTGAAGTGAAACCCTAGATCACTCGAGTGATGCTTATCAGAAGCCAAAAACGCAGCAGAGTTGATAACATTTTCCCAAATTTTAACCATATGTTTCTAATGATCCCAAATTCTTATCCAAGACTATTCTCGCATAAATTTACACAAGGAATCCAATGGAAAAATCAAAACTACCAAATTCCTATTCCATTATCATGCTTGGTTTTAGGCAACATCTAATACAAAATCCCCAAAATTACCAAACTTACAATTTCAAACTCAAACCCATTTCTATCTATTCAAGATACACCACAAGGCACAATTTCCATGGTCACATTATGCCAAACATATAATGACCCTAATTTTCAAAAATAAAGCCAAAATCCCAGAAATTCAAAGCTCTATCAAAGGCCACAAAGCCTATGTAGAAAAGTTCATCTTACTCACCTCAACAACTTTCCTAAAGAGGTTCCTTGATTCACCAATCCTTAGATTTCCTTGTGTGCTCAAAACACCACTAATGGAAAATGTAAAACCATAGAAATAGAACCTGTCAACACAGTTTCCATTTCGTTATTTAAAGAGTAATAAAGACAGAATTCCATGGGCATACAGAAAAGTACAATTATACTAATAAAAATATTTATTTACAATCCCATCATCGTTTATTGGCAAAATACAGAAAATACAGCAGAAACTTAATATTTACAAATTTTCCAAAATATTAAGGCAAAGAATAGGGTATAAGCACGTTCATACCCTCACCTCGAGATACATGCCGCTCACTTTCTAGTGTCTATGTCTTTCCCCTTAGACCCACTGTACCCGCTGAGGTGTTTATTTAAAAATAGGGTGAGATTCCAAAGAACCCTAGTAGAAACATGCTATTGTTCATAGAGAATGCGAAAAGTAAATATGATATATGTCATGTATGCACCAAATAATGAACACTATAAACATATCATCTGCATGTATACATGAGTAGGGCCCAGCCCCACTATTTTGCACCAGTTGGGTTTTCACTAACTCTAGTGTAAGTGCCTTTGACACTTATGGCCCCTCTCTGAGCAAATCTTGTTGATTAATAAAGCTCATTTACAAACATTGTCATCAACAAAATCATATAACTATGGCATAATGTATGAAGGATAATGTCCCTACCTCAACGCTTTATAGTCCTCTGTTTAACGGTGTCTCGTAAAGCGTGTCGTTCCGGCTCTCAACTCAGTTCTAAAATATTCAATGTACAAGAAATAGGTCATAACCTATCCAAGTATCATTTTAGACTCTTTCATAGTGTTTCTTGTGGTTATATTAGTCTATGGTGAAAATTTACTAAAATGCCCCCAGGACCCCGGCTTAGCCCGCCCCTACCCCGCCCCCCGTACCCGGCCTGATGACATGTTTTTCCAAAATTTTGACTAAGACTATTCTGACTTATTTTCACCCAAGGAATACATTTCTAGGCTTGAAATCACCAAATTCACTGTCAAATTATAAAAATACCCTTGACAGCCCCTATTTAGGGATTTCAGTGGCGTTTTCGTAATTATGCATTTTCGGCCTCTACCGAAAAAGTGCCCAATTGTAACCCCACCTATTTTTGTCCATAGAATCCAATGGAACCATTTATTTCATGAAAATCCAACTCCTACTATCAGTTCTGGTGCTGGCTGAAAATAATAGGGAAAAATGGAAAAATGAGGTTTTGTGTTTTAGCTTCCAAAACTTGTACTTTTCCACTTCTAATCCTTGATTAAATCACTTAAACACTTATTAATTATGATTTAAAGGATTTTGGGTAGCATAACCCCTTAGGTTTATGGCTTTTCTAATTTTACAACTCAACCCAAGAATCATAAAAACCAAACAACTATTACCAACAACAACTCAAGAAGGCAAGTTCATAAAGTTACCCTCTTTAGCTTCTTGGTTTTCTCTTACTCTAGGCTCCTCCTACCTCTCTTCTTGATCTCAAAGTATGTCTTCACCACCATAGATTCATGTGAGACAAGAGTTTAGAGAAGGATTATAAAGAATTGCCATAAGAATAATCAAAGAAACCATACTTACATTAGTTTCTTGCTTCCTCTTGCTCTCTAACTCTCCCAAGAACTCACAAACTCACTTGCTCTCTTTTTGCTTGTGGTTGGCCGAAATGATGCTTGGAAGAGGAGGGAGTAAGTGTTTTATTATTTTGTCTCTTGTTGCCTCTTAGCCCTTGATTTAATCAATGGCTCCTAATGTGACACTTGTCACAATTCCCTTCTTCTTCATAATTTCTTCATTGACTTGCACTAATTGAATCATTGGTCTTTCCCTTTCTTGCTATTCAAATTTCCATCCTTCTCCCTTTCTTTTCTCCCACTAGCCCATGCTTCTTTCTCTATGTCTATACTCTTCCATGCAATCATGTCTTTCCTCTTCCAAGCACTCAAGTATTTCATTCCTTCACTCAAGTTTCTCCTCCCATTCCTACATTCAACATTCAATCTACCAACTCACTCAACCATAGTCATCATTTCCTTCTTCTTGTGGCATGTGATCATGTATTTAATATTTTCCCCTGTTTTCTTTCATGCATGGAAGAAATTATAAGAGAAGAAGAGGAGGAAATTTTGCATTTCATTAGTCCCATAATTCACATAATTGAATTATGTATAATCCCCCTTAATTTCCCAATTCTTGATTTATTCCACCAAGAATAATCCCATTATGCATTTTCCTTTATTTTCCTTGATTAATTGAAATTAACTCCAATTAATTGGAAAATAATTAATCTTGGGCTAAATTGGCAAAATTATGATTTTGCTATCCCCTTTTGTAATTTAATTCAATTTTTGAATTAATTTTTTTATTTCTTATGAATATGAATATTTAAAAATTCACAAGATCCAAATTCATGAATATTCACCATTTTATTGAATTACTCAATTAATTATAATATATTTTTGGTGAATATAAAATTTGGGGTGTTACAGAGCCCTCAATCCAAGGAACAAGATTAAAGAAAGGAGTTTTTGCATTTGGGGTCATCTAAAGGGTCAAATGGCAAGAGCTTTACCTTGAAAACTTTTTCTTTCCTTCCCTTCTATGGCTGCCAAATTGGAGAGAAAGAATGAGAGAGATGAGAGCTTGAAGAAGATGAAGAAATGATAACACTCCCCCATGCCCATGCTTGCTTAGTGAAAAGGAGGGGGAAGAGAGAGAAAGAATTATTTTAAAATGGCATTTGACTTTTCCTTGCACTCTCTCTTCATGTAAGCTTGCCACGCCCCATTTTCATTTGCTCTCATAAGGTAAGTGACTAATTAGTTACTCTAACCACTCCATTGGCCATTTGGTCACACAATTCATTTCTTATTAGTTACTAATTAATTTCTTCATTAATCACTAACTAATTAATCGATAATTTTCCATTCTTTCTAATCTTCCACTGATTTTGGCACATTAACATAAATTGCCACACAACTGATATTTAAATTCTTTTCCTCTTCTTCATGCGCCATTTCCCTCATATTTAGCCCAAATTATTATTTGTCTTATAATTATGCCGAAATACAAGGTTTTGGGCATTTCCAATAACTAATTCAGATCTCAAATCAACTTTAATTCACCAAATCATTCACAATAATTATCATTAGTCCTTAATCAAAATTTAGGGCATTACACGCCATAGGAAGTTAAATTTTTTTAAAACAATTAATAATCATGCTACAGCGCTTCCATATATTCAAGAAGCACCGTAGTTTATTTTAATGGCACTGAAAGCTATGGCGCTTCCCAAGTGCCATAGTATTCTTTAAATTAAGCGCCATAGCTTGTGTTTTTTGTAGTAGTGCTAATTATCTAACCCAAACGATAGCAATGATGAAGCAAGGATGAGGAATGATGGAGAGGGAAATTCTGGTTGGGTTTAGCGATGGCAGGGGTGAGTTATAGTGAAGAGAGGAAGATAGTCAAGAAAGATGTCTTTCTACCGCACAAGCTCCCTCAGCTTCTCGCTCTCAACTTTTTTGGGTTCCCCTCTTATTTACAAATGTTGGGTCTGGTCCTTTAGCTAAAGAAGGTCCTGGTCAAAATAGGTTTTGACCAGGGACCTATGTGAAAATTTCAAAAGCTCTTGAGGAGGGACTAAAGTGCAAAGTTTAGAAACTTTTTTTGGGAAATATTGTAATTATCAAAACTTCTAGGAGCTTTTCTGTGATTTTCCCTAGGCCCTTTTCTTCATAGTTTTGTAATTTCTAGAAATTGTAGGGTCTTTTATGTAGTTTTTCCCCAGTCCTCGAAATATTAATTCTGAACCTCCAAAATCTCTAATTTTCTTCCAAAATCCCTACAATGCAAGATTAAGCAAATTATAGCATCAAAAGTTCAAGAAATCATTTATATGAATAATTAACCAATTATGACCATTTTGCCCTTATTTACAATTAATTTGATACAAATATCCCTAATTAAAATTAGTGCTTAATCATGCAATAATGTTTTAGGAAATGCATTAGAAATCCCAATTTAGTTGTGAAAAATTATATAAAAATATGGTTCAATCAATTCTCTCAGACTTAGACAAAAAGGTACTCCTGAACAAAGGCAATTAAGTACAATTTTCTAAATTCATATGACTAATGTGTTTGAAAGATGAGCAATTTCATAATTAGAAAGCAATAGATCAATTAATCATATTCCTCAAGCCAGCACTAGTCATAGTCAAGCGATGCAAAGAAAGTAGCTAACTATGCAATCCAAAATATTAAAATGAAGCACAAGAGACTCTCAAGGTATTAATATTTAACTCATCTTGCCTTATTGGGATAATTTCATTCTAACTCACTTAATCACACCTTAACATAGGCTTGCAACAACTCTAATATCTCCATTACTTATAACAATAAATGTAATGAATCAAGAGGAATAAAAAGGCTTGAAATGTTGGATGAAGGCTAGATGGATTGAATTAATTAGAAAAAGGAATTGTTGATATGCAAATAAAAGTTAATGAATAAGTTCATAGCATCTAAATAACTTGACACACTTTTGCCAATTCATGAACAAATGCCTTCTTTATATTTCTTTTGCTTTTATTTCTATCTACAAAACTCTTTTTCTATTTATTTTATTTTTTAATACTCTTTTTTTCTCTATATATATATATATATTCCAATTCTTTTCTATTTCTTTTTTTCCAAACTATATACATTTTTTATACACATGGCATTTCAATAAACATGCATTGTTCAAATTTTTATTGGCAAATCATTTTGATTTTAGAGTACCATGAACACTATGAATAAATGACATGCATACAACATAGGATGGCTCAAAGAGGTAAGCAAATGTAGATGAATGTAGGTTTTGTGTTTGGGTGAAAGGGTTTAAAATTGAATGCCTTCTTCATTTCCATCACACTAATGCAAATGTTGTTTTGAAAAAGAGTTGAAACAAGTTTTAGAAGGTGAAAAAATAAGTGAACATGCACACATGAAAAGAATTCAAAGCCCAAATAATCTTCCAACAATGTTTTTTTCCTCCAATGCTCATTCTAACATAATCAATTGTATAGCAAGCTAACCACAAAATATTTACTTAACTATTCTAAGTACTAACCTTACAAACACAACTAATCGAAACATTACAATCAATTATAATAATGCTCAACTCTTAAAAGCACTAATGATATAGAAACTCTCTTTCTCAAAACAAGGAGTAAGCAAAAATCTAATTGTAGGTTCATTTTTCTTCCCATTCACTTGAAAAGCAAAACATGATTTTGAAAGGTAGCCCAAACACTGGATCTCATGAAATTTCAAAGAATTCCCCATAAATCACATTTTCAAAGTGGCAAATGCAACCCTTTACCACTTAGGGCATGCATCAAAGCAAGTCATTCTTAAAAAGTTTTTTAAAAATTATCTACTTTTTGGCATTTTCTCATTTAAAAACAACCAATTAATGGGAATCAAAATGTATTCCCCTCCCCCGCACTTAATCAACACATTGTCCTCAATGTGCAAAAACCAGTCTAAAGAAGAATGATAAGCAGTTGAAATTTAAGGCACAAGGATAATTAAGTAGGGTAGTGGCAAAAATCTCAAAGCATACATATTGAGTTCTTATTGTACTTACTAAACAACACTACTTCTATCTTTTTCTACTGGAATATATCCCCCCCCATACTTATCTTCCTCACATAACAAATAAGCCCAAGTAATTATAGAAAGTAGGAAGAAAATAAGTTAAGAAAGAGACGACTTTTGTTAGAGTTTTGTCATTGAAAACATCTTCTCCGGTATTGAATTTCACTGGTT
This sequence comes from Inga laurina, assembly GCA_963855925.1. NCBI lineage: Eukaryota > Viridiplantae > Streptophyta > Magnoliopsida > Fabales > Fabaceae > Inga > Inga laurina. The sequence continues at coordinate 48,540,774 of OY979701.1, read as the reverse complement.
GAGGTGGCTTAGGATCAATTGAAAGAGGTACAAGAATGTAAAGTGGAGATTGGATCCTCTGAAGACATTTTCAAGAATGTGCTTGTAGAGAAGACAAGCAAATAGCAGTATCCCATCCAAAAATAGAAACATAGAGATATTTCAAGTAAAGTAAAGATATTTTAGGAACTAACTCTCTAAGTAACTATCACATATAAGGAAATCAATGACATTTCCATATGTAGGAGTCAAACAAACAATTATATTTGGAAAATTCTCTTGTGTTTGCATAGTGGAAGGTGCAGAATTGAACTTAGAATTGGGGTACACCACATCATTATTGTAATCACAAGAGATGGAAGGGAAAAGAGTGAAAGAAGTCATTACCACCCAAAACTTATGTATTTTCAAAAGAATAATCTTCCTTTTCTATATCAGGTGACAAATCACAAGAAAGAATCATATCAAAAGATTCATTTTCGTTTGCAAAATCATCAATCAAAATATTTGAACCTTCCCTTATTAAACTATCATGCACTTCATTGGAATCTATAGAAAGATCTTTTTCTAGGCTATGGTATTTCTCATTCACACCAACCACATTAGCATTCATACAAGATTCAACATTTTCACAAGTGTTATGCTTACAATCATTAATAGTACAAGAGGATTCATTATGATTAATGGTGGAATTAACCACTTCACTAAATTCTTTCTTTCAAAACTCAACAAGCAAGTGACATTTTTCATGATAAGAATCTACATATATTTGATCCTCCTCAAAAGAGCATTAAAATATGGCATTCAACTTATCACAATCATCCCTAGTACTATAAAGAGAAGTATTTTCAATAGTTAAAGCATCACAAAATGAAGTAGGAGCACACTCATCAATAAGTACAATTGAGTCATCACTACTAGAGCCAATGGGTTGAGCAATTAGATTTTCAAACATTTGAGGGGATTCGATAATTATTACCTCATCCACCTCATCATCACTCAAATCCTTAATTGCTTCACTAGTTAAAGTAGTAGGAGAGTCTACTTCTAAAAGGATAGGATTATTACCAAATGGTAAGAAAGACTCTTCAATGTTCTTTTGTGCTCGCTTCACTTCTTATGCTTGTGTGGGACTAGGAACTAAAGGATTGGAATCTTCTACTTGTGAAGTGGTGTTTGGCTCTTGAGCTTCAGTCTTCCCCATCATCATTAGAGTTATAGGACCATGGAGTTCCTTCTTCTCCTTTAGTTTTTATCCTTAGCACATGGTCAACAAATGCCTTGATGAAGTTTTGAATGTCCTATATTTCCTCTTCCATTGCCTCAGAGAGTCCAAGAGCATTCTTGATCATGAATAAGTGTTGATATAGGACCTTTAGGTGGTCATACCTTCTTCTTAGGGTAAAGGTTTGGTCATCCATATATGGCAATATGAGGAAGGCATCAAGTCTGAAAGGTTGAAAAGTAACGGGTTGAGGTGAATGTTCATGGCATGGTGGAGTGGGGGGCTCATATGGAAGTGTATGTGGTGGGTAAGGCTCTTATGGAGTTTTGGACCTAGAAGACTTTTATGTAAGCCACTCCATTGCTTTCTTCTAGTTGCTCCACTGTTGTGTATGTGTAAACATGGAAGGATGATTTTCTAGGAAATTCCTCTTCAACACCTGTGATTGTTGAGTAAGACGTGTAGTTTCCTTTTCCAATATCTCATTCTCTTCCTTTTGGTGTTCCGTTCTTCTAGAAATAGAGTCCATTTGTGATCATCGCTCTTTAATAAGGTCATCCATATAAGTTTGAAACTTTGATTCACTGCCATTTGATGAGTAAAGGTGTCCTTATATGACCGCTCCTCATGTGTAGTCCGAGTCATTTGGTTTTGGACTCTCTAATGGCTTCAAAAATGGAAGATTCTTGGTTTGGCACTCATGATTAGGAATGAGGTCCATAATGTGGATCAAATGGTCTCTGAGGTGGATAACCTAATTGGGAAGTGAGATAGAATGAAGGTGGAGGTTCATGATATAATTTATAGGGTGAGTGTGGTGGGTGATTATGTAACAGGCCACCACCCTTCCAGACACCACATACTGCAGCCGTAATGTGGCGGCCAGCTAGTCCCCCAATATGTGGGGATACATCGACAATTACTGTCCCCCTTTTAGGGTTTATTCCAACCTAAAGGAAGGAATACGCCTCCCTAAGGACTCGAGGCCATGACCTGAGGATAAGTAATGCCTTAAGAGCTCCCTGGTAGCCGCTGTAGTGCAAAAAGCAACCCTCATCATTAGGGATACTTGTCATCTTCTCATTCATCCAACACAAAAGTGCTCTTATAATTTGTCATGAAGAGAGGACACTTATCAATTTCTTGTAGTGCCAACACAAAAGTTGTGTCATAATTATCTATCATGACTTACTTTATTAAAGCTACTTTAATAAAGTTACTTTATCGATGTCTACTCAGGTTTTATTCAGAACTTACTTGAGATTGTGTCATACATATCGAAGCCCGCAAGATGATGCCAGGTCGAAGCATGTATATGGGCCTCACATGAGGTAACATACCGGTATCTTCTTAAAAAACTCAGGATACACATATATGCCCTAAAATACTATGTGTACACCTATATCAGCATATTTTGCTTAACCAATCAGTCCCATACCTCATGACGTAGCTGGGTGGTATCTTTCAACCAAGCCAATGGCACTGTATATGTGTCCTGTGCACATCTACATTGACACTTTGATCTTACTGCCTACGCATATTGGGTCCTCTGCCCGGTATGACTAGATCACATAGTCTCCTAGAGTCTTTTTATCCCTCAACATTCTTATAACTCTTCCTGAACTGGCTAGGCTTAGTAGATTGCCTGATATAGCCTTATCCTTAAAGTCCTTGGCCCAAAATTCAAGATATTACATATTAGGTTGGAATGAAGGTTGTTGGTAAGGTTCATGGTATTGGTGGTGAAATGGACTATGACATTCTTGATCAATTGAACTTCTATATTGATTTTCCAGCTTAGCTTGAAGGAGTTGCAATGTATGTTGAATGGAATTGATTGGTTGGAAGATAGGATCTTTCTTCCTAATCGAATCACCTATAAAAGAGTGAGATAGAAAGGGTAAATCTTGATTACCATTAAACCAAGCCATAAGAATGCAACACAATAAATTTCTAATGAATTACAAGATGACTATCTAACTATAAACTATAAAAACTAAAAAAAATTTAAGAATAAACAAATGTAAGTGAAAAGGAGGGAAAATTTCAAAATGACAAAAGATGTAAGTATGCTATGAATTAACTTGGAGACATGGTGAATTCAAATAAGAGAGCTCAAAATCATATCAAATTTAATGCAACAACACCACACAAATGCTACCAAGTCAAAATAATGCAAGAATGCAATGAATGTTATGCTAGCTACCTAAATGCAAAAATCTTAAACTATATGCAAAGAAAAACCAAAAATGCAAAACTAACAAACTTCACATGAGAAACCCCTTGTCAAAAGTAAATTTCACTTTTAGATTGCCTAGGGAGCCAATACCTTAGCTCCTCGGCAATGGCGCTATTTGATTAAGCCTTTTGGTCTTTAGCCTTGGGGTCTACAATCAAAAAATTAACCAAAGATTGTGTATAGGCAAACCTAAGATCGTTCCCTCTTCTTGAGGAGCCTTTTATTTTGATTCCCTAGGTTAGACTAAATGCTAAAAACATGGTTAGAAGTGGGGTTTTGAAATTGGTTTTCTCCAATTCAAAATTCATGAAAATAAAGCTATTTCTAATATTTTTGGTATTTAGGAAAAACAATAAACATATGATTTGGATTAAAAAGGGTGATATGATAAAATGAGTCTTGGTAGCAAATTTGGTGACTTTCCTAACTTCTTAAAATATTTTGGGAGTTAATTTTACATCAAGTCAAATTAAAAACCCTAAGCAATTGTATTAGGTCCAATCTATATAATTAATGACTAATCCTACAATTGCATTCATAGTCAACTCTTAGATTAATTGTTAAAAACTCACTTGATGTGTGTTGAAAATTACTTAATGCACTTGCTTCCTCTTAAATGAGAGCACAATCACTACACTCAAATTGAATTAAATCCATCACACACACTAGTTATCACATAGAATGTATAACTTCATTAATTCAAAAAGAAAATAAGTTCAATAAAATCCAAGTGCATCAATACAAAATTCAACACAAAAGTAATCCATTGCAGACAAATAATCACTTATATAAGTCTCAAAAATACACATATACCAATGCAAAATTAATCTAAATAGAAGATAATGCATAAATTAAGCTAAATGAGATTAATGAACTCCCCTTTATAACACATTAAAGCTCTAGCCACCTTCTCTACCTCTAAAAACTTATGGAAATATTAGCCTCATGATCTTAATTAAGCCCATAGAACCTTTAGAACACTACTAGAGAATAGAAAATAGAGAATCACAACGACCAAATCATATATATTAGAGAATGGGGTTGTTGGTCTTGTTAAGAAGAGAAACCAATGAAGGTGAAGGAAAGTGAAAAGAAATTAAGAGATGATGGATTGAGAGAGAACCAAATATGTAATTTAGAGAATTAGGAAGGTGGCTTCTCGGTCAAGTGAGAAGGTGAAGGAACTACAATAGTGGTAATGGTAATTTAACTATGTGAAGAGAAAGATGGTAGTTTCAATGGTGGTTTATGGCGGTAGAGGAAGGATGATGGTTTAACAGTGAAGAAGAAGATGATAGTGGAATGAAGAAGAGAGAGAAGGAGAAAATGGTGGAGAAAAAGAGAAGAGCTGCCGGTGTTAATGGAAGAAAAGGCTCTCCAGAATCTAGAGAAGTGTTGTCGGAAGTTACAAAACACGCCGGTGATAGTGCTTGATAGAGGAAAGTCGGTAGAAGCGAGAGTGAGGGAAGGTGATGGTGATAGTGGTATTCGATGGTGGCCTCCAGCATTGAACCCTGTAGGTAGTGAGAGAAGGATGAAGCACGATGGAGGTGTTACGATGTTGCCGCAACTCTATCTCTATCTTCCTTCTTTTTCTCTCAAGCTCTGCCAAGTCAATGAAGCTCTTTGGTTTTCACTCTTGGCTGCAGCGCTACACTCTGATTCTCAAGTCTGTATAAAGTGTAATACCCTGAATTTTGAGACTTGAGGCTAAAGAATAAGCCTGAGATTAGTGGACCGCTAAGCCCCGATTTAGTGGGATTCCAAATTGTGATTAAGTGATAATGACTCCAAAAGCAGAAGTAATTAGTGATAAATAACCCTTTTAGAGATCATGATGTGGTGTGAGATTCGTATGTGTTGTGAGTAGTGCCAAAACACTGTATTTAAGTTCAATTATGGATTAACATCTAAATTGACTTAAAACAAAGGGGAGGGCGCATTTTGGAAGAAAAGGAATGGGATGGAATTATAAGATGAGTTTGGTGGTGATTCAGTGTGAATTACCGTAATCAGGGGCTAAACGATAAAGTTACCGACCAATTGATTGGTTACCGAAGAGGAAGCTCATTGGTAACTCAAAGATCAATGGTTGAGATTGATTGTGATAGATCAAAAGGGGTGGAATCATGTGTGAGTGTGCCTATGTGAACTCATGGTTGGTGGGGCAAGAGGGTGACACTTGGCACATATTGGACCCTTGGATCTTGGGTCAAGATTTCAAACATTCCCTCTCTCCTCTCCTCTCTACTTGGTCGGTTTTGGCATCCAAAAAATTGATCCTCTACTTCATCATCTTCATCTTCATCTCTCTCTCTTGTTCTCCATTTTGGTTTAGTTCAAAGTGGAAAGAGAAAGAAGAAATTCAAGGTATGGTGCTCTAATTGGCCTCTAATGGCTAAATCCTCTTCATTAATCTTGATCATGTTGATGAGAGCCTCATCTCTATGGTTTTAGATTTTTGAAAGGAGGTGTTTAATGGCTTGAGGAAATTTAGAAAGATGAAGAATCAAGGATTTGGCCTTGGGAAGAGGAAGAGGTGAGTATTTGAAGTCTTTTGATCTAAGTTTTGTGGTTATTGAATGAGTATTCTGAATTTTGGAATTTTCCCTGATTTGTGTGTGATTTTGGAAATGATGAATTGGATTGTGTATTGTGTATTGTGTATTGTGGTGGTTTTGAAGCCATATTGTGTCTTGGTATCATTGGAATTGATTTGGAATGTGGAATGGAAAGTTTGGGAATTCTGTCCAGTGTGAATTCTGTCTGGGAAGTCTTCTCGTGTGGACATTTTGACTGAGCAAATGATTTCAGAAGATTATGAAAATTTCCAGTCTTGAATTTCACATCCCAAGCTTCAAAATGGATATATAATTTGTATTATTTCATTTTTTCGGCTATGAGTTATGGCTGTCCAAAGTTTGGCATCAAAATTGAACACTGTTTTGGGGCAGTAGTGGATTTTTGGGAATTCTGTATTTTTGTGGTGATTTCCAGCAATGGCCTATATTTTTTCTATGTATAAGACTTCAATAGCTTTCATTTGGCTTTAGAATCACCTCCTTTTGATTTTTTTGGAATTAGTTATGATTTTTGGAAGTTTAGCCAAGAAATAGGATTTTCTTGGCCACGGCCAGAAGGATTCTGGGCCATGGCCCAAATGTTTCTAAGCTATTTTTGGCCGCGGCCAGTGGATTTGTGAGCGCGACCAACCGACAAAAATCAGCATTTTGGACTTTTAAAAGGTGATCTTTGGTCAAGTGTTTCCCAAGCCTTTAGGTATGTGTTTAGGCTTTGATTAGCCACCTAAAGGTCATGAATGGTAACCAACTTAAAGTGTTATGAGGTTAAGGATTTGAAATAAAGAATAACCCTATGTCCTTGCTTTGGTTATAGGGTTGATATTCATTCTGATGGTGAGTAAGCAGGGCTGGAGCATACGTGGAAAGAGTGTAGGGAACTTACCTCTCTTGTATGCTTTGATATTTGTGTTTGTGTATTGATGCATGTATTTCTTTGCTTGATTATGTGAAACATGTATGAATGATTGTAGCTCTGTTTCTAGTTATGTTATAGCCATGAGTATGTTGTTGAAACATTAAGCATGCAGATATGTCATTATGTGAGCATGTGTTATTGTGATACAGGCATGTCATGCATTAAACACTTATCTTGCATGCATATTGGTATTTGTTTCCTACTGAGATTCTCTCGAATCTCACCATCCCCTACCAACATTTTAGACAGGGTAGGTGGATCGAGGATTGAGCAAGCAGGCAAGGTTGACGAGGACTCCTTCGAGTTATAGATTTTAGTAGTTGGTTATCATAGTTGGGAGTATTATGTATATTTGGATTCAGATTTGGATATGTACTGGTTAGAATGTGTTTGGATATGATAATTGTAGATGTATTTGAGAAGATTTGTGTAATCCCTATGTGGAAATTGTAATGGGCAATTGTTCCCTGTGTATATTTAGTAAAGATATGAACCCGAGAGTTGCCGGGATGATATTGTTGTACACTCTGATATTTGTATAAATAAGATATTACAGGTGATGTAATTGTATTTGAAATTGAATATGAGACCAGGTGAAGTGTATTTCTAAAAGATATTTGTGAAAACCCTATCAAGAAGATGGGATCTTAAAATAGTTTTTTTTATTATTGGGCTCTATTTCACTTTAATCGCGTATTTCGGATATAATTACAGAAGCGGGTTACATTTTGGTATCAGAGCTGCAGTTTCTAACAAGGATAAGATTTGCTAGGATGGTAGCAGTAGTTGTGCCTTAAGTCATAGAGAATGACTTGGTTGTTTGTTGTGTACACATTAAGGTCTTTGTTAATTATGCATATATGAGAATTATGGACTATGTGTATACATTATTTGGTTATGTTGTGGTAGTGAATCATTATGGAATTGAAGGATATAATGGTCCACCTAGGAACCAGATGTGTAGACCCAGAGGTGGAGGTAATCAGACCTATCATCTGATGTGAGAGTGGAGGAAATGATTTCTAGGTATGTGAAATTAAGGGTCTAGGTCTCGGGATGAGCCTAGATGTTGGGTGTGAAACCCTAGGTGTTATGGCATCAATGGCTATATCATGCTGGAGTGTGTTTAAAGGCCCTAAGACCTAGGAGACTGGTGTGCCTTAGGCCGGCAGAGATATCTGGATTGTGTTGGAGTTGAGGATGCTCCATTAAATTGAGGGAAGTGATTTCCCAGTTCAACTGAGGTTAAAACATTGAGAATTGAGTTGTGATCTAAGGGTCAGACTTAATAGTTGAGCTGATTCCTAGTAATTGTATGTGACCTGGATGGTTTGAGGTGCTAGAGTATGGTACTAGATTGAATTGAAATGTGTATCAAGTGTCCTGAGGATGTTGGTTGTTAACCTAGCACAGGGAGAAATTTATCTATGGATGATTCAGATCGAAGAGTGCTACCTAGGCGGAGTTTTGATCGGAAAGGGCTACCTACGGTGATATCTGATCAGAGAGGCTCTTTGTGAATTCTTCACCTACGGCCTATCGATGTTTCTGTGGGAGGACCGTGCCTTTGGGACGGTGAAATATGGGGGATGTGTCTTTGTGAGCCGAAAGGCTATTGTTGTGTGTCTTTCACCTGCGGCCGCATAGGGGTTTCCCATGGCGGAGGACCGTTCCATTGGGACGGTAGTTTACAGGGGATTGATTATGTGATTTTGTGGGAGCCGCCGTGACGATAAACCCTAGTGTGCAGCCACCGTGATTATGAACCATAGAGAGAAGTCGCTGTGATATTGAATCGTAGAGTGGATATATGAGAGCCTATATTCTCAATGATGTGTTGGTTAAGGCTCTAAATGGTTCGAGTTGAATCGAGCCAAGGTCTGGCAAAGATTGTGAGTGTTATCAGCTGTAGTAGGAGATTCCTATGGGACTTCTACTAAATCAACGTGACATTGTGAAAGGAAAACGAAGAGTCTCACTGACTCACTTGAGTGACACCCTCCTCACTCGAGTAATATGCATCAAAAACCAAAAAACGCAGAAGCAATGACAGCATTCACCAGAATTTTCCGAAGAGTTTCCAAATGACCCAAAACTTCAACCAATGCTATCCCCAAACAAAATCACTCAAGGAATCCAATAAAACCATTAAAGCAACCAAATTTCTACTCCATTATTATGCTTTGGTCTTGGGCAACAATAAACATTAAATTTCCAAAATCACTAAACTCAATCATTCTATCCCCAATCAATCCTATCTATCCATATACATTCCAAATATACCATTTCCATACCAATAACGTGCCAAATGCCCAATGGCTCTTATTTTCAAAAATGGGCAATAATTTCCAGAAATTCAAAACTAATCCACTTGGCACAAAACTTAGATAGAAAAATTGGTTTCACTTACCTCTTAAACTTTTTCAAAAGATCTTCTTGATCCTCCAACTTTCACAATCTCTTGGAATCACAAACCAATACCAATGAACAAACTACAACCATCAAAATGAAGCTCATTACTCAAGGAATAATTTTAGAGAAGGAAGTTTGAGCATTTAAGACAATTTCCCTTACCTTTTGAAGCTTTTATTCCTTCACTTTCCTTCAACAATGGCGCCGGATAGAGTGAGAGAAGAGAGAGAGATGAGCTTGGAGAATAAGGAAAATGATTACACTCCCTTCCCCATACTAGTTTCAGCGCATAAAGAGGGAAGAGAGGAGAGAGAAATTATTATTTTTTAATTGCATTTGACTTTTCTTAATACTCTCCCCACATGTGAGCTTGCTAAGTGTCCCATGGTCATTGGTTCTCATGAAGTAAACCACCAATTAGCCTCTCCAATCCATCTATTAGCCATTTAATCACACATCTCATTGGTCCTCTGCGGAGCAGGATAAACTATTTTCCTATTCCCACAATCCAACATAACATTGTTTGCCGTCAACCAATCAAAACCCAGAATAACTTCTAGTTGATGAAGAGGCAAACAAATCAAATCAATGGTAGACTCAAACCCTTCAACAGTTATAACACTATTCAGACAAGCTTCCGCAGCCACAGTTTTAGCACCCATAGGTGTTGACACAACAATATCAAATGGCAGTTTATGAACATGTAATCCTAGGTGCTTTACACAGTCATAGGCTATGAACGAATAACTAGTACCTGAATTAAACAAAGTTTGGAATACACTACCACTTAAAAGGATGTTACCTTGGATCAATTCGGGAGATTTCCTTGCCTCATCGTGAGTCATAGCGAACACCCTCCCTTGACTCTTGGGCCTTGACTCTTCCGGTCGCCCTTCACAATCTTTGGCAAGATTCCAGGCTGCTTGCAGATGAAGCATACCCATTGCCCCTCACAATTCCTACCAGCATATGCTTTGTTACACCGAGGGCATACCCACTGTGATAACTGTCCTTGATTCCCACGATCTCCAACTTGGTACGGTTTCTTACCACCGCCCTTGGATGGGAATCCTTGACTCTTGCATTTATGGGATGAGCTCCCCTTTACAGTTTCACCACAACCACCACCCTTACTCGGGTTAATATCTCTCAAGTTGTTCTTGGTGATACGGCACTCTTCCACCGCTTTGTTGAACTTATCAAACTGTCGGGTGGCTAAAATTTTCTTTAACTCCCTCCTCAAGCCTCTAATTAGCATTTTGGAATCTATTCCTCGTCATCCATTGGCTTGAGGTAGGAGGAGTACTAGGATAGACGAATGAACCAAGACGGGTAGTCGTCAAATATCTCATTGTCCCCTTGCTTTATTACTAAAAATTCTAACTCTTTCTCTATTCTCACCGACTTTAGGAAGTACTTGTCATTGAATTCTTTCAGAAATGACTCCCAAGTCACTGTCACATTCCGAGCCCGCATAGTCATGGCAATATTACGCCACCATCTATCTGCATCTCCTTCTAACTTGTAGATTGCTAACTTGGCCATGGGCACTCAAACACCTTGAGGGTTGAATCTTCCTTTGAATATTGGAGGCATATGATTACAAAATTTAGAAACCCAAAATTGTAGGTCTCTACCCTCTCGGACAGGTACCCCTTGCGTCTCCCGATTAGGCACAGTGCGAGATGGGGTCTCTCGAGACCAATTAGACCCCTCAGCTGTTTCTTCATGTCGAGTCCCCTCTTGGGTCCCCTCATGTGTAGACTGGACCCTCTCTTCATTTCTCTTGGCCCTTTCTTCTCTGAGCTCTTCTCTCAGCTCAGCAATCATGTCTCTTTGTTCTCTTACTAAATTCATCTGCTCTTGTATTGGGTCAGGTGGATTTTCGTTGACCTCTTCTATCTCTGGGTCAGGTCTTCAAACTCTAGTAGGAGCCATTGATCCTTTTCAGTCTACAAATATCACTAAGTCAGTAATCACACAGATATATACACGTATTCCTTAAACTCTTATTACCAATCAATAACAGGAATATTCATGTGTATACAATCAACCTTTATCAATCATCTAACACTCAGGCAATAAACTAGGGCAACTATCCTAGCAGTTCATATAAATGCCAGGAAAACTGCTCTGATACCACAAATGTAACCCCTGTCACGATCAAGGCCGAGATTAAGCACTTAAAAACATTTAATAATGGAATGAGAGATCCAGGAAAATTAAAATTTTTTTGCAACACTTGTATAATATGATCTCCATTCATTCATTCATAAAAACAATTGGCCTATCTGGTTTGTCACAAATACAATATCAGAGTATAACCACAATTCCCAACATTTACCCAGGATAATAACATTAATCCAAAATATTATACAGGGTATCATTGCCCATCTCAGTATCCATACCGGGCATTACACAAAACTATAATCTATAAGCTATTCAATATGTACATTTGTCCAAAATGATAACCAGTTTAAGACCAATCACTGATATTTTTCATTGTTCCACTCGAGTAAAGATGGCCTCACTCGAGTGATAGTGCACTGACACTCGAGTGAAGATGGCCTCACTCGAGTGATGGTACGGTCTGCACTCGGGTATTTGAGAGTAAAGGATAGCGAGTGAACACCCGAGAGTACAAGAACTTTTTCAGAGACAGTGACACTCGAGCACACAAGACCTCATTCGAGTGCTAGCTAGATGCTTCACTCGAGCACTAGAGAGTGAAGTCCAGGAAGTGAGAACCAGAGAGAAATAGGAGTTTTAAGAGGGAAAAGCACTCGAGCATGAGTCTTCTCACTGGGGTGGAGACTGAATTCTCACAAGTGTTGAGAGACACTCTATCATTCAACAGCGAGTGACAACTCGAGAGGTAAGTTCTAGGTGTCAAATACACCAGCACTCGAGTGAGAGAAAGCTCACTCAAGTGAGAACCCACCACACTCGTAGATGAGGCATTACTCTTGATCTTTTACAGAAGTGCAATTCAGAAACTAAAGGGAAAACGAAGAGTTTCACTAACTCACTCGAGTGACACCCTCCTCACTCGAGTGATATGCATCAGAAACCAAAAAATGCAAAAGCAATAACAACATTCGCCAGAATTTTCCCAAGAGTTTCGAAATGACTCAAAACTTCAACCAAAGCTATCCCCAAACAAAATCACTCAAGGAATCCAATAAAACCATTAAAGCAACCAAATTTCCACTCCATTATCATGCTTTGGTCTTGGGCAACAATAAACATTAAATTTCCAAAATCACTAAACTCAATCATTCTATCCCCAATCAATCCTATCTATCCATATACATTCCAAATATACCATTTTCATACCAATAACATGCCAAATGCCCAATGGCTCTTATTTTCAAAAATGGGCAATAATTTCCAGAAATTCAAAACTAATCTATTTGGCATAAAACTTGGATAGATAGATTGGTTTCACTTACCTCTTAAACTTTTCCAAACGGACTTCTTGATCCTCCAACTTTCACAATCTCTTTGAATCACAAACTAATACCAATGAACAAACTACAACCATCAAAATGAAGCTCATTACTCAAGGAATAATTTTAGAGAAGGAAGTTTGAGCATTTAAGACAATTTCCCTTACCTTTTGAAGCTTTTCTTCCTTCCCTTTCCTTCAACAATGGCGCCGGATGGAGTGAGAGAAGAGAGAGAGATGAGCTTGGAGAAGTAGGAAAATGATTACACTCCCTTCCCCAGACCAGTTTCAGCGCACAAAGAGGGAAGAGAGGAGAGAGAAATTATTTTTTTAATTGCATTTGACTTTTCTTAATACTCTCCCCACATGTGAGCTTGCCAAGTATCCCATGGTCATTGGTTCTCATAAAGTAAATCACCAATTAGCCTCTCCAATCCATCCATTAGCCATTTAATCACACATCCCATTTCCTCTTAGTAATTAATTTCCTCATTAATCACCAACTTAAAGCCAATAATTCCATTTTCTTAATTCTCCTTTATTTTTGGCATATTAATTAAAATTACCACAAAACACATAATAATTCAGATTAAATCGCCAAAGCATTCTCAATAATTGTCATTAACCCTTAATCAAAATTTGGGGCGTTACAACATAGACATGTCTTGATTAATTACACTCAAGTTTAACTCTTCCTTCAGTAAGAATTGTACACTTATGTTATTCTATATCTTTTGTAACATTTTTTACTTACATTTCATGATCACCTTTCCATAATTAATTGCAAGGAATTCAGAAGTCATGTTAAGCGTCAACTCAAGATCCATATACAAACATCCTTTAAAGTTGACAAAAAGGTCCACAGAGAATTCCCAAGTTAGTTTGCGTGCAGAATACTAAATGACCACAACCCATACTCACAAGATTTTAGAGCTCTCGCAATTGGCCCTTTTGACTATGCAAAAAAGTTTACAGCATACAATGTCAATGGTTTCAAGTTTTGCACAGTTTCACGAGATCAAGGATTGCAAACACAAATTTTGGGTGTTTATGGCACCTTTGGGACAAGGAGTTATGCGATCAGCAATGACGCCAACATTCAGTTAGGAGGCGTCCCTTAGTATGGAAAGCTTCTTGATGTCGTCGAACTTAATTACCAAAGCCATTTCACCGTGATGCTATTCAGGTGTTTGTGGGCAAATACTACTACTTCTCATAGACTCACAATTGACGACTTAGGCATCACATCGATAAATTTCTCATGGCTAATTCACACTGGTCATTTTGAAGATGATGAGCCGTATATTCTTGCTTTAGAGACACATCGGGTTTATTATGTCAAGGACGAGAGGCATATGGATTGGTACATGGTTGTTCATTTAAAGCCTCAAGCCTTTACGACATAGGTGATGGCGATAACATCACTTACGAGAGTAAGCCATTTCAACCTACCAATTTCGAAAACTTCTTACCTGAAGGTGATAACAATTTACCTCTACTTCGGTGCATTTTTTTAAGTTCATATCATTTAAGTTTAATTTTTTTTACAAAATAATACCACACTAACAATTTCTTTACACAATTTATGTAGGGATGGTGAGGACAAATGATTAAAAAAATCATGCTTTTATTTTTTGTAATCCTTGATGTATACTTTTTTTAAAAAAAATTCAGGATATTCTTTGTAGTGGTTCTTAAACCGCTACTAATTGAAAAAAGAGAAAGAGGATAAAATAATAAAAAATGATAAGAAAGCATAACAGATCTGGAGGTGAAAAACAGAGAGAGAAAAGAAGAAGTAAGAGTAAAAAGAGCATATAAAGAATAAGCAAGAGTTAAAAGGCGTGGTGGTGCTGGCTCTTCTTGTGTTTGCAGCGGTGGAAAGAGAAAGATGAGTGTAAAAATAGTATAAAACTAACAAATAAAGACTGTCAGTAAAAATTTAAATTATTTTTTGCATGAGAAAAAATTTGAATTGTTTTTAGCGTCTCTAATTTAATTTAGGAACGTTTAAAGTTGTCCAGTTATTTTTTTTTTCCACTTTAGACGTCTCCAATTTAAATTGGGGGCATCCAAAGTTAAAATTTTTTTATTTTAAATGAGGGACACCCTTTGGCATCCCTCATATTTTGGCGTCCCTGATGATACATTAGATGGCATCCCTAATATAATATTAGGGACGCTATATGTATCATCAGGGACGCCATATTGGCGTCCTAATATATATGAGAGACGTCAAAAGTGTCTCTCATTAAAAAAAATATTTAAAAAATCTTTAGATGTCCCCAATGTATATAGGGACGTTTAAAGTATGACTTTATAGACTTTAGATGTCCCTATTTACATTGGGGACGTCTAAAGTAATTTTTTTTTGTTTTACTTTAGACGTCCCCAATTTAAATAGTGACGTCTAAAATATTTAAATAGTGACGTCTAAAATATGACGTCTATTTAAATTGGGGACGTCTAAAGCTATTCAGTTCTCACCCCATAATTATAAAAATGCCACCGTCTTTATTTTTTACTTCTTTTTTTTTTTTAAATGGACGTCCTTTAAGGACATAAAATCTATATTCTATAGTAGTGGTGGTTTTGTTAACCGCTACTAATTTTGTTCACCGCTACAAATTCACCTTTTTAATCACAACTAAATCTTTTTCTTTTTTTTTTTTGGTGGTAAAAACACATAGAGGGAATCAATATATTGAGAAAGGGAAAAGGATATGGAAGGGAAGAAAGTTGTGAGGTCAATATGTGTCTGCTAAAAAATGCATCGCAGCAAGACCTCTCTTTGCGGCAGCTATATGAGATGGCCGTGGTTGCCTCTTGTCATGTATAGGTCATGACCATAGAATCGCAACTCGAACCCAATACTCTTGTTCTATGGGTTGTGCTTATTCTTCTTGCAGTCACTTGATCAGCGCCGAAGGTGAAATAGGTAATTCCTTCTTTCCCTTAATTTTGCACTCCCGTTTATTCTCCATTTCATTTTTAATATGATTTGTTGGGATATACGGTTGACTTAAATACACACACACTCTCTCTCGTACACACACACACACCCTTTCCTCATTATTGATGTTGTTGTTTTCTACTGTAAATTTGTTTCACAGCTACAGAGAAAGTGAACAGTTGTGTGGATGGATGCATAACAGGATGCGTTAAGAAGACTATAACATGAAAACTATTGTATTGGGATTATTCACTGTACAATAAATGTGATATATGGTATAAAATAAACATTACAAAATGTATTAATTAGGATTTATTTTGTTTATAAATGTATTAGGTAATTCCAATACTCATTTGCAATTTTCGAGGTTCTTGCAAGTTTGGGTTTTTGAATTTAACGTTGAATAAATATATAGATACCTTAATTTTTAACTTAAATCATAAAAAATAATAAAATATTTTTATCGGAATAATAGTGAATACATTAACTTTAGGGAAAAGAATAAATAAATACCGCTTGAATTTCAAAATCTTAAATTAGTTATTTCCCAAAAATTTGAATTGTCAATTGCTATACTCTTTTTATCAATTCTATTACTTTTATTGTCAACAAAACCAATTTAGGATTTTGAAGTTCAAGTGGTATTTTTTTTATCTTTTTTCCCTGATTTAAGAAATAACAATAATTTTCTTTTTCCTTTTTTTTTTTTTTTTTTTTTTTTTTTTTTTTTGCAGTTGAGATTCTCAAGCGGAAGGCTCTTAATTTTTCAGTCAAAATTCTTGTGAAACACACAAACAAGCAAACAAACAAAACTAAAAATAAGAAACCCAGCACAATAATATTGCCCACACTTTGTAATAATATGAATTGTATAGAAATTGAGTAGAATAAATAACTATTTCATGTAAATATTTTTCTTTAGGTCTATCTTGCTAGTATATTATCAAATTAGTTTTAACCACTTTTAGGATATTATTTGTAAATAGTTCTCTCAACGTAATCTTTTTGCGATAATATAATTATCAACAACCCATATGACTTAGGTTCGTTCCTTCTTCTCATTTCCCACTCTCATTAAATTTTCATTTCATTATTATGATTTGTTGTTATGGTTTTCTTAGTTTCCTGTTACAAACAACAACAATAATGGTTTTGGTGATTTATAACCTAAAACCAAAACATATATATTGCTTTTGTTGCATTGTGTGTGTGTGTATATATATATATATATATATATTTTTTTTTTTTTTTTGCCTCTAGAGACAAAATGAATGTCTGTGTTGATGGATGCATTAGTGGATGCATTAAGAATTAAGACTATAAAATAAAAATGATGTACAATTTTCAAGAGCCGCCTAATATTAGGTAGAACTAGGTCTTGTAGCATTTCATAAACACCACCAACTAGAAAAAAAAGTGCTACTTCTTACACTTTTTTAAGCAGTTGTTGCCCAGTGTATTGGGATTTATTTGGTCAATGAATGCATTTGGCAAGATCTGATTTTTGACATAGCATGATGAAACCATATGATCTATGTAACCGACTTCACTTGGTAAGATAAATGTTTTATTGTTGTTGTTGAATGCATTTAACAATTCTAGTACATTTAAAATTGAATTTTGAATATTATATTTTGCAAATACATACAAAGGTACATTAACTTTGTTACTTAAAAAAAAAAGTAAAAATAATATTTGAATTAAACAATAGTATATTCATGAATTTTTTCCGGCAAAAAAAAAAAGAAAAGAAAAAAGAATGCATGAATTTTGAGAACAACCATTTCTCTTGTTTGGTGAAATTTTCAAATTCATTATGAAAAACCAATTGGGAGAATTGCCTATAAATACATCATTGAAAACTTATTGCCAAATGGGACCTAAGGAAAGATTTTTTGTACACAAGGGAAGATTGTTCAAACACAAGGGGATGTCACAAAGGGAAGATATATTAAACATAGAGGAAGATTATTTGAACACAAGGGAAGATCTTTTGCATATGAGAAAATTGTTTGCACCTGAAGGTCCTAATTGACAAATAAGTTTCTAATGAAGTATTTATGGACAATTTTCTCATATTTATATCTTGCATCAAGGACCACGATTGTTGCGAGGTATGCCGTGTAGATCTCTAAGTGGCTCTTCAATGTACCCCTCCCTTACGTCTTCCTTTCGCACATCCATATATATCCAAAGAACCAGGGTTTGGTTTTGGTTCTTTGCCCCAAAAGAAAATGAGGTCCTTTTCTCTCATATGGGTCGGTGGATCAAGATCTCAACGTTCCAGATTTAATATATTATAAAAATAATATTATTATAATAATATAATAATATTTTTATATTATTATTATTATTATTATATTTTTATAATATATTAAATCTGGACCGTTGAGATCTTGATCCAACGGCCCATAAGAGAGAAAAGGACCTCCTTTTCTTTTGGGATAAAGGAGAGAAACCGGGTCCAAAGAACCCATGATGTTCTCTACATGTGTCTCATGTCTAAGTTTCGCGATCCCACATGTCGATAGCACTTAAATAAACACTAGTGGAAAAATGACTTTTTAGACCAGTTAAAATTGACTTTTTAGATCGGTTTTGGATCCAATCTTGATACAACCAGTCTTAAAAGTATGTCACTTTTAAGACCGGTTTGGTAACTGGTCTTAAAAGTCTCACTTTTAAGACCGGTTATCATGAGCACTGGTCTTAAAAGACATCTTTAGCAAGGCAATTACAGAACATTTTTAAGACCGGTTATTATTATAATCGGTCTTAAAAGTTATTTTAAGACCGGTTTCATATATAATTGGTCTTAAAAATTTTAATGTTAAGACCGGTTGTACATATAACCGGTCTTGAAAATTCAATTTTAAGACCGGTTATATACGAAACTAGTCTTAAAATAACTTTTAAGATTGGTTATTTTTATAACCGGTCTTAAATGTATTATAATTTTTTTTCAATTGTGTGTGATTAGGTTAGTTATCAGAATGCTTCCTAGAATTGCTACTTCCATCAAATGCCATACTTATTAAATGCCATAAAGTTATTAATTGTAATGTGTTGTTTAAAACCATCACATATATATGCATAATTGTTCAAAACACATGCAGGCCAATAACATGGTTCAAACAGATTCACATATATAAATACATGGTTGCATAATTAAAAAAAAATAACAAACATGTCAAATCATGCAACCAACAATATTTGCAACCAACCAGGCCAACATGTCAATTTATTAAGATATACAAAAAAATTTTCAGTTTTACAAGAACTCACTGTTGTAAAAGTTCATAAATGAATTCAACACAACAATTGCGAATGTGATCAATATCTTCTTCTAAAAAGGGGCCAGCAAGTTCAAACATCTGAAACACCAAAGTCAGGCAAAACATTAACTTCACTTAAAAAAATAAAAGTAATACAAAATTTTTGAAATCTATATACATTTACCTCTTCAGTAAATCCTGTCGTGCCTAGGGTAATAATATTATAAATGTGCTTCAGAACATACAATCCATACAAGTTAGACCCCGGTGATTGCCTACGGGTTTGAAAAATAATAAGATATCATTAAAACAAGTATAAAATAATATGACTTATTATTGAATACATTCTTAAAACAAACCAATATGTAAGCAACCTTTGGCAAGATCCATGTAGGGTTTTTTAGTTCACGAATAGGCCTACCATAAGCAGTTTGTAGGAATGTCCGCATAGCCCTATATCATCAAAATCACAAAAGGTTACTTATTTTACACAAATTTCATAATTTTGCACACGAAAGGTAATTAATAATGCAAGAAAACTTACGAATTCAAGGACTTCTTCAATTCACTAGTTGGCTTGCTGAGGTGGAGGGAGCATAAGAGGATGACAGAATAACTATTCTTGCACAAAATAGCCAATTGCCAATGATCACTGAAAAAAGGGAAGACTTTTAAGCAAATATAAAGCATTATGTATATTATGAAATATAAATTTGTTTCTTACCCATGCAAATATGGAGCCAAGAAACACTCAATTGGGGTTTCACTAAGTCCATGCGATAAGTATGTGTGTTTGATAGCAGCAGTGGTCCCTTTGTCGTAGAGTTGAAGTGAGCATAGGAGTCCAAATTTATTGTTTTTGCCAGAGTCAACCAACCTACAATTCATGTACCTACAATAATGCAAGCACACAAATCAAAGTTTAACGGCGTAATTTGTAAAATATTAACTTCCAACTTGAGAAGATACTTACATTAAAAAGAGTAGGACAACCAAAATCGTAAGCTATTGTAGAGGAGCTACCAGGGACATTAAATCATCCCTCTCAAGGTAGGATTGCGCCCCTGACTTGCCAACAGTTGACCCAGTAGGCCAATCTCTTGTTCCAAAGGATGTCATCATATGCCATCATAATCACTTACTGCATACATTCAATGGAGGCCGTAAAACATCTTGAGTGGAGGGAGGTGGAGGTGGAGATGGAGATGGAGGTGGCAGGGATTCCTCAACTCGATCAGAAATAAGGTTCTTTGGCCACAAGATGAAAGAGTTGAGGACATCGCCCATAACCTTGAAGTCATCAACAAGGATAGGGAAAGGTACATCTGCAATGATCACCTCTTCAACTGCCACTCTGACTTAATCATCCTTTATTCCTTGGTGGTGGCCAGTTAATCCCAAGTTGTGCACGCTTCCCCTGTGTAACCAATCATCTCAGAGGATCCTCCACAAACAAGTCACAAGGCTCACCAATTTCTTTTCCAGGACCCTCTAATGACTGACCAATGCAACTCCCTTTAGTGCTCTGTTTAGGGTTTAGGGAATGAGCCTGGGGAGCACTAGTATCTGCTTGTCTTGTGCTCGTCATAATCATCCATTCCTCTTTCATCTTGTTAAACCTTTCTTCAAATCATGCATCAAATGATGCTTCTGCCTCGGCTCTAGCTTCCGTCCTCACAGTGGCCAATATATGTTCCATCTCCTCCCTAGTCACCATACTACTTGAGGAACAGCGTAGGGGTGCTCCAAAGTAATCCCTTATGCCTACCCCTCCTCCAACCCCCCTGACACGGCCGGGATGCTCACGTTTTCCTGTAGCTATGGTCAGGATGTCATTCCTCCCATCCGACCTAAACGATCCCTTGGCTTATTCTTTTTGAAGCTCCTCCTATAAGACACAGATGACAAACGTTAGTAATGAAATTTGTTTACTAAATAATTAATAATAACAAGTCAGCAACAATACTTATAATTTTCTTACTAACTATATGAGATTGTGCACTCGTATAAGACTCACTCCTCTTTTGGTAAGCGAACAACCACTTCTCTTCGCGACATATCGGAGATGGTGGAGAAAGAAGAACAGAAGGATCATATTGAGCTACTTCTTCCAATTTCTTCCGTTTGGCCGCCAACAAGTCTTTTTTAGCCTTCACATAACCCCCACGAGACATTGTATAGGGCAATAATTCTTTCTACCACTCTCTTGGGCCTTTTTCCTTTTTTCTTGCTAATAAGAAATCAAAATTAAGTTATTGTAAATCAATAAAGACAATTCATAATTTATAAGTAAATCAAATGCAAAATAAGTCAACTCACCAATGCTTTTGGAGTAGTCTGAAGCCGTCTGAATTCTTGCCAAGTCTATTCATCAATAAAAGAATACTGGTCACATGGATTAGGACAAGGGTGACCTTCTTCCACCTCGATATGCACGTAATTGTTAGCTAGACTTTTCTTAAACTTCCTCTAGCGTTCATCATAATACGTCATTGTCTTGTCATATAAGACTTTACTCTCAGGTATGTCGTAAGTAAGCTGGATAGTTTCCCAAATATATTGCTTCACACTTTTATCCACATTTCTCTACTGTTCTATCAAGATGCTAGGCTTGTTGAGTGCTAGGAGGCTGAAAAAACTCCTATACCTCTGGGCATTAGGCCCGATTGGTTTCCAATATCTATCAAACTCAATCGGAATATTTTCCCCTGTATTCCGATTGAGAGGAATGTCTCTCAATCGGGCGGCTCTCCTACCCATTCGTCTAGGCCAGTTACGTGGCTCACTGTATTCCTGGCTCGGAGTATTGCTAGGCTCGCTTTGATTAATATTAGTTGGATCCGGAGTACCCTCACTATGACGACTCATTATCCTCACTTTAAGGACATTATTTAAGGATAGCTAGTGATGGTTTAAGGAAATTTTGCTACACGGTGCTTATTGCTATAACACAACACTATCTACAAAGGCATCGTTCAAAAGCAATTCCCAAGTTATGCAAATATGAACAAATAATTAATTGCAATACACAAGTTGATAACCAATATCAAGCAATATCAGCACTATGAATCCAGAGTTTTACTATATTGAACATACAAGCAAAAATACAGAATTAGAATTGAAGCCAAGCCATCCAATTAGGCAATATGAACACAAGCAAGTTTTCATTCATCAAAATGTTCCTGCAAGAGTTTATATAGTATGAAGCACCATTAACACGTAGACAGTCCTAAATGCATTAGGAGGCAGACTCAGAAGCAACACCAAAGTCCAAGAAACTATAAGTTACAACAATGAACCCTTCTCATACATAACCAAAATAAACCCAGGTCCACAGAAGCATAAGGACACTAACCTCAGACAGATGCATATAGTAAAACTCTTCAGAATAATTAACAGTGCCTTCAACCTTTGCTTGAGGATCATCTTCTTCCTCTGAATTTTAACAGTCTTTGGCCACTTTACGAATCAAGTAAGGTCTCTCTTGGGAGGCAATGGATGCTTCTAAAAAGTTAATTGAACGGAACCATTAATGGCATACCCAAAAATGAAATCATTAATTTAATTCAATGCCTGACAATTGAAACATAAACCTGACAATAAAAATGAGGTTGAGAATGAAACCAATTAGAGGGAACAAACGACGATAGCCTTACAGCAATGTATATAACTATAGATATGCATTGACGGCGGCGAAGGTTAAGGACGGAGGAGAGAAGGGGAAAGGAGGAGCTACCGCGAACCGACGGAGGGGTTTTCTGATGTGCTTGAGTATCAGATTTCAGAGTTAAAATTAGGCAGGTTTTGAAAATTAGGTAAGTTTTAAGACTGGTTGTAATTAAAAACCGGTCTTAAAAATAATATTTAAGACCGGTTATTAATAAATAACCGGTCTTAAAAATAGAAACTTTTAAAGACCGGTTACTAATAACCGGTCTTAAAGTTTTAATATTTAAGACCGGTTTTTATTTACAATCAGTCTTAAAAATAATAAATATTTATTTTTTTAATTGTCTTTAATTCAGATAATATTTGCTAGACCAGTTATATTTAGAACCAGTCTAGAAAATATATTATATATATTTATTTTTTTAATTGTATATATTTTAAGACCGTTTTTATTATAACTAGTCTTAAAAATAGTTTTAAGACCAGTTTTATGAATAATCAATCTTAAAATTTGATCATAATAATAAAAATGTCACCGGTCATATTTTCAAGATATTATCCGATATAACTGGTCTAAATATTTTGGTCTAAAATCTTTTTTTGTGCTAGTGAATTACAAGATTAATTCTATACTAGAGGTAAACCTATGTCGATATCTAACAGAGAGCCGTGTACTTTAATTCTAAGATTAATTAAGCAAAAGAAATATTTTTAAAATTTTGTTTTTTAAGATTGAAAAATCAATAAAGAAAATATTAAAAAGGAAGAGTGAAGATGCAGATTTACTAATAAAATATTTATGAAGGTACGCCTTGCACCATAAAAATTATATTGGGTGAAAAAATATACATGAAAATTTAAAATCACGGTAAAAATAACAATGCCATTAATTAAAGTCAACCTTACTTTATTTGTTGTGGAACCCACGTTGCTGTCACGTGTGATGATGGAAAGAGAAAGAAGATAGAGAATACACTCAGGCAATGAGAGAGAGAAACTAACGGACAAAGTGGACTGGAATACTCTGTTCGCTTCACAATATAAATATAGGGAAAGTTTCTATAAATTACTTTTAAAATATACAAATCCCTAATCAGTACATTGAAATCAAAAATTCCGGATCAGTCACGTGTCAGTGCAAATGAACAGTGCGGGCGGCACTAAAAGACGATTTTGCCCTTCAGCCCTCATTCTCGCCACTTCAAAAATAACAACATGGGGTTCTTAATTAACAACTCCTGATTCTTGATTAACAACTTTGTATTCTTGTTTCACAACTTCCTAATTTAAGTTTCAAGGCCAATAACAACACCTCTTTTTTTTATTAACAACACGCCCTCTTAATTAACAACTCCAGATTCTTGATTAACAACTCCGTATTCTTGATTAACAATTCCATTTCATCTTTTTACTTTCACAATAACAACACCAGTGTTATTATTAACAATACCCTATTCTACATTAATAAATCTCATTTCTTGTTTCACAACTTCGTAATTTAAGTTTCAGGTCCAATAATAACACCGTATTTTACATTAACAACACTATATTTTTGAGATGCGAATATGTGGAAGAATAAAGAGGAGTTGTTAATCAAGAATCCGGAGTTGCTAATAACAAGATTGGTGTTGTTATTGTGAAAGTAAAAAGATGAAACTAGAGTTATTAATCAAGAATCCAGAGTTGTTAATCAAGAATCCGGAGTTGTAAATTAAGAACCCCGTGTTGTTATTTTTGAAGTGGCGAGAATGAGGGCTGAAGGGCAAAATCGTCTTTTGGCGCCGCCCGCACTGTTCATCCGTACTGAAGCGTGACTGATCCGGAATTTTTTATTTCAATGTACTGATTAGGGATTTGCATATTTCAAGGGTATTTTATAGGGATTTTCCAATAAATATATGCCGCTTCAAAAAAAAATTGATCTAAAATATAAATTATTTTTAAGATAAGAATGCTTATTTTTAAGTTTTATCCTCATAATTAACACTTTTTTTTTTTTAACTTATTCACTCATTAAAATTTTAAATACATTTTCCAACATAGGTACAAGTTAAAAAAAATTAATTTAAGATGGGCATGTTTGATCACGATTTCTTAAAAAATAAATTTTTATTACGCAAGCCGAGATAAAACTCCTCTCATATACTTACCTCGTATACTATGAATCAAGATTTATAAGCACTTATTACACAAAAATAAGCTATTTTAAACGAGCACTTAATAATTTAACTATTATTTCTTATCTCATGAATTAATTAAAGTGACGGAAGAAGTATATATAAGTAACGCCCGCAGAATCAGTCCAAAAAAAAAAAAAAAGTAACGCCCGCAGAAAGATATGATTTATTTCAGGAAAGATTAATGCAAAGAGCATAGTAATGTCGCTGACGCACTGTTTCATTAGCTTCGGTCCAGCTCTTCTCCTCAGCGAAGCCAATAAAGCACTGTTTCAAGTTTCAAGTTTCAAGTTTCAACGAAGGATTGGTTACTCTTCCCAAGGAAAAATCCAATATTTTATTTTTTGGTCCTCAAGTTATTTCATATATTCTAAGGGAAATCCTTTTTATAACAGTTTAGAATTTAAATTGTTCTGTTTTTTTTTTTTTTTTTTGTAAAAATCTAATAAGAGTTGTGTGAATATTTAATGATTTTTTTTATTCTTGTCCCTCATTAATTATAGATATTGTATTAATTAAAAAGTTAGTAATATATATATTTACTCTATTTTTTTCCTCTTATTTACCCACTTATAAATAAAAGCATACTTGGAAACAAAGGTTTATTTAAAACATATTTATTATTTTTAATTAATTTTAACTGTTTTTTTTAAATCATATAATTTGATTATTTAGCTCTAATGAAAAGTACAGCGTAATTTCTTTCTTTCTTTCTTTTTGATACAGGTAAGGCATGAAAAAAAGAAACCTACGATACATGAACAAATAATTAAAAAATGAGGCATCTTTGCTGTGACGCTGCAATTGGATTATTCGTTTATTCGAATTCCTGGAAATAGAATTAGGAAAAAGAATTGGATACTGGAAAGCCCAAAGGACTATCAATATGTGTGCACGCGCAAGCCATCAAGATGCATATTTCTGAATGTTGGACTTTGGGTCCAAGTCCGCCCTTGATGGGTTGGACTATTTGATTAAGGGTATAAGTTGTCTTATCAAATAATTAATCAAACAACATAAGATTGTTGCTTGGTAAATAAGTTGGCAATTAATTGTGAGATCATGATTGAGAAACAAATCTCCATGATTGAGGAATCGATTTAGAATCAATTGAATTAAATCACCAACTTGAAGAGCAAGAAAAGAGTGCACACACTGTCTAATTACTGGTCACTCTTATCACTATAAATAGGGTGTGCCTCTAGCATTGCAAACCACCGCTGCCATTGAGCTTTCTGGCAATCTCCTCTTATCTACCATCTTGCTTCTTCTGGTGCACTGCTGTGCAAACCCTGATTAGGCTCTTGTAGTCTAATCCTTGCGTGGGCCCCAAACCCGGATCCGACTTTACCGGTATGCGCTTCTACTCTACTGCTTGATCTGGTTTATATTTCCTTCATTGGCATCAGAGCCTGTTGTTCTTGTGGCTGTGTTCAATATGTGTTCTGCCATATTTTATTTTAATATATATACTGCATATATGTCCGTCAAAGCCTGCGCATGTATATATGTTTCGTTTTGCACATGTTCAAAAGATTCTTCTTATTCTTCCGCTGCTACTCTGTGAATCTGCATGACTTCTGTATTAATCAATACCACATGCAATATGAACCTGTGATTAATCTGTCTCTCTTCGTCTCGCTCTCCTCTACAAATTTTTTATGTTATTCACATATACTCACATGATCAATTATGTTTTCGCTTCTGTTTAATGACCAATACCTTGAAGCATGTCTTTTTCATTTTTCCAAAGATCAAAATTGTCACATGCTCTCTCTCTTCTTGTTTTCTCTGTGAATATCGTTTTTTGATTCTGGAATATATATATGAGTTCAAAAACAGAAACTTGAACATATAAATAAATGCATGAGATCATAAAACGTAAGAAGAAAGAGAAGCACCGTGTTTTCTGTGTGAATCCACGATCACCGACGAGCTTCGAGAATTGGGTCTTCGAAAACGTGAGCCTCTGTGTGAAAAGAGGTTATGAACGTGAAGTACTCGAGGAGACGGTTCCAACGGCACCGAAATCGCGTCAAACGAAGGTCGGACGAGGGAGAAAAAGGAAAACGAAACAGGCGGGTAGCGACAGACCCGCCTGAGCTCCAGCCGGGTCACGTCTACCCGGCTGGAGGTTGAAGAACGGGGGAGGGGGCCAAAACGGTGTCTTTTTTGGCCAGAACCCCAAAACACACCGTTTCACTAAGTGAAACGGTGCCATTTAGCGCTAGCCAAAACGGCGTCGTTTTGGCCAGTGGGGGCTGCATTTCAAATCACTGAAACGCAGCGTTTCGGGTCGAGTGACCCGAAATCCGATTCAAAGGACATTGGGCCGATTCAATTGACCCGGACCGGCCCAACCCGATTTCCCAAAAAGAAATTTCAAAAAAAAACTTTTTTTTTATTCATTTAAAAAAAAAAACTTTTTTTCTCTCCCTTGACAACGCGCCTTTGTGGCGCGTGAGACCCACCCCAAGGCCAATAGGCTAATCAAGGACATCATCGGACTCAGTGAACTGAGACAAGTCAAGTGGTTTTGACACCGTGTCAAAATACGGTTTCTAGGACGGCATGTGAGTGACACGCGCCACCACCCGAGAGTGGAACTCCCCAGTTTCCTATTTTTAAATGAATTTTTTAAACCAGAAACCTTCTAGTGGCGCGTGGGGGCGCGTGCATGGGCATTTTTGGAATGTTTTTGGCCCTAAAAATTTGTAAATTCATGTTCTTTACATTGATATATTATTTGTCTATTTTTGAAAATTATTCAGAATATTTTATATACGTTTTTGAGTGTGTTTTGACCCTAAACTATTTAAAATAAGTTTTGAAAATTGTTTTTCTTTGTGATGAACGATTATTGGTCAGATATGGCTAGTATACACATTGACCAATCCTTTGATGGGGCTCCCCATGAATATTCTCTGGCTTCTGATGATGAACAAGAGGTAAAGACCTCTAGTGGAGTTGGTAGCACCAACAAGAAGGGTCCCCCTTTGTCACAACAAGACTCTAACACACCTGACGAGGTGAAGCAAGAAGAGAAAGCAAAGTTCAAATTCGATGAGTTCGAAGAGGAGGAGGTCGATAGACCAAGAACTAGTGCTCTAATCAAATCTCTTATTGAAAAAGGCGTTGATAGATATGTTCAAATCAAAAGCGTCTATGGGGTCATTTGTGGATATAGTAGACAAGTCACTAATGCTAGTGATGCTGAGTTCTACATAAAAGCTATGGTGGAATACCGTGAGTAAGTGACAAAGAGGGGTCATCTCCATGGGCAAGGATTTTAGAAAGACGTTTTCAAGAGAGGCATAGACAATATGGATAAAGGAGCTCATAGAGCTAAGGCTAGGAAAACCTTTCTAGATTTTGGCATTGATGTACCTCGTTATTGAAACTTGATTATCCATGTTATACTTTGCTTGTTTTTGAATTTGTTTTCATTGCAACTTATATGAACCATTCATGGAATTATTGCTTAATGAATAAATTGTTTTTGGAATTATTTATTCTACTTCCTTATGATGCTTTATTTGAGTGGGAGCATATTTTTTTTCTTTCCTTTTCTGGAATTCTTTTTTTTGAAAAACAATTATGGGGACATGTTTAAATATGAATAGAAATTAAGAAAAATGAGCGGTAAACTAGAATGAGTGGGATGGGGGTCAACCTAGTTGATTCCTGAACATGAAGCTAGCAAACTCTCATTCTATTAATTTCCACTCTTACTTAAACAGAGACATAGTGTCTCAAAGAATAAGAAAAATTGCATACCTAATAAAAATGCATGTCTATGTGACAGAAAAATGGCTCAAATGACAAGCAAGACTTTTGTTGCTGATCTCGTTAGAGGAGACAAGCTGCATGGTGAGAACTTCGGCATGTGGCGCCGTAAGATCTCGTATGTCTTGGAGGAACAAGATGTTATGGACGTCTTGACCAATGTGCTTCCGCAACCCGATGCTAATACACCACGAAGGGAACAGGATGCTTTTGCAACCTGGAAAAGAAAGGATACCATCGCTCAGATCACAATGCTTGCGGCAATGATCGACAATGTGATATGTCAATTTGAAGGACATGTCACTGCCTCTGCCATGTAGACAGCGCTGAAAGAAGAGTTTGATGGTACTTCTGATGCAAGACTCAGGAGAATCACTGTCAAGCTTGACAATTATAAGCTAGGTCCAAACACTACCATAAGGCAGCATTTGAGGAAAATGCATAATATGATAAGGGAACTTATCGAGGTAGGAGGAACCCTTTCTGAAGCACAGCAAGTGCAAGTTGTTGTGAGTTCACTCCCTGCAAGCTAGGATCACATGAAGCACACCATAACTCACAACAACACCATCAAGAATTTTGCTGACGTTGCTCGTCACATCCAATTGGAGGATGACCGTATGTACGGTGCAAAGACCAATGGTCAAGCACTCTTAACTGAAGAAAAATGAGCTTCATCCCAGAAGCGAAAGCCCAATAAAGGCAAGGGACCCCAAAAGAAGAAGGGGAACCCAGGGGCAAAGAAGGATAAGAATGCCTTCAAGAAGAACAAGAAACCTGCAAAGAAGCGAGACCTTTCCAAGGTTAAGTGCTACTCTTGCGAAAAGAAAGACCATTTTGCAAAAGATTGTCCTAAGAAGAATAAGGTACTATGTGATAACCCTTCTCATTTTTCTTTTGTTTCTAGTACTGCCTTTATAGCTGAGGCTAATCCTGTGTGGGTTGTAGACTCAGGGGCCACAAAACATGTGAGCAGAGATCGTGGAAACTTCATGGAGTTTTGCAGGCTACCAGCTAGAAGCAGATGGCTTTATGTTGGGAACAATGCGATGGTAGAAGTCAAAGGGATCGGTACCTGTAAATTGACTTTACAAGGCGGGCGAACCCTAATTTTGCAAGATGTCCTCTATGCTCCGGAGATCCGACGAAACCTAGTGTCTGTTATTTCTTTAGTTAAATTCAGTTTTAATGTTAACTTTAATGATCAAGTTGTTGACATTTCAATTGGGACCGATTATTTCGGATGGTTTCTTTGTTTTAATGAATTATGATTTTAATTCTAGTCAATGCTATGTGATTTCATCTAATGATAATTACGATACATGGCACGCCAGATTAGGACACATTGGTCAAGAACGCATGACCAAACTAGCAAATGAAGGATTGCTAGGAGAAGTGTCGAAAAGGGAAATGTCTCTATGTGAGCATTGCCTTACTGGCAAAAGCACAAGGAAACCCTTCGGAAAGGCAACCAGAGCAGAACATCCTCTTAAACTGATACACTCGGATATTTGCGGACCTATGAGTGTGAGGGCAGGACATGGAGCGTGGTACTTCATTACATTTATCGACGATTTTTCGCGATATGGACATGTATACTTGATCTATCACAAGTCTGAAGCTTTAGAATGCTTAAGGAAGTACCTTAATCTAGTTGAAAATCAACTAAATTGTAAGGTTAAAGCCTTGATAACTGATAGAGGTCGAGAGTATCTCTCAGAATAGTTCAAAACGCTCTGTGATGAAAAAGGGATTGTCAGACAATTGACCATCCCTGGCACTCCTCAACAAAATGGGGTGGCCGAGAGAAGAAATAGAACACTTCTCGATATGGTTAGGTCAATGATGTCACAAGCTGAACTATCAATTTCATATTGGGGCGATGCACTGTTGACTGTGACATTTATACTTAATCGAGTGCCTTCCAAATCAGTCACTTCTACGCCTTATGAGCTGTGGACAGGCCGTAAGCCGGATCTAAGTGTCTTACGACCATGGGGATCGGCGGCCTATATACACAATTCGTCTTACAAACATGGAAAGTTGGGACCTCGAGGCAAGAAATGTATCTTTATAAGATACTCTGAACAATCAAAAGGATATGTCTTCATTGGTGAAAATGAGGATGGCTCAATGACTGAGGTCGAGTCAAGGGATGCAGTATTCCTAGAATCAGATTTTCCTAGAAGAGGAAGCCTTAACGAAATAGAAACTCTATATGAGAGTGAGGAAGTTGAAGGCATCCCTCATATTACTGACCCGAGTGGGAGAAATGAGTCATTTTCACAACATGGAAATGATAATCAAGCATAGGAAGAGAATCCTATGCAACTCCCACCCCAGAGAAGCCAAAGGGATAGAATCCCTAAAAGACGCTTCTCTGTTGAAGGGGAAGTTCTTATTGTCAATCCAGAAGACAACGAGGAAGATCCGAAAAGCGTTAAAGAAGCGCTAACCAGACCTACTAAGGAAATATGGCAAAAGGCCTTAGAAGAGGAGATGAATTCCATGAAAGCTAACAAAGTTTGGGAATTGGTTGACCTGCCACTAGGTCGAAAGGTAATTAGGAACAAATGGGTTCTCAAATATAAATGAAAGGCAGATGGATCAATTGACAAACCCAAAGCATGCTTGGTGGCTAAGGGGTACACCCAACGAGAAGGGATAGATTATGAAGATACTTTCTCGCCAGTGGTGTATTTTAACTCAATAAGACTCATACTCGCTATAGTGGCAAGTATGGACTTGGAGTTACATCAAATGGATGTAAAAACCGCATTCCTTAATGGAAAACTAGATGAAGAGATATATATGGAACAGCTTGAGGGCTTTATAGAATAGGGAAGTGAACAAAAGGTTTGCAAACTCCTAAGGTCCATTTACGGATTGAAACAATCATCTAGACAGTGATATCTAAGATTTCAAGAGGCAGTGACCTCATTCAACTTCGAGATGATCGAAGAAGACCACTATGTCTACATAAAGCGGTTTGGAGATGATTTTGTGATTTTGTCTCTTTATGTAGATGATATACTCCTGGCCGGAATGAGTCTTAAGGTAGTCAAAACAATCAAGGTTGGTTATCCTTGAATTTTGAAATGAAAGACATGGGCGAAGCAGAATATATCTTGGGAGTCAAGATAAAGAGAAATCGTTCAAAAAGATTGCTATCCTTGTCACAAAAGGCATACATAGCAAAGATCTTAGAACGATTCAATATGAGAGACTGCAAGCCTATGGATACCCCTGTGGTTAAAAGACACCACCTCAGCACGGACATGTGTCCCATAGAAGAATCCAAAATAAAGCGCATGAAAAGAGTCCTGTACTCGAGTGCAGTTGGAAGCTTGATGTATGCTATGCTCTGTACTAGACCAGACATATGCTTCGCAATCGGACTTGTGAGCCGGTTTCAATCCAACCCTGGAATAAAGCATTGGGAAGCTGTGAAAAGAATCATGAGGTACCTGAAGGGAACCATGGATTACGAGCTATGTTACCAAGGTAAAGATATGCATCTAATAGGATACTCTGACGCCGACTGGGCGGGAGATATAGATGAACGACACTCCACCTTAGGATACGCGTACCTCCTAAACAATGGAGCAATTTCCTGGAGCAGCAAGAAACAGACCTGTGTGGCTCTGTAATCCATGGAATCTGAATACATAGCTTGTTTTGCCGCTGTTCAAGAAGCTATATGGCTTAAGAGATTTCTAGAACGTCTAGGAATGAAAGGCAGAAAGGAGGGTCCTATTCTGATACATTGTGATAGTTAAGTCGCAATAGCCTATGCTAAGGACCCTAAGGATCACAGTAGGACAAAGCACATAGACATTAAATATCATTTTGTAAGAGACATGATCACTAAGAAACAAGTGACCGTTCAATACCTTTCTACTCATAAGATGTTAGCTGATCCCCTTACAAAGCCCATTGCCAGAAACCCTTTTGTTAAACATGTAAATGCTTTGGGCATGTGTAGAATGTAATGTATTGAACGTTGCAATAAAATGATGCATTTTCAGTTTTTCAAATATATTGTGTATATATTAATGCATAGGCATGAGGTATGCAATTCCGTATGTCGTACAGGTCAGGAAGGTTGGTTCGCTCACATGAACAACCGTCTTCCCATGATTTGCAGGGGCGTGGGATGATAAGACGAGCAAATGATCACCATGGGATGGGTAAGGAAGATCTTTGCGCTTGAGTCGCCTCAGTTGAACTGAGATGAGATCCGCATGTATACATACGTCATGGATAGAGGCATGATTACAAAGGATGTATCATCAGACCTGTAGCCAGGCAAAGGACTATCTTTTACAAATGAGGTTCCAAAAGGGAATGATTTTAAAAAGGAAATTCTGGTTCTAATGTTGAGTGCATTTGAACTAAAGTCTGTACGGTGAAAGATAAAGGTAAAATCGACATACACCATTGCAAAATCACCGTAGCATGCAATTCAAATTGCATGTACTTGAGAGAATGACTGCAATATAGGACGTAGGTGACAGATCCCTGGTTCACTATGGTGTGAGTCCCAGGATGGAGAAATCCTTCAAACGATGCCCTCAGGACTTAGGCAGGCATCCTGAAAGCCTGACTTGGGGCCAGCTACTTTGGTTGAAGCTTTATAATCACGTAAGATTCGATCAGACAACTAAAAGCTAGGAAAGCGACCAAGTCAGGAAGGATCGATGTTTCTAGTAAAAAAGGAAGGTCTATCTTGAAGTATACCTTTTGCGGTGGCATCTGTGACATGTCCCTTACAGGTTATGAGAAAAACTAATAAGTGTGGATACCACGCGCATAGTAGGCAATCTGGGTCAAGTTCAGAAACAAGAAAAGCTATGACTCAAGAAGGATCAGATATGCCATGAGTTGAGTGTATGGATAGACCTAGGGCATATGAGGCAACAATTTACAGGTTCACAAAGGGTGTCCTTAGATGCTGATCCGATATCAAGGATTTCTAGTATCACAAGCACCAAAGGTTCTGAAGATGTTGTGCCCATGCAGTCACGGCAGACACCAAGTATGAAACAAGAAGAAGATGTAGTCGCATGATGGGTGGCCCATCAAGTACAACTGGGAGATGTTGGACTTTGGGTCCAAGTCCGCCCTTGATGGGCCGGACTATTTGATTAAGGGCATAAGTTGCCTTATCAAATAATTAATCAATCAACATAAGATTGTTGCTTGGTAAATAAGTTGGCAATTAATTGTGAGATCATGATTGAGAAACAAATCTCCATGATTGAGGAATCGATTTAGAATCAATTGAATTAAATCACCAACTTGGAGAGCAAGAAAAGAGTGCACACACTGCCTAATTAGTGGTCACTCTAATCACTATAAATAGGGTGTGCCTCTAGCATTGCAAACCACCCCTGCCATTGAGCTTTCTGGCAATCTCCTCTTATCTACCATCTTGCTTGTTCTGGTGCACTGCTGTGCAAACCCTATTTAGGCTCTTGTAGTCTAATCCTTGCGTGGGCCCCAAACCCAGATCCGACTTTAACGGTACGCGCTTCTACTCTACTACTTAATCTGGTTTATATCTTCACTGAACAATGTTTTAAAACTCAATTTTAATATTGTAGCTATGAATGCATATACAAAGAGTGAAGCTTGGACTAAAATGTTTGATCAAGAATTGGAAATCCTTCAGTGATCTCATAAATTGTTATTTATAATATGTATTGGATGTTGAGTTCCATAAATATAATATTTTTATTTAATATTATTCTCTTCCAATTAATCAATGAGTATAGTGTATACTATATATTTAAACACTATTTAAGATGTCCAAGTCATATGCCCAATTAGCAGCATGTCATACCACCAAAAAAAATGACTTTGTTAAAAGTTACCGTTGAAGGTTTTCAGTGGTGATAAAAAGTCATCGTTAAGTCATTGTTGTTGTGATTGTGGCTGAAAGTTTTACTGTCGCCGCTCAAAGTGTCAATTTATTTATTAAAAAAAATTACACCGACATTGGCCAGTCGTTGTCCACGTCATCACTGAGGGCCACATGTTGCCACCTTGTTGCATCACATTGTTCATGCCTTTTGCCACTAATCTAGAAAGAACATGTTGATTATTATTGCAATATAATATATATATATATATAAACAACACAAACACTAATAAATATATATTATGAAATATTAATTATATTGTTAATATTATATTTATTTTTTATTTTAAATATTATATCTATATATTATTTATAATATATTAATATAAAATAAATATTAACGTGTGTATATATTTATTGATATAATACTTTAAAATTATTTTTGAATAAATCAAAATAAAAATATAATTACTATCCTATTATTAATAAAAAATGTATTACTTTTCATATTTTTTAATTTATTAAGTGTCTATATATATAAATGAAGTGATCAATATATTATTAAGTTCTCTTCCACGAAGCCACCACCCCTATGGCATATCCATCGGCTCTAGACACAAAGTTACTGTTCACAAGATGATAACTTCCTGTGCATGGCTCCGTGCAAGCCGATCTCACCTGAAAATGACCCCTGCATAAGCCTTCCTCGCTGCCACTTCGCTAAAGTGGTGATTTCAAACTTTCAAAAATCCCGCCATAAACATAGCACACCTTTCCTTTATAATGGCAAAGGCTCATCGTTGTCACCCACAAAACCGATACCTCCTACAGCTACGTTCTCCTCTTTAAAATTCATATTCAACTAATTTTTTCCTTCCAACGCTCCACCCATAATTTTTTAAATTGTGTCTTCACCTCTTTAAATCCCTTCTTCCCTAGCTTTTCTGATAGCTCTACCTCACGTCCAAGTACCTATATACATCCAACCACCGATAGCTCTACCTCATTCCCTGGATCGACATCATGTTCGATGCAAATGAAATTCACGGGTTGTGATCCTCATTATGTCACCCCACTTCAAAGCCTCATTTGCGGAAACTCACTTCCGACCACATGGCCCCCGAAAACAGGACGTTATGGCTTCGGCAGCTCATTCTGGGTATATGTCATGAAAATCAATGCATCAATGTTGATCTTTCCATTTGTATCGAACACATTGTCGATCTAGAGGACTATGAATAGCCTTCGAAGGTTCTTTGCTGACAAGAGATCGTATGTCATCTCATCTTCTGTGTATTGCTGTTTGGTTTGTTTTTACCCAAATTTATTGATTTTTGGATATTGATGAATGACAGTAATTTAGAGTCAACAAAATGAATGAAGTAACATTCCTCTGGTATTTGTCTTATATCTTGGTCATGTTTCAACTTCTTTACTCCATGGGATCAGAGTCGGCAGCCAGACCATGTTGTGAAAGCAAGATAGTAATACATATATACTTGCAAATCTGGTATTCCAAGTGTAAACCAAGTATATATATATAGATTTTCATTTCATAAAGGTGAGTCAGCATGTTTGAATCAAAGAGCAGTTAGCAGACATATTGACCAAAAGCCTTAGAAAGAAGATGACATCATCATTTGGTTTCCATCATTTTTAAATTCTTCGGTTTAAAGTAGAATAATATTTATTGTAATTTATTAATTCGGTTTAAAAATGTGCAATATACATCATTTTTTTAAAATTCTTAATATGTTACATACTATGTTATAGTTGGATTGGAGTATGATTCTCTTATCTTAATGTAATTGGTAACAGGATCTAATTTAAAGTAGGTTCTTCTAGGTGCAAGCTAACACCAGAATTCAACTATATTAGCATCTCATGAAAGATCAGCAATTTTTATATGCATTAGAGAGAATGAAAGTTACAAAAAAAAGGTGATCATAGAAATCAAGATCCTGGGACTTCTAAGAAATTTGGGTTACTAAAGCCACAAGGAGGCAACAGATTAGGCTCTATGTAAGGGCAGACATCTCACATCAATAAACCAATAAGAATCTACCAAGGTGCATCGAAGCAGGTGTTGCAAGTGGTGAAATTTGTTTTCACACATTGTTAAAAGACTTTTGGAATAAAATTAATAGGACTGTGATGCATGAAGAGAGTTTGGGATTTTCACTACAAAAAAAATGGTATTTTGTAGCGGTGCAATTGTAGCGGTTATATGAAATCGCTACAAATTATAGTATTTGTAGCGGTTTTACCTAAACCACTACAAATTTGTAGTGGCAAGCTACGCGCCAAGTGGCGTGACAAATTAGCCTCATTTTTTGTAGCGATTAAGGAGACAAAACCGCTAGAAATTCGGTGCAAAATTCCCGCCAAAACTTGTAGCGGTTAATACACAGAAACCGCTACAATATTGCAGCCACTTAGCACGACCAAGCCCCGGCAATAGTGTAGCGGTTATTTGTAGTGGTTACAGTGACCAAACCGCTACAAAATACCAAAGGTAAGCTATTTGTAACGATTATATCCCTATAACCGCTACAAAATTTTAGGAGTCTCCACTTTTGTAGCGGTTCTGGGCAATAACCACTACAGAATTTCAAAGGTTCTTGTAATTTGTAGCGGTTATTGTAGAACTGCTACAAATTTAATAATTTGTAGCGGTTATTGTTATGGTAGTGGTTATTGGAATAACCGCTACTAATATCTGGCCTATTTAAGCCCCCGCCTCCCTCATTTCTCCTTTTTCTCATTTTGTTTCCTCGGGTTTCTCTGAGTTGTTTCTTCAAGATTTGAGCGTTTAGACGTCTGTGTAGGAGTTTTTGCTATAGTATTTCTCAGTATTTGCACTTGAGGTACGTATATAACACGTATTTTATTTGTACTTTTATTAGATGTTTGCATAATAATGTGACTAAATTTTTTTTTATTTTTACAGTTGATATGGCTTTAAGAGAGGATAAGGGGAAGGCCCCTAAGGTCCCCAGACCGATTTTACGGGGTGGCAGTAGCCGAGCAGGGGGCAGAGGGAGGGGGCAGCGCAGAGGCAGGGCGACTGCGGCATCTCAGCCTATCCCCCCACAGGAGTCGGCCCTACCACAGGCACCACAGACGATCCCACAGGAGACGATCGCACCAGAGGTGCCTGAGTTTAGGGGGCCAGATATTAGCGTCAAGGATTACGACGAGGAGGAGTTCGAGATCCCGATTGGGATCAGGGAGATAGAGCAGTTCCTCGATGAGGAGGAGGCTCGGGAGCAGAACAACCCACGAGGGTCGTCTTCGCGGTCCACTAGGTTTGAGGTGCAGGTCCAAGGTAAATTAATTTTTTAATTTAGTAAATTATTTATTTAAATTAGAAATGTTAACTTTGAATTACAATTTATCTAACGTGCGGTAAACTGTGCAGATGAGCAGGGAAACGTTTCGACGAGGAGGCTAGACATGGCCGGTGTGAACAGCTTGGATCGGAGCCTACGAGTTATAGTGTCGTAGAATGAGGGCACTGACCAGCCCATCCACAATGGGGGTCACCTGCTTAACCAATTCCTGAACGACCTGGGTGCGAATTGGATGTGGTTCCCCCTTCACTTCAAGACGTGGAGGCACGTTCCGAGGGGGCTGAAGGACCAGGCTTGGGAGGAGGTGGTTCAGGTAATTAAAATTATTTAATTAATATTGTTTGTAATTAATTCTATTTAATTAATATTTTTTAAATTATGTTTTTTGTAATTATTGATATTTAAATAATTTTTTTTCAGCTGCGGTTTGCCGTCTGAGCCAACCGGAAGAGGTACGCCCTCATGAGGATGGGTTATGCCTGGAGGAACAGAAGTAACCGTCTCTTCCACACGGTGAATAAGGACGAGATGATGCCTCTGGAGCAGCTGATCGAGAGTGTCCCGGATGGCGTGCCGCTGAACGACTGGGCGAGTTTCGTCCAGTTCAGGAGGAGCCCTGAGGGGCAGGTAATGTATTTATTAGATTTTTTATATATAATTTTGTAATTGTTAATTATTAAATTATAATTTCAATTTAATTGTAGCAGTAGCAGCAACAGATACAGCAGATACAGCTGCACGCTGATTTGATCTACGCTCAGCAGACGTAGTGGCGTGAAATCGCAAATAACATGCTCAAGCGGTCATGGAGTCGCCTGTTCCCGGACGAGCAGCATCCATGGTTCCCCCTGTCCCTCGCTATGTCGTCCCGAGTCCTCCTCCTCCTCCTCCTCCTCCTCCTGCTGATGATGATGGTGCGGTTCACTCTGCGTAGCGGCCCGATCCAGTAGCACCTGAGGGAGCACCAGATGATCAGACCCCAGCTACTTAGTTTAGGACATCCTTTTTTTTGTTGAAACATTTGTAAATATATATATATATATATATGAGTTTTT
Source organism: Inga laurina (assembly GCA_963855925.1). Lineage (NCBI taxonomy): Eukaryota > Viridiplantae > Streptophyta > Magnoliopsida > Fabales > Fabaceae > Inga > Inga laurina. Next base: position 48,501,842 of record OY979701.1, on the reverse strand, counting down.
ATTTCAGAACTTAAATTCTTATTGTGTTTAATATATTTATATTTATATTATTAGATCGCGTTGTTGAATTTATGAATTAATTGCAACAATATTATTTATATTTCTAAATTAAAAAAATAAAGCATATATATATTTGTAGCGGTTCTAAAATAAAAACCGCTACAACAAATGTATATAGTTGTAGCGGTTTTTCTTGTAGAACCGCTACAACTATATATATATATTAGTAATGGTTCTACAATAGAAACCGCTACAAATATGTATATAGTTGTAGTGGTTTTAAAATAAAAACCGCTACAAATACTTCTCATTTAAATTTTAAAATTTGCCGCCTTTTTTCACATTTGTAGCGGTTATGGTATGTGTAACCGCTACAAATTAAAAATTATTTTTAAATTTGCTGTCCAACGGCTTTAATGTTAGTAGCGGTTTTATACACATTACCACTACAAATACTTAATGTGTAAATTTTGAATTTCCCACCAATGTTTAACGGCTTGAAAATTAGTAGCGGTTTTATGTATATAACTGCTACTAATATTTTATAACTATAGCGGTTAGTGTAGCGGTTTTAGAACCGCTATAAAATTATAAACGTTGGAATTTCAGAATATATGGTTCTTGGCATTCTTCATTCTCTTCTTACTCATCTTCTTCTCTATACTTTCTTCTCTCTCACTTGTAGCTATGTATAAATCATGGATCAGGTTGCCGCGCAATTCTCCTGAATATTTGTACGGATTAAACAGTTTCTTGGATTTCGCATTCACTCACGCCAGCTGTAATGGCAAGATCGTCTGTCCGTGTCAGAAATGCAAGTTCAAGAAGTGGCATGCACGAAATGTTGTGAAGGAACATTTGCTTGTGAAGCCTTTCCCTGAGGACTATACGTTCTAGGCATTTCATAGTGAGAAGGCCAGCATTAGATATGACAATGCTCTTCCTCGAAGTTCTCAAGTAGGCGTTCAAGTAGATGAAGATGATCCTGTGAATGATGCTGTGCGTGATGAGTTTGGATTTCAAGGCGACAACTTCAACGACGAAGTGCATGGCTCTGAGCCGGTTTTTATGGGGAATGAAGCAGCTGGGATTTTTCTAGCTTGATGGATGAAGCAGATCGTCCTTTATATCAAGGTTGTCGCAAATATTCTAAATTATCTTTCTTGATCAAATTGTATCATATCAAGTGCTTTTGTGGGATCACAGATAAGGGAATCTCGATGTTGCTCGACTTATTACAAGATGCATTCCCCGACACTGAGATTCCCACAACGTTCTACGAGGCCAAGAAGATTATCAATAGGTTGGGGTTGAATTATTAAAAGATTGATGCACGCCCAAATGATTGTATGTTGTATTGGGGAGACGATTCAAGCAGGGAGACTTGTAAGAGATGTCACACATCGAGATACAAGACAATTCAGAAGGGGAAAAAGTAGAAGAAGAAACCTGCAAAGATTCTCAGGTACTTCCCTTTGAAACCTCGGCTACAAAGATTATTTATGTTGTCTAAAACTGCGGAGCACATGAGGTGGCATGCCGTTGATAAAAACGAAGACAGTAAATTAAGACAACCGCGGGATGCAGCTGCTTGGAAAACGTTTGACAAAGACTTTCCAGATTTTGCGACTGACCCCAGAAATGTTTGGCTTGCGTTGGCGACCGACGGTTTCAATCCTTTCGTGAAGACGCTTGGCCAGATGAGCATAACAAATTTCAATCGGCAAAGTTTACCCTCACAAAACCGAACAAGGAAGTCTTCCTCGTGACGTTGAAGAAATTAAAAGTTCCTGATGGGTATTCAAGCAACATTTCTCGATGTGTTGACTTGCACGCTCGAAAGGTTGCTGGCCTGAAGAGTCATGACTCACATGTTCTTATGCAGCAGTTACTCCCTCTAGCTATAAAGAATACACTTCCTCCCGATGTTTCCATCGTTTTGGTGGAACTTTGTTCTTTCTTTCAGAAGTTGTGTTCTAAGGTTTTGATCGTTGAGGAGCTCGATCAGCTGTAGTCGAAAATCATTCTTACGCTTTATCATTTGGAGATGATAATTCCTCCGTCCTTTTTTACTGTGATGGTTCACCTCACAATCCACCTCGTTCATGAAACAAAGCTCGCTGGACCAGTACAATATCGTTGGATGTATCCGATTGAGAGGTACTCATTTTAAATATGTGCTTTAATTTATTCTCCGTATTTAATGTTTGCTAGTCCTTTTCAGCATTTTATATCAATTTTCTCTTCTGAAGGCTATATAGGGGATATGGTGCTATATTTTTGCTCAAGGACTTTGATGATCTTGAGACGGCTTTCAACCGCCCACCTCGTGTTGACGATTGTCCTGAACTTACTCCGACATCAGGAGAATTTATCCCTCGTGTTGGTAAATCAGTTGGAGCAACTGAGAACTTCAGACTGACGGCAACTGAGAAGTTGCAAGCACATAGACATGTTTTGATTAATTGCACTCAAGTTGAACCTTTCATACGGTAAGAATTGTACACTAACATGTTATTCGATCTATATCTTTCGTGACATTTCTCACTTTCATTTCACTAACGCCTTTTCATTATTAATTGCAGGGAATTCAGAAGTCATGTTAAGCATCAACTTAGGATCCGTACACAGACATCCACGGAAGTCTATAGGAGGGTCCACAGAGAATTCCCGAGTTAGTTTGCGCGCAGAATACTAAATGACCACAACCCACACTCACCAGATTTCAGAGCTCTCGCAATCGGCCCTCTTGATCATGCAAAACGGTTTACAACTTACAATGTCAATGGTTTTAAGTTTTGCACGATTTCACAGGATCAAGGATTGCAAACACAGAATTCGGGTGTTTATGGCACATTTGGAACAAGGAGTTATGCGAGCAGCAGTGACGCCAACATGCAGTTTGGAGGCGTCCCTTACTATGGCAAGCTTCTTGATGTGGTCGAACTTAATTATCAAGGCCTTTTCACTGTGACGTTGTTCAAGTGTTTGTGGGCAAATACCACTACTTTTCGGGGACTGACAACTGACGACTTAGGAATCACATCAGTCAATTTCCCATGGCCAATTCATACTGGTATTTCTCAAGATGATGAGCCGTATATTCTAGCTTCAGAGGCATATCAGGTTTATTATGTCGAGGACGAGAGGCATAGGGATTGGCACATGGTCGTTCATCTAAAGCCACGAGACCTTTATGACATGGGTGAAGGCGATAACATCGCCTACGAGAGTGAGCCATTTCAACCAGCTGATTTTGAAAACTACTTCCCTGAAGTCGATAACAATTTACCTCTACTGCGGTGAGTTTTTTTAAGTCCACGTTATTTGAATTAAATTTTTTAAATTTAATAATACATCCATAACAATAAGTTTTCTACAAAATTTCTGTAGGGATGGCAACGATGAGTGATCAAATTCAAATTATGCTTTTGTCTTTAAAATAAAATGTAAAAAAAAATTAAAAAAAATAAAATAATATTTGTAGCGGTTCAAATATAAAATTAACCGCTACTAAATGAATAACCGCTACAAATAGTACGTGGATCACTATAAATATTAAACCGCTACAAAAATACAAATAACCGCTACTAACTAATAACCGCTACAAAATGGATACATTAACCGCTACAAATAGTACGTGGATCCCTATAAATACCTTTACCACAACTCATTTCAAACACTCCCCAATTTCTTTTCACCTTACCTTTCTTTCATTTTCTCTCATTTACAACTTCTTTCATATGAGTCGAGGAGCTAAATAATACGATCAAATATGGTAACAAGATTTTTAATTTTTTTTACAATACTTCTTTCCTTTCTATAAAATTTATTCTAACCATTTTTTTCCAGATATTTCAGAGCTGTATCTCATTTTCATCTATTTTTTATACACAATTACATTATATTAGACAACATAATAATTCCTTATTACCTACCTATCCTTAATAATATTATTAATATAAATTTTATACTAATCCAATTCAATTACATTTTTCCTTTTAATTTATTAATAAGTTAAACTATTGAATAATAAGCTAATTAAAATAGATAAAATAATAACAAAATAAACTATTTAATTTAATATTAAAAAAATAGAAACAAATGATCGTATATTTTTTTAAATTTTTTTTTAAATATTTGTAGCGGTTATTAAACCGCTACTAAATAACGCGCCTTTTTAAAATTCAAATTAAATTTTTTGGCGCCAATTTTGAATTTCATGAAATTAGTAGCGGTTTTGATAACCGCTACAAATTTCATGAAATTCAAAATTAGTAGCAGTTTGTTAACCGCTACAAAATAAAAAAATGTCATTTTTTTTCGCCTTCAAAATTTCAATTTTTTATATTTGTAGCGGTTATATAAACGCTACAAATATCTCTGAAAAAAATTTCGTCCATGCAATTGTTGTGGCGGTTGGGTTGAACCGCTACAAAGGATGTAGCGGTTATTTTTTATTGAGTAGCGGTTTTATATAACCGCTACAAAACTGCTTGCAACATACGATTTAGTAGCGGTTCTAGTAACCGCTACTAATGTTGTTTGTAGCGGTTAAAACCGCTACTAATACCCATTTTTAACCGCTACTAAATCACATTTTTTTGTAGTGTTTGTCCCTAGTAGTTTATTAGTTATTTTATATGGGCTTTGCCCTCTTTTGTACCAAAAAAAAAAATTCGCTAGGCTGTTTAACATGATGCATCAGTAAAGACTTTGAAGGAAAATACTTAGTTTTGATTGCAGATTATACAAAGAGTAAACCAGACAAGCAAATAACACCAGAATTCAGCTATATTAGCAGCTCATGAAAGATTAGCAATTTTTATATGCATTAGAGAGAATGAAACTTCCAAAAAAAAATTGAATCAATAGGTGATCATAGAAATCAAGATCCTGGGACTTCTAAGAAATTTGGATTACTGAAGTCACAAGGAGGCAACAGATTAGGCTTTATGTAAGGGCAGACATTTCACATCAATAAACCAATAAGAATCCACCAAGGTGCATCAAAGCAGGTGTTGCAGGTGGTGAAATTTCTTTTCACACATTGTTAAATGTCATTTGTATTGTCATCCTTGGTATACTAATACTATTGTGTTGTCACTGCCTACTTTTATTTACCTGTGTCTTTTAAGCTATTTTCATTAAAATCTCATATTGATGGGTTCGGAGAATAATAAATCTTGAAGAACTTAATAGATGATAGGCCGCATTATATATCAAACAACATTTAGTAAATTGTGATTATTTTTAGGAGGTAAATTTTGCCGAAGTAAAATGGTACTTGTCAAAACATATTCTCTAAACTTAACTTAGGTTTGCTTCTGCGCTTAAAAGTTTAGACTCTACTCAACAACCCTTTGTTCTCATATATATTTACCTTCTGAATCAGCTATGTCAGTTTTGATCACTAATTTATATTCTTCTCCTTTGAATCTAATTGCTTTTCATTAATTCATCTTAATATGTAAGTGTGGAAGAGAAGGAAACTTGTATAGAGAGATCCCACACATGTGCAAATGTATTATTATCTTGGTTTTCTTTATAATAAATAACATATTTAGTGTCCTCAAATGTTAAATATTAAATTTAAACAAAAATATATAAAAAAATAACATTTTTTGTTGAAAAAAATAATACGAAAATCAGCTAAAAATTGACTTTCCACAGCGACAATTAAAGTTGCTGCTGAAAGTATGGTTTTTGGTGGGGACAATAATGTCACTTTAAGCAGTGACTTAATTGTCACCGCTAAAAGTCTAAGTTTCAGCAGCGACTTTTCATTGTTGCTACTAAAACATAGATTTTCAGTGGCGGCTTCTATTGTTGTCGCTAAAAGGCAAGTTTTAGTGGCAATTTTTAGAGTCGCTGTTGAAAGTCGTCACCGAAAGTCCTTTTTTTTTTTTTGTAGATATATCAAAAAATTAAATGACATTAATGACACATCCTCAAATATAACACATTTAATGCAATTAGTACCAAGCCCTTTTCAAACTACAAATATTAAAACATGATTTAAAATTTCAAAGATTAAAACCAAAATTTAATTAATTTACAAGGGCTGGCAATGGTATTAAACTTAAAAATACAATACATATAAAAAAAAATTAAAAGACTATATATAACAGAAACTAATAAAGCCACTTTGTTTGAAGATTTTTAAAAGCATGTCAAATAAAAGTAGAGATTTTAAATGATACTTGAATTCTAGACTGCTATTAACGGTCAAATAAGGCCATAAATTATAAGCATCGAATAGGTTCATTTTGTAGTAGTGCATATTAGGATGATAGTTTGTTAATAATAGTTTGAAAATCTCATGAAAGTTCCAAAGACACTATGTGTAGGTCAGGGACCAAATCACGATAAGTAGATTGTGTTCCTCTTTCTTATCTCTATACTTTCAGTTAACGATATATGTTTGACACAAATACAAGCGCACACTCTAGATGCATGCAACGCATTACACTACATGTCTCTAAAAGTAATTTACATGTCATAATTAATGTATATATAATAATTAGAGTAACTAAATTAATTGGATTCATGATGATGAATAGTCAAGATTCTTTGAAATACTCGTAAACATAAAAACAGTAAGTAACTACCAAAGTTTATAATGTGAATATAATAGTGTAACACAAATTCTAATACCAAATACTGTTGTACTTATCATGATCGAAAATATTATCCAGATCTATTTTTTTCTATATAAACCACTGCTAGACCCCAAAACACAGACAGAGAGAGAGAGAGAGAGAGAGAGAGAGAGAGAGAGAGAGAGAGAGAGAGCCCATATATATTGAGAAAGGGAAAAGGATATGAAGGGGAAGAAAGTTGCGATGTCAATATTTGTAGCTTGGTTGGTGTTACATTTGGCAACAATGCAATGTGAATCAAAAATATCAGGTTACTGGATATGCTTTCTATCTTGTATGCCAAAATGCGTCGCATCAAGAGAAGGATTCTGGAATAAAGGTGTATGTACTATTGGTTGCTGGTTGTCATGTTTAGGTTCTGACCATAGAATCACAAATCGAACCCAATACTCTTGTTCTTTGGGTTGTGCTCATTCTTCTTGCAGTCACTTGATCAGTACGGAAGGTGAAACAGGTGATTCCTTCCATTTCAGTTCTAATTTGATGTGTTAAGATATAAGGTTGACTTACATATATCCTTTCCTGAGAATTGACGTTGTTATTTTGTGATGTAAACCTTGTTTTGCAGATGGAGACAAACTAAATAGCTGTGTGGATGGATGCATAACTGGATGCGTTAAGAATTAGGACTATAAAATGAAAACTATAGTATTGAGATTAATCAATATAAAATAAATGTGTTGTAGTCTAAAATAAGCATTACTCAAGTACTGGGATGTATTTTGTTTTAATGAATGTAATAAGTGATTCAAATACTCTTCTGTAGTTTGCGTAGTTTACGCTAGGTTGGGTTTTTCAAATTTAATTTTGACTGTTACGATTAACAAATAAGTATAAAGACACCTTAATTTTTATTTTAAATCATAATAAATAATAAAATAATATTTAATCGAATATGAATAGATTAATTTTGAGAAGTAACAAAAACAATTTTAAATCATAATACATAATAAAATAATATTTAATCAAATTAGTGATTACACACAACATGATTACGTTTGAAACACAAATTATAAAAATTTGGATGTGTTGCTAGTGTATTTTCCTGTATGGCAATTTGGTTGTGTGATGTTTTTAAATAGGCAAATGATATCCAATGCCTATGAAAATTTTCAGAATAAAAGTAGACACATCAAGCTTTAACTTTATAGGTTAAATAAGTCATTTGGACCTGTACACTGAGAGTTATGTATTTTTGAAGTTATCTAATTAAACTGCCAAGTTTTTGTGGCAGTGTCCAATAAATGACAATTCTAGAATGGTGTGCGTTCAGTTGGCTAAAGGCAATATTTTTCCTTAAAAATAGACTTAATAAGGGTCACATATTCTTTGAAACCACAACAATTGGACACCTATAAATAAAGATATGAATTTTCAAAGTTTGATGAAAATTCTGTTAGCTTTTAATCAATGTGCGAAATTAAAAAGGTAATGGCAAAAATATATGGGTAAAATGGTAAATTGCCAATAAAGGAAAAAGCCATTTATTTTTCCCTTTAATTGGGATGACTTTCGGTTAACAAGGGGAGTAAGAAGGGAAATTAATATTTGAGATGAATATGCCAAAAGCTAGAGCAATTTTGACTAAGCAAATGAAGTTGAAAAGTCCAAAAGCAAAGTTAAGTGATAATAAATGGCCATCACACATTAATGTCAAAGAGATGTATAAAGGTAATTCAAAAAACTTTCTTGGCTCCTTCAAAGGCCTCGCCTTACCTCAATTTGGAGAGAGAAAACGGAAGTCATTATGGTCAAGATTAAAAAGGGGCAAAGCATAAGTAAATTCACATGTGCAAAAGGCAATAAAATAATATATTTGCAAGGAGGTGGAATTGTGATATTTTAAGATCATTTATCCTTCATCCAAACGCCATAAGTGACATCCAAAATAGAGAAGAGAGAGAGAGAGAGAGTGGCTTGAAGAACAAGAGCACAAAGAAAGGGTTCACGTGTTCAAGAAACAAGAATCAAGGTAAGAAGGTTGAAATTTAAGTGTTTATGCCTGCTAAATCATGCACAACTCTCTCTAATCTCTATGACATCTTGAATAACATATGTAGCAAGCACACAATCAAGAGGGAGAAGAGAGAGAGAGCCCACGGTTTTAGAGAGAGAAGGAAGAGAAAACAAAGGTAAACTATAAACCTTGATTATCTTGTTGGATTCAAGGTTGTTGTTGTTGTTTTGGTTGATTTGTGGCTTTGTATTTGTTAAATTTGTGATTTGGGAAATGCCAAACCCTAAGGGAGGTGCTGCCCAAATTATGATTAATCATGTTTATTAGGTGTTTTATTAGGTGTTGAGAAAATTCATTTTTTCCAAATTATTCCAGATTTCGTCCAAGCCTATTTTGGCTATGCTTGGACTGGATGTTGGTGTTTTATATGATTCCATTGTATTTAGAATGGAAAATTGTGTAGGGTATATGTGAATTATCACTAGTACAAAAATGGTGTTTAAGACTGACACATTTAGATCGGTTATAGCAGATAAGGTCTAAAAAATATGAACGGTGACATTTTGGTAATTATGATCAACTTCAAAATCCAGTTCCATTAAAATAAGGTCTTAAATATATTATTTAGTCCAGTTTTATAAACAACCTGTCTTAAAACATGCATAATTAAAAAATATAACTATATGTAATATATTTTTTAGATCGATTCTAAATATAACAAGTCTAATATATTCTCTGAATTAAAGACAGTTAAAAAAATGATATGTTATTATTTTTAAGACCGGTTGTAAAAAACAACTGGTCTTAAATATTAAACTTTTAAGACAGATTGTTATTAGGAACCGATCTTAAAGAAGAGAACAAAAATTTATTATTTTAAAGACTGGTTATTTGGAATAATCGGTCTAAAAGAGTACTTTTAAGACTGGTTTTGTGAAATAACCAGTCTTAAAAGTGCCCTAAATATTACAGGGCTGCTTTAGCCCGCGCCTAATTTCAACTTTGAAACCTGATACTCAAGCTTCTTGTAAACCCCTCCCTTGGTTCGTGGCAGCTCCTCCTTCCTACGTCGCTCCTTCATCCTTAACCTTCGCCACCGTGGACATAGAGGTTTAGTTGAATACATTACTGTAAGGCTTGGTTTTTTGTTCCCTCCGATTGGTTTCTTCCTCAAGCTTAATTTCTTTCCTGCCCTAGGTTTCTTCCTCAAGCTCCTCCTTCCCACACCTCTCCTTTGTTCTTTATCAACGCCGTCGGTGGATGCAGGGATACGGTGGATTGCATTCCCACGTCACCGATGCTTGCCTCCCCTGGGTTTATTCCTGAAGCTTGAACTCCAGGTAATTATGATATACATTTGGCGTTTTCCGTTGCTTGCTCTGAGGCATTGTTCTCCCTTTTGAATTATCTTAACTTGTGATTATATGTGGATGCAAAGCCTCTCTTTCCTTTGTCAAAGCTGCTTTTATGTCTCTTAGCCTTGATTCTGTAAATCTATATTGTTGAATTATGTGTTCTTTATCCCTTTATGCACTTGACTTCTCTTTTTCCTTTGTTTTATTTTAGCTAGACAAAGTTAGTTTTTGTCATTTGAGGAGCTTTGTTTTAGCTAGATAGAGTTAGATTTTATTCTGTTTTATGACTCCAATAAATTTAGGAGGTGGAATTGTATAGGGATAGCATGAGGAAGAAATTTCCAACTAATATGAAAGTTTCAAGAGCAAAGTTAGAGACAATTAAATTATATGTAGTTGCTGGAAAATTCCATATTTTAAAGAGGAGTTGTTTTGAGTAATTGAGAGAATTATAAAAAGTTGGAAATTTATTTAGAATTGGGTATTTTGATTCCCTACACGACACTTAAGTGCCAACAAGGATATATCAAAGTCTAGAATAGTGCTTGAAATGAAAATTGAAGGCTAAAATTTAAAATGTCATGACTATATAGGAATATAAATTAGCTCATTCAATTTCAAGTAAGGATAATGAGACGTCCTAGTGAGGATACTCCAGAACCACCAGTTAGTGTTAATCAGAGTGAGCCTAGCAATGCTCCATGCCAGAATCAAAGTAAGCCCCTTAACCAATCCATACGAAGGGGTAGAAGAAGCACCTGATTGAGAGATATTCCCCTCAATTGGAACACCAGGGAAAATATTCCGATTGAGTTTTGTCTGCCTCCTAGCACACAACAAGCCTAGAATGTGTGAAGCAACATATTTGGGAAACTATCCAGGTATAAAATGATTGCCTTCACTAACTATCAAATTTGTATGGTTGAATTGTCAAATTTGTCACTAACTATCCAATGCATGCATTACAGCTCACTTACAACGTTCCTTAGAGTGACATCTTGTATAAGAAGACAATGACGTATTGTGATGAACGCTGGAGGAAGTTTAGGACAAGTCTAGACAACAATTACATGCATAAAGATGGTAAGCCTCATCCTAATCCATGCAACAAGTATTCTTATATTGACGAACACACTGGCAAGGATTTAGATGGCTTCGAACTACTCTAGAAGCTTTGGTAAGTTGAGTTATTTTGCATTTTTATTTACTTATGAATTGTTTTTATTGATTGTAACCTTATTTTTTATTTCTTATTCGTAAGCAAAAAGGCAAAGGGCACAAGAGAGTGGTAGAAAGAATGATTGCCCACCATACAACGTCTCGCGGGGTTATTCGAAGGCTGAAAAAGACTTGTTGGCAGCTAAACGAAAGAAATTTAAAGAAGCAGCTCAAGCCGATCCCTCTATTCTTTTTTCTCCACCATCTCAGATATGTCACGAAGAAATGTGGAAGTTCGCTCACCAATAGAGAAGCGAGTCTTATACGAGTGAAAAATCTCATATAGTTGGTGAAAAAGTTGTAAGTATTGTTGTTGTTATTAATTATTTAGTAAACAAATTTCATTACTTATGTTTGTCATCTGTGTCTGACAGGAGGAGCTTCAAAAAAACAAGTCAAGGGATTATTTAGATTAGATAGGAGGAATGATATCCTAACTGTTGCTATAGGAAAACAAAAGCATCCCAGCCTTGTCAGGGGAGTTGGAGGAGGAGGGATAGGCATAAGGGATTACTTTGCAGACCCTCACGCCGTTCCTCAAGTATGGTGACTAGGGAGGAGATGGAGCATATATTGGCCACCATGAGGGTGGAAGTAAGGGCTGAGGTAGAAGCATCATTTGATGCAAGATTAGAAGAAAGGTTAAGCAAGTTAAAGGAGGGAATGATTATCATTGAGAGCACAAGACAAGATTCCAGTGCTCCCCAGGCATATTCGCTTGCACCTAAGCAGAGCACTAAAGGGAGTAGTTGCAATATTGATCAGTTATCATAGGGTCTTGGAAAAGAAATTGTTGAGCCTTGTGACCTATTTGTGGAGGATCCTTTGAGATGATTAGTTGCATGGGGGAGCGTGCACAACTTGGGATCAATTATCCACTCCATTGAATGTCATACAATAAGTAGTTCTAATGGCATATGATAAATCCTTTCAAACAAGAGATTGGCCTACGAATTCAGCTGTTGGCAAGTCAAGGGTGTAATGCTATCTTGAGAGGGATGATTTAATATCTCTGGTAGCTCATAGACAACAACTTACAGTTTTGATTCTCCAACTATTTTCAATTGGAAGTAAATATTTTACAAATTACGCCGTTAAACTTTGATTTGTGTGCTTACATTATTGTAGGTACATGAATTGTAGGTTGGTTTCGTCTAGCAAAAGCGATAACTTTGGATTCTTATGTCCAGTTCAAATCTACAACAAAGGGGCCACTGCTGCTAGCAGACATACTTATCGGAGAGTCTTAGTGAAACCGCAATTGAGTGTTTCTTGGCTCCATATGTGCATGGGTAAGAAACAAATATATATTTCATTATATATATATAATGCTTTATATTTGCTTAATATATAGTCATCCTTTTTTTTAGGGATCATTGGCAATTGGTTCTTCTATGCAAGAAGAGTTATATTGTCATCCTCTTGTGTTCCTTCCACTACAAACCAGGGAATGAATTGAAGAAGACCATGAACTCGTAAATTTTCTTGCATTACCTATTGTTGGCAATTCATGGAATTTGTGCAAAATAAGTAACCTTTGTGATTTTGATGATAGGGCTATAAGGACATTCTGACATGCTGCTTGTGGTAAGCATGTTCGTGACATAAAAAACCATACATAGATCATGCCAAAGGTTAGTACATATTGATTTTTTTTAAGAATGTATTCAATAAGCCATGCTTTTATACTTGTTTTAAGGGTTAAGGAGCAAATTTACCAATAAAGTTTTATGAAAGGAGCGCCCAACACAATTAAGTTTTAATGATATCATGTTCTTTTTTAGAGCCATAGGCAACTACCGGGGTCCAACTTATGTGGGTTGTATGTTTTGAGACTCATTTATAATATTATCACCTTAGGCATGACATATTTTACTTAAGAGGTAAATGTATATTTTAAAAATTTTGTATTACTTTTATTCTTGGCAAGTTAATATTTTGTTTGGCTTTGGTGTTATAGATGTTTGATGTTGTTGACCCCTTTTTGGAAGATGATATTGATTTCATACGCAATTGTTGTGTTGAATTAAAGTATAAGCTTTTACAACAATAGTGATTTTTCTAAAAATAAGGAATTTTTTGTATATATTGAGGAATTTTTCTTCGCTCAGCTTTTCTGCAAAACTTCTTGTTGCATGAATTGACATGTTTGTTGTTTTTGTGATTATATGAAATCATGCATTTATACATGTGAACTTGTTTGAAAAATGTCACTGGCCTATGTGTTTTACAATTAATACATGATAGTTTTAAACAACACATTACATGATGAAGGTGCATGTTTTGTTACAAGTTCCCAATGAGAAAGCTAAAGAAAAAGGAAATGGTAAGTGGAAGGAAAATGAACACCTTATGGCAACATTTATTTTGTTATAAGTTAGTTGTTGATTGCATAACAAATTCCATATATGGCTTTCATAAATTGAATATTGGGACTTGGCATGTATATTTGGATATACAAGTATTAGTGATAAGTAATTATAAGTATAGCAAACTTGTCACTTAAATATCAACTTTGCACTTAATAAGTATGGCCTTGGAAGCAGCTTCTAGGATATGTGTTCTAGTATACTAACATAATCAAAGACAAGCAAAAAATAATAATAATACTTTTAAGACCAACTGTATAGATAAATGGTCTTAATAATAGTACAAAAGATTTTAGAAACATATGAACCTTTAGGTACCCATTTGTAGGTTCCTATATTTCCTTTCTTCTTATGAGTGTATGATGAAGTATAATGACCTTTTCTATTACAATAATTACAATGTGCAAAAGGATTTGATGTATGCACAGAATGCTGAAAATAATTCAAATATGACTTACCTCCATCTTTCTTTCTTCCTTTTCTTCTACCTGATTTTGGATCATATCCAAGACCAGATTGATCATTTACAAAACGTTGAGCTTTTAAAATTACATTTAGCATCTCACTTCCTTTAGTAAGTTTTTCAAGAGTTTTCGTAAGATCAAGGTTTTTCTTTTTCAAAGAAAAACAGTTTTCACAATCTTTCTCTAAATTTTCTCTTAGTTCTATTTTAAGAGCTTTGTTTTTCTTTTTGAAAATAACTAATTATTTAACTACTTTGATGAATCAGAATGTAAAGCATTATATTTGAAAAGTAATTCATCATAGGTAGGATCAGAATCAGTTACCTCTTCTTCTGTTTCCTCTTGATCAACTAGAGAGATATTGGCTACTTCCTCAAAAGAGCTATCTCCCCATATGGCAGATACAAAGGCTTTCTTCTTGTTGTAGAATTTACCTTTTCTCTTTTCTTTATTCTTCTAAATTAGTTCTTGACATTCTGATTTAAAATGTCTTGGCTTTCCACATTCATAGCAGATGATGTGTTCTTTATTGCTTGTTCCTCCTTTCTGAAATTTTTTGAATCCTTGGCCTTTCTTGTAAAACTTTCTAAATTATTTTATGATTAGGCCCATTTCGTCATCGTCAAGTTCTTCATCTTCATCTTTTTCTTCTTCTTTAGCTTTCAGTGCTAGACCTCTTTTCTTCTTGTCACCAATATCATCTAGTTCTCATTTGAACTTTAACTTACTTTCATATTCAGAAAGGCTTCCGAATAAAGAAGCAACCAATCGCATTGATTCACCTTTCGCTTCCTCAATTACAGTGACTTTTGCCTCCCAGTCTTTAGAAAGAATATTCAAAATCTTTCGCACTTGGGTATGTTGATCATAAACTTTTCCAAGTGCTGCAAGTTGATTAACAAGGTGAGTATATCTAAGTTCAAATTCAGCTATCGACTCACCTGATTTCATTCGAAGTAAATCAAACTCAGTAACCAGAGTATTGATTCGGTTTTCTTTTATTCCTGAAGTTCCTTTGTGAGTTATTTCCAAGGCTTCCCGTATTTCTTTAACTATTGGAAGTGTGCAGATTCTGAAGTACTCATTTTGACTCAAGGCACTTTAAATCATTAAAATTGCCTTACTGTTGAGTATGATAAGTTTCTTGTCATTCTCATCATATTCTGCTAGTGTCTTGGGAACTCTATGAATCTACAATCTTTTTAGGTTTGTAGTTTCCACTATCGTTCACATCCTATAGTCCATATTCAGTAGCCATTACGAAGACTCTAAACTTTGCTTTCCAGAATGAGAAGTGTTCGTCATTGAAACCCGGAGGTCTCGTGATAGAAGCTCCGTCGGGAAGAATGCCTTTACCCATGCTTGCCATTAGATCCTTCTTAGGCTGTTAAACCTTAACAAGAAGACCTACGCTCTGATACCAAATGTTAGTGCAAGCGTTTCACCCCAAGAGGGGGTTGAATTGGGTGATACCAGAAAATTTCGTTGTGTATAAGAAAATTGACAGAATATTAAAAGCATATGTCAAAAAAGAGAAATATCACCGAAGTGTACACCAGGAGTTATACTGGTTCGGCCACAACCGCTTTAACCTACGTCCAGTCCTCAAAGCGTCTCTAAGAGTTTTACTATATTCTTTAAGATTCAGTGGGTTCTTGGCACCTCAGTACATAGCAAGTTCCTTCACCTGGACACTCGCTCCCCCTTACACGTTGTAATCAAATCCCTAATTCAATGTTCCACAACCTTAAGTTATCTCAATAACAAATATTGAGTTTGTAATGAAAAACTCTTTCACAGAGAAAATATATAATTGCTGAAGTACAATGAATAAATATATGAAAACAAAGCACTAAGAGTGTGTTGATCAATAATGATTGCTTGTTCTCAGTTGTTGTTTTCTGCTCTTTGAATGCTCCATATATATAGATGATTTGTAGTGTCCGTTGGAAGCAATTCAAACATGTCCATTGGAGTCGTACAACAATGATTGACTATTTTTCAAATTTCAAACATGTCTGTTTGTGATAGATAGCAGTAGGTGAACATTCAAACTTTTATTTGACTTTTCTCTCCTGGCATAATCTTTCATTGTTTCTCTATAAATATACTTAGAATACTAATGCAATGAAGAGTTAATCATATAGAAAACAATTTAATAAACATTCGATAAAAAGCCTAATTTCTGGACTGCCTTACTCGAGTAGCTACTCAAGTGATCATGTTTGTTACTCGAGTAGTCCCTCGAGTAACCTTATCAAAAATATGGCAGTGGCTAACTCAACATGTTTCATAAAATATTACTCGGGTAAGACATGGAGTGAGATAGATCACAAACCTTGGTAATACGTGATTACTCGAGTGGCTACTCAAGTGGCCATGTCTTTTCTTCACAGGTTACTCAGATGCTGACTCTGGTAATCTAGTTACTCGAGTGGCCATGTGTTTTCTTCAGATGTTACCCGAGTGATCCCTCGAGTAGATGCCAAATAACATTGTAGATTACTCGAGTACTCCCTCGAGTAATGTCATTCAAAACTTGGCCGAGAGTTTGCTTAACCGGTTACTTGAGTAATCCCTTAAGTAATGGCTCAAATAACTCCGCAGATTACTAGAGTTCTCCCTCGAGTAGTGCCTCTTTCTCACATGGTTACTCGAGTGGCTACTTAAGTAAATTGTTGCATTTCTTGGCTGAGAGCTACTAGAAGATTTTTGCCTTCTTTACTTGAGTGGCTACTTGAGTGATGCCTTTAAAAATCATGTTACTCAAGTGGCTACTTGAGTAATGTCTTATATAACTCTGCAGATTACTAGAGTGGTTCCTCGAGAAACATCTTTCAAATTTTGGCAGTGCTTCTCTGAATGAAATTCTTAGTGATTACCCAAGTGGCTACTCGAGTAATAGCTTCCCTTACTCGAGTGGCTACTCGAGTAAGCCTTCACAAAATTTGTTTATTACTCCAGTGCTTACTTTAAGTAATACTTTGCCACTTTGTTCAAATTCATTTGTTTGTCATCAAATCCTTTCATATCATTGATCCAATCTTTGTTATCATCAAAACATATGGGATCTAACAAAAACTACCCTTAAAACCCTAAGTTTGGGGCTGCTAAGGGCATTTTCATCTTTTGACAGTGGATTTGATAAATGTGAGGTCAAAAATGGGTTTTACAAAAAAAAATGTGTAAGAATAGCTCAGGTCGTAATTGTAACCCCCTTCCGTAATTATATCCGAAATACGCGATTAAAATGAAATAGAGACCAATAAGAAAAAAACTTATTTAAAATCCTATCTTCACGATAGGGTTTTCACAGATAACTTTCGAAATCTAATTTGCCTGGTCTCATATTCAATTTTGAATACAATTACATCACGCGGAATATCACATTTATACAAATATCAGAGTATACAACAATATCATCCCGGCAACTCCCGGGTTCCATTTATTAACTCAAAGCCTTACAGGGCATATTCGCCCCTACAAGCCCTCATATGGGGATTACACAAAGTCTTCTCAAATACACATCTTAAATACATATCCGAATACATACTCAATTATACATCCATATCATATATAATTATCCCAACATCTATGATAACTAACTACCAAACTCAAATACTCTAAGGAGTCTTCACCGTCCTTGAATGCCTGCACCATCCTCGCTCTTCCTTCCCTGTCTACAATGTTGATAGGGGAGGGTGAGATTCGAGAGAATCTCAGTAGGATAACAATATCAATATGGACGTACGATAAATGTTTAATGCATGACATGCTTGCATCACACAACTCATGATAACACAATGACAATTTGCAAGCTCAATGCTTCGAACAATATACCTATGGCCATAGCATAAATTGAAACATAGCTTCAAATTACACACAATTATGCAAAGCTAAGACATGCACCAACACACTAACACATATATAAAATACAAGCAGAAGAGATATGTTCCCTACACTCTTTCCACATAAGCTCCAGCTCCGGCTGCTCACGATCAGGGCGAACACCAAATCCTATAACCAAACAAGGACATAGGGTTAATCCCTTTTCCAATTCCTTAACTCTTAAACACTTAAGTTGGTTATCATTCATGACCTTTAGGTGGCTAATCAAAGCCTAAACATATGCCTAAAGGCTTAGGAAACACTTGACCAAAGATCACCTTTTAAAAGTTCAAAATGCTGATTTTTGGGGGTTGGCCGCGGCCCACAAATCTACTGGCCGCGGCCAAGAAAATCTAGTTTCTTGGCTGAACTGCCAAAAATCATAACTAATTCCACAAATATTGAAATGAGGTGATCCCAAAGCCAAATGAAAGCTATTCAAGTCCTCTACATAGGAAAAATATTGGCCATTACTAGAAATTACCACACAAATACAGAATTCCCCAAAACTCAAGACTGTCCCAAAACAGTGTTCATTTTTGACCTCACACTTTGGACAGTCATATCTCCCAGTTTCCAAAACGAAATGGCACATAATATATGTCCATTTTGAATCTTGGGATATGAAATTTAAGACTGGAAAGTTTCATAATTTTCAGACACCATTTGCCCAGTCAAAAAGTCCACACGAATAGACTACATAGTAGGAAGAATGAGATGGTGCCAAGTGGCAAATTATGGACCATAGGATTGAAGTCAAAGATTCAACTCATTTCTCTTCCCTCATACTCTTAGAGTCGGCTGTGTGCATGTGAAAAAGAGGAAAATTTGCTTCTTCATCAATATCTCACTTTCTCTCTCCATTCTCTCCATTTGGTGCAGCTAGGCAAGAAAGAGAAAGAAAGGGTTTAAATTCTAGGTGAGTATTTGACTGTAGATGCTCACTTCACCTTTATTGATCTTATTCAAATGGTCAAGAGCTTTATTTCAATGTTTTCAGACTTTTGATTGGTGGTGTGTGGAAACTTGAGGAAATTTGAAAGTGGAAGAATCAAAGTTTTGATTTCAGCAAGCTTAAGAGGTGAGTTTTTGATGAAGTTTGACATAATTGTTTTGGCCATTGGTTTGGTTTTATAAATTCTGGATTTTTGCCCTTATTTCTTGGGATTTTTGAAGATATGAATTAAGTGTTGTAATGTAGTAGAATGAATGTCAAATGGTGTATAGAAGTCAATGGTTTTGGTGTGGATTTGAAAAGAGGAAGTTTGATAAATTATGGTTTTGGTGATCTTGTGGTCTAGAGATAAGAATGTGTTGCTTGAGTAAGGATTTGGTTGTTTTGGGTTTACCAATGGGTTCTTAGTGTTAAAATAAGTGAGAATGAGTTGTGGTATGAGTCTTAGGACCATTGGTAGCAAATTGGTCAATTCTGAAAAACCATATCAGTTGCTGCGATTTGGCATCTGATAGGCATCACTCGAGTGAGGGAAGATCTCACTCGAGCACGATATGAATTTCTAGGAATTTTGGTTAAGTCTTTAGGCAGAAACCGCGAGCACACTTCCTGACTTGCGAGTGAAATATGATCCTGCTTGAGTGCACATGGGCATGCTCGAGTGAGGTCTTGCTTGGAAGTAGTCTGTGCTCTCAGGCAAACACTCTTGGTGTTGCACTTCTTGATGCTCGAGTGCACTAGAGGTCATTACTCGAGTGCAGCTTCTTGTGCTTGAGTGAGTGTGAGAGATATTTTGAGGATTTGCTCTCGGGCAAACACTTGCTGTGTTTCACTCGCTAGGACTCGAGCACAACTGAGGGCATCACTCGAGTGAGGTGGTTGTCACTCGAGTGAGGCAGCCCAAAAGTGGTGTTTTGCATCCGAAAAAGGTATCTTTTTGGTTGTTTCTTCCAAGCCTTTAGGGATATGTTTAGGCCTATTATAGCCACCTAAAGGATCTAAATGATAACCAATATAAAGTATTACGAGATTTCAAAACTTGGAAAATAGATTGACTTATTGTCCCTATTTTGGTTATAGGATTTGATATATGCCGTCCTCGTGAGCCCACTGAGCCAGCAAACGTCAGGAAGGAACGAGGTAGTAACTTTTCATTCGTACCAAATTTGATACATTGTATGTGTGTATTATCATTGATTTGTGATAAATTTGTATGCTGCGACATGGTGAATATGTGTAAGCACCGTCATTTGTGAAGGCTGACGGGCCATTTGTGGAAGGTATGCCTTCCCAGCGGAGAAAGGTGATGAGGATGAGGTGTGACTTTGTGATTATGTGAAATGCCGAAAGGCTATTTGTGAAGGCTGACGGGCCATTTGTGGAAGCCGAATAGCTATATGAGCTATAAGGCTATATGAGCATGGCTAGCCACCAGGCTGGTTGTACTGGTGTTGACCCCAAGCTGAAAGGCGGTGCGTAAAATTAGAATTTGCAATGTGATATGTGTCCAAGAGGTGAAAGCCGAGGTATTCTTGCAATGAGATATTTGTACAAGAGGCAAAAGCCGAGGTATTCTTGCAATATATGTATTTGCACAAACTGCGAAAGCTGAGGTATTTTTGCAAATAGTGTAAGCTGACGTATTTGTGTGAACGGTGAAAGCCGAGGTATTGTCGTAAATGGCGGAAGCCAAGATATTTTTGTAAACAGCATAAGCTGACGTATTTATGTGAACAATGGAAGGCTGAGGTATTTGTGCAAGCGGCGAAAGCTGAGGTATTCTTGCAAATATGTGTGCACTGCTACGCCAATAGTCCCTGATTCGCTATCAACAGTTCGGGTAAAGACTATGTGTCTTCCTGGCAGTAAAAGGGGATGAGATTGGGGTGTGATTGTGAATCTATGACATTGGTCATGCATCTATGTGAAATCTGCTATGGATCTTGTGTAGTGCCTAAAAGTCCTAGTTACCACTGGTGGAGTCACTGGTGGGTGTACGGGTGAGGGTAACGCCGTGAAAGTTTGTACGGTGATGTGGTAATATTGTGAACACCCAAAAGTCCCGGTTACCACTGGTGGAGTCATTGGTGGGTGTGCGGGTGAGGGTAATGCTATGAAAGTAGATACAGTGAAAGATGAAGTACTTGTGAATACAGCAGAGGCTGTTGTTTGATGTGGTGAACTTGCGGTGTTTTGAGTTACTCCTAGAAAGGGGACCTAGTTTGGGCAGATTGGTGGCTTGTGTCATCCAACTGTTGAGGTTTTGTGAGATGCGCTAAGCCATCCATGATCTGGGGCCTTGTGACAATTGTGGTTGTGTGATGATAATGTGTTATGGCAATCATAAGTGGAGACGATTGCATTCGTTGGGCGCATGTGTGGTGATTGTGTTCGTATGGCAATCGTGTGGTGGGCCGATTGCGGTTTGTGGCAACTGTGTTGCATCATACTCAACCAAGGATATGGTGCAGTTACCCGTATGGGGTGACAGCAGAGTTGTATGGTGATTATGAGAATCTTGAGTGCTTGTGTAGTAAACCGAACACGACACATTAGGTTGTTTAAGATTCTTGAGAGAATCAAATCGGTGGATTACTATTTGTGTGGGCGGTCTAGAAGGGACTACCCCAATGTGAGAAACAATTTGTGAAATAGAAGCCATTGTGAAGAGGCATCTATAGTTTGTGATTTAAGTTTTGTGACAAATTTCGAGGATGAAATTTATTGAACGGGGGGGAGAAATGTAATACCCCAAATTTTGAGACTTGAGGCTGGAGAATAAGCCTAAATTAAGAGGACTACTAAGCCCTGGTTTAGCAGGATCCTAAGTTTCGATTAAGGGATTATAACTTCAAAAGCGAGTATGATTATTTATAGATAACCACTTTTAGAGAAGAAGATATGCTTTGTGATTCAAGTGTGTTATAAGTAGTGCCAAAACCCTGTATTTAAGTTCTATTATGAATTAATATCTAAATTGACTTAAAAGAGAGGGAGGGTGCATTTTGTGATGGTATGGAAAGATATGATGTGTTTTGGTGGTGATTCAGGAGGAATTACCATAATCAGGGGCAAAACAGTAAAGTTACCAACCAATTGGTCAGTTACCGAAGAGGAAACTCATTGATAACTGTTACGAGTGTAAATGATCAATTAAATAGTGCAAGTGTACACTGTCGTAATCAAGTAATATAGAAGTGAGTAGAGTATCGTTCCCACAAGGATTGATCACTAAGTACCAAAATTGATAATTTTAATTCTCTTTGGTCGATCAATAAATTGGTGATTGAGAGTAGAAATAAAAGAAAAATAATTAAATATGCATGCTGATGATATGAAAACAAATATGAGAAAAAGTCCTAGGGATTAGATTTCACTTAACAAATTCCGGATTGAATCACTTATCTATTCTAGCCCAATTTATTCCACATGATTGATAGTCAAGTTTCCCTAATTTAATTACAAGCCTCTTCCAAGGTCAAGCAATTCTATAATTAATTGCTAATCCAATATATTCCTATATGAATTTAAGCAATTAATTATGCATTAAGATTTATGGAACTCAATAAGACTACACAACTCATATGACTATATTCCTATTTCACATACAAGTCATGGTTTTAATTATAGGATCTACATACATGCATCTCCTTCCGGTCTCAACATGCATATTGTAATCATTCAAAAGGTGGCCAATCAAATGAAAGCATTAAGAACAATAATTAAAACTCAATCATGAAGGAGAAATTAAAACTAGATTCAATAAGTTAAGATTCAATCCGTCATTAGTAAGCTACGTCATCACCCTAGAAAAATTAAAATTTAGCTCATGATAAAATTAAAAACAACACCAAAATAAATTAACATTATATAAAGCTAGAATGAAATCCTTATAAATATTGCATAAAACTTGAATATTAAATTCTTAAACATAAATATACAACCAAAAGATGCATAAAAAATGTAAAAATCTAGCCGTCCCTTTAGGAGGTAAAACCTTCCATGTAGGTGTCATACAAAGAGTAATATAATCCTAAGCCTTCTAAGATGGAGGCATGCAAGAAAATAATACAATACCTAAAATTAATTCCAAGATGATGTAGTAAGTGGAGAAGAGATGGAGTAATGAAATGGTGTGTAAGTAGATAAGAGAGAAGAGTAATGGAAATGAAATGGTATGTGTGGAGAAGAGATGAGAGTAATGGATATCAATTGTTCTCCAATGTGAAGGAGAGGGTGGCTATATATAGGGAAAAATGGAGTAAGGTAGATGAAATGGTAGATGAAATGTGATATGTGGATTAGTAGATAGAATGTGGTAGATGAAGTAGTACGTGAAAAGGAAGATGAAGTGGTAGATGAAATGTGATAGATGAAGTAGTAGGTAGAATGTGGTAGATGAAGTAGTTGGTGAAAAGGAAGATGAAGAGGTAGATGAAATGGTTGGTGGAATGGTAGATGATTCCCTCTTCCAACTTTCAAGCAAAATTCGAAACTTTTGGAGATAGAACTGGAATTTCGTCTCAACATAAAAGTTGTAGAGCTCTTTCTTAGCTTTTTATCCATATAAAGAATGTCCCGATCCGACATCTAGAGCTCCAGATATTGCCTGAAAACTGAAAGAGGGTCTAATTTAGTATTTTCCAAGAAATTCTATTTTATGCCAAAATCATTATTTATTTATTAATAACACCCAAATTTATTAAATTGAGCTTAAATATCATCCATAAAATCATCATATAAGGGAGAATAAATATGCAAATATTTTACTTATCAAATTCCCCCACACTTAGCTCTTGGACGTCCTCGGACAAGGAATGACTAATAAGTGCTTCCAACAAAATCAGAAGTGTCAAGTCATAAGTAAGAACACAATTGAAAAGTAAAGAGATCATAGTATTCATGAATCAACGAAAATATAAATTGGTAACTTTATTTGAAAATGAATAAACCGAGTTTGTAAGTGTAACTCATTCTCTCAATCTCTCAAGTGTTTAATGGGTAAGTGTTTCGCTCAAATTCAACCAAAAAAATTGCACTACCATAGGCTTGCTAAAAATCTCAATCTCCACTACCTAATTCACATGCATAATTCAAATCAAAAGGACTTATTAAGGGTTGTAATGGGGTTAAGGTAAAAGGAATGTAAAACATAATATGAAAGGCTATATTTAAGAAATTTAATAGAACAATTGAAAAATGGGCTACTTATAAATTTATCTCATCATAACAACCCACAATTCGAATACTAATTTTTTTTTCTTTTTTTTCATTCTTTTTTTTTTCATTTTTTTTCATTTTTTTTTTTTGCTTACACTTTTAAAGTTGATGATATATACACCCCCACACTTGTCAAAAGCCCATTTCACAAAAATTTCAAATGCTCTACTAATCTTCTGAATTAGGTAAAAGCATTTGATATATCATTAAAGTATATGTCAATGGGTTGTGAACAAAGAAACAGTCAATGAGGCTCAAAGGGGCTTATCAACGGTATAATTGCAAGGTTGGCTATTTGGCTCTAGCTAAACAAAATGAATGCCTTTATCATCTTTGAATGTGCATGTGAAATGTAATTTCAACCAGATTTAAAGCAAGTTCTAGAGTGACAACTTAATAGGTGAATATCACACATAAGAGAAATAATCATTATAGGCTCAAAAGCTCACGGTTAGGGGCTTTCAAACTCAACTCATTCAATCTCAAAATTCATCACCAATTGTAACAATCGGTTGTTCATTCATGCTATGAAATCTCTAAATTCAATTGATCTATACTCAAAACTTATATACTTCTTAAGATCATTACAAAGCACTTAAATAGGATGACTCTTTTTTTTTTTACTTTTACTCTTTTTTTTTAGAATGAACAAAAACATGCAATTACTAAAATGCGTCTCAGGAGTTAAGAATAACTCCTTACTCTGCCATTTTTTTCCACCCCATGCATCTAATGGTTTTACTAACTAACAAAAGAAAAACAAAAAAAAAATTTTCTCCTCCCCCAACCTAAATCAGACATTGTCCCCAATGTCTTCTAGAGCTCAGAGAAGGTTTTTTTTTTTTGAAACATAAACACATAATAAAGTAAAATCAAAATACTAAGGGTAAAACCAAGAGATTAAGGAAAGTTACAACCGAAGGGTGGTATCTGGGTTCTGCTCCTGACTGCTATCTGAAGATTGCCCACCTATTTGCTTGACGAGTAAATCTGGTTTAGGCTCATAGGTTTGCAGTTGATCGAGCAGCTGATCAGCAGTTGGTGCAGAAATTATGGAATGGCGAGTCGCTTGGGGTATGAATCCTGTTTCCACAGCATGATCAAGAAAAGACAACAGATTATCATAAAAACCATTAACATTTAACAATCCTAATGGCTTTTTGTGATAGTTTAACTTAGCCCAATATGCAACGCTAGAAATGCCATCCAACGTCTCCAAACCACCGGGTAGAGCAATGAAAGCTTGAGCATGGTAGAACATTAGTCCTATTTGTTCAGGCAAGCTCGAAACCTGTAACTCTTGTCCTAAGGAAAAAGTGTGATCTTCCAACTCCTTCACCCTTACACTTAAACCCTTGCTTCCATTCATGGATGCAGAAATGGCCACACTTCCCTTTAGGCCCTGAATGCCTCCTCCGTACACAAAGTTGATTCCTCTGGCAGCTAATCCAACTCCTAGTTCATTTGCTACTGTTATAAACTCTCCTTTCTTGCCCAAATCAGTTTCACCAAAAATGCAAATAGATGTAAATCTACATTTTTGTGAAATACCCTTTTTCTCTTTATGTTTCTCGGACCCTGTATGCTTACTAGTGGAAGACTGCATATTTACAAGTGGAAGTGTGCATATTTACAAATGAAAGAGTACATATATATAACACTAAAGCAGCGACAACAAAATCATACAAATCACGCATTTTTCAAAAAAGTTTGAAAAACTTCTGACACGAATGACTGGCGTAATTTGCGTGAAGCAAAAGGGAAGAGAAAGTCAAAAGTTACTGACAAGAAAAGACATATTAGACAAAAGCTGCTGAAAAGATAAGATAGATTAGACAAAAGCTACAAAAAAGATAAAATGATTAAACAAAAGCATGATTATGTACAGTAGTTGTGATTTTGGCTCACATCTTCCTCTGGTTTTACGTCCAGAAACGGCTTAAACGCTTTCTATGAATCGAGGATTTGCTTCCTATCCAGTTTTCTTATAAACTGGCAAACAGGGTCTTTTAAAGACAGATTCCCAAGACGATAGCGCTCCTTTTCTCTGTTGAATATGTCTACTAAATCAAGAAGAATACGATGAACATCACCACTCGGATGCGTCTCAAGAGTTTGAATGATATCATCCAGTGACTCCTTACTCAGCCCATCCTTTATAAATTTAATTTTATCTTCTCGATTTACAGAAACCATACCTTTACTCCTACAGCGCTGATCACAATTCCACCTTGCACATTTATAGCAAACGTTCATCCTTTTAGCTCTTCTCTTTTTGGAGTAAGAACTTCTTCCCATTCCTGGCAAAGGTTTAACAAATGAATTATGAATCTCACCTGCTAAACGTACCTTAGCTTCAATGATCCAGCGTACGTCCTCAGGAAGGCCCAAACGATTGAATATCATCATCCTTTCAAGTCGACTATTATAGATCTTCCTGAGCACATCTTTGGGAAGAGTCGGGAACCTGTTCTTAAGATTTGCAAGGGATTCCTCCATGGTAACTTAAAATGAAATTGATGATGACTAAAATTCTCAACCTAGTGCAGTGTGATTCGTTGAGTAGGAAAGAAATTTGAGAGAGTAGGAAAGAAGTTTTGAGAGAGTAGGAAAGAAATGAGTGAGTAGAAAAGAAGTTTTGAAAGAGTAGGAAAGAAATTTTGGGTTGCCTCCCAAATAGCTGCCCTTCTTTAACGTCTTTAGCTAGACAAATATCAAACCAAAAAAAATAAATTTATTTATTTATTTATCTTTATTTTTCTTTTTTTTTAAAAAAAAATTACTAGATTGAGGACTTACCTGTTGGTTCCTCAAACATGATGACAGATTTCAAAGTGTTGAGTGCACCTTCATTGTATTCTTTGAGCCTTTGCCCATTCACTTTGAATTTTCGATCACCATCTTGAATCTCCACAGTTCCATATGGCCATACTTGAATCACAATAAAAGGACATGACCACCTTGATCTCAACTTTCCTGGAAAGAGCTTTAATCTTGAGTTATATAAAAGCACTTTTTGTCCCGGTGCAAACTCTCTCTTCAAAATTCTTCTGTCATGCCACATTTTTGTCTTCTCCTTGTATAATTTTGCATTTTCATAAGCTTGTTGTCTGAATTCTTCAAGCTCATTGAGTTG
Organism: Inga laurina; assembly: GCA_963855925.1. Taxonomy (NCBI): domain Eukaryota; kingdom Viridiplantae; phylum Streptophyta; class Magnoliopsida; order Fabales; family Fabaceae; genus Inga; species Inga laurina. The sequence continues at coordinate 48,474,618 of OY979701.1, read as the reverse complement.
GAGAAGCCTTTTCTCACCAGCTGCCTTTAAGTCAAAATTTAATGCTTTTACTGCCCAATATGCTTTGTGCTCCATTTCTACTGGAAGATGGCATGCTTTTCCATAGACCAATTGATATGGGGATGTACCAATTGGTGTCTTGAAGGCAGTTCTATAAGCCCAGAGTGCATCATCTAACTTTTGAGCCCAGTCCTTCCGATTGGAATTCATTGTCTTCTCTAAGATCCACTTCAGCTCTCTGTTTGAGATTTCCACCTGCCCGCTAGTTTGTGGATGATATGGAGTTGCAAGCTTATGAGTTACTCCATATTTAGCTAACACAGACTGAAGTTGCTGATTGCAGAAATGCCTTCCTCCATCACTGATAATAGCTCTAGGCACCCCAAATCTTGAAAAAATATTCTTCCTCAAGAACTTCACAACTACTCGAGAATCATTTGTAGGAAAGGCAGCTGCTTCAACCTACTTGGAGACATAATCAACAGCTACTAAAATGAACTGGTTACTAAATGAAGATGGAAAAGGCCCCATAAAATCGATCCCCCATACATCAAAAAGTTCAACTTCTAAGATGTTGGTTAAAGGGGCTTCATGTCTCCTTGAGATATTTCCCGTTCTTTGACATCTGTCACAGGTTGCCACAAGTTTGTGAGCGTCCTTGAAGAGTGTAGGCCAGTAAAATCCTGATTGAAGGACTTTAGCAGCTATTCTATTTGCTCCAAAATGACCACCATATGGGGATAAATGGCAGTGATTTAAGATGCTGTCCATTTCTTCTTCAGGAACACATCGCCTGATAATTCGATCTGGGCTTTGTTTGTATAAGAACGGATCCTTCCAAAAGTAATGCCTTACATTAGCCAGAAACTTCTTCTTTTGCACTTTAGAAAGTTCATAAGGCATAACTCCACTTGCCAAATAATTCACAAAATCGGCATACCAGGGAGTAGGTTGTGACTGCATGCTAAAAAGTTGCTCATCTGGGAAATTCTCCCTGATTGGTGATTCTCTCTTTCGTTCAGGTGGTTCTAACCGAGAAAGATGATCTGCAATGAGATTCTCGGTCCCTTTTTTGTCTTTGATCTCCAAGTCAAATTCTTGTAGTAGAAGCACCCATCTGATCAGTCTGGGCTTTACATCTTTCTTCTCAATCAAGTATTTGATTACTGAGTGGTCTGTCCAGACAATGACCTTTGACCCGATCAAGTATGCTCTGAATTTGTCAAATGCAAACACTACTGCTAATAGCTCCTTTTCTGTTGTTGCATAATTCAGTTGTGCTTCTGAGAGTGTCCTGCTGGCATAATAGATGGCATGAAAGATCTTGTTTCTTCTTTGGCCTAAAACAGCTCCAACTGCATAATCACTTGCATCGCACATCATCTCGAATGGAAGATTCCAATCTGGAGCTATGATAACTGGTGCAGAAGTCAAGGCACTTTTTAGAGTTTGGAAGGCTGATAAGCACTCCTTATTAAACATAAAGGGAGTGTTTTTCTCCAACAGCATGCAAAGTGGCTTTGTGATTTTTGAGAAGTCCTTGATGAATCTTCTATAGAAACCAGCATGTCCCAAAAAACTCCGAATACCCTTTATTGAGGAAGGAGGTGGTAGCTTTTGAATTGTTTCAATCTTAGCTCGGTCCACTTTAATGCCTCGATCAGATACCTTGTGACCTAGCACGATTCCTTCTTTCACCATAAAATGGCATTTCTCCCAATTTAGAACCAAGTTTGTCTCCACACAACGTTGCAAGACTTTTGCCAAATTTGAAAGACAATGATCAAATGATTCTCCAAAAACTGAAAAATCATCCATAAATACCTCAATGAACCTTTCTACCATGTCTGAGAAGATAGCCATCATACTTCTTTGAAATGTTGCTGGTGCATTACATAGACCAAATGGCATCTTTCTGAAGGCAAAGGTACCATATGGACATGTAAAAGTTGTTTTCTCTTGATCCTCTGGTGCAATTGTATTTGATTATATCCTGTGTACCCGTCCAGGAAACAATAATAGGCTTTCCCTGCTAGTCTGTCAAGCATCTGATCTATAAATGGCAAAGGGAAGTGATCTTTTCTGGTGGCTTTATTGAGCTTTCTGTAGTCGATGCACACTCTCCATCCAGTCACCATTCGTTGTGGAATCAGTTCATTTTTCTCGTTGGGCACTACTGTCATTCCACCTTTCTTTAGCATAACTTGAACTGGACTTACCCATTGACTGTCAGAGATTGGGTAGATTATGCCAGCATCCAGCCACTTTATTACTTCCTTTCTCACCACCTCCTTCATATTTGGATTGAGTCTTCTCTGGTGCTCAACTGTGGGCTTGTAGTTGTCCTCCATCAAGATCTTATGCATACAGATTGAAGGACTAATCCCTCTTATATCAGCTATTGACCATCCAAATACTGTTTTATGCTCCATTAGAACTCTTAATAACTTTTCTTCTTCATCAGGAGTAAGAGCAGCTGAGACAATTACTGGAAGTATTGAATTTCCTCCCAGATAGGCATACTTCAAATGGGATGGCAATACTTTCAACTCCAAAACTGGTGGTTTCTCTGTTGATGGCACTGGCTTACTCGGCCTTTCCCCCAAATCTTCAAATGGTTTCTTGATAAAAATTGGGGAATTTGCTTCAAGGTACTTTATCTGCTCCAAGATGTCTGGATTAGTAGATTTTGATACATCTACCATTCCCATTGCTAGTGGTTGATCCATGCAGATTTCATTCACCACATCTTTTGTGCAGCTGGTCAATGCATCGACTCTGTAGCAGGTGTCACTTTCATCTGGAAAGGATAAAGCCTTGAAAATGTTGAAGGATACTTGATTATCTTGAACTCTTAAGGTTAACTTCCCCTGTTGCACATCTATTAACGTTTTCCCAGTTGCTAGGAATGGCCTCCCAAGAATGATAGGAATTTCTTGGTCTTCTTCCATATCGAGTATTATGAAATCAACTGGGAATATGAGTTTGTCCACCTTCACCAGAACATCTTCTAAGACACCCCTCGGATGTTTTATTGATCGGTCAGCCAGTAGTAATGAAACTGTGGTTGGCTTCACCTCTCCAAGACCAAGTTTGTCATATACAGATAGAGGCATGAGATTTACACTTGCTCCAAGATCACAAAGTGCTCTTTCAAAGTGACATTGACCGATGGTGCAAGGTATGCAGAAGCTTCCTGGATCTTTTAGCTTTGGAGGTAATTTCTTTTGGAGAATAGCACTGCACTCCTCAGTAAGTGCAACTGTTTCAAATTCCTCAAGCTTATGCTTATTTGAGAGAATGTCCTTCATGAATTTTGCATAACTAGGCATTTGAGCAAGAGCGTCTGCAAAAGGAATGTTGATGTGCAACTTTTTGAAAACCTCCAGAAACTTTGCAAACTGCTTGTCTAGCTTTGCCTTTGTAAGTCTCTGAGGGTATGGAACTGGTGGTACATATGGAGGAGGATTGTCTGGAAAGCTGATTCTTCCTGGTATCACATTATCCTCCTTCTGCTCTTCTCTGCTTTCTTTCTTTTCTCCGTCATCCTTCTTGATTACAGGATCTTTCAATTCTTTACCACTTCTTAGTGCAACGGCCTTCACATGTTCTTTTGGGTTTCTTTCTGTGTCACTTGGTAGAGTTCCTAGTTGTCTGGAATTCAGCATATTTGCAATTTGGCCCATCTGGATCTCCAAGTTCTTTATTGAGGCTTCTTGGGTTTTGATTGTTGCCTCAGTCCTAGCCATGAATTGAGATGTATTCATGGTTAGTTGAGCCAGTGCATCCTCCAAATTCACTTTCTGTTGTGGTGGATTTGTTTGTTGAAAAGCTTGCTGCTGGTAGTTCCCTTGAGGCTTGAATGCATTTTGATTATTCCTCCAACTAAAGTTTGGATGATTTCGCCAACCTGGATTGTAGGTGTTTGAGAATGGATCATTCCTTTGATTTCCGATGAAATGAGCTTGCTCCGGCATGGATGAGTGTCCTTCTTGACATTGTGTGCTCACATGAGGTCCTCCACATTGATCACAAGCTTCAGTAGGAGTGCTGATTACATTTTCTTGGGTTGACAATGATCCTACTTGCTTGGATATAGATGCAACCTGAGAAGACAAAGTGTTAAGGACATCCAACTCGTATACTCCAAGTGCTTTCTTTGAATTGCTACGTTCAGAAGGCCATTGATATGCATTGGCTGCCATCTCCTCAAGTAGATTGTAAGCATCATCTATATTTTTTCCCATTAAAGATCCTCCAGCGGCAGCATCTACAAGAATTCTGGATATGTGCGTCATCCCACTATAGAAAGTTTGCAGTTGCCACCAATTTGGTAACCCATGATGAGGACATCTCCTTAGCAACTCCTTGTATCTTTCCCATGCTTCATAGAGGCTTTCTTGTTCATGCTGGGTGAATGAGGCAATTTCATTCCTCATTTTAGCAGTTTTTGCTGAAGGAAAGAATTTCTCCAAGAATTTCTGCGCCATGATCTCCCATGTAGTTATGCTTCCCACTGGTAGTGATTGTAACCAACTCTTAGCCTTATCCCTGAGTGAGAAAGGGAAAAGTCTAAGTCTAATGGCGTCATCAGTAACACCATTATGCTTGAATGTGTCACAGATTTCAAGGAAGTTGGCTATATGTGCATTAGGATCTTCTATTGGTGAACCACCGAACTGATTTGCTTGCATCATCTGGATAATTGCCGGCTTGATTTTAAAGTTGTTAGCTGCTACTGGTGGTCTCGTGATTCCAGAATTTATCCCCATGACTGTCGGTGTTGCATAGTCACGGAGTGTTTTGGTATCTGTTGTTCCTCCCTCCGGATTTGCCATCGGATTGCTTAGGATTGAAGTATATTGCTTTCGAACTTTTCGATTTCTTCGACAAGTTCTTTCGATCTCTGAATCAAAAGGCAACAGTTTAGTCTCCTTCGATCTGGTCATACACTAAGCAAAAGCCTGAAAAGAAACACAAGACACCAAGAAGAAAAATAAATGTAATATGAAGACCAAATTAGTATTAAAATTACTTGGTATTGATATTAATGACAACAATCCCCGGCAACGGCGCCAAAAAATTGTTACGAGTGTAAATGATCAATTAAATAGTGCAAGTGTACACTGTCGTAATCAAGTAATATAGAAGTGAGTAGAGTATCGTTCCCACAAGGATTGATCACTAAGTACCAAAATTGATAATTTTAATTCTATTTAGTCGATCAATAAATTGGTGATTGAGAGTAGAAATAAAAGAAAAATAATTAAATATGCGTGCTGATGATATGAAAACAAATATGAGAAAAAGTCCTAGGGATTAGATTTCACTTAACAAATTCCGGATTGAATCACTTATCTATTCTAGCCCAATTTATTCCACATGATTGATAGTCAAGTTTCCCTAATTTAATTACAAGCCTCTTCCAAGGTCAAGCAATTCTATAATTAATTGCTAATCCAATATATTCCTATATGAATTTAAGCAATTAATTATGCATTAAGATTTATGGAACTCAATAAGACTACACAACTCATATGAATATATTCCTATTTCACAAGCAAGTCATGGTTTTAATTATAGGATCTACATACATGCATCTCCTTCCGGTCTCAACATGCATATTGTAATCATTCAAAAGGTGGCCAATCAAATGAAAGCATTAAGAACAATAATTAAAACTCAATCATGAAGGAGAAATTAAAACTAGATTCAATAAGTTAAGATTTAATCCGTCATTAGTAAGCTACGTCATCACCCTAGGAAAATTAAAATTTAGCTCATGATAAAATTAAAAACAACACCAAAATAAATTGACATTATATAAAGCTAGAATGAAATCCTTATAAATATTGCATAAAACTTGAATATTAAATTCTTAAACATAAATATACAACTAAAAGATGCATAAAAAATGTAAAAATCTAGCCGTCCCTTTAGGAGGTAAAACCTTCCATGTAGGTGGCATACAAAGAGTAATACAATCCTAAGCCTTCCAAGATGGAGGCATGCAAGAAAATAATACAATACCTAAAATTAATTCCAAGATGATGTAATAAGTGGAGAAGAGATGGAGTAATGAAATGGTGTGTAAGTAGATAAGAGAGAAGAGTAATGGAAATGAAATGGTATATGTGGAGAAGAGATGAGAGTAATGGATATCAATTGTTCTCCAATGTGAAGGAGAGGGTGGCTATATATAGGGAAAAATGGAGTAAGGTAGATGAAATGGTAGATGAAATGTGATATGTGGATTAATAGATAGAATGTGGTAGATGAAGTAGTACGTGAAAAGGAAGATGAAGTGGTAGATGAAATGTGATAGATGAAGTAGTAGGTAGAATGTGGTAGATGAAGTAGTTGGTGAAAAGGAAGATGAAGAGGTAGATGAAATGGTTGGTGGAATGGTAGATGATTCCCTCTTCCAACTTTCAAGCAAAATTCGAAACTTTTGGAGATAGAACTGGAATTTCGTCTCAACATAAAAGTTGTAGAGCTCTTTCTTAGCTTTTTATCCATATAAAGAATGTCCCGATCCGACATCTAGAGCTCCAGATATTGCCTGAAAACTAAAAGAGGGTCTAATTTAGTATTTTCCAAGAAATTCTATTTTATGCCAAAATCATTATTTATTTATTAATAACACCCAAATTTATTAAATTGAGCTTAAATATCATCCATAAAATCATCATATAAGGGAGAATAAATATGCAAATATTTTACTTATCAATAACTTCAAGATCAATGATTAGGATTGATTTGTGCAAGAGATCAAAGGGTAGAATCATGTGAGTGTGTGCCTATGTGAGCTCATGGGAGATGTGATAAGGGTATGACACATGGCACTTTTTAGACCCTTGATCTTGGGTCAAAGATTCAACACTCTTCCTCTCTTCTCTCTTCCTTATTTGGACGTTTTTAGGGGGCCTAATTGCCTAAAAACTGATCACTCTCTTCATCTTCTTCATCTCTCTCATTAGCTTCCATGGACGCCCAAAGTGGAGGAGGAAAGAGAAAGAATTAAGGTGAGATTCAGCCTTGTATATGGCCTCTAATGCTTAAATCCTCTTCAATAATATTGTTCATAGTGATGAGAGCTTTATTACTATGGTTTTAGATTTGTGAAAGGAGGTGTTTGAGAGCTCGTGGAAATTTGGAAAGATGAAGAATCAAGGAATTAGTTTGAGAAAGGGGAAGAGGTGAGTATTTGATGACTTTTGGCCTAACTATTGTGGTTATTGGTTGAGTATTGTGAATTGTGGAATTTGCCCTGATTTTGTGATGATTTTGAAATGGTGGAATTGGATGTTGTTTTATGTTGAAAATGGTGTTTTGTTGTGTAATTGAGCTATTGGAATTGGTTTGGATTGGTTTGGAACATTGAATGGAAAGTTTAGAAATTATGTCCAATGTGAATTATGTCTGGCCAGTCTGTTTGTGTTGCCGTTTTGAATGAGCAAATGATGTCTAAAAATTCTGAACATTTATAGTCTTAAAGTTCACATCCCAAGCTTCAAAATAGACATATATTTGTGCCATTTCGTTTTGTGAGCTGGGAGATATGACTGTCCAAAGTTTGATATCGAAACTGGACTTTGTTTTGGAGCAGTGGTGGATTTTGTATAATTCTGGACTCTTGTGGTGATTTTTGGTAATGGTCCATACTTTTCCTATAAAGAGGACTTAAATATCTTTTATTTGGCTTTGGAATCACCACATTTCAATTTTTCTAGAATTAGTTATGATTTTTGGAAGTTCAGCCAAGAAACAGGATTTTCTTGGCCACGGCCAGCGGATTCTGGGCCGCAGCCCACATGTTTCTGACTTGTTTTTGCCCACAATCAGTGGATTTGTGGGCTACGGCCAACCCCCAAAAATAAGTATTTTGGCACTTCTGAAAGGTGATTCTTGGTATAGTTTCTCCCAACCCTTTAGGCATGTGTTTGGGCTTTAAGTAGCCACCTAAAGGTATTACATGATAACCAACATTAAGTGTTTGTATGTTGAGGAATTGGAAAAGGGATTGACCCTATGTCCATGATTTTAGTTATAGGGTTGGATATTCACCCTGATTGTGGTTCGATGTTCGTCGGATCATGAGTAGCCGGTGCTGGAGCACACGTGGAAAGAATATAGGGAACATATCTCTCCTACATGTATTTGATATTTGTGTTAGTGTGTTGGTGCATGTCTTTGCTTTGTATGATTATATGTAATTTGAAGCAATGTTTCAATTTATGCTTTGGCCATCAGTATGTTGATTGAAGCATTGAGCTTACAAATTTCTCATTGTGTTAGCATGAGTTATGTGATACAAGCATGTCATGCATTAAACATTTATTGGTATTGTTCTTCTATTGAGATTCTCTTGAGTCTCACCCTCCCCTACTAACCTTTTAGATAGGGTAGTGGAGCGAGGATGGAGCAGGCACCAAGGGCGACGAGGACTCCTTCGGGTTGTCATTCTGGGTGTTGGTTATTATTATTGGGAGTATTATGTATTTGGATTTAGATATGTTTATGTGGATGAGTATCTAATTTGGTATTTGGAAATGACTGTGTAATCCTCATTTGGGAATTTGTATTGGGCACTTGTGCCTTGTAAGGCTTTGATTAATATATGGAACTTGGGATTGCCGGGATTATTACATTGCGTACTCTGATATTTTTAAATGTGATTTATCTTCGTGTAGTAATTGTATTCAAAATATGAATGTGAGACCAGGTTATAAATGATTTCGAAGGGTATTTGTGAAAACCCTATCTAATAGATGGGATTGAAATTGAGTTTTGATAATTATTGGTCTCTATTTCACTGTAATTGCGTATTTCAAATATAATTACGGCTAGGGGGTTACAGAGAAAGCTTGTGCCTTCATCGTCGAAACACCAACACTCTAACTCCAACATTTATCTCATATACTATATGTTTTTTTAGTGCTTATATAATTTATCTTGAGAGAGATTATTTGTATTGTGCTTCAAGGATTAGCGTTATTCACTTTTGAGAAAGAAGATTGATGGTAATCATTTATCATCAACAAAGATTGTAACTTTATAGTATATAAGGAGGAGTTGTTATCTTAGTGAGAAGATTATAAGTGGCTTCACAAGTGCTTGAATCAAACTTTTGGGGTTGTAATGGTTACAAAGTACTTGTTTTAAACTTGAGGGAGATAGTGAATTGAAAATCTCAAGAGGAGCCTAGGGACTGGATATAGGTCATTGTGGATTGGACCAAACTAGGATAAATCACTCTTTGCATATTCTCTTCCCTTATCTCTTATGTCTCCAGCATATTTGATTTGAATAATTGGCAGTGAATTTTTGATTCATTATCTTTATACTTATTGTTTTCACTAAGATACAAAAAGATTTTCAAAGTTCTTAAGTTTTTATTTTACACCAAATTCACTTCCTTTTGATTGTTAGCCAGTTCTAACAATTGGATTAGAGTAGGGCCTTTATTTAAAGGATTTAACCATCTCAAGAGTTTTCAATGGCTTATTTTGGGTGTAACTTGTTTTCAGAAGGCTTTGATTATATTGTTTTACCACTTTTAAATTAAAGCTAATGGCCAAGAAGAAACTTTTTATCAGAAACTCCAATGGACATCTAACGGTCATATTCTTAACATGAAAAATGCTCAATGGTAATCAAGCTATATCAACTATAAATATAAGAAGCATTTAAAACTAAAGAGATGGCTCAAACCCATTACTTTTTGTCAAAAACTTCAACGACTACTTCCAGTGGACATCTAATGGTCATATTCTTAACAAAAAAAATTCTCGATGGTAATCAAGCTATATCAACTAGAAATAGAAGAAGCATTTAAAATCATAGTAAGAGATGGTTCAAGCTATAATCAAGCTTGCACCTTCATTGTTGAAATGATGGTTCAAACCCATCACTTCCAATCTATTTAAGCTCCCCATTTCCTTATGTTTTTTGTGTTATTTCTTCATCATCCTCTTTTGTTCTCTCAAGATGAAATGCCATGCTGTAGACTTGCTAAAAAATCCTTCCCATCATCCTCCTCCTTTACAACCTCCACCTCCTTCTCCTCATCCCCCATAACCTCTACCACCTCCTTCACCTCCGCCTCCAAATACTCTGCTTCCTCAAGTAGAGGCAATGATACGGCATGCATAATGCATTGATCATGCTGGGAGGAGGCTAGTTGGATATTTTTCGAGTATGAATAGGAAGGCCAATATCATTCTTGATGAGTATGATATTGGCCACAAATTTCCTGACAAACTCCTAGATAATTGAGACCACTCCTCTGGTGATGAGTAGTGTGATGATGTGAGGTGTGTTGCGAAATTTTGGAACTTTTGATTCATTCAAATTAAAGGAAACAAAAGTTCCAAAATTCACAGTAAAGCTCAGAGCATCTAGCAAGGGGTGATATTTTTTGGTTTTATTTTTATAAAATACAAAAATGTAATTATCTAGGCACTATTAGCCCAAAAAATTAAGAAAAAAAAAAAACATACCTTACAGTGATTAACAACGAATTGTCATAAATGTAAACGATAAATAATAGTTCTTACAAATGAATTGTTATGTAAATTCTTAGGCACGATAAACAAAAATACCTTACCATTCTTTTTTTAATTAAACGTTTGAACAAAATACACTTGAAACTTAGTTTGTTCAAATGAAACCCACCAACATCGTAACCTTACAACTCCTGTTGTCTTCTTTAGCAGTTGAGAGTCACTTTTAATCAAACCTAGTGCTGGTAATGCGGGCAGCGGGCTGAGGCGAGGCGGGCTGATGTAGGCCCGCCCCCCTCATGCCAACCCGAGCTCGTTTAGGCAGGCTAACGGGCTAGCCTACCAATTTTTTTTTTAAATTTCACTCTTTTTAAAAAATTTTACTCTCTTTCTCTTTCACCCGGTCATATCACACTTCTTTTCTTTTATACATTTATATTATGAAGTCAATTTCATTCTTACTTTCCTTTTTTTCATCTATTCACATCACAAAACTATATAAACACATCTCTTTTAAATTTAATAATAGTAGAATAAATAAATATAATATGAAAATAAGTGTCAAATAAAAAATATGGGGAATTAATTAAACACATCATCAAATGAAAGGAGATAAGGGATATTAAAAGGGCATTTGAGGAGGAAAAAAATTAAAAAAATAAAATAAAAAATATCGCGGGCCAGCCTACCAGCCTGCTGGCTAAACTTGCTGAGCCCGTTTAGCTCGAATTGAAACGGGCCGCCGAAACCGTTTGTTTTTTGTGGGCTGGCGAGCCAACCTGCCAGTCCAGCCTGAATTACCAGCTCTAATCGAACCCCACTATAAAAATTCTTCATCCGACTTCTTAGCAATAGTTGTGCTAGTGAATACATTTGACCCTTGTCTTAGTTGCTACCGTGTAAGTTACTTTCACTTGCCCTAACTCGTGCTTCCATTCAAAGGTCCCTCTTCTGTTACATGCAGTGTTCAACCCAGCCAATTGGGCATCCTTTGTGAAGTCACAATGTGATAAAGTATCCAATGTGACATTAAATTGCTTTATGAAGTTATGTTTTTTGGAAAATCTGGTATTCCTCTTATCAAAGGTTCCTTTTCTATTATAGGAAGTTATCAACCCATTGCTTTGAATGACAATTCATTCTCTATTTTTCTTTGTTAAGTAATTTCTGGAGATATGGATCCCTAAGCGAATACCTCTCTTTGTTTGAAAGTATCCATGTCAACAGAAGTTACTTTCAAAATATCAATACGGATATAAGATGACATTAAATTACTTTTGTGAAGTTTTTTTTGAAACCTATTATTGCTCTAATCCTGGATGTCATGGGTTCAAATCCTGGAAATAGCCTCTCCACTTGCAGGGATAAGGCTGCGTACATCTATCCCTCCCCAGACCCCACCTGGTAGGAGCCTTATGCATTGGGCCATTATTGCTCTGATCGAAGGTTCATCTCCTGTTACAGAAATTTGTCAACCCATTGCTTTGACTGAAGATTCCTACTCTTTGATCTTTTCTAGGTAACTTATGGAGTATGGATTCCTAAGCAAATACATATCCTTCTTTGGAAGTATCCATATCTCCAAAAATTACTTCTAAAAGATCAATAGGGATGTGATGAATAAGCTAGTTCGATTGTACTGAGAGTCATACATGAACAAGCGAATACCTACAACATTTGTGAAGTTACGATATGATAAAACATTCAAGGTGCATATTAAATTGCATTTGTGAAGTTATGTTTTTTTAGAAAGCCCATTATTGTTATAATCAAAGGTTCCTATCCTGTTTTTGTATTAAGCAGGTGGCACCAAGTTAAAATCTCTAAAATTCAACATTGTGTTCAATCCTAGCTAAATTCTTCAATGTCAGAGTTTCTGAGTTACTTGGTCTCAACTCTATCTAATAGAGTACTGCTTCCAACTTCAAGTAGTGATGCAATGTGGGACAATCAAGATTTTCTTAGCATTGTGGCTATAATTAATTGCACTCATCACCTATATATTTAATAATGTAAGTGTTCATCTATACCTTATGTTTCTTCAGCAATTAAGCCTGGAAAGCAAAGGCAAATGGGAAAAACAAATATACCTATCAAAAAGAGCGCAAGGGGTATGCAAACCCTTAACCTCAACGGCTTGCATGCCCTTACGCCCTTTCTAATAGGGATATATGGTTTTCCCCATAGGCCTTTGCTTTATAGGGTTAATTCTTATAAAGAAACACAATTATAGGTCAACAGTTATATTATCACATATATATGTTAACAATTGCCATTGATTCATCCCATAAAGCTTGGAATGTCTTGATCTATCCCAAATTGCATAGCCACTCGATGTAGGAGGTACTATTCTATTATATATAAACAAGTCCAACTAGATCAAAAACTCTCACTTGAAGAGTCTTACATCCATACATCATAGTTATTATGTAAAAACAATCATGTATTATAAATGTTTACTATTCTTATTTACAAACCGTTATTTATGTTACTACTAAATAATGGTTGTCCACATGAGACCGTTATTTATTATTATTAGAAGTCACGACTCTTACATAAAAACTATTATGTAAGTTACTAAATAAATAATAGTTGTCAAAATGAGACCGTTATATACTATGCAAGCATTACTATATATTATAACGGTTGTTTATGTGTGCCCGTTAATTATTGTCATAGTAATGCGCATATCATGGCCTCACCAAGTCTCAATACATAACAGATTTTATATTATAATCATTATAATAGGTTCAAAATTAATAACAATTTGGAACCGTGATTTATCTTCGCCTAGCATTTATAGTGCCCGAATATATGACAGTTTGGAACCATTATATATGGCAAATGATAACCGTCATAAAAGACATTTTCTATAATAGTGTACAAGTACATATGTGGCGTTATCATAAGCATGGGAGGATGGAAGAAGAAATCTTAGCCGTATGATCAAGAGAAGCTAATAAAATAATGATATTTGATGGTAGTACGTGGAGGTGAATATTTATTAAATTGAGTTGGTAAAGGAGTTCAAGAGCACTTAAGCCCTCGTTCTCTCGAAGTCTTGGTTGAAGCAAGGATAAAGAGTGGGAGATTGACAATCAAGCAAGGATCCCCGTTTACGTCTGGATGCATTCGTTAGCAGTTGTTTGCAAGCAGTCTGCCAAATGAACAATTTGCACCGTTCTGGAACCTTCAGCTTCCACATCTTGTTCCAAAACTGGTCTACTGGTGTCTCGTCCTTTAGAAGTGTCTCATAAGCGGACTTAAGAGAGAGAATCCCATTCTTCGTCCCCTTCCACCGAACCTGAGCATCGCCATACACCTCTAGTTCCTTTTCGACTTTATTCCATGCACCTTTAATCCCAGACCAAACATTAGACCCCATCCTCTTCGGTTCAATTGTAGGTAAAAGATCGGATCCACAACGGTACTTGTCACGAATGACCTGGACCCAGAAATCATCACGACGCTTGACAAGTTGCCACCCTAACTTCATCATGAAAGCTTGGTTTTGAAGTTGTGCATGGCGAAGCCCCAACACTCCTCTATGCTTAGGCTTACACACTTCATCCCAGGAAACTAAATGAATTTTCTTTTTTTCCCCTGAACTACCCCATAAAAAATTCTTGTTACATTTATCCAAGGTTTGGCATGTGGTCAATGGCAACGAAGACGTCTGCATGGTGTAACCCGGTATTGCAGATGACACCGAAGAGATAAGTGTGCGCAACTTATTGACATATTGACGTAAGTTGTGATTAACGGATCCTAATCAAACTACCTATTGACATATTGGACAATGTTGTGCAACTGTTGAAAATTTCAAAGCAGTTGCTAACTGCTTGTGTAAAAGCCCGTCCCGAAAAAAAAGAAAGAAAGAAATCCCATTACATGTACAAAAATAAAAAATAAATATAACAAATAAATATAATGATTATATGTATATATAGAAAACCTCACCGCCACTCCTTGTTATTTCCCTTTATCCGTCGAGTTCAAGCCAAAAAAGCAGAGACAGAAATCTCTGAAACCAAAGAGTTGAAACCCCATCGCCCCTCATCCTCCCCCTCTTCCTCTGTATTTTAGTCTGTTGCTTAAATATTTAAACGATAAATAGTTTATTCTTTCTTGATTAAATTTCAAGTTGCTTTATTCAGCAAAAATTTAACAAGCTTATTATTAATGTATATTTATATTTAATTGTGGGGACGTTATTTACCCAAAAAAATATTTTGGCGTTCAGGTAGTAAAAGTGGACTCTCTCGTCCAGTCAATCCTTGAAGCCATACCTTGGAAAGAAGATTTGTAATGCTATGTAAATATTTCATATATACTTTTGTATGGCATGTTAGGCTCGCTCCACATATTCTATAGGCATGTCTCTTATCTTCTACTAATATTTTGGGATTTATGTATGTGTATATGATGATTTGGAGTGGAGCTCCATATGCCGTATTGGACTATCAGGCCATTGTAGAATTCTAAGGAAGTCCAACTTCATACAGGACTATGTCGAAATTCTACAAAGGCTAAATAATTTGATTATTAGAAATATGTTTATATATATAATCTAGAAATGGTATATGCATGCTCAAGATTATTATGTTAATTATGATATTGTTGATGTTATTATATTTATTATGTTAGGTATTTATTTATATGCTTTAAGAATTAAGGAAGACGAGTTTATTCATATTCCATGTTGGTCCATTTATGACAACGTAACTTGCGAAAAGTATGAACCTATGCTCACATTGCAATTGAATGGCTTTCTTGACACATCAAATATAACAAATTTACCACAAGCACCAAGCCTTTTTCAAACTACACTTATTAAAACATAAGATTTGAAATTTCAGAAATCAAAAAAAAAAATTCAATTAAGTTATAAAGGCTAAAAAAGGTATTAAACTTAAAAAGAAAAATATAAATATAGAAATATAATTAATAAAACCATATATAATAAAAATTAATAAGGCCATTGTATTTGACGCTTTTTAAAAGCTGGTTAAATAAAAGTAAACTTCAAATGATACTTGAATATTAGACAGTTGTTAGCCGTCAAATAAGGCCATAAATAACTGTCAAATAAGCTCATTTGGTAGCATTAGGATGGTAGTTTGTTGATAATAGTGAAAAAATCTCCTAAAAGTTCCAAAGACAGTAGATGTAGGTCAGGGACCGAATCACAATAATCTGATTGTGTTCCCCTCTTGTATCTCTATACTTTCAGATAACGAAATATGTCTGACACCAATGCACAACCACACTCCAGATGCATGAAACACATTACACTACATGTCTCTAAAGGTAATTTACATATTATGGTTAACGTATCTATAATGATTAAATTCACTGAATTAATTGGATTCATGATTAATCACGTTGAATAGTCAAGATTATTTGAATAATATATGTGAAACTTATCGTTTTGAAATACTAGTGCGTATAAAAGTACTAATATATTAAGGAACTACCCAAGTTTATCAAGTGATATATAATTGGCTAACATAAATTCTAATACCAAATACCGTTGTACTTATCAAGATCAAAAACATTATATACTGCTCTATTCTTACCTATATAAGCCACTCTAGGTTGAGACAAGGTATCCCCAATACCTCAACACACATAAAGAGAAACCATATATTGAGAAAGGGAAAAGGATATGGAGGGGAAGAAAGTTGTGACGTCAATGTTTGTAGCTTGGTTGGTGTTACTATACATTTGGCAACAATGCACTGTGAACCACAATCAGGTTTTGCGAAGACATGCTTTACACACCTTGTATGGACAAATGCGACGCAGAAACTGAAGGAACGTTTAAAGTACTTTATTGTTATGGTGGTTGCAAAGGAAAATGTGAAAATTATTTTAAAAAGTGCCACCAAGCAAGATGAACTAGGCATTTCCTTCCATCTCAGTTATAATTTGATGTGTTAAGATATAAGGTTCACTTACATATATCCTTTTCTATGCATTGATGTTGTTGTTTTGTGATGTAAACCTTGTTTTGCAGATGCAGTCACAGTGATGAATAGCTCTGTGGATGGATGCGTAAAGAATTAGGACTCCAAAATGAAAACTATAGTATTGGGATTACTCAATATACAATAAGTGTGTTATAGTCTAAAATAAGCATTACTCAAAAGTACTGGGATGTGTTTTGTGTTAATGAATGTAATAAGTGATTCAAATGGTCTTCTGTACTTAGTATAAATGCATTTAACAAATTTAATATTTACACTAGGTTGGGTTTTTCAAATTTAATTTTGATTGTTACATTTAACAAATAATATATAGATACCTCAATTTTTATTTCAAACCATAACAAATAAAACATAAGATTTAATCGAATAATAGTGAATACGTTAATTTTAAAAAGTAACAATAATTTATTTTTTTTTGGTTGAGATCCTCAAGCCGAAGGCTCTTAATTTTTCAGTCCAAATTCTTGAGAAACATATAAATACATATACAAAACTAAGAATAAGAAATCTAGTACAATAATATTGCGGTATTGTCCACATTTGTAATATGAACTCCATATTTAGAAAAAAAAAAAAAAAAAGTCATATGAATTCTCTAGAAATTGAGTAGCTATTTAACTATTTCATGTAAATATATTTCTTTGGGTCTATCTAGCTAGTACTATCTCCAGTCTTAAGAGATCTAGTTGACTAATTTGGTAGATTAAGGAAGCTAAATAAATTACTTAATTGTAGCATATATGTTACATGATCCATCTAAAATACTTATATATATCATCAGTTTATACGTCAGAAAAATTAGTATATAAAAAAATAATAAATGAAAAAGATAAAATATCTTATATTTATGATCAAAATTCGTTTATAAACTATATATTATATTTAGGACTAGAGATACTATTATCAAATTAGTTTTAATCACTTTTAGGATATAATCATTTGAAAATAGTTTTCTCAACATAATCTTTTTGCAATAATATCATTATCAAAGCCCCGTATGACTTAGGTTCGTTCCAGCTTCTTTAATTTCCCACTCTCATTATGATTTGTTATTCTAGTTTGTTTGATTAGTTTCATGTTATAAACAACAATAATCATGGTTTTGGATATTTGTGATCATTCCTTAGTATTGATATTTTTGCATTGTGTATATTTGTTTGCCGCTAGAGCCTAGAGACAACGGATGTTTGTGTTGATGGATGCGTTAGTGGATGCATTAAGAATCAGGACTATAAAATTAAAAAAGGCATTAATGTAAAATTACCCATCTACATAGCTCGTCGGCATCATATCCAATCCTTGATTGTAAAAGTACCAATGATCATTATAACATGGGAAAAATTACCAGCTCTGTTAATAGAGGAAAATTTCCGTTAGGTTTTTATTCTATGGGCTCTATTTTAATAATTTTTAAATAATTATTTTAAAAAAATCTCACCCTCTTGGCCACACCGAGACAAGAGCCACAATGTGAGGGTGCCTCTTTTGATGAGAATAAAAAACGAGGGAAGTACTATGCCGTACTAATTGACAAGCCGACAGTGGCTGGTGTTGCGTCGAAGACTAGGAAGTTGACGCTGAGAACGACGGAGATTTGGAATGGTGATTGAAAATGTTTAAAAATAATTTTGGAATTGTGATTTATAATATACGAGATAAATATGTTAGACGAGTTTTATCTTGATTTATATGAAAAACAGTATATAAGTAATCTCAACATCAATCCAAACATAACCAAATGTATGATTTGGAAGCCAAAATGATTAAAGCATTTTATGTGCTCGTTTAGAATAACTTATTTTATGGATAATAAGTGTTTATAAATCATAATTCATGGTATATGAGGTAAGTATGTGAGATGAGTTTTATCTTGATTTGCGTAATAAGGACTTATTCTCTAAAATTAAGTGATACCAAACACATTTTATATTTACCTATTAGAGCACAACACCTTGTGAACTTTTATTTGAGATTTGAGTCACTCTATTTTAATTTTTTTTTTTTGTAAAATTAGTTATGAAATTTTAAAATTTGACCATAAAATTGTAAATACGAAATGAATACTAACTCAATGATTAATATGTAATTTTTGGTTTGTGGCTTTAATTATGGTTTCGCCAGAACCTTAGCATTTCTAGATATGTAATAAAAGTGACGAAATGACGAAATATCACACAAATGCTGGAACAAAGCCTAACCTCGCTAGAGCAAAGCTCCAACATTCGCTTCTCTGCATATTTCCAGAAACAGAAAGGAAAATGCTGAGTAAAGTCGCGGTTGGTTGCAAAGTTTTGGCTATGTAATAATAATAATAATAATAATATTTAAATAAAAAATAAATAATATAACATTTTTTCTGTTTATAAAAAAGGAAAAGGTATACTTTATAATTTTTAAAATATAAAATTAATCTTTTAATTTTTTAACTTTTAATTCACTCATAACTCAATCTCTTAATCTAAACTAGGTGGAACCTAGTGGTTAAATTTTTAACTCATATAACTCAATGCCCTCATCTTTTCACCATAAATAAAATTTGTCTTAATTCCTTACACATAAGTGCCACATCATATCTTACGTCACTGGAAGCGTCACAAAAAGGATGCCAGTAACCTATGTGAGAGGACTGTGACTTCTCAGGTTGACGAAGCATATACTAGGTAAATATGAAAAACAAAGGAAAAATACCAGCTAGGTCCCAAGGTACAGAATTAATCCCAAAAAAGTCCCTTTACAAATTCCAATGTCAGAAAAGTCCCTAGGGACTTTTCTGACAGCAATTCCCTTTGAGAAATGACTAAAATAGCCCCCATTCAAATAAGAAAAGAAAACGCATAGAGGAGAGGAGTGAAGCATATATTTGTGATCAAGACATTAAGGAAAAACAGAAAAACGCACACGGACGAAGGGTGTAGTAGGTGCAACATTGAAGGGATACAAAGTGGCGTTAATGTTCTTGGGAATCTCGTCTTCTTCATCGTCCAGGTACGTGCAGCAACATAGAGAAACGAACTTTGGAAAATTTTGTTTCTTTCTGAGTAAAAGTTGGTTAGATTGAAAGTGAGGGTTTGGTGAAAGGTTGGATCTTGAACTAAAAAATGGAGTAAGTGGTAGGTGGTAGACAAGAAAAGCTAAGAATTTGGTAGACAAATGAGCTTGATCATTGAAGTTGGGATTTCACCTTGGGTGGGTTGGGTTTATGTTAGAGTGCTCTGTTTTTGTGGCATGGTAACAGAGGAGCTGCTGTGTTTAAAGTGAGAATGATGAATGTAATTGATATTCTTTGCTGGAAAAACGCTGAAATGAACAAAAAAAATTGTTGTAAATTTATGCATATGAAGTTGTAGATATAGTTGTGGAAGTTGTTAATATGTACCGTAGGTGTGCTCTATTTTTGGTGAAGCAAACAGAGGTTTGACCCTGTTTTTAGTGTGTTTGGTGTTGTTAGAAAAAGCACATGTGTTGGAAAAAAAAGTGTAGTTAACGTGTTGTTAATATGTGCATATGAAGTTGTAAATATTGCTATGGAAGTTGTAAATACGTACCGTAGTTGTGCTCTGTTTTTTGGGAAGAGAACAGGGGTTTTGCCTTATTTTTAGTGTGTTTGGTGTTATTAGAAAAAGCATATGTGTTGGAAAAAAAGTGTAGTTAACGTGTTGTTAATGTGTGCATATGAAGTTGTAAGTATTGCTGTGGAAGTTGTAAATACGTAACGTAGCTGTGCTCTATTTTTTGGGAAGAGAACAGAGGTTTTGCCTTATTTTTAGTGTGTTTGGTGTTATTAGAAAAAGCATATGTGTAGGAATAAAACGTGTAGTTAACTTGTTGTTAATATGTGCATATGAAGTTGTAAATATTGCTGTGGAAGTTGTTAATACGTACCATAGCTATACTCTATTTTTTGGGAAGAGAACAGAGGTTTGGCCTTGTGTTTAATGTGTTTGTTGTTATTAAAAAAAGCATATGTGCAGGAATTAAACATGTAGTTAACGTGTTGTTAATATGTGCGTATGAAGTTGTAAATATTGCTTTGGAAGTTGATAATACGAAGTTTGTATTGTAGATTGACATAAAAGATGGGAAGTTGTTCGGGGAAGAATTTATTTTGTTTCTTTCATGTGGGGGGAAGTTTTTAAATGGTGGAGAAGATGAAATGCAATATGTTGGTGGTTTAGTAAGAACAAGATGCGTAAAGGAAGGCACAACATATGAGGAGTTGCGAAGAATCATATCATCCATAACGGGAAAAGAAAGGAATGAAATGCAAATGAAATCATATAGCTGAACATATTGTAAACGATGATAGAAGAAAGTGGTGTGTATGTTGTTTGGCTTGTTGCACAAGCTACTGCCCTGGTGTCCCTGGTGGGAGTAGTTGTAAACGTAGCTTAAACACTTGTAAAAAGAACTGAATGTGTTGTAAACGTAGCAACATGTGTTGTAAACACATCTTTAAGACTTTCTTTCTTACAAGTTGTAAACGTCGCTTATTAAGTTGTTAATATCACTGACGATGTTGTAAACATAGCAGAACATATTGTAAACGATGATAGAAGAAAGTGGTGTCTAAGTTGTGGCTTGTTGCACAAGTTACTGCCCTGGTGTCCCTGGTGGGAGTAGTTGTAAACGTAGCTTAAACACTTGTAAAAAGAATTGAAGGTGTTGTAAACGTAGCAACATCTGTTGTAAACATATCTTTCACACTTTCTTTCTTGCAAGTTGTAAACGTCGCTTTTTAAGTTGTTAATATCACTGACGATGTTGTAAATATAGCAGAACATATTGTAAACAATGATAGAAGAAAGTGGTGTCTAAGTTGTGGCTTGTTGCATAAATTACTGCCCTGTTGTCCCTGGTGGGAGTAGTTGTAAACGTAGCTTAAACACTTGTAAAAAGAACTGAAGGTGTTGTAAACGTAGCAACATCTGTTGTAAACATATCTTTCACACTTTCTTTCTTGCAAGTTGTAAACATAAATATTTGAGATTTTGAGAGTTTGTGGGACAACTTCCACAGCAATATTTACAACTATATATGCACAAATTTACAACACATTAACAACACTTTTTTTATCATCATATTAGCATTTTCTAATAACACAAACCAACAAGAATGTACATCACACCTCTATTTACTTGTCCAAAAACAAAGCACAGCAGAGGTTTGGTATTAACAACTTCCATAGCAATATTTACAACTACATATGCACAAATTTACAACACGTTAACAACACTTTTTTTTATCATCATATTAGCATTTTCTAATAACACAAACCAGCGAGAATGTACATCACACCTCTGTTTACTTGTCCAAAAACAGAGCACAGCAGAGGTTTGGTATTAACAACTTCCACAGCAATATTTACAACTACATATGCACAAATTTACAACATGTTAACAACACTTTTTTTTTATCATCATATTAGCATTTTCTAATAACACAAACCAGTGAAAATGCACGTCACAACTCTGTTTACTTGTCCAAAAACAGAGCACAACAGAGGTTTTGTATTAACAACTTCCACAGCAGCATTTATAACTACATCTGCACAAATTTACAACAATTTTTTGTTTTTATTTCAGCGTTTTCACAGCAAGGAAGAACAATTACATTCATCATTTTCACTTAAAAATAGCAACTCCTCTGTAACTATGCCGCAAAAATAGAGCACTCTAAAATAAACATAACCCACCCAAGGTTAAACCCCAATTTCAATGATCAAAATCATGTGTGGCAAATTCTTAGCATTTCTTGTTTATGACCTACAACTTACTCTATTTTTTAGCCCAAGATTCAACTTTTGACAACTCCTCAATCTCAATCCAACAACCTTTCACACAGAAAAAAAAAAAAAAATTCCAATTCGCTTCTGTGCCTGCCTACCCGTACATGGACGATGAAGAAGAAGACGTTCCCAAACGACATTAACAGCACATATCCCTTAAATGTTCCACCTCCTGCGCTCTTCGTCTGTGCATTTTTTCTCTATCTCCTTAATTGTTTAATCACAAAAACGTGTTGCCCTCCTCCCCTCTGTGCGTTTTCTTTAATTATTTCAGTGAGGGTTATTTTTGTAAATAGACATTAGGAATTCATGTCAGAAAAATCCCTAGGGACTTTTTTGACATTGGAATTTGCAAAGGGAGTTTTTTGAGATTAATTCTGTACCTTGAGACCTAGCTGGTATTTTCCCAAAAACAAAAGCACCAACTAAAACTGAAGCAGAAAAATCCCACACTTTCCAGCCACCACATATATCGAAGAAAATATAATATTTTAAAAGATTACTTGTGCAGTCATTTTCCATCGATGTCCAAGTTCTACTCATGCGTAAATATAATTTTCCAAGCAGAGAAAAACGTAACCCACATTTTTTGGGAAACAAAAATTTAGAGAACAGCGAAGACTTTAAAAGATTACTTGTGCATCCACTCAACGATAGTGCAGGCAGCTAAAAGAAAAAAAGAAAAAATCTTGTTAATATCCCATTACTACTTTCTTAAATGCCCAAGATTTAAAAACGGGTAAATATATTTGTCCAAGCAGAAAAATCCGACACTTTTCAGTAAACACAAAAATTTTGAAGAAAAGGGAAGATTTTAAAAGATTAATTGCACCATCCGATTGGGTATTGTTGGTTGTCCACAGCAGCCATCTCAAGATCCATAATTAAAACGACATCACCTCTCCTCTTTTTCTTTTCTTTTTTCTTTTTCCTTCCAAAACGCTCGTGTTCTCTAGCCCTTAGGTCAGCAAATTCCCAATTCTTCTTAAACGGTACGTTTGGTCCTTCAAAGCTGTGGAAATAAATTAATAAGCAGAAGAAAAAAATTAGAATAATAAAATAAAGAGGACGAACTAGGAGAAGATGAATATGACGATGATAATAATAAGCAGCACAAGTAAAATAAAAAAAAAATGAAATAAAACTAATATATTACTTTTTTGTAATGTTTCAAACATCATAATCTAAGTTTAGAACCTTTTATTTTATATTAAAACTATGATATTTACAATGAAATCCAGTAAATAATGCACTCAAATGATTTCTTATAGAATGTCAAGAGAATCCCTGGAATTTTACAAATGACCCCCTAAATATATCAAAATACATCTAAGATATATTAAAATTAATGGAGAGTCATCACTCCTCGAGGTCAAAATAAGCAGGCATGTTCAAGCTTAATGTTTGTACGAGCGACTCGTCAAGAATCTAGGACAATGACGTATTGCCGCTGCTAATGCCATCAGTTAATCTCAATGAATGAAAAACCGGACCGGACCGGCCGGTCCGACCGGAAAACCGGTGAACCGATCTTCAGTCCGGTCCGGTTTGCTGTTTTAGAGAGCGGGGAGTTCGAACCGGTCAAACCGGTGGGTCACTGGTTCAACCGGTTTGCTGCTTTTTTTTTTTTTTTTTTTTTGAAAAATGAGATATTCGATTCAAAAAAAAGCTGAAAAAGAAAGAAAACCATAGATTTAGACCGATATACATACAATCTATAATATTTTACTAAATTATAAGAACAAATTTTAATTTTAAGGCTACAAAAATTTAAAAAATAAAAAGAATAAAAGAAAAAATATTATATATTATATACATATAATATATAATATTTTAGTCAATTAATTTTATATGATTCAAGTAATCAAATCTAATATAATCAATTGATTTTATCTATAGAAGTTTAAGAATATATTAATATATATATATATATATATATATATATATATATATATATATATATATTGTTACTAATAATTGGTAATATTTTAATATGACCGGTTCGACCTTGGTTGAACCATTAACCCTTGAACCTGTTCTGTGACCGGTTCATTGACCGGTCCGATTTTTTGTTCCTTGGTTAATCTTTATATACACCCAATTCACTCCTTCTCATCAAATAAACCCTACTTGGTTTTTCACCAAAATCTAAAATCTAAGATTCTTAAATTCGGATCAGTCCCTAAACTAATTGAGGTAGTGGGTTAGATCGGAGTTAAATGGAAGATAACCCGAGGCTAGATGGTGAGGAAGTAAAGATTTCAGCATTATTAATATAAAATTTTTAATAAAATAAAAAAAATTAAATTATTTTTTAAACAAAAAGTTTTGAACCAATCAAACCGACCAATTCGGATTAGTTAGGTGACAGTTCATTGGTTTCTGGCTTAAGCAAACTGAACAAGTCCAGTTTTAATAACTATGCAAAACCAAAACATGAACATGACCACGGCGCTCAGGATGGTCTAAAACTTTCGTCAGAGCAGCTGGAGCTCCCCTGACCCCCAAGTCTCCCTCAGGCTCAGGCCTCAGCTCAGTTTGCTTCCATTGCGAATCTGGTTGTGACAAAATACATTTAAATAGTTACTCCTTCCGGTCACACTACAAACTATATCCTATATTTAATACTGGAGGTAATATTTTATTTTACCTGAAATAGTTAGTTTAACTGAACAATTATAAATTCATACATTTACATGTTCATTTATATACGGTGAGTTTCTGCGCCTCCCGTGGGGTAGTAGTGTCGTATCTGTGCTAGTGAGGGCCCACAAACACACTTCAAAATCTACGTGTCGGTCTTACCTCCTAGCCTTCTCCTATCCTACATATTAGTAAATAAAAAATTATTATGATTATAATTATTAATATTTAATAAATTTTAATATAATATTGTACTTACCATCTCACACATCCTAATGGCAAAAGTCCTTGATCCACTTGGATGGGGGGATCGTCTGCGGGGACCGACTCCTCCTATTCCTTGTGTGTTTGGTTTTGGTGGGTGGGGGGGGGGGGGGGGGGGGGGGTTTTATAATTTTGTATAAAAGAAATTCAACACCCTCTCATTCTTTTAAATTTTGGTTCCTGTCAAAAATTTACCTTCTCATTCCTTTTAAATTTTGAGTTTCCTCCCAAAATTTAAATACATTCATCCCAAAAAGATAATTTACCTTCCTCTCCTCCCCTCCCTCCCCTACCCTCCCCTCAAATCAAACACATCCTTAGGCAATCTCCTATAAACAAAATACATTAAAAAAACTTATCACATATTTTAAATTCAATTATCATAAAATTTAAAATTATTCCTTTAGGGTGTGTTTGGTTTAAGGGGAGGGTAGGGGAGGGGAGGATGGGTAAATTACCGGGCTGAAGGTTTTTAAATTTTGGACGGAAATCCAAAATTTAAAAAGAATGAGAGGGTAAATTTTGGGCAAGAACCCAAAATTTAAAATAATGAAAAAGTAAATTTTAGGTTTCTTATATCCAAAATTGTAATTTATCCACCCCCCTCCCCTTCCCCCTACCCTCCCCTCAAATCAAACACAACCAAGGCAATCTCCTGAACTGAATAAATCGGGCCCAGTTATCGCCTGAGACATTCTTGGGCACATCATTATCCGCTAGTATTGGCCTTGTCCTATCCCCACTACTTGCATTATTGTCCGTCCATCCCCTATCATGTAAGGGGCATATTTTTCCCTACCGGAGATCACAGCAAACATTTAATGCAACATATAATAATTATAATTAAATTATCAAAAAACTTATAAATAATAAGGGTTAAGGTGCTAAAATAATTTTTAACTTTTATCAAAAGTGTAAAAATAGCCAATCATAAACTTTTAAAATTGGAACAAAACCTTTAAACTCTAACTAACTTGCATTCATTGTAATAAGAAAATATAATCTTTTGGTCTTTAAAGTTTGGACTCTGAAATTTGGTTCATTATAACTCAATCCTTTAACTTTTAACTTTCTTGCGATTCAGTCGCTAAACTTTTTCACTTTTTATATTCTTATCCTAAGTTATCTTATGTGCAAAATAAATTAACAACTCCCTTGAAATCCTGTATGATTTAATGAAGATGAAAATTCTAGCAGGAACCCCAAAGGGAGAAAGCAAAAGAGAGCGAGACCCATCAAGCGGCTATCATCGGAGATGCAGTTGATTTCGTGAAGGAATTAGTGCCACTACGTCAAACCCAAAATACAACTACTTCAAACCCAAAACAAGATAAACCCACCTCCCAAACCCACTTATATTTTTTTTTTTTTGGCTATATAGGGTATCCATCGGAGTGAACCAAATTAATTCCTCAGGTATTGTCGGACTCAAAATGGGGGCAACCCCCCAAGTAGATTTTCTCCATACACGCCGTTTCAAGCACTATAAAAAAAACACCCAATTTCCGACGGAATTTACCACGGAATCAGCTTTTCCGATGGAACGCGTTCCCAACGGAATTTCTGACAGAAACCATTCCATCGCTAATAGATGTGTTTCAAACAAATTTGCAATTCCGTCAGAAATTTCCAACGGAAACCAATTTCCGACGGAATTCCTTTCCGTCGCAATTTTTTAAAAAAAATCAAAAATTATTTTAAAAAAATCGATTTTTTTTTTAATTTACAAATACCACATGTTTGCTCCTTAGAGCGCCACATGTCCCTCTCCCCTGGCTGTCACGTGTCTCCTCTTCCTGCTGCCACATGTCTCCTCCTCGTGCTACCACATGCCGGCACTTCATAATTCCTCCCAGTGCCTCTCCTGCAGTTCGAACCCACAACCTTAGGCTGCCGACGCCTCACGCGTGAGTTTTTGCTGGTTGCGCCGAAATGAACCTGTGTCATATTATTATATATATAAACATACATACATATAATTAATTAATTATATACATATAATTAATTATTAATTAAATATAATATTATTAAAAATAATGAAAAAATTAATAAAAACGAAAAATATTTATATATTTAAATCAAATAATTTTTTAATTAAAAATAATTAATAAATAATAATTTAATATTATAAATATTATTTTTAATATAAAATTATAAATATAATATTAATAACATATATATTAATAAATAATAATTCCGTTGGAAATTTCGTGACTAAATTTGCCACGGAAAGTTCCGTCCGAAATTCCGTCGGAATTTGCGACGGAAACAGTTCCGTCGGAAATCGGGTGTTTTTTGTAATGAAAGATCGAACCCAGGATTAGAGCGCTTAAGGGAATCTAAGCCCCTTACCACTTACGCCAACCTGCGTTGGTCAAACCCACCTATATAAATCTCTCCAAAAACCGTTCAAACTTGGAGCCACATCCCAGGACACATTTGTTGAAGTTAGTGTCGAACAGAACCCATTTTTTGGTGCAGACTTCTTATTTTTTGAGAAGGCCCCATCAATTCACTCTCTGGTTACTTACTTGTCTTGTTTCCCATGGCACCCGGACCAAGAGGCTCAACTAGTCGTGTATTCACCTCACAGGTAAATCCATATCTATATATGTATAAGTTCTAATTTTAGCATTTTCTAAAAGAATTTCACCGGCGAGTGTGGATCTCGAAATTGCCATGTGCGAAGCTGGGTTGTGGGTAATGGCGGATAATGGTGGGACTGATGATTGTGTTGATGTCCATATGGTTTTGTCGGGTTTTTTTTTTTTTTTTTTGTAAAAAAAAATATTTAAAAAAGATCAGGTGGAGCTGAGTTGGAAAGGATTTTAAGGGAGTTGTTAATTTATTTTATCACATAAGATGACTCAGGCTAATAATATAAAAAGTAAAAAAGTTCAGGAACTGAGTCACAAATGAGTCAAAAATTTAGAGATTAAGTCATACTGAGTCAAACTCCAAGGGCTGAGATATAAGTGAGTCAAATCAACCAAAAGATTAATTTTTCCTATTCTACTAAATGAAAGTTAGTTAGGCTTAATGGTTTTTCCCCAAATTTAAAAGTTTATGATTACTTTTGCTTCAAAAAATAATTTATAGTTATTTTTACATTTTTGATAAAAGTTGAAGGTTATTTGAGCACATTAACCCACATAATAATTATATTATAAAAAAATTTTTAAACATCAAATACAACTAATAATTAAAATTATAAAATTAATTACGTTTATAACTTCCTTCTAAGTGGTTTATTTCGAGTCTTTCCAAAAATGTGCCAATTTTTGTAGAAAATGAGGAAATTGATGGAGTTATGGCCCAATTCAGCCAGGGATCTTTTTGTTTTTCGGCCAACAAATTCAGCCAGGTATCAACTGAACTCAATATCCGCTCCGACGGGAGGCTGGTTCGTTCTCTCATTCCAGTGCATCACAGGGTGATGCCCTTTTGAATCTTTGATCCGAGGTATGCTTGCCACATAACCATCGTCACCTCGTACGTGTGTCCATCAGGGTCCACACAATTATAGAATATAATTAAATAAATGTAAATGAAAAAAATAATTTCAAAATTAATATCATCCTCCTCTAAATCCTCATTATAGGGTCCTGGAGGGTCCTCGTTAAGAACATCGGAGTGCTTCGTATGCTCCATCGACTCCTCGGAAATGGGAGGATGAGATATAGAAATAATATCTTCAAATTAAATTATAATTTAATTAATAATTTATATATTTAAAAATTAATTTAAATGTAATCTTGATATTAATTACTAATTCACTAATCCATATTGCTAATCAATAAGTAACTCTTTATATGTTGACCAAAAAAAAGTAACTCTTTAAACTGAAAAAAATTACAAACATAAATTACCTGTTAACTAATAATTAATTTAATTTTTAATTAAAAATTCATTAATTAATTTAAGAGTGAAATAAAAATAAATTACTAATTAATAAATCAAAATTAAGTAGAAATTAAATTAACAAAATATAATACAACTCAATAACTACTTAATTAAACCAATAATAAAAGCCTAAACATAAATATCAACAACTCCATCAATAAACAAATAATTCAATGAAATATATCAACAAAGAATTATAAAAAAGTTCATCAACATTTCAAAAATACAATTCATTATTTAAAAAATATAAATAATTTAAAAATTATATACTAAATCCTGCTTCACAAAAGATGAGCAAGGAGAGATCATCATAACAGCCAAGCGAGGAAAGAAATTTGACAAAAGTGAAAAAATAAGGAGGGGCAGGCTATTTATAGGTGGGCACCCCGAAAATTAAGGTGTGACCTACCTAAAATATGAGAGAACTGACATTCCCTTCAACCCTAGATATATAAAAATTGTCACACTTATACATAGAAATATTTACAATACATAATATAAAGTTTAAGAAGCCAACATATAAAGTTAATAATCTTGCGGTATAAGGTCCTACTAAATTATTTTGAGTCTCGAGTTTGAATCGTATAAAAGACACTTATATTATGTTAAAAGAGGAAGCTGCGAGCCTTGAAACTAAAGTAGCCAATTGCTCGGATACTTAATAATAGGATATCAAAATAACGCTAGATATTAGTTCAAAGTATAAAATACCTATGAATATATTTCATGTAACATACGCTATAAGCTTTCAGAAATTTTGGCAAAGTCTCCAATTCAGTCAAAAAGGTTGTCATGCTCAGTCCAACATATATACAAAACAATAAATAAGGGAAGGATCCTACCTATAACTTACGTGGAGCACTTAAGTTACAAAAAGTAAATGTATAAATTTAAATTCGCATCAATTAGGACCTTTCAAGATGAGTCTGCAACTTTGATTCAATAGTAAAGCCCCTCATTGGTGAGCTACGATACCTGAGACCAAAATTATTTTCCAGTGATATATAACTTCATAACAATAAAACATAAATATACAATAATAGTAAAATACTATCTTACTAAATAAAGTAAATTGTCATTCAAATAGTAAAATATAATTATACAACTATTCCTCTTTTAAACATTTAGGTAAATAGAATTATTAGAGAACAAAGATATAAATAATCATGCTACGTAAAATAAAAATATATTCAAAGAACTTTGCTTATTTTAAAAAATCAATAATCCAAGTTGAAAAACAATTCCATGTTTTATTAGGACCTAGACATAACAGTAACTGGCACGGATATGTAGTTCACGAAGGTAAGTAACAGATCTGGCATAGCTAAAAGCCACGAGAACAGGTGCGCATGCAACGACCCACGGTAGCAGCAATCGGAAGCTAGCGCATGCTCACCCAATAATGCAGTAGGGATGATAGAGATGAAGACACAGAACAATAACCAAGTTCAGCTAATGCACAACAGCGACTTACGAAGGCTTGAACGTCCTTACATCGGCGGGAGGGAGAAGCACAACAATGGTGTTGGTTAAGAACAAGATTGAGTACAGTGGAGAAGCATCCATAAATTTACTCCCCGGTTTTGTGGTCTCGATGGAAAAGGAAGTGGGAGAGAAGGAAATAAAATTTGATTGTATGTGTGTTTATTTTTGTTTTATCATTTTTATATTATATTATATATAAATTATTATTATCTGTTTTCTTTCTTCTCATTGCATCATCATCATTGTAATATGAGAAGGTCAATAATCTGAATTCCATGAATTGTAATGTACAAGAGTATGTCTATTTATATACATGTGATCATATTTTTTCCAATAAATACTAGGATCCATTTCCTAACATTTTTATATGTTTCCTTATTTACATGGATACAATCCCGGATTATACGGGATATGATTCTAACACTCCCCCTCAAGTTGGAGCATATATATTGATCATGAACAACTTGTTACAAAGATACTCAACCCATGTCCCATTTAAGGCTTTCGTCAAAAGATTTGTCAGCTGGTCATTTAATCACACGTGCCCTGTAAATACAACATTCTCTTTGATCTTGTCACGTATAAAGTGACAGTCGATTTTAATATGCTTCGTAAGCTCATGGAACATAGAGTTTGATGCTATATGCAGTGCTACTTTATTGTCACACCATAGTTTCACAGGCAATGTCGTGGCGATGCCAATTTCCTTCATGAGTTAAAATACCTACACAATTTCTTGTACTGATTGTGACATGGCTCTATATTCATCTTCTGTACTTGATTTTGACACAACACCTTGCTTCTTACTTCGTTTCCACCAACAAACACATAGTAACCCGTGGTGGACCGTCTTATGGCCTTAGACCTTTTATGATCCGCATCACAGAAGCACTCGACTTTAGTATGCCCATAATCTGTATAGAGAATGTCATGACCTGGGAAACCTTTCGAAAAATGCAAGATATGCTCTAAGGCTTCCTACTATGCCATTGTTGGAGACCCTATGAATTGGCTAAGTACATTGACCGAGAAAGTTAAATCAGGACGAGTTACTGTCAAGTAATTCAGCTTCCCAATGAGTCTTCTATATCTCTCAGGAGATGCAAATGGCTTTAGTTTCTCTAGATCAATCTTCTTCAAGTCATCAGGAAGCTCATCAAACATGCTATCATTAATTAAGATCCTGGAACTAATTCAGAATCATGGGAATGATACTTGGTGCAACTCCAAGCTTTCCAGTCTCCTTTAAGAGATCGATAACATACTTCCTCTAAGTCAAAAGGATGCCCTTATTGCTTCTCAAAACCTTTATACCAAGAAAATACCTTAATGTTCCTAAGTCTTTTGTCTGGAAGTGCGAGTTAAGGAAGACTTTAAGTTCTGAGATTTCAGAGGTGTTACTCCCAATAATCACAATATCATCAACATACACTACCAGAACAATCATGCCTGTATTAGACTGCTAGTAGAGCATAGAGTGATCACACCTGCTTTGACTCAACCCAAACTTCTTGACCACACCACAAAATCTATCAAACTAGGCACGGGGACTTTGCTTT
This sequence comes from Inga laurina, assembly GCA_963855925.1. Classification (NCBI taxonomy): domain Eukaryota; kingdom Viridiplantae; phylum Streptophyta; class Magnoliopsida; order Fabales; family Fabaceae; genus Inga; species Inga laurina. The sequence continues at coordinate 48,442,484 of OY979701.1, read as the reverse complement.
AGACCATACAATAACTTTTAGAGGTAGCACATTTTCCTATGCTCCCCTTAAGCAACGAACCCATACTACTACAAAAAAGGGGTTTTAACGTCCCAAATTTGACACTTTTAACGTCCAAAAACAGGGGGACGTATATGTTGGGGGCGTAGTATATGTTCTAAGAAAAGACGTCCCAAAAAAATGGGACATCTAAAGTGAGACTTTAGACGTCCCAAATGACAATTTGGGAGAGGGGGACTTTAATTTAGACGTTCCAAATATCAATTTGGGACGTATGAAGTCTCCCATGGTTGACTTTAGACGTCCCAACTCTTAATTTGGGACGTTAAAAAGTTAGATTTTTTTATACCATCATTTACATTCTGTATTACCTAGCAAATTCAAACTGCAGAAACAGAATAGAAGATAGATTCATAAACCACAATGTCCGTTACAAAATGGTAAGGACATCTAGCACTACAATCTTTACTATATATACATACAATAACAACTCATACAACCTACTACTATATATATCAACAATAACAACCAGAAAGTGTTAAAACGATGTCATCACACAACTACAAACTGATATAAATAAAAATTTTACTGCTCTATATGTTGAAGAAGATGTCCAGCCAAAATATCTCTAATCAAATCAAGGTCTTCACGTAGGTAGACATCTTCATTATCAAAAATCTGAAAATTAGAAAATAAGCTTTGATGAAATGAATCAAGAAAATGAATTAATTAGCATTTCAATTAGAACACCAAAAAAATTATCATTTGAGAATGAAGAAGCGATTACCTTTTCAAAATCGCTAGTAATTCCACTTTGAGTGATGTTATACATATAAAGTATAACATAATATCCGCATTCAGTATTGCTACGTTGCCGAGGGCACTTTAAATCAAAGACATGAAATTGGTTGTTAAAATCAATAAAGGTGTGTCTAAAAGGACCATCAATGAAACAATTAGAATCGAAACTACTTACTATCGGATAAAACCACTTTGGCTTTTTAACAACTGTACCCTCGCGTGACCCGCCTAGGACTCTATATGTTTGACAAGCACTATCATGAAAATCAAAATGAAAAGAAATTAGAACTATTCATTTTTTTAAGAGTCAATGAAATATAAACAGAATAACTTACATGTCAAAGACGGATTTTGTATCTTTGTCTGGCTTTTTACTCAAGGGATAAAACCAATAGACTACGTTGCGGCAGGACATATAACACACAAACTCCAGTGGTAACTATAACAACATGTACACATTAAAATGAAGTTAGATGACAAGACAATTATTTATTAAACTTCTTAAATTGACAAAATGAAAATACGAACCGTTGAATAATGGATGCTAGATAACAATGAAGTTTGGTCTCTCCCATTGTGTAGCCGACATAGTGAGTCCTATGCGCCACAGTATTGGTATCCCTTGTCGTATTCGTAGGACATAAGAATCCATACCAATCACGTCTTTCCATGTTTGTACAGAGACCGTGGAAGGTACTATAATAGAATTAAAATAAGGAATGAATTATTCAATGTATGAAATCAAAAAACCACTAAATGAATTCTATGGGAAAATTGAAAAAATACTTACTGGACTGCAAATTTCACCCATCCTGCATCTATCTCCTCCAACCTGATAAACTGCTTGAGATCTGTATTGTTAATCATGTAGGGATACTCCAATGCAAGGCCCACAATCCCTTGCGGCATCTTCATGTCAATCTATTTAATGCCCTTGTAGATCTGTTGTAGCCGTGCTAAGTAAGGCCATTTCCTCGCATCTTCGTTATCCTTTTAGAACATCAAAAAACAAATTGTTATTAGGATGCCAACAGATTTTCAGTAATAGTAAGGTAATTCCTACATTGGAGGTGTTGTGTCTGAACCAATAAGATTGTGAGGCCAAAGGATGAAAGATCCTATCGCCTGACTTAATGTGCTAACCTCTGGATTAGGAACAGGGATGGTTGTACCTTCTTCCCCCATTCTAACACTTGTCATATTCACCCTACAAAAATCCTGCAGAATTTGCTGATAATGGTGGGTGGTAGCACGTGTGTGAACTAGAGCATCGGCAACAACACGCAACAATGGATCATCCAAATAGAGGGTGGAAGGGTCTCCTGAAACTGGAGTGGGAGAAGGGTCCCCAAGTGGTTCCTCTAGAGGGTTGTAACTTACTTTGGTGTTATTGAAGGCGAGGATTCCTGAGTTCTATGCTCGTCCCTTACCCTTTACGCTTCGAACATCTTTGCCATTTCAAGTTGAAGCTCTGGCAACAGCTCTTATCTAAGCTTGTCGCGAAGGTTGGCCTCAAGCTCTCGTTCGAGGTCCTCTCAAATCTTGGCCACAAGGTCCTTACTAGGTGCAGCTTGTGATGAATAACGTGAGTCTCGTCCAAAATACCTTGTGGCACTAACTCCCTGTGTCTCTCCTCGAACACAACCAAGGTCATTTGCCTTCCCAATAGCCGTTGACAAGATGTCCATCCGTCTACTTGGATTGAATTAACCTTGGCTACTCTGATCTTTCAGTTCATCCTGTAGCATACAATTTATCATAAATGTATCGAAACCACTCGCGATATGAAAAAAATTAGGTGCTTATGGTATAACTACTTACAATCCTCGTAGCAACCTCAGCAATAACTAGATTTATGTACTTCCCAACCTTAATCTTCCTTGCTTTCCATTTTTGTGATGTGGAGGAGGTACCGGTGGTTAGATAAAAATGCTAGGATCAGATTCCGCTGCTTCCTTCATTTTCTCCAACTCTTCTTGCATCATTTCCCGCTCAAGCTTCCGATATCCATCACGAGACATGTAATGTTGATATTTATTTTTTGATTGCCTCTATGCATTTGCTGCACTTAATTTCTATGAATGAAAAACAACAAAAAATAAATCAATGATATCAAGTATATGAAAATTAAAAGCTCTATATCATGATGACAGAAATCTTACCAAAAATTCAGGATCTGCCAGTGATGCCGCAAACAACCTCCAATCCTTTGGAGACAAATATGAATAATGTGTACATGGATCCTGACCCCTAAGGGCCCCTCGAATGTACCGTGCTGTTAGCTTGTTCTTGAAACCTTTCCATCGTATAGGAACCTCATATATCCAGTGCCTGTACATCTCCCTGGTGTCTGGGACATCATTTGTTTGCTGCAAGGTAAAATATAAGATTATTATATTTGAAACAATAAGAATAAAGCTACAATTATCATATATGCATCAAAACTTATATACCAAAAGTTGCTGCCAAATCATGTCTTTCGTTTTTGGGGGAACCAATCTCCAATTATTATAGGTGATACATACTTTGCTTCAACCCAAAAACCCTATATAGCTAATAAAGTGGTCTTCCTCAGGACCAACTGGATTCAGATTGTCATCGAAGTCTATATGCAGCCTCTCCTGTTGATGTTCATGACGTGCAACCAATGCTCCCATCTTTGTACAGCCTCTAATCCTCCTTCTTGCAACGGGTTCATCTCTAGGCCTTTCGTTATTGCTAGGGCTTTCGTCATCTCTACGCCTTTCGTCATCACTAAAGTTGTCCATATTCCTGTTAACAAAAAAAGCTTCGTCAGAAATGTAAAATAAATTGCAATAAAAATGAAATAAACTAAGCGGGAAGTAAAACAGAAAAAACACACAGTTCTTGTTTATAAATTCAGGTCTTACTCTATATTGTTTCCCATAGTCCTTCACCATGGTCATTTCTTACAGCATATTCGTCATCATCTACCAATTCTACTTCATTTGTTCGAGGTGGAGTTGTTGTGAAAGGTGGTGTGTCATCAAGGTTGAAGGTCGGATCACCATACTTCTGTTTTTTACTTTTAAGGACAATGGACATGTTTTTGCTCGCAGGATCGGTGACATAAAACACTTGTTTCGCTGGCTTACTAAAATGAAGGGCTCATCTCTATAGCCAACTCTTCGAAGATCGACTGAGACAAATCCAAATTGTTTATCTATTACCACATCATTATTGCTAACCCACTTACATTTGAATAAAGCAACTTTGAACTTGTTGTATGTCATCTCCCATATTTCTTCTATAACTCCATAATAGGCCATAGACGCTAATATGGGGTTTTTGTCTCTCGAACTGGAAAAGTGTATAGCTTCAGCTTCTACCATGACTTTGCATTGTACTTCTGTCATCTTGCTCTTTCGTATAGAAAGAATAGCCATTTATATCATAACCGGTCCAAGTAATGACCTGAAATGAAGGCCCCTAAGCTAGCCACTTGATTGTCTCAGACACACCGGTCTCGTGCAAAACCTTTTTCTCGAACCACTGCATGAATGTCTTATTTTGCTCAATAGCAATCTGCATGTCATTTTTCCTTGGATTCTTGTTCTTTAAAGTCTTTCTGTGTTCATCTATGTAAGATTGAACTTCTTCCATATTATTCAGGATATACAAGTGGGCTTGCAACACCTCTTCACGAGGAACATTCTTCACTTTCAGTCCTCGTGTTCCCTTACTTCTCCCCTCTTCATGCTGAGATTGTTCCTTCTTCCCTGACATATAATCTTTACAAAACTCCATAGCCTCCTTAACTACATATCTTTCTACTATTGAAGCTTCTGGTCGATAAGGATTTTTAGAATACCCTTTTAAGATCTTCATGTATCGCTCGAAAGGGTACATCCACCTTAGGTAAACTGGACCGCATAGCCTTACCTCCCTTACCAAATGAACTATATATCGAAAAATGAAGGAGGAAAATGCATCTCTAGTTGTGACAAAATAATGTAACCCTCATTTTCCAGTTCATCCAACTTTTCAGTGTCAATGACTTTGTTAAAGATAGCATTGAAGAAAACACACAATCTTGTTACAGTGGTTCATACTTCATCTTTCATTATGCCTCTAATAGCTACCGGTAATAGTTGTTGCACAACACATAATAATCATGGGACTTCATTCCCACTAACTTCAAATCGTCCATTGAGACACATCTTCTCACATTCGAGGAATACCCTTGCAGCACCTTAATTTCATGCAAACACCCATACAAACTTGTTTTCTCTGCTTTTGATAGTGTATGCACTACTGGCTCCATGTATGCCCTCCTACCATCATCTCTTAGTTGTGGATGTAATCGCTCTCTTATTCCCATATCAACAAGGTCTAATCTCGCACTAATCCCATCCTTAGTCTTCCCTGGTATGTGTAAAAGCGTACTGATAAGGCTATCACAAACATTCTTCTCTACATGCATCACCTCAATCCTGTGTCTCACGTCAAGTGAACGCCAATATGGAAGATCAAAGAAAATGGATCTCTTCTTCCATATGTTCTTCTCACTTGCAATCCTTTGATTCTTACCAAAAGTAACATTGATACATTCTACTCGACTGTAAACTTCCTCTCCGGTTAATGACTTTGGAGCCATTCCATGCTCCGGTAAGCCGTTAAAACACTTTCTTAGCCTACGATACGGGTGGAACTGATAAAGAAACCTCCTGTGGCCAAGGTAGACAGTTTTTCTTCCATGCTTTAGTTGATGGAAGTGTGTGTCTGCTTCACATATTGGGCATGCTTTATGTCCCTTCACGCTGTACCTTGACAAGTTTCCGTACGCAGGGCAGTCATTTATCATTGTGAAAACCATTACACATAGCTTGAAAGACTCCTTCTTATAAGCATCAAACACATCTACGCCTTCCTCCCACAACTTCTTCAAGTCCTCAATCAAAGGCGACAAATAGACATCAATATCGTTCCCTGGCTGTTTTGGTCCAGAAATAATCATAGATAGCATCATATACTTACGTTTCATACATAGCCAGGGAGGCAAGTTGTATATTACAAGGAGAGCTGGCCACACACTATATGTGCTAGTAAGAGTTCCATACGGATTGATGCCGTCTATACAAAGCCCAAGCTGAAGGTTTCTCGGCTCGCTACCAAATTGAGGGAACATTTCATCTATTTTTTGCCATTGTGGAGAGTCAGCTGGGTGCCGAAGATATTTCCCATCAGATATTCTCTCATCAGAGTGCCACCTTCACTTCTTCGCTTTTGTTGCAGTTGCAAACAAACGTTTAAAACGTGGTATTATTGGAAGATACCACATAACCTTTAAAGGTTGCCTTTTACTTGTCACATCGCCACAACCACCATCTTTTTTCACTTTGTATCGTGTAGTTTTACACTTAGGACACTCATTAAGACCTCTATACTCATTTTTGTACAGTACGCAGTCATTAGGGCAAGCATGTATCTTTTTATACTCCATACCCATCATAGACAGGATTTTCTTGGCCTTATACATACGATTTGGAAGTAAATTATCCCCTGGAAACATATCACACAATAGTTCAAGCAGCAATGTGAAACTACTATCGGTCCACCCACAAGTTGCCTTTAAGTTAACCAAATGTAATGTTCCCGTCAGCCGCTTGTACTTACTCCCATAGTACAATAGTGTCTCTACATCACTCCACAGGCTGTCATACTCCTGCGACTACGCAAAGGATTCTACCTCAACATCGTGAATCATTTTCTCCATTTTATCTTCATCTATGACATCCACATCTTTCTTCTTGTGCGACGTACAATTCGTTACTTTCTCACCATGCCATATCCACCTTGTGTATCGCAGATTTATTCCATCACAAAGTAGGTGATCCTTTATGACATTAACATCCCGTCGACTCTCATTCAAATAATTGACACAAGGACAGAAATACTTCCCATTTTTTGCAGGAGCATTCTTTTTAGCGAATTCAATAAATTCTTCCACCCCTTTCTCATATTCTTCACTAGTTCTCAAAGCATTCATCCAACTATGATCCATTTTGTTACCACCTAAGCCATTCCCAATAACATTCACACGTTTAGTACAATTGTCAACGACATATGATGGGATTGCCTTTTTTCACTTTTGTCAACAAAAATTTTGACAACATTTCCCCTTAAAAGTAAGACATCCCAAAATTTCAAGCAACCCTATCTCTCCATTATACGAATAATAATCATACTACTTACTATATTATTATATTAAGGAAACTACATTAATAATCTTACTAATCTATTTAATGTTGTTAATTTCATCAAAATCATTCAAAAGCTCCATTTATTTATAATAATATATATACATTGCCTTTAAATTACATGGAATGGCTGTGTATGAAAAAAAAATAATTAAAACAATGAATAGTAGCTTATTTTAAGTTATATGCAAAACATGAGTTCATATAATAATTTTCTATATAAAATAGAATAATTTTTTTTTTTCAAAGATGACAAACGAAGACATGAAGATAGAACATATACATATATGTAGTTGCAGTTTTGTTATAAAATCCTCAAAAAAAGGGTGATTTGATTAAAATTAAAATAACCCCTACTCATTCTATTTAGGTCATGTTAAGTCATGAGACAATAATCATTAATATATCACACTATTATAAAGTTTATAAAAAACCACACTATTGATTCATCTAAAAATGTTCCGTTTACAGTACACCAAGAAAAATACCATGTTAACTTTTGTGAATGAGAAAGACTTGAAAATTTAAATTAGTAGGAGCATCATTAAAAAAAAAGTAAAAAGTATTGCAGTGATAGAGTTCCCCATTACAATTTAAGCAATATATAAGCACACCAAACACACCAATCTCAACCATCTCAATATAAGCAATAAAGAAGCACAATTACGTGATATTTCCTATTGGCTAGACTTTTCACATTGCAAGTTTTACTTTAATTTATTCAAGTAAGAAAATAAACCATTCTGTTACAAAAAACAAAGAAGAAAATAAACTAACCTGATGAAGGGGGCGCCGACGGCTATGTATGCTGGAGAGGTAGTGAGAAGACATTGGAGATTAGAGGTGTATGCACGGTGGGGAGGTACACCAGAGGGTGGAGAAAGCAAAGAACCATAGTGTGTGGAGGAGGTGGAGGAGAGCAAAAACCTATAATGTGGAGGAAGGGGTGGCCTGGTGCGTGCGTTGTAATATCCCGATTTGTGATTAGGGCTAATGACTCTGATAATTATTGTAATTAGTATAATAAAACACTTTTGGGAAATTTATGTAATATGAATTTGGTGTACATACATGTGGTATTTAAGATCAAGGGTTGTGATTCCTTGACCATGGGTCGGAATCCTGTGCTTTGTGGTGATGTGAGCTCTTTGAGGGAGTCAGTGGATGATGACATGTGGCACAGTGGAGGCCTTTGGATGAGGCACTAGAAGACAAGATAGCACTTTTCTCTCTCCCCTCTCTCTCCAATTCGGTTGAGTGTGTGTGTGGGAGGATGAGTTGACTTCTTCTTCATCATCATCTCCTCTATATCTCATCTTCTCTCTCTTCTTCCTCCATTTCTGGCGCACAAGCAAGGGAAAGGAAGAAGAAAAGCTTGATCTTTGGTAAGAAATGCTCCTCCTTTGCTCAAAACCTCTTCTCTAATATTGTTCATCTCAATGAGAGCTTTATGGTGGTGGTTGTAGAATCTTGAGAAGTGGTGATTTGTGTGTGAGTCAAAATTGGAAGATTGGAGAATCAAGATTCTGGATTGAGCAAAGTGAAGAGGTAGGCATTTAGAGTATTTTGGTATATTGTTTGTGATTTTTGGCTAAGTTGGTAAAATCTGGAAAATTTGCCCTAATTATGCCAAATGTTGAAAATGTGGATTTTATGGTGTTTGATGTTAGAAATGAGTTATTGTGGAGTTATTTGAGTATTGGATATAATCTGGAATATTGGAAATGAGTTGAATGAAATTTGGGTATTGTGTATCATAGAGACCTTAGTGTTTGATTGTGGTCAAAGTGGTTTTTGGGGTGTTTTTGGAGTTGCCATTGTGTTCCCTAGTTAGTACTTGAAATGTATGAGTTTTGAGAGGAGTTTGGGAACCATTGGGCATGATTTTGATCATCTGGCGTTTTCTGGTTTTTTCTGCGTTTTTGGTCTCTGATGCACATCACTTGAGCAGAGGAAGAACGTGCTCGAGTGATGCGTGAGTTTTTCCCTGTTTTGCTTCGAGTTCGTCTGGGTTTTATGAATAATGCTCGAGTGCATCGCTTTGTGCTCGAGTGAGGGAAGAACGTGCTCGAGTGAACTTGGGTTGCTCAAGTGATGGTGCGAGTCCTAAGTGAAGGGTTTCTTTCGGGTTTTCACTCGCTGGTTAATGCCAAGAGTGTGCTCTGACACTCGCGAGCATTGCCATCTCACCCGAGCACTGGGGGTCATGCTCGAGTGAGCTTGTGCCTCAGGTGTGGGTGGTGCTCTCGGGTGGTCACTCACGGGTAAGGTGCACGAGTGGGCCTTCTCACTCGCGAGTATGGGGTGTGTGCTCGAGTGCATATGGTTGTGCTTGAGTGATCCTGATCCTGGAGAGCTTTGTGTGCTCTCGGGTGCTCACTCGCTGTCTCTCACTCTCTTGTGCTCGAGTGCTGTTCGTACTTGTGCTCGAGTGAGAGCATCTGTGCTCGAGTGAAACTGTCAAAAATCAGATTTTTGCCTTCGAGTAAGGGGTCTTTTAGGTAATGTCTTCCAACCCTTTAGGCATATGTTTAGGCCTCTAATGGTCACCTAAAGAGTCCTAAATGATAACCAACTTAGAGTATTATTGAAATATACATATGGAAAAGAGATTGATTGGTTGTCCCTAATTGATATAGGATTTGACATCTGTCGTCCTCGTGAGACTAAGGTGCCAGAGCCAGTCAGGAAAGTACAGGTAGTGACTCGTTCTTTATATCTTATGTGATACATTGTATGTGTTCAATGTCATTGAGATGAAATGGATTCGTATGCTACATGTTTGTGAAAATTGTGGAAGCACCGCTATACCAATAGTCCCTGAGTCGCTAACAACGGTTCGGGTAAGGGCTGTGTGCCTTCCCGGCGGTAAAAGGGGATGAGGTTAGGGTGTATATATGTGATTATGTGGGCCGAAAGGCTAATTGTGGGCCGAAAGGCTATTTGTGAAGGCCGACGGGCCATTTGTGAAAGCCGAAAGGCTATATGTGAGCCGTAAGGCTATTTGTATGCACTGCCACGCCAATAGTCCCTAAGTCGCTAACAACGGTTCGGGTTAGGACGGGGTACCTTCTCAGCGGTAAAAGGGGATGAGGGTGGAGTGTGATTTGTGTTGCTGTTATAAGATGATTTGTTTACATATTATGTGATTGCATGTGGTATGAAAAAGTTGTTACTACTGGGATTCTTTAGAATCTCACCCTTTCCATATGACTAACCTTTTCAGACAGGGTGAGTGGCTCGAAAGGGAAGCGGACAACCAGGAGTAATTAGGATTACTCTGAGACTTAGTGGTAGTTGGTTATCTTCATTTTGGATTCGGGGTTACCAAGTGTATATGAGTTGTAAATGAATATTTTGGACATGTAATCCCCATTTTGAGAACCTGTAAACCCATGATATAAATATATGTAGATGAACCCGGGGTTTTGCCGGGATTTTGGTTTCCGTACTCTGATATTTCTTATGTGATTTGATTTCTCAAGTAGTTATATCCGCACATGAATATGAGACCAGGATTAAGTATGTTTAGAACTGATTTTTGAAATACCCCATCTCCTGGATGTGGGATCATAAATTGTTATTTTGTTTCATTGGTCTCTATTTCACTTAAATTTCGTAATCCGGATGTAATTACGGTGAGGGGGTTACATGCGTCGACTTCAATGGATTTTAGGTGGAAGAAGTAAAGTTGCAGAAGGGAGGAGTTGAAGAAGTAAAGTTGAAGAAGGAGTCGACAGCCTTGTAGAAGGGAGGAGGAAGAGTAAAGTAGTTTGGTCAAAAAAGGAAGGAAGGGGAGTGAAGAATGGAGAAGACGCATGTCACACACTTGTCTGACATGCGCAAGGCGTCCCAAAATAATTTTGCGACGTCTAAACCCAGCTCCTGGCGCTAAAAAAATTTGCAAAATTTATATTTCACGAAGGGAAGAACTTTAGGTGTCCCAAATTGAAATTTGGGACGTCTAAAGGTTTCCCTACATACATATAATTATGAAATTGCCACCGCCTGCCTTTTTAACCACCTAATTTTAAATTTGGGACGTCCTTTGGGGTGGTTATATCCTAATTCTGTAGTAGTGCCAGGTAGTTGCTCTATAGAAACTTCCTTAAGGAGATCACCATTCGAAAAGGCATTTTTAACATCCAACTGATGCAAATCCTAATGATAGGTGGCAGCCAGAGAGACAAGAAGATGAATTAAAGTGAGTTTAGCCACAGGGGAGAATGTCTCTGAATAATCAATTCCATAAGTTTGGGCATACCCTTTAGCAACAAGCTAAGCTTTCAACCATTCCAAAAAACCATCAGCCTTAGTCTTAACAACAAACACCTATTTACATCTAATGGCCTTCTTCCTAGAAGATATATCAACAAGAGTCCAAGTACTAGCCTTTTCAAGGGGCCATCATTTCTTCTTCCATCGCTGCACGCTATAACCCCCCTTCCGTAATTATATCTGAAATACGCGATTAAAGTGAAATAGAGACCAATAATAAACAAAACCATTTTACAATCCCATCTTCACGATAGGGTTTTCACAAATATCTTTACATATCCGATTTACCTGGTCTCATGTTCACATTTCGAATACAATCACTTCACACAGATAATTATGTTCAATAGATAAATTAGAGTGCACAATATAATAATCCTGGCAATCTCGGGTTCACATCTTTACAAAAGGGTTTACCAAGGGCAATACACCCATATACAAGTTCTCATATGGGGATTACACAAATCTCATCTCAAATACACATAATTAAATCCTCATCCACATATACAAATATCCAATACACAATACTCCTAACTATGATAACCAACTATCAGAATGACAACCCGAAGGAGTCCTCATCGCCCTTGGCTGCTTGCTCCATCCCCGATCCACCTACCTTGTCTAAAATGTTGGTTGGGGAGGGTGAGATTTGAGAGAATCTCAGTAGGGAAACATATACCAATATGCATGCATGATAAGTGTTTAATGCATGACATGCTTGCATCATAATAACACATGCTCACATAATGACATATCTGCGTGCTCAATGTTTCAACAACATACTCATGGCCATATCATAAATAGAAACAGAGCTACAATCATTCATACATGTTTCACATAATCAAGCAAAGCAATACATGCATCAATACACAAACACAAATAACAAAGCATGCAAGAGAGGTAAGTTCCCTACCCTTTTTCTTTCCTCGTATGCTCCAGCATCGGGTACTCACGATCAAGATGAATATTGAACCCTATAACCAAAGTAAGGACATCGGGTTATTCGCTATTCCAAATCTTTACTTTCATATCACTTAAGGTTGGTTACCATTCACACTCCTTAGGTGGGTATAATAAGCTCAATGAAAGCCTAAAGGATTGTGAAGTACTAGGTTGGGAATCACCTTTCAAAATCATAAAATATTGAAAATAGGGGGTTGGCTGTAGCTAAGAAATCTCTAGCTGCGGCCAAAAACATCATAGAAAGTTTCTGGCTGCGGCCAAGAATTTTCTGGCTGTGGCCAAAAACAGCCCAGAAGTGTTCTGGCTGATGCCCAAAATTTTCTGGCTGCGGCCAGACAGTGGTCCGAAGGTTTTTGGCTGCAGCCAGAAAATCACTTCAAAGGATTTTTATAGGAGTTTTAAATTAAGTTTGAATTTTAGCACAGAAATTACAAAAATGAGTAAACAATTCAGAACATTATTTCATGAAGTAAAGCCAAGTGGTTCGAGAAAAGTCATCAACAAAAGTGACAAAATATCATTAACCATTCTGAGATAAAACTGAATAAGGACCCCAAATATCAAAATGAACTAACTCAAAGGGGGACGCAGCTGGTTTATTGACTCAAGGTACCAAATAAACACAATGGTGTTTTGCAAACTAACATGACTCATAATCTAAAGTAGACATAAGAAAACTGAGGATACAACCTCTTGAGGGACGGAAGTGACACATGACCTAGGTGACAATGGACTTCAAAGGAAGACGGCCCACTAGAACAAGCAACGGAACACGATACCTGATCATCAAGGATGTAATGCCCACCAGATTCATAGCCTCTACCAATAAACTCCTTTGTTGAAATATCCTAAATTAAATAATGGTCAGGGAATAGTGAGATAAACAAGTTTAAATGATGAGTCAGTTTACTCGGAGATAGAAGATTAAACATGAGATTAGGAAAATTAAGAACAGAAGATAACAAAATGGATGTAGTTGGTTTAACAATGCTTGAGCCAAATATACGGACAGGGGAACCACTAGCACCGAATATGGATGATGGTTTGGCATAGGGGGTATACGATGAAAATAGATGATTGTTACCTATCATGTGATTGGTAGCACTAGAATCAATGACCCACTTCATGGAAGTTGTAGCAAGACTAGAGGATAAAGTACCTGTAGCTAGGGCCTTTGTAAATGATGGACAAGAATCAAACTGATCAGGTGTCTGGGCAATGTAATCAAAGCCATGCTACTAATTACACTGCTATTTCTTCTACAATTTACGACAACTTTTCTTAATGTGGCCAGGTTCTTTGCAATAATTGCATATAATACTGCCAGAAGTCATGTTCAGAGCACTAGTTCCCTGTTTAGACTCATAATTCTTGTTTTCAAAGAGGCCACGCCCACCTAAAGCACTCATATTCAGATCAACAGACGGATAAACCAAACTATTAGCATAAAGAACCTGTGAGAATACATCTTCAAGAGATTGAAGCTTATGACTAAACAAAATTTGAGAGTGAATAGTCTTATAAGAAGGGTTAAGAGCTTCAAGAAAATAGATGATAGCCTGAAGTTCCATATTCTTGATACGGGTCGGAAGATCTGCCTTCAGAGACATGAGTACTTTCATTTCCTCATACAACATCTTAAAGTCTAAGAAGAAATCCTTCAAGGGACAATCTTGCTAATGAGAATGATAGAAGCCTTTACATACTTCCTGAACCCTAATAATATTCCCTTTACAAGAGAACATAAATTCAAGTAACTCATAATTTCTTTTACAATGTTGTAGTGACTGTCAAAAGATAGAATATGTGGTTCAATATAGTTCTGAATTTGGAAAAAGATAAGAGCATTGGTTCTATTCCAAGCCAAAAGTTGTTTTTCATCACCAGAAGGGTGATCCTCAGTTAAATAGGCTTCCTTCTCAATGCCCAAAATATAAACCCTAACAGTTTTGTTCCAATCACTATAGTTTGTCCAATTCAATTTTGAATTAGTAATCTTAGCAGATATTGGCAGCATATCATATGTCTTTGATTTAGCCATGGAAGATTAACCAATAAGTAAACAATAAACAATTCGAATGATATCTTGAAGGACCACAAATGCCAAAATACCACAAAATAAAGCAAATGAGGACCTCTAGATCCTCTAACCAGATGCAACAGCAACCATAAAAGGTAAACACCCTTAAACAGAAGCAAGACCCAAGAAACTGAGTAGAAATCACTAACCGTTGCCAAAAAACGTGAAATCCAAAGCAAACCCTCCAAACGAGGATAAAAAAAATAACCAGATCTGTAATCACGAACCCAGAGTCTGAAAACACTAGAAGGAAGCTAGAAACGTGATGAACAAAATGCGTGAATAGTTACACTGTGAACAATACGAGTAGAATACTGATGCAGTGAACAGTGACACGATGAACAGTGACGGCAGTAGAGAACTAAACAGGAATTCCCAAGGCTCTGGTACCATGTAATCTGAGAAGGAAAATAATTTTAATTCCTTGAATTGTAATGTATAAGAGTATGCATATTTATATACATGTGATCATATCTTCTCTAATAAATACTAGGATCCATTTCCTAACATTTTGATATGTTTCCTTTTTTACATTCATACAATCTTGGATTATATGGGATATAATTCTAACAATCATCATCATGGGCCTTTACAATAGCCGTCAAAATTAGTAGTACACAAAATCGTAGCAGGTTGCTTTATTTAGTTGCAAATGATTTTGGTTATAACCATTACTCATTCCACTACAACTAAAACCTATGGCTTCATTCTCTATAAATTTAGTAACAGTTTCCTAGTAATCGCTACTAACAGCATAGCTAGTTCCCCTTATCCGCCCACTAATTAAAAAATGAATAATGTAATAGTTAACATGTTGCAATTACAAAAGAAAAAAAGGAAAAATTGCATCTAGGTCCCGAGAAAAGGAAAATACGATAAAACAGTCCCGGTAAATCTCAAATTTATGATGAAGTCCTGTAGGACTTTTTTGCAATATATTGCAAATGGCAAAAGATAGAAATACCCCGGGTGAATAAAATTGGCAAAACATGTTCCTTACCATCTGCACTTAGTTGAGGAGTGCATCATTTTATCCGGTGAAGATTCAAAATAGATACATCATGGCATGCTATTTGCTGCATAATCTAATTCATCAAGAAAATATTCAAGATCCCCTTGATGAATAGCTTGAGTCATTTAAACCAGCACCTACAATAATTGAGAACACCCCTATGATGATAATGGGAACTAGTGATTTGTGGACAAACTTTATGGAGCATCTAGCAAATGACATGTTTGCTACCTATGTGGCTCATAGGGATCATTGATGATGAGGTAGATTAATGTTTAAAATTTAAGAATAATGCCTTTCCTATGTTTGTGGGCATCGAACAAATTTGTCTTCTATGCATTTGAATTAAATTAAAGTGCACTAAATGCAAATATCTATAGGAGGACAACAGAGTTCAAAAGCAATAGATCACCCTAAAAAACCTTATCCGAATAACCCTCCCCAAGATGTAACTCGTACTTCTTCCCCTACTTAGAGATCAACTCCTGTAGAACTACCTGCAATAATGGTAGAAACCCTTAGCAAAATTGTTGAGTAAACTCTAATGAAGTTTTAATAACATATGGAGTCAAGGATTGGCTATCTTGAAGAACATCTATTCAAACTAGACAGTTATGTAAAATAGAAGTTTAAGGTTTTTGGTGGACATATTGGACACATAGACTCATACATATCAGATCTTGCACTTTATTTCAAGGACCTCAAAGACTTCATTCATCTCTATTCTACTGAGTTCAAGGAATTTGCTTCATACAAGGTATCACAACATGAGCACGCAAGGCCTTATATACATACTGTAAATGAATCCCACTCCCCTGCACATGACAATCCTTCTATAAATAAAAATGAAGCTAATGAAGAAGGTGGCAATGTAGATGAGACTACTCACTTTTCCTCACAATCCCCTACTATTGACGTTCCTTCTCAAGACCATATGCCAGAAGCAAACACCCCTGCTAACACTGCAGATTGTGATCCAGTAACCCTACTCTCAATCGTGCCTCTTCCTTTAGTTGTGAACCCTCTTCACGCGCCTTCTAGGCGAATAATTGAGCCTTAACCATTAAGATTCATACCACCAGATTGTTTTAGGTCTGGCCTTGCTGCTGAGAATATGGCTTATTTATTCACAGGTGCCATACCCTTTCCTCCTCCACTTCAAACATCTGCTTCCCCCATGTTCATCCCTGTCAACCTCCCTGGTTCTCGTTCACCATCCCAAATGAGGTCCACTCCCAAGAGGTCCCCAGCTAAGAGGAAGAAGAAGAATTAGGGATAGATTAGTTTTTATTTTGTAATGCTTCAACAAGGACATCTCTTTGCTTAGCTTTTATTCCTCTTTCATGTATGTGAACTTATTATCTGAATTCAAACTTGGCTGTTTAGTTTGAATTTTAACTTCTTTTCCTTTTGAAGTTATTGTTGTTATTATGTTGTTTTCAAATTATTTATGTATCCTTTTACTTATTTTTAGATCTTTAGCAGTCTATATGTATGTGTGGCTTTCAATTGTGGAATATCAATCACAATGTTTGCAAGTGATGTTTGTCTTCTGCACATTACTTATAGGGCCTCTATAATTCCCTTATTCCTCTTTCATTGTTTATGTCCACAAATTCAACAATTAGTGTCACTTTTGTTTATATTTCCTATTGTCCCCTAATCTTTGGAGATTATGCTAACTTTTGATCCATTCAACCTGTACACTGTGTATTAAACTTGTTGATCTTTGGAGATTATTCAAACAAGAGAGGCACTTTATGTAGTCCTAAAGGCTACCTCACATACATCTCCCTTTAATTTCTTGTAAATATCACCATAAAACAAAGTTTCAAAGTGAACACCTAATCTAAACATTAGGAAAATTGCTCGTTTTATTCAATTCTAGCTGACACTTTCACAACCTTGTCCATTCCTTATAAGCAATTATAACTAAATACAACATATCAATATTGTTAGCAAGGTTACAACAACATTGTCATTTTCACATTGTTCTCCTTCCTACAAAATAAAATAATAAGGTTTCTTCAAGGTCGTCAATTCATGTCCTAGCTTTCTCAAAACTCCCAACTTCTTCATAATCATCCTTTCTTCTTACTCTCCCCAATCATAGAATAGATTTTCAAAGTGTGGACAATCTTTGGCCTTGAGTTTAGCATCCCTCATATCAACCTGCAAAAAAACCTTAAACATCAAACTAAAGCTTAAAAACTTTTCTTAATCCATGCTATTCACAACAATAACTATCTCTTATACTTGCACGTATGCATCCCACAAATTTTCATCTACCATCACACAAGAATTCACACTGTCCTAGCTAAAACCATTCACATTTTCCCTATTTAACATGTGACATGCTATCATCCAATCTTTCTTTAGCCTCCTAATTTGCCTTCGGATATCAGTCTTAGCCTTCAACCCACACCCTGGCAACATCTCCCCCATCTTCCTCTCCAAATGCATTAAATTTGCTATAAATCATGTTGATTCCATCATGTAATGTCTTACTTTTCTCATCCCCACTAACAATTGCACAAGCGTGCTCTCTTCTTTACTTGTCTACACACGTTTACTCTTTCCTACCTCAAAACCAAAAAAAAAAACCATAACCTATTTTAGCAACACTCAACAAACATCATACTTTTCCCTCTGTCCACTTTTCTAAACTAACATGTGCAATTAAACAATGTGCTACTACAGTTGTAATTTCTGCTATCTCTATCTTCTTTCTTACCTCTATCTACTGTATTGGTCATCACTGTCGAAGATTCCATCCACACTTCCTTCGATTTACCTTCTTTCCTAACATAGAAAGACACTTTGGGCGAGCCTCTGTTTGTCTCTGATGACACAAAATAATTGACTCACCTTTTTCACCCTTTATTACTTTATGTCAGGGGTATTATATCCATTTACCTATTATTTACCACTTAGCCCAATTCCTTTTCTTGCAACCAAACAATTTATTTTCCCTCAATTTATGTTCCATTCCCGTGTTTGCCAAACAGCTTACTTTTTTAAGTTCCCTCCCAATCTTCCCTTCCTTTCCATTCACTTCCCTTCCTTTGCTTTCCGTCCTCAAATGTTCTTTATACCAAATGGGCCCTTAGTTGTTATATTCTCTCTTCCAAAACTCATTCTCTCAGCCACAATCGTTGAATTCATCGGCCAAAGGAAGCTGTCATTGTGAGCATCTGGGTTCATGGTTTCTTACAGTTGGTGTTCACCCCTGGGTGAATAAAATTGGCAAAACATGTTCTTTACCATCAAAACTTAATTGAAAACCCTTAGTTACTATATTCTCTCTCCTAAAACTCATTCTCTCAATTGTGATAGTTGAATTTGTTAGCTAAAGGAAGCTGTCGTTGTGAGCGTCTGAGGACATGGTTCCTTACTGTTGGCATTCATGTTTCCTCATTGTCTGAGGCCTTGCTAGTAAACATTTGTTATTATATTTGTTCAACTTTTAGTTTGACATTCATCTCTTTTAGTCAGTGGCTCAGTGTATTTGTGGACGACTAAGTTTGTAATTTTGTCTTTTTTTGGTAACGATAAGTTTTTTAATTTTTCATTGATAGTATTATTTGACCTTTGTGGTGTATGTCTAAGATCTTGTTTTATGTTTTATATTACGCTATATACATTATAAGTCCATTAATGATCTATTTTTCATTGTTAGAAGAAGTACCAATAATATAGATGTCAATGATTTTTTACATTCCTGTGCATGTGCATGAAGCATTTGATTCTGCATTAGAGTCTTCTCGCATTGATTTGTGTAACTTGATGGATAATTGCTATCACTTATTTGCCAATGGCTGTATAGACTATATTTATGCATTGCTTTTCTAAGAGCTTTACAGAGAAGGGAAAAAATATTAGACAAAAATGGAAGATGGAGAAAGGAAAAAAGATTATACAAAACTGTAAGGGGGGAAAAAGTAAAAGTGGACCAAGGGCACTAAGCTTCTTTGGTTACACTTTGTTTATCGAAGAATTTTACAGTGAGAAGAGGGAGGAAGAGAAGGAGAAGCAAAATCAAAAGGGGAATGAGAAGGGGAATGGGAAAGTTAAGGGAAAGGAGGAGGATGGTGATGATTTAAGAGGTTAATCTATAAGTGAGAGATGCTTAGAATAAGTTGAGTGATAAGAAGAAAGGGGAATATGTTAAACGTGCTGAGCAATTAAGAGCTACGGGTAAAGGGAAGAAGTATGTTGTTCCCTTCCTTACAAGATGTGCGCCAAATAAGTTTATGATTGTTTGTAAGAACTTGAAGGAGAGACCGGATATCATGAAAAGACTTAAGAGAATAGAGTTTGATAAATTGGTCAATTTTTGTTGCCGACAAACAAACTGTGACTTATGTACATAGCTTATGCGATATTTTGACCTCCAACCAAGCAAGTGTCAATTTGAGGGTAGATGCCGGGAATAGGGCCTGAAGATGTGAAACAGTTTATGGGTTTACCTAATGGTGGGAATGAGATAGAAGTACAAGTTGATGATAATGATCCTATTTACAAGGATTTAATGAGTGTTTATAAGAATAAAAAGTACCAAACAATAGGAGAATGGTTAACGGGCAAGAGTGATGAAAATTTTGAGTTCCTTTTTCTTATATTCATAGAACCTTATTGTCACCAAGTGCAAGTATTTATAAAGTGAACGTGTTTTGAAGCTGATGGTGATCACAAAGGATGCACTTGGTGACTTTGGCTGGTGTTCCTTTATTCTTAAAGAACACTGTAATAAGACATGGGAATTCAATAGGGATTTGTTGAAAGGGAATGGTAAAAGGAGAAAGACCATGGGCAGTTGTATATACTTCCTTATGGTAAGTAGCTATCATATGTTTTTTAAAGCTAAATTGTGACTGTCTAATGCTTATGTGTCATCGACTTGTAATGCAGATGTTCTATTTACAACATTTTCCATTGGGAAAACTGAAAGCCTCTCAAGATATGATGCCATAACATATTGGAATGATGATAGGGTGAAAAGTAGAGTAATGAGTGAGAAGGAAAGCAAAAATGAGCTGCTCTTTGGTCTCACAATGTTGGTGAGCATTAAGCTACAATGTTCAATCTTGAGGCAATGTTGACTCACCTGATAATTGTGACCATTTTGAGATGTACATAGTCTTTTTTTTTTATTTAATTAAATATGTCATTACTTTAATCTAGACTTTTGAATAAAATTTTTATGTTTTAGGAATTACAGAGAACATATGGTAGGTTAGTTTCCCTGGTGGGAGAGAACTGCTTGCCCTTTAAAACAGGTTGTCAGATGAGAGGAAGAATGAAGATGGGTGAGAACAAGTGCAAATAAGGAAGAGGACACAAAAAAACAAACATCAAGTTCAAGTCAGTTTGAAGAAGAGGATAGAGAAGGCACAGAAGGTGGGGATGATGATTCAGAAATTAAAGAAACTGAAGATGATAAAGAGGATAGAGATGACACATAAGGGGAGGAGGATGATTTAGAAAATGAAGATGCTGAAAAGGATGAAGAAGACAATGATGGTGAGGAAGAAGATTCAAAAATTGAAGAAAAAGGTCAAAAGCTAAATATAGATACTGAAAAAAATGATGAGGGTGAAGCCCAAGACGTACAAGGTGAGAAGGAAGAGAGAGAAAAGTAGAAAAAAGGGAGTGACTTTAAATTGAGAAGATAAAAAAGGGTAATAACTCCTAGTGGTTGTAAAATCTCTATGGATATCACAAAGAGGAAGTGTAAAGGTAAGAGGAAATATGATGACAAGGACATTTTATTTGAAGTATATACAATGAGGTTTAATGATAAGGAGGGTGACCAGTAAGTTTAACATACTTGTGTACTTGGATGCATTCATATAAAGTTATACTCATAGTTTGACTAACATGCCGATTTGTTAATTTCATTTAGGGACTTTGTAAAGATGTATGACTACTTCCTCACAAGAAGGGAACTTTATTGTCTCTGACCAAGAAGATAAATTAATGACAAGGTAAGGCATTGCTCAAGAGGGAAAAAGATCTTGATTTAATGTTATGTGTTCGGTAGCTAATTTTTTCTCTCCCTTATGCAGTAAATATCAATAGTGACCAAGACCTTATTGGCTAATCAAAAAGTGAATGATGATAGAGTTAGTAGACATATTTTTACAACTGACTTTATACACAAAATTGTCAAAGATCCAATGAAATGGTGTTTGAATTGTATGGAAAACTTTTCATTTGCGTGTGTATGAATTGTGAATTCATTATTCATCTTTGTGACTGACATTATTTATGTTTTTTCAGTGAAATTCTTCTTCCACTTCGAAGGGTGAAGCCCCAATTGTTTGAGAAGGAGGACAAAATTGAGAAAGGAGTGATATGGGCAAAAGTACATGTACAGATAGACACGTGAGTTTATATTATGATTTTCATTAATTTTAGTACATTGCCATTTGCCTGATCTGGTTATTAATTTTATTACAATTATATTTGTAGAGACTCTTGTGGGGTGCATGTACAATCATAGTTACAGATGTAGGACGGAACTAAGTAAGGTCATGATGGTTACACCATGCCTTACTATTTCGTGGAAGAACTCCATGAAATTAAGGTTAGGTTCTTATGGTGGCTGTCACTCATCCTTATAACATACATGTAGAAAAAGTTATGTCTTTGGTGTAAGACATCCATAAGAGGAAGGGAACCAAATAGCCTGACGACTTGAATTGTAGCTAGGATTAGTAGTTAACTAAGATCAACAAAAGGCTGATTGTATTGACTTCATATTAGTTTTTGTAATAATCAAGTACAGACTAATTGTATTGATGAGATGTTTTAGGTAATGATCAAGTTCAAACTAATTGTATTTAAGACATGTTTTTGTAATTATCAATTACATACTCATTTTAATGACTTAATATTAGTGCTTCAGTTATCTTTTGCATAATTTGTGTTCGTCATTGCACTTTGACCTGTTATGTAAACATAGCTATACATTTGCTGACAAGAGCAGGGGATTGCCTTGACAAGTATATGAGCGGTGTCTATAGACAAGTCCATAACCCTTTATTGACAAGTCAGTGGGCGTCGATTAACAAGTCCATAAGACTCTATTGACAAGTCTAGTTGGCTCTATTGACAAGTCAATGAGCCTCTGTTGATAAGTCCAAGAGCCTCTATTGACAAGTCTATGAGGGTCTTTTAACAAGTCCAGGAGCCTTAATTGACAAGTCCATAAGCCTGTGTTGACAAGTCCAAGAGCCTCAATTGACAAGTCCAGGAGCCTCATTTGACAAGTTAATGGGCATCCATTGATAAGTCTATTAGGTTGTGTTGACAAGTCCTTTGTTGATAAGCCCAAGAGCCTCTATTGATAAGTGTATGAAGGTCTATTGACAAGTCTATGAGCCTATGTTGATAAGCCCAGGAGCCTTAATTGACAAGTCCATGAGCCTCCCTTGACAAGTTAATGGGCAACCATTGACAAGTTCATGGGCCTTTGTTGACAAGTCCAAGGGCTCCCATTCAAAAGTTATATAATATGACCACCTAATTAATATTAAATTATAATAACAAAAGCCTTTTAGTGATTGGTGGTCATAATAAAGTTTATGTCATCAGCTGTGTCACTGTAAGGGCTTCAGGGTATGGGCAATCATGTGTTGCTACAAGCCTCATAGGAGTTCATATACCTTTCCTTGGGTAGACAGTTTGTAGTAATCATTGACATATGAGCACACACTACGATGAACTAACTTGATTGCTGCACATGCATATGACAAGGTATTTTGCTTATCTGCCATGCCAAGCAAGTGCATTTATGTGCTATGAGATCAACAGTTAGATGGATGAGTCGGTTGTTACACATTGTTGCAACTAAAATCTAATCATTACCATAATATTCATACTCCATACTTTTAACCCCCCCCCCCCCCCCCGACTTCTTCTATCAACTTGGACTCAATATTCATCCCAATACCATTTTTCCAATTTCTTATTGTTACTTTGTATGCAACCATCTTCTTGGCTAATTTTTCTTGATACTCATGAATAAAAACATCAACATTGTGCTTCCTCACTTTAAAAATCCACATGTTGAATGACTCTACAACATTTGTTGTTAAGTTATCCCAACTTTTGTAAGAAAACTTGCTTTGAGCCCATCTTTTCATATCTCCTTCAGTCTCAACCCACTGAGCTAACTGTAGAGAGAACAATTTTAGCCTCCCTAATGCAACATTATATTTATGTTCATGCCTTACATCAGCAATTGCATCAAGCATCTTGAGTATATCTTCCTTGTTGTTCGTAAAAGTCTGTGCCCTTCTTCTATTCAACTTTACAAATTCTGCATTATTAAAGTTTTCTTTGACGTGCCTATAATAAAACGCATGTCTCTGAGATTCAAATATACCACAGACAGCATTAATGATGGCAAGATTCCTATCTAAGACTATTGTGATCTCCCTTGTGCTAATGATATCCTTCACATTCTTAAGAAACCTTGTGCCAACTTTGATCATCATGTGTTTCCCTACTAACTATGGCATATGCTAAGGGAAACAATTAATCATCAGCATCATATGCATTAACTGAAACCAATATTCCCTTATAAGGACCATTGAGATGACATCCATCTATATAAAGTATGCCTCAACACCCTTGTAAGAAGCCTTTGATAGAGCATCCATAAGCAATGAATACCCTCTCAAATTTTTTACTCTCTGAGAATTCACATCAGGAAACCGTGTCTAGATCGACCTCTGCTAGCCTATCAGATATCCAAGGAATAGCCATGTAAGAATCCTCTATGAGACCATGTATTTCCGTCAATGCCCTTTCTTGTCTCTTATGCTTGGTTATAATTTAGACGCACCCCATAATCTCTATACATGTCTCTCATAATCTCATTTGCATTCTTGTTTATGTTACACCTCAAACTATCTATCATGATTGATGATGTTAATTTAGATCTCTTCGAGTGAGGTACAAGTAGATTATCCTATACATCATGTATGTCGTCACATTTCAATGTTCTTATAGTTGGGAGTTCAGTACCTTACCGTTCTCCTATTGAGTACACTCCTAAGTACCATATACAATCATCAATCATATATTTCACAATGATCTTTTGCTAATTTTTTTGATATATTTTTATGCAAACTTCTACTAAATGATATACTTGTATAATGTTTGTCAAACGGCATCCGCATTGGGAAAAACTTGTCCCTTTCCAATTATCAAATCCTTCCACTTTAGGGAGTTTATTTCAGGTCTTCCTATTGGCATCATTTGGAAAGCGCATGGCAATGAAGGTGAATCTTCAATATGCGTAGTAGCTAATACTCCATCTTAACCTTCTGCTGATAGTCTATCCCAACCTTCTAAGAAGTTATCAAACTTGGACGAAATTAAAGAGTACAATATGTTAGAAATAAGAAGTTAACAATACCTCGTTCACTAGTTAATTTCCATATAGAAATACAACTTAGACATATTGCTCATCCCTTAGATCATCCCTTACGGCTCTTATATTATCATCTTCAGTTTGTCCTTCATCTACATATACATGCCTATTTTCTCTATTGAAATTAATTAATTGTTCAATTGCTTCATTATCTGTATATCAATAAATGTAGTTGTATCAAATGTCAATGTAAATTTCATAACAAGTTCGATACTCTCTTTTCCTATAATAGAGGATATCAATGTTTTGAACTCTTCATAACTTATGCCTTCCTTAATAGTTCTTGATCTCACTGTCTCCACTGACTACAAACCTTCCCCCTATATAAAGGAAACATAGTAAATTCTTCCCAGATGTGCTAGCCACCACCACTATCCACCTGCACAATGTAGTTGTCATTAATAAGTTGACCACCTATATTAACAACTGTCACTGCCCCTATTAACAACACATTCTGACTTCGTACATCAGGAGTTCCAACCACACAACTTTCATCCTATATTGATTAATTCTTGCTTTTAATGAGTAAAAATAGTACAAATTCCCTAAAAACATAGCAAACATGTGAAACCCATCCCCAAATGTAATATCCCAAAAAGTGATTAACGGCTAAAGACTTCAAAAGTGGATGTAATTGTGGTTGAATAAACACTTTTGAAGTATATGATGTGAATTATGATTTAAATGTGTTATAATCAGTGCATAAACCCTGCATTTAAGCTTAATTGTGTGATAAAGCTTAAAATAAACCCTATGGGTAGGGGAGGGCACATGAATAAGGAAATGAAATAATAAAATATGTTTAGTGGTGATTTAGTGATAATTGCCATAATCAGAGGCAAAACGGGTAAAAAGGAAAGTTACCGATCGATTAGTAAGTTACCGACCGATTGGTCATTTACCGAGGAGGAAACTCCTCGGTTATCTAAAGATCAATGGTTAAGATTTATTGAGCAAGAGATTAGAATCCTATGTAGGTGTGTTCATGTGTATTATGGAAAAGAGCAATAAGATTTTGCCAAGTGTCAAGGTATGAGCTATAGGATGAAGTCAATATTTCAAACTTCTTTTCCTTACTTCCCCTCCCTCCAAGTCAGCTATTAGCATGGGAATAAGGGAAAGATCTGGTTCATCATCATCATCTTACCTTTTCTCACTTGCCTCCATTTTCGTGTGAGCTTAAGAGGAAAGAGAAAGAAGAAATCTTGATGTAGGTGTCTCTGTGGCCTTGAATGCTACTCTCATCTTCTTTAATGTTGTTCATAGTGTTGAGGGCTTTATGGTTATGGTTTCAGATTTTTGAAAAGTGGTGTTTGAGTACTTAAAGAAATTTGGAAGTTGAGTAATCAAGGATTTAATCTTGGGAAGAGGAAGAGGTAAGAAAGAGCTCTCTTTTGACATATCCATTGTGAGCATTGAATAAGTTTTGTAAATTTTAGATTTTTCCCTGATTTTGGTGTCATTTTGAAATGGATGAATCGATAGTGTGTGGTGGTAAAATTAGTGTTATGTTGTGTCATTGGTACCATAGAAGTTATTTGGAACTTTAGAAGGAAAATTGGTGTCGTTGGTTAATGTATGAGGATATGACGACTAAAGACCAAAATGTATGTCTAGAATGAGAATTTGGTTGTTTGGTGCTTTTATGAAAATTTGGTAGGAATAAAGTTGTTTGTGAAATTTAGGAACCACTGGATACTTTAGTAGAAAGTTTGGCAAATTTTGTCAGTGGCTACGGTTTTGGCTTTTGATAAGCCTCACTCAAGTGTGCTAGGGTGTCACTCGAGTGCCGCATTCTATTTTCCCTTTTCATTTAGTTTTCAATCACATTTTCATACCAGAATCTAAGAGTGCACGTTCTCACCTACGAGTGATATAGGTCATCACTCGAGTGAACCTTCTTTCACTCGAGTGTAAAGGTATTCTGCACTATGAGGTTTCATCTCGAGGAACACTTGTGGTCAAATTGTCAAGAGTGTGTGCTAGCACTCGCAAGTGCTGGGCTATCACTCAAGTGCCAGAGCCAATACTCGAGTGCACTTCCCATTCTAGGGTTTCGGTTGCTCTCTGGTATGAAAGAGGCAAGCTTCACCCAAGAGGGGGGTGAATTGGGTGACGTTATAAATTTTTCGCTTGATGTGATGATATGAAAAATAGAGCAGATAGAGTAGAGTTGAGAAGATTAGAACACAGAGAGTTATACTGGTTCGGCCTAACAACTAGGCCTACGTCCAGTCCTCAGAGATCAAGACCTACTGAGATTTTCACTATTCTTCAGAGATTCAATGGGTTCTTAGAACGCCACAAAACAACAATTGTCCTTGAAAGGACTACGAGCAAAAATATTCTCTCACTAGGAAATTTCTTTCCCCCTTACGACAAGTTTTACGTGCAGAAAAATAACCTATGACCTTTCCCACTTGCTTATGTATACAAGACTTATGATCAGCAACGTTCTCTCCTGCTTACACCACTGTAAGTCTTACAAGCAGCAACATTCTCTACTGCTTGTATCTTATGAGTCTTATGAGTGGAAGGCTTAACTAGGAATTCTCTCAACTGCTTCTCTCGTAAGGAAATCTACCCTCTCAAGGTCCCAATACCTTGAGATCAATTGAAAATAGAATTTGAATTG
Source organism: Inga laurina (assembly GCA_963855925.1). Classification (NCBI taxonomy): domain Eukaryota; kingdom Viridiplantae; phylum Streptophyta; class Magnoliopsida; order Fabales; family Fabaceae; genus Inga; species Inga laurina. The sequence goes on along the minus strand of OY979701.1, from coordinate 48,415,052 downwards.
TATGAAGACTCTCTTACAGAGCAAATAAATGAACACTGAAGATCAATGTGTATACAGAGAAAATTATGAATAGCAGAGACTCATGTATATGCTTGTGAATTCTTGTGCTCTGTTGTTATTTTTTACGATCTCTCTGGAACTCTGTATTTATAGAAGTTAAGTTTTTGCCCGTTTGAATAACGATCATAGTGGAGCGGGGCATGTTACTGTGGAACGGCATGCGCACGTTTGAAAACTTTTAATGTAGTAGGTATGTGTTTGTCATAACGTTGTCTGCCGTTGTTTGACTTCCTTCATGTCTGTTTATTTCAACGTTCATCATCCTGTATCACACTTATAATACATTCAAAATGATGTTAAATAATGATAATGAGTAATAATAAGATAAATAAATAACATTAAATCATATTCGGTTTGAATGTTGTGAGACTTGGTGTTTTTGGTGTTCTGCCAGAGTATCACTCGAGCATGGATGGGCTCACTCGAGTGAGATCTTCTTCACTCGAGTGTCTGAGTCAAAAATCAGTGTGTTTACTTCTAAAAAGGGATCTTTAGGGTAGTTTCTTCCAACCCTTTAGGCATATGTCTAGGCTTCTAGTAGCCAACTAAAGAGTTCAAATCATAACCAACCTTAATTGTTATGAAGATAAGAATTTAGAATAAAGAATAACCTATCATCCTTGATTTTGGTTTATAGGCTTTGACATTTTCCCTGATCGCAAGCAATCAATGCCAATGCATACTAGGAAAAGATAAGGTAGTGACTCCTTCCCTTATACTATATGTGATACATGGTATGTTTGATTGATCATTGTTTGTGGGTTTATCACCTACGGCCTATCGGCGTTGACGGTGGGAGGATCATGCCTTTGGGTCGGTGGAATTCGCGATATGAGTCTATATAAATGCCAAAAGGCTACATGAGAAAACTAAAAGGCTATTTGTGAAACCTTCACCCGTGGCCCATCGGTGTTGACGGTGGGAGGACCATGCCTTCAGGGCTGTAGAATATGGGAGACGAGATTATGTGATTATGTGCATATGTGCTAGCCTGCGTGCTGTTTTTTATGTTGTGATACTGCTTGATGATTTACTTACATGCTTTGTGATTATGTATGGTATGAGTGATTTGTTACTACTTGGATTCTTTTGAATCTCATTCTTTCCTTTGACTAACCTTCAGATAGGGTAAGTAGCTTCAAGGAAAAAGAGATGACGAAGGACAGATAAGACTCCTTAGGGAGATTTATATTTTGGTGTTGGTTATCATATTTTGTTGGGAGATCACTGTATACCTTGTAAATATTGTTTTGGAGATAGTTGTGTAATCCCCTAATGGGAATTTATAAACCTTTAATTTATGTATGAAACTCGGGGGTTGCTGGGATTTTTGTTGTACACTCTAATATATTACTGTGATTTAACTGCACAGGGTAATTATATTCGAATTGTGAAACTTTGAGACCAGGATAAGGCAGAAAATTTTGAAAGAATTTATAAAAACCCTACCATAAGGAAGGGATACTAAATAAGTTCAATTATTATTAGTCTCTATTTCATTTTAATCACGTATTTCGAATCATAATTACGGTTTTCAAGGCAGGGGTTATATTTTTGGTATCAGAGTTGTAGTTCTTGGCAAGGGTAGAAGTTGCTAAGATAGTTCCTTTAGCTCGATTATAGGGATAGAAGATGATTTGTGAATGGTTATCATATACACATGTTTGTTTTATTGTTGTGGATATATATATATATATGAGATTTATAAATATATGTGTATACATATTTGTGATATTGATGGGGTGAGTTATTTGTAGAATGAAAAAGACAAAAGGTCGCCTTAGAGTTCATCAAGTAGACCCTGAGGTGGAAGAAGTTAACAACAATCTACCAGATCCAATGCAAGAATTGATGGGTCTGATTAAAGATCAAAGGGAATTGATTGCTGAGCTGAGAGAAGAGCTTAGAGAAGAAAAGGCTAAACGAAATGAGGGCCAGGGTCCGTCCATATAAGAGGAGACCCAGGAGGGGAATTATAGGGAAAAAACCGCAAAAGGGTCAGCACCACCACTCAAGTTACCTCCTCATGCTAGACCAAATCAAGAATCACACGGGGTTCCAGTTAGAGAAGAAAGAGATCTGTAATACTGGGTCTCGAAATTTTGTAAACAATTGCCTCCAGTGTTTAGAGGTAGATTTGATCCCCAAGCAGCCAAAGATTGGTTGAATAGAATGGAAAAGATCTTTGAGCTTCTTGAGTGCCCGGATGAGGTAAAGGCATGATTGGCAGTCTATAAGCTCGAGGGTGATGCAGACCGTTAGTGGCGGAATATCGCCCTAACGTTGAAAAGTCAAAATGTGCCATTGACTTGGGAGTTATTTCAACAATTCAATGAGAAATATTTTTCCAAGTCAGTACAGTTGGAGAAGGAAACAGAATTCCTGTCCATCAAGCAAGGGGACATAGAAACTTTTGATGATTATCTGTCTCGTTTCATCCGTTTGTCCCAGTATTCCTCTTATCTATGGAAAATGGACGATGAGGAATGGAGTTCAGATATGCTTATTTGTGGGTTGCGTTGAGAATTGAGAAAGAGGTTAGCCACCCACCAGTCTACTGAGTTCAAAAAGGTGGTCAAAGAATGCAGAATCATTGAAAACAACTTGAGAGATCTGTATCCGGCTAAGGGTAATAGTAGCTACAGTGAACCCAGTATGGGTACTACTTCCCAAAAGTTGAAGGGCTAGGGATCCTCTTCATCTAAAGGGGTGGTAAGAAGCCCTACCAGCCCAGAGATCATGTGCCTTAAAAATCTTCAACAGAGTTGGTATGGTCCTAGTGTAATAAATCGTATTATGGCAGAATCCGTCAGGATCTAATAATTTGTTTCAATTGCAAATGACCGAGGCATGTTTCTAGAGACTGTTGGCTGCCATAGGTATAGCAGAGACCGAGAACTCAGGGCCGAGTATTCGCCATGACTCATGAAGAAGCCCAAAAGTCCCTCAATTTGATATAAGGTAAAGTCCTTCTTTATGGTTATTTGTTACAAGTGTTATTCAACTCGGGTACAAGTCACTCCTTTATTTCTTATGATTGCGTGAAGTGCCTGGGATTGTATGTACATAAGCTACCATTCGATTTGGTTGTGTCGACACCAACGGGTGACAAGGCTATGACTGCTGAAGCCTGTTTAAATTGTGTTATAACCATAGAAGGGCTTGAGTCCACTGTGGATTTGATTTGTCTGCCGTTATATCAATTAGAAGTCATTTTGGGTTTTGATTGGTTAATGGCAAACAATGTTTTACTTGATTGTGGAAGCAAGAGGATTGTATATCCTACATCTCAAAAGTTCAGAATGTGAATAATATGAATGGCAATCTGAATTTCCTTTTGACGGCCAAGGCTGAGAAGTATTTAGAGAAGGGTTGCCAGGGGTATATGGTGTTCTTTTCTATTCAAGGAAAGACATAAGAAATGTTGAATAATATACCTGTGGTATGAGAATTCCCTGAGGTATTTCCGGATGATCTTAGCAGATTGCCTCCTGAAAGGGAAGTTCAGTTCCCAATAGAGATTGTGATTGGAGCTGGTTCTATTTCAAAGGCCCCATATCGTATTGCCATAAATGAAATGGCGGAATTAAATAAGTAGATTGAAGATTTGCTTGAGAAAGGGTTTTTAGACCTAGCGTGTCCCCGTGGGGAGCTCTATTATTGTTTGTTAAAAAGAAGGATAAAAGTCTTCGTTTATGTGTAGATTATCGAGAACTGAACAAGATTACTGTGAAAAACAAGTACCCTCTTCCAAGAATCGATGACCTTTTAGATCAACTGTCTGGTTCATGTGTATTTTCGAAGATTGACCTAAGGTCAGGGTATCAATAACTGCTTGTGAGAGCAGAAGACATACCAAAAACTGCTTTTAGAACGAGATATGGGCATTATGAGTTTTAGGTAATATCATTTGGGCTAACTAATACACCGGCAGTATTCATGGATTACATGAACCATGTCTTTCAACAGTATTTGGATTAGTTCGTTGTTGTGTTTCTTGATGATATCTTGATATACTCCAAGAGTAGGGAGGAGCATGAGCATCATCTGAGGATTAGGATGAATATATTGCTGAGGTACGCAGTTTCTAGGTCTTGTTGTTACTACCGGAGATTTATTCAGAATTTCTCTCGTATTGCTTTGCCGATGACCAAGCTCACGAGAAAGGATAAACCATTTGTGTGGGATGAAAAATGTAAAAATTGCTTTGTGGAGCTGAAGGAGTGATTGACTAGGGCACCTGATCCCAACTTGACTTATATTGTGTATAGTAAAGCAAGTAAGCAGGGATTGGGATGTGTCCTTATGCAGCAGGGACGTATGGTGGCCTATGCCTCTCGACAGCTCAAACCTCATGAAATGAATTATCCCACTCATGATCTGGAGCTTACGACAAATGTGTTTGCTTTGAAAATATGGCGACATTATTTATATGGTGTGATGGTAGAACTATACTGTGACTGTAACCCCCTCACGGTAATTATATTCAGACTATGAAATTTAAGTGAAATAGAGACCAATACGACAAAAAAATCATTTTTTTATAATCACTCATCTCCAAGAGATGGGGTTAACAATCAAAACATTTAAAACAGAATTCATCTGGTCTCACGTTTACTTTCGAATACAATTACCTATGCAGTTGTATCACATGATAAATATCAGAGTGCATAACCAAAATCTCGGCAACCCCATATATATATATATATATCATGGGTTTAAAGGTTTCCCAAAATGGGGATTACATGACCAAAAACTCATATTTACATCTCATATACATTTGGTAATTCCAAAATCCAAAATTCAAAACAGATAATCAACTATCCGAACTCCAATATGTCCCTACTAGCCCTAACCACTCCTGGTTGGCCGCTTATCCTTAGAACCACTCGCCCTGTATGAAAATATTAGTCATTTGGAAGGAGTGAGATTCTAAGAATCCCAGTAGTAACAAATCATTCATACCACATGTAATCACATAGCATGTAAACAAATCATCACATAACAGCAACTCAAATCACACTCCACCCTCATCCCCTTTTACCGCCAGGAAGGCACACCTTCCTAAACCGAACCGTTGTTAGCGACTCAGGGACTGCTGGTATGGCAGTGCATACAAATAGCCTTACGGCTCACATATAGCCTTTCGGCCCACAATTAGCCTTTCGGCCCACATAATCACATATATCACACCCTAACCTCATCCCTTTTTACTGCCGGGAAGGAACACAGTCCTTACCCGAACCGTTGTTAGCGACTCAGGGACTATAGGTATAGCGGTGCTTTCACAATTTCACAAATCTTGCAGCATTTAAAACCATCATAAACCAATGATATAGCACACATACAATGTATCACATAAGGTATAAAGAAAGAGTCACCACCTGAATCTTTCCTGACTTTCTTTGGCTCCGCAGGCTTACGAGGGTGACAGATATCAAATCCTATACTAAATTAGGGACAACCAATCAATTTCTTTTCCAAGTGGATATTTTAATAATACTCTAAGTTGGTTATCATTTAGGACTCTTTAGATGACTATTAGAGGTCTAACATATGCCTAAAGGGTTGGGAGGACTACCCTGAAAACCTCTTTTTCAAAAGGCAAAATAGTGATTTTAGGCTGGCTCACTCGAGTAAAGATGACCTCACTCGAGTGATGAGACACTCATGCTCGAGTGAGAACAGCTCTCATTCGTGAGTGTTTGACAGTGAGCAACCATCATGGCCAGAAAGTGCTCACCGCACTAGAGCACATAGCCTTATACTCAAGTGATGACTCTAAACTCACTCGAGTCACCGAAAGTGCAAGACAAGAAGTGAGAACCCGGGAGCACAAGTAACATCAAAAGGATAAGCTCACTCGAGCACACCCCCCAGTGCTCTGGTGAGAGGCCTGTACTCGTGAGTGTCAGATCACACTCTTGAGCATTAGCCAGCGAGTGACCACCCGAGAGTAACCCTAACCTTGGACTCACACCATCACTCGAGCAATCCCTCGCTCACTCGAGTGACTACCAACTTCACTGGCGGTGACAGAAATGCACTCAAGCTCCACTCAAAGAACCCAGGCAAAACTCGAAGTAGAAAAGGGAAAATACACACAACACTTGAACATGATCTTCCCTTACTCAAGTGTTGCTATCAGAATGCCCAGATCGCAGCACATGACAGAAATTTCCCAGAGAGTCAAAACCAATCCCAATGGTTTCCAAACTTCTCACAAAGTTCATACTCACTTACTCATGCCTAAGGAACACATTGGCAACTTCCAAAACACCCAAATACCATTCTAACCACAATCTATGCCCTTTGGTCTCTATGACACACAATATTCCCAAATTCACTCAAATCACTTCCAACATCAAAATCATATCAAATATTTAAAGAATTTCACAATGAACTAATCCAAACATTAATTACTATGAAATTCACACATTCCAAAATGGCCATAAAATAGGGCAAATTTCCAGAATTTATCAAACTTATCCAAAAATCACAAATAATATATCAAAATGCATCAAATCCTTACCTCTTCAACTTGCCAAATCCAGAATCTTGATTCTCAGGCTTTTAAAATTCTTCAACACACAAACCACCACCTTTCAAGATTCTGAAACCATCACAATGGAACTCTCAACTAGATGCACAACATTAATGAAGAGGATTTGAGCTTAAGAGGATCACAACTCACCTAAAAATCAAAGCTTCCTCCCCTCTTTCTTGCTTGAGCGCCGGAAATGGAGAGAAGAGAGAGATGATGAGATAGAGCAAATGATGATGATGGTGTTTCTTTTCCTTGCCCATACTCCCCCCTCAACCGAATAAGAGAGAGAGAAGAGAGAGAAAAGTGAACATTTGTCTTCTAGTGCCATCCAATGGTCCACCAAAAAGCCACTTGTCACCATCTTATTCACTCCCACCATGAGCTCACACAATCACAAAGCATAGGATTCCGACCCATAATCAATGAATATCAACCCTTTATCTTAAATACCACACACATTTATAGCAAATTCACATCACAGTAATCCCAAAAGTGATTAATTATACGAATTACAATCAATATCATAGTCATTAGCCCTTAATCCTAAATTGGGATATTACAGCGACCACAAGAGTCTCAAGTATCTGTATGATCAGAAAGAATTGAATATGAGACAGCATTGTTGGATGGAGTTGCTTAAGGACTACAACCTGGAAATCAAATATCATCCAGGTAAGGCAAATATAGTCGCGGATGCTCTTAGTCGAAAGACGGTGCTTGTGGCAACGATGGTGATACATGAGGGGAAATTGATAGAATATTTTTGAGATTTGAATATGTCAAACCAAATCGTTTGTGCCAATTATACTGTTTCCCAAGGGAAAAGTGATTTAAGAGCTGAGATTGAAGAAGCTCAAAGGCAAGATGGTTGGATATAGCATAATTTGACTAGAATTGAACAAGGAGAAGCTCAAGGCTATGATTTGTCACCAAGTGGACTGGTTCGTTACCAGAAGAGAATTTGTATTCCACTTAAGGCGGAGTTGGGACAAAAGATTCTTGATAAGACACATAAGAGCCGGTATACTCTTTATCCTGGTATGACTAAAATGTATCATAATTTGAAATTTATGTATTGGTGGCCGAGATTGAAGAGTAATATGACGAAATATGTGGCGAGGTGTCTTACTTGCAGAGGGTAAAGATTGAGCACCAGAGACCGCCAAGGTTGTTGCAAACTCTTGAGATTCCGGAATGGAAATGGGAAAGTGTGACCATGGACCTTATTGTGGGATTGCCCAGAATCAAGAATTATGATGCGTCTGGGTGATTGTGGACTGGTTAACAAAGTCAGCGCACTTCATACTGATCAATGCTAGCTACATGGCATACCGAAGAATATTATTTTCGACTGAGATCCCCGTTTCACTTCTAGATTCTGGAGGGCTTTGCATGAAGCAATGGGTACTTAGTTGAGATTCAGTACGGCCTACCATCCTCAGATAGATGGATTGTCAGAGAAGACTATTCAGACACTAGAGGATATGTTACAAGCTTTTGTCTTCGACTTTAAAGGGAATTGGGATTACTTTCTTCCACTCGCCGAATTCGCTTACAACAATAGCCATCATGCGAGTTACAACCCCTTGCCTTAATTACAGTAATTATAATTTGAGAGTGCGTAATTAAATGGTTTGGAGACTGTCGGATAATTTAAAACTTATTTTAAAGTCCCACCCTGTGGCAGGGTTTTCACAAATTTTTTCAAATATTCATCCCTATCCTGGTCTCAAGTTCAAATATCGAATATAATTACTTGTATAGTTAAATCACATTTATACATATCAGAGTGTATAGCCAAATTATCGGCAACTCTCGGGTTTCATACATGTATAAACTAAGGGTTATAAGTTCCAACTAGGGGATTACATGATCAAAATCAAACATAATATTTACATCCTAAAAACAATTTACTGTAATCCCTTTCCAAAAGAGATAACCAAAAATCCAAAATAACATCCCTACAAAGTCCTAACCACTCCTGGTCATTCACTTCTCCTTGGAGCCACTTGGCCTGTCTGGAATGTTAGTCAATGGAAAGAATGAGATTCAAAAGAATCCCAGTAGTAACAAATCACTCATACAATATATAAACATATAGCATGTAATCAACCATTAACAACAACATCAATAGCAACACAATGTCACATGGCTTTCATTATAATGACAGCACTCATGGCTGTATACATAATCACACAGCTTTTGCTGTATAACGCTAGCTCACACTGGATAACAATAGCTTTTGCTGTATAACGCCAGCTTATGCTGGATAACGACAGCTATCACCAGCTATATGGCAACAACATCAAATATCATCACAAAACAGTGATACACACACATACAATACATTTACACATAGCATAAGAGAAGAGTCACTACCTTATTCTTTCCTGACGTGCGCCGGCATAGGTTGCTTACGATTAGGAAAAATGTTGAACCCTATAAACCAAAGTCAAGGACGACAGGTTATTCCCTATTCCAAATTCTCACCTTCAGAACACTTAAATTTGGTTATCACTTGGACTCTTTAGGTGGCTACTAGAAGCCTAGATATATGCCTAAAGGTTTGGGAAGTACTATCTTAAAGACCACCTTTTAGTGTGCCTCGTAAAACGTGTCGTTTCCGGCTTCCAACTTGGTCTTAAAATATTAAATGTTCAGGAAATAGATCATAACCTATCCAAGTATCATTTTAGACTCTTCAATAGTATTTCTTGTGATTACATTAGCCTAGGGTGTAAATTTACCAAAATGTCCCAGGACCCTGGCCCGGCCCCGCTGTACCCTGTCCGGCTTTACTTTTTCCAAAATTTTGATATAGAATATTCTGACATATTTTTATCCAAGGAATCCCTTTTCAGACTCAAAATTGCCAAGTTCATTGTCAAATTATGAAAATACCCTTGACAACCCGCTTTAAAGGTTTCAGGGGTATTTTCGTAATTATGCTTTTTCGGCCATTTCCAAAAAAATTACCAACTATAACCCCACCTAATTTTTGCTCCTGAACCCAATAGAACCATCAAATCATTGAAAATCCAACTCTAAGACCCTTTCTAGAGCTGGCTGAAATTTATGAGTTTTCAGGGAAAAATCGGGGTTCTGCGATTTCAGCTGCGTAAACACGTTCATTTCTACTCCTAACCACTTTATTGACTATTCCATTAGGTTACAACTAACATTTAGTGCCAATTTGGGTAGCATAACATCCCCCACAACCCATTTTTCATTTTTACGCACAAAGACAATCCGACAAAATTTCACCGATTAAATTGTCCACAGTAGCCAGAATAGTCAATATACAAGAGTTTGGAAGTTACCTCAAGCTCCTACTAGCTTTCCCTTGACTTGGCTAAACCCTAGCTATTTCTAACACCAAAAGAGGAGCTTCCAAACCTTAAATAAAATAAAGGAGTAGCTTAGGATGGGCGTTATACGCGTTAGGAACTAGATCGTCAGAGAAATCGGCTTACCTTACGAGTTCTCTTCTCCTTCTCTCTTTAAACTCTCTCAACTATTCTCTCTATATTTCAGCTGTTATGTGCATCTGATATGGCTGAAGGAAGGTGAAGGATAATGTTTTATATCGTCTATTATATAGTATTTAATTATTAAATTAATTTCCAAGAATTTCGGATTTTTCAGAAATTCTGGTAGATTTCTGCCCAAACTTTGAAATATCATAACTAATTCTAGAAAAATAGAAATAGAGTGATTCGAAAGCCTATAGAACCCTTATAGAGTCTACTTTTAAGGAAAAATATAGAATTTTGCTATCTGGAATCAAAAAATTCCCAAAATTTTAATCTTTGCCTACTGTTCCAGAAAATAGTCAATTTCGCTCGGCAAACTTCAAAAATTCATAACTCTTAGCTCACAAATCGAAATGACACAAATTATATGTCTATTTTGAATCTTGACATGTGAAATTTAAGACTAGAAAGTTTCAAAAGTTTTAGACACCATTTGCCCATTCAAAATGTCCATACAAACTAACTTCCCTGCACAGAATTACACTTAATAGTTTTTCTAATTTTCAACCAATGTGTCCAATGGCTCCAAAATCAACAATCAAACCTATTCCTACACAATTTTTCATAAGGAAACCATTGGAATCACTAAAACCACCAAATTCCCATTATGCATTCTCCAAAAGTGTTTATTCGACAATAATTACATCCACTTTTGAAATCATTAGCCCTTAATCACTTTTGGGATATTACACGAGCATCCAGATGGTGTCGTATGAAGTGTTGTATGGGAGGAAGTTCCAATCACCTTTATGATGGAATGAATTATCTGAGAGGAAACTGTATGGACCGGAAATTATTGATCAAACCTCAGCACAGATTTGAATCATTTGTAAGAGGCTCCTTACAGCGCAAAGTCGACAGAAAAGCTATGTTGGCAGGAGGAGAAAACCTCTAGAGTTTGAGGTTGGTGATCATGTGTTTCTGAGAGTATCCCTAGTTACTGGTATCAGGAGAGCAATCAAGCGAAAGATGCTGAACCTGAGGTGCATAGGTCCTTTTGAGATTCTTGCGAGAATTGGGCTTATTTCTTACCAAGTAGCCCTAGCCCCAAACTTGAGTAGACTCCATGATATGTTTCATGTTTCCCAATTCAAGAAGTACCAACTAGATCCATCTCACATTGTTGAGTATGAGGAAGTTGAACTACAAGACAACTTCACTTATGTAGTAGAGCCAGAAAAGATCATTGATCGAGAAGAGTGTCGGCTCAGACATCAGAGCATTCCGTATGTGAAGGTGTTCTGGAAGGGAATGACGCAGAGAGAGGCAACTTGGGAAGCAGAAGCTGACATGCGTAGACAGTATCTGGAGTTTATAGCTCAAGTCATGTGACAAATTTTGAGGATGAAATTTATTTTTCGAGGGAATGTAATATCCCAAAAAGTGGTTAAAGGCTAAAAACTTCAAAAGTAGATGTAATTGTGGCTGAATAAACACTTTTGAAGTATATGATGTGAATTATGATTTAAATGTGTTATGATCAGTGCCTAAACCCCGCATTTAATCATAATTGTATGATAAAGTTTAAAATGAACCCTATGGGTAGGGGAAGGCACATGAATAAGGAAATGGAATGATAAAATATGTTTAGTGGTGATTTGGTGATAATTGCCATAATCAGGGGCAAAATGGGTAAAAAGGAAAGTTACCGACAGATTGGTCAGTTACCAAGGAGGAAACTCCTCAGTAATCTAAACATCAATGGTTGAGATTCATTGAGCAAGAGATTAGAATCCTATGTAGGTGTGTTCATATGTGTTGTGGAAAAGAGCAACAAGATTTTGCCAAGTGTCAAGGTATGAGCCATACGATGAAGTCAATATTTCAAACTTCTTTTCCTCTCTTCTCTCTCCCTCCAAGTCGGCTATTAGCATGGAAATAAGGGAAAAATCTTGTTCATCATCATCATCTCACCTTCTCTCATTTACCTCCATTTACGTGTGAGCTTAAGAGGAAAGAGAAAGAAGAAATCTTGAGGTAGGTGTCTCATGTCGCCTTGAATGCTACGCTCATCTTCTTTAATGTTGTTCATGGTGTTAAGGGCTTTATGGATATGGTTTCAAATTTTTGCAAAGTGGTGTTTGAGTACTTGAAGAAATTTGAAAGTTGAGTAATCAAGGATTTAATCTTGGGAAGAGGAAGAGGTATGAAAGATCTCTCTTTTGACATATCCATTGTGAAATGGATGAATTCGTAGTGTGTGGTGGTGAAATTAGTATTATGTTGTGTCATTGGTACCATAGAAGTTATTTGGAACTTTAGAAGGAAAATTGGTGTCATTGGTTAATGTATAAGGATGTGATGACAAAAGACCAAAATTTGTTACTAGAATGAGAATTTGGTTGTTTTGGTTCTTTCAATGTGTTCCTTATGAAAATTTGGTAGGGCTAGAGCTATTTGTGAATTTTAGGAACCATTGGATACTTTGGTAGAAAGTTTGGCAAATTCTGTCAATTACTGCGGTTTTGGCTTCTGATAAGCGTCACTCGAGTAGACTAGGGTGTCACTCGAGTGCTGCATTCTATTTTCCCTTTTCCTTTAATTGTCAATCACACTTCCATACCAAGTTTTATTTGGTCATACTGCACTTTCTAGAATTTATAGAATTTGCAACTTTAGAAAATTTATAACTATCAATGTACATATTCAAATTTAACAAATTTAGACTAGAAAGTTTTGTAGTCATCCAAGTTCTTTTGCCCTATTTTTTACTTCATTTCAAGATTAGTGCTCATCAATGGTGTTTATCCCTTTATCACACCATAACTTGCATTCTTTAATTACTAAGTGCAAGCATACTTGTTCTCCTACTTTCTACAACATATTTAACATTCTTGAACAGCGTTTACATGACACAACATATAACATAGCCTTTCAAGCCTCATCCTTCAACTGCCTTGCCTTTGACCTTAGAAGAACTTGGTCCTATGATGTTTTAAGTTAAAAACTTAAAACATTTTCAAAACCATAAATTTTTAATGTTGAAAATTTAAAGCATTTTCAAAACCATCACGCATTCTTAAATCAATTTTTAATCAATTTTACTAGTTGTTTTCATGATAATATTACATCAAATTCTTTTGGGCTAGAAATTTGTTTCAAAGAGAACTATAAATAAACACATACAAGGACTTTGACTGAAACAATTTTATAAATAGGATATACAAATTATATGAGTAAGAAAATCACATCACTTTGACTTCAAACATATCTTAGCTACACGAATCTTACTTAAAAAATACCCTTGTATGGCGTTTGCCCAGACAAGCACCATACAAGGTGGTAACATTTTTTTTAAAAATAACCCCTTGTATGGCATTTCCCCAGGCAAGTGCCATAAAAAGTACTGGGCAGCTATGGCACTCGACTAGGGAAGCACCATAGTTGCCACATGTATTTTTTTAAAAAAAAATGAAGAAGTCTCCTCTGGCGCTTGTATGTACAAGGAATTTATTTTTTTTTAAAAAAAATAAAGGCCTTTTACTGAAGGGATCTATTTCAAAAAAAAAATTGCACCACTATATAAGGGGATTGCCTTGAATGGTACTTGGTAGCCAAGCGCCATTCAGGGCAATCTCCAATTTGGCGTGGGGATATATTTTAATATCCCCTTGTATGGCGCTTGCTGGGCAAGCACCATATAAGGGGAGTAATTTTTTTTTAAAAAAAATAACCCCTTGTATGGCACTTTCTCAAGCAAGCACCATCTATGTATTCGGCAGCTATAAAGCTTTCCTGGTCAAACGCCATAGCTGTCACATGTATTTTATTTTTCAAAAAATAGAAGTCTCTTCCGACGCTTGTTTGAAAAAGTGCCATAAGATTAGCTCCACTAAATCCATATTTTGTAGTAATGTGCCTTAGTTTACAAATACAAAGGAGGACAATAGAGGTCATCACTTTAATACCCATAAACCAACAAGATGACAACTTTTTCATTTTTTAAAGCAAAAAAGAATATGATTCATGTAAACCTTAAAATCTGTTTAGTTTCTCAATAGAAAACATCAATCAAATGGAATAATGAAGATAAGAGAGGTGTTGGCATCATTTCCATACCTTCCTATTTAAGCTTCTCTCATGATCAAAACCTCTATTCCATGCTTTTTTGTGCGCCAATACTCACTCACTTCTTACTCTTACAATAGAATATCCTTCCCTCTCTCTATTTATTCAGCAAATGTATTTTTGTCTTTTGACATTTGGAATTTATTGCAAAAAGTCCCACGTGAATACATTGCAAATTTTGAGATTTCACAAATGTCCTAGGAGTATGCTCGCTGGATAGAGAATTTATATATGTTTTGCCTGGATGGGAAGGATCAGCCACTGATGGAAGGGTCCTAAGGGACGCCATTAGGGGGATATATGATTTGAAAGTCCAGTGGGTGATTTTAAAACTCATGGCCAATTTATTTTCCATGGTCGTGTTAAGGAGTTTCGGTTGGATTGAAGTTTAAGGTTGTTCATATGCAAGGAATTACTACTTAGTAGACACGGGGTACACTAATAGTGAAGGATTCCTTATGCCAAATCGGGGCAGTGTTACCACCTAAATGAGTGACACAAGGCTAGCAACCGCAGACCCCGTCGGAATACTTTAACATGAAACATTCATCAGCTCATAATGTCATTGAAAGATGCTTTGGAATTCTGAAGTTAAGATAGGCAATCCTCCAAAGCCCTTCATACTACCCGATGAAGATTCAGAACAAATATATCATTGCATTTTACCTCCTTCATAACCTTATTTGGCAGTTCACCTTTCACAACCCATAGATGAACAATTGGATTCATTGGAACCCCGTAACCCAATGCAAGAAATTCCTCCTATTTCAACAATAGAAAGCTCAGTTACTTGGAACAATTTTAGGGACAACCTGGCCACTAACATATATAATGCTTATTTGTCATATAGCTCGTGATTTATATTAGCATTGTTGTATTACTTCATAAGCGTACCTTTCATTTTGTTTGTAAATAGTTTCTTTCCACTGTAATAAGATGATGTTGCCAAATCATGTTTAAAGCTGCTTAATGTGGAGGTGCTTAACCTATTGCTTATATGTGCACGTTTATCAGACATGGAGTTTATAGTCGGTTTCACCCCAAGATGCTCGATTAAAACGTTCTAATGATGGACTATGGAAGGGCATTTGGAGGGAAAGGATAGTATAAAGGTGGTGAGCATATGGGTGGCTGGAGACAGTAATTGCCAGTGTGAAGGTGGAGCTCCAGTTTGGAGGGGGAGGGGGGAGGGTAAGAGGGAGAGAGGTGTTGGAAGAAAGAGAGGGTGGGAGTTTTTTAAATAATTATTTAAAAATTATTGAAGTAGGGCCACAAAAGCATAAATTAACAGAAGTTTGGCTCTTTTAATAGAGCTAGCATTTTTTTCCCCTTTTTAATGATCACAGGTATTTTTACACCCAAGGATTGTATATGGTGCTAGACACACATACGGGATATGTAGATAGGTATTTTTGCACCCTCGCCCTTATTTTTATAACATATAAAAATGTAATTATCTAGTAGCCTAAATTTTTTTAAAAAAAATATAACATACCTCACAGTTATTAATAAAGAACCGTGACAAATATAATCAAATAAATAATTGTTCTTACAATAAAACTGTTAACTATAGGCTTTTCAAAAAAATAACATACCTCACGGTTATTATAAATGAACTGTTATGTAAAGTCTTAACATGATTACCCAAAAACCCTATCATTCCTCTTCTTTTTTAATGTTTGAAATAGAATACACCTGACACTTAGTTTGGTTGAATGAAACCCATCAACATCATAACCCTACTACTATTGTTTTTTTTCGACCGTCGAGAGTCATATTCAATCAAACTACACCATCAAAAGCCTTCATCCGACTTCTCAGTGATAGTTGTGCTAGTGAATACATTTGATACTTGCCTCATCGACTGCCGCACGAGTTGTTTTCACTTGCCTAACTTTTTTTTTCGCCAATCCTAACTAAGTCGCATTCCTTTGGTGCTTTATTCTCCTAATTTGTAGATATGATTTCCCTCATCCATTTTGCATTATCCATTATGCATTCACTTCGTGCTTCAAAGCTAGGTTTTGACATTAGTCGTGCTCCTTTTTTTTTTTGAAAAGCCCATTATTGATTGAAGGTTCCTCTCCTGTTACTTGCATTATTCAATCTAGCTGATTAGGCTACTTTTGTGAAGTCACAATGCAATAAAGCATTCAAAGTGACATTAAATTGTTTTTGTGGAGTTATGTTTCTTTGGAAAATCTATTGCCCTAATCAAAGGTTTCTTTATTTTTATAAGAAGTTGTCAACCCATTGCTCTAATTGAAGGTATCGATATCTCTAGAAGTCACTTCCAAAAGATCAATAGGGATATTTGTACTAAGAGTCATACATGAACAAGTGAATACCACAAGGTTCCTGCTCTATTGATCTTTTTGAAAATAACTTCTGGAGATATGGATCCCTAAGCGAATACCTCTCCTTTTTTATATTGACTAGGTGGCACCAAGTTAAAGCTTTAAAATTTGACAATGTGAGATTAGTCTTAAACTCTTCATTGTGAAAGTTTCTGAGCTATTTGGTCTTGACTCTACCTGATAGAGTAGTACTTCCCACACAAGTAGTGATGCAATTTTGGACGGATCAAGATTTTCTAGGCTTTGAGCTTAGAATCAATCACACTCCTAGCCTATATATCAAATAATGTAAGTGTTCACCTATACCTTGTGTTTCTTGAACAATTAAACCAAGAAAGCAAAGGCAGATTAAGAAAAAAGCAAATATCCCTACAGGAAAGGGGGCAAGGGGTATGCAAACCCTATAGAGATATTTGCTTTTTTCCCCTAGGCCTTTTCTTTCCGGGCTTAATTCCTATGAAGAGACACAATTATAGGTCAACAATTACATTATCACACACACACACACACACACACACACATATATATATATATGTCAACAGTTGCCATTAATTCTTCCCATAAAGCCTAGAATTTCTTGATCCATCCTAAATTGCATGGCAACTAGTTGTGAGAGGTACTGTTCTATTATATACAGATGAGTTCAACTAGCTTAGAAACTCTTACTTGAAGATTCTTACATCCATACATTACGGTTATCATATAAAAATCGTCATTTACTAAAAAAAAGTTCATGATTCTTATTTACACACCATTATTTATGTTAATAAATAAATAGCGGTTATCTACATGAGATTGTTATTTATTATTATTAAAAGCCATGGTTCTTACATAAAAACCGTTGTGTATGTTACTGAATAACTAATAGTTGTTAAAATGAGAATGTTATGTATTATACAAATATTACCATATATTATGACAGTTATTTACATATGTCCCTTATTTATTATCATCACATTTCACATATCATGGCCGCACCAAGCCTCAATACATAATGGTTGTTATATTAGAGCTGTTACAATATTTACTAAATAAATCATGGTTCAAAACCATTATGTATCTGCGCTAAATATATATAGCGACGATATATATTACGATTTGTAACTGTGATTTATGGTCGATAACAACGGTAATATACCGACAATTTTGTAGTAGTGATTCTTGTGTATATCGTGTTCCTTTTTATAAGATGGAATTATGTGTCTGAAAAGTTTTTTATAAACTTCTTATTTTACCTTCATTTAATTATAAAAATTACTCATGTCACTATTGCATTTAATGCTTATGTTTGACTAAAGCATTCAATATAACATTCTCTCTCTTCCACATAAATGAGGGTATTTTTAGAAAATAAAATTCACTTTTTTACATATTTATTGCACTAACTAATTTTAACTACCTGGTCAAATAATGCAAATTGGTTTATCCTATCTAATAAAAAGAAGCAGAGGAAATATCTATTGATTATTATAGTCTTAAAATATTGTAGTAGCCGTTTTAATTAAAATGTGTTACTAGATTGATTCAAATCTAGCAATCAATAAATACTTTAAATGCTACTAATCATTATGAGTTATAATAATTATTCACTTATTTTTTTTATTTATAC
The DNA here is from genome assembly GCA_963855925.1 of Inga laurina. Lineage (NCBI taxonomy): Eukaryota > Viridiplantae > Streptophyta > Magnoliopsida > Fabales > Fabaceae > Inga > Inga laurina. The sequence continues at coordinate 48,396,878 of OY979701.1, read as the reverse complement.
CACTCTGATATTTTTTATAAGACTCATATACCCCATTCTAGCAAAAGGAAAAAAAGCATTAAATAGATAAATCTTTCCATATTTACCCTTATATAGGAGAGATGCACATCTTCTCTCACTTCTATTTATCTCTCCTCATTTACGTCTCTTTCTCTCAATCCCCACCCCACAACATCAGCACGTGGCCAACCAACGAAAAAAGACAGAGAGAGAGAACATGACCACAAATAACACCAACACATTCTCTTCCCGCTCTGTCTCATGAAATCTGGTTCTGGCGCCATTGTTACTTAAAAATCAAAAACATGAGATAATATGCGGGAAAAAGAATTGTTTAAAAAGATTTCAAACAAGATTCAACCTACCATGTAAGTTAAAGCAACAAGAAGCATCAAGTAATGAATACAAGACACAAGAGATTCCACACTCGATATCATGAGAAACCAAAGGCAAGCGTCCTTTGACTTAAACCTGGTGCCATGTTCAGAATTTGAAACGGATGAGTCTTTAAACTCAAGCATTCACCCAAGTTCACAAAATGAAGATGCCACGGGAGCGGGTGATTCGAACATGCTCTGTTACGACAAATCAGTAACAGAGAACTTAAAACCTTCCTTACCAGACTTGAAAACAGAACCAATGTGTGATGATGGAAATGATATTCCCCGACCATACCTCAATGATCAGAATGCCTTTAGTGAACAAGATGAAATGGTGCTGAACACAAGTTTGGAAGATGAAGCATTTGATGACAATGGTTTAGACATAGACTTGGAGTTCGAAGAGGAACAAAGCACAGGAACACAGATAGCTGAACCAAGAGACGACTTTAATCCTTCTGAAAGAGGTATGATACTATGACCATAACAGACATAAAACAATACTTATACGCATCCTTGTATTAAATATATATTTCACCCTCTTAGTTTGTCTTCATTATCATCTAGATGTTCCACTGTCAATCCTTCCCTAGCCATTGTAGATATATATATTTACATTAGTTTTATGGTATGATGCAACCACAACTATATTTAGTTGACTGAAATGCGCCTGGACCTCATGATTTCTGCTCTGCAACATATTCAAGACACCACGTATTCAATCAGTTTGGTGGCGTGAATATAGTATACATATTACCATTTCATACGTGTGTTTTTTTTATGTAAATGGATTAGGGACATCTACTACTACAACTTTAAGGCAGCCACCATGGGGGCAAAGAAAATTTCTATCAAATGAAGATCGGAGAGCCATTAGTCATAGCTTGATGAGATCAATTTCGAATGGGAAGCTAATGCCAGGAACAACAGATAGGTTAGCTTCAATGTACTGTGTTAGCAAAATAATTGTTCATCAAATATGGCATCGAATGAAGGAAACAGATGACCTATCTCACAGAAAGACTAATTGTGGTGGTAAGAAAATTCAATTGGATGAGGAACCTTACGTGAGGTCCCTCTTTGAAAGAGGACCACACTAAGATCTTTATCATTTGCATTACAAATACCAGATACATCGCTCTTCAGATAGTTGAAGGATAATCTTTTACGGCGTCACACAAGTGTAATCAAGCCCTTTTTGAAAGAAGACAAGATTTCTCGATTGTGGTTTTGCCTATCAATGCTTGAAGATCATGTCATATCAGATTGTCCAACCTTTAAATCAATGCATAACATTATATATGTTGATGAAAAATGGTTTTACATGATAACCATTATTACTTGGGAGCTACTGAGCAGGACCCATATAGGACTTGCAAAAATAAGAACTACATTACTAAGGTGATGTTTTTAGTTGTTTTGGCTAAACTAAGATTTGATGATGAAGGTAATGAGACTTTTTCTGGCAAGATTGGTCTCTTTCCTCTTGTGACTTATGAGCCAACAAAGAGGAGGAGTGTCAAAAGAGACGTGGGTACTTTGGTTGCAAAGCCAAGTTCTTCAATTAACAAAGAAGTGTACAGATATGAGTCCCACATCGGAAAGGCTCACAAATGTAGTGTGGTTTATAAGTCAAGGGGCTCTCCCTTTATGCTTGTGATCATTACAAATGGCCAAGGGATGCTTTAGGGGAAATAATTACTCCCTCCGGTCCTAATTATAGGACAACATTTGAGAGTTGATCTTGGTTCTAATTATAAGACAAAGTTATATTTTTTGTCAATTTCTTCCCAAAATACCCTCTATTTAAGCTGACAAGATCTTGCCAAATTCTAGACCAACCACCCAAGAGAATTCACAATAAGATATCATATGGGAAAACACTACTACTAATGGATATGAAGACAAAAATGCCACTCTTGAAGCTAAGTTGGATGAAAAGTGTAACCGTTGGCGGGCTCCGGCGAGGGAGCGGTGAAGCTGAATGTAAAAGGAGCATGTAGGGGTAAGCTGAGGATTTGTGGCTGAAGTCTTTGAGCTGTTGAGTGTTGGCTTAGTACTCTTGGAACATGGCAATATTTTTTTAAATAAAGGTATTTTAGGAAAATAAATATGATTAACTAATTTAATAATTATTCATAATTTCTCCAAAGTTAGATAAATATGTCTTATAATTAGGACCCGAGGGAGTATCATACAACATGACAACCTCCATGCCATATACATGATGATGATGATGAGATTCGTTGGATTGCTTGAGAGTGGATTTAACATCCATTTAATGTCTCAACCTCCAAACTCTCCATATTTAAATGTGTTAGATCTTGGTTATTTTAATGCAATCCAATCATTACAGCAAAAAGAGATCACCTTTTTGCTCTACCAGATTTTGACCAAGGACAGAATCAGACAGCATATTAGAACTAGAGTTCACTTCCTTCTCATATCCTGATTGCGGCAGATTACTGGCCATCAGAGAACTGGAGTTAAGTTCCTTCTCATCCCCTAAATGCGATAGATTAGACGAAGCAGCGTCTATGAAAGAGATGCAATATTCAAACGGATTGCATGGAAATGAAAAGTGAAGCAGGATAGAGAAAAACATGTTTCGACTTTTTTGAGGAGCCACAAATCCATTGGAATTAATTTTTTATTAATTTATTAATATAAGTCAACAGGAGTAAAATTAACAAAAGCTCATTTATTATCCTACAAGTGACTTGTATTTTGAAACAAGTTTTTGGGGTACAAGTGACTTATAAAGAGAAATAGAGTGGATATGGTATGTCACATACATTCAATAAGAATTGTTTACTTGTGTGTTGTTAATGATAACAAGATGATCACTTTGTATGATGTATGGGAGCCGTACTTACCGCTAATACCACTCTGGTCCTATTTCTAAGTCATTTTTAACTAATTCTCATATATCAAGGAGAGTTAATTAACTCATTAACTATAGGCTAAATTTCCAATTTCGCCCTTATCTATGATTGATTTCAAAAGTCAACATGAATAAATTCTTTTTATTTATTACAATTAATAGGGGTAAAAAAGTACAAAATGCATTTATTATGCTGAAACTTAACTTATAAATAGGACCAATTTTTTTATCAAAAAGGATTTATAAATAGGACCAATGTGATATGAAGAACCTAAAAGGGGATATTATATTTTGAAACATTTCAAACATTAAACTAAACACACATTTAGTGCTTATAATTTATTATGGAGAAAGAAAAATTGAACTAAATCAACCAATGAGAATGACCTTATTGATCATGTGGACAATACACATGGGACAGTCACAAAGTAGCTAGCACTATCAAAGATATATATTAATTGATAACCCACGTTTAATACTAAATATTGGATTGATGAACACATGCAATGCATTCAATTTTTACGAGTTGGAGAGAAATGAAACTTGTTGAGAATAGAAGGGCGAAGAACACAACAAAATGGCCTACCAAACTCGTGGTTTGATAGTGAAAGTGTTCCCTTCGCTTCTTATTTCTTTTTTTGCCAACCTTCGCTTCTCATTTCACGAGTTGGAACAAGAACACAACAAATGGTTCTTGGTAAAATTGAATACGTCGTAATAAGAAAAAATTGTTGCCCTTCCCCACCATGCCCTCCTCCCAAAGTTTTCTCCTACCCGCCATTTGTACAGCTTCTTCAACTCATATATTAAAATATTTAATGTGGAGATTTTGGTGTTCTAGAGATTTTGAATTAAAAAGTTTGAGGTTTATAATTCTGCATTTATCGATCTGAAGGGAAAAAAATCTACCTTATTATATATCAGTTAATTTTTAAAGATATAATCTTAATCTATCATTTTAAGAAAAAGTAAAAATAATATGATTCAATATGTATAAATAAATATATGTAAATTATTATCTCATTAAAAAAAGTTAAAGTTTAGTTACCTAAATATAATCTCTGCATATCTCATGCCAAAGGTTGTTGTATTGATAGGTGAAAGAGTAAAGCATAATTATTAGAAGTGGGAGAATATCTTTCCATGAAACGAAGTGGATTTAAAGAAGACTCTCTTTGTTACCATCATATGTCCTTCTTTCCACTATTTATATTTTTATGGGAGGAACATGGGATGCAGTAGGCCACTTTTTCGCCTCCCACCTTTATTTAAATAAATTATGAAATTTGCTGATTAATGGTTTAATTGTTGCAACTTCCAACAGCTGCTCCACTTCTCATTTCAAACAGGCCTTCCGGCCTCTTGGTTTCCTTTTTAATTTCATTTCATTGCTGTTTTGACATAATTTAGTTTCGCTTAAATTAATAATTTAATTTTCTATTTTTAAAACTACTAATATAAACCTCTTTAAAATTAAAATATATGTTACACAAACTTTCTTTTGTATACTTGAAATTATAATTCACTATTAAGTTTAACTCTTAAACTTCTGTTAGGCCAACCTTCCCCCTTTAACATATAAATTATTTAAACACTTATATTTACCAAAAAATAATTTTTTATACAACAAAAAATTGATTCTAATACATATTTTTTAAACTTTCTAATATGTTATAAAATTAAATTTATTAATTTTGATTATAATATAAAGTTTTATAATTTTAAATTTTCATCACATTTATTGGAAGCAAAGTACTAAAATTGCTAATAGTTAATAATATTTCATCTCCCCCCCTCCTCTCCACTTCTTCGGTGGTGGGAGCTCTTCTCTTGTAGTTGGGCGAGTTTTCTTCATGCCATCCCCCCGGCCAAGGCTGGAGTCGTCCATATTTTGTATTGATCTCCATTTATTTTAATTTTATGTCTCTTTAGGTTTTTTATGGTGGTATTGATTTTCTTTGTAGCAATAGATCGAGTTAGGAGTTTCAAAGGTAGAAAACCTCACCTAGTGTCTATGTTTCGTTGTTTTAGGTGTTGGAATTTGGTAACTATTGTCTTATATATTGTTAGCTCAGTCTTTTAAAAAACTATTATGGGTTATTGGCAACAGCGAAGTGTATGTCATGGTTGAGACTGGGTAGTTCGTTATGCAATTGATGGCTTCCCGGTCTTCATCTTTCTTACTGGTGTTTGTGGATGGTTTTCCTTCTATAAAATCTTTTTATAGAGTTTCTTGAACAACCAATCTGGTTGCTTTATTGCCAATAAAAGTAGTGGGTCCTTTAGAATGGTTTTTGGAACAACAACTTCTTACAATGGTTTTGTTGCCGGTAATGACGTTTCCGATTAAGGGATTATGAAGGTTGTAGGGTTCTTAGCTATGGTAGCAGCTCCCTCTCACCTACTTTAGGGTTGGGTTAGTTTTAATGAAATCCTACTTTTTGGGGCCAAAAAAAAAGAGCATACCTTTCACACCTTTTGCTTATACGATTCATCATGAGGCATTTGTCTTCTCCATCACTATAAATGCGGCCGTCGGGCTTATTTTTACTAATATCAACTTACATTGTTTATTGTAGGGTGAACATAGATTGCCCACTATACATTTATGGGCGGTTATGCTTGAATATTATTAAAAGCTGATCAGTTAAATAAATAATTAAATAAACAAAAAGGCGATATATTCTGAAGAAAAAGCATAGGGCGCGCGCGCGCGCGCACATATATATACGTATATATATTTAATAGTCCAACTTGTTGGCGGTGATGAAGTGAATTTATTCCTTTTGATTGAGAAGCACTATGGGACTAGCGGCTGGAAAATGGAGTTTGAAATTGAATGATTAATTTATTAATAGTGGAGAATCAATTACACGCCCATATTTATGCTAAAATAAACTATATGGTTTCTGTATTGCTTGTATATGATTTAGATTTGCAGGTCACTGTGGATCGCACTAAATAAAAAGATTATTTATTTCTTACTCTTCTCTAAACCTAAGCTGCCTAAAATCCTTAATTGTGTGATTGAGGTGTTCAAAGTTGCATTTGGTTTGTCAAAATTCGATTCGCCCACTTTTTTGTGTCGGTAATGACGGCAAAACCATGGAAATTAAAGTTGATCTAGGCATCTAGCTAATAAATAATGAAAACAGATTTTTTTAAGGGAGAAAAAAAAAAAAAAGAAATGGCTTGCTGTAGATCATACTCTGCTCAGTCCTAATTGTAGGAGTTGGATTAGTGGATAACCAATTTGCAGACATATTAAAAAAATTAATTCAGTTATTTGAAATATGTGTTACTTTCTTTAAGGTTGGATATAAGACCCATTTGATTTTTTTAAAAAGATTAATAAATCTAATTAAATTACTTTAAAGTGCTTATATTTGTCGTTTTTCTCTAAAGCAATTTGTTTAATTTATAAACTAATATAATATAATGATATATAACATATGATGTGATTAAATAACTTATTTAACTTACTTAATCTCTTTAAAAAAAAAAGTCAACTAAGTTTTATTTTTAGAACTAGAGGGAACACAATCAATAGGGAGAATTTTGAAAAAAATTAAAATCAAAAGATAAAATAGATTGACAAGCTTGTATATTTAAGACTAAAACAAACATCTCTATTAATTCTTACATTTATGGACAGATCGAGTATGTTTTATATTGATAATTTGATAGTTTATTCCAATGTTGTAGAGGTTGGTGCAACGCATTATGAATTAATTAATTTGATTATCTTCATTATCGTCACTTGTTTTGCATTTCAACTAGCCAATTTAATTTTATCTTTTTACATATATGTAAGGCACTTTATGGTGTATTCAAACGGTGCTTCTTTCGCGCCAGTATTTGGTTCAAATGAAGTGACATGGCAGTATTATATTCTCATAGAAAACTTATGCTTCCGATTCACTAGCTTACTTATACTCTAATCAATCATAATGCACCAACTCACTTAGTGCCTCTATGGGAGTTTAGATAAGCTGGTTTGAGCCAAAAAGGTGATTAGGAAGCTCATTTACCCCGTTTGGCTAGTTTATTTGAAACCCACCGATCAATCGTAATTCAAGTGCCGTAAGGCACGTTTGGGCATAAGCTATAAAGGGTGCTCCCATGTTTGAAAAATCTCGATAAAGCTTTAGGAACCTCCTAATACCATCCTCCTCTATGATCCTAGCTAAATTCTCTGCCCTAGTATTTATTAAATGTTTTCCCTCTTATTTCTCAATCAAGATTACAAAAAAATTTTAACTGCTTACAATTTTGTTCTTCATCTGCGTCTTCTTCCTTTGTCACCATCAATACTCAATCCTTGCTTGCATCTCAAAAGTAATACAAGATACTCTGATCCTAAATATAAAATATAGTTGACTTTTTTGAAAATATTAAGAACGCTAATTAAATTACTTTAAAATATTTATATTTATCATTTTTTTCTCTAAACTATTTTATATAACTTATAAACTAATATATAATCTAAAGATACACAAGATATAATATGATTAAGTAGCTTATTTAACTTCTTTAATCTCTTAACTTTATCTTATTTTCAGGATTGAATGGAGTATTTACAACTCTTTTCTTTCTTTATTTATTTTGTATTTTCTCCCCTTCTGAGCCTAAAACGTAGCAGCGTAAGTTGCACATTTTCGTTTCTTATTTCTTCAATAGCAGCACCATCATATACAGTCCAAATTTCATTTTAAAACTTTGCAATTACCCTTTCTCAAATAGAGAATATTTTAGTGAATTACACACTATTGATAATTATGATTTTTCTCGATCAAAAAGCTTTCAAATTATGCTGATTATATTGCTGTGTATTCATGATTTTTAAGACATTATTGTATCTTATATTTTGATATATTCTCATGTTGAGATATTTTATATCACTTGTTGATATTTTATATATCTTAGAAATATTATTATTAGAGTTTATATTTGATTAAAACTTATTCAAACTCAATTATACCATATTTTAAGATTAGTTTAGGTTATGCTTTGCTTATATAAAGCTATTGTATTACATATTAAGGATTCAATATTCAGAGGTTCTTATTTCCTTTCTACTCTTTTTTTTTATTACATAATGACACGGGATCGAACCTGTGTAGGTGTAGCCCCCTTCCGTAATTATATCCAAAATACGTTATTAAAGTGAAATAGAGACCAATAATAATCAAAACTCATTTAATATCCCATCATTTAAGATAGGGTTTTCACAAATAGCTTTCGAAATCTCATACACCTGGTCTCACATTCATATTTCGAATACAATTACTTCACACGGATAATCACATTCAATATATAAATCAGAGTGCACAACATAATAATAATCCCGGTAATCCCAGGTTTCATACCTTTTAACTCAAGCTTTACAGGGCACATTCGCCCATTATAATTCCTCCAACGGGGATTACAGAACTCTATCTCGAATACATAATCGAATCTTCATCCACACATACGCATCCCAACTATAATAACCAACTACCAAAATTTCATCCCGAAGAAGACCTCGCCACCCTGGGTGCCTGCTCCACCCTCGATCTACTACCCTGTCTGAAATGGTTAGTAGGGGAGGGTGAGATTCGAGAAAATATCAATAGGAAAACAATACCAATATGCATGTACGATAAATATTTAATGCATGACATACTTGCATAACGCATGCTTACACACAGTGACAAATCTGTAAGCTCAATGCTTCGAACAACATACATATGACTATAGTATAAATCGAAACATAGCTTCAAATCATTCATACATGTTTTTGCATAATCAAGCAAAGCAATAACATGCATCAATACCAACACAAATATCATATACATGCAGGAGAGGTAAGTTCCCTACACTTGTTCTTCCACGTATGCTCCAGCACCAGCAACTCCCGATTAGGGCAAACATCAAACCCTATAACCAAAGCAAGGACATAGGGTTAATCCCTTTTCCAATTCCTTAACTTTCAAACACTTAAGTTGGTTATCATTTACAACCTTTATGTGGCTACTAAAAGCCTAAACACATGCCTAAATGGTTGAGAGAAACTTAATGAAAGATCATCTTTTTAAACCTCAAAATCCCATTTTTGACTGCATCACTCGAGTGATGGAGGATGCATTCAAGTGATGGACGATTCATACCCGAGTGAGGACAGCTCACTCATGCGAGTGCTTGGCCGAAAGCACAAACAAAGATAGAAAGTGATCACAGCACTCGAGCACCAAGATCAATACTCGAGTGATGCCCCCACACTCACTCGAGTCCCACCAAGTGAGGCACAAGAAGTGCTCACCTGAGAGCACAGGAAACCCAAAGTCAGAAGTGTACTCGAGTACTAGCTCTGGCACTCGAGTGAGGGTATAAAACTCATGAGTGCGTGCACACACTCTTGACAAACCAACTGCGAGTATTATCCCGAGAAGCGGGCTCATAGTGCGAAAACACATGATCACTCGAATGAGACCAACTGCACTCAAGTGATAACCACATCACTCGCAGGTGAGAAAGTACACTCTTGCTTCTTCCACATACAAGTTCAACCAAAACCGAAGGGGAAAGGGAAAACATAATGCTGCACTCGAATGGGACCCCTATTCACTCGAGTGAGGCTTTACTAGAAGCCAGAACGCAGCAGATATCAGAATTTTCCCTAACTTCTAACATATGTTTCCAATGGTTCCAAAACTCTAACACAAGGTTACTCCCACACAATTTTACACCATGAACCCATTGGACACCTCAAAACAACCAAAATCACATCACAATGACAATTTTCCCCCTTGGTCACACTTATTGCACACTTTACCCAATTTTACTAACTTTTCTTCCAATTATCCAAACCAATCCTAGTGACCATTTTACACATCCAATCACCATTTTCCACACAAAACAACATGCAATTCATGCAATTTCATGTCACACCAAAATCAGGGAAAAATCCACAATTCTCAAAACTCAATCAATAATCACAAAACTTAGATCAAAAGGTAACAAATACTCACATCTTCCTCTTCCTCAAGTTTGTCCTTTGATTCTCCGTCTTCCAAATTTCCTCAAGCTTCAAAACACCTTATTTCACAAATCTAAAACCATAGCAATGAAGCTCTCATCACTATAAACAATATTATAGAAGAGTGTTTAAGCTAAAGAGGACAAGAACAAGGCTAAAACATCACCTTTCCATTTCTCTTTCCACTTTCAAGCTCAACGAAAATGGAGGATAAAGAGAGAGAATGAGATGATGGTGAGGGCACAGATTTTTGGCCAAAGAAGGGCCCTTGACCGACCTAAAAGAGAAGAGAGGGGAGAGGAGAGAGTTTGAAATCTTGACCCAATCCAAAGATCCACATTTTGCCACTTGCCACAATCTCACCACATCTCCCATAAGTTCACATACACACATATGCATGGGATTCCACTCTTTTGATCTCACAACAATCAATCTCAACCATTGATCCTGAAGTACTAATGAGCTTCCTTTTCGGCAACTAATCCATTGGTCAGTAATTTTACCGTTTTGCCCCTGATATAGTAATTGCTCTTGAATCACCACCAAATACATCATATAATTCCATTTTTCCACAATATGCACCCTCCCTGTATTTTAAGTCAATTTAGATGTTAATCCACAATTGAACTTAAATACAAGATTTCGGCACAGCTCATAACACATTCAAATCTCAAATCACATCATAATCTCCAAAAGGGTTATTTGTCACTAATCACATCCACTTTTAGAGTCATTAAACCCTAAATCAACATTTGGGATCCTGCTAGACCGGGCTTAGTAGTCCACTTATTTCAAGCTTATTCTCTAGTCTCAAATCTCAAAATTCGGGATATCACAGTAGGGGGGAGTGGCCTAAGGCCACGTAGGTGACCACTGTGCCTAATGGCACTTGTCTTATTTCCTTTCTACTCAAATCCATCAAATTCTAACAATGATGATCGTGTTAGATTTCAATAATATTATTATATGATATCTTTTCTTAAGATTTATACTAATATGCTCCATTATTATCATCTAGCCAAGATCAATCTACTGTCGGAACAATTTATAAATTTTGTTATAGTCATGTGAAGTGTGTCAAGTTGATACTTAATAATTAAATATAATTATGAAAATATACAAAATTTTATTAGATTTATTCCCGTTTGGTTATCATACATTCACACATCACAAGTGATTTTAATAAATGAAATCCAAATATAATCAGAATTCTCAAAGTCATTTTTATATATATATATATATATACGTATGTATATATATATATATACATACATATATATATATATATATATATATATTAAAAAAGTATTCAAACAAAAATCACAATTAACCAATACTTAATTTAAATCTTAGTTGGTAGTCATTTAATTAATTTGCATTATATATTGTTTTTTTTAATAAAGTCAATAATTTCCTTTTAAAAAAAGTGCCAGCATTTTCTCGTCTCTTTCTCATTTATAAAACATACTTATTCTCCCCTTATCCTTTCTTCCCTTCCTTCAAAACCCATTCAATGGAGAATGAAGAAGAAGTCACACCAATCCAATTAGAGGTAGTTCTCTCAAACATGCATGTTTTAATGGATATTATATTAACAACAGGAAGTACTAACATTTTTGTTTCAAAAGAAGAACACTTCAAGAAAATCAAAAGAAAAAAGATACAAGCAATGACTCAAGTAAAAGGTAGGGAAGAAAAAAGATACAAGCAATAACTCAAGTAAAAGGTAGGGGAAAAACTTGTTTAAATGAGGAACACATTACTCACCATCGTAGATGTGGTAGAAGTTGTTGCCAGATTGGTCCGTGATTGTGGACGCCATTTCCTGGCTTTTTTATTGGTAAAGAATTTGATCTGATTCGAGTCGCGGGTAGTACATTGATTTTAAATATATTGGCCCGTTGTACACGCCAACTCTTTTAATTTCCTGACTCTTTCACTAACCAAATTCAGATCTTGACTTATATACGCTAAGGTTCCCCTTAACTTGAGAAATATGGGATTTCTATTGACACACAACGTACAACAGAAATGACAAAAACTTTCGTAATTATTTGCAATTGGTGGTGAGACTAGAAAGATGTGAGTTTTGATTGCAATATCCAAAAAAGAGTTATATATTGGAAGCAGATTTTGAAATATTCAAAATATTTTGGCCAGGTTCTGTTATATATATATATATAATATGATTCCTTCGAAATCACCAAAGGGTCATTAGAATGTAGAATAAAATCCAGGGTAAATACACTGAAAGAAACTAACGAAAAAGTAAGTGCCAAAATGTGAAACGCACCCAACAACAAAAAGAGATTAAAAACAAAGGTTTTTAAAAATCCAAAGGATCATATATAGGAAGTGAAAAAGTTGGTAGGAACTTGTCATTTTCAGTTAGTGGCCAGGTCTGCTACACTTTCCCAACTAGCTAGTGTCTCTTCATAATTCTCTAAACATGGTATAATGAATAAAGATAAGGGAAGATTGTCCTTAAATACGTCATTGGAAACTTATTTGTCAAATGGAACCTCCGTGTGCAAACAATCTTCCCCGTATGCAAAATATCTTCCTTTGTGTTTAAATAATCTTCTTTTATGTACAAAAAATCTTCCCTATGTGACCTTCCCTTGTATTCAAACAATCTTCCCTTATGTGCAAACGATCTTCCCTTAGATTCCATTTGGGAAATATGTTTCCAATATTTATGGGCAATTCTCCCTAAAGATAAAGCAATTTAATGTTTTAAAAATTGATTTTTTTTTATACTTTCAACCGATATTCAGTTTCGGGGTTCGTAGCTTCCCCTTCCAACACAAATGTCCCCCCTGAGACTCGAATTCGAGACCTAAAGAAATCTAATGGGACCTTATACTACTAGATCAACTCTATGTTGGTAAATTGATTATTTTTTAACCTTAGTTTTAAAAATTGAATTGATACATAGAGAAATAGATTCCATTGTTTATTGATATGATTGTGGTTGAATAAATCAATCATAATTAAATATTTTGACGTTTATATACATTGATGTTTTGCCAATTTTCTAGTTTTTAAATTGGTTTTATCAGTATTTTTAGTGCTGTTTATATGTTTTATGTTTTATTTTTGGAATGTTCTAGAGCAATTTAAAAGGCAATAAAAGTTCGTGAAGCCAGTTTGGACACATCCTTCACCACATATTCCCTTATATACTAAATATTGGAGTTAGATAACTAATTTACAAAATTAAAAAAATTAGTTAAGCTTTTATTTATAATAAATGCGTGTCTTTAATCATTTGTATTTGAAATTACTATTATTAATGAAAGTGATCCCTTAATATATGCAATCAATATAGTTATTTGATAAAAGAGTTATACATTTGTGAGACAAAGTATATTGAGGTCTTATGGTTAGAAGCAAATAAATCCTTTAACTAGTTCATACATTTAAGACTAGAGGTAGTAGAATACAAAGAAGATAGAATGACAATGAAACAAAATAGTGGAAAACTATATGTAAACACATTCTGCTAAATTATAAGAGATGAAGATGAGAGATATAATTGCTGCTCTATCTTATTATTTTATAGATGTGATGATTTTCTTATATAGACTCATTACACAGACTCAACTCACTTGACAGCTGTATTTCATAACTAATTACAGCTGTAAACCACATGTCAACTTGCAACTAAACTAATTGTAACAGATTAACAAAACCAATAATATTACTAACATTCCCCCTGCTGAAGTCAGAAACTTTAGTTTTGAACTTGTCTAACAATCTGCTGAGGTGTGTCTGCAATTTCTTTATGAGACAAAACATTTAACTTGAAATGACAATAGTCAAACATAGCTTGTGCTAATGGCTTGGTAAGAACATAAGCTATCTGATAAGAAGATGAAACATATGCTACTTTAACTACGAACTAAGCTTGGAGAACCAAGTATGAGGAGCCTATTTGAGACCATATATGGCCTTCTTTAACAGACAAACAAGAGGCTGACCATCCAGTCCCTACTGAATAAAACTTGGTGGTTGTTCCATGAATACCTGCTCAATGAGATCACCATTTAGAAAGGTGTTATTAAAATCAACTTTGTGTAGTACCCAGCCACATGTGACAACCAAGGTAAGAAGGACATACACAATACATGCTTTGACCACAAGACTGAATGTGTCAAAATAATCAATACCAGTTACTTGAGAATAGCCTTTTGCAGCTAATCGCCCTTTGTATTTTGCAATGGTGCCATCAGGATGTGTTTTTAGTTTACACAGCTGTTTACATTCAACTATCTTTTGATCAGCAGGTAAAGGCATGAGGTCCCAGTATGAAACTTTATAAAAGCATTGTATTAATCTTCAACTGCCTATTTCCAATTGGGATTAGCTAAAGCATCTTTAATAGACCGAGGAATGGGTATGCCTTTTGCTTTGGTGAAAACTTTGAGTTTAAACACACCAACTTTACTGCATGTAACCATAGGATGTTGGTTAATAGATAGGTGAGAGGGTGGAGGTGAGGATATAGGTTGAGAAGGAATGGAAGCAGAGACAGGTAGTAAAGAGGAAGGGAAAGAAATAGGAGGAGACACTATGATAGAAAAAGAGGGACACATAGGGGGTGGATTAAAACTTGGAATTGAAGGAGCGGGACTAGGAGAAGCAAGAGTTTGACGAATGTTAAACTGGTGGTGGCTGGGACAAATAGTTTCATGAAATTGGACATGCCGAGAGATGTAGACACGACCAGTAGAGTGGTCAAGACATTTATAGCCTTTGTGAGATGAGCAATAACCAAGAAAAACACAAGGAGTGGATCTAAATTCAAGCTTGTAATTGTGGTAGGGCTGAAGGAGAGGGAAACACTCACAACCAAAGACACAAAGGATAGAGTAATCTGGTGGAAGACTGTAAAGTTTTTCATAAGGGGTGAGACCTTGTAATACAGTAGTAGGCAACCAGTTGAGTAAAAATGCTACAAATAGAAATGCATCACCCCAATAAAACGGAGGAAGAGAAGCAGTCACTAATAGTGTAAGGCTAGTTTCTACAATAGACCTGTGACGACATTCAACAGGCCATTTTATACTGAGGTATAAGGACATGTGAAGTGATGACTAATGCCCTTACTTGTTAAAAAAGAGCTGAAGGCAACAAACTCCTTTCCATTGTCACTTTGGACTTGTTTAATTTTAGTATTAAATATATTCTCAACCAGTAACTGAAACTCTTTGAATACTGTTAAGGCATCTTATTTGCGTTTAAGAAGATACAACCAAGTAAATCCGTTATACGCATAAACAAAGGCAAGATAGTAGGAAAAACCATTAGAAGTAAGAGGGGCAGGACCCTAAATATCCATTGCAATTAATTCCAGTGGCTTATTATACACAGTGTTTGACAAAGGAAAAGATAACTTGTGACTTTTCCCCAATTTACATGCAGTACAAGAAATATGCTTGCCTGAGTAAGGGATGTTTACTGTCCTAAGAACTTTCTTAATTGTGTCTAAGTGAGGGAGACCCAGTCAATAGTGCTACAAAGTGAGTAGATCACTATTCTTTACAGAAAAACAAGAGGTATGAAAACAAGAAGGGGTTGTAGACAGATTATGGAGATGACCACTAGTAGCAGGCATGAAACTGGATAGATGAGGATGTGCTGAGAGTTTGTTCATGCCTACGTGCTCAGATCCATCCATGACAATCCTCTTGGTTTGAAGATCCTTAATAAAACATGCATGAGGAAAGAACTCAATAGACACACCATTGTCTTTTGTAAGTTAAGATATAGAACAAAGGTTCTTTTGCATAGTAGGCACATAGAGAACACGATGCATATATAATTGAGAATTTGGACCAGTAAGTATAGTGTTGCCAATATGAGAAATTTGCAAACAAGCACCACCACCTACAATAACATTAACCTTACCTGCAGTAGGCTTAACATCCTGAACATGAGTAGAGGTCTTGGCAATATGCTATGTGGCGCCAAAATCCAAGTACCAAGCATTATCATTAATAACAGTGGGTGAAGCTACATACATATGAGTAAGAGAAGAATCTTCAGAACACATAGCACTAGAACTAATATTGAATTGTAAAATGCAGTAAGGGATGCGTCAGTACTAGTGTTACCAGTCAGGGAGGCAGAAGAAGAATTAGTAGTAGTAAGAGTAGATGTAGGAGCCGAAGAACTAGTAGGTGTATAACTAGAATTTGAAATTGGTATAGATGCATAATGTATAGGCCACCCAGACGAGTCAAAAAAATGGTAGAATGATTACCAGAATAAGTGAAGTAAGCATGAGCTGTGAACCAACTGGAGGAGGATAAGAGGTCGGAGACATACCAGTACTAGCAATTGGATAAGAAACACGAGGCTGAAAACCAGGAGGAGCAAAATTCTCATTGTAAAAATAGAATCGGTCAGCTATGTGACCAACCTTATGGTAGATCTGACATTGCAGTTTGTGATTCTGAAAGAAGGCACGACCTCACCCGCGGCTAAAACAACCAAAAAGAGGCCGAGGCGGTGGAAATGGTGGACAACCTTGTCTGAATGTATCAACTGCAGGAGTGTATGAAGATTGAGCGGTATAGGCAATAGCAGCTTCATTGTCAAAATAGTTGTACGGCATATGTAAAGTAGAGGATGCATAGTACATGTGAACAATAGTGTTGCTGAGAAAAGATCGGAGTCGAGCCTCAAAATCCAGAAGCATCATAGTAACAGTATCCAAATCAAATCGCGGTTTGGATGCATTGATGATGGTAATGACAAATTCATACCCAGCTGTGAGACCATTAAGAATATGGGAGATATGCGTAGATTCAGAGACTAGTTTACCAAGTAATGCAAGGTGATCGCACACTGATTTCAAATTAGCAAGGTAATCACTCATATTGAGTTCTCCTTTCTTCTGATTAGTGAGAAGATTACGGTAGTGAAGGATTTTGAAATCAGATTTTTGAGAGAAGAGACGATTGAGTTTCGCCCAAATCTGTGCAGGCGTTTCCAATCCAACAAGGTCAGGAAGAATAGATGGTGTAACAAACGCCAGTAGCTAAGAAGTGAAAGCAGAGTCCAGTTGCTCATACTGAAGAAAAACAAATTGTCGATCTCTAGATTCGACTTATCAAGAATCTTCTTTTCAGGAACAATGACAATACCATCAAGAAAGGTAAACAATCAGTGTTGCTTAACCATAAAAAATACCTGTTGTTTCCAAATTAGGTAATTGTTGTCATCTAGCTTAACATTGATCTTTTTGTTCGAGAAATTTCGAGCATTCACACCTAGATCGGACATTGAAGAAGCGGCAGATGGTATTGACATTGTTAGTTGTAGTCAATCAATCCAGAGATGAAGACTAACTACATTCAATGCCTAAATCTATTTTAGCCAGTGATTGGAGCTTAGCCAGAGTAGCTCGGCTTTGATACCATGCTAAATTATAAGAGATAAAGATGAGAGATATAATTGCTGCTCAATCTTATTATTTCATAAATGTGATGATCTTCTTATATAGACTCATTACAAGACTCAACTCACTTGACAACTGTATTTCATAACTAATTACAACTGTAAACCACACGTCAACTTGCAACTAAACTAACTGTAACAGATCAATGAAACCAACAATATTACTAACACATTTGAATGTTAAAATTGTTGACTAACCAATCAACAACCTTATCGTTAAGTTTATTAATTTATTGATAGAACTGCTCTTCCATTTTATTTATTAGTCTAGCAACAAAAATGCTTCCTTTATCCCTATTTATAAAGTCTTCATTTTTAAAATGATTGGTTCCCTTTTATAAGATTCTCTTTGACTCTATCTGAATAATAGATGGTTTTTTACTCATTTGGCCATTTTACTCCACACATTCTTTTTCTCATATTTTTCTTATTAATACTCTATCTTATTTATCCACTTATCCACTCATAAATAAGAGCATATCTAGAAAAAAAAATATTTCCTATATATTTACTTTTTTTATTTTTTATTTTTGCTCGCAATATATTTACTACTTTTAATTGTTTTCTTAAAAACTCAATTTGATCAATAATAAAACAGGGAGAGTATATGTTTCATCAAAAAAATGCTTGAGTAAATTGAATGGGCATTTGTACATCCCATGTTTAATAATCTTTGCTATGGTGTTAGTGCTCAAAAAGGGGCTTATTGAGTGAATTGTTAGTTGAAAGTGATCTATAATAGAGAATTGAGAGAAAATAGAGGAGGAGAGCACGATGGTTTCTACAGAGGAGGTTGATATTTTGCAACGAAGCAGGAAGAAGGTCCGTATGGGGGAGGCTATCATAGTGGATGGTCGGGGTGTAGTTCAACGGGTGGAGGACTAAATGTCTGATGATGAGGAAGGTGGGGTTCCGAAGGAGGATGAGCTATCACTGAGGAAATCCTATAAGGAAGCATGTGTAGACTGTGATCCAGGGCTGGATACGAGGGTGGAGGAGAGTAACTAGTGGTGGGATGAGGGATGGCGATCTTGGGTGCAGGTAGAGAAGACGGCGAAAGGCCCGAATGTGTTTGCATTGCCAGAGTATAAGAAGCAGCTTGCAAGGCACTAGTTTAAGTCCTTGTTTATGCACTTGTTGGGTAGAATGGTTAGGGAAGATCAGTTAAGCATCAAGCTACAAAGGCTATGGTTCAGCATTGTGAAGTAGAAACCATGGAAATCGGATCGGGGTTTTTTTTGGTGCGTTTGAGTAGTCAGGAAGATTATGAATTTACTCTTACGGAAGGGCCCTGAATTTATTTGGACCACTATTTGGCTGTGTAACCATAGACAGAGGACTTTGATCCGAATGTCACTGAGGTATCGAAGATCACTACTTGGGTGAGAATCCCAAAGATGCCTGTGGATTATTATGACAAAGGTTTCTTGTATGTAGTGGGTAGTCAAATTGGGAAGGTTCTAAAGGTTGATACGCATACTTTAAAACATATTAAGGGTTGGTTCGCACGAATCTGTGTTGAAGTTGATCTGAAGACTCCTTTGCTTCCTTTTATTTGCATTAATGGAGTAGAGAAGAAGATTTTGTATAAAGGGTTACACCTAATCTGTTTCTCATGTGGGAAGTACGGACATGATGCTGAGAATTGCCCAATGAGAGCGCCGGTGGGAAAGGAGGCTTTATTGATAGTCAGCTCCACTAGTCATGCCGTCCCGATGGAAGCAAGGCAACACCAGACTCAGCCAATGGCTCAGACATCGATGTATAGGGAATGGATGGTGTCTCCAAGGTGGCGGCGCCTCAACTCCTGGCGACGTTCGGAGGAGATAGTCGGCATTGAGAGTTAAGGCGGCAAAGTCGGATGGAGATTGAGGGTGTAATGAAGGGGTCACATTTTAATGCTCTGTCGGAAATTTCGTATGACAAGGATAAGGACCACATAGATCATGGAGAATATCGATCTCAATCCCAGGATCATCGATCTGTTAAAATTAATGATTATCAGTCCAAATCAATGAAGATTCGAGAACCGAGTGTGGCGGTGGAAAAAAAGACGAGCTCTGCAAATTTGCAGTAGAATTTAAAGAGTGGTGAGGGAGATCATATCAAGTCCACCGTGGGTCCCATTAAAGCATATTTAAATGTCAAAAATCAGATGAAACAATCGGATAGGAGTAATTCGCCCAACTCTAGGATATTGCCAGGTGTCAATATTAAAGCTACTCAACATGGTAAGGAAAATATGGCAGTCCGCTCTTCACCGGATTGGTGGTAAGATGATGCACATGGGAGTGGAAATATAAAACCAATGCAGGGCCCGTCAGGGAATTTAGTTGGACCCTTAATTCCTTCTATTGGCCCATCGAGTTCGAACCCTCTGGATCCTGGAGTGGTAACGTCGGATCCAATAGAAACTACCATGGGAGGGAGTAAGTTATTTAATACTCACGTCAATCCGTTAGGCATGGAGGAGCTATTTGATGTCGTCATAAGGGATGATGATATGACCCAGGAGGGGTCTTTGCCTATATAGTTGGTGTTCCTGTTGGGAGCATTCATTTTTTCTTCGTTAATAATTACCTATGATTATCATGACATGGAATTGCCGAGGTACTGGAACGGCCTTTTTCCGTCATCTTTTAAGTGATCTTAAGAGGAAGTATTGTCTGGATATGCTAGCTATCCTTGAACCAAGATAGCCTGGTACGAGAGCTATGGGAATTAGCAAGAAACTTGGATGGTCCTCGGCCCACGTAGTGGAAGCTAGAGGTTTTAGTGAAGGGATTTGGCTTTTTTGGAGTGATGTTGTGTCCTTTTCTGTGGTCAAAGCGGGAGAGCAATTTGTGCATGGCCATATTCGAGAAAGAGATGGCAGCGAATGGTTTTTAACCATTGTTTATGGGAACCCAAATTTCGCTACTCGCTGATACTTATAGACTGCAATCCATAAGTTATATGCTTCTGTGAATGGTCGATGGGTCATATTTGGGGATTTTAATACAGTACCAAGCTTTGGAGATAGGATGTGTAGATACCCCCGAGTGTCTGGTGGTATAGAAAAGGCATTTTCTGATTGGATAGTGGATTGAGAGATGATTGATATTGGGTTTCAAGGACCTAAATTCACGTGGAGTGGTAGGGGGAGTCATAGCCGGATTGATAGAGTCTTTGTTAATGCAGCATGGCATGAAAGTTTTCTGAATGCTTCAGTTCTTCATTTGCCAAAGTTTAGTTCCGATCATTACCCAGTTCTATTGAAACCTGATACACAGGTGATCAGGAGATCAAGTCAATGGCCCTTCAAATTCGCCGCACCCTAGGTTCTTCATAATGAGTTTTCAGACTTTGTGCACTCTAGTTGGAAGGTGGAGCATAATTGGAATCAGGCAATAGGTGATTTCTGTCACAGGGTTACAAAGTGGGATAGAAACATTTTTGGTAATGTGGGATGGAAGAAAGACAAGCTGTATAGAAGACTTGAGGGTGTTAATCGGGCTATAGCTTCAGTTGGTCTCACGAATCGATTGGAGGGGTTACGGGAGGAGTTATGGAGGGAATTAGAGGAGGTTCTTGTACAAGAGGAGTTAATGTGGTTGCAATACTCATGAGCTAAGTGGTTCGTGGATGGGGATCAAAACACGAGATACTTTCATTCTGTTGCGAATGGCAAGCATAAACGGAATAAAATCATAGCTTTAAGATTGGAATCTGGTCAATGGTCATATGATGAACATGAAATCATGGAAATGGGGTGTAAGTTTTTCCAGACACTATACTCAAAGGAGGACTATATGTCTAATTCCTTAGTGTTCGGGTGCTCCTACCCAATACTGGAGGAGGCACAGTTAGAGGTTCTAGGGCAATTTGTGGTAGAGGAGGAAATCAAATGTGCTCCTTTTGCAATAGGACCTTTGAAGGCACCTGGTCCGGACTGCTTGAACCCCTTGTTTTTTCAAAACCAATAGGATATTATTGGCCAGTCAGTGGTTAAATTGGTGAAAGGGACATTTTATGTCCCCAGTAGGGTGGGTGATATTAATGACACTCAGATCGTTCTTATTCCGAAGGTGGATCATCCCCAGACAATCCGTGATTTTCAGCCTATCAGCCTATGTACTCTGCAACTGAAATGAATTACAAATGCTGTGGAACCTGTCGAGGCTGGTCAAGATCAATAAGCCAATATTCCTTCTGTTTGTGTAAATTGACTCAATCTATGGAGTTCTTTTTCCCTCCGGCCAGCGGGGCAGTTAGAGTCCGTCCCTGATCTCAACTAGCACTAGCATTCGTGTTAATAAGTGTAACTGAACTAGAGCTAAAGGCACGTAGCGGTGGAAGTAGGGATTTTTGCACAATTCTTGTGATTGCGCTTTCCCCCATGATGGGATTTCCCTTGCTAGTCTAGATGTCCCTGCGATCTCGGATTCGAGAACAAGTGATTCTTCTTCAATTGCTAACAAAGCCTATGTAATGTTGTTTACAAGATTGTAATGAAGGTTATCTCCACTTGGCTGAAACCCATTCTACCTTTGGTGGTGGCCCCGAATCAGTGTAGTTTCATGTAGGGGTGGCAAAGTGCTGATAATATAATTCTGGCTCAAGAAGTGATTTATTCAATGTGAAATTTAAAGAGGAAGTATAGGTTTACGGTGATCAAAATTGATCTTAAGAAAGCTTATGACCGTGTTCGGTGGGAGTTTGTTTTTGAGTGCTTGAAGACTCTAAGGCTCCCGGATTATATTCGTAAGGTGATCAAAGCTTGTGTTTCATCTCCCCATATGAAACTCTTGTGGAATGGGTCACCTTCTTCAAATTTCAGGCCTACCAGAGGGGTGAGACAAGGGGATCCATTATCGCCTTATCTGTTTGTCTTGGTAATGGAACGGTTGGGTCACCTGATTCAAGATGCCGTTGATACTGGGAACTAGCTTTCGTTCAGGCTTAGTCAATGAGGGACTCCTATCTCTCACCTATTCTTTGCTGATGATCTTATTTTATTCGTCGAGGCTGATATGGATCAGGCGGCTATCATTAAGGCCACATTAGATGATTTTTGCGCTGCTTCGGGGCAGAAAATCAATACGTCTAAGTCCCAGATATACTTTTCCAAGAATGTGAGCCATGTTCGTAGCAGGGAGATATGTGATTTCCTGAATTTCATCCCCTGCTCTGATCTTGGTAATGTTTAGGTATGCCTCTGCTTCATAAGAAGGTGACTAAATCTACATACAAATTTATCTTAAACAAGATGGAATCTCACCTCTCCAGTTGGAAAGCCAATACTCTCTCTCTAGTTGGGCGTCATACTTTAGTGTCTTCAGTGGTTTCTAGTATGCCCTCGTATGCTATGCAAATTGTGCCTTTACCAACACATACATGTAATGAAACCGATAAATGGTGCCGATGCTTCTTGTGGGGCGGTAACCCCTCCTCCTGCAAGGTTCACTTGGTGTCATGGAGCAACATCTATCGATGTAAAGACGCAGGTGGTTTAGGCCTTCGTCAAGCAAGTTTTCATAATAATGCGTTTATGACTAAGTTGGGCTGGTCGATGATTACTCGTAGAGATCACTTGTGGGTATGATTTCTTCAAGAGAAGTATAAGGCAGGACCGGATGTGATTCCAGTGGTGGAGCGGCGTAGGGCTAAGTCTAGAACTTGGAAGGGCATACGATCGAATTGGGAGACAGTACAGGCGGGATTGGGGTGGAGGGTTCAAAATGGTCTGGACACGAGATTTTGGTGGGATAGCTAGGTTCCTTATTTTGGGCCTCTTCAATAATTGGCCGCTAGCATTATACCTGCGGATGTACTATATTGGCAGGTAGCGAACTGTTTAACGGGCACCTGAGCGTGGGAGTGGAGTAAGTTTAGTCAATATCTTCCAAGAGAGGTTCTTGAGGCTATAAGACTGCAACGGGTAAGTTGTATGGAGGGGAGGGATGAACTAACCTAGCGCTGGTCTACGAATGGCTAGTTTTCCGTCAAGTCAGCCTATGGTTAGTTATCTAGCCAGGGCTTGGTCCAGGGTACTGCATTATGGAAGCGGATCTGGAAAGTGAGAACCCCACAGCAATACTAGATGTTTTTGTGGCTCTGTTGCCATGATAGGCTCTTAACTAACATGTCGCGTTGTGCTTGGGGCATACAAGGTTCTGGTATTTGTGGGGTCTGTGGGTCTGAGACGGAATCCCTATTGCATGCATTAAGGGATTGCCCTAACGCTCTGGAAGTTTGGGAGATGATCCTACCGAGGGGGGTATATGCCCAATTCTTTGAGATTGTGGATCATAGGCGATGGATTGATTAGGGTACCCAGCAACGGTTTTCGGTTAGAGGATATGAGTTTCGTCTGTGGTTTGCAGTACTTACCCATCATCTCTGGCTTGGCAGGAACGAACGGATCTTTAATAAGAAGGGTTAGGGTAAGGATGAGATTATGGCTCAATCTCAGGCTTTCCTTTCTTAGGTTGCTTCTCGCCATCTTAGCCTGTGTGTGAAGCCATTTCTCTTTAGGTGTGGCAGCCCCCTCCCAGAGGAGTCTTGAAGTTTAATGTGGACAGGTCTTTCGATGCTAATACCAATTCCTGTACGTGTAGAGGGGTGGTTTGTGATCATTTGGGTGCTTTTCTGCATGGTTTTATGTTCCACGTGGGCTACGGTTCTATGGTTACGGTGGAAGCATGGGGAATCTTGTGGGCTTTAATGCTTGCTTGAGATAGGAACATCAGGTCATTGGTAGTGGAGAGTGACAGTAGAGTGGTTCTTGACCTGATAGGATCTGTTGTGCCTGAGATTCATCCGGATTACTCAGTACTTCTGGAGATTCATGGCCTACTTGAGAGGAACTGGGATGTTGAGCTTCTTCATTGTGATCGTGAGGCGAATAGTATGGTGGATGCATTGGCAGCTGATGCTAGGGACATGGGAGTCGATTTTCAGGCTATCACGGCCCCTTCGGAGCGCATACATCGTCTTATACAACATGATGTTGACATTATGATGTTAGTTCCATAGTTGGTTACTTGTCTTTTTATCAAAAAAAAGAGGTTTCATTTATTCATTCATTCATTCACTGGAATTCGATAGTGATCTAATTCAAATTTTTACGACATTGATTCTAGTTATTTTTACTTTAGATCATAGATGATGTAGAATCTAATCAATTAATGGAACCTAAAGTTTTATTAATATTTAATACTTGTGTATTATATATAAATATATATAGAAGTCATTAATAAGTTTCTTACAAATGGAAATATAGACAAATTACTAACAAATCATTTGCTTGTATCAACAAACATTCTGAAAGAATTGTCCCTTTGAGTTATGAATCATCAAGAATATTCTGTGTTTTGATGATGTCTTCAAGGATATCCTAAAGAATAAGCCTTAAAGGTTATATTTCTCCCCCATGTAAATCACATTAGCTCAGAAGTCTGAAACGTGGTGCCTTTATAACCAAAGCACATGAAAGTGGTTTATGTATATATATTTTTTTAAACTTTTTTGCCTGAACATGAAAAGAGTTTATTGATTATTAATTAATTGGGTATGCCCATGAAACTTTGTTTTAAGGACATAAATTGATTATTGTTATTGACAAATGTAGAGCACTGATGGTCCAATAGAAAGCAATAATTGGTTATACTCATAGAACAAAAAATCGGACTGGACCGGCCGATTCGACCGGTCGAATCGGGAACCGGTCAGTGGTCCGGTCTGGTTTAATGGTTAAACTATGAAACCAGTTAAACCGGTTTGAAACCGGTTGGATCGGTCAAAACCGGTAGTTCAACCGGTTGAACCGGTTTCTTTTTTTTTCAAATTTTTATTTTGTGGTTTTTTGAGGGAAAATGGAAGATTGAAAATCAAAATGAAGAGAAAAGTAAGTAAAAAAAGAACAAATCTAAAAAAAATGAAGAAGTTAATGAAAAAAATTATTTAAAAAGATATAATAATTATAGGAAATAAGATATCATTTCATAAATATAGACATTATAACTAAAACTAATAGATTTTAAGCATTGTTTTCCTAAAAATCTTCATTTTTATCTATAGAAGTTTAAAAATATATTAATATATATTGCCACTAATAAATTATAATATTTTAATATGATTGGTTCAACTACCGGTTAGACCTCAGTTGACCCATTAACCCTTAAATCTGTACTGTGATCGGTTCATTACCTAATCCGATTTTTCGCTCCTTGGTTATACTTGTGTTGGCAAAAAAAAAAAAATGGTTATACTTGCAGCCCCACAAACCAACACACATTTCTAGAATATATTTTGTAATGAGTAATAGACTAATTAAATTAGATTTTTTCTTAAAAAATCATCTGTAAAATCTGTGAATTAAAGAGTGAGGGACTGTACAAAGAGCGATTATTTGTGATATTTATAATACAACAGTGTTAAGTGGAGGCGTACTAGAGGCTCGGCAATTTTGCAGGATAAATATTATATTATGTAAAATATGAATATTATACAGATCCTTTTATATTATATTATGATATGATTCTTATTGTCCTCTTTCTCATTATCTTCTCATAATCTCATCTCCACCCTTAAATCATGAAATAGATAGTTTATATTTAATATTTTATAAAATTATGATTATAATATTTTATAAATTAAAATTTATTTATTTATTATAAATTACATATATGAATGATATATATAAGATTTTAAGATTTTAAATTTACTTATTTATGTTTATAGAAATAATTTTATAAAAAATTGAATTTAAACCATTCATTGTTTTAATTTAATGATGGATATGAAATTATAAAAAGAAAATGAGAAAGAAGACAATGAGAGAAACCCAACCCATTATACAGAGGTCATTGATAATTTTTTATCTTAAAAGGCTTATAAATATAAAATAAACAAAATTTAAATAATGTAAAACAATATTAAAAAATAGTAAACTAAATTACTGAATGATAGTTATAAAATATATAATTTTTTTTCAACAATAAAAATATAAACATTTAAACAGGAAAAAAAATATTTGAGGTATAAACAAAATAACTGTGACTCTATTCATTATAATTTTTTTTATTTGAATTCATTATAATTATTATTAGTTTCAGGCTTTCAGCTATAAATAACTATATGATTTTTTTTTAAATATTTTCCCTCTCACGGTACATCCTGTATTAATATTTATGGATACCCAACACTATGACTTTTCTGATAAGCTAGCTTATCTATGAAGAAATGCCTTGGTATTAATTAGTTTACATGGTATAATAATATCATGACCCAACTCAGCTGAGCCACCATGGGTGTGTTTGGATTAGCGGTGGTCGGGCATTTTTTTAATCTGACTTTTGTAAACATAAAATATGGTAAAAGTTAGATTGTATAATATAAATTATGTTTGGATTGATTTATGAAAAAAGTCAATTGGATAAACTAAACCTTATTTAGACGATTAATGCAAAAGTAAGTTTGGATGTAAAATGACTGAAAGAAAATAATATGAATTTAATAAAAATAGTTAATGTGTTATTTGGAAAATTTTGAAAATCCTAATTACTTAAATTTCAAGAAAAATTGGAGGAAAAACCCCCCTCAAAACTTTAATTGATTAGAATGACCTCAATTATAGTACTGTCATTCTTCATATATATAAATCTATCAAGTTATTTACGTCAATTAAATTTATAATGGGGGGATTTTTCCCAATTTCCCTTAAATTTTTTTTTTCCTTTGGATAATTTTATAAATAAGGATAAAATTGAAAAACAGTCATTATAAACCTTTAAGTAAATTTATATAATTAGGACCAAAATTTTTATCTATAAATGGACATATAATAAGGACCATAACATTATTTTAGTAAAAGAAGGTGTGATTCGGTACCTTTTTTTCATGAGATATTTAATTTATTCTGTCCCATTATAGAAAATTCTTCTCTTTTCATCAAGGTATTAAAACCCGGACTGAGTATTGAACCTGTCGGGATACTAGGTTAAGGGTCAATGGGTCAGACCAAGATCAAACCAAAGTTAAACCGGGCCAAACCAGTGAGAAATTGAAGATTTTAGGCTTATTAGTATGAAATTCTAAAGAAAAAGTAAATTTTTTTCTAAAAAAAATAGCAACCCGGACCGAACCGGTCTACCAGCCGGTTCGCCGATTTCTGGGCCGGATCGACCGATCCGGTTCGGGTTCAACAACTCTGCTTTTCATTGTGAAAAAGTCAAAAGTATGAACTTTTTGACTTATGACTTAAAGTAGTTTTTTTTTTCAAAATTCCAATTAAAAAAAAAACTAATCCAAACATCATAAAGATTCAAAAAAATTAGCTTTTGTCCCATAGGATATATGTTTCCAAACATGATCTCAAACATATCCTATAACTTCTGTGGATTGGGATTTGTGATTTCTTAAATTTAATAGAGATAAGAATAGATGTAAAAATAGTAACTATTTGTGATTTGTGATATCTATTTATTTAATTATTTACTTTTTGCTATTTCTATGACAAACTAGAAGTAGCCCCTCTTATAATAATTATTGGAAAAAAAATTAAAATAGATATGATAAGGAATTAAAGAAAGAAGTGTATAGTACATGACTTCTTGTAATCTTGTCTTATGAATAAAACTGACTTTATTTATAACTTTTATAAGTACAAAATATAATTTCTTTTTCTTTGCCAACAAAAATAAAATATAAATAACACATTAGAAGTGACTTCATGCAATAATTAGAAGCAAAATTCAAAATGGACATGGCATGAACCTGCTCTACAACCTATGTAATATATGTTCCTTTTAACAATAATTCTTATAAATATAAAATAATGAATATGAGAACTCTTTTATCTTGCACACACTAACTCTGGGCTTATTTAATTTATAAGAACATCATTTATTTCTTATAAATAAGTTTAAAAATAATAGTATTAAGAAATATATTATTTATTAACAGTATAACTTTGAGTCCCTATCCAAAGTCTTAAAAAAATGCACCTATTGAAACAACGGTCTTACTTTCACCAAGCAAAATTTCACCAAGCAAAAGAGAATCAAAACTCCTCCTTCTTACTTTTAAATTAAGCATTACTATTATTAAATCCTAATTTAACGAGAGAAAAAAAGGGGGGCTGATTGTAATTGTAAATATGAAAATATCAACAATAGTAATTGACGATACTGTTGGTATAAATAATATTCTTTTGCCATTTTAGCTCACTAGTAGCTTATATCACTGAAAGAGAAGAACGAAAATGCCTTTGTTCAGTATTTCCCAGTTCTTCTCCCTCGACTTCCTGGAATAGAATTTTCAGGAAACCAAAAAGAGCATCGTTCGTTGAATGTAGAAATACAATGCTTCCACTGTTCTCTGGTGGCGTAGATAGATTACTGTGGCACTAGTCGCCGAACTAGTCCTATCTGAACCAACGATTCTTTCTCTTACGTTTTTCTTCTTCCTTCAGACTCCAGAATCATCGTAGCTTGGAGGAGAAGGAGGAGATAGGTTTTGAAGTTGAAATAAGACTCTTCGAGGAGTATTCTATTCGCAATTTGGTATGTTCTTCTGTGCGGAGTTTTTTTTTATGGGCGTTTATAGATATGAATTTTTCTGCCAAATAATTCAGTTCCTTGCTGGGAAAATGCGTCTTTCATTTAATGTAAGAAGATCGTGGTACTTCAATTGTGTTGATTTCTATTCCATTAGAATTTCTTCAATATGAACTTTCATGAGTCTGGCATAATTGTTCCAGGAATTGGAATGGGCTGTCGTTAATTTCAATACAAGAAATCATGAATGGTTTCGTTGATGACAGAATATTGTCCCGTTTGTATATGTCTTGTCTCTCTGTCTCTTCCACAATTGGTTTCATAAAACTTTGGTACGGCAAGATACGCTCATTTTGAGCGCAATGACTGCTACACAAAGGGATTTGATTTTGGTTGCTAAAATAGATTTTAACTAGATCATATTCATTTGCGTGCATTTTCAACTGTAATCATGTAACTATGATTATCACGATTAAATAATATCAACCATTTTTTTAAAAAAATTAGTTTTTAATTTTGTTTGCTCACAAGTCAGATTTGTGCCTTCTGAATTTTTTCTTAAAAAATTTGCATATGATAATTGGCAATATACAGTTTGATATTGGTTCTTTGGATCTGTCAACTGGCATCAGGAAGCATGATAGTTTTATTTTTTATTTGTTATTTCTATTCAGTGGCTGGAAGAATACCCAATTTTAACTCAGCAATTCTTTTTTGTTGTAGATACTAATCAAGAAAAGACTGACTGACATCAATTTGGGGCAAATCTCCCGCACCACTACATTCTCTGTCTGGTGGTTCAGCTTTATTGGGCAAACTCTTCTGGCAAAAGTCATCAAATCGTTCTTGGTTGGATTCCCAGCAGTATATGTATGAAAATACTTTTGTCATCTTCTGCTAGATCATTACCATTGAGAAGAAATTCCATCCTTTCCCTGGGAAAAATCTCTTTTGTTTATCCTGATCTGCTTCATCCAGTAATCTAGAATACTTTCTTTCAAAAAACAGAATAATTAAAAATAAACTGATAGTCTTTGCTCCTGTATATTTCTGGTATTGGAAAGATTCCTCAGGATTTTTTTTTTTTCGTTTTTTCCTTTAAAATTTCCAGTCCAAACCGGGCAAATCTCCTTTGGCATTTGGAGTCCTCAGTTGACTCCTGTTATCCTTCCTGGCAAATCTTCTTTGGCATCAGATCTCCAGTTCAAGTGGTCAAGATTATCTTTGGGAGATACTAGTTCACTTTCAGTGAGAGAAGCAGTATCAATCAGAATATTTTGTACTGCGAACAATTATCCATTACAATCATTATAGCTGTTGTGGATTGCAAGTGATACTGGCACTGAATTTTTATACTACAATTGTTTTAAAGAGGTTAGTCTTCTTGAATCCCCCTCTTTATTTGTTATTGCTCTTTATAGCTGAGTTAAATTTTTGTTGTCAAAGCCAGGTTCTTAATGGCTATAGCCAAGGTTTCCAAAAAGCGATGATGTTTAACATTCCTTTTTTATGCATGCCTCTCTTTCAAATTAAAATTTCTAGGGATTCATTTTATTAGTATGCTAGGCGTCCCTTTTCTCCCCTGTGATGATTTGCTTTCTATTACACTTTTTACAAGTTTGACGAGAGTTCTTGTTTATAAAATAGTAACTCTACTCTGTATTGTTAATTTGTTATTATTTTTTGATATGTTGTTGATATTAGCCATGTTTATTGTAACAGGCACCTAATTAATGGATATGCTCACTATTGAGTCAGACTGGGAAACTTTTAGTGACAGTAGCAGCAGTGAGGATCAAGAAGAAAATGATTTTAGCTATGGAGGGCAAGCCCAGAGTATTTTGTCACATTTAGAGGATAGCATTGGCAAAATAGATGAGTTTCTTTCATTTGAAAGATCTTTTCTGCATGGGGATGTGGTGTACTCCCTCTCAGACCAATCCGGACAAATGGGCAGAGTCACAAACATTGACATGCTTGTGGATTTGGAAAATCCCCAAGGAAAAGTACTAAAAAATGTAAAGACTCAGGAAATTTTGAAGATTCGCTCTTTTGCAGAAGGTGATCATGTGATTAAAGGACCATGGCTTGGTTTGGTTCAAAGGGTGATTGACAAAGCTACTGTCTTGTTTGATGATGGAGCTAAATGTGAGGTTAATGTCTTCGAAAGGGAGAAGCTTTTGCCACTGACTCGTGATTTACTTGAAGATTCACATTATCCATACTATCCAGGGCAACGAGTAAAGGTTAAGTCATCCATTGCTTCTAAATCAGCTCGATGGTTATGTGGTGCCTGGAGAGACAATCAAGATGAGGGAACTGTTTGTGCTGTAGAAGCAGGTTTGGTATATGTTAATTGGCTGACTTCTGTTGTAGTGGATTCCAATTTGGATGTCATTGCTCCTCCATGCTGGCAAGATTCCAAAAGCGTGACTTTGTTGTCATGTTTTTCGCATGCTCACTGGCAGCTTGGTGATTGGTGCATGCTTAAAGTTGCATACCCAGGTGAACAGGTGGAAAAGATTTTCCAAGGTGCGCCAACTAGTAATCTCATTAAAGAGCACAAGATGGCAAGAAAATTAAAGAGTCGCCTTAACTCTAATAAGGAATTATTTATTGTTGGGAAGATGAAGACCAGAGTCGATGTTTTATGGCAGAATGGAGAACAATCTTTGGGATTAGACCCAAAAACTTTACTACCAGCAAATGTTATAAACACTCATGAATTTTGGCCTATGCAGTTTGTCCTGGAAAAAAGTGTCTCTGATGATCCTCTTAAGCCTAGCAGTCAAAGATGGGGTGTCATCCAATGTGTTGATGCAACAGAGCATACCGTCAAGGTACAATGGAAAACTGTTACCATATCCAAGCAAGAGAATTTGGCGGAAAACAAGATGGAGACTTTGAGTGCTTATGAACTGGAAGAGCACCCAGACTTTTGCTATTGTCTAGGTGATATTGTGTTCAAGATGGTTCAGATACAGCTTGATAACCAAGCTGATAAAGATTGTGGAAAGTCAGTGATTAATTCAAATGTAGAGGCTGCTCTAAGAGACAGGCCCAGCAACATTTATCAGAAAGAATTGCATGATAACTTTTGCCTGTCCTGTATTGGCAATGTTGTTGGTTTCGTTGATGGTTCCGTGGAGGTCAAATGGGCTAATGGCTTGTTAACCAAGGTGAGACATGTAATTTTATGTTCTTCAGAGGAACAAATCTATACCAATAATCTATTCCTATTTAGCTTGCTGATATCTCTATCACATACTAGAAAGTAGAAATTTTATCTGTGATTTTGTACGGCATGGCTGCTATCTTGAATGGTAAGGGTGGCTGAGGCTTGTTTTTCACTCTCTATTCTGGAATAGCGTAGGAAAATACTTAAATTTATAGAAAACAATCTTGGCTTGCTTTATTGATGTTCATGTAACTCACAAGTACAAAAATTTACACTGAACCATATATAGTTGGTTGGCCTGCTCTTCAATATAAACATCTCGATGGTGATTTCACAAAGGGAAACCAAACTTTGTTATAGGCATAGGCGTAACAATAGGAAGTTTCTGGTATTGTTAACATGATTCATGTCTACCTTTCACCTTATGATTGTGCTCACCATTGGGGCTACATATATTGGGCCCCAGCTGTTAACTGAGGACTTGAGTATTCTATGATTGAATTTTACTTCAGATCTTGTCTTTCTTCCGACTCTCAACCTGCTTCTACGTCACATGCTATTAGAGCCTTACAACTCCAGAACTCCAGCAACACCTCCCTCTTCACAATTATATACGCTCCTCCATCCCTCTCTACTCAGATGCATACAGTGCAACAACATACAAAACAACCACCAGAGAAAGAACCCCTCTCTCTGTTCTTATTCAGTCCCAACTCCTGCATCGTAATCTAACATGTTTTTCTTTGAAGACTCTACAGACCAAAATTAGTTACTTGAGAAAAATCTGTGTTTTAATTTTCAGCTTTTAGGTTACTTGTTTTTTCTTTTTGGGAAGTCTTTATCCTTAATATTTTATCCCACAGGTTGCACCTTATGAAATTGTTCGGGTTGACAGAATTGAAGGTTCAAGAACAAGCTTAGTTCCTGAAGCAAATTCTGAGGAGGTTACTCGAGAGATAAATGACCATGAAAGTCTATCTTCTGACCACAAGGAACCGGTGAGGTCAATCACTTATCTTTGTGATGGTGTTGGTATCTAAATTTATCCATATCCACGTGCTGCAAAAAGTATAAGGCATCTATAAGTTTAATTGTTAACTAGGAATTTAGCAGATGCAATAATCTAATCATAAGCTGTGCATCTGTGTGTACCAGGGCTTGTCAAATGTAAATGGTCGTGAGAAATGTGATAAGCATCCAAAGGACTGTAGTTCCTCTTCCCTTTCTCAAGCTGCTTTTGGACTTCTATCCAGCATTAAGGCCAGTTTATTCCATACAATTGGGGTAGCATCACATTCAAGTGCAATTTCCTATGCCCCTACATCTGTAGAGGGGAATGAGCCTGGGTTTCAGTATCAGGAAAACGTTTCAGAAACTTGTGTCCTCTGCAAAGAATTACATCCAATGAGGGAGCTCCAGTTTACTGAAAACAGAACTCCAGATCAAGAAGTTATCAGGGATAACAAAGATTTATCATTTTCTTTAGACAGCCATGAGCCTGATCAGTTCAAGCAGTTTGATATATTATGTAATTGCTCAGGCCACCACTTCTTTGAAGAGAGAAAAGATTTAGCTTTATCTCAGGTTAGAAACTGAAATGTCATCTTTTACTGTGATATACAAGTACCCTCAAAACCCTGAAGTTAGTTCTTTCTTTCCTTTTTTCCTTTGTAGGTGAAAAGAAGTTGGATGAAAAAGGTTCAACAAGAATGGAACATTTTGGAGAAAAACCTTCCAGGTGAGCACGTTATCTTATTTCGTTTGAATCTTGATATTTTATATGCTATGATGCTTTTTCTTGTTAGATCATTCTAAAACTCAGACTAGAAAATTACATTCCGATTAGTGGACTCCTATGTCTGTTTCTAGAGAAATTGTGTTTGGTATCAATTTGTAACTCTCCTATCTATTTTAATCTGAGAAGAATCCTATTTTTAAATGACAGAATCCACATGGTAAGATGGCCTTAAATTAGTGTAACGAGTCCCACATTGGGTGGGTTTCCTAGAAAGAGGGGCTTTATAAGCCTTGAGTTCTCCAACTCCAACAGCTAGCTTTTGGGGTGTGGTTTTCCCAAAGACTTATGCCCGTTACAATGGTGCTTTTATTGAGAGTCTGATGTTCACGGAAAGGGCGTCCCACGGAGGGTTCTGACCGGTCAAAGACTTAGTGAAGTGCCGTGGTGTGGAGCCTTCAGGGATGTCAGCTCTTGAGGGTGTGGCATTGTTATGAGTTCCACATCGGGAAATCTCACAAATGGAGTGGGGTTTATAAGTTCAAGGTTCTCCCTCCCAATAGACTAGTCTTTATGGGATTGGGCTCTCTCTTTGGGCTTGTGATCATTACAATTGGTTGATACTTTTTTGTAAAGCATAAAGAGAAGTAGATTAAACAAAAGATGAAATGTTGATCCTCTGAAGATATATGGTCCATCTTAACTGCAAAGTAGAAACTAATAACTACTAGTTCCAGTGAACTGTGTTTCCATTTCCCCGCCTTTATTGTCATTTGTACTCATCAAGCTTTATTAGACACTAGATATTTATTCTGGAAACAGCCTGAAGATAATTAGAATGTAATGCTGATTGCTGAGTAAATCCTTGGGATAATTAACCTTATATTTTCTGCACATGCACTTACAGAATCTTGTTGAACCATACAGATACTATCTTTGTTCGTGTCTTTGAACAAAGAATGGATCTCCTACGAGCAGCCATTGTTGGTGCACCCGGAACTCCTTATCATGATGGGCTGTTCTTTTTTGATATATGCTTCCCTCCAGAGTATCCCAATGAACCACCTGTAAGCTGATGAATAAGACATCAAGTGCTTATTGAATTAGTTTGATTTATGCATAGGAGTTTCTCTATTTTGAATTCCACGCCCTTGTTTGCGAAGTCTTCCTTAGCAGTTAGATGTTTATCCAAGTATAGCCCATACTTTTTGCAGAGATATTTCAGTTGATGTTGTAACAGCTCGGGACATAGCAGCTCACAGAAAACTGGATTTATATATCTGAAAAAACCTTCAAGGTCTTCATGGATGTTAGAGATCCATCGATCTTCACTTAAAACTGCATGCCTATATGTAAACAAACTTTTAATTGAAGTAGTTCTTGATAATTTCATAATGATATGAAATGGAATCTCCCTAACCAAGTGCGTGAGGATGAATTTTGCTAGCCCCATTTTATGAATTAAAATTAAGTTTTGATGCATGATTTAAATGTTTTGTCCACTAAACAATCCCAGTTTCATGTGGAGCAGTGGGACAGATTGTAATAAAATCATTCATTATTAGCTTTCACTTAGCATTATAAATCCCCCCCCCCCCAAACAAACAAACAAAATCAATATCTCATATATGATATTATCATGTCAAATTCAAGTATTGTTGGGCTCAATTGGGAGTGGCGACTCAAGTTTTTCTGCTATAATAGTAATTAACAATGGTATTTGAAATCTCACGCAGATGGTGCACTACATTTCTGGTGGTCTGCGATTAAATCCTAATTTGTACGAGTCAGGCAAAGTCTGTCTGAGTCTCTTAAATACATGGACTGGTGCAGGCACTGAAGTTTGGAACCCAGGAGCCTCCACAGTTCTTCAAGTCCTTCTCTCAGTGCAGGCCCTCGTCCTTAACGAGAAGCCTTATTTCAATGAGGCTGGATATGACCAACAGATTGGCAGAGCTGAAGGAGAGAGAAACTCGGTGAGCTACAACGAGGATGCTTTCCTTGTCACCTGCAAATCAATGCTTTATATATTAAAACGGCCACCAAAGGTGAGATAATCATTTCTACACTCTAAATTTCTTTCATTTTTATGGTTTATCTGGTGACAACATAGGTAGCATAGACACAGATCATGGGCTATTGGTAATCTATTTGGTCAATTTTCCTATGGAACATGTGAGAAATGTGAGCACATTAATTAGAGCAAAAGAAAAAAAAGGCATAAACTCAAAAGGGTTAGCATAGTCAGCATGTGAAGATAATATTCTTTCATTAACTCAGTTTTGCAATAATACAAAAGTAGCAAAGGGGAATATTAGAATATAAAGAAGTCCGACATTGATTAATTAAAAAAGAGATTAAAGGTATATCTATAATATGTTAGGGTTGTCTTTCTATCAAAATAGCTTAAGCTATTTGATAGAACTCCGTTTTCATTTTCTTTTTTTGATACACTGGAAATAACTCCCCTTTCATATTATATACCTTTAAATGTTAATATCTTTAAGCATTGGATTTCTAGAACATGACCTAGATATACAACTTTGTATAAATGTACCTTGTAATTTTCGGAAGAAAGGAAAGGGTGATGATGATAATAAAAATAAGAGCATCTAAATTTCAAAATCTAGCGATATGGATGAAGTTGCAACTAACAAGGATGCCTTTTTCAGCATTTTGAAGCACTTGTGGAAGAGCATTTTAGCCAGCGTTCCCAAAGTATACTTCAGTCTTGTATGGCATATCTTGAAGGAACTCCTCTCGCATTTCCTTTTGGATGCCAAAAAACAGTGCATGAAGCAATGAATGGAACTTCAAAAGGATTTAAAATTATGCTTGCCAAGCTCTTCCCTAAGCTTGTAGAGGCATTTTCTGATAAGGGAATAGATTGCAGCCAATTTGTTCAGCTGCAAATTAACTGCTTTAAACTGTAACTAATCCTCAAGCTTACCCCAACCCTATATTCTCAATATATGACACAGCTACAAAATATCACATGTGGTGGCTGAAAATCCGGTCTCTCGTGCCATATGGCGTAGGTGATGTGTTTTCAGTCCCTTATAGGGTTAATGTAAAGTTATTAAGTAAAAATATAAAGGGGCAATTACATTGAAATCCTAAGGACAAGAAATCATCACAAACATGTCCCATGAAATCATCAAATTACTATAAAGTCCCAAGAGACCTGTGAGAGATTTATTGGAATTATGAAGAGATGAGTTTATACTAACTTGTCATTAATAGCATATTAACTTGCCAATTGAGGTGCCCCAACATGTTGTTAATGGCACTGTGACTTGTCATGTCTTGACCTATTAACATTGGTGGCACTATGACTTGTTATATTTTAACTTGTCAATTGTAGCACTATAACTTATCATTAGTGATATACTGACTTATCAATTGATGTGCACTTACTTGTTATTGGTGGCACCCTAATTTGTCAAAATGTCACTTATGATAAGTTAGGGTAAACTGGTCTTTTTACAATTCTAATAAATCACCCACAAGTCCCTTGATGCTTCATAATAATTTAATGATGTTATGGGAGCTGATTGTGATAATTTGTCTTTTTTAGGACCCAATGTAATTCTCCCGTAAATAAATGATTGGACTGGTTTCCTTGATGCATCTTTTCATTAAATTTATGTGCTTGAATTGCTAAATATTATCTTACTCTTACTTCGCTTGTCTAGAGAAGTTATAGGGAATGATGAGTTCCTGATTTATAGTCTTAACATTTCCCTCCTTGTTGGATGAATGTAATTTTGAGACTAATATATAATTGATTTCTAGTGACCCTTTTATCACATATTCTTAAGCTGCAAGAAGACATAAGGAGTAAACTACAACTTTTATTGGCCAAGAAGAGGGAAAAACATAAATCTTATATTTAGATCAATATTAACTCCCCCAAGCATGTCTTATATTAAAGATCAGAGAGAGTATATATTGTTAAATACTTTGAATTTGATTTTTTTGCATTGGTAAAAAAATGGAAAATTACACTGAGGTCCCATGGAAGACAAATTATCACTATTACATTTCATGAAATCATCAAATCAATATGAAGTCTCAAGGGACGTGTAGACAAGTTATTGGAATCGTGAAAAGTTAAGTTTACCTTGACTTATCAATTAACAAGTCAAGGTGCCATCAATGGCAAGTCAAGGGCCTAAATTAACAAGTCAATATGCCACTAATAATAAGTTAGGACAAGAAAGTCATAATGCCACTAATAACAAGTTAGGTTGCCTCAATTTGACAAGTTAATATGCTACCAATGACAAGTCCGGGGGCTATCATTGACAAATCATAACATGAAAAATTACGGTGCCATCAATGTCAAGTCAAGGCATCTTAATTGACAAATCAAGGTAAACTTATCTTTTTCACAATTTCAATAAATCTCCCAAACGTTTCTTGAAACTTCACATCAATTTGATGGTTTTATAGGACTTTTACCTTCCTTAGGACCTAAGTATAATCCCCCCTTATGATTTTAATTGAGGCATCTTGAATTGTTACTAGTTACACTCTAACTTATAATTACCTAACTTGTCAATTATGACACCTAGGAGTGAGCATTCGGTGTTCATTTCGGTTTTCGGTAAAACCGAAAAACCTGAATAACCGAACAAAAGTCATTATATTGACCGAACAAAACCGAAATATTAAAATAACCGAAACCGAAATGACCGACTAATTCCGGTTCGGTTTTCGGTGTAATTCAGTTATTGGGCCTTTTGGCCGTTTTTTTTTTGTTACAAGCTCATCCAATGCAAACAAACTGCAAGTTCTCAACCCAAACAAAAATTCACACAAAAAAAAATTTGTGCACAAACCAGAATAGTTTTTCGCAAGAAAACCAAGGAAGATGATTTTCAAATTTGAGCCACAAGCACTTAATACTTGTTCTACCTAATCAAACTCATGCATCAAGGCATTTCAATATTATTCCAAATCAGTGAATGATGTAACATAATTTACAATTAGTTGAATGGAGGTCTAGAGCATTAGCAGAGGCTTGTGTTTATATGGTTTAACTTCAAAATACAAGCTGAACAATTAACATATTGGCAAACTGTCTTTAAAATTTCAAGTTCATCTATTCATCAAAAAGCATATTGAACATCAAAGATATGTATCAGATTTTGAATCGCCCTTGCTCCTGAATGCCCCCTGAAGGCCTGAATAGCACCTACAACTGAAGGAAAGACAAAAAATCAAACACTCACCAAAAGAAAAAAAAATCAATACTACAATGATTATATTAAAAGTATGACAAGGAAAATTTGCTTACAAAATATTAAGTTTCTAATATTGCAGCTAGAAGATATCAACATTTGTCTCCAATGCAATTTTTTGCAAGTCTAGCAAATTAAAAAAGCATTGTACACAGAAATGGGTGAACACAGAAACGAAAGCATTGTACACAGAAACGAAGACAGAAAGGTGCCTCTAGAAAAAAAAATACAGAAAAAGAGAAGGAAAAACGAAATGAAGCCTAAACATTTCTTCATTCATTACAAGAAGTGAAAAAGGTACCTTTTTTATTCATTTATGGTATTGCTACTGCAGAAGCAAGTTAGATGGACTCATTCATAATGAGCCCTTATAAGGATAACCATCTTCTGGTGCTCAAACATTTCTTTTAAATTGTTACAAAGGAAAAATGGGTCTTTTATGGTTATATATTGAGTTTTGAGACTTTCATGCAAATGGTGGCTTAGAAAAATCATGGTTCATGCAAGATAAATAGTTCTTTCTAGTAATGACAAAAGCCACAATTTCAAATTTTGTAAGATTTAACATGATTCAGACTAATGCAATATAATAATACAAATGATAATAACAGAAAATTCGTAAAGACAAGAAATAATTCATAAAGTAAAATATTACAACAAAATTAAAAACTTTATGGTTTCAGGCCATTTAGTTCTCATGGCTTCAGACCAATTACCCCTACACAAAGCTTTTGAATAAGCGAATGTCTGATGATGAGCAAGGAATATAGTCTTAAGATGAGAAATTAGAATCATATGGCTTCCGGCCTTTTATCTTCAGGATAAAATTATATGACTTCTGGCCAATATCTTTAGGATAATTAAAATTATATGTCTTCTAGCCTTTATCTTTGAAGATAAATAAAATTATATGGTTTATGGCCTTTTATCTTTAGGATAAATAAAATTACATGGCTTCTGACCTTTTATCTTCAAGATAAAGAAAATTTGAATATGATCTCTAGTCATCCAATAAAATAGAAGACGAAAAAGTATATGACTTCTAGCCATATAATAGGGAATCAAATGAGTATGACTTTTGGCTATATTGTAAAAGGGTATATCTTACCATATAATACCAAAATAGGAATCAAAGTAATATGACTTCTAGTAATTTAATCTCAAAATAGGAATAAAAGGAATATGGCTTCTGGCCATATAACAAGATAGAAGATGGCAAGGTATATGGCTTCTGGCCATAAAATAGTGAATCACAGGAATATGGCTTATGACCATATTGTATCAAAATAAGAAATCAAAGGAATGTGGTTTCTGGCCATACTAAAATAATAATATTAATAATATAGAAGAATTCATAAAGGAGATTAAAATAAGATAGAAAAATAATAACATTCTCCAATCTAAGCCATAGAATGTGATCTTTAAAATAATCGATAAAATGGTCTCTTTAATTCTATATAAGGACTCAGATTATCCAAAATAGATCATATAAAATAAAGTAAAAGACGGTAGATGAAATGTAACCCCCTTCCTTGAAGATTGTGAATATAGTTAAAAAACATTTCATAAAGATAATTTGGAGACCAACGGATACTTTAAAACTCATTAAAGGTCTCGACTTCAAGACAGAATTCGGTCATGTGATAAAGTGGGTTTTCAAAAACTGTTTATTACAGTCTCACTTCCACTTTTCGAATCTATTTGACCTGTTTGATTCTTTTCTATTCATAAATATCAGAATATTTAATAAAATTTTTCAACAAATTTTCGGGTTATATTCATAAACTAGTAGGGTCTACAGGGCATAATCTCCTGTTTAAGTTCCCATACCGGGGATTACAAACCAATATACAAGTTTATGGTAGATACATCTACCTCTACTACATTGATCTTACATTTACATCATATACAACTTATGCATTCATCCAAAAGTTGAAAACTAACACAAAACTCTAATCTTCTGGTGGTGAGCACTAGCCGCCCCTATTTACCTGCTTCTCCTTTGATCTGCTTGCCCTAGCTATAGGTTAGTCATTGGAAAGAGTGAGTGTAATATCCCAATTTTTGATTATGGGTTAATCATGATTATTATGGATAATTATGAATTTAAATGGGATTATTAAGTGTTTTATGACTATATTAATTAATGTCATAATTAGTGGAAATTGGAAATATTGGTGCATGTGAGTGGTATTTAAGATCAAGGGTTGTGATTCCTTGATCGGGGGTCGGAATCCTATGTGTTGTGATGTGGTGAGCTCTTTGTGGGAATGCATGAGATGTTGACAAGTGGCAATATGGGGGTGGTTAGATATGAGCACATGAGGACAAATGATAACTTTTTGCCTTCCTCCTCTCCATCTCATTTCTCTCTCTCGTGCTCCCTCTCTCATTTCTCTCTTCTCCCTCTAGTCCACCATTGTTGAAGGCAAGGGAAAGAAGAAAGCTTGATTTTTGGGTAAGTAAATGCCTTCCTTTGCTCAAACTCCCTTCATTAAAGTTGATCCTTGAGTAATGGGCTTCATATTGGTGTGTGTAGTTTGGTCATTTGGTTGTGATTTGTGCCACACGAAAATTGATTGTTGGAGAATCAAGAACTCCCTTTGAGAAAGTTGATAAGGTGAGTGAGACCTATCTTTCTATCTAAGTTTCATACCATTTGAAATACTTTGAATTTTCTGGAATTTTGGGCTCATTTTCGAAAATGAAGGCCATTAGGAGTTTGGTATGTGTTTGGTATGGAATTTGTATGTTTGGAATGCATTTTGGATAGATAGAATTGATTGGGTTTGAATTGCTAAGTTTGGAGATTTTGGGAGTTTAGTGTTTAATGTTACCCAAAACCAAAGCATGATAATGGAATAGGATTTTGGTGATTTTGGCATTCCCATTGAATTCCTTGAGTGATTTTGTGTGGGAATGAGCTTGGTTGTTGATTTTGGGTTCACTAAAATCACTTGGGAAAATTTGGAAAGTTGACTGGTTTGAGCTCTGTTTCGCACAGTCTGTTTGCACGAGCGTTTTGAGTGACCAAATGGTATTGGAAAATTATGAAACTTTTCAGTCTTAAAGTTCACATCCCAAGCTTCAAAATGGACATATATTTTATGTCATTTCGTTTATAATTCTGTGAGATATGGTTGTCCAAAGTTTGGGATTGAAACAGAACTCTGTTTTGGAGTAGTGGTTAGTTTTTGGTGATTCTGTATTTGTGTAGTGATTTCCAGTAAAGGGCTATATTTTTCCTTGAAAGAGGACTCATATACCTTTCATTTGGCTTTGGAATCACCTCGTTTCGATTTTTCTAGAATTAGTTATGGTTTTTCGAAGTTCAGCCCAGAGTCAGGAAACTTCTGGGCCGCGGCCCAAACCTTTCTGGCCTGTTTTGGGCCGCGGGCCGCAGCCCAAGGCCTTTTGACCATGTTTGGGCCGCAGCCCAAGGAATGGTGGGCCGCGGCCCAACCCTGTGTTTTGGCACTTTGTGTTATCGAAAGGGGATCTTTAACCTATTGTTTCCCAACCTTTTAGGGCTTTTATTAGAGGCATTTGGGGCCTCTTAAGAGTCAATTATGATAACCAAAATTAAGTGTTTCAAGTTAATTAAGTCGTGGAATAGAATGTAACTCTTCGTCCATAATCATGATTCTAGGATACGACATTTGCCTTCCTCGGGAGAGACCGGCGCTAGGGCACGCCCGGAAGGATCAAGGTAGTGACTTTTCTCTCATATCTTGTATGATGTTTTGGTATGCATATCTTATCATTGAACTTGTGAATTGTGTGCCATGGTCCATTACGGCGTGAGCAGGTCTGCGTGAGCCGTGTAGGGATTGACAGTGGTCATCTCTAGGTCGGCCGTTGAACTGCCGTCGTAATTGACATGGATCTTTGTGAATCCGACCCGTGGGGGCGGCGTTTGTGAAACTAGCCGTGGGCTGTGTGTGTGTATCTTGCCTATGTGGCTTGCGATTATGATATGCTTTATATGGATCCCAGCTATGGTGAATTATACTGTGTTGATTGTTGTGATGCAATGCAACGTGAGCAATTCAGTGTGAGCAATCGTAAGGGATGACATGTGTCATACTAACCATTGCCGTTGTAATTGTCGTTGTAGTTGCTTGTTGTGGTTAATGATTTGCTTACATGCACTATTATTGTACATTATATGATTGATTTGTTACTACGGGGATTCCTTAGAATCTCACTCTCCCAAAAACCATGTTTTAGACAGGGCAGAGGATCAAAGGGAAAGCGGGCAACGAAGAGCGGATAGTGCTCCGGTTTAGAAGCATATTTTGGTTTTATTGGTTATCATGTATATCTTCTGGATATTTTTGGGAAACAATTGTGTAAATCGGGATTGATAGTATAGTTTTGTGTAATCCCCAAGTTAAGGGTATTGAATTGTGGGCTTTG
Source organism: Inga laurina (assembly GCA_963855925.1). NCBI lineage: Eukaryota > Viridiplantae > Streptophyta > Magnoliopsida > Fabales > Fabaceae > Inga > Inga laurina. Next base: position 48,353,011 of record OY979701.1, on the reverse strand, counting down.
AGCCTTTGTAAATCCCTTATTTAATGAATGGAACCCGAGTGTGTCGGGAATTTGCTTTATGCTCTGATAATTGTGAATGAAATCAACTTGTACAGGCCATTTAGTATTGGAATGTGAATATGAGACCGTCATGAACAAATTTTGTAAAAGTTTTTGTAAGCCATGATTTTGGGAAGTTTGGTTTTGCTTAAGTCCCAAGATCATTTATGGTCTCTAATTCTACATCAATTACGTGTTTATGAACTAAATCTCGGCCTTAATCTTGAAGGGGGTTACATTTGTGGTATCAGAGCCGTAGTTCCTGGCAAGGTGAGCATTTGCTAGGATAGCTCCTTAGTTGACCTTAATCCTTTGAGTTTAGGGTAGCTTAATGATTGATAAGTGCTTGTTGCGTATACACATGAGTATTTCTACTAATTGTGGATTGAGATGAATGCTATGGATTATGTGTATACATTGACTAAGGTACTGACATGGTGAATCATTGTAGAGTAAAGGACAACATGGTTCGCCCTAGAGGCAGACAAGGGGATCCAGATGTGGAGGAGTTGAATAACAATCCTCCTGACCCAATGCAAGAGATGATGGATCTCGTGCGTGAACAAAGAGATATGATCCGTGAGCTGAGAGAAGAGCTCCGGGAGGAAAGGGCCAAGCGTAATGAGGAAAAGGCCCAATCGACTCGTGAGGAGACTCAAGCAGAGACGCATTATGAGGAGACAGCTGAAGGGTCCAATCGGTCCCATGAATCCCTACCTCACACGGTGCCTAACCAAGAGTCTCAAGGGGTACTGGTTCGTGAGGGAAGAGGCTTACAATACTGGGTCTCTGAGTTTTGCAAGCATCTACCTCCAGTGTTCAGGGGGAGGTTTGAGCCCCAAGTCGCTGAGGACTGGTTGAATCGCCTAGAGAAGATCTTTGAGGTCCTTGAGTGCTCTACGGAGGTAAAGGCGAAGCTAGCTGTGTATAAGCTAGAGGGGGATGCAGACCGGTGGTGGCGGAATATCGCCATGACACTTTAAAGCCGGAATGTGCCATTGACTTGGGAAGTGTTCCAAGAAAAGTTCAATGAGAAGTACTTCCCTAAGTCGGTGAGGTTGGAGAAAGAGTCTGAGTTCTTGGCTATCAGGCAGGGAGATACAGAGAGCTTTGATGAGTATCTTTCCCGTTTCGTCCGGCTATCTCGGTACTCTACACATCTCCGGGAAAAGGATGATGAGGAGTGGAGCTCTGATATGCTTATCAGGGGCTTGAGGCGAGAACTGAAGAAGAGATTAGCCTCTCACCTGTTTACTGACTTCAACAAGGCGGTGGAGCAGTGTAGGATTGTTGAGAACAATCTGAGGGATTGGTACCCAACTAAGGGTAAAGACAGTCACAATGAGCCTAGCAAGGCTAACACTTCCTAGAAGCGGAAGGGGCAAGGATCCTCATATTTGTGACAGCTTTCACAGCTGTATACACATTTGTGACATTTGTCACACAGCGGCTTACACAGTCGCAATCACATTCATGACATTCATCACACAACAGCTTACACATTCGTGGCATTCGTCACAATAGATGACATGTATATGCATACAAAGCATTATATATGATATAAGAGAAAAAATCATTACCTTGTTCTTTCCGTTCTTGCTCAGGCATAGGTTTCTTATGCTCAAGGTAGATGTCAAATCATATAAATCAAAATTAAGGACGATGGGTTATTCCCTATTCCAATTCTTAAATAACTACAAAACACTTAGGGTTGGTTATCATTTGAGTCCCTTATGTGGCTATGAAAAGCTCAAACAAAAGCCTAAAAGAGTTGGGGAGAGCTAGATTGGAAACCATATTTCAAAAGTTCAAAATGCTGAAATTGGGGGTTGGATGTGGCCAAAAATCCCCTGGCCACAGCCAAGAAATGGTTAGAAACTTTTTTGTTGTGGCCAAGAACCTTTGACTGCGGCCAAAAATAAGTTAGAACCTTTTGGGCTGCGGCCAAAGGAATTCATGTTGTTTAGCTGATCTTCCAAAAAATATAACTAAATTTACAAAAATTAAAATGAAGTGATTTTAAGTCCTACTTGAAGTTTTTTAAGTCCTCTATACAAGAAAAATATGCACCACCATCATCTACAACAAGAAATATACATAATTCTACAAATTTGCATAGTATTTCAGAATAGACTCAAGTTTCAACCTCAAACTTTGGAAATGCATTCTTTCTGCACACAAATCGGAATGACACCCATGTTATATCATTTTAAAGCTTGACACATCCTCTATTCAACTGGAAAGTTTCAGAATTTTTAGATACAATTTACTCATTCAAAACTCCATGCAAACTAGCTGCCCTGCACAGAGTTTTGTTGACAAAACTTCCAATTTTTCAACATATAACTTAAATGGTCCAAAACATACCACAAGACACCATTAATATTGTCAAAACATCATGACACTCTCAAAACCCTAATTTACAAAAAAAAGCCAAAATTATATAAGCCAAAGTTCTCAACCAATGATCACAATATATATATATATCAAGGGGTTGCTTTTGCTCACCTCTATCACTTCCTCTAACCTGCTCTTTGATTCTCCAACCACTAGTTTTTCTTGAGTACACAAAACAACTCCTCTTGAAAATATAAAATCATACAAATGAAGCTTTCATCAATAAGAACAAGGTTAGAGAAGAGGTTTTGAGCATTAGAGATCATCTTCTAGGTCAAAACTCAAGAGAAAGCACTCACCTTCACATGGACTTCTTTCTCTTTCCTCCTCCTTGTGCTAGCCGACTATGAGAGCTTGAGAGAGAGAGAAAAGTGATGAATGATAAGATTTCCCAACCTCCCATACCGTATTGCCAACTTGAGAGGAGAGAGGGAAGAGAGTTTGAAAGTTTGACCCTATTTTATTATAATTGCTTTGTCCATGTGTCCTCTCCTTATGGCTCCACCAAAAGCATATCATTATTTGGTTACTCTAACTAATTTCATTAGCCATTTAGTCACACCTCTAGTGCTTTTAGTTGATAGTCAATTTCCTCTTTGATTGCTAACTAATTGGTCGATAAATTTCTTTCTTCCCATTTTGCCCCTGATAATGACAATTTTAGTTAGATTGCCACTTGGTATATTATATAATTCCATTTCCCTTTGCCATGCACCCTTCCCTTCACTTGTAATTCAATTTAGGCTTTGTCACCATAATTAAGCTTAAATAATGGGTTTGGACACTTTCTATTGCTTGTTTGGGTCATAACTCACTTTATTCCCTGAAAGTATTCATCCAACATTCATTATATTCTCATTTAGAGTCATGAGCCCTTTTACACATTTTGGGGCATTACATGAAATCGTTAAAATAACTAGAGGGAAGTATACCTTTGTTAGAGCTTTCAAGTTGATAACGTGTTATAAAATAAACAAAAAGATGAGATGAGAAAGGAAGAATGAATAGAAAGCAATAAAGAGAAATTCTCATTCACTATTTAGTATTATGTGATATATATAACATATGCTTTCTATTTATAGGCACAACTATCTAATCTACAATCAATGTGATTCCATGAATATAAGAAATAATGGGAGAGAATAGGAAACTATGGGAGAATACGAAATAATGGGGATATGATTATCCATACATACTATATTCATAACAAATGGGGATTTATGAGGAATTTGTAGAGCTGGAAAAACAGATTGACCTTTCAAGGGCTTGGGCCTAAACTGGCTTGTTCGTTTAGGCCCGACTCCCCTAAAAGGTCTATATTTTGAAGCCCGACTTGATTACTCATGAGCTCGGGGCGGCCTAATGGGCTTCAAGCCAGTTTAACAAAATCCCCCCATTTTCTTAAAGAAATTAATTTCAAACAATAAAATTTTTAATTTAAAACAAATGTTTTTAAAGTATTAAATGTTTTATCTTTTTTTATAAATAGAATAAGTGATCATTTGCCTTAAAATAAAATTCTTCATGAGATAGAAACTCTACTTTCTCTTTTTTTTAATGTGTGTTATTAGTTTCTCTTTTTGATATAGTTTACATAATATTTGGACCTCTTCAAATACTGTTAAAAAATTGTTCTCTTTGTTTACCTTAGATCAATAAAAAAAAAAAAAAATGATTCTTTCAATGTTTCATAAGGAAAAATTTCTTAAGGGAAATATTAAAAATCAAATAAAAGATTCTTAAAAATTGAGTATTTTTTAAAAAAAAAATCAATTTGAAGACTTTTAACTAATTATAATGTCATCAACAAGCATCTCTTAGGTTTTTAATAAGAATATAATCAAGTTTTTTTTTCCTAAAACGTTCATATAGCAACACTATATGATTTGAAAATCATTTTTTACAGCAAAACTCAACTTATAGTCATTTGATAAAATTAAAAAAAATTGGTAAGTTTAAACGGACCCGCTATCCTATAGGATTAACCATTTTAGGCTCTACTCCTTTTATAAATTCTAAGAGGGTGTTCGGATGCTTTATAAAAAAACACTTTTAGCACAAAACCATGGTTTTGTGCTAAAAGTGCCGAACACCCAATTATTTGGGATAATCCCTTTTCTCTCCAAAACCATGGTTTTGGGGAAAAGCTATTTTTTTTTGGATTTTTGAAGCTGTGGGCCCCACCCTCTGATTTTTATTGGTCTTTTGTATGATGTGGGTCCCATGCTATATCTCTCTCATCTTTATTTTTTTTTTTATTTTGACGTTTTTTCTGTATATATTTATTTTTTTTTTTTAGAATTTTAACATTTTAATATTTTCTCCTATCTTTAATATAAGATTTATTTATCTAATTTGATTATATTAGAAAAATTAGTTAAGTTAATTAACATTACATATAGACAAATTTATTTCATTTTTGGTATTAATTATGATCTTTAATGTTAAATAATGGGTTAAGATGCATCCTTTTTAATGCCGCTAGGAGTTTTCTTCTCTTATAATTTAACGCCTTTAGGTCAAATTTAACGGTTTTGTTAAATTTACATCATTTTTAATTGTTCATTTTTATTTTTGCATTTTCTAGAACTTATTTGTACCAGATCCCCCTTAGGAAAAACTTGACTCTTAAATCTGGACATTAACCCTTAAATAATACATAAAATATAAGTTTATTCTTTATATGTAATTATCATAAAAGTTAATGTCCTTTTTAGTCATTTAACCATTGAAAAAGCTATTATGATAAAATCATCCAAACACTCTCATTTTATCAAAATCACTTTTTCCCATAATCTATTTTCCTATAATCTATTCTCCAAAAGTTATTCTCTCCAGAATCTATTCTCCAAAAGCTAATAAGAACACAGCCTAAATCCTAAACCCGATGCTTGATGGATTCAGACCCAAACGATCCGGCTCGATTGATCCGACCAATTTTCCTCTCTAGTAATTTTCCCCTTTTTATTTTATTTTGTATTGGATCCCTCATACTGACTTCGTCGCAGTTTCTTCTATTTAAAGCCCCGACCGCAGGATTGTAAGGGTTTTACCCTGTCATCTCTCACTTCGTTCCTGAGGGCACCACCCGGCAGCAGAAGCAGAACGAAGAGGAAGAACAAAGCGAACAACGAAATACGAGCTAAATTAAAAAAAAAAAAGAAATTAAAGGTTAAATTGATTTGAATGCCGCTCTGCCCCATCTAACTTCACTTCAGATACCAATTCTGAAAGAAAACCATGGACGAAGACCTTGAGTACGATCCTCAAATGATCGAAGAGGAGGAGGACGATGAAGAGGAAATCACCCAGGAAGACGCATGGGCCGTCATATCTGCCTACTTTGAAGAGAAGGGTCTGGTCCGTCAGCAGCTCGACTCCTTCGATGAGTTCATCCAGAATACCATGCAGGAAATCGTCGACGAGTCTGCCGACATTGAAATCCGACCCGAGTCTCAGCACAATCCGGGTCACCAGTCCGATTTTGCTGAGGTACTGTTTCCGCGAGGAAAATTTTTCGAACCCTAAATCTGTTTTCAAGATTTATTTGGTTGTTTTTCCTCTGGCATGAGTTTGGGATTGTTAGACCTACACAATTATCTAAAGAGTGTCATTTTGCATTGAAATTTATGTGAAGTTTAATGGAATTGAAGTTTAGCTTAAGTACATGTTGTGCTGGAGGTTCACTGATAATGGGTTTGCCCCCGTCTGCAGACTATCTATAAGATCAGCTTTGGTCAGATTTACTTGAGTAAGCCCATGATGACCGAGTCTGATGGTGAAACTGCAACCTTGTTTCCCAAGGCAGCCAGGTTGAGGAATCTTACGTATTCAGCTCCTTTGTACGTGGATGTCACCAAAAGAGTTATAAAAAAAGGGCACGATGGTGAAGAAGTTACTGAGACTCAGGATTTTACCAAGGTTTTCATAGGAAAGGTGCGTCATTGTTGAAGTCTAGTTTTAGATGGATTAATTCATTTTGAGATGGTCTACTCATATGCGTCTTTCTTGTTGCCTATTCCTATTATCTTTGTTAGGTTCCTATAATGCTTCGGTCAAGTTATTGCACTTTATACCAGAACTCAGAGAAGGATTTGACTGAGCTTGGAGAGTGTCCATATGATCAAGGTGGCTATTTCATTATAAATGGAAGTGAAAAGGTTCTAATTGCTCAGGAGAAGATGAGCACTAATCATGTCTACGTCTTTAAGAAAAGACAACCTAACAAGTATGCCTATGTGGCTGAAGTTCGGTCTATGGCAGAGTCCCAAAACAGACCACCTAGTACCATGTTTGTGCGTATGCTCTCCAGAACAAGTTCCAAAGGGGTAATGTGAATTGTAGTTGTATTTTATCTACCAGCTGCTGTTCTGCAAGACAATAATGAACTTTTTTGTTAATGGCTAAATACATTCTTAGTAACATTTAAATATCTTTCTCTTGTTTGCTTCAGGGTTCTTCAGGACAGTATATACGGGCTACACTTCCATACATTCGTACTGAAATTCCCATTATTATTGTGTTTCGGGCATTGGGGTTTGTTGCGGACAAAGATATACTTGAGCACATATGTTATGACTTCTCTGACACGCAAATGATGGAGTTACTTCGTCCGTCCCTGGAGGAAGCATTTGTAATTCAAAATCAACAGGTGGGTCCTACCAATATCAATATTATTGTTATTATTTTCTTGCTCCCAAGGTGCTACTGGATAGGGGGCTTAAAACTGCTTGGCATCGGGAGGGTTATTTACCCCTACTGATTAAATCAAATTTCACTCCAGGTTGCCCTTGATTACATTGGGAAAAGAGGTTCAACTGTTGGTGTAACTAAGGAAAAGAGAATTAAGTGAGTAGCATATTGACAGAATCCTGTGGTAATTTATCTGCTGCTTTGATTATCGAAGGTTACATCTGTTTCATTTCTAAAATATGCAGGTATGCTAAGGAGATCCTTCAAAAGGAAATGCTTCCTCATGTCGGTGTTGGGGAATTTTGTGAGACAAAGAAAGCTTATTATTTTGGGTAAGGCAATTTTGGGTAAAGATTTGTAAATTTCTTCTAACAATTAAAATAATTATCTTACTTATTATTATCCTACAGATATATCATTCATCGTCTTCTTCTATGCGCACTTGGTCGAAGAGCTGAGGATGATAGGGATCATTATGGCAACAAGAGATTAGACCTTGCTGGTCCTTTACTTGGTGGCCTTTTTAGAATGGTTTGTCTCTCATGTTATTGATAATGTCTGAGTTTTGATATTTTTCTTTCCAATTTTTATGTATGCATTTTTGTGTTTCTCATTTGTGGTTATTGTATTTGCAAAGCCAGCTCTTTAGAAAGTTGACTAGAGATGTCAGAGGTTATGTACAGAAGGTTTGTTCTAGCAACGTTAACATATTTCTTTCTTCTATATTAATGTTTCCAAGGTCCATAACCTTCAATTTGTGAATGGTGCAGTGTGTTGATAATGGAAAAGATGTGAACCTCCAATTTGCAATCAAGGCGAAAACCATCACCAGTGGTCTTAAATACTCACTTGCTACTGGTAATTGGGGCCAAGCAAACGCTGCGGGCACCAGAGCTGGAGTTTCACAGGTTCAATTATTATTCATTAGTTTACTCAAGAGTCTATCTATCTCTCTCTCTTTCGCTGAAAAAAACGATTTGTAGATATATTTGTTTTTTTCTATTCCAGGTGCTGAATCGCTTGACTTATGCATCAACATTATCTCATCTGCGGAGACTTAACTCTCCCATTGGGCGTGAAGGTAAGGTTACTCCATAAGCCAAACATGATCAAATCTGTAATTGTTCTTTTTCATTAAGTAGTTAATTCCCAAAATTTTAGCCTCACAAACCCAAAGTCATTGATAGCTGTAGACGGAATCATGAAACAGTTAACCTGACTTAAGCATCTTCCAAAAGAGAAATTCTTGTGTGAACCTGGTTTGCCATGTCATTTGTGGTCTTACCAATTAAAATACAACAACTCAACTAATATTAATCCTATTTGGTTGCTCATGTGATTCACATGTTTATTTTTCTTATAAACATAAATCCCTTAATTAAGTATTCGCAAGTAATGTAAAAGGAAATATTGTGAAATATTTTAATTTTATTAAAATGGTAGCTAATATTTAGGAGGTATGTCAAATCAGCTCATGAGTTGTATTTTTATTGGTTAGACCACAAATGACGTGGCAAACCAGGTTCATACAAGAATTTCTCCTTCCAAAATCCTTTATGTCCTGCCTGTAGCTGCCCTGTCCTTTTTTTTTTCTTTCTCATATGCATATTTCGACCTTCTCTTGAGCTTCACCTCTCTTGATTCCTAACTGGTTCTCACGTGCACAATTCCTTTAACCTCAGCCTAATTTTCATTAGAGTAGAGCCTGAGCTTTACTATGGTGGGCCTATAATCCAATGTAATGCAACCCAGCTCTTTCATGGTGTGCCTTAACTGTAGGGGGCTTCGCAATGACATTCATTAAATAATACCATTATGTCAATATGGTTGTACAAACTTGGTATTTTTTACAAATAGATGAATTAAGTATTATTGTGTCTCAATAGAACGATTGTGTTTAAGTCGTAATTCTCTTTTCCTTTCTTTTTAGGTAAATTGGCTAAACCAAGGCAATTACACAATTCACAATGGGGAATGATGTGTCCAGCAGAAACACCTGAAGGACAAGTGAGGTTTTTTGGCATTCAATATATTTCACCCCTATCTCTCTAGTTTTTATGAGCTCACTCTTTTGACGTATGAATCATTTTGACATGGCTATTATATAGGCCTGTGGACTAGTGAAGAATCTGGCATTGATGGTTTACATAACAGTTGGTTCAGCAGCATATCCTATCCTAGAATTTTTGGAAGAATGGGGTACAGAGAATTTTGAGGTGCAAATATTTTTCCCTTCATCTGTATTTGGTTCTATGTATATTCGTGTCTTAATTATAATTTGATTTTGAATTTTTGATTCTGTAGGAAATTTCTCCGGCAGTTATTCCCCAAGCTACAAAAATCTTTGTAAATGGTTGCTGGATGGGTATACATCGTGATCCTGATATGTTGGTGAGAACATTGAGAAAGTTGAGACGACGGGTATGTGTTCATTTCTCAGTAATATATTATTCTGATAGCATAGAAACACTAATTTGTGTTGTACAATATTTGAAGCTATGTAGGTCATACTTTGTTCGTTCCTGTGTTCTCTGTCTTGGATATTTTATCAGCATCAGTGTCATAATCCTTCCTCCCATCCTCCCTTAGGGTATGTTTGGGAGTTAGGGAAAGGGAATGAAAGAATCCAAAGAAAATAGAAGAGAAATGAAAGTAAAGGATTGATAAAAGCTGATTATGGTTCTGCTTGTGGGGAAAACATTGTCTTCCAAAATTTTATCAAATTGATGGAACTTAAAATCGAGGGACAATTTTGGAAGGTTAGTTGATAGTTTTGCATTTTCCTCCCTTCCTTGTAATCCCAAACAAGGGGAAGATTTCTATGAAACTTAACCTTCACTATTCATCATCAAAACAGACTAGTGCATAATGTGTCTTAATACACTACATGAAATTATTTGCAAGCTGATATTACACTTGTTAATTTTTGGTGCTTTGTACCTCAACTTTAATTAGATTTGGTGCTTGTGAGTGCAGTCTTTTATTGTGATTTGGTTGCATTAGATTTCACTTTAAGAAAATTTTAACTTATTAATTTGTGTTAGCATATATTCAATATTTTAAAATGTTATATATGCTCATATATATCTTATAATGATGTAGAATTAATGATGTAAAACTCACTCACACACACCAGTATCACACAAACAGATTTGATTTAGGGAAGGGAAGAGAAAACAGAGAGGGGAGAGAGGGAAACAGAAACAGAGTATGAGGGAGGGAGGTGAGTACTGAACTGAATTGAGAGAGGAAGGACACAGCATGTAGAGAGGGAGAGAGCAACTAATCCATTATGTTTTCATTCATTCAAGTGTGTCCATTACAAAGGATTAGGTCTCCTATTTATAGGCTATTAAAGAGACTACTTGCAACTTAAAAAAAAATAAAAAAATAAAAACAACTTGCAACCCGCTTGCAAGAGAAAACAGAAAGGTAACCAATTGCTCTTAGAAACAACTTGCAAGGTCCATTTCCAAGAGAAAACAAAAAAGGCAACCATTTGCAACAAAAGTAACCCACTTGCTCCTAGTTAGAACAAAATATTAATTTCTTCTTTTATAAGTTGTTCCATATTTCCTGTCACTTAATAAAAGGGCGGGATTGTTATTTAATTGCTTGTTAACTGGCCCTCCTTTTCTGGCTTAATGATTGGTCCAATCTTCTGAATATTGAATGTGTTATATGATGTGATTCTGTGATTGATTTGGGTTGTCAAATTGTTTCATTGGTAACTGTTAATTATTGACTGTTGTTTTCTTTTGGTTGATATGTTTAAATTAATTTACATATTTTGGTTTTAATTTTCAAATTCATGTTTGCAGGTTGATGTTAATACTGAAGTGGGAGTTGTTAGAGATATCCGCCTTAAAGAATTGCGCATATACACAGATTATGGTCGCTGTAGTCGTCCATTATTTATTGTGGATAAACAAAGGCTTCTCATAAAGAAAAAGGATATTCATGCCCTACAACAGAGGGTATGCCATCACAGACTGTAATTTATCTCAGCAATTGAAATTGTTTCCTGCAATTGTCTCACTAGTTCATTATGTTATCAGGAATCACCAGAGGAAGGTGGATGGCATGATCTTGTTTCCAAGGGGTTTATAGAATATATCGACACAGAAGAAGAAGAGACCACCATGATCTCCATGACTATTAATGTTGGTGTTACAAATCTCGATTTGATTGAGTTCATTAAGATGTTATGATGCGTTAAGGAAGTTAATGGTTAATAAAATGTAACAGGATCTCGTTCAAGCAAGGCTCAACCCGGATGAAGCTTATTCTGATACATACACTCATTGTGAAATCCATCCATCATTGATTTTGGGCGTATGTGCGTCCATTATACCCTTTCCGGATCACAACCAGGTAAATGAGTTCCTTTGGAGTCCTGTTTCTAAACAAAATAAAATTTGTGCTTCACAATACTTATATATTGTTGATGCAACCAGTCTCCGCGTAACACATATCAGTCTGCTATGGGAAAACAAGCCATGGGGATATATGTCACCAACTACCAATTTCGAATGGTACACTTTTAGCTGTCAGTTTTTGTAAATTTTTTCTACTCTATATTATTGTTGATGCAAAATGATCATTGTTTTCTTTTCCTTTTAATTAGGATACATTGGCCTATGTTCTATATTATCCTCAAAAGCCACTGGTCACTACAAGAGCCATGGAGCATCTCCATTTCCGGCAACTGCCTGCTGGAATTGTAAATTCCCCTTTGTCTCTTCTCATTTTCTTGTGACCTCAATTGGTTCTTGATCTCACATGTTCTCCTCCCATTTATCTTAGAATGCAATTGTGGCCATCGCATGTTATTCTGGATATAATCAAGAAGATTCTGTCATCATGAATCAATCTTCAATAGACCGTGGATTCTTTCGGTCTCTGTTTTTCCGTTCATATAGGTGTGTATGGAACCAAAAAGTTAATTAAATATCCTCCTTTGCTAGATGTCCTTACTGTTTTTCCTAAGATGTTACCTTTTAAACTTTTGAAGGGATGAGGAGAAGAAGATGGGAACACTTGTCAAAGAAGACTTTGGTCGACCGGACAGAACTAATACCATGGTGAGGATTTAAGCAGTGTTTGATTTTATGACTCTTTATTTTCTGTATATAGAAAATAAACCAAGTTTCATATTACAGGGCATGAGGCATGGCTCTTATGATAAGCTAGATGATGATGGTCTGGCACCACCTGTGAGTATATTTAACCTGAGCTGTGTGAATGAGAATGTCCTATTCTGCTTGTCCTGAACTTAAGCTTGTATAACAAACTCAAGCAATTTAATGCCTATGTAATAGGGTACTAGAGTGTCTGGTGAAGATGTTATCATTGGAAAGACCACCCCGATCTCTCAGGATGATGCGCAGGGCCCTTCTGCACGTTATACAAGACGTGATCACAGCATAAGCTTACGCCATAGTGAAACAGGAATTGTTGATCAAGTAAGTTTTACCATAGTTCTTTACTCTAATTCATATGGTCCTACATTGTGGAAGCTTAATGTGTGTCATGTTTAGAATGGGATAATCATTTTTAACAACAACATATCCTTAATCCCACTAGGTGGGGTCGGCTACATAGATTAAATGACGTCATTGCGCTTTGTTAAAAACCAAATATTGGGAAGTTGTTAACTAAGATATCTCGCCCAATAACTTTATTGAGTGTTCTCTTCGGTCTTCCTTTACCCCTTTTAATTGGGCTTCAAACAATTTGATCTACCCCTCTCACGAGCACATCCAATGGCCTTCTTTTTACATGTCCAAACATTTTTAATCATTTTTAATGTGGTGTGAAAATATAATTAGAGATTAAATGTTAAGTGTGTGTTAAGGAACTAGCTGTTATTACATTTGGAGCTCCCAGGGCCTCCTTACCTCTACCCCCTGCCTCATTATAAATAGGCATACACCTATTGTATTTCTCAGTTTTCCAGACCATGATGTGAATGAATAGCTTTGTTGTTCTCCTCTCATTCTCTCTCTGTTCCTCTGTCTCTCTTCCTTTTCTCTAATCCTTTGATTCTTCTCTCTCTCTCTCATTCTTGGTTCCAATACCATAACATTTTTTTGTATTATCTTTGTTTCTGTATTTGGGAAGGATCTCCAGTCCTCTATCCCTTGTCATCAAATTATTTTTCATCTGAAAAATGGAAGCTTATCAAGTGTTTTTTTTTGGGGGGGGGGGGGGGGGGGGCGGGGTAATTATGGAAGTTGAACCTTGAATGGGAGAGAAATCATATCTACGTTTGAAGTGCGAACATCTAATATAAATTACCTAGAAGTTGAATTTCTAAGCATGGTATTTTACCATCTGGACATTGTTTGTTCTGTAGGTTCTGCTGACAACAAATGCTGATGGATTGAGATTTGTTAAAGTGCGGGTGAGATCTGTTCGGATACCACAGATTGGTGACAAATTCAGTAGTAGACATGGTCAGAAGGGAACAGTTGGAATGACTTATACACAAGAAGATATGCCATGGACTATGGAAGGCATAACACCTGACATCATTGTCAATCCACATGCTATTCCTTCTCGAATGACAATTGGTCAGCTTATTGAGTGTATCATGGGAAAGGTTGCAGCTCACATGGGGAAAGAAGGAGATGCCACACCTTTTACAGATGTTACTGTAAGTAACTTCCTCTCATCACAGCTTATCCAGTGCGGGTGCTTGAACCACCCCCCCTCCTTTTGTTATCTAGCCAATATCTAAAATACTAGGTTGATCATTTGTGATGTTCCAGCTCCAGGAGCATCAGTTTGAAATGGTGGATGCTATTAGAAAAATATGTTGTCTCGTTTTTTTTAGGTTCATCCTTGTGTAGGGTTGTTGTAAGTGTTACCTTGGTTGTGGGTAGCTGTGCTTGTCTCTCTTATGGTCTACATCTATTTTTCTTGTAAAGATTACTTTGAGCTAACTTTAAAATTTATTTCCTCTAACTACTGTCCAGGTGGACAATATCAGCAAAGCTCTACATAAATGTGGGTATCAAATGCGTGGTTTTGAGACCATGTATAATGGTCATACAGGCAGGCGTCTAACTGCCATGATTTTCCTTGGCCCTACATATTACCAAAGACTGAAGCACATGGTAGATGACAAGATACATTCACGTGGCCGTGGTCCTGTGCAGATCCTCACAAGGCAGCCTGCTGAGGGGCGATCTCGTGATGGAGGTCTCCGATTTGGAGAGATGGAACGAGATTGCATGATAGCCCATGGCGCTGCACACTTCCTAAAGGAGAGATTATTCGATCAAAGTGATGCATATAGAGTCCATGTTTGTGAACGTTGTGGTTTGATTGCCATTGCGAATCTCAAGAAAAATTCTTTTGAATGCAGAGGCTGCAAGAACAAAACCGACGTTGTTCAGGTCAAGAACCTTATCCATTTTGCTGATCTATATTACATAACAAGTTCTTCATTAATTTTTATCATGTTAATACACATCCCAAGTTTTTCCTCTGTGCTGAACTATTGGCATTATGTTCTTGCTTCTGATTGTGCATGCAGGTTTATATTCCTTATGCTTGTAAGCTACTTTTCCAAGAGCTCATGGCGATGGCCATAGCCCCAAGAATGCTGACCAAGGATATTAAATCTTCCAAAGATCAAAAGAAGAAAGGAGCCTGAGATAGATGTTCAGCGAAGCTGCTAGTATGTAATTGACAACATGGTTGACTATGATGGTTTGAGGTGGGTTTTAGTATTGAGGACTTGCTCTGCTGGCCAAGTGTTGTGGGGAATTGCTCATGTTTGTTGTATTTTCATTCCACCGTTTCCTGTTATCTGGACTGTTGGTGAACTTGACTATACCACCAGCTGAGCAGTGAGTTCAAGGCTTGTACAGATTAATTTATTGTTTGATAAGAAGAGAGAAGAATAGAACTACAGCGTTGATGTTTTTTTCCCCTTGTGTAATGAAGTATGAAGTATGGACAAATATGGAGGAACTTCTTCGTACATTATCCGTCAAGCAGTGCGGAAATGAAAAGGGAAAGCGTTAGAGTAGCTGTTCTGTTCTCTTAACTCTCTCCCGGTTGTTTTAATTTTTGCTCGAGTTGAATTTCATTTGTTAGCCGAGGTCAGAGTTCACAATTTATATTTTATCCTACTTAAACTGGGCAAATCCGTTTGACATGTAAACTATAATTTTTCATATGCTCAAATCCGTCCTAACATTCATGAGTGGAAGGTTGACTCCTATTTCCATTCTAAGAAAGGGCATTCTAAGAGAGTACTGGAACTTCCTTATTCATTGTGTCATTAACTTAGTATACAGATCTTATTTAGTATGCAGATCTCCACTTGAACATTACTTCCAACTGCAAAATTGATGCCAATCAACAAACTTGATGGAAATGACATATCAAAAGATTGGAAACTTGTGTTCATGCGCTTGCACACAAATGGGGATAATCACACAAATTTTTCATATCCATTCAAAAAGAACCACCCGGTCAAAGCAAACTGTAGAAGTAGTAACCACTGGCAACTCCTATTCGGCCTTAGCTGTTCTAAAGATGAAAAACTATCAAATGGGAAACATGGATTTGATGCACCAAAAGGTATGCAACATTCCGCACTAAGTCTACCAAGAGATCTCAAGTCATCCAGCACAAAGTCTTAATTCAGTTCCACTGTATCTTGTACTCTTCAAAGGGCGGGCCAGTGCACAAGTTTCCTACTAGATGGGTTTGAGAAGAGATAGATGTATGTAGTCTTACTCCCACAAGCAGAGAGATTATTTCCAGGATTTAAACCATGGCAGCAATTTTAACATTACACTAAGACTCGCCCTCTACCGTGTCAAATACTCTTGTGACATTGAAAATTCCAAGCCTAGATTGAGCATTCAGAGAGGGAGGGAGGGAGAGAGGCAATGATTGAGATATACTTATTTATGATGTGTAACCTTGGAAACGTGCCAGTGAATTCTGACACAGCTATTTGGTAACTCAAGCATAAACAAAATTTCAGCCAAAAATATGCATATCACAATAACATCAAAAGGAAAATTTCCCAATGTAGTTATCTTATTTCTTTCAGAATGATACAATGCCTTGAAAAGATTGTAGCTGTTTGCTTCATGCTTAGAGCTATGATCAGAAGAACTATCGGCGCATAAAGTGCTAGGCCTTTCATAACCTTAGTACCCTGTCAATCAAAATCATAATTCAAAATAGTATTAAATAAAGCATTCTACTATTTAGATGTTTCTTACAAACTTACATAAATTAAACTCTTACCATGTCTTGATAAATATCTTCAAGATTCCATAATCAGCTATGCTTTCCACGATTTCCATAGATTTCTTAGGACCAATGTCCCAATCAATTTCTTGTATCAACTCATGCATTGATATAGTTGACTCTTAAAAATAAGATACTAATCAATGCACTTAACTCATTTCTTGTATCAAGTCATGTATTTATTTTATCAATTTTTCATAAATAAGTCGAGTACTCTTCTTTTGTGAGCTTTTTACTCCACCCAACTCAATTTCTTCTATCAAGTCATGCATTGATACAATTAATTCTTAGAAATAGAAAAAGTTAAAAAGGCTTTGCCTTAGCCAAACAAATACCTTCTTAACTAGTTCAAATCATTCTGTATTAAGTCATGCATCAATGCAATTTATTTCAAAAAAGATAATTAGAAAAGCTTTAATCTAATCATTTTACTCAAACTATTTCTTGTATCAAGTCATGCATTGAATCAATTCATTTTTTCACAAGAGTTAAAAGAGATTTATCTTGAACATTTTTTAATCTATTAAATCTCTTTTAACTTTGGACAAAAGATGAAATATCTTGCAGAAAAAGATATCTCCGCATAGTTAATCCATCATAACTCAATCTCAATGCATACTAACATATTATACAAGAAATATTTTTAAGCTTTTCCAATTGGCTTTTCCATTCATTTTTTATTTTATTAAAAAAGAAAAGCCAAACTTCTAAAGCTAATGGAAGGCCATTAGCATATCTAACTAACTTTTTCTTATAGTTATCAATCAAGATAACCATAAAAAATTTTTTTACCGATTCCACCCATTCTTAAACTACAACATACTCATCCATCAACAGTGATGGAACATGCGCATTTTGTTTGTTAAACCCAGACGGGACAGTTTCTCCCATACGCACAATTTCAACTCTGCACATGAAAAAAGTCAAAACATAAAATTTAATATTGTCACCAATCTTAAAATAACTTCTGTAACATAAAAAAATAAACTGTTCATCCATTACTCTTTATCCTCATCAATGACTATCCAGGCAGCCACAGACACACACATTCTGCAGTATCCAGGCAGCCATAATTAATCAGATGTGCATCTATAATTAACAAATAATTCAAGACCTCTCTAGTGATAATTCGAGTAAGCATAAAAAGAAAAGTAATGTTAAAGAGTGATTTAAAAGATCTGTATCTCCTAACTAGATTTACCTGTTGTGATTAGATCCCACCTGGTAACTGCCTATCTGCTTCATTAGATCCGATCGGTCTATCTCATACGCCATGAAAATAACAAGCTCTTACCGATGATCGGAAGAATACTGAAGAATTTTGGCGATCTTGCTCAAGAACCATGGGGGAGACTCATAGTTACTAGAGAAGATAACGAAGGAGAAAATTGAGTCTACAGTAACCTTAGGAAGCGATCAGCACAGCTGATTATTCCCTGGTTCGAATCCGTTTAGGCTCAGAGCAGCTTGAATTGCCCTAATCTCTGAAGATTCGGAGGCGTATAAAGCAATAGCTCGCTAAACAAGCGACGATGTGCTGGAGCTGATGCGATTCATATGTTCAGCTTGATCGGCGTCGTGATTCGATCTCTTTGAAACCTTGAAGATTTATCATAAACCAGCTAGATTGCTACAGCCCGTTGAAAGCTATATGGGTTGGGGAATACTAGATCAAGATATCTTTGCTTAGAATAAACGCCAAAAGCCGCCAGAGAGTTTCTGTTGCCCCTTCGAAATGGCATGACGACAAAATAAAGGGTTAACTCCACTCACTCTTCTCTTGCCATGGGCCTGCTTGGTAATTATGAAGAATTTGGATTGTGGCTAAGATGGGGATTGAGTTTCGGACGTAGGCCCAAACTTTAAATTATGTTTGATTTGAAGTAATATTTACAGGCAAAAAAAAATTGGGAAAATCGTTAGTAAATACTAAATAAGTAAATTAATTGCTCTTTGCCATCAACACACATGGGATACTGAACTTGCATTAAAATTGAACTTAAAAAGACAAAAAAGCCCTCAGTTTGATAAAAAGATTTTAGGCGAGGGGAAGGAGAAAGTGTAGTTCTGAATCCCTTCTTCCTCTTCCATTTCTCGCCTGCAGAAGTTCAGCGTCGTTTCCCCTCACTCAGCTGTCTCCTTGGCTTGTGTCTGTCGGCAGTGTCATCTCTGGCTACTCCTCCAACGGCTGCCGTCTCATTGGCTCGTGTTCTTCAGATATGTCATCTCCAAGTGCTCCTTCAGCGGCTGACATCTCCTTGGCTTGTGTCCTTCGGCGATGTTGTCTCGGGCTACTCCTCTAGCGACCGCCGCTGGCACTTAGTCCTCAAGCGACTGTCGCTTGCTCCTCCAACCTAAATGCCTCCTTCATTCACCTGATCTTTTTCATATGTGCCCAATAGTCATCCATGCTATGTGCAAAGGATGAAGATTCATTATGTGCCAATGATCTATCGTTTTATACAATTACTCTTCCTTCATGTGCCAATGATCTGTTTTGTGCAATTACTCTTCCATTATGTGCAATTGATCTTCCATGCTGTGCACCTGATCTTCCGTTTTGTGCAATTGCTCTTTCATGATGTGCAATTGATCTTCCATTCTGTGCAACAGATCTTTTCCATACGTGCCCAATGGTCATCCACACTATGGAAAAAATCCGTTCCACAAAATAGGAGATCAATTGCACATCATGGAAGAGTAATTGCATATAATGGAATATCATTGGCACAATGGATCATCCTTTACACAATGAAAAAGATCCATTGCACAAAATGGGAGATCAATTGCACATAATAGAAGAGTAATTACACAAAACAGAAGATCAAATGCCCATCATGGAAGATCAATTGAACATCATGAAAGATTAATTGCACAAAATGGAAGATCATTGGCACATGAAGGAAGAGTAATTGCACAAAACAATAGATCATTAGCACATAATGGATCTTCATCTTTTGCACATAGCATGGATGACCATTAGGCACGTATGGAAAAGATCCGTTGCACAAAACGGAAGATCAATTATAAATCAATGAAAAGTAATTGCATACAATGGAAGATCATTGCACAATGGATCATCCTTTACACCATGGAAAAGATCCATTGCACAAAACGGGAGATCAATTGCACATCATGGAAGATCAATTAAACATCATGAAAGATTAATTGCACAAAACGGAAGATCATTGGCACATGAAGGAAGAGTAATTGCACAAAACGACAAATCATTGGCACATAATGGATCTTCATCCTTTGCACATAGCGTGGATGACCATTGGGCAGTATGAAAAAGATCAGGTGAATGAAGGAGGCATTTAGGTTGGAGGAACAAGCGACAGTCGCTTGAGGACTAGGTGCCAGCGACAGCCACTAAAGGAGCAGCCTGAGACAACATTGCCAAAGGACATGAGCCAAGGAGACTCCGGCCATTGAAGGAGCACTTGGAGAAGACAGATCCGAAGAACACGAGCCAATGAGACGACGGCCGCTGGAGGAGTAGCCGGAGATGACACTGCCGACAGACACAAGCCAAGGAGACGACCGAGTGAGAGGAGACGACGCTGAATTCTGCAGGCCTGAAATGGAAGAGGAAGAAGGGATTCAGAACTGCACTTTCTCCTTCCTCCCGCATAAAATCTTCTTATCAAACTGAGGGCTTTTTTGTCTTTTTAAGTTCAATTTTAATGCAAGTTCAGTCCTCATGTGTGTTGGTGGCAAAGAGCAATTAATTTGCTTATTTAGTATTTACTAGCGATTTTCCCAAAAAGATTTGAAGTAATATTTAGATGAAATAAGTAAATTAATTTTATTTCATAATTAGCAATAAAATTATAGGCTAAATTATATAAAACCCCTTGAACTTTTGGCTCAGTTGCATATAACCCCTAACATTGCAAAGTTTAAATTTAACCCCCGACCTTTTATTTTTTAACTATTAAACCCCTGCCGTTAAGTGACCGTTATCTTTTTAACAAAAATTGCCACGTCTGTTAGTGCAAGCGTTTCACCCAAGAGGGAGAGTGAATTGGGTGATACCAAAAATTTCGTTTCATATAAGATAATTGACAGAATATTTAAACCAGTTGAGAGTAAAGAGAAATATCAACGAAGTGTATACCGGGAGTTATACTGGTTCGGCCACAACCACTTTAACCTACGTCCAGTCCTCAGAGCATCTCTGAGAGTTTCACTATATTCTCCAAGATTCAGTGAGTTCTTGGCACCTCAGTACACAACAAGTTCCTTCACTTGGACACTCGCTCCCCCTTACACGTTGTAATCAAATCCCCAACTCAAGGTTCCATAACCTTAAGTTATCTCAATAACAAATATTGAGTTTGTAATGAAAAACTCTCTCACAGAGCAAATATATAATCACTGAAGCACAATGAATGAGTGTAAGAAAACAAAGCACTAAGAGTTTGTTGATCATTGTATTCTCAGTTCTTGTGTCTTGTCTTCTTTTCTTTGAATGCTCTATATATATAGATGATTGGTAATGTCTGTTAGAAGCAATTCAAACATGTCCGTTAGAGTCGCGCAGTAACGGTTGACTGTTCTTTTAATTTGAAAACTATCCGTTTGCGGTAGGTAACAGTAGGTGAACGTCCGGACACCTTATTTGACTTTGCTCTTCTTGAATGATCTCTTCATTGTTTCTCTGCAAATATACTTAGGATACTAATGCAATGAAGAGTTAATCATATAGATAACAATTTAATAAACATTCGATCAAAAACATAATTTCTGGACTCCCTTACTCGAGTGGCTACTCGAGTGATCAAGTTTGTTACTCGAGTGGTGCCTCGAGTAAATCTCTCAAAAATCTGGCAGTGAGCAATTTAACATTTTACATGAGATATTACTCCGGTGAGCCATTGAGTGAGATATATCACAAACCTTGAAAATACCTGATTACTCGAGTGGTTACTCGAGTGGCCTTGTCTTTACCTTCACAAGTTACTCGGGTGCTGACTGTGGTAATATGGTTACTCGAGTGGCCTTCAATTTTATTCACATCTTACTTGAGTGGTGCCTCGAATGGATGGCATATTACTCGATTACTCCCTCAAGTAATTGGATCAAATTCTTGACTGAGAGTTTGCTTTCTAATTACTCGAGTGGCTACTCGAGTAATGCCTTGAATAACTCCGCAGATTACTCGGGTGGTCCCTCGAGTAAATCCTTTTTCTCACCTAGTTACTCGAGTAAAGTGTTCTATTTCTTGGCCGAGAGCTATTGGAAGATTTTTGACCTGATTACTCGAGTGGCTACTCAAGTGATGCCTTTGGAAATCATGTTGCTCGAGTGGCTACTCGAGTAATGGTCTATATAACTTTGCAAATTACTTGAGTACTCCCTCGAGTAACTTTGTTCAAAATTTGGCAGTGCTTCACTGGATAAAATTTTCTTTGGTTACTCGAGTAGCGACTCGAGTAATTGCTTCCCTTACTCGAGTTGCTACTTGAGTAAGCCTTCACCAAATTGATTCTTCACTCCAGTGCTTACTTCAAGTAATGTTTTGCTACATTGTCCAAAATTAATTTGTTTGTTATCAAATTCTTTTATATTATTGATCCAATCTTTGTTATCATCAAAACATATGGGATCTAACAACGTCATATTATGAAATAACACATGACATCCTATGTAAATTATTAATTTCATAAACTACCTGAATTTTAAACAGTTGTAATAACCGCCTAAACTTTGATCAGTTACAAATAATTTCCTTGACATTTCAAAATTTAAATTTGATTCCTTTAAACTTTTGATTTGTAATATTAAAACTCAGGTGATTACTTTTAACATTTTAATAAATCTATTAAGTTTTTTTACTATCATTTATCAATTAAAATAGTTTTCTGGTATGGCAAAATAGAAAAATTAGAAGAATAATATTTTAAAAATATAAAAAATAAAAATGTCATCATTTGTATAACATTTACTTATTTTCTTGGGATAATTAAGCATTGATAGTATTAAAATATCATCATTTGTGTTAAATATATTATTAGGATAATTAAGCATTGATAATTTAAATATTATGTTTGTGTCAGATGATAGCTTATGCTCACATTAATTTTTTTATTAGTAATACATATTTTTTCATAAATCAAATGTTCGACGTGTATTTTTATATTTTTCTAAATATTATTCTTCTTGTTTTTGCCATATACAAATAAACTAATAGTATTTTAATTGATAAATGATAGCAAAAATCTTAATACATTTATGAAAATGATAAAAAGTAACTGCATGTGGTTTAATATTATAAATCAAAATTTTAGGGGAGTCAAATACAAATTTTGAAATGTTAGGGGTTATTTATAACTTATCAAAGTTCTGGGGAGTTCTTAGCAATTGTTTAAAGTTCAGGGAGTTCTCTGCAACTGTTCAAAGTTCAGGGGGATTTTTTGAAATTAGTAATTTACACAAGATGATACGTAGAATGCCACATGTCATCTTATAATACGTGGTATTTTCCGTTAGAAAGATAACGGTCACTTAACTGTGAAGGGTTAATAGTTAAAAATGAAAGATTAGGGGGGTTAAATCTAAACTTTAAAATGTCAGGGAGATTATATGCAACTGATTCAAAGTTCAAGGAGATTTTTGTATAATTTACCCTAAATTATGCAAAGATTACTCCCTCCGGTCCTAAATATAAAATAAAGTTAATTTTTTTTAAAGAAATTAAGGAATCTAATTAAATTACTTTAGAGTATTTTTATTTTTATTTTTTTCTTCAAACTTAGGACAAGAGGGAGTACAATGCCTCTAATAATAATAATAATTTTTTAAAAAATATTATCACAATTGTCCTTGATTCCTCCACGATATCGCAGACCCTTCACTGACCCAACAGTGGAGGTTCTCCATCGGCGACGGCAATTCTCCACTAGTGTCCCCTCTAAACTAAGCAAGCGTGAGGAAAACAATGCCAAACTGAGGTGAGCTCTTGAACAGAGGTGAGTGCTTGAATAAAATATGACAAGGCTAAACAAAATGTCAGTGGATTCAGATTTTCTTGTTGACAGTTTAACCTGCTTGTGGATTTGAATTATATGGATATCAGCTTGATTATGATTTGTATTTCAAGTATATTTATAGTTGATTGTATTATATGAAAACAAATTTGTGCAGGGTATTTATCTTCAAACTTTTATATTGATCTTTTATGTCAGTGAATCCATGGAAATTAAACATTTGCTTGCTGAGCCAAGACGTGAGCATGTTTCAGTGGGTAGATAATTAACCTCCATGAAGTTGATTTCTGCGGCGATGCTTTGATGAAAAGAATAAAATCTGTTTTCTGATTTTAATACTACAAATCTGTTTTCAAAGAAAAAAAACCTATAGATTTTGAGTGGAAGTAGCAACGGTGTTGGTGGGGTATCTAAATCATCGAAAGTCGCTGTTGAACAACTTGAGTATAAAAACAAGATGTTGGTGTGAGCGGTAAGCAACAGTGAACGATGATGACAATGACAGGAGGGATCGTAGGGGTAAAAGTGGGATTTTTTTTGGGATTGAAAATTTAAGAGGGTTATTTTTGTTCAAAAAATATTAGGGAAAATTATGGGGAAAATCCAAAAAACTACATTGGAAATATCAAAAGGACAATTCAGTACATTGAAAATGGAAAAGGACAGATCAGGCGGTGTCAGACGGGTAGAGGAATCTGGGATTTTGAAATCTCGGCCAAATGACGAAAATGCCATCCCCTACTTCAGAATAACAACATGATCCTCGTAATTAACAACTCCAGATTCGTCATTAACAACTTCAATTCTTCTTTTACAATTCACAAATTTCAGGGCCAATAACACCACCAATCTCACCATTAACAACTCCGGATTCGATATTAACAACTCCATTTTCTTTTTTCGCACTTAACAAGTTTCAAGGCTAATAACAACACCTATCTCTTAATTAACAACTCTGGATTTGAAATTAACAACTCCAATTTCTTCTTTCACAAATAACAAGTTCCAGGGCCAATAACACCATCGATCTTGCCATTAACAACTACGGATTCGCCATTAACAACTCCTATGTTGTTATTCCGACTGAGGGCTGAAGGGCATTTTTGTCATTTGGCCGAGATTTCAAAATCCCAAATTCATCTGCCCGTCTGACACCGCATGATCTGTCATTTTCCATTTTCAATGTACTGAATTTTCCTTTTGATATTTCCAATGTAGTTTTTTGGAATTTTCCCAAAATTATGTTGAAGAACTTGATAAAATAATATTTATTGAGGAAGAGCATAAAAATTATAATTATTTAAAAGGATCAAGTATCAAAATATAAAATTGAAAATACTAAATTGCCCTCCACATTTCTCTGTGGCCTTCTCTTTCATTCTCAAGTCAAGTAAGCATCTCACATACCTAGATTTGTGTAGAGAGTTCATATCTAACTGCAACTATACTAAAAATTATAATTAAATTTGTGAATGGATAATATTTTTTTTATCCAAAACCAAATGAGACAAGGAAAAAATGGTGAAGTGTTCAACCCGTTGAATGAAGAATAAAAGGAGCCCATTCCCTTCAGTTTCGAAAATCCCAGGGCCTGTTTGGTACAAGGAACATTTGAGGAGGGAAAGGAAAGGAAGGGAAGTGAATGGAAATGAAGGGAAGATTGGGAGGAAACTTTAAAAATTATCCTGTTTGGTAGACATGGGAAGGAACCTAGGTTGAGGGAAGATGAGATGTTTGGTTGGAAGAAAAGAGAGTGGTTTAAGTGGAAAGATTGTGTGAAAAACCCAAAACACCCTTGACTTCAAGTTCAAACTCGACCTCATCGGTACTGTTCAACTTCTTCCTCATGGTATTGTTCATCATCTTCCTCGTTGGACGAGTCCAAGCTCAGAGATTGAAAGAACTCATCTTTGTGCTATGAGTGAAGGGGTCGGGGGACAAAGGCGAGGTCTTTGATAGAGAAGGCCAGAAACTCTGCTTCACCGAAGGTCAATCCCCATCTTATTTGACCTATTAAGTCGGTGGTTTGAAATTCAGATTCGAAGCTCTGAATCACTGCTGAAACTCATAAACCAAGACCACTCTCAGATTCAAACTAGAAATTACTTTCAACTCGAATTTTCTGACCTTTAACTCGTCCTTTGAATCACAAATGCTCTGCCTTTTAGGGGCATTTTCATCCCATAATTTCACTCTCCCGAGAATAATTTAAGATCCCACCATTTTTGGAGGGATCTGAAGATCCTATGTTTAATCGAATATGGCAGGAGGCGGGAACTGATCTTCCAATACTATTGAAGCGCCAAACGCATTTTGAGCCCGAGAAGTGTGGCAACTTCCCTCCTCTCGCCTTCAGTTTCGTGTAACAAATGGGTCTTAACTGCAGCTGTACTAAAAATTATAATTAAATTTGTGAATCGATAATAGTTTTTTATCCAAAACCCAATGAGACAGGGAAAGAACGTTGAAGTGTTCAACCCATTGAATGAAGAATAAAAGGAGCCCATTCCCTTCAGTTCCAGTCTTTCTTAACCAAATCAAGGATTTGGAGTATATGAGTGGAAACATAGATCCATCCATATATCCTATTTGATTTAGAATTTTATATCTAAAAAAGAATCACTGTAATTCAATGTTTATTCAAAAAAATTGTGCTTCGGCCCTCATGAAATAGTTGTATTGCAATAGGTGGCACACCTAACGCACTAGATAGTCCATTAGCCCCAAGAAGCACTATTGAGAGGAAGATACATATGAAATAAGAAAGATTATGGCATGGAGTAAGACATTTAAGGAATGCTAGCTATGGGATATGCTTTTACCGGTGATCTCTCACTTTCTCAAAGAATTTCTAGAGCCACATTTACTGTGGTTTGCAGTTTTCCTGTATGGCATGATATGCAGTGTTTTTAGACTTGGTAAAGGAGCTATATGAGCATAGGGATGATTATGGGCTAGGGATGACCGATGATGTATGGATCCAAACCACACTAGCCTACTTTCTCGACCTCACTTCTTGGGTCAAGAAAAAGAATGAGATTGTTGCACTAGGCCCTTTTGAGTTCTTTGCTTGTTATGATCACATGTATTTCTATGTACTGGTTAATATAGAGTAGTAATAGTAAAGTACTACAGGCTTCTTTGGTATGATTACCCAGTCTCTTTAATGTGCATATGACTGGTTTGTTGTAGTAAAACAAGCTTCTTTTGATGTAAATGCCAAGTCACTTTGACACAAATGTAGATATCATTGTAATGGACTTACGTATTTGTTGTGTGTTGGTATTTAAAGTCTAAAGAAGTACATATATGTGTATATATACATATGGGTTTGATGTGGCATTAACATGGTATTTCTTCTTAATAGTGAAAAGGAATAATGGTACGAGGTAGACCAAAGAAAAGACCTGCAGTACCGAAAGTTGAGGAAGTTGGAAACCCACCCAACCCTATACAGTAAGTTCTTGCAATACTGGCTAAACAACAAACTATGATCCAGGAATTATGAGAGGAAGTTTGGGAAATAAGAGAGGAACGTAATGAAGATGAGGTACCACCTGAAGACACTGAGGTAAATAAAGATATTGAGGTGGATCCAGAGGGAGAACCATTTGGGAGTGGTGAATGATCACAAACCCTTGAATCTAATCAGGGGATTCCTATTATCTCGGTCCAAGAAGAAGAAACTCTTTAATACTAGATGCCAAAGTTCATTAAGTACCAGCCTCCAGCATTCAAGGGAAAATTTGATCTATAACCTGGTGATAAGTGGTTGACACGACTAGAGAAGATATTTGAGGTGCTGGGGTGCCCTACTGAAATAAAAGCTACAATGGCTATATATAAGTTGGAGGAGATGCAGACCGCTGGTGGAAAAATACAACAATAATAATGAATACTGGAAAACATTCTGTTGACCTGGGAGTTGTTCCAAAAAGAGTTTAATGAAAAATACTTCCCGAGGTCTGTGAGGCTCGATAAGGAGAAAGAATTCCTGGCCATCTAACAGGGTGAAAATGAGACTTTCAATGAGTACCTATCCCGATTCACTCTGTTATCCCGTTACTTCTCTAATTTGAAATTTAAATATGATGAGATGGAAATTTGATATGTTAATTGGGGGACTAAAGCCCGAGATAGAGGAGAAGCTAGTTGCTCGGCAATTCACCAAATTTAACAAAGTAGTGGAAGTATGCCGGCTAACAAAGGGTAACTTGAGGAGAATGCATATGAACAAAAATATGAGCAATCGAGGTGGATCTAGTCAGGGGAATACTTCTCAAAAACATAATCGGCAATGATTCATTTCAAAGGGAAACAATAAGAAACCCATCTAATATGAGAGGAAAATCTACCAAGGTCCTCAACTACCGCAACTATGTCCTTAATACGGTAGGACACATTCGGGTAGGTCTTGTGAAGGGCAGGTGATTTGCCATGCTTGTAGGAAGATTGGATACTTTATGAAGGTTTGTCCACAATGAGCAGCTCAGCCCAGGCCGTAGAACCAGGGTAGAGTTTTTGCCATGACACATGAGGAGGCCTGAAAATCATAAGAAATGATCTAAGGTACTATCGTCCTCCATGGTAATACTTTGCACGCATTGTTTGACTCGGGTGCTAGCCATTCTTTCATTTCATATGAAACAATTAGAGCTAAGAATCTATAAATTGCCGTATGACGTGAATGTATCGACACCTATGGGTGTCAAAACTATGACTACTTATGCCTATTTGAATTGCATTATGAATTTTGAGGGGCACGAATCTGTAATAGATTTAATCTATTTGCCACTCCAACAACTGGAAGTCATATTGGGCTTGAATTGGTTGACAGTGAACAATGTGTTACTAGCTATGGTAATAAGAAGGTGGTATTTCTAGAACCGCAGACAGAATTTGATGCTAGTCTAAACCTAAATCTTATCTCTATGGTCGAACTGAGAAATGCCTAGAGAAAGGGTGTCAAGGGTATATGGTGTTTTTCTCTGTACAGGCAGAGACGGACTTAACTCTTGAAAATATACCCGTCATGAATGAATTCCCTAAGTTCTTCTCAAAAGACATTAGTGGCTTCCTTCCAGAAAGATATGTAGAGTTCGCCATTGAAATCATACTAGGAGCAGGATCTGTATCCAAAGCACCTTATAGAATGGCACCGAATAAAATGCTAGAATTGAAGAAACAAATTGAAGAAATTCTGGAGAAAGAGTTCATCCGACCTAGTGTTTCACCATGGGGAGTACCAGTATAGTTTGTCAAAAAGAAAGATGGAGCCTGAGACTATGTATTGATTATAGAGAACAAGGTGACCGTCAAGAACAAGTATTCGCTTCCTTGAATCGACGATCTCCTTGATCAATTATCTGGATTCAGTGTGTTCTCAAAGATTGACTTGAGATTAGGTTACCATCAGCTGCGAGTAAAGGCTGAAGGTATTTCAAAAATAGCTTTTAGGACCAGATATGGGCACTATGAATTTTTAGTGATGCCCTTTGGTCTGACCAATACACCAGTCGTGTTTATGGACTACATGAATCAGATCTTTCGTCAGTACTTAGATTAGTTTGTGGTAGTTTTCATCAACAACATCCTGATCTATTCCAAAAATAGAGAAGAGCACGAGGAGCATATGAGAATTGTGCTGGCCATTTTGAAAGAAAAACACATCTTCCCTAAGCTTAATAAATGTGAATTCTAGCTGTCAGAAGTTAAATTTCTAGGTGATATGATTTCAGAAGAAGAGGTCTTTATTGATCCTAGTAAAGTAGAAGCAATGCTGAATTGGAAGAGGTCTGAATCTGTCATAGCAATATGCAGCTTTCTGTGTCTTGCCGGTTACTATCCAAGCTCATACAAAATATTTCCAGAATTGCCTTACCATTGATAAAGCTTATAAGAAAGAACCAGTCATTTGTGTGGGATGAATGATGTGAAAATAGCTTCATATAGCTGAAGAAGGATTGATGACTACACTAATATTGATTATCCCAGATCCCAGTAAAACATATGTGGTATATTGCAATGCTAGTAAACAGGGATTGGGATGTGTCCTATGCAATAGGGCAGAGTAGTAGCGTATGCATCTCGACAGCTGAAGTATCATGAATTGAATTACCCCACTAATGAACTGGAACTTGTAGCAATCATGTTTGCTTCGAAGATATGGCATCATTATCTGTATGGTACCACTATAGAATTATACTATGACTATAAGAGTCTCAAGTACTTACATCACCATAAAGAACTTAATATGTGTCAGTGAAGATGGATGGAATTTTTGAAAGATTATAACCTGGAGATCAAATACCATCCAGGTAAGGCAAATATCGTCATTGATGCTTTGAGTAAAAAGGTGGTGCAAGTAGTAGTTATGATGGTACAGGAACAAAAGTTGTTAGAAGAATTCAGAGATTTGAATATGTCAAACCAAGTATTCATAAATATGAATGAACCAAACAAAACACTCCTTTCTAGCTACAATATCAGCCAGGAGGAAATGATTTGAGGATAGAAATTGAAGAAGCTCAGAAGCAAGATAGTAGAGCAATGTATATCTGAGACATGATTAGATAGGGTGTAACTCATAATCATGACGTTTCGCCAATCGGGTTAGTTAGATTTCAGAAAAGATTTTATGTTCCCCTAAGGGCTGATTTGAGGCAGAAAATCCTGGATGAAGTGCATAAGAGTAGATATACTCTCCATCCAGGTGCGACTAAAATGTATCACAACTTGAAGTCTATATACTGGTGGCCAGGGTTGAAGAGTGCTATGACCAAGTACGTTGCACAATGTATTACCTGTCAAAAGGTCAAAATTGAACACCAACGACCACCAGGACTCCTATATAGCCCCAAAATTCTAGAGTAGAAGTGGGAAAGCGTTACCATGGATTTGGTGGTGGGATTATCAGGATCAGAAACTATGATGCGATATGGGTAATTGTTGACCAATTTACAAAGTTGGCTCATTTCCTACCTATCAATACCGGTTATTCTCCTGAGAAGTTAGCAGAAATTTATATAAAGGAGATAATCTGATTACATAGTATACCAGAGAGTATTATCTTTGATAGGGATCCTCGCTTCACATCCCAATTCTGGAAAGCTCTACATGAAGCATTGGATACGAAATTGAGATTCAATACTACCTATCACCCAAAAATAGAGTCAAATCGAACCATACAAACACTGGAAGACATGTTGTGAGCATGTGTTATGGATTTCGAGGGGAATTTGGATCGTTTCCTTCCATTCACTGAGTTTGCTTATAACAATAGCCATCATGCGAGCATTCAATGGCTTAGTATGAAGCACTGTATGGAAGGAAATGCCAGTCACCTCTCTGCTGGACAAAATTATCAGAGAGAAAATTGTATGGACAGGATCTAGTTGATTAGACTTTAGAACAAATAAAGACTATCAGAAAGAGACTCCTTGCAGCACAAAGCAGACAGAAAAGCTATGCCAATAAAAGAAGAAGACCTTTAGAGTTAGAAGTTGGAGATCATGTGTTCTTAAAGGCGTCACAGTTCACCGATGTTAGCAGAGCAATAAAGAGAAAGAAGCTAAGCCTACGGTATATTGGTCCTTTTGATATTCTTGCAAGAATTGGACCAATGGCATATAGAATAGCCCTACCCCTAAACTTGAGCAAACTACATGATGTATTTCACATCTCTTAGTTAAAGAAGTGCTAACCGGACCTTGAGCACGTGATCGAGTATGAAGATATTAAGGTACAAGAGAATAATACCTATGAAGTAGAGCCAGAGCGAATTATTGACTAACAACATAAATGACTTCGAAATTAAAGTATACCGTTCGTGAAGGTGGTCTAGAAGGGTCTGTCTCAAAGTGAGGCAACATGCGAAGCAGAAGAAGACATGAAGAAACGTTACCGGAGTTTAGGGTTGATCAAAGACCAGACCAGACCGGGTTTGGCCTCAACCCAAGGTCTGGTCTGGAAAACACCTCGGGCTGAACAAGGCAACCCGAGGTCCTGTCTGGTCCAGCACCAGCCCGAGCTCGGGCCGGACAAGACCAGGTCCACCGGACTGCTGGACCAGTCTAGGCAGTCCAGGACCCATTTGGTTTTTTTTTTGCAAATTCCTAATAGCACATAACAACGGTTTTTTTTTTGTTTTCAATGGGGAAACAATTACATTTAGGCAATAAGATACCATTCAAAATAAATAAAAAGCAACAACATTACAATCCATGACATGAGACATCCATGAATCCATAATAATCTCCAACAACATTCAAAATAAATAAAAAGCAACAACATTTTAAAGTGGTTTGAATACAATCCATGACAATCAATTAAACATAACAAATAACAACAAGTCTATCACATTACACATTACAATCCATTGTCATTCATTTGTCTCCTCCACCTTCAATGATGCTTGATCCATCTTAAAAAAAAAAAACAAATTGCATGTGTTAAGAAATTAGTAATAATGAAATATGCAAACTTGAATAATAAACATAGAATTCAAAATATTACCTGAATATTAACAACATTATCAGTTTCTTGGAAGTTGTCATATTCAGTCAACATAGTGGCTAATTCTGAGATAGATTGCTTAGCAAGTAGCCACTTTTGGGAACAAATGAGTGCTTCAGTCATTTTAGGAGATAGATTACTCCTATAATCATCAACAACACGTCCACCAGTGCTAAAAGCTGCTTCAGAAGCAACTGTAGATACTGGTACAGCCAATACATCACGTGCTATCATGGCAAGCACTCTGTACTTTGTTGAATTAACCTTCCACCATGTCAATATGTCAAAATCATCATCATCAATAGGAATGTCTTCAACTGCATTAGCCGAAAGATATCTATCTAATTCAGACTGAGGATCTACTGATGAGATCTTTTCTTTCTGGGATGCCAACCATCTACGACCAGGGTCTGGTTTACCGGTATTTGCAATAGAACTGATAACACTCTCAGAAGAATTCAAAGTGTTGGCACTACCAGAAGAGTTCAAAGCATGGGAACTAGCAGAAGAGTTCAAAGTGTTTGCACTATGAGACCTGCTTATTTCAACACCAAACTTTATAGAATACTCTTCAAACATGCGATACAAAGTGTTTCTTGCCTTATTTTTCATGGATATACAAAGTTGATAATCCGGAAAAAGTTGCTCAAATACATTATTGATGTAGGCAAGCTTGTATCGAGGATCTAGAATCACAGCAATAATCAACAAAGGATTCATATTTTCTGTTGCCCCCCAATATTTATCAAACTTCATCTTCATGCTTGAAGACATATCCCTAAGAAGAGGGTCCTCAGACACAATAGTCTCATTCAACAACTCTTGAATCAAGGCAATTTTATGGAAACACGCATTTGCAGTGACTGTGAGTGAGCTAGAAAATATCAAGGTCACATCATAAAACACCTTCAAAAATCTAAGAAAGACATTTGCCTTATTCCAAGCTTGTTTGTTAGGAGGGCCATTAGGAGCCTTAAAGTATGTCACATAATCTCTATCTTCATCACCCAATCTTTCAAATGCCTTTTGGAATTAACATCCAACATTAAGTATGTGGAATTCCATATAGTGCTAACATCTAAGACACACATATTTTTTGCATCCAACATTTCCAATTCACATAAATCTTGAAATTTTTTGAGTCGGGCAGGGGAGGAACGGACATACCTTACTGCATTTCGAATTGATTCGAATGCATCTTTCAATTCCTTTAAGCCATCAGAGACAATCAAATTGAGAATATGAGCAGAACACCGTAGTTGAAGAAAATCACCACCACAAACAAGACCCTTCCAATTTATGAGTCGTTTTTTTAAATATGAAAGGGCTGTGTCATTGGATGTTGCATTATCAACCATGATGGTGAACACATTTTGTATGCCCCATTCTGATATACATCTCTCAATAAGCTTTCCAATTGTATCACCCTTATGATTCTCAATCAAACAAAAATTAAGAATCCTTTTGTGCAACTTCCAATCTTTGTCAATGAAATGAGCTGTGAGACACAAGTAGTTGAAGTTTTGAACTGACGTCCAACAGTCTGTAGTAAGGCATATACGACTAGTACACTGCTTCAATTGATTCTTCAAGATCCTCATTTCACCAAGATACAATTGCCAACAATCCCTAGCAACTGTATGTCTAGAGGGAATTTGAAACCTTGGCTCTAACTCTTTAACAAATGATTTAAAACCTTGTTTTTCAACCAGTCTAAATGGTATCTCATCACATATGATGAACTCCGCTAGAGCCCTACGACAACGTTTTTGATTGAACATGTGAGGTGCTAAGCTTCCCCCTTACCCGCTTTGTGAAACATAGTTCAACATGGATTGTTTTGATATTTCAATTGCCCTATGTGGATTTTTCAGACACTTTTTTAAGTGTCTCTTCAAAGAAGTTGTACCACATTTCACTGGATCACAAGCATAATCATTACCACAATACTTGCATGCAGCTCTAAGCTCTCTATCTGTATCCTCCAATGGTAACTTAGTATAGTGATCCCACACTTCTGATTGTTTCTTCTCAAGTTGTTTTCTCTTCTTATTACTACCTTTTGTGGTTTCACTTCCAGTGGCAGTTGCTGGAGTAGGAGGAGGACATTCTACAGTAGTTGGAGGTTGGTGAGGATTAGTGGAATCGGTAGGAGTAGAAGATGGTCCCCCAATAGACTCATTCTCACCAATATTGGAATATTGAGATAAGTCAACACTTGAACTTTGCTCATTGTCCATGTCTGCAACAAAATGAAAAGCAAGTATTCATAAATTCTAAATTTAATCATGGAAACTGATGCAACATTTATTATCAATGTCAACTACAAGAATTAAAATCAATCTTTGAGTTTTCATACTAATCCCTTTTCACACTCTACAAAAATTATTATGCTTCACTAATCCCTTTTCACACTCTACATAAAAAACAGCATGAAAAGGACAAACTCTTTGACTTCCTTTCATTCGTATTCATTCATTAAAGGAAGATCTGGGATAATTTCATCATTTTACCCACAAATACAAAAAATGCGTGGAACAATTGAAGGAATAGCGTTGAAGTTCTCGTCAAACGTTTAAGAGTTTTATTATTTTTCTTAAGTAGAGCTTTCTCACTGAAACTGAAACGCGAACAATTGAACTTTTCAATTCGTATCTAATTAGCTCCGGATGAATTTAGAAAATCATGCATATCTAATTAGCAACAAAGGACCACACGAATGAATCAAAAAGATCACACTAATCTTTATGAGCTACACAACTAATATTTCTATTTTCATGGCCAAAAAAACCAGCAGCCAACAAGAAAACCAGCAGCCAATCAATGCAAAAAATAAGATGGAATGCATAGTAAGTTTCTTACTGAGACGCAGAGATGGGGACAGCCGGACAGGGATGCCGAGACTCGAGAGGGAGCAGGGGATGTCGAGATTCGAGATGTCGAGACTCAAGAGGAAGACAGAAACCAGAGCCGAGAGGGATACGAAAACCAGAGCTGAGAGTGAGACGAAAACCAGAGCTGAGAGGGAGAAGAGCCGACGAGGTTTGAAATTTGAAGTCTCAAGTCTCTAAGTCTCTAATCTAGGGTTCCATGGACATAGAGATTGAGTGAAGCTAATTGATATGAATTCTGAATTTTTTGATTTCCAAAATGCTAAAGTAAACTCCTCCGTCCAGAAAAAAAATGAAGTAAAGACTTGGTGGGTGTGGGCCGTGGGCGCATGAGGTGTGTCTCTAGATCTAGACTCTATTGTTTTAATTGGGTTTGGGTTTGGGGGATTATAAATAAAAATATATATATAATTAATAAGTATATAACTCGGGTCAGATCGGACTAGACCATAGGGTCAGAGGCCTTGGACCGAAGTCCAGTCCAACCCGAGGAGACTAGTCCGGTCTGGTATGTCAAAAGTTGTTTCGGACCAACTTTTTTTTTCTTAGACCGGGTCGGGTCAGACCGGACCGGGTCAGACTACCTGGACCATCGGGTTTTTTGCTCATCCCTACCGGAGTTTATGCCATCAAATATGTAACAAATTTCAGAGACAAAATTTATTGTACCGGGGGAAAATTGTAATATCCCAAAATTCATGTAAGGGCTAAGAATCCCAACAGTCAGTGTAAATGGTATTAGTGCAATCCCTTCGAGAATTTTGTATGAAATTAATTCCTGACTAATTTAAGACTAGGATTTACCCTTCAAAAGTGAAGTGGTCATGAGGCTAAAAATTTATAAATAAAGGGAGAGATACTCTCCGAACTCCCAGATTGTAATACCCTGAATTTTGAGATTTGATTCTAGAGAATAAGCTTGAAATAAGTGGATTGCTAAGCCTCAGTTTAGCAGGATCCCAGATTGTGATCAAGGGTTAATGACTCCAAACGTGGATGTGGTTAGTGATAAATAACCTTTTTAGAGAATCTGATGTGATTTGAGATTTGGATGTGATTCGTATGTGTTGTAATTCGTACCCAAACCCTATATTTGAGTTCAATTATGGATTAACATCTAAATTGAATGAAAATAAGGGAGAGGGCATATGTATGGTGTAAATGAATGAGAAAATGTATTTGGTGGTGATTCAAGAGGAATTACAATAATCAAGGGCAAAACGGTAAAGTTACCGATCAATTGGTCAGTTACTGAAAAGGAAACTCATTGGTAACTTTAAGATCAATGGTTGAGATTGATTTGTGCAATAGATCAAGGGGTGGAATCGTGCGCGCTCGCGCGCCTATGTGAGCTTATGGAAGATGGAATGAGAGTATGACACTTGGCACAATATGGACCCTTGGATTTGGGTCAAATGTTCAAACTCTTCCTTCTTTTCTCTCTCCCTTATTTGGATGTTTTTGGGCTCTCCAAAATCTGCATTCACTTCATCATCTTCATCTCATCTTTCTCTCTCCAAAGCTTCCATGGTTGTCCAAATTCAAGGAAGAAAGAGAAAGCTTGAGGTGAGTTTTTGGCTTACTTAATGGCCTCTAATGCTTAAATCCTCTTCATTAATCTTGTTCATAGTGATGAGAGCTTCATCTCTATGGTTTTGGATTTGTGAAAGAAGGTGTTTTGAGAGCTTGAGGTTGAAGTTGGAGGAATCAAAGAAGTGGTTTGAGAAAAAGGAAGATATGAGTATTTGAAGTCTTTTGATATAAGTTTTGTGATTTATGGATGAGCTTTGTGAATTATGAATTTTACCCTGATTTTGTGGTAATTTTGAAATGCATGAATTGTCATGTATTTTGAGTTGTAATTGGTGTTTTGTTGTGTTATATGACCATTAGAATTGGTTTGGTTTGGTTTGAAACCTTGAATGGAAAGTTTGGCCATTTAGTGGTTTTGTGTGGCAATGGGGTTCAAGAACAGAATATGTGTAAATGTGATGTGAATTTGGTTGATTTGGTGTTTCCAATGGATTCCTTGTGAAATTTGTGTGGGAATGGTATTTGATGTGAATTTGGAACCATTGGAAGCATTAGTGCAAAATTTGGAATGCTGCCCATTGAAACTCTGTTCTGGACAGTCTATTTGTGTGGATGTTTTAACTGGGCAAATGATGTCTAAATATTCTGAAACTTTCCAGTCTTAAATTTCACATTCTAAGCTTCATATAATTTATGTCATTTCATTTTATGAGATGGGAGTTATGGTGGTCTAAAGTTTGATGTCGAAAACTGGACTTGATCTGGAGTAGTGTGGATATGTGTGTAATTCTGTGGTTATAGACATCATTGATCCATATTTTTCTTATGAAAATGGCTTAAATAGATTTCAATAGGCTTTGGGATAAGCTCGCTTTGATTTTTTTGGAATTAATTATGAATTTTTGAAGTTGTCTTGGCTGCAGCAGAAAATCTTAGCTGTAAAGCAAAAGTTTCTGTGTGCGTTTTAGCCGCAGCCAAAAATTCTTGGCTACAGCCAAAAACCTTCTGTGCACGTTTTGGCTATAGCCAGAGGATTCTTGGTTGTAGCTAAACCCTATTTTCAATATTTTGTGATTTTGAAAGGTGATTTCCAACCTAGTACGTCCCAATCCTTTAGGCTTTCGTTGAGCTTATTATAGTCACCTAAAGGTTATGAATGGTAACCAATTTTAAGTGATATGGAAGTAAGGATTTGGAATCAAGATTGACCCTATGTCCTTGATTTGGTTATAGGGTTGGATATCCGCTTTGATCGTGAGTAGCCGGTGCTGGAGCATATGTGGAAAGAATAAGAGTAGGGAACTTACCTCTTCTGCACGTATTTGATATTTGAGTTGGTATATTGATGCATGTATTGCTTTGCTTGATTTTGTGAAACATATATGAATTATTGTAGCTTTGTTTCTATTTATGCTATGGCTATGAGTATGTTGTTGAAACATTGAGCATGCAGATATGTCATTATGTGAGCATGTGTTATTGTGATGTAAGCATGTCATGCATTAAACACTTATCTTGCATGTATACTGGCATTTGTTTCCTACTGAGATTATCTAGAATCTCACCCTCCCTACCAACATTTTAGACAGGGTAGGTGGAATCGAAGATGGAGCAAGCAACCATAGGCGGCGATGACTCCTTCGGGTTGGAATCTTGTGATAGTTGGTTATCAATGCACGTTTGGGATTAAGTATATTTGGATATATGATTGTATAGGTCAGAATGTATATTTAAGTATGTATTGGGTATGAGAATTTGTGTAATCCCCTATTTGGAAAATTGTAAAGGGCAAATATGTCTTGTAAAGCTTGGATTAATGTAAGAAATCCGAGATTGCCAGAAATTTATATTGTGCACTCTGATAGTTATACGAATGTGATTTATCTTCACAGAGTAGTTACACTCGATATGTGAATATGAGACCAGGTCAATTAGATTTCGAAAAGTATTTGTGAAAACCCTATCTCAAGATGGGATTGTGAATGAGTTTTAATAATTATTGGTCTCTATTTCACTTTAATCGCGTATTTTGGATATAATTATGGAAGGGGGTTACACAGATACCTATTGTGTCATTCACAGAAATCGAGAAGTCAGGATTTAAAATACGAGTGCAAGTAGTTGGAGGAAAATTCGTTGACGACTGAAGGGCTCAGAGGCGCCAATTTTGAGATTGGAGTTATCCGGGCGCAGCTTGGCATGCCTTGATATGCGTGCCACACCTTTTTTGTTGACTAAGTAAGAAAATGACAAGTGTCCAATAATCATTACAAAGTACAAGGCTACTTTTGTGTTGGCTAAATGAAGAGGTGTTAAGTGTCCCTCATCATTACACCCACTTTATGCCTTTTGTGCTGGCATCTCTAGAGAGGGCCACATATCACCTGAGTCAGGGAAATCCGCCGGTCTCTTGTCCGGTCAGTCGACTAACTTTCTCGTACACCGCTCTGGGAGTGCAATGAAATTGTCAGGCCTCTCCCTTCCCTTGACCATTTATACGCCACCTAAGAGAGAGAAAATGGAAGACCAATGGCTCATGACACATGCCACTTTTAAACCTTAATCTTGTGACACTTGGCAAGAGGAGTAAGATCATTTTGTGAGATTAAATCACAACCATCTAACCTTCTTTAAGGGGCCTAAATTCGGCCAAATGAGGAAAGAGAAAGAGAAAATCTAATTTTAACTTCACAAAATTGTTAGAGGAGAGAGGAGGGTGAATAATGATATTTCCTGAACACCGAAGCCGATTCCGACCCTGAAATGCTGTTATCATCGGGTAAGTCCTTCAGGAAACTTCCTCTACTCATTTTAAGTATCAATTCTATGGTCTCATATTTCTCATCTAAGGTGTTTTGTGTTAGTCTGTCAGAGTGCCATCAGAATTTCTAAACACTTGTAGAAATGCAAAGAGGTAAGCCTCAACTTTGTTTTAAACCGATTACTTCGTGTTTTCGTTGAGTATTTCTTGACTCTTGTGCCATCCTTAATTTTCTACCAAGGGGAGTTTTTGAAGCAAGATGATTTTTTTAATCATGTTTAAGGTTATATATGATGCTTGTTGAAGTATTAGGTTTGTTGGTAGTTAAAAACACAAAGTTGGATTTTTATTGTTTTGGGAGGCATATTTTGGTCAAGGGTAAATTGGGAGAAAGAATTTGATTATGGTATTTTTGAGTTTTCCATTGGATTATACACAAAAACTTTTGTAGGAATAGGCTCTGATTATAATTTTTGGAAGACAGGTTAAAAAGCTCAAATATTAGAAACTTAGTTCACTAAGCTGCCAATGTGCATTTTTGTCTCACAGTTTTGTTGTGACAAAAATTTCACAGTCCAACTTCATCTGATGATGATGAGATTTTTCAAAATTAAATTAAACTTAAAGACCTTTAATTTGATAGGTATTATGAAGGATTTGGATTAGTACACTAGGAACTATGAGTGTTTGAAGTTAAACCATTAAAACTAGTCAGATTTTTTGGCAACAGAAGGAAAAAGGGAAACTAGGAATTGTGCGTAGTTAGGAGGCTTCTAGAAGTATTTTTCCCTTAAAATAGACTTAAGAAGTGACACATAGGATTTCAAATCACCTCAATTGGATTTTTCTAGCTCAAATTATGAATTTTCAAATATTAATGAAAATTCTGCCAGCTTTTTGGTAATTGTGCAAAAATTTAAAGTAAAGTGTTTTTATAATAGAATTGGACCTTTAAGGGTTAAGTTAAGCATTTAGGGTAGCTTGGGCCCATTAGCTACACATTGGGCTTAATGAAGTGACCCTAATGATAACCAACATAAAAGAATGATTTATGAAAGAATTAGACTAAGTAATAACTCGTCGCACGTAAATTTTAATTTATAGAATTTGACATTTGCTTGGGACACTAGAAGCACGTCAATCGAGGTCAGGATTTGGAAAAATTATCAGGTAATAACTTATCCCTCACATACTATGTGATATGTTATATGCATGTTTATACCATCGTGAATTTAAAGCATTCAAATGAGAAGGGCTCAGGTCCAATAGAATTTCCTGGCGCTGTGGCAAGGGACAGTTGTCCTTAAATTGGTAACTTTATGCTTTCCGCATATCATGAATTTATCTCTGAATGTTGAATATGTGCTTGTATTGAAACTTTGGTTGACATGACATGTTATATGTATG
Source organism: Inga laurina (assembly GCA_963855925.1). Classification (NCBI taxonomy): domain Eukaryota; kingdom Viridiplantae; phylum Streptophyta; class Magnoliopsida; order Fabales; family Fabaceae; genus Inga; species Inga laurina. The sequence goes on along the minus strand of OY979701.1, from coordinate 48,312,503 downwards.
CAACTTATATGAGTGATATCTGTTACTACTGAAATTCTTTGAATCTCACCCTATTTTTCCAAAAACAAATTTTCATCTCGGGCAAGTAGTTCCTCAAGCAAGAAGGTAACCATGGGTGAATGAAGCGAAGAACTTAGAAATTTATTTTATATTGGTTATCTATTTATTTTTGGGAACTTAGAAACAAGGGTGTTACATGAAATAGATTTTATGCAGTAACTCTATCTTTCATACACTATGTGATTGTTTATATGTTGTATGTATGCCATGTTCTATGATATGAACATTGCCTGGGGCACAATATCTAGCTGTGTTGTGGGAAAAGCACAAGTACCGTCAAGTGGGAAAAGCACAAGTACTAGCCGGCCTATTGGGACGCAACTATGATATACACAGTATGAACAATACCTAGTTGTAGTCTAGGACCCAGCTGAAGTGACAGACAAGTAGGGGTCCAAACAGCCGTTTGGCCCTGAACAGTGTGCACAAACATTTACAGTATGAATTTTCTATTATACTATGTGGTGTATTGCATATTTATCTTTCGCATTTTGTATGATTGATTGTATGTTACTACTAAGATTCGTTCGAATCTTACCCTTTCCATAACTGTAAAATTTATTCAGCTAAAGGGAACGGCTCTAAGGGCAAAGCTGTGGATACCGGTAATTGAGGTTCCAGTACAAATCAAGCAAGGACGTTGGTTATCTGTAGATTTTTTTTTTTTTTTTGGGATTTGTAAGTATTATGTACAAATCCTGTGGGAATTCTTGTAACGTAATCAAGTACTATATATTGTTACGAGTGTAAATGGTTCATTAAAAAGTGTAAGTGTACAATGTCGTAATCAAGTAATACAGAAGTGAGTAGAGTATCGTTCCCACGAGGATTGATCACTAAGTACTAAAATGTGTAATTTTAATTCTCTTTAGTCGATCGAGTAGTTGGTGGTTGAGAGAACAAAATAAAATGACTAAATATGAGTGCAAATAATATGAAAGCAAATATGAGAAAAAGCCCTACGAGTCAGATTTCACTTAACAAATCCCGGATTGAATCACCTATATATTCTAGCCCAATTTATTCCACATGATTGACAGTCGAATTGCTCTAATTTAATTACTAGCCTCTTCCAAGGTCAAGCAATTCTATAATTAATTGCTAATCCAATATATTCATATATGAATTTAAGCAATTAATTATGCATTAAGATTTATGAAACTCAGTAAGACAATACAACTCATATGAATATATTCCTATTTCATATGCAAGTCATGGTTTTAATTATAGGATCTATACATATGCATCTCCTTCCGGTCTCAACATGCATATTGAAATCATTTAAAAGACGGCCAGTCAATCAAAAACATTAAGAATAATAATTAAAACTCAATCATAAAGAAGAAATTTAAATTAGATTTAATAAGTTAAGATTCAATCTGTTATTAGTAAGCTAAGTCATCACCCTAGGAAAATGAAAATTTAGCTCATGAAAAAATTAAAAACAAAACCAAAATAAATTGACATTATATAAAACTAGAATGAAATCCTCATAAATACTGAATAAAACTTGAATATTAAATTCTTAAACATAAATATACAACCAAAAGATGCATGAAAAATGGAAAAATCTAGTCATCCCTTTAGGAGGTAAAACCTTCCATGTAGATGACATACAAAAAGTAATACAATCCTAAGCCTTCCAAGATGGATTCATGCAAAAAGCAATACAATGCATAAAATTAACTCTAAGATGGTGTATGTGGAGAGGAGAGGAAAGTAATGGATATGAAATGATTGTAAATGAATAAGAGATGAGATTAATGGACATGAATTGGTGTGTAAGTAAAGAAGAGAGGAGAGTACTGGATATGAATTGATGTCTAAAATGTGAAGGAGAGGGTGGCTATATATAGGGAAGAATGGAGTAGAGTAGATGAAGTGGTAGGTGAAATGTGGTATATAGAATGTGGTAGATGAAGTAGTAGGTGAAAAGGAAGATGAAATGGTAGATGAAATGTTTGGTGGAATGGTAGATGATTCCCGCCCTCAACTTCCAAGCAAAATTCAAAACCCTTGGAGATAGAACTGAATTTTGGTCTCAACATAAAAGTTGTAGAGCTCTTTCATAGCTTTTTATCCATATAAAGAACATCCCAATCCGACATCTAAAGCTCCAAATATTGCCTGAAAACTGAAAGAGGGTCTAATTTCGTATTTTTCAAGAAATTCTATTTTATGCCAAAATCATTATTTATTTATTAATTACACTCAAATTTATTAAATTGAGCTCAAATGTCATCCACAAAAGCATCATATAAGGGAAAATTAATATGTAAATATTTTACTTATCATATATCAAAATATTTATGCTATTTCTGTATGACCATTGAACTACGCGCAAACAATCTGATAAATGTTAAAATAAAGAAGGGATTTGACACCTCCAGTCCTTAATATAAGACATATTTACCTAATTTAATTAGATTAAGAAAGTAAGTTGTGTTGGTTAATATAACATGTATTTTCTAAAATATCATACTCATCTTCCTTAATTCCTTCATTATGTCTCCTCTTTGACTATTGTTGAGAAAGCATCATTAGGGTTAAATTAAGAAATGATTGACAAATATGAAAAATATGTCTTATATTTAGGACCAAAATTAACTCCTTAAAGTTATCTTATGTTAAGGACCGGAGGGAGTATATAATTGTATTAACGTTATACATCTCTTCTTTTCCATAAAAGTCAGATAAAATAAATTTAATTCCAATTCCAATATATATCATATCATGTTATAATTAATATATTAAAATTTTAAGATGACCAACAATTACCTTTTAATCTATTTGATTTCATAGCACTTATAAACATTTGTCAATATCACAATCCCAAATATTTATGATAATTTTTAGAAATTAATCACAAAACATTAAATGTTAAGAAAAATTGAACTTTATGTAGCCTCCTAGACTTATGATCGTTCCTTCTGACTTTACTACAATCACTTTGGGCATTTTTCAACTTATTTCCTTGAGCTTTGTAATTATTTTTAATATTTTTCATAATATCTTATGATCATTTTGGATTCATAGCTAATTCTGGCAATTACATTCATTGACTCGATACATATTTATTTATATAGCTTATGGTCATATTGTAAATTTTTCTCATAATTAAATCATAATATTATTATTTTAGTATACATCACCAAACATTGATGTCTTTAATTATTAATTTAAGCATTTGACATATCAGATCATGAGAAAATAAACTTCGATAATTAGTCTTCAGGCTATTACATTTTAGTTGGACATGATTCTCTATAAGTCACTAGTCTTCAAGACTCCATATAGTAAAAATATTTTTTAAAGCTACAAAGATCTTTTGTATCTTTCGATACTTAAACCATAATCCTTGAGTGCTTTAATATTAATAATCAAGTCTTCAAAGTGCCCCAAATTTTTCTTTCACGGTACGTATTTGAGCCATAAGCTTTTAGGGCTTTAATATACTTCTCTGATCTTATTTATAAGTCAATTCTATTATATTTTATATAAACTAAGAAAAATTTTAAACTTTATTAACTCTGTCATAAAATTCAATAACTTTTCAACTTTATCCCTTTTTAATATACTTTATTATCTTATGAGAATAAAGTCAATACAATAATAAATGATAGGTAATATTGTATATTCTTATGAAAAATTTAATGAGGTGCCTTATAAATAGGACAATTTTTTTTTATATCTACCCTATGAATAGGATCAAATGAGTAATATTTATAATCAAATATTTAAAGTGCCACAAATTTTCCTTTCTTGCCATTTATTAAAACCATATAATAGATTTTTACAAAACGAAAATTATAAAAAAATACGTGACTTCTGGCCACCTAATCAAGAAATCGTGAGTATTATGGTAATTAAATTGAATATCACAAACATATAAGAATGATGTAAGAATAAAACTTGAACTTTTAAATGATAAAATTTAAAATATAAGTATAACATAAAATAAGGAGGAAAGGTAATTAAATTGCAAGGTCATGTTCCCTCTCAACAAATTGGAAGGATATGGGTTCTGGCCATTTAATCTCAAGATTAAAAAAATTTACATTATATGGCTTTAGGGCATTTCATAATGAAGAAGAGCAAAGCCATATGGCTTCTACTATTTAACCTCAACAAGACAGAAAATTAAAGTTATATGACTTCAAGCAGTTTAATAGATAAAAAATCAAAGCAATATGGCTTCTGTCCATTAATAAGATATAAAATAAAATCTATATGGCTTTTGACTATTTAATCTCAAGATAAAAAAGGGTTAAGGTGTGTCCAGCACTTGAAGTATTCTTCTAAGTGCATTTAGTATATTAAAGTAATTTGTAGTGTGTCCCTCGTCCTGAAGTATTTTTAAAGGTACGTCCAACACCCTAAAGTATTTTGTGGTTCATCTGACACTCTAAAGTATTTTTTTTTCAGGCACATCTAGCATTCTCAAGTTGATATTGAAAAAATACTTTATAGCGTTGAATGCACATTCACTTAAAGGATTTTTTGAGAGTTCATGGCGAGATTTAAAATGCTCCTAAAAAAATACTTTATGATCAAATTTCTTCCTCAAAAATTAATAATTTAAGGGCAAAATTGCGTCACAAGATACTTTGGAGTGCTGGACACACCTAGAAAAATGCTTTAGGGTGCTAGATACATTAAAAATTAATTAAGGATATAGAATGCACTTGGGAAAATACTTCAGGGTGGTGGATGTTCTTTAAACCTAAAAAAATAATCAACTATATACTGCTTCTAGCCATTTAATACGATAAAAAAATTAAATCTATCTCCAATCTCAATAATGGATCCAAAGATAATCCATTAGGGAGACCACAAATATCGATTGCAACTTCAAGTTACATCAAGTCACCAAGGAATGTAAGAAAAAAAAATCCTCCCATCACAATTGATCTAAAAGGTATAATTTTCAAATCAAAATTAAATTACAATGCAAAAATCACTACTATAAAATCATATATATATGATGCTTAATAAATAATAGTTATAGTGAATAAACATCATGTATGTTGAGGCAAAGGTTGAGTAAGAATATATAACACTAAAACTTAATGGTTAAATATGCGCACTGTCATGATTAAGAGACAGAATTTGGGAAACCGAAAACATAATTATTGTAATTTTTAACCATCATATATTTAATGACAAATACAATGGTGTTTATGAAACAATTATCATATAACACTTACCAATGATTTATCTTCTAACCTTATAACCGAAAACAAAAACATATTTGTCATAAAACAATTGACTATAAAGTATGAATGAGAAAAATAATGTTTCTTAAGAAACAACTGTCATGTGATTCTTTTAAATGATCGATCTTCCCCAAATTTAAACTACTCTTATTTAAAGTACCCTTTCATAAATCTCTAATTAAACACACCTATTTAATTCCCAGAGAGATATTCCTCCACAAACCCTAACCTCATTCATCATGATATTTTCTTTGGTTGTGGTAGTCAATGGAATTCATGTTGATTATATTTGCAAAACTTTTCATACGAGAATGGTACAATTTTAATAAAATTGTATCATTATCATAATGATAATTTTCACTAATCCAATAATTGTGAATTCTATAGACAAAAATTTAGAGGAACGTGCATGTTCAGCTTGATAACTTACAACACCCTTTCCATCCCACTCGTGTTTAATTTTAACAAGAAATTTTCTTTAATACTAAAGAATGTGGTCAGCTTGATAATGGACCATTGTTTAAGGGAACTCACCTCTCTTGTTCGCTCTCTAAACTATAAGGTTGACAAATTATTGGAGAAGGAAGAATCTAATGATGCACCAAATCCTTTATCTCCATAAATTTTTTTATTTTTTTTGTTTTATACATTTTTTTTATTTTTTATTTTATTTTTTCTTATAATATGGTGGTTGATTATGCAACTACCAAAATTTTTAAGAAAATATGTCAAATACAAAATGGTTATTAAATAAAACCTGTCACTTATTAATAAACCATGTCAAATACCTAACGATTATTAAGAAATAACTGTCACCATACATAAAATATAATGATATTTAATACTAGAAGTGATTGGCTCGATAATCCGTGAAATCCTTTTTACTTAAAAGTTTGAAAACTAAACTCCACTTCTCCACCTCCATTTCAACTTCTCATAGCCAATTATTGACTTTTGTTCTTCACTAAAATCATGGACAAATGGAAGAGAATTTCTGATTCTTCATTTGGGAAAAATTGAAAGATGAACTCCCATCACCAATAAGTATTGAAGGGCTTGTCCACACGACCTATGAGTTCCAACATCTAGTCCAGGTTTACATGCGAGAGCAAGGACACATGGACCAGTGTTTGAAGAAACTTACCTCTCTTATTTGCTCTCTAAACGAGAAGGTTTGACAAATTACTAGAAAAGGAAAGATCTGACGATGCATCATATTCTTAAAATATCTCTATAAATTATTTTTTTGTTTTTGTTTATTTACACTGTCTTTTTCTTTTTTTTAATTTTTATCTGTAATATGGGGTTGCATAATAAGCCACAAAAAATGTTAAATACATAACGGTTATTAAATAAAACCCATTGTCACACAAAAATATGTTGATATAATGGTATTAATTTTTAACCATCATATATTGTCTCACAAAATTACGGTTCTTATGAAATAACTGTCATGACATGCTTATAAATAATTTGTCTTCTAACTTTATATCAATGACAATAAAAATATAATGGTTTCTATTTAATAACAGTCAACTAAACTTCAAAAACTTTCATCTTCCCTTTGCTGAAGATAGTAATCTATGCTTTTTCATTTTTTGATGATTGGCACAACAACCAAGTACCCTTACATTACCCACCATTATGCGCAACTGCTTTTCTTCAACCTCCAATATGTGCAATAATGATTCGAACCCATCACTACTCACTTCCAATCTATTTAAACTCCCCATTTCCTTATGTTTTTATACTATTTCTTCATCGTCCTCTTTTGTTCTCTCATTCGTTAAAATGAAAAGCCATGCTAAAAACTTTTTAGAAAATCCTCAGCGTCATCTGTAATATCCCGATTTGTGATTAGGGCTAATGATTATGAAAATCATTGTAATTAGTGTAATTAAGCACTATCATGATTAATGTAATGTGAATTTTGAAAATAAATACATATGGTATTTAAGATCAATGGTTGTGATTCCTTGACCGTGGGTCGGAATCCTATGTGTTGTGATTTGGTGAGCTCATAAGGGAGTGAGTGGATGATGACATGTGGCAAGAGAATGGCCATTAGATGTGGCACTAGAAGACAAAAATCACTTTTCTCTTCTCTCTCTCTCTCTTGTGCGGTTGTGTGTGTGTAGGGAGAAAGAATTGTCTCCATCATCATCTTCCTTCCATTTCTCTCTCTCATTTTTTCTCTTCCTTCCTCCATTTCTGGCGCTGGTTTGAGCTTGGAAGAGAAGAAGAAAGCTTGATTTTCGAGTAGGTAAATGATCTCTATTGCTTAAACTCCCTTCATTAAAGTTGATCCTTGAGTTGAGAGCAACATTTCTATGGTTGTAGCTTGCCCATTGGTGGTGGTTTGTGGCCACACGAAATTCTGGACTTGGGAGAATCAAGAACTTGCTTTGAGAAAGTTGTTAAGGTGAGTTTAAGAAACCTTTCTATATAAGTCTTGTGCCCAATGATTTAACTTGGAATTTCTGGAATTTTGGGACCCATTTTCGAAAATTAGGGTCTTGTGGTGTTTAAATTGTTGTTGACATGGAATTAGTGCCTTGTTAAGTGTTTTGAATAAATGGTATTGAATTGAAGCTTAGAGGTGGAGTTTGAGAATTCTATATTGGTTTGGACATTGGGCAAAAACAGGGCATGTGATTGGGTGATGATTTTGGTCATTTTGAAGTCACCATTGTGTTCCTTGAGTGATTTTGTGTGGGGATAAGCTTGGTTGTTGATTTTGGATTCATTAAAATCACTTGGGAAAAGTTGGAAAATTGTTTGGTTTGAGCTCTGTTTTTCGCTGTCAGTTTGAGCGAGCGTTTTGAGTGACCAAATGGTATTGGAAAATTATGAAACTTTCCAGTCTTAAATTTCACATCCCAAGCTTCAAAATGGACATATATTTTGTGTCATTTCGTTTAGAATTCTGTGAGATATGGTTGTCCAAAGTTTGGGATTGAAACAGAACTCTGTTTTGGAGTAGTGGTTAGTTTTTGGTGATTCTGTAATTTTGTAGTGATTCCCAGTGAAGGGCTGTATTTTTCCTTGAAAGAGGACTTATATACCTTTCATTTGGCTTTGGAATCACTTCGTTTCGATTTTTCTAGAATTAGTTATGGTTTTTCGAAGTTCAGCCCAGAATCAGAAACTTCTGGGCCGCGGCCCAAGAGTGGTGGACCGCGGCCCAAACCTTTCTGGCCTGTTCTGGGCCGCGGCCCAAGAGTGGTGGGCCGCAGCCCAAGACTTTCTGACCTGTTTTGGGCCGCGGCCCAAGGATTGGTGGGCCGGGGCCCAAGCCTGTGTTCCAGCACTTCTTGTTTTTGAAATGTGACCTTCAACCTATTGTTTCCCAACCTTTTAGGGCTTTTATTAGAGGCATTTGGGGCCTCTTAGGAGTCCTAAATGATAACCAACTTAGTGTATTATGGTATTAAGTAAAGTAATTGGAAAAGAGATTGATCAATTGTCCCTAATTTGGTATAGGATTTGACATCTGCCGCACGCGTGAGCCCACTGTGCCCAAGATTGTCAGGAAAGATACAAGTAGCGACTTCTCTCTTATGCTTTATGTAAATGTATTGTATGTTTGTCTGTCATTCATTGTGTGGATGTTGCTGCTGCTGCTTTGTGATACTTTGTGCATTGAGATCCTTTATGGAGCATAGTGATACACCGTGCCTTGAGATGCTTTTATGGTGCTTTGTGCTTTGTGTTGCTGCTACATAGTGTTCACCGCGAAAGCGGGCGTTGTGCATAGTGATTACAGCGAAAGCTGGCATAGTGTTCACCACGAAAGTGGGCGTAGTGCATTGTGATTACAGCCGTGAGTGCTGTCGTATGTGGCGTGAGCCAGAGATCATTGTGAAGCTGCTGATTATGATGAACATGCATGCTCTATGTTTATATATTGTATGAGTGAGTTGTTGCTCTGGGATTCTCAAGAATCTCATTATTTCCATATGACTAACTTTTTCAGACAGGGCAAGTGGCTCAAAGGGGAAGCGACCAACCCGGAGTGGTTAGGGTCTCTTAGGGACATTCATGTTTTGGGATAGTTGGTTATATCCATTTTGGATTTGGGAATTGCCAAAGTGTAAAGAGTTGTAAATGATTATTTGGATCGTGTAATCCCCTTCATGGGAAAACTCATAAACCCATATCATATATGTATTAACCCGGGGGTTTGCCGGGATTTTAGTTTCCGCACTCTGATATTTCTTATGTAATTTGATTTCTCAAGTAGTTATATCCGCATGTGAATGTGAGACCCGGAATTAATACGTTTTGAATCGATTTTGAAATACCTCATCCCGAGTTGAGGGATTATAAATTGTTGATTTGATTTTATTGGTCTCTATTTCACTTAATTTTTGAAATTCGGATGTGATTACCGTGAGGGGGTTACATTTTTGGTATCAGAGCTGTAGTTCCTGGCAAGGGTAGAGTTTGCTAGGATAGCTCCCATAGTGTGGTCTTAGTGATAATAGATCATCTGTGAATACTTGACGTATGCATATATCTGTTTAGTTATATAGATATATGTGCTTTGTGGAAACTTTGTGAATGTCATAATTGTCGGATTAATGGGGTGAGTTCTTTGTAGAATGAAAAGAACGACAAAAGGTCGCCCCAGAGGACAACAAATAGATCCCGAGGTGGAGTTAGTTAATGACAATCCACCGGACCCGATGCAAGAGTTGATGGGGTTACATCATCCTCCTTCTTGTCCTCCACAAGCTCCACCTCCACCTCCTCCTCCAGCTCCACCTCCACATCCTCTACTCCCTCAAGTAGAGGCAATGATGCATCATGCAACATACAGTGACCATGCCATAAGGTGGCTAGCCAGATATTTGTTAAGTATAAACATGAAGGCCAATCTCATTCTCGATGAGTATGTGATTGACCACCATGATCTTGACATACTCTCAAATGATTTAAGCCACTCCTCTAGTGACGAGTAGCATGATGATCTAAGGTATGCCACTAATATTTGAAACTTTGGTTTCCTTCATGAAAGAAACCAAAGTTTCAAAATTAGCGACAAACCTCAGGTCATCTATCAGGCAACTAGTCACTAGAGGGTGACATTTTTTTGTTTTATTTTTATAAAATATACAAATGTAATTGTTTGGGCACTAGTAGCCCAAAAAAGTTTAAAAATATAACATACTTCAAAGTTATTAACAAATAACTATCATAAATGTAATCAAACAAATAACAATTCTTACGATAAAGCCGTTAACTATAGGCTTTTCAAAAAACAACAAACCTCACGGTTATTAGGAACAAACTGTGATGTAAAGTCTTAAGCACGATGACCCATAAAACCTACCATTCCACTTCTATTTAAACATTTGAAATAGAATACATTTAACACTTTATCTGGTCAAATGTACCCCACCAACATTGGAACCCTACTACTCCTGTTGTTTTTTTTCTACTGTTTACAGTCGTTTTTAGTTGAACTACACCATCAAAATCCTTTGTCAGACTTGTCAGCGACAACCGTGCTAGTGAATAACTTTAACACTTGTCTCAACAATAGCCGCATGAGTTACTTTTGCTTGGCCTAACGCGCTTTTTCATTTGTGAGCCATAGCTAGGTTGGATTTTTTTAGTGCTTTATTTTTCTTATTTATATGTATGATTTCCCTTCTCTGTTTTGCATTATCCATTCTACATTCTCCATTATTCATTTCATGTTGCCTAGCTAGGTTTTGACATTATTTGTGCTCATTTTTTTATTGGAAAACTCATTGCTTTGATCAAAGGTTCTTCTCTATTACAAGAATTGTCAACTTGACCGATTGGGCTCTTTTATGAAGTCACAATGCAATAAAGTATTCAAGGTGACATTAAATTGCTTTTGTGGAGTCATGTTTTTTTTTGAAAACCTATTGCTATGATCAAAGGCTCCTTTCCTATTACAGGAATTTTTCAACCTATTGCTCCGATAGAAGGCATCCATATCTCTAGAAGTTACTTCCAAAAAGATCAATAAAAATGTGATAAAAAAAACTAGTTAAATTATACTGAGAGTCATACATGAACAAGCGAATACCAACTTTTGTGAAGTCACTACTCAATAAAGCATTCAAGGTGACATGAAATTTCTTTTTTGAAGTTATGTTTTTTGGAAAACCTATTGCTCTAATTGAAGGTTCCCTTTCTGTTTTTGTATTGAGTCAGTGACACCAAGTTAAACCTCTAAAAACCAACAATGTGACATCAGTCCTAAACTCTTAAATGTGAGAGTTTCTAAGCTACTTGGATTTGACTCTATCTAATAGAATAGTACTTCCCACGTCGAGTAGCCATGTAATTTGAGATGGATCAAGATTTCCTAAGCTTTATGGCTAGAATAAATCACACTCCTGACCTATATATATAATAATGTAATTGTTTACATATATGTCGTGTCTCTTCACAGTGTTGAATCCAGGAAAACAAGAAGAGAGTGAAAAAGAACAAATATCCATATCAAAAAGGGCACAAGGGTATGCAAACCTGGATCTGAAAAAGTCTTGCTCTAGGTTTGCATACCCTTGCACCCTTTTCGATAGGGATATTCATTCATTTTTACTCTCTCCTTATTTACCTTGCTTAATTATTGTAAAGAAACATAAGGTATATGTTACCAGTTACATTTTTGCATAGATATAGGTAAGGAGTAGTGCCATTGATTCTTCCCACAAAGCCTGAAATATTCTGATGCATCCCAAATTACATGGCAACCCATTGTAGGAGGTACTGTTCTATTATATACAGTCTAGTCCAACTAGCTCAAAAACTCTCACATAAAGAGTCTAATATCTATACATCATGGTTATTATATAAAAATTGTTATATACTATAAAAGTTCACGGTTATTATTTATAAACTGTTATTTATGTTACTAAAAAAATAATGGCTATTTACCTGAGCCCATTATTTATTATTATTAAACTTCATGGCAAAGTAAATCATTAATGTAATAAGAGGACCAAAACTATATCATGCCTTGATTAAAGCGTCGTCCCAATAACATAAAGTTATGAAAATAAGGGAAACATAAGTTATTCAACAAGATAATGAAAGACATATAGAGAGGAAGGAGTAATTGGAGAGAAGAGAGACAAGAGAGAATATTTCTCATTCACTTTCAAGGTGCGAAGTACATGATATATGTCTCTATAACTCTATTACAGGCACAACTTTACAACTTCAGTCTTATCAGAATCTATTAATTTGATGATAATAGGAGAGATTGTTAGATAATAGGAGATATTGGGAGATAATGATGACATACAAACATTCACACAAATATTATATTCATAACAATGTAAATATTATCAATTTTCTTATATACGCTTATCAAGAAGGATAAGATTCCGTAAAATGTTTCCCAATTATAAAATACACATATGATTCAGCCTTTCCTTCTCACTTTAAAACTATAGCAACATTACAATCACAGCCAACAAAAGATATATATGAGTAGTTATATATATCTATATATATGAAGATTTATTATTTAACCACAGGAGCAAATCACTTGGAGGCACCGCAACAGCAGCAGCTTGAAGCTTTGAGAAAAGAAGTGCCACCCTTTGTGGTCTCATGTTTTGGCTTGTCTGTATGCCTTATGATGTTATACACCCATGCTCCCGCCACTGCTCCTGCCACCGGTGCTGTCATGTACACCCATATTCCTCTGTACTCATGCCATACAATGGCCGGCGCTAGGCTTCTTGCTGGGTTCATTGACGTTCCGGTTATCAGCCTATATATCAGACAAACACTAACATAAATATCATACGCAGTTGGTCAAAGAATAATGTAAATAGCAAATTTAACAATTGGGTTATACTCCTCTTATCCTAAACACATGAGTTAGATAACTTATTTGTAAAGATTAAGAAAATTAGTTAAGTTAGTTATTTGTAAAAAAAATGTGTATTGGTTTTCATGAAGTATCCCTTCAACCATTTTGATTGAAAAATACTCCCTTAATATATGTAATCAATAAGGAGAATTTAAGAGAAAAATTATAAATTTAGAAGATAAAGTGAATTGAGGTTTTACAATTAGGACTAAAGTAAACCCCTCTACTAGCTTTTACATTCTAGACAAGAGGAAGTACTAAATTAAGGAAGATGATTAGGATATTTTAGAAAATACATATCATAGTAACTAACTCAACTAACTTCCTTAATCTAATCAAATTAAGTAAATATATTTTATATTAAGGAATGGAGGGAGTATTTCAAATTCTAATGAAATAATAGACTCTAAGTTTGGTCAAATGTTGTCTTTTTTGTTTTGATATTAAGATGTGATTCCGCAATTACAAAGGTAATTAAGCCTACTCATATAATTTTTTAAAAATTTTAATTTGAGACAGAAGTTGAATAAATCTTTTCCAAAATATAAAGTTTACTTAATTAATAGGCAAACAATCTCTTTGGCCAACTATTGAGCTCTCGATTTGAAAAGAAACACACATGATGTGTTGATTTCTTCATATGTTTGGATGGAGGCAAAAATAAGAAAATAAAGGGTGAGAAGGAATGTCAGGAAGAAAAAATTCTCAAAATAGTTTAAAAAATTTACTATTTTTGAAAGTTTTTCCTCCTAATATTATTTGGCCTCTAATTTTCTTTCCATCCAAACTAAGAATAAATGTTATAGGGCTATCAACGGAAGTTGGCGCAGATGGGCAGACATCTGTGCCACACCAATCCGTTCCTGGGTTTGATCTCATGAAATGGAAAGTGTAAAGAATTTCTGTTGGACGCTCTCTCCCCTGGGGCGCCTCAAAGAGGTGATTTCCTGCCAGGCCTATTCGATAGGGGGTGCTAAGACTAGTCGATTATCGAGGGCCCATGCTGGTAAATCCGACATTGGCCTTCAGGTTAATGCCAGATACTTGGAAGGTGGGTGCACCGAAGACAAAAAATGATTCATTGCATAAACCATAAAAAAAATGTTATAGGGCTAAGGTTAGTACCCGGCAACCAACACATTAATCATCACGGTTGCCCCTATGACGATCCCAGCTAGTTCACCAATCTGCAACATAGAAACATACACTTCCTATAAAACCTTCAAGTATTTCCCCAAGCGATTCAAACGAAAGAAAAACCTATATTATCAATATATCAATATCAATATCAATTTAAAATATGAAAATGAAACCCATAACAAGCCGAATTATTCAAAAGATTTGATTCTTTCTTTATGTATAATGTCCATCTAACATCTTTTTTTTTCAATTTTACACCAAATAAAACATATACGTATATTGGCCAAATAAAAGTGTTGTGATCTAATGGCATAAAATTGTGAGTTTAACTTTACTTGAAATCTCAAGCCCTCTCTAATTTTTTTTTTTTAAAAAAAACACACAAATTACCTCCGTCTTTAATATAAGATCTTGTTTGTTGAACAATTTGCATACTATAAGTTAGATCTTATACTAAAAACTAGAGGTAGTTAATAGATTTGTAGCATGATTGGCTCAACTCATTGACTAAGCATGCATCATTAAAGATAACGAAAAGAAATCTGAAATTGTTACCGCTCTGCTATCAGTTGCCACACCACAGATGACAAACATGAGGAAGAAGGTAATTAAGAATTCAACCACAAAGCCCTGAAGATATGACCCAGCAATTAATGTTCCAATGAATTGGTCCTGTTTTCCTGTGAAAATATGTCTCACAGTCTCACTTGCAAGAAGGCATCCTACAACATGAGCCAATATATAAGCTGGTACCTGCAACGACATACACAAAATTAATGATGAATCAGACAATTCCATTTCATAAAAAGGAAATCAAAATTAAGGTAATTAATTAAAATGATTGATCGATGACCTGTTTGGGGGGCAATCGAATAGTGGAAGAAAGCAAAAGCGAGAGCGACAACAAGATTACATAAAACTCTCACGAACTTCGAACTATGTACAAATAACAACCTCATTAACCTTTAAAATTTAATGTTAAATGTCCCATAGCTTTCAAGTCTATGCGAATAACCCCCCCAACCATAAATTATATACCCCCTTAAACTTTATTTTTATGTGCATATAAAAAACCCCCCAAAAAATTTGAGTTATATACATATAATCCCATTAAGCTTTAAGCGTGCAGATAAGTAATAAGTAAAACTAATCCTGAGAGAGTTATTCGCATGTGAGAGTTAGGGAGTTCAATATAAAGTTTCTGTAACACCCCAAATTTTACTCACCAAGAATGTATTATGATTATTATATATATTCAATGAAATAGTGAATATTTAAGGCCAAAGAAAGTAAATATTGAAAATTGAAAGTTGAATAGTGTTTTCAGTGAAATCGCCTGCGAGGCAGTGAGTTTGTCATGTGATTTTAGAAGAACAAATAATGAGCAAAAATTATGAAATTTTACAAGGTGAAAGTAGACATCCTAAACTTTAATTTAATAGGTAATATGAATCAATTGAAGTTATGTACAAAGAGTTATGAATTTTTGAATTTAGTTCAGAAAATCTGGAAAGTTTCTAGAGCAGCGGTCAAAGATTGAAAATCTGGGAATGATATGATCCCAGCTAGTAAAAGTTCATATTTTTTTTCTTGAAACTAGACTCAATAAGAGTTCCATAGCCTTTAGAATCACTCTGAAACAATGTCTACAAAATTATTTATGAATTTTTAAAGATTGGTGAAAATTCTGCCTAGATTTTCTATTTGTGCGAAAATGGAAGAAATAAATTAATCTTCCTTTTTCTCTTAATTATTTTAGAAATTACAGGATGAAGGAGGAGAAGACAAGTGTCAAAATCCAATGAGACTAAGTGTCAACACCACATGAAAGATGATGGAGATAATTGTTGTGTCATAAGTCCTCGCTTATGTCATAAGGTTAGGTAGCCAACTCTTGTACCAATTGAATTGAGTAATGGAATTAAAGATGTCAAGTGTCATTATCATATGAAGGGGGATTAAATTATAATTGATTTGGATGAGCACATGTCAAATTGCAATGCTACATGAACATAGTAATTATAATTCATGATGAAATGGTATGCTACCTTGAGTGTAAGGTTGGTTTAGTTGGAAGAGCACTCATTTGGTTAGAAGAGCAAGAAGGAGGAAGTTAGTTCAAAACCAATGGAAAGCCTAATAGAGTAAGTGTGTCATGATATGAAGGAGGTATGGGTTGTGACAAGTGTCACAATAAGATCTCATCTTGAAAATCAATGACTAAGAGAAAAGAAGAGACACTTGACTAAAACACATTTCCCTTTCCTCTTCCCTTCACATTTCAGCCAAGAGATAAGAAAGAAGAGAGAGAGAGAGAGCTTGAAGAAAACTTGGAGTTTTAGAGAGAAGAAGAAGAAGATCAAGGTAAGAAGATTTATTCTCTTAAGCTTCTCTTGTCATTTTGCTTAAGAAACCTTCTCTAAACTCCTTTTCCTTATGAATCCATGATTTTGAAGACTCATTCTTAGCTCAAGGAGAGAGAGAGAGAGAGAGGAGAAGCCTAGAGAGAGAGGATTCAAGATCTCAAGAGGTAACCTCACAAACCTTAAATCTATTCTTGAATGAAGTTGTTGTTGAGGTTTGTGTTTGGTTTTGGTGATTTTTTTCAAATTTGTAAATTTGGAAAGCCCTAATCCTAAGGGGTTATGCTTCCCAAATTTCTTTGAATCATGGTTAAGAAGTGTTTAAATGAGTTAATAAGGGATTAGAAGTGGAAAAGTACAAGCTTTGAAAGCTTAAACACAAAAACTCCATTTTTCCTTTTTCTTGAGAAACTTTCAGCCAATGCCAGAACAGAGGGTAGGAACTGGATTTTCATGAAATGGATGGTTCCATTGGATTCAGTGGGAAAAAATAGGTGGGGTAACATTTGGTCACTTTTTCGGAAAAGGCCGAAAAAGCATAATTACAAAAACGCCCCTAAATCCCTAAACTGGGGCTGGCAAGGGTATTTTTGTAATTTGACACTAAACTTGGTAATTCTGATCCCGGAAATGGATTCCATGGGCAAAAATTAGTTAAGATAGCCCTAGTCAAAATTTTGAAAAAACGTGCCATCAGGCCGGGTACGCCAGACCGGGCAAGGGTCCCGGGGGCATTTTGGTAAATTTTTACCATAGACTAATATAACCATGAGAAACACTATGGAAGAGTCTAAAATGATACTTGAATAGGTTATGATTTATTTCTTATACATTTAATATTTAGGATTGAGTCAGAAGCCGGAAGCGACACGTTTTACAAGGCATACTAAAAAGGGATTGATAAAACTTTGAGGTAGGGAACTTACCTCTCCTGCATGTATTTAATATTTGTGCTAGTGTATTGATGCATGTTATTACTTTACTTGATTATGTGAAACATATATGAATAATTGAAGCTCTGTTTTTGTTTATGCTATGGCCATAAGTATTTTGATTGAAACATTGAGCATGCAGATATGTATTGTGTGAACATGAGTTATGTAATACAAATATGTCATGTGTTAAGCACTTATCTTGCATGCATATTAGTACTATTTTCCTACTGAGATTCTCTCGAATCTTACCCTCCCCTACCAACAATTTAGACAGGAGAAGACAGAAGATATGCTGAGAACAATGTAGAGAACCGTACGAAGGGGATCGTAGTGGTAGAACGAAGACGAGAAGATGTCTCTGTTTTACTAGGTTGAGTTTAGACACCCAAGTAGCCATGCATAGCTATATGAATTGTAATTATCAAGTATAAATTCTTATGGGGAATTTTCGTAATCGTGTACATAATATCAGTATATTTATGCTATTAATATGTTGCTCACGAAACTGCGTATTGTTTTCTGTAAATACTTTGAAATAGGTGAAAATAAGATAAGGGTGTGACAGTTTTAAAGTTTATGGAGGTTATCTGTAGATAACATAATTAATAAAGTTGAAGGTTATGTACGCTTTAGAGAGGGCAAGAGAGCGAGAGTGCGCACGCACATACATACATAATTTATATTCTGAATGAGACAAATTCGTTTCATTAATGAAACCAAACTTAAGGTAATATAATAAAGTTGGAGGTTATGTACACTTTAACACACACATACACACACAACCAAAAAATTGACTTTCAGTGACCACTTTCAATGACGACTCTAAAAATCACTGCTGAGCGACATTTCATAGTTACCGCCGAAAACATATTCAGTCGCCACTGAAAGTGCCATTTTCAACGGCGACTATCAAATATCGCCGCTGAAACCATATTTTTAGTTGCGACTCTAATTGTCACCGCTGAAAGTCAATTTCAGCTTTTTTTTAATAAATTTTTTTAATCACCAATAAATGTTACTTTTTTATATTTTTAGTTTAAATTTGATATTTAACATTTGAGGACACTAAATATGTTATTTATTATAAAAACAAATAAGATAATTATACATTTGTATGTATGGGATCTCTCTACACAAGTTTCCTTCTCTTGCACACTTACATATTAAGATGAATGGATGAAAAGCAATTTAGTTCAAATTTTTTTGCTATGACTGAATTTTTCCATTGGAAATTTTGTGGCAAAAATTAAAATTTATTAATTTTATTTTTAAAATAATATTTATGATATTAAAATATTAATTACTAAATAATTCTATTTAATCTTAATTATTGCAATTATATTATTATTTATTAATATTATATTTTAAATTTTCTACTAAAATAATATTTATGATATTATTATATTATTTATTATTTTATTTTATTTAAAAACAAATTATATGTTAGTAATATTATATGTATCATTTTATATTAAAAATAATATTTATAATATTAAATTATTATTTATTAAGTAATTTTAATTAAAAAATTGGTTAATTAAATATATAAATACTTTTTTACATTTTTATTTAATTTATCATTATTTTTAATAATATTATATATAATTAATAATTAATTATCATATATATATAACTGATTAATTAATTAATTATGTGTGTGTGTGTGTGTGATAATATTATATATATAACAATATGTAATAATTTAACACAGATTTATTTCAGCGCAATTGGCAAACACACGAGCGTGAAGGTGTCAACACCATGAGCTTGTGGGTTCGAACTGGAGGAAAAGCACTTTCAGGAACTATGTGAAACCAACACATAGTAGCATGAGGAGCTGACACGTGGCAGCAAGTGGAGGAGAGAGACACATGAAATTTATAATGTTTTTAAAAAAATAAATTGCAACGGAATTTGTAATTTTAAAAAAAAAATTTGACACTGTTGTCGCAGCTGAAAATCACCTTTAGCAGCGACAAAAATTGTCGCCGCCAAAACTTTCAGCAACAATCACAACAGCAGTGTTTTGTTTGTCGCCATTGAAAACCTTCAGCGATGACTTTTAGCCTTTCAGCGGTGACTTTTGTCGCCGCCAAAAGTCTTTTTTTTATAGTGACACATACATACATACATACATTCGATCGTTTCATGAATGAAATCAAAATTAAGGTAAGGTGATAGACCTGTTTGAGGGGAAATCGTTTGGTAGAAGCAAAAGCGAGAGTGACAGCAGGATTGAAATGGGCACCAGATATGTGACCAAGAGAGTAGACAAGAGCCATAACCAGAAGACCCCAAACGATGGCAATCCCTGGAAGTGTTATGATATTGTTGTTGTTATTGTTCACCACCACTGATGCTCCCCCAAAAAAGATTAGAAAGTATGTCCCCACCAACTCTGCCACCAACTGTAATTAATTCAAAAACAGAAAAGCAAAAATCCAAAATCACATTACAAGTTTCGTGGACTTAATTTAAAGTTGGGTCAATACCAGCGTTCTTGGTCCTTACAGTCGAATTTTAGTTCTGGTAATTGCAGGTTCAAATCATGATTTTTAGTCTCTATAATTGAATTAGGACTTAACTTGAGTTTAACCAAGTAATCAAAACTCGCTACTCGTTAAAAATACAAGGACTAGAACTGGTATCTGTATCAAATTTTGGTTTTGATCTCTATAGTTAACGCCGTTAAACTCAAGCCGAATCTTTATGAAATTATAAGTACTAAAAACTATGATTTGAAACTAAATGGATTAAAATCAAAATTCGATCAAACTGTAAGTACTAAGATAGTATTAACCCTTTAAAGTTTGACAGACTTCAAGGAGAAAGAAGGAAGGCAGAGGGACCTTCTGTAAGAAAGGGATAGAGACAAATGTGATGGAGCCTTCATTAGATTTGCCATCATAGACATTAAGAACAACTTCATGGGTTCCGTTAGACGCAGAGGTCTCAGCCATCACCAATGATCACAATCAATGACGAAGAACTGTTTTAGAGAGAAAGAGAGAGAGATTTGAGATGGTGATGAGTATAAAGTTTGTCAAAGGAGGTAGTAGGGAATGCCACTTTATAGGCACGAAAGAATCTGTAGAGGGAATGATGTAAAAGAGAGAAATGGCTTAGAGATTTTTCCTTACTAGGTTTTCTCCGTATATAAAAGTTGAAAAATAAAATCCCCAAATATTTGATTAAATGAAGACAAAAAGTATTATCCGTCACACTAATTTTATAATAAATTTAGACACTCAAGAGATGAAAATTTATTTTAAATTAAAATTTATATATTTAAAATTGAGAAAATAGTCCTAAAGCTAAATTTTTTCACCAAAGAAATTTCTATATAATTAACTTCTTTCTGTCTCTTTAATTACCCAAAAAATACAGAGAGAGGGATGAAAACGTATTGCTATTTGTTGAAAACAGACATTTGACAACTGCGACAACTAAAAGATATTTATATTTATATATAGATTTATTTTTTAGATAAGTGTGCATATCATCAAAGTAAAAAATAGGAAATAAATTAATTATGCAGTGAACTTGGACAAAGGAATAATAAAATTCTTAGATAAAATAATTACGCATTTTAGAAAATTATGAAGTTTGTCTCACGTTAACATGACTCAGGGTAAAATTGGATAAGGAATACAGCTGATTACCAAACTCTAAATCTACTTTTGTAATGTTATAAATGTTATATTTGTATGAAATAGAGTATATGTGCAAAAAAAGAAAAAATTGTACAAAATGGAAGGGTTGTGTAAAGAAATAGATAATTCACATTGCTCGTAACTTACAAATAGTATAATTTTTATAAATTTTTTATATAATATGTATGTATGTATGGATATAAATGTATAGAACGCACATAATTAAGTTTTTACATGATATTTTTTATCCATTTTTTAATTACAATTCATTAATAAAAACATTAAAAAAAATTGGAATATTGGTGATCAATGAAATAAAATATTCGTAAAAAGTTATTAAAAGAGATCATATTATTTTTCTAATATAAAAAATGTACATTTACAATATATATATATATATATATATATAGAGAAATTCAAATGCACGATATGCTAAGTTGCTAATTAATATTTTTTTCTTGGGCACAAGGTAAGTTGTTAATAATTTGATATATTTTGAAAGATGAATATTCACAATTTTTATATAGACAGAAATCTAATTGATAAGGTCTTAAAAAAAATTACATTTACAATATATATATATATATAGAGAGAGAGAGAGAAGTTCAAATGCACGATATGCTAAATTGGTAATTAATATTTTTTCTTGGCCACATGGTAAGTTGTTAATAATTTGATACTATCTGAAAGATGAATATTCACAATTTTTATATAGACAGAAATCTAAGATAGTGTCTTATGTTCAATGAATGCATTAATTAAATGAGTAAAAATAAAAGAAAGAAATTGATTGAGTATCTGAATTGAAGGATCTAGGGAGAAATACTGAATAAAAATAATAAGCAAGTATTATATAATGAAGGACCCCTGAAAAAAACTGAAAAATATTTAATACATATTATTTTATAATATCATATGTTTATGTGACTACGATTAGACATAAATTCTTTTATCAAATATTAATGCTCATAAAGCCAATTCATATTTACTAAAGGGCACGAGGAGAGTTTTTTAATAAATGAAGTAAGTATGGATCAATGAATTAAAAACCGGACCGGACCGGACGGTCCGGCCGGTCTATCTGGTGGCCGGAGCCTTCTCCGGCTCATTTCACACAGTTCATCCGCTTTGAGAGTTCAGCCGTTTCCAACTGCCTTTTGGACCGGGAGCTGGAGTTAAGCCGGGAACCGGGACGGTTTTGCAAAAACCGAACAACCTAAATCTGTGTACCCACGCAGATAAAATAGAACCAGATTTGAGTTGAGACAACAGAAAAGAAAGAAGTAATGAGATCAAAGGAGAGGATAGAAGAACCACCAACGTTGTGCGACAGCCATGAACAATAAAAATGAAAGCTCCGATGCCATGAACAGGAAAAATAAAACCACATATCCGAAAAGTGAAAACTCAAAATGAAGATTTTTGGTCCGATGGTTTAAAATTTGTTTAGAGGACAGAGGGTAAAGTTTCTTTGAGTGCTATGAAAGTAGTATTTTCATTTAATTCCTCTCACCATCACACACGTTCACCAAGGATTCTTTTTTATTAAAAAGAAAAAAGAAAAGGCAATGATATTTACGCCAACAGTTGCACCATTTACTATAAAAATATTCAAAATAAACAAATCCTATGTATTAAAATAAATGAAGTTGGTTACATTTAAGTCGAGGCCTAAACTTTTAACCAAAGTTTGACATTATAATTTTTTTAACAAATTAGATAAATTATATTTATATCATTATATATGTATATAAGTATTATTTTAAATTTATTATCATGTGACCAGCTTGACCGGACGATCCGACTGTTTGAACCATGACCCGTTAGCTTTTCCAACTCGATTTTCGGTCCGGCTTTTAAAACATTGATATCAACATAATCAGATTTGTATAACCCTTGAGTAGTGGATATTTTAAGCATTTATGCAGATAGGTGACAATTGATGAGATTTTAAATGATGTTGTGTGACTTTACTAACTTCATATGAAATCTAAGATAGTGTCTTATGTTCAATGAATGCATTAATTAAATGAATAAAAATAAAAGAAAGAAATTGATTGAGTATCTGAATTGAAGGATCTAGGGAGAAATACTGAATAAAAATAATAAGCAAGTATTATATAATGAAGGACCCCTGAAAAAAACTGAAAAATATTTAATACATATTATTTTATAATATCATATGTTTATGTGACTACGATTAGACATAAATTCTTTTATCAAATATTAATGCTCATAAAGCCAATTCATATTTACTAAAGGGCACGAGGAGAGTTTTTTAATAAATGAAGTAAGTATGGATCAATGAATTAAAAACCGGACCAGACCGGACGGTCCGGCCGATCTATCCGGTGGCCGGAGCCTTCTCCGGCTCGTTTCACACAGTTCATCCGCTTTGAGAGTTCAGCTGTTTCCAACCGCCTTTTGGACCGGGAGCCAGAGTTAAGCCGGGAACCGGGACGGTTTTGCAAAAACCGAACAACCTAAATCTGTGTACCCACGCAGATAAAATAGAACCAGATTTGAGTTGAGACAACAGAAAAGAAAGAAGTAATGAGATCAAAGGAGAGGATAGAAGAACCACCAACGTTGTGCGACAGCCATGAACAATAAAAATGAAAGCTCTGATGCCATGAACAGGAAAAATAAAACCACATATCCGAAAAGTGAAAACTCAAAATGAAGATTTTTGGTCCGATGGTTTAAAATTTGTTTAGAGGACAGAGGGTAAAGTTTCTTTGAGTGCTATGAAAGTAGTATTTTCATTTAATGCCTGTCACCATCACACACGTTCACCAAGGATTCTTTTTTATTAAAAAAAAAAAAGAAAAGGCAATGATATTTACGCCAACAGTTGCACCATTTACTATAAAAATATTCAAAATAAACAAATCCTATGTATTAAAATAAATGAAGTTGGTTACATTTAAGTCGAGGCCTAAACTTTTAACCAAAGTTTGACATTATAATTTTTTTAACAAATTAGATAAATTATATTTATATCATTATATATGTATATAAGTATTATTTTAAATTTATTATCATGTGACTAGCTTGACCGGACGATCCGACTGTTTGAACCATGACCCGTTAGCTTTTCCAACTCGATTTTCGGTCCGGCTTTTAAAACATTGATATCAACATAATCAGATTTGTATAACCCTTGAGTAGTGGATATTTTAAGCATTTATGCAGATAGGTGACAATTGATGAGATTTTAAATGATGTTGTGTGACTTTACTAACTTCATATGAAATTAGACTAGTGACTAATTATTGTAATATATATATATAATATTTTTAAATTTAATTATTACGTCACCGGTTCGATTAAACGGCTCAACCGGTCCAACCGGTTGAACCTTGACCCTCTGACCTTTCTGGCTCGACATCCGGTTCGACTTTTAAAACATTGGTATGGATAGTGAGTACCTTTATATTTAGGATCAAATCAAATTCTTCCTAAATTCTTTTATACTATATAGGACCAATAGTAAATCATAATTATTAGAAGCGGGATCAAATATCTTTCCTTGAAAAATGAATTAAATTAAAAGAAGATCCCATTTTTTCACCACTCACCATCTTCCATCTTTTCTCCACTACGTACATTTTTATAGGAGGAACATAAGATGCAGAATACCACTTTTGCTCCTCCCAAAAAGTGATTGAAAATGGCTTAAATTTTATGCAATTTCTACAAAATGACCTAATTATCCTCATATAAAAGCAATGATTTTAAAGCCAGACCGGACCGGACAGTCAGATCGATCAAGCCGGCGACCGGAAAACACGCCGGTTCACGTTTCATGTTTAGACCGTTTGAGCAGTTCAGCCGTGTTCAGTCATTGGAAACCAGCTTTTAAGCTGGAAACCGGAGTTAAGCCGGGAACCGGAGCAATTTTCAAGAAACCATCCGGGTGAAGATGTTCAGCTTTCAATTAACGCTGACGATGAGAAAGAAAGAGGAAGGAGAAGGGGAAAATAGGAGAAAAAGGAAAGAACATGAGGAGAAAAATTCATGTTCTTTATTTACTTATCTATCTGGTATGAATTAGTGGTATGACGAATAAAAGGCAAAGTAGAGAAAAGAAGCAGCTTGAAGCATTTCCTCCCCGTTTTCCATTATTGCCGTTGACACAGCGAAAGGACTCAACCAGTGACAAAGAAAAGAGCCCAAGTTTGTTTGACCAGAAAAAGTGGGGCAATTTGAAATAATGTAAAAACTAATATTGTTCTGCCCAATGACCAAAAGTTAAATTGGGAAAGAAGAAAAGCTACAATTAATGTCATCACGTTTCTCAATATTGTACCTTGCTAGTCTTTGAAAAGATATACAGGTCTTCAACTTTAGTACAAGTTAACTCTCCTCATTTTTTATTTGTGCTTTTGCACTATTGTTATTTGTTTTATCTTTGTTTATAATAATTATAAATTTTTTTTGCCAACAATTATAAAGTCAAACAAGTAGTAGCATTGTAGCATGTTTAATGCATTATTAATTTCAATGATTATATTTCCAAGTAAAACAAAATAATTTTTGCTAGCAGAGCCCAAAAAATTGTCAATGGTTAATCCAAAAAATTGTATAAACAAAATTTTAATAATGAATGAATTCATGTAACCAACAAATTTTTATCAAAATAAAAAGAGGTATAAAAAAATTCAAAATAAACACATCCTACATTTTAAAATAAATGAAGTTGATTACATTTTAGTTGAGGCCTAAACTTTTAACCAAAGTTTGACATTATAATTTTTTTAACAAATTAGACAAATTATATTTATATCATTATATATGTATATAAGAATTATTTTAAATTTATTATTATGTGACCAGCTTGACCGGACGATTCGACTGTTTGAACCATGACCTGCTAGCTTTTCCGACTCGATTTCCAGTCCGGCTTTTAAAACATTGATATCAACATAATCAGATTTGTATAACACTTGAGTAGTGGATATTTTAAGCATTTATCCTGATAGGTGACATTTGATGAGATTTTTAAATGGTGTTGTGTGACTTTACTAACTTCATATGAAATTAGACTAACGACTAATTATTGTAATATATATATATATAATATTTTTAAATTTAATTATTACATCACCAGTTCGGCTAAACGGCTCAACCGGTCCAACCGATTGAACCTTGACCCGCTGACCTTTCCGGCTCGATGTCCGGTCCGGCTTCTAAAACATTGATAAAAGAATTGCCTCCACCATTATTAAACCATTGGTCACAATCATCGCCGGCAACTACTGAAGCTCTAGTGGCCATTGGTTGGAACCTCAATGGCGCAGCGACCAAAGATGTTTTGGGCAATGAGTGGTCAAGGTGGGATTGCTTGATTTCCAATAGGACCATTAGGCCATTAATTCTTCTTTAAATTTGTAAGGCCATACAAAATGTTTAAGATAACTATCAATAATCTTTAAGATATATATATATGATTTGTTTACTACACTTCATAAGGTGAAAGCCGTTATTTGTTCAACCAAAGTTGTTATTTATCTTCCATACTGAGATAATTAGTACTAAAAATAAGCATTGAAAATGTTAAAGATAAGTACTGAAAATATAGATGATGAGTATTAAAAAAATTACTTAATAAAGTTTTAATTCTATCTGAGGATCATGCACTACTACATAAATCGTGATACATGACGGTTATTAAATGCCATACTTCACGATTCCAAACCATTATATATGCAGGAGTTATATTTGCTCCGCACAGATAAATTATGGTTTTTAACCTTTATTTATTCTTGACCTATTATAATAGTTATAAGATAACACTTGTTATGTATTGAGGCTTGGTGAGGCCATGATATACACATTGTTGTGATAATAATTGACGGGTGCACATGAAAAACCATCATAATATATAATAATGCTTACATGATACATAACGGTCTCATTTTGATAAACATAATTTTCTTAGTAACAATAATAACGGCTCTTTTGTAAGAACTGTGGATTTTAATAACCTTAAATAACGGTCTCACGTAGACAACTGTTATGTAATTACTACAAGGATAACGGTTAATAATTAAAAACTGTGAACTTTTATAATACATAACGGTTTTTATATCATAGCCATGATGTATAGTTGTGAGACTCTTCAAGTGAGATTTTCTGAGATAGTGGGACTAGACTGTATATAATAGAAATAATACCTTCCACAATGAGTTTTTATGCAATATGGGATGGATTAGGACATTCCAAGCATTGAGGAGAAAATCAATGGCAAATGTTGACATATCTAAGTAATAATGTAACTAGTTACCTATAAATTGTATTTCTTTATAGGAATTAACCCTGGAAATCAATGGATTGAGGAAAAAAACCTGTGAATATCTATATTAATTGCTGATGATATTCTTGTTTTTTCCTATATACAGATGATATTCATGTTTTTTCACCAACCTGTTGCATTGGCTTAATTGATGATGAGACACAAAGTATGGGTGATGAACACTTACATTATAAGATATACAGGTCAAGAGTGCAATTGGTTCAAGCCACAAATCCTAAAACATCTTGATCCATCCCATATTGCACGGCTACTCGATATGGGAAGTACAACTCTATTAAATAGAGTCGAGACCAAATAGCTCAGAAACTCTCACATTGAAGAGTCTTGGACTAATCACAATGTTGAATTTCGAAGCTTTTAACTTGGTGCCACCTGCTTAATACAAAAATAGGAGATGAACCTTTGATAAGAGCAATAACGGGTTTTCCAAGAAGAGCATAGCTTCACAAAAGCAATATGATGTCACCTTGAATGCCTTACCATGTCTTGGTATAACTAAACTAGTTTATTCAGCATGTCCTTCTTAATCTTTTCGAAGAAACTTCTGGAGATATGGATATACACTTCTAAGAAAGAACGTATTTGCTTATGAATCTATATCTCCTAAAGTGACATAAAAAAATATCAACAGAGTAGGAACCGTGAATCAAGGCAATAGGTTGACAACTTCCTATAACAAGAAAGAAGCCTTCAATCAGAGCAATACTATGGTTTCTAAAAAACCATAATTTCACAAAAGCAATTTAATGTCACCTTGAATACTTTATTGTGTCTTTGTACAATAGAACTAGTTTATTCATCACATCCCTATTGATCTTTTTCAAGTAACTTCCGGAGATACGGATACTTCCAAAAAAGGAAAGGTATTTGCTTAGGGATCCATATCTCCTAAAATCACCTTGAAAAAGTTAATAGAGTATGAACCATGAATCAAAGCAATAGGTTGATAACTTCTTGTAACAGGAAAGGAACATTCAATTAGAGCAATACTAGGGTTTTCAAAAAGAAAACCTCATAAGAGCAATTTAAGGAACCTTTGATCAAATCAATAATGGTTTTTTTTAAAAAATCACTTCACAAAAGCATTTTAATGTCACGTTAGATGCTTTATCGCACAGTAACTTAACAAAGGCAGCCCAATCAGCTAGGGCTCACGAACGAAAACAACTCTTGCAGACGTTGTTGAGATAAAGGTCAAGTGCATTCACTAGTGTAGATGGTGGGATTCGACTGAAAATGACCCCCACTGGCCAGAAGAGACAACATGAGTCATAGGGTTAAGATGTTGGTGGGTTTCATTCTAATAGGCTAAGTATCATGTGTATTATATTTCAGACATTTAAATAGAAGAAGAATGGTACGGTTTTTTAAGTTATCGTGCCTAAAACTTTACATTACGGTAATTCGTCCGAAAGAACTGTTATTTATTTGTTTACATTTATCACGGTTCTTTGTTAATAATAATTATGCAATACACTTTTTTACATGGTATTCTAATAAGTGATGAGTTTTACTTAATAATTGTTAAGTATTTCACTTTTTTTGTTTTTTTTTTTAAATTTTGGTGGTTGAGTATGCAACCACTTTTTTTTACAAACAAAATAAAAAAAATTATAAACAAACTAAAAATACACAAAGTTATGGAGATGTTTTAAGAATATGATGCATGATTATTAATAATAAATATTATTAATTTATCTAAGACTTATCATTTGTAAGTGTTACTGACTGTTGTTCTTTTATGACGATCGTTAAGAATAAACAATATAAGGATTGTTATTCATTTTATTTCATGAAGGTATTTTTCGAAGAATTATTGGATATATTCTTTTTTTATAAAATATTTAAAAATACAAAACGATAAAATTGGAAAAAAAAAAAGAACAATGGCTAGTAGTCTAATAAACTAATGAGATCATCAGGCTACTTGTTACTAGAGGATTGGCCAGGATTATTGTTAGGATAATGGCCAATTCCATACTTATCAAGTATGAGATTGTCCTTCCGGTTCATACTGGAGAGGTATCGATAAAGCCTCCTCACAGCATGGGCAGTTTGTTGTGCATACCACAACATTGCCTCCAAGTTTAAGAAGCATAAGATGTAAAGGCGGAGGCGGTGGTGTCGGTGGTGGAAGGGGATGTTGGGAAGGAGAAGCAGGAGGTGGATGAGGAATAGAAGGAGGAGGTTGATAGAGCTCAATATGTATATTACTTTTATTAATTAATCTTAGGCTTTTGTGGAATTTTATTGAATATTTTGGGCATAATCAAGTATTAATGTGAGATTTTAGTGAAAGAATAATTTGGAAATTATAGTGGTTAAATTGTTATATTTTTAATTAATATTTGTTATTCCCATTATTTTTTAATTGTGAGCAAAAGATATTACCTTGGTGAATATAATTTTGTAGGTGATGATGTGACACAACTCACTTATTTAACCTAAAGAGAATTGAAGAAAAAAAGGAAAGAGGAGACCGAATAGATAAAGGAAGTGAGAAGCAAGCTGGAGCATTGGTAGATGCTGGACCGAAATCAATAATTGAAGGTTGAGGAGTCAACTGGACCGAAAATGGCAATTGAATAGAAAAGGGCTGATTGGCTGAACCAAATTGAGAGGTGAAGAAAGGAGGGCTGACCGAGTTGAATGGAAGAGAAAGGAGCAGCCGAAATTGAGAGGATGACGTGAAGATGGGAATAATTGAAGAAGAAGCAAGTTGGACTGAATTGGAAGTCACAACAAATGAGCCGAAATTGTTGACAAAAGAGGTTTTGGAAAAAAGTTACGAAGGAGGCTGAAATGGAATTAAAGGAAAAGGAGGGAGTTGACTGGAATGGATTAAAAAGAGGAGGAGACCCAAGTGATGGGCTAGACCAATTAAAGAGAAGAGGATGAAGGGCTGAATTATTAAAGGGAATAGGTAGACCAAATAGAAATGGGAGAAAAGGGCAGCTAATTGGACCGAAGAGGAGGAATGGAAAAAGGAGGGCTGTGACCGAATAGGTTGGGAGAGAAGCAGCGCAAATGATATAAAGAGAGGAGTGGCGGCTGTGAATTGGGGGGCAGCAGTAGAAATAAAGAGGAAAGGAGAGAAGCAAGAAAATAAATGGTAGGAGGCGCTGGACTTGGAGAATAGCGTGAGGAGGATATTGAAGGACAACTGAAAGCAAAGAAGGACGTTCGTGTTGCAACTCCTATGGACAATTATCCTCTCCTTTCTTCAAGTTTCATCCTCTTCCTCCATGAGTAGCTAAGCTTTAGTGATTTCCTTGAGTTGGGTAATGGTTTGAGCTTCTAAACTTCAATGGAATTCCTTAAGCTCTCTTTCTAGTTCATAATATGTAGCTTGGTTAAGTATGTAATTGTGATCTAGATTGTTCTATGCCAAGTTAATAAATTTGGTGGTTGAGCTAGGAGTTGATTAATTAATCTTTGTATGATTCATATTAGGAGTAGGTTGAATTGTTTATTTTGACTCGGTTGAGTGGATTTAAATGATTAAACTGAATATTTTGAATGGTTGTAATTGTAATTACAAGCTAGAATTGGAAGTTGATTATTCATCTCCTTAAGTCTGAATTATTTGATGGTATTCATTTAATTGCTTCAGTAGAATGAATTAAATGATTATTGTAAGTATCGGGCTAGTGGTAGCTTAGTTCCATTCTCTTGACTCATTATGGAATTCATATCATTAGCAAGCAAGGAAAACTAAAACCTCAACTCAAGGGAATCTCATTTTATCATTATACTAGTTAATTGAATTTATCTTGTTGTTAGTGTTAATTTCCATTCTGTTTGCTTCTTTGTTTAAAAAACCAAAAAAAAATACAAAAATATTGTTTTAGCTTAGATTACTTTATAGTTTTAAAATCAAATTCTCAAAATGATTTCTCACAACTTTAAAGTTTTTATCACTTTACTATTTAGAAACTTGGAAATTAATCTCCTCACAAGAACAACCTAGGTTGAGCTACTACGCTACATTTTCAAACCTAGTTTTATTTTGAGAACTCACACGACATGGGTTCATTAGAGGTAGAGGATGATGCTGAGAGCTTTCTAGCATGTCTTCAGCACGACATTTCTTCTTGGCCATTGAGTTAGAGAACAAATAAGAGGGCAATGAATAAAATGTAGGGAAAACATATGAAAATGCAGGGTTTAAATAAGACACATTTGGGAGGGACATGAAAAAATCATCATTGCACATATTGGAAGTTGAATAGTTAGGGCATAATGAAAGGGTACCTGGTTCATTCTCATGATGACGATCATCATATCATAACAAGGAGGCACCCATAGTTAGCATAGGGAAGACAAAAGGTTTCAAAAGCTTTAATTAACATTTATTAAGTTAGAACCATTAAATATGTTGGCAAGAATACTTTATAGCTCTTAATAAGTTATAAACGTTAAGTATGTTAGCAAGAATACTTTATGGTTCTTAATTAATAATCGTAAACTATTACATTGTTTTTTAAAACCTTATCTCCCTCCGATCCAATAATGAGAATAAGGATGAAGATGAGGATGAGGAGGATGAAGAGGAAGGCAGGCAAGAAAACAATGATGATGTTCAGTCATCACCACCACTGCCATTCTCATCCTCCTTATCATACTTTTCATCCTCCTCATCCTCGTCCTCTTCCTCATCCTCTTCATTGGAGGAGGGAGATAAAGGTTTAACTGCAAGTCATATTCAATATCATTGTAATGAAGTATGTGGTTCAACTTCATGTCACTATATTGGTGTATGCCAAGTGCCGTGGTCAAGGCTTGCCAACATCTGTATCATAACCTCCATTTCAAGAGGAGGAAGTGGAGGAGGAAGAGGAGGGGTGGCAGTGAAGGAGGAGTTGAACTTAATATAATGAAGGAGGAGGATGAGGCTAATAAAGAAAAGTAATAAAAATTACAGAGAATAGTTGAGTTTAAATAGATGTCTAACAGATTATGAAGGGTTATAAGTTATAACTTATGAATGTCTAACAGATTATAAAGGGTTATGAATTCTGTCTTAGGTGGTGGTGGGGTGTTAGATGATGATTGTTTCTAAAGACTATTATGGTTTATCTTCACTGATATAAGGGTTGGAAGATGAATCGTTTGCAAGCGTTACATGATGATTGTTTCAAAAGAACTATCACTTTTGTCACTAAATAAATGATGGTTATTAACTACAACCGTTTTTTTTTTTTTTGCAAATTCTGCCTCGCGCAATACATTGTTGTGGCATAATTAACTTTTCAGCGTTATATATCATTGTGTGACCTCCGCCTTGACATACATGACATTTATTAGCTGTAACCTTTATACATTAAGCATTGCAAATGTGCAAATCTATAGTAGTGATGGTCCTTTTTAAATTATAGAATTTAAAGATAATTAATTATAATTAATATTATTTTTGGAGATCGTTGAATTTTTTTTTTTTCAAAATCATACTCCTCTTTTCCTCAATGTAGAATCTAATCGGGGAATTAATATTAGTTTTAACTGAACATATTTCACATATTTATCAATTTTATCCTAAATACACTCTATTGATATTTCTCAACAATAATCAAGTATGACCACATGTTAAGAGATATACTTTGGAAGCCTTAGAAAAGAAGGGTGTGCTTGTTGCATATATTAACGTCATACAAGATATGTATGAGGGGGTAACAACTAGTATAAGAAAGCTTAAAGGTGAGGCAAAGGACTTTTCTATAAGGATTGGTCTATATTAGGGATTAGCTATAAGCTTTTTTTTGTTTGACCTAATCATAAACGTTCTAATTGAACTTATACTCAAAGAAATCCACATATGCATGCTTTTTAATGATGATATTATACTTGTGGCTGAGTAAAAGAAGAAATTAATTTTAAACTTCACTTATGAAAAAGAACCTTAAAGTCGAAATGCTTCCGATGAGTAGGAGTAAGAATACATGCATTGCACTTTTGATAAAAGCAAGTGATTTGAAAGTCCACATGGGAGATCATGTCATTCCACAAGTGACAAGTTCATATATTTGGGATCAATTTTTTAAAAAAGATGGTGAAATTAATAGAGATGTTAAACATAGAATTTAAACTGGGTGATTTAAATGGAGACAAGCTATCAGAGTTATATATGATTGAAAAGTACCTAGTAAAGTAAAAAGAAAATTTTATTGCACTACTATATGAAGGGGCTTTATCAGCACAAAATGGGGGTAGCTGAGATGTGGATGTTGAAATGGATGTGTGGTCATACAAGGAAAGATAAGATTCGTAATAAACTTATACCAGGAAGGGCTGGAGTGGCACCTGTTGAAGAAAAATGATAGAAAATCATTTCAGATGGTTTGAATATGTATAAAGAAGGCCATTGGATGGGCTAGTAAGGAGGATAGATCGAGTTGTTTGGAGCCCAGTAAATAGGGGCAAAGAAAGATCAAAGAGAATGATTAATAAAGTTATTGAGTGAGATCTCTTAGTTAATAATTTATCTCGAGATTTGTTTTTGACTGAGTTCAATAGCATTGTTTGATCCCTATAGCCAACCTTACCTAATGGGATAAGTAAGGTTTTGTCGTGTTGCTGTTGTTTTGTTAAAATATCATATTAACTAAAGGTCATACATTAAGGATCAAAATAGTGCTTTTTTAACATTCCACCTGCTGGTGAATTGGATTTATTCCTTTTGAGAAGAACTATATATGGGACTAGCTAGTCACTGTAAAATGAAGTTTGAAATTGAATTATTGATTTATTAATAGTAGTGGCATTCAAGTAGACACCCATATTTATGCTGAAATAAACTATATGTTTCGGTATTACTTTTTTATGATTTGGATTTGCATCCCACTATAGACGATTCTTTATTATTTATTTCTATGTGTGTAGGGGTGGAAACTGGCTAGGCTGCCTGACAGGGGCCTGCGGCTTGACCTGTTGAGGCCTAGTCAGCCTAGCCTATTAGGCTAAAAGGTTAGGCCAAGACTAATCTAAAAGCCTATTTACCTTAACAGGCCAGGCCAAGGCCTATTGATAGCCCTGTAAGGCCTGTCAGGCTGGCCTGAGCCTGTTAAGGTCTTTTAAAACAAATTTGCAGGTACCTCCATAATTACGCTTCTGCCACTCCCCTCTTCTCTAATTCCCAAAGTGAACCCTAATTCCGAAATGAAATTATATCTCATTCCTTCAGACTTTGGATCCGTCAGTGACTCGACATCGATACACTCGAGAGTCAAGACTCCCACCATAGCTCCACTCCACTATGATTGTCTTAGCTCTACTGTGACATGTCTCCTCTCTCCATCGTCTCTCACTATGCCATCGACCGTCGGTGCTTCCTGCAGCCTTCCTCTTTCTGTTGGCTCTCAGTCTACCATCGACCATCAGTCCTTCTCGTAGCCCTGCTCTCGCCGTCGTCTATCAGTCCGCCATCAAAGATCGCTCCTTCTCGCAACCCTCCTCTCTCTGTCGTGTCTCGATCTGCCGTCTAGGATCGTCCCTTCTCGCAACACTCCTCTCTCCGTCTTCTCTCACTCTAAGTCAGCCGTCGCCCGTCGAGGTAAGTATTTGATTATTTTATTTTGTTTATTTATTATTGAAATGTGCTCTGATTCAAGGATTCAAGGCTTTTATTTTGTTTATTTTGTATTTGGTTATCTTGTTTATTTATTATTTTGTTGCTAGAGATGATCTTTATGGTAGTTCATATTCAGATAGGCTATTGTCCCAAGTAATTCCAAAGTCTGGAGTCATAGTTTTTAGGATATCTTGTTTCGGCTTTTTGGATTTTTCCCCCGTGTAGCAATGGATTATGAAAATAAATTATTGTTGGATTCATTGCAAGAAGTATAGGTTTCACTGATGATGTGGTTTTAATGCTATCAATATTTCATGCACAGACTAAGTTGGTTTAGAAGCGATCTAGAGGAGGTGGCCTCTGCTACTGGACCTTAAACTAAGTTGGTGTGGGTGGAGAATCTCACCATTTCGAGTAAGTTGGGTTCTTTTGTAGGTTGGAAGTGTCCTATTTCTGTTTTTGTTTTTGGTGTTTTTGGTCTTCTCTCAAGATGTAATAAGGCACAAGCTGCTTAGAAGAAACTTCAATTATCTGCTAAGGTAATATTTTTTGTTTCTAATGGCTAGTACAGAACTTCAAGTCCAAGTGATTGTTTTTGTCACAATATACAGTTGAGGTCCAGATGACTTATTATTCTGAGTAAACTTTGTTGTTGTTTTATTATTATTATTACTACTGTTTCTGCTATCATTATTTTAGTTTTTTGTGAAGTGATGATTGGTTTCAATTTCCTAGTGAGAGAGGTTTCTTGGATTTTCCCTCTTGTCACTTGCCTATTTAAGATCTTTTATAAATCTAAGCCTCCTTAACAGGCCACAGGTCAGGATTAGGCCTAATAAAAAGCCTCCAACAGACCACAGGCTAGGCTCAGACCATCTTGTACCTTAACAAGCCCACAAGCCTGGTCTAGTCTGGCCTATTTCCACCCCTATGTGTGTGTTTGGATTAAGTTTTTAGATGTGCTTTTATAGTGTACGGAAAAAGTATATGAGATAAGTTTGACCTGACATAAAAAATTTTAAGGAGTTTTGAGAGTCTCCTTGTGTGATTAAGGAGTCTTGGGGCCTGTTTGGTTACCTTTTTTCGAAACATTATTTTTTGTTTAAAAAAAACCTATTTGGTGAATTGTTTTTACTCAATTGTTCTTGAAAACAGAAAACCAATTTTTTAAAAAAAAAATTAAAACAGAAAACAGTTTTAATATTTTTTTTTTGTTTCTATATTTCTTATTCTAAAAAATCATAAATCTAAACATGAGTTTTCTTCTATCTCTACTTTTCGGGTCCACAAATGATCACCTGATTTCTCATCACTTGATGAGACCTGGGTAGTTTATAAATTTAACCTAATGGTCCAAATTTAAAATTTTTAATTTATGATTTTTTAGAGAATAAATTCATTTTTATGAAAAGTGATAGTTATAAGATTATTTTTATTTTAAAGTTTATATTTATTAAGATAAAAATTTATTTAAAATATAAAAACTAAATAAAATTAAATCCGAACAATACAAAATCAATCCAAAAGTGTGGATTGATGATGAGAACATTTGTGCAATGTGCTCCCCTACTTTTCTTTCATGGCCATGACCATGTGAGCGCTTTGAACAGGGGCTCTTCTACCCTTGCTCGCCCTCCCTTCACCCTCCGGTCCGGTGCTCGCCGTCTCCAATCTCTCCTTCCTCTCTCCTCAGTCCTCAATCAGTGAGTCCGTTTTCTTTCTGTGCGATTCTTGTTGATTCAGCTTATTGATTGTATTTGAGTCTTGTGTGTTCATTTTCATATGCATGAATGCTTAATTGTTGCGGAAAGAGGTAATCTCCAAAGGGAATTTGTTTAATGGATTCTAGAGGACTAAATCCACAGCTTAGTTCTTGAATGATGATGCTTCAGTTTTTCACACAAGTGTCTCTGAGATTTGTGTAATTCTTCTTTGCCAATGTTTATATAACTCTATCAGTAAATGAGGTTATGAGGCTGTGCTCGAATTGATCTATACAGGATAGGATACGCTATAGACTTTTTGGATGAATGTGTTGTTGCAAAACTGGTACTCAAATTGTGGGTAGTTACTGTTAAGTACTTAATCATTTGCCCATTACTTGGTAGAGTGAGAGAAGCAATGTTTATGAACATATCTTAAAGACAATTAGAAGTATTGGTTTCCCCTGAAGCTTTGCGTTCATTCATGTTCCTTGGAAAGGGGCTAATAAATATACCCCTAACCCTCCCAAAAGAAAGTGTTGGTCTTATTTTGTGATGTCCAGTGTCCTTGTTTCCCGTCTCTCACCCCTCCACTGCAAGTAATGTCCAGTGTTCTTGTTTTTGTCAGTAGACTGGTAACAATTTTGGAAGAATTTGGGGATCAGGCATGTAGCATCCATTATAATATGCTGCGTATGAGCCTTAGAATGTAATGGCTATGAAGGATAGAGGCTGACTATTCTATGCCGAGGATTTTGAGAATGGTGGCATGATTACAACATAAATAATTGGTGCATATTTGAGAATCATTTTTTAATTTTGATTCCAAGTCGAGAAAGAAGGCTTATAGAACTGAACCTGATGAGCTTCAAGAAAGCACAAAATGGGAAATTACTTTAAGTAGTTATAGTACCAAACTTCTAGGATAAATTTAAATTCCAGTGAACTTTTCATTACACATCAAAGCATGTTATCGAGAGGAGGCAAGTGAAAACTTTTGTCATACTGATGTTTCTGTTTTAAATTAAATATGTATGTGTGTTGTCGGTTTAGTTTCAAGAAGTCAAGGTCAGTTATCGTATCAGTTATGTTTGTGTTATGAGTCAGTTATTAGGAAAGTCTATATAAGGAAGTATGTAAGACAATTACTGTTGTGCAGAATATTATTATGTTTCGTACCTGTCTTTTGACTAGAACTTCAGATCCTGGTTCTAGATTCCCTTTCCCCTATCTGAATTTCTGACTTATCAAAAGTCTAAATGTTTGTAAAATTGATGTTAATTTTGTTATTGCTTTTGCTGATTTTTAGGATAATGCATCTCTTTTATAAGTGTGTGTATAATCTCTTTATGAGGCAGTCTAGTTTCTCTTGTAAATATGCTTATCACTTTTGTGTACATCCATTTAACTACTTGATGAGTTAACATCTACATGCATCCAACATTTAAGGCTGTCCATTTGGGGGAATCTTTGTGTGATGTTTGAAGCGTGCATTAAGGGCCCATTTGGTATAAGGAACATTTTAGGAGGGAAAGGAAGGAAAAGGAGGATTGGGAGGGAAATTTTAAAAATTAACCTCTTTAGTAAACATGGAAAGGAACCTGGGTTGAGGGAAGATGAGATGTTTGGTTGGAAGAAAATGGAGTGGTTTAAGTGAAAAGATTGTGTGAAAAACCTAAAATACCCCTAACTTACTAGAAGTTCAAGTTTGAACTTAACAGCCCAGATCAAACTTAATAACCCCTGTTTGAACTCAACCTCGTCTTCACTGTTCATCGTCTTCCTCGTGGTACTATTCATCGTCTCCTTGCCAAGCTCCAAGATTGAAAGAACTCATCTTTGTGCTATGAGCGAAGGTGTTGGCAGACAAAGGCGATGTCTTTGATAGAGAATGCCATAAACTTTGCTTCACCGGAGGTCAATCCTCGTCTTCTTCGAGCTATCAAGTTGATGGTTTGAAACTTGGATTCGAAGTTTCAAATCACTACTAAAACTCATGAAGTGAGACCACTCTCATATTCAAACTAGAAATTACCTTCAGTTCGAATTTCTGGCCTTCAGCCCATCTTTCTGCTCACGAATGCTTTGCCTTTACAGGGGCATTTTCATCCCACGATTTTCACTCTCCCGGGAACAATTTAAGATTCCACCATTTTTGGAGGGATCTAAAGATCCCATGTTTAAGGGAACATGGCAGGAGACGGGAATGTGAGTTGCAGTCAGTTTTCGGTGCCAAACACGTTTTTTTGATTGGAACATTGTAATATTCCCTTTCCCTCCTCAACTTTTCACGTAACAAACAGGCCCTAAGGCTTTGTTTGGTTGGGGTGGGGTTGGAAATTAAAAATAGGTGTTTGGTTGGAAGGAGGTTAGATTATGTGTGAGATGTTTTTTTTTTCTTCTAGTGGTCACCTAACCTAAGTTATGAACCCTCCAAAATTGGGGTTTTTTCTAAGGTTGAGAATATTTGTGTTCAATTGTGACTAAATTGCCCATGGCAATTTTCCAAAATTCCACTGTTGCCGTCACGTGTTAAAAGTCATTTTTCCTCTGCATTCAGTTCTTTCAACTGCTATTCGTTCCTCTTCCCCATTCCATCCCCTTCTCTCTCCTCTAGCAACCTCCAATGTTCCTCCTTAGACTGTGCAGTCTTCTTCTGTGTCTCCTTCGCCTTTAGGACCTTCAGTTTTGAATGGTTATAATAAGCAACTCCCAAAAAGGCAAGTCCATACCCAAACAAATTGAAGGACGTTACAGTGTCCTTAATAACCGACCATGAGAAAACAATTAGAAGCCAATCCTTCACCACGCCGGCCTCATTCTTTATCAAAGCTGAGGTCTACAAACAAGGATATTTTTTAAAAGTAATTATATATTTTTTATTTATATATTTATTGTTTGTAATTAATTTAAATCTAATTTTTTTATTATAACTCATCTTTTATGTATTATAAAAAGAGAAGAATATATAAAAGAAGTGTATATCATTGTTAGAATAACTATTTTATAAATAATAATTTTACAAATAATTATTATTAATAAATATATTGTGAAGAAGTGTATATAATTGTTAGAATAATTATGTTATAAATAATAATTTTACAAATAACTATTATTAATAAATATATTATAAAAAAAGAAAGAAAATATGTAGAAGAGCATTTTTGTCCACTTATAATTAATTTACCTAACCTAACCTCCTGAACCAAACAAGATACCAAACATCACCTACCCTCTTCTTGAACCAAACAACATTATAACCCACCATAACCTAACTTAAATAAACCTCACTTAACCTAACCTCCGTTGAACCAAACAAAACCTAAATATCTTGAAGTCTTGCTTTATATACATTGATAGGTGTTTCTTTAATTGGCGAAAAAAAATGATAGGTGTTTCTTTATTTGAATAATTTTAGTTTTTTTTTATTGTTTGATAGATTTTTGCAGCTTTTGAATTCGTCATCCCTTTAATTAGTTCGATTTCTTTTGGGTGTCAATATGTTACCAATTCTATTACCACTTTAATCCTATTTATAAATCATTTTTAACTAAATCTCGCATATCAAAAAAAGATAGTTAACTCAATAATTATAGGATAAGTTTCTAACTTTACCCTCATTTATGAATGTGTATTTTTCAACTCTTTATCCTCTCTCTATTTTTAAATTACTTTTTTATTAGTATAATAAATAGGGGCAAAATTATCACAATCTCATTTGCTACTCTCAAACTGAACTTATAAATAAGACCAAATTTTTTAGTAAAAAAAAGACTTATAAATAGGATCAGAGTGATAATTATTAATGTAGTGTAATGGGCACCAATAATAATATAAAACTAGTGTAACATGTGCTACATAATTATTATTACTCTAGTTTTATTTATAAATAATTTTTTGTCAAAAAATTTGATCCTTTTTATAAGTCCAGTTTTCATGTAGTAAATGAGATTGTGATACTTTTGCCCCATTTATTGTACCAATGAAGAAATAATTTAAAGATAAATAAAGAAGAAAGTGTTGAAAAGTATCCATTTACAAATGATGGCATAGTTGAAAATTTATCTCATAATCATTGAATTAACTACCTCTCCTTAGTATGTGAAATTTAATTAAAAGGGATTTATAAATAGGATCAAAATGATATCATTTTGTGATGATTAAACTAGAATAGATTTCTCCAAGTCAAAAAAAAAAAAAAAACTAGAATAGGTTTCTTGAGCAACAATTAATGGTTGCCACCACACATGATTACATGATGTCATTTTATAAAAGGGTTAAAGTTTATTTAGCAGCCTAAAGTATTTTTCTTTGTGTGTCTAGCATGTCAAAAGTATTTTGTGGTGTGATTTTTTCCTTAAAGTATTAATATCTATTCAGGAGCAATCTTGCCTTTAAAATATTTTTTTCAATACTAAAGAGTACCGGATGAAACACAAAATATTATTTCAAGGGTGGAGGTCGCAGCTGAAAAAATATTTAAAAGTGTTAGATGAACCTCATAATTTTTTAAGGTATTGAACACACTTTAAAATAAATACTTCCTTAGGTGCTAGATGAATGTTAACACTCTTTAAATGTTCCAAATCGAACTGGACATTTATTACACATGGTATGTATCGTTTTTGAAATGTTCCGGAGAAATACTTATATATTTCGGGAGTGCTATCACATATATACTTTGATTAATTAAAATACAATAAACCATCTTATTTTAATCCGACATGGCTGATGAGTCATTTCGAAAAATTCAAATTTTATGATTTTAAAAAACATAAACTTTATAATTTATAAAAAAAAAAAAAAAAAGCAATTCCCTCTCTTGAGTTGTTCTTTTTCAAAATCATAAAATTTGAATTTTTTCATATGACTCATCAGCCATATGGGATTAAAATAAGATAAGTTGTTTTATTTTAATTAGTTAAAGTACATATGAGGTGGCGTTCTTGAAACATATAAGTATTCCTCTCAAATTATGTGTCATCATATCGACAGAAAATTGAACATTTATTGACACAATAATGGTGATTAATTAACACTTTAATAAGAATAAATCTTTGAGCAATTCTTATAACAGAAATTGTAAAAGTTGGCTACAACCTGCCGGCAATATTTTTAAAGCAATGAACAATTGAAGTTAGGGCCCGTTTGGTTCGACCCAAATGGAGGGAAGGGAAAGGAAAATAGTCATTTTCCGTCCAGCAGCAAC
The DNA here is from genome assembly GCA_963855925.1 of Inga laurina. Taxonomy (NCBI): domain Eukaryota; kingdom Viridiplantae; phylum Streptophyta; class Magnoliopsida; order Fabales; family Fabaceae; genus Inga; species Inga laurina. The sequence continues at coordinate 48,270,471 of OY979701.1, read as the reverse complement.
TGTTTGATTCTCATTTTCTCCTGAAAATGTTTTCCAGTGGTGGGGCATCTTCCCTTATTAATGGGAAAATTGGTTCCCCCAAAAAATGGTGGGAACCCATTTTCTGGCGTGCTTACAAAATGGAAGAAGACCAACTTACCCGTCTTCAGCACCGATGGTGATGATGCTGTAGATCCGTCAGTACGGAGGAGGAAGAAGAGGTCGACAATGGTGATGATGCGGAGAGGTTGACGGTCTAACGAAGGAGGAAGAAGAAGAAGTTGACAATGGTGATGATGTCGACTGATGGGGATGGGGTTGATGAAATTAATATAATAATAATAATAAGGGCAAAATGGTTTTGTGTCCATTTTTCTATCTCATTTTTTTCAACCAAACAAAAAATTTTCCTGCCAACCCATTCTCTTTTTCAGTGCGAACCAAACGCGTCAGTAACAAAATATTTTTCCTTCCTTTCCATTCTTTTTTTGTATTTTCCTTTCCATTCTTACCTCTTCTTTGAACCAAACGGGCCCTTAATTGTTGTACTCGTCTTGATGTAAGGAAAACTGAAGTTTATTAACATATTATTTGAGATCGTGTGGTTCGTATATTATCTGTTTAGACGAATCATATCTTCGTTTTTTTCAATGGATATACTCTCGGTCCACAATATAGAGAGTACTTTAACTAATTCATGGGAAATAAGAAATTATAGTTAACTCAATAAATATGTCCTAAATTAAATTTTTTTTCCGCCTTTACCCTTGTTGGAAAATGTGTTTCAAAAGTTAATGAGTGGGCATTAATTACAAAGGCAAAACTAAAAAAAAGCATTAATTATCTTATAAATGAACTATATTGTGAACCAAACTATTTTTCTATAAGTGTTTTATATTATGGACCAAAGGGAGTATATTATAATCTTTTTTTTGAAAATAAAAAGAACATCTTACTGGGGTTTTTTGCGAAGCCTAGATCATCGTATCCTTTATTACATTGAACATGTTTGAAGACACATTTGCCGAATCTGAATTTGGAGGAAAACTAAAGTTTATTAATGTTATGAAAATATAAGAAATTTGGGAAAAGAGAGAGCAAGAGCAAGAGCAAGAGAATAGAAAATTCAAGAAAGGAAGAGGAGAGTAATTTTTATTGACTTTTTTGTGTTTATAATATTTATAGAATGCCTCTATTTATAGGCCTTCAAGGGCCACACCATCCATGAAATTACAATAAATGATACAACAGATACATAAATGTTGAGTTACCTTTTAATTTTCCAATTGATATCAATCAATCAACTTTATACTCTAAATCTCGTGTGACCCACTCCATAACCCATTTATGCTTATAACCCATTTATGCTTGATCTGGGTCGAATAATCACAACCCTAATTACATTAAAACTCATTTATGATAATTGCCAAATAATAATTGGGTGTAACTTTTCAAAATTCAAATAATCTAATTATATTGAAACGTTTTTATAATAATTGGAAAAGAATAATTTGATGTATCCTTTCAAATTTCAAAATCTTCCATAACTGTAGGAAATAATAACTTTAACATTTAAATCCTAATTAATTCAATAATTAAATTAATTTTCAAATAATAATTGGGTGTAGCCTTTCAAAATTCAAATAATCTAAATACAGTGAAACGCATTTATAACGATTGGAAAAGAATAATTTGGTGTATCCTTTCAAATTTCAAAATCTTCCATAACTGTAGGAAATAATAATTTTAACATTTCAATCCTAATTAATTCAATAATTAAATTAATTTTCAAATAATAATTGGGTGTAGCCTTTCAAAATTCAAATAATCTAAATACAGTGAAACACATTTATAACGATTGAAAAAGAATAATTGGGTGTATCCTTTCAAATTTCAAAATCTTCCAATCCTAATTAAATTAATAATTGAATTAAAATAGATCAATTAACAATTGAATTATGTATTTTCTGAAGTTTCAAATAACGTTATTCCCATAATTGCGGCATATAATCTAAGAAATTGAGCAACGTTAATCAAACAATGCAAATGCTTGGGCAAACCATTATAAAAATGTCAACCAATAAAATAATTGCATTATGTATTTTCTATAGTCTCTAATAAGATTAATCCCAAAACTACGCCATACAATCTGAGCAATTGAGAAATGTTAATCAAACAATATAAATGCTTGGGCGAACCATTATAAAAATGTCAACCAATATAATAATTGCATTATGTATTTTTTAGAGTTTCTAATAATGTTATTCCGAAAATTGTGGCATACAATCTGAGCAATTGAGCAATGTTATTCGAACAATTCAAATGCTTGGGCAAACTATTATATAAACGTCAAACAATATAATAATTGAATTATGTATTTTCTAGCATACTAATTGGCAAATAATAATTGTATGTAGCATTACACAAGGTCTAATTACCGTACAATTCAAATAACAACCTTAATCATCCAAGATTGTTGGGAATAATAGCTAACATTCTAATCCTAATTAAATTACTACCATTCAGTCCATGCATGTCATTGAAAGTTGTTTTTTTTTCCGAAAACTCCTTCACATACACGTACCATTATATATATCAGCATAAGCCTCCCATCCTCATATCCAGCAAAAGAGGACCATTCTTGAAGAATCAGTTACATCAACTCAATCAATGGCAAATATTGCTCATGCTTTACTCAAGGACATTGATGATAGCAAGCAAACCTAGAGCATTATTGTTAGGGTACTTAGGAAGTAGGCGAAGGCAAAGAAGGTTGCACCATTTGAGGTTTGGAAAGTCAGTATGTTATTAGTTGACGAGCAAGTATTTAATATAATCATCACATTCATCAAGTGAACATTATATTGTTGCTCATATTTCATCTAACTATTTGCAAATAGAGTGATCGCATGGAGGGTTCAAAGCCTTTGAGGACAGAATGGAAGATCTGGATATGCTCACCTTAGTTGTCTTAGAGTTTGCTAGGATTACAAAAAAAAAGTACTACATATATCTTTTATTTCCCTATAAATTCATTTGTTTTCGGTTTTAAAATTACATGCTTGTTTGGTTAAGGTTATGGACACATATGTAGTGCCTTCAATGCCACACAAATTTATTTCAACCCAGATTTTCTAGACGTAAAGGACATTTATGACATGTTAAAATTTAGTTGTATCCATGTTTTTTGTGCATTTGTATACCTAAATTATAAAACGTATAGGGTTTTCTAATGTAAATGTTGCAATTACTATACAGACTCACCAATGCCCCTGAGGCAAGTCAAGCTTTCACACAGATCTCCTCCACTGTGTCGCATGAGATTTCAAGTGACTCACTCTTATCATTCCCAGTCAAAATTCCTTAATTGCTTATATTCCTTGTCGCATGAGATTCCAAGTGACTCACGCTTTTATTATAATACCATAATTGCTTAATGTTTTTATAATGGTTTGCCGAACAAATGATTCAAAAAATAAAGAATATGCAAGAAAAATAATATTCTCATGTTCACAAATAATGTGTAACCAGAATAACATCATAATTTTAATTCTCATGAAATCTGTGGTTTGAGGATTCACAAATAAAAAAGTTATGGTTAGAGTAATGTAAGAAGTTCAATAATGTAAATTACTATTTAAATTTATGTTAGCTTTAATTAACTATGATTTACCAAAATAAAATCAATTATGAGTTTCTTGGTTATTATTTCCCTCTTTTTATAAAATAGCATACTTTTATTATTGATAGATCTCTGTGTATACTACTATTAACATTAAAATTAAGAGTACACTTAAAACAAGAGATAATTTATTAATCCTATATCAAATTAAAATTTATTTGAAACCATAACAATAATTATAATTTATGTGACAAAATACGTTATTTAATTATTATATCAGCTGATTTAAATTATTATTACTATAATTACCGTACTTTTTTAATAACATTGCAATAATTACCGTATGTTTTTAATTTGGCCGAATCCCATCACATATTTGTCCCCGATTATTAGCGATAATTTACTTATTGGTTTCCCCAATTATTGGAGTATTTGTATCACAAATAATATTAATTACCTGATTAATTACCCAAATGATTTTGTTAGAATATTATTGCATCAATTATTCATTTTGTAGGTTTTGGTAATTAATCAAATTTAAAACGAGACATTAAGATCAAAGAGATTGATTCTCATTCAAAACCATTTTAGTAATAATCTCTATTCCTTTTCTACCTAAATCAATGAATTTTCGAAAAACCCTATTTATCCCATAAATTAATTTGGTATCGGGAACCGTGCAGATATTGTCAACTTGAGCATAAACTCTTCTCATTTATGGGGTCATTGTAAGTTGTTCCAACTTACCAAGAACATGCTGTTATCTTCAAGTTCATCTGAAGATAATTCAAAGCTGAAGCAATTTTCAAACTGGCTTCTAGACTGTCATGATCCTATGCAATCAATCATCGAAGCTACATATCCTGATGTCCTCCATCATTTGTCTGATTCTGAATATCTTACTAATAGGGCTATTTTATCACCAACAGTAGAAGTTGTAGAGCAAATCAATGACTGCATGTGTGCCTTATTGCCTGATGATGCTATTGAATATTTTAGCTCTGATTCTGTGAGTTCAGCAGATCGAGGCTATGCATCATTTCAAGAGTTGTACACTATAGAATTCTTGAACACAATAAAATGCTCTAGCTTACCTCCACATAGGCTTGCATTGAAAGTAAGAGTTTCGATAATGCTCATGCTAAATATAGATCAAGCCGCGGGACTCTGTAATGGAACCAGGTTAAAGGTCACATTTCTGGGGAAACACTTTATTAAAGCAATCACGCTCAATGGTACAAGTACAGGTCAAGAGGTTCTAATTCATTGTAAGGATATGAATCAATCGGAGTCTAAACTCCCATTCACATTGGCGCATAGGCAATTTCCCATCATACTATCGTTTGCTATGACAATAAATAAGAGTCAAAGACAATCAATGACTAATGTCGGATTATATTTATCTATACCTGTCTTCACACATGGTCAGTTATATGTTGCTTTGTCAAGGGTTAAATCAATAGGCGGCATCAAGATTTTAATACTTGATTCAGACAAGAAACCCACCAACAAGACAACCAATGTGGTTTATAGAGAAATTTTTCAAAATATCATATAAGATTCATTTTTTTGTTGAAAGATTCTTTTGATGATATATTTAGTAAAAAACCGAAATTGTAGTAATTTTACCTCTGCTTTATCAAATTTTGTCCCCCACATAGCCTTCCATTTATTAATTTATTGACACTCTGTTGACACACCAGGCATAATAAATTATCCAAAAAAATGTTCCCTTAAAATGTGATATATAAGCATGATTATAATCACCCTTTATGCATTTTTGAACTGAAAATTTAGTTTTATAAATATACAAATAAATGCATTATAGTCATAAAAAAGTAATCATGCAATGTACTATTAATCAAATTCACGTTCTCGTGCAACACACGGGGGTTAACACTAGTTCATATATAAATGGTGACTAAAACGTAGAAACAACCACATAATTAGGATATTCATAACAATTAACATATTCTTGAAGAGTATATTACAGACGAAGCATATGTCTTTTTTAAAATTAATGGCTCAGCACCATATTTTTTTAAGACGAAGCATATGTTTTTTCTCAGCACTATATTTTTTTTAAAAAACATTTTATTTTGCAAAGTTTGATTAACATATTCTATAATGGTTGTATCTAGCAGAAAGGATTAGTTCCTTACAATATATCAAACCAAGGTTCGAATCCTTATTAGGAAAGATACCTGCATTTGTCATCCGACTTTGTCTTTACCGGGATTGCTTTCAATGAGATCATACTATACTTATGTGTGTTTGGATGACTTTGTAAAAGCACTTTTATTTTGATAAGACCATGGTTTGGGAGAAAATTACTCAAAGATATGAAAAACACTCTAAAATCACTTTTTTCTCCCAAACCATGGTTTATGAAATAACTCTTTTTTCATAATCTCTTTTCTCCCTTTCATAATGTCTTTTCTCCTTTTTCTCTTTCCTTTTCTTCTCTTTCTAATTACTATTTATAAATGATATTTTACTATACAATTTATTAATATGTGTGTGTGTGTGTGTGTGTTTGATTTAATTTTTTCATGTTACGTAATTGACAAATGTTATAATTTTAATTTTGTACAAAAATTTATTTCATTTTTGGTATTTATTACGAAACTTAAATGTTAAAAATATATAAAATATCATCTTATTCTTTATATGCAATTATCATAAAAGATAATGTTCTTTATAGTAATTTAACAATGAAAAGCTGATTATAATAATAATACCCAAACAACATCATTTTATCAAAATTATTTTTTTCCTTAAACCAATTATGCTCAGAATCTATTATTTAAAATCACTTTTATCACGTTTTCTCTAGAAGCTATTCTCTAAAAGCTAAACCAAACACACACTTATAGAAAAATATATTCCATATATATTGTACATGTTTGAAAATGCGTTTGTGATATCCGAGGCTTTTCTTTGAACAAAAAAGCAAAATCCGAAGCTTTTCACACAGCATGGTTTTGGTTTTGAGAAATGTATTTTCCAGACATATTTTTAATACATAAATATACAAACTAAGAAATTGGAAGATTAATTAAGATGTGTCTGTATTAAAAGGGTGTTTTAGGAAAATTAGTCTTTTCTTTTATGCCCTATTTGATACCATAGAAGAGTTTTTGATGGAAGTGGAACTAGAACTGGAAGCAGAATTAGAAGTGGAACTAGAATTAGAAGTGAAGAAAAAAGTGTGTTTTGTATGACTATAGAAGTAACTAGAGGCTTTTCCCCATGCGATGTATGAATTGTGTATTATATGATGTAAATTTTAAAATAGATCATGAAGAAATATCTCAATTGTTTCAAAATTTTTGATTGATTGCATTTGTAAGTAGTTTGTTCTGTTCGTTTGATTTTTTTAAAGTGGTGCAAGTTATCAAGTATAGACCAAGTAGTTGTTTTTTTATTAATGGGAAGAAGCTTATGCTTTTTTTTGTATTTTCCGAATAATTATATATGGGTGGTCGATGTATCATATTTGAAGTATGTAGGTGTGTATATATATATATCACCATTTTATTTTAAGGAAATTTGATTTCTCCTCCTCCAAAAATTTCCATTTATTTATACACAAGTGACGCCTAACCGAAACTTTTCTCCAATGATAGTTTTCAACAACCAAAAGTGACTTACAATAGCAACAATCAATGTCTTCGTTGAAAGCTTTAGAGATAGTTTTAACAATATAATAGCGATTGAAAGTCAATTTATTTATAGTGAATATTTTCAACAACACCAAATGGAAGTACAACAACTGCCAAAGGGAATGGAAATTGAACTAACTATAACATTGTTTTAGTTTTCCTATTAATTGATAATTAACAATTATTCATAGCTCAAAATGTGATTATGTTCTCATATGTTTTAGTTAATTAATAAGTAAAAATAATTATGCATGCTCCGAACAATTAAGTCTGACATTTTTGTAACACCATAAGGAAATTGTTTTCAAAATAGTATCCTAACTGTTGACATTTCAAATCTAAAATAATTTAACATTGGGTTAAGATGTATGTATTTCCGTGAAATATTTTTAGAGGCATGTAACACCTTAAAATGTTTTGTGGTGCAATTTTACCCCTAATATATTAAAAGCATATCAATATCTCCCCTCCCATTAATAGCCCGATGGAAAATTGTTTTTGAAATATTGACATTAAAATTCCAACAATAAGTTATAGTAGAACTTTAAACACCTGAATAAAAATGAAGAGACACCCAATATGAATATGTAGTTAACTTGAAGAGGAAAATTAAAAGTTGTTGACATAATGATTTATTGGTAGAAACTTCCAGAGTTTCTCTAACTTCTCTCCCAATTCTTCCAAATCCTTCTAGCGTCTTTGCTTAGATCTTCGATGCCCAACAACTTTTCATCACCATCTTCATTGAAGCCCAACCAACAGCTACTCCGTCCTCCTCCACCGACAATGGCGAGTCATACTCCTTTATCATTTGTAAGTGTGACCTAAATCCAATTACCCCATAGTTACATGCCTCCCAGCCTCTTTGTTCTTTGTTGGCAGCCTTGTTATCGATTGAGTCCAAATTCTCTCAAGCTATTGAGATTTGCTCGAAGGGTGAAACTGTCTTCCTTTTTAATATCCCATCTTTTCATGTATAAAGGAAAATAAGTTGCTGCTAGAAAATATGTTGCCAAGAAATTTGGCAACCAAATATGCCTACTATGATGGAAAATGTTGATTTTCCTTTTCCATATTGCCTCATTTTCCATGTAGCAAACGGGTCCTAATAGTAGTATAACTTAAGAGGAGAGGAGAGGGAGGTCTCGAGATAGAGCTCGACATACACTAACTACAAACCACGTATTGCCTTTTACAGGTAGGGAACATAACATGACCATTGACGAGCCATAATGTTGATTAAAGGTGACTTGATGATTATTAAATATAACAATTTCTAAACGGTCACAATTATGGTGATTTATGGCAATTAAATGTAATTAATAAAGAGATTAAAACCAAGTAATCAAAATGAATAAATGATCCAATGGTTAGTTCTAAATACTTCTCTTTTGTGCCCTTTTATTAGCTCAATTTTACATCTTACTCCTTCGGGTCCTATTTATAAGTAATTTTCTCTCCCTTGGGGGCTTGGGGCTAGTCCTTAATACAAGCAACTTGTTACTTATGTCTCGAAATTTAAATCACTTTTTCCTTTTCTACCCATATTAAATACGTATGTTTATATTAATGAACCACTGTATTACACCATTATCTTATTTTCACCTTTTTCAGAGTATTTATGGAAAATGATATGCAGTTTGGTGGGCAACACATGAATAGCATAAATATACTGATAATATGTGCATGATTATAGAAATTCCCTATAGGGGTTCGTATATGATAATTACTATCAATGTAGCCGCACAAGGCTACTTGGGTATCTAAACTCGTCCCAGTGAAATGAAAACATCCTCCCGTCTTAGTTCCACCATTGCAATACTCTCATGTAGTTCTCTTCTCTGATCTTTACATACCTTTTGCATTCACCTGTCTAAATTGTTGGTAAGGGAGGGTGAGATTCGAGAGAATCTCAATAGGAAACAGTTACCATAATACATGCATGATAGATGCTATGTGTATGATATGTTAGTCTTAATGAGATGCATGCCTCATAATGATATTTCTGCATACTCAATGTTTCATGCAACAAACTATGGCCAAAGTATAAACAGAAACATAGCTTCATTTATTCAAATATGCTATATACAGTCAAGTAAATCAATCACATACATCATTACACAAGCAAAGATATCAAATACATGCAAGTAAGGTAAGTCCCTTATCTTAACCCTTTTGATCCTTAAATGGGCTCCTCGAACTTCATGCCGCAGCTTGGGCTATCAATCGGGTCCTAAAATTCTAAATGTATAAGAATTAGGTTAAAACCCATTCATGTACTATTTTAGACACTTCCAATATGTTCTTAATGATTATATGAGTTTATTGCAAAAATTTACTGAAATGCCCCTTGGGACCCAGTCGGCCCCAACTTACCCGTCCGACCTTACTTTTTCTAAAATTTTTGCTCAAGGAATCCATTTCTGGCCACGGAATTACCAAATTCACTGCCAAAAGACAGAAATGCCCTTGGCAGCCTCTATTTCAGGGTTTTAGGGCGTTTTTGTAATTATGCTTTTTCGGGCTTTTCCGAAAAAGTGACAAACTGTAACCCTACCTAATTTTCCCTCCTAAACTCATTGGAACCATCAATTCATTGAAAATCCAACTCTAACCCCTAGATCTCAGCCTGGCCGAAATATGGGTATCTTCCTGGATAACTCGAGGTTTTTCGATTCTAACTCCTCAAACGCGTTCTTTTCTACTCCTAATCACTTTATTAGCTATTACATTAAATTATATCAAACATTTAATCCAAATTTTGGCAGCATAACACTTCTAATGTCACTTTTCCAAAGTTTACAAACAAAAATAATCTGACAAAATTTCACTGATTAAATTGTCTACAGCAGCCATAATAAGCTATATACGAAGGTTTGAGAGTTACCTTTCACTTCCTTTGACTTTTCTCTTAGGTAGCTGAAAACCCTAATGTTCAAGCACCAAATTTTGAGCTTCAAAGACCTTAAGAAACATAGAAGAATAGCTTAGGAGCAGAATTATAGGCGTTAGAAACTAAATCATCAAGTGGAGAAAAAAATGTGTTTTGTATGACAATAGAAGTAATGATATAATTTTTAATATTATATTAATTTTAATTGTGAAATGTCAAATATACCCTTAAAAACCCTAGCCTCCATTCTCACATTCATCCTAGAATAGCCATCAGCATCACCGAAGGCCACCATCAGTCTTATCGGCGCCCACGATCAATCTCACTGGTGGCCAGCACAAAAACCACTAACTTCGTCGGCATCAGCCATCAGTCCATCACAAACTACCCATAATTTCACAGTAATTTCAACATAAATCAAAGGCATAATTAAACAAACAAAGAGAGAGATCGAAGCATAAATCGACATCATCGCTAACAAAACCAAAGATCAAACCAGAACCATCGTTTCCATCAATGTACCTCACCATCACCATCGATTCTGTTGATGTGCCTTACTATCACCGTCTTGCCATAGCTGTGCTGTCTTGTCGTATCTATACCAAACGAGCCCTAAAGATTTCAAACAATGCAAGCATTTTAAAAAAAATAGAGAACACGGATCCCCACTCACAAAATGGTTGAAGCTTGGTACTAAAGGAGAAGACTGAATTCACCGTCCTCTGCCACAAATCTAAAGTCGAAGTGTCCTCCTTTGTTGAAAACAAACTCGTGAGTCGATGTGCCTCAACGTCGCTGTCCTTGCCGTTGTTGTGCCTTACCGCCACTGTCCTCGTGTTGCCGTAAGAGAGGGAAGGGGGCTGTCAGAGTCAGGGTGAAGAAGAGAGGGGTCATGTAGCAAAGCTGTAAATGGAAAAAATGGATGAGGGTATAATTATCACAAATTTTCATTTCCATGGAACCCATCTCAATTCCATAGGTCTACCTATGGAAGTGACTTCCATGTGGAAGTAGCTTCCCACCAACCAAAATACCCAACTTATAGAATCCACTCCTACTCCAACTTCTCCCTCCTTACTTCCAGTGCACCAAACAGGGCGTTCTAAGGCTCTGTTTGGTACGTGGCATTGAATTTTGATGGATTGGGATTGAGACTGAGACTGAGACTGGAACTGGAATTGGAATTGATACTTTAAAAATATGTTTGGTACGAAGTAATAGTTGGAGGAAATAATTTCATTGATCTTATTTAATAAATAGCCATTAATTATGAAAAGACCGAAATACCAAAACCCTAAATCACTCCCTTTTCCTCTTTCAACTCCCGAAGATTTCCCTCTCAAACCGATCATCTTCTAGGTCTTCTTATCATTTCTCCCAATCTAATCAATTGTTCCTTCTCTTATCTTCTTTTTCTACCATCTTCTAGCACCTCTCCTCTTCTAGTAGCACCAAGTGCCTGCCGCTGTTCAATAACCTCATACAACTTTTCCCTAAAAATGGAGGTTTCAACAACTCAATTGACCAATTCACACAAGCTAGCTTAGCGTTTATATCAATGAGGCCATAATGTCCCCTTTTTATGGTAGCTTCGAACTGCCGTAATCTAGGAACATTGATCATTTCTAGAAAATTGCATAAATATTCTTGCCAATTGTCTCCCTCCCTAACGGTCTCCGTTGGTGGAAGGAACGTCCGTCTTTTCTTATTGGTTTTGTGGTGTTGGGTTTTAGTGGTGATGTTCTTTGTTTTTCGGGTAATAAACAGATCTACGGAATCTGATTATGGCACCTCTGGATTAGATGTTAGGTTGAAAGTTGATAGATTAGATCCCAATTTGGTGGCTTGGATTTACATTTTTGGGGAAAGGATTTTGTCGATGGTCGCTGCTACTATATGCTTTACCCCTTAAAGGACTGTTATTAGGATTGTTAAATGGTGGCAGATCCAAGGCGCTAATATTGGCTATATGCATCACCAAAAGGCATTGTTATGTGGGTGGTTGATGGAAAGTTCTCTTCCTACTCGGGTGCCGAATTTGTGCCAGGTGTCTGTGGGTGTTCTGCTTGTATGGGTTCTTTCATACCCTTCAAAAACCATTATTTATGGTTTCTTTGCCTATCAGATCGGTGGATCCTTTGGGATTGGTTCATTCAAATCACCACCTCTTACTATGGCGTCATTGCCGGTGACGGCAATTTTCTTTCTACAGATTCCGGTGAAGAGACGACGCTCTTTTCTAGTTTTCTTGTTGGTGACTACCCCCATTAGTTTGGCTATTATTATGGTTAATGTTGTTATTGTGGTTAAAGTTTATATTTTAGGCCTTTAGTTTGTGGGCCTTTTTTATTCTCTTGTTGAATTGTGTACTTCCCTATCTTTATAGTAATGAAATATCATTATATTTGAGCAAAAAAAATTGTAATATGAAAATGAAATGGGATTAGATACTGTCATCATTAATAAAGGAAAGAAATAAGTTGCATAGAATACCAGTTGCAAGGAAAGTTTCGTTTGAAACATGGGAATGGAATATAAACATATGTGAGATCGATGATGAGCGATAAAATAAAGTGATGCATTATAATTTAGGGTAAAATTGATAAAGGGTATTTTTATCAAGAAAATATTATAAACAGGAATATTTTTGTCTTTAAAATTTGTAATCCTAGGATTGAAAATGTAATACCAGGGGAGGTGGTTTTACAGTAATCCCACTTTTATAGTACTCCCAATCCCTAATTATTTGTAATCCCTCAAACCACCAATCCCAGTTCGTACCTCTCAGTACTTTGTACAAAACAAGGCCTAAGGGCACATTTGGTATGATGGAATTTGGGGGGTGTGGAATTGGAATTGGATCTCAATTCCATGCCTAAGCTTGTTTGGTATGATGGAATTGGAATTTTTTGTAATTCCATGTGGAAGCCAAATCATCCCAATTTCACCAAATTGGCTTCTATTCAAAAAGCAAAGATTTCCAATTCCATGTAGGTAAATTCTTTTTTGCCCTTCATCAAGCTTCGTCTCCTTCTTCATCGAGTGACCCAACACCTGCAACCCACAATCGAGCTTCGTCGCCTTCTTCATCGAGCTTTGCCGACGCTTGCGACCCACGATCGAGCTTCGCCGACAGCTACGACCCATGATCGAGCTTCGCCTTCTTCATCATGCTTGCCGACACCTGCAAATCCTGTTGCTTTTCATGGACCCAAGCAACCCACGATCTGTTTGGTTTAGAGGAGGGAGTATACAAATACCACATCTCGAACTAAAACCCCAAAGCATCAACGAAGAATGACCCAGAAGGCTACGAGGGAGACTATTCTGTGACCCACGATCTCATTTCTGAAATGCCTAGACACATTTTTTGGAAAGATTTTTTTTTTTCAAAGTTATTTCTGGAATTTTTTTTTAAGATGGGCATTTTGGTCTTTTTATCTAAAAATCATGTCTCATTTCCATGATATACCAAACACACTTTTAAACCTCATTTCCATATCTATATCCATATCTATTTCCATTTCTATATCCATTTCCATTTTCATTTCCATCAAAATCAATTCAATTCCAGTGGCCCTAAGGATATTAGTTCAAACTACAGCCTGGGATCCCTCTCCTCTCGAATCGGCTAACCTTAATGCCACGTTTGGTAGTAAGGAAGTAGGAGGAGAGAAGTTGAATCGGAAGTGGAATCCACCTCTTTAACCGTTTGGCATGCTAGAAGTCAATTCTTGATGGAACTTACTTCCATCAAAATTGATGGAAGTGAGTTCCATCACTCACCCTATGGAATTGGTTCCGGTTCCACTTCCATAGCCTTATTTCCCTCTTTACCCTCACGCTATTTCTTCTTCCCTCCACCAGCAACCATGGTCTTTCACTGGTAGCAACGATAGTCCACTAACAGTGACTACAACGGTCTTCTTCTTATTCTCCCCCATCATTCGTCTTCTTCTTCAACCCTCATCACCCCCTCCCTCTCTAATCTGTTATCACCACTTCTTCTTCAATGATTATCCAAGCACAACCTTTTCTTGCTCCAAATCGAAAACTTTTCTAGTGCAATCTTTGTTGTCCTTATCACTTATTCTCCCTCTTCAATGAAAAGCTCTTCTAGTTGCAAAATTGAGAGAGTAGAATGATTGCCATTTCAGAAAGCAACAGCGATGGAGTGGCCGATTTAGACGGGCTTTCATAGTCATTCAATTGTTTTATCTGCGGCTGTTCTCCGATGGCCAAATCGAAAGGGTACAATGGCCAATTTGTTTGTTTCTCTTGTGACCTTCTCCGATGGAAAGTTCATGGTGAGATTTTTTTTAGCAAACATGGTGAGGTTTTTTTTCAATGGGAAGAAAGAAGATGGATTTTCAATACTTGTTTTGAGTTAGATGTTGCTGGTAGATTTCTAGTTTGAAGGTTTATTCATGGTGGATGTTAAATTTCTGACAGTGGCCCGATGAAGAAGATAATGTATCGAGAAATTTGTTCTTATTGGTTTGAGTTAATGGCTCATAGATTTATACTTTAGATTTGATATATATTGAGTTGGGATTTTGTTTCTCCGACAACAATGGTGACGGTTTCCAACCAAGCTTGGGGTTGATGCATTTTTAGCCAATGGCAAGGTTGGCTTCTGGGGAGAAAATTTGTCCTGGGGCTATTATGGTATTTTTCTATTATTAATACATATTTCAATTAAACTTTATATCTCACTTCCAATGTCATACTAAACATACTTTAAAACCCACCTCCACTTTCACCTCCACTTTCAATTCCTCTTCTACTTCCACTTCCATTAAAAACTCTTCCATGATACCAAACGGGGCATAAGGGTGTGTTTAGTTTAACGGAGGTTAGATTAAGTGATGTTTATTTAAGTTAGGTTAGATGAGGTTATAATGTTGTTTGGTTCAAATAAAGGTTAGGTTAGGTTTGGTATCTTGTTTGGTGCAGAAGGTTAGGTTATGTGAGTTAATTATAAGTGGACAAAAATGCCCTTCTACATTTTTTTCTTTCTTTTTTTACAATGTATTTATTACTCGAGGAGGCGGTGGCGGCGACGGTGGGGGCTGATCTACAGGACCTGAGACGACGTTGGTGAAGCAGCATGGCGAAGGAGTCGACTGTAGAGCATGCGAACAAGATGAGAGAAAATGGGATTTCAGGTAGGAAAGGGAATGAAACAAAGTGACAACTTTTTACAGGGAGGGTAGTGTTGGAATTTTAAAAAATTGTCATGGACAATTTAGTCACAATTGAAGACAAATATTCTCTCACCTAGAAAAATCCCCAATTTTGGAGGGTTCATAATCTAGATTAAGTGACCACTAGAAAACAAAAAAACATCCAACACCTAACTTAATCTCCTTCCAACCAAACACCACTTTTTACCTACAACCCAACCCCAACCTAACCTAATCTAATACAGCCTCCACCCACACAAAGCATAAAATCCTCTCACTCCTGCAGGCCGGCTCGAACCCTGTGACTGTGAGTACCTGTCCGCCTCCTCTCCTCACTGAATCGACTCCGCCTACGTCGTCTCCACGCTCTGCGATTTGCTTCTCCTCCAGCAGTCCGACTAAAACCTGTAAGCTTCTGGATTTTCTGGTCCCTAGTTTCACTCTCTTCTCTATTGCACTGTAGGTTTATGTCTGTTCTGGATCTCTTGCTCGTACGTTGGTTTTGAGGAATTGATCAGCGTGCTTGTTACAATTATCATTGCCTGCTTCTCTTTCGAGTATTATTTAAGGTTTCTTCACTCTCCATCCTTGTAGAAATCATAAATGGCAGTTGCTGCACAAACCCTTGACATTTCAGGAGAGCGCCAATCTGGCCAGGACGTCCGGACCCAAAATGGTACATTTCTGCCAACTTCCACTATTGAAAAGAAGCTTCTTTTTTCCATTACATATGTCTATTTGAAAAATGTGGCTGTTTTAATTCGTCATTCCTTAATTGATATCAAGCTGTAATTCTAATATACTTGCATACTTGGTCTAATTTTCGTAATTGCTCTTTGAACGTTGGGTTACAGTGGTGGCTTGCCAAGCTGTTGCCAACATTGTGAAATCCTCACTGGGACCTGTTGGCCTCGATAAGGTACGATTATCTCTGTGTTGTTCGCTTCTTTTGTTGGATAGAAATAATAACGCACGTTCAACCATTTAATCTCATTTGAATACTTTTTTCATTCTTCTTACGAGTCTTTCTGCGTTAGTTGAGGTATGATCCATTGGTATGGTTTTGTTGTGACTCCTGCGCCCTTGTTTTGGATGTTAACAATGTTCATGAATGATGTATTATGCGATCTGAAGACTGCACATTTTTTGTTGTTTATCTCAGATGCTTGTTGATGACATTGGTGACGTGACCATTACTAATGATGGTGCTACTATACTTAGAATGTTGGAAGTAGAGCACCCTGCAGCCAAGGTGAAGAGGATCGTAAAATTTTAATTTGTGATTTGTCTTGCCATAGCTTCATGTTGACATTTATCCATGGGCTTGCAGGTATTGGTGGAATTGGCTGAACTTCAAGATAAAGAAGTAGGAGATGGCACAACTTCTGTGGTCATTGTGGCTGCAGAGTTTCTAAAGGCAAGTACAGACCTCAATTTTTAGCAGCTCTTATGCATTTTGTAGGGAATAACAGCAAAGGATGTCATCAGGCAATTTCTGACTTTTTGTGCAGAGAGCCAATGATCTAGTGAGAAATAAGATTCATCCAACCTCAATTATCAGTGGATACCGAGTAAGCATCTTTATTCCTGTTGTGCTGCTTTCTTGTAGTTCATGTATATATTGCTTTTGTAGCTAGATATACAAAAGTATTGCTTGTTGGATAGGAATTGGAATTTATGTAGCAAAACTTGTCACATCTCTTTGTTAATTGTTCTGGTTTTTTGATAGCTTGCTATGCGGGAAGCTTGCAAATATGTGGAAGAAAAGCTATCTGTCAAGGTAAGATCTTCTATGTTAGCATTATTAAGCTGATGTAGTATTGCTATAAATTACAGGAGTATATTTTATTTTTCTGTACTCCTTGAATCCCCTATTCAAAAGTTTCTTGCAGATTTTTGCAACAGGCATACATAAAAATAATGTTTTTTAAGGAAAGTCTTCTGTAGACAATCACTCAATGACAGCTGTCTAGTAGTAAGGGCATTCTATGTAGGATTGCACAAGAATATTGTCTTATGTCGGATGTGTTTAGTATTCCTATAATTATTTAATTAAATGAAAGTATTTGGAATGAAGAACAATGTTTATGATGTAATATCTTATTGATTAAAACTCTGTTCCTATGATGTAATATTTTAGTGATTAAAACTCTGTTCCTCTTGGCCATATCTCCTTACCTTTTATTCAGTGATCCAATGGCTAGTTCTGATCTATTTGCCATGATTGTATGAAGATTGATGCACTTGTTGGCTATTATGCATCTATAGTCGTGATTAGTCTGATTGTTCTTTTGTCATTGTAGGTGGAGAAGCTGGGAAAGGACTCACTGATTAACTGTGCCAAGACCAGCATGTCCTCAAAGTTGATAGCTGGTGATAGTGACTTCTTTGCGAATTTGGTATATTTAGATAAAGCTTCTTTAAACAATTCTGTTTAAATTTCTGTATCTACTTGGATTAGCAGTTGAAGAGCCAATGTTTAATGCTTTCTGTGAAGGGCATTGCAGCTGAAACTATGTGTGATTTGATATTCTTAAGCAATGTTAATTTTCTGTATTATGTTTTGATTGTTCACTTACGTTATGGTTCTCAGCCTTGCTTGCATGTGTAATTTTGCTGACTCTACAGTGAAGTACTTTATGATTATCGTTATTGTTATGTTTGATTTTGCATTTGTTGGTGATCGGCCTTTGCTAAACAAATTGCAAATCATTGGGTGCCTCTTCTTGACATTTGAGGTTTATTGATTTGTTTGCAAAATTGGAGGTTTGGGCTGTGCTGTTATATTCTTAGTTCTTTCACAACCTGAGGTGATATAATAATCCTTGAATGTAAACATAATTTCCAGTATTCGTGCTGTGTCTATGCCTTTAATATGAGGACTCTGTTCTTGATTACATAGAATTTTCTTAATTATATTTAGAATATGTTAATGGTAGGACAATACAATAAATCAATTTAAGGAAAAAAGAAGAGATAGGAGACAGGACAATATTTAAACTGGTTTACATACTGTAGCCGTCACTAAAATTTAGAATTTAAGTAACTTCATTGTATTTGAAAACTCTGAAGAATGTTGTGATATCTATCTTCTGCATTCAGCGCTGGGACTTACTTTAAATTTGTCTTTTGTCAGAAGCATCATCAATTCATTTAGAGTTGTTGTCCTTTAGTTCTCAAATTTGTCTGTGCAGGATGCTAAATGTTGTTTTGCAGCTTATTTCCTTTTTAATAATCAATTTGAACTTTTTATATAATACTCAGGTTGTAGATGCGGTACAAGCAGTAAAGACAACCAATGCCAGGGGTGAAATTAAATACCCAATCAAGGTTGGTAATATGATGGACTTGATACTATTTTACTGAGAATTTCTCTTCCATGCTAAAAGATGTCAAATTTGGTAATAAGCTATCTGGTCATCAATTGTAGGCTTGAGCATTTTTTTAATGGTAATATATATTTCAATCTTGCTTAAATTTTCGATTCTTAATCTTAGGCTTCATGTTGATTTACATGTTTTTTTTTTCAAAAAATTTCCAGGGAATTAATATATTGAAAGCTCATGGAAAAAGTGCTAGAGACAGCTATCTAATGAATGGTTATGCTCTAAACACTGGCCGTGCTGCCCAAGGAATGCCTCTTAGAGTTGCCCCTGCAAAGATCGCTTGCCTTGATTTTAATCTTCAGAAGACAAAAATGCAATTGGGTGTCCAAGTCGTAGTCTCTGATCCCAGGGAACTTGAGAAAATTCGTCAAAGGTATATGATAAACTACTGTCATATACGCACCTACCCAATATGAATTTTGTCTAAATTATTACACAAATATAAAAGTAGTGTTTTCGGTTAGGTATGGATATTGGACCGTGTAAGAGACACTTGATATTTACAGTCAGACTGTAATATATTTAATAAGACAATTCTTCCTTCTTCCATATGTTGATACATTAAATAAAATATTATTGTTGTAATATGTTCAACAAGTGGTTGCTTGATTTCATTATAGAGAGGCTGATATGACTAAAGAACGAATTGAAAAACTACTGAAAGCTGGAGCCAATGTTGTTCTTACTACTAAAGGAATTGATGACATGGCACTGAAGGTGAGTTTCTCTTTAGATGATTCCTCTGTGGAAAGGAGATTCGAACAGGACAAATGCCTTGCTTTTTTTGTATTATCTTTTATGAATCTTATGATCTTTTTTAGGCCATTGAAAATTTGGATCTCTCTATACAGGTGTAATGTAAAGTATATTGAATGTTCTCCTGTGACAACTGTATTTGACAATAGATTATTCTTCCGAGCGTATGCAAGATGAAACAAGCTTTTCTCATCTTTCCATAGATTTGCATCTTCATTCTCTTAACCAGAATTCTGGGAAATAGCTAATCATGCATCTTTTATTTTCCTTGTGTTTGCTTCCTCTAGGATTATGCGTTTGCTTTACATTTGTTTCTAAACATGTAATAGTAGCTGTCTTACAAATTCATCTTATTGTTTAGGAATCTGTACCATGTCATTTTTGCAGCTTATGCCTTCCAGTGTCTAATGATGCAGTGATTAGTAGGTTTACTTTGTTGCATGTCTGCTTAGTTCTCTGATTTGGGATATGAAATTTTATGTAAATTTGAGTTTGAATTGTTTTAATATTGATCTTGTATCATATTGAGGGATATTTGTGGCCTTTTTGTTTAGATATTGTGTTTTATATTTGATTTGAGGCAGCATGCTTTGCAAGTGCTTATCATTGTATTTTAATATTCAATCTCTTTCAGTACTTTGTTGAGGCTGGGGCGATTGCTGTAAGAAGAGTGCGAAAAGAGGATATGCGCCATGTTGCCAAGGCAACTGGTGCGACTTTGGTAAGTCCTTTTCTTTTACATGAATGTTATACACGAGAAGTGTTGTAGAAGTTGGTACTAAGCTTTAATTTTTTCTTTCAATCTTTCATCCTGGGAAGTGCATTTTTTCCTGTCCATGTAGTTTATGTTCACAAATACCCATTTTTTCTATGCACTATTTGGACTTTTGGATTTTGCGCTCTTCTTAAGTTAAATTGCAAAAGCTATCCTGTTTTCCCGGCCTGTTGGGTGTTGGCTTTTAGTCCTTTAATAGCTGACATTGTCGTTCATCATACTAAATTCTTCGTGAATCTTAACTCTTGCTATGTCTGTATGCAGGTCTCAACATTTGCTGATATGGAAGGGGATGAAACATTTGAGCCAACACTTCTTGGATATGCAGATGAGGTTGTGGAGGAGCGTATTTCCGATGACGCTGTAATCATGATAAAAGGGACCAAGAATACTAGTGCTGTGAGTGTCTAGGCTCAAATTTGATACATACTTGTGGTTGACCCTTGTTTAAAAATCCATGTCTCCTTTGGGACTTGAGCCCTCCTCTTGCTGAGTCACCTAAAATTTTAGTCCATCGAAGTCTGAAGATTTCATATTACAGAGGAAAAATATTGTCGGATGTTTGAAGGAAGATGCTGAGGGAGGAAGGGAATAGATATTCAAAGGGGGGAGATGTGGACAGAGATGAAGGAGAGGTAATACCAGAAGGGGAGGGAATAACCAGAATGGAGGAGGAACAGAAAGATGGGGATATGAAGAAAGGTGAGGGAAATAACAAAGTGGGAGTAAGAGAAAGAAGAGCTGAGGTAGAGGGTGCAGAACAACTAGAACATATCAAATTTCCATTTCCAAAAAGTTATCCTTACATAAGCTGCATATGGGCTATTTGTAAAACCCCATAACTAGCCCTTCCTCCACTCTAAAGGAATCTTAAAATAAAACAAAACATGAAAGTAAAATAAAAAAAGCATAAAAGTAAAATTTCCCCCCACTAATTCCCAAAATATACTAATTCTCATCACACTTTGTGTTATTGTTGTTTCTTTATTATTCTACAGGTCTCTTTGATACTCAGAGGTGCAAATGACTATATGCTTGACGAGATGGATAGAGCTTTGCATGATGCTTTATCAATTGTCAAGAGAACTCTTGAATCAAATACGGTAACATTCCACAAGCTTTAGCTTGTTATCTGACTTTGAAGTTCCTTATGTTTATTTTAGTTTAATTTTTTTTTTCTGTTGAGTTGTCTCACATATAATGTCTTCTGAGGTTGAAATTTTGTACTCAATATTGACTTTGGGCTCTGACTAGCTGATCTTTTTTACGAATATAGGTTCAAGTTTGAGCTTCTGAAATGCTTTCAACATTGTTTCAATGAATTAACATAATAGAATAATTACCACAATGCATGTATGAAGCCAAATGACATGTTTTTATTCTTATCTGTTGTTTTTGAGGCATGAATCATCTTCAATGATGAGATTGTGGCTTGAGGAGCCGAATGGTGGAACAAAAACCTGCATGATTAAGCCAGCTGTCGTAGGATGCCATGGGAATTAGGGTTTAATTTGCCTAGGGTTTCTAGATAATGCCCAAGAATTGATGTGGTATCAGGCATGGTGTCAAGGATTTCTATAGCTACGAACTGTTAATTCTGTGACAATTTGATTAAATTCTCGTTCTCACTAAATGAAGATTAATATTCGAAACATGGAGCTTAGTTAAAAAGTAAGGTAATGTGAATAACTCGGAATCTGTTATTCATTATTTTATCTTGAGTACTATAGAGAGATATATAGGAATACCTGCTCCACTAGAGACCCTAATATCTGGCCGAAAAATAAGGGAAATAAAAACAGAAAGATAACAAACATTTAAATCTAAGATTCTGAGCTAAGATACTAATTTATTCTAGATCTGATAAGATATCAGTAATTAACCTAATGGGCTAAGGCCCAAGTTGCTAACCAACACTTCCCCTCAAGTTGGTGAGTAAATATCAATCATTCCCAACTTGCCTACTAACTCATCAAATGGCTTCTTAACCAAAGGCTTGGTAAGAAGATTAGTTGTTTGTTCATGTGATCTTATGTGAGTTAAATTGACAATTCCTGCATCAATTTTTTCCCTTATGAAATTCTTGTCGATTTTAATATGCTTTGTTCTGTCATGTTGAACTGGATTAGTTGCCAGTTCAATTGCTGCTTCGCTATCACACCATGTTTGGATTGGGGCTTGTAGCCTCAGCTTCAGTTCCTTGAACAAAAGTATTAGCTATATTCCTTCACAAATACCCAGAGCCAATGCTCTATATTATGCTTCAGCACTACTTCGTGATGATACTGGCTGTTTTTTGCTCTTCCATGTCACTAAGTTACCCCATACAAAGGCGAAGTAACCAGTTTGGGATCTTCTGTCATGCACTGACCATGCCCAATCAGCATTTGTGCAGAGGTCAACTCCTCATGTGTTATGTTTTGTGAACAAGATTCCCTTACCAAGGTTCGACTTTAGGTACCTTAGGTTTTCATGCACAGCTTCCATTTGTTCTTCTTGAGGGTTACTTGAGAATTGACTCACTACACTCACAGGATATGCAATGTCTGGTCTTGTGTTAGTGAGGTAGATCGATTTTCCCATCAACCGTTGGTACCTTTTCTTGTTCACAGGCACACCATTTTCCTTGAACTCTAGGTTAGTATTGGTATTCATAGGGGTGCCTGATGGACTTGCCCCAAGCATACCTGTCTCCTTCAGGAGATCCAATGTGTACTTTCTTTGTGATACTAGTATTCCTTCCTTGGACCTGGCAACCTCCATTCCAAGGAAATACGGCAAATTTCCCAAGTCTTTAACTTCAAATTCTTGCGCAAGAGATTTCTTTGGTCCTGCTATGCGTTCTTGGTCATTACCTGTTACAATTATATCATCTACATGTACAATCAATACTATGATCTTATTGTTGATATGTTTTACAAATGAGGTATGGTCAATTTGACATTGAACAAGTCCAAGCTTCTTTACATAGCTAGTAAATCGTTCAAACCATGCCTGAGGTGATTGTTTCAAGCCATATAGAGACTTGTAGAGCCTACATGCGACATTTGGAACATTAGGTTGTTTTATTCCCTCAGGAACAGCCATATATACTTCCTCTTTGAGGTCCCATTGAGGAATGCATTCTTTACATCTAGCTGATGTAATGGCCAGTCTAGATTAACTGCATTAGATAATAGTACCTTGATAGTGTTTAGCTTGGCTACTGGTGAGAAGGTTTCTTTATAGTCAATTCCCTCAGTTTGAGTGAATCCTCGAGCCACTAGTCTTGCTTTATAATTATTTAAGCTTCCATCAGGGTTGTACTTCTTAGTAAATACCCATTTCGAGCTTAAAATCGTCTTTCCTTCTGGTAGTTTCATCAATCTCCAGGTTCCATTTTTCTCAAGAGCCTTGAGTTCATCATCTATTGCTGCTTTCCAACCAGGATGTACCACAGCTTCTTGGTATGTACTGGGTATTTTTTCACTGTCTAGGTCAGCAACAAAGGCTTTATAAGTTGTAGATAGGTTGTTGTATGACACAAACCTTTGAATTGGGTGTTGAGTGCATGTGCGTACCCCTTTCCGGAATGCGATGGGCCAGCCTAGATCATCAGGAACTGAGTTAGATGCAGATTCTTGGGTGTGTCTTGGAACATTTGAGGTTATACTTGCCTCTCCATCTTGCTGGTTTGACTGCCTTGTTTTTGGTGTCATTCTGTGTGCACTGTCATCATTTTCTGGTTCAGTGATGCTTGTGTGCATTTCTGGTTGTGTATGTTCAGATTCAGGCTCAGTTTTATACCTTTGTAGGTCTAGATTTGGTTGTGTAGGTGTAGGTTCAGGCTCGGTTTCAGATTCTGGTAGGTCTGGATATGTTTCTGGCTCGGTTGAGATAATAGGTGAGGGCGCTAGTGGTGGTTTATGTTGATGCGAAAGGAGGAAATTCAATTCCAATTCCTTTAGATCATTCTCCCCCTGAATTGGATTGTTTTGGTAGTATGGTCTGTCTTCAACAAATGTAACATCCATAGAGATAAACATTTTCTTGAGAGTAGGGGAGTAGCACTTATAACCCTTTTGCTATGAGGAATACCCGGGAAATATGCATTTAAGAGATCTGGGGTCAAGTTTCCCGCCATGGTAGTTATGGATATAGGCTAGGCATCTAAACACTTTGTGAGATATGGAGGATATTAGATGTGTGGTTGGGCAAGTTTTGGAAAGAATGAGTTGGAGTATGAAAATCAAGTGTTTTAGATGGTAGGTTGTTGGCAAGATTGTTTGCTGTGAGAACAGCCTCACCCCAGTAAATGGAAGGTACATTGTGTGTTAGCATAAGGGCCCTTGTAATTTCTAAAAGTTGTCTATTTTTGCACGTGGCAATACCGTTCTGTTGGGGTATGTAAACACAGCTGGTTTAGTAAATTATACCTTCTGCATGGAGGTATTGTTTGAATTGGGAACTGAGGTATTCTCTCCCATTATCACTGCGTAAAATCTAGACGGAAGCATTGAACTGAGTTCTGATCATTTGGTGGAACTGTTTGAAGACAAGGAATAGGTCAGATTTTTCTTTCATCAGGTATAGGCAAGTTACACAGGTATGGTCATCAATGAAGGTGGCAAACCATTGTGATTTTGATAGTGTGGGGATTCAGGAAGGCCCCCATATGTCACTGTGGATGAGGGAAAATGGATGGGTGTGTTTATATTTTTGTGGTGGATAGGAATTTCGTGTATGTTTTGCAAGTTGGCATGTATCACAATGGAAAGAAATGTATTTCTTATTCATAAACTTTGGAAACAACTTTAACATGTAGTTAAAACTTGGATGTCCTAATCTACAATGCAGTAACATTAATTCTTTATTTGACAAGAAACTACTTGCATTGCACATGGTCTTCTTGCCTTGATTTAGTAGGTCAACCTTCCTTCCTTGTCCTGGTTGACCATCAAGATAATATAACCCCTCATGTTCCTTGGCTTCTCCAATCCTCCTCTTCGAACCCAGTTCCTGAAAATTACAGCAAGTAGTAGACATATTAATGTCACATTTACTATCTCTTGTAACCTTTGTAACAGATAATAAATTACATTTAAGGTCAGGGGCATAAAGAACATCAACAAGAGTTATTTCTGGAGTGACATGTACGGTCCTTGTGCCTAGAGCCTTTGTAGTGTTCCCGTCTGCTATATTAATATTTATTCCACTACAGCATTTTATTTCACTAAATAATGATAAGTCATTAGTCATATGGTCTGTTGCACCTGAGTCGACGATCCAGGAATTAGGTCTCAATGATTGAGCCCTTAAAGCTTGATAATATTTACCTGTGTGGGCTAAATTTCCCATAGTTATCGTTTTCTCAGGATGGATATGGCCACCATTCATTTTCTCTAGGATCTTTCTCAGATTCTCAACCTCTGCAACCCTGATACTACTTGATTCTCGTCCTTCATGCTCAGTGGGTGTTGCAGAATATCCTCTAACATTTGGCCGTGTGGGACCATGACCATTCTGAGGCTTCCTGTCAAGTTTCCAACAAATATCCCTTGTGTGTCCACTTCGGTTGCAATGATCACACCAGCCCTTGCCTTGTTGTTTGCCGCGGCGTCCTGAAGTTTGGTGTCTAACCATCAGTCCCGAAGATTCGGTGTTAGTGGGAACAAGGTTTCCCTGAGTTAGAGATATCCTACATTCTTCAAATTTCACCATGTTGAACACCTCTCGTAGTGTCCGTAATGTTCTAGTGGCCATAATTCTTCCACGAACATCTTCATACTTTGGATGTAGACCGAGTAGGAACTCATAAGTACATTCTTTATCTAGTTGTTTCTTGTATAATGCCTTATCTGCTGCACATGTCAGTTCTAGTGTGTCATACAGATTCACTTGTTGCCAAATCTTCCTTAGGGTTGAGTGATATGTAATCACTTGCTGATCACCTTGTTTTAATTCCTGGATCATCCCCTTAAGTTGGAGTAGGGTGGCTGTATTTTCCACAATTGAGTAGGATTCTCTTGTTGCGTCCTATATCTCCTGTGTTGTGGTTGCCAGCAAGTATTCTTCGCTAATATCCAGGTTCATGGAGTTGATGAGCCATGACATAACCATGGAATTTTCAGTATACCAGGTATCAAATTTGGAATCGGTTTCAGGAGGTCGAATGGCATCATCGGTGAGATATTTCTCCTTTCCTTTTCCTCTGATGAAGATAAGAATACTCTGGGACCATTGTAGATGATTGTCTCCATTTAATTTGTGTCCTAAGATTAAGAGAGGGAAAGCATTGGAAGGTAGATTAGCAGTGAGACGAGGGTTGGATCTCGGATTTGTTGCACCAGGCTGCTGCACATCGTCATGTGATTGTGAGCTGGTAGCATCGGCACTACCTTGGAAGGCACTATGTGTGCCGAATTTAATCAGATTCTGACTCATCGCTCTGATACCATGTGAATAACTCAGAATCTGTTATTCATTATTTTATCTTGAGTACAATAGAGAGATATATTGGAATACCTGCTCCACTAGAAACCCTAGTATCTGGCCGAAAAATAAGGGAAATAAAAACAGAAAGATAACAAACATTTAAATCTAAGATTCTGACCTAAGATACTAATTTATTCTAGATCTGATAAGATATCAGTAATTAACCTAATGGGCTAAGGCCCAAGTTGCTAACCAACAGCTAATTATAATATTGGGTTACTATAATCTTTGGTCCCCTAAGTTTCAAACCATAGGTTTTGGTCTTTCAAGTTTCATTTAATCTAAAACATTGGTCTCTATAACTAAATAAAAACCTGGACCATTTTGCCCTTAGAGGGACCAAAATCATTGGTTTGAAATTTAAGAAGCTAAAACCAAAAGGGACAATTACAATGAAGTCCCACGCAAGAGAAAAAATGAAAAAATGGTCCCTGAAGTTGTTAATGACAAGTCGAGGAGCGTCCATTAACAAGTCGAGAAGCTTATACTGACAACTTCAGGGACCAATTCTTCATTTTTTCTCTTGTATGGGATTTCATTGTAATTGCCCCAAACCAAAATGAGAGCAAACTTGAGGAACCAAAGATGTTATTAACGTTATAATATTCCTAAGATGGTGTTTGGCTTCTATGAACAGTACGTGTGAAAGGGGCATTATAGAGTTGCAATGTTCTGTGACTCATTCATATCACGGTTATTGAGTTTTGAGTATTTTGATCGAAGTAAATTTTGCTGGGCATGTTGCGGAAGTCAGATTGATCTGTTGATAAATTACGGGGTAAATAAATGATTAATAGTCACAGAAGAGTTTTAGCTTGTGCCCTAAGCTTTGCAGGCATTGTAAGCACCACATTCCCTATCACTTCCTTGTTCCTAAAATGACAGTAAATAGTCCTTACAGAATTTAAACTCTAGAGCTGCTAAACTTGGAAGGAATGTTTTTAAGACTGACTCGTATTTTGCAGTTGTCTTTTAATTTTATGCACTGAATTTACCACAA
This sequence comes from Inga laurina, assembly GCA_963855925.1. Lineage (NCBI taxonomy): Eukaryota > Viridiplantae > Streptophyta > Magnoliopsida > Fabales > Fabaceae > Inga > Inga laurina. Next base: position 48,242,735 of record OY979701.1, on the reverse strand, counting down.
CTCACGATCTAGGTTGTAGCTGGTGGAGGTGCTGTTGAAGCTGCATTATCAGTATATCTGGAGTATCTTGCTACGACTTTGGGATCTCGTGAGCAGTTGGCTATTGCAGAGTTTGCTGAATCTTTGTTAATTATTCCCAAGGTTGGTACAAGCTAAGATGATAAAACCCACTCTTGGGAGAAGTTGCTTGGTAGTCTAAAATCTTTTGGACAAGTTCAAATTTTACTCTTCATTAGTCGTACTGTTTAATTTCATAAAGTTTTTTTTTCCTGTAAATTGTGGACAAAATACATTTTAGTAACTCTAAAGATACCTTTGTGAATAATACTTTGCAGGTCCTTGCTGTCAATGCCGCAAAGGATGCCACTGAGTTGGTGGCAAAACTACGTGCTTACCACCATACAGCACAGACTAAAGCAGATAAGAAACATTTATCCAGGTATTTGACGAGGTTATGGGAAGCTTTTTTCTTGTCTATGTAGCTGTGCCATTGTAATCAATATTTTCTTTCAGTGCATTTGAGGCTTGGACTTGGATTTAACCATTTACCATTTTCAATAAGCATTTGATAGAAAGAATGATTGAACAAGAAGCTAGGAAGTGGAGTGATTCTTAACATGGTGTGTCGGTGACTGAGTCATCCCTGTACTTGACATTCATTTTGCTATGTTTTAGTTGGTTCCTTGGAGTGTTCCAAAGAATTTCTCTGGGAATTCGGAGGTGATGTTGGACAAGCTTGCCTATCACTTGTGTCTCAGAGAGAGAGAGGGAGGGAGGGAGAGGACTGGGATGGCATTGGCATACCTTTCATTGTGGTAGACTTGTTTATTTGGTTTGCCTGATTGTTTTTCTTGTTTGTTTTTTTTTTCCAGCATGGGATTGGACCTTTCTAAGGGAGCAATCAGAAACAATTTGGAAGCTGGAGTGATTGAACCCGCTATGAGCAAAGTGAAAATACTTCAGGTAAAATTCGGTTACAGATTATTTTTGCATGGCCTTTTGATTTGGCATAATAGCTCCCTCAACAGTCATCTGAGAAAAACCATATTTTTTTCCCAGTTCGCAACTGAAGCAGCCATTACAATTCTTCGAATTGACGATATGATCAGACTCGTGAAGGATGAAAGTCAAAATGAAGAGTAGTGTGTACCTGGACATTTGAAGACCTTTTTGGCTTTTTCCCTTTCATAAAAAAAAAAAAAGAAAAGAAAAGAAAAGGAGAAAGAAAACAAGGGAGGGATGTACTGATGTGCATGTGAACGTTATCTCTATTCTAAGTTAGTGTCTTGCATGTTTTTGTAAGGGAAAATGTGTTAATTTTGTTTCAAGTGACGTTGGTTTACCTTTTTTTGTTTTTTTTGAGAAAAATCTGGATTTCTATATTCTAAGGATTGTGATAATTTTTCATTATGTTTGTTGAGGTAGGTTCTGATCAGGTTACCCTTTTTTCCTTTGTAGTGTTCATTATATTAGTGAGAGTTCTTATATAACTTATTCATGGCTTCTCTGAAATCTGAATGTGTGTGGTCCAGGTCTGCTGAATCCATGACCCTCTCCTTGAAACTATCTTGCACGCCTCTCATGTAGTTAGTTATATGCCAAGCTTGACCAGTTTAAATCACAAAAATTTTAACAAAGCGGGGATCTTATAATATACATATGATAATAAATATGATTAATATATAACAACAACAAAGTCTTTATCCCACTAGGTGAGGTTAGCTACATGGATCGTACGACGCCATTATGCTCTGTTGAAAATCATATCTTTAAGTATATTATTAATCAAAAGGTCTCTCTCTATGACCTCGTTGAGCATTCGTTTCGGCTTTTGGTAATCTCGTTTTAGAGGGTTCCATACTGTTTGATCAACCCTCCTCACTGGAGCATTCAATGGCCTTCGTTGAACATATCTAAACCACCTCAAATGACTTTCTACCATTTTTCCTTTAATAAAGGTTATTCCAACTCGTTCACGTATATGATTATTATGAATTTTATATTTTTTTATATGACCACATATCCATCGTAACCACCCCATTTTTTTGTGTGAAAATATATTAATCACATAATAAATATGATTAATATATTTTCACAAAAAATATGATTAACATATATATATATATATCGATCTACTTTGTAAACTTTTCTTTTCCTTGTTTTTATAATGTGGAACAATTGCATGAATTTAGTTCAAGCAGATCTTGCTTTGATTTCAACAATTATTCTGTACGTAGTTGACTAAACTTATGGCCCATTGGAATTAGTGGTGATAGAAGTTTTTTTTTTTTTTTTTTTTCAATATGACTTTTGTTAACTTAAGATAGGATAAAAGTTATATTGTAAATATAATTTATGTTTGGATTGATAGTAATATAAGTGATGTTTTTTCAAACTGAAACTTGTTTGGATAATTATTTGAAAAGTACTGCAGATGAAAAATGACTACAAAGGATATAAATCTAATTAGATAATAACCACATCTTCTAATTAATGTTACTTGTGTTTTCCTATTATTTCTCCAACAAATCCTCAATTTTGAATTTTGTTAAGAATTTAATATTGTCGAAACCTTTTTTTCTTTCATATTTTCCCTATTATTTCTCAAACAAATTTGTTAAATTTGAATTTTGTTTTTACCTCCATAAAATTATAACCCGCTGCTAGCCAATTTGTGTTTTTTCAATTATTTCTCAAACAAATAGCCAAATCTGAATCTTGTTAACAATTTAATTATGTCAAGATTTTGTTTTCAACTTTCTCTTATTATCTCTTGGACAAATAGCAGAATCTGAAAATTTTCTTTCTCGAGAGTAAAAAAGAACAAAGACCCATTACGACTTTAATCATATTTTAAAGTTAAAATTAACTAACTCTCACATATCAAGGAGAGTTAGTTAACTCAAGGCTAAATTTTTAATTTTGACTTTATTTATTATTGATTCCAAAAGTTGACATAAATATTTTCATTTTATGTATTACAATAAGGACTAAAACTTTTTGTCAAAATGTACTTACAAATAGAAACAGAGTGTACCATTTCCTTAAGAGCACTCCCACTCTCCTTCCTCCCATCTACCAAGAGCCTTTCTTTTTCATAGTCACTACTTTCTCTCTCCACGGTGCTACCAAAAGCACTAAATTTTGGATTTGGGGTGCGTGATGTGTCTTCGGTGCTGCTCCCATGTTGCCCCCTATTTTGGGCACTTTTCTGAATGTATATTTCATGATTTTTTGAATCTTAGATTCTATACGAAATGGATGACATTTTGCTATTTTATAGACAAAAAATGGAGCTATTTTCAATTTTTTACTATTTTTCAAAGATTTAAGAGTTCAAAATGTGTAGTTTCTTTTTTATTTAGAGTATTAAATCTTTGAAAAATTGTAAAAAATTGAAAATAGTTTCATTTTTTACCCACAAAATATTAAAATGTCCCTCATATCGTGTAGAATCTAATGATATAAAAAAATTATGAAAAATACATTTGGGAAGGTGGCCAAAATTTTTGTTGGGGGCAGGGTCTAATGCGCATTAGATAAAAAAGTTTCAGCTTATGAGGTAAGAATTGTTTTTAGGGTAAAACAATTTACCAATATATAATTAAAAAGCATTTCAACTTCAATGATCATCCATCAATGAAGTGTATTAATTGTTTTTAGGAGAATGACAGAAAAATACTATTTAATGATATAAAAAAAATTATGAAAAATACATCAATGTAGAATCTAATGAAAAATTATAAAAAAATACATCGTGTAGAATCTAATGATATAAAAAAAATTATGAAAAATACATTTGGGAAGGTGGCCAAAATTTTTGTTGGGGGTAGGGTCTAATGCGCATTAGATAAAAAAGTTTCAGCTTATGAGGTAAGAATTGTTTTTAGGGTAAAACAATTTACCAATATATAATTAAAAAGCATTTCAACTTCAATGATCATCCATCAATGAAGTGTATTAATTGTTTTTAGGAGAATGACAGAAAAATACTATTTAAACTTTAAAATTCCGCTGACAAAAAGAGTAATGAGATTAACAAGAATAGTAATGAGATTGACAACACAAATCTTTGTCAAATGACTAATTTAGGATTTTGAAGTTTAAGTGGTATTTTTCTGTTATTATCTCTTATATTTTTAACGGTTAAGGTGTAAAAATAGCAACAAACTATTGCACTATGTGCACCTAATATAATTAACTATTTTTGAGTGCAAAACTAGAATTGTAACACCCCAAATTTTATATTCACAAAAAATATATTATAATTAATTGAGAAATTCAATAACATGGTGGATATTCATGAAATTTGGAACTTATAAATTTTGAAATATTCATATTCATAAGGAAATGGGCTAATTAATTCAAGAAAAGAATTAAATTACAAAGGTGATAACAAAATCATAATTTTACCAATTTAGCCCAAAATTAATTATTTTCCAATTAATTGGAGTTAATTCTAATTAATCAAGGAAAATAAAGGAAAATGCATAATTGGATTATTCTTGGTGGATGTATGCTTGTGAGAAGTGTCACATTATGATCCCTTGACGAGATCAAAGGCTAAGAGGCAAGAAGACTCAAATGATGAGGGAGTATGGCATAAAGTGGAGAAGGTATGGTTGGAGGTATGTGAGGAGGGATGATGTCTTTGACAAGTGTTGAAATCTCAACCTTTGATGAGATCAAAGGCTAGGAAGAAAGAAGACCAAATTAATAAAAACATTCTCCTTCCTCTTTCATGCCATATTTCATCCAAGCCACAAGGAAGAGAGAGAGAGAGAGAGAGCTTGAGAGTTCTTTGAGAGCTAGAGAGAAGGAGGAAGAAGAAGTTAAGGTAAGTGTTGGTTTCTTTAGTTTTTCTTGTGGCATTTCCCTAGAATCCTTCTCTAAACTCTTGTTTCTCATGAATCCATGATGGTGAAGACACACTTTGAGATTAAGAAGAGAAGGAGTTAAGGTGTTAAGCTTGGAAACAAGAGAGTAATTTCATAAACTTGCTCTCTTGTGGTTGTTGTGTTGTTGGTGTTTGGTTAGATTGGTTGACTTGTTTTCATGATTTTGTAATTTTGGGAATGGCAAACCCTAAGGGGAGGTGCTGTCCAAATTTAGTCTAATCATGTTTAGAATGTGATTATGTGGTTAAACAAGTGATTAAAGGTTATAAGAAGGTGTTATATGAATTGAAATCATAAAACTCCATTTTCTCCAATTATTAAAGAATTTTATCCAAATCTGTGTTGGACAGCGTTGGGAATGGATTTTGTTGTTTTTGATGATTCCATTATGTTTAGAATGGAAAATTGTGTAGGGTTCATGTTGGGTGCGAAGTGAGAAAAACCTTAGAAAGTAAAATGACAAAAATAGTCTTAAAACCCTCATATAGGGGCTGCCAGGGGTAAATATCTAATTGGAGCTAGATTTTCATTAAATAAATGGTTCCATTGGATTCAATGGGCAAAAATAGCTGGGGTTACAGTTGGTCATTTTTTCGGTAGTGACTGAAAAAGCATAATTATGAAAACGCCACTGAAATCCCTAAATCGGGGCTGTCAATGGTATTTTTGTAATTTGACAGTGAATTTGGTAATTCTGAGCCCGGAAATAGATTCCTTGGGCGAAAATTAGTCAGGATAGCCCTAGTCAAAAATTTTGGAAAAACGTGCCATTGGGGCGGGGTCCCGGGGGCATTTTGGTAAATTTTTACTATAAACTAATATAACCACAAAAAACACTATGAAAGTGTCTAAAAGGTACGTTTGACATTTTAGGACCAAGTAGAGAGCACGATGGATTAGCACGCAAATTGAGGCATGTTATTCGAAGATCAAGGAAGGGCGATTAATGTAGGGAACTTATCTCTCTTGCATGTATTTGATATTTGTGCTGGTGTATTGATGCATGTTATTGCTTTGCTTGATTTTGTGAAACATATGTGAATAATTGAAGCTCTGTTTCTGTTTATGTTATGGCTATACGTATGTTGTTTGAAACATTGAGCATGCAAATATGTCATTGTGTAACCATGAGTTATGTAATGCAAGCACATCTTGCATTAAGCACTTATCTTGCATGCATATTGGTATTGCTTTCCTACTGAGATTCCCCAGAATCTCACCCTTCCTTATCAACAATTTAGACAGGAGAAGACATAACGTATGCTGAGAAGAAAGAAGAGAACCATACGAAGGGAATTGCAGTGGTGGAACAAAGACGAGAAGATGTCTCCGTTTCACTGGGATAGATTTAGACACCCACGTAGCGCTGTGAGGCTACGTTAATTGTAATTATTATGTATGAACCCATATGGGGAATTTCCGTAATCGTGCACATAATATCAGTATATCTATGCTATTTTTATGTTGCCTACTGAACTGTGTATTGTTTTCCGCAAATACTCTGAAATAGGTGAAAATAAGATGAGGGTCTGACAAGAATGAATAATATTTTTGGGTGCAAAAGGATACATAATTTACTTTTTACAATGTGGGTCCCTCCAGTCTTATCACTCTCTATTATTTTAATATATTTTTAGAATGGTTAATGTGCAAATTTAACAAACAACTATTTTCTTATAGGCATCCAACACAATTAACTATATTTAGGTGCAAAAGTAGACAAACAATTTATATAGGAGTAGATATTTACTTCTGTTACTTTTTACATTGTGGGTCTTGCCGGTTTTTCACTCTCTATTATTTTTAATATATTTCTAAAAGGGTTAAGTTGAAAATTTAGCAATGAATTATTTTCCCGTGGGTACCAACACAATTATTTTTTATAAGAGTATTTATAAGACAAATACCAGCATTTACATAAAGGGAATTTACTTTTTTTTTTTCATAAGAGAATTTACAAGAAAAATAAAGAGATTTAAAAGAATACAGTGAGTTAAAAAAGTTTTACTGCTCCCCTTTGGTCAAATAAAAGTTAGGTTTTGTCAGTAGAAAGATAAATATGGGCATTTAAAATATAAATATGTAAATGACTAAATTTTTTTAACTCTCCAGATTCTTTTTAATCCCTTCATTTATCTTGTAAATCTCTTTATTTATTTTGTAAATGTTCTTATGAAAAAAATAAAGTAAGATCATTAATGTAAATGCTCCTGTGTAAATGCTCATATTTATCTTATAAATGCTCTTGTGAAAAATAATTGTGTTGGGTGCCCATAAAGAAATAGTTTATTACTAAATTTGCATCTTAACTATTCTAAAAATATATTAAAATAATAGAGTGATAATACCAGTGGGACCCACCGTGCAAAAAGGAACAAAAGTTAACTTGGATTAACGGCGTTGTTATATTTGTTCCCAAATAAATTGATTATGCCAAAAATATTGTTGATATCTATTTTTGCACAAAAAAAATAGTTAATTGTGTTGGAAGCACATAGTGAAATAGTTCGTTGCTATTTTTGTATCTTAACCCTTATTTTTATTCTATGATTTCTTAGTGTTTCATTGAAATGTCAATTAGAACCTTTAAAAGTATCTTTTCAATTTTAATTTACTGGTGTATAAAATAAGTATTTCGATTTAGGTAAATAAACACCTTTAAAGTGCCTAACGATATCTCAAACAAGCACTTAGCCTTTAGAAGCTCTTTTTATTTTTTTTTATCTTTGGTTAAAATCAATGAACAAAAAATCAGACCGGATCGACCTGTTCAACCGGTTGAACCGGAAACCGATAAGTGGTTCGGACCAGTTTGCCCATCAAATCGTTAAACCAGTTGGACTGGATCAAAACCGGTGGTTCAACCAGTTGTACTGGTTTCTTTTTTTTAATTATTATTTTGTGATATTTTTGATGGAGAAATGGAAGATTGAAGACTAAAATGAAGAGAAAAGTAGGTAAAGAAAGAATAAATTTAAAAAAAAAGAAGAAGATAATGAAAAAAATTATTTAAAAGGATATAATAATTATAGGAAATGAGATATCATTACATAAGTATAGGCATTATAACTAATACTAATAGATTTTAAGCATTTTTTTTCTAAAAATCTTCATTTTTATCTATAAGAGTTTAAAAATATATTAATATATATATTATCATTAATAAATTATAATATTTTAATATGACTGGTTTAACTATCGATTAGACCCTAATTAACCCTTAAACCTATACCTTAACTGGTTCATTGCCTGATGCAATTTTTTCGTTACTTGGTTAAAATCAAAGAATGAGCCCTTTGCCAAAAAAAAAAAAAAAAAAAAAAAATCAAGAATGAGCTGTTCGTTAATTTCTTCCGAACCGAGGAGAAAGTAAAGTGAGTATTGTAAGAGGCGGTGGAGGTGGTGGGGTAAAGTGACTCATTCTTGCAATCTTTTCCTGAATTGCTTTGCTTCTTTAAAATCCCCCACCGTCTTCCTCTTCTCTGTGCTACACTCTGTTCGTATTTGATTCGCCATTTTCGCTTCCGAACAACATTGATCTCCCTGTATACAGCATCTGTGAGGCCGCCTTCGTTTCTGGGTATGGCTTTTTATTTTCATTTTTGCTATCCTTTGTTTGTTCCCACAGTGTTCATCCTCTTTGCTCGAGTAAACTGTGGCTGGACGGTGGTGGGTCGTTATCATTTCATGATCTTCGATGTCTTTTCTGATTTTCCCCTCTTAAGTAAAAGATAAATAAATTGTGCTCGTGGTCTCACTAGATTCATTTTGAATTTTTTGGATCTTGTGTTCTTGTTTCCTTTTTAGTCGTTCTTCTGGGACCATTTCTCATTTAAAACACTGAATTGAGGACCCCATTATACATCTGTAAACTAACTTGTTGACATACAGAAGATTATGCCTCTGCTATGGAAATTCTTTTCAGTAATTGTAGCCTTTCTGGGTTCATATATAGATCAAGCAAATAGTCTTTCTTTGCTTAACTACTAGTTCTTCTTGAGAAAGTTTAGGTTTTGATAGAGATGGCATTTCTTCTAATCATTTAATGATATTTTATTTGTTATTATTATAATTACTTATGTTTATTTCATTACTTTCGTGAGTGTGTTACTTTCATTACTTTCTTGAGGGGGAGTGTTGGAAACCACAGCCCGTGAGATCCCATGATTTCAGATCATATCTTTATCATATCCCTAATTCTAGTCTAGCTTGTTTAGGAAAGATTGTGATTTCAATTTGTAATCTCATCATTATTGCTCATTATGCCTTACCGTCATGTACTCCGTTTCTCTGCCTATATATTCGCTGTAATATGCATTGTGATGAATAAGAGAGTGCATTTTATACTTACACCTCCAATAATTTTCTTCCTTGGACCTAAGTGTATTTCTCCCTTTTATTTTCCTTTATAGGCCCTACAGCTTACTGATGAAATAAAATACATAAATGCTTGTCTCTTCTATCTCTATATTCTATCCAAATTTTCTTCCTTTCCCCTCCCCCTTATCCTATACCTGTCTGCTATTTGTTTCCTCTGAAGAATGTCATTTGTGCTTTTAGTGTTCAGAAGCAATAGATTGTCCTTACTCTTCATCTTACATTCTTCTTGGTTAGATGCTGCTATGTATTGCAATTCCTTATATTGACCTAGTTTCATCTCTTGTTTTATATAGGTCAAACTTGTGAATAAGGGTTCCAAATTCATGGCCTATGGGCACTACGTATCCCAGGAATGGAAACCCAGCCCTAGTGAGGATGAAGACTCGGCCGATGGTTGTTTCAGTTGCAACATCTGCTTAGACTTTGCTCGCGAACCAGTTGTCACTCACTGTGGCCACCTTTACTGCTGGCCCTGCATCTACAAGTGGCTTCATCTCCAAACTGATTCCTTGGCATCTGATGAGCACCCTCAATGCCCCGTTTGCAAGGCTTGTATATCCTCTACCACAATCATCCCGCTCTACGGTCGAGGACAGGTCTCACTGGCTCAAAGTGAGCACCACAATGAGAAGTCATCGGATCCGGACATTTTTATACCGCCAAGACCACCTGCTGTAAGTGTTGAAGCTCCATCATCATCATCATCATCATCATCTAATCCTCCTCGTAACCCTAATCAGAATCCGCATTTTGTTGCTTCTTCTCGAGACCATGAGAATGCTTCATCTCCACAACAGATGGTTAATCTTGGTGCTAACTTGATACCGGGTTTTCATCATCCTCTGCGTGGGATGTTTGGGGAGATGGTGTATGCTAGAGTGTTTGGCGACCCGGGAAATATATACGCATATCGGAATTCTTATCATGTGGTGGGAGCTAACAGCCCCAGATTGAGAAGGCAGGAGATGCAGGCAGACAAATCATTGAGGAGAGTATCAATTTTCCTGTGCTGCTGCCTTGTTTTGTGTCTTCTTGTGTTTTGAGAACTTGGTAGTTGAAATGACTTTTGTCTACCTGCTGTAAAGAGTTGTATTGTATGGTCCTTGAGCTTTGTAACATACTGCATTATGTTTGTTGTTGAGTATGAGGCTAGTGAACTGTTTTTCACCATTTATGGTACACGATAAGGGGGCTTGATATTGCAGAAAGTCACAGTATGAGAGCAAGCAAGCTTTTGAACCTTTTTCTTCTTCTTATTTATTTATTTATTTTGGTCTCTCCTGCAATGGATAAGATTTGTGGGTCTAAGTGTGTGCTGGTTAAGTGGATTTGGTTTTGGTATCCATTTTTAGGGATGTTCACTAAGTGTATATTGCATCTGTATCTTGATGTTGAATAAAAAGTATTTTTATTTTTTTGTGTATTTTAATTTATTTTTATAAGTGGGTTAGACATGTTTTTCTATGTGGTGCCGGTGTATGGAATACGGGAAGCAAATTGTAATGTTCATATTTGTTTTGAATTTGTAAGAACCCATGAACTGTAAGAACTAAGAACCATAACAAAAAGAAAGTGTGATGATAACATGAGAGATAAAATTTAGAGAAGTAGAAAAAAAGGAATACAACAAATTGTCATCCTAAAGAAAGAAAGACAAAACAGAAATGGAAATAAAGTGTGTTGAGTATTGGTTCCAAGTTTCACAAGTGCATCACGACATGACATTTGCTCCTATTTAGAGCTTTTTTAACCATGTTTTTTTCCCCCATTTCTCGTGTTATTTCCTTGTTTTATAGGATTTTCTCTCCATGGGACTCGTATTAAACTTCTATTTATAACATTTTATCTTTTATTTTAATTTCTAATATAATTTTTTTATCCAAAAAAAAATTATTATTATTTGATTGGAAAACTATGTAATGATAACATGTGAATATTCATAATACTTTCTTTAATTCTTAATATAAGACATAATGATTTAATTTGATTTCATTAAGAAGATTAATTAACTTAGTTAGGTGATTTGCATTTTTTAAAACATCCCCATTTATTTTCCTTAATTTCTTCCTTTACTCCTCTTTTTAATTATTGTTGAGAGATTATAAATAGAAGTAAATTAAGAAAAGATAGATAAATATGAAAAATATGTCTTAGATCAATGTAGGCTTAAGATGAATTCATTAAATATATCTTATACTCCCTCCGGTCTTAAATATAGGACAAAGTTTGTAGTGTAATAGTGCAAATTACACTACAAACTTTATCCTATATTTAGGACCGGAGGTAGTATTATTTATGGGTTATGCTTATTTATTTATTTATTTTGGGAATGTATATTGATTTTTCACTAAGCATAGAAGCAAAGTTCGAATCTGTCAAATAATTTTTTTTTTTTGGGTCAATCTGTCAAATAATTCGAAGACAAGTTTTTGACTTGGAATGAACGCACTACATTTCTTGGTTGCTGATTTAATTTCCAGCTGAAGATTTCAGAGGTGATAACTCAACATTGCTCTGGGCAATCGGCTTCATTGTTACCTTCTCTATCACCCACTTCAAAAGCTTCTACACTTGGGAAACAATACAAACCCGTATATATATATATAACCACAAGGCTCTTCCATTTCTCATTTTCTTACTCTTCAGTCTGGAAAAGCTTCAAATTAGCAGATCTTAGTCTCATCCAGCGTTCAGGAAAAATGGCTGGTCGGTTCGGATTTGGTTCCTCCGCTTCGACATCCATGATCGTCACCAACACGCCTTCGCAGGACCTTGCCCTCACCAATCTTGCCTTCTGCTCCCCTTCTGATCTTCAGAAGTTCTCTGTCTCTGGTTACAGAAACCTCTTCCTGGCTTTGATTGGCGATTCCTTTGTTTTCTCTCTCGCATATCCTTTTCGAATTTGCATAAATTCGATCACGATTTTACGTCTTCCATTTATTTATTGGCTGTTAACTGAAAATTCGGTTGAACGACTAGGTCTAGTATCAGTTTTTATAATGCCAGTATGAATTTAAATTAGATGGTTACTTTGCTTAATTGGTTCATGAATTAGTTCTCAATAAACTTCTTTGTGGCCTTAACTGATACATACTGCTCACGACAGCATACTTAGGGGCCATATTGCACTTAACTCCATTCAACGTCGGTGTGTCAAAGTTTCTGCTGCTGAATCCATATCTGTGAGCAGGTTGGTTAGTTTGATATAACCTGTATTTTACTCGGTTTTTAAGTTTCTTATCATCTTTCCTATAATTTTAGATTCATCCCACCAGACAACTTCAACCTTGCGGTGTTAACCCTTGAGCTGGACTTCATTAAAAGGGGAAGTAGAAGTGAACAAGTATATATTTCAATAATTCAGTATTAAAGTTGCCATTTTTATTCTATCACCTTTGTCATTATCATTCTGATGTGCTGTTTTGTAGATTGATGCTGTTCTCCTGTCCAAGCAACTTAAAAAGAGATTTATAAATCAGGTAACATCTAGTATGTTAATTATACCTGTTAGTTGGTTAGCTTTGGTAGTTTTGTCGGTGGCTCAGTTATAATCTATTGATTGCCGATCAAACCAAACTGGCGTTATATATGCATTTTGATTGGGACACTACTTCATGGTTGCTGGATGACAGTTTTATTTGGATTCAAATTCAAAACCAAAAATCCATTATTCATTATAGGAAGCATCTGGACTCAACTTTGTACTGTTGTTAAAAAATGAGTTATTTTATGAATAACTACTTGGGTATCACTTGTTAGAATTCGTTATTACATGAATACATTATTTAAAGATTGAACATGATCTTGTTGCTCTAAAACGATCATGTCAATAAAACTGTAGGTCTTTTTCTTCATTGTTTTGGGAAGATTAAGTTATTATGCTGCAACATGATATTTCATGTTGTGGCAGGCCTTCCAGAAGGACAGGAAGGGGCCTCAATCATTGTAATTAGAATTGTTTGATAAATTCCTTACCAGTCGTTCAATCAGGCTGTGTAACTGACAGCAGATTAGGCATTGACACTGGAAACATGGAGACTTTGAAGAGTCCACTTGAGATGGACACAATTTTAATGCCCATGTGATTATCTGGAACTTCGATGTCTCATGTATGAATAGAGGTCAAACTACGATTTTGGAAAAAGAATGTGCACCTCACTTTTGTTTTAAATTAAATTAGCATATGTTTTGAAGACCAAACCACATTGTGGCAATGAATGCAAGCTTAAACCTTTTAGTGTCACAAAAATACTCCTATCCTATGATAGATATACCCATTTGAGGCCAAATGCTATCTTGAAGCATCCAAATCCAATCTTTCCAATCTTCATCTTAGTTCAATTCTTGGAGCATCCTTTTCTCATTGTTATACTTGATTTGTCCTTGAACAAAGCATGATGCTGATATTTCATTTGCTTCACTTCAATGCTCACTCTTCCTTTCTTGGACAAATCTATATTAATGATATTGACTTACAATCCAAGTAGTTAGTCAATTATACATTCATGAATATGCATGACATAATAGTATGTAGTACAATATAAAAAAGGTTTGTTCATGCTTATGGAATTCTTACAACTTATATATCCAATTTATATACATATAACAATTAGAACTAGTTGGATATATGATAAATTAAATAACATGACTCAAGGAGAAATATGATTCAATTAAGCATATATTAAAGTTTTATATAATGAATAAATTCCTTCCATAATTATTCATGTCTATGGAACATTAAACATGATATGTCAAACTTGTAATATATGTGTTCCACATTTATGATTCCATATCAATACAATTGAACAACCTAATCGAAACTCATTTTAAAATCTTTTTTTATTAATATTATTAATTTATTTCCTGCTTGTCATTATCAAAACTTTTATGAAAGATCATGTGGTCTGACAACCGTATCAGTCCCTTTTCATCTAATCATTATCGCCCTTTAGTTTTACGTTTGGAATGTGTGATCTTATTCACTGCAGGTCATGACAGCTGGGCAGAAAGTATTATTTGAGTTCCATGGAAATAATTATAACTTTACCGTCAGTCAAGCTGTTGTTCAGGGCCAAGAAAAGTCTAATTCTCTTGAAAGAGGGATGATTTCAGATGACACATACATTATTTTTGAAGCATCACGTGACAGTGGAATTAAGGCAAATTTTCCATTTGCAATTGACATGCTTTATTTTTTCTCATTATTTATCCAATTTATTTTTACGGCATATAAATTGTACTTTCCCTTTTCTTCTTATCTTCATTGAGTGTAATATGGTGAATTCATGGACACCTTTTCTGTTAGAGTGGCCATGCAAAAACTTTTTAGCAATGTCTTCTGCATGTCATTTGAGAGAAAAGTCCACTTATTCAGTATTGATAGTTGTTATGATGCATTCTTTCTCAAAAGAACTTGGTTATCTAGTCTGCAAGTAATACATGGTCGAAGTGTTAAAATCATGAACGATGCATAACATTTTAGGCATTTATTTTAACTAAATAGTTATCTTTTCTTCCCCTTACCATTGGTTTAAAAACATGTGATTCATCTTAGATATTAGCCTATAGTTTGCTATGAAAATAAATCATTTCAGGCATTTATTTTCTCTTAGTTGCACCATACTGATTATAGTTATATTTGGACAAGTTTCTTGATTCATACCATGCTTTGCAGATTGTCAATCAGCGTGAGGCTGCCACCAGCAACATTTTTAAGCAGAAAGAGTTTAATCTTCAGTCGCTGGGTATTGGAGGTCTGAGTGCGGAGTTTGCAGATATATTTCGAAGAGCTTTTGCTTCTCGTGTTTTTCCTCCTCATGTGACATCCAAGTATTATATATAATATCATAATCCACTTAATTTTCTGGTTTTTGATAGTCTGTGTTCTGAGTTCCTAAAAGTACTTGAGGTTTCAGGCTAGGGATCATGCATGTGAAGGGAATGCTGCTTCATGGGCCTCCTGGTACTGGAAAAACTCTAATGGCGCGTCAGATAGGAAAAATTTTGAATGGAAAGGAACCAAAGGTTTGTAAATTTGTTAAACCTGGAGGTTTCACAGTTGCTTCATATACTTGTGTATTATGATGGAATACGCACATCCATGGAAATCATCATGGATGCTGTCAAAAATAAAACATAAGTGGGCTAGTGATTGTAGTGCATGATATGATAATATTGAATCACTTCTTTTGTGAAGTTCTTTGATCCTTCGATTTAATCAATAATGTTTCCAGCCACCATTTTGCTCTCCTAAAGCATCTTAATTCTCACTATGATTGAGAATAGGATCTCCTGTTAATATTGTTGAATACGATTCACATGAGTAATGACTGACTTTCTAGCCCCTTCTCTCCTTTTGGTGAATGACTGAATTTCTACTTCTTTGTCTCAAGTGTTGAACGTGCTATATATTTTTGGGTACTGTCTTCACTTTTCCTCCTGATTCCTAATTGACATGTTTGATTAATGTTTAAATCTTGAATAATTTTCACTTTTTTTGGTTGGTATTATCTTTAGAGGCTGATGGAACTATTTCTTTTTTGGTGTGACTTGTGACTGTACTAGATTGTCAATGGCCCTGAAGTCTTGAGTAAATTTGTTGGTGAAACTGAAAAGAATGTGAGGGACCTCTTCGCTGATGCTGAACAAGATCAGAGGACCAAAGGTAGGGAATATCTACACATTACGTATGCTTATAAGGTGTTATTTCTGAGTGTCATTTACTTTGTAGGGGATGAAAGTGATTTGCACGTCATCATTTTTGATGAAATTGATGCTATTTGTAAGGTAAGATTTTTTTCAAAATCAATGACATTTATGTTTTTTGTTGCATATTGTCGGTGTTGTCACTTTTTTGTTTACTCCTAATACGTAGTAGATATGAGCTAGCCTTGTGCTATGGAATTCTTATATTTTAGCTTTGGTGAAGCTTTTATGTATTATAGTCAATGTTTTGTTGTTTAGTATTGGACTTTACTAGTTAAGAGTGAATACTTTGATTAACTAGCTTGTCCTCTCTGCATTTGCTTGAGTTTTAACTCTGGAAACATGATTGTAACATTTCAATCTGGGACTTTGAAAGTTTTGCATTTTGTTCTGACTGGTTTTGATGTTATGTTGTGATTCAATTATTTGATATGATAAATAAGCATACATTTCTTGTGCAGTCAAGAGGTTCAACTAGGGATGGTACTGGAGTTCATGATAGTATTGTGAATCAACTTCTTACTAAGGTCAGTGAAGATCATGATTATTTTCTTGACAATTTTAAAATTAAAATTGTTCTGAGTTAAACTTTTTCATTTATAGTTATCAATATATCTAATAGGTTTCTTTTATTGGTTTGCAGATAGATGGTGTGGAATCACTGAATAATGTCTTGCTTATTGGAATGACCAACAGAAAAGACATGCTTGATGAAGCTCTTTTGAGGTCATTCTAAGAGTAGAGGCCAATGAATGTATATCTTATATTTTTCAGAGGCATCAGTACAACAATATATACAAGTTTCATAATAAATACAAGCATAAAATCAGGGATATAGAAAACAGAAAAGGATCCTAGAGATATTTGACTATTTACATGATAAAGATAATAAAGAGAAATAAATCCTGTTAATCATTCAGATTTCCCACACATTCTATGGTTTGATAATGCATGTCAGTGATATTATTGATTTACCCAACTATAATATCTATATAGAGTTAGAATGAGGGCTATATTACACTCACTCTAGCTTGAAACATGGGTTCGATATATCTAGGATACACCTTAGGTTCACTATAAAGTCATGACTAGTGCTTACACAGTTCTAAAACTCTTCTCAGGTTGGATCATACTCATATCATATTCACTGATTTTTCACTAATATAG
This sequence comes from Inga laurina, assembly GCA_963855925.1. Classification (NCBI taxonomy): domain Eukaryota; kingdom Viridiplantae; phylum Streptophyta; class Magnoliopsida; order Fabales; family Fabaceae; genus Inga; species Inga laurina. The sequence continues at coordinate 48,225,585 of OY979701.1, read as the reverse complement.
ATGGTGCCAAGACTTCTAAAAGACTTGGTGAGAATATCTGCTAGGTAATCATTGGAGCTGGCAAATCTAGTTGCAATGCATCCATTAAGTAACTTCTCTTTCATGAAGGAACAGTCAACTTTCTTGTTCTTGATCCTCTCATTGAAAAACTAGGTTGGAGTTAACATGTAGATCTTCCTCTGTCACAAATCAGTTCATCTTGCCTATTTCTCCCCTCATCTGTTTTCCAGGCAACTGTTTGCATTACATAAGTTCATAGACTCCCTATGTGTGGTATGATACTAAGCTTTTGCGCTTGTCTTGGAATCATAGTTTTTGGCTTTTTCCATGACTATGAGTTTCATTGACAAGAACATAGGATCCAATAATCGAATCTTCTATGTGAAGGAGAACTAAACCTATTTGTAGTTGAATAACCGACTACTTCAGCATGTTTTAGATCCCTATGGAGTAATCCTTGACCTTGATCTCCCTTGATATTTGACAATGCACTTTGTAAACCTCCAAGTAACTATTACATGTGGATTGCAAAAGTTGACTCACCACATAGCAAATGAAATATTTGTCCAAGTTATTATGTCAGCTTTTGGATGGGTTTACAATGCTGTCTGAATTTGATACAAATGCGCTATCTACACAGACAAATAAGCGTTAAAACTTTGAACCACCGAATATCAGCGAAGGCTATTGTGCAATGGCAGTACCAGGCTATTGTCTAAACAGCAATAGGTCACCACAATGAATGGCCAAATAGTGAAGTGAATTATTCTTTTTCATGTAACTCCGATGCCACTGTAGTGTATGGCCTTCCAAGTGGATGCTCACCATCTTGATGTGCTGGTCTAGTGGTGTCCTATCTACTTTGAAAAATTGATTGCCCCCATATTACTGACCTCTAAAATCCATTAAGTCAAGGGAATTTTTTAGTGTGGATTTAATTGTTGATGTATAATTTTCTGGATGGGTGTCTATGCGTGATCGAAACTGCAGAATTCTTTTCTTGTTTCGTTTGATGCCAGCATTCCATTCATTTTGTTCTTGTTGAATTTGGAACTGGATCACAATTGCCTAACCTTTGATGCCATGTTTGTTGACAAGTTCCCCATTTGTTCTGTGCAACTTCTCAACTTGTTAATGTCTTCGTTTGTATCATCTCTACTCCAATTAGAGTGAGTTTTTGCTCAATCTCTTGAATCAGTCATCTGAACCAGTTTCCTTTTCTATCGGTCTGAGAGACTGATTAGATACTGATTATTGATACAAACCATAATGATAGACTGAGTTTTGTATTAATCTTAAATCATTCAAAAGAAGAGAACTCATTTTCATAGCAGTATTAGTGCTTTACAATAAGGTCCCTTTTCATAGCAGTATTAGTGCTTTTTTTGGTGAAAGCAGTATTAGTACTTTACAATAAGGCTAGTTATGCTTAAATAACTCGATATCCATTCTCTCTCGTATAACTTATATTTAACTCCACTCCCCCCCCATATAACTTATTTTTAACTCTTCTAACAAAGTACTATCTTTTTAATATTTTTCTAATACTTCATTTGTTTGTCATATTGTGATTGACTTAAGTAGCTGTGTGTGTATTTATTTTCTTTTAATTATCTATCATTTTCTTATGTGATTTAGACCGGGCCGACTAGAAGTACAGATTGAGATAAGCCTTCCTGATGAAAATGGCCGATTGCAGATTCTCCAAATTCATACTAACAAGATGAAAGAGAATTCTTTCCTGGCTCCTGATGTGAATCTTCAAGAGCTTGGTATGTGATTAGTGGACATTACCTACTTATTTGGTGAAATTAACCAATAAATTTAACTTGCATTAGCAAAATGATTTTCCTGAGGGTTATTTAACATTTTTTCATGTAATATTTTATGACTCGCTTCTTCAAATGTTCTCTAAGGGGGTGTTTGGCATGTTAAAAAATGTTACGTTGTTGCTAGCCTTTTAATCATCAATGTCTATTTTTATATATAATGTATAGGAAACTGTCTTATTGATAAATCATGAGCATTGTTACTCATTTATTGGACTCTGTACAATATATATGACTCCATATGTTTTTTTTTATAAACCATATTGCCCATATTTTGTTTTATGTAAATTTGAGTTGATTGCAAATTATACAACCACAACAACAACAAAGCCTTATCCCACTAGGTGGGATCTACTATATTGATCGCACGTCGCCATTGTGCTTTATCGAAAGTCAAATCTTTAAATAGATTATTAACCAAAAGATCCCGCTCAATAACCTTATTGAGTGTTCACTTTGGTCTTCCTCTACCTCTTTTCAGAGGACTCTATACTGCTTGATCAACCCTGCTTACTAGCGCATCCAATGGCTTTCTTTGAACGTGGGTGAATCTTTTTTGGAAATTAGGGCCAGGAATGTGTGTGTGTGTAGAGAGAGAGGGAGAGAGAGGAGACATAAGAAAACTTTTAGTTCAAACACAAGTTGATTCAGTAGTAAAAGCCACCTTTGTATAGGGTTTTCTTTAAGAATTTTCAAGTCACAGTTATTTAAATCTAAAAGATTATGTTGTTGAACAAATGCATAAGACTGTTTTTATTTTTAGCAGAAACATGCCCCTGCACATTTTGAGCCATGAGGGGCGTGCTAGCATATAGCATTAGTCTGTTCTCATTCTTTGTTTGGTTAGATTATAAAAATCCCACTATGACAAATGTGTAGCATGCGCCTTCTGTAGAAAATATGAATAAGATGTTTCCATTGATTCCTTCCACCTAAATGTGGAAATAGTGGAGAAACAAAAAGGACTTTTGATGTCAAGAATGCACAAATCATTTTGTCTAGCAAGAAACAATCAAGTGATATGAACTGACTTGATGAATCTATCAATGAATGTCATGTGGATTTGCTTGTTATTATCTTGTGTAGCTGCTCGAACAAAAAACTACAGTGGTGCAGAACTTGAAGGTGTGGTGAAAAGTGCAGTCTCATTTGCTTTAAATAGACAACTAAGTCTTGATGATCTCACCAAGCAAGTTGAGGAAGAGAATATTAAGGTAACGATGGAGGACTTTTTGAATGCACTCCAAGAAGTTATTCCTGCATTCGGAGCTTCCACTGATGACCTTGAAAGATGCAGGTAGTGGTTTAACTACAAGAATTTAGAGTTCTTGGAAATGGGAAAATTAAAGTTATTATATGTGCTAATGAGGAAAATATGTTATTATTTTATTCTAACCCATTACTTGTCCAGACATTTTACTTATATTGGATGTAGCTATGATAAATAAGTTATTAGGCTGTCTGATTTGCTTTGTATGTGGAGCGTGACATAGGGCCAGTGGTTCTTCAGCAAGGATGATAACGTTTTATTAATTTTTCTTTGCCAGTTTCTAATTTCTTGTGGCTGCAAGACTGTTATTTTGCCTTTTTAGAGTCAAGTTACTGGTGTGGTTATATATAATTAAGATTGAAGGATGGTATACAAGATTCAACACGTCTCCCACCTTCTTTTGGACGTGTACTCTTCCTCTTCTTTTCTCTTTTGTTTTTCCCTCCATTTGGATGTGCACACCTTTGCACTTTCTTTGAATGTGGAACACCAAATAAAGCTGTGGCTTGAAAGGATCTGGTAGAATTGTTTATGAAACTCGGTTGGGTAGTTTTACTTGTGTTTTTACACCTCAGATGTTTTATTGACGTTTATGTTAATTCCAAACTGTATTTAATATTTTGAAATATGAAGATTTATTCACCAATGTTGCTGTTTAAATTTAGATATACTGGGAGTCCAGAATAACTGATTTTGTCATTTGATTTATAGACTCCATGGCATGGTAGACTGCGGGGATCGACATAAGCACATTTATCAAAGGGCTATGCTACTAGCAGAGCAAGTGAAAGTGAGTATAGGAAGCCCACTTATCACTTGTCTTCTTGAGGGTACTAGTGGCAGGTATGTGAATTTGCATCTTCATTTGCATTTGATTCGGTTATCTCTTCATTTGCTATGCAAATAGAAAGTTTCTGAATGTACCCAACTTGTTACAGTGGGAAAACAGGACTTGCAGCTACTGTGGGTATTGACAGTGATTTCCCATATGTGAAAATAGTAAGCTTTCTCCTTCTATAGAGATTTCGACTTAAAGTTAAGTTTAATTTTTCTTCTGATTTTGACCTTCTGTGCTCTAATTGGCCAGGTTTCTGCTGAATCAATGATTGGACTACATGAGAGCACTAAATGTGCACAGATTATCAAGGTTCATTATGAATGTGATATGGAGCCTTATGGTGTCTATTGAGTTCGTATAATTTCTGAAAAATTATTCTCTCCCTTTGATAGAAGGCTTCTCAATCTTTGCTGCAATGTTTTGTTTTATACTTGTCCTATTTGAATTATCTCTGGTACTTTAGATCTAAAAAAGTTTTTTAGGTTTTTAAATGCCTAGCTGGTTTCCTATGACATTAAATTCCAATTCATTCTGTTTTTCTTTGCAGGTATTCGAGGATGCATACAAGTCACCATTGAGTGTCATCGTTCTTGATGACATTGAGAGGTAAAATTTTTGGCCATTCTTTTACATGCATAATAATGATTTATTCTTGAGTGTGACATCAATTGATTTGCTAATTGGTTCAGTATTCATGCAGGTTGTTGGAGTATGTGCCCATTGGTCCACGGTTTTCAAATTTGATTTCACAGACATTATTGGTCTTGCTTAAGCGGCTTCCTCCAAAGGTTTCTATTTATCTTTGGCTTATTTAGGGAAAGTAAGGGGAGGAAAGGGATGCCAAGAAGAAAAATTATTAATAGAGATGAAGAAAGAATAATATGAATGGATCACTGACTTGGTCAGGCCTTTTGGTGTGTCTATTTATAATAATAAATCAGGTTGAAAACAAGGGTGTTACAACCACAATGTATACTAGCCTAGCTTAATAGTGATGATGAATGCAAAAAGAATATCAGGGCACAATATGGTCAATGGGAATGCTGGGGATCATTGTAAACTAGGAATTAAGCCGTCAATTCAGGCTAGATTTAGGGCATGTTGGGAAGCTGGTGAAGACTTTATTTAGGCATAGGAAATAATGAGATTCCTGGAAAATAACAATATAAAATGAATGACGGACATTATTTTGCAAGAATATCTACCGACCGGTTCCCAATAGGGACCAAGGGAGTTCAAATTAGACCACTTTCCTGCTTCTCCTTGATAGAGTCAGGTCAACTTCAATGTGATTTTTTTCAGCCATGATGAACTGGATTGTGAGCAATATTAATAGTTGACTTGTCATAATAAAGTTTCATTGTGTCTTCCTATTTGACCTTCAAGTCATCATAAATTATTCTTTATCCATAAAAACTAACACATCCTAAGTGCCATGGCTCTAAACTCATCTATGCACTAGACCTAGCCACCACATTCTGCTTCTTGCTTCTCCAAGTGATGAGATATTTGCAAAGAAAAGTACACTAGCTTGTTGTAGATCTCCTATCATCTGGAGATTCAGCTTAATCTGCATCAGTGCACGCCTCAAGTGTCAAATTTTCATCTATTTTAAATAAAATTCCTTTTTTCTGTAGTTCCCTTCAAGTATTGAAGTGTTCAATGCATTGCCCTTAATTCTGATCCTTTAGGATCATTTATAAATAGGCTCACCACACCCATGGCATATGCAGTGTTGGGCCTAGTATGGGATATATAAATATTAGTTTTCCTAAAAACTTGTGATCAGACTCGTTGTCAACAGCAGAATCTTCTAGAGATTTACAGAGCCTGTGATGCTTTTCTATTGGCGTCTCCACTAGTTACAACCCAGTTTCCCTGTGCTAGGAGATCAAGGACATTTGTGTTGAGATATAAGATGCCATGCTTGGAGTGAGCGACTTCAATGCTCAAGAAGTATTTGAGACTTCCTAAATCTTGGATTTCAAATTTTTTTGCCACCTGTCTTTTTAGGGAGTCAATTCTCTCCAAGTCCTCTCTTGTGACTATGATATCATTAATATAGATGAGTATTATTATTACTTTCACTGAAGCTGACTGTTTGATGAAGAGAGTGTGGTCATCTTGGTTCTACTTGTATCCTATGCTAACCATGGCTTTGATGAAGAGAGAACATGTAGTGTTCGAGTGCAGGTTGAGAGTTGGTTGAGCTTTCAATGAGTCACATGATGAAGTATTGGAGAGGTCAGTAACAAAGAGGTCATTGCTCAGATCATCACTAAGAGAACCCTCCTTTTGAAGAGGAGTATTGAAATAAGGTTAGGATTCAATGAAGGTGACATAAGCTAAGACAGAGAACTTTTTGAAAAGGATGATATAACATTTGTACCCTTTTTCAGTGGAGGAATACCTAAAAAACACACATTTGAGAGGCTAAGGATCAAGTTTGGTCCTTTGTTGAGAATGTGTACAAATTTGGTGCATTCAGATATTCTTGGAATGAGATTGTTTGACGCATTCAAATTTGGGGAAATTTGGGTGAGAGTTTGCATAGGGATCTTAGATCTAGGCACCTGGTAGGAAGTCTGTTAATAATATGCGTAATATGCATTGTTGTTAGAATGGCTTGTCCCCAATAGTGTTTTGAAACAGGGTCCTATGCATCAAAGAAGGATGGCTAAGAACATTGGTATTTTGAGAACATTAAAAGAAGGATGAATAAGACCATGGTGATGAAGCCAAATCCGATCTTTATTTGAGCTAATGTTTTTTGGGCTGAAAGGATGAAGATAATAAGCTCCGAACTTTACCACACCCATTGTGTTCTTCTAGATGATAGCCCATAATGGCTAATTAGAGAATATCAGACTCATCTAGGAAACTACCACAACTACTTGGAACTAAAACTACCTTGGGAATTGCCAAAGCCCTTGTGGCTTAATGGCACTTGTCCTATTTGATTGGAGGGGAGGGGAGGGGAAATTCTAATGAATTGGATTTTAAACCACAAGGCCTAGCACAGTTGGCGCTTAGTTGGGTTCCTTAAGCATCTAGTCAGGGGTTCGATTACTGGCGGTGTGTATGGAGAGGGTTTTGTGGCCAACACCAAAGCCCTTTCGGGAAGTTTACAATGCGAGGGGATTAGTCATTGCTACTGACGGTGGATACCCTAGGCCTACCAAAAAAAACAAAAGATTAAGAAAATTAATTAAAAACTTTTAACCTCACTTTTCTTTATTCAAAACTGAATTCATTAGAACCTCTCCTCGCCTTCAATTGCTACAGTTTTTCTTGTTGGACCATTGCTGTCAAATTACCATTTGAACTCAGTTTTGAATCGTATCTGTTGAGTGTTGATTAAGTTTTCTGATTTTAACTTACTGTTGCTTATGTATAAACCATATTATCAGGGTAAAAAACTGCTGGTTATTGGTACCACAAGTGAGTTGGTTTTCTTGGAGTCAGTTGGATTTTGTGATACTTTCTCTGTTACTTACCATGTTCCTACGTTGAGCACAAATGATGCGAAGAAGGTATACAATTTTGTTGTTAATGTTGAAATATTTTTTCTTTTCTCTTAATTAATAATATGTTACTGATTATGTATTATGAAGGTTTCTTTTCTAGAAAAGTTCAATTGTTCTCTATTATGGCTTTATGATAGCATTTTCAGTTGTCAAAAGATAATTAGTTGAGAGATGATTTATGTTGATTTTTTCTTCTTCTCAACAAATATACGGCAACATATGCTTTTGTACTAGTCAACATATACCAGCATGAATAACTTAAGGTGTACCATTAATTAAAAGAGACAAATTTTGACATTTTATGTATATTTATATTACTGTAACTTCAATAGTTTGTGATTTTCTCTTACCATTTAATTCAGGTGTTGCGACAGCTGAATGTTTTTGCTGAGGAAGATATTGATGCTGCGGCAGAGGCCTTGAATGATGTAAGCTTAAGCTTATTCACCTCTTTACTGAGCTCCGTTGGTTTAATGGTCTCTTAATTTTGATTGACTATTGGAGAAATCCAATTACTATCTCCAGTCTTTAATGTAAGACCAATTGACTAATTTTGGGAGATTAAAGAAGCTAAATAAATTACTTTAAAGTATTTAATATTTTTATTCTTCTCCAAACTAATTTACTTGACTTATAAACTAAATATATAATTTAATGATACATACAAGTATATTAGAGAGATCATATAATATATACTATAATTAAGTAATTTATTTATCTTCTTTAATCTCTACAAATTAGTCAATTGGGTCTAATGTTAAGGACAGAACCAGAGGTAGTAGTTTGCATTACAATGAAGCAAAAGCTTCACCTTTGTTACTAATTCTGCTTTATTAGTAGAACTAGAATTTGAGAGTTTGAGACCTTTCTTTTTTTCTTTTTTAATTCCCCCCCCCCCTCTTTAGCTGCAAATGGAGTCCCTTTGCTTGTTGCTTTCCTTCTCTTTTAATTGGCATATTCAGATAGAATTCAGTATCTTCGTTAGGATTTTTTTTTTGCATACTTCTTTTGGTACTGTCACTAACCCTGCTTATGCTTAATTTGTATTTTCTTAGATGCCTATAAAGAAGCTATACATGTTGATTGAGATGGCTGCCCAAGGACAGTATGGTGGATCTGCAGAAGCCATATATTCTGGCGAAGAGAAGATTCAGATCTCTCACTTCTATGACTGCCTCCAAGATGTTGTTCGTATATAGTTTTGCTTACCTGCCTTAACAGAGCAGAAGGGATCTTCTGAAGAAAAATGTTATTATGGGAAGGAGAAAAATTAATAACTCACATCTATGATTTGCTGGCTTCACAGTTAGGAAGTATGGTGTTATCCTCATTGTGTTGTAATCTTCCCCCCTTTTTTGGTTTTTGTATAGTTATGCTTTATCATGTTTAAATTTAATGTTTAATCTTTTCAAATGTGTGCTTTACTTGTTTTGTCAATTGGGCAGCTACTTCCACTGATTGGTTTCAGTATCGGTAGTGATGCTTATATAGAGATTGTGCTTGTTTGGGATCAATATTATTGTATAATTATGACAAAAAGATTGATATATATACATATATGGGTTAGAATTTATTGCGTTCATTCAAGTATTTTTTTAAATAAAAGTTTTAATTTAAAGAATATAAACTAATTTTAACTAATTTTCTTTGAATTAGTTAGTGGTGAGTTATGAATCAGAACTAAGGAAGTATATTTTTATTCATATCTTCAATGTTTGGATGCAGTTATTTTTCAAAGTAGTTATTTCAACACAAGAAGCTTTTGGTTCCAAGCAAATCTTCCTGTTACTTGTCTGCATCTTATATTGAAATTTTATCCATGTGCGAAGGATTTGATCACCTTAAATACTTGTTTGGAATGTCAGTTGAAGCCTTCAGTCAGTTTTTCGAACTACTTACCCTTCGTTCTCCATATCTTTTATTGGATCCAAATCACCACAAAACACCTACAACTGCCCATTTAACAACTATATCCCATCTAAATGCCGAAGTACAAAATATCAAAACTCAAGCCCATAACAAGATTCCCAAAGCTTATAAACTAAGATAAGTCCTACTCCTCAACTCATTGAAGTCATAAGAGTCACATCTAAGCCCAACAAACAATATTTCAACTATTATCCAAAAGTCTTCTAGGAGTATCAAAGAGGGTTAGATATAATAGAAGGGGTTAGTCCTTATAACGTGACGAACTAAGGTTTGGATCCTCTCTATGAGAGTTGTCGTATCCATATTTAGTGTCTGATAATACCTCGAATAGGATTACATTTAATAAAAAGAATATGATTGCATTTAATAGGAGGATACCTATGCTTCAATAAAAAAAAAAGTCTCCTACGAGGAATACTTTCAAGTTCTATAAAGTACTCATAATAATGTCCAATCACTGTAAACATTATGATATAAAACCATTATTATGTAATATTTTAAACAAAAACTTCTTATACAAATAATATTTAGATTTCTCAAACAAACAATTCTTAAAAAATTCGGACATAATTCATCAGAAATTTAAAAAACCAACATATCAACCAATCCAAGCATAGGTTATCATATTAAGAGGGAAATCAATGAAGACACCCCTCTCTCCTTTTGATTTAGCAGTTGAGTTAGTCATGTACTGTTATTGGATAAAAATATACCACAAGTTGTCGAACTTTACAAGTCAAAAAAAAAATTTTCTTTTAAATAGCAGTAAAATTTAATTCGCCGCAAAAATTCAGAAACATCTCTCTCACACAGACACTTATTTTTAGAATAATATTGTTTTCCTTCGTTTTCATTGCATGTTAGACAGGAATAAAACTATTTTTAGTTCCAAAGCAAATGGTCAAAATTATAAACAGATCATCTATCATATCGATGTGTATATATATACACCATCAACTTCGTTATTTCTGCTGTAGAAAGCCAGATACACCAAATTCAATAAGAGATGGAAAATCAGAAAATGGAGCTTCTGGCTTTCTGCATCATCATTGCTCCCCAAATATTTCTCATGGTAAAAGCTCAAAACAATCCCTCGGTTCCAGCAATTTATGTTCTAGGTAGTTCTTCAGTTGACTCTGGAAACAACAATTACCTTAATAAAATAGCAAACGCAAATAAGTGGCCTTATGGAATTGATTTCAATAATAAAAGAGGTCGATTCTCAAATGCAAAAAATTTGGCAGATTTTGCTGGTAAGATTCTTAGTACATAAATTATAATCACTCAACTATTATATATATTAGACTACATGAGCCCTCGTGCTCATCTAATCTAATATGTGTGTGTGTGTGTGTGTGTGTGTATACACACACACACACACACACACACACTCAGGATTTTAACAAGAGTTTTAATCTGACATCGTTTCATCATCACTGGTTGGTCATTTGCCAAGACTTGAGAATGATGTTGTCACATTCTTCTAATATTTCCTCTTCTTTAGCTCCCCTACCTTGTTTTTTCTATTATTACTATGTATATCCATATTACGAAGTAACTCTAAAAACTTATTGTCTGCTAATTTCATTGTGACTTGCATTCAAAAAAAAGACAAAGATGAGGCCTTGTGCCGATATCGATCTCTAGGGTTATAGTTTGTATTTACGATTGAAACTGTAAGCACAACAATATTATTGCAGTAGAGATATATATTTTAATTGTATGTGGTTGTGATTATGGTATTCAATAGCTGTATTACTAAGTATTGACTAAAGTATGCATTAGGTCCTCTACGCTTGAATCAAGATTCATTTTAGTTCTTTATCTTTAATAAGTACATTTTTAATCCTTTAAACTTAACACTGTTAGCCTTGAAAATTGCTGACTCATCAAATTTAAGTGATGACTGTACACATAAAAAAAACAAAATGTTGATGAAACATGCTTACATATTATTCTTTTTTTAATATAATATTTTCATATTTTAAACCATGTAAATTAAAAAAATCATAATGAAAACTGTATCTTTTAGGTTTAATTTTTCCGACTCGTCCTTGCGACCAGCGACAAATCCTTGCAACCAGCGGCAAATTCTGTAAGTTTTTGTTCTTTTATATATATACTAATGATGATCAATTTGCTACCTACTCTCATTGTGAGTATGAATATGTTTTTTTTGCCCTGAATGTGCTGATAAATTTTGACTAGAGACTCTCATATAGAGATGAACCTATTCAATTTTGGAAGGATGTGGATATGCGACAACCTTGCAAGTGTTTGGAGGAGTTGGTGGGTTGTCAAAGAAGGCGATAAGACACGTATTTTTGCCTTTTTTTTTTTTTTGCATATTTATTTTTATTTTTAAATATAAATAAACATTAAAAATTAAAAAGATTAAAAATATAAGTACATGTCAGCATTTAATTGCACAATCGTCATTTAAATTTGATGAATCCGCAATTTCCGTTAAGTAAGACTAATGACGTTAAGTTTGAAGGGCTAAAAATACACTTTTAAAATATAAAGGACTAAAATGAACCATAATACAAACATAAAGGATCAAATATATACTTTAGCCATAAGTTTTTCTTGTGTTCTTTGCTCCAATCATTGCATAAATTATAGAATAATATTTTTTGTTTTTTTTATAGCTATTAAATTGGGCTTACCAATGGCGCCTCCATACTTGGGACTGTCGGATTCTGATAGGGTCAAATTAAAACGGGGAATAAAATATGGATCAGGTTCATGTGGAATCTTAAACACGTCCAGAGTGGTATGAGATATATGAAATCCTTTTTGACAAATTTTCTATATATCTTGCATGATGTGTTTGAAATTTAATGACTTGTTTTAATAGTAGTAAATTAATATTTTGTTTTTATCTCACAAATTTATATAATAATATGTACTTAATTAATATCTAGCTTTAATTTTCCAGGGTGATTGTTTATCTCTTGAGAAACAAGTAAATTACTTTACCTCTACCGTGAAAAATGATCTTCCAAAGCAAATGAATGAAAATGAATTGAGTGACCATTTGGCCAAATCCATATTCCTTCTATTTATTGACATCAATGATTACAACCCTGCGACGAACCAAAACATTACAGACAACTTTACTGGACCAACATTTACTGACTACCTCCTTCAGCATCTTTCCCAGCATATCTAGGTTCATTTTCTATACCTTGTAATTTTTTTTTTCTATCGTTCACTTTTGGTGGGATTAAAAAAATTAGTTATTGGTAATAACTATGTGTTGTTTTCCTAAAATATTCCATTAATAATTTGCATTGGAAACTATCCTTGATGAAAACCCTCTTAATAAGTGCAACTAATGGAAATAAATTGGAGAACAAAGTGAATTAAAGTCTTACATTTAGAAATTGAGGAGTATATTTGATGGCATAGAGAGCAACATCATGACTGTAGCATTAGCTTCTAGCACATGTCTGTCATATGAGGCATATAAATACAAATTTATATACGAATTGGACTAATTTTTCTAACCATTACATGAAATCTAACTAATATGTAGTATTCATGATGAATAGATAGTATGCTTTACAATCAATTTCTTATTTTAAGTTGATATTTATTTATTAAAACAAATTATCTCTGTATAGTATTGGACAAGTTGACAGAATTGTAAGAAAAAGAAAGGTTGAAACATTGAGATCTAGAAGCTAAGTTGCGAAAAGTTTTTGTTTGGATTCAATGCTCTTCAATATAAGACGAGTTTGATGTTTGCCTAGCATATATAAACCACCCATATTAGATTTAGGTGGTTTCATCGGCGGAAAAAAGATTATGTGGTTTATATTGTTTCTTTCTTTCTTTCTTTTTTCCAAATATTGATATATTTAATTTTGAAAGAAATATAAGGTGAAGGAAAAACTACAACCAGGTCCTAATCAACAAACTTAATAGCAACTAGGTCCTTTCAAATTATCAAATTACAGTCAACTTCCAAGAGATCTAGGTGCAATTAATTGCAAATGTGAAAATATAGTTTTACTCCTTGTTAACTATAAGCCATGGACCAATACATGTGAGAAACAGGATCAAAAGGCATTGATCCCTGCCCTTCTATATTTATAATACACCTTAAAGTTAGATACAAATATAGTGCCAATGGGCTAACCTAATGGGCTTAGACATACACACATAAGCCCATAGGATAATAAGACCAAATACACGTAACAACTATAATGAGTACACTGGTGTATAATATCTATGATACAAATCATAATAATACAACATTCAATATAATATTTCTAACACCCCCCTTCAAGTTGGGGGCACAAACAAGTTCATAGTACCCAACTTGCTCAACAACCGATTATAATCCTCACTGCCAACTGCATTGGTGAGTAAATCTGCAAGCTGACTCCTAAAACTGACATGTTGCAACTTGAAGATTCCTTGTTGGAGTTTTTCACGAACAAAGTGACGAGCTATCTCTATGTGCTTTGTTCGCTCATGAAACATTGGATTAGAAGCAATATATATTGCTGACTTGTTGTCACAATACACTGAAACTGGCTCAATGTCATTTATTCCAAGTTCTTTCAATAACTGTGTCAACCATACAATTTCAGAAACTGTTGTTCCTAAGGCTCTATACTCTGCCCCAGCAGATGATTTGGAAACTGTGTTGGTTCTTAAATTTCTATCACACAAGAGATCCTCCAAACTACACCAAATACCCGATTACTGACCTTCGAGTGTCTGAGCACGGTGCCCAATCGGCATCGACATAACACTTGAGCTACTTTCCTCCTTTAACATCCAAGAAAATTCCTAATCCTGCCCGCCTTTTGAGATATCGTACAACTCAAACAACTGCTGCCATGTGTGATTTCCTTGGAGCACTTATAAACTGACTCAACGTTTGCATAACAAAACAAATGTCAGGTTGAGTGGTGGTAAGATAAAGTAACCTACCAATTAACCTTCGATATGCAGATGGGTCAGGAAGAAGAGGGTCCATGTGCTTAAAGGTGTTCCTCTTTTGTTTGTGCTTCTTCATGGATCCATTGCCTTTAGCGCATAACTGGATGTGGTGCTCCATTGGAACCCTTAAGGGCTTGGCCCCACTTAATCCCATATCCATAATAAGATCCATAACATATTTTCTTTGACTAAGCACAATTCCTTTCTTAGATTTGGCTAGTTCTAGGCCCAAGAAATACTTGAAGTGACCCAAATCTTTAATCTTGAAGTTATCATGCAAATGTTATTTTAACTCATTGATGCTATCAATGTTATTTCCTGCTATCACATGATCATCAATATAAGCCAACACAAAAGTTATATCCCCTTTATTTTCCTTAATAAACAAAGAATAATCATATTTGCTCTGTCTAAAAACACCTTTTATCAAGGTTTCTGTGAGCTTGGCATTCCATTGACGTGAAGCTTGTTTAAGGCCATATAATGATTTGGTCAACTTGCAAACCTTACCCTTTCCAAATTGATCAAATCCTTATGGCATTTTCATGTAAACTTCCTCATGCAAATCCCCTTGAAGGAATACATTGTTGACATCCATTTGAAAGAGATGCTAACGATGCATTGTTGCAAGGGTGAGAACTAATCTCACAGTAACTATTTTGACTATGGGAGAATAAGTTTCAAAATAGTTTATCCCTTCTTGTTGGCTATATTCTTTTGCTACTATCTAGCCTTATACCTTTCTACCTGACCATTTGAACCATATTTGACTTTATAGACCCACTTACAACCTATGGTATGCTTGTCTTGAGGAAGGTCCACAATGTCCCATGTCTTGTTTTTTTAAAGTGCATTCATTTCATCCTTCATGGCCTCTAGCTAGTTGGGATCCTTACTGGCTTCCTGAAAACTACAAGGCTCAATAACATTGTCAGTAGCTAAACTATAGTCCTTATAATCTTTAGAAATGCTAGCATAAGACAAATATTCATGAATAGGATACCTGTATTTTACCTTTCTATCAGAATCTGCCATGTTTTCAGCTAAACATACATAATTATTCATCCAAGAAGGGAGTCTTCTCTCACGCACATGATTGCTTGGACTAGCCATGTGTTGTTCAATATCAATGTTAAGTCTCATCCTTCATCTGGTTGTCATTTAGATCAGTTTCTTCTTGTTGATCATTTTGATTCAGATATGTTTTTGTTTGGGTTGGTACTTTATTACATGCAAAGTGATCCCCAAATTGATCCCATACATGCTTAATTGCCCCCCTTGGATTAATAGAATCCATGTCCTTAAATGGAAAATGATTTTCATAAAAGACCACATGCCTATTAACCGACATTGTACCTTATTTAAGATTGTACAGCAAGAATCCTTTTTTATTAGGAGGATATCCTATGAAAATGCTTGGTTCAACCCAGGGTTGAAATTTATCATTAATGTTCTGGAGATTAATAAAGGCTAAGCAACCAAATACTTTTAAATAAGATAACTCAGGCTGTTGTTTGTAAAGAATTTCATATGGTGATTTGAATCCCAAAGTTTTAGAAGGTGTTCGGTTAATAAGAAATGATGTTGTCTTAATCCTTTCCCCCTAGAACTTAATGGGAACCCCGGAATGAATCAAAATACTTCTAGCTGTTAGAATCGGCTGACACCCAAGAGGGGGGTGAATTGGGTGTAAGATAAAAACTTAAGAACTTTGAAAATCTTTTCGCATCTTAGAGGAAACAATAAATATGAAAGTAATGAATCATAAATCACAGTTAGATATTTAAATGATATATGCTAGAAGTATAAGAGCTTAGGGAAGAGAATATGCAAACTGTGATTTATCCTGGTTCGGTCCAATCCACGATGACCTACGTCCAGTCCCCAGGCTCCTCCTGAGATTTTCAATCCACTATCTTCCTCAAGTTTAACCGGGTACTTGAGAACCACTACAATCTCACAAGTTTGATCCGGGCACTTGTGAAGCCTTTACAATTCTCGCACTGAGATTACTCCCCCTTACGCACCGTAAGATTACAACCAAGTTGCTCCCCCTTACACACCGTAAGGATACAACTTTGATGATGAAAGATTACAATCAATCTTCTCTCTCAGAAGTGAATAAGATGAACACTGAAGTATAATACAAATAATATCTCTCTCAAAGGTAAATCATATAGAAGCTAGAGAAACAGAGAGTATGTGCGATGAGTATTGATGTCAGGATGTTGGCATTTGGACGATGTATACTCTGAGTCTTACTTCTGTGTTGGATGATCTTCTATTTATAGCTGATGAGGATTGATGACCGTTTGAGCATTTCAACATGTCCGTTAGAGTGACGCAGCTTTTTTTGACCGTTCTTCGATTTTGAAAACTAGCCGTTGGAACGTTGGCTGCTCCACTCCGTAAACTCAACTTTTATCTCTTCTCATCATCTCTTCGTTGTTTTACTGGAAAAATGCATTAAACACTAATACAATGAAGTGTTAGAGTGATTAGAAGCAATAAGAATGAGTTATATGATCATTCCATTGATTTCCAGAATTTTCGGGACGTTGTTCTGTTTTCCTGGGAAGCATTACTCGAGTGCTTACTCGAGTAAACATCAAGTTTCTTCACATGTTACTCGAGTGACTACTCGAGTGGCCTTCCATTTTCTGCATAGCTTACTCGGGTAGTGACTTGAAGTTCTCTTCTAAATAACTCTTCATACACAGTGCTTTACTCCAGTAGTGACTTGAAGTTCTGGTCTAAACAGTGCTTTACTCCAGTAGTGACTTGAAGTTTTCGTGCTTTACTCCAGTAGTGACTTGAAGTTTTCGTGCTTTACTCCAGTAGTGACTTGAAGTTTTCGTCTAAATAATTCTTCAAGTTTTGCTAGCACAGTGCTTTACTCGAGTATTCATTAAAGTTTACTCGAGTACTTACTCGAGTATCATCGGAAAACTTTGATCAACTTCAAGTTTTTGCTTACCATAGCGAGTTACTCGAGTAGCTACTCGAGTAATGTTGCAGTGGTACAAAATGCCGAGAGCACCATTTTCTCAGAAACAGAGTTACTCGAGTACTTACTCGAGTATCATTGGCAACTTGAAAGCAACTGGAAGTTTTCTATCTGATTACTCGAGTACCTACTCGAGTAAAGTCTTTTGTTATCAACTAGTTACTCGAGTGGTGCCTTCAAGTAAATTCTTGATTTTGACTCGAAACATGGCAAATTATATATCATCGGAAAGCCCTCATTATCTACATTCCAATGCAACAAAAATAAGCTCCAAACTCGTTGTGTACAGAAAGTTATGATCCAAAGAGTATCTACTGTTCTTAGACAATCCTGAAATCACGAGCAGCAACTTCCAGAAGTCATATCTCTTAGGATATAGCTTCAAATGTGACAAATTACGTATCCATGGAAAGCTCTTTGAGTCTTCTTTCATATGGCATCAGTTTCGTCTCAATCCGATATGTATTTTGAGAGTTATGTCCAAAATACCGAAGCTGTCCTGGAAAATTACGGTGATTCATGAGTCAACTTCAACAGATCATATCTCCCTCATCTGAACTCCTTTGAATGTGATATTGGTGTCAAAAGTTCGTGTTGGAAATCTAGTTTCATATGCCACCGGTTTCAGTTCGATCCGACATGTGGTTGGAGAGATATCATCAAAATACCAAACCTCTGTTCTGCCACGCGAAAAACAGAGTGCCCATTACTTCAAGTTCCGCCTCGAGTGATTCATCAAATAACCCGGCAGATTACTCGAATAAGGCCTCGAGTAAACACCTCCAAAATCAGACAATACCATATTACTCGAGTGATTACTCGGGTAATCATCCCCAAAGGTACCATAGCTTCCGTATACATCATTTTAGCTTCGTATTGACCCATTCCAACTTCCGTATGATCATAGAAACCTCCGGTATCACTTCTAGGAGCTTGAATCTTGATATTCTCATGTGATCTTGCAAGTTTTTCTTTCTTTAATCTCTTTCTTCTTGTTTTTCCTCTTGATGATCATTCTTCATAATCCAACTTCAATCTTCTTGATGAATATCTTCAATCTTCATCTTTCTTTCTTCTTTCTTCAATTCCTTGCCTCTTGATTTTCTTCTTGATGATTATTCTCCATTTATGAGGCATTATAATATCAACCCACAATGATGTCTATGACTAATCTACAAAATATGCAACATTAAATATAGTAGTTAGTCAATGTAGAAGATAATTATATCATACAAACTTTTTGCTCATATTTAACATCTATATTTGATATCATCAAAACTATTCATATCTAACATTCTCCCCCTTTTTGATGATGACAAATCCTTCAAGAAAAATATGTAAGAGTTGTAAAAACTAAGTAAGAACAATATATTTTTCTTGCCTTTCTCTCCCCCTATTTGACATCAGCAAAAAGTTTGAAGTATAAAGAAGAAAGACTTGTAGAGAAGTAAATATGAAGTCAAATGAGAAATGTCATTCTCCCTATTAATCACAATAAATGCATCAGAAAAAGAAGTTTCTCTCCCCCGTTTTGAAAGTAGTTTCATTTATAATGTGATGTAAATGAAAAATGGTTTTCCTGAAAAACACATTTGAAAGAATATGGAAAGGTTTTCAAGAAAAACTTTCATAATCAAGGATAGATAAAATATATAAAACGTATTCTTGAAATGTAAAGAGTGAAGGTTTAGAAATGCTCATGTAGATTTGGAAATTGATGAAGCGCTCCATGAAGTCCGTTGCTTCTTTGGCAATGCTGGTGCATGCTGTTGTGCTTTGTACAACTCTGATGTACACCACACTTCTATTATGCAACTCAGATATATATATTCATGTTGTTGCCAGGATTCTCCAAGTGATTTAAGCTTTTGTTCAACATGTTCAATGCTCATTTCTATTGCTTTGAATATTGCCGCCAATATATTTTCCTTGATTGAGCGTTAAAAACATCCTCAAGGTTGATAGAGTCTTCTTGTAGTATGTTGAGGAATGCTACAACAAATTCTCCTGTCATAAATTTAATCTTTCTTTGTAAAGAGAATTGTTAGTTCAATCAAGTAACAAACTATTCCTTTCCATATGATATATTAAAATTAAGATCATGAAAAGAACAATGTAAGAATAACTCATCATCAAAACTAATTAAAACATAGTGAATTCAGATGAGTATGTTAAAAGGATTTTCTTTCAATAAATGAGATGAGCTTTTAAGATATAAAACACATGTGAATGTGAAGCTCCCTTTTAATGAATGCATGGCTTTTTAAAAAAAATCATGAGCAATACAATTAATAACTCTCTTGAATTTTGTAAAATCATTGGAAATTTTGTAGAGATTATGAAAATATGAAGATTAAAGATAAATCAAGTTTTGAAAAATGATGATGCTATTCAGGGTTTTAAGATTGTAACCTTGTATCCCTCGAGTAGTTACTCGAGTAATTCCACTCAACCATCACTCGAGTGCTTACCCGAGTGATGCAACTCAGAGAATTTTAATTAAGTAAGAATACAATACCTCACTCGAGTAATATCGTAATTACTCGAGTCATAATCCTCTGAAGTCCGTTGATACATTGTTGGATACTCTCTGCCTGATGATGTGATCAGTACTGAAAGATTCTGAAGCATAATCTCTGTAGGCACTTTAGGTTACCAAGATGAGCTTAGAATAAAGCCTTGAAGTTCTAGTTGATTGAACCACAGAGTTGTCTAATCTTGCCATTCACAGAAGTGATGAACTCAGCATGTTTATGGTAAGCTCTGTGTGATTGTTGAAGCTCCTCTCTCAGAAAACCTTAGACAGATAGACCAAAGAATGAAGGACCAGGAGACTAGCTTTAGCAAAATGTTGTATCTCATCTATTCTTGAAGTCCCAGCTCTCATCCTCTGTGCCTCTTGTGAGTAAGATTCAGACTTACTTGGAGTAATTGTGAATTACTTGAAGGTCTACTTGAAGTAATTGCCGATTACTTGAAGGTACTTCTGATTACTTGGAGTAAGTCCTGTAGAAGTATATATATACCTCTTGTTCTTTGAAAGACATGATCTCTCCGACGTTCCTCTCTTTCTCACTAATAATATAGGCCATTGTGTGATAATCCTTTCATGAAGCGATTGAATTGGCCTTGCTCACCATAGCTCTAGTATAGATATATCATATAATTTTGTGAAAACATAGAGCTAGGATTGTAGTTGAGAATCCTCATAGGCTCACCAAGCTTGATGATTCTGTGCATCTCATCATCTTCCTCTAAACATCTTTTGATCACCTTGGAACGATAAGGAAGGTGGGTAGGCAACAAAGCTATACATGTTCATGGCTTTGAGCTGCTTTTGGATGGATCTCTTCTAGGTTCACTTGAGATATTTTCCTCCTCTTTCTCTTTCTCTGGCTGCATCACTAGCTAGTTACTTGCTAGTGATGTGGTGTCACTTGAACGATACCACAAATTTTGTTTCTGCTCACATTGCAATACTGCCAGTCATGCCTTCTCTGTTAGCCTTTGATCTTTGTATCCAAAAGTAGAGCATTTTGATTAATTCCTGCAAAAGTATATGCTCTTTGGTACCCAACTTTCTCTTGGGTCCATACATTATCAAATATTATAACTCTTATGCTCTTAGACAATTAAGCATATGATATTTGAGCAAAGAGTATAATAATCAACAAAGACCAGAATATAATTTTACCCAATTAAATAAATTCAAGTAATTGAATCATAAAGGGTAACGCACAAATAATATCAAGAATGATGATTTCAAAGATCAATGACAATTTGTAAATACATTCTAAAAGATATGTCATTGATAAGATTTTTATGCAAGGCATGTAAGTCAGATTAAAGAGAGTTGAAAATCTATTTATAATGACCAAGAAATGATAAATCATGAATGAAATTAAATTGTCCAAGAATGATCATGAGATATGCACATTGTTTCAAATCTCGGATGTAATTTCAAATCATAACAATGCATTGTAAAATTGAGATTTTGAATATATGCAAAACTCATCTTTGAAATATGTTTATAATCAATGTTCATGTTGAAAATGGTGAAAGTCAACAGTTTAAATATACATATACCAGAAAGCTTCCTTTTTAGAGAACAACTAAGATAACATGTTAGACATTGGAGTTTAACATGTTTGAGAATTTTCCCAAGAGCAAAAGTCATATTGAAAATGAATTAACCAAAAAGGCTTAGCTTCAAGGATGTATATAAACACAATGACTTTGCTATTGACCAAGAGATAAACTTGACTCTTAGAGATGTGTCTTGAAGAATAGGGATATTCAACTCAAGAATTTGAATAGAAGGATCTAGTTGCTCGAAGAATGGATGAAGACAAATGGTAATGCATTTGAGCAACAAGAAGAGTATAAGAATTTATGGATGATGAGACACATACTCATTGATCCAAATGACTAGAATTCTAGAATATTATCCTGGTAAGCTATTCCACAATAATGGTTAATACATTAAGATTCAATGCACTAATAAACATTCATAATGCTTGGAATAACATAGCCAACCAAAGATTTATGCATCAGGCATAAGGCTTTCACATATTGAATTCTTTTCTGGTAAATACACTTGAAACTCATAGATAGATAACTTGTTAGACATAAGGTCTAATTTGTTAGAAAATAATGGTTGAGGAGTTCAAGCAATAACAAGTTTAAAATCAAGAAATAATATGTGAATGATGGGGAAAACTCTAGTGGATGGATTTGAAGCATTTCTGACTTTTAGTATACATAAATATTAACTTCCAATTTTGAAACCAATTTAAATGCAAACAATATATAAGTAATTTTCAAATAATGTGTATGCATTTTTATAAACAAGATGAATTGGAATCTAAGTATATTTTTGAAATGTACATTTCAAAACTCAAATACACAATTTCATTTTAAGTCAATTTAGCAATCTAAAAAACAATTTGAAAACCATAAATGATTGATTGCTAATGGTATGCAATTTTATAACACATGATGGAATGAAACCAAAACACATTTTTGAATTCTGCACTTCAAAACATAGATTGATAGATAAACTATGCACAATCTCACTTATTGTTCATTTAGCAATCTATAAACAAATTAACAATCATGAAGGATTGATTGCTAAATGAATGCAATAATGGACAAATACTCATTACTCAAAATAAATAATTCATATAATCACAGTATAGAGTAAGGATTAGATATCACCGTAATTCCTCTTGTCCTTGTGACAGCTTGCTTGATTTTGGTGAAATGATATTGGTTTCTCTCCTTTGCACAATCAGCACCAAAATCCAAACTCCGAATTTCAGCATCATCAAGATATGAATTTGTTTTCATGTGGTCATAGTCTTGAGAAGCTTTTTCTTATTCTACAGAACTATAAATTTCTTTTCTTCATGGTATCCAACATTGATTGGATCCATTTCTTGTTAGCTTGTAGGAATCAAGATAAAATTCACATGCTCTAAGAATATAATCAATTCGAGGCAATTGGGCATAATGAATTAAACATGCCTTTATGCATAAAAGAAATATTTTTTTAAAAATCATTATATATGCATAAAGAATTATCCTGTTGAGTATTGCAATCCCTTTATAAATAAACCTATTAAGTGGTTTTTTAAAAGATGTGAAAACATAATTTCAAAATAGTTTACAATGCTCATTCCTAAGGTTCCAAAAATATAAAATCTCAATAAATATTACAGACAATAGTATAGGAGGTTTTATCATTGTGTACCTTTGTCTTAGATACTTGGAGGATTGCTTTTGCTTACCCACTGCATCTTTCTAGGATGTTGATACTTTGAATATCTTGCTTTGGGTGCTGGCAATCGTCTCTCAAAATACATAGACTCCAGGAGTCTTTTACTTGATGCTTGAGAGATACTCCTTTTCTTGTTCTCCTCAAGATAGTGGAGCGGTACTCTATGGTAGTCCATTCTTGAGGTAGAACGTACTCTTTTTCTCCATTGCATTTCTTTGTGATTAAACTTTGCATTTCCAGCAATGAGTGCTCCGAGAGTTCTTCTTTTCGATATAGATGGTATGAACCTCTTTCTTGGTGCATGAGAAACTCTTGGTTTCTTCTTCATCATCTCCGTACCCTTATGTGCATTCTTCTTATATTCAATCTGCATACATAAAGTACTAGAAGAACATTTTGGTACCCACATATACTTGGGTCCTTGATTGTTAGGATTAGACATTACTTGTCTTTTCGGAACCCAAACATATTTATTTCTCAAATTAGAATTTCTTCTAATATAGCATGTGTGAGAAATATGACCTGATTTACCACAATAATTGCAAATAATATGATGATATGTATTATTAGATTCTGTGCAAGTATTGTGTTGATCAAGAAAAGATGATTTCGAATGATCAGTTTGCCTAAGTTCTTTCTTCCCGCATGAATTTCCAGCATGATTGAAAATCTTTTTGCTTTTCTCAATGGAATCAATAATTGGTTGAAAAACAATTTTATGCAAGCTTTGAAAATTAGTTTTACGAAAATCACAAGAAGAATTGGAACTTTTTACCTTAAGTTCGTGTTGAGCTCCAGAGAGTGAATTTTCTTGTCCGTCCATAACGAGCTCTTTTCGGGAATCGTTTTCCTCTTGTTCTTTTATGTTGACAAGATCATGGAAGTGTTCTATGATTTCTCCATCTTCATTGTCAACTTCCACTTGTTCATGAATCGTAGATATGCAGCTTGTAGTTTCACATGAACTATCAACACTTTCAACTTCAACACACTTGTTAGAAGTATACATTGAATCAAGAGTATCCCAAATATCTCTTGTAGTAGAACAAAATCTAATTTTCTCAAAATCATTTTCAGTTAAAGCACTATACAAAATTTTCATTGCTTTAATGTTTAACGAAAACATTTTCTTTTCTCTTTCTGTCCAATCCTTTCTTGGTTTGAAATCAAAGGTATTTGTAAAAACATTCCACATATCATAATCAAAGCATTTTATAAAAGATGTCATTCTAGCTTTCCAAAACCAAAAATCAATATCTTTCAAAATAGGTGGAACAGTGTAGTCAAAACCTTCAGAAAACATATAACACCCAAAATCAGCCATTATAAACTCTTGAGACGGTTAAGTCCTTTAAACAAGAGTCCGGCTCTGATACCAAATGTTAGAACCGGCTGACACCCAAGAGGGGGGTGAATTGGGTGTAAGATAAAAACTTAAGAACTTTGAAAATCTTTTCGCATCTTAGAGGAAGCAATAAATATGAAAGTAATGAATCATAAATGACAGTTAGATATTTAAATGATATATGCTAGAAGTATAAGAGCTTAGGGAAGAGAATATGTAAACTGTGATTTATCCTGGTTCGGTCCAATCCACGATGACTTACGTCCAGTCCCCAGGCTCCTCCTGAGATTTTCAATCCACTATCTTCCTCAAGTTTAACCGGGTACTTGAGAACCACTACAATCTCACAAGTTTGATCCGGGCACTTGTGAAGCCTTTACAATTCTCGCACTGAGATTACTCCCCCTTACGCACCGTAAGATTACAACCAAGTTGCTCCCCCTTACACACCGTAAGGATACAACTTTGATGATGAAAGATTACAATCAATCTTCTCTCTCAGAAGTGAATAAGATGAACACTGAAGTATAATACAAATAATATCTCTCTCAAAGGTAAATCATATAGAAGCTAGAGAAACAGAGAGTATGTGCGATGAGTATTGATGTCAGGATGTTGGCATTTGGACGATGTATACTCTGAGTCTTACTTCTGTGTTGGATGATCTTCTATTTATAGCTGATGAGGATTGATGACCGTTTGAGCATTTCAACATGTCCGTTAGAGTGACGCAGCTTTTTTTGACCGTTCTTCGATTTTGAAAACTAGCCGTTGGAACGTTGGCTGCTCCACTCCGTAAACTCAACTTTTATCTCTTCTCATCATCTCTTCGTTGTTTTACTGGAAAAATGCATTAAACACTAATACAATGAAGTGTTAGAGTGATTAGAAGCAATAAGAATGAGTTATATGATCATTCCATTGATTTCCAGAATTTTCGGGACGTTGTTCTGTTTTCCTGGGAAGCATTACTCGAGTGCTTACTCGAGTAAACATCAAGTTTCTTCACATGTTACTCGAGTGACTACTCGAGTGGCCTTCCATTTTCTGCATAGCTTACTCGGGTAGTGACTTGAAGTTCTCTTCTAAATAACTCTTCATACACAGTGCTTTACTCCAGTAGTGACTTGAAGTTCTGGTCTAAACAGTGCTTTACTCCAGTAGTGACTTGAAGTTTTCGTGCTTTACTCCAGTAGTGACTTGAAGTTTTCGTGCTTTACTCCAGTAGTGACTTGAAGTTTTCGTCTAAATAATTCTTCAAGTTTTGCTAGCACAGTGCTTTACTCGAGTATTCATTAAAGTTTACTCGAGTACTTACTCGAGTATCATCGGAAAACTTTGATCAACTTCAAGTTTTTGCTTACCATAGCGAGTTACTCGAGTAGCTACTCGAGTAATGTTGCAGTGGTACAAAATGCCGAGAGCACCATTTTCTCAGAAACAGAGTTACTCGAGTACTTACTCGAGTATCATTGGCAACTTGAAAGCAACTGGAAGTTTTCTATCTGATTACTCGAGTACCTACTCGAGTAAAGTCTTTTGTTATCAACTAGTTACTCGAGTGGTGCCTTCAAGTAAATTCTTGATTTTGACTCGAAACATGGCAAATTATATATCATCGGAAAGCCCTTATTATCTACATTCCAATGCAACAAAAATAAGCTCCAAACTCGTTGTGTACAGAAAGTTATGATCCAAAGAGTATCTACTGTTCTTAGACAATCCTGAAATCACGAGCAGCAACTTCCAGAAGTCATATCTCTTAGGATATAGCTTCAAATGTGACAAATTACGTATCCATGGAAAGCTCTTTGAGTCTTCTTTCATATGGCATCGGTTTCGTCTCAATCCGATATGTATTTTGAGAGTTATGTCCAAAATACCGAAGCTGTCCTGGAAAATTACGGTGATTCATGAGTCAACTTCAACAGATCATATCTCCCTCATCTGAACTCCTTTGAATGTGATATTGGTGTCAAAAGTTCGTGTTGGAAATCTAGTTTCATATGCCACCGGTTTCAATTCGATCCGACATGTGGTTGGAGAGATATCATCAAAATACCAAACCTCTATTCTGCCACGCGAAAAACAGAGTGCCCATTACTTCAAGTTCCGCCTCGAGTGATTCATCAAATAACCCGGCAGATTACTCGAGTAAGGCCTCGAGTAAACACCTCCAAAATCAGACAATACCATATTACTCGAGTGATTACTCGGGTAATCATCCCCAAAGGTACCATAGCTTCCGTATACATCATTTTAGCTTCGTATTGACCCATTCCAACTTCCGTATGATCATAGAAACCTCCGGTATCACTTCTAGGAGCTTGAATCTTGATATTCTCATGTGATCTTGCAAGTTTTTCTTTCTTTAATCTCTTTCTTCTTGTTTTTCCTCTTGATGATCATTCTTCATAATCCAACTTCAATCTTCTTGATGAATATCTTCAATCTTCATCTTTCTTTCTTCTTTCTTCAATTCCTTGCCTCTTGATTTTCTTCTTGATGATTATTCTCCATTTATGAGGCATTATAATATCAACCCACAATGATGTCTATGACTAATCTACAAAATATGCAACATTAAATATAGTAGTTAGTCAATGTAGAAGATAATTATATCATACAAACTTTTTGCTCATATTTAACATCTATATTTGATATCATCAAAACTATTCATATCTAACACTAGCTACATTTAATAAGTGTCAATATTTTCTCTCTACAACCTCATTTTGTTGAGGTGTATAGGGGCAAGTGATTTGATGAATAATACCCTTGTCATTTAAAAATGTCCTAAGCTGATTATTCACAAATTCTAGGCCATTGTCAATTCTAAGCTTCTTTACAACAGCAAAAAATTGAGTATTAACATATGCAATAAAGTTTTTTAAATAAACCACACTCTCATTTTTATTGATCATCAAGAAAATCCAAGTACATTTAGAGAAATCATCAACAACAAAAAGAAAATATCTATGTCCTGTATAGATGGGTTCCTTTTAAGGTCCCTACACATCAACATGTACTAGTTCAAAAGGACAGCTAGAAACAAATTCAGACAAGGAAAAAGGCAATCGGGTCTGTTTAGATTGGGAACATACATCACAGTGGGCTTTAGGAGACCCTATGATATCTTTCTTTATTATATCCAAGTGTCTAAGAACTTCTAGGGGAGCATGGCCTAACCTATTGTGCCATAATTATGTAAGGGGTAGGTCGTTTTTCACTTTCATTGTTTTGTCAGTCTTTATTTCATTTCCAATCAGATACAACCCATCATGTATTTTACCAATCACATGGCATTTCCCAATTGATATGTCTTGCAAGGTGCAAAAGTCCGAGTAAAATGCCATACTACAATTAAGCTGCTTAGTCATTTTTGAAATGAAAATCAAGTTGAAACAACATTTAGAAGTGTAATATACATCAGTTAATATGATATTATTAAGCAACTTGATAGTCCCAACATGCATCATAGTGATTTTATGACCATTAGGAACTTAATATTCCTAAGAGGTCTACTATAAGCAGTTATTGTATCAAGCATAGCAAGATTACCAACGACATGACAGGTTGCACTAGAATCTAAAATCCAACTAGAATAACATATATTAAAAGGGATAGTATTGATCAAACCTGGAGTGTTCTCCTTTATGTAGTGGTTGGCACCAACAGTGATGTCTTTGGATTCAACATCTTTCTTCAGCAACTGAAGGATTTTATCATATTGTTGCTGTGTAAGGGGTACTTGAGGATTAATTGGTGCTGTATTAGAGGTGGAGGTAGTATTTAGTGATGCATGATTGATTTGACTGTTCAGGGCTTTTCGGCCTCTATATTCAGCAGGATACCCAATAAGTTCATAGCATCATTCTCAAGTATGTCCCCTACGTTGATAATGTGTACACTCATCATTAGATCTGCCTTAGCCTCATCCCCTACCTTGACGTCCACACCCTCTTGTTGCAGCAATAGCAGCAGAGTCGAATGGGTTAGGAGATGCCTGAAAAGCCCAATCATGAGGAAGTGTGAAGATGCTTATGGAACTGCAACGACGTCGTTGCACCATGCTCTTGACTATTTAAGCCTAAACGAGCATGTGAGAAGAAAACATTCAACAAGAAACAATGATTTAGGCTTCAGGGATTAACTTGGTCTCTAATACCATGTTAACTACAAGCCATGGACCAATACATGTAAGAAACAGGATCAAGAGGCAGTAATCCCTGCCCTTCTATATTTATAATACACTGTAAAGTTTGATATAAATATATGGGCTAACCTAATGGGCTTAGACATACACGCATAAGCCCATAGGATAATAAGACCTAATACACGCAACAGCTATAATGAGTACACTGGTGTATAATATCTATGATACAAATCACAGTAATACAACATTCAATATAATATTTCTAACACTCCTTATTGAATTTGAAAAAAAAAAGGCTGGAATTTTAAGGCTCAGTTGTGTTTGAAAAAATTGAGCTCTTCTCCCTCGCTTCGTCGTTGTGAGGTGTGAGCGTGGTGAGGTGAGGGAGAAGAGCTTGACTTTTTCGAACACAATTGAGCCCAAAAAATCTCATCTTTTTTCAAATTCAATAAGAGGTAAAAATGTATGTTTTTTTTTATAGAAAAAAATGTATGTTTTTGGTTTGGAATTATTTGCATCTAGGTTTTTTGGGACTTCACCGCAATTTAATGATTTCAAGAAATTTAGTTGCCATTAAAACTATTAATTAGGACCTAGTTGCAATTACCCCTAAAATAAATATAGTTTTCTAATTGTAGAAGTAGGACATTAAGAACGGAAAATTTTAAACTTAGAACTAGTACATTTTTAATAAAGTCAACGTGATATAGAAACGATGAGTATGATGCACAAATATGCCTTAAAGTGCAAGACATGCATCTAGATCTTCTAAATTGTAGTTTACAAACAACTAACATGAAATTTTCTTTTTTATTTTTAATTAACAATTGCAGATTCTTTATGATCTTGGAGCTAGAAAGTTTGTGGTGCATGGAGTTTCAAGATGCAAGCCAGATGATCATGAGGACAGCTGTATCTCAAGATACTATAGGGACAAACTTCCTGCAAAGCTAACATCTTTACAGGCTAACCTCTCCGGTTCCTTCTTTACAATGTATGATACCTATGCAGTGTACCAAAACATGGTGGACAACCATGCAAAATACGGTAAGCAAAAATGTATGACAAACACTCACACACACGATGACTCACATTCTAGTTTTATTGAAATGGTCATTTATGATATAATGATTTGGTTCTTAATATAGAATATATTTAGGGAGTTAATTTTAGTTTAAAATATAAAATAAAATTTTTATATTTATTAATATTTTTCTAATTTATTCCTATTGATTTATCCTCAATAATAATGAAGGAGGAGAGGAAATAAAGAAATTAAGGAAGATGAATATGTTGTTTTATAAAATATATAACATATTAACTAACATAATTAATCTAATTAAATTAGCTAAATATATCTTATAATAAGAACTAGATGGAGTATTAATTTGATCCTATTTATATAAGACTAAGAAATGCATTGTTTTGTCTTTAATAATATAAGTCAAATCACTTGTAACCGGGGGAAAAAATAACTCGATTCACTAAATTTGTTGTACAAGTGTACAATTTTATTCTTACTTTATTTTTCTTGGCATTCTCATCAATTCTCACTCATTGTTTCATACTAACAATAGTAAAATTCAAAATGTATTAAATTTTACGACAGTTAATAAGATTTAAAGTTTTCTTCAGTTTCAGTAAATTATATTGGAAAAGCTTATAAATAATGTTAAAAGAGTAAATGAATTTGTATTTTCTTATAATTTTCAAGATCTCTTATGAATCCCCTGCCACACTTATGCTAACAAGATATCCCATGCTTGCATTATATAGAACTAAATAAAAAAAATGAAAAACATATTGTTTTTATTTTATATATAATTTGAATTACTAGAACTGCCATATTTTCCTAATTAATCATGTCTTGAGTATCATGCATAGTTTTGAGAAAATAACTGGTACTTGGTAATACATACTTTTGATTCATATAGCTTGCTGTAAGTTTATATTCAATATATTAAAATATTAATAAATATTGATACCGGTTCTGATACTGATTTCAAATTCATTTACATCTATAGGAATCGAAGAGTGCCAAAATCCTTGTTTTGTAATTGAAACTCAAGAGCTCTGTCCTGATAGATCAAAGTATCACTTTTTTGATAGATATGGTCATCAAACTGAACGCTCATGTGAGATTGCTATGGACGGGTGCTTCAATGGAACTTTTTGTACTACTTACACTCTTTCTCAGTTGGCCACGATCCATTAACTAGGGATGAGCAAAAAACCCGATGGTCCAGATAACCCGGTCTGACCTGACCTGGTCTATTTAAAAAAAATTGGCTCGAAGCAGCTTCTGACAGACCAGATCGGACTGGTCTTCTCGGGTTGGACCGAACTTCGGTCCAAGACCTCATGTCCCTTGGTCTGGTCTGGTCTGACCCGATATTTTATTATTACTTTTTCACCATACTACCACAGCACAGCTGCACAGGCCTTAATACCTTATCTTCACTCAGCTCAGACACTCCCGCGGCCCACAACCCACGCTCACAGCCCTTCAAAATTCTTCAATTAAACTATGAAAGTATGAAACCCTAAGAGTCTAAAATGTTAGAGTGCATCAGTTTAGAATCTAAACTTTAGATCCCATCTCCTTTTCCTCTTCGATCTCGGCATCTCTTCTCCGGTCTCCTGTCTCCGTCTCAGTGTCTTCGAGTTCGGCATCTGCAGTCCTCGTCTCCAGTCTCCCTCTCGGTGTTTTTGATCTCGGTGGAAGAACCTGACTGCTCGAGGCGTCAAAGTCCTCTTCAGCGCTCTTCCACGGCCTCTCCTCCAATCACCTGTGACTCACTCGGTTCGTCGGGACCTTAAACTTAAAGGTAAGAAACTTACTGTCACTCACACTCAGCCTCTTCAGCTCTTCCACTGTTATTTATTCTGATATGCATAAATGAGGATTCTTGTTAAGCTCACCTCTTCAGTCACTCATTTTAAGCTCTGTTATTTCTTGTTATTTTCAAGCTCTGTTCAAGCGCGGTTCTATGGAAACAGAAACAGAAATTAAGAATACGTTTGCGTTGATGGGCGCTTGATTTTCTGAAGACCAATAATATAATGTAAGTTATATATAGGGACTCATTAATCAATTGAACCACTTTATCAACTAATTGTGGCTTACCTCTGTTCTTGCAAAACCACTAATCACAAGCTTGTATGTTCTTCTTTTGCATCCACATGCTCTGCTTCATACTTGTATATTGCTCATTTACTCCTTTGTTGCTATTGCATATATAAACGTGTTGCTTCGGTTGTGTCAACAATGCTTCGGTTGTAAACAATGTTGATGTTGATATTGATGTAAATAACATTTAAAAGTACTGAATAATAATGTTACATCCACAAATTTATAGATGTTCCATCCAAACAGGAAAATATGGCAAAAAAATGTAGGAATTTGAATTTAAGGACAATCTTGTATCACTGAGTTTATAAAAGCAAGGGGAAAGGAGCAGATCAGTCGAGTAATTTTAGATGCAGGAATTTGAATTTTAGGACAATCTTGTATCTCGGGGCATGCTTCGCTGCTTGGCTTGGTTACACACGCATAAAGCATATGTTGTGTTTAATCAAATTTGATTTCAATGCTTCAATAAGTTATCTACGTCGTGTTTGTTTGAATATTTCAATTCTATGTTTATTATTCAAGTTTACATATTTCATTATTACTAATTTCTTAACACATACAATTTGTTTTTTTAGATGGATCAAGCATCATTGAAGGTGGAGGAGACAAATGAATGACAATGGATGCTCAAGAAAAAGAAATTAGATCTTAGTCATTTGTTTTCCACTTGTGTGTAATATGATAAACTTGTTACTTGTTATGTTTAATTGATTGTCATGGATTATATTAAAACCACTTTAGAATGTTGTTGCTTTTTATTTTTATTGAATGTTGTTGGAGAATGGAGATTATTATGGATTTATGATTGAGTTTTAATGTTTTGTGATGAGTTTTATATGATTGTATTTGTATGTATTGTTATGGTCTTCCTAGGTGAAAATATTGCCTCTCAAAGTAGGCAAAAATTAAAAAAAAAACAGCAATTAGGTCCTGGACTGCCTGGATTGGTCTAGGTAGTCCGCTGGACCTGGCCTGATCCAGCCTGAGCTTGGGCTGGTGCTAGACCAGACAGGACCTCGGGTTGACTTGTTCAGCCCGAGGTACTTTCTAGACCAGACCTCGGGTTGGGGTCAAACCCGGTCTGGTCTGGTCCATGATCAACCCTACCATTAACCATAAGCAATGATGAAAAATTTATATATATATATATATATATATATATATGTTTTCTGCATATTTGCAGTATCTTTTTATTCAGGTCCAAATTCATATGATTTGTATTTGAATTTAAAAATGATTTATGTTCTTGGATCTAGTCAATCCATTCAAAAATTCTTCCACATATGTGTGTGTGTATATCACCCCCTTATTATAAGTTCACTTGTAGAAGAAATTTTCGGTCCTAAATATAAGCCCATTTAGAAGTTATTAATAATTGTTTTCTAAGTTTATCCTTACTTAATTCTAATTGAAAAGAGAGAAAAATGAGAGAGGTGAGAACAATGTGTAAATGCGGAGAGAGAAGTAGGGTAAACTTAGAAAAGTTTACCAATTAAAGGCATATGTAATAGTTTATATATAACATTCCAAATTTTATTCACAAAAAATTCCTTATATTAAAGGGAATTAAAAGGTGAAGTAAATAGCATATGGAATGACAAAACAAAATAGTTAGTGGTCACACACAACATGGTTATGTTAGGAACACAAGTTGTAAATATTTGAATTTGTTGCCAGTGAGTTTCGCTGTGTAGTAGTCTTATTGTGTGACATTATTAGATAGACAAATGATATTCAATGCATATGATATTTTCCAATATGTAAGTAGACTTATCAAGCTTTAAATTTGGTAGGTCATATAGGTCATTTAGATATGTACATAAAAAGTTATGAATTTTTGAAATTAGTCAAGTGAAATTAGCCAGCTTCTATAACAACGTCCAAAAATAGAAATTCTGGGAATTTTGAGCTTCAAATTGGCTAAAGGCTATATTTTTCCTCGAAAATAGACTTAATAAGAATCACATAGTCTTTGGAATCACATCAAATGAATCTCTAAAAATAAATATATGAATTTTCAAAGTTTGATGAAAATTCTGCCCAATTTTCCAGTTAGTGAGAAAATGACAATTGTGTAAATTGTGGAATAAAGTAAAAGCACATATTTTCCCTTTTTCTTGGACATGGGACATCCAAAAAGGTGAGAGAGAGGGAATTGAAGTTTGAGAAATACTATGACAAGAGTTGAAGCAAATTGTAGTGACGTAAAAGTAAAAGTTGAAAAGTCAAAAGTAAATTTATCATAAATGACTATTATGTACAACTTTCAAGAGATAATTCATAAAGCCAGTTCATTTCCTTTTCTCATGGTAATTACGGTCAAGAGGGAAAATATTGGAGAAAAAGAATTACTTGGATAAATATGATGCCATGTGTCTTGATTTAAAGCCAAATAATTAAATATGAAGTCATAAAAATAAGAGTACATGGGAATTGGCATAAAATATATTATTGCAAGCAAGATGAAGAGGATATTTAAAGAGTTGATCTTTTCCCATTTAAGGCTTCATGATGGCGTGAAAGTGGAAGTAGGAAAGAGAAATAATATGAGCCAAGTGAAAAGAAAAGGATAATAGAAAATTAAAGGTCATGTGATAATTTTATTAAAATAAGAGATTACAAGTAGGATGTTTCATGACTTCTTATCTCTTTCCTTGTATGGGAATTTTGTACACAATCATGTATATTGTATCAATAATATCAGTATATTTTTTCTATTCCTATGTGCCTACTGAACTGTACATTGCTACTTTGGTTAATATCGATAATAAATGGTATATAGGGCGGGACCTTACAATGTATATCATTCTTTGGTGTGCGTGCTCACGCGCGAGTGGGGTACGGTGTGTGGGGGGGGGGGGTGTGCATGTGTTATGCTATGGAATTGTAACCCATTCTTTACAAGAGTTGGGAAAATAGGTTAAGCCCTTCAAGGCATCACATTTTTTCCTTTTTATTACGAAGGCTAAGCTTGAAAATTTACCCCATAAATTGTAAATGGGTCTAAAAAGGACGGCCTTAATGGATTGAGGGTCTACCAGAGTCGGCCCTTTGATTTTCATTCTTTTAAGATTTTCATATGATACTTGAATTTTTACATTATTAATGTAGAGAGTCAATTAAACTTTAAGAAAATAAATTAATTTGGACATTAGATAATGATCTTCATTAAAAATTCATGAGTTTTAATAGCAATGTATCCCAAGTTAAAGTAAAATAATAACTAGACTATAAAACTTAAAAATGAATTTTATTTGAATTGAAATAAATATTTCAATTTGCAAAGTTTATACCATCATGGAGTATAAACACAAGTCATAGAACTTTAATCTTTCGGACAGAATGTTGGAATGTTAATTCTAAAGTTGCTTCATTAATTAGTTTATATTACTTAACTATAAGATTTATTGTTTTATTATTTAAAATTTTTATAAGATTATTATTTTAAAATATATAGGGTTAAAGTACAAATTTACCTTGGACTTTGTTAGGTTTTTAAACTTTCGGGGCAACATTGAACTTAAAAAAAAGCTTTCAGGACAAATTTGCATACTAACCCAAATATATATCATATATCTTGACCCCCCTCCCAAAAAAAAAAAAAAAGAAGAGTTATTCTTATGTGTAAGTACCTACAAGGTTTTTTTTTTTTTTTTTTGGTCAAAAAATGATGAGTCTACTACCATGTTGCTACCAAAACCAATTTTCATGTGTGACAGTGTGAGCATGTATGTGTAAAGTATTGAAATTTTTATCCATAGTATCTTGTTATTTTAACTTTATTTTTTTATAATTTAATTTTGATAATATTTATGTCTTAAATTAAAAATTTATTGTTTTAACTTTATTTCTTTAAAAAAGATTTAAAAAAATAGTTTTTTAGGTGAAATGGGCTCAAGAGCTTGTGGGCCCAAGCGTAGCCCATGAGTATAAGGTGGGGGCTTTATAAATGAAGTCTTTTATTGAAATCAGGCTTAAGACGGGCTAGCCCATTCAAACCTAAATCCATGAAATGCTCGGCCTTTATGTCCAACTATTCATAAAGTTTCACAGAAAAGGGATAGGACAAACCATAGAACAAAAAACCGGACCGGACCGGCCGGTTCGACCGGTTGAACCGGGAACCGGTCCTTGGTCCGGTCCGGTTTGAGCAAAAACCGGTTGGACCGGTCAGAACCGGTTAAAACCGGTAAAACCGGTGGTCCAACCGGTTGACCCGGTTTTTTCCTTTTTTTTTTGTTTTTTTTAAATTTTTCAAATTTTTATTTTGTGTTTTTTGAGGGAAAAATGGAAAGTTAAAGACTAAAATGAAGAGAAAAATAGATAAAGAAAGAACAAATCTAAAAAAATGAAGAAAATAATGAAAAAAATTATTTAAAAAGATATAATAATTATAGAAAATGAGATATCTTTGCATAAGTATAGGTATTATAACTAATACTAATAGATTTTAAACATTTTTTTTTTCTAAAAATCTTTATATTTATCTATAGAAGTTTAAAAATATATTAATATATATTATCACTAATAAATTATAATATTTTAATATGACCGGTTATGACCGGTTCAACTACCGGTTAGACCCCGGTTGACCCATTAACCCTTGAACCTGTGCTGTGACCGGTTCGTTGCCCGGTCCGGTTTTTCGTTCCTTGGGACAAACTGTTAGAAGCCATTGTTAAATTAAATATATTATTAAATTTAAAGAGTATTGAATAATGTATACAACAACATTATTTAACTATGGCCATTTTATAAAAGGTTTAAAGGGCATTTTTGTCCTTAAACTATTATATGAGGATATTGTGTATTTCAAACCATCGAGCAGTGTGACATCGCGCTTAAAGGGTTGCCATTTCGTCAAACACCTATTTACAGTTATTTGATTGAAAAAAGGAAAAGTTAATTATTTGATCCTTCAACTTTTATGTAAGTTATAACTCAATCCTTTAAGTTTAACTCATGACGACTTGATTCCTTCCTGGACTTTGATAATTTAATCACATCATCCTTGCCATTAGTAGAGTGATAAACGGTGTTAACGAATTGAAAAACATATTCTCCTCCTCGCCGCTAGACACCAATTGGTGTTAAGGAGAAGAAGGAGACGGAATAAAAATCTGGGAAGGGGGTGTGTCTTGTTGCCAGAGATGAAGGAATATTGAGGGTGTGTTTGGTTTGAGGGGAAGGGAGGGGTTAAATTACATTTTTTGGTTGAAGGTATTTAAATTTTGAGCGGGAATTCAAAGTTTAAAAGGAATAAGAGGATAAATTTTGAGCGGGAATCTCAAATTTAAAAGAATGAGAAGGTAAATTTTAGGTTCCTCCAGTCAAAAATTGTAATTTGTTACCCCCTCCCCCCTCACCCCTCCCCTCAAACCAAATACACCCTAAGGGTCTGTTTGGTGTGAGGGATTTGGAGGGGAAGGGAGGGAAGGGAAAATTTGTATGAGTTGAATTTTAAAAAAATGAAGAAGTAGAGTAATAAAATTTTAATAAAGAGAATATATAAGATAAAAGAGTAAGGAAAATTAATTAAAAATTTTTAACCCCACTTCTCTAATGTTTTTAAATTCAACTCAAAAAATTTTTCCCTCCACCCACTTTTCCTCCCCTCCCCTTAGACCAAACAAGCCCTAAAGGAAGAGAGACCAGAGTGCCTCCAATTGGCGTCTAGTGGCGACGAGGAGAATACATTTTTCAATGCATGTTTGTTTGAGCGTTACGATTGCTTATAAGTTGCTTTTTACGTAAATCGAGACACAACTCCTCTCACATACTTACTTCGTATACCGTAAATCACTATTAAAAAGCTACTTATAAGCAATCGAATCACTAAAACAAACATGCCAACTACAACTTAGTTAAAAGTTGAAGGACCAAAAAACTAATTTTTCCTTAAAAAAATTACAAAAAGAAGCTCACAAAATTACAAATAATACCTATAAAAATATTTAAGTTCCGAAACATTACAAATAAATAACAAGGGATTATTGATATTTCTTATCCATGTAAAAAGATTAAAATATAACTATAACCAACAACTGTGACTAGTTAACAGTAGTGACCAACTACTTTATTAGTAAAATGTCAGTAAGTACGTAGTTAAAAAGTATTATTCTTATTATTTTAACAATTACCTTGTAGACGATCAGAATAGTTGGTTAATTAAAATGGTATTATGGTTTTCTATAATTAAGAATGATGAGAAATAACGTAGTGCCATGGTATTAATTCGTAATTTTTTTAGATTTTAATTGGTATTAACTTTCTTATAACGTGTTTATTTGTAATTTGTGGGGGCTTTTTTTATTATTTTTGTTGTCAACTGATGGTACGTTCTTTTAAATATTCCTTCCGGTCCTAATTATAAGATCAAGTTGATTTTTTTGGAAAAATTAAGGAAGTTAATTAAATTACTTTAGAATATTTATATTTATATTTTTTTTTCAAATTAATTAGTTTGACTAATAAATTAATATATAATCTAATGATACATAATATGTGATATGATTAAGTAACTTATTTAGCCTCCTTAATTTCTCCAAAAAATATCAATTTTGTCTTATAATTAAAACCGGAGGTAGTATTTCAGGAACGACGTACACCACATAATAATTGTTGAGGTTAGCCACTTCCCTCAGAAAACAGTTTGAGGATAAAAATGCCCCTTTAGCCCTTTAAGAGAATGTTGCAAGAATAAAAATTTATTTACGATACTTTAAGGATAATAATTCAATTGGACTTTGCAGGTGAGTTTGAGCATTGAGCAGTTTTTTTAATGAGTAAATTGTATCAATTCAAATGTGTTAGAAGTCTAACCCTAATATTTTTTTTCTCTACATATATTTGGTGATTTTTTTGTTTTGTTTTTTAACACACTTATGTATTAGCTGGGAATGTAGGCCAGCCCACACCAACCCCCAGGCTACTGGCAGAACACCAACCCTAACCTGCAATTGTGGGTTGGCGGGCCGGCCCACTGGCTTGCATTTTCCCCCCTGAAAAATTCCTATTTTCTTAAGATTATCGAAATTCTGAGACACATATATATAAATAATCAAATTTGCCTTTCTAGCATCAACCATTTCACATATAAAAAGTCAAAAACATAATCCATAATTGGAGAGATAAAACTATCAAATTTGCTAAAGTTTACAAATAACAAATATTAAATCATCTTTAAGCAATCAATATATAATAATTTGGTTTAAAGGAGGAAGGATGCTGAGATTCTTCCACTTTAAGATTGGAAAGTACCAAGGTGGGAGTGTATAGGATTTATGGGTTTTATAATATTATTCATATTAAAAAAAAAAATTATGCAACCTAACCTGCCAACTCACGAATCAAATGGTGCGAGCTGCTCTCAATCCTATTCAAACCCGCAGGCTACAAACTGAGCCTGTTTTACCAGCTCTATGGGTATACCAAAACACATATAAGGACTTTATTTCTGTGCTAATGGACATAAGAGTGTTTGACAAGGCAAAATATCATGCTTGAGTGCTGCTTTAAACTTTTATTGAAGTACTAGTCTATTGATTTGTTCATGTACGTCGAAAACCTCAATTCACATGCCTTGTGTGGGAGGGTAATTGTCTTGGCCTTTACCTTCAATAATTGTAGATCTTTTTCCCCATTGTCCAAATGCTACCTATGTTGTAGTATTAAAATGGTATATACCTTTATTAATGGTGTCATTTGTGTTGCAACAAGTATAATCAATAATTTAAAACGTTACACTTCTTTAAAAACTTATAAGTCTATGTAGTCAATTTCTCACATCTTCTTTACATTTCCCTAAATTTAGAACTTCTTAAGAGTATTAGTAAATGATGTTAATGAAATAGTACATTCCTTTGCCATGTGTTGCCTAACACATTACAAGTATAGCATTATTTATTTATGCTTATTATATTATATTAATTACTTTTAAATTGATTTATTTACTTAAAAATTCTAAAACTTAAATTATAACATAAAAATTTCTAAAAGAGAATAGAATTTTAATTAATTATTTTTTATTTGTATAATTATGAATGTCGTCAACCACCTTTCAAGTGTGGTAACTATCCATATAAGGGTAGTAGATTATATTACAAAATAGTAAATCACCTCAAGGATTCATTTATTTCAAGTTTGGGAATTGAAAAAAGTTGTCAATTTTGCATTATTGTTATGGTAAATATCTATTTTTTAACAGAAATGGTAACTATCTAGTGGAATGTGGTCAATTGCATTATAAAAGTACTCTCTCTAGTCCTAAGTATAAAACAGAGTTGCTTTGTTTTTTTTTTTGGGAGATTAATAAAATTAAATAAATTACTTAATCATATATGTTGTGTATCATTAGATTATATATCAATTTATAAATTAGGCAAAATAATTTGAAGAAAAAATTATAAATATAAATATTTTTAAGTAATTTAATTAATTAGCTTTCTTTATATATATAAAAAAGTCAACGCTATTTTATATCTATGACTCAAAAGAGTAGTAAATTGCATGTGGTCAAGACTTAAGAGTTAACTTATATATATATATATATATATATATATATATTTTTGCATGCATACATACATATATTAATGGTCTGTGGTGGCTTAATGATCGCCATTTTTATGGTATCCAAAGGTAGAGCCGGGAATTCGGGTCGATCCCGTCGGGCTGGCCCGTTTAGGTCCGAACTCTTCATGGGGCTGGGTTTATGATTTAGAGGCTAAAAAAGGAAGCGGGTATAAAAGGGCCGGCCCTGGCCCGTTTAATATTTTTTTTAAATAAATTAATAAATATAATATCATTATATCAAATTATCAATATGAGAGACACTTAAGTACCTAACAGAGTATAAATAACAGGCAAACACTTATTAATTGGTTTGATTTATTTTATTTTCTAAATGGTTTATTAATTTAAACTTTTAAAAAAAGGCTAATTTGGACATTAGATGATTATTTTAACTAAAAATTTATTAGTTTTAAAAATAATGTATATCAATTTAAAGCAAAATAATAAATAAATTGTAAAATTTGAAAAAGAGTTTTTTTTGAATTAAAATGAGTTTAAGCTCGTTTATGCTCGAACCCGTGAAGAGCTAGCCCTGTAGGACCACGGGTCTAAAATATATGATAAATTTTAATAAATAAGCCTAAATGGACCCACCTGTTTAGACCGAGTCGTTGAAAAATCGACCCGTATCTCCGGCTCTATGATTAAAGGGTTGGGGATCAAATCTCCCTAACACCTATGGTGCCAAAATATCTCGCCAGCTGGCAAGCGATGCTTGTCCTTTTTTAAAATATATATGTGTGGGATACTTTTGTAAAAGTACTAACGCTTCAAAATATCTGATTCCTACCTTTTTCCCTATTTATCTTTATACTTATTCACATGATCTTTCAGGGATTTTGAAGTTTGTGAATTATTTTCTTGGGATTTTCAATCCCTAAGAAAAAAAGTAGTCTCTGGGTATTAATTTGTAGTTTTTGAGGTCTTAGTTGGTATTAACTTCCTTATCGATCATCAGGTGTTTATTTGTTAATTTTTGGGGCTTTTTCCACCATTTTTCCCTGTCAACTAATGGTCAGAATAACATGTTTCACGGATGGGCAACTTTACATCCTTTTTAATATTTTAAGAACAACATTACACCACATAATAATCTCGTAGCATTTCCAGCTTTCTGAAAAAGTAATTTGAAGGTAAAAATGCCCTTTAGTCCTTTAAGAAATGTGGCAAGAATAAAATTGTTACTTACCATACTTTTAGGCAATAATTCAACTGGATTTTGTAGAGCAAGCTTGAGCAGTTTTTTAATGAACAAATTGTATCAATTCAAACCTAATTTATTTTTTCTTTTTTTAATAACAATAAAGTTTAGAAGAGTTGGATCTCGGAAACTCACGATTATGTGGATTATGAGCTAACACCTTATCAATTATATGTACCAATCTTTGTTGGTAGATTATTTTTCTTTAAATATGTTTGGGGTTGTAGTTTTGTTTATTTTAATATACACATGGACCCAAACCCACGCGAGGATTTTTTTTTCCCCCTTTGCCGCTAGACCTAAGAGTGTTTGACAAAAGGTATGTTTCTAGAAAATTTGAAAAATTAAATAAATATTTTAACAAGGCAGAAAATCATGATTGAGTTCTACTTTAAACTTTTAATTAAGTGCTACAATACCTACATTCACATGCCTCATGTGGGGGGGGGGGGGGTAAGTGTCCTGTAGATCAGCATTGACCAGGTCAAGGCCTTTTACCTTCAATAATTGCAGAGGCTGTGATTTTTCTCCATTGTCCAAATGCTACCTATGTTTCAGTATATTTGCAAGTCATTTTTTTTTTCATTTTATTTTATTAAAACAATATTTGTCACTTTAAATTTCAACAACATAAATATTATTTTCTTTTCAATTTTTTCTTATTAATAACAACAATCATAAGTAAAATCATTTCAAAGCATCTCCCTTCTGTTTATTGACTAACGCAATTTTAATCAAATAACAAAATTTTTGTATTACAATCTAGACTGTTCTAAGCTTTTTTAAAAGCATACGTGCGTATAACCTCAACTAGATATTTTAAAATTGAGGTAATAATTGCAAGCATGCTGTTTCACTTCTCAAAACTTTAATATTCTATTCACATGCCTTATGCATGTCGTAGGGTATGTGTCCGTAGGTAATATTCTATTTAATTATTGACTAAGTCAATGATCGGTAAAAAATTTTTTTTTTTGACTAAGTCAACGCCTTTCTATACGGACTTTGTGTTGGGAAGCACACTAGTGTGTGATGCAAAATGGTTCTTTTATGAATGGAGGTTATGATTTTTTTTCCTCCTCCTCTTATCCAAATAATTACAAAAAAAGGTTTCCTCACATTTTTAATATTTTTTCCTCTCTTAATAGATAGTCTCAATTCTTTTAAAAAAAAAATACTAC
The DNA here is from genome assembly GCA_963855925.1 of Inga laurina. Lineage (NCBI taxonomy): Eukaryota > Viridiplantae > Streptophyta > Magnoliopsida > Fabales > Fabaceae > Inga > Inga laurina. Next base: position 48,182,860 of record OY979701.1, on the reverse strand, counting down.
ACATGCAAATATTTTTTTTTGGACAAACACATGCAAATATATTCTAAAATCTAAGTAATCTATAAAAAAAAAAAAAATATTTTTTCCCTTTTTATTCTTACCATTAAATTAAATGTCACTTGGAAAAAGCACACTTTAAAATATCAGGTATGGGATATGTAACATAATTTATATTTTTTTTTATAAGGGTTATTTTTCAAAACATGCATTGATTACACCTAGAATTTGTTTTGACTTACTCCCTCCCTCCAATTCTAATTATTTCTTTTTTCATCAAGGTTATCCCTAACTCACTTGAAATTTGAGACTAATTTCTTTCAAAGTTTAGATATCCTAATAAATGTGATTCCCAGAACTCAAACTATATGTTCTCCTTTTTGCCTGGTTGAGCTGTTTATCATTTTAACAACAGCCTATTGGTCCTTCGATTCTCATTATAATTAAGACATCTCCAACCGTATAGGAGGCCACCAAGAAGATGTTATTAAGTTATTGTTTTTTTTTTAAATTTACCCATATTTAAAATCATCAACTACATTTTAAAAAGAAAAGAAAAACTTTGTCAAACTTTAAGTAATAAAGCAATTTAGGAAAAATATAATTAATACCCTGACTCATAATAGCACCATTTTTTTTTTTTTTGGAGAAAGTGCCTTGTAACATGGATAAGAAATAAAGAATACATTTTAAAAACAAAAGTAAAAATAAGTTGAAACTAATTGTGACTTGTAAACTTTGTGGCAAGTCATATGTCAAACTCGTTTCATATGCCATGTGTTCGAGGGTAAGGGGGCTTAGGATCATGACTATATGATGAACCCATAACCCTACGTGTGATTGACTAAGTCAAGGCATTAATTTTATAGGCGTGTGATTGCCTACGTGTTTCATTTGCTGGCAACAAAATCAACCTTTTCGCCGTTCATTTAGATATGTTTCATTGAGGTGTCAAGTTCCATTCACATGTTTCATGCATGTTGGAGGGCAGCAAGTTTACGAGGGACTACGGCATTGATTCATATGGCGTCGTGTGAATACCATAATACGTAGGACTTTTTTGAAAATATTTGTTTAAGCTTGGAAATTTAAGATATTTAACATGCTGAGTACCCTGCGTACGTAGGACATTTCTCATCAAAGCCAAATCCAAGCAAATATAGAGATCTCTCAATTTAGAGTAGCAGCGGAAGAACATAAACTACCTCTCGTCGTACTTAAATAATTTGAAACATAGAAGTTTCACAATCTACAACGTATGACTTGTCCGTCATTATGGAAATCAATATATCTAAATTCTTTAATACTCCCTCCGGTCCTAATTATAAGATAAAGTTGATTTTTTTGGAGAAATTAAGGAAGGCAATTAAATTATTTTAAAGTATTTTTATTTTTATTTTTTTCTCCAAACTAATTAATTTGACTAATAAACTAATAAATAATCTAAAGATACTAAAAATATAAACTCTCTAAAATAATTTAATTGGCTTCCTTAATTTCTCCAAAAAAATCAACTCTGTCTTATAATTAGAATCGGATGGAGTAATATTCATTGATAGCAAAGAAACCAAAGAAAATGATAGCGAATGAGGCGCAGATGAGGTAGCTAGGAGATGGGCAGATCTGGTATCGAGGAGTTGCAGCCATTGTGTCGTGCTAAGGACCTTATAGTGGTCGACAAGGTCACTGAGAGCGAAAACACTGTGCAACGTGATTGCATATAGTGAGATTTTACACAAGAATTTTTTTTTTTTTTTTTTTTGGTGGGAAATTTATGATATACTAAATGTTTAGTAGAATCAATGTTGGTGGCTATGTAATAACTATGGTAATGCGTACAGTACAGTATACAAGTTTTAATTCACACATTTTAACTTTGGGGAAGTTACTAAGGAGAGATGTAATTAACATAAGAAAATCTTAATAACACAAGTGAATAAGATAAGTATATTGTCATTTCATGAACATACTGTTCACTTGTTGTTAAACTTTTTAGTGGTTGCATTTATTTTTTGGGACCTCATCATGATTTTCCCTTTTAACTTTGTATTTGCACTTGTATATAAAAGGTATACTATATATATTTACATTATATATATATATATATAATATGGTGGAATTTTAGTTTATATATTTATTAAAATATTTCTTGGTCAAAAAATTAAAATAAATTAAATGATTGAATGCCACATAAATTAGGAGCGGATTAAAGTGGAATTTTCAAAATAAAAAGGATCACATTAAATATAATTTTTTATTTTAGAAAAGGTTTGTATGATTTTCAAAATAAAAGGAATGTACGTCTTCAAAAGGATCTCATTGTTTTAGTCTCCTAAAAAAAAAAAGAAAAACAAAAATAACACCGAAACAATATTTTCACAAAAGGAAAAACTAACAAATATTATATGTGCTAGCTGATCAATCGAATCCTTGTGTCCAGTAGTTTCATAGTCAGTCGTTTTTATTTTTTATTTCGCCCAGACTTAGTCAGTTATTTTTATAAAGATGCAAGTCACCAAAAAATGAATTTTTAGGCAAACGATTCAACAAATTTGGGAGAATGAGAATTAAGGATCATATGAAAGAATTACTATAAACTAAGAATTTATTTACAACTGAAATTATAGCCGCTCAAATCCTTATTATATGACATTTTTAATTTGGGGGTATTAATTAATGGTCTTATTTAATGGGGTATTAATTAAATTTTTTCAATGTCACTCCTATTTAAAGTCATTAACAATGAGGGAGAATAAGTAATACAAATTTAAAAATTTTATTTAAATATGGGTAAAGTAAAAACTTTATTCTATTTTCATACGAGGTTAATGACTTAACCTCTTTAGTTCATCTATAAGTGAGTGCCCTATACAGAGGGAGCATCTACATGTTAATTTTCTTACAAGGTCCTTAATTAACATTTTTACTTCAAATTTCTATCCCAAGTTATAATTATTTGTAGTTCTGAGCTAAAAAATTCACACATTGTCTTCTTTTCTTTTCTTTTCTTTATTAAGCACAACTATTCTCCTATTAGAGACAATCATGTTGGAAGCATTATATATCGGGTACTAAATTTGAGCATATCTTTTGGCCGGGAATTCACATCATTATCTAATACTCTTTATGGTCCTTAATATAAGATATATTTGAGAAGTTGATCATGGTCCTAAATATAAGAAATAGTTTTCATATTTGTCACTATTTTCCTACTTTACCCATATTGATATTCACCCAACAATAATTAAGGAGAAAATGAAATTAAGGAATTAAAGAAGATCGACTAAAGTATTTTAGAAAATATATGTCATATTAACTAACTTAAGTAATTTTTTTAATATAATCGAATTAGATAAATATATATTATATTAAGAATGTGAGGGAGCATAATTGTGTGTATAGAGCTATATAAGGAGAAGTGAGATCATAGCATTGGGCAAGAGCACCACAGTCCAACATTATTAAAACCTTTGAGACGAAGATGAAGAGAGGTTCCAAATTATCATGGCCATGGCCTTTAGCCTTCCATGCAATTACACTGTGCTTTGTTTCTTTCAATGTTTCTGCTCGTCATTTACACCCTCATCTCCCCTATTACCCTGAGCCACCTCCATTTGAATCCAAACCTCCAGCGTGCGGTGGCTACACGCCTCCGCCACCTCCGCCATCGTGTAACTCACCACCTCTTCCACCTTATTCTAATCAACCCCCACCATATCCACGGCAGTCTCCGCCTTCCGTACCCTATCCGCCGTCATCTTCCCCTCCGTATCCGCCATCTTCTACACCATCTCCTCCTTATTCTTGCAACTGTCCGCCATATGGTGGTGAGTCTCCACCACCGTACCCGTCATTGTCACCTCCTCCGTATATTGACCATTCTCCACCATCTCCTCCGTATGCTGGCCAGTCTCCACCATTTCCTCCCTTGGAAACTCCACCGGAACCTCCGTATACTTACCAGTCTCCACCATTTCCTCCCTCGGAAACTCCACCGTCCCCGTCAGTACCTTCTCCATATATTGACGGAGAACCACCACCATCGTCAACACCACCTAATAATTGTGGCCCACCACCCCTATATCCTCCTTCGAAGGATTAAAACTCATACATACCTACATACATACATACATATATATATATATATATAAATTATGCCCCTCTTCCACCAATACCATCTCTTTAATTCCCTTCTCACCTCCGGCAACAGCTAAAACTTCTAGATTTTAGGTGGAAGGATATTGTTTCCATGAATAAAACTTGTTGCTTTGTTTTAATTATTGGATATAGTAGTGTTTTTACATTTGTATTGAATGTACGAGTGAGTTGTTGGGAGAAAAGAGCGTATATGCAAGTGGCTCTAATTGTTTGCATGTTATACATATATTAGTATATTAAGTTGTTGTTATTGTTGTTGTTGTAGTAGTAATTTCTTCGCCTCCTCCTTTCCTCTGTTTCTTTTGGTTTTAATTTAAATCATGGACAGGTGATAAAAAAAAAAAAAAAAACTATGGGTAGCTAATAAAAGTTCTTTTCTTTTGGATATTTTCCATACTTTTTTCCCAATACACAAGGGTATATTTGGTAGTTTATAAAGCGACCTACGTGAAATTGTTATCAAACTTCAAGACAAATTTGCTCATCTAATCTCCCAATGATCATTTAAATTTTTCTTTGTAATAGGAAAATTAATTATTAATAATACAAATAACTTGTGAATTTTTAATTGCATTAAGGTGCATCCAGCACCTGAATTATTTTTTCAAGTGCATCCAACGTCCCAAAATATTTTTCTGGGCATCCATCATTTTGATGTATTTTTTCTTGTGCACCTAATATCCTGAAGTATTTTTCATGTGTGTCCAGTACTATAAACTATTTTTTTATGCATCCAATATCCTAAAATATTTTTTTTCATGTGTATTATTCAGCAATCAGCACCCTAAATTATCTAAATTATTAAATATAAAATTGCATAAAAGTATTTTGGAATGATAGACGCACCTAAAAAAATATTTTAGGGTTATGAGTGCATCACAAAATATTTTAGGGCACTAAATATAAATGCCTCTTGAATATTGAAGAAAGATTAGAAAATCTCTACATGATAAAAAAAAAAAAAATTCATGCTTTCCTTTAATTAATATACCTGTGTTTGTGATTCAAAATAAGAAATTTTACAATCTACCCTACTGTGTGATTTTGGCGCAAATTTTTAAGGAACGTATTTATAATAAATCAATTTCAAAAAAATCCATTAATAATTAATGTTTTTGTTGACTTTATCTAGAATTTATCAAGAGTTTTTTCCATCAATTGGGCTTTACACAAGTTTTCCAAACGACCTCTTGGGCGTTGTGTTTGATCCCAACGGGATTTGCTTTTTCGCTTCCCCTCTTTGTTTTCACTGCTGATCTCAATTTTTTAAATTGAAATTTGAACGGTTTAAATTTAATTTTTTATAAAAATATTTTTTTAAATATTTTTTATTACAGTTTTAAATCAACATAACTAAAATTTAGCAGTTTTGAAATTTATTTATTTATTTGTTTAATAATTTGATATTTTATTAATATTTTTATAAAACATTAAATTCAAATCACTCAAATTACAATCTAAAAGCTTAGATAAGTAGTGGATGAAAAGAGGATGGAAAGAAAACGATAAGAGTAGAAGATGGTAACCAAACCCATCTCCAACATATTTACTGCGGATAGTATTTCAGAGTGAAAAAAAAAAAAAGATAATATTTCAGAGTGAAAATTAAAAAAAAAAAAAAAGCCAACGAAAAACACATTTTAAAACTACTCAAAGAAGAATGAGTAATACAAGCCTAGAAATATACATACTGGCATTGAATCAAGCTAATAATGTTCGAAAAATTAGTTGAAATTAGTTAATAGTAATAGGCATGTATAAAATTAATTTTTTTTTTCAAAAATGCCCTCATTTATGAGGAAGAGAGAAAATGTTATATTTAATGCTTCAGTCACACATTATAATTAAATATAATAGTGGTATGAGTAATTTTTATAATTAAATGAGGGTAAAATGAGGAGTTTATAAAAAAAAAAAAAAGACTTTGGAGATAACCCCTAAATCTATCTTATAAAAAGGAAGAGGGCATACCCAATAATTTTACCTTAAAAAAAGGAACAGAGTATTTTTTTTTTTTTTGCCAACAAAAAAAAAAAAGAAACGGAGTAAGTAATTAAGGATTCCTCCAATTCTACAAGTGAGACCTAGTATGTAGGACAATTAGAGCTGCTAATATGGGTTAGTCCATCGGGTTTGGGCTGACCCGCCATGAGTTGAGATTATATGGGTTTGGGTCAAAAAGACCCGCATCAATATGGGTTGATATTTAGCCAACCTAACCCATAACCTCTGGATTGAAAGGTTAGCTTGCCCAACCAGCTTTCTTTTCCTAATTTTTTTAAACTTTTTTATATTGTGTTTTTCAAACTATTTTTTTTAAAACAATATACTGAATTTCTTTTCTACAAGCCTATACCACAAAATAATTAAGGCTAAAGTATACATTTGATCCTTTATGTTTGCGTCAGGGTTCATTTTAGTCCTTTAAATTTAAAAAGTGTATTTTTAATCTTTCAATAATAACATCGTTAGTCTAATATAATGGAAAATGTATTATTTTAATCCTTATTGGCTGCCACATCAACTCAATTTTTTTTTTTTGGAAAAAATTCATATTTTAATTAAAATAACAATATTAATGAGTGAATATGGTCTAAGCTTTGAGAGATAACACGACACGACATTTAACGATTATTTAGAAACAAAAAACAAAAACGGGCTAACCCGCCACAAGTTGGTCTTATATGGGTTTAGGCCTAAAAGACCCACATTAAAATGGTCCTTGTTTTTCACAACCCAACTCACTAAGTTTTTTGGGTTGGGTAGGTTCAACCCATAGGTTAAACCCGTATTACAAGCTCTTAAGTATAATTACACTATAAACTATGTCATATATTTAACACTGAAGGTAGTAGCTTGCATAATTTTTTGAAGATGGAATAACTCGTTCAATCATTAATCCCATAGAATTTAAGAATAAGGGGAACTAAGACCCGTGACTCAAGTTGGAAGAAATCCTTAGCGAGAGGAGGGGATGGCGCGGATGAGGCCTCTCTCGAAAACCAAACCCTAACGCTAGGAAAGAATAAGGGGAGACGCTTGAACTAATTTGCATGTATTAATAAAAATAATTAAATGCATTAAATTTGTGATTTCTTATTATTAACTATACTAAACTCCAACATATCATTATTTTTAGGGAAAATCCCTCAAAAAGAACTTTTAAATTAGTAAAATACAAAAAGGTGATTCGAAATTGCATATTTCCAAAAAAGTGCGAGTGTCTGAACTAGGATATTGAATTTGAGACAAAATGACGTGAATAACCCTGGAAGTTTTTAAATTGAAAAACGTTGAGGGAGCCGTGATAAGAAGGGCGAAATTGTGCAAAAATGCGGTCAGGACTCTTCATCTTCTTCTGGCGTTGTCAGTGCCGTTAGTCGACCCTGGTTTCGTGGCGTTGAAAGAGGATAGTGGCAGCGACACTGTGGGGCGAATTTGGGGTGGATTTGAGGAGGAGTGAAGGTGAGGAGAGGTTGTGGTGAAAGGCATTGGATAGTTGCAGAGATACCGGTGTTCGGATGCGAATTTGAGCTTCGGTGCTGAAGTTCGGTAAGTGGTTGTGTTAAAAAATGTATTTCATTTTAACTTCTCCAGCTAATTAGAATGGCGGTTCAATATGCATGGGTTAAAATAAGTTTGGGAAATGTGGATAAAATGTAACGGTGACAAAACCTATGAACTCTGTTATGAGAATGTGCATAAATTAAGATAAGTTCGGGAAATGTGGATAAAACGTAATGAGGAAGGTTGTAAAATAAGTTGTGAAATTCTGTTAAGTGAGGAAGTTTGAATTGCAACTTTTGAAATTTCTAAACCGTTAAAATAGCAAATGAACAAGTCAATTGGTGAAGTTGTGAGACGGTGTTGAGATGTAGGAAATTGTGATTTTATTGTTGTGAGAATGTTATACATATAGTTGCGAATGGGTTCAATGAAGTTGTGAAACAAAACCTATGAAAACCCAAAGATTACCTGCGAAAATCGAATGTTATAGGATGTAGAACTCGAGTTTTCCATTCACAACTCGAGTTCATATCATCACTGGAGGGTAACCGGTGAGTGATTAGCTTATATGATGCAGAACTTGAGTTATGCATTGATAACTCGAGTTTACCAACATAGTCTTACATTTTCACGACATCCCATTAAACTTTCACAATTCGAGTTTGCCATTCACAACTCGAGTTCATATCGTCACTAGAGGGTAACCGGCGAGAAATTAGCTTATAGGATGTAGAACTCGAGTTATGAATTGATAACTCGAGTTTACCAACACAGTCTTAGATTTTCACAACATCCCTTTAGAATTTCACAACTCGAGTTCATATCATCACTGGAGGGTGACCGGCGAGTGATTAGCTTATAGGATGCATAACTCAAGTTATGAATTGATAACTCGAGTTTACCAACACAGTCTTACATTTTCACGACATCCCGTTAGACTTTCACAACTCGAGTTCATATCGTTACTGGAGGGTAACCGGCGAGTGATTAGCTTATAGGATGCAGAACTCGAGTTATGAATTGATAACTCAAGTTTACCAATACAATCTTACATTTTCACGACATACCGTTAAACTTTCACAACTCGAGTTTGCCATTCACAACTTGAGTTCATATCGTCACTGGAGGGTAACCGGCGAGTGATTGGGCTTATAGGATGCAGAACTCGAGTTATGAATTGATAACTCGAGTTTACCAACACAGTCTTACATTTTCACGACATCCCGTTAGACTTTCACAACTCGAGTTTGCCATTTATAACTCGAGTTCATATTGTCACTGGACGGTAACTGGCGAGTGATTAGGCTTATAGGATGCAGAACTCGAGTTGTTTATTGATAACTCGAGTTTACCAACACAGTCTTACATTTTCACAACATCCTATTAGACTTTCACAACTCGAGTTTGCCATTTTCACAACATTGCAGGGTGATTATCCCACTTCTGGAGATAAGACCATATTGAATAATTCAATTTTCTTCGTAAAACAATTACTGAACAGAAAATTTACCAAGCTTCCCATGTGAATATGTATGCATAATTTTAACTACCACAATCAACAAAATCTGAATCATAACATTTACCATTTTGACAACCAAAGATTATCCAGGGTGAAGGAGCAACAACATCAGATGTCATAGGATCCAAATTTGTAGAAGAAACAAGAGTCCAGTTTAAAGAATTTGAGTGGATTTTCCTGCTAAGACCACTTAATCTGTAAGCATAGAAACACCAATAGTATTAAGGGTTATGCAATAAAAATATTAAGATAACATCACAAGTGAATAATAATTCAAAGTTTTTCGATTCAGACATCTTGAAAATTCATTGCAATACAAGTGTTTTTCATATTGCATGAAAAATTCAGTTACTTTATCTAAATGACTGTCATCTCTTCTTAGAGCAAGCTACAGGAATATCACCAAGATCAGAAGCATGCTGCATAGATTCATAGCAAAAGTTTCTAAAGAGTAAATATAAAGAATACATGATTTAACATTAATATAGTTAGAGTGGCTTACTCCTAACTATAACATTCATATTACTTGATTTAGCATTAAAATTTCAAAAAAAAAAAAATTTGCCTAATAGTGATCTCGCCTTTAATTGACCACAGTGATTTGAAGTACTGTAAAGAGTAAATATAAAGAATACCTGCAATTTGTGCACGGAATTCCTATTAAGCATATTTCATTGGTGCATATTAATTGGAACAGAAAGTTGAGACAAATATTAACATTAAACCACAAAGAAATTGTGCTTATACTTTTCTGTTAATGCTTTCCCTCTCATTGTCTGACTCGTATGCAAGAATCTACAACAGCACTTCTAAGAGGATCCTGACAAACAGTTAAAGAAAGGTTTCACTTCCTCAACCTCGATCAAATAGAACAAAAACTTAATTATAACACCTCATATAAAAGGTCGATATCCAAATTAGTAATTTACTCCTTCATTTTCAAACATGGATAATCAAGTATTTTTATTAAAGTCAAGATTTTTAGTTTATACATGAAAAGTAGCTGACTGGTTTCATAAGGAGAATATCATGTAACTACTCTCTGGAAAAAAAAAAACTCTTATACAAACACAATAAGCAAAACTCAACTTCTACAAGATGTTTGCTTTTACTTTGCTAGTGTTAGACATCATCTTAGAGGATATATTGATATGCAGGCTCCCAAAGTAGGTTCAAAACTTTATGAGTTTGACATGCGATTATCTTAATCTAATCATCTAGAGTTATTGCAGACAGATGCATGTACAGGCATGAGCGTACAGCATTGGCGCCCAAGGTTTTACGAACCAATTGCATCGTTTTCCTCTGAATCGTTTAACAGACTAACTAAAAGTGAAAATATTAAAAACCAGTTCAATATATCTTGCATGCACTTCTAAAGAAACTAAAACAAAATGATCCAATCACTCAGCCGTGTGAGTGCGCTTGCGCATTCTCTTCTAGCCAACCAATCAACTCATAACAATTAATGTCCAACAAGAAACAACAGCTACTAGTCGAACAATCTAATCCTGATGGAAAAGAAATGATAACCTTTGCTAACAAAGAATAGCAAAGAAAGTTGGTTCAGCTTTATTATGATAACCTTTACTTATTTTGTAGGATCCTCTGTATGTGCGCTAAAAAACAGGGATAAACAGAGGATGACGGTGATAACTTATGAGACAGAATAGACAACAACGGATTAATAGTAAGTTTCTCTTCAGTTAACTCGAGGGCTATAGAAGTCGGAGGTCGAGTGGAGTCAACAGAAATGTTTGGGGATTGAGAGATTTAAAGCTTGAAGGACTGTTTAACTCGAGTTATAATCAATCCACTCGGGTTCTTCTTCCCCTTTTTGTTCCTAACTTTCCAGTTACCCTCTAATGATGATCTTCACTCGAGTTTTAATTGGTAAACTCGAGTCTAACTATGGATTGACAGCACCACCTAACTGGAGTGTGTTATTTACAACTCGAGTTCTGTGTATATTGACAAGATAACTCTCTGGTTACCTTCCAGTGATGGGGAAACCTCAAGTTTCTAATGGGCCAACTCGAGTCCACATGCAGATTGAACACAAGAACGCACTGGAGTGAGTTTTGTACAACTCGAGTTTGTTCTACTAGACACCATCACTCTTCGGTTACCCTACAGTGATCAGGATAACTCGAGTTTTTAGATTATAAACTTGAGTCCATCCGTGGATTCATAACACTGCCTCACTGTCGTCTGTTCTTTACAATTCGAGTCAATGCAGCTTGAAATACGCACTATTTGGTTACCCTCCAGTGATGTTTATAACTCGAGTGATATATGGGCCAACTCGAGTCGTCATGCGGAAGTAATACAAGTACGCACTGGAGTTAGCTTCTGAACACCTCGAGTTTGATGCGGCTTCACACCATCACTCTTCGGTTACCCTCTAGTGCTAAGCAAAACTCGAGTATAAATTTCATAAAACTCGAGTTTAATGTGTGCTTTAATAGGATCTTGTTTCTACCTCATTAGATTAGATTGTTATCATATTCATAACAAGATCATACATTTTCCTCAGTAGAGAAAGTTTGAATAAATACTCGGTAACATCAACAACTATAGCCCTGCTTTTCCCATCACGATCCAAACAGAAGATTGTATTTCCAGAAATCTTTGAAATATAAACTGGGACATCAAGTGTTTTTATTAGCCATTATCTCTGTTTGGAAGACAATATTTGATGTGATTTAAAGTTGTGTAAATAAAAACACCATTGTCATCCCAGCCTCTACTTTTTACATGGATTGTCTCATGCAGGGTACATTGATGTACAAGCTTGTTGCTAGCGATGACAATGCCATGTTTGCTGAGCAAGGCAACACGTTCCATATCATTAGACCAAACAACATACTTCACAAAGGGTATCTGAATATCACTAAGAACTATCCTCTGCTGAAAATCAAATATAACCACCTCATTAATCTCGAGTTTAATGTGTACTTACATTGGGTTACATGAACACAGATCTTTTTGGTAGCATAGTTACTGTGGTCAAGTATGTTTTAGAAGATCATGATAGCAGAGTCAAGTGGGTTGCATTCTCATACCATTTTACAACCTTCCCATCACAACTACAACAATTGGAAAAATCTATCTCCCCAGAGTTAAATAAGGTCTCACAACTTATGGAGAATCATTTACAAGTTCTGCATAAGGATTCACAAGTTCTTCTATGAATTTCACAATTTCCTCACCTAAATTGACCTCTACACATATTTAGCAACTTTTCATTAGGTTTTCACAAACTCCGATAATGTTTTCATAGGATAACATTCAATTTTCTCAGGTTATCTTTGGGTTTTCATAGGTTTTGTTTCACAATTTCACTGAAGTCATTCGCAATTGTATGTATAACATTCTCATAACAATAAAATCACAATTTCCTACATTTCAACCCCGTGTCACAACTTCACCAATTGACGAGAATGGTTTTGCTTCAAGTCGACCACGCGGGGGAGAACATTATCGACTCAATAAAATACATACCTCACTCCTGTTTGTCTCGCCTTCCACTTACGTTCCCGCGCGCTGACACTCACCCTGTATCGCGTCACTTTCTTTTGTCATCAACTTCTTTTCTTTCATCAGAGGGCTAAATCTGTCATTTTACATTCAATTCTAGTATTCCAGTTCAGGCACTCGCACTGATCTGGGATATTAAATTTCGGAGCACTTATGCGTCTTTTACTAATTTAAAAGTTCTTTTTTAGGGATTTTCCCTTATTTTTAGTCTTACTATCCTTATTAAGTATGGATATACTTGAAAAAAATATTTAATACTTTTTGGATCTAACAAATGCTTTATAAAAAAGATCAAGAACATCTTTTCTAGGTGTTCTATAATACCTCGATTCTAAATATAAAATCCAATTGACATTTTTTTAAAGAGATTAAGGAGGATAAATAAATTACTTAAGTATATCATTTATCATATATCATTAGATTATACGTTGGCTTACAAGTTAACAAGTTAGTCTAGAAAAAAAAATAAAAATAAAAATATTTTGAAATAATTTAGTTAGATTCTTTAATCTCTCAAAAAAAAAATCAACTAAATATTATATTTAAGATTAGAGGTAGTTAGAAAAAAAGAGCGGTCTATTACACAAGACTCCCACCAAATCAGGCCTAAAAGGTATTCCATAATATGAATAGGAGGGGTCAATGATACTCCCTCCGGTCCTTAATATAAGATATTTATCTAATTTAATTGAATTAAGGAAACTAATTGAGTTATTTAATATCACATGTATTTTCTAAGATATTCTAATCATCTTCCTTAATTCCAACATTCCTTCTTCTCCTTGATTATTGTTGAGGGTGCATCAATGAAGATAAATTAGGAAAAAAAAAATGACAAATATAAAAATTATGTCTTGTATTTAAGATCAAAATCAATTCCCTATATATATCTTGTATTAAGGGCCGGAGGAGTAGTTTGTTTCATCCGATTGAAAACTCTGCATTCATTACTAAATATATGCAGCAGTAGAATATGGTAAAGCCCAATTTAACTTACAGGAAAGTAAATACAGTTGTGTCATACAGGCCTAGTAAACTCCAGATAATACAAACCAACTCCAAGTTCAAGTCTGAAAATTTGGACAAGCACGTCTTAAGATGCAAAGACAATACGAACTTGCTAGAACTCACTGTACACGACGACGCTTGTTCTTTATGTCATCGAAAAACTGGTGAATATCATCAGCAGTGATTGGCTTTGACGAATCTGCAGAGTCCTGTCAAGATATATAAAATATAAGGTTAATAAAACAAGGCCATGCACACTTCTCCCACCTACATCATTCTGAACGAATGGTAGAAGCACAAAATAAAAACATTTATCCATAAATATTGTACCAGAAAAGCACGAAGCCCATCCTTCATTTCCTCAATGCCCTTCAAGATCTCAACTTTCTCTACGTGCCCAAGTTTATTGAAAAAGCTCAACTCAGCACCCTCCTGCTGCTGCAACTTTTCTTCCCTCTTTTGCTTTCCCATTTTCTCATACTCAACAATTGAGTCTTCTTTGTCTGCCAGAAAAGCAATCTTCTTCTGATTGTAATACTCCAAACACTTCTCACATTTGCATAAAGCATCTCTCCAATTTTTCGAAAGGAACATGGGTTTACTGTCTGTACTTGGAGGAGCATCAACAATGTTGACACCGAGGTGACAATTCGAGTGCAGATTGGAGTCGTTAGTGCATGGATTTAAAAATTCACTGTTAGCACAATTTTCTCCCTGAAGTGGATCCTTCTCCCCAGAGACAGGTTCAGAATCAGCTTTAGCTTTTGAATCCTCGATTTCAGCGGAACTACGAGAGCATATATTACTCTTTGAATTTTCAGATCCAGAAGCTGAAGGCATATCCTCCGACACAACTTTATCCTGACTACCTTTGATATCAGCATCTAGGTGCTTTCCTGCAGCCCATATTGCTTCAGGATACAATCTTACAAAGGAACAAACTTCAGAGCATGCTTTGCATATGAAGTCCTCATACAGAGGCTCTCCTTCATCATCTCTTGGTATCTGAGAAACAGCATGAGCCACAAGTAATTAAACAAGGGGTGTCCATATTAGAAATTTCAAAGTTAATTACGTGGATATACAGAACAACTTATATTAAATATATAGCTATTACGATTGAAGGAGAAAATAAGATACTCCATCATATAAAACTTTATGATTGCACCTACCAACAAATTCATTGTCCACTCCCATCAATTCGTTCAAAATTTATGAAAAAACAATAATATTCAGCAACTGAACACATGTTTTAAGGACAAAGAAAAATGTGCAGTCAGTAATTCTTTTACTACCTCAATATTAGCTTCAAGTGAGACCTGAAGGAGAACATGTCAAATCGAACACAAATAGATACTAAGGTAAGAAACCCATCCCATCTGAAGGAAAACATGACAAAACACAAAATAGATGCCTGTTCAAAGGGACGAGGGACTATTAGAGGCAAGACTTTGAGTAAATCTCACACACCAAAGACAACAGACTATTTTGAGTTTACAATATTATCATAAGTTGAATCTGCAGAAATCTATGAAACTATATATGATCGTAATCAAGGACTTGGACTTAAAATAATCAGAAGGCCTATAGCTTATTTGCTAAAATTTGAATTACACTGAAAGCCCGTCTAAACTGACGCAAACGAACAAGATATAAAATGGTCAAGAAAAAAGAAACCTTGCTACAAGATACTAACCTCATCAGAAGACTCTAGGCCAAGATGCTCCTCATGAAACCAGTCCTCACATAGACAGCACTGTATCATCTCTTCTTGTTCTTCAGCATCTGGATCAGGATAAGGTCGACCACATGTGCAATATGAACCTTTGAAGTTGTGATTGTATGAATTTTCAACATTTTCAATATCCTTGTTAGCAAAAAGCTTGCAATAGATCTCCCCAAACTTTGAATTTCCACAATCACACCTGAAGTTTCTTTTTGTCCACAGTTCCACGACCTTATCTCGAGAGCAGTGATGAAAACCATGAACTAGTCAATGTTGTATTGAACAAGTAAAAACAATGGGATATAGACAACAACAGAAAATTATTTTAAAAAATGATGACATCAAAATTTATATCTTAAGAGAAATGCATAATAATTAAGATTTGTTTTGGAAATCCCTCTATACTTTGGGTTCAGTACAAATGGCCTAATGTTATGTTAGTCTCCCATTTCATTGTCAAAAGAAGAGTTCTGCAAAATCATATCTTTTGTCAGTTCAGTTGTGATGAAAAGCACAATTCTATTGTACTTATAGTAGAAAAGAACTACCTGATGGCCATCATGACAAGCCAATGAGCAAGCAGTACAAACTCCAGCATTCCCATTGGGGGTACAGGTGAGGCAAGAGAAAATTGCTTGCCTTTTCATATAGCCATTGTTATAGGTACACTCCTTGCCATCATCACCCCCTAGAACTAAATCAGCTTCCTAAGAGAGAATCAAGTACTTGAATTAAAAAAGTATTATCAACATATTCAATTCAAGAACACAGATAAATGTAGATGATACGGCATGAAATAAGCGAGCATTTTAAAAAAATCAGCTTATTCATAATCATAATTTCTTATAAACAAGAAAGAAAAGCCTCCATCTATTTACGCAAAGTACACACAAAAAGAGGGCCACCATTTAAATCATCCAACAATATATTATTGGTCCCAGACTCATTGAATTGATGCTGAAGAAAAACGGACTGAGCTAGGAGTAGATGGAGAAAAATTTATCACTTTTTTAGGCTTCGAGGCTCCGAATCTCAAAGTAAGACAAAACAAACAATTTATGTCAGACTTCAAACAGTAATGATTTCTCATCACACATAAGTTCAAATGTTTCCTTCAGATTTTAAAGTGTCATACTTGATTCTCACCTTAGCATCCTTTCAAATGAGAAATATGCTTGTATAGTATGCCAGTTCAGAGGCCTTTGTTAAGATTGACAAAGATCAAACTATCAAGTAACTTGGAAGTGTAATTGCCTTACCATTTCACAAGGAGCTGGCCTAGATTCAAGTGATGCTATCATATTATTAATCAGTGGACAGCGAGCAATGATATCAATATCTGAATTTCTGAAATAGTTACCCTAGTTGGTCAACAAAGAAATACTATAGCCATAATGGCCTAAGTTGGAAAATGCCAGAGCAATGTATACTTCCACCAATTCACAGAATACTATTCTTCAACCTAACAGATTTAGATTTACAACCTTATGTTCTGTTAAGAGCTACTTTAATTCGGGGCTTTCATGTAAGCAATTATTTGATATACGAGTTCCAATATTCATTATGTTAATATGATATGCTAGTCATTTTAGCTGTAAAAAAAGCCCCTTCTGGGAGATAATACTACAGAGCTTAGTCAAAAACAGCAGAACAACTTGAATGTCTATAGAGAATCAATGATGGATCCAGGTACCAACTACTTCTTACTCTTGCCACTGGCAGGATGTACAAATAATAAATTTCATCTTAAATCATCTTAGTGCCTGAGGCACTGAAGCAAGGCCTCAATACCTCTGCTAAATGAGTCAAGGGGCCTTCATTGTGGTGCTAACAATCAGTGCGTTTGGTACCTCTAATGAATGCATGGCACTTGCATTAAGTGCCTTTCATACACAAAGGTTAATTGCATAGTTATGCAATTCTAACATCCCTCACAATAACTCATAGCTGTCCTTTTAAGAATGTTAAGCACAGGGAAAAATTATGAATCAGCATAACTGGGTAAAGTGGCCTTTCACTTCATGAGATTATTATTTAGAAAGCTAGCAACACACGTGTAAACAAGACAAGTATTTTTAACTTAGTGATTTCAGTAGTTTATTGTTTTATTTGATCATCATGCAAAAGAGTTAATTTATATGCCAAATGTTACCGTCTTTCATATTAATTTTCCATATATATAGCTTATCTATAACTTCTATCCTTTACTTAAATGCTTTGCTTCATTGGGACAAACATATTCCCAGAGCCTCTGGCTCAAGGGCATCACGTTAGCTAAGGCACCTCCTGCATTTGACTACCTTGAATAAATTCCAGTCTGCTCCTAATGTTAACCATTCCGACTTTTCAGTTTTAAATTCATATTTTGAATCCTAGCAATGTTTTTAAATATGCAGAGCTATTGCGTTTAACTTCAGTCGAGATTCACCTTATCCTCTGTCTCTTGTATTACCCACTACCAACTGAGGAATATCATTCACTAAACCATATTTCATGGAGCCATTCTTCATAAACCATTAGTAACAGTTTTGTCGATCAAATAAAGCTGCAATCAATTAAATGGATGTCGGCCAACGCCAGTAATAGAGTTCATACCAACTTCCACAGGCAGGAAAATAAAGTGAAAATGTGAAGAATAAAAGACCCACCAGCTCCCGGTCCTCAACTTCCTTAAGGTATTCGTGGATTGTAACTGCCTGCTCAGCTTCATCATCAAACGCATCGGTCATTTTGATAAAATATGTATGACTAGGAAAACTCTACTTCTGATTTCGGAGTTCTCAACCCCTGTTCCTAACATATGATAAGAAATGGAGTGATTAATGAAATATCATAGGCATAAATTTATTTCTCGACGGATTTACATGGATCCCCTAGAGTAGAAAACCCTAAGTTCTACGGAAACTAAGGCAAAGCACAAAGCTCCAAAAGAAAATTAAGAAAATTTACAAAACCCAAAAATATTATCGAACCTAATTTTGAGAGACAGGCTTGTTAGGAAACACAATGTTCCATTAGCTTGTTCAACCGAGTAACATTTAAGCAGCGGAATTGCGTATACCAATTGTACGGGAGACAGAGAGAGATCGCCGGACGAAGTAAAGAATTGAGTTAGGGTTTTATAGACGGTAAGGACTACTGGGACATTTTCCCGCCATATTACGCGATAATCATTAAGGGGTATTTTATTTTCATCGGATTTGGATCCTTTCCATTCCCTCCTATCATTTTCTATTAAAATGTACTGTTTGGAGGTACAATATATAAATTTCTCAAATTTTTAAACAATATTGACAATCCTAAAATATTTTTTAAGTACCAGTTAATATTATGTAATATTTTTTTAGTATTATCTAGTATCATAAACTAATTTTTTATGATATTGAAAAAATATTTTAGGGAATTAATTAGTACTGAAAAATACTTCAGGATAATCAATGATGTTTAAAAAAAAAAATGAGAAGTTCATGTATTTTACATTAAAACAGTGTATTTTGAAAGAAAAAGAGGAGAGCGAACCATAAGAGAAAATGAGAGGATCCAGATTATTTTCATCATGCCATTTTTGCTCTAAAAGTACCTTGCAAAGAAACTGTCGGTATTTAAAAGTTTTTTTAAGTTAATATTACTTGAGAAGTGTTAAAAAATTATTAATGTCGCCTACTTAAATGGAAGCCAAATACACATCCGTCACGTTAGACCTTATGCCAAGTATAATTCTGCATGGGCATGAATATACTTTCTTGTTTGACCATTTTCTTTAGAAGTTTTTGTGACCGGGCAATGCGCCTAAATTTAATAACAAAACGAAAAAAAAAAAGTCATATAAAAAACTAACAAAGACAAAAAATGAAGTATATGATAAAAACAATTTAGGGCTCACCCTACTAATTCCCTTTTTCTTTTAGCATCACGGTAACAAATCTCTAGCTCTTGCAATTTAATTCATCTAATAAAATTTTGTATGCAGCTCTGATTTAATTATTTTTTTTTGGCATTACAAGTGTAGAACTATGCATTGTACATGAAATTGGACCGGATCGGCCGGTTTGGATCGGAAATCGGCCAACTGGCCGATCCGGTTCAGCTGGTAGACCGTTACTATTCCGACCCGGTCTGACCCAGGGTTAACCCAATCAACCCGGGGTGAACAGGTGCAACCCGGCCGGTTCACGAATTGCCTCCTTTTTTTTAAAAAAAAAAATTTACTTTTTTATGCTCTAAATGATGTCGTTCTTACTTTTTTTTTTCAGAAAAATTATTTTCCTAAAATGTTTTAATTTTCAATGATTTTTAAAAGGATTGTGAAATATTTTTGGTATTAGTTGGAGAAAAATTCTTATGTACTTAATAATATTTTTGTGGGTATTAGGATTAGGTGGTTATATTGGACTATTGATTTGAAAAAAACTCTTATGTAATTTTTTAAATGGTATGGATGAAAATTTAAATTATATATATTTTTAATTGACCCCAATCTTACTTCCGGGTTGATCCGGTCTGAACCACTAACCTTTGACCAAGTACATCAACCGATTTAGTACCCGGTCCGGGTTCATGAACCTTGGTACTATGACAAGATGCCCAATGATAAAAAAAAAAAAAAAAAAAAAAAAAAAGGAAGAGTACCACCGTGCTCCTTTTTTTTTTTAAAAAAAAAAACTTTTTTCCTTTCTAGATTTGACCTTCACTTTTCTCATTTCTTATTTTTACACTTTGCTTGCTTTGCACTATGGAATCTGGTGTGCACGTGTGAGAGGAAAAGGGAGAGTGTTTTGCCATCTGCTTCTACCTCATCTTCTTGTGTTTGTTTACCGTATGATTCATGATCTCTATCATTTAGTACATTATGCATCTTCATTTGTCTTTTATATATATATATATATATATATATATATATATATATATATATATATATATATATATATATATTCATTTTACTATTAAATTTGGACGACATTACTTTGTTTCTAGAATTCATAGACTTTATTCTCCTACTATTGTTAAATCTATCCTGAAAACCCTAGTTCTTTTATGTTGAAAGGGCACTGCCTTTGGCTGATATATGGTTAATGATGGATATAGAACATGCTTTAACTTTTCTTCCTCCACTGATTTGAAAATTTTTGTGGTTTATATCTCTCCCCTGCAAACAATTTCTCCTAATTTAGAAGCTATTTCATCAAGTTGTTTCCTCTATTAGATCCATTGTTTTGGTGATAACAAAACTGATGAAGAGTTTGTTTTACAAGATAAAATATTGATCTGGTTTAATAATAAGATTAAAAACTCAAAAGAGAACAACTTACTTCAAAGTCGTAACTTGTTACACCCGAGTCATAATTATTCTGTTCTTACCTTAGCTAACCATGATCTTATTTGAGTCATAAACTCTATCTTGAGCTGATCCATAAAGAAAATTTGTATGATGCCTCAAGTCCTCCCAAGTTTCATGAGAGTCAGGCTTATGCCCCGATTCAAAACTACACATGTCATCTGTCTATACCTCAAGTCAGCTCAAATTCTCTCATGGTCACATTATGAATCTTGATCCTGTCCAAGTCAAATTGCTTATCCAAGTCATAACATTATTCATCACTGAGAAACATATTCATTATACATTGAATATACTAAGAATAAATTCATGCATGGTTACTACTATGCCTCGAATAATATTCAAGTCAAAGCTACAACATTATTGTTATCATATCGGATTTCTAAAAATGAGTTCAAAGCCGAGTCTAATCAAGATTAGCCTTTAGAAAAGAATGTTTTAAGATTAAAATATATATTTGATAATGAGAGCTTACAAAATATGGACCAGCTGATATGAAATGCAGGATTAGTCTATTACTTTATCAAGCTAACATATTTATAGTATAATCCTGGGCCCATACAAACACAATATAAATTCAACAAAACAGGGCCAATAACCCAGAACGCAAAGAGTTCAATTAATAATACTCCTAATATACCTAACACCCCCCTTCAACTTGGTGACCAAACAAATTAAAGGTCTCCAACTTGCTCAACAACCTAACATGGTTCCTTTCCTAAAACTTTGGTAAAAATATCTGTGAGTTCATTCCTACTAACAACATGCGAAAGCTGAATAATCCCTTGTTGAAGTTTTTCCCGGACAAAGTGACAATCTATCTCAATATGTTTTGTCTGTTCATGAAAAACTGGATTCCTCATGATGTGGATTACTGCCTGGCTATCACAAAAAACAGAAACTAGTTCAAGGTTTTTAACATTCAAATTATTAAGTAAATGCGACAACCAAACGACCTCAGAAGTGGCTCAACCTAGAGCACGATACTCTGCCTTTGCGGGCGATTTGGACACAATTTGTTGTTTCTTTGATTTCCAACAAATGAGAGAACCTCCAAACTTGATAGCATACCCTGTTACGGACCTTCGAGTGTCTCGGTAGGTTGCCCAAACAGAATCTGCAAAGCACTCCAAATTTGTATGTTGTCTAGGTGCCAGAAGGATCCCCAAGCCGGGTATCCCCTTCAGGTAACTTACAACTCGTGTAGCTCCCTCCATGTGAGACTTCCGTGGAGCACTCATAAACTGGCTCGCACAACAAAAGAGATATCAGGCCTTGTAATCGTGAGATAAGACAACCTACCAATAAGTCTGCAATACTTGGATGGGTCCCGTAACAAAGGATCCAACTATAGATAACAGTTCTTCCTTCGCATGTGTTTGTTACTACTACCCTTGAGTTTAGGTGGCGTTCTACCAGCAGCTATAAACTTGACACTACGATCCATATGGACCTGCAAGGGCTTTGCCCCACTCAAACCCATGTCAAAAATCAACTCAAGCACATATTCCTTTGATTAAGGAAGATACCTTTCTTAGATCTTGCAAGTTCTAATCCCAAAAAATATCTAAGATGTCCAAGATCTTTTCCTTTAAATTGCTGGTGTAGGTGTGATTAATAGCATTAATATTTTCCATGTTATTCCCTGCTATTACTAAATCATCTACATAAGACAATACAATGGTACCATTCTCATTCTCTTGCTTTATGAACAAGGAGTAATCACATTAACTTGGCCGAAAACCCCCCTTTATTAAGGTTTCTGTGGGCTTGGTATTTCATTGACGTGAGGCTTGCTTAAGCCCATACAATGACTTGACCAACTTGCAAACCTTGTGAGTTCCAAGTTGATCAAATCCTTATGGTATTCACATATACACTTCTTCATGTAACTCCCCTTGAAGGAATGCATTGTTGGCATCCATTTGGAATAGATACCAACCATGCATTGCAGCAAGGGTAAGTACCAATCTCATAGTAACCATCTTTACAACAGGGGAAACTGTCTCAAAGTAATCTACCCCTCCTGTTGGTTGTATCCTTTGGCAACTAACCGTGCCTTGTACCTATCAACCTTACCATCAGAAGTATATTTAACTTTATAAACCCACTTGTAACCTATGGGCCTTTTACCTTTGGGAAGATCAACAATATCCCAAGTATGGTTTTGCTCCAGAGCTTTCATCTCTTCTTTCATAGTGTCTATCCACTTGGGATCACTTGCTGCTTCTTGAAAATTACAAGGCTCACAAACAACATCTGTAGATAGCAAATAATCCTTATATGTTTCCGAAACATGCTCATAAGTCATATACTCATGCAGGGGGAATCTACATCTTAGATTTCCTTTTGATTCCGGTGAAAAGTGGCTTAAACATATGTAATTGTTTAGTCAAGAAGGAGATTTTCCCTCCCTGGCAGGTCTGTCCACATTATCAGTATGTTGATCAACATCAACACTTGTTTCATTTCCAGGACCAGCATCATTAAGTTAGATTCAGCATTCCACACATCAATATGTCCCTGTTCTGCATCAGAAATAGTAGGATAGTGTGCACTCTCATATGAAAAATAGTTAGGAGTCAGCAATTTAGTACGAACCCCCCTTGGCTCCTTACTAAAAGAATCTTTAAAAGGAAACTTGGTTTCATGAAATGTTACATGCCTATTAACAAAGAGAGTTTTTGAATTAATGCTATACAACAGAAAACTTTTTTGGTTAGCTGGATAACCCATGAAAACACAAGGGTCAGCTCTTGGATGAAATTTGTCCTGATTACTTTGATTAGTAGCAAAGGCTAGACACCCAAAGACTTTGAGAAAACTCAAATCAGGTTGTTTGTTGTAAAGCATTTCATTAGGGGTTTTGAAATTCAAAGCTTTGGAAGGTGTTCGATTGACAAGAAAAGCAGTAGTTTTCACACTCTCACCCCAAAACTTAATTGGAACCCCAGAATGAAAAAGAATGCTATGGGCAACATTTAATAAATGCCTATGTTTTCTCACCACTCCATTTTGTTGAGGAGTGTATGGGCATGTTTTGTCATGAATTATTCCTTTAGCATCAAGAAAATCTCAAACCTGATTATTAATAAATTCCAAGCCATTATCGGTTCAAATTTTCTTTATGCTATTGGAAAATTGATTATCAACATAAGAAACAAAATTCTTGAGACATTGAACACTATCACTTTTATTTGTCATTAGAAAAACCCAAGTACATCTAGTAAATTCATCCACAATGGTTAGAAAATACTCGTGTCCACAATAGGTAGGCTCTTTATAAGGCCCCCAAATATCAACTTGTACCAATTGAAACAGTAAACTAGTAGCGGATTCAGAAGAAGAAAAAGGTAATCGGGTTTGCTTGGCTTGAGAGCATACATCACAAACAGTAGCATCAGAACAATCAATGTTCTCCCTATTTATGATATCTAAATCTCTAAGGATTTCTAGTGGTGCATGACTGAGTCTATTATGCCATAATTCTGAGAGTTGTTTATTCCGTTCATTATTCTGCAAAGTCAGACTGGATTCAAGCTTTGAAGTTGGTCCAATTAGATAAAGACCATTAAAAATTTTACCAATCATCTGGGATTTCCCAGTTGATATCTCCTGCAGAATCCAAAACTCAGGATGAAAGGCAATAATACATTTAAGTTGCTGAACAAATTTTGAAACAGAAATAAGGTTATAGCAGCATTCTTTACAATAATAGACATCATGAAGCACTATTTGAACAGATAATCGCACAGTTCCAGTGTGTGTTAATATAATTCGTTCTACATTGGGAATTTTTATTTTTCTATGAGGGCCAGAATATACCTTCACACATTCCAGTAAAGTGAGATTACTCACGACATGACAAGTCGCACAAGAATCTAAAATCCAATTAGAATAAGATAAAGTTTGAGGGAGAGCACTTACTTGAAATCAAACAGGAGTTGCAGTTGCCATCAGTATTCTTCAGATCAGAGTAACGGAAGCAAGCTTATCGGAAAAGAGAGACACAGGAAGGATACCGACGATCAACAAGAGAAAAGGAGGAACCTGATATTGTGCCGTTCTAGCGAACGGAAAACGTGAATCGACGAGTTCTTGAATCAAGACTGTGATTCGCACAGGAGCATATATATATCAGAGACGGAGGATGATCTGGAAAAAGTGGGCTGCCTTTCCACCGGTGCTGTCTTTGACGCCTTCTTCTGGTCAAACTGCCGCGATCTTAAAGGCGACCAAGAACCACCGACGGCGAGGGAAATGGACGGACTTGGAAACTGGAAGGCAAGGTCATCAGAGAATTGAAATCCGTGAACGTGATGCTGTACTGAAGATACTATACGATCACAGGGTGTTGATTTCTAGAGCCGGGAAAATCCGGCATTTTTAGTTCCTGGCCTCTAACGGGCGGGTTTGTAAATTGTAGCCTCAAAAGGAAGTTGGGTCTAAAAGAATCGGTTTTATAGGACCTTGGGCTTAAAAGGGCCGGTCTTGGAAGGCTTCGGGCCGGCCCTTTAGGCCCGTTTACTTTTTATTTTTTATACTTGGAAAGGAACCATGTTACATTTTTGAATTACCTTATTGAATCTAAATGTCACTCTGTCCTCATATTGTATAGAGTATGATTTTTGAGTATATTGTTTTGTCTAATTGAATCATATTGTGATTTTTGAGTATGATTTTTTAGTATATTATTCTGCCTATTTAGACTAAAATCATATTATATATTATTCTGCCTAATAGAGTATGATTTTTTATGGAGGTTGTAATTATTTGACTACTTGAACCTACTGTTCAAAGTGAAACACAATCAAATGTCCTTGAAATTAATGATAGTGGCGAAGAAGGTGAAAATGATAGTCGTCATACTCATGTTGTTTAGAGGTTAGAGTATTTAGCTTATTGCCTTCTTATACTTTGGCCTTTGTGTGAGTTATTTATGGACATGATTTTATCTTTGATTATACATTAGTAACTGTGTTTGTTTGTTGCAAGAGACGTGCTATTTAAACCTTAATGTTGACAACATTTATGTATTAAATTAGAACTTTAATCATTGTTATTTACTAATTATATCTCTCTGGGAAAATACGCAGGAAAAATAGTTAAATACTGTGAAAAGGATTTCTCGGCCCTGCGGACCGGCCTTGATGCTCTCGAACCGGGCCTTGAAAAACTACAATTTTCCTGACCCCGAACCTTTTAGGACCGACCCTGACCCGTCAAGGACCAGCCCTATAGGGCCGGGCCGGCCCTGATTCCCAGCCCTATTGATTTCCTTGATCGGATAAGCCAGATTTCATTTCTTGCAGACATCAAAGCAACGACGTCGTTGCAATTGAGAATTGGAGCTGGGCAAAATCAGGGGCAATTGGGCCTCAATGAAAGAACCGTCCGACTCAAGGATTAGCCTGCTCTGGTACCATGTGAGCTTACAAAATATGGACCAGCTGAAATGAAATGCAGGATCAGTCTGTTACATAATCAAGCCTAGATATTTATAGTATAATCCTGGGCCATACAAACACAATAGAAATACAACAGAACAGGCCCAATAACCTAGTACGTAAAGAGCCCAATTAACAATATTCCTAATATACCTAACATATTCCTAACAGATAACACATAAACACTCTCTGCAGGTGATTAAACTGATTACAAGATTAACAACTATTTAAGAGTCCAAGGCTACTTTATGTCATAAGCATTAAATGATTCACCAAACCAAAGACAAAAGTTACAACATGAAGATACTTTGTGTCTCAAGGATATGATCTGAATTAGCCTATAAATAAGGGATTCATTCTATACAGCAAAAGATGCAAAAGCTATTATATACTCTGCCGAATTTTCTGTTCAAGAGCCACACATACTCCGCACTTCAATGATTATTATTTGCTTTGTTTTGAGAGAATGTATATTCATTTATTGTTGAGTAGCTGAGGATTGTGGGCTCATAAGTGGATTGTATTATCACGATTAGTAAAAAGGAGTGGTTATCTTGATGTGAGATAATCGATATTGTACTCCCTTTGGTCCTAATTATAGGACAACATTTGAAAGTTAATTTTGGTCCTAATTATAGGACAAAGTTCTAATTTTTATCAATTTCTTCCCAAAATACCCCCTATTGATACTTTCTCAATAATAATTAAACACATTAATAATTTAACAAGAGTATATCGGAAGTTGTTAAGGGAGATTGACGATGTCGGATTATGTGAGAG
Source organism: Inga laurina (assembly GCA_963855925.1). NCBI lineage: Eukaryota > Viridiplantae > Streptophyta > Magnoliopsida > Fabales > Fabaceae > Inga > Inga laurina. Next base: position 48,155,843 of record OY979701.1, on the reverse strand, counting down.
TTTGGAGAAGTTGTATGTGAGGCAGGAGAGGTACAAGAAAAAACAGAGAATCAACGTAATTGGATGTCATTTTAAATTTTAAATAAGGGTAGTTTTAGGAAAATAAATATGACTAACTAATTTAACCACTATCCTTAATTTCTTCACAATTAGGTAAATATGTCCTATAATTAGGACCGGAGGGAGTACTAGATTTGTTTTGAGGCATCAAGAGCCTTTTAGAATCTTAAAAGCAATAGTGAAAATCTCAGAAGTGATCTAAAAACTAAACATAGGTCATGTGGTAAGATCGAACTAGTAAAAATCTATTGTGTTGTTCTCCTCTTCTTTGACTTAAGCCTTAGGTGATATATCTCTACATTCATGATTTATGTTAAAGTTTTAATTAGTTATATTTGCCTTTACCCAATCCACCCTCCTCTTAGGTGAAGTCGTGTCTAACACCCACATGAGACATTCTCATTAATCACCATCTTAATGTCTTTGGTCAATATCTTTTTGGCTGTCAGCAAGATGAATCCTTGGAGCATTTATTCATTCACCGTCCATATGCTAGTTCACCATGGTTTGGGTGTTTTTCAATCAAACTTCCTGATTGCAATCTTTCTAGCTTTTTGTTATGGTTTAGGGTTTATTATTCTTATCAACATCCCTTTTCTTTCTATACAATTCTTATCAACATCATTCGGCATTAAAAGGAATATTGTTACTCATTTAGTTATTGAGGAAGTTCTTAGCTCTTTATCCCTCTTGACTGTAGCCTCTCTCTCTCTCTTTTTTTCCAACAATAGTCTGCATGCCAATCAGCTGTATGCTCCTGTCATTACTCTACCTCAGACAAATGAAAATGGCTGATCCATCATCCTTTACAAGAGCAAGCATACCAGAAAGGGAAATGACAGAAAAAGAACATGGAAATTGCAAAATCCCAAATCAGTTATTTTCCATAAAATAAGTTATAAATTGCTCGTCAAATATAGTCATTACTTTATCAATTCTAAGCAACAAACTTGATTTGGGATTTCCTAATTTCCAGGTTTTTTGCCTATCATTTTCCCTACCAGAAAGTACCTACTGCCATGTACTAGGCCTTTAAGGTTCGCTGTTGCATCATTTTTTCATTAAAGAAGATGATGGCTGAATGTGATTCCTTTAACCTTTCCTGTCTCTGTGTTGCTCTTGTTTGGATCTTTAATGATGGAATCTCTTCTCTTGCTTATAGCACACTCCTGGGAAATCATGTGTGTAAAGAAGCAGCTAATCAATCTCAATAGCCAGCACAAAACCCTCCCAAATATTGTATGGCTTGACATCTGCTCATTGCTACAAGTTTTCTTTTCAAGTATTGTAACTACATTAGTTGAGCCCTTTCTCTTTCACCAACTTAATAGTTCACACCTTTATTTCCTACTACATATACCTTGTAAACTTCAGGGTTTGTTAATATCATTTTCCTCTATTACCCAGAGGAAACTAACAAGAAAAGATCGAACAAGAGAGCTTCTTAGATTCTTAACCAAACTTCCTTGTTTTTTTTTTTTTCAAAATTGTTCGAGTAAATATCTTGTGATTATTCAGGTTATCTCATACCAAGTAAGCCTTCTTTATATCTTTAGTTGATCTTTTAATTACCTCCTTATGCATTTTTTGAATGGTACAAGAGATCAAAATTTTCACTCTTTATTCCTCAGGAAAGCATGCCTTTCCTCGAAGAAAAAGATCTTTACCATAAAACAAAAACCTGTGTGCGCATAACCCTAATAAATATTTAGAACTTCATTTCTCTTTACTACATCTCCACAGCAGTACACTGAACCATCTAGATCAAATTTTAACAGTAAAGATCAATCTGTATTTTTAAAAACTATCAAAATTGAATAACTAAAACTCAATCCAACGGTCTATAGTTGTAGCGGTCTATCCTCTCCACTCTGGAGGAAGCCACTTCAGAAGAAATAGGCCGAAAGAGCTCATCCATCCACTAAGGCATATGGCTAGCTTATGTAGATAGAGATATCCACATTAACAGTAGCATACTTAAAATATGACAGCCATAAAGTGCAATGCAAACCTAAAATACTATAGCGTCAACAATTCTGGAACCAGGATCAAAATTGTCATGAGACTCGATCCAATACACGCGGCTATAATGGCTCCTACAAAATGTTCCAAATTATTTGGTGTTATTGCACTAATCCTACTCCGATAGAGTCGACTCAAGTTCACCATTGTTTCGCAGCTCCATCACAATATCACAACCACCAATCAGCTCACCTTTGTAGTACAGTTGGGGAAAGGTCGGCCAATTTGAGAACACCTTCAATCCTTGTCTCACCTCCTCATCGCTTAATATATCAAAGGAGCCAAAACTTACTCCCTCAGCTCGCAGGGCATCAACAACTTTGGAGCTAAAGCCGCATCTTGGAGCATCTGGCGTGCCCTTCATGAAGAGCATTACCGGTGAGGAAGCAATCAATTTTTTCAGGCGGTCTTCAATCGTTGTTTCTGAAACAATCCCTTTTTCAAGTAAGACCTTCTTGAGTTCTCCGCTTTTTTGCATCTCCAACACAATGTCTGATCCGCCAACAAGTTCACCTGTGATATAAAGCTGAGGGTAACTAGACCAGTTTGAATAAACTTTGAGGCCTTGACGGACTTCTTCATCAGCAAGAATGTCAAAACTCTGAAAGGGGACATTTTCTTGCTGGAGAATTTCAACGACCTTTCTGCTGAAACCACACTTTGGTTCATCTGGTTTCCCTTTCATAAACAGCAAAACAGGGTCTGAGTTTATTAGGCTTTCCAGTCGGGCAGTTAAGATCGTACTTAACCCAGTCGATTCTGATATGCCTCCCTTCGAACTAACTGATTCTGTTACTTTTCCCTCTGTATTTGTATCAATTCCATGATCTTTGAACACATCCTTCAATTCACCACCCTCATGCATAGCAATTACTATGTCACAACCACCAAGAAGCTCTCCTTTGCAGTATAGTTGGGGATATGTTGGCCAGTTAGAAAATTTCTTCAAGCCCTCACGAACCTCATTGTCTGACAGGATGTCAAAACTTCCAAACTTGACCTTTTCCTTGTTCAAAATTTCCACAACTTTTTTGCTAAATCCGCATCTGGGCTCCTCAGGGCTCCCTTTCATGAATAGCACAACAGGTTGAGAGTCAATAAGCTGCTGCAGTCGCTTTTTTAAAGCATCACTAAGCCCTGGTTGCACTTGACTTGTTTCCTTTGGAGATCCATTTTCCTTTGCCATTTCTTTCACTGTTTCAAGAATAGTGGGCCCTGCAGCTAACCCAAGGCTGGCAGGAGAAGCAGCATCTCCAGGATTAATTGAACCAGCAACTTTAGCAACCTTATTGGCCAAACTTGATGGATCTGCACCCTCTAATGTATCGAATGGCTTGCCATCCTGACAGAAAAAGAATTTCAATAAATTATTGAAGTTGGAAAACCAGGTAAAAAGTGCCCTTTCATAGTAACACACGTTAAGAAACAAAGAGCAACCCAAAAAAAATTGAGAGGATGTTTAACAGCTCAAAAGATATAATAATAACAAAAAAACAGAGATAATGCCTCAATACATGTGGATTTCTCTTTTATTTTGATAAAAATAGAAGGAAAAAAAATTAAATCTTAAATATAATAAACAACTGAAAAGAAATATAGACCACAACTCATCTAACTTAACCAATATGAAATTTTCTCCAATGTTTAGTGTACACATCAACTTAATGGAACGCATCCTAGAATATTCCCTCAGTCTACTGCAGCAAATGGTCATGCACAAGTATCTATTTTATAACAAACCTCATCATTTTATAAACAATGATTGAACAGAGAGCATACTCAAGCACAGAAAAAGTCCTCTCATAACTCTCAAGTCATAGTGCTATTAAATACAAGGCTAATCATGCCATTAATAGTTTACATATTGGCAAACGATAAATGGCATTGCTAGACCATCTAGGTGCCTGTTTGGATTAACGGTAGGAAATTACTTTTCTAACGTGATTTACGGCATACGAGGTAAGTTTGTAAGAGGAGTTTTGTCTCCACTTGCGTGAACGTGCTTCTTGAACGCTAACTCAAATAGGCCCTAAAGCTTCCCATAGAACTCAATAGCTGGTAAAGTAAAACAGCAACATACCACATAACCAGTAAAATTCAGGAAAAATGGCGAATACACATTCACCTCACTTTGATCCACAAGCCATGTATACTACACATACACAAATGAATCTCTAGACAAGCATACTCTCCTTGGTAAAAAGGTGCTGGTATTTCTAAATGGAGTAGTGAAAGGCTAAAACCACCCATTAGACACTTCCTCGAGGTGAAAATGCACTAAACTTAAGAAAAAGAAGAATCGTATGTGAAGTTCTGCATAATGGGAAGAAGAAGAAGCTAAATGATGAGGTTCTGAATAATAGAGCCAAACTGAGTGCTTCACGAAACCAAAAACATGTGAATTTAACAGTTTACCCGAAACAGAGCTTAAGTGCAAGTTGAGCCATTTTCCTTATCCTAAACTCTAAAGGTCTGTTTGGCACACACAGCCAAACGGGACATGGACTGAACATATATGTATGTATCATGTATATTTGTTTGTGTGCGCGTGTTTGTCGAGATATATATATATATCACTGTAAAACGCGTCTTAAACGTCTCTCACCAAAGCACAAAGAATATTATCCTCCCCAAGAACTTTAATTTTCTTTGTACAGGACAGTATTTGTTTTAGTGTTCCATGAAAACCTTCAGCTTGCATCAAAGTTTCCTCTAGCCTAGGGAGATCAGTGCTCCAATGCCGACCCATAGCACTCATGACATGTAACTCAGAACATCCAGCGAAGATACTGTGAATAACGATCATTTGAATCGAGTTGTTTTTTTTATTTCTATTTTACCCTCCTTATAATAAATAAAAATTTATACAACAGCTTACAGATCAGAGTCTTCAAATGCCCCAACTACCAGATCACAGACAAAATTTACAAATAAAAATGGCTGTCCAAACACAAAGTACCTTGCAGAATACAAAGAAAGGCACAGCAGAAACCGAATAAGCCTCCGATATTTCCGGCTGCTCTTCAGCTTCAACCTAAAACAGAGAAATGAATTTTTTTTTTTTTTTTTTTTTTTGTAAAAAAACACGGATTAGTTTAAATAGAAATAATAAAACCTCCAAATTTTTTTTTTTTTAAGATTCAAAGACAAAATCAAACCCTGAAGAAATTTGCATGAGGGAAATCTGTGGACAAGTGGGAGAAGACTTGGTCCATGTGCTTAGAAGCATCACACCAGGATGCCCAGAAATGAAGGATGACTGCTGAACCAGTGCGAATCAGATTATCAAGCTCTGCCTTTGATTGCACATCTTTCACTGATCCACCCATATTTGTGAAGCCAAAAGATACAAAATCGAGAGATTGTTTCTGCGTCGATGATTATAATTCAAGCTGATTCACAAACCCCTGCTTCTCCCAACCCTAGAGGAAACAGCGAGAGGGTTCTTTGTTCGAAAGCAATCTTTTTTTTGAAAAAAAGAAAAAATAAATAAAATAGTTTTGGGTTATGAATAAAGCTGGTTCGTTTGCTTTGCGCTCGCGGGGTCCGCCCCTCGGGACAACACAGGTCTGTTGGGATTGGAATAGGATGCTTCTATAAAATTTTTTTTAATCTTCCTATTTTTAAATTAGTGCCCTTAAAATAATATTTTTCACTTTTCTTCAATTTTTTAATATTTTCAAATTCTGAAATGAAATAGAGGAGGTAGTCGAAAAACATGTTCAAAAGGCTAGGATACAGATGAAGTTGGAGAAGATGTTTTAAAGAGTGTTTGGGAAATTCCCAAATTTAGGTTTCAAACATAGGTTTGCGCAACTTGAGACAAAACTCCTCTTACACATTTACCTTGTAAATCGTAAAAGTTATTCTCAAAAGCTAATTCAAACACACACACACACTCAGCAAGGGATGTGACAGTGGAACTACTCGACTCTAGTCAACAATCTCTATTTTTGTTTAGGTTCTATCTTTCCTTTTTTGTTATTTGTAACACCCGCTCCTTGTGCATTGTTCCTTATGCCTCTTTTCTATGAATAGGAAGCAACATCATTATTATTACAACTCAAGAGAATTAGTAAATAATCTCTTAGCTAAAATTTTTCACACTTATTCTTGAGGCATTATTCATTTGGTGAAACTGTATTTACCAGATTAATTTATTTATGGGGTTACTTTTCAATTTAACTCATTAGTTCTTCCATTCATTGAATCAGAGTTTTCTCTGCTTATTAATTCCTCTGATTAATTAACTAATGAGCTCATACTGTGCGATTATCCATTCCTAGTTCAATTTCGTGCTTACGAAACAATTCATGCATCATACAAATTATACAATTAATCACTTCTAATGCTATTTTATACATGATGATTAGCATATAATAATCTTCAATTCTTCTTTACAACTTCTTCACCTGGCACATCGTCTTGCACTCCTCTTCTATGCTCATGTGCCTATATGGTTGGTTGAGGGAGGGTGAGATTCGGAGGAAGTTCAATAGCAAATAATATCACTTAGCATGCAAGATAAATGTTTAATGTATGACATGCTTGCCTTATATGATTTATGCTAACACAATGACATATCTGCATGCTCAATGTATCATACATCATACTTATGGCCATAGCATATACAGAAATAGAGCTTCAATTAGTCATATATGCATCACATAATTAAGCAAAACAATTACTCACATCAATACATAAGCATAAATATCAATGACATGTAAGTAGGGTAAATCTACTACCTTTTGTTTTCAAGTCCCCTTTTTTATACATTTTCTTCAAACCACTGAAGTTCCTTCTATTGTCTTTTCTTTGTCATCTCATGGCCCTAGATAAGTGGCCATATTATTAGAGTCATGACAAATAAATGTCTAATGAGCTACTTTAGCCTTTAGGATATGTCCTTTATTTTTAGACCTATACTTGTCCCAATTTTTATAACTCAAGACACTTTAGTTGGTTAACTTTAAAATTAACACATTAGGCCCAATGGATATTTGATGGGCTCACATTAACTCCAAGTGTTTAGCTTAACCCTTGGAGGTCAACTTAATTATCAAATTCCATAACCTTTTTTTTTCCACACAATTTCCAAAAGTTGGCAGAATTTTCAAGAAACTTTGAAAATTCATATATTTTTCTACAAATATCCAAGTTAGGTGGTTCAAAATTCTATATGTCAATTATTAAGTCCATTTTAAGGGAAAAAATATTTCCTCCAACCAGTTCCACACACAAAAATATAGAATCACCAATAAACTCACACTATTACAGATTTTTTCCAGTTTTACAGATCCAACTTCAAAAATTCATATCTCTTAATATATTAATCCAAATGGCACAAATGACCTATTAAATTAAATTTTATGATGTCTACTTTAAATTTAGAAAGTTTTATAGCCATTGGATATCATTTGCTCAGTAAAAAATGCATCACAAACAGACTGCCTCATAGAACTCAAATCTGGCAGCACTTAAACTAGTCTTATTTTATCATTAAACACCATATATCATCATATATTCATGATTTAACACAAATGGACTCAAACACACCCTCTGGCTGAAACATTAGGGTGGTCCAAGAGTGATAAACCCATGTCGTGTGAGTTCACAAAATAAAACTAGGTTTGAAAATGTAGCATAGTAGCTCAACCTAAATCGTTCTTGTGAGGAGATTAATTTTCAAGTTTTTAAATAGTAAATTGGTAAATACCTTAAAGTTATGTGACATCATTTTGAGAAATTGATTTTTAAAACTAATGAAATAATCTAATCTAATTCAATATTTTTGTATTTTTCGGTTTTCAAGACAAAGAAGCAATTGGAATTGAAATTAAGAATAACAACTAAGTAAATTTAATAAACTAGAATAATGATGAGACGAGATTCCCTTGAGTTGAGATTTTAGTCTTCCTTGCTTGCTAATAATATGAATTCCATAATATGAATCAAGAGGATGGAACTAAGCTACCACTAGCTCCATACTTGCAATAATCATTTAATTCATTCTACCGAAGCAATTAAATGAACACCACCAAATAATTTAGATTCAAGGAGATGAATAATCAACTTCCAATTCTAGCTTATAATTACCATTACAAAAGTTCAAAGCATTTAGTTTAGTCATTTACAATCCACTTAACCAAGTTGGAATAAACAACTCAACCTACTCCTAATTTGAATCATACAAAGCTTAATTAATCAACTCCTAGCTCAACCACCAAGTTAATTCACTTGGCATAGAACAATCTAGATCATAACTACACACTTAACCAAGTCCTATAATTATGAACTAGAAAGAGAGCTTAAAGGAATTCCATTGAAGTTTAGAAGCTCAAACCATTACCCAACTCAAAGAAATCACCAAAGTTTAGCTGCTCATGGAGAAGGAGGAAGAGGAAGCTTGATGAATGAAGAGGAGAATAGCCATAACCATTGCAGCACCGAACAACCCTCTAATTATCCAGCACCTCCTCTTTTTCATTTCATTGCTCACACCTATTCTTTCTTCTTTTCTAAGTCGTGCCTCTCTTCCTTTCATTCGGTCAACAGCTGCTCCCCTTTATCTCCAATTCATTTTTGTCAGCTCCCCTCTCCCTTCCAGCCGCCATTCCTCCCTCTTCTTATTTCATTTGGTGCTGCACCCTTATTCACGTAGTCCCCTCCTTTCTTTTATGCACAGCTGTCTAACCCTTCTTTTCCTTTCATATGGGCTTTCCTTCCTTGTTCCATTATTTGCTTTTTGGTTCAGCCCATCTCCCCTCAGTCAACAAATTCGGCTGCTTCTCTTTTAGGTCCAGCCCTCTTTTTCTCTAATCATTCCCATTTGGTGTTGCCTCCTCTTTAATTCAGTCAACTCTTCCTCTCTATTCAATCCACCTTGCTTTTATTTTGTCCATTCCTTTAATTCCCATTTTAGCCATTTGGGTCAACAATTTCGGCTGGCTTTCTTTCTCTCCTTCATTCTTTCATTTTGGTCCAGCATCTTCTATTTCGGTTCAGCCTTGCTTTTCTCCTTCCTTTTGTTTAATTTCTCAATTTCGGCCCAGGTCTGTTTTGAATCCATTCGGTTCAGCATCTTTAATTGGTCCAGCTCTCATTACCTCTACCTTTTGATTCAACCATTTCGGCTGCCTCTTATTCCCAATTCGGTTCAGCTCCATTCACACTATTACAACCACCATCCATCAAAATAGACAATGGTCCCCACTTCCTTTTCTTTCTTCAATTCATCTAGGTTAAATGAGTAACTTATGGCATGTTTGGATAAAAGCTAAAAATCTGTTTTAAGCATTGATATAAAATTGCAACCACCAAACAAGGCCCTTACTCATTTAACTTCCTGTTAGAAAAAATGTGAAAATAAATTCTGCACTTATGATGTTCCATTTTTGTCCTTCATTAAGCTCTAAAATAACATCTTTGACCTTGACCATTCAAGTTGTGCCACATCATCACCTACAAAATTAGATTCACAAAGGTAATATCTTTTGCTCACAACTAAAGAATAATGGGAATAACAAATATTAATTAAAAATATAACAATTTAACTAATATAATTCCTAAATTATCCTTTCACTAAAATCTCACTTTAACACTTGATTATGCCCAAAATATTCAATTAAGTCCACAAAAGCCCAAGATTAATCATTAAAAATATATAAATATTAAGCTCTATCAAAGAGTCAAGAAAAACTCAATGAAATCACAAGGTATACGGTTCGAAACGATGCTTGAGCTTGCCTCTTCACGTTTTTATAGTCGGTTCGATATTTTGGTGGCACTCCAGCTAACTAGACAACACAAAACACCTCAGATTAGAAAACTTAGACCATAGAAATGAAGCTCTCAGTGAGTAGAACAACTTTCTTGAAGGACTTACTGGATGATAACAACGATTCGGGGTCGGAATTGGCTCTAGAGCTCAATAACACAACACTATTCATCTACCTTATCTCCTCTTCCATTTTCTCTTGATTTTCCTCAATTTCCCTGCATTTTTGGCCCTTGGCCAAAATTTAATAAGAGAAGATAGAGAGTTGGATTGTCTTAAAGTGACATGTGGCACTTGCTTTAATCTTACGGTGCCACGTGTCTTGATCTTGCTTCAGATGATGACAAGTGTACTAAAAGCATCTTTTTCCCCTCTTTTTCTCTCTCTTTATGTGTCCTTACATGTCAAGGGAAGGAGAGGCCTAACAATTTCCCTGCACTCCCGGGTTTGGTGTTTAGGAAGTCACGCAACCAGGCTAGAGATCGGTGGACTTCAGCGTCACGTGTCACCGTCTTGGAATGGCAACAAAAAGGCAAGAAGGACATCTCATGATGAAGGGACAAGTGTCACCTTCCAATTATGCCAACCAAAAAGTGTGAATAGTATTTGTCATGATGATGGATACTTTGATTATAAGTGTTTGTCATGATAATGTGAACTTTGATGACAACTGTGGCATGCATATAGAGGCCCGCCAAATGACATCCTGATTAGAGTATGTGTGAACCCCACATGGCGCCACATTCCAGTGTCTTTTCCAAAAAATTCAAGGTAATCATGTTTGCCCTGAAAAATGCTATATGCACACGTACACCGGCATATTTTATTAACAGTCCCATACCTCATGACATAACTAAGTGACATCTTTCTACTGATCTAATGGCACCGTATGTTGTTAGATCTCATGTTTTGATGATAACAAAAGAATGGTATAAAGAAGAATTGATTAATAAATAAGTTTGAACAAAGTAATAACAGGGATAAGCATCACTTGAAGTAAGCATTGGAGTAATGAAGAAAAGCCAAGAGAAAATGCTGAGAAACTTGATCAGAAGCAAGTTTTCTAAGGCATTACTCGAGTAGGTACTCGAGTAAAGAGACAAAACTTGAAGTAACCAGAAGCACCTTCCAGTAACCTGCCAACATTACTCGAGTAGGTACTCGAGTAATAGTGTAAGTAGTTTCAAGTTGCTCTTGGCCTGCCAATGTTACTCGAGTACCTACTCGAGTAACCAGGTAAAATACTTGGAGTTGCTCTCGGCTTGCCAATGTTACTCGAGGAGCTACTCGAGTAACCATATGAAAAACTTCCAGTTGCTTTCAGGTTGCCAATGATACTCGAGTAAGTACTCGAGTAACTCTGTTTCTGAAAATGTGTTGCTCTCGGCACTTTGTACCACTGCCAATGTTACTCAGGTAGGTACTCGAGTAACACACTAAGGTAAGTGAAAACTTGAAGGTAGTACCCGAATAACTTGATTTAAGTTTATCTCACCTTCCTTGAGTCATTCCTCTAGTATACAAGTAGTTAATGTTCTATTTTAAGTGGATTACTCGAGTATGTACCCAAGTAAGTTTTGTTATGTTGAAAGGAAAACTTCAAGTCGTTACCCGAGGAAGTGTTGTACAAAAAGTAAGTTTACTCGAGTAGGTACTCGAGTAACAAGGTAATCAGATTTGAACTGCTCTCGGCCTTGAAATCCTGCCAACATTACTGGAGTAGAGCATCGAGTAATCAAAAGTTATTTGAAGATTTACTCGAGTTGGTACTCGAGTAACCTATGAAGTTGTGAATGCATTACTCGAGTAGGTACCCGAGTAAATAACTATTTTCAAGATCTGAGATTTAGTTTATTCCATACACTACCCGAGTAATCTTGTATTTGTTCATTGACTTGAAGTTAATAGAAGATTTCCTGATGATACTCGAGTAGGTACTCGAGTAACCTTCAAGTGATACTCGAGTAGCTACTCGAGTAAGCAAACCCAGAATTTTAGAAATCATGCAAACATTCATTAATTTGTTTTTTATATGATTAATCTTTCATTGTATTAGTATTTCTAGCATATTTACAGATAAACAATGAAGAAATCATATCAAGTGAGAGAAGTCAAATGAAACGTTCAAATGCCAACCACCGCCAACGGATATTTTTTAAAAACTAAAAAGTCAATAGTGGCTGCGCACTCTCCAACGGTCATCACCAACATATCTATATATATGGGAACATCCAAACAGAGAATAAAAAAAAAGAGGAGAAGAACACACACAAACGTATCATCAAGTCCATTACTCTGTTTTTACGTGATAATTATATTTCTATGCTTTAGTGATTCATATTCACTCTGTAAGAGAGATATTTCATTCAAACTCAATATTTGTTATTGAGATAACTTAAGGTTGTGGAACCTTGAGTTGGGATTGGATTACAACTTGTAAGGGGGAGTGAGTGTCCAGGCGTAGGAACTTGCTTGTACTGAGGTGCCAAGAACCCACCGAATCTTGGAAGTTATAGTAAAACTCTCAGAGAAGCTCTGAGGACTGGACGTAGGTCAAAGTGGTTGTGGCCGAACCAGTATAACTCCCGGTGTACACTTCGGTGATATTTCTCCTTACTCTTTTCTGTTTTAATTTCAACGTCAAATTTTATATTTGCAACGAAATTTTTAAGATCACCTAATTCACCCCCCCTCTTAGGTGAAACGCTTGCTCTAACATTTGGTATCAGAGAGTAGGTCTTTTTGTTAAGGTTTAACAGCCTAAGAAGGATCCAATGGCAAGCATGGGTGAAGGAATTCTTCCCGACGGTGCATCTATCACTAGACCTCCAGGTTTCAGTGGCGAACACTTTTCTTTCTAGAAAGCAAAGTTCAGAGTATTCGTAATGGCTACTGAATATGGGCTATGGGATGTGATTGAGAGTGGAAACTATCAACCTACAAAGACTGTAGATTCTCAGAAAATTCCCAAGACGCCAGCGGAATATGATGAGAATGACAAGAAACTTATCACTCTCAACAGCAAGGCAATTCTGATGCTACAGAGTGCCTTGAGTCAAAGTGAGTATTTCAGAATTTGCACACTTCCAACAGCAAAGGAAATGTGGGAAGCTCTGGAAATAGCTCATGAAGGAACTTCGGGAATAAAGGAGAATCGGATCAACACATTGGTCACTGAATTCGATTTACTTCGAATGAAATCAGGTGAATCAATATCTGAATTTGAACTTAGATATACTCATCTTGTTAATCAACTTGCAGCTCTTGGGAAAGTCTATGATCAGCATACCCAAGTACGAAAGATTCTAAATATTCTTTATAAAGAATGGGAGGCCAAAGTCACTGCGATAGAAGAAGCAAAAGGAGAATCAATGAGATCAGTTGCTTCTCTATTTGGAAGTCTATCTGAATATGAAAGCAAACTAAAGTTCAAACGAGAACTAGATGACATTGGTGACAAGAAAAAGAAAGGTCTTGCACTAAAAGTAAAATAAGAGAATCAAGATGAGGATAAGGAGCTTAAAGATTATGAGATGGGCTTCATCATAAAACGATTTAGAAAGTTCTACAAGAAATGACAAGGATTCAAACATTTTCAAAAAGGTGGAACTAGCAGCAAAGATCATATCATTTGCTAAGAATGTGGAAAACCAGGACATATCAAATCAGAATGTCCAGAACTGAATCAAAAGAGAAAAGAAAAGAGAAAAGGCAAATTCTTCAACAAAAAGAAGGCCTTTGTATATGCTATATGGGGTGATAGCTCCTCTGACGAAGAAAGTGATGAGGAAGAAGTAGCTAACATATGTCTTGTTGCTCAAGAAGAAACCGAAGAAGAGGTAAATGATTCTGAACCTACCTATGATGAATTACTTTCTGAATATAATGCTTTACATTCTGAATTCATCAAAGTAGTTAAAGAATTGGTTGTTTTCAAAAAGAAAAACAAAGCTCTTGAATTTGAAATTAAAGAATGTTCAGAAAAGGATTGTGAAAATTGTTCTTCTTTGAAAAAGAAAAACAACAATCTCACAAAAACTCTTGAAAAATTTACACAAGGAAGTGAGATGCTAAATGTTATTTTAAAAGCTCAACGATTTGTAAATGATCGATCTGGAATTGGATATGATCCAAAATCAGATAGAAGAAAAGGTAGAAAGAAAGCAGGAGGTAAGTCTTACTTGAATTATTTCCAACATTCTGTGCATACATCAAATCCTTTTGCATTTTGTAACTACTGTAATAGAAAGGGACATTATACTTCTTCATGCATTCATAAGAAGAAAGGAACAATAGGAACCTACAAATGGGTACCTAAAGGTTCATATATTCAGAAAATTATTTGTACTAACCCAAAAGGACCCAAGAAGATGTGGGTACCTAAGACTTAGTAATTTGATTGCAGGTATGTCTCAAAGCATCCAAAAATAGCAAGTGGTACATAGATAGTGGATGCTCTAGACATATGACCGGAGATTTCGAAAATTTTACCACATTGCAACCCAAAGAAAGTGGAAAGGTAAAATTTGGAGGAAATCAATCTGGAAGGATAGCAGGAATTGGTGAAATAAAAAATGACAAAGGAATACAAGTCAAAGATGTATATTATGTTGAAGGCTTGTGTCACAATTTGCTGAGCGTAAGTCAAAGTGCAGATAAAGACAACTGGGTAATATCTGACTCAGAAGAATGCTTAATTATCAACAAGAATGACTTACAGCTTGATAAGAAGAATATCAAGGCTAAGCTTAGAGCAAAAAGGGAAGGTATTAGGACTGATCATGGTGGAGAATTTGAAAATCAAGCCTTTGAAGAGTATTGTGATACTAATGGCATTGATCACAATTTCTCTGCTCTAAGGACGCCTCAACAAAATGGAGTTGTGGAACGCAAGAATAGAGTACTCACTGAAATGGCTAGAGCAATGTTGAATGAAAAGAATGTGTCTCAAGTGTTCTGGGCTGATGCTATGAGTACAGCATGCTATATTTCAAATAGAGCTTATATCAGAACAAAACTTGGAAAGACACCATACGAGTTATACAAAGGAAGAAAGCCAAACATTGCTCATCTACACATCTTCGGTTGTAAGTGTTTCATTCATAATAATGGCAAAGATAACTTGGGAAAATTTGATTCTAAAACTGATGAAGGAATTTTCCCAGGATATTCTAACCGAAGTAAAGCATTTAGAGTTTTCAATAAAAGAACTTGTGTTGTTGAAGAATCAATTCATATTGTATTTGATGAATTTGAATCCTCTGACAAAACCATTGATGAAGAACAGGAAGTTGTTTTAAATCAAGAGAATGGTCAATCTATTTCTAAATCTCTTATTCCAAAGGTTGATGAAACTAAGGAAGAAGAGCAATCCATAGGACAATCTAAAGCTTGGAAATACAATAAAGTCATCCCTTAGATCAAGTCATAAGAGATGTGAATGAAGGGATCAAAACTAGAAATAGAATTTTCAATGAAGTAAGTTTTTCTGCATTCATTTCTGAGATTGAACCTTCTAACATTGATGAAGTCCTATCAGACAATGATTGGGTTATAGCAATGCAAGAAGAACTAAATCAATTTGAGAGAAATCAAGTTTGGGATTTGGTGCCCCGACCCAAAGATCATCCGATCATTGGTACTAAATGGGTATTCAAGAACAAACTCGATGAATCCGCAATTATTGTCAGAAACAAGGCAAGATTGGTGGCTAAAGGCTATAATCAGGAAGAAGGGATTGATTATGAGAAAACGTATGCTCCAGTGGCTAGATTGGAAGCTATACGTGTACTCTTAGCCTTTGCATGCATCAAAGGATTCAAACTCTATCAAATGGATGTAAAGAGTGCCTTTCTAAATGGTTACATCATGGAAGAAGTATATGTAGAACAACCTCTAGGTTTTGAGGATGTTACCAAACCTGACCATGTTTTCAAACTTAAAAAGGCTTTATATGATTTAAAACAAGCTCCTAGAGCATGGTATGAAAGGCTCAGTAAGTTTCTTATTGATCAAGGTTTTGTACGAGGAAAAGTTGATACAACACTCTTTATAAAACGAAAACACAATGATATTTTAATTGTTCAAATATATGTTGATGACATTGTTTTCGGTGCTACTAATGAATTTCTGTGTAAGGAATTTTCTGAGATAATGCAGGGAGAATTTGAGATGTCAATGATGGGAGAATTGAATTTCTTTCTTGGTTTACAAATCAAACAAAGAAAGAATGGAATCTTCATATCCCAAACAAAGTATTTAAAAGAGCTATTGAAGAAGTATGGAATGGATGAAGCAAATGGCACGGACACGCTTATGAGCTCAACTACGTTGCTTGATGCTGATGTCAAAGGGAAAGACTACAACATAACAAAGTATAGAGGAATGATTGGATCATTACTCTATCTCACGGCAAGTAGACCGGACATCCAATTTAGTGTTGGCATATGTGCAAGATATCAATCGGCACCAAAAGAATCACATGCTGAAACGGTCAAACGAATATTTAGATACCTTGCTAACACACCCGAATTGGGTCTGTGGTATCCCAAAGGAAGAAGTGAATATCTTGTTACATATTCAGATTCAGATCATGGAGGATACAAAACAGACAGAAAGAGCACCAGTGGACAAGGACAATTTCTTGGAGGATCTCTTGTATCATGGTTCAGCAAGAAACAAAATACAGTGTCTCTTTCGTCAACGGAAGCCGAATATGTTGCAGTCTCAAGTTGTTGTGCACAAGTAATATGGTTAAAACAACAACTACAAGATCTTGGTATTTATCTCAAAGAAATACCAACCTATTGTGACAATACTAGTACGATAAGCTTGGCAAAGAATCTAGTTCAACACTCTAGAACCAAGCATATAGATGTCAGACATCACTTCATCAGAGATCATGTTCAAAAGAAAGATGTGAAAGTGATATTTATTCCCACTCATCTTCAACTAGCAGATATTTTCACAAAACCTCTTGCAAAAGATCAATTTCTATACATTAGAAGAGAATTGAGAATGGTAAATCCCAATGAGTTGTAAGTTATTTCAGTTTCTCATAATATTAGATGAAGTCATTTGTTAAAGTTTTGATGATTACTAACTTAAGCATCGGAGTATATAGAAATTTGTTTTGCAGGAAGGTTGAAACTCTATTTTGAGAAACAAAAACAGAGGTAATCAGAGGACACCTTTATTGGAGTACCAACTTGAAGTAATGTGTGACAGAGAAGCATTACCCGAGGAACAACTTGAAGTAAAGAAGCACTTTACTCGAGTATGTACTCGAGTAATGGACTTCAAAACTGGAAGTAACGGATCAAGTTACTTGGTTTTCAAATCTAACGGTTCAGTTACAAAGAAATGAAGAGTCACAAGTTGAAAACACAGGTTACCCGAGGAAGGCCTCGAGTAAACTTGAAGCTTACTCGAGTACGGCCTCGAGTAACTGCAAGTTCAGATTTTCAAAATTGATGAAGATTGACTCAAATCTGCTCAGAATGGGTTATAAATGATCGAGGGAACATCCATGGATAATTACAATATTATTCATGCCAGGTACGCTATTTAAATAAATTATTTTAGAATTTTTTTGTATGAACACCCGAGGAAGGCCTCGAGTAAACATGAACATTACTTGAGTAAGGCCTCGAGTAACGTCGGGTTCTAGGGCTTTATCTGTCGCAAACTCGGTCATTTCCACAAAATCTCCTCAAGTAAATCACTATTCTCTCTCACAAAAACTTTTCACAAGTGATTCCTTGCTTCATTTCCGTCAAAACACAAGAGATTTCAGTTCTAAAAACCTCCTATTTTTCTCAGATTCTCTGTGCCCTAACTCGCGTCAGTCTCTCTGCTTCTCTGAAATTTTTCAAGTTTCTGTTTTCAAAATGGTGAGAACCAAGAATCTCAATTTCACAGATTCCTCTGATTCACAACAAAACCCTGATCCTCTTTCTTCTCCTCCCAGAAAGAGAAGAAAACTTACTCCGAGGCCAAAAGCTAAAATTCCTCTTCAACCTCAATCTCAACCGAAACCAAAAGGAGTTGTGATTAAAGAGCCTATTGTTACGAGGGCTCAATCCAAAAAAGAGTACTTCAATCGGAAGAGGCAAGAGTGCCAAATCTCCCTTACCTCCTCACTCTGATTCCTCTACCCCCTCTTTTACTCCAAAATCCACTAAAAAGGCTAAGTATGATAGGAATGTGGCTATGGCTATGGCCAACATCTTGGATTAAATGGAGAAGGGGCAATCTTCCAAGAAATCCAAATTGCCAGAAGAGGAGATCACCAACCCTCCAAAAGGGTTCAATGTCAACAAGTTGGTGGAGTCTCCGAAGTACTTGTCTCAGTTCTAAAGAAGGAAAGTGTGCAAGACACACTATGTAGACCTCAAGATTCTTCAAGAGGTATTGAAGCATGACCTAAGTCCTTATTTAGATCCCTTTATGCCTTGGCTTTCAATTAGATTACCATTCTGTACTAAAGTGATCACACACTTTTACTGTAATCTAGAGATTATAGATGAGCCAAACAGAACCTCAGCCGAGGAAGAAATGACCACCACAGTTAGAGGCCAAAAGATTCTCATATCACCCTCTAGGATTAACTTGTGGTTAGGGATAGAGAACCCCCCAGATGATATTTATTCCCAACTTGAGCCAAATCAAATATTTTCTATTCTTAAACCCGGTGAGTTAGTTGGCCCTCTAAATTTCAAACCAAGTGATATGTGTGATCATCATAGGGTCCTATGGTACATCTATTCTAGGTCCCTAGTTAACAAGGCCAACAACTATACCCACTTCTCTGATAGGGACTTTAGGTGGTTTGCTTCACTTCTCTTGAAGGAACACAAGGATTTAGGGGAGTATATCTTCTCTGAAATGAAGAGGTACAGAGTGGATGGAAAGGCTACAACACCAATGCCATATCCTCAGATTGTATCAGTGATCCTGAAAGAGAACAAGATATGGTATTTGGATAGCAAGGAGCCTATTGAGAGGATGACTCCGGTTGGGAGAAACCAAATTGGGAAGTTGAATATTGACATCCCTCTCAAAGGCCCTATGAAGTTTGGGTCAAAGAAGAAGAGGAAGACCACTGAGGCAGAGACTAGTAAGATGGATGACACACAATCATCGGCTCCAGCTGCCACCACTTCATCACCATCCTTTCTCAATGCTACTCTCCAGCACTTCATGGAAAACATGCTCAGAGGATTCCATGTGGATATCGCCAACACGAACGCTGAATTGATTACCAACACGAATTTCAAGATGGTGGAGTTAGTTGAGAAAATAGACAAGAGGCATGAGGATTTGGTTGAGAAAATGGACAAGAGGCATGAGGAGTTGCTAGCAGAGCAACGTGCCCAGGGTGAGACTTTGAGATTGATTCTGGCACGACTGGACTCTTTAGGTCCCAAACCTTCTGCCGGTCCATCTTCCTCTGCACCATCACTACCTCCAGTGAACCCTCCTTCTGACACTCCTTTCACTGAGGATGAACCATCTACCCCTCTGGTATCTAGTCCACCTGAGACACAAGCCAAAGACATTCTATATACAGTGGACAACCCAGATACCAATGAAACCGTACATATTGTCATTGATGATTCACCTCCTAAACCTCAGCCTGAACTAGCTCCTAAACCTATTCCCTCTCCTACCCACACTGAGGAAATATCTCCCTCCTCCTCCTCTGAACATCATACTCCAGAGGTTGAGACCACTCCAGAGGTACAGACCACTCCAGAGATACAGACTACTCCAGAGGTAGCAACCACTTCTATGATTGTTTACCAACCTTTTTTTATACCTCCCAGAGATGACATCCAAATTCCTCCACTTCATCTTCCTGAACTAGTCTCCTCTAGTTCTTTTGACTCCTCTAGCTCAGATGATGGTTCAGTTCTTCCAGTGACACCCATTTCCATGGCCAAGCCTCCGAGTCCTCCTCTTGATTGATGAAGCCAAAAAGGGGGAGAAGAGCTTGGGTGATTTTGTGGAAGTCTCTGAGTATTTTTTTGAATATTTGGGTGTATATGGGCTTTTGGGAGTTCTTTTAAGTTATCTTGTTAGTTCTTTTGAACACTTGTTATCTTGTAATATGCAAATCTTAAGTTTAATGCAAGTTATTTAAGTTATGATTTCATGATTCCATTTTAAGTCCATTTAAGCTTTAATTTATGATACATTGTTGGACTAATGAAGTTTATTATGTATGCAAGGTGAATGTGTTGTAATATTTTCCAAATCATTTTATAAAGATAACAAAGTTTATCAAAAGATTTTCAAGATATGTTTATTTGTGAACTTATTTTCAAAAAGTTGTTCAAAATCACCAAGTTTTGTCATCATCAAAAAGGGGGAGAATGTTAGATCTCATGTTTTGATGATAACAAAAGAATGGTATGAAGAAGAATTGATTAATAAATAAGTTTGAACAAAGTAATAACAGGGATAAGCATCACTTGAAGTAAGCATTGGAGTGATGAAGAAAAGCCAAGAGAAAATGCTGAGAAACTTAATCAGAAGCAAGTTTTCTAAGGCATTACTCGAGTAGGTACTCGAGTAATGAGACAAAACTTGAAGTAACCAGAAGCACCTTCCAGTAACCTGCCAACGTTACTCGAGTAGGTACTCGAGTAATAGTGTAAGTAGTTTCAAGTTGCTCTCGGCCTGCCAATGTTACTCGAGTAGCCAGGTAAAATACTTGGAGTTGCTCTCGGCCTGCCAATGTTACTCGAGGAGCTACTCGAGTAACCATATGAAAAACTTCCAGTTGCTTTCAGGTTGCCAATGATACTCGAGTAAGTACTCGAGTAACTCTGTTTCTGAAAATGTGTTGCTCTCGGCACTTTGTACCACTGCTAATATTACTCGAGTAGGTACTCGAGTAACACACTAAGGTAAGTGAAAACTTGAAGGTAGTACCCGAATAACTTGATTGAAGTTTATCTCACCTTCCTTGAGTCATTCCTCTAGTATACAAGTAGTTAATGTTCTATTTTAAGTGGATTACTCGAGTATGTACCCGAGTAAGTTTTGTTATGTTGAAAGGAAAACTTCAAGTCGCTACCCGAGGAAGTGTTGTACAAAAAGTAAGTTTACTCGAGTAACAAGGTAATCAGATTTGAACTGCTCTCGACCTTGAAATCCTGCCAACATTACTGGAGTAGAGTATCGAGTAATCAAAAGTTATTTGAAGATTTATTCGAGTTGGTACCCGAGTAACCTATGAAGTTGTGAATGCATTACTCGAGTAGGTACCCGAGTAAATAACTATTTTCAAGATCTGAGATTTAGTTTATTCCATGCACTACCCGAGTAATCTTGTATTTGTTCATTGACTTGAAGTTAATCGAAGATTTCCCGATGATACTCGAGTAACCTTCAAGTGATACTCGAGTAAGCAAACCCAGAATTTTAGAAATCATGCAAACGTTCATTAATTTGTTTTTTATATGATTAACCTTTCATTATATTAGTATTTCTAGCATATTTACAGATAAACAATGAAGAAATCATATCAAGTGAGAGAAGTCAAATGAAACGTTCAAATGCCAACCACCGCCAACGGATATTTTTCAAAAACTGAAAAGTCAATAGTGGCTGCGCACTCTCCAACGGACAAGAAGAAAATGTTCTAACGATCATCACCAACATATCTATATATATGGGAACATCCAAACAGAGAATAAAAAAAAGAGGAGAAGAACACACACAAACGTATCATCAAGTCCATTACTCTGTTTTTACGTGATAATTATATTTCTATGCTTCAGTGATTCATATTCACTCTGTAAGAGAGATATTTCATTCAAACTCAATATTTGTTATTGAGATAACTTAAGGTTGTGGAACCTTGATTGGGATTGGATTACAACTTGTAAGGGGGAGCGAGTGTCCAGGCGTAGGAACTTGCTTGTACTGAGGTGCCAAGAACCCACCGAATCTTAGAAGTTATAGTGAAACCTCAGAGAAGCTCTGAGGACTGGACGTAGGTCAAAGTGGTTGTGGTCGAACCAGTATAACTCCCGGTGTACACTTCGGTGATATTTCTCCTTACTCTTTTCTGTTTTAATTTCAACGTCAATTTTTATATTTGCAACGAAATTTTTAAGATCACCCAATTCACCCCCCTCTTGGGTGAAACGCTTGCTCTAACATATGTAACCCCCGTCATAATCAAGGCTGAGATTAGTGTTTAAACTCGTTTTATAATTGGATAAGAGATCCGGAATAATTAAAAACCTTTTTTCCAAAAACTTGTATGACAAAATCTCCATCCTTTCATTTATAAAACAATAGGCCTGCTCGACTTGTCACATATACAATATCAAAGTATAACAAAATTCCCGACACTCACTCGGGATAATTTCATTAATCCAAGAGTTTGTAGGGCATCATTGCCTATCTTAGTTTCCCATACCGGGATTACACAACATCACTATTCTATGGTCAATTATATATATATTCATCCAAAATGATAACCAATCTAAAAACCAAAAAGAATCTAGCTAAGACTACCACCAGCAGTCTTAGTCGTCCTTGCTCACTTGTTTGCTTCTTAATCCACTTGCCCTGTCTAAAATGTTATTTGGAAAGAGTGAGATTCAAAAGAATCCTAGTAGCAACAGTTTATATATATGATGCATAATAAACAAAGCAAGTAAGCATATATCACAATGCAACATAACAATATTCAAGGCCGGGCTCTCGCCACGTCCCCTCAACAATATTCAAGGCCTCACTCATTTAATGATTAACACAAACAAGCAATGCATTACACATGATATAGGATAAAGTGTCACTACCTTGGTCTTTCTGTTCTTGATCAGGCATAAGCCTTCTATAATCCGGGAAAATATCAAATCCTAAAGTCATAATTAAGGATGACACGTTATCACTTATTCTGATACTCAATAACTTCACAACACTTAAATTGGTTATTATTACTGTCTCTTAAATACCCATAAATGCTTCTAACAAAAGCCCAAAAGGGTAAGAAGAACTATTCCAACGATCCCCTTTTGGAAGCACAAAACTGTCATCTTTCATTGTTTCACTCGAGTGAAGACGGCCTCACTCGAGTGATGGTACGGTTTGTACTCGGGCGCTAGAGAGTGAAAGACAGTGAGTGCATATCTGAGAGCACAAGAAACTTTTAGAGAACGAGAACACTCGAGCACAAAATGCAACACTCAAGTGATACCAAATGCTTACCTGAGTACCATAAAGTGAGGTGTAGGAAGTGTTTACATGAGAGTAAATGAAAATTTTCAAAGAAGAGGAGCACTCGAGCACGAGCCTTTGTACTCGAGTGAAGGTTGAATACCCGCGAGTATTAAAACACACTCTTGCACTTTAATTGTGAGTGATAACCTGAGAGGCAAGTTCATGGGTTCAAATACGCCCACACTCGAGTGAGAGGAGGCTAACTCGAGTGAGAACCCACCACACTCGCAAGTGAGGCAACACTCTAGCCCTTTTCACAAAAGTGCAACACAGAAACTGAAGAGAAATTGAGGAATTTCACTTATTCACTCGAGTGATACCCCCTCACTCAAGTGATATACATCAGAAGCCAGAAAATGCAGAAGAGCTGATAACATTTCCCAAAGGTTACCCAATTAACTTCAATGGACCCGAAACCTTAATTAAAGCTACTCCCATACAAAATGTTCAAGGAATCCAATAAAACCATCAAAACAACCCAATCAATTTTATCTATCCAAAATACATTCCAAACATACCAATTTCATACCAATAACATGCCAAACTTCCCAATGACCATCATTTTCGAAAATGGGGCAAAATTTCCAGAATTTCAAAGCTAAAACATTTAGCTCAAAACTTAGATAGAAAGATTTCTTTAACTCACCTTAATAACCTTCTCAAATGAGCTTCTTGATTCTCCAACTTCCAAAATTCTTGAAAGCTCAAACCAATACCAATGGGCAAACTATAACCATAGAAATAAAGCTCTTAACTCAAGGAAAAACTTTAATGAATGGAGTTTGAGCATTAGAGGTCATTCTTCTTACCTTTTTCAAGCTTTTCTTCTTTCCCTTTGGACAATAATGGCGCCGGAAATGAGAGAGAAGAGAGAGATGAAGAGATGTTGAAGATGATAGGAAATGATGACACTCCCCCATACCATGCCCAGCGAAAACCAAGGGAGAGGAAGTGAGAGAGAGAAAAACATAAAAAAAATTCTGTTTGACTTTTCCCGTACCCTATCTCTTCATAAGCTTGCCACATGTCCCATTTCTATTGGTTTTCCTCAAATAAGTAACCAATTAGTTACTCTAATAACTCCATTAGCCATTAGTTACACATCTCATTCATTCTTAGTTAGTAATTAATTTCTTCATTAATCACTGACTAATTACCCTATAATTTTCCATTCTTTAAATTTCCCACTAATTATGGCACGATTATCAAAATTTGCCACAAGACACATAATAATTCAGATTTAATTCACAAATCATTCTCAATAATTGTCATTAGCCCTTAATCAAAATTTGGGGCATTACATCGTATATGTGTCCTGTGTACATTTGCATCAATACTTTAATCCTTATGCCTATATATACTAGGCCTTCTGCCTAGTAGGGCCAGATTACATAGTCCCTGAGAGTTTTTTATCTCTCGTCATTCTTAGGACTCTTCCCAAAATGGGCTTAATAATCTGTCTGATATAAATTTATCCTCAAAGTTTTAGGCCCAAAATTCAGAATATTACATTATTTATGATTATCTTTTCTTAGAATTGTAGGGGTGCTGCCTCAAAATATTTTCCTAAGAGATTTCTGATTAACTTTTGGAGAATAGCTTTTACGATTTACAAGGTAAGTATGTGAGAGGAGTTTTGTCTCGATTTACGGAAAAGTGCTTCTAAAAATATGGTTTCAAAGACACGAAAACATGCACAAAAAGATGCTTTTAAATGAAACAAAGTGGGCATCTTGATTCTGAATGAGATTCATGTTAGTGGGTATAAAGCTGATATAATTGTCTGAAAGTTAGGCTTTAATACTTGGATTCGTATTGAAGCTACAGGCTTTACTGGGGGAATTTGGAAATAGTGGAATGATGATGAATTTTCTATCTAGTACATTGATTCATCCACTTAGTCTCTTCATGCAAAGGTATGATAAAATGTTAATACTTAATTTTTTTGCTTTCTTGTATTTATGTTGAACCTTGTTATAGGAGGAGGTGTTCTCTTTGGGAGGATCTAAATGAATTTCATAATAGAGTTCACACCCCTAGATTATAATGGGTGATTTCAACTCCTACCTAACTTTTGATGACAAGAATAGGGGCTTCTCTCCAAACATGAGATTAATGAGAAAGTTTGCTGATTACATTCATCAAAACGATTTGTTAGAAATTGACTGTATGGGGAATTGATTTTGTTGGGAGAGAGATACTTTTAAGGAAAGAATTGAATGGGTTTTACAAATAATCAGTGGAATCTTCTCTTCCCCCTTATCAAGGTGCACCATCTAAGTAGGTTTGGTTTTGACCATAGACCTCTCCTCCTTAGAACTACTTCGGGTAGTGAGCAAAACATACAGTATAAACCTTTCCGGTGCTAGGATGCTTGGTTATTAGATGATGTAACGCCCTAATCTTATTTTGACATTTTCAGAGTACTTGAGCGTAGTTCGGTGAGCAACATAGGAATAGTGAAAATATACTTATATTATTGAAAAAATATTACTTGATTACATTACAGGTTTTCCCCACCAAGGTTCTTACATAATACTTACAGACCTTGAAATAATAAAAGGTCTTCAGATAACCAATGTCTTCTCTTGATCTTGATTGGAACCTTCAATTACCGGTAAATACCATTTTACCCTCGGAGTCATTTTCTGCTGCTGCAAACTTTATACATTCATGGAAAAGGGTGAGATTCGAGAGAATCTTAGTAGTAACAGACGATCGATCATAGAAAATACAATAATAAATATGCCAAATACCACATACAACAATATTATAATAACACATCATTCACTTCAATCGGAAACGTTCAGATCCAACCACTGTTGCAACCCCTACTTATTCCGTACCGCAGCTGGGCTCGAGACCACCAACTGGGCATATCAGTGTAGTTATAGGCATCATATATCAGTATCAGTATACCCATAGTCACCATATATCAGTGTACCTGTAGGCACCATGTATACATATTATAGAAGATGGCATACACAAAGCATATAAACATTGACATAGTGTACGAAAGATAGAGTTACTACTTGAAATAGCCCTTTCCCGCCTAACTATTTAACTGTCTTAATCCGGCTCGACCACAACTGTCCAGTCCTAAAATTCCAAATGTACAAGAATTGAGTCAAGACCTATTCATGTACTAGTTTAAACTCCTTTAAACTCATTCTGTTGGTTATCTATTATAGTTATAACAGTTTCTGTATAGTACAACTCTGCACAGTGCAGTTCCATTGTTTTCCAGAAAATGGCAGATTTTTCAGTCAACTTTGGAAATTCATAATTAATTCTAGAAAAATCTAAGTTAACTAATTCCAAAGCTCAATTGAGGCTCTTCAAATTTACTTTCATGGAAAAATACCCAAATATGATTACTGTACTCATATTATTCCCAGAAATTTGCCAAACATAAGCTATTCTAAATTTCCTTCCAGAAACAGAGCACAACTTTGAAAATTCATATCTTTTAATGTACTTCTCCAAAAATTACAAAATACCTATCAAATTAAAGCTCTATATGTCTACTTTAATCTTGAAAAGTTTTATAACATTTGAACAAGGTTTGGCTAACGAAATTCACTATACATTCACACTGCCTTACTGGAGGCAAATTAGGCAGCATGCACTTACAACCTCAGAAAATTCCAGATTTGTATACTAATTTCCAAAAATTATGAACACCTATATTCCTATAAAATTTTCCCTTCTAAATCCAATGGAACCATCAGAATTACAAATTTCCAACTTTACCTTGAGTGGACAGTAGCTGGACGAATTTCACAATAAAAAGGGAAAATTGAAGTTTCTTGACTTTAATCTCTAAACTACCTTCTTTACACCTCTAATCATATGTTTAACCCATTAAACACCAATTGCACATGATTAGGGGAAATTTTGGCAGCATTTCCCTTTAGGGTGGTTTCATATTTCCAAATTTACAAGAGCGATAACATGGATGAAAATTCGACATTGAGTTTTTGTTTCTTTTTTCTTTATATTTTTATCTTTTCTTCAGTTAGCTATTATTTTGGTCATGAGAATGTTCAGTTTATGCAGCTAAACATTGGTTTTGGATTATTTAGTCTGATTATTGATTTGTAGATGATAATTTTTGTCATTAATTGCTTTAATATTATATTTGTTTATTTAATGGTGTGCTTGCTTATCCTGAAACAAGAGATATCTACTTGGAATTATTTTGGCACTCTAAAGGAGCCTAGACATAGGAAATTTAGAATAGAGCTTCATTTGAATCGTGTAGGACTAGATTTTTCGGACTTAATTTGCTTATAGGATAGATATATGCCTACCTGCCCTACATAGTTTTATTAGGCTTGCACTTAAATTAATCCAATTAAGCACTAATCACCTAAGGAGTTAGGATTAACATAATTGGAATGTCTTTTAGTGGATCAGAAGATACTTTTAAGTAAATAATAGTCATAAACTAACAAATGTAACTTTAAATGCAATTAATGGAGAAATTAGACACTAAGTAGTAATCAAGGCTATAATAATCTAAGTCACCGCTTAAGATCTAGTATCACCCTTAGTTTTCACAATAGTTGGATTTATTTTTTTCTTTTCTCTAGTTAACTTTTATTCATAATTCAAATTGTGTTAACTCAACTTAAGTAAAAGTGTAAAGTTATTGCTCAACTGCATTGTTGGTACCAAGTTCATGGGAATGATATCTTACTCACTCTTTATTACTTGATACAACTCATGCACTTGTGGAATTTTTGGCTCTATATTTTTCCCCTATCAAATTTTTAACTCCCCTATACTTAAACATTTGCTTGTCCTCAAGCAAAAGAAAGAAAATTCATTATCCTAACAAGAAGAACATTGTGTGTGAAATTCCTAGTTAGAGAGCAGCACACCACTAGTAAGACAAGGAACTCTTGCAACTATCCTAGCAACAACCTACCCTTGCCAGGAACCTGGCTCTGATACAAAAAATGTAAACCCCCTTCCTTGAAAGCTGTTAATATAGTTTGAAAATGTGCTATAAAATAAATAGGGGACCAAAGGGTAATGTAAAACTTATTAAAGGTCCTGACTCCAAGACATGATTTGGTCCTTTGATGAAGTGGGTTTTCAAAAGCTTTTCAAAACCTGTTTAATACGGTCTCACTTCCACTTTTTGAATCTATTTGCTTGTTTGGTTATGTTTCATTCATAATATCAGAGTGCTTAACAAAATTTCCCGATGGATTTTTGGGGGTTTCATTCATTCATTCACTAAAAGGGTCTACAGGGCATATTTGCCCATTTTAGCTCCCATACCAGAGATTACATACAGCTTCACAAGTTTACATCATGTACAATATATACATTCATCCCAAAAATTGATAACCAATATAAGGCTCTAATCTCCTAGCCATGAGTACTAGCCACCCTTGGTAACCTGCTTCTCCTTAGATCCGCTAGCCCTAGCTGTAGGTTAGTCATTAGAAAGAGTGAGATTCATATGAATCTCAGTAGTAACATTTCACTCATATGATATATAATAACAAAACATGTAAGAAATTATCACAAAGTAGCATCCACAATAGCATACTCAGCAGCATAACATTCACGACAACTTTCATAGCTGCATACACATTCATGACATTCATCACATTCACGGCAACAAACTTAGTAGTATAACATTCTCGACAGCTTTCACAGCTGTATACATATTCGTGACATTTATCACATTCACGATAGCTTTCACAGTTGTATACACATCTGTCACAATTCAATGATAAGCACATACATACAAAGTATTATACATGATATAAGAGAAAGAGTTATTACCTTGTTCTTTCCGTTCTTGCTCTATTACAGGTTTCTTACTCTCAGGGCAGATGTCAAATCCTATAAATCATAACCAAGGACGACAAGTTATTCCCTATTTCAAGCCTTAAATAACTCCAAAATACTTGGGGTTGGTTATCATTTGAGACCTTTAGATAGCTACTAGAAGCTCAAACAAAAGTCTAAAGGGTTAGGGAGAGCTAGACAAGAAAACATCTTTTAAAAGTTCAAAATATAGAATTTTAGGGGTTGCCTGTAGCCAAGCCATTCTCTGGCCGTGGTCAAGTGATGGTCAAAAACTCTTTGGCTGTGGCCAAAAAACTTTGGTCGCATCTAAGACTAGGATAGACACTTTTAGGCTATGGCCAAGAATAGGTTAGAAGGATTTGGACAGCGGCCAAGACCCTTTTTTTGGCCGACAGAAACTGGTATATTTCTTGGCTGACTTCCAATGACCATAACTTTATGCATACATATCGAAATGACACCCACTTTATATCATTTTAAAGCTTGTCATATCTACTACATAACTGGAAAGTTTCATAACTTTTGAAAATCATTAGCTATTTCAAAACATTAAGCAAACTAGCTGCCCTACATAGAATTTTCATTACCAAAACTTTTAATTTTCTAGTATGTGTTTCCAATGGTCCTATTTTCACAACCAAAACTACTCCCACACAGTTTTTCACATAGAATCCAATGGAATCATCAAAATAACCAAATTTATACTCCTTCCACATGTTCTATTTTGGGCAACAATTCAACATAAAAACTCATAATTGCCAACTTTCCATTCAAGTCTCTAATCAATTCCATAAACCCAATAGACACCACAAGACACCAATACTACTATCAAAACATCACATACCCTCTAAACCCTAATATACACAAACAAAGGGAAATTTTCGCAAGACAAAGTGCTCAACCAATGATCACACTATATATATCAAAAGATTACCTTTGCTTACCTCCATCACTTTCTCTAGCTTGTTCTTTGATTCTCCAACTACTAGTTTTTCTTAAGTATGCAAAAGACCTCCTCTTGAAAATCTAAAACTATACAAATAAAGCTCTCATCAAGAGGAACAAGATTAGGGAAGAGGTTTTGAGCAATAGAAGTCATCTTCAAGGTCAAAATCCATAAGAAAAAACTCACCTTGCACCTTAGCTACTTTCTCTTTCTTCCTCCTCCTTGGCCAACTTAAGAGAGCTTGAGAGAGAGAGAGAGAGAGAAAAGTGATGAAATGATAATATCTTTAGCTCCCTCCATGCCCTTAACCTAATTTGAGAGGAGAGAGGAAGAGTTGGAAAGTTTGAACGTTTAACTTTTGGACTCCATCAAGTGGTGCCAAGTGTCAAGATCCTAAGACTTCTCATAAAACATGTAACCTTGTAGTTATTCTAACTAATTCTATTAGCCATTTAGTCATACCTCTTACTCTTTTAGTTGATAGTCAATTTCTTCTTCAATTGTTGACTAATTGGCGATGAATTCTTTCTGTCCGTTTTGCCCCTGACTATGGCAATTTCTACTTCATTACCACTTAACACATTATTTAACTCCATTTCTCCTTCCATGCACCATTCTCCTTTTATTTTAGTCTACTTTGCTACCATAATTGAACTTAAATACAGGGCTTGGGCACTTTCAACTACTAATTCGGGTCATAATTCACACTTTATTGCCCAAAAGAGTTTATCTACATCCATTACATTCACTTTTGAAGTCATAAGCCCTTAAACACATTTTGGGGCATTACACCGTAAATTTACATGTACATAGGTTTATGTACACATAATTGTTTTTTTGGTAATTTTTGGAAATTATTAAATAATTGAAATAAGACATAAGATATAATATTAAAAAAATTTATCTCCTTCCTCTAGCCATAAACTAACGTGAAATAGTCCCTAAAGAGAGAGGAAGTGCAGAATTTTTAGAGAGAGAGAAGGGGAGGAAAAAGCTTACAAAGGTAAGTGATTTCTTCAGTAAATCGATTCTTAATGCGTATAACTCTGTTCCTAAGCTTCTCTTTCATGTCATTTAAGGGTTGAGAAGCAAATTTTGGTGTTGGAGGACTTAGGGTTTCGGCCAAGTCAAGGGGACCCAGAGGGAAGTGAAAGGTAATTCCCAAACCTTGTATATTGACTATTCTAGCTGTTGCGGACAATTTAATCGGTGAAATTTTGTTGGATTGTCTTTGATTTGAAAATTTGGAATTTGAGTTTCCTAAGGGTTATTCTGCCTAATTTTGGTTCAAATAGAAGTTGTAACCTTATTAAATAGTTAATGAAGTGATTAGGATTAAAAAAGAACACATTTGCGGAGTTAGAATCGAAAAACCCCGATTTTCCTCGGCGTATTGCATAATTTTGGCCAGGGCTAGATCTGAGGGTTAGAGTTTGATTTTCAATGATTTGATGGTTCCATTGAGTTAGGAGGAAAAATTAGGTGGGATTACATTTGGTCACTTTTTTTGAAAAGCCCGAAAAGCATAATTACGAAAACGCCCTTGAAATCCTGAAATAGGGGCTACCAAGGAGAATTTGGTAATTTGAAAATGAATTTGGTAATTTTGAGTCCAAAAATGGATTCCTAGGGTGAAAATGTGTTAGAATAGCCTAGGTTAGAATTTCAGGAAAAGTACAGCCGGACTGAGTACGTGGGCCAAGCTGGGGTCCCGGGGGTATTTTGGTAAATTTTTACCACAGGCTAATATAACCACTATAAACATAATGGAAGTGCCTAAAATGGTATATGAATAGGTTTTAGCCTAATTCTTATATATTTTTTCACCCTAAGAATCCATTTCTAGGAAGTCATAATGGAAATCACCATATTTTTAGATCGAGTTGGAAGCCTAAGCTTGGCATGTTTTACTAGGTTGACGATTTGAGGTAAGAAAAGGGTTTAAGGTAGTAACTTTATCCTTCATACACTATGTGAATGTTTATATGCTTCATATATGGCATCTTCTGTAATATGTATGATACACAATGCACACTAATGAATAGTACCTACGGGTACATTGTCATGGACTGAGGTACAGAATGTGTAGGGGTTGTAACTGTGGTTGGTTCTAAACACAGTTCCATCTAAAATGAGTTATGTGTTAGCATGATATTACATTAACTGGTATTTGGCATATTATCTCATTTTCTATGAATGATAATATGTTATTATTGGGATTCCTTGGAATCTGACCCTTTTCAAAATGACAAAATTCTAGTAGGTGCTAGCAGTCCTAAGGGAAAAGCAGCAGATACGGGAAAATGAGGGTGCAGAACCCAAGAATTTGGCTAGTGGTTATATGTGGCCTTTGTTTGGGACATATTCAGATAAATTGTAAATATTATCAGACCCTACGGGGATAAATCCTGTATGTAAACATGTACTCAATATCAATATATTTATACTTTTTCTGTATGCCTGTGGAACATGTCTTTATCACTCTGCGTGTATCAAAATGTTAATGGGTGTTGACATTTTTGGTATTAGAGCTAATAAGCGGTTCTTGCATTCTCAGAATGGTATACCGATAGGGTATTGTTTGCATGATGAAAGGGACATGAGTAGTTTGAGTGAGGCATCAGGGGGAGAGCCATTAGTGAATCAGAGTCCACCAGAGAAGAGGATACCTGTTAGACAGTTATCTATCAAGTATTACGGTGTAGTGGCGTACTCATAAGACAAATGGCATGGAAGAGCATGCTGGAGCTGCCTGTGTATGGATCAGAGCCGAGATCGATATCGCTAGGGCAGTCCCAAGTTAACGAGATAGAAGAGTACTCTGACGAGGATCCGGAGGGGGATATGGAGCCAAGTGACCGTGAGTCTTGGGCCAGCACAGTAAAGGTGAGACATGACTTATAGCCAGATCTCGAGCTGTGGTATTACGTCTTCGGCAGATATCGCAAAGCTTAGTGAGCTCAAGCCACACTTGTAGGACATTATTTTGCATTTCTTGCTAGAGTCCGATCCCTGTATGATATCCTAGACCAGATGCAGGTCACATCACTAGTTAATTTTTGGATTCATACCACATTGGATTTCTCCCCAAACTATGTGTTTTGGAATCAGTTGAAGAACAACGTAGTTGAGTGGGGGCCAAATGAGAACATGTACGAGTTTCTGGACTTATAGATGACCTGGTCGGTAGATTTATATACAACGAATGACGTGGGACCTAGGCATCATTTTTTGTGACCAGAGATGACTGCCACATACTATGAGACAAAGGCGGACAGGTTGAACCGATCGACAAAGGAAGATTTAGCCAGAGTTGATATTTTGGGAGGGTATAGAAAAATTTAATTGTGCTCGACCTGTCAACATATAAAATATGAAAATTAAATAAGTAATGCACCGTATCAAGTAAAATGAAAATTTATATCATCCATGTGTGTACATTAAATTCAGGGCCAACTAACCTGTTGAAACCCCTACATGTACCTCAGCCGAGTCCCTAACTATAGCTAGGTAAGACTAATATACCTCAGCTAGGTCCTATACCACAACTAGGTAATGTGCCTCCAGTATTTGTTCAAATCACAAAATACAGTAACACACATCATACAAATAGTCACGTAGTATATGAGAGATAGTAGTCCCTACCTTAATCTTTTTCCTGTTTCAAAGGGTCCGGCTCATAAAACGTGTCGACTATAGGCATCCAACTCAGTCCTAAAACATCAAATGTACTAGAAAAACATTATAACCTATCTATATATCATTTTAGACACTTTCATAGTGTTTATTGTGGTTATATTAGCCTATGGCGAAAATGTACTAAAATGCCCTTAGGACCTTGGCTCGGCCCTGTCGTACCCGGCCTGGCTGCACTTTTCTTAAAATTTTAACTAGGGCTATTTTGACATATTTATGCACAAAGAATCCATTTTTGGACTCAAAATTACTAAATTCAATGTCAAATTACAAAAATACCTTTGACAGTTCTGCTTTCGGAGTTTCAGGGGCGTTTTGTAATTATGTTTTTTTAAAAAAGTGCCCAATTGTAACCCCACCTAATTTTCCCCCTGAATCAGTAGAATCATCAAATCATTGAAAATCCAAATCTAAGGCCCATTTATAGCCCTGGCCAAAATGTACAGGTTCTCTGGGGAAAATCGGGGTTTTGCGATTTCAACTTTGTAAATGCGTTCTTTTCTACTCCTAACCACTTTATTCACTATTCCATTAGGTTACAACTACTATTTAGTACCAATTTGGGGAGCATAACCCCTAAGGAAACCCATTTCTAAAAAGTAAAACCATTGACAATCCGGCGAAATTTCACCAATTAAATTGTCCACAGTAGCTAGAATAGTCAATATACAAGAGTTTGGAAGTTACCTCAAGCTCCTACTAGCTTTTCCTTAATGTGGGTAAAAGTCCTAAGTTCTCAACAACAGATTTTGTGCTTCCAATCCTTAAAGAACAAAGAGGAGTAGCTTAGGATCAGAGTTATACGCGTTAAGAGCTAAATCGTCAGAATAATCGGCTTACCTTATGAGATTTCTTCTTCTTTCTCTCTCAAGAAGTTCAGCTACACACTCTCTCTCTCTTCAGCCCCTGTTCACTTTAGTTATGGGCTGAGCAAGAAGAAGATGATAGCTTTTTATGATATGTCTTATATTATTTTATTCATTTATCCATTTTTTCCAAAATTCCAAAAATCCGAGTTTATGACATAAATTTCCATATTCATGTAACCATGCCATTGTGCCCAACTAATTTTTCCTTCTTCATGCCACATGTAGGAGACACTTAAGGGTCCCTCTCTATGGTCTCAATTGGCTTCACAACTTGTTCAAGTTATGTAAACACGTAATGTCTCAATTTTGGTCAAAATTGCACTTTTTGCTCAAATTGTCCATAAATTCATGTTTAATTGACCAAAATATTCTAAATATTTTTTTCACCTTTATGCTCCTTAATTAATTGAAATTAATTTCAACTAATTAGAAAATAATTTATTTTGTGTTAAATTGACAAATTTACAATTTTGCCATTACCTTTTTAATCCAATTTCTTTTCTTTGGCCAATTTCCACCCATTTTTCGACCAAATATTTTCTCTAATATTTCTCCTTTTTTGGACCTTACTATTGGGATATTTAAATTTCCCAAACTAATTCCATAATTATTTTACCCAATTTCTCATGAAAATGAACATTTATAAATTCATAAATTCCAAATTCATGAATATTCACCATTTTATTGAATTTCTCAAATATTTACAATATATTTGGTGAATATAGATTTTTGGTGTTGCAGTTCTCCCCCACTTAAATAAATTTCATCCCCAAAATTTGCTATACCTTTATAGCCATAAATTCCAGGTAACGTTTCTTTACACTTTCTTTCGTTTCTCATGTAGCCTCTCTATTCGATAATCCTTTCTAGACAATTTTGACGAAGGGAGTGCTCTTGTTCCTGAGTTGTTTTTCTGCCAATCAATGATCCGATTAGGTGTGACCTCATACGTCAAATCGTCACGCATTTCCACGTCTTCATACTCAATCATATGTTCTAGATTAGGTTGATACTTTTTAAGTTGAGAAATATGAAAAACATCATGCAGTCTGCTTAACTTTGGTGGCAAAGTGATGCGTTATGCTACTGGCCCAATTGTAACCCCCTCTGTAATTATATCCAAAATACAACATTAGAGTGAAATAGAGATCAATAATAATCAAAATTCATTTACATTCCCCATCCTTAAGATAGGGTTTTCACAAATACATTTCGAAATCAAACACTTTAACCTGGTCTCACATTCACATTTCGAATACAATTACATTACGAAGATAATTAACATTCATAATATATCAGAGTGCACAATAACAATCCCGGCAATTTTGGGTTCATATCTTCACTAAAGGTTCATGGGCACATACGCCCTTTACAATTCCTCAATGGGGATTACACAAATTTCATCTCCAATACAAAACCAAATAACCCAATAGACATCTAAGCACATATACATCCAATATCCAATTATACATTCTAATCTATTGTCCGAACATATACAATTATCCCATCATATAACGATAACCAACTATCAAATCCAAATGCCCATAAGGGATTCTCGCTGCCCCTAGTTGCTTGCTCCTTCCTCGAGCTACTTGTCCTGCCTAAAATGTTGGTAGGGGAGGGTGAGATTCTAGAGAATCCCGGTAGGAAACAGATACCAATATGCATGCAAGATAAGTGTTTAATGCATGACATGCTTGCATCACAATAACTCATGTTCACATAATGATATATCCGCATGCTCAATGTTTCAACAACATACTCATGGCCATAGCATAAATAGAAACAGAGCTTCAATCATTCATATATGTTTCACATAATCAAGCAAAGCAATAACATGCATCAATACACAAACACAAATATCAATACATGCAGGAGAGGTAAGTTCCCTACCCTTATTCTTTCCACGTATGCTCCAGCATCGGCTACTCACGATCCGAGCGGATATCAAACCATGATCAGGGCGAATATCCAACCTTATAACCAAATCAAGGACATAATCATTCTCTTTTCCAATTTCTCATTTTCATAACACTTAAAGTTGGTTACCATTCATGACCTTTAGGTGGCTAATCAAAGCCTAAACACATGCCTAAAGGCTTGGGAAACACTTGACCAAAGGTCACCTTTTAAAAGTCCAAAATAATGATTTTTGGGGGTTGGCCGCAGCCAGCCTACCCATGGGCTGCGGCCAATGGATGCACAGAAGGTCTTGGGCCGCGGTTCATAACCTCTGGCCGCGGCCAAGAAAATTCTATTTCCTGGCTGAACTTCCATAATTCATAACTAATTCTAGAAAAATCGAAACGAGGTGATTCCAAAGCCAAATGAAAGGCACTTAAGTCCTATTTATAGAAAAAATATGTACCATTACTGGAAATCACCAAACAATTCCAGAATCACCCAAAACTCCACACTGCCCCAAAACAGAGTTCTGTTTCAATCCCAAACTTTGGACAACCATATCTCACATAATACTAAACGAAATGGCACAAAATATATGTCCATTTTGAAGCTTGGGATGTGAAATTTAAGACTGGAAAGTTTCAGAATTTTCTAAAATCATTTGGTCATTCAAAACGTCCACACAAATAAACTGCCCAGAACAGAGTTCCAAGGGACAGATTTTCCAATTTTCTACCAAAGTGTCCCATGACTCCAAAATCAATAACCAAACCTATTCCCATACAATTTTTCACAAGGAACACAATGGTAACCTCAAAATGACCAAAATCAAAACCCATTTACATGCCCTGTTTTGACCAAAGCACAAAACCAACACAAAAGGTGCCAAACTTCACATTTAAGCTTCAATGCAATTCTATCGATTCAAAACACTAAACAAGGCACCATTTCCATAAGAACAACATACCATACTTCCCAAGACCCTAAATCATGAAAATTAGGGCTAAAATTCCAGAAATTCAAGGCCCAACCAATGGCCACAAAACTTATATAAAAATGAAGCTTTCACTCACCTCAACAACTTTCCCAAATGCACTTCATGATTCTCCAACTTGTAGATTTTCGTGATTCCTCAAATCACCACCAATGGAGAAACTACAACCATCAAATTGAAGCTCTCACTCCAAGGAACAAATTTATAGAAGGAAGTTTTGGCATTAGAGGTCAAGATCTTACCTTTTTTACAAGCTTTTCCTTCTTCCTCTTTGGTCTCGAATGGCAAAAATGGAGAGAGAAGAGAGAGATGAGTGTGTGATGATGAAGATGAGGGTGAGGTGCAGAATTTCTGCCCCTCCCAAACCCTTCCATGCACATGAGAGAGAGAGAAAAGAGGGAAAATGAATAAAAAAATGGTGCTTTGACTTTTGATCTCTTCTCTCTTCATCATCAAGTGACACTTGTCCACATCTTATGCATTCTCATAAAGTAAGTAACCACTTGGTTACTCTAATCCCTCCATTAGCCATTTTAATTTCACATCTCATACCCTCTTAATTAGTAATTAATCTCTTCCATTAATCACTAATTTAGAGTCATTCTTTCAATTTCCCAACAATTATGGCATATTAATTAAAATTGCCATACAACACATAATTATTCCACTTTAATTCGATAATTATCCTCAATAATTACCATTAACCCTTAATCAAAAATTGGGGTGTTACACCAATCTTTGCCAAGATCTCAAACGAACCAATATACCTTGGATGCAGTTTCTGTACTTTTAGTGCTTTACTAATATCGGTAACTAGTGATACTTTCATGAATACATGGTCACCGACTTCAAATTCTAGAGGTTTTCGCCTCTTATTAGCATAAATTTTCTGTCCTATTTGAGCAGCTAGTAACCTCTTCTTAATTAATTTTATTTGTTTTGTGTTGTCTGGTCAACAATATTTGGCTCTAGCAATTGCCTCTCAGACAACTCGGTCCAGCACAAGGGCGATTGACACTTCCTCCCATACAGAGCCCATATGGAGCCATCTGGATGTTCGAATGATAATTGTTGTGTTAGACAAACTCTGCCAATGGAAGGAATTTGTCCCAACGACCTTTAAAATCTAGGGCACACGCCCTCAGCATATTCTCAAGGGTATGTATAGTTTGCTCTGTTTGCCCATATGTTTGAGGATGACATGTCTTGTTGAATCAGAGTGGTACCTAAAGCTTCATGTACTGCCTTTTAAAACTTGGAAGTGAACCATGGATATCTATATGAGATGATGTTCTTTAGAGTACCATGTAACCTCACAATCTCCTTAATGCATATTTCTGCTAGTTTGTCAGGAGAATATTGAACACTAATAGGCAGGAAGTGGGCTATTTTCATAAATCTATCAACTATCACCCATATAGCATCGTGGTTTCTGACCTTAGGCAACCCTGTCACAAAATCCATAGTAACGTTTTCCCACTTCCACTCAGGAATATCAAGGTTTTACAGAAGCCCCGATGGTCATTGATGTTCGGCTTTCACTTTTTTTGACATGTTAAACAACGAGCGACGAACTTAGTCACCTCCTTTTTAATTCCTGGCCACCAGTATTGGGCTTTCAAGTCATGGTATATCTTTGTAACTCCTGGATACAGAGTGTACTTACTCTTATATGCCTCCTCTAGGATTTCCAGTCTCTGTTCTGGTTAAGGTGGAATGTAAATCCGCTTCTTGTACTTGACTAGTCTACTGGGTAACAAGTCATATTCCTGAGTTTCACCCCGATCAATCATACCTCTGATAGATAGTGCTTGACTATCCTGTAGTTGGGCTTCTTCAATTGCTGCCCTTAGATTATTGTATATTTGGCTAACACCAATATTCAATAGAATCTAACTAGATAGATTTAAATATCTAAAATCCTCACTCATAAATTATCATGGCCGCCACCTACACTGATTTCTAGGTTAATGGGCCAGCAACGACATTAGACTTTCCAATATGGTACTTGATTTCTGGATTGTAATCTTTCAACAACTCCATCCATCTACGTTGTCTCATGTTGATCTCTTTCTGATCATACAAATACTTCAAGTTCTTGTAGTCACAGTACAACTCTACAGTCTCACCATAGAGATAGTGTCTCCAGATTTTCAAAGCAAATACAATTGCCACAAACTCAAGATCGTGAATGGGATAGTTCAGTTCATGAGGTTTCAACTGACGAGATACGTATGCCACCACTTGGTCATGCTGCATCAACATGTAACCCCCTCACCATAATTACATCCGGATTACAAAATTTAAGTAAAATAGAGACCAATAAAAATGGAATCAACAACTATTAATCCCTCATCACAAGATGGGGTATTTCAAAAAAATCAATTCAAAATATATTTAATCCTGGTCTCATATTCACATGCGGATATAATTACTTGAGAAATCAAATCACATAACAAATATCAGAGTGCGGAAACTAAAATCCCAACAAACCCCGGGTTACTTACATATATATATCATGGGTTTAAGGGTTCCCAAAATGGGGATTACATGTCCAAAATATTCATTTACATCTCATCTACATTTGGTAATCTCACATCCAAAACAAAGATAACCAACAACCACTAAAGTCTTAAAGTAATACTAACTACTCCTGGTTGTCCGCTTCCCTTTCGAACCACTCGCCCTGTCTGAAAAGGTTAGTCATTTGGAAAGAGTGAGATTCTAAAGAATCCCAGTAGTAACAAATTATTCATACCACATGCAATCACATAATATGTAAACAAATCATCTCATAATAGCAGCAACGCAAATCACACTCCACCCTCATCCCCTTTTACTGCCGAGAAGGCACACCGTCCTAACCCGAACCGTTGTTAGCGACTCAGGGACTATTGGCGTGGCAGTGCATACGAATAGCCTTACGTCTCACATATAGCCTTTCGGCTTTCACAATTGGCCCGTCGGCCTTCACAAATAGCCTTTCAGCTCACAATTAGCCTTTTGGCCTACATAATCACATAACACACCTTAACCTCATCCCCTTTTACTGCCGGGAATGCCCACAGCCCTTACCCGAATCGTTGTTAGCAACTCAGGGACTATTGGTATAGCGGTGCTTCCACAATTTCACATATCTTGCAGCATACGAAACCATCACATCATAATGATATAGTGCACATACAATGTATCACATAAGGTATAAAGAAAGAGTCACTACCTGTATCTTTCCTGACTGGCTCTGGCACCATGGCCTCACGAGGGCGACAAATATCAAATCCTATACCAAATTAAGGACAACCGATCAATCTCTTTTCCAAGTTCTTAATTTCATAATACACTTAGTTGGTTATCATTTAGGACTCTTTAGGTGACTACTAAAGGCTTAAACATATGCCTAAAAGGTTGGAAGACACTACCCCAAATACCCCTTATTCGAAGGCACAACACTGATTTCTGACCACCTCACTCGAGTGAAGACGATCTCACTTGAGTGATAAGAGATTTGTGCTCAGGTGAGGACAACTCTCACCCGCAAGTGCTTGACAGAGAGCAACCTTCACAGCCAGGAAGTGCTCACATCACTCGAGCACCAAGCTCTGCACTCGGGTGATGACCCCAATTATGCTCGAGTCCCCAAAAGTGCTACCCCACGAGTGACAACCCGAGAGCACCAACCATACCAGAGGCGAAAGCTCACTCGAGCATGACCCCCAATGCTTGGGTGAGACGGCTATGCTCGCGAGTATCAGAGCACACTCTTGAATAAAGGCCAGCGAGTGAGGACCCAAGAGCAACCTCAATACTGGACTTATACTATCACTCGAGCAAATCCAAGCTCACTCGAGTAGGATCTTCCCTCACTCAAGAACAAAGAAGTGCACTCGAGCCCCATTCAAAGAATCCAGGCAAAACTTGAAGCATAAAGGGAAAAACTCACGCAGCACTCGAGCACAATCTTCCTCTGCTCGAGTGTTGTGCATCAGAGACCAAAAACACAGCAAAAACCAGAAAATCCCAGATGGTCAAAATCATACCCAATGGTTCCCAAATTCCTCCCAAAGCTCATATACTCTTAGCACTAACTAGGGAAAACATTGGCAACTCCAAAAATACTCCAAAACCATTTTGATCACAATCAAACACTAAGGTCTCCATGATACACAATATCCAAGTTTCATTCAACTTAATTCCAACATTCCAGATTATATCCAACAATCAAACAACTCCACATTAAACCATTTCCAATATCAAACACAATGAAATTCCTAAAATCCATATTTGGTACAATCTAGGGCAAATTTCTAGATTTTTTCTAAACTCATCCAAAAATCACAAAAAACATATCCAAATGCACTAAATGCCTACCTCTTCACTTTGCCCAATCCAGAATTTTGATTCTCCAACTTTTAATTTCGACCAACTCACAAATCAACACTATTTCAAGATTTTGAAATTACCAAGTTGAAGCTCTCAATGAGATGAACAACATTAGAGAAGAGGTTTTTAGCTTAAGAGGATCATAACTCACCAAGTTTCAAGCTTTTCTTCTTCCTCTTCCCTTGCTTGAGTGCCGGAAACAAATGAAGAGAAGAGAGAGATGACATGAAGCAATGATGATGAACAAGCCTTCCTCTTCCTTCCCATACACACACCCATCGAATGGGAGAGAGAAAAGATGGAAAAAGTAATATTTTGTCTCATGTGCCTTATCCAATGGCTCACCACATGCTACTTGTCCAAATCTACACACCCTCTCAAAGAGATCACGTAAGCTTACTACACCGGATTCTGACCCATAGCCAAGGGATCTCAACCCTTGATCTTAAATACCATATATATGTACACCAAATTCATATTACACTAATTCTAAAAGTGCTTAATTACACTAATTACAATAATTCTCATAGTCATTAACCCTAATCACAAATC
Organism: Inga laurina; assembly: GCA_963855925.1. Taxonomy (NCBI): domain Eukaryota; kingdom Viridiplantae; phylum Streptophyta; class Magnoliopsida; order Fabales; family Fabaceae; genus Inga; species Inga laurina. Next base: position 48,113,568 of record OY979701.1, on the reverse strand, counting down.
GGGATATTACACAACATACATTTCAATCCATGCCCATTGGCGTTTGTATAAACAACATACATAAACTGTGGATTTGGGATCGTTAGTACTGGAGCTGTAGTCAACCTTTGCTTCAACTCTAGGAAGCACTGTTCACAGTTCTTGTCCCACACAAAATATTGATCTTTTTATGCCAATTTCATTAATGGAAAAGCAATTCTGGAGAAAGTCTGTATAAATCATCTATAATAGCCAGCTAGACCCAGAAAACTGTGTACTTCAAATACAGTCTCAGGTCTTTTCCAGCTCAATACTGCTAATACCTTGCTAGGATCAATAGAGACCCCTTGCTATGAGACAACGTGGCCCAGAAATTTTATCTTTGAAAGCCAAAATTCATACTCAGCTTGACATAGAGTCACTTATACCACAAGATGTTCAATACAGTTCTCAGATGCTACTCATGTTTAGCCTTACTTCATGAGTATACCAATATATCATCGATAAAGACTACTACAAACTGGTCCAGGTACAGACAAAAGATTCAATTCATGTAGTCCATGAACATGGCAGGTGCATTGGTCAGCCTAAATGGCATCGCTAGAAACTCGTAATGCCCATATCTGGTCCTCAAATTAGTCTTTGATACATCTTTTACTTTTACCTTCAATTGGTAGTATCCCAATCGTAAATCGATTTTTGAGAATCCACAAGAACCAGAAAATTGATCGAGTAGTTCATCAATACTAGTGAGTGGATACTTGTTATTAACTGTCACCTTATTCAGCTCTGAATAATCAATACAAAGATGAAGGCTTCCGTCCTTCTTTCTAACGAATAGCACTGGATCACCCCATGTTGAAACACTGGGTCGTATGAACCCTTTCTTAAGTAGCTCCTCAATTTTCTTTTTCAGTTCCACTATTTCACTCGGAGCCATTCGATATGGGGTTTTAGAAATTGGTCCTGCTCTAGGCCTCAGATCAATTAAGAACTCCACTTCCCTATCCAGAGGTAATCCGCTAACATCCTCTGAAAACACATCTGGAAACTTGTTTGCCATAGGGATACTTTCCAAGGCTACTCCAGCCTCTGATTGTATAGAACAAAATACCATGTACTCCTGACAACCTTTCTACAAGCATCTCTCAACCTTAGCCACAGAGAGAAGGTTGAGAGTGATTTCTATATCAGCTCGCAATTAAGGATTTGGATATATAACTCTCTTCTATTTGCAAACCAATAACACACCGTTCTCTTTCAACCAGTCAATTCCCAAAATTACCTCTAACCCTTGCAATGGCAAGCAGATCATATTTACTGTCGACTCATACCCCTCAGCATTTATCCCACAATTCAAACAAATATCAGCTATCACAATTTATGTACCCATAGGCGTAGATACAACAAAATCATATGGGGATTTATGTACATGTAAATTCAATCGTCTCACGTAGTCATATGCAATGAATGAATGACTTGCACTAAAAGCATACATAACATGTACTAGACTGCCATTGAGAAAAATTATACCTTGAATCAGCTCCAGAGATTTTCAAACTTCTTCTTGTGTCAGTGTGTAGACCCTGCCTGGAACCTTGGGTCTAGTCTCCTTCGGTTGCTGCCTCTGTGGACAATCTTTCAAAAAGTACCCCGACTTACCACATTTATAGCAAGTGAGTGGTTTGTTAGGATTCGTCATCAATAGGTCTCCACTACATGTCTTGCTAAGATGAAACAGCTTGCGACAATGCCAACATGTTCTGCCTCTCAGGAAACCCTGGCCTCCACGGCCTTTAGCTTGATTCGGCTTCTTATTATCGCTCTTGAAAGGTCCGCCTTGTTCTTTTCATTTCTATGATGAATGTCCACTCCAAGAAGCACCTTTATTACCAGTCTAGGTTGTCAGGCTCGACATACACTTCTCAATGTATCGGCATTCCTCTGCTGCTTTGCTGAACTCAGTAAAATGTTGAGAAATCAATGTTTCTTTGAATTCAAATCTCAACCCTTCAATCATCATATCTACATTCCATTCTTCATTATCGTGCAGTTTATGGTATGACGAGTATCGTGACAGTAGAATGTACCAGGCTAAATAATCGTCAAAGCTCTCCTAGTCTTATTGTTTAATACACAGGAACTCTTTTTCCTTTTCTCTTTTGATAGTTGGGGGAAAGTACTTCTCGTTGAACTTCTCCTGGAATAATTCCCATGCGATGTGAATATTCTTTCCCCTCAACGTGAGATCTATACCCTTCCACCAATGATCAACATCACCTTTCAACTTGTAAATAGCTAACCGATCTTTCATCTCGTCTGGGCATTGCAACATGCCAAAAATCTTGTCCAGACATGCCAACCAGTTTTCCGCTAGTTGTGGGTCAAACTTCCCCCTGAACATAGGTGGATGTTGTTTACTGAACCTGCTCGCCAGGTTTGAATGTCTACTTCAAGCTCTGGTGGTAAATCCTCTGGTTAGGGTTCCACCAGTATTTCTTAGTCATTACCACTTATAAATTCAACCAGATGATTCTCCAGGTGATCTTGCCTTTGCTGTACTCCCTAAATGTCACCTCTTATTTCATTCATTCTGGTTTGTTGTTGTTCTAACATATCTAATATTTGTTACTTCTTTATCAGCCTAGGTCTAGGATCATGTCCTTTATCATCATTACTATGACGACCCTTTCCTCGGCCTCTACCTCATAGTCTCCCTCGCATCATCTCTATATTTCAAAACTACATGAAAATATAGAAGAATTACATTTCATATAAGTGCAAGGGCATTTTTGTCATTTCATAAAAGTCAGGGTACAAAGATATGTCATACATAGCATACAACAACTATTTACAATCATTACAGAGAAGCAGAAACATTAGATAACCTATAAACTACTGTACATGACATATTAGTCCTTTTACATTACATTTCCCTATCTGTACCCTCCCTAAAATACTGACTCTGGCTAAATCTTTTTCTGTCTATCAATTCGGCCTGTCTATCCTTGTCTCGTAATATGTGCCGATCATCTTCGGTCACCCAAATATATCACGTGGTTCCTATGTCAACCTAGATACATATATTTTGCTATGAGGGTTTTCACGTGATCCAGGAACGCCTAGAAGTTCCTACTCGAACCCTTCTTTATAATATTATTCTTCTATCTATTCTAGTATGCCGTATCCAGAAAGAAGCCCATAGTAGTATATGCCCAGACATCATCCGTGAACCCCTCCTCCATATCATCCTGAAGCCGATACATCATCCCCACACCTCTCAAGAATGCAAGATACTGACCGAGGGGAGTGTCATGTTCCAGTACAGCTTGGAGATTCGACCCTGCAGATAATGCCACAACTCTGTGTTTGGCTGTGGATCATAAGGTACCTGCATCAGCTCTGCCCCAGACTCATGGTCACTTATCTCATCATCTGAGTACTTCTTTGGATCCTCTTCTGGATCTTCCTCAAGATCCTCCTCATGGTCCTCATCTGAATAATCTATGGTCTTTCCTACGAGACTGCCCTAGAGATGCCGGCTTGGGTTCTAGTCCATATACGGGTAGTGCTGGCACACTCTTCTATGCCATCTACGCATAAGCAGAGCTCCAGGTAGGTAGTACTCTCTATCCTGCTGTCCATCCGGTATCCTCTGCTCTGGCAGACTCTGATTCATCGATGTCTCGCCCTCGAACAACTCACTATACTACTGCTCATGATCTTGCCATCATGCAACAAAACCAATATTAGTATACAATTTTAATAATGTTAGAACTGCTTATTAACTCTGCCAGAACCACTTGTGTTCCTCCAGAACCTCTTTGGGCTCAGATGCCAGAAAAGTAAACACCTGTTTCTATTTTAATATGCGTAGGGCAATAATGAACAAGTTCCACAGGCAAAAAAGAAAAGTACAATTATACTGATAATAAGTATTTTACAGACAGTCGTTAATAGAGCAGAAATAGATAATAATTACAACTATGTACAAAATATCCAATAATTATTCCAATTATAAGCTATATGCAACCACTGCCTTTGCCTTAGGAAACGTATCCGTCATTTTCCTTCTCTGCATCCTTGGCTTTCGAGCCGCTAGTACCCATTGAGACATTTGGTTTAGAAAAAGGGGTGAGATTCTAAGGAATCTTAGTAGAAACATACTATCAACATATAAAATGTGAAAATTAAATATGCGATGCACTATATCAAATAAAAAGAAAATTTATATCATCCATGTGTGTACATAAAATCCAGGGCCAACTAACCTGTTGAAACCTCAACATGTACCTCCGCTGAGTCCCAAACTACACCTGGTAAGACTAGTGTACCTCAGCTAGGTTCAGACCACAGCTAGGTAATGTGCCTCTAGCACTTGTTCAAATCACAAAATATAGTAACATACATCATACAAATAGTCACATAGTATAAGAGAGATAGTAGTCCATACCTTGACCTCATGCCTGTCTCAAAGGGTCCGCCTCTTAAAATGTGTCGACTATAGGCTTCCAACTCGGTCCTAAAACATAATATGCACAAGAAATAGGTTATAAACTATCCATGTATCATTTTAGACATGTCCATAGTGTTTATTGTGGTTATATTAGCCTATGGTGAAAATTTACTAAAATACCCTCAGGACCTCGACCAGGCCCCACCGTACCCGGCCGCACTTTTTTGGAAATCTTGACTAGAGCTATTTTGACATATTTTAGCCCAAGGAATCTATTTCTAGACTCAAAATTATCAAATTCAATGTCAAATTATGAAAATACCTTGATAGTCCTGCTTTCAGAGTTTCAGGGCGTTTTCGTAATTATGTTTTTTCGGATTTTTTCGAAAAAGTGCCCAATGGTAACCCCACCTAATTTTCCCTCCTGAATCCAATGAAATCATCAAATCATTGAAAATCAAAATCTAAGACCCATTTATAGCCTTGGCCCAAATGTACAGGTTCTCTGGGGAAAATCGGGGTTTTGTGATTTCGGCTCTGTAAACGCGTTTCTTTCTACTCCTAACCACTTTATTCATTATTCCATTAGGTTACAATTACCATTTAGTACCAATCTAGATAGCATAACCCCTAAGGAAACCCATTTCCAAAAATTAAAACCATTGATAATCCCTAATTCACATCAAGATAACCCCTAAGAAATCGACTTACCTTGTGAGATTTCTTCTTCTTTCTCTCTCAAGAAGTTTAGCTGCTCTCTCTCTCTCTCTTCAGGCCTGGTTCATGTCAGTTATAGGATGAGCAAGAAGAAGATGATAGTGTTTTATGATATATCTTATATTATTTTATTCATTTATCCTTTTTTCCAAAAATTCCAAAAATCAAATTTTATGACATAAATTTCCATATTCATGTAACCATGCCATTATGTCCAAATAATTTTTTCTTATTCATGCCACATGTAGGAGACACCTAGGGGTCCCTTCCTATGGTCTCAATTGGCTTCACAACTTGTCGAAGTTACTTATACACATAAAGTCTTAATTTTGGTCAAAAATGCACTTTTTGCTCAAATTTTCCATTAATTCATATTTAATTGACCAAAATATTCTAAATATGTTTTTCACCTTTATTCTCCTTAATTAATTGAAATTAACTTCAATTAATTGAAAAATAATTTATTTTGTGCTAAATTGGCAAAATTACGATTTTGCTATTACCTTTTTAATCCAATTTCTTTTCTTTGGCCAATTTCCACCCATTTTTGGACCAATTATTTTCTCCAATATTTCTCCATTTTTGGACCTTAATATTGGGTTTTTTAAATTACCCAAACTAATTCCATAATTATTTTGCCCAATTTCTGATGAAAATGAACATTTATAAATTCATAAACTCCAAATTCATGAATATTCACTATTTTATTGAATTTCTTAAATATTTACAATATATTTGGTGAATATAAATTTTGGGTTGTTACACAACCAGGATAATCTAGGATGGGTGACTCCCTGAGAAGTTACATGTAACTTAAGTGTAACGTAACATAATATAAAAGGACAAATATGTCATGTACAGTGTTTATAGGATATTGGATGTTTCTATTTCTCTATAACTACTGTAAATAGTTGTTGTATGCTATGTATGACATATTTGTGTACCCTGACTTTTATGTAATGACGAAAATACTCTTGCTCTTATATGAAATGTAATTCTTCTCTATTTTCATGTAGTTTGAAATATAGAGATGATGCGCGGTAGGCCACAAGGTAATGTCTAGATGAGGTAAAAAGCTCTACTAGCTATTTATAAATTAGAAAATGATGCACAACTAGCTGAAGATTGGTTATCACATTTGGACAAGATCTTCACCATTTTACAATGTCTAGATGAGGTAAAAGCTCTGCTAGCTATTTATAAATTAGAAAATGATGTGAATCGTTGGTGGAAGAATGAGGAGCTCATCTTGAGGGGAAGGAATATTCCCATCACTTAGGGATTATTCTAGGAGAAATTCAATGAAAAATATTTTCCCCCATCTGTCAGAAGGGAGAAAGAAAAAGAATTTCTCTTCATTCAACATCATGATAGTGAAAGCTTTGATGACTACTTGGCTCGATACATTCGATTTTCCCAACATTCAACATACCTCAAGCTTCATGAGCATGAAGAGTGGGTTGCTGATATGTTGATTGAGGGACTGAGATCAGAGATGAAAGAGAAACTGATTTTGCAGCGTTTCACTGAGTTTAGCAAAGCAGTAGAAGAATATCATTATATAGAGAAACTTATGAAGAGTTTGGCAGCCAAAAATAACAATAAAGGTGCATTTGGAAGTGGTGGTCTATCTCAGAAATGAAAAGAGCCAAGTGAACCACCCAGGAGTGTAAATAAGAAGCCATATCAGATTGGAGGCCATCAGAATCAAGGGTCCCCACAAGGCAGACCATGTTGATTTTGCTAGAAGCCACACCATCCTGGCAGAGCATGTAATGGCCCTCCATTATAGCAGGACTCAAACCTGCCAAATAATTACTATATCTATGGTAGGTGGGGTCATTATGCTAATAATTGCTCAAGAAGCAGCAACATCCTTGCTCAAGAAGCAGCAACATTTTGTCTTTAGATGATTGGTGATGGGATTTGTGTTTTGTTGCTATTCCCGTCGGTAATTGCATTTTTTTTTGTAGTGAATAAAGGTCAATTACATTATGTAGGGGTGTTCATGCAGTCTAGTAACCCGCAATACCCAGCCAAGCCTGGTAAAAAAATTGCCCAGCCTTACCAAAAAGGGTGGCTTGAAAGACATTGAGCACTTTTGTGTAGGGCTGGGTATATGGCATGGTATGCTGCCCTTCCCATTTTACCTTGCCCAGAGATATGATGTTCGCACGTGTGACATTTGAGTATTTTGGTTGCCCCTTGTTTAATGGATTATGGATGATTGGATAACATTTACTTTTTGTTCAAGTAAAAATATTGGGTTAGGACCTTTTGTATTGTGTTTCATTATAGAATCATGCGAACTGTTGGTATTTTTATTTCTTCCATTTTGAATATTCCATGTTGTAGAATTATATTTGATGTTTAAGTAGGGCGTCATGACTCAGGAAGGAAGCCCACCCAAGAGCAAAATAAGAACTCCCAAAACAGAGCCTCATAAGGCCAACTGATCTTTAAGATTTTGAGATGCAGAAGTATCTCACTAAATATAAGGAACATATGAAAGAAGTTTCTTAAGATAAATTAATACTCTCTTTGGTCCTAATTATAAGACAAAGTTGACTTTTTTGGAGAAATTAAGGAAGCTAATTAAATTACTTTAGAGTATTTATATTTTTAGTATCCTTAGATTATATATCAGTTCATTAGTCAAATTAATTAGTTTGGAGAAAAAAATAAAAATAAAAATAAAAATACTCTAAAGTAATTTAATTGGCTTCCTTAATTTCTCCAAAAAAGTCAACTTTGTCTTATAATTAGGACCGGAGGGAGTAGCTCGTTATATTTATTAGAGAAAAATACACTAATGACCCCTATATTTCACCTAAATGACAAAAACCTCCCTCTATTTTGAAATATTGTATAAACCTCCCATGAAATTAAAGTGTATATTACACAAACCTCCTTTGTATTTTTTATATCCGATTTCTATCAATCTAATTGTCAGTTGACCTTTAAGTTTGACAATCAACATTTGTTTTCACCAAAATACACCACTTTAAGATAATAAACATTTATATGCGCCGAAAAATAATTTTTTACGCCATGAAAAGTGCCAATACATATATTTTCAAACTTTTTTTTTGAAACTTATATATTTAGATTCCTACTAAATGGTTATAAACATTTTCAGGCACATCATTTGTTCATAATATAATATAAATGGCATAAAATTGATATATCATTTAAATCATTTGAGCTTATATTTTAAAATTTTTAAACACTTTTTTTACTATAAGAATTAATAAACACGTTTACTTAAATATATATATTTATTAAGGCAATTAATCAAAATTCTGAACTCAGTGTTTCGTCTATGCAATTAAATTACATCAAATTTTGTCCCAAAATGATATATAATTTAAACAAATAACTATTTTCAAAAGTAAAGAGGAAAATTATGAAGAAGAAGAAAGTTTAAGCATTTTTAGCCGAAGTTCGCAAAATTTGTCAAGATGAAGGGTGGACGAGTAGGTAAAATTTACTTTAGAATACATTTTAATTAAAAATATTTTTGTTAATATTATGATCGGAGTCAAAAGCTTGGAATTAAGTTTATGTTTTCAAAATAGGGGTGACCAGTGTAATGACGACAAAACACAAGGGAGGCTAGGGTATTTTGCTCCGATTATTTTGAAGTCATCTAGATCTTTTTAACTATCTATGAGGCACCTTTTCAAAATTTGGACACCATAGATATTACCATTAAAGAATTTCTTTAAATGTGTTGCCAGCGTTAAAATTAGATTCGGAGGTCTCATTGCCTAAAATATCAAGCCTAACGTATCAACACATGCATGATTGTTGGATATATTTACCAGAAATTGTTGGGGACACGTAAGATCATATCTCTTAGGCATACATAGAAACGATGTACCAAATGATTCGTCTCTTAGCAACAATAAGTCTATATTTAGTTAAATGCCATGATTATAAATACTTGTAAGCACAAGTTGAAGGAAATAGAAACATTGGAGTTTGATAATTCATATAAATGTCTTCGTATCAAACTTGCGCTCTTTTGCTCATCCTATTAGCCCTTTCTTCTCAATGTAGCGCCCACAACGCAACACTGCATGTAGATGTTAGATCTGGAAGGCCTATCTCTGAACACTTCTTTGGTGCATTTTTTGAGGTGAATACGTGTTGCACTAGCTTAAAGGTTGTATTTCTTTTTTAATTTCTATGTATCATGCGGATGGTTGACTTTTTGTTTTGTAGGAGATTAATCATGCCGGGTCTGGAGGGCTATGGGCAGAACTTGTAAACAATCGAGGTGGTCATAAACTTTTATTCTCTCTTAAAGATTCTTACTTAACATTATATAGGATACTTAAACAAATGTTTATGTTATTGTATTAAGGTTTTGAAGCCGGAGGCACGGTGGTCCCTTCAAGTATTTTTCCTTGGACGGTTATTGGAGATGAATCTACCGTACACGTGACTACTGAACTTTCTTCTTGCTTTCCCCGTAATAAAGTTGCCGTGAAATTGGACGTCCTTTGTCGTTCTCCCAAGGAATGCCCTCAGGGCGTCGGTCTCTCTAACCCTGGTTTTTGGGGCATGGTATGACTATACATTTTTAACTTTTGATTACATGTTATATCCTTTATGAATGTATAATTTTTACATTAAAGTAATGGTTCTTATTCCTTTATAGAATATTGAGGAAGGGAAGAAATACAAAGTGGTCTTCTTTGTCCGTTCACCAGGATCAATTGATCTAAAAGTTTCATTCACAGGAGAAAATGGACAAGAATTAGCTTCTTCCAACATCAGGTTATTGATTAAAGGCGCCCTCCCTAGAATAATTGTAATACTTGTTATATTAATAAACATTAAGTATAATATATACATGGTGAAATGGACAATTTATTTGTGTAGGGCTTCTGCAAAACATGTTTCAAAGTGGAGAAGGATGGAGATGGTTCTTGAAGCCACAAGATCAGACTATAATTCAAGCCTCCAAATTACAACAACTCAAAAAGGAGAAATTTGGTTGGATCAAGTCTCCGCTATGCCTATTGACACATATAATGTATGTGAGATTTGAAATGATATCTTAAACTATACTAAAAAACTAAAAAGATCTTCTAGGGAAAAGTATGCCCCACCTCTGTGGAACACATGGTCAAAAGTAGGGCACGCCTTTCACCCCTTTACCTCTCTTAACCTAATCCAAAGAACATTTGAAAATACTTTGGTTGTAATTATTCCTTCCTTTCACTTATAACAACTACGATTATATTTTCCATTTTTTTCATAAGGGACATGGATTTCGAAAGGACCTCTATCAGATGGTAGCAGACTTGAAACCGAAATTTCTTCGATTTCCGGGTAGGCATATGCAGTATGGTGTACATTAAGAGGCCTCTTTAAAATGATTGTCTATTATGATCTCCTTATAATCCATTGGTCCATTCAATTGCATTAGGTGGTACTTATGTTGAAGGGGATCATTTGAGAAATGCATATAGGTGGAAGGATACCGTTGGACCCTGGGAGAAGAGACCAGGCCACTTTAATGATATATGGGGCTACTGGACTGATGATGGCTTTGGTTTTTTGGAGGGTCTGCAAGTATGCACTTTTCAATTATTTTTCGCTTCATTGAGTTAAATTTGTTCCCACACGCACATATCAACCTACCATAACACTATATTATATCCGGACAGCTTGCAGAAGACCTTGGTTCCTTACCAGTATGGGTATTCAACGCCGGCATTAGCCGTCATGAAGAGATCAATACAACTGACATATGGCCTTTTGTACAAGTATAATTTTGCCATCACATCTTCCTATACTGTTTTTAAAATGATCTTTATTCCTTCCCCTGTTGGATTAACTCTGTTTTAAATTAACATTTATAGGAAGCTCTTGATGGGATTGAGTTTGCAAGAGGTCCTCTCACATCAAAGTGGGGCAAGATAAGGGCTTCTTTAGGACACCCTAAACCCTTTGATCTACGATATGTTGCTATTGGAAATGAAGACTGTGGGCTGTATAACTACCTAGGAAACTACCTCAAGTTCTATAATGCAATAAAAAAGTACTATCCAGATATTCAAATAATCTCGAATTGTGATGCTACCGTTGCTCCATTAGATCACCCAGCGGATTTGTTTGATTTCCATGTTTATACAAGCGCTAAGGGCATCTTCTCGATGTATAACAAATTCGATTCTTTGAATCGTGCTGGTCCAAAAGCATTTGTAAGTGAGTATGCTGTTTGGCAAGAAGATGCTGGATTTGGAACCCTCATGTCTGCCTTAGGTGAAGCTGCATTCCTTATGGGATTGGAAAAGAATAGGTTTGTTGTTCTCTTGATTGTCAAATTTTCTTGATAATATTATTTCGTCGGTTTACAGTTTACTTAATACTCATATAATGACAAATATTCTTTCTTGTCACAATGCAGTGATGTTGTGGAAATGGTCAGCTACGCCCCACTTTTTGTAAATATAAATGACAAAAAGTAATATGTTAATCATTTTACTTTTGTCCTTATTTATATCTTTATATTTGCATAATACAATATTGAGATTGTGTGATTTTGTGTGGATATATAGGTGGATACCGGATGCTATTGTATTTGACTCGTTTAGGAGTTACGGAATTCCCAGCTACTGGTTACAACAACTATTCTCACAATCAAGTGGAGCTACATATATTAACTCAACACTTGAAGCCCCAACTTCCATTGTTGCATCAGCAATTGTTTGGGAAAATAAGGAGAACAAAAAGAGTTATTTGAGAATCAAGGTAATGCATATGTGGATGATCAGTAATGCTTGAGCTAATTCATGACTAATAGGTTATAATGTTTTGAAATCTCAAATATTTCTTCAGCTTGTGAACTTTGATGATGAGGAAGCAACTATTGGTATTACAATTGATGGCATAGACTCGAATGTGAATCTTTCTGGGTCAACAATAACATTGCTCACATCTACCAATGTCAAGGATGAGAATTCCTTTTATAATCCCAAACAGGTATAACTTGTGCTATTTAAGTATTGTTTTATCTCCTTTCCTTCAATAAAATTATAAATATTGCGGTCAATACATAACGAGAAATCAAAAATCAACAAGCCACACTATTCACAATTCTTAAACACATATATGGTTTGTGCTTTGTATGTGTAGGTTGTACCACAAATGAGTCTACTAAAGAATCCTCGCTCCAACATGACTGTCACGCTTCCACCAAATTCAGTGGCTTCACTCGAGTTTCCAAAATGATTGATCATGTTGAAGACAATATGAAATCGTCCACATGTCGGATAGAACAAGAATACGTATATGAAAAATAAAAGGTGTATTTTTTTTAATTGCAATGCATAACTTTTATGTGCGAGACATTAATCAAGCTGTAAAGCTATTGAGTTTTTTACACTTTATGTTTTTAGAGAGTCGTTATTAAATGTGTAATCATAACTCGTTCTGTTTCCAATCAAAATCACGTCATTTAATGAAATTAGTAATTTTCCACATGACACGAAAGAAAATAATTTATACGATGAATTTATTTGACTAAAATTCAGTCAGTTTTGTACTAAAATGAAGTAACATTCAGCCTGAGAAATGTAGCTAACAAATGGGGAAAAAAACCATCAGCTAACAAATTAAAAACCCAACGAAGAACGACTCTTGCTTCTTCTTTCACTAGACATTGGAGGCGGTGGCCAACTTGAGAGTCGGGTCAAGGGCCGCCTTTGATTGCGACATGAACAAAACTACAGAAGTGATGAATGGTATAATCACTGCATCTGCATGATTATAGAGGAGGCGAGTAATGACGATTGGAAGGAAGTGTTTAAATATATTGAATTTGTAGAAATGGAGCTTGTCCCAAATGTGTATTAGGGGTGTAGGTGTAACCTTATACCTTAATAGCTATAATTATAATTCAAAAATGCGTCATTACGTTAAATTAGAGACCAACGAATAATTTAAAACTTATTAAAAGTCCCAACTTCAAGACAGGGTTCAGTCCTGTGATAAAGTGGGTTTTCAAAAACTTTTTCCAAAACCTGTTCAATACAGTCTTACATTCACATTTCGAATATATTTGTCTTGTATAGTTCGGTTTTATTTATACATATCAAAATGTAAGCAAAATTCCTGACAACAATCGGGTTTCATCCATTCACTAAAGGGTTTACATAGCTTTCTTGCCCATTTCAGTTTCTCATACTGGGGATTACATAACACTAATCAAAGTTACAACATTCACAATTTATACAGTAATCTCAAAATATGACAACCAACATAAAAGTTCAAAATTCCTAAGGGAGCACTAGCCGCCCTCCATCACTTGTTTCTCCTTTGATCCACTTGCCCTGACTGTAGGTTAGTTAATGGAAAGAGCGAGATTCAAAAAAATCCTAGTAGTAACAATTCACTCATACAATATATAATTACTACAAAAAAAAAAAAGATAATTCGTAGCGGTTAGAATAAACCGCTACAAATATCAGGATTTGTAGCGGTTTTAAGTAACACCGCTACAAATTTGTAACGGTATGCTTCATGCCAAGTGGCTCGTGGGTTAAGGAATGCGATATGTAGCGGTTTACAAGACATAACCACTACAAATTTTGGCACTAAACCCGCGCCAAATTTGTCGTGGTTATTTTGTAACAATTAATCTATATTAACCGCTACAAATGTGGCACCAACTTGGTGCAAAGCTAGCGCAATTATTGTAGCGGTTTTTACGATAATAACCGCTACGGAATTTAGAGGGCTGCCTTTTTGTAGCGGTTACAAAGAATTGCTATAAAATTTAACTCATGTTTGTAGCGGTTACAGTGTATAACGGCTACAGATTGCATTTAAAATAAATATTTATTAAAAAAATAAATAAATAAAACATTTTTAGCGGTTTATATTTAAAAACCGCTACAAAATATAAATATTTGTAACAGTTAAATGGATGAAATTGCTACAAAGTAATACGTAACTTTGTAGCGGTTTGACAAACAAAACCGCTACAAATTGAACATTTGAAATTTGAAAAATTTTAATTCCCGCCAACGATTATGAATATTTGTAGCGGTTTTTTAATACTAATCTCTAGAAAGTGTTCATTTAAAATTTGAATATTTTAATTCCCGCTAACAATCATGAAACGGTTTTTTTGACATAACCGATACAAAGTGTTGCACATTGAAAATTTGAATTTCAAATCCTGTCAAAGGTGGTGAAAATTTGTAGCGGTTTTTATCGTATAATCGCTACAGAATACATTTGAAATAAATATTTATAAAAAAAATAAATAAATAAAATGAATTTGTGGGGGTTTTACAAACAAAACCACTACAAATTGAACATTTGAAATTTAAAATATTTTTATAAAAGAAAATTCAGACAAATATTAGTAGGGGTTATGAAACCGCTACAAAATCAAATAAAACTGCTACAAGTGTGAAATATTTTTATTAAAAAAATCAGACTAATATTTGTAGGGGTTATGAAACCACTACGGAATCAAATAAAACCGCTACAAATAATATCACATAAACCGCTACAAATATCAACCGCTACAAAACTTGTCACATTAACCGCTACAAGTGTTACGCAGATCCCTATAAATACCTTCAGCACACCTCATTTCAAACACTCTTCCATTTCTTTCAACTTTTCTTCTCTTTCATTTTCTCTCATCTAAAATTTTTCTTAAGAGCCAAAGAGCTGAGTAAGGTGATCAAATATAGTAAAAGAAATTTCAATTCATTGATTTCAAATTTTTCTCCCCTCTTATAATATTTATACTCATTATCTGCACATTCTCAATAATATTATCTATATAAAATTTATACTTATCTAACTTAATTTAATCATTCTTTATAAATAATAACGATATCATTTAAGTTACTTAAATAACAAACTATTCAACACAATATTATAACAATGGACTCAAATAATTGTATAATTTTTTTAAAAAAATTCCTGAAATTTTGTAGCGATTTTAGAACCGCTACAAATTTAAATTCAAAATAGTATTAAATTTTTGGCGTTGCTTTTGAAATTCCCATTTGAATTTAGTAGTGGTTTTCCAACCGCTACAAAATTGGAGCCAAATTTTCATTTTTAATTTTCCGCCACACGAAATTGTGGCACCAACATTTGTAGCGGTTTAGTAACCGCTACTAAATTTGTAGCGGTTGTGTTACGTGAGTAGCGTTTGTTGTTAACTGCTACAAATACGTTTGCAACAGTAGATTTTGTAGCGATTTTTACAACCGCTACTAATACCGTTTGTAGCGGTTAAAACCGCTACTAATACACATTTTTAGCCGCTACTAAATCACAATTTTTTTTGTAGTGAATAACATAGCATGCAAGAAAATCATAAAGTAGCAAGAACAGCAACAATCACAGTGATGTGTGACTTCTGTCACAAACGACAGCTCTCTTGGCTGTAACTATATGATGCTTCACTTGCATCACAAACTACAACTTACGCTGTATCCACATAATGCGTGACTTGTGTCACAAATGATAGCTTCCACTGTATCCGCATGATGCGTGACTCGCGTCACAAAACGATAATTCTCACGGCTGTATAAACAAAGCTTTCACAGCAACATACACCGTAGTATTTGCAATCAACACAATTCAATGATAAGACATACATACAATACATTACACATAGTATAAGAGAAAGAATTAATACCTTGTCCTTTCCGTTCACACTCTGGCACCGATTTATCATGTACAGGGCAAATGTCGAATCCTATAAACTATAACCAAAGATGAAGAGTTATTCCCTATTCCATTGCTTAACTCCAAAGCACTTAGAGTTGGTTATCATTTAAGACCTTTAGTTGGCTACTAGAAGCCCAAACAGGTGCCTAAAGGGTTGGGAAAAACTTGACTAAAGACCAACTTTCAAAAGTTCAAAATGCAGTTTTTGAGGGGTTGGTCGCGGCCAAGCCACTCTCTGGCCACAGCCAAGAGATGGTCAGAAAGATGTGGGTTGTGGCCAAGAACCACTGGCCGCAGCCAAAATTAGGTCAAAAACTTTTGGGCAGCAGCCAAGAACTGGTCAGATGCTTTTGGGCCGTGGCCAACAACTAGCTTATTTCCTAGCTATTTCAAATTACCATAACTTTTTGAATACTTATCAAAATGCCACAAACTTTATATCATTGGAAAGCTTGCAATGTCTACTACAAAACTGGAAAATTTCATAATATTTTGATACAATTTACTAATTCAAAATACTATGCAAAGTTGGTCCCCTGCACAGAATTTTAATTTGACAAAATTTTCTAGAATTTCCAGCTTTTGCACAAGTGTTTCCAAAGGGTCAAAATTCACAACCAACACTACTCCCATAGAATTTTCCACAAGGAATCCAATAGAAACATCAAAACACCCAAATTCACAGCCCATTCACATGTTCTATTTTGGGACAACATTTCAACATGAACTC
This sequence comes from Inga laurina, assembly GCA_963855925.1. Taxonomy (NCBI): domain Eukaryota; kingdom Viridiplantae; phylum Streptophyta; class Magnoliopsida; order Fabales; family Fabaceae; genus Inga; species Inga laurina. The sequence goes on along the minus strand of OY979701.1, from coordinate 48,096,967 downwards.
ATAATTTTACCATACTTCACATATAAGTCCCTAATCAATTTCATTATCCTAAAACATAACACAAGACAAACAACCAAACACCATGAACTCTCTAAAGCCCTATGTCACAAAAAAATGGGACAAATTCCACAAACCACAATACTCAACCAATAATCACAACATATATGTCAAAAGATGGCTTTTGCTTACCTCTTCTTCTTTCTCTAGCTTGTTCTTCAATTCTCCTATCACCAATTTTCTTTGAGCACTCAAACACTTCTTCTTGAAAATATAAAACCATACACATGAAGCCCTCATCAAGATGAACAAGATTAAAGAAGAGGTTCTTGGCATTTGAGGTCATTCACTAGGACAAATGAGCTCACATACCTTGATTTTTCTTTCTCTTTCCTCCTCTTGCTTGGACGTCAATGGAGGCTAAAGAGAAATGATGAGATGAGATCAGATTTTTGGCTTTCCACAAGCTTTGGCCGACCTTAACGAAAAAGGGAGAGAGGTTTGAGTGGTTTGACACTTTAACTGAATCTAATGGTAGCCATAGTGCCATGTGTCAACATCTTATGCCTCCTTCCAATGCATGCAACTATGAGATTATTCTACCTAATTCCTTTAGCCATTAGTCATAACTCTTGATCTTTAAGTTAATAGTGAATTTCCCCTTTGGTAACTGACTAATTGGCCGATAAATTTCTTTCTTCTTATTTTGCCCCTAACCATGGCAATTCCTATTGGATTACCACTTAACCCCTTTTCTCATTCCTTTCCTCATCCAAATGCCCTCCCCTTCTCTTTTGGTTCATTTTAAGCCTTGACATACAAGTAAGCTTAAATACAGGGTTTTTGGGCACTAGCTACTGCTCATTCAGCTCATAATTCATATTGTATTCTCTGAAAGTATTTGTTAACATTAATTACATTCACTTTTGGAGTTATTATCCCTTAATCATATTTTGGGGCATTACAGTAGGCAAAACTTTCTTACTAAATAGTTAACATATATAAGGCTTATTAGCTTAAGTTCTTTGTTTCGAATGTCTAGAGTTTATTATAAATAAATGCTTTTTAAAATAATTAGACAGCAAAAAATTAATCGGATAAAAAATTATGGATGATTATTTAAATTTTAAGAATGCAAAGAAAAATCATAGATATTGTTGATGATAAAATTCATATGTACTAATAAGTTAATTACATTATGATCATCAATCCAAGCAATGTTACATCCCCAAAATTAGATCAAGTCGATTGTGAAACTTGTCTCAATGAGTAGGGCAATCACTGAGGCAAGTTAATAAAAAATAAGGGGGTGACTCTGCGTCACTTGCCTCAGCAACTAGGTAGGTCCTCGAGGTGAATGACACAGTGCCAGTTGCCTCAGCAACCAATGTAGTCGTAGAGGCAAGTTGTTACTTTTTAGAAATAAGAGGGAGCTCTTGAAAACTCATTATTTTCAGAAATGTTGATATGAATAGTTAGAGCTCTGCCAGGGTTTCATGAGAAGGACTCTTAAGGTCTCTAATTCATCAGTAAGCCTCCTTAATCCTCCTTCCACTTCCTCCTTCTCCTTAAGAATTGTGGCCATACTTGTTTTCTTTTTTTTGAAACAAATATTTTATTTTTCAAAATAGAAAATTTTTTTTGAAAATTTATGTTTAATTTGGCATTTTCAAAAACAGGAAAGAACAAAAACAATTTTAGATGTTTTCTTGTTTTCATGTTTTCATTTTTTTTATTTTGGAAATTTGCGAAATTGCTTTTTTCCTCTTGACACTTCTTTGCTTGAGGACTCGAGGCCGCCATGTGTCCACTGCCAACATCAGTTGTTTGTCGCTTTCTCACTGCTAGCGGGAACTAACAACTGCCACGTGTCTCGTCACTAAAGGATTGCTGACAAAATTATTCAAATTTTCTACAAAAACATTTTGTCCCTACAGGATTGGCAATAGAATTTATGTTTTGTTGCTATTCCTGTCAATAATTACATGCTTTTTTGTAGTGAATAGAGCTTAATTACGTTATGTAAGGGTGTTCATGTAGTCTACTAACCCGCAATACCCACCCAAGCATGGTAAAAAAATTTAAGAATTCAAAGAAAAATCATAGATATTGTTAGTGATAAAAATGCATACGTACTAATTAGTTAATTACATTATGATCGTCAATCCAAGTACTATAACATCCAAAAAATTAGATCCAGTAGATTGGGAAACTTGTCTCGGTGAGTAGGGCACTCAGTGAGGCAAGTTGATAAAAAATAAAGGAGTGACTCTCTATGACACTTACCTCAGCAACTAAGCAAGTGCCTGAGGTGAATGACATAGCACTAGCTGCCTCGACAACCAATATAGTTACTGAGGTGAGTTATTGATTGTATAAATAAAAGGGTGTTGTAACAACTCTTTATTTTTTAGAAATTGTGATATGAAGAGGCAAAGCACGGCTAGGGTTTCGTTAGGAGGACACCTATATGCTCTAATTCTTTGGTAGGCCTCCCTAATTGTGCTTCCTCTTTCTCCTTCTCTAATTATGGGATTCTAAAGGATTTAGCCTAGGGCTTGAGAATACTAATTTGGGGATTTTTCATAAAACTGAGTTTTTAAGAGTTTAAAACCCAAATTGAAGATATAAAGGTGTTAGCTAGAATAGTCTACTGCTCCATTCAAGGCAATTCTCAGTTCTAGCTTGAATCTCTATTATCAATGAAACTCTCAAGAATTTATGAATATCCATATGAGATAAATTCTTGAGTAGCTAGATGTTAATGGTTTGATTTAGTTGCATTGCTTTTGTAGTTTGATGTAATTTCCCGAAATTTGGGATTGGAGGCTTGGGAATAAGCCTAAATTAAGTGGACTGCTAAGCCCCAATTTGGCAGGAGCCCAAATTTATCCCCTAATGATTCTAATATCTTTGGGGTATTAAGAAAGTAAAATGATGAATTTATGAGAAAATAATTATGTTTTTGGTGAAATCACCTATGAGGTAGTAAGTTTGTCATATTCATTTGAATGATCAAATGATGAGCATAAATTATGATATTTTACAGGATGAAATTAGACATACTAAGCTTTAATTTGATAGGTCATATGAATCAATTAAAGCTATACACAAAAAGATATGAATTTTTGAAGTCAGCACAGAAAAACTGTGAAGTTTCTGGAACAACATGCAAAGATTGAAATTCTGAGAATTTTGTGATTCCATTCAAAAAAATTCTATATTTGTTCTTGAAACTAGACTCAATAAGGGTTCTATAGGCTTTGGAATCACTCTAAATCGATTTTTCTAGAATTAGTTATGATTTTTCAAAGTTTAGGCAGAAATCTGCCAGAATTTTGTAAAAATCCGAAAATGGAAAAATAATTATTGGATAATTATAATATCTTATAAAATCATATTTTATCATCTTCCTCCTCCCATTTTCGTCAGTTTTTCTGCAACAAGAGAGAGGAAGTGTGAAATTTTAGAGAGAGAAAAGGGGAAGAAAAAACTTACAAAGGTAAGTGATTTCTTCAGTAAATCGGTTCCTAATACGTATAACTCCGCTCCTAAGCTATTCTTCTATGTGATTCAAGTGTTGGAAGCTCAAATTTTCTTGTTGAAGTGAGCTAGGGTTCAGCCAAGTCAAGGAAAATCAAGTGGGAGCTTGAGGTAACTTCCAAACCTTCATATATTGACTATTCTAGCTGCTGTGGGCAATTTAATCGGTGAAATTTTGCCGGATTGCTATTGGTTGTAAAAATGGAAAATGGGCTTTCCTAGGGGTTATGCTGCCCAAATTGGTACTAAATGGTAGTTGTAATATAATGGAATAGTCAATAAAGTGGTTAGGAGTAGAAAGGAACGTGTTTACGGAGCCGAAACCGAAAAACCCCAACTTTCCCTAAATTCCTATAAGTTTCAGCCATCTCTAGAAATGGGCCTTAGAGTTGGATTTTCAATGATTTGATGATTCTATTGAGTTCAGGAGGGAAAATTAGGTGGGGTTACAGTTGGGCACTTTTTCGGAAAAGGCCGAGAAAGCATAATTATGGAAACGCCCATAAAACCCTAAAAGTAGGGCTGCCAAGGGCAATTTTGTAATTTGACATTGAATTTGATAATTCCGAGTCCAGAAATGGATTCCTTGGGTGAAAATATGTAAAAATAGCCCATGTCAAAATTTCAGGAAAAGTACAGCCGAACCGGGTACGGCAGGGTCGAGCCGGGTCCCTAAGGCCATTTTAGTAATTTTTCAAGATAGACTCATATAACCCCCAGAAACACTATGAAAGTGTCTAAATGGTATATTTGGAATTGTAGGACCGAGCTGAGAGCCCGAGTTGCTGGCACGCAAATAGAGGAGAAAAGCTGGAGGTAGGGGACTTACCTTACTTGCATGTGTTTGATATCTTTGCTTGTGTAATAATGTATGTTATTGCTTTACTTGATTATGTAAAGCATATTTGAATAAATGAAGCTCTGGTTCTGTTTTCGCTGTGGCCATAGTCTTGTTGTATGAAACATTGAGCATGCAGAAATGTCATTATGGGGCATACATCTAGATAAAGCTAACATGTCATACATATAGCATCAATCATGCATGCATTATGGTATCTATTTCCTACTGAGATTCTTTCAAATCTCACCCTCCCCTACCAACAATTCAGACAGGAGAGGACAGATGTAACATCCTGGATTTTAATCAAGGAATTATGACTTCAAATGATGTAATTAATGTTAATTAATCATATTTGAAGTATATGTTGTGTAATGTGATAATAAGATCATTATTCATGATTTAATAAGTATTGTGCTAAACAGGGGTAAAACGGTAAATTTACCAACCGTCTGGTTAGTTATTGATGAGAAAACCCTTTAGTAATCAAGATCAATGGTTGAGATTGAAAGACCAAGGGGTGGAATCTTGTGTGGAGGAGTTTATATAAACTCATAAGAGGAAGGATGAGATTTTGCCAAGTGGCAAGAGGAGAGCCATGGGATTGAAGTCCAAAAGTCAAACCATTTTCTCTTCCCTCCCACTCTCAAAGTCGGCCATGTGTGTGTATTGAACCAAGAGAAGTGATCATCACTATTCTCTCTCCCTTTCCTCCATTTCCGGCGGTGTAAGCAAGAAAGAGAAATTAAGGGCTTGAAATTGGTCAAGGTAAATGATCTTATATGCTTAGCTACCCTTCACTAATATTGATCAAGAGGTTAAGAGCATTATTTCTATGATTTTAGAATTTCCATTGGTGGTGTTTGATTGTGGGACAAATCTGAAAGTTGGTGGAATCAAGGTGTTGATTTCAGCAAGTTAAAGAGGTAGGTTTGTGATGCATTTTGATATATATGTCAAGATGTTTACCTAATCAATGAGAATTCTGGAAATTTGACCTAATTATGATGTTAATTAAAGGGTAGGCTTGGATTAGTGGGTCACTGTTCATTTGGTCAGTTTTGACACTTGAGAGTGATTAGAAGTTGATTTGAAGTTGAATAAGGGAAATGTGTTAAGTTGTGGTTTTGGAGGATTTATGGTTAGAGAGGTGATTTTGTTGTTGAGTGGAAATTTGGATTGTTTGTGGTTGCCAATGGGTTCCTGGTGTTGAAATAAGTGAGAATGAGTTATGGTATGAGTTTTAGGATCATTGGTAATCAATTGGTAAATTCTGGGAAAGCCATATCAGTTCAGCGTTTTGGGCATCTGTCAGGATTTCTCGAGTGAGGGAAGAACTCACTCGAGCACAGGATGAATGTGCTCGCGAGTGAGCATGTTTGTGCTCGAGTGAGGGTGCCTGAAATCACTGGGGGTGAGCGTCTCGGGTGATCACTCGTGGGTGGTTGCAAAGAGTGCGCTGGCACTCGCGAGTATTGGGAGCAAGCATTGGGAGATCACTCGAGCACTGGAGTTTGTGCTCGAGTGAATCTGTTGCCTGGGAGTGGAGTTGCTCTCGGGTGGACACTCGCGGGACCTCACTTCCTTGTGCTCGCGAGCATTGAGGATTTGTGCTCGAGCACAGGTGTTTGTGCTCGAGTAAATGTGGAGGAAGATGTAGAGAGATGCTCTCGGGTCGTCACTCGCAAGTCTCACTTCCGTGGTGCTCGGGTGCTGGCGAGGTCTCTGCTCGAGCACAGTCTCTTGTGCTCGAGTGAGAGTGTAGGTTTGTCGCGGGAGTTGCTCTCGGGCAAGCACTTCCTGCGTCTCACTCGCATGTGTGCTCGAGTGAGGGGAGGGGTCATGCTCGAGCACGGCCTTCTGTGCTCGAGTGAAGAGACCAAAAATCATTGTTTATCTTTCTAAAGGGGGATCTTTGGGGATAGTTATCCCAACCCTGTAGGTATATGTTTAGGCATATAATAGCCATCTAAAGAGTCCAAATGAATACCAACTTAGAGTGTTATTGAAGTAATAACTTGGAAAAAAGAAATTAACCAAATGTCCCTATTTTGATTATAGGATTTGACATCTGCCATCCTCGTGAGCCTACTGTGCCCAGAGCCATCAGGAAAGGATCAGGTAGTGACTTTTCTTTCGTACCATATATGATGCATTGCATGTGTGTGATATCGTTGATTGGGAATGGATTCGTATGCTGTGATCTTTGTGGATTTGTGTTAGCACTGTCATACCAATAGTCCCTGAGTAGCTAACAACGGTTCGGGTTTAGGCAGTGTGCCTTCCCGGCGGAGAAAGGGGATGAGGATGAAGTGTGATATATGTGATATGTGAGCCGAAAGGCTATTTGTGAGGCCGACGGGCCATTGGCGAGAGCCGGATAGCTGTATGAGCTGTCAGGCTATGTTTATGCACTGCCACGCCAATAGTCCCTGAGTAGCTAGCAACGGTTTGGGTTAGGACTGTGTGCCTTCCCGGTGGAGAAAGGGGATGAGGGTGGAGTGTGATATGTGCTGCTGCTGCATGATGATTTGCTTACATGTTATGTGCTTATGTGTGGTATAAATGTTTAGTTACTACTGGGATTCTCTTGAATCTCATTCTTTCCTTTGAACTAACCTTTCAGACAGGGCGACTGGCTCCAAGGAGAAGCGCGTGACCCGGAGCGGGTAGAGTTCCGTAGGGACATTTATTTTGGACATGTTAGTTAGATAGTTTAATTGGGAATTACTGTATAACATTTTGAGATGTATATAGTCTGAATACTTGGTTTTGTAATTCCCTAAACAGGATTTGAACTCTACATTTATAGTTGAACCCGGGGGTTGCTGGGATTTTGGATATACACTCTGTCCTACTTAAATGTGGATAAACTGCACAGGTGATTATATTCGATAATCGAACTTGAGACCGGAAGAGGAATGAAGTTTTGAAAATTTCGTAAAGACCCTACTTCTAAAGGGAATTTTAAATAAGTTTGTAAACTATTCGACGGTCTCTAATCTAATTTAATTACCTAATATCGATTTATAATTACGTGATTAAAGGCAGGGTGTTACAACAGAAGATATGAAAATAACAATGTAGAGTACTGTACGAGGGGATTACAGTAGTGGAACGAAGACGGGAAGAAGTCTCCGTTTCACTGGGATGAGTTTAGACACCCTAGTAGCCTTGTGCAGCTACCTTAATCGTAAGTATCATTTACAAACCCCTATGGGGAATTTATGTAATCATGCACATATTATCAGTATAATTATGCTATTCCTGTGTTGCCTACCGAATTGCATATCATTTTCCGTGAATACTCTGAAAAAGGTTAAAACAAGGTAAGGGCGTGACATTTGAATTCAATCATTTGGGAAATATCCTTTTTGTTTGTAGCTAAGGGAAACACCAGGCAAAGAGCTCCTATCTGCCTTATTTATTAGTACTTCTCATGGGCTCTTCTAAAAAGCCCCCCAAGCCTAGACGAGTTGATTTGGTATGAACCCTACTATTTTATGACCCAAAACTGCCTTGTGGAACTCTATATGAACCCTAAGATTAGATAGGTTGATTTGTCAAACAATTAGAGATAACTATAGGTCTATATGCATATATATGTCTAAATTTGTATGCACAGCTTGCCTTGGTGACAATGTTAGTTGTCATGGCAAGTCTAACGTGGGATGCCTCAGTGACCATATTAGTTACCGAGGGGAGTTTGACACAGGTTGCCTCGGCGACAATGTTAGTCGCCAAGGCTAGTGGCCTATAAGAGCAAGTAGTGTTTTTCTTGTAATAATTCCTATAATATTATGTTATGATTGTTTATGTATTGTTGAATATAAGAGCATGCAATTATAGATGCAATGCAATTGTATGGATAATATATGCATCTAGAACATGGTGAACTTTTGGTATTGATTGACTTATATGAGTATAAGAATATGAAAACCCCCTGAGAATAATGTGATATAGATGGATGAGTCTGTGCTTGGGTCGTGATTGATAAAAACAGAATACCATATGGCAGGCTGGTAGTTTATCATTGTATACCACTTGCCGGCACTATTTGACAGGGCGGTACCCCCTGATACAACACTCTAGTAGCTATCCGAGTAAAATCCCCAAGGCCCAGGCAGTACGCTCAAGGGCAGTAACCCTACTGAAGGAACCCATGGTCCCTCATATTACTCTGTAGTGCTTTAGCCAACCTACATCACACCTATGGAAAGCTCGTGAGAGTCACTAGTAACATGGGGCAAGAATTTGCCCATGGTTTTGTTAGAGGAAATAAGGAGGATATAAGGGTGGATTAGGGGTTCATAATGGATAAACCACAAGAAAAACAAATATCATGTGACAGCCTGTGTTGACTTGTGATATAGCATGCCATATTGTGATTGATTATGAATTGATATACGCATGCATTATACTCCCTTATTATTCATATATTTTTTGATTGCATGTTTTCTAATCCCACCTAACACCCCACTGGTTGTGTCGGTAGGTAAGGTGGGCAGTGACTATATTATTGAGACAGTGGCCTTACCCAATTACTCTTACATTTTCCATGTGAGAGTCGAGGGCAAGAGCACCTTGGGAAGGAACCAGAGGCTTAAGGCTACTATAACAGTAGACGTGGGTTCACACTTAACTCGTTTAATTGCCACTTAGGGACTTTGTTCATTATCATACTGCATCATTTTATTTTTGGTGGTTTAATTATATTTTCTAAGAATATGGCTAGATGCTAGGAAGTTATTTATTATGTTGGGATTTATTTCTTGGGTAACTTTTTTGTGGATTTTGATGAGCCATTATTGTGATTTATGTTCAATATTCTGTGTGTCTGAGGCCATATTCGAGCTCCTCATGATTTTACTTATTTCTAAGGGTGAGATTAAAGTATTCAATACATGTGTTACGAATTCAACATACGATGACATGATCTAATTGAAATTCCTATAGCCACTTATCTATTGAATACTTTTATCAAGATTACTCTTTAAAAAGTTTTTGATAATCAGCTGAGGTATGTTATATTTTTGTATCAGAGCTAGATTGGCCCTTTCAAGGACGCTCTCTATTGCGTTGCATATAGGTTATGGCAATACATGTGATTAAGCATGACCTTCCCAATTACCCCCTCTAGTCTTGGTCTTTTAGATTTATTTTCCTTTCTCCTTTCTTTCATCTATAGAAACACCTAATATAGGTTTAGATCCTTAGGTGGGGAGGATTACAAGAGCATGAAGAACTGGTCAAACGAGTGATCAAGCATTATAAAACCCTGAATAAGAAATAGGTCACTTCCAACCCTAGGATAATGAGGCTCTCCTCAATGAACTTTGAGATGAGATAGTGGCATTAGCGTGGTAAACAAGGGGATTTGAGGAAAGAGAGAATGTCATTGGAATTGAAGAGGTGAAGAGACATTACATTAGAAATGAAGAGGTCCTAAATGAAAATGACTTAAACAACACAGCTGTTAGCAACTCGCATGTAGAAAGATGTGAAAACAATCAAGGTGGGATAGGGGAAAGGTTGTACAACAACAACCCCCAATTGGACATAGAAGTCACAAGGTGTGGAAGGTTTCCTACCGTCGCAACTCTTTAACTTTTAATGGGGATGTGGAACTGACTAAAGCATATGCTTGGACCATGAGATTGAAGATCATATTCCTAACAATTCCCCTGCTCTCCTTGAATCAAAGTTTGATTAGTGATTGTGCGATTGATGAATCAAGTCAAACATGAGTAGAAACATGTAGGCTCAATGAATGGCAAATGAATAGATTGGGACAAGTTTGAGAAATTTTGTGACCACTACTTCCCAGTACCTTTATGATAAGAAAAAGAGACAGAGTTCCCCTCTTTGCAACAAAGCAACATAAGGATAATCACATCATAAAGTTCCTCAATCTATCTAAGCATATAATCCATCTATGGGGTTATGGCAACTAGAAGTGGATCATGACATGGCTCAAAGAAAGTGTGTGCTAAACTAGAATTGAGACAACAAGTAGCTCAAGGCCCAAATAATAATTTTGATTTGATGGACATCATGTGACAAATTGTCGGGAGGTGAAAGAGGCTTGACGAAGAGATATACAAGGGCGACTCTCTACCTCATCAAAACTAGCAGGAGAAGTGGTCAAGCAAACTAAACCTAACCAAGGCAACTCAAAACATCTATGGGAGAACCAAAACCATAGGCAAGGGAAGGAGATACATCAATTTTCACCTCAAAGGAATCGGGGCAATAGGAGCCAAAGAAGTAAGAACCAAAACATCAATTGAATATTTGTGATGTTGGCACCTTCCATAGCAGGCTATAGCCACAATACAAGAGTAAGCATGTTGGAAAGCATTGAGAGTGCTCAAGTTGATGCAAGATGGGCAAGTAGCAAGAAATTGACTTGAGAGCGAGCAAATTACATGGAATACTCAGCTCACTATCATCAGGTGAGTGTTTGTATTGACCTAAGAGGAAGCACATGCATCATGAACTTCATTGGAGGCATAACCTTCTAAAGGATACTAATATTCCTGTTGTGTGGATATGGAGAAAGGAATGGGGTAGCTAAAAGTTGTCAAATAATTTCTAAAAGTGCTCCTATTGAAGTATTAGATAGTCTCGATCTAAGTAATCTAAACTGGAGTTGCGACTAGGAGATTTTCTTGAGAAAAAGGCGGGAAGTGACTATGTTACTAAGACAGTGGTCTCACCCCGTTACTCTTACATTTTTCAAGTGAGAGTTCTAGGGTAGGCACAACTTGGGAAGGCACCAGAGGCTTAAGGCTACTACAACTAGTAGACGTGGGTTCGTTAAATTGCTACTTAAGGATGTTGTTCATCATCATATTGCATTATTTCATTTTTAATGGTTTAATTATGTTTGCTAAGTAGATAGCCAGAGGCCAGGAAGTTATTTATTTTGTTGAGATTTATTTCTAGAGTACCTTTTCTATAGATTTTGATAAGACGTTATTGCAATTTATGTTTAATATTCTGTGGACTTGAAGCCAGAGCCGAGCTCCTAGTAATTTTATTTAGTTATAATGGTAAGATTATATTATTCGATGCATGCATTGCGAATTCAACATAGGATCATATTATCTTAATGAAATTCTTGTAGCCACGTATCTAGTGAACACTTTTATTAAGGTTACTGTTTAAAAAGTTTTTGAAAATGAGGTGAGGTATTATAGTTCATTAGATGGGGTGTTACAAGTACCATCTGTAACGCCCTACATTTCTGCCCCTTTTGTACGTGTCGGAAGTGTTGCTATTCAATTCTTTAGGGGTTCATTTCTCATTTCTGGCTATTAAGCCATTATTCTTACCATGTTCATATATCAGAGTTAGTTCTATTTCTCCATTATTACTTTTAGTTTCAGTGATCTCGTTTACCTTTCAACTCAAATTCGTGTATTCATACTGGCATATTAAATACATATACGTCAAGTGTAAATACTTTACATACAATAAACATAAATACACTCGGCTCTTCAATTCTTCATCTTCTTTCTTTCTGGTTTATATTTAGCATTATTTCCTTTTATACTCCTATGCCATAGGTTGGTGGGGGAGGGTGAAATTCGGGGGAATCTCAATAGCAAACATACAGACAATGCATGTAAGATGAATACTAGTGCATGATATGCTTTCCTTACATAGGCTTATGTTCACATAATAACATTCTACATGCTCAATGTTTCGTGCAGCATAATTATGGCCACAGTAAAAATAGAAATAGAGCTTTATTCATTCATGCTTGCTTCACATAATCAAGCAAAGCAATATAGCAAATCAATACACAACATAAACATCACATACATACAAGTAAGTTTACTACCTTTTATCTTCGAGTTCCCTTTTGTACCTTTTCTTCCAACCATTGAAGTTGTTTGGAAATTTTTCCATTTTTTCTTCCTTGTCATCTCATGGCCCTAGATACATAACCATACATTAGAGCCATGATAAATGACTATCCAATGTTGCTACATAGGTCTTTAGGACATGTCTCTTATATTTGAGTCTATATTTGTCCCAATTCTAATAACTCAAAACACTTTGGTTGGTTAACTTTATAGTTAACACATTAGGCCCAATGGGTATTTAATGGGCCCACACTAACTCCAAGTGCTTAACTTAACCCTTGGAAGTTAATTTTATTACCAAATGCCATTACTTTTTCATTTTTGCACTCTTTTAGAAAATTGGCAGATTTTTCACTTAAATTTGAAAAATCATAACTAAATCTAGAAAAATCCAATTGTAGTGCTTCAAAGTCCCATGTGACCCTCATTAAGTCTAATTTAAGGCAAAAATATTAGCTACTTCCAATTATAGGGCTAAATTTCCCAGAATCATCAAAAAACATAACTAGTCCAAAAAAGGCTCCAAATTCAATGCCTAATTTCAAAAATTCATATCTCACAATCTACAAACCCAAATGACACCTATTATATATCAAATTAAAGCTTAGGATGTCTACTTAAATTTGGAAAGTTTCATGGATATTGGATAAGATTTGATCATTCAAAAAGTCAACACAAATTGACTGCCTCCAAAAAACAAAATTTGGCAGCACTTTACAAAAATCCAACTTTTGATTTTTTATTCCAACTCATTCAAGATTATAACCAGGGGCTATTCCCACACCATTTTTCGTGTAGAATCCATTCTAACTTCAAATATAGGAAAATCATTCTCCTTCCCCAGTTTCTACCCCTGACTGAAACCTATACCGAACAACAAAACCATAAACCAATCGGTTTAAAGTGAGCCAACGCTTACCTCTTTGCATTCCTACAACAGGTTCGGTATACTGACGGCACTCCAGCTAACTAAATGGCACAAAACACCTCCAATCAAAAAATTGAGACCATAGAAATGAAGCTCTCAGTGAGTAGAACAACTTTCCTGAATGACTTACGGGATAGTAACGACGAATAAGGGTTAGAATCGACTCTGGAGCTCAGGAACTTTTACTATTCACACTTCTCTCTTCTTTCAATTTCTTGGTGTTTTTTTATTTTTCCTCCTCCTTATAGCCCTTGGACGAAATATTAATGAGGAATGGAGGGATGAGATTAAATCTTGCCTGTGATTGCTTCTTGTTGTGCCAAGTGTCAAGTGATCAAATCACAAAGTGACACGTGTCTTAAAAAGTGGGTCCCTCTCATTCTCTCTCCTCTTAGATATCCTTGATTGGTAGGGGAAGGAGAGGCCTGACAATTTCCCTGGTCAGGAAGTCAAGTACATGATCAGACCAGAGACCAGTGGATTCCCCGGATTCAGTACTAGGTGTCATCTTCCTAGAGTGCCACCCCAAAAGGCAAAAAAGTAACCCTCATCGTGAAGGACACTTGTCATCTTCTTGGCAAGCCAACACAAAAGGCAGTTTATACTTTGTCATTATGAGGGGACACATGTCAATTACTTGTGGTGCCAACACAAAAGTTGTGTCATCATTAGCTATCATGACTTACTTGATTAAAGCTACTTTAATAAAGTCACTTTATCGGTGTCTACTCAGGTTTCACTCGGGACTTGCTTAGAATTGCGTCACACATATCGAAGCCCGAAAGATGACACCAGGTAGGAGTGTATGTGTGGGCCCCATATTACGCCACAAACCAGTGTCTTTTCCAAAAACGCAGGTTACACATGTCTTCCCTAAAAATGCCATGTGCACACCTATACCGGCATATTTCACTCGACAATTAGTCCCATACCTCATGACATAACCGAGTGACATATTTCTACCAACCTAATGGCTCCGTATATGTGTCATGTGCACATTTGCACTGACACTTTAATCCAACTGCCTACGCATACTGGGCCCTCTACCCGGTAGGGCCAGATCACATAGTCCCCTAGAGTCTTTCTATCTCTCAACATTCTTGGGACTCTTCCCAAACTGGGCTTAATCGACTGTTTGATATAGGCTTATCCTCAAAGTCCTAGGCCCAAAATTCAGGATATTACACCATCCTCCCAAATGGAGAATCTACTTTGTTTGTCTCTACATCAAGGTGATTTGATAGAAGAACTAAGTGCTTTGACCACCCCATTTTAAGCATTAATTCTCAAACCTCCTTGACCAAAACAAAATCTCAAGCCTCTGAGCCTATACTTTTGCTCATTTTTCCCGTAAGTATTCCGATTGTTGGATAACCAATTTAGCTCTCACCATATCATATTGACGTCAACCCAAGGTATAGCTCCTTTAATTGATTTATTTCTTCATCATTAATAAACCCATATATTAAAAGGTGAACTAGATTAGAAGGTGAACTATATGCTACTTAATAAGGACTTTTTGAAGTCTTTCAAGGTTGTGAAACCTGGTCCTCAATCACCTTATGTGTTGAATTTAAAATGTATCAATGACTTGTACTATAGTGACACAATTAGGGTCACTTCAATATAAGGTGCTTTTATTTGAATCCTTGGCTAAGTAAGTGGTAAAGATGCAATGTTGACAAGGGAATGGTTTGGGTTTTCTTCTAAACTACTTATAGTCTAATATGCATTATATAACATCCTAAATTTTGGGTCGTTTTTGTGGCGAAGGGAGCTATTCACCACAGCAAAAGTGCTGAAATGATCTTTCCATTAAAGAGGTTCATTATGGCAAGGTGAAAAATTATAAATCCATGAATTGTGTCATTCTATCATAACTTTAGGTTAAAATTTTAAGAGAAAGTAGTTCTTTCTGTTAGGGTATAAAACCTTGAGGGAGTATCTTGCATCCTTGATGGGGATAGTCGATGAACACCAAATTAATACTATATTAACCCTAATGTAGCTAGTTGTTAACCTAACTCAATCTCTCACTAAGTCAAGCAAATCTTTAGAAGACCTTTTTAGCATGATTTAGAAAGAGGTAGAAAAGAATGTTTGATTAAAAGTGAATAATGTGAAAGATCCATACACAAGAGAGAGAGAGAGAGGAGTTTTACCAAATGATGATGTAGCTTCCTAAGGATTGATGTAACCCCTACCTTAATTGGTGTAATTATAATTCAAAAACACATCATTAAGATAAATTAGAGACCAATGGATAACACAAAATCTGTTATAAGTCCTAACTTCAAGACAGGGACCAGCCCTGAAATAAAGTGGGTTTTCAAAATTTCCTTTAAAACCTGTTTAATCCGGTCTCATACTCAATTTCAAATATAATTAATGTAACATCCCGAATTGTGATTAAGGGACTTTGACTCTGAAAGTAAAGGTAATTAATGTTAAACCAACATTTTTGGAGGACATGACAAGAATTATGATCGAAATATGTTACAGCCAGAACTCAAACCCTGTATTTAAGTTCAATATCGGATTAATATCTAAATTGAATGAAAATAGAGGGGAGGGCATGTAAATGGTATAAAGGAAGGGGAAGAATGTGTTTAGTGGTGATTTGATAAGTGTTGTGATACTCAGGCGTAAAATGGCAGCTGATGATACCCCGACCTTAGATCAATCTTCGAAAAGACATGAACCAGAGAGTTGATCTAACAAATCATCAATTCTTGGGAGAGGGTACTTATTCTTAACAGTAATCTTATTCAAGTCTCTATAGTCGATGCACAAACGAAGACTCCCATCTTTCTTTTTCACAAACAAAACTGGAGCACCCCAAGGTGACACACTAGGTCTAATAAACCCTTTCTCAAGCAAATCTTCAATCTGCTTCTTCAATTCTGCCATCTCATTTGGGGCCATACGATATGGGGCTTTGGATATAGAACCCGCTCCAGGCACAATGTCAATCAGAAACTGAACTTCCCTCTCAGGAGGTAATCCACTTAAGTCATCCAGAAAAACTTCAAGGAATTCATTCACTATGGGTATACTACTCAAAGACTCACTGGTTTCTCCTTATACAAAAAAGAAAACCACATATCCCTGACAACCCTTTTTCAAATATTTCTCAGCCTTAGATATTGAAAGGAAACTTAGTTCGACATTCTTGCCCTCAATGCTATGAGAAACAAGATACACTATCCTTTTGTTCCCACAATCTAATAACACATTATTCGCTCTCTACCAATCAAAACCCAAAATGACTTCCAATTGGCAGAGCGGTAAACAAATCAGATCTACCACAGATTCACGACCCTCTACGGTTACAACACAATTCAAACAGGCTTCGGTAGTTACCGCTTTCACACCCATCGGTGTTGACATAATCAGATCGAATGGTAACTTATACATATTCATACCCAGACGCTTCACACAATTATATGCAATAAAGGAGTGACTTGTACCCGAGTCAAACAAAGCTTGTAATACAAATCCATTAAGAAGAACTGTACCTTATATCAGCTCTGGGGACTTCTAGGCTTCCTTATGAGTCATAGCAAATACTCGGCCCTGAGTTTCCGGCCTCTGCTCCGGTCGTGGATGTCAACACTCAATAGATGTATGCCCCACTTGCTTGCAATTAAAACAAATCACCCGACCATCACATGTCTTGCCATGATGTGGCTTGTTGCAATGAGGACAGGTCCATACCATAGGAGCTCTCTATTGATCATGTCTCCCGGATTGATAGGGCTTCTTACTACCACCTTTATATGAGAATG
The DNA here is from genome assembly GCA_963855925.1 of Inga laurina. NCBI lineage: Eukaryota > Viridiplantae > Streptophyta > Magnoliopsida > Fabales > Fabaceae > Inga > Inga laurina. The sequence goes on along the minus strand of OY979701.1, from coordinate 48,079,999 downwards.
ATCCCGAGCCCTTCCGCTTCTGAGAAGCACCGCCTTTACTGGGCTCACTATAACCACCAACAGTCTTAGCCGGATATAGCTCTCTCAGATTGCTCTCTGTGACCCAACATTCTTCAACAGCCTTGTTGAACTTGGAAAACTGATAGGTGGCTATTCTCTTTCTCACATCGCACCTCAAACATCATATAAGTAAGTCTGAGCTCAACTCCTCGTCATCCATCTTCTGAAGATAAGAGGAATATCGGACAACCGGGTGAATCGGGACAAATACTCATCAAATGTCTCTGTGTCCCCTTGCTTGATATTCAGAAACTCGGTCTGCTTCTCAAGACTCACCGACTTGGGAAAGTATTTCTCATTGAAGTGTTGTTGGAACACCTCCCAAGTCAATAGTATATTCTTGCTCTTCAAAGACAAAGCAATGTTCTACCACCAGTGGTCTGCATCTCCCTCGAGCTTGTACACCGCCAACTTGGCTTTCACTTCTGAGGGACACTCTAGGAATTCAAAGATTTTCTCAAAACGGTTTAACCAATCTTCAGCCGCCTGAGGATCAAATCTCCATTTGAATGCCGGAGGTAGGTGATTACAAAATCTAGAGACCAAAAACTGAAGATATCTTTCCTCCTTAGCTGGCACACCATGGGATTCTTGGTTTGGAACAGCATGAGGAAGAGATTCTAATGGTCTTACCAACCCTTCAGCAGTTTCTTCCCGGGTTTCCACTGAGGTCTCTTCGTGAGTAGACTGACCCCAGCCCTCATTATTCTTGGCTTTCTCAGCTCGAAGCTCTTCTCTAAGCTCAACTATCATATCCCGCTGATCCTTTATCAAACCCATCAACTCTTGCATAGGATCTGGTGGATTGTCATTAACAACCTCCACCTCAGGATTTTCTTATTGTACTCTGGGGTGACCTTTCGTCTTTTTCATTCTACAAAGAACTCACCCCATTGATCCAACAATTATGGTATCCACATAATTTCATAAAGCACATATATCCACATAACCAGACAGATATTTGTATACTACAGTTATTCAAAATGATTTTCTATTACTAAGACCACACTATGGGAGCTATCCTAGCAAACTCTACCCTTGTCAGGAACTACATCTCTGATACCACAAATGTAGCCCCCTCACTGTAATTACATCCGGATTATGAAATTTAAGTGAAATAGAGACCAATAAAATGAAATCAACAATTTATAATCCCTCATCACAAGATGGGGTATTTCCAGAAATCAGTTCAAAACATGGTTGCTCGTGGTCTCACATTCACGTGCAGATATAATTACTTGAGAAATCAAATCACATAATAAATATCAGAGTGCGGAAACTAAAATCTCAGCAAACCCCGGGTTACTTACATACATATAATGGGTTTAGAGTTCCTAAAATGGGGATTACATATCCAAAATTTTACATTTACATCTCATATACAAATGGTAATCCCAAATCCCAACTAGATAACCAACATCCAAAATACAAAATGTCCCTAAAGCCCTAACCACTCCTGGTTGGACGCTTCCCTTTCGAGCCACTTGCCCTGTCTGAAAAAGTTAGTCATTTAGAAAGAGTGAGATTCTAAAGAATCCCAGTAGTAACAAATCACTCAAACAATATATAAACACAAGGCATGCAATGTATCATGTTTACCAGCATCATCAGCAACACTATGATCTATGGCTCACACCACAGACGACAACACTCACGGCTGTATCACAATACACTATACTCGCTTTCGAGGTAATCATAATGACAGCTTTCGCTGCAAACACTATGCCCGCTCTCACGATAATCACTATGCCAGCTTTCGCTGTAATCACACTGCATAAGGTATCTCAAAGCACAACATATTACAAGGCACAAAGTTCCACAATGCACAAAGCTCCACAATTCACAAAGCAGTAGCAGCAGCACACAATGCATGATAGGCAAACATACAATACAATTACACATAGTATAAGAGAGGAGTCACTATTTGTATCTTTCCTGAAAATCTTTGGCACAGTGGGCTCATGTGTCTGACAGATGTCAAATCCTATAACAATTTAGGGACAATTGATTAATCTCTTTTCCAATTACATATTTCCATAATACTCTAAGTTGGTTATCATTTAGGACTTTTTAGGTGACTATTAGAGGCCTAAACATTTGCCTAAAGGGTTGGAAGAAGCTACCATGAAGACCCCTTTTTGGAAGGCAAAACATAGATTTTAGATTGGATCACTAGAGTGAAGATGACCTCACTCGAGTGATGAACGACTCATGCTTGAGTAAGAACGATTCTCACTCATGAGTGTTTGACAGTGAGCAACTACGACGACAAGAAAGTGCTCACATCACTCTAGCATGAAACTTTGCACTCGGGTGATGACTCCAAATATGCTTGAGTCCCCGAAAGTGCAATACAATGAGTGACAACCCGAGAGCACATGCAACCATCAGAGGGACAAAATCACTCGAGCATACCCTCTAGTGCTCGGGTGAGACGGCCGTGCTTGCGAGTGTCAGAGAACACTCTTGAACAATGGCCAGCGAGTGACAACCCGAGAGCAACCCTAACTCTGGATTCGCACCATCACTTGAGCAAGCCCTTGCTCACTCGAGTGATCATCAACCTCACTCGCGGATACAGAAGTGCACTCGAGCCTCATTCATAGAACCCAAGCAAAACTCGAAGCAGAAAAGGGAAAATACACATAGCACTCGAGCATGCTCTTCCTCTGCTCGAGTGTTGTGCATCAGAGACCAGAAACACAGAAAACACAGAAAATACCAGATGGTTAAATTCATACCCAATGATTCCCAAACTCTACCAAAAGCTCATACATACTTAGCACTGGCTAGGGAACACATTGGTAACCTTTCAAACACCCCCAAAACCTTTTTTACCACAATCATGTACTTAGGTCTCTATGACACAACCAATGTCCAAATTTCATTCAATTCATTTCCTACATTCCAAACTAAATCCATTACTCAAATATCTTCACAATGAACCAATCTGAACATTAATCATAATGAAATCCATACTTTCAACATTTACACAAACTCAAGGCTAATTTCCAGATTTTCCCCAAACTTATCCAAAAATCACAAACAATATATCAAAATACACTAAATGCCTACCTCTACACTTTGCCAAATCCAGAATCTTGATTCTCCCACTTTCAATTTCGACCAACTCACAAATCAACACTATTCAAGATTCTGAAATCACCACAATGAAGCTCTCAATGAGATGCACAACATTAGAGAAGAGGATTCTAGCATAGGAGGATCATTACTCACCAAGATTCAAGCTTTTCCTTTTCTCTTTCTTACTTGTGACCAGCAAAAATGGAAGAAGAGACAGAAATTGAGAGATAAAGCAAATGATGAGGATGATGTGATTTTTTTCTCTTCCCTTGCCCATACCAACCTAATAGGAGAGAGAGAATGAGGGAAAAAGTGGACTTTTGTCCTCTTGTGACTTCATCCAATAACTCACACAATGCCACTTGTCACCATCCCCACACTTCCACTAAAAGCTCACATAAACACAAAACATAGGATTCTGACCCATAGCCAAAAGATCTCAACCCTTGATCTCTAAGCACCAATGAATATTCATAACAAATTCATATCATATCTCACTAAAAGTGTTTAATTACATTAATTACAATGCATCTCAAAGTCATTAGCCCTAATCACAAATCGGGATATTACACTTGAGAATTTGTAGAATTTGCCCTGATTTTGGCTTAATTTTGAAATGCGTGAATTTGTTAGTGGTTAGTGTGAAATTGGTGTCATAGTTATCTTTGAGCATTTGAAATTGATTTGGAATATTGGTTTGGATTGGTTTGCAATATGGTGGTTTGATTGGGTTATTGGCAAGACATGTGGTAGTCATTGTGAAACATGTCAATGGAGGTTGAATTGGATTTTTTTGATGATTTCAATGGTTTACTTGTGCAAATTTATGTGGGAATGGTATTTGATATGAATTTGGAAACCAGTAGAAGCATTGGTGCAAACCTGAAATGCTGCCCATTAAGAGTCTGTTCTGGGCAGTCTGTTTGTATTGGTGTTTTGAATAACCTAAGGATGTTAGAAAATTTTGAAACTTTCTAGTCTTAAAGTTCACATCCCAAGCTTTAAAAGGGATAAATAATTTGTATCAATTTAACTTGTGTACTGAGAGTTATGGTTGTCCAAACTTTGGGATGAAAACTAAACTCTGTTTTGGAACCATTTTGAGTTTTGAGCAACTCTGTATTTTTGTGGTGATTTCCAGTAATGTTCAATATTTTTCCTAGGAAAAGGACTTAAATATCTTTTATTTTCCTTTGGAATCACCTCATTTTGATTTTTCTGGGATTAGTTATGATTTTTGGAAGTTCAGCCAAGAAACAAAATTTTCTTGGCCGCGGCCAGAGGTTATGGACCGCGGCCCATAACATTCTGTGCATCCATTGGCCGTGGCTAGTGGATTTGTGGGTCGTGGCCAACACCCAAAAATCAGCATTTTGCATATCTAAAAGGTGGTTTTTGGTATAGTATCTCCTAACCCTTTAGGCATATGTCTAGGCTTCTAGTAGCTATCTATAGAGTCAAATGATAACCAACTCAAAGTATTATGGAATTAAGAACTTGGAACAAAGATTGATTGGTTGTCCCTGATTTGGTTTATAGAGATCGACATTTGCCCTACTCGTGACCAACGGTACCAGAGAACGTCCGGAAAGAACAAGGTAGTGACACTTCCCTTATACTTTGTGTAAATGTATTATATGTATGTTGGTCATGTGCTGTAATGAGTTGTTATGCTACTGCTTATACAGCTAATGATAGCTAGTGACTATATTATACAGTGAAATCTGGTGACTTGTGTATACAACGAACGCTGGTGACTTCATCATACAGCGAAAGCTTATGACTATATTATACAGTGAAAGCTGGTGACTTGTGCATACAGCGACAGCTGGTGACTTTATTATACAGCCATGAGTGCTGTCGTTTGTGGTGAAAAGCACATTCGATTGTTGCTGTTGGTTGTGATTTACTTACCTGCTATATGTTTACATATTGTATGAGTGAATTTGTTACTACTGGGATTCTTTTGAATCTCATTCTTTCCAATGACTAACATTTCAGATAAGGCAAGTGGCTTAAGAGGGAAGCGGCCAACCAAGAGCGGTTAGGGATTTTGGGAAATATGGGATTGTTGGTTATCTACTTTGATTTTAGATTACTATATATTGTGGGATGTAAAAACTACGTTTGATTTTGGTTATATAATCCCCTAGTTGGGACTTGTAAACCCTTAGTATATGTATGATACCCGGGGTTTGCCGGGATTTTGTTGTACACTCTGATATATGAATGTGATATAACTACATAAGTAATTATATTCGATATTTGAATGTGAGACCAGGATAGAGAAGAAGCTTTGGAAAAAAAATAAATAATAAACTTGTGAAAAATCCTACCCCAATGCGGGAGTTTAAAATGAATTCTAAACTATCCATTAGTCTCTAATCCATTTAATCACGTATTATTGAATCATAATTACATTTAATAAGGCAAGGGGTTATAATTAACCTACGCAGTTCAGTTGCATTCATACATATCAGAGTGTAAACAAAATTTCTGGAAACACCCAGATTTCATGTATTAACTAAAGGATTTAGGAGCATTTCCACCCCTAGCAATTTCCTATTCAGGGGATTACAAAAACTATCCAAAATTTTCATCTATAATATGTACAGTAATCCCAACCAAGATTTGACAACCAACTATCAAAATGACATCCCTAGAAGAGTACTAGCCGCCCTTCGTTGTTTATACTTACCTGGGCTGTAGGTTAGTCAATGGAAAGAGTAAGATTCAAGAGAATCACAGCAGTAGCAAATTACTCATACAATATATAATCACATAGCATGCAAGCATATCACCAAACAGCAATATCAATAATGATCACCGTGATGCGTGACTAGCGTCACAATCAACAACACTCACGGCTATATACACATAGCTTTCACAACATACATATAGCCTTCATGGCATACACATAGCCTTTGCAGCATACCCATAGCCTTCACTACATACACATAGCCTTCACGGCTTACACATAACTTTCACAGCATACACATAGCTTTCCCAGTAACAAATTCCGTAACATTCGTGATAAGAAAAATATTTGCACATTTATTTTCCCTTATATGATGATTTTATGGATGATATTTGAGCTCAATTTAATAAATTTGGGTGTAATTAATAAATAAATAATGATTTTGGCATAAAATAGAATTTCTTAAAAAAATACTAAATTAGACCCTCTTTTAGTTTTTAGGCAATATCTGGAGCTCTAGATGTCAGATTGGGACGTTCGTTATATGGATAAAAAGCTAAGAAAGAGCTCTACATCTTTGATATTGAGACCAAAATCAAGTTCTATCTCCAAGGGTTTTGAATTTTTCTTGGAAGTTGAAAGCAGGAATCATCTACTACTCCATCTTCCTTTTCACCTACCACTTCATCTTCCTTTTCACCAACTACTTCATCTACCACATTTCATCTACCACTTCATCTTCCTTTTCACCAACTACTTCATCTATCACATTCTATATACTACTTCACCTACCACATTTCACCAACTATTTCATCTACCCTACTCCATTCTTCCCTATATATAGCCACCTTCTCCTTCACATTTCACACACCAATTAAGATCCATTACTCCCTTCTCTTCTTCACACACAACCATTTCTTCTTGCATGCCTCCTATGTGGAAGGCTTAGGATTTATTCCTTTCGCCTACATGGAAGGTTTTACCTCCTAAATGGACGGCTAGATTTCTCTATTTTTCATGCATCTTTTGGCCTGCATGGAAGGTTTTACCTCCTAAATGGACGGCTGGATTTCTCCATTTTTCATGCATCTTTTGGTTGTATATTTATGTTTGACAATTTAATATTCAAGTTTTATGCAATATTTATGAGAATTTCATTCTAGCTTTATGTAATGTTAATTTATTTTTATTTTGTTTTTAATTTCATCATGATCTAAATTTCTATTTTCCTAGGGTGATGACGTACCTTACTAATAACGGATTTATTAAATCTAGTTTTAATTTATCCTTCATGGTTGAGTTTTAATTATTGTTCTTAATGCTTTTGATTGATTGGCCACCTTTTGAATGATTTTAATATGCATGTTGAGACCGGAAGGAGATGTATGTATGTAGATCCTATAATTAAAACCATGACTTGCATATGAAATAGGAATATATTCATATGAGTTGTGTAGTCTTACTGAGTTCCATAAATCTTAATGCATAATTAATTGCTTAAATTCATATAGGAATATATTGGATTAGCAATTAATTATAGAATTGCTTGACCTTGGAAGAGGCTAGTAATTAAATTAGGGAAACTTGACTATCAATCATGTGGAATAAATTGGGCTAGAATAGATAAGTGATTCAATCCAGAATTTGTTAAGTGAAATCTGACCCCTAGAGCTTTTTCTTATATTTGCTTTCATATTATTTTCACTCATATTTAGTTTCTCTCAACCGCCAACTACTCAATCGACTAAATAGAATTAAAATTACCCATTTTGGTACTTAGGGATCAATCCTCGTGGGAACAATACTCTACTCACTTCTGTATTACTTGATTACGACAGTGTACACTTGCACTTTTTAATGGATCATTTACACTCGTAACAATTCACAAGCAACACAATTCAATGATAAGACATACATATAATGCATTACACATAGTATAAGAGAAAGTGTCACTACCTTGTTCTTTTCTTGTGTGCTCTGGCACTGGTTGATCAAGAACAGGGCAAATATCAAATCCTAAAACCATAATCAAGGACAACGTTTTAATCTCTATTCAAAGTTTTTAATTCTAAAACACTTAAAATTGGTTATCATTTGAGACCTTTAGGTAGCTACTAAAAGCCTAAACAAATACCTAAAAGATTGGAAAAAACTTGACCAAATACTAACTTTCAAAAGTTCAAAATGCCATTTTTGAAGCGTTGGCCGCGGCCAACAAATGGTCAAAAAGTTTTAACCTGTGATCAAGAACTGGTCAGAAGGTTGCAGGCCGCAGTACACATGCCTGGTCGCGGCCAGCCATTGACCTATTTTCTGACTGATTTTCAAATGACCATAACTCTTAGCACAGACATCAGAATGACTCAAAGTTTATACCATTGGAAAACTTGCAATGTAAATGAAAAATCTAGAAAAATTCAAAACATTTTGTCACCATTTACTATTTCTAATCAACATGCAAATTTGGTCCCCTGCATAGCATTTCACACTTAACCAAATTTCCAGAATTTCCAGTTTTGCACCAAAGTGTCCAATGGCTCCAAAATTTACAACTAAACCTATTCCCACAAAGTTTTCCACAAGGAATCCTATGGAAACCTCAAAACACTCAACTTCCCATCCCATTTACATGTTTTGCTTTAGGACAACACAATGCAACAACAAACCACACTTTGCCCCAATTCACATTCAATGTTCCAAACCAGTTTCTTTGTCCAAAAGACACAACAATACACCATTTCCACCACAAAACAACATGCAATTCATTCAATCCTTACATGCATGAAAATCAGGGCAAAATTCTACAAATTCAATATTTAACCAATAGTGACAACATATATACCAAAAGATAGCTATCACTCACCTTTTTCACTTTCCCACACTTGTTTCTTGATTCACCAACCTCCCACTTTTCTCAAGCACTAAAACACCTCCTCTTGAAAATCTAAAACTATAGAAATGAAGTCCTTAACAAGAGGAACAAGGTTAAAGAAGGAGATTTTGGCATTTGAGCTCATTTACTAAGTTAAAATCTCACCTTAAGCTTGAAGTTCTTTCTTTCTCTTTCCTTCTTGCTGAAATGAAAATGGAGGCTGAAGTGAGAGAGAGAAATGATGAGGATAGGATCAGATTTTGGCGTCCCCATGCTCATTTGGTCAACTATGAAAGAGAGATGGAAGGAGAAAATGATTTAAAAATCATTTATTTGACTTTTCAACTCTTTGCTTCACCAATGACTTGATGTTTGTCCACATCTCAAGCATTCTCACCATATAGCTACACTAACCAAATCCATTAGCTCATTAGTCAGAACTCTTACTCTTTTAGTTGTTAATGAATTTTCCCTTCGATTACTGACTAATTGGCCGGTAAATTTTTCATTCTTCCAATTTTGCCCTTAATTATGGCACATTCACTATAATTAATTTTTCCTTCTTCGATGCACCATTCCCCTTGTATTCAAGTTCAATAAAGACTTTGCCACTTAACTAAACTCAAATATAGGGTTTGGGCATTTTCTACTGTGAATTTGGTCATAACCCATACTTTACTTCGCAAAAGCATTCATCAAACATTCTTTACAGACTTGTTTGAAATCATTAGCCCTTAATCGAAATTTGGGACATTATAATTGACGTGTGGCTATCTCGATCCAAAAAGATAAATAGAGTGTAACAATAGGTACTAGGTTCAAAATAAAATGCTAGACCACTGCCATAGGTCATAATTATACCATAAATAATCATATCTAGAACCCCTAGCATACAAATATCAATTAAATAATTATTTAAAAACCACTTAGCATGTGAGTCAATCAAACAATCAAATCTTGTTCCTCATAAACATGGATAAGCGACTGCCATATCCTTAATTTCACAACTAATAATGCAAACTCTAATATGACCATATAAGAGATACAAGAATTAACATAAAATAAAGATCTCAAAATATATACAAATAAATTGCAAAACATGATAGTTCTTCAAGCAACACAAAATTGATCCAATATATGGAATGAGTTTAATACCTAAACCTAGGAAATCACAAAAACATTGTATAAAATCAAGATCCTAATACAACTCCGCTAATAAAGAACATGGGACTCAAGCCAACAACATCTCTCCTCAAGAATTAAAGAAAACTAGCCACTCATGTCGCTAGAATATACCATGTTGATAAAAGAAAGCAATAGAAGAAGAAGAAGAAGAAGAATGGTTGAGGTGTTTCCTCTCTAATTTGGCATCTAAAATTCTCCCTTTTGAGTCTCCAACATGTGATGTTTATATAGGAACAAGTTAGGGTACAAAGGGTAGCCTTTAAGGTTGAGTGTTCGAGGCTTTTGTAAGTGTGATGGCCCAATTTTGCATGAGAATGAAAGGTGATTGTGGCAGCCCACTTTTAGACATTTTTCTAAGGGTTCCTAATGAGCATTGGATGAAATCAATTGTTCATAATAGTGATGAAGGTGGCTGGTCAAGAAAGGCACAAAATAGGAAAGTTTTAGCCTTTGCTTTAGAAGTAAGCCAGTGTAGTTTCCTAATTTGAATGTAATCAATAGGGCTGCAATTTTACTGCCCTTTCTTAGGGTTTCCAAAGCTTTCTTGAATTTAATTGGATTCCTAATTCACCACATGGAAAGAGAAATGAGTGGTGGTCAAGCTTGCTCCAAAATAGGAAACTATATGCCTTAGATTTAGGTGCAAGATAGGAAGGTTTCCTAATTTGACTAGGAGAAGTTGTGGCTGCATTTTTTATAATTTAAGAAATGATTTAGGAGTCCTAATTGATCTAGGATGAAGGTTTCCTAAATTGATTTGATGAACTAAGTGGCATCACTTGTCTCTTGGTTACTTAGGATGCAAGGTTGTGAAGGATTCCTAATCCTAGTAAGATTAGAATTGGAGATAGTTTCCTAAATTCATGAGTTTCCTAAAACCTTATTCCTTAATGCTCAATTCTTCTTTTGACTTTTTGGGTGATGCCATTTAGGCGTTTGTTGGAGAGAAAACCATGGACAATGACCATTGTACCCTTCATTACTTGGGTTATTGAGATGTCAATTTAACCCTGTTACATCTACTCTTTTCAGGTGAAAGTAGTAGAGGGGCACGGGAAGAAAGGCTTTGGTGGTCTGAGACTGTTCAGGCGCGAGTAGTCAATCATCCAATTTTGAGTTTATGCTTTGATTTACAATTCTATTGGTCACGTAGGAGACATTCATATGAACTTTTTTATAATTACTTATTGATCTATTATGATTCCTGTTTTAGTAGTTGGCTGGAAGCTATCAGAGGATTGTGGCTTATTGTTAGTTTAAGTGGATCCAAGAACTAACGTTATATGTGAATTAATTATTTCCAAGTATGAACTACTTTAAAGGCCTGAGGTCGTTTTTCGTGATTAAACTGTGTTGATTAGGATCTGTAAATCCTAATAATCATATTGGATGGGCATTAACCTATTATTACATGGTCAAACCCCGAGAAAAATATTCAATAACCCTATCCTATCGGTTTGGTAAATAAGAAGAGTAACTGTAACTCTTTATAACCTTGAAAGCAGGTTGTCTTATTACTTAGTTTATTTGTTTATATCAAGGTTATGCCTTGAGCTAACATGCATTCTTTTATAACCATGAAAGATGTTAGGTGTAAGAATATTCCTTTTATATCATGGTTATGCTAAGTGAAAATGTGAAATTCTAGTTCAATCCTTTTATTACCATGGTAATCAATTATCCAAATCATATAATGCTAAGTATGTTATAGTATTAGAAAGAGGGTGTTACACATTAAAATCCTAAGCTACTTCTCTCTGTGCGTGGGTGCGTGTGTGTGAAATAGATATGGGAATGGGAATAGATGTAATGAATCTCTTGGTAATGGATTGCTTGGCTATCCTAGTCCAATTAAATATGTGGGAGTTAGGTGATTAGAGTAAGATTACCATAACTCATTCCTTCTAGAGCAAATGCTCATTTAGACTTCAACAATAGTGGACTCACATCAATCACAGTAGCTAAACACATCATGCTTGATAACATCATAGCAATGCATTCAACACATAAGCACATGCACATATGTAACCACAGCCCCGCCCCCCCCCCCCCCCAAAAGTACACAAGGCACAATCCCAATCAAAATCACAAACGCATCAATCTATGGAGTCAACCACAAGGGAACACAAGTCACAATACACCAATTGATAAATTTATAACTAGGAATCAAAACACATATTGAAATACATAGAAAGAAATAAAAGAACTTATCATTGAAGCATGGAACTCAAGCAAGCATCCTCATTCTCAAGAGTTGAAACCCTAGCCTCTCATGGAGCTCAAAATCTGCATGGCCAGCAGCAAATCTCAAATACCAATAGAAGAAGAGGAGTGAGACGAGAGATAATGAAGGAGGAAGATGAAGAATGGAGTGGAAATGGTGAAATTGAGGGAGTGTGTGATGGAAAAGGAGAGAAATGACTAAAATGGAGTAAAGGAAGTAATGAATCATCTGGGTTGAAAATCGGAAAGGAAAACCAACCAAAAACGAAAGCCAACTCAAAATGCATAGTTGATGTAAATGACGCATTTGCAGAAACAAACGTACGTTTACCGAAACAAACGTACCTTTACCACAGCAAACGACATAGAATGTGGGATCCAAATTTTGAGTTCAATATCGTCCCTTATTTGGGCCTTTGTACCTCAATGTAATCACACATTTATACAAATTATCATAATTTATGCAATAATGACTCAATAATCATGATAAAAACCCTTAAAATGATATGAAATGATTATACAAGATAATGATTTATCATATACTCGTAGGTAGTAATATCTCCAGTCAGATTATGCACCGCTATAGTGTGATCATATCAATTCTCTTTATCAAGTTGCAGGATTTCTCTGTCATAAAGCCAAAACATCTAAAACATGAATCTTTTAGGCATTTTTCAATTACGGAAACCAAAGTATGGTAATAGAGGGAAATGGTTTAAGTTCACCACTTCAAGTATGAAGTATGACAATTTTATATTCTCTCCATCCCTATATATAAGAACATTTCAATCGAATCACAATCCTAAAATACAGTTAAAAATAGTCAAATGTAATAATTATATAGAAAATTTATATCCCCCCCCCCCCCCCCCCACACACACACACACAAAAAATGGCCCCATTTATGAACGGGTGAAAGATAGAGTAATAGTAAGAAAAGTATGAAAGAGAATGTATGTAATACAGTAATTAATTGAGAACAAAATAGGAAAAAGTTTATTTATTATTAAGATAAAATTAAAAGAGATAGTACATTTAGAGAAAAGCCCATTAAAAAAAATGCTCCTATATTTATAGGGACGGAGGGAGTATTTAAGTGTCAAATATTTTTATGTAAATACCGCCAAATATTTGTTTTTCAATTTTCTGACTCACTTTATTTGACATTTATATATGTAATTGTCAAATATTGGGCGTCTATGGCAAATTCTATAGTAGAGTGTATTGCCAATTCTAGGCCACTACATATTCTGATATGATATTTTATATTTGGATTATGTTGATTACTCATGTATTCCTCTGCTACTAGTATAGTGTTGTTATATGACGGAAGGCCACAGGACTTGTTGCATGCGACTAGTGTTGTGGATCCACATTTAAGCAATTTGAAATATATATTGTGAGGTTGTTGTGTAATGCCCACGTGCATATGTATGGATTTGTAGTGGGCTTGTGGAATGTGAGCTCCATTGTGTATTGCTATTACGTTTGATTGTTTGGGTACATCTATTCGTTATGAAGGAAGCTTTTATAGCTATGGTAGCGTGTTTGTTATAGGGTTTACTTTTTTTCCTACCATGGTTTGTTTTGTAATTGTGTTTAATGAAAGAGTTTGTAAACTGTACAAGGGTTTAATATGTTTCTAATCATGATTGTCCCTGTTATGGTTTTAATCCTTTTTTCTATCAAGGTTAGCCTTTCAATTGGTTTAATTCATGTTTTAACTAAGAAAGTGTTTTGTTAATGTAGAGTTTGCGTCTTTTCTATCATGGTTAAGTGTTCTGAAATTGTAGCTTGTTTCTTTTATCCATGGTAGTATTTTCAATGTTCATTTAAACGTTTTTTTACCATGGTTACCCTTTCCAAAATTGAGTTTGTTTCAATTCTACTATGGTACACTTTTTAACTGAGTTCCTTCATTTTCTACCATAGTAGCGGCGTCAATGCTTTGAAAATGGCTCAAGTGTTCAGTGTATGAGGATGAGTGTTAAGTTATCTTTTTGTAATGCTACTCTTAATGCCCCCTTATTTTTCTATATTTTCTTTTTCTTGGTGACATATACAAGAAAATGTGAGATTCATAATGAATATATATGCGAAAGAGTTAAAGTGACATCTATTAAAGAGAAAATTATAGAAAATAATTTGAAATGATTTCAACACATTCAAGGAGATATATATATATATATATATATATATCTCGATCCATACAACTTCATAGACTCGAGAGAATGACTTGAGGCAGTTAATCTCACAATTAAGTAAATAACTTCCAGTCAGGGAATATTAAGTTGATCGTTAATAAATAATTCATGTCTTGAGTTGATGACTCAAGTTGCTTGACCAAGAATACAGATTCAACTTATCAACATGAGATGTCTTTAACTCGAGCTAATTAACTCTATAGGCTCAAAATACTTGACCCTTGAAACATATAATGAATACAAATGATTAGTGAGTTCGTGAGTGGATAATTAATATAGTGAGACAAACCAATAATTAATGAGGGTAAAAATGAAAAATGATATTAAAATTTTCAAGCAGACTATTAGTGTCTCTTATAAATAGGAATAGTGAGAAAAATTGTTAATGGTCTCATTGTTAAAGAGAGATTTCTTTCTTGCTTCCCGCAGTTTCCAACAAATGCAACTCCAGTGGTACAAGGAAAATGGAGAGGAGGTAAAAGGAAAATTTTAATGAGCACAGATTAAAAGGCTGGATAAATGGGGTTATAAAATTTTGATAAAGAGAAAATATGAAATAAAATAGTAATTAATTAAAAACTTTTAAACCCACTTTTCCAATTTTTTTTTTTTTAAAAAATTGAATTCATTAAAATTGTTGGCATGAACTCATGTTATAATTATGGCAAAGAAGTTATTTATACAAAACTGAATTTTAATCGGATTCCTTGTTGAATTTTAAGAAAAGGGATTCTTTACATATGGATCAAAGTTCAAAGTACAACTTATTTGTGTGTGTTTGGATTAACTTTTTGAAGAATAACTTTTACGATTTACGAGGTAAATATGTAAAAAGAGTTTTGTCTCGATTTACGGAACATAGCTTTTAAAAGGCATCGAATATCAGAATGCATACTCTAGTTTCTTTCGGGCGAGCTGGGACAAAGATTTGAGCGACCATTGCAGTTTTTATACACAGGCGGCTAAAGGAAGCGAGGCCATACCAGGGGGAAGGACGGGGTTCTACACGCTGGAGACAGATGGTTCAGTCCTCCAGTCGGGCCAGAGCGGAAGCGCGGGAGTCGTTAGAGCAGAGGATGGAGGATGGGTGTGTGGCTACATGAGCAAGCTGACTCAGGTTCCGCCAGTGGTTGCAGAAATTATAGCGATCATCCAGGGACTCCAAATTTGCTGGAACAGGGATATTAGAGCTCTTATTTTGTATACGGATTGTATTGAAGCTGTAAACTTCCTTGCTATGGGTTGTGATCATAATCACCCGTTTAAAGAGGTCATTGAAGAGGCTAGATTTTGGCTATCTAGAGAGTGGAATGTACTCCTTAGGTATGTTCCTAGAGAGCACAATGCTCAGGCTGACTGCTTGGCTAAGTTGTCGCACAATAGTGTCAATAGTTTTGTCATCTTTGATCAACCACCACCTCCGCTTGTGGTAGGTGGTGGTGGATGAGTGTTTCTCGGTGATGTCTGGTTTAGACGTTTTTCTGTATTAATCTTCATCTAGATTAATGATATCCAGTTTTAAGTCAAAAAAAAAAAAAAAAAAAAAACTACGATCTGGGGCTTACCCAAACCACATATGCAAGATTTCCAAGTGATTGGATTCAAACTCATCCACACAAAGGCTAGATAAGAAAAAAGATGGTAAATTTGAAGGAGAAATTCTTTGTAGACAGCATCAGAACTCAGATAAACAAGGAGTTGCTAGTTTGCTGGAACATTGGACTGAAGAAACTCACATAAGACTTGAAACCACCGAGAGAAACCCATTGTAAAAGCCTAAACGAGTTATATCCCCTTAAAAAACCCTGGAGATCTTAACTCTCTTCTTCTGTATCTAAATTTTCTTCTTCCTACCTATGTCCAATGACTGCACTGCACTGTACATACAAGCCACTAACAATCACTAGAGAATGAAATGATCCAAACACACACAGGCTTTCAAAAACGCAGTCCATTGCAGCTTCCATAGACAAAGTCTCTCGACCCGAAAGCCACAGCCTTCTTTGAGATTTTGCTTTGGTACACTTTGGTTGCACAGATCTCAGTTCCTGTTCCTTTTGAAACCTCCTGTAAAACACCATCCAGTTTTCCACATGCAGCTGCTATAAGCCCTATATATATATATTTCATATCATCAGGAACCAAGCCACAAGTTAGATAAAAGCAGAAACTGAATAAAAAATGAAGGTTTTTAAATACAAATATAGCCTTAAGTGGAGTCTTAAAAATTGGAATAGTTTGGACTAATTAACATGAAAATGCCAACTTCGAAGTTTAAGTTATTTCCTCCTAAATGCCCTTTTGTTCTCTTCTTTTTATGCACATAAAATTAGCACAGAACAGAAATGACACTGATGGTGGTTATTTTAGTCCATATCTTCTCATTTTGCTCCATCATTATTGGGCCATGAAAACGTTTTCTGTACTGCATAATTGCAAAATATGAAGTATCATATCAGATAGGATATGGCATGACACAAACCTAAGAGATCCAATGGCCATCAAACAAACATGAATATGTAGCATACAAGTATAAGAAAGAGAGTCAGGCATTCACTAAAGGAGGTACCTGAGAATAAAGGAGATGGCTTTCCAGGTCTTGATTTATACTCAGGGTGGAATTGAACACCAATGAAAAAAGGATGATTAGGTAGTTCAATAATCTGTGACATGAATAAACAAACAAATTATAATAATACTTCAGAAACTATGAAGATCAGTTAAATAATGCAAAAAGTTCTGAGGGAAAAATGTATGTACATGTTGCAACCATACATACCTCCATGCGTTGACCGGTTTCATCCTTACCAGTAAAAGAAAGGCCAGCATTTTCGAGTTTTGCAACCAGATCAGGATTCACCTGCATTAGAACAACATCATTTTTCCGTCCAAAATAATTTTATAAGGTGATTTTTTGCATGAGGATGTAATGTAATACCTCGTATCTATGTCGGTGTCTCTCTTCAATGAATTTTTTGCATCCATATCTATTAGGCAAGGAAAATGATCAGCAACCAAATAAGCAAAAAGTATATGGTCGACACTTCTTTTAATCTATTCAATGGTATGATTAACACTTACAATTTTGCAGATTTGCAGTCATTGATCTGGAAATATGTCTTCCTAGAGCCGAGACGCATGGTGCCTCCCATTTGTGTTTTTGATCCCTATACAAACATTAAAAAAAAAAAAAAAATCCCACAATTAGGGGGGAAATGACATTTTTAAACTTAATCTCTTAGCATTAAGACACAAATATAATAAATATGGACCTCAGGCATGAATATGACAAATTGATTCTTTGTATTAGGATCAAATTCTGTGCTATTGGCATCTTGTAGACCGAGAACAGATCTTGCAAACTCTATGACAGCAACTTGCATTCCAAGGCAAATACCGAGGAACGGAATTCTGTTTTCACGGGCGTATTTAGCCGCAAGAATTTTCCCTTCCACTCCTCTGTCTCCAAATCCTCCAGGAACAAGGACACCATCAGCTCCCTGAAGCCAAATATTAGTCAAGTTAATGCAACTATTAAAGAGAGAAAACTATAACTAATATAACAAGTGGTTCATTTCAAAAAGTCTAAGAGAGACCTTTAATAACTTCCATGCAGCCTTATAAGAATCTGGATTCTGCAACATTAAACCAAAACAATATAGCCATTGTCAGGATTAGGGAAAATAACTAGCAATTGTTTATGCAAGAAAAATCAAAACTTGAAGTAACTCCTCTTTTTGTTGCTTCTTCAAGGTCACTAGCCGGAATCCAATCCACGAAAAGTTTCTTGCCCCAATGAACAGAGGAATGAACCAATGCCTGCAGGTCATGATGAAAGTTCAAAAGCTCATTCTCTTGCATCTATTCTAAAGCCTTATTGTTAAAGCATAATGAAGATTAAATCAACATTATCGAGTTAGATGTCAAAATACGATGGAATCATAGAGCAAAAGACAAGAATTCAGGTATAGAATGAGCAAAGTTACAGCTGAGTCTACCTTTTGAAGAGAAAGGTAAGAATCTGAAAGGCCTGTATATTTCCCCACCACAGCAATACGAACCTGCTAATTTCAAGGGTTTAAAAGTATAACCATTACCAACAATAACGTAAAATTAAAATATTTGAGATTGAGATTTAAATTTGGAAAAGCAACCCACTGGTTCATGCAGGTTATCATAAACATCAGCTCTAGAGGTCCATTCCTTTAAACTTGGTTCTTGAGTTCTCCTGTATTTGATAAACTTACCATATAAGAAGACTTCCAAGATACTAAACAAAAAAATCTCCAGTTTCTATAAACTCAGTATCAAAAAATTGAGAGAATCTAAGAGACAAACCCTTTCAGTTTCAGCACATGCAACATTGCTTCATGAGCTTTCTGGTCCTAGATCACAAGATATATATATAGTGAGAAATGATGCCTGGAAATAAGATTTGAAGCCCAGAAGTTCAAGGTGGAGAAGACTTACTCTTAAAAGTAAAGGAATGTGCCAAATGTTGGAAACATCATGAAGAGTGACAATGTTTTCTGCCTGTAAAAAACTCAGCTTCATCAGAGCATAATACTCTTGCAAAGGAAAGAAAACTATTTCAAGTCATATATTCACAAAGTTAGACTTATCATTTCGATCTCATACCGGAACTTGGCAAAACTGAGACAGTTTTCCCCTTGCACCCTCTTCAAGTGCCTGCAAAACAACTACCTTCAGAATCCTAAATCAAAGCTTATAGTTAAGAATTTGTGTGTCCGTGTGTTCAGTGAATATCTATATGAGGATGACGAAAAGTAGGAAAGGAGAGAAAGAGAGAGCAACCATTGTACTCCGACATGCTAGGATATCCGGTGTCAGCCCAAGACTTCGTAGTCCACGAACACTATGCTGGGTTGGTTTTGTTTTCTACGTAAACACAGGCAACATAATCAAACTATATTCAAATGAAAATGAAAGTAAATCATCTTACAAACAGATCTCAAAAGGAATCAAGCTCAAGGACACTATACCTGTTCGCCAACAACATTCAAAACGGGAACAAGGCTGACATGAACTAGACAAAAATTGCCTGCACCTGTCATGAACAGCATAATTAGACTTGAATAATTGAGTCTAAAAATTGGAAGAAATGGACATGGACATGCTTGCAGACTTGTCATCAATTGAGTATTCTCACCTACACGATACGAGAATTGTCCTAACGCCTCAATAAACGGCATGGACTCAATATCTCCTGCATCAGAAGTTGTTAATATAAATCAACAAAAAAGCAAGAATATCATCTTAACCAAGAGGAATCAAGAATGTTTCAAAATTTACCTATGGTTCCACCCAATTCTATAACACAAACATCAGCTGGACCTGGCTTTCCATCTACCGGTATGTGGGCCACCCGCTCTATCCACTCCTGAATAGCATCTGTGATATGAGGGACAACCTGCAGATAGAAAATTAAAACATAAAAAAAAAATCAGGATAATATTAGAAATATTCAAAGATGTTATTCATGAGTTTATCAAAACAAAACATAGTAGAACTGATCCAACAGAACCTGAACTGTTTTCCCCAAATAATCTCCTTTCCTCTCCTTGTCAATCACATACTGTCATAAGAAAAAAATGAAAAAGTAAAGTTGGAGATCAATAAGGATGAAGTTTGCTGTAATGATCTACAGAGTATGTTATAGACACTTGCCTGGTAAATCTTTCCTGTAGTGATGTTATTATCACGAGTCAACTTGATATCCAGGAAGCGCTCATAGTTTCCCAGATCCAGGTCCACCTTTTGAACACAAACAAGGTCATGATTTCATATTTGTTAAGACCTGTTTTTTTTTTTTCCTGGATGAATTACACCAACTCTGGCCTCTGAGAAAAATTGAAGTAAATTGACTACCTTGTCTCTCTTTTTGCTTTTTGGACAGACCCATATAACAAGAATTTTTTAAAATAAAAAATATAACACAAAAACAGAGCAAGCCATCTACCTCACCACCATCATCTAATACGAACACTTCACCATGCTCAAGAGGAGACATTGTTCCAGCGTCTTTGTTTAAGTAAGGATCTGGATGACAAAGGAGGAATCAATAAACAATGAGGATGAAGTAAAAAGGAAGAATAACTTGATGAGACCACTAAAAAGTAAAAATGATACTGCTTTTGTGCAAAATTCATTATCAAGTAAAGAAGAGTTTTTTTTTTTTTTTGGAGAAAAAAAAGGTCATATCAAAACAACAAACACTGACTGAATCACTGAGGGGTATGTCTGATTTTCAATGTAAACCTGTGGTAAACCTCTTTTTCGTAAATAATCAGAAGCTTAGCTGGGCTAGCAAGAAAAACTTTACTGGGTTTTTTCAAACAATAAAAGAAAGGAATAACAACTCCTAGACAACAACAAAAGAGAAAAGCAAGCAGGATAGTTATGAACTTTTCTAAGTTCGATGAAAAGCGAGCTTGCTTTACCCGTTTTTCTATCCACAACAAAAAATAAATAAATAAACAAACTTTATTAAATGCAACCACGGCGAGGATGGAAGAGGAGGAGGAGAAGGAGGTACCAATTTTGATAGCAGTAACTCGAAAGCCACATTCCTGAAGAAGAACTCCAATACTACTCGCAGTGACCCCTTTCCCCAAGCCACTAACAACCCCACCAGTGACCAGCACGTACTTCATTTCTTCACAAGAAAAATCAGAACAACCAAGAGCAGAGTTAAAAAAAACACTTATGCTTGGTTTATGATTTTCCAAAAGGCAGAGACTTTAATCCTTATGCTTTGTCTATGGTTCGCCAAAAGGCCGAAACTTTCTGGGCTCTGGTAAGTAGTAGAGCGAGAAGAGAGAGAGACTAGAAAGAAGAACGAGAAAGTGTGCAGTAAAAGAAACACTGAGAATGGGTGACGCAGAAGAAAGAAGAAGAAGAAGAAGAAAGGATGAGGCACGAAGCATGAGATGGGAATGCCAATGGGAAAATTGAGGCTTTATATAAAATCCAACGTTGGGATGCTGATTCTGATTCCAATAGAAGAGAAAGACCAGCGTTATGTAAGAAAAAGATGAAGGAGAGATTAACGGGAAAAAACAAAAAAAAACAAAAAACAAAAAGGAAATTAGAAAGAAAGAAAAAAAAGGAAAAGTCAATTTAAGGATATAAGCATTTATGAGGGAATTAATTGTTTAGATAATTGGAATCGGGGTTTCGGATCCCTTCGCATTTTTTTTTTTTTTGAAAGAAAATAACAATAGTGAAGTCATGTCAAGTCCAAGTGTGCGGCAGGAATTCGTGAAACATGGGATGGTCTGACCGACCGGCGAACCAGGTGGGCCACCATTGCGGGCTGAGCACCAACCCAAATGTTATATTACTTTGCCAGATTTAGCATCATAACCATTTTACACACAAAAATTAAACCAATTTTTTAAAATTTATTTGTCGGGAATATAATTATAATAAATCTTTATTTTAGATTAAAAAAATGATAATGTAAACCTTTCCACTCATTTTATTAGCCCCATATTTAGGAAAAGTTTACATAAATTGACTCTCAAAACTTGTTAAAATAAAATGGGCTAAGTTGCAACAACATGAAGTATTTTCTCCTATGTGTCTATTATTCTAAAATATTTTGTGATTTGTTTTATCATTCATTTAGTAATCTGAAGTATTTTTTCTAGAAGCATCTGGAATCTTAAAGTATTTTGCGGTTCATCTAATACCCTAAAATATTTTCTTAAGTAAATTCAGTATCTTGAAATATTTTGTGGTTCATCACTCTTGACCCTAAAGTATTTTTTCATATGCGTCCAACATCCTAAAATATTTTGTAGTTCTTCTAGTACCCTAAAGTATTTTTTCAGGTGTGTCTATTACCTTAAAGTATTTTGTGGTTCATCTAATACCCTAAAGTGTTTTTTGCATATATGTCTAGTAGCCTAAAGTTGCTATTGAAAAATACTTTAAGATGTTGAATGTACCATCACTTAAAGACTTTTACATAAAACCCGTCATGTAACACTTATAAAATATTCATCTTTCAACCTATTATCAGGGTAAACAAAACCATAACTGTTATAAAAATTGACCGTAAAGTATAATTGAGAAATATAACATTTCTTAAGAAACAACCGTCAAGTAACACTTTCAAACGATCTCTCTTTCCCAACAACTCTTTCCCTAACTACTCTTAATGAAAGTACATTTTTATAAATCTCTAATTAAATTCACCTATTTTAATTTTTTTGTAAAGTTAAAAAAATATGTTAAATAAATAACGGTTATTAAGGAAAACATGTCACTTAGTAGAATATCATTTCAAATTTCTAACGGTTATCAAAAAAACAACCATCACCATTTATAAAATATAATTATCTATAAAACTAAAGGACGCAATGGCTCGATAATCCACGAAACCTATCTATATAAACATCCAAAAACTAAACTGCATTGCTCCACTTCTATTTCAACTTCTCATAACCAACTACAAGCTTTTATTCTTCTTCACCAAAATCATAGATAAACGCAAGAGAACTTTTGCTTCATAACCAACACCAAGCAGCCTTGAACGGCTCATTCACGCGACCTACGAGCTACATTATATGGTCCAGGTTTACCTACGAGAGCAAGGACATATGGACCAGTGTTTGAAGGAACTTACCGCTCTTGTTTGCTCATTGAACGAGAAGGTGAACAAGTTACTAGAGAAGGAAGACTCTAATGATGCATCATATTCTTAAAACATCTCCATAACTTTTTATTTTTAGTTTGTTTATATACATTGTCTTTTTTTTATTTTGTTTGTAAAATAGTGGTTGCATAATCAACCACCAAAATTTAAAAAACCAACAGGAAATATATAACGGTTATTCAGTGAAACTCATCAGTTATTAGAATACCATGAAAATAAATAATAGTTCTAATTAGTAACCATTAAATTTTGTCTCATAAGAATGACGGTTGTTAGTCAAAAACTGTCATGAAATAACAAACGTCATGATGATTCAAAACCTTTCCCCTTCCCCATGCTAATGATAATACCATATGCATGCTTCTTTGTTCTCTGATGATCAGGCATGAGAACCCATTTATTACTCACCACTGCACATGGCTGCTCCTCTTCAACTTCCAACATATACAATGATAGTTCGAACATCTCACCTCCAATCTATTTAAACTCCTCATTTCCTTATGTTTTTTGTAATATTTCTTCATCACCCTCATTTATTCTCTCAAGGTGAAACACCATACTGTAGACTTTCTAGAAAATCCCCGGCATCATCCTCCTCCTCCACAACCTCCACCTCCTACTCCTCCTCCACAACCTCTTCCACTTCTTCCTCCACATCCTCTACTCCTAAAGTGGAGGCAATGATGCATCATACAGAATGCATTAACCATGTTGTGAGGAGGCTAACCGGATATTTGTCGGGTATAAACAAGAAGGCAAATCTTATTCTTGATGAGTATAGGATTGCCATTATGATCCTGACATACTCCTAAATGATTCAGGTCACTCCTCTAGTAACGAGTAGCGTGAGAATGTGAGGTATGCTACTAATTTTTTGAACTTTTGATTCATTCAAATTGAAGGAAAGAAAAGTTACAAAATTTACAACAGAACATAAATGATCTATCAAAGGGTGATATTTTTTAGTTTTGTTTTTATAAAATATAAAAAATGTAATTCTCTAGGCACTATAAGTCTAAGAAAATTTAAAAAATATATATAACATGCCTCACTGTTATTAACAAAGAACCGTGATAAATGTAAACCAATAAATAATAGTTCTTATGAATGAACCGTGATGTAAAGTATTAAGAATGATAACCCAAAAAACCCTATCATTCATCTTCTATTTAAATATTTGAAACAGTAAACACTTGACACTTGGTCTATTCAAACAAAACCCACCAACATCATAACCTTACTACTTTTGTTGTCTTTTTTGGCCGTCGAGAGTCATTTTTAGTCAAACTACCTTACCATAAAAAGCCTTCATCCAACTTCTCAGCGGTTGTGAGTACGCTTGACCCATATCTCAACGAATGTTGCGCGAGTTATTTTCGCTTACCCTATCTCAATTTTTTGTTCGTGAGCCCTAGCTTGGTCCTCATCCATTTCGCATTATCCCTCATCTATTCACTTTGAAGATTCCTCTCCTATTACTTGCAATGTTCAACCCAACCGGTTGGACTGTCTTTTTGAAGTAATGATGTGATAAAGCATTTAAGGTGACATTAAATTATTTTTGTGAAGTTATATTTTTTTTGGAAAACCTATTATTTCTCTGATCGAATGTTCATTTCCTATTATAAGAAGTTATCGACCCATTGCTTTGATTGAGGATTCCTTCTCTATTGTTCTTTTGAAGCAACTTCTAGGGATATAGATCCTTAAGTGATTACCTCTTCTTTTTTTGGAATCATCCATATCTGCTGAAGTCACTTCCAAAAGATCAATACAGATATGATGAATAAACTAGTTTAGCTATACCAAGAGTCATACATGATCAAGCAAATACCATCTTTTGTGAAGTCACGAAACGATAAAGCCTTCAAGGTGACATTAAGTTGCTTTTACAAAGTTTTTTTTTTGGGGAAAACCCATTATTGCTCTAAACGAAGGTTCCTCCCCTATTTTTATATTGAGGATGTGTCACCACGATAAAGCTTTGAAATTCAGCAATGTGAGATCAATTCTAGACTCTTCATTGTGAGAGTTTATAAGCTACTTGGTCTCGACTCTATATAATAAAGTGTACTTCCCACATCTAGTGGCAACACAATTTGGGACGGATCAACATTTTCAAATAATGTAAGTGTTCACCTATACCTTATGTCTCTTCAGTAATTAAGCCTGGAAAGCAAAGTTAGATGAGGAAAAAAGCAAAAATCCCTATCAAAAAGGGCACAGGGGGCTATGTAAACCCTTGACCTTAATGGTTTGCATACCCGTTGTGCCCTTTCTAATAGAGATATATGTTTTTTCCCTATAGCCTTGTGCTTTCCAGGGTTAATTCTTGTGAAAAAACACAATTATAGGTCAAGAGTTACATTATCACATATATAATGTCAACAGTTTCCAATGATTCTTCCCACAAAACCTAGAATGAACTGATCCATCCAAATTGCATGGCAACTCGTTGTGGGAGGTACTATTCTACTATATACAGACAAGTCCAACTAAAAAATCACCCAAATGCTGGGTTCAACAATTGAAGTCCATAAGGACTTAACATTAGCACAATCATGTAAAACATGTAAGGAGTCTTCAATATCATGATAACACCAAGTGTATGAGGTCATTTTGCTAATGCCCTATCTCATTTTAGCTTCATTGGTAAGCAACTTGTTGTGCTATATACGCTAAAGAAAAGACGTGTGTGGCAAACTCAACTTCCAAAATTTGTTCCATACAAGATCCTCCCCTAAATCTTTACCTTTCAAAAGGTTGTATACCAATTTAATAGTGAAGTTTTCAGGTTTTTTAAGGTTCCATCTAAAAAGTTCACCTTCCACCTGCCAACTACATGTTTGGTCCCTATAAAACATAATCCCATGTGTCTTTAATTCCTTTCCATGTACATGGTATAACACGCAATCTATCAATAGTAAGAATTAGTTCATTGCCACAGTGATATCTACTTCTCATGACTTTATTCCATAAAGCATCTTGGTTGTTGATCAAACCCCATCCAACCTTCATCATAAAAAGGTTGTTTTAAAGTCTAGTATGATAAACACCCAAACCACATCTTTTCTTTTCCTTGCATATCCCATTCCAAGTCACACGATTAATCTTCTTATGCTCACTACTAGATCCCCAAAGAAAGCATCTAGCAATCTTTTCAAGCTCATCACACGAGTGAAAGGGAGACTATCATTTTCTGAGTTTTGAGCATGGAAACTCAAAAAAAAAAAGCCTATATTAAAAAGCCATTGAAGCTTCGTTAGGAAGGAGTTACAAAAATTCCCTAAAAAGATATAAAAATTCTTAGGGACTAAATCATAGATTAAAATTTTTTTTCTGGGCTAAAGCATAAATAGTTTTAAGAGACTCTTAGAAGGCTCCAAGAACATGAAAGGGGATATGGACCTAAATATAGAGGAAAAAAGGTCCAAGTTAGAAAATGAAGGTGAAAATACCTCAAGGAAAATATGTTGAATTTAAAACCCTATTTTTGGTTAATTAATTAATCTTTAGCTTTAATTGGATAATTTAAAATTATGCACAAGTCTCAAAATTGTCTTAATTGCTCTATTATATGTATAAAAATAAGATGTGATAGAGATCACCTGTTTGTGTGGGTGCAGAGGGATTACTTAAATCACCAAAATAATTAGAGTGTGTCTTCACACAAAAGAGATAGAATTAGTCTTCCCACTACCTAATTAGATTTTCACTTTGTCCACAATATAGTGATAAGCATCATTCTTTACTCGATAATCATGATGTAGAGGAACTTCAAGATATTTTCCAACATTAGGAAAGTTGGAAAACCAAGCTCCTCACTAAGTTGGTTTGTGCTATTATAATTAACATTGCAAGAGAAGAAAACTTGAGTCTTGCTTTGACTAACCTTCTAGCCTGAGATGTTACAAAAAGTATCCAACTACCTCAATATATTCAGTCATGTCATTCTAAAGATGCTTCCGCAAACAAAATAATGCCATCTTAAAAGAATAAATGAGTGGTAGGCAAGCTATCTTTATTCAATATGATATGTTTTCACTTTTATTTTTTTATCTCCTCCGGTGGCAAATGAGCAAGTTTTTCAATACAAATAACAAAAAGATACGAAGAGATATGATTACCTTGTCGTATGCTATGAGATAGAGAATGCCTGAGTCTTACTTCCTACCAATGAAATTTGCATTACTGAAGATGATATGCATCACTGAACAATGTTTTGTAGTTCAGCAGGGATATTAATGAGTTCCAAAACACAAATCATAATAAAACTCCATTGGAGCCTTTCATATTTCTTTTCTAGGTCAATTTTGATAGTCATGAAACCTCTCTTTCCCCTTATATTTCTCATAAAGTAAATGACTTCTTGAGCAATAATAATATTTTCTAACCACTTTCTTCAAGGAACAAAGCCACACTAGTTGGGAGAGATAATGGTAGGCAAAATTGATTTAACTCTATCCACTACCTTACTTATATTCTAGTAAATTAAATTACATATGCTTATTAGGGAAATACAAATCATATTTGGATGTTCTTTTTTGGGAATGAGGACAATAAGAGTTCCATTAATGTCTTCTATAAGAGAAGGGTTTCTAAAGACATGCTGGATAAACTGGTTAAGAAGTAGACCTACATAATCTCATGACTTTAAAAAAATGAGTGTGTTTAAGCCATCCAAGCCCAGTGACTTAAAGGCTCCCATATCAAAGATCACCTAATTAATTTCTTCACTTGAAATCTCCTTTCCCAGTCATTCACTAGGCCACATCAAAGAAGGGATATAGGCAATTTCCTAAACATTTAGGACAGTTGTCATTATCTTTACTGAAAATATTTGTTAGAATGGTTGATCACCTAATAAAGGGGTGAATTGAGTGATATAAAACTTTTACACTTTAAGCATATTCACCGAGTAACTTGAGAAGAATGTATTAACTAAAAAGATAGAGATAAAGATGAGGAAGAATAATACACAACAAGTTTGTCCTGGTACAATCCCTCTATAGACCTACGTCCAGTCCCAAACCACTCTAAGATTTTCAATCCACTATATTCCTTCTTGTTTAGTCAAGCACAAGAGAAGCATTTACAATCCTATAAGTTTATCCTGTAGTTACTTGTGAACCTTTTACTCTCCCTTACTTTCCTGAAGGATACAATAATGCCCCGTTTGGTACGGTGAAAGAGTTTTTATGAAAATGGAAATAGATATGGAAGTGGAAATAGAAGTGGAGATCAAAATTTTGTTTGGTATCACCATAGAAGTATGATATGATTTTTTAATTAATCTAATAATTTTAAATATGAAATAACCAATATGCCCTCCTTGTAGAAACTCTACCCTCCACCAACATAGCCAAGGCCACTGTAAAATAGCCACCATCCTCCACCGACAGCCACCATAAAAAACCCCGACAGTAATGGATGAAGAGGATAACAAGAAATCAAACCCCCAAGACAAGAAAGAAATTAAACCATAAATCAAACCATAAATGAATATAGAGACAAGGCCCAAAAATCGTGGTAGAAGACAAAAATTGGAGATTATGGGAGCTGAAGAACGGAGTGCACAGAGGCCATTCTCAGTCATCGTCAAACTCTTGCCTTCCACAGTATCCAAGCTTGCTAATCTTCCACTTCATCATGTCGACCCTTCACCTTCATTCTTCTTCCTCAACCTTCACTCCCAAACCGCCGCTGTAGAACCAGATTTTATAGCTTTTATATAAAAATTAATGCTCATTTATTGAAATCAAAAACAACAATCAGACTGACTGGAATCACTAATCGATCCAAGATGATCTAAAAAAAATCAAGTTCCTTTTAGAGCTAATCGATGAGGAGAAGAAGAAAATACCAAATCTAGAAAAATATTGACGAGTTCTCGACATGGGGATGTCAAAAAAGAATATGAAGGTGTCATTTTAGCTTTGGCCTCAAGTGGGTTCATTGGGCAAACTTTATCATCTTCATTCCTTTCTTTTCAATTGAGATCACAGAGAAGGCTCGTAGAGGGGAGAGATGAGGACGTCGAAGATCTAAGAGGAAGGATGACACCGCTGATCACTAGGGGAGAACGTCGAATATCACCAGAGAGGGGGAGACAGACGCCGAAGATCGCTAGGGATAAGGATGCTGGGGAAGGCTTTCAGAGATGGGAGAAGATTGGACAGTATAATGAAAAGGATAAAATTGGCAATATGTTAAATCATTAGGGATATGATAGTCTAAAAAATATGACTTTCATAGAAGTGACTCAGTTCTCAGGGTGTTGAGAAGGAAGCCACTTCCAACCATTTTTATGGAATTGGAGCTTCTAATTCCACTTCCCTCCTTTCAATTCTAGGCAACCAAACAAATAAATATCATAATTCCACCTACCTCCTCCCAATTCCCTGGTACCAAACATAGCATAATGGACTTAAGATTCCCTAATCTTAATCCAAACTTTTCTAGCAATATATGCTATTATAGTATGTTCTCTTAATAGAACAGATTCTATAAATCACTGAAGCTCAGTTTATTCTCTAACATGATAGATATGAAAATCTCTTAAGCTCAGTATTTGATAGGCTCCTAATTTTACATTGTTCTTTCTACATCATCTTCTACACTTGAATGATTCTCCTGTTATACAAGGGTAAGACTTGGTGACCTTTGGAGTTGTTTAGCTATCTATTAGATTTAATCAAACTTCCTGTTAAACACTTTAGATAGTTGTTGCTTCTATTAAATGCATTTGTTAAAAAAAGAAACTTAGGAATGTAATATAGCTATTGTAATTGATCGGTTGCTTCCTGCATATAAAACTTGTTTTCCTTAAAAGAAGTTAATTAACATTTATAATACAATTCCAAAGGATTAGAATTATTCTATGAATATTTAAGGTAAGTTCAAAAAGGATACAAATGGAGGCTGAAGAACATTTAGCTTTGACCATAAGCAAACCTAAGGTGACTTTGTAAACAATCCTTTCAATTAATAATTCACGTACTTTAAAAACTTTACCAAATTTTTTAATGAGAAATTCAAGTAGCAAAAATTTCAATATTTTTTATCAAAATTTATGCTTAGGTCATACGATGTAAAATTATTTTTAAAGACAAAATTCATCTCACATACTTACATTATACAATGTAAAATCGTTTTCAAAAAGCTAATCCAAATACCCTATAAAAAGCAATATATACAACCGTTTATAAAACTAAGTGGTGGTTTATATAAGCTTATTAGGAGTGATTTTACGTTGTATAAAGTCAATAAATGAAAGGAGTTTTGCCTCAACTTGTGCGAAATCATTTTTTAAGGGGGAAATACTATGAGGTCCCAAGGAAGAGACTTAATTAGCAAGAAGTACCAACGACAAATGAAGAGTTGTCATTTCTTACATTGAAACTTGTCATTGCATGCTCCTTGATTGTCATTGAGACTTCTTAGTAATTAAATCTCTTCCTTATGACTTTATAGTAACAGCCTCCCTTTTATTGCTTGTTTGTTTTAGCTTTTTAAAAGTGATTTTATGGTGTTTGAAGTAAGTATGTGAGAGAATTTTGTCTCAGTTTGCATAAAAATGATTTATTGTTTTAAATGTTGGAATAATATAATGATAAGTCCCAAATTATTGCATATGAAAGAGCAGCAACGAAAGACTTGATGAAATAGCTTCAGCCATAGTGATTCTGCATGTACTATCTCATAATCTAGAAATTATAGAGAATAAGAAAAAGTTAGAATTACAATATAATAGAATAGGCTAGGGCTTCTTCTAACGAGAAGATGAGGCACAGTGATGGTCTGAGAATAGCCGTCACCCATCATGGAACCCCTAAGGAGCAAGTAAGTGAGTTTTCCACGTTACTACTCTAAGACCTAGCCTATACTATTTATAGCATCCTATCAAGGCTTGTAACAACTTACCAGCCAGGCATGTAACCCTAAACCAAATCTCTATCCAAATCACATGTAGGCCACAATCAGGGGATATTTTATTATTAAAAAAATGATAAGATAATATATATATATATATATATATATATATATTAAATAATAATAAAATATCTAACAATCTCCCACTTAGCTTGTAACCTAATGTTATTTGGTAAGTAAGGTTTATTTAAGCAATACTACAAGAATCATGACTGTAAGTCCTCTTTAATCGAGGATTACCTTCTATGCATCACAAGTAGTACTCTTACTTAATGGGTCAGAAACTTAATGAATAAACCTTAAATGTTTATTTAGTTCCAACTTAAATGTTTGCAAAAATTTCATAATTTTGGTACCAATAATTGAAACAACAAGCTTCAACTTGAATTTCATGACTTAATAATGTCTCACCTAGATCACCAAATGTGATCCATCCCTGATGAGATATTTGATCCTTTTGATTTCTCTAAAAAGCATGCTTTTTATTAAAGGATCTATGCTCTATGTGTTTATGACCTCTTGACTCTATGGTCATATAACACCCTTAATTGGTTTGGATTAATTTGATAATGCCAAAACCCTCTGATGAAATTCTTTAATTGGCAATCTTGTAACTTGCCTCCAAGAATGACTAGGACAACCAATCAATGTTGGAACTAAGCAATTGCTGACTGCATAGTAATCTTATACCCCTCCACAATGCAACTTGTTCAGCAAGTGAAAAAATGTATCATAATGTTAACTTTTCTATTGTTAACTCATCTTACAACACTAAAAAAGCTAATCATTCTCCTATATATAAAGCATGAAACTTAATGTACATTTGGTAATGTACTATGTGACTTGTAACTTTTCAGTTATTACTCAAGCAAGAATATGCTTGACAATGCTCCTAAAATTTCTTTGCAATGGCATTACCTATTTGTGCGCACATTTAAGCAAACCAACACCTTAGAAAATGAATTAGAAAGAATAAGATTATATCAAAGACATATGGACATTCTAATTATATTCTCATGATAGATGTTACTTCTTAAAAACCACCATTATGTATGAGTGTTTAAATGCTTGTGATCGTAGGTAACTTATGATATTCTCAAATATTTTGAGAATAATCTCTTCATTCATTCTAAAAGAATACCACACCTAACACGGTCATATCACAACTTTGAACAATAGTGACTTAGTCATTTATTACACCTTAACTCAAAGTCATTTATTACACCTTAACTCAAAATGCATAAGCTATAAATGAATCATCATTCTGTACCATATAGATGACTCAACTTCCACTTATCTAGTGATATAATAGAACTTATGATGTTATCAACATAGTCCTATATGTAATCATATCATGATACGTTAACTATCACTATTGTGAGACTTACTTATGACAAAATGAACTCCTAATTTTGTTGACTAAGTCCTTTTTATTTATGTGACCATCTCTACTAATTCACACATATATCTCGCCTTATATCCAAAATGAAAAGATCCAATGACATCCCAAATCAAGATAAATATTTAAATGCCATGAAAATATGGAAGGAATTGCACATGAGTAAAGAAGTAAATACTTTACTAAGTCAATTCATTCTTCATAGAAAAGTTACAGCAAACAATTTTATTTGTGTTACTTAACGTTGCATACTAGCAACTTTGCAAATAACTTATGTTGTTGCTCACCTTACATCTATCATGAATCAATGCCTTCATTTGGAATTTATGATCACTCTCAATATTTATGTTCTAGTCAAATTTCCTAAAGTACATCATATAATAACTATGAATTGCCAAATTTTAATCATTATTGATCCCAACTAAATCTTTGATAGATTGAAGCTCAACAAAGTGAGTCCATGTGTAATACCCCAAATTTTGATTAAGAACTAATGACAATTATTGAGAATGATTTGTGGATTAAATCTGAATTATTATGTGTTTTGTGGCAATTTTACTTAATATGCCAAAATTGGTGGAAAATTTGAAAAAATGGAATTATTGGCCATAAGTTAGTAATTAATGAGGAAATTAATTAATAACTAATAAGAAATAAGATGTGTGATTATATGGCTAATGGAGGGATTAAAGTGATTAATTGGTGCTTACTTTATGAAAGCCAATGGCATTATGACATGTGGCAAGATTGTGTGTATGTGAAGGGAGAAAAGTCAAACACCCACTATTTTATTGTTTTCTCTCTCTTCCTCCCTCCCTTTTTGCTGGAAGAAGCATGGGTGTGTGAAGCTCATCATTGCTTCATCTCTTTAACTCTTCCATCTCACTCATCTCTATCATTCCTCTCTCTCTTGTCTGGCGCCATTGATGAAGAAAAGAAAAGGAGAACAGCTTGATTTAAGGTATGATAATGACTCCAAATGCCAAAACTCATTTCATTAATGTTGTTCTTTGAGTTAAGATCTTCATTTTGATGGTTCTAGTTTCTCAATTGGTGTTGATTTGTGGCTACAAGGAATCGTGGAGGTTGGAGAATCAAAAAGTGTCTTTGAGAAAGTTGATAAGGTAAATAAAATCAATCCTACTATCTATGTTTTGTGCCAAATGAATAAGTTTGTAATTTCTGAAGTTTTTGCCCTATTTTCAAAAATATGGGTCATTGGGTGGTTTGGCATGATATGGTTGTGAAAATGGTGTTTTGGTAAGAGTTTTGAATAGATAGAATTGGTTTGAGGTTGAAATGTGAAGTTTGGTGAATTTGGGATTTTAGTGTTTAATGTTGCCCAAAACCAAAACATGAAAATGGAATAGGAATTTGGTGATTCTAATGGTTCTGGTGGATTCCTTAGGTGTTTTTATGTAGGAGTAGCCTTGGTTGAGAGTTTGGGACCATTGGAATCAATTGAGTAAAAATATGGAAATGTTGTCAATTTTTGTGTTTTCTGGTTTCTAATAGCATCACTCGAGTGATTTGGGGTCCACTCGAGTGCTGGATTAACATCACTCGAGTGAGGATGGGTTCCACTCGGTTGTAGTGTATTTTCCCTTTCTGCTTCCAATTTCATGTTGCACTTCCGTGTGTTGAGGCAGAGAGTGTTGTCTCACTTGCAGGTGTTGAGAGTTCCCACTTGAGTGACCCTCATCCCACTCAAGTGAGGGTGTATGAGACACGATGAACTTTTATCTCGGGTTATCACTCGCAACCAAATTCTCAAAAGTGTGTCTTAGCACTTGCAAGTGCTAAGCCATCACTCGAGTGCATCTGTTCCTGCTCGAGTGATTTCCTTCTCTGAAATTTTCTTATGCTCTCGAGTGAGTACTTCCTGAACCTTACTTTGGGGTACTCAAGTGAGCGTTAGGCTTCCACTCTAGTGTAGAGGTCATGCTTGAATGCAGCGAGCAATTCTGGTTGTTGTCATTCCTTTCTACTCTCAAGTGAGCACTTTCAGCACCTCACTTCCTTGGACTCGAGTGAGAGTGAGGCTAATACTCGAGTGTTGGTTCCATGACTCGAGTGTCCGCACATTATTACTCAAGTGAGGTCATCTTCACTCGAGTGTCTCAGTGAAAAATATCAGTTTTGTGCTTTCAAAAAGGGGGATCGTTGGGGATAGTCTTCCAACCCTTTAGAACTATTGATAGAGTTATTCATGGGTACTAAAAGAGCAATAATGATAACCAAATTAAGTATTAAGAAGTCATTGAGAATTGGAATAGAGAATTGACTCTTCATCCCTAATTATGAATTATAGGATTCAATATTTGCCCTACTCGGGAGAGACCGGTGCCAGAGCACACCCGGAAGGACTAAGGTAGTGACTTTTCTCTCATGTTGTGTATGATGCTTGGTATGCATGACTTATCATTGTTTGTTGTATCTTTGGCATGAGGCCATTATGTTATCTCCCGTAGTGCATTACAGCGTGAACAATCATAGGGGGAGATGGTTATCACACCTACAACTACTATTGTTTCTGCCATTGTAATTGCCAGGGGTGCATTGTGGAATCGTGGATTCCTGTTTGAGTATCCGGCCAGTGGGGCTACATGTGTATGTGAAATATTTTATATAGATCCCAGCTGTGGTGATGTATGTGATATGATCATGTGATTGTGCAATACAGCGTGAGCACTTCAGCATGAGGAAATGTAAGGATGACATGAGTCATACATGCCCTTACTGATATAACTGCCATTATAGTTGTTGTGTGTTGTGTGATGATTTGCTTTCATGCTTTGTTGTTGTGTATATTATGAGTGATTTGACACTACAGGGATTCCTTAGAATCTCACTCTCCCAAAAATAATGTTTAGACAGGGCTGAAGGATCTAAAGAGAAGCTGGTGACGAAGAGCGGTTAGAGCTTTGGGGAGGAGTTTCACTTTGGGAATATTTGGTTATCATACTTATACTTTTTGGATATATTCTTGGAAATCGATTGTATATATTTGTGGTATGATATAGTTTTGTGTAATCCCCAAGAAAAAGGGAAAGAGATTACCTTTTATAAACCCTTTATTAATCAATGGAACCTGAGTGTGTCGGGAATTTATGTTGTACTCTGATATGTATGAATGAAATCAACCTGTATAGGCCATTTATGTTTGAAATGTGAGTATGAGACATTGTGAAACAGGTGTGTAAAAGTTTTTGAAAACCTTGATTTTTGGGAAATTTTATTTTGTCTAAGTCCCAAATCATACATAGTCTCTAATTCAAACTTAATTATGTTTTTACGAACTAATATCGGCCTTGAACGTGAAGGGAGTTACACAATGTAAAACCAATGTTCTACAAAAATTAGAGGTGGTAATCCTCCATATGTGATTACTCTCAATGAGTTTGATTATTCTCACTAATTTTAGCATTCCTAAATAATCTGGCATTTCAAAATACTACACAAAACTATAAAATAAAATGGGCAACTCACTTAAATTCTTAAGACATCTCTGCATTTTCACCAAAATATGTAGTCTTAGATTTTTTTTTTCTTTTACACTCTTCTTTTTATAAGACAATTCTATAAAAGAATATATTTTAAACCGATCTTCAAATCTTTGAGATTTCCAAAGGATTTAAACAAAAAAAAATTTGTTGGAATCTCATAAAAAATATATATATATTTGTCTTTATGTGTACTTAAGAAGAAAATTGCATTATCCATTATGTTTCTTGCATAATTCCACCTGTATTAGGTGAGTCCAAGTATGAAGAAACTTTACATATAGACTAAGTTCTAGTCCACTAACGATGTACTTATCATATCACCCATCTTTTCTAACTAATTTCACTATATTAATCTGTTTGATAAGATTAACCACCCTACTTTACTTTATATACTCCAAATGCGTCAAATGACACTACTCAATTATAAAGAAAATATCATTTAGGTATTGTGAAAGGTCAACTGTAAGGAGAGTTAAATTATTTCACCAATTAAAACATAATTAATGGTAAGTGTATATCCATTACTTTCTCTAATCAAGCCTTTTAACTATAAGCAAATTATTCTCTATATGCCTATTACTTTATGGCTTTGGAGTTGGTGACTTGATAGCCCTAATTTATAATCTCATTCTTTTCCAAGCATAAGCAAAACTTATATATACACATTTTCAATGAATACCTAATATCAATGTATGTACTCATGAAAAGGAGTAGTGGCTCATAAGATAGTAAACTAAAGAACTCTTCCACTAAAAGTAATGGAGGCATCTTACCCTATTATAGAGAATCACTTTTATAGTCAACAAAAAATTGTAATAACAATTATGAGAATTTCTAAATTCATTCTTTAGCCTATGAACAACCCTTGACTTTGCTCTATCCTTATGTACTAGTGATGACTAGCTCTTAATTGAGATTAATTTTAATAAGACAATTACATCTCATAATGTTATCTCACCTCTCATGCTAGTATCTTTGAGTACTAGAACTTTTCTTGATGCCAAGTTTGATAAAGAAGTTATATTTCATCTCCTTCTAGGCTCAACAATTATCTCTAACAAATTCTAGCAGATGAAATAATTAAATATGAAAATCATGCTACAAGATTAAAGTAAAACCTGATCATGCTTATAAAACAACTATAAGATGCCGAGAGAAAATCATCACAAACAAGTGTATGTTTACCAATGTAAATCATACAATTATAATTTTGTATCACTAAGGTCTACTTGTAGGTAAAGACATTAGCATAGCATGAATTTATCTCGAATTGATAAATCTAGAATGCAGTTATATTTTCTAATACATGTGGGCTACTTAGAAAATAAAATGCCATTCTATTCCACCCTAATTAAATATATGATTATAATTATCTACTTGTGGGTAAAAACAAATTATAACCATACATTTAATTTCAATTAATGTCTTTAAATCTTTATGTGATGTATTTTATTCATTAGAACAAAATAAAGTATATGTACCTAGTGAGGATGTTGTGGCTACTCCTCGATTCTACATACTCATCACAAAGACATCACACCATTGTATATACTAATTGTACTTATTATCATAATTTGATATGGTAAAACCTTATTTGATTAAATATGCATACAACATGTGCATAAAGATGTTGTAGCTATTCCTTAAACAAAATATGTATTGTAATATCTTGAATTTTGGGATTGGAGGTTAGAAAAAAAGCCTGAATTAAGAGGATTGCTATAAACCATGAGTAGCAGGTGTCCCAAATTTATCCCCTAATGCTTCATATATCTTTGGGGTATCAAAGAAAATAAGACGATGAATTTTGAAGAAAATGATTATGCTTCCAGTGAAATTTCCTACGAGGCAGTGAGATTGCCTTGGAATTTTGGATGACCACATCATATCCAAAAATTATGAAATTTCACAGGGTAAAAGTAGACATCATAAGCTTTAATTTGATAGGTCATATGAATCAATTAGAGCTATATACAAAAATTTATGGATTTTTAAATTTTGCCAAGAGAAATTGACCATTTTCCGGAACATCATGCAAAGATTAAAAATCTAGGAATATTGTGATTCTAGCTAGCAAAAGTTTATATTTTTCCTTTAAAACTAGACTCAATAATGGTTCTATAGGCTTTAGAATCGCTCTGAAATGATATCTACAAATTGAGTTATGATTTTTTAAAGTTTGGGCAGAAAATCTGCTAAAATTGGCACTATTCTAAAAATTGGAAAATAAAATGTATTGGCGATTGTATAAATTGTGAAATAAAGAAATAGGAGGGAGAAATAATTATTTTGCTCATAAGTATGCCAAGTGTCATTACCTAAAGGCAAGAGATTAAATTATAATTGTTGGAGTTGAGCACATGTGAAATTGGATTAAAATATTTTTAAATGTGCATGTAGTTTGATTAATATAATTGAAACCCAAATGGTCTATTTTGGACCAAAAGTGTCGTATGTTTGGGCTTAAGGAGATGAAGGAATATGGTTCAATTAGAATGGAAAACTATGACACCAAATTAGAAAAGGATAAAGTCAAGTACAAAAGGCTTATGTCATAAATTATATTTTGTGATAAAGCTAATTAGGGGAAAAGATGAGATATTTTTTAAAAGCTTTGGTTCATCTTTTTCATCCCATTCTCATGCCTAAACACAAAGAGAGAGAGAGAGAGAGAGAGAAGAGTCTTAAGAAAAACTTAGAGAGAAGGAGGAGCTTGAGGAGCCAAAATACAAAGGTAAGTTCAAGGTGATTTCTACTTGTTCTTGCCTCCAAATTCATGAGCAACTCTTTTTAACCTCTAGTCCTTCTTGAAACATACATATAGCAAGAGGAAAATCAAGGGTAAGAATGAGAGAGGGAGGAAGAAACTGGAGTCTAGAGAGAGAAACCAAAGGTGACTTCAAGAATCCTATTTCCTTTAGTGCATGGTTGCTGTTGTTTGTGTTCTTGTCTTGATTTGTGGTATGGTTGCGCATTTTGTAAAATTCGGATGTTGAAACCCTAAGGGGAGGTGCTGCCCAAATTCAATCTAATCATGTTTAGAATGTGATTAAGTGTTAAATAAGTTATTAGAGGTGTAAAGAATGTGGTTTATCGATTGAAATCAAGAAATTCCATTTTTCTCCAATTTTTATAGAATTTTGCTGAGATCTATTGAGGGCACTGTTTGGACTGGATATTGGTGTTTTGATGATTCCATTGTGTTTAGAATGGAAAATTGTGTAGGGTTCATGTTGGGTGCGAGGTGAGAAAAGCCCTACAAAACAAAATGACAAAAATAGCCTTAAAACCCTCACATAGGGGCTGTCAGGGGTATATTCATAATTGGGGCTAGAACTTGAGAAAACCAAGGTCAAAAATGGATTCCTTAGGCAAATATATGTCAGAATAGCCTAGGTTAAAATTTCGTGAAAAGTTTGGTCAGTTGGGTATAGCGGGGCCGGGGTCCCGGGGGCATTTTGGTCATTTTTCAATATAGACTCATATAACCCCCAGAGACACTATTGAGGTGTATAAACTGTACATTTGACATTTTAGGACTGAGTATAGAACACGAGGGATTGGAACTCAAATCGAGGCACGTTATTCAAGGTTCAGGGAAGGGCGATTGAGGTAGGGAACTTACCTCTCCTGCATGTATTTGATATTTATGCTGGTGTATTGATGAATATTATTTCTTTTCTTTGGGAAGCAAGACTTGTTGGCATTGTCGAAAGCCAATCCACCCTAGTAGATATTGTAGCGGGATTCCATTTAGGCCAGACTGTAATATCCCGAATTTTGATACTTGAGCTTAGGGATTAAGCCTGAAATTAGTGGACTGCTAAGCCCTGGTTTAGCAAGAGTCCAAATTGTGATTAAGAAATATGAAAAATGTGTTGATGGTGGTTTAAGATGAATTGCCATAATCAGGGGCAAAACGGTAAAGTTACCGACCAGTTGATCGGTTACCGAGGAGGAAACTCATTGGTAGCTTTAAGATCAATGGCTAGGATTGATTTGTGAAGTTGAGTATGGGGCATAATCATGTGTATGTGTGTGCATGTGAGCCCATAGGAGTTGAAGTGAGATGGTGACAAGTGGCAAAGTGTGGACCCTTGGATGAGGCATAAGTGATGTGAGACACATCATCATCACCTCCATCTCCTCTCTTCTCTCTCTCTCGTTTTCTCTCTCTTCCTTCCCCCATTTTCGCTGGTTATGCTTGGGAAAGAGAAAGGAAAAACTGAATTGTGAGGTAAGCAAATGACCTCTTTAGCTCAAACTCTCTTCTCCAATGTTAATCCTTGAGTTGAGAGCTCCAATTTGTTGGTTGTAGCTTCTCCATTGGTGGTGATTTGAAGATCACGAAAATATGAGGTGTGGAGAATCAAAGAGGGTCTTTGAGAAAGTTGTTAAGGTATGTGAACCCAATCTTTCTATCTATGTTTCATGCCAAATGATTAAGTTTGGAATTTCTGGAATTATTGCCCTAATTTCGAAAATATGGGTCAATGGGTAGTTTGGCATGATATGGTTATGGAAATGGTATGTGGGTATGAGTTTTGAATAGATAGAATGGATTTGGGATTGAAATGATTGAAGTTAATGATTTTGGAAAAATGATGATTATGATGCCCTAGACCAAAGCATGTTAATGGAATGGGAATTGGGTAATTCTGTTGATTCCATTGAATTCAGTGAGTGATTTCGTGTGGGAATAGCTTTGGTAGAGGTTTTGGGTCCATTTGGATCAATTGGGCAAGAGTTAGGAAAATGTGGTATGTTTGCTGCGTTTTCTGGAATCTGATGGATTCACTCGAGCAGACATGGGTGTGCTCGAGTGAAGGAAGAACATTGCTCGAGTGAGGGAGATCCTGCTCGAGTGATATGAGAGTTTTCCCCTGTTGTGCTTCGAGTTATCTGGGTTTTATGGGTTGTGCTCGAGAGCATCGCCTTGTGCTCGAGTGAGCGAAGAACATGCTCGAGTGAGCATGGTTCTGCTCGAGTGAAGGTGCGAGTCCGGAGTTGAGGTTGCTTTCGGGTCCTCACTCGCTGGTTGATGCCAAGAGTGTGCTCTGACACTCGCGGGCATAGCCGTTTCACTCGAGCACTGAGGGTAGTGCTCGAGTGAGCTTGTGCTTCTGGTGTGAGTTGTTGCTCTCGGGTGGATACTCGCGGGAAAGAGACGCGAGTGTGTTTTCTCACTCGCGGGTGTGGGGTATGTGCTCGAGCACATATGGCTGTACTTGAGTGAGCCTGTGCCTCGGGTGAGAGTGGTGCTCTCGGGTTGTCACTCGCGGCGTTGTGCTCGCGGGTGTGAGGTGTGTGCTCGAGTGATCCAGTGCTTGGAGAGCTGTGTGTGCGCTTTCGGGTGCTCACTCGCAGTCTCACTCTCTCTTGTGCTCGAGTGCTGTCCGTACCAATGCTCGAGTGAGAGCATTTGTGCTCGAGTGATGTCCGTACTTGTGCTCGAGTGAGGCCATCCCTGCTCGAGTGAGGCAGTGAAAAATAGCATGATTAAGTGTTCAAAAGGGGATCTTTGGGGATAGTCTTCCAACCCTTTAGAGCTATGGATTGAGGTGTTTGAGGGCACTTAAAGGGCAGTAATGATAACCAACTTGAGTGTCTAAAAGTTAAGGAATTGGAAAAGGGATTAATCCTATGTCCTTGATTTTGGTTATAGGACTTGATGATTACCCTGATCGTGAGCGGCCGGAGCTGGAGCTTACGTGGAATAAGAGTAGGGAACTTACCTCTCCTGCATGTAGTGATAATTGTATTTGTGTATTGATGCATGTTATTGCTTTGCGTGATTATGTGAAACATGTATGAATGATTGTAGCTCTGTTTCTAGTTATGCTATGGCCATGAGTATGTTGTGAAACATTGAGCATGCGGATATATCATGATGTGAACATGAGTTATTGTGATGCAAGCATGTCATGCATTAAATACTTATCTTGCATGCATATTGGTATCTGTTTCCTACTGAGATTCCCCAGAATCTCACCCTCCCCTATCAACATTTTAGACAGGGAAGGAAGATTGAGGATGAAGCAAGCATCTAAGGATGAAGATGACTCGTTTCTGGGTGAGAGTTGGGTTGTTGGTTATCATGGCACAATTGAGAATATATATTGTATATTTGGATCAGTGTTTGAGCATGTATTTGAGTAAATTGTGTAATCCCTGTTGATGGTGTTGTATGGGCTATCATGCCCTAAGATTAATGAGCGAAGATATGATTCCGGGAATTTATATTGCGTACTCTGATAATTGTCTAAATGTAATTTATCTTCGCATAGTAATTATATTCGGAGTGTAAATATGAGACCGTGTGTTAGAATGATTTCGAAATGTATTTGTGAAAACCCAGTCTGGTCGATGGGATTATAAAGGTTGTTTTGTCTTAATGGTCTCTATTTCACGTTAATTACGTAATCCGGATATTAATTACGGCAGGGGGTTACACAGACCCAAGTAAACCACCTATCTGTTATAATTGCAACAAGCCAAGGCATATGGCCAGGGATTGTC
The DNA here is from genome assembly GCA_963855925.1 of Inga laurina. Taxonomy (NCBI): domain Eukaryota; kingdom Viridiplantae; phylum Streptophyta; class Magnoliopsida; order Fabales; family Fabaceae; genus Inga; species Inga laurina. Next base: position 48,037,634 of record OY979701.1, on the reverse strand, counting down.
CATAAAAGAAGCAGCAACAGGAGATGAGACCCAGAGTTTCTAGCAGGGTCTACACACTGTCACAGGAAGAAGCCAAAAAGTCTCTAGAGCTAATTCAAGGTATGATTTCTCGGAACGGCAGTTTAGTGCATGTTATATATGATTCTGGTGCAAGCCATTCATTCATTGCATACAACTGTGTGAGACGGTTACATTTACCTATGCATAAATCCCTGTATGATTTGGTTATATCTACGCCTATGGGTACTCAAATTGTGACGGCCGACGTTTGTCTAAATTGCTTGGTAAATGCTGAGAGGCACGAATCAACTGTAGATCTGAGTTGTTTGCCACTACAAGGATTGGAAGTAATTTTGGGGATTGACTGGTTGACAGCGAATGGCATATTGTTGGATTGTAAACAGAAGAGAGTTATATATCTGAATCCATAACTGCAAGCTGACACAGAAATCACTTTTACCCTTCTCTCTACGGCTAAGGTTGAGAGATATTTGTAGAAGGGTTGTCAGGGGTATATGGTATTTTGATCTATCTAATCAGAGGTCAGTGTAGCCTTGGAAAGTATCCTTGTAGTAAGTGAGCTTCCTGATGTTTTTCCAAAAGATGTCAATTGATTACCTCCAGATAGGAAAGTGGAGTTCTAGATTGATTTGAGGCCTGAAGCAGGTCCAATTTCCAAAACCCCATACCGTATAGCTCCAAGCAAGATGGTGGGGCTAAAGAAGCAAATCGAGGAACTACTTGAGAAAGGGTTCATATGGCCTAGCGTATCAACCCAGGATGCTCCAATACTTTCGTAAAGAAGAAAGACAGAAGCCTGCTGCTCTATATCGATTACCGAGAGTAAATAAGGTGACCGTTAAGAACAAGTATCCACTCCCTAGAATTGACGATTTGCTCAATCGGTTGTCTGGTTCTTATGTATTCTCAAAGATCGATTTGCAATCGGGATACCATCATTTAAGGGTAAAAGAAAAGGATGTATCGAAGACTGCTTTCAGGGCTAGATATGGGCATTACGAGTTCCTAGTGATGCCATTTGGGCTAACCAATACACCTACTGTGTTCATGAACTACATGAATCCAATCTTTCATTCATATTTGGACCAGTTCATTATAGTCTTCATTGATGATATACTGGTATACTCACGGAGTGAGGCTGAACACAAACGGCATCTAAGAACTATGTTGAATGTATTCCAGGATAGGCAACTCTATGCCAAGCTGAGTAAGTGTGCATTCTGGCTTTCAGAGGTAAAGTTTCTGGGCTACGTTGTCTCACAGCTAGGGGTCTCTGTTGATCCTAGTAAGGTGGAAGCAGTACTAAATTGGAAGAGACCAGAAACAGTATTTGAAGTACGCAGTTTTTCAGGTCTAGCTGGTTATTATCGAAGGTTTATACAGAATGTCACCAGAATCGCATTACCGATGACGAAATTGATGCAGAAAGCTCAACATTTTACGTAGGATGAAATTTGTGAAAAGAGATTCATAGAGTTGAAGCAGAGGTTAACTTTGCACCAGTGTTAACGATCCCATATCCATATTTTTCGTATGTTGTGTATACAGATGCCAGTGGGCATGGATTAGGATGCGTATTGATGCAGCGTGGCCAAGTAGTGGCATATGCATTGAGTCAGCTGAAACCTCATGAATTGAACTATCCTACCCACGATCTTGAGTTAGCGGCAATACTGTTTGCTTTAAAAATCTGGAGACATTATCTCTATGGTAAGACTGTAGAGTTATCCTGCGACCCCAAGAATTTGAAATACTTGTACGATCAGAAAGAACTTAATATGAGGAAGCGTAGATGGATGGAGATGCTGAAAGACTACAATTTAGAAATCAAGTATCATCCCGGTAAGGCTAATTTCGTCGCTGATGCATTAAGCCGTAAATCAATGCAGGTGGCAGCCATGATGATCTATGAGCAGAAACTGATCGAGGATGTTAGAGACTTAAATCTGTCTAGTCAAATTCTATTAGGTAGTGGGGTAAGTCAAGTGTACAACTATTTGAGGGAAGTAATTGAGGAAGCCTAACTGCATGATGAAGAAGCACTATCTATCAGAGGCATGATTGATAGGGGTGAAATTTAGGATTACGACTTGTCACCTAGTAGATTAGTCAGGTACAAGAAGCAGATTTATGTTCCACCACAACCAGAACTGAAACAAAAATTCTAGAGGAGGCACATAAGAGTAAGTGCACTCTACATCCCGGGGCTGCAAAGATGTACTATAATGTGAAGGCTCAATACTATTGGCCAGGGATGAAAAGAGAGGTGACTAAGTTCGTTACTCGTTGTTTGACATGTCAGAAGGTGAAAGTTGAACATCAACAACCATCAGGGCTTTTAGCGAATCCTGAGATACCTGAGTGGAATTGGGAAAGCGTTACTATGGATTTCGTGATAGGAATGCCTAAGGTCAGAAACCATGACGCTATATGGGTGATAGTTGACAAATTCACAAAGACAGCTCACTTCCTACCAATTAGTATTCACTATTCTCCTGACAAATTGGCGGAAATCTACATTAAGGAGATTGAGATTACATGGTACTCTAAAGAACATTATCTCCGATCGAGATCCACGGTTCACTTCCAAGTTTTGGAAGGCGGTACATGAAGCTTTGGGTACCAAGCTCTAATTCAATACAGCATATCATCCTCAAAAGGATAGGCAGACAGAATGAACGATTCAAACCTTTAGGGACATGCTAAGGGCGTGTGTGCTTGCTTATAAAGGTAGCTGGGATAAATTCCTTCTGTTGGCAGAGTTTGCCTACAACAACAGCTACCATTCGAGTATCCAGACGACTCCATACAAGGCACTCTATGGGAGGAAGTGTCAATTGCCAGTATGCTGGACTAAGTTGTCTGAGAAGGAATTTCTAGAGTCAAATCTTGTTGATCAAACAATGGAGCAAATAAAGTTAATCAAGTAGAGGTTGCTAGCTGCTCAAAGCCAACAGAAAAGCTATGCAGATAAGAGGCGAAAACCTCTAGAATTTGAAGTCATTGACCATGTGTTCATGAAAGTATCACCTGTTATGGGTATTAGTAGTGCATTGAAAGCAAAGAAGCTGCAACAAAGATACATTGATCTGTTCACCCCAAATTTTATATTCACCGAATATATTGTAATTATTCAAAAAATTCAATAAAATGGGAAATATTCATGAGCAAACGGACAAATTAACTCAAGAAAGGAATTAAATTACAAAGGTGATAGCAAAATCATAATTTTTGCCAATTTAGCCCAAGATTAATTATTTTCCAATTAAAGTTAATTTCAATTAATCAAGGAAAATAAAGGAAAATGTATAAATTGAATGTTCTTAGAGGAATAAATCAAGAATTGTAAAATTAGAAGGACTTGGGCATAATTCAATTAAGAGAATTATGGAAAATGTTGGAACAAATTATATTTCCCTTTCTCCTTGATATTTTCACCTAGCTTAAGGAAATTGGAGGGGGGAATAGTTATTTAGATCATGTTATGCCAAGTGTCATTATCATATAAAGAGGAGATTAACTTATAATTAATTTCCAAGGGCACATGTCTAATTGCTACATGTACATAGTCATGACGATAATGGTACACTACATGCATGCAAGGTTGAGTGTACACTACATGAAGGCATGGTTGAGTGCATGATGGGAATGACATGGAGTAAACTCAATTCACTAATTGAGTGCCTAGTTAAGTGTAAGTTTGGAGTTAGTTGGAAGAAGCAATTATTTTAGTTGGAGCATAAGAGGGGGACGTTTTTTTAGCCAACCAAGGAAGAAGAAAAGTGGTTCAAATCTAATGGGAAGCCAGATGGAGTAATTATGGTCTAAATAAGAAGGAAGTATGGGTGGAAGCATGGGTCTTGACAAGTGTCACCACAAGATTTAATCTTGGAAAATCAAGGGCTAAGAGAAGATATGAGGCATGATGATTAAAATGCATTTCCTCTTCCCTTCCCTTTTTGTATTTCTGCCAAGCATAAGAAAAGAAGAGAGAGAGAGAGAGCTTGGAAGATCAAAGAAGGCTAGAGAGAAGGAGGAAGAAGTTCAAGGTAAGAACTGGACTCTTAAACAATTTCTTGTAGCATTCCTTAGATTCTTCTCTAAACTCCTCTTCTTCATGAATCCATGGTGGTGAAGACACATTTGAGCTCCAAGAGAGAGAGGAGAGGATGCATAGAGTGAGAGGATTCAAGAAGCTTAAGAGGTAACTACACCAAACTCAAATCTATACTTGTAGGAAGTTGATATTGAAGTTTGTTGTTGATTTCGTGATTTTTAGTTGAGTTGTAAATTTGGAAAAGCCATAATCATAAGGGGTTATGCTGCCCAAATTTCTTTGAATCATGGTTAAGATATGTTTAAATGAGTTAATGCAGAATTAGAAGTGGAAAAGTACAAGTTTTGGGAGCTAAAACACAAAACTCCATTTTTCCATTTTTTTGGCTAAGTTTCGGCCAACGTCAAAAAAGGGGGGTTGGAGCTAGATTTTCATGAAATAGATGGTTCCATTGGATTTAGTGGGCAAAATAGGTGGGGTTACAGTTGGTCACGTTTTCAGAAAAGGCCGAAAAAACGTAATTACGAAAACCCCTAAAATCCCTAAACCGGGGCTGTCGAGGGTATTTTCTTAATTGGACACTGAATTTGGTGATTTTGATCTCGAAAATGGATTTCTTGGGTGAAAATACATTAAGATAGCCCTAGTCAAAATTTTGAGAAAACGTGTCATCGAGCCGAGTATGGTGGGGCCGGATCGGGCTGGGGTCCCGGGGGCATTTTGGTAAATTTTCACCATTAACTAATATAACCACAAGAAATACTATGAATAGTCTAAAATGGTACTTGGATAGGTTATGACCTATTTCTTGTACATTTAATATTTTAGGACCGAGATGGAAGCCAAAAGCGACACGTTTTATAAGGCACACTAAAAAGAGGTTAAAAGAACTTTGAAGTAGGAATATTATCCTTCATGCATCATGCCATAGTTATTTGCTTGTGTGGATGCCAATGTTTGTAAGTGCGCTTTATTAATCAATATGGTTTGTACAATTTCCCAAATTTTGACATTTGAGGCTAGAGAATAAGCCTAAATTAAGTGGACTGCTAAGCTCCAGTTTAGAAGGTATGTCAAACCTATTCCCTAATTTTTCTTATATCTTTAAGGTATTAAAAGAAATAAAATGATGAATTTTGGAAAGATAAACAATGTTTTTGGTGAAATTGCCTATGAGGCAGTGAGCTTGTCATGTGATTTTGTATGACCAAGTTATGAGGAAAAATTATGAGATTTTATAGGAAGAAAGTAGACATCCTAAGCATTAATTTGATAGGTCATATGGATCAATTAGAGCTATATAAAAAAAGATATGAATTTTTGAAGTCAGCACAAAAAAAACTATGAAGTTTCTAGAACAGCATACAAAAATTGAAATTCTGGGGATTGTGTGCTTCTAGCTAGGAAAGGCTATATTTTTCCTTAAAACTATACTCAATAAGGGTTTTATAGGCTTTAGAATCACTTCAATTCGATTTTTCTAGAATTAGTTATGATTTTTCAAAGTTTAGACAGAAATCTGCCAAATTTTGTAAAAATCCAAAAATTGGGAAATTGATAAAATATAATAATATAAGCTCCATCCTCTTCCTCCAGCTATAAAACCATGTCAAACAGACCTGAATATAGAGAGAGAGAATGTATGGAATTGTAGAGAGAGAAAGGGAGGAAAAACTTGCAAAGATAAGTATTTTCTTCGGTAAATCGGTTCCTAATGCATATAACTCTGATCCTAAGCTACTCCTCTATGTTCTTTAAGGTTTGGAAGCTCATCTTTTGGTGTTAGAACAGCTAGGGTTCAGCCATATCAAGGGAGAGCCTGTGAGAGCTTGAGGTAACTTTAAAACTATTGTATATTGCTTATTCTGGCTGCTATGGGCAATTTAATCGGTGAAATTTTGCCGAATTGCCATTGGTTTTAAATTTTGGAATTGGGTTTCCTTAGGGTTTATGTTACCCAAATTGATACTAAATGGTAGTTGTAACTTAGTGGAATAGTCAATAAAGTAGTTTACGGAACCGAAACCGAAAAACCCCAATTTTCCCCGGAAAACCCATATAATTCGGTCAGGGCTGTAAATGGGTCTTAGAGTTGGATTTTCAATGATTTGATGGTTCCATTGAGTTCAAGAGTGAAATTAGGTGGGGTTATAGTTGGTCACTTTTTCGGAAAAGGCCGAAAAATCATAATTACGAAAACACCCTCGAAACCCTTAAAATGGGGTTGTCAAGGGTATTTTTATAATTTGAGATTTAATTTGGTAATTCAGAGTTTGGAAATGGATTCCTTATGTAATACCCCAAATTTTGAAACTTGAGCTTAGAGAATAAGCCTGGATTAAGTGGACTGCTAAGCCCTAGTTTAGCAGGATCCCAAATTGGATTAAGAAATATGAAAATAGGTTTGATGGTGATTCCAAGGGAATTGCCATAATCAGGGGAAAAACGGTAAAGTTGCCGACCAATTGGTCAGTTGCCGAAGAGGAAACTCATTGGTAACTTCAAGATCAATGGCTATGATTGAATTGTGCAATAGATCAAGGGGCGAAATCCCATGTGTTTGAGGCTATATGAGCTCATGGGAGGTGTTTTGCGATGGTGACACTTGGCATAATATGAGCCATTGGATTGGGTCAAGATTCCAACACTCTTTCCTCTCTCCTCTCTCCCTCAAATCGGTTTGTGGATATGTGGGGAGCCAACATCTGATTTCATTCTCTCTCTCTCTCCTCCAAGCCTCCATGTTCGCCCAAGTGAAGGGAAGAAAGAGAAAATGAAAGGTGGGTTTTTTGTTGGCTTCTTGTCCTCTAATGCTTAAATCATCTTCTTTAAAGTTGTTCATAGTAATAAGATCTTCATTGCTATGGTTTTAGATTTGGGAAAGAAGGTGTTTTGGGAGCTTGAGGAACCTTAGAAGATGAAGAATCAAGGATTAGCTTTGAGAAAGAGGAAGAGGTGAGTGATATCCCCCTTTTGATCTATATATTGTGATTGTTTGATGAGATTTGTGATTTGTAGTTTTTCCCTAATTTGGTATAATTGTGGAATGGTGGTGTATTGTGGTTAAAGTGATGCCATAGTGTGTTTTGGTGTCATTGGAATTGACTTAGAGCATTGGGTGTAAAGTAATGAAATTTGGGCAATGTGTGTGATAAGTGTGACCATAAGGGGGAAAATTTTATTGTAATAGGATTTTGGGTGTTTTGAGGTTTTCAAGGGATTCCTTGAGTAAAATTATGTGGAAATATTTTTGTGTTAGAGTTTGGGAACCATTGGAGACGTATTGGTTAAGTTTGGGAGAATTTTGGTTTTCTGCGTTTTCTGGGTTCTGATAAGCAGCACTCGAGTGAACATGAGTCTCACTCGAGTGCAGCGTGATGTTTTCCCTTTCCCCTTCGGTTTTGGTTGCACTTGTTCATGGAAGAAGCAAGAGTGCACTTCCTCACCTGCGAGTGATGTAGGTCTTCACTCGAGTGCACCATGGCTCACTCGTGTGAATGTGTGTTGTGTGCTAAAAGGTTGCTCTCGGGTTGTCACTCGCAGTTGGTTTGTCAAGAGTGTGAGCTAGCACTCGCAAGTGTTGAGCTATCACTAGAGTGAGGGTCGTTGTGCTCGAGTGCACTTTTGACTCTGGGATTTTTGTGCTCTCAAGTAAGCACATTTGGAGCTTCACTCGGTAGGACTCGGGTGCTTGAGGAGGTATCACTCAAGTGTTGAGGTTATCACTCGAGTGAAAGGCATCCATCACTCAAGTGAGGTCATTTTCACTCGAGTACTACAGTCAAAAAGGGGATTTTAAGGATTCAAAAGATGGTATTTGGTCAAGTATTTCCCAACCCTTTAGGCTTTGGGTAGCCACCTAAAGGTCGTAGATGATAACCAACTTAAGTATTTGAAAGTTAAGGAATTGGAAAAGGGATTAACCCTATGTCCTTGTTTTGATTATAGGGTTTGTTGATCACCCTGATAGTGAGCAGCCGGAGTTGGAGCTTACGTGGAAAAAGAGTAAGGAACATATCTCTTCTGCTTGTATTTGATATATGTATTAGTATGTTGGTACATGTCTTAGCTTTGCATGATTATGTGTAATTTGAAGCTATGTTTCAATTTATGCTATGGCTATTAGTATATTGTTCGAAGCATTGAGCTTACAAATTGTCATTGTGTTAGCATGAGTTATGTGATGCAAGCATGTCATGCATTAAACATCTATTATACATGCAAATTGATATTACTTACCTACTAAGATTCTCTAGAATCTCACCCTCCCCTACTAACCTTTTAGACAGGGTAGTGGATCGAGGATAGAGTAAGTAATCAAGGGCGGCAAGGACTTCCTTCGGGTTGAAGATTCGGTAGTTGGTTATCATAGTTGGGAGTATATGGATTTGGATGTGTGTGTGTATATATATGTGAATGAGGATTTATTGTGTATAAGAGATGGATTTGTGTAATCCCCATATGAGGGTTTGTAATGGGCGAATGTACCCTATAAAGCTTGAGTTAATAAATGGAATCCAGAATTGCCGGAATTATTATATTGCATACTCTGATATATTAAATGTGATTTATCTTTGTGTAGTAATTGTATTCAAAATGTGAATGTGAGACAAGGTTATAAATGATTTCGAAAGGTATTTGTGAAAACCCCGTCTAGTAGATGAGTTTATAAATGTTATTTGATTGTTATTAGTCTCTATTTCACTTTAATTGCGTATTCCGAATATTAATTACGGAAGGGGGTTACACCTTACGCTGAAATATGTACGGATAGCCCAGGTTAGAATTTTGAGAAATGTAAAGTCAGACCGAGTACGACGGGGCTAGGCCCTGCCCCCAGGGGCAATTTAGTAATTTTTCAATATAAACTCATATAACCCCCAGAAACACTATGGAAGTGTCTAAATAGTATATTTGAAATTGTAGCACCGAGCTAAGAGCCCGAGCTGCTGGCACACAAATCGAGGAGAAAAGCTGAAGGTAGGGGACTTGCCTTACTTGCATGTATTTGATATATTTGCTGTGTAGTGATGTATGTGATTGCTTTACTTGATTGTGTAGAGCATATTTGAATAAATGAAGCTCTATTTCTATTTTCGCTTTGATCATAGTCTTGTTGCATGAAACATTAAGCATGCAGAAATGTCATTATGGGCCATACATCTAGTTAAAGCTAACATGTTATACACATAGTATATATCATGCATGCATTATGGTATCTATTTCCCTACTGAGATACTCTCGAATCTCACCCTCCCCTACCAATAATTTAGACATGTGAAAACAAGAGGTGTACTAAAAGCAAAGAAGAGAACTGTACGAGGAGATTGCAGTGGTGGAACGAAGGCAAGAAGATGTCTCTGTTTCACTGTGATAGGTTTAGATACCCTAGAGTCCTGTGCGACTTCAAGGTTTGTAGATATTCTGTGCGAACCTTTATGGGGAGTTTATGTAATCATGTACTTATTATCAGTATATTCATGCTATTCCTGTGTTGTCCACCGAACCACATATCGTTTTCCATGAATACTCTGATAAAGGTGAAAATGAGATAAGGACGTGATAGTTTGTCTAGAGAGGGACATTTAGTACCGGGGTGCACTTATACTAGGAGTTGGTGGAAGTCCAACCGGTGTAGATTGTGGGGCTGGGCCCTACTCATGTGTACTGGACGATGATATGTTTGTATTGTTCATTAAATAGTGCATACCTTGGCGCATGTCATATTTACTTTTCGCATTTTCTATCAACGATAACATGTTTCTATGGGAATTCTTCAGAATCTCACCCTATTTTTAAAATAAACATCTCAGCGGGTGCTAGTGGGATGAAAGGCAAAGGCATAGACACCGAGAAGTGATTGGCACGTGTCTCGAGGCAAGGTTGAAAATAGTGGTTATAATTAGTTTATGTTTAAGATATTTTGGGGAATCTTGTAAACATTAGAATTTTAACTGTATTTCTGTATTTTCTGTATTTCGTTGACGAACGACGTTGAGATTGTAAACAAATACTTTTATCAATATAATTGTACTTTTCTGTATGCCTATGGAATCTTGTCTTTATTACTTTTCGATTATCGAAATGAAAATGGGTGTTGACATATAATTTTACTATTCATTTATTATTATGTTCATTTTATACTTTTATGGTAGTGCATATATTAAATCGGAATAAAGTTAAAAATTTATTAAATTTTAAAAATGATTTAATGATATTTAAGGTATTCTTTAATATCTATGAAACATGTTGAAAGCATATTATAAATAGGATCATAGGAGTTAGCCCCTGGTATTTAAACTTTTGAGCCACATATTTTAATTTTAAATTTAAAATAGATCTCAATATCTTTTATGCATCCAAAAGTAAGCTTTGAATTCAAAACTTCCTGCCAATTATCCAAAGAACCGACCATCCAATGTTTTACTTTTCTTTTGATACTGTACGATTTTAAGAATTACGAAGTTAATAAAAAAAAAAGTGAGTCTAAAAATTATTACTTTGACTTATATACTTCAATAAAAGTAAGAATCATAATTCTTATCATCACGTTCCACTATCATGATTTTTAACTAACGTATACAGTATATAGTGCAATATTTATATAAAACATAACTATTCCAACTTTATTTTTATATTCCAAAAATTTAGACAGTTGATGTATCAATAAGAGATATTAAGGGTCCGGTTGTTTATGTTTTCAGTTTTTTTTTTCCTAAACTGTTTTTAGACACAAGTTTTAAAAACCAGAAAATAAAAATAAATAAATAATTATTTGAATAATTGTTTTTAAAAATTTGATTTTAAAGTGACATGGCGGCCTTCGATGGTAGATAGGTAGCAGCCTCATAAAATAACAAATAGAAAAACAAAAATTAAAAAATTAAAAAAAAAATTATTTTTTATTTTTAAAAAATAAATTATTGAAAACAGTTTTCTAAACAATTTTTTTGTTTTTAAAAACAAAAAAAAACTTTTTAAAAAAGAAAATCAACCCAGCCCTAAATTCCTTCCGCTCAAAAGCTTTAAAAAATATATCATTTGGTATAAGCATTTGTTACATCATTTTATCTTATGCGTAAAGAAATTATACCAACTTTATATGATAACTTTGCAAAAATTATAATTGTGCTGAAAAGAAAAAAATTATATGACGGATATTTTTTTTTCTGGGTCACCCGTGATATTCCTAGAAATTTCCCCCAAATAATTTAGAAGTATTTGTGATTTTAAAAATTCGTTTTCATGAATCAATATAAACCGTAACATCATCAACGTCATTTTCAAAAATCTTGAGCAGCATTATGTATAACAAATCTTGCTAAATGATAAATTACATAAATGCATTTCTGTTTCGATGAACAAACAAGTGTCCAATAGCATAAAACCAACATATTTAATATCTCAGTCTTATATTTATTATACTGTTTTTCACACACACACACATACATGCTTTTATATTCAAGCAGATGATGCAGATTCACTAGTCTGTATTTTTCTTCGTTAATCTGTCATTGAATAATAAATTAGTATTATCTTTATTATTATTAGTATTTCTTTGGAGTTCTATGGTGAATAAGATAATAAGATCCAACAACCCTTCAACCTTTTTACTTGTCCAAAGATAACCAACCATGACCCAACAACTTATTGATAGGATAAGGGGCCCACTTTTAATTGTATTATGAAATTTGAATATTATAAATATGAATTTGATTATGTGGCCCCCACCAAATTAAGATAAATATGCCTCAAGATACACTATTTTTTAAGTAATTTTTAATTTCTTAACTAAATAATCTTTTTTTACCATTCTTAACTCTATGATGTAGTACTCTCTCGCGGGCCAAAAAAAAAAAGATGTAGTACTCCCTCACTCCTAAATATATGAACTAGTTAAAAAGTTTATTTAGTTCTTTGTTTCAATGAAAAGGGTTTATTTAGTTCTAAATGTAAGGCTGAATCCCCCCCGGGCCAAACCTCAAAAAATCAATGGGTTCAGTTGTTGAAGAGTTGAACAAGTCCATTAAAGGGAATGAGTTTGATTCCTGAGACTGTTGCATGCTGGGGGAAGCATCATATACCTAAGTAAAGCATGCAATTTGGAGTTAATTCCTGTGTAGTTAATGCTCTACCCTAGGCAATAACCTATGCACACCAAGATTGCCCAAAGAATAATGTGTGACCAGCAGGTGATTGGATTGTACATAACCAGGCAAGCACTTTGCCCTTATCTTGTGGGTGAGTCAAACCCTTACCTATTATTTTATTTTAAAAAAGATGTAAGACTTTTGTACACTTTACTTTCTATCTTTTAAATTTATAATTTTTTTAAACTATCCTTATTGATTACATATAATGAATGAGTTTACATTAGTGAGTAGTGTCCCATGTAAATAATTAAAAATATGAAAACTAACACAAATATTGTAAATAATCAACTTAACTAACGTGAAGAGCCAAATATACCATGTTATCATATAAATAATTAATTTTTTTAGTAATGCATGCCTTACCCACCAAATTAAAAGAGAATACTAATTGCTTGGACTAATAGAAGACTAACTCTAAATCGTTCAAAGTGCATATAAAATTTTATATATGACTTTTATTTAAAAAATAGTGGAAATTATTTACAGCTCACTCTGCCTCATATATTTCAGTTTTTATATTATTTTTATTGCAATATATAATTTTAAAGCTGATAAATTGAATAAAATCACATGTATTAGCATAATTCGCACAAATTAAAGGGAAAAAGGACATAGAATCAGGGATTTCTAAAGGCCATGAGAAGGTGGGTTCTCTCATTCTCAAAGTGTGGTTTGGAAGAAAAGGATATTCTTTGATCTAGCACTAGTATACACAAAAAAATAAGTTTAATTCTTTTGGCTTTTCCCAAAAGTTCTTGATCGAAAGTATATTCTAAAAGGAATCAGGAAAATATATAAAATAATAAAAATAAATCAATCCATCATATTTTAATTGTTATTGAAATTATGCGTACCTTTAAAACTCCCTAAAAAGTTAAAAAATAGTTTATACTAATTGTATGAGTTTTTGAAATTATACAAACATACATCCAATTTTTAAAATGTATTCAGACCTTACCTTAAAATAATAAATAAGTAAGACACTTTTCCTTAAGTTTTTAAATGATACAATTAAAATTCTCTTTGATATGTTGAAAGCTACTAGTAAAAACCTACGTTAATATGGTTTAAATGAAATTTTTAAGATATTTATTTAATATATTATAGATGTTTTAAAAAATATTCACCTTTTTTTAAAAAAATACAAGCTAAAAAATCATATACTATTAATAAAAGTTAAGAAAAATTATGTAATATTTTATTCAAATATAATAATTACAACATTTGAACAAATGAGATGTGGAAATTTGGTCAAACCTTATTAAAGAAAAGGACGTGGGGATATGAGAGAATTCTAACAAAAAAAGATAACGTATGATAAGTCAAGCAACCGACGAAAACGAAGAATCCTTGTATTAGAAGCAAACTACCTAACGACCAACCAACTCCCTGCACAGCATAATTAATTTAGTCATCCAGATAATTTTATTTTGCCTTTCGAATTAATGCATCAGCGTATCCTCCTTTGGTCCTACGTGTAAGACAACCTTTCTAGAGATAACCTATACTTATTTTATAAGAGACACCAATAGTTTTTGAATTAAAAAAGAGAGACTAATATTTTGGCTGAAATTTTTAATATATTTTTTTATTTTAATCCTTTAAATATCGGTTAATATAATTGCATTAATTATCCACTCAATTGTTCCCCATACATAAAGATATTTTTTGAAAATAAATTACTTTTTATAGATTTATTGCATTTAACCTATTTTAATTATTTTTTATCTAAGTAATTCGATTATTTATATCTTATAAAAATATGTAAGGATGTGTAAAATAATAAGGACTCTTATTTTTAAGTTTAATTTAGTTTTAAAAAATATGTCATCTTATAATAAGGATGTGAAAAAATGTAAGGATGTGTAAAATAATAAGGACTCTTATAAATGCCTATCTGTTGTTCTCGTATGTATGCATCTGTCCATTCAAATTATGTAAAACAGAACAGATGCATACATACGAGAAAATATGTCACCTTGTAGTTTTTTTAGTTTTAAAAATATTTTTATTTTAGAATTTTGATGACGTATTAATTAGTTTTTTCAGTAATATATCTTTAAGTTTAATTTAGTAGAAATGACCAAAAAATACCATTTAAAATGTCTTGTAAATTAGTAAAAGAATAAATAGGCATTTAAGTATGAATATGGGATTTTGAGGTTTAAGTATTTTTATTAAAATGCCTCTCACTTTTTTTTAAAAAAAAAAAAGGACAAGAACCTCACCGGCTGCCAAAACTCTAGTAATAACTTAAGAATAGCCATTAATAATTTAGGTATACATATTAATAACTTGAATTCCCCAAATGTTAGCAACTTTGCAAGTCATATTTTACCTTTATCAGGCGTCATTGACAACTTCAATATAAGTAATAACAACTTAAAAATAGCAATTAGTAACTTGAGTATACATATTAATACATTGAGCACCCCAAATATTAACAACCTTATAGAACATCGTTGACAATTTAAGTATAGATAATAACAACTTAAGAATAGCAATTAGCAACTTAGGTAAACACATTGACAACATGAAGAGTTCAAGTTGTCAATATGTACACCCAAGGATGGATGTCAATAGCTAAAAGGTAAGATTAACAATTTTGACAACGTGAGATGAAATGAAGACAACGTGAGATGAAATGAATACTGTATAAAAATGCATATAGGTATTAAGACAACGTGAGATGAAATGAAGAAAATTTCATAAATTTAAATTAACAATTTTTTAAACTTAAGGATGGATGTCAATAGCATATAAATATATAAGAGCACAATTTAAATAAAATAAATAAATGGACTAAATTTAAAATTGAAGTAAACTATAAAGATCTGTGGATTTTTTTTCTTGACTGTTTATCACTAGTGGAAAAAACCATTTTTAGACCATCACATTTAGATCGGTTTTGGAGGATAAGGTCTTAAAAATTTGCGCGGTGGCAGTTCTGTAATTATATTAAACTTCTAAGACCGGTTCTAAAAAAACCAGTCTTAAAAAATTTATTTAGACCAGTTATAAATAAAACTAGTCTTAAAATATTAAAATTTGTAAGAATTTAACATGTTTTAACATTTAAGACCGATTTTTATGTAAACCGGTCTTAAATGTTAAAACATTTTTAATCTTAAAATTTTAACATTTTAAGACCGGTTTGTACAAAAACCGGTCTTAAATTTGAAAGTTCGCTCTTTTAAGACCGGTTTTTATTGAAAACCAGTCTAAAAGGTAAGATTTTTCGCCCATATTTTTATTCCCACGCCCAGATCGGGCGCTCTACCAACCATTTCATCTCTTTTCGTCATTTCTCTGTGAGCTCTGTCCGTGCTTGTTCTGAACTCGTCCATGGCGTCCCGTCCCTCATTTACTCAACTCTCCTCCGTCATTACCGCTGTCATTGTTGTGTTTGTCGTCGCTGTTCTTTGATTATCGTCAATCTTCTCCGCCGCCACCTCTATTCTCCGTAGTGACCATTCTCCTTTACCTTGACTTCCCTTTATTAGTGCCGTGACTTTGAGGACTTCATTTTAATCCCAGTCAACGCCGCTGTGACTTTGGGTTGAAGCTCACTCCTTGGTCTTCAATCAGGTTAGTGTTCGATCTGTTATTTAGTTGTACGTTGTTTAATAATTAATAATGTTATATGAAAAAATGGTTCTTGTTGTTGCTTTGAGCACTTAAACGTGATCTGGAAAAAATTAAATCTGCACATTCTTGTTAGATATATGCTCTGACTTTTAATTACATGCATGTGATATTTGGCTAGGATTAATATCACTCTATGTTCTGTTTTAATTTAGTGCGATTGTTTGATGTCAGTGTTATTGGTTTGTTAAAACAATACTAGTTTCAAATGGTGCATGTTAATTTTGTTGAAATCTCTAAAACTCTATTGTTGTTGTTTTTTTGTCTATCATTTTGTTGTTGGATATAAGGTTCTAGAAGTGTTGAGATATATATGGATCATATTTGGATAAACGATAAACGAACAAGTGTTGAATATGATAACGGGGTGAGGGGCTTTTTAGACTTTGCTAGTAGAAATACCGATGATGGTAGTGGAAAGTTTTATTGCTCTTGTGTAGTATGTTTGAATGAGAAGCGACTAAGTACTGCAGATATATATACACATTTAATTTGTGAAGGATTTTGCAAGAGTTATACAGTATGGGTATGGCATGGTGAAGAATTAGAAATGCCATGTTCATCTCAGCAGGGGGAGTGAACTTTGATGATAATTAGATATGTGAAACCCCGAGGTACAAATCAAATAACGCTCTTGCAAAAATATTGTGGTACCTTCCAATCATACCAAGGTTCAAACACTTGTTTGCTAATGAAAACGATGCAAGAAATTTGAGATGGCATGTGGATGAGAGGATATCTGATGGAAAGCTTCGACATCCGGATGATTCTTCTCAATGGAAGAAAATCGATCAATTATTCATCTCTTCAAAAAAAATTTTATCCTAAATATAAGTCCACTTGAAAGTCTTTAATGATTGTTTCTTACTTTTACCCGTATTGAAGAGATGAGAAAATAAAATGTCCCAATAGCATCTTCTTTTTTTCAATGCTTATTACTCCGTATTAAATAAGGGAAAATTTATAAAGGTTAATCAATGTAAATCATATTAAATATCTTAACTTCCATTTCTTGGTATAAGATATTTGGTCAAAATGAATTTATAATAAGGATTAGAGTAGTGCCACTCTAATCTTATTTATAAGTTCAAATTAACTAACTCTCACATACCAATGAGAGTTAGTTAACTCATTAATTATAAGCTAAATTTTTAATTTTGCCCTTATTTATGATTGGTTCCAAGATTCAACATAAATAAATTCTTTTTGTTTTTTGCATTTAATAGGGGCAAAATTGTAAAAAACACATTTATACTCCGAAACTTGATTTATAATAAGGACCAAAATTTTTTATCAAAATGGCCTTATAAACAGGATTAGAGTGATATAGGAAAGAACTAACTGAATTATGTTGTTCAAAATGTTGTTTCAAATTAGTTTGAGACAATAAATATGTAAAATAATTATAATTTTTTTTTGCCAAGAATACCCTCATTTATGTAGAAGAGGGAGAATGTAGGTGGGGAGGGAATGTGTGGTGGAGAGAGGAAAAAAATGAAATTTTGAATTAAGTATGAGTAATATGAGTTATTCAATAAAAGTAAAATGGTTAAAAAAAAAAGACAGAGTCTAAGCATCTCTTAGAAAAGGGAATAGGCCTTCTCATGGAGTGGCTCTTATAATAAGGAATGGACGGAGTAATACATAATTTAGATCATATACAAAAGTACAAACCAATAATCTAAATTATTTTTGAAAATGAACAAAACATGGAAAAATTTAAAAAAAATAGTAATTTCACATGCATGGAGAAGCAAGAGCATGTTGATTGTCTAGTGCTTTGTTGTTACTTGTCATTCGGTGGAATAAGAGCTTGGAGATGCATAATAAACAGTGCGAGCTGTTTCACTCTTTGTGTACAACGGTGTGTAAAATGTGAAACATAATTTAATAAGTTGACTTTGAAATAGCATGGGTAGGACAAAACCGGAAAAAAGAAGAAGAAGAAGAAGAAGAAGAAGATTGAAGAACCAATTACATTTACATGGGTATATTGAAAAGTCCCTTTGGGCTCCCCTCTCCATGAGGTGGCCATATTTGATGGACAGATACCAAATTGACGGTATAAAAATTTTGAAAGGTGTTGCATTTTTATTTGTGTAATATTATTTTTAAACAATTATAAAAAGAAAATATAAAACTGTACTGCTTAATGACTATAAAATGCCCGAATATTTCTCGTTTTAGCAATACACTAATTATAAAAAAAATTGTTCCACATGTCCTTTTTTATGGGCTATGGGTTGTATTTTGTAGATGTTTGAACATTTAATAATTTTTTTATTATTTTCACTCCTAATTAATTATATATACTATCTTTTTCCAAACATTTTTTCATTACCTTTTTTCCACTTATTCCCTTTGGTAATTACTCTCCCTATAAATATAGGCACATTTAAAAGAAAATATATTTTTTTGACATATTTATTGCGTTTAACTAATTTTAACATATTTCTTAATCTATTTAATTCAATTACTTATATAGCTTACAAAAAGGACCCTGAGTAGGTGTTTGCACAAATACATTTAGTTAGTAGACAGTTAAATGACTCACACAGGGTAGGCATAAAAAAGAAAACCAATTATTATGAGCTCCATAGGAAAAAAAATGTAATTACTAAAAAATCTTAATAATAAGTAAGCAACATAAATATGTTGTCATTTCCTATATTTGAACGTGTTATAATACATTGTTCACTTTATGTCGGGATTTTTTAGTAATCGCATTCTTTCCTTTGGACCTCAAAGTGATTTCCCCAAGAAAAAGAAAATAATACTCCCTCCGGTCCTAATTATAAGATAAAGTTGACTTTTTTGGAGAAATTAAGGAAGCCGATTAAATTACTTTAGAGTGTTTATATTTTTAGTATCCTTAGATTATATATTTGTTTATTAGTCAAATTAATTAGTTTAGAGAAAAAAAAATAAAAATAAAAATACTCTAAAGTAATTTAATCGGCTTCCTTAATTTCTCCAAAAAATTCAACTTTGTCTTATAATTAGGACCGAAAAGAATATGTAAGTCATTATAATATTACTTTAAGTCATTATTAATAAGTATGCAGCATAAATATGTTGTCATTTTCTATATTTAAACTTGTTACAATACATTGCTCACTTTATATGGGGATTTTTTTAGTAATTGCATTCTTTCCTTTGGACCTCAAAATGATTCCCCCAATAAAAAGAAAATAATATGTAAGTCATTATAATATTACTTTAATTTGTAAGGAAAACTAATTCACAGTTTCACACAAACCAATGAATCCTAGTTAAATTATTTAATTTGTTTTAAATTGATAAAATTTAACTACTTTACATTTATGAAAGAATGCGATTTTCAAATATGTATTTATTGTTCGTCACCTTTCTCTTATAAGAGGTAAAAATGGAAAATAATAATTAATTTCCTTGTCAATCTCTCATACTCTATTCAATTTTTTTTTTTATAAGGAATAACTATTAAAATCATGCGGTTCAAAATGTTAGTTAAAAACAATAAATGTATAAGATATGAACTTTTCTTTCCACTTATACCCTTATTTACAAATACGGGTGAACAAAAGCAAACTAAAAACCGAAGACCAAAGTTGTTTGGTGTCCGGTGTATGCTCGATTCTTTTTTTCAGCTTTTTTCAGTGTTTCGGTTCGGTTCGGTTCTTTAAAAAAAATTTCAGTTTTAACTAAAAAATGTAAAGAATACACCATATAATATCTTTTTACCACATTTTCCCCTTATTTAATTAAGTGTCAATACTATATTGATCATATATATTTTTTATACTTTGTATTATCTTTCCTTAGATCTTGTTGAGGCTATTCGATTTAAAATTTGTATTAAGTTTTGCTTATTGAAAATTTAGATATTCTAATTCAATTATGAAGACCCAAAAATTTTGGTTTTATCTATAAAAACCGAAACCGAACCAAATTATTTCAGTTATTTCGATTTGGTTATCTTCTCTTATTCGGTTTCGATTCGGTTTGAATAATTCTTATATTTCGATTTTTTTATTTTTACCGAAAACCGAATGTCCACCCCTATTTACAAAGAGGGTACATAAAAGATAATGAATGAAAAATTATTATATAGAAATAATAAGCAACATACATTTAATGAGGGGTAAAATGGAAACACTAGTTTAAAATTAAGTTCAAAATGAAAAACTATAAATGCTTTTACAAACTTAAAATAAAGCTTATATTTTAAAACATATTTATTCTTAAATTTGAAAGTTATATTTAGGGACCGATGGAGTATTAATGATCACTACTATAAGATAAATTATTTCTTATACAAAGGATCAGAAAGAATATATTTGACTAAAATTTTCTTTTACAAGACTTTTTATATTTTGGAGCACATGGAGCATTTTAAAAAACAGTCCCCACACATATTATACAATTAATATTTTTTATTATACAATTAACATTTTACGACCCTACTTACTATTGGGGGTAGTGATGGCCACAACTCTTCAATGTGTGAGCGATCCTTCCCTCAGTGTGAGGGATATTTACACCTTGACTCATTAATTTCCTCTAGGTAAAATAATAATAATAATAAAAAGGAAGAATATCATTTGAGATCCAGTCAGAAAAAAATAATATATTCATAAATTTTATAACCTGTCAATAATAATTCTTCACTTGTAATAGGCAAAAAAAAAAAAAAAAAAATCTTCACTTGTCAATAAGATTTTTTCTAATACTTTTTTCGGTCATGATTATAAGATAAAATTGACTTTTTTAGATAAATTAAGAAAGTTAATTAAATTAGTTTAGAGTATTTATATTTTTATTTTTTCTTCAAACTAATTAGCTTAATTAATAAATTAATATATAATCTAAGGATACATAATATATGATATAATTAAATAATTTATTTAACTACTTTAATCTTTCCAAAAAAAAATTAATCTTATCTTATATTTAATATTTGAAGTAGTATTATTTTTTTATTATTGGGACCTTCGTAATATTTCCCGCCGAATAACACAAAAGATCGGCCGGTGCAGGAAAGGGGACCCATGAAAAGCAGGAGCACGTTGATTGTCTCGTGTTCGTTATTCGGTGGAAGAAGCCAAGAATAAGGGTTGAAAAAGTCAAAGAGCTTTGTAGAAGTTTGTGAACGATAGCGGCATCAGCGGCTCAGACTCGGAGACAAACACATGGGACCCAATGCCACGACAAAATAGAAAATACTCCTCTCCCATTTTTGAATTCATTCATTTGAAATAAACAAATTTAACTAAATGTTTCTTCTTATTTTTTTTTGGAATAAAAATGAAATGATGTACTTTGTCTAGGATTTTTAAATTATTCAAAATTAAAATTTAAATATATTTTTTAAAAATTATTCTTGAGATACCTATAATTTCTTTCAATTTTTTATTGGTCTTTGTGTGTATTCCGCTTTATTAAATCTCTTAATTTTATCCTTTTAGCATTGATAGCCCTATAAATTGTACTCTATTAATATTATTAGCCTCTGTATAGAAGTTAATTATGATAGTAGAGTAAAATTAAATAATTTAATAATTAAAGAAAAACATATAGGTACTGAATTAAAAATGAAAGGAAACTAAAATTATATGTACATCAAGAATGATTTTCTTATGTTTTTTTTTTTTTCAGGAACTCTTATGCCTTTTTATTTATAACTATTACTATATAAAATAAAAAATAATTTTAGTAAGAACAATGGGCGCACTGCTGGTTTTGAGGCAACAACACAGTGCTACACTTTTAAAGAATTGATTATCTTTATATCCTCTAACCGTCCTCTTCTCATTCTCTTCTCCTCTATTACTTATCTTAATTTTTAGATTAAAATTTAAGTGGTTCATATTTGATATTTTATAAAATTATTATTAAAACATCAAATTATCAAAAATCAAATATATAAATTCAAAAATTGCTAAATTTTAGTTATAATAATTTAAAACTGCAATGAAACATATTTTTTTAAAAAAATATTTTTATAAATCATTAAATCCAAACCACTCAAATTTCAATCTAAATATTGAGAGAAGAAGTAGATGGAAAGAGGATGATAAGAGCATACACGAATAGCCTAGTCCCACATTTAATGGTAAATATAGGTGAAATGATTATAAATTTTATTTAAAAAACCCTATATTATATTTTAAGTTTATATATGAAATATATTTTTATTATAAAATTAAATAGAAAATATTAGTAAACTTTTGAAAAAAATATAATTGTAATAAAATTTAAACCGAACTGAACCAGTTAAAACTACTGGAGTCTAAACTAACAACAGAAAATTAACCAAATCCAAAACCTACTGTGGGCTCGTGATGTTTCAAGGAAATAGAAAATTTTAAAAGAAAATTTGATTAAAAAAATAGATACCGATAGGTCACTAAATTTTATTTAATTCAATAAGTCTAAAAAAACTAATATTTAAATTTTCTGCACAAAAAAGTATAGACAAATTTTTCAGAAAAGAATGTGAATTCAAAACAAGGTGGGGACGGGAGAAAAATTAATTTTAGAAAGTGATTTTCAGGGGATTAAAATCTATTGTAAGATTTTTCTAGGGTTTCGCTAGTATCAGCATGCGGTTGAAATTTGGTTTGGTCTAAAAAATGATTTTTAAAACCTCTCCCTAGCATCCATTATAACTTAGTAAAGATCTAACGAAAATAAAAAAACTATATAAATGTAATTAAAAAATAGATAAAATTATAAAAAATAAGGTACCAAAGTTTGGACGGGGGTTGTTAGAGTGGTTCAGACAGTAGTTCAATGCAGACCGTAATAGCTAAAATAATATTTAAATAAAAAACATTGTTAATTTACAATTAGTTATGATATGCATTTATAAATTACACATAATCTAATACTTCCTTCTATCCATAATATAGTATTTATTTGGGAGTTGATATTGATTCTAAATATAAATTTTTTTTCATATTTATTAATTTTTTTATAATTTTTTTTATTAGTGCTTCCTCAACATGGATTATTAATTACTTTAACTAACTTTTTGATATAATCAAATTAAGTAAATACTGATAGATCTTTATATTTATGATCTAATGGAGTAAAGTAGAGTTATTAACTACAAATATGATGGACTGCTATTTTTTTTTAATAACATGCACTGCTAGTATTTTTAAGCTCAAGACCAATGTCTTCTTAGGCTCAATAAAAGCAAATGTTAAAACCAACTTAATTAAGTCATCTAAAACTTTTAACCGAATTGACTAAGAAATTGATCCCTTGACTGATAAGACCCAACGAACCCTGTTAAGTTTTAATATGAATGTCACTTTGTTCATTTTTATAAGTAATTTGTTTTAAAATATAAATCATTTATAAGATAATAATGAATTTTTGACAATTTTACCCATGTTGTCGTATATAAGTAAATTAATAAAAACTAATTCCAATAAAAAAAATAATTTCAAAGGATTTATAGAGAGAAGTAAATGCAGAAAGATAAAAAGTCAGGTTCTTGAAAAAAAAAATTGTTTTAATTTTTCTTTTAGAATTTCATAATAAAAATCTAAAATCTTCAATTTATCACCGGTTTGGTCCTAGTTTAGCTCCGGTTTGGCCCCGATCTAACCCACTGACCTTTAACCCAATATCACGACCAGTTTAATGCCCGATCTGAGTTCTAATACCTTAATAAAAAGAGATAAAAGAAGATGTTCATTCTTTGTAAATAAAAAAAACATAAAAAAATTTATATATTTAGTGTTTTTCTTGCTTTTCGCGAATGAGGAAGGGGGACAAATAATTTATGAAAAAGAACATAGTGGTACATCGTAATAATTAAGATCTGACCAAACAGTTTTACCCCGCACAATCATAGAATTCAAATCGGGTGGGGATACCCAGGACGGTGGGGACGCAAACGCAAGGCGACCGACTTAATGATGAATGATAAAATTAAATTGTCACAAAAAAGAAAAGAAAATAAATAATTAATTTATTGTTTGGTTTGGTAAGTTTGGGGGAAGCTTGGGGGTGGCGGTGGAGGTGGTCCAGCACGGAACTCGATGCAATGGACAAAGGTCACGGTTATTGTCGGTTATGGCAGTTTGCCACGTAATGTCCACGTGCTTCCCTCTCCTTTTGTTTCTTTTGCGGGCCCCATTCCCCCCACCCCCTCTTTCTCCTTTTGACCGTTCCTCAGTATGGCCTCTTTCTTACTCCCTTCGTCTCTGTATGTATAAAATTCTTTTTTTTTAATGGGTTGGTCCTTCCTTTCTTTTAAGGTATTATCTCCGATTTTAAATGTGTGTTTGAATTAGTTTTTAAGAATAGTTTTTATGATTTATAAGGTAAATATGTGAGAAGAGTTTTGTTCCGGGTTATGCAAACCTAGGTTTGAAAAATTACCAAACACTCACTAAATATAAGATAAAATTAATCCACTCTAATTAAATTAGCTTAGTGTATTTATGTTTATATTTTTTTCTTTAAATTAATTAACTTGATTAATAAACTGATATATAATCTAAAGATATAAAATAAATGATATAATTAAGTAATTTATTTAGCTTCATTAATCTCTAAAAAAAATCAATTTTATCTTATATTTAAAACCGGAGGGAGTATTATTTGATTTTATCTTAATAATAAATACACTTTTACTTATTTTACCCTTATTTTTTCACATAATTTATTTATTATACATTCTCTTTATTCTTTTTTTTTTTTATCGTTACTTTTGCTCTTTTACTCATTTATAAGTAGGGATATGTTAAAAAATTATATTTTTTATATATTTATTATTTTTAATTAATATTAACTGTTTTCTAAAATGTTGGGATTTGGTTGCAAGGACGGAGGGAGTATTTGCTACCGACATGTCTCTTTTAGTCTTTTCACTTCTCTGCTGTCATTGCCTCTGTTCTCCCCACGTCTCCTTCCCCTTTTCCCTGATCTTACACTCATGAAATATCCAATATATTGATCATTTATGCTTGTGCTTATTTATTTATTTATGTATTAATCCCTCTAAGTATTTAAATAAATATTTTTATTAATTTAGCTTTAATAATCTTCGATATTTAATATATAAACAAACAAACAACAAAGTTTTATTTCACTTGGTGGAGTTTACTACTTAGATCAAACAATACCATTTGAGCTTAATAAAAATCAAATCTTAGGATAGATTGTTAAATAAGAGATTTCGCTCAATAATTTCATTGGGTGTTCTTTTTGGTCTTTCTCTACCCCTCTTGACTGAGTTCCAAACAACTTGATCTACTATAATCAATAGGACATCCAATGGCCTTCCCTCTATTTGTCCAAACCACTTAAGATAATTTTCTATACCATTTTTTCTTTAATATGTGTCACTCTGACCCTTTCTCATATAAGTTTATGACAAATCTTATCTTTCTTTATATGACCACACATCTATCTCAATGCCCTTATTTCAGCTATCCCCACTTTGTGTTCATAAAGCCCTTCATTGCCTAACATTCACTACCATAATGCATTGTTGGTCGAATAACGGTACAATAAAATTTTTCTTTTATTTTATCAGGTACTTCTTGATCACAAATAATTTCGGTAGATTTTCTTCATTTAAACTATCCATCTTAAATTCTGTAATCAACATCTCCATCAATATTTAAGATATAGTTGGTCAAAAATTATTTCATAGAAAATATAAAATTTCAAAAATTAAATTATTTTTTTATCTCATGTCAAAAAAATTAATTTTTTATTCATTTAATTTTCTAATGAAAATTTTTAAAAAACACTATACTTCAGTTCAGCTAACTTAATTTATATTGTATTATCTTTTAAGATATTTTATGTAATTCATTTTCAACTACTTGAACTAATATTATTAAAATTCCTATGATTTTTTTGGCCAATAAAACTCCTATGATTGATCTATTTGTTCTGAGCAAATATCATAAATTGTTATCTATATAATAAACATAAGAACAGCAAATTTAGAATCAAGTAATGAATTCTCCAAAAATTCTTGGATAGTGATTTGAATTTTATACGTGATAAACTCTTTTAGAAAGTGACTGTTAGACTCTCCATTAAAGAGCAATAACCACAGGCCCACATACATATTTCTATTAGTGGCAAAACAGAAAAGATAATAAGAAAATTGGGGACATATGTTTGAGAAATTAATTTGGGAATGGTACCTCACTACCACAAATTTAGGCATATATGTCTAGACAGATGTCACGCAAGGATATATAACATTCAAAAGTAATGGTTATCCATGCACACCGTCATGTATTGTGAGACAATTTGCAAAAACACAAAAATAACGGTAACCATAAGTTATTTAGTTAGAAAAATGACAGTTTTTAAAACACAACCGTCATTTAACATTTACAAACGATTTGTATTACAACATTATATTAACAAAAACACAAACACAAACTACAAAACTGACATTTCATAATAAACAACTGTCATATAAAAAACAAATTTAAAAAGCACATTTTAAAAACCTCGTTCAGTCCGACATCAAATACTAGTTAGCTTAAGTTAATATTTTAGAGTAAAGTATTCAACTCTTTTTATACTTGCCTATTCCTTTTGTTCTTAATACTTTTCTAAAAAGTACCTTTTCATAACCCTGTCCTTCTCTCCTTCATCATGATCAGACGTCAGAGAGCTCTTTCTGTTCGCCCTCCTCCTCCACCACTTGCTCACCCTCCTTCTCTTCATCATCCTCACCCTCCTCCTCTACAAGCTTCCCCCCTCCTCCTCTTACGCCTCCTCCTCAAATGTAGGCTTTGCTGCAGATGATGGCCAGCCTTGACAGCTCTACAAGGCATCTCGTTAGAATGCTTATGTTTTGAACAAGAAGTTGGACCTCATCCTTCATCACAATCATGTCGTATATGATCATTTCTAGTCAAACTCTTTGTAAGACCCCATCCTACATACCACTTATCATTGATATTAATCAGAGTAGCAATGCACGGTTTAGCAAGTACACAGGAATAACATAGATATGCTGATAAAATGTATATGATTGTTTTACATACATAAGTATCCCTGTAGGGTTTGATAATATATACAATTTTGGTCCAAGGCTATCCAAAATAAACTAATAATAACCAACAGCTTTGTCTTCTTGACTCGGACACCTCAGTTGTCGGTATTTATCATTTTGCCTCTTAAACCGCTAGCTTTTGTTGGAATATTTTGATTTTGAAAAAGGGTGAGATTCAAATGAATCTCAGTGGTAACAGACGATCGATCATAGAAAATGCAATAATAAATATGCCAAGTACCATATATAGCAATATAATAATATCTCATAATTCAGTTAAGTCGGAACTGTGTTCATAGCCAACTATTGTTGCAACCCCTACTCATTCTGTACTTTAGTCCTCGATTGGGCATATCAGTGTACCCATAGGCACTATTCATCAGTGTACCCGTAGGCACGGTATATTACTATACCCGTAGTTATTTGTATCATACATAAAGCATATACAAATTCACATATTATATGAAAGATAGAGATACTATCTTAAGTCCCATTTTGTTTACAAATAAGTCCTTTATTCGATCCGGCTTGGCTCAACAAACTAATCCTAAAAATCCAAGTTTACAAGAATTTGGTTAATACCCATTCATATATCACTCTAGACTCTTCCAAATTACTTTTTTTGGTTATATTAGTCTAAAACTACAAAATTATCAAAATGCCCTTAAGGACCTGGTCTAAGTCCTTTTTTACCCAGTCCGGCTATACTTTTCTAGAAATTTTGATCTGGGCTATTACTACATAGTTTTGCTTGTAGAATCCATTTTTGACCTCGGTTTTCTCAAAATCACTGTAAAATGACAGTTTTGCATTTGACAACCCCTACTTAGGGTTTTAGGGGTATTTTTGTCATTTCACTTTTTAGGGCTTTTCTCACAACATGATCAACATCAACCCTATACAATTTTCCCTTCCCTTGGTACAAGTTTTGGCCAGCTCAAGAAATAAGGGTAGGAGTTGGAATTTCACTAATATGATGGTTCCTTGCTTTATTGGCAAATTTCTATTTTGCCCTTACATTCTTGGATTTAATGTAGGTCTTCTTCTTCTCCTTCTCTTCTTGGCCGAAATTCCTCATTATTATTGAGCTCAATATTGTGTTCTTTTATCCTCTACTTTGGACTTGAATAATGGGCTTCAAAAATTGGATTTTTGCAAGACGATAACTTGGATTTTATGTCTTGTTTTAGCCCAATTCTCATGAAAATGGAAATTTACTAGCTTCTTAAATTCCAAACACAATAATATTCACCCTTCCATTTCATTAATTTTCTCAAATAATTACAAGGCATATTGGTGAATAAATTTTGGGGTGTTACAGTTCTTCCCCCTTAAATAAAGTTTGTCCTCGAAATTTGCTACATATATATAGCCCTAAACTCTGGGGTAATGCTTCCGTAAATGTCTCATTGACATTATTACTATTGATCAAAATCTGTTTAAATAGACTAAGATATCTGAAATACTTGATCAATTTCTGCTCACGAATTATCATGGCTACCACCTGCACTATTTTATGGCTCAATGCGTTAGCAATGACATTAGCCTTTCCTGGATGATACTTTATTCCCCAGGTTGTAATATTTAAGCAGCTCCATCGTTTGTGATTTCTCATATTTAGTTCTTTTTAATCAAATATTCAAAACTTAGGCAGTCGCAGTACAACTCTATAGTCACACAATAGAGGTAGCGTCTCCAGATTTTCAGTGCAATACAATTGTTGCTAACTCAAGATTATCTGTGGGATAGCTCTATTTTGTGAGGCTTTAGTGAAACACAATGGGTGTTCTGCTGTGAATCCTGCATTATCAGCATTGGTGCTGTCTTTAATTTCAGTCTCAGTTTCAGTTCAGTGAAGCTTCTCTCACAATTATGGTCCCACATATAATGTTGAGTTTTTTTTTCAGTTAAATTTGTCAAAGGAAAAGCTATTCTGGAGAAATTTGATGTGAATCTTTTGTAATATCCAGCAAGACCCAGAGAACTGCGTATTTCAGAGACAGTCTCTGGCCTCTTCTAGTTTAGTACTGCTTCCACCTTGCAAGAATCCACTGGGACTCCTTGCTGTGATATTATATGGCCTAAAAGTCTAACTTATAAACGCCAAAACTCACATTTGCTCAGTTTAGCATGGAGTTACTTAGATATCAATATGTTCAATATGATTTTCAAATGTTGCTCATGTTCTACTCTACTCCGTGAGTATACCAGAATACCATCAATGAAGACTACTACGAATTGGTCCAAGTACAGATGAAAAATTCGATTTATACATTCTATGAACACGGCAGGTGCATTGGTCAGGCCAAATGGCATTACAAGAAACTTGCAATGGCCATATCTGGTCCTGAAAGCAGTTTTCAGTACATCATCTTCTTTTACCTCAAATTGGTGATACCCAAATCTCAACTCAGTTTTTTTTCTTCAAAAAACACACAGGAGCCAGAAAACTGATCGAGCAAATCATTTATTCCAGGAAGTGGGTGCTTGATCTCAACGATCACCTTATTCAACTTCTTATAATCAATACAGAGTCGTAGACTTCCACTACACATTCTGATGTTTATCTCCTTATATGAGCTTTAATATTGTCAGGACGATTTAGTAAGAGTCCCACAGAAACCTCCTATAACACCTGACTGTACTATAAATATGTCTTTCTTTGTGCCAGTTCCTGGCCCATTTCAACTTAAATCATTCTGGGCCATTTCAAATTTTCGTGGAACCAAAACTTAAAGTTGATTCCTAGATTACAATTTACTAGGTAACCACTAGTAAAAAAATGGTTGTTTAGACCAATTAAAATTGACTTTTTAGACCGATTTTGGATCAGGTCTAGATACAATCAGTCTAAAAAGTTTGATACTTTTAAGACCGGTTAAGGAACTGGTCTTAAAACTCACACTTTTAAGACCGGTTGTATTGATAACCGGTTTTAAAATAAACCATTTTTAAGACTGGTTGTCATGAGCACTGGTCTTAAAAGACCTCTTATGTAGGCAATATTGAAATACTTTTAAGACCGGTTTTCCATATAACCGGTCTTAAAATTTTTATTTTTAAGACCGGTTGTACATAACACCGGTCTTAAAATTTTAAGACCGGTTTTATGTACACCTGGTCTTAAAAGTATCATAATTTTTTTAATTGTCTTTGATTATTTAGTAACCAGAACACATCCTAGAATTGCTGCTTCCATTGTCATACTTATTAAATGCTATAGGTTTTCAGTTTGCTTCCACTTATCATTTCCTCTTTCTTTAACCTTCTCATTGGGAACTTGTAATATAACATGCGCCTTCATCCTCATGTAATGTGTTGTTTAAAACCATCGCGCGCTCGCGCGCACACACACGCATAATTCTTTAAAACACATGCAGGCCAATGTCTCAAACAAATTCACATGTATAAATGCATGGTTTCACATAATCACAAAAATAACAAACATGTCAATTCATGCAATCAACAAGTTTTGCAGAAAAGCCGAAGGAAGAAAAATTCCTCAATATATACAAAAAATTCCCCTGTTTTACAAGAACTCATTGTTGTAAAAGTTCATAAATGAATTCAACACAACAATTGTGAATGTGATCAATATCTTCTGCTGGAAAGGGTTTAACAAGATCAAACATCTGAAACACCAAAGCCAGGCAAAACATTAACTTGCTAACTTAAAAAAGAATAAAAGTAATACAATATTTTTGAAATATATATACATTTACCTTTTGAGTAAATTAATATTTTAGACTGGTTTTTAATAAATAACCGGTCTTAAAAAACAAAACTTTTTAAGACCTGTTATTATTAATAACCAGTCTTAAAGTTTTAGTATTTGAGACCGGTTTTTATTTACAACCAGTATTAAAAATAATAAAAAATTTATTTTTTTAATTGTCTTTAATTCAGATAATATTTTCTAGACCGGTTATATTTAGAACTAGTCTAGAAAATATATTACATATATTTATTTTTTTAATTGTATATATTTTAATATCGGTTGTTTTTGAAACCAGTCTAAAAAGTATTTTTAAGACCTCATTTAAATATAATCGGTCTTAAAAGTTGAAGTTACTTACAAAAATGCCACCGGTCATATATGTAAGACCTTATTTGATATAACCGGTGTAAATGTTTCAATCTAAAAGCCCTTTTTTGTACTAGTGAACCCATCTACTCATACCTTTCATCACGTCATTTACCATCCACCAATCGACTCTTAGTATAGCCTTAAGTTAGTGGAATAGTAGGCAGATCAATTTTGTCTTTCATTTCATCAAAGAGCTATCACCTCAATCAATCCTTTAAGGAAATATTTTATGATCGTAATCTTTCCTTATGCTAGATGTAGCAACTAGCTAATTTTCAAAATCCCTTTCTGCAAGAATTCGTATCCATATTAATCTTGTTCCTCGATTCCACAGAGCATCACTAGCCCGATACAATTCTGAATACATCTGCCAGCCTAAGGACATATTAGTCTGCTGGTCTTAGGTCTTTTGGACACACTAGTCTATTACAATATATATAGCATGTAGAAGTTTATAGCCTAAGGTCTATAACCCAACTTTTAGGTTTATCAAAAAATCTAGAACCTCAACATCACACATATTGGAAATCATTTTCATCAAGTATACCCAATAGGTTCGCTAAGAATCAAGATCAATAGTGCCTATTCTAGCCTTTACGGTATTTGGGTATTATCCTTAAAACAATACTGAAGGTTCAACATTATTCACAAGGTTCAAACTTCTATCATGGAACAAAACCATAGTGAAACAAATTCACATTCCGACCTAAGCATTATTTCAGCTTATATCAAATTCAAGCCTATCCTCAACCTTCAGTATCATCAGATCGGATCCTCTAGGATCAATATATGGTACAATCACCATTCATCATATAGGACCGTATATCATGTCTACATTCCTTTAACATCACGGTATTACTAAGGATTATCACTTTGCATGGAGAAATCTCAAACATTTACTACATCTCAAGTTTCCTATCACCTTATCAAATGATTTTTGTGTGCAGTAATTACTGCAACATGAATGGTTTGAATTAAGATTAATACTTACATCGTCATCATTTCCATGCTTCTAAACATCATTTAAATCATCTAATTAAGATAATCATCAGTCATGGATAAACCTTAAGACAATAACTATTCCTCAAGACTTCATGACCTTGCCAACTTAACTTGCCAGGGGGTCACCCGTCCTAAGATTTCCCTGGGTTGAGCACGCTTAACTTTTATGTGCCTGTGCCAAAACGCAGATACCGGCTCTATCTGCTCCTAACCACCGGTACCCTGAGACTACTCTTGTCTCAAGCATCATGCTAGCTGCCCTTGATGTACTAAATATTGTGTGTTTTGAACACTGGCCTTGGCCGTACCTGCTTCCTCAGGTTTCATAATATCTTTAGACCAACCTTAGTGCGGTATTGCACTACTTGCTACCCTTCGGTGTTCCGCTGTTCCTCATGGCTAGTTCATAGATGGGGTGATTTACTTCCCTAGTGCCCCATTTTGAGTATATTTCCTTTCACCATATAATCAAGACCTTATCAGTTACTATCCTGTTGCCAAAACTGCCATTATATCAGAATCGATTGGGCTTTGATACCAAAATGTAAGACCCCATCCTTCATACCAGTTATCATTGATATTAATCAGATTAGCAATGCGCGGTTTAGCGGGTACACAAGAATAGCATAGATATACTGATAAAATATACATGATTGTTTTACATACATGAGTCTCCCCGTAGGATTTGATATATATACAATTTTGGTCCAAAACTATCCAAAATAAACTAATAATAACCAATAGCTTAGTCTTCTTGACCTGGACACCTCAGTTGTTGGTATTTATCATTTTGTCCCTCAAGCTGCTAGCTTTTACTAGAATTTTTTGATTTTAAAAAAGGGTGAGATTCAAACGAATCTCAGTAGTAATAGAAGATTGATCATAGAAAATGCAATAATAAATATACCAAGTACCACATACAACAATATTATAATATCACATAATTCAGTTTAGTCAGAAATATGTTCAGAGCCAATCACTATTGCAACCCTTACTCATTCTGTACCTCAGTCCTCAACTGGGCATATCAATGTAACCGTAGGCACGGTATATCGTGTACCAGTAGGCACCATTCATTAGTGTACCCGTAGGCACGATATATCAGTGTACCCATAGGACCATTCATCAGTGTACCTGTAGGCATGGTATATCAGTGTAGCCATAGGCACTTTGTATCATAAATATTACAGAAGATGGCATGCACAAAGTATATACAAATTCACTTAATGTATGAAAGATAGAGATACTACCTTAAGTCCCTTTTTGTTCCCAAATAAGTCCTTTATTTGATTTAGCTCGACTTAACAAATTGGTCCTAAAAATCCAAGTTTACAAGAATTAGGTTAATACCCATTCATGTATCACTCTAGACTCTTCCAAATTACTTTTGTTGGTTATATTAGTCTAAACTGCAAAATTACCACAATACCCCTATAGACTCGGTTTAACTCCCTTTTTACCCGGTCCGATTGGACTTTTCCAAAAATTTTGACTCCAGCTATTTGTAACCCCCTGCCGTAATTAATATTCGGATAACGCAATAAAGCGAAATAGAGACCAATAAGGAACAAAAACTACATTTTACAAACCCATCTACCAGACGGAGTTTTCATAAATACATTTCGAAATCATTCATAACCTGGTCTCACATTCATCTTTCGAATACAATTACTACACAAAGATAAATCACATTTATACCAATATCAGAGTGCACAATATAATAATCCTGGCAATCCCAGATTCCATTTATTAACTCAAGCTTTATAGGGCATATTCGCCCATACAAGCCTTCATATGGGGATTACACAAATCGTTCTCATACACATAATCAAATCCTCATCCACATACATATATACATATCCAAATCCATATGCAAATACAAATCATTCCAATTATGATGATAACCAACTATCGAATCTTTAACTCGAAGGGAGTCCTCTTCGCCCTTGTCTGCTTACTCCATCATCAATCTACTACCCTGTTTGAAAGGTTAGTAGGGGAGGGTGAGATTCGAGAGAATCTCAATAGGAAAACAATATCAATATGCATGTACAATAAATGTTTAATTCATGACATGCTTGCATCACATAACTATCATAATGACGAATCTGTAAGCTCAACGCTTCAAAGAACATACTAATGGCCATAGCATAAATTGAAACATAGCTTCAATAACACATAACCATGCAAAGCTAAGACATGCATCAACACATTAACACATATATCAAATACAAGCAGAAGAGATATGTTTCCTACCCTCTTTCCACGTAAGCTCCAGTACAGCTTACTCACGACCAGGCGAATATCGAACCACGTTCAGGGCGAACATCAAACCCTATAACCAAACAAGGATATAGGGTTAAATCCCTTTTCCAATTCTTTAACTCTCAAACACTTAAGTTGGTTATCATTCACGACCTTTAGGTGGGTAATCAAAGCCCAAACATATGCCTAAAGGCTTGGGAAACACTTGACCAAAGATCACCTTTTAAAAGTCCAAAATGCTGATTTTTGGGGGTGGGCCGCGGCCCAAGAATCCACTGGCTGCGGCCCAAAACTGCCCAGAAATGCTCAGAAACATTTGGGCTGCGGCTCAGAATCCACTGGCTGCGACCCAAAACTGCTCAGAAATATTTGGGCTGCGGCCCAGAATCCGCTGGCCGCGGCCAAGAAAATCCAGTTTCTTGGCTGAACTTCCAAAAATCATAACTAATTCCAAAAAAAATCGAAATGAGGTGATCCAAAAGCCAAATGAAAGCTATTCAAGTCCTCTACACAGGAAAAATATTGGCCAATACTGGAAATCACCACATAAATACAGAATTCCCAAAAATTCAAGACTGTCCCAAAACAGAATCCATTTTCGACCTCAAACGTTGGACAGCTATAACTCCCAGTTCCCAAAACGAAATGGTACAAATTATATGTCCATTTTGAAGCTTGGGATGTGAAATTTAAGACTAGAAAGTTTCATAATTTTCTGATTTCATTTGCCTAGTCAAAACGTCCACACAACAAGACTGCTCAGATAGAATTTACACTGGACAGAATTTCCAGTTTTGCACACAATGTATCCAATCCAATCCAAACTAATTCCAATGACTACATACCACAACATGACATCATTTCCAACAAAAATCACCCTCCAATTCCACCATTCACATTCCACATGAAAATACCATAAAATCAGGGCAAAATTCACAATTCACCATACTTAACCAAAAGTCACAAAACTTAGATCAAAAGGAAGCAAATGCTCACCTCTTCCTCTTTCCCA
Source organism: Inga laurina (assembly GCA_963855925.1). Classification (NCBI taxonomy): domain Eukaryota; kingdom Viridiplantae; phylum Streptophyta; class Magnoliopsida; order Fabales; family Fabaceae; genus Inga; species Inga laurina. The sequence continues at coordinate 48,002,363 of OY979701.1, read as the reverse complement.
AACCAATTTCTTGATTCTTCATCTTTTCACTTTTTCTCAAGCTCTCAAACACCTCCAATCAAGAATCTAAAACCATAGCAATGAAACTCTCATCACTATGAACAACTTTATAGAAGATGAATGGAGCATTAGAGGGCAAGAAGCCAACCAAAATCTCACCTTTTGATTTCTCTTTCTTCCCTCCTCTTGGACGTCTATGGGAGCATAAGAGAGAGAAAAAGATGAATTGATGAAGAAGGAGGGTCAGTTTTTGAGAGCCAAAACCGACCAAAAAGAAGGAGAGGGGAGAAAAATGAGGGTTGAAACATTGACCCAAGATCAAGGGTCCAAATTTTGCCACTTGTCTTAATCTCACCACATCTTCTATGAGCTCACATGCACAAAAGCACATGGGATTCCACCCTTTGATCTATTACACAATTCAATCTCAACCATTGATCTTGAAGTTACCAATGAGTTTCTTCTTCGGTAACTGACCAATTGGTCGGTAATTTTACCGTTTTGCCCCTCATTATGGCAATTCCTCTTGAATCACCACCAGACACATTTTCTCATTCATTTTCTTTCACAATGCGCCCTCCCCTCTATTTTAAGTCAATTTAGAGGTTAATCCATAATTGAACTTAAATACAGGGTTTCGACGCTGCTCACAGCACATACGAATCACATCCGACTCCCAAATCATATTGGATTCTCCAAAAGGGTTTATTTATCACTAACTACTTCCACTTTTGGAGTCATTATCTCTTAATCACAATTTAGGATCCTGCTAAACCAGGCTTAGCAGTCCATTAATCTCAGGCTTATTCTCTAGCCTCAAGTCTCAAAATTCGGGGTATTACACTATTCGTACACATTTTTGCATGTAGAATTCATTGTTGACCTCGTTTTTCTCAAAATCACTGCAAAATGACAGTTTTGCCTATGACAGCCCCTACTTAAGGTTTTAGGGGTATTTTCATCATTTCACTTTCTAGGGCTTTTCTCACAACATGATCACCATCAACCCTACAAAATTTTCCCTTCCCTTGTTACAAGTTTTGGCCAACTCAAGAAATAGGGCTTGGAGCTAGAATTTCACTAATATGATGGTTCCTTGCTTTTTAGCAAATTACTATTTTGCCCTCATATTATTGGATTTAATGCAGGCCTTCTCCTTCTCCTTCTCTTTTTGGCCAAAATTCCTCTTTATTATTGGGCCCAATATTGCGTTCTTTTATCCTCTACTTTGGGCTTGAATAATGGGCTTCAACAATTGGATTTTTGCAAGACAATAACTTAGATTTTATGTCTTGTTTTAGCCCAATTCTCATGAAAATGAAAATTTACTAGCTTCTTAAATTCCAAACACAATAATATTCACCCTTCCACTTCGTTAAATGCCACAAATAATTACAAGGCATATTGGTGAATAAAATTTGAGGTGTTACACCCTTCATCTCCTTCCTCAGACATCGATGATGTGCCAAGTAAGGGGGAAGGGTAGGAGGAGGAGGACACCACTATTGCTTTTTTTTTTTTTTTAATTTTTTGAATATTAAAAGAAATAATTGTTAGGGAAATGTAGCCCATAAATATTTAAAAAAAAACAATTTTCATGTGACGGTTATTAATGAACAATCGTTACTAATTTAAGAGATATGTTCACGATTATTAGCAAATAACTTTTACTTATGTTAATTGTGGCAATTTATAACATAACCATTTCTATTCCAAAGGACACATTCTGCTTAATTGACAACCCACATAACCCTTTCCATTCCAAAGGACACATTTAGCTCCTTCACCTCTGTAAACCCTTTACTAGAGAAGGATGAACATGATGATGCAGCAGATTCTTCATCCTCATAACTTACATTTTGTTTGTTTATTCAAACTCTCATTTTCTTTTTTTCTTTTTTGTTTGTACTATGGGGTTGAATAATCAACTTCAAAATTATTTAAAAAATGTCAAAAAATAATAGTTATTATGTAAAAGTCATCACTTTTTAGAATACTATGCCTAATAGCTAACAGTTGTTGAGAAAAACTATCATTGTTTACAAAACCTAATGATTGTGATGTGTAAAACTATAAACTTATAACTATGAGCAAGTTTCATCAAGTCTTTTAAAACACCCGCTATGCTATTTCATGCTTTTTATGTACATTCCCAAGTTGTTTCACTTTACATACTTGTCTTTGGTCGAACGTTACCCACCATTCTCGAAACCCATAACTCCGGTTGACTTTTTCAGTTATTGACAATCACTTTTAGGTGAACCACATCCTCCACTGATTTCTTTTAACTTCGGTTCGATAGCCACGTGAGTTGCTTCAATTGCCTTAACTCGCTTTTTAGTTTTAGAGCCCTAGCAATGTCGCATTTCCTTTGCGTGCTTTGTTCTCTTTATTTTAAGGTATGATTTCTCTTTACATTTCACATTCTCCATTCTCCATTTCACATTCTCCTTATTTTTTGCTTTGTCTTGTGTAGCAAGGTTTTGACCTTAGTCATACATCATGTTTTTCTGGAAAACCCATTACTCTCTCTCGTGTGGCTGACTAAATGAGTTTTGTTTTCCAGTTGAAATGGCTAGTTCTACTTCCTCTGGCACTAATAATGCCATAGTTTTATGAATGACCTTAGTACTAGTATTCCCCTTCGTATTGATGTTGTCCTTAGGCAAACCAGAAATGAGTCCCCAGAAGAGGCGTTAAAACAAGTGTGGGATATTGTAAGGAGGGGCTATTGTGCCTTAACTTTTATGTATGAAGCATAGTTGTAGCGTCGGGAATTTAGAAAACATGGAGCCGCCACCAAAATTTTAGAAAATAGGATAACTTTGGAAACCTTTTTAAAAATGGAAACTGGTCTACAAAAACCATTTAGGGTTCGGGAGTCGATTGTGTGTGGGGAAGGTGTTAGGCACCCCACAACACCCATTCATAAGAATGGTTACCCTAAGTTATTTATTTAAAAATAAAAATGGCCTTTAACTTTATTATAATTACCCAAATAAAATAAAAAAAATATTTACAAAAAAGAATGAAATGAAAACTAAAGAGGAAAAAAAAAGAACATTTATTTACAAAAAGAAAATAAGAGAAATATATTTATTTACAAAATTGGACTTGACCTAGGATAAAAACCTAGGGCCTACGTACCCTTTAAAGGAATCAAACCCCACGTAGTTTGGGGAGGTTGAAAAGCGTGTCACTTGGTTGGTGTTTTTTTAGAAAAATGTTTATTTAATTTATTTGAGAAAAATATCTCTTTTTTTTGTTGGGTTTGCGTTTTTTACTTTTTTTTTTCAGAAAACGTTTTTCTTATTTTCTTGTAAAAGAGAGTTTTTCCATTTTATTTTCATTTATCAAAATGTGTCAAAATATTTTTTCCTTTTTTTTGAAAGAGGACCTAAGAAAGGGATTAAGAAAAAAAAAAAAGAAAAGTAGCACAAGTTAAACAAAAAGAAGTCAAAAGTGAGGAGATTTATGCGTACCTTTTATTCTTTGAACCCGCTACAATAAGAGATAGGGTGATAGAACCACATAATAAACAAGAGACAAGTACAATCATATTATGTATATTTATTAAGCATAACACCTAGTATCATAAGAAAATAAGACAGCACATACCTCTTGCCTATGTATGAGATAATTCAGTTGGACAATAAAATGCAAATCCACAAGACCACGATGAGCTAAAACACGTCCAGCAACATCATAGTATAAAGTAAAGCAATGTAATGCATATTGGATAAAGTCATAGTGCATGAATGATGAGGTAAGCATGAGGCATGATGAGGTAAGCATGAACCAAGGGATATTAGATGAGAGAAAAAAATGAGATGTCAAAGTGAAATAAAAGAAAAGGATGAAAACTCAGCCACATACCTTATCTCCTTGCTCTCCCAAAATTCTTGTCCCCTTTGCTTCAACCCTTACACTCATATTTATAGTCTCAAGGTAGGGTTTTCTTCATAAATGCTCCTTTTTTTTAATTTTCGTTTTTTTTTATTTTTTTGTATTTTCTATTGATTAAACTTCCTAACTTGACCTAATTACCATTAGTGGAGATTTTTTTGTTTTTTAAATTTTTTTCATTATTCTCCCCATAAGTAACTTCCTAATTTAAACCTATCAACATAAATGAGATTTTTTTACTTTTTATTTATTATTTTCCCTTAATGAATGACAATGCCAATCATATCAATGAGGGGATTTATTTTAATTTTCTTTTTTTTTCCTTTTCAATGATGATTGCCTATTTAGACACCGATCATCATCAGTAGGAGAATTTCCTTCTTTTTTCTTATTTTCGTTTTTTTTATTTTTTTTAATGATGATTGCCAATTTGGACACCACTCATTATCAATTTTTTTGTATTTTTTTAATGGGGCCCGGACAAAATAGGGTGTTCACAGTTGCCCCTCTTTACTTGTTTCGTAGCTGAGAAAAGTGAGATTCTCATCTATGAAGCAAGTAAAGATAAGAACACGTATTTTGTCCGGCCAGAGAACAAGGTGCCCCCTTGGAACCAAAGAGGGTTTGGATAGAATACAGTGTCCATGCCCCTCTTTACTTGGTTCATAGGGGAGAAGAACGCAAGTGAAGATAGATGATTACCTGGAATGGATGTGAAGCGCCTAGTAGCATAGGATTTTGGTGGGGCGTAAAAGAATTGTGCCAGCCGGTACTGGGCTTTGAGAGTGCCTGCTGATACAGGGCTTTGAAAGAATAGTGCCTACAGTTACAGGGCTTTAAAAGATTTGTGCCAGCCGTTACTGGGCTTTGAGGGTGCCTATTGGTACAGGACTTTGAAAGAATAGTGCCTGCCGGTACAGGGCTTTAAAAGAATTGTGCCAGCCGTTACTGGGCTTTGTGGGTGCCTATTGGTACAGGGCTTTGAAAGAATAGTGCCTGCCGGTACAAGGCTTTAAAAGAATTATGCCAAGCGTTATTGGGCTTTAAAAGAATTGTGCCAGCCGTTACTGGGCTTTAAGGGTGCCTGCCGGTACAGGGCTTTGAAAGGGTGCCAGCTGTTACTGGACTTTGAGGGTGCTTGCCGGTACAGGGCTTTGAAAGGTGCCAGCCGTTACTGGGCTTTGAGGGTGTCTGCCGATACAGGGCTTTGAAAGGGTGCCAACCGTTATTGGGCTTTTAGGGTGCCTGCCATTACAGGGCTTTGAAAAAGGTGCCAGCCGTTACTGGGCTTTGAAAGGGTGCCAGCCGTTACTGGACTTTGAGGGTGCCTGCCAGTACAGGGCTTTGAAAGGGTGCCAGCAGTTACTGGGCTTTGAGGGTGCCTACCATTACAGGGCTTTGAAAAGGGTGCTATGAACATGTGATGCCCCTTGGAGTAGTACTTATGAAGATGATGACATTGATAATAGTGATGATAGTGATGATGATGAAGAGGATGATAATGGCCATGATAATGAAGGGAATATCAAAATAGTGATGTCATTATGGAGGTGATGACACTAATAATGATGATGACAGTGATGATGGAATCCTAATGAGGATGATGAATACAATGATAATGCTAATGATGATGATGATGATGTTAATGGTGATGTTGATAATGGAGGTGATGACATGCTAATGAGAATGAGTGCAATAATTGTGGTGTTAAAGAATAGCCTGGCAGGTGATATTGCTCCTTCTTTGTCCAGGTGCCTAACCAGTACCCCGTTACTTGCGTAGTCTTGTCGGAGGTATGAAGATGTGTATAATGAGATTCAAATAGATGCCACAGCCTAGAACCCTCAGTTTAGATTGTGTCCCTTTGTCAACTGTTTGACCCCACAACAAAAATTCCAGTTGGGACCTTCGCTAATGATCCTGAAATTACACATGTTAAATGGGAGTAGAGGACACCATGTATATCAATGTGAGTGTTTATCCAGTCAAAAGTTGTGCTTTCATTAAAAAGAGTTACCCTTATACAAATCATGGCACAAAGTTTGACATGCGATTTAATGGAAGGGAAAGATATACTAATAATGAAGATTCATTTAAAGGAAATGATCTTCCAATATTCAAGCAGATGCATAATGATGAGCACATATTGGTGTAGGTGTGACGCTATTAGGAGGTCCTTCGCTATCAGTTCCGGGTAGTCCCCCTGATGGTGCCTTGCTTAATTGCCAGAGATATGCACTCTTCGACGAATGATTAAGGAGTCTTTTAAATAGACAAAGTAAAGAGAATCATGGGGCTAGGACTGATAACCTTCTTCGATATGTGTTTAATCCGCCCTTTCGGGTTCTCAACTTAATAGCTCCTAATTTTGTGCTCTAATTTTTGCCTAAGCCGCCCTTTTGGGTTTTCAACTTAGCAAGCTCTTCTTTTTTTTGCTCTAACTTTTGCCTAAGCCGCCCTTTCGGGTTTTCAACTTAGCGAGCTCTTTTTTTTTTGCTCTAACTTTTGCCTAAGCCGCCCTTTCGGGTTTTCAACTTAGCGAGCTTTTTTTTTTTTGCTCTAACTTTTGCCTAAGCCGCCCTTTCAGGTTTTCAACTCAGCGAGCTTTTTTTTCTTGCTCTAACTTTTTCCTAAGCCGCCCTTTCGGGTTTTCAACTTAGCGAGCTCCTTCTTTTTTTTTTGTTTTGCTCAAACTTTTGCCTAAGCTGCCCTTTCGGGTTTTCAACTAAGCGAGCTTTTTTTCTTTACGCATAGTATTTCTTCACATCATCTGAATTGATTGGCCTTGATAAATCTTAGCCATTCATGTTTGTCAATATCAATGCCCCACCAGAGAAAGCTTGCTTAACAACATATGGGTCTTCATAATTCGGAGCCTATTTACCTCTGTCATCTTCTTGATTTGGCAGGATCTTCTTGAGGACTAGGTCTCCTACTTTAAACCACCTGGGTCGTAGTTTCTTATTAAAGGCCCTTGCCACTCATGACTGATATAACTGCCCATGACATATTGCTGTGAGCCTCTTTTCTTCAATCATATTTAATTGTTCAAATTGAGAACGTATCCATTCGCTTTCATCTAGGTCTAATTCAGCCAAGATTCTCAGGGATGGTATTTCCATCTCAATTGGAGAACAACCTCCATGCCATAAACTAAAGAGTAAGGGGTTGCCCCAGTTGAAGTACGCATTGTAATATGGTATCCGTGTAATGTGTATGGAAGCATTTCATGCCAGTCCTTATAGGTCACTGTCATTTTGCTGATGATCTTCTTAATGTTTTTATTGGCTGCCTCAACTGCACCATTCATCTGTGGCCTATATGGTACAGAATTATGATGTTTAATCTTGAACTGATCACATAATTCTTTAACTGTTGCCGTGTTGAGGTTTGGTGCATTGTCAGTTATGATCCTCTCCGGTAACCCATATCTACAGATGATGTTGGCCTTTAAGAACTTGATGAAGGCCTTCTGAGTAATACTAGTAAAGGAGTTAGCTTCTACCCACTTAGTGAAATAGTCAATTGGTCTGATGACATCTATTCCCCGCATGGAGAATGGCTATGGAGATACGAGACTATGCATTATAGTCGGCGGGGCATTAGCTTTGTTGGCATATATCTGGCACTTATAACACTTTCTAACATAATTGATACAATCCTTCTCCATAGTTATCCAGTAGTAACTGGATCTTTGAGCTTGTTTGGTTAATGAGTGGCCATTTTCATGTGTACCGTATACGCCTTCATGGATCTCTGCCATAATCTTATACGCCTCCCTTATGTCTACACAGCGTAGCAATGTCCCATTAAAGCTTCTCTTATATAGGACGTTATTACTAATAAAAAAGCCCATGGCCAATCACCGGATGGTCTTCTTTTCATTATGTGTCGCGTCTGGAGGGTAAGTACCATGCTCCATATACATCTTAATACTATGGTACCAAGGTTGCTCGTCGTGCTCTGTTCCAATACTAAAGCAAAATGCTGGCGATCTTCTAGTCTCAATCTGTATTGGTTGAACTTGGACCCCACAATCAAGTTGGATCATAGCTGCTAAAGTAGCTAACGCATCAGCGAAGCGATTCTTTTCTCTAGCCATGTGATGAAAATTGATTACTTCAAAGTTTTTAATCAACTCTATCAAATACTCTTGATAAGGGATCAACTTTGGGTTTTTAGTACGCCATTCACCAGTCACCTGTTAAATTATGAGAGCTGAGTCACCATAGACTTTTAGGTTTTTTATCCCAAGATCTATGGCAACCTGGAGACCATTAATACAAGCTTCATATTCTGTCATGTTATTGGTGCAGTCAAATCCTAACTTTATAGCAATCGGAAATTGCTTTCCATCTGGGGATATGATTACTGCCCTTACACCATTGCCATGCATGTTTGCTGCCTCATCAAAATACATTTCCCACCCCTTCGATTTGCTTTCCTCGATTGGATCTTCTGTAGCACATATGTCTTCATCTGGAAATTTGAAATCTAGTGGGTGGTATTCATCTATGGGGTTTTCCGCTAAGTGATATGCTATTGTACCACCCTTAACGGATTTTTGAATGACGTATCTTATATCATATTCAGACAATATTACTTGCCACTTAGAGACTCTTCCGACTACATGCGGGCTTTCAAAGATGTACTTGAGTGGGTCTACTCTAGAAATTAACCAAGTGGTGTAGTAAAGCATGTATTGCCTCAACCTCCTTGTAGCCCAGACTAAACCACAACAAGTTCACTCGATCATTTAGTAACGTGACTCACAATCATTAAACTTCTTGCTCAAGTAATAGATCGCTTGTTCTCTTCGCTTAGATGCATCTTGTTGCCCCAGCATGGCTCCCATGGAATTCGGTCGTATTGTTAAATACAAAATTAAAGGTCGTCCTGGTACAGGAGGAACCAAAATTGGGGGATTTAGCAAATAATCCTTGATTCTATCAAATGCCTGTTGGCAATTTTCATCCCACTTCCTGGTGCAGTTCTTCTTTAAAAGCTTGAATATCGGCTCACAAGTTGCAATCAGGTTGGCAATGAATCGTGCAATGTAATTTAGTTGCCCCAAAAAGCTTCGAACTTCCTTTTCTGTTTGAGGAGGGGGCATTTCCCGTATTGCTTTTACTTTGTCTGGATCTACTGCAATCCCTTTTTGGCTTACAATGAAGCCCAACAATTTTCCAGATAAAGCTCCAAAGACGCATTTATTAGGATTTAGTCTTAGCTTGTACTTGCGTAGCCTTTCAAACAGCTTTCTTAACACCACAACATGGCTTTCTCCCTCAGAAGATTTAGCCACCATATCATCCATGTATACTTCAAGTTCTTTATGCATCATATCATGGAAGAGTGCCACCATGGCACGCTGATAAGTTGCCCCAGCATTCTTTAGCCTGAATGGCATGACGCGGTAACAATAAGTGCCCCATTGTGTAATAAATGTGGTTTTTTCTTTGTCATCCATATCCATAGGGATTTAGTTATACCCTGAGTACCCATCCATGAACGAGTACCTATAGCTACGGGCTGTATTATCAACTAGGACATCAATATGAGGCAATGGAGAACATCTTTTGGGCTAGCTTTGTTCAGATCTCGATAATCCACACACATTCGAATTCTTCCGTCCTTCTTTGGGACAAGAACGACATTTGCTATCCATTGTACGTATTTAGCTACTTCTAGGAAACCCGCTTCTAATTGCTTTATCACCTCCTCTCGAACAACTAAGGACATATCGCAAGTGAGCCTCCTCAATTTCTGCTTTTTAGCCTTGTGCCTGGGAATAAGGGGATCTTGTGAGAAGCAATCCCTGGATCAAGGCCTGGCATGTCTTGATAAGACCATGCGAACACATCTATGAATTATTTGAAGAGTTCAACAATTTGCTCTCTTTCGGGGTTATCTACTATTTTTAGTTCTCTCTTTTCTTCCTCTGTGCCCATATTTATTACTTCAATTACATCTTCATGTGGGCACATTCTATTGTCGTTGGATTCGAGGATTTTTTTGTATACTTGAATGATCTCATCATCATCATTCTCGTAATCATGTATATCAATGGCAACAAGCGAATCATCATTTAGGGACTCAGAAACCTCTGCGTTAGACAAGAGTTCCAAGGAAATCAATTTCCTGGAGGGCGAAAAATGAACAACGAATGAATAGAAGGAAAAAGAAAAAAAGGAATGGATATAAATAAGTGAATTTTATTCACATATCATCCTTTATTCATGGTTCATATAATAAGTGAATTTTATTCGCATATCATCCTTTATTCATGGTTCATATAAGAGCTCGCCTAAAGGCGCATACAAAGCATAAAAAGGACAACTTTTAGCTAGACATGTTACTCTAAAATAATAGAATTGAAGGTGTCCTCAAACTTCCAATTTTCTAGAGCTCTTCTAGAATCATCAGCTGAAATCCATGCCCAGTTCTTTTTGCCTATTGTTGAAACCATTGCAACAGTCCGCTTGTTTAGCACTTCAGAGGACATCAGGAATCTCTTCCTTATATGGGGATTTCAGAGTGCTAATCTTCCCTCCCTATCCAATGATTTATATTAGATTCGGCTTCATTTCCACTACTGGCTGACGTCTGACGACTACGTGAGTGCGTGTTGTATGAATGCTTAGGGGGTAGCTGGTTAGGACATTTAGATGGAGCAATATTGTATCACCTGCCTATAAAGGAATAAAATATCATTAGTTTATTTGAACTCACAATTTCAAGCGGTCATAGCAAGTTATCCATGGTGTATTGGCATAAAGGTATTCTGGCACAAGCATCCTCTAGCTTCCTCAGGGAATCTATTATTCCACAGGGAGAACTAGAGTTGATTATTAGATAGGAGGGACCCTGAGTCCCATCCTAGCCAAGATCTTATCATTGACCATAGTGATAAGCATGCAATACACCTTTCCTATAGGAACTTGATTTAAACCTGGTTCTTTTGTCATTTAACCTTTGTGCCAAATTTTTAGTTGTTGGATAATTTGCTTGTCCTTTATTAAAGAAAAATAGAAGGAAGAGTCAGAAAGTATTTTCGAATACATGCTATGCAGATGCTTACATGTGCTTTCTAGCCTTGATATGGGTGATGGACATTGAGAAAAAGAACTTCACCTCCTCAAGAGATCCAATACCCCATAGAAAGGATAAAGGGCCCATTAACCTACGAACGGCCCAAGCTATTATGAGGCTAAGGGTTTTGTTAAATGTTTATTATGTCCAAGGCCCATATCAAATGAAGCTAAATGACAATGGATGACACAAGGATATCTCATGAGATATGAAAGAGTGATGACTTATACTCCAAGTTTTGATATGGGTGATGGACATTAAGAAAAAGAACTTCACCTCCTCAAGAGATTCAATACCCCATAGGAAGGATGAAGTGCCCATTAACCTGCGAACGGCCCAAGCTATTACGCGGCTAAGGGTTTTCTTAAATGTTTATTATGTTTAAGGCCCATATCAAATGAAGCTAAATGCCAATGGATGATACAAGGATATCTCATGAGATATGAAAGAGTGATGACTTATGCTTCAAGTTTTGATATGAGTGATGGACATTAAGAAAAAGAACTTCACCTCCTCAAGAGATCTATTACCTCATAGGGAGAATGAAGTGCCCATTAACCTGCGAATGGCCCAAGCAATCACGTGGCTAAGGGTTTTAAGAAAATGATGATTATGTCCAAGGCCCATATCAAATGAAGCTAAAATGCTAATGAATGATATAATAATACCTCATGAGTCCTAAAGGATTATCTCTCATGAGATGTTTTCTAATATGATTTATTGTCTTTTAGGGTCACGGACCCTTAGACTAAGGTTGGCTATCTAATGCATATACCGTCCTTGTGATGTATCTTTATGTGAAGTGATACTAGATACATACTCAAGCGGAGCGACAGTTAGTCACTCGATCCTAGGGGTTTCATTGATAATGCATGGATGACAATAATGATTATCAACAATAAATAAATATATGCCCTCCAGTGTCCTATTTTAGGAATGACCCTAGGTTAGCAGTATATATCCTAAGAAAGGCAGGTACTAATTAATTGGGCAGGTCGATAATTTCCACTAATAGGAACAATGGTTTTAAGGTGGTTCTAATTCTCACAGATAAAGGTCTCTTAACTGCCCCCATCGTAAAGATGAAGACCCTATTTGATGAAATTGACCTTCAGGGGGTTCTGAAAACCCCACAGGGATCAACCTCACCAAATGAGTAACAGCTAGGATGAAGTCTTCACAATAACCTCAGGGGGTTCTTAAAACCCCACAGGGAGACCACTAGAAACTTCCACCCACCTAAGGAACTCACAGACCTGGGTATAGGGCCCAAAATGTGTGTGAGGAGAATAGTGTATGTGTTCAGTGTGTGTGGAGAGCATACCAACCTATGAGCCTAGGTTCTACCCAACCCTCATCTGCTAAGCAGATCACAAGATAGATAGGAAAAAAAATAAACAAATAGATGAATAAAGAATTTAAAAAATAAAACAAATATTTACAAAAAAGAAAAAGGTAATTAAAATAAAATTAAGGCCATATTATTTTTAAACACTTAACTTAAATGGGCTTGACTCTCAAACCATCCCCAGTAGAGTCGCTAAGCTGTAGCGCCGGGAATTTAGAAAACATGGAGCCGCCACCAAAATTTTAGAAAATAGGATAACTTTGGAAACCTTTTTAAAAATGGAAACTAGTCTATAAAAACCATTTAGGGTTCGGGAGTCGATTGTGTGTGGGGAAGGTGTTAGGCACCCCACAACACCCATTCATAAGAATGGTTACCCTAAGTTATTTATTTAAAAATAAAAATGGCCTTTAACTTTATTATAATTACCCAAATAAAATAAAAAAAAATTTACAAAAAAGAATGAAATGAAAACTAAAGAGGAAAAAAAAAGAACATTTATTTACAAAAAGAAAATAAGAGAAATATATTTATTTACAAAATTGGACTTGACCTAGGATGAAAACCTAGGGCCTACGTACCCTTTAAAGGAATCAAACCCCACGTAGTTTGGGGAGGTTGAAAAGCGTGTCACTTGGTTGGTGTTTTTTTAGAAAAATTTTTATTTAATTTATTTGAGAAAAATATCTCTCTTTTTTTGTTGGGTTTGTGTTTTTTACTTTTTTTTTTTTCAAAAAACGTTTTTCTTATTTTCTTGTAAAAGAGAGTTTTTCCATTTTATTTTCATTTATCAAAATGTGTCAAAATATTTTTTTTTCTTTTTTTTGAAAGAGGACCTAAGAAAGGGATTAAGAAAAAAAAAGAAAAGTAGCACAAGTTAAACAAAAAGAAGTCAAAAGTGAGGAGATTTATGCGTACCTTTTATTCTTTGAACCCGCTATAATAAGAGATAGGGTGATAGAACCACATAATAAACCACATATTATGTATATTTATTAAGCATAACACCTAGTATCATAAGAAAATAAGACAGCACATACCTCTTGTCTATGTATGAGATAATTCAGTTGGACAATAAAATACAAATCCACAAGACCGCGATGAGCTACACGTCCAACAACATCATAGTATAAAGTAAAGCAATGTAATGCATATTGGATAAAGTCATAGTGCATGAATGATGAGGTAAGCATGAGGCATAATGAGGTAAGCATGAACCAAGGGATATTAGATGAGAGAAAAAAAACGAGATGTCAAAGTGAAATAAAAGAAAAGGATGAAAACTCAGCCACATACCTTATCTCCTTGCTCTCCCAAAATTCTTGTCCCCTTTGCTTCAACCCTTACACTCATATTTATAGTCTCAAGGTAGGGTTTTCTTCATAAATGCTCCTTTTTTTTATTTTCATTTTTTTTATTTTTTTTGTATTTTCTATTAATAAAACTTCCTAACTTGACCTAATTACCATTAGTGGAGATTTTTTTGTTTTTTAATTTTTTTCATTATTCTCCCCTCAAGTAACTTCCTAATTTAAACCTATCAACATAAATGAGATTTTTTTTACTTTTTATTTATTATTTTCCCTTAATGAATGACAATGCCAATCATATCAATGAGGGGATTTATTTTAATTTTCATTTTTTTCCTTTTCAATGATGATTGCCTATTTAGACACCTATCATCATCAATAGGAGAATTTCCTTCTTCTTTTTTATTTTCGTTTTTTTTATTTTTTCTTTCAATGATGATTGCCAATTTAGACACCAATCATTATCAATTTTTTTGTATTTTTTTTAGTAGGGCTCGGACAAAATAGGGTGTTCACAATAGTCTTTGGAGAGAAAATTTCACGTGACATGGAATAATGATGGTCAACTTCTTCAGTTGTCACACTTTGTTTGCTACATCAGTGTAATGACAAGGACCAACGTTCCTATCATGGCGGGTAACTGGCATTGGGTACAGAGAAATACACAAACATTATTTCAAACAATATGAGGGTAAGGCATATATCCTACTAATTACTTGCTATGTACTCATAAAAAATACTAACTTGAATCATGTGCTTTGCAGTCTGCATATCATCTAGATGAAACTTCCAGGAAATTTGTCCTTAATAAGGATGGGCAATCATTACGTACCTTCCGTCATGCATTAACAAAGGCATATTTGCAGAATCCTAAAGAGGCTGATGAGACAGAAGTTCCTGAGGATCTTTTGTCCACCATGAAACCGAATAATTTGAAAGAATTTGTCATCTCATGTTGCGACCTATCATTCCAGGTAATTGTTACTTGCAATTCATAAGACCTACGTGTATCTTTTTAATATTAACTAGAGTGTTATGTGTTTTCGTAAGAACTAAGCCGTGTGAATATGGAGAGGGTGAAGAGCAATAAGTATCCCTACAAGGGAGGACAAACAGGGTATGCTTGGATTGCTCAAAAGTTGGCTACTAAGAGTGGGGACAGTAGTTGACCTCTTTGTCATAAACTTTGGTCGGCGATAGGGAAAAATAAAGATGGCATTTATAACGTTCCTCAAGTGAAGGAGATCGTCAAAAAAATGGTAAGTATTAATATTAGTCCCCGATTTCATAGAAGTAATGTCTTCAATTAACTATCAATATTAATGTTATTATTATATGCATAGCAAGGCATATCCTAGGAAGTTACAACACAGGGCTACCTTACTACGATGAGAATGTATTGGCCAAGACATTAGAGTCTGACCATCCCGGTCTTCTTAGGAGTGCTGGCTTTAGATTGACGAAGACAAAATATTATGATCAACGGCAACCTTGAAGAAATAACAGGGATAAAAAATATGAAAAGCTTCAAAAACAGTGTGTTGAAATGCAGAAACAAATACTATTTCTCATTGAAGGAGGGTTGTAAAAAGCAGCAAAGGGGAAATGGCAACCCAAGTACTAGAGGCAACTTTATATTTCCAAGCTCTAATCTAGCTGAGGGCTTGGTGGATGTTGAGTGTTTTACCAATAGCTCTGGACACCAAAGAATTGCAATGGGCCACATGTTCAACTGCCCGGAGGATAACATGCTTCATTACGAGCATATCCCACCATTACACATGAAGGTAAAAATCAAAACTAATATCGACCCCAGCTATCCTCTTCCTGTTCCCACTAAAGACATAGATACAGTGGGAGGAGCTACAAGCAGTTTCATTGAGTGGCCCTGCTGTTTACTTAAGAGTATGTAAGTTGACCAAGAAGTCTACCACTCAAAAGAAGCTGCCTACCAAGTCCAAGGCCCCCACCCAGTTCAAGAAGAGGAAGTATCCTACCACTAATGGTCAATTGGGAAAAATTTTTTCTCATAGAATAAGCCTGTTGGCCAATCTGCCTGGAAGTCCCTACAGGAGTTTGCTATAAGCTCTTCGCTTCAAACTCGTATCCATGACCAAATTTGAGAGAGAGATCTTTGACTTAGCAAGCTAAGAGCATGATATAAGCTAAGAGCTTGTTTCTAAGGTCCTAAACAAGGAGATGACAAGTGTGAGTTTTGTCAACTTCTTTATGAGGTATTTCTTCAACTCTGATTAAATAGTTGGCTTCTTAGAACTTTAATTACATTTTAATATATTGGTTTCGATATTTCAGGCACCTGTAACACATGTACATTCTCCCCAGTAGCCTTTAGGACAATATCAAGTTTATCCACCTAACAATCTCAATAACTAGGTTGATGACATGAAGGAAGATGTCAAGCAATATCATGCGAGGTTTTTGGGGGATGAATTCATTAAGAGGGCATTAGACAAAAGGGACACTTACTTCTTTATATCTTATATTCAAAGGTGGGAACATCATTATTTATTTTGTAATTATCTTAATGATGTGATCTATTATTGTACTTATGAACTATTGGATGCTCATAGTGGTAAATCCAATGTATAAAAGGATTTGGTACTATATGACTCTATGAGCGAGGTTCTAGACAAGAGACCATACATGTAGGAGACATTCAACCAGTAAGTTTTCCATTCATCATCTCTTATAATTTAGTTCATCTTGCATGTTTCTATATATATATAATTTTTTATTGTATCTTTTTAGAGCGGTGTACAATTACCGCACTCAAAATGGTCTCGAGTGCCCCAAAACTAACCTCACTGATGGTAGCTACAGATACGCCTTCCAATGGCTGTGTCTGTATATACATTATTCACCAATGACTATAATATTAAATTGAAGAATACATATAGTTTATATACATGGTTGACTGGAAAAATTTTCTTCTCATTTCTTTATAGCGCCTAAAGCAACTGGACATGAGCAATGATTGTGAGTACTGCATGATGCAGTACATGAAAGACATAATCACATACGGTCTTGAAAATATTAATATAAATAAGGTATATTATATGCTCAATTCATTCTTAAATACATTCAGTCAGCTATATAGTACAATATTTAACTTCCATCTATTGTTTCCGTTTGTACATAGTATTTTAATGCCTCCTACACGTTGTTTAGCAACTCACAAATGGAAGAATTGGCTAAAGAGTTGGAGGACAAATGGAAGAAGTGGCTAAAGAGTTGGAGGCATATGTGCAATATCAGTGGGAGCGTAAATACATCGAATGACTGTAAATTTTTAAATACTAATGATTTGTTTGTTTTAAAGTTTTGGTTTTAATAGTGTATACATGTACAAGAATGACTGTAAATATATTTTGATTTATTGTATTGCTCTGTATATTAATGAATGTAAATATATATTGTAATTCGTTCTGTATAAATGTATATGTAGAGGGATATCAAAAGCAGAACCACCCCAATTGTTTTTTAAAAATAATATCTTCAAAAAATCGTGGTTGTTACAACCATTATTTATGTCAATTGTATATAACGGTTATTTAAATAAATCCGTTAGCATTACTATCAATATATAATGGTTGTTTTGGATCTAGAATAAATAACGGTTTGGAACCATGACTTATCTACACGGAGCATATATAGCGCTCGCATATATTATAGTTCAGAACCGTGATGTATGACAGATAATAACTATCATATATCGTGGTTTCTGTAGTAGTACCTGAAACATTTAGGTACTTAAGAATAAATAACTGTAATTAGAGAAAAGCCAAATTACTCTTGGGGAAGGTATTTGCACATTAGGGAATGTGACTTGCATATTTGGGAAGTTATTGCATATTAGAGAATTTATACATTAGGGAAGATATTTGCATATTAGGGAATGATTCCAGAGGAGGGAGAACAATTCCAGATATGAAATCAAATTTCGCGTACTTCAACTACCTTCAAATACCATCATTCTTCCAAACTCCATCAACTTTGACTTCGACCTCAACTTGGAAGCCTCTAACGGCTGCACGACGTCGAACTTGACCATGGCAACGACGACATCGCGGGCTCGAGAGGCCATTTTCTCTAGTGGTGAAAGTACTAATCCAGAAGTGAGACCTCTACAGGTGGCTTGTGAATCTTCCAAGGGAGAGGATGAAAAGAGTAATTTGGCCATTCTCCTGTTACAATTATTTACACTAAAGGATCTAAGTGTTTGAGATACTATTCTCCAATTAATTTTTCTAGTGATTTTTCCCCAATTTTTCAAAGATTGGATCTTTTCTAAACACTAATTAAACTTCTTTTTTTTTTTTTTTAATGTGTCTACCTTCATTGGTTGCTTGGACCCTATCTATTTCAAAATATGTCTTTTAATTTGAGGTACCTATATGTAAGTTAAGAAAGGTAATTAATACCTAAAAATACTATCTATATTTCCAATTTTTTCCCTAAAGCTTAAGAAATGCTTTTTGAAGTTGTTGAAATAAATAATGATATAATATAGGAAACCTTAAACTTTTTAAAGCATTAATAAAATGAAAACAATTTTTCCAAACAATTTATATTTTTTGACGTTAAAAAATTTATATTTTGAAAGAAAGGAATATTTTTCTTAATAAAAACTAGCATACCTATTATATAAAAGATTTAAACTCACAACCTTACAATTAAAATAAAACTTTAAAAAAAGTGTTTTGCGACAATGGAGGGAGTATTTGATAAGGGATAACACGCTGATATTAATTTATAAATAGATAGATAGGATCACGAGGAGCCTAATTTCCACAGTCACAATGGCCACTATAACAACATAATATTAAATACTAATATTCTTTTCACGATTTGAATAACGATGAATCAATAAATTAATGTTACGATATTTCAGTGGAATCAAATGTAAACAGTTACGTAAACATTTTTTTCGCTTTAAAAATTCAAGCCATGCGGTGCCATATAAGAATTAAGAATACAAGATTTTACTCTATAAATTTCTCATTAAACTAAAGTGTAGAATAATAATTCTCTATTCGAGAGATCTTTTTATAATTAATTAAGAAATAAGCAAAAAAGTTATATAGCTCCCACAAAATTAATTAAAACTAAACATAAGGTATTTTATTTTTTAAAAAATCGGTGAAATGTTTGTGTTTTAAAATTTTTTTGACAAGAATGGCTTGTATTCAAATATCAATACTTTATATATATATAATTCTATAGAGTATAGGTACTTTTCTTGTATAAAAACATAACAAGTTCTTTTGACCAATAAAATTTCTAAACAAGGAGTCTTCACCATTTTTTCCAATTTTTTTCTACCTTTTACTAAAAAACAAAAATAAATTCACCTAATGACGAGAGAAACACATGAAGCTCCACTATTAAAGAGTGGAGGCAACCCGTGAAAGATAGTCGACAATAGAACAAACATGGCTAATATTGATTTGCTGAAAATCTAACTGAAATAATATAATGAAGCAAAACAGCTCAAATATAATAATCATCATACTCAAATCAAGCAACAGCCTTCCCAACAAATCTCAAGGGGATCCCAAGAAAATTTAATATATTTATTTATTTATTTTTAATTTTCAAAGATGCCAACAATGTTTTAAAAGTTAGATTCAATGTTAAACCAGAAAGATAGGTCTTCATTTTCATGGTTCAATCAATTAAACCGGCGCTTGAATTGGTCACACAATATAATAAAATAACTAACAATGGTTGGTCCAAATGTGAGGATCTTGTGGTTGTAGGTGGGCGATCTATAAATATCTTTGTAAGCTTTTGTTGAGTCTAGAGACATGCCTAGATTCTACCGACCTAAGACCAAACTCACCAAAAAAATTTTGTATCAAAAAATAATTATATGCATTTATAATAATATATATAAGTAAATTCAAAATAAATCTAATCGTCCATATAATCACACCATGATATATTAAGTTTTCAATAAAATAACCCCATATTATACCTAAAATTGGTCTGAACTTTTATTAAGATTCTCGAGAGATATTTTTTTAAAAAAACTTTTACATGTTTTTATTGAAATTTTTTTAGTCTTTTTTTCATCAAGGGTAAAATCCATTTGATTCTCTAGAAGTTGTTCCTGTTTAATGGTTGCTCTGTTTTAGTCCAAATCAGCTCAACCGTCAAAAAGTTTTCTGGTCCAAAGCAAACTAACGGGTCAACCCGTTTGATCCGACTCAGTTTTCAAAAGAGTGGACGGAAGGTTGAGGCATTGAGCCTTACTCACCTTTTGATTTCTGTGGGTCCTCTTTGTCTGATTTTGTTGGCGGGTCCAAATAACCGACAGTCATATTCCATAACCAAGCACATCATGGGATGATATGTATGAGAAAGAACTAAATTATTAAACCTAAGAAAATATGAACAAGTGGGGAAACGGTTTCTAGTGTTTTTTTTTTTTTTTTTTTTTATGATGTATTTCCTCATTCATCAATAATAATTGTCCTAATGATTCAAAAAAAAAAAAAATCTGATGTATTAATGGCCTCACTCGTTAGTGTAATATCACCATATATTTTAATTTTCGGTAAATAAAAATTACAGTGCATTAGGTTT
Organism: Inga laurina; assembly: GCA_963855925.1. Taxonomy (NCBI): domain Eukaryota; kingdom Viridiplantae; phylum Streptophyta; class Magnoliopsida; order Fabales; family Fabaceae; genus Inga; species Inga laurina. The sequence goes on along the minus strand of OY979701.1, from coordinate 47,982,098 downwards.
TAGTGAAGGGTCAAGACAAGTTGCTCCCTCCCATCCTTAATATAAAATATATTTGGAAAGTTGATCTTGATCCTAAATATAAGACATATTTTTCATATTTGTCAATCTTTTCTTAATTTACCTCTATTGATATTCCTACAACAGTGATCAACGAGAAGAAGACAGAAGGGAATTAATCAAGATTTGACTATGGTGTTTTGGAAAATACCAAGGTACTGAAAACCGGACTGGGCATTGAACCTGCCAAGACACTGGGTCAAGGGTCAGTGGTTCAAACCGGGGTCAACCTGGGGGTTAGACCGTGGTCAATTAAAAAAAAATTTAAATGTTCATGTATACTATTCAAAAAATTATATAAGAGTTTTTTTTTCCCTAACCAATAATCTAATATAACCTCTTGAACTTAATATCTACAAAAGTATTATTAAGTATATAAGGATTTTTCTTCAACAAATGCAAAACAACAAAAATATTCCCCAATACATTTAAAACTCCTTACAAATAAAAAAATTTTAGAGAAATAATTTTTTTTTTAAAAAAGACAAAATGACGTCATTTGGGGTATAAAAAAGTTTTAAAAAATAAAAAAGAGAGGCAAACCGGTTCACCACGGGTCACCCTGGGTTACCTCGAGTCAGACCGATTCAAACCCGATCGACTAGGTCAGTTAACCCCTGATTTTTTGACCCCAACCGGACTAGTCTGGCTATCAGTTCACCGGTTTTCGGTCTGAACTGGCCGGTCCGGTCTCGTTTTTAATACATTGGAAAATGCATATCATATTAACTAACTTCCTTAATCTAATCAAATTAGATAAATATATTTATGCCATTAGTGCCCCTCGAGGCTTGGAGCACAAAGGGTTTTTGCCTCTTTTAAAAAATGTATTTTCCGAGATTCGAACTTCTGTTCTCCTCTTTAAGGGGTGAGACCATTTACCATTATATTTCAATCAATAGCTTGTTGGTATCATACTTACACTCTAGTGGGGTATGAGATTAATTGCATTTTAGTTAATATCAATGAAAACTTAGCCCGAACATTGAATTGGTCAAGAAAATGGTTTAATGTGAATAGTCAAATTGTGATTGAACCTTGGTCTATCCAATCATACGAGTAAAATGATATAATTTAATTAAAATATAAAAAAAACATTTATATAGTTTTAATAAATAATTCATTAATTTGTAAGTAAAAGAAACGTTCTTATATAAATCACACATAATTCAATTAAAAAAAAAAAGAGTTACTCAAGTACAAACATGAATGAGTGCAATTGTTTAGCTCAAAAAAACATTAGGGGAGAGGTAAAAAAAAAAAAAAAACTAACCTGATCAATTGTCCCAAACTTAAGGGACCTAATTCATTAATATGACTGGCCAGACTCAAGTTGGGTTTTTAATACCCAACATAAAAAAACATATTCAAGTGAGTTATTCAACGAGGATCCACTTTCTCGGAAGCATTCACCAACCAATACATGATAAACAAAGTACGTCCTCAACAATTACCGAAATAAAAACCTTAGAACAAATTGAAACCCCTTTAACAAAAAATAATAAAAATCAGAAATCTTGGGTGGCCAAATTTCTATCATATCCAACAATTGTTTTAAAAGCTGGACCGGACGTCAAACCGGTGAGGCTATCGGGGTCATGGGTCGCATGGTCGGACCGGCGGTCGGACTGATAACATAATAATTAAATTAAAATAATATTATACGTATATATAATTATATAAATATAAAAAAAATATGAAATTTTAACATTACTTAAAAATAAACACATACAAAAGTTTATATGTATCATCTTTTCTAAATCCTAAGTTCTAATACATTGAATTCATTAAAAATAACACAATAACATGTCAATAATACCAATAAATAGTTTCCGGTTCAAGCACTTCAGTTCCCGGTTCCTGGCCCAACAGTTGGTCTGAAGCTTCCTGAAACGGTCTAAATGGTGAAACGGTTGAACCATGTTAAACGAGCCGAAAGCCCTCCCTGGGCAGCGGTCCAACCGGTCCAACCGTCACACCCCACTCATGTACCCCTCCAAGGCTTGGCCGATGGCGGTGCCCTCCTTGCCTACACTCTTAAGTGCAATTGGCATGGCAAGGACTCAAAGGAATATCTGCACTCCCTTAGTGCATTCCTTTCGCCTCCGCAGGACTCGAAGCCACGCCCCTAGGGATAAGGACGCGCTTATGAGAGACCCTGCTACCTAGGGGCGTGGTAGAAGGGTCTCTCATAAGCGCGTCCTTATCCCTAGGGGCGTGGCTTCGAGTCCTGCGGAGGCGAAAGGAATGCACTAAGGGAGTGCAGATATTCCTTTGATGTCCTCGTCACGCCAAGCACACTTAAGAGTGTAGGCAGGGCAGGCATTGCCATCGGTCGAGCCCTGGAGGGGTACACGGGTGGGGTGTGACACCAACCGTCCGATCCGGTCCGATTTTTACAACATTGTATCCAACCCACCGACATGAGAGAGATTATATGCTCAACTTCAATAAGTTACCAAAAACTCTGTGTACTACTCACACTCTATTTATTTTTAGCTTAAAACACACAATGTGTATATATAACATAAAGTGTTCTAATTTATGTTATACATTTTTCTAATTTTACCGACCCACCTAGTGAGATAAAATTTTATTGTTGTAAACATTTTTCTAATTTTCACATTCCGATAATGTAATCTAGGATCTTCTCCCAACTAAATTGGATTGTGATTCTACGCGTTTTCTCATGGGGAAACACTTTAACTTCCTCATTAATATATATATATATATATAAACATAGAAAGTGAGCTTAGGTTAAAAAAAGCTAATCACTAAACTTGTCAACAAATATTTGAACCCTAGAATACTTATTAGAGTGTTGATACCTAAATAAAAATAAAAAGTTTTTGAACAAAATTTAGTTTCATTTGTTTATATCTTATTATAACAAATTATCCAATCAAACCATAATACTTGGATTTTATCATACAATAATTATATCTCATTATGTCTAAGTAGATGAAGTGAGAAGAAAAAACTCAAGTGTTGAAATTTGATTGGATAATTGACTATAATAGATATAATAAAGAGAAAATTGTGAAAAAAAATACTTCATTGGAAGCTTATTTGTCAAATGGGACCTTCGCATACAGAATATTTTCCGGGTGTGCAGAATATCTTCCCCTATGTGCAGAATATCTTCTTTGTGTAAAATATTCTTCCCTATACGCGTGCAAAAATCTTCCCTCAGTGTGCAAAAATCTTCCCTCAGTGTGTAGATATCTTCCCAGGTCTCATTTGGCAATTAAGTTGCCAATAAGGTTTTTTTTTGTAATTCTCCCTATAATAATATTGACCTAAATTTTTTTCTCCAAAAAATCAGTGGATGGGTTAAATATATGGACATAACCCCATTTTGTTTAAACATTATCTCAAGTTTAAATCCTGTAAACGGAAAAAAGTTGAATATTGGGGGAGTGACCTTTGAATCCAAAATGGTTTGCAATGTTGAATACTTCCACCACTGAGATAAATAACTAATATTTCGTATACTTAATATAACATCCATTTTAATATTGCAATCAATAGGGAGAGTTAAAGAAAATATTATAAATTTAAGAAATAAAATCTATTGAGAGATTACATTTATAGGATCAAAGCAAATATCTTTGACCTGTTGGGGGATCAGTATTAAATAATAGTACACTTCATTTTTTAAATTGAAAAAAATTCCACTCTTTTAAGGGGAAAGCACTAAAGCACACAAAATCACTGATTGATGGATGCTGATAATTCTAGAGGAACCCAGAGGAACAAGAAGTTCGGCGATGAACCAGAAAAAAATAATTCATAAAATAAAATGATGAGGTCGACAAATTCCTTATTGCATGTAATTCATTGGGGAGACAACACAGCATCCCACATATATGGTGATAGGTTTAGAATCCAAATATAATACAGAAGAATAGAAAAACGTGTAAACATTTTAATGATCCAAACAAGGCTTGTCTCAAGAATGTTTATCGTCTTCTAAGCAATGACAAGCTTGTAGATGGGATTTATCAACGAAATTGTCTCAATAATAATGATATCATATATAACTTCATTTCTTGCGCTAACATGCACGTCACACGTCTTTTCTAATTAAGCCATAGCATCAAACTTTTAAATGCATTTAGGTCAAAAAAAAATCTAAATGTATTTCTAGCATCTCCGAAAATTAGTTAACGAAGCAAGTGCATGTGCATGTGCTCGGGAATATATATAATGCAATAGAAAAGCAAAAAGGGGACAAAAATGAGAGGCGAAACTGAGGGTAAAATGTGTGTTCTGTTCATTCCATTCAAGATAGAAGAGTATATATACAAAGGAGAAGAGTTATCCTAATAAATGCAAGATTATTCTAGGATAATTATGGTAAGAAAATATAGGGAGGGGGAGAGAGAGCATACCAAGTCTGGATCCGGGTCAAGAGAACGTGCCAAGTCCGAATCTGGTTCGAATCACCAAAGCTCATATGTTAGATGCATCACACAAGAAAGAATAAGATAAAGTGAAGAGGAACAAATGAGGGAGAAACCTATATTTATAGTGTCAGGTGGGAGATATGTTATAGGAACGTGGAATTTGTCATACATATTTTAGGAAACTTTGCCGATTCCATATTTTAGAATACATAGAACCTCCTTAAACTTTGGGTTTACAATCCCCTAACCTTTAAAAGTTTAAATTAAAGACACTAACATTTTATTTTTTAAATATGAACTCCCTTATTATTAAAATTAACATTGAAGTTAAAGGTTTTTTCCATGTCAAAATTTTTGTATTTTTTATTGTTAACCATGTAATTTTAAAAAGAAAGTCCGAATCTGGTTCGAATCACCAAAGCTCATATGCTAGATGCATCACACAAGAAAAAATGATAAAGTGAAAGAGGAACAATAGACGGAGGCACCTATATTAGTGTCAGGTGGGAGATATATTAGGAATGTGGAATTTGTCATACATATTTTAGGAAACTTTGCCTATTCCATATTTTAAAATACATAGAACCTCTCTAAATTTTGGTGTATAATCCCCTAAACTTTAAAAGTTTAAATTAAAGACCTTAATGTTTTATTTTTTAAATATCAACTTCCTTATGGTTAAAATTGACATTGAAGTTAACTGTTTTTTACATGTCAAAATTTTTTTATGTTTTATTGTATACCATGTCATTTTACTGGGCATTTAACAGATAATTTTTTATTTTAAAAAATACGTGATCCAATAAACATTTTAACTATTTAAATCTACTTATTTAAAATATTTAAAATTACATATCAAATGTCAATTGTTATTTTTAAATGACAATGCATATGAAAAAATGATAAGAATTTTGATATGGAAAAAATCGTTCACTTTAACATTATTTTCAATAATAGGAGAGTTGATAGTCAAAATATGAAACATTACTATCTTTTATTTAAACTTTTAAAGCTTAGGGAGTGATGCAATAGACTCAAAATTCAGGGATTTGTATATTTTAACCACTTATTTATAATTAACAATTTGGATGATAATTCAGGAGTATTCCAGAAGAAGGAGAGAACTATGATTATATATATATATATATATATATATATATATATATATATATATATATATATATATATATATATATATATATATATATATATATCAAAAGAGGTAGACAAACTCCTGGTGATATAAGGTTTATTCGGGAGACACAGTATCCCACATGCCTCTCTAATTAATATATAGTGATTGGTTAAGAAAGCAAATAGAAAATGGAAAACATGTATATATTATTAAATAATATAAACAAGGCTTGTCTCCAGTATGTCTTCCCCCGCCTAAACATTGAAAAGCTTGTGGATGGAATATACCTAGCTACAAGTTAAACCATTTTTTAAATCCCTTCTCAAGATATATTTAGATTTTTCTTTGGTTAGAAAGAAAGCAAGTTTTCACGAGTTCATTACATCACACATCTCACAACTTAAAAAATGCTTATAGAGATATTTATAAATGTAGACCGAATAAAAAATCTCACACACACTTACATGTATCCAAATAGTGTCAAAATAAATTGTTTTTAAGGATTATACTTGTTATCTCATTATATATATAGGTAATTAAGCATATGCGACAATCTCCCCCATCAATGATAAATAAATCCTTCTTGAAACTATTAGGAATCAGAACTACAAGAGTAATAACCAAAAGAAGAAAAGAGAGAAGATAGGAGAAATTTTGTTATGTTCTTTTAGGAGGAGTGGAATGACCTTATATATACTAGTAGAATTAATTTGATATATGACCCGATAGTCACACAATTCAGTGATGCCAATAACAATATATGAAGGCACATGATTTATACATGTTATTGTATATAGCTAGCCTACATTATCATGTCTCAAAATATTATTTGAGACATCGATGTGTGTAGGGGGGAAGGATCATCCTTTAGAACAAGTGATAGGTAATATGGACGAAGAAGTCCAGACTAGGAGTAAGACTCAAAATATTGTAAGCTTTTTTTTGCTTTTATTTCTGAAATTGAACCTAATCATGTAGATGATACTTTATTTGATGAATATCAAGTAATGGCTATGCAAGAATATCTCAATAAATTTAAGAGTAATCAAGTTAGAGAATTGATTCCAAGAACCAATAATCATCCAATCATTTGAACTAAATAGGTATTCAAGAACAAATATGATGAATTAGGAATAATTGTTAGAAAAAAAGATTAGTTGCTAAAGGATAAAACCAATAAGAAGGAATCGGTAATGAGGAGATTTATGTTCTAGTTACAAGATTAGAAGCTACACCACTAAAAAAAAGGGCTTTCATCACGGTTATTTTCGACCTTATATCATGGTTCCAAATTGTCATATATGAAGGCGTTATATATGGTCAGCGCAGATATATAATGGTTTTGAACTGTGATGTATTGAATATCTATTATAATGGTTTTAATATTACACCCTATATGTATTGAGATTTGGTGAGGCTATGATGTGTGCAATGCAATATAAGAAATAACAGGCACGTGTAAACAACAGTCGTATATTTGGTAATGCTGGCATAATACATAACAGTCTCACTCTGACAATCATTATGTATCTAGTAACATACATAATGGTTTTTTCACAAAAACCGTTATGTACTTATAGTAATGCTAACGGTTTTATTTAAACATTTGATATATAAAGTTGACATAAATAACATGTAATATCCCAAATTTTGGGATTAGCAGCTCGAGAATAAACCTGAATCAAGTGGACTACTAAGCTTGGTTTAGCAAGAGTCCCAGGAATGTAAACTTTGCTGCAGTGAAATTTTCTGCGAGGCAGTGATCTTGTCATGGGGTTAGGGATGACTAAATGATGTCCAAAAAATGTGAAATTTTCAATAAGGAAAGTAGACATTCTAAGCTTTAATTTGATAGGTCATATGAATTATTTGGACTTGTACACTAAGAGTTATGTATGTTTGAAGTTAGCACAGTGAAACTGACTAGTTTTTGTGACAGAATCCAAAAACAAAAATTCTGGGAATGATGTGTGACCATTTGGCTAGGTGACATATTTTTCCTTAAAACTAGACTTAATAAGGGTTAAATAGCCTTTGGAATCACATCAATTGAATGTCTATAAATAAAGAGATGAATTTTCAAAGTTTGATGAAAATTCTGCCAGCTTTGAGAGAAAATCACAATTTAAAATGGCATGTGTTAAATTAGCCATAAGATATAATAAACAAATAGGGATGAAGGAGTATATTTCTTTTAATTCGTTATCTCTTTCTCTTTGCTTTATTTCGGTGACACAAGCTGAAGCTAGAGAGAGAGAGAGAGAGAGAGAGAGAGAGAGAGCATTTGAAAGTTTGAGCTAGAGAAGATTAAAACAAGAAGAGCTCAAGAACACCAAGAGGTCTTAGGGTTTAAGAAGCCAAAATCCAAGGTAAGAGCTTGAAATCAAGGTGCTTACGCCTTCTAATCTACCTAGAACCTCTTATAATCTCTTCTTCATCTTGGAAACCATGTTTAGTAAGCAAAATCAAGAGAGAAGAGAGAGAAGGCAGTTGCATCCTAGAGTGAGAAAGTTGAGCAATCAATAGGTAATCTCCAAAATTTGATCCTCTTGAGTAGTATGTTGTTGTTTTTGTTTTGTTTGGCTTTGATTTGGTTTATTTTGTAAATTTGGGAAGATGAAACCCTAAGGGAAATACTGCCAAAATTTCTTCTAATCACGTGCAATTGGTATTTAATTGGTTAAACATATGATTAGATGTGTAAAGAAGGTGGTTTAGGGATTAAAATCAAAAAACTCCATTTCCCCTTTTTATTGTGAAATTTGTCTAGCTACTGTTCGCTCAGGGTAAAGCTGGAATTTTGAAATTTTAATGATTCCATTGGATTTAGAAGGAAAATTTGTGTGGGAATATAAGTGTTTGGAAATTTGTACACAAATCAGGAATTTATTGAAGTTGTAAGTGCATGCTGTTTGATTTGCATCCAGTGAGGCAGTATTGTTGTGCAAAGCATTTCTTAGGTTAAACCTAGACCAAAAATTATGAAACTTGACAGAATTAAAGTAGAGGTGTAGAGCTTTAATTTGATAGGTGGTACATAATTGTTAGACTTATATACTAAAAGATATGGATTTTTGAAGTTGTGCCCTGTTTCTTGAATATAATCTGGAACAGTGTGGGAATTCATGGAATTCTATAATTTTGTGGTTGTAGATGGTAGTGGTTAATATTTTTCTTGTGTAGAGGACTCAAGGAGATTTCATAGAACTTTGAACCACTTCATTTGGATTTTGTAAATTTAATTATGATCTATGGAAATTGAGCCAAGAACAGAGGATTTCTCGGCCACAGCCTAAAATTTTCTAACCTCTCTGGGCTGCGGCCAAAGGATTTCTTGGCCGGGGCCAAGACCCTTTTTTCAGCATTTTGCATTTTTGAACGGTGTTGATTGGTTTAGCTTTCCTAACCCCATAAGCACTTGTTTGGCTTCCAATGGCTACCTAAGTGGCTCTAAATGTGTTAGAACAATACATGAATGAGTAATAACCCAATTCTTGTATATTTGGAATTTTAGGATGTATTAATAGCCTAAGCAGGAACAAAATTTTAGGACAGATATTGGAACTGGAAAAAGACTCAGATAGTAACTCTATCTTTCACAAACTATGTGAATATTAATATGTTTGTGTATGCCATCTTCTGTAAAATGAGCACTGTTTTGCCAAGTTGGGCATTTTGTGAGTAGTCACACTTGTAGAGGTTTACAGATAGTGGGGAAGTAGCCCCGACTCATGTGCAAATGCCATGTTATTTGTGTTAAGTTGCATTACATGGTGTATGACATATTTTTCTGTCGCATTTTATATGATTAATCGCATGTTACTACTAAGATTCATTTGAATCTCACCCTTTTTCAAATATTCAAACATATTCCAGCTGAAGGTAGCGGCTCGAAGGACAAGTCTGTGGTTACCGGCTAGTAGAGTTTCGGTGTACATAGAGACTGTTGTTAGTTATCTAGCTTGTAATATAGTTTCATATGAACACTCTATACATTTATATATATATATATATTTCAAACCCTATGGGGAATTTCCTGTATTGTAAACAAGTACTTAATGTCAGTATGTTTCTGCTATTTCTGTATGCCTTACAGAACTGTGCGCTTATTACTCTGTGTATATCAAAATGTTAAGACGTTTGACATTTTTGTTTTTATGTAACTGACTACTCCCTCCCAGACCTACCCCGGTATTAAGAGCATCCGGCCAACTCGGACCTACCCCAGTAATGGCAGGAACTGTCCTCTCCTCTAGAGGTTTTAAATCGCCTCCCTAAGTCCTCAAACCCTTGACTTGAGGATAAGTACAAGGCCTAAAAGAGACTTGGTAGCCACTTGCATCGGGTAGGTCTAGGTTGGCTGGATACTCTTAATACCAAGGTAGGTCTGGAAGGGAGTAATCTGTTACATAAAAAGGCAGGAGTAGTTCGTTACATAAAAAGGAGCGCCTTTTTATGTAACGGACTACTCCCTCCTGGATTGACTCCTGTATTGAGAGCATATAGCTAACTCAGACCTACCTCAGAAATGGCAGGAACTGTCCTCTCTTCTAGAAGATTTAATACACCTCCCCAAGCCCTCGAACACACGACCTGAGGATAAGTTGAGGCTTAAGAGAAATTTGGTAGCCACTTGCATCGCGGTATATATATATCTAAGTTACAGATAATCTTATGTACTTGTCTTGCATGGATTAGAAGAATATGAAGAGTAACTTTATAAACTTTACAAATATTAAAAAATGAGGCAATTGAATCATGAATGGCTTTAATAAACTGAGGTTAATTTGGTAAAAGTTAGTCCTCCAAGTTGTAGCTGCTTTTTCTTTAATAGTTTAATTACAAAACACTTAACAGAGACATGACCTCATAATAAATTGCCTCTTAGGCTTGAGTTATTTCCCATATACCAAAAATGTATAATGATGCTTTTAACAACCACCATGGTTGGTTTAGTATCAATTAACCAACTACTTAATTGAGCACTAACATTTGTGTGAGCAACAGATAAATTCAAAATTCATCGGTCAAATAGTTCATGTTTAACCTGAAAATGTTCATCAAAATTTCAAAATGAAACAAAGACAATGCAAAGTTATTTCACTATGAAAAGTGATAAGAAATCTTAATTTCAATGGACCAAGAGTAATATGCAATTCAAGATGGGGTCCCAATGCAATGCATGCAACAAAATTCAACCAACTGTAGTTTTAATAGTCAAAACCAGTTTATGCATAAGGTTTCAGCTAATTCTAACATGCACCATTTGAAACTAGTATTGTTTCAACAAACCAATAACTGATAATCAAACAATCACACTAAAACAGAACTTAGAATGGTATTACTCCAAGCCAAATATCATAGGGATGTACAAGTCAGAGCATCTAACCTAGATGTGCATATTTTTTTTTCTAGAACATGTTATCATGAAACAATTAGATTTCCAACAACCTATAACAACAACTTGTGGGAATTAATAGCTCAAAACAACATCAAGGGCCATTTTCACCGGACATTATTGGTTATTGAACAACAACTCAAGAACAAAACACTAACCCGATTAAAGACCAAGGAGTGAGCTTCTAGCCAAAGTCACGGTAGCGTCGACGGAGGTTAAAATGAAGTCCTCAAATTCGTGGCATTGACAAAGAGAAGTTATGGCAGAGGAGAATGGTCATGGTGGAGAATAGAGGTGGCGGCGGAGGAGCATGACGATGATCAAAGAACAGAGACGAGGGACACACAACAACGACAGAGGTAATGACATAGAAACGTTGAGCAAAACAGGAGTAGAGTGCGATGAAGGAGTTCAGAATAAGCAAAGATAGAGCTCACAGAGAAATGGCGATAAGAGAAGAAAGAGTTCATAAAGTGCGGGATTTAGGCGCAGGAGGGGTGTCTTTTACCTCGGTTAAATAAAAATTACGTCTAAAAAACTTATCTTTTAGACCGGTTGTCACTAACAACTGGTTTTAAAAGGGGGAAAAATTCATTTGTAAATTCATCTTTTAGATCGGTTTTAAAAACAACCAATCTAAAAGGTTTGATATTTAAGACTGATTATTTCTTTTGACAGTCTACAAAGTTTCAATTTTTTTTTTAATTATTTATCTTTTTAGACTGATTTTTTGGATAACCGATTTAAATAATTTATTTAAGACCATGTATTTTAAAAACCAGTTTTAGAAGTTCTCTATAATTATAACACCGCCATCGATGATATTTTTTACACTTTATCTACCATAGTCTGTCCAAATATGATGATCTAAAAAAGTAAATTTATACTAGTGTTAAGTGTTAAGACTTAGCAGCTAAAGGAGTAAGCAAGTTGGGTGCTCTTATTTGTAATAAAATGCAAGAAAGATTTTGTTTTTGTCCTTGGCGATTCCTTTCATGATTGATATGAGAGCAGCTTTATGTCATCACGTGAACTTCTCAATTCCGTATAATTCTTCTTTTGTCTGTGTTTTACATGTGAACTAGCATTCATCCAACCTTTTAATTGTGTTGTAAAATTGAATGAATTTGTCTCGGATGCAACTGAAGCATGTGCCATAGTTGAAGGGCTATTATTATGTTGGGATCTGGGATTCAGATTTATTGAAGTCGAAAATGATGCAAAGCGAATAATAGAAGCCATTAATTAGAGCCTAAGCATAACAGGGTGCCAACTGCATCTTCGAAATATTAGAGAATTACTGAATAGGGATTGGCAAGTGCGAATCACCCATGTATATCAGGAGGTTAATCGTGTGGCAGATGTGCTATCAGACCTAAGCTTAAAAATCCCTGATCGGATATTAGTATGGAAACAACCACCGATGTTGGTTGAACGAGTTCTACAAAAAGATAATGATGGACGCGTTTTTCCTCGGCAAATTTCTATTTAATTGTTGGGCTTAGCCCCTGTTTATTACCAAAAAAAAAAAAAAATCCTAAAATAATAGCATATTCATATATAATATTTTTGCATTGACATGGGATTCTTTTGGAGAGACATGAAAATAACTCCAAGTCTACAAATCACAATTTAGCACTCTGAAAGCACCTATGTGAAGTTTTTTGAGACTAGTCTACTTGAACGTCTTTAGTTGCCATTGCCTTAATAATCTTGTCATTTAATAAGTTGAAGTCGTTACTTGTTAAATTATTGTTATCATTAATTTTAAGTAACTAACTAAAAGTATGTTTAGGATGGCTTTCAAAGAGTTTATCAGTGTTTTTCATGTAAATTGAGACAAAACTTCTCTTACATATATATTTTATATGCCATAAATCACGGTTGAAAAACTATTTTTAAATGCTCCAATCGCTGTTCTAAACTAATATTTAACACTAGTCAATGTAAAAGCATGAATTTTTGTAAAATTAATTATCATTGTCTTAATTGTTGTCAGTGATTTGACAAATTTAAATTTCTTATACTGTTATTATCATTTCGTTTTTCAGATCTTAAAGTAAGACCATTTCAGTAATTTCACATTCAATCATGCATTTGTTTGTTATGAAGAATGGAGAAATATTTTTTTAGTAACATGAAAACATGATATTCTTGTTGGGGTTAAGATTCATTCAACACCATGGATTTTTGTGGATTATTGAGCACTATGTACTTCAAACACCCTAAAATATCGGGAGAATTTCCTTCAAGGATCACAGGACTAAATTTATTTTAGTTAGGGATCAAAACATGAAACTTTATAACAGAATCAAGGACCAAAATAAAAATAAGTTTTATAGATAAAAAACAAAATTATCCCCTGCTTTATTTTTTAAAAAAAAAGGTTTGATCATCATCAGAGCTTCGGTGACTGGGGATTGGTCGCCACTAGATCAGAGTAGCCACCGTTGTCCGGCCATCGAAGCCCCAACGCTGATCGGCAAGAGCTCAAACCACTGGAAATTAATGTGTTGTTCACAGAAGGATTTCACTTATTTATAAAGAGTTGCACACTTGTTCATGAAGAGCAGAACAATTGCAAATGCGAATTGTTCAATTTATATTATTCATATGTATAATCCATTTTTTTTTTATGAAGAGTTGCATACTTACAAATGAGATTTGTTGAATTTGTGTTATTCATTTGCACGTATCAAGCTTTTTATGAACAAGCGAAAAAGGCATATGAATAACACAAATTAATAGGTTAACAAGAAAACACATAATCATAAACATGACCCGTTTGCAAGTGTCTATCTCTTCATAAACAAGTGGATTATATTTATAAACAATACAAATTGAATAAATCGCATTTGAAAGTGTTATATCAGTCAATACAATATATTAATTTTCAGTAGTTGGAGCTCCAACTAGTTTGCGTTGGAGCTTCGATGGTCGACCGATTGTGGCCGCTCTGGCTGGTCATTGGAGCTCTGACGACGATCAAAGTCTTTTTTTTTTATAAAAAAGCAAAGGGCATTATTGTCTTTTACCTACAAAACTTATTTTCATTTTGGTTTTGATCATATAGTGAAATTTCAGAATGTGTTGGTCATTAACTGAAATAAATTTAGTCCTATGATCTTTTAATAAAATTTTCCTAAAATATTTTATAATGAAATTTTAAAATTAATGTTGAGTGCTCAGTACATCTAAAAAAATTGTCCAGAATGCTGAATAAACCGCAAAATATTTTTAAAATAGTATATACAAATGAAAAAATATAAGTAAAATTTTGTAAACCTAAGAAATATTTGATTTTATTTTCTTACTGCAACATTGTCAGAACTCAGAAGTGGGCATTTACCAAGGGGTCAATGACCTAAATCTTACCGGACTAACGTATTAATAAAAGCTGCAACTTGGCACTCATCACGGCGTGACTGACCCACATGACTTATTTTGACCGTAAAATTACTCCATGTTGACCAGACAAAGCTACCCTCCCAATCACTCTCGAATTTTCTTTTACTTCTTTTCCTTGAAACAACAACACATTCATCTCAGTCTTTCTCTTCTGTTTGGTATGTCTGCATGTGCCTTCTGAAATCTGAATTCACCTCTCTCACAAGTCATAACCCTAGCCACTCTTCACATGATAATCATCTTTCTATGTCAGCCTCATAGTGGGCCCTTTCTTTTTTGTAAATTTTCATCAATTTGGACCAATTTTATCTCATTCTAAGCTCCTCTTGATTTGGAAATTAAGTAACGAATGGAGGGAAAAGTCAATCGTTTTCTAAAAAAAATTTAGAAAAATTAATGTGTAATTCCCCCATAATTTTATCTCATTTTAAATTAAGTCATTGTGGTTTTTTCTTACCTTTTAAAGAGTCCTTATAATTTTCTAAATTATGGATGTAAATATAAGGAGACAATAATGATAATCATAATTTTTTTCTATTAATAATAAATAAATAAACTTTATTTCATCATTTTATTTTTTTAAGAAATCTATTTATTTTGTATTTTGTGACAATTTACATGTCGTTTTATAAATGTCTGCATCAACCCTAATTAAAATATTATAAAAATATGGACTAATGGCTATAATTAAGTAAACCGGAAGAACCCAATGAAAAGAAAAAACCTACATGGACCTAATTTAAAAACAAAAATTAGGCAAAACTACTAACAAGTTGTTGATTGAGGTGTTAAGCGGTCTCACCCTATAAGAAAGTGAACACAAATTTGAATCTTGGGAAGTATACTTATTATAAGAGGCAAAAACCCTTTATTTTTTAAGTTTTGAAAACAGACACCCTTAATCAGATAACAAAAATTAGGCAAAACTATGAGGAGGGATAAATTGATTTTCCCCCCAAAATTTTATTATATCCTGTTTCCTTTATTTGTTCCCCATATTATTACTTTTTAATTTTAATTTTATAATAATTATATGTTACTCCATTCAGTTAATTGTTCTAAACTCATAATTGTTAGCTATAAATCATACACTCATTATACTCTATAAATAGTTTGAACTCACAACCTTATACTTGAAAAGTTTTAAAAGTGTTTGTCTTCATTTGAGATCTACAATACTCTAACCAGATACATAATTTATTAGCTCAAATGAAAATAGCTTTTATATCTACTTCTACTGTTCTCAAAATGATTATAATAGAAGGGGTTGGTCTCTCAAAATGTGATGAATAAATATTTGAATCCTCATTAGAAGAAGTGCTCACATTTAGTATCTGATGGTGCTTCGAACAAATTAAATTACCTCCAACAGGACAATACTGTGCTTATAAAAAACACTCTTCTATTTGTTTTTTATTTTATTGATGGATATTTTTCATTTAATTTTCACCCTTCATTTAAAATCTGGTATTCAAATAAATATAAGAGAAAAATTACATGATACATTAAGGAAATACAATTTATCATAAGGAGGTTAACCATTTAATAAGTGCAGATGTGGAAAATAATTGTACTTAGAAACAAAGTTAATTAGTAAACTAACTTTATTAATATCAGTGAACTACGTGATGGTGTCTTATATTTGAGTAGTTTTTTTTTTTTATTTTTTAATCACAAGATTAAACATTTAAATCACGAGCCTCGTCTAAGGAATATTGTGTTTCTTATATTTGAGTTTGACACATCCACCATTAAATACTTTCTTGGTCTATTTTGTTTATATAATATTCAAATCAAGAGACAGAAGAAAGGAAAAAACCAAAGAGCAGTCCGTTTTTGACTTTACTAATATGAAAAGAAAAAAGTGGGGAGACAGAGAAATACGTGTCTTGTAAAATTGATTACTCTCATACTAACGGAATTTGTTTTTCTTATTATGTTTGAATATTGGTATTAGTTTAGTAACAAAGTTGACTAGTGACCAAATGGATAAGATTCAAGGAATACGACTGATTATGTGATCTGATTTGAAAAGTATGTCAAACAGTTTCTGGAAAATGAAGAAAATGACAACGCTAATTTCGTCAGTTTATTTTCCTTCCAAAACCTCCTAGACTATGCTCCGACATGGTACTTTATCTCTTGAGAAGTTATAATAATATCTAGATATTCAATTTGTCATGAAATCTTTTAGGTATCCAATGAAAACTATGTTACGTTTGCGTATTCCAAGTGAGATTTGATTGACATGGTATATGCCTAATTGTTTTATTTTTCATTTTTTATTAATGAAATCATAATTTGTTGAAAAATTATGAAAATTTAAATAATCGGGGCATATGGTCTTATTTGATTTGCTATTATGTAGTTTTTTATTTGATTTTTAGTCAAGTCTCGATTTTTATTGGACTCTTATAGTTTTTTTTTTTTTCGAGTTATGGACAATAATAGTTATGCTCATATATAATTTGTTAATTGCGGTTGATATGGATGCGGAATAAATAACATGTAAGTTACCACAATTGCAAAGATAAAAAGATGTTCTCAGAAAATAAAATTTATTCATTATCAACATAAAAAATATTATATATGCTTCTAACCATCTCTTTGATATTATATATATATATATATATATATATATATATATATATATATATATATATATATATATATATATATATATAAAATCTGTAATCTTATTGATTTTAATCTCATTTACATCCATGTGGCAAAATTTATGAGCTACTAACACTGTTCCCCTTACAAGTAAACAAATTATGAGTACTAAAATTAATACATAGGATTGAGAAAACTACAAGTACGTATCCAATAAAAAAACACATAATCGCCTACTTAAAAAATGCAATAAAATTATATGGACTTAATTATTACTTTCTTTTCAAAGAATCTTAGTTGGCAAACTATATTTTTGTTGTATACAACGTTTTTTAACAATAAAAATATTAAGATGAAAATATTGGACGAACCGTCCATATTAAAATCCAAATGATCCAAATGAGATGTACACGCTTACATATTTCTAAATATGTAGAAGCGATCCATTCACTCTGTAAATTTATTAATTAAAGATTTCAAACTGATCCGGAATATTGATTTAAAATAATCTTAGTCGAGGCTCCACATATATAAAATATTGATAAGTCCATCCCTCGACCCTGAGGCAGGTGCCTCCAGGCCAAGTGATTTGGTACCAGTAAGTGAGGTCCAGTCAGAAATTGAGGGGTGTGACATATCAAATTTCAGTTTAGTTCATTAAATTTATATATAGAAGTGTGTTGTCAATTCCTTAATAAATATTATCACCGTTAATATCATGAAAAGAAAATGTTTATGCAGTGAATTTAAACATAACATGCTTAAATTTTTATCCTTTAATATAATTTTTTATATTATATTCTTATAATGTGAAAATAATTAGTTTTATATTATATTTTATGTGTTATTTTAATTTCAAAATATAAAATTATTATATTGAATGGTTATAATTAAACAATGTTTTGTCAGCATTTAAATTAACATTTCAAGAATTACAAAGTAATATATAGTAAGTCACATTGATTACAGTATAATTCATGTTTTTTAACCCTCTCTGTTTTTATTTTGCTTACAATGTTTTTTACCTGTATAGCTTGTACAATACATATAATTTTTTTAAATATAATTATCTGATTGGATTACATTCAATTATATTATTAGGCTTAATTAGGCGTAATTCTCCAAAAAAAAAAAATCTGCATTCACATATATTTAAATTTAAGATCTCGTATATAAGCGGTCAAAACCCATTATATTAGAATCAACGTCTTGGTACATAGAATTTTGGAAAAAAGATAGAATAAGAACTTTAAGATTGCAAAATCCCAAATCATATTTATTATCAAGAGTTGATAAAAGAATGACAAAAGTTGATAAATAATTCACAATTCATTTTTTATGAAATATTTGACTTGGACTTTTGCAATTTAAAATTTCTTTGTTTTTTTTTTTTGGTCTCGCTCCCTAAAAGTTTTTACCATATAGCTAAAAGATTGATATATTTAACTGAAAACAGTTCCAACAAGGCTTTTATTGCTTTGCGTTTTCAATTTCGCTTCCTCTGTTTTAAAATTGGAAAATGAATATTAGAAAAGTATTAATTGAAAATGATTTAAACCAAACTTTCAGAAATATTATCTTGTATACCTTATTTTTCCAACTTAATTTTTTAGGCTTCCAATTGGATTAGAAAATATAAGCTGAAAACTCTACAATTATTTCTTAAGTGAAAAAGGGCAATCTTTTCATCATTTAACTTCTTCTCATGACAGGTAAATATCAATTTCTTATTTTAAAATTGAGAGAATGGTAGAAAAATCCCCCAAAAATATGTAACTTTTAATTAGTACTCTATAATAAGAGAGAATCCCAATTAAATCTGATTCAAATATTAAAATCTAAATTCAAGTCTATACTTTTAATAAATTCTTTATCAGGCTAAGAGGCCTAATTAGGGATTAACAAATGTCGTTAAAAGATTATAATACCCCTCAATTCAAGTTATCATGAATAAGTTTGAAAAAAAAAAAGGAAAAAATAAGCCTTATTAGGAATTCTTATAATTGAAGAGAAGAGGAAATAAGGGCTCCAGAAATTGAAGACTTCAAGAATCCAAATTCATGGTGAAATCGGTACAGCAAACAACTGACTTTTTTGGCGTATAGAAACCGTTGATGTAGAAAAACCCACAAAATTGAGAGGCGTACGAGGAATAAGAGTGCAAAGGCAAATAAAAAAGGGAACAATCAACAAAATAGAGAGTTGCATAGGCGGAGAAGAAGAAAACGCAACAAAGAATAAGATAACTAAAAGGGAACCCTTCTTTGATTTTCTTCATTACTAGACCCCTTATTTCCTCTTTTGTTTGATTTTTTTCCCGTCAACTAAGAATTCCTTATTCTTTTTTCTACCGGTTAATATAACTTTTGGTCCCTGAAGTTTCATCCAATTTTGGTTTTTGTCCCTCAAATTTGAAATCAATGGTTTTGGTCCCTAAAGTTTGATCCAATTTTGGTTTTGGTCCCTGAAGTTTGAAATTAGTGGTTTTGGTCCTTGAAGTTTCATCCGATTTTGGTTTTGGTCCCTCAAGTTTGAAAATGACTTGGGTTTTTTTCCGGGTCGGGTCGGGTTTCAAAATCGGGTCACCAAGTCCTTTTCAAACTTGAGGGACCAAAACCAAAGTCGAGTGAAATTTCAGGGACCAAAACCACCGATTTCAAACTTCAGGGACCAAAATCAAAATCAGGTGAAACTTCAGGGACCAAAACCACCGATTTCAAACTTGAGGGACCAAAACCAAAATTGGATCAAACTTCAGGGACTAAAAGTTATATTAACCCTTTTTCTACCCATTCCTGATTCAATGTGTAGTTAAGGATATTATGGTCTTTTAATATCATTCATAGATATTTAATTAGGCCTCTTGACCAAATTAAGAATTTGTTAAAAGTGCAGGTCTAAATTTAAATTTTGATATTTCAGTTGAATTTAATTAGAATTCTCCCCTAAAATAGTCTAATTATTATGATATCAGTAAACATTGGTTTTAGATTAACTTTTTTTAAGCAAAATTACTTAAAATGCTCTTAATTTGACAAAAAAAAAAAATTGACATCAACAATTTAACAAATAACAACTCTAATGCACCAAATAATAACAGCTAAGATAGTTACAACTAATTTTACATTGAATATTAATGACAACAATAGTTTTAACAGTTGAATGACAACAACTTTGATAAAAACGACTAATTTTAACAAGGGATTTAGGTTATTTTTTTCATAAAAAACTTAATTTCAAAATAATCCACAAAGATTTAATAACAATTAAACCATTCTGAGATTCCCATAATATTTGAGTAGTGCTCATGTGTCCTTCTCCCTTCCCTATTTTAAAATTTGCAGTTATCAAAGTGTGAACATCTTTCTTACATGGTCCAAGAGAGTAATATTTGTTGTGTCATTTTCTAGAGAGAGAAATCATGAAATAAGAATGGCATGGCAGTGGGACCGGAGAGAGAGCAGAGGCACATGGAAAGGCAGAGAAAGGGGAGAGAAGGCATAATCTTCTCAAGTGTGAGAAAGAGAAAGCGTTAGGTATGGTAGTTAGAAAGTCCAGGGTCGCTCTCTTGTCTCTCCATGGGACCACTTTTTCGTATTCTAACAAACACCTTAAGAACTTTCCTTCCTCCTTCATTAATGCCACCATGAACTTTATTTTTTTATATCATATATGAAAAGGTTTCACATGACCCTTCGTGTAAAAAAAAAAAAGAAAAAAAAAAAAGGAAAAAACCTAACCACAGTGATTCTTATGGTCTTGTTTGCTTGAAATCCGAATAATTCTAACATGTGAATAATAAAGTTTTTTTTTTTTAAAGTATGGGTTTGGTCATCTAAATTTATATAAATTTTAGTTTAATTCCCTAATCTTAACACTATAAAATCTCACTAACGAAAAATGTTTATTCATCTAATTTAATGTTTGTGTTAGCAATTCAATGCTGACAAAATATATTTAAATTTTAATTATTTAATATACTAATTTTCATATCTAAACATTAAAATAAAGACAAAAATGCGTCTTCTCTGCCTTGACAATGGCGACTTCCTCTCTAGACTCATTGTCAACTTACTTGTGGTTATCCTTTCCACTAGGTTTACGAGAGAGGGGTGTCTCTATTGATTTCCCATTCCATTTACTCTTTATTGAGTGTATTTACCATTAGATCAATTTTTAATTATTGATATATAATAATATGTAAAGAATATCATTATAATAAAAATCTACCATGATAAATCTCAAGCGTTGAAAGTTGATTTAATGGTAGATATATTTAATGGAGAGGAAAATCAATATAGACACCCTTCTCCCAACTTGACCTGGCGTGAGTTAGTAAGATTTACCACTCTGGTCCTATTTATAAATTCTTCTTGATCAAAAAATTTGGTTCTATTTATAAGTCCATTTTTATAGTAATAAATGCATTTTATACTTTTTTACCCCTATTAATTGCAATAAACAAAATAAATTTATTCATGTTGACTTTTGGAACCAATCATAAATAAGGGCGAAATTGGAAATTTAGCCCGTAATTAAAGAGTTAACTAACTCTCCTTAGTATGTGAGAATTAGTTAAAATGGATTTATAAATAGGACCAGAGTGGTAGTGAGATTTGGGGAAAATCTAAACGGTAACAATTTACTCATTCTATTCTTTTTATAAGCAATAATTACTTACATCACAAAAAATAAAATGTTGGTTAAAATTAGTTAAAAGTAATAAATATGAAAGATATGTACTTTTCTCTCTCTCTAAATATACCCTTATTTATAGCTTGGAGGTAAGGGTTTAAGAAAATAGAGGGTGAGTCTTAGTGCATCTATAAAGTTGTTGCTATGTGACTTGAAAATTATGGATTTAAATATTAGAAGCAATCTCTTCGCTCGAAGGTAAAATTGTGTACATCTATCATTTGTATTTGTATCGGTAAATGATGCATTGGACCATCCTTTACCCTTTTTTATCATTTTATGAAGATGATGAATATTATAGAGAATGAGTGGGAAAAGAGATAATTTATACGTAACTTTCAAAGGCAAGAAAAAAAAAAGTGTATACATAACTTTGTCTAATGTCTTACTTTATTGTGCATATTATCTTTACAGAAAGTAATTTTTGATCTAGTTTATAGAAAGCGGAGCACAACCCTTACTCCCTTCAGCTGCTTGATGGCTTGAGCACTTGCCTCTTGAACTTGGATTCACCCAATTTCACCCTCTAATCTTAGTCTGCTCATTGTCTCCTCAAATATGATTTTTTTAATTTTTTTTTTATTTTTTTCTCAAATATGATTTTTTAAAACCCTCCTCCAAACTTATTGTTTGTTTTTTTCCAAAAAAAAAAAATTATAGAACTATTCTAAGAAAAAAAATTAAAAACAGAATAAAATAAGGCCATAATTTTTTTATTTTTTAATTACAAAAATTTTCATTTCCCTAGACCTAATAACAAAATAAATGAAAGTTATATATTTGACGTGAAAATTTTTTCCCAAATGTATTTTATAAAACATTTCATATTTTTACATTTAGCATGACTTAAAATAGTTTTACAAAATCCATGATTCCTTCAGTGTTTCCTCAAACATATGCATTATTCTTCATAATAAACCAAAAAAAAAAAAAAAACAGCTTTTATTGGTAGAAAAGCTGATTTGATGTTACTTTTCTGTTCAATAAAAGAATAAAACTTAAAAAAATTTTATGATATTTAGACAATAAAACTTTTATGATCCAAGAAAAAGTTAATGTAAGAATAATTTCAATTGAACTTTTGTTTATCAATTATCTAATTGTATTTGTTCTATTTATTATACTATGATAAAATAAATGTTAGTGTTCATGATTTGATGAGAATGAATTATTAATGTAAACTTTAAGAATAGTAAAATAATGATTATATAGTTAAGTTGAATGTGACGTGGTGTGAATTTAAAGGATATGTCGTGTTCAAAATTCTCCGACACATGCTTTGGTAGGGATCCACTGCTCTTCTGTTTAATTCGGCTTAGGTTTATACAAGATAATTACCAGCCTTTTTTTTTTTTATTTTGAAGAAAATACAAAAGTTAAAAAAATCTTGTCATTGTCACCCGATAATTTGATGAAAACAAAGAAATTAATTTTGCATAGCTAATCTGCAGGATGTGATGGAAATTAGATTAAAAAAAAAAAAAAGATGTGATGGGGGTACCGACTGAGGTTAAAGATTTTCAAATCCTTTCAACGTGTGAAGGAAACAGAAAATTGTTTGTTACACATCTTTATTTTCATTAATTCAAAATAATGAAAAATATTATTATAATAAAAAAGGGTTAATGTTCTTATCAGTCTTTACAATTTGATTATATTTTGATTTTAGTTCTTGTAGTTTCAAATTGTGATTTTTAGTTCATCTATTTTTATAAAAAAATTGATCTAAGTTTATTAACATTTAACTTTAGTTAACACGGTTAAAAAGCCTAGGAACTACAAATTTTGGTTCCACAGGTCCTTTTATTCCTAACAAGTTTTGGTTTGTAATCTATATAAAGTTTTGATTTTGGTGTTTATACTTTTAATAGTTTTGGTTTTTTTTCCTATACTTAACAGTGTTGAGTTCCAATTAACATCGTGAAACTCATACCAAGTCTTCATAAAACTATAGTATCTAAAACTACATTTGATACTACATAGAATAAAACTAAAATTCAACTAGTTAGATTAACAATAATATTAACCATTCAAAAATGGATAGATGAAATTTAGAAAAACATACATGAACATCTAGAGTAGCAATTTAAGCAACATACACATAAACTTTTAAAATATACCAATGAATATTGCAATTTCAGCCCTTTCCCACCATATCCCAAATTTGACATTGAAAAATAACTAATATAACCTGCCATCAATTTGGTTACATCAGGGAGTTATCATGGACAGAAAAAATCATGGGAGAACTACTATGACCTAAGGAAGGAACATAATTATAAATGACTAACGTGGTATTTTAGGGAATATAACATACAAATTTTTAATAAATAATTAACTTAACTAATTTTTTTAATACTAGTTAGAGTTGGAAAAAAGGACCGGCCTTGCACTGGCTCAAGCTTAAATGGATAAGCCCGTTTAGGACCGACATACATAAAAGGGTCCATTTTTGAAGCTAGGTCCATGAGCTATCAGGCTCAGGCTGGCTTGCGGGCTTTAAGTCCATTTAACAATTTTTTTCGGTGTGTGTGTGTGTGTGTTTTTTTTTTGGTTTTTGTTTTTGCATTTTTTAAAGAAATTAATTTAAAACAATAAAATACATATTTTTAATTTAAGACATAAATGTTATTAAAGCATTATTTGTTGTATCTTTTTTCAATAAATAGGATAAGTGGTGTGTTTGCTTTGAAACAAAATCCTTCTTGGAATAGAGACTCTACCTTTCATTGTTTAATACATGTGTATTATTTGCTCCTCCTTTTGGTAATCTGCATGATATTCGGACCTTCACAAATACACTTATCATGATAAAATATGTCAACATTTTATAAGGGAAAATTTCTTTGCAGAGTTATTATGAACCAAATGAAATATTCTTTTGAAAATTTTGTAATTTTTTAATTGATGACAAGACTTAATAAAATAAAATAAAACTTCTTGTAAATATGTCTTGAAAATTGCAAGAAGTTAACAAAATAAACAAAATTTGTGTTAATGTATGCTTAAAAAGTGCAAGTTACAAGATATGAAAAAAAAAACCACCAGAAAATAAGTCAAAAAATTATAAAATTAGTAAGAATATTTATGAAATAAGAAATATCTTTTATAAATCTTAAAATTTTAGAGTTCTTATTGTTCCTATGAAATTTAATTCTAAAAAAGATAATAACAACTAAATATTTGTAATATCATTAACAAAATAAAAAAATTAATAATAATAATAATAATAATACTATTATTATTATTATATATATAAAAAAATAGACGGGCTTAAATGGGCCGGCCCTCTGGCTTTACAGGGTTAGCACCTTTAGGCTCATTTTCATTTTGAAGGCACAAACTAGAGCTGGTAATATGGGCCAACCCACCAAGTTCAGGTTGGCTTGCCATTGTTTGATAGATCATTGGATCGGGCTAAAAAGACTTGCCTCAAAATAGGCTGAGAATTAGCCAACTCAACTCGTAATGTGTGTGTTAGCAGGTTAGCTCTCCCAACCTATTTTCATTTCTTCTTTTATTTCTTTTCATACTACGTTTTTTTTCAATTATTTTTAAAACAATATAGTAAAATATTTTTTTTTTCAAGAAACCTAAACCATAAAAAATTAAAAATGCATTACAAAATCATAAAGTGATAATAAAACTTCAAATTCAAAGTTTCAAGCATTATAAATTATACATGCATCACATTTCCACACATTACGAACTAAACATAAATCCAAATCCATCATTAACATTCAATACAATAAACAATTAGTCAATATTAATGGTGTTCGGCTACTAAGATTCGTTCAATTGAAGTGAATGAAGTAGTTGGAGAGGGCTTGGTTTTACACTTTAGAGAATTTCATAAAATAAAAAAAGGGCTAAACAGCCAACCCGGTGGGCTAACCTATTGCGGGTTCAGGGTTAGGTGGGTTTAGGTAAAAAAGGATCGCATAAAAATGGTCCTAATTTTGCACAACCCAACATACCAAATTTTATGTGTTGGGCGGGTTTGGCCCACGGGTTCAACCCATGTTACCAGTTCTAATAGAAACTCTAATCTTGACCCTTGCAATTTCACGGTCTCAGGCCCGACCCATTTTCCCAACTATCTCAATAAATTAATTATCTAACTTGTACATTTAAAACTAGAGGGAGCAAAGTGAATAATGTGGTAAAGATGATATCCGAGGGATCTTTCAAATAATAATGCTCTGCCCATTACCCATGGACCATTACATACAGATGAGAAGAGATAAAAGACCACAACCTTCTAATGAGTTGGACCAGCATATGCCCATGATGATACAGAGACTAGCCTTTATTTGCAGACAAGTCAGAATGTGAAAAATTATACATT
This sequence comes from Inga laurina, assembly GCA_963855925.1. NCBI lineage: Eukaryota > Viridiplantae > Streptophyta > Magnoliopsida > Fabales > Fabaceae > Inga > Inga laurina. The sequence goes on along the minus strand of OY979701.1, from coordinate 47,956,032 downwards.
TCCCTTGAATTCTAATCCATATAACATGCAGAGAAGTAATGAGAACTCTTAAATGATTCCTTTGCTAAGTGAGCTAAATTGAAAGTAGAAAGGTTTTTTAAAACCCATACTATAACACCATTCACTTTAAATCACCAATAAAACACTAATGATAATAATTATCTTAGTGATAAAGCTTGTCGTTAACCCTACCAAAAATACTAAGCTAATTATGGTAAAGTGATACCTAGCCTAGGTTATTCTTCTCTAAGGAACCTAACTATTGTTATAATATTCTTAGCAAACTTACGGCCCACACTAAGTAAAGTTCAGTTGTTGAAAATTGATTGAATTATATTCACTATGAAACTGGTCCTAATTTCTTTAGTTTAATTTCCTGATTTAAACGTGACAATATAATGAGAGTGAAGTGACGATGGTTTTACACAATAATGAGACAACCCTCCCTAGAAGTTCCACTAAATCTTTCTTATCAAATTATTATTGCAAGCTCGCTGTATCAGCTATTAAGCAATAAGTTCCAATAGTTAATCAACTAGAACAACATATTAAGAACAAATTGATGAGAAGAGCTTAAGGCACGACAGATCTGAATTCTCTGTAGTAACAGCTACCGCATGTTACTTATGGAAGCTTTCGAAGTAATCAAATAAACTGATGCAACTATAATTAGCTTACATGATTAAATCTACTTGAATATAAAGAACACATTCCATCAACTGATTTCATGCAATAGATCATTACTTCTATAAAACTCAAATCAGATTCAGAAGTTCATCTACACAATTATAAGATTCATAGTTCAAGATCGACTCTGTCTCACAACTGCACAACTCACACAATTATAAGAAATCATAATCGGATAAGAACACAAATCATAATGAGCTTCTCCTTCCAGCTCAGGGATTCAGGTTTGGCTTCACTTTTAGGAAGAATTTCAGTGATAATCCACTTATGATGAAGGGATGAGCGACATCGAGTTCCAGATCAACTCCAGTCAAGGTGGAGAAATTGTCTGAATCCAAGAATCGACAAGTTATCAGTGGTGGAGATAAGAAGATATAGAGATCCAAGAGAGTTTTTTTCTTTCCTTCTTTTTTCCCTTTTTGGAAGTGAAGACCATCCTCCTCTGAATTCTTTTCCCCCCTTTTAGAACTTTTTGCTCTTAGCTCGTCTCCTCGCCATTCTCGATGGCAATGGTCAGAGGAAATTACAGTTGAGCTGGAAAACTTCCTATTCTTTGCACTTGGGTCCCTTCTCTATTTGTTCACAGAATTATTGATCTTTACCTTTTAGTCCTTTCTCCTACTTCTAGCCCCTTTTTATCCCATTTTCTCTCAAGCTTCCTACAAGACAATTCAAACCAATACAATATCATTCTTCCTAAATCAACACTTAAGAGAAACCATAAAATATATCAATTAAGCTAATCTTAGTCACTCATTTTATAAATTCAATATTAGTCACAATTCTTCATTATAAATGCATTTCAAGCACACTATTGTCACTAAAACCTCCCAAAAAGCTATGAAAATATATGGTACAATTAGGACTTATCAATTCCCCCACACTTAGTCTTTTACACTCCTGGGCAAAATCAAGTATTCCATCTGTCTTATTTATTCTAGTAAATCTATCCATATGAATTTTGTTCATGCCTTTGGTTATGTATCTCCCTTCACTATCTCAAGTTCAATTCCCCATGCAAATAATCCCACCACCCAGCACAAATCTAGCTCTATATATGATTTAGCCTTTGCAAAGAGAATTCAAGAGACTCTCGGGGTTAAGTGTTTATCTCTCTCTCACTACGGGGTAATTGATTTCACTCTTCTCTTCTAGTCTATGATTTACTATAGGCTTGTCAAAGCTCTATCATCTCCACCATACAAACACAAGTTTCTATGCATCAAGAGGACTTTATTAAGGTTGTAATATTAGTGAGGCTAAGATGGAATATATGGAATGTCAATCCATACAGCCTAAACAAGCATGCATGATGAGATTGCAGCAGTACATGTGCTTATTTATGCCTGCTTTTTGTTTACTTGCTCTCTTCATCTGACTTTTTAATTTTCTTTTTAGAGCATAATTTTTTTAGCAGAAATCACCCTTGCTTTCCATCATATGCAACTATAAGCATATTATCATAGTGTACTTTTGGCATACTTATTCAAAACTACATAGAAATAATGAGAAATGAAAATGATGGGAGCAAATGGGCTAGCAAGAGATAAAATGTGTAAGTGGCTTATGTCTAGGTCATATGGGTATGAAATGAATGCCTCCATCATATACATGTACTCTTATGTGCACATTGGCTTCAATTAAGAGCTAGGACAAGTTCTAGAAAGTTTTAAAACTAGAGAGCATATACACAAAATTTAATGAATTGAACAAGTTCAAATATCCTTCTATGTGGGCTAATTCTCTTACTTTCACTCACAATGGCTAAGCCATATATATTACTAAATTTAGTACTATTAGTTTCCCAAGCTCACATGGTTTGTATCCCTCGAGCAGATTTGTTCAATACATTCCTTCAAACACTTATTTACTTATATGTCTATCATTCCCAGATTTTTAGAAGGATACAACATAATTAAAACTACTCAGACTTTCAAAACACTCCTTGCAAGGTAATTAACAAGCCAAAAAATAGGACACACAAAACCACATATATATCACAGCCCCACCCTTATACTTAAGAATTGCATGGTCCCTAATGCAAGCAAATAAAAGACAGGGCAGAAACCCGAGTAAGCATAGCACAACAAAGAGGTACAGTACATCACATGCATAGTGAAACCACTTTGTGTGGGAAGTGTCCAGCCAGCAAGCAATAAATCCCGTACCCAAAGCTAATAATCTCACACAACAATAGCAAAATGAGGAAGTTGAATACATAAATCTACCTATAGTTAATGGTTCGATCCCTCCCCCACACTTATGTCAAACAAGTAGCATCACAAGGAAATGAAGCAAAACAAAACAAAAAATGTAAGTGAGGGAAAGGGACTACCGGAGGCTAAGGAGAAACAGCTGGGCCAGAATAAAGCTTGAGTAAATGACCGTTCACTTTAAAAGTGTGACCACTACTTGGATCAATCAATTCAACCATGCCAAAGTTGTGAACCTTAAGGATTTCATAAGGAACATCCCATCTGGTTTTGAGTTTGCCAAGCCCAAAGGAATATCTTGCCTTGTATTTAAGAACTTGTCACCCTCTTGAAAGTTCTTGCGCAAGATATGTTTGTCATGCATAGCCTTAATACGCTCCTTATACAAATGAGAATTGTCATAGGACTCTATACGCAACTCATATAGTTCTTGAAGTTGTAATAGTCATTCATCACCTGCTGTAGCAATATTTAGATTGCATGCCTTAACAACCCAATAAGAATGGTGTTCAATTTCAACCGGTAAGTGATGGCCTTTACCATAGACCATTCGATAGGGGGACATGCCTATTGAAAGCTATACGGTAGGTCCACAAGGCGTCATTCAAATGAGTGCTCCTATCCTTCTTATTAGGAGATACTATCTTTTCTAAAATTCGCTTAATTTCCCTATTGTAGTTTTCAGGCTGACTGTTGGTTTGTGGGTGATAAGGTGTGGCCACCTTGTGTTGGACACCATGTTTAGAAAGTAACCCTTCAAGAAACTTGTTGAAAAAGTGAGTGCCATTATCACTCACAATAGCTCTAGGGACCCTAAACCAAGAAAAGATGTGAGACTTCATAAATCGAGTAACTGTGGAAGCATCATTCTTCTTAGTGGCAATAGCCTCCACCCACCGTGATAAGTAATCCACAACAAGCAAAATAAAAATATACCCAGCAGAAGAGGGAAAGGGTCCCACAAAATCAACACCTCATACCTCAAACAACTCATAAAAAATCATAGGATGTTGAGGTATTTAGTGCTTCTTACCCAGACTTCCAAATCTTTGGCAGCGATCACAAGCGCTGCAATGTATATGAGAATCCTTGAAGATAGAAGGCCAATATAAGCCAGCTTCTAAAATTTTCCTAGCTGTCTTGTTAGGGATGAAATGACCACCACAAGTAAAAGAATGACAGCTGGTTAAAATGACACTGATTTCAATTTGAGGGACACAGTGTCGAATCACTTGGTTATTGGATATCTTCTATAGGATTGGAGAATCCCAGATAGAATGTTTAGAATCAGCCTTGATTTATTCTACTGGAATTTAGATAAGGAAGGTGGAAGCAACCCCGTGGCTAAGTAATTAGCAATGTGGTAATACCAAGGATCCAGAACATCAATATGGGAGACAGAACAATACCTGAAACTATCACAGATTGTGGTAGAATAAGTGACACCAGCAGTATGTAAAGGTAAATGGCTCAAGTAATCAGTGACAACATTTTCAGCTCTAACCTTATGTTTGATACTGTATCAAATTCTTGAATTAGAAGCATCCAGTGTAAAAGAGTCTTGGTTTGGTATGCACTTTGCTAGTCAGGTATTTAATAGCATCGTGATAAGTGAATATCACCACTTTAGAGTGTAACAAGTAGGGCCTGAATTATCCAAAGCAAAGGCAATGGCATATAATTCCTTCTCCATTGAAATGTAATTAACTTGTGCCTTGTCCAATGATTTAGAGGCATAGGCGATGACACAAGACAGCTTGACATGCCTTTGGCCCAGAATAGCACCCACTGCATCATTAGAAGCATCACAACATAACTCAAATGGCAGATTCCAATTAGGAGCATCCATTATGGGTGGTGAGGTTCATCTGGCCTTAATAGCATTAAAAGAAGCTTGACATGCTGCATCAAAGTTGAAGTCAACATCTTTTTGTAACAACTTAAAAGGTGGCAAAGTAAGGGTATTGAAATCTTGAATAAACCTCCTATAGAACCCAGTGTGTGTAACACCCTAAATTTCAATTAAGGGCTAATTACAATTCTTGTGAATGATTATGTGGAATAATTATGTGTTTTGGTGGCAATATTAATTAATTTGCCATAATTGTTGGGAAAATTGAAAGAATGACTCTAAATTAGTGATTAATGGAAGAGATTAAGTACTAACTAAGAGAAAATGAAGTGTGAGAGTAAATGGCTAATGGAGGGATTAAGTGGCTAATTAGTGGTTTACTTTGTGAGATTGCATGAGATGAAGACAAGTGTCAAGTTGGGATGAAGCAAGAAAGTGTAGAAAAGTCAAGAAAACATTTTAATATCATTTCCCTCTCTCTCCCTCTCTCTTTGTACGTTTAGGCATGGGTTTGGGAGACAAAAATATGATCCCATTATGCTTCATCATCATCTTCATCTCTCTTCCTTCTCTCTCTTTTGTTCAGCCATGGTAGCCCAAGGGAGAGGAAGAACTTTGTGTAAAAGGTGAGTATTTGACCCTCTAAATGACTTCTAATGGAAAAATGCTCTTCTATAAAGTTGTTCCTTGGAGTGAGAGCTTCAATTTGATGGTTTTAGATTCTCCATTGGTGGTGATTTGAGGAATCATGAAAATCTACAAGTTGGAGAATCATGAAGTGCCTTTGGGAAAGTTGTTGAGGTAAGTGAAAGCTTCATTTTCATATACGTTTTGTGGCCATTGGTTAGGCCTTGAATTTTTGGAATTTTAGCCCTAATTTTCGTGATTTAGGGTCTTGGGGAGTATAATATGTTGTTGTCATGGAAATAGTGCCTTGTTTAGTGTGTTGAATTGATAGAATTGCATTGAAGCTTAAATGTGAAGTTTGACACCTTTTGTGTTGGTTTTGTGCTTTGGTCAAAACAGGGCATGTTGATAGGTTATGATTTTGGTCATATTGAGTTTACCATTGTGTTCCTTGTGAAAATTTATGTGGGAATATGCTTGATTGTTAATTTTGGAGCCATGGGACACTTTGGTAGAAAATTGGAAAATCTGTCCTTGGAACTCTGTTCTGGGCAGTTTATTTGTGTGGACGTTTTGAATGACCAAATGATTTCAGAAAATTGTGAAACTTTCCAGTCTTATAGTTCACATCCCAAGCTTCACAATGGACATATACTTTGTGTCATTTAGGATGGGGATTGTAAATGAATTTTGATTATTATTGGTCTCTATTTCACTCTAATGTTGTATTTCGGATATAATTACGGAGGGGGTTACAGCGTGTCCTAAAAAGGATCTTAAATCTTTGAAGGTAGATGGAAAAGGTATAGAGGCAATAATCTCAATTTTGGATTTGTCAACCTCAATGCCCTTATGAGAGATCAAATGATTAAGGACTATACCTTGGGCAACCATGAAGTGGCATTTTTCAAGTCAAGACTAATTGCTTCTCAACATATCGTGCTAAAGATCTCTCCAAATTAGTCAAACACACTTCAAAATTGTCACCATAGAGTGTGAAATTTTCCATAAAGACTTTAATGCCACGCTCAAGCAAATTACTAAATATAGAAAGCATACATCATTAAAAAGTGCTTGGAGAGTTGCATATCCCAAAAGACATTCTACGATAGGCAAATGTCCCTAATGGACAGGCAAACATGGTCTTCCCCTGATCCTCAAGTGCTATTGGGACCTGGAAGTAGCTAGAGAAGCCATCCAAAAAGCAATAGTGAGATTTCCCAGCCAAACGCTCTAATATTTGATCAATGAATGGAAGTGGGAAGTGATCTTTTTGAGTAGAGTCATTAAGTCAGCGATAATTGATGCAGACTCACCATGCATTTTGAATTCTTGTTGGAATAAGTTCATTCGTCTCATTGCTGATGAATGTAATGCCACTCTTTTTAGGAACAACTTGTACTAGGCTAACTCATTCACTATCAAAGAGAGGATAAATGATACCAATACTTAGTAGTTTGGTAACTTCTTTTTACCCATATCCAATATAAGAGGATTTAGTTGGCGCTAGGGTTGCCAAATGGTTTGGCATCCTCTTTTAGCAGAATTCTGTGTGTACAGATAGATAAGAACACAAATCTTAATGAGCTTTCCCTTTCAGCGTATGGATTCAGGTTCAACTTTGCTTCTAGGAAGAATTTCAGTGATCAGCCTGTAACACCTCAAATTTTATATTCACAAATATATTGTAAATATTAGAGAAATTCAATAAAATGGTGAATATTCATAAATTTGGAATTTATGAATTTTATAAATGTTCATATTCATAAGAAAATGGGAAAAATAATTACGGAATTAATTTGGGTAATTTAAAAAGCCCAATATTAGAGAATTGATGGAAATTGGCCAAATTGATAAATATGAATAAATATTAGAGAAAATGTTTGGTCCAAAAATTGATGGAAATTGGCCAAATAAAAATAAGAAAAGAATTTGGAATAAAAAGGTAATGACAAAATCGTAATTTTGGCAATTTATCACAAAATTAATTATTTTTTGATTAATTGAAGTCAATTTCAATTAATTAAGGAAAATAAAAGGGAAAAATATATTTAGAATATTTTGGTCAATTTAATATGAATTTATGAAAAATTTGAGCAAAAAGTGCAATTTTGACTAAAATTGAGACTTTACGTGTATATGTAACTGAGATACGTTGTGAAGCCAATTGAAACCATAGGAGGCACCCCTAGGTGCCTCCTACATGTTGCAAGAGGAAGAAAATATTGGTTGGGCTTAATGTGCATAAAATGGATTTTGGAATTTTCAGAAATTCCATAAATCATTAAAAAAAATCATATAGTATAATAAAAATACATTTCCATCATCTTCCTGTAGCTCATTTCGTGCCTTAATAGATCTGAACTAGAGAGAGTGTGTGTGTGAAATTCCAGAGAGAGAAATAGAAGAAAAATTTGCAAAGGTAAGTGATTTCTTCGGAAAATCGGTTTGGGAAGCTCATCTTTGGGTGTGTGAAAGCTAGGGTTTGAGCCTTATTGAGAAAAGCTAGAGGAAACCGAAAGGTAACTTCCAAACCTTCGTATATTGTCTATTCTTGTTGTTGTAGGCAATTTAATCGGTGAAATTTCATTGGATTACCAATAGTTTTGAATTTTGGAAATGGGTGTGCCTAAGGGTTATGCTGCCTAATTTTAGTTCAAATGGTTGTTATAACTCAATTAGATGGTTAATAAAGTGGTTAGGAGTAGAAAGGAATGCGTTTACGGAGCCGAATGACAAAACCTCGATTTTTCCTTGAGGATACTGTAATTTTGTTTAGGGGTGTTAGAGGGCCTTAGAGTTGGATTTTCAATGATTTGATGGATCCATTGGGTTCAAGAGGGAAAATTTGGTGGGGTTACAGTTGGGCACTTTTTCAGAAAAGACCGAGAAAGCATAATTACGAAAACGCCCATAAAACTTTTAAAGCGGGCCTACCAAGGGCAATTTTGTAATTTGACATTGAATTTGGTAATTTTGAAACTGGAAATGGATCCCTTGGGTGAAAATAAGTTAGAATCGCTCTAGTCAAAATTTCAGGAAAAGTGCAGCCGGGCCGGGTACGGCAGGTTCAGGCAGCGGTCTCGGGGACATTTTGGTAAATTTTCACCATAGGCTAATATAACCACAATAAATACTATGGAAGTGTCTAAAATGATAGATGGATAGGTTATGACCTATTTCTTGTACATTTGATGTTTTAGGGCCGAGGTCGATGTTTATAGTCGGCACGTTTTACGAGGTGGGCCCTTTGAGACAGCAAATAGGTTAAGGTAGGGAGTACTATCTCTCATATACTATGTGACAATTTGTATGATGTGTGTTACTATATTTTGTGATTTGAACACGTGTTGGAGGCACATTACCTAGCTATGGTCTAGGACCTAGCTGAGGTACATTAGTCTTAACAAGCTGTAGTCAGGGACTTGGCTGAGGTACATGTAGGGGTTTTAACGGGTTAGTTGGCTCTAAATTTTGTGTACACACACGGATGATATGAATTTTCATTTTACTTGATATGGTCCATTGCATATTTAATTTTTGCATTTTATATGTTGATCGTATGTTTCTACTAAGATTCCCTGGAATCTCACCCCTTTTTCTAAACCAAATGTCTCAACGGGTACCAGCGGATCGAAAGCCAAGGTTGCAGAGAAGGGAAACTGATGGGCACATTTCCCAAGATGAATACAGTGGTTATATATAGTCTGTATTTGGAATAGTTTTGGGACATTCTGTACATATTTGTCATTATTATTGATTTCTGCTCTGTTAATGACTGTCTGTAAATAAATACTTATTATCAGTATAATTCTACTTTTCTATTTGCCTATGGAACTTGTTCATTATTGCCTTGCTATATCAAAATGGAAATGGGTGTTGATATTTTTGGTATTAGAGCTAATAAGCGGTTCTGGCATTATCAGAATGGTATACTAATATGGTTTTGTTTGAATGGTGACAGAACATAACCCAGGCCGGCATCTTTAGGCCAGTCTTGGGTAGGAGAGACTAGCGAGCATTTCGAGGAGGACTCTGAGGAGGATCCAGAGTGGGATCTTGATGATGATCTAGAAAAGATCCCCGAGGATGAGTCGAGTGACTGTGAGTCTAGGGCAGAGCTGGTGCAGGTGTCATATAACCTACAACTGAACGTCGAGTTATGGAATTATCTGCAGGGCCGATATATCAGAGCAATACAGGAACATGACACTCCTCGCAGTCAGTTTCTTGTGTTCTTGATAGGTGTGGGAACGATGTATAGGCTTCAGGAGGATATGGGAGTGGGGTTCACGAATGAGGTCTGAGCATATACTACTATGGGCTTCTTTCCAGATACAACGTACTGGAACATATAGAAGAATAATATTGTAGAGAGGGGTCTGAGTTCGAGTAGGAACTTTTGGGAGTTCCTGGATCATGTGAATACCGTCGTAGCGAAATATATATCTAGGTTGACGTGGGACCCACGTGGTATATTTTGGGTGACCGGAGATGATTGACACATCTTACGAGACAACGGCGGACATGCGAAAGTGACGGACAGAAAAAAATATTTAGCCAGAGTCTGTATTTTGGGGAGAGTACAGATAGGGAAATGTAATATAACAAGGAACAATATGTCATGTATAGTAATTTATAGGTTATCTGATGTTTTTGTTTCTCTACAGCTATTGTAAATAGTTGTGTATGCTATATTTGACATATCTATGTACCTTGACTTTTATGAAATGATGAAAATGCTCTTATATCAAAATTTAATCTTCTTTAATTTCATGTAGAGTGAATTATGGAGATGGTACAAGCAGGAGAAGGTGGCAGAGGCTGAGGGCGTGGTGGACATGGTAACAATGAGGAAGATCCAAGGCTTGACCCTATCCAGCAGCGAATATTGGATATGTTAGAACAACAACATACTACAATGAATGAAATAAGAGATGACTTTCAAGAAGTACAACAAAGGCAGGATCATCTAGAGAACCGTCTGGATGAATTTATGTGGGAAAATTATGAAGAAATATCGGAGGAACCCCAACCAGAGGATTTACCACCGAGTCTAAGGTGGATATTCAAACTTAGCTAAGTAGGTTCAGTAAACAACAGCCACCTATGTTTAGGGGGAAGTTCGATCCTCAACTAGCGGAAGACTGGTTGGCTCGTTTGGACAAAATTTTTGATATGTTGTAATGTCCATACGAGGTGAAAGCTCGGTTAGCTATCTACAAGTTAGAAGGTGATGCTGATCATTGGTAGAAAGGCATAGATCTTACCTTAAAGGGAAGGAATATTCCTATTACATGGGAATTATTCCAAGAAAAGTTCAATGAAAAGTACTTTCCCCCAACTATCAGAAGAGAAAAGGAAAAAGAGTTCCTGTGCATTAAACAACAAGACCGAGAGAGCTTTGAAGATTACTTAGCCCGGTACATTTGACTGTCGTGATACTCGTTATACTTTAAGCTGAATGATAATAAAGAGTAGAACACATATATGATGATTGAAGGGTTTGCCCCGAATTCAAGGAGAAACTGATTTCTCAACATTTTACCTAGTTTAGCAAAGTGACAGAGGATTGTCGATACATTGGGAAGCGTATGTCGAGCCTGGCAACTCAGATTGGTAAAAAAGGTGCTTCTGGGAGTGGAAATTTATCATAGAAAAGAAAAGAAAATGGTGGAGCTTTTAGGGTTGATAATAACAGGCCGAATCAAGCTGGAGGCCGTGGAGGCTAGGGTTTCTTGAGAGGTGGAACATGTTGGCATTACTGCAAGCCATTTCATCTTGGCAAGACGTGTAGTGGAGCCTCGTTAAGGACGGATCTTAACAAATCACTCACTTGCTATAACTGCCATAAGCTAGGGTAATTTTAGAAAGACTGTCCACAGAAGCAGCAATCGGAGGAGACTAGACCTAGGGTTCCAAGTAGGGTCTACATATTGACACAGGAAGAAGCTCTAAAATCTCTGGAGCTGATTCAAGGTATGATTTCTCTCAACGGTAGTCTAGTGCATGTTATATATGATTCTGGTGCTAGCCATTCATTTATTGCATATGACTATGTGAGATAATTGAATTTACATGTGCATAAATCCCCATATGATTTGGTTGTATCTACGCCCACGGGTACACAAATTGTGACGGCTGATGTTTGTTTGAATTACGGGATAAACGTTGAGGGGCATGAGTTGATTGTAAATTTGATTTGTTTACCATTACAAGGGTTGGGAGTAATTTTAGAGATTGACTAGTTGACAGCAAACGGTGTGTTACTAGTTGTAAACAGAAAAGATTTATATATCTAAATCAACAACCGCGAGCTTGCATAAAAATCACACTTAACCTTCTCTCTGCGACTAAGGTTGAGAGATATTTGCAAAAAGGTTGTCAGGGGTATATGGTATTTTGCTCTATGCAATTAAAGGCCGGTGTAGCCTTGGAAAGTATCCTTGTAGTGAATGAGTTCCCTGATGTGTTTCTAGAGGATATCGGTGGATTACCTCTAAATAGGGAAGTGGAGTTCTCCATTGACCAGAGCCTGGAGTAGGACCAATCTCCAAAACCCCATACCGTATGGCTCCAAGTAAAATGGCTGAGTGAAAGAAGCAAATTGAGAAGCTACTTAAGAACAGGTTCATACGACCCAGTGTATCACCTTAGGGTGCTTCGGTGCTTTTTGGCAAAAAGAAAGATGGAAGTCTGCATCTCTGTATCGATTATCAAGAGCTAAACAAGGTGATCGTGAAGAACAAGTGTCCACTCCCTAGAATTGATGATTTGCTTGATCATTTGTCTGGTTCTTGTGTATTCTCAAAGATCGATTTACAATCGGGATACCATCAGTTGAAGGTAAAAGCAGAAGATGTATCGAAGACTGCTTTTAGGACTAGATATGGGCATTACGACTTTCTTATGATGCCATTCAGGCTGACTAATGCACCTTCTGTGTTCATGGACTACATGAATCAAATCTTTCATCAGTGTCTAGACCAGTTCGTTGTAGTCTTTATCGACAATATATTGGTGTATTCATGGAGTAAAGCTGAACACGAGTAGCATTTGAAAACGGTGTTGAACATATTGTGAGATAGGTAACTTTTTGTCAAGCTGAGCAAGTGTGAATTCTGGCTTTGAGAGGTAAGATTTCTGGGCCACGTTGTCTCAAGGCAAGGGGTCTCTGTTGATCCTAGCAAGGTGGAAGCAGTATTGAGCTGGAATAGACCAGAGACTGTATTTGAAGTATGTAGTTTTCTGGGTCTAGCTGGCTATTATCGAATGTTTATACATAATTTCTCTAGAATTGCATTACCATTGTGAAATTGACGCGAAAAGCTCAATATTTTGTGTGTGATAAGAATTATGAGAAAAGCTTCTTCGAGTTGAAGTAGAGGTTAACTATAGCACCAGTGCTAACGATCCTAGATCCACCGTTTACGTATGTTGTTTACATAGATGCCAGTGGGCATGGATTGGGATGCGTGTTGATGCAACATGGTTGAGTGTTGGCATATGCATCTCATCAGCTAAAACCTCATGAACTGAACTATCCCACTCATGATCTCGAGTTGGTGGCAATTGTGTTTGCTTTGAAAATCTAGAGACATTATCTTTATGGTGAGATTGTAGAGTTGTACTCCAACCACAAGAGCTTGAAGTACTTGTATGATCAAAAAGAGCTCAACATGAGATAGAGTAGATGGATGGAGTTGCTAAAAGACTATAATGTAGAAATAAATACCATCCCGGTAAGGCTAATGTTGTTGCTAATGCATTAAGCCGAAAGTCAGTGTAGGTGGCAGCCATGATGATCTATGAGCAGAAACTGATCGAGGATTTCAGAGATTTAACTTTATCTAGTCAGAATTTGTTGAACAATGGTGTGAGCCAAATATACAATGATCTGAGGGCAGCAATTGAAGAAGCCCAATTGCATGATGATCAAGCACTATCCATCAGAGGTATGATTGATAGGGGCAAAACTCAGGAATACAACTTGTCACCCAGTGGACTAGTCAGGTACAAAAAGCAGATTTATGTTCCACTGCAACTGGAATTAAAACACAAAATCCTGGAGGAGGCACATAAGAGTAAGTATACTCTACATCCAGGGGCTACAAAGATGTACTATGACATGAAGGCTTAATACTATTGGGCAGGAACGAAAAAGGAGGTGACTGAGTTTGTCACTCGTTGCTTAATATGTCAGAAAGTGAAAGTTGAACATCAATGACCATCGGGGCTTTTAACAAACCCTAAGATTCCTGAGTGGAAGTAGGAAAGTGTTACAATGGCTTTCATGACAGGGTTACCTAAGGTTAGAAACCTTGACGCTATATAGGTGATAGTCGATAGATTTACAAAGACAACTCACTTCTTAGTTATTAGTATTCACTATTCTCCTGATAAACTGGCAGAAATCTATGTTAAGGAGATTATGAGGTTACATGGTACTCTGAAGAACATCATCTCTGATCGAGATCCATGATTCACTTTCAAGTTTTAGAAGGCGGTTCATGATGCTTTGGGTACCAAGCTCCGATTCAGTACGACATATCATCCTCAAATTGATGGGCAGACAGAGCGAACAATTCAAACCCTTGAGGATATGTTAAGGGCGTGTGTACTTGATTACAAAGGTAGTTGGGTCAAATTCCTTCCATTAGCAGAGTTCGCCTACAACAACAGTTATTATTCGAGCATTCAAATGGGTCTATACGAGGCACTCTACTAGAGAAACTGTCAATCACCCTTATGCTAGGCTGAGTTGTTTGAGAGGGAACTGTTGGGGCTAGATCTTATTAACCAGACAACAGAGTAGATAAAATTGATCAAGCAGAGGTTGCTAACTTCTCAGAGTCGACAGAAAAGTTATGCAGACAAGAGGTGAAAACCTCTAGAATTTGAAGTCAGCGACCATGTGTTTATGAAAGTGTCACCTGTTACGGGTATTGGCAGAGCATTGAAAGTAAGGAAGCTACAACCAAGGTATATTGGTCCATTCGAGATCCTAGAAAAGATTGGAGTAGTAGCATATCACATTGCTTTGCCACTGAATCTGAGCAGGTTGCATGATGTTTTCCATGTTTCTCAGTTGAAAAAGTATCAACTTGATCGAGAACATGTAATAGAATATGAAGATGTGGAAATATGTGAAGATTTGACTTACGAAGTCATACCTGACCGAATCATCAATCGGCAGGAGAAGCAGCTTAGGAACAAGAGCATTCCATTCGTCAAGATTGTTTGGAAAGGGTTATCACCTAGAGAGGCTATGTAGGAAACCAAGGAAAGTGTAAAAAAGCGTTACCCTGAATTTTTGGCGGAATAGGTGTAGCAAATTTTGGAGACGAAATTTATTTAAGTGGGGGAGAACTGTAACACCCTAAATTTTATATTCACCAAATATATTGTAATTATTTGAGAAATTCAATAAAATGGTGAATATTCATGAATTTGGAATTTATGAATTTTATAAATGTTCATATTCATGAGAAAATGAGAAAAATAATTATGAAATTAATTTGGGTAATTTAAAAAGACCAATATTAAGGTTCAAAAATGGAGAAATATTGGAGAAAATGTTTGGTCCAAAAATTGATGGAAATTGGCCAAATAAAAATAAGAAAAGAATTTGGAATAAAAAGGTAATGGCAAAATCGTAATTTTGCCAATTTATCACAAAATTAATTATTTTCTGATTAATTGAAGTTAATTTCAATTAATTAAGGAAAATAAAAGGGAAAAATATATTTAGAATATTTTGGTCAATTTAATATGAATTTATGAAAAATTTGAGTAAAAAGTGCAATTTTGACCAAAATTGAGACTTTACATGTAAACATAATTGGGATAAGTTGTGAAGCCAATTGAGACCATAGGGAGGGACCTCTAGGTGTCTTCTACATGTTGCAAGAGGAAGAAAATATTGGTTGAGCTTAATGAGCTTGGTTACATGTACACTGGATTTATGTGCATAAAATGAATTGTGGAATTTTTGGAAATTCCATAAATCATTAAAAAAATCATATAATATAATAAAAACACATTTCCATCATCTTCCTCTAGCTCATTTTGTGCCCTAACAGATCTGAACTAGAGAGAGAGTGTGTGAAATTCTACAGAGAGAAAGAGAAGAAAAATTTGCAAATGTAAGTGATTTATTTGGTAAATCGGTTCCTAACACGTATAACTCTATTCCTAAGCTACTCTTCTATGTGTTTAAGGTTTGGGAAGCTCATCTTTGGGTTTGTTAAAGCTACGGTTTCATCCTTGTTGAGAAAAGCTAGATGGAAGCGAAAGGTAATGTAACCCACTGTCGTAATTATATCCGAAATATGTCAATTAAGTAAAATAGAGACCAATAACAACAAAAAAACTCATTCTCAAACCCATCTACCAGACAGGGTTTTCACAAATACTTTTTGAAACACAAATAAACTGGTCTCATATTCACATTACGAATACAATTGCCACACGAAGATAAATCACATTTATTACAATCAGAGTGCACAACATAATCTCTGGCAATCCTAGGTTCCATTCATTAACTCAAGCTTTACAGGGCACATTCGCCCATTACAAGCCCTCATATGGGAATTACAAATATTTCATCTCGAATACATAATCAAATCCTCATCTACATATACATATCCAAATCCAAATACGAATATCCAAATATACATCCCAACATGATAACCAACTACCAAAATCTATAACCCAAAGGAGTCCTCGTCGCTCTTGGCTGCTTGCTCCATCCTCGATCCACTACCCTGTCTGAAAGGTTAGCAGGGGAGGGTGAGATTCCAGAGAATTTTAGTAGGAAAATAATACCAATATGCATGTACAATAAATGTTTAATGCATGACATGCTTGCATCACATAACTTATGCTCACACAATGACAAATCTGCAAGCTCAATGCTTCGAACAACATACTTATGGCCATAGTATAAATAGAAACATAGCTTCAAATCATTCATACATGTTTCACATAATCAAGCAAAGTAATTGTTAGAGCAAGTTTTTCACTCAAGAGGGGGGGGGAATTGGGTGATACTAAAATTTCGTTGCAAATAAAAACTTGACGGTGAATATAAAGCAATAAAGAGTATGGAGAAATATCACCGAAGTGTACACCGAGAGTTATACTGGTTCGACCACAACCACTTTGACCTACGTCCAGTCCTCAGAGCTTCTCTGAGAGTTTCACTATAACTTCCAAGATTCAGTGGGTTCTTGGCACCTCAGTACAAGCAAGTTCCTTCGTGTGGACACTCGCTTCCCCTTACAAGTTGTAATCCAATCCCAACTCAAGGTTCCACAACCTTAAGTTACCTCAATAAAAAATATTGATTTTGAATGAAATATCTGTCTCACAGAGTGAATAAGAATCACTGAAGCATAGAATTACAAGGATAATGTAAAAGAGAGTAATGAACTTGGTAATATGTTCGTGTGTGTGTTCTTGTTGTTATTCTCTGTTTGGATGTTCCAATATATATAGATATGTTGGTAATGATTGTTGGAACATATTTCTTCATGCCCGTTGGAGCGTGCGCAGCCACTGTTAACTTTTCCAGTAATTTGAAAGACATATGTTTGCGGTAGGTGGTGGTAGGTGGCATTTGAACGTTGCTTTTGACTTTCCTTATTTGGTAAGATCTCTTCATTGTTTATCTGTGGATATGCTAAGAATATCGAGTATTGCACACTTTTCTTCATTAGTTGCTTGAGTAAAAACTTGAGTAAACCTTCCATTAAACTTTAGGTTACTCGATGCTTTACTCTAGTAATGTTGGTAGGATTTCAAGGCTGAGAGCACTTCAAGTTTGATTACCTTGTTACTCGAGTCCTTACTCGAGTGAACATAAATTTTCTGCATAGCTTACTCGGGTAGTGACTTGAAGTTCTCTTCCAATTAACTCTGCATACTCGAGTAGTGACTTGAAGTTTTTCTTCTAAGTAATTCTGCATACTCGAGTAGTAACTGGAAGTGAAGGGTGAGAAAAACATTTCATGTTATTCGAGTACTACCTTCAGGTTTTGGTTACCACCGTGGGTTACTCGAGTAGCTCCTCGAGTAACGTTGGCAGGGTTCAAAATGCCGAGAGCAACACATTTCTTGAAACAGAGTAACTCGAGTAGTGACTCGAGTATCATTGGCAGGCCGAGAGCAACTGGAAGTCTTTTGCATGGTTACTCGAGTAGCTCCTCGAGTAACGTTGGCAGGCCGAGAGCAACTCCAAGTGAATTACCTAGTTACTCGAGTAGCTACTCGAGTAACGTTGGCAGGCCAAGAGCAAATAGAAAACTTTTACCTTATTACTCGAGTACTTACTCGAGTATTGTTGGCAGGTTACTTGAAGGTCGACTCTGGTTACTTTAATTTTTAGTCCATTACTTGAGTAACCCTTTAGAAAACTTGCCACTGATCAAGTTTCTCAGCTTTTTCTCTTGGCCTTTCTTCATTACTCCAATGCTTACTTCAAGAGATGATTTTCCCTATTATTACTTTGTTCAAACTTATTTGTAAATCAAATCTTTTTCATACCATTCATTGTTATCATCAAAACATGAGATCTAACAGTAATAACTTGCATCAACATATTAACACAAATATCAAATACATGTAGGAGAGGTAAGTTCCCTACCCTCTTTCCACGTATGCTCCAGTACCGCTTACTCACGATGAAACGAATATCAAACCACAATCAGGGCGAACAAAACCTTATCACCAAAGCAAGGGCATAGGGTTATTTTCTATTTAAAAACCTTGCTTTTATATCACTTAAAGTTGGTTATCATTCATGACCTTTAGGTGGCTAATCAAAGCCTAAACACATGCCTAAAGGGTTGGAAAACACTTGACCAAAGATCACCTTTTAAGAGTCCAAAATGCTGATTTTTGGGGATTGGCCATGGCCCACAATTCCACTGGCCGCGACTAAAAACAGGTCAGAAATTTTTGGGCCGCGGCCAAGAAAATCCTGTTTCTTGGCTGAACTTCCAAAAATCATAACTAATTCCAAACAATTTGGAATTAGGTGATTACCAATCCAAATGAAAGATATTTAAGTCCTCTTCATAGGAAAAATATGGACTATTACCATAAATCACCACAAAATTCCAGAATCACCCAAACTCAATACTGCCCCAAAATAGAGTCCAGTTTCTATCCCAAACTTTGGACAGTCATATCTCCCAACTCACCAAACGAAATGGCATAAATTATATGTCCATTTTGAAGCTTGGGATGTGAAATTTTTCAGAATTTTTAGACATCATTTTCCTAGTCAAAACGTTCACACAAACAAACTACTCAAAATAGAACTTCAATGGACAACATTTCAGTTTTCACACTTTGGCTTCCAATGGTCCTATTTTTATACCAAACATTATTCCCACACAAATTTTCACAAGGAATCCATTTGAAACACCAAATGAACCAAATTCACATTAATTTGACATGTATCACAATGAATTACAACATGTCACTCAATATCACATTTCAACTCAACATCGCACAACTTTCCATCTCAAGTTCCCAAATCAATTCCAATGACCATAAAACACAACATGACATCAATTGCACCACAATACACAAGGAAATTACTCCAATCCAAAATCACATGAAAATCAAGGAGAGATTCAAAATGCACAAAGCTCATCCACAAATCACAAAACTTAGATCAAAAGGCTTCAAGTACTCACCTCTTCCTCTTTCCCAACCCAATTCCTTGCTTCTTCATCTTTTCAAATTTCCTCAAGCCATAAAAAATCTCCTTTCACAAATCTAAAACCATAGCAATGAAGCTCTCTTCACTATGAACAATATTAATGAAGGGTATTCAAGCATTAGAGGACACCAAATGCACCAAATCTCACCTTATGCTTTTCTCTTTCTTCCTTGCCATGGATGAATATGGAGAAACAAGAGAGAGAGAGATGAGATGATAAAGAAGGGAGCAGATTTTTAGGCCTCCAAAATGTCCAAATAAGGGAGAGAGAAGAGGGAAAGAGTGTTGAACTTTTGACTAAGATCCAAGGGTCCAAAAAGTGCCCTGTGTCACACTCTTGCTCCATCTTCCATGAGCTCACAAACACACAAATACACTTGATTCTGCCCCTTGGTATCTGGACAAATCAATCTCAACCATTGTTCTTGAAGTTACCAATGAGTTTCCTCTTCGGTAACTGACCAATCGGTCGGTAACTTTACCATTTTTCCCCTGATTACGGTAATTCCTCTTGAATCACCATCAAACTCATTTTCTCATTCATTTACACCACCTTATGCACCCTCCCTATATTCTAAATCAATTTAGAGGTTTATCCATAATTGAACTTAAATACAGGGTTTTGGCGCTTCTCACAACACATACGATTCTCATTCGAATCCCAAATCACATCATATTCTCCGAACGGGTTATTTATCACTAAGCACATCTACTTTTGGAGTCATTAATACTTAATCAAAATTTAGGATCCTGCTAAACCAGGGCTTAGCAGTCCACTTATTTCAGGCTTATTCTCTAGCCTCAAGTCTCAAAATTCGGGGTATTACAGGTAACTTCCAAACCTTCGTATATTGTCTATTCTGGCTGCTGTGGGCAATTTAATTGGTGAAATTTCACCGGATTGCCAATATTTTTGAATTTTGGAAATGGGTGTACCTAAGGGTTATGCCGCCCAATTTTAGTTCACATGGTTGTTATAACTTAATTAGATGCTTAATAAAGTGGTTAGGAGTAGAAAGGAACGCGTTTATGGAGCCTAAATCACAAAACCCTGATTTTGAATGACTTGATGGTTCCATTGGGTTCAGGAGGAAAAATTAGATGGGGTTATAGGTGGGCAATTTCGGAAAAGGCCGAAAAAGCATAATTATGAAAACGCCCTTGAAACTCTTAAAGCGGGGCTGCCAAGGGCAATTTTGTAATTTGATATTGAATTTGGTAATTTTGAATCCTGAAATGGATTCCTTGGATGGAAATAAGTCAGAATAGCCTGAGTCAAAATTTCAGGAACAGTGCAGTCGGGCCGGGTGCAGCGGGGCCGGGCCGCGGTCCCAGGGACATTTTGGTAAATTTTCATCATAGGATAATATAACCACAATAAACACTATGGAAGTGTCTAAAATGATAGATGGATAGGTCATGACCTATTTCTTATACATTTGATGTTTTAGGATCGAGTTGGATGCCTATAGTCGACACGTTTTACGAGGCGAGCCCTTTGAGACAGGAAAGAGGTTAAGGTATTGACTACTATCTCTCATGTACTATGTGACTATTTGTATGATGCGTGTTACTGTATTTTGTGATTTGAACACGTGTTGGAGGAACATTACTTAGCTGTGGTCTAGGGCCTAGCTGAGGTGTACTAGTGTTACCTAGCTGTAGTCAGGGACTCGATTGAGGTACATATAGGGGTTTCAATGAGTTTGTTGGCCTTGAATTTCGTGTACACACATGGATGATATGAATTTTCATTTTACTTGATATGATGCAGTGGATATTTAATTTTCGCATTTTATATGTTGATTGTATGTTTCTACTGAGATTCCCTTGAATGTCACCCCTTTTTCTAAACCAAATGTCTCAGCGGATGACAGTGGATCGAAAGCCAATGATGAGAGAAGGGAAACTGACGGGCACGTATCCCAAGATGAATATAGTGGTTAATATAGTATGTATTTGAAATTGTTTTGGGACATTCTATACATATTTTTCATTATTATCGATTTCTGCTCTGTTAATAATTGTCTGTAAACAAATACTTATTATTAGTATAATTATACTTTTCTATTTTCCTATGAAACTTGTTCATTATTGCCTTGCACATATCAAAATGGAAATGTGTGTTGACACAACCACTCATGATGAAGGGATGAGCGCCATCGAGTTCTAGATCAGCTCCAGTCATGTTGGAGAAACTGTCTGAATCCAAGAATCGACGAGCTATTGGTGGTGGAGATAAGAAGAAATGGAGATCCTAGAGAGTTTTTGTCTTTCCTTCTTTTTCCCTTTTTGGAAGTGAAGACCGTCCTCCTCTGAATTCTTTTCCCCCCTTTTAGAACCGCTTTCTCTTTGCTTGTCTCCCCGCCATTCTTGATGGCAATGGTCAGAGGAAATTACAGTTGAGCTGGAAAACTTCTATGCTTTGAACTTGGGTCCCTTCTCTATTTGTTCGCAGAATTCTTGATCTTTACCTTTTAGTCCTTTCTCCTACTTCCATCCCCTTTTTATCCCATTTTCTCTCAAGCTTCCTACAAGACAATTCAAACCAATGCAATATCATTCTTCCCAAATCAACACTTAAGAGAAACCATAAAATATATCAATTAAGCTACTCTTAATCACTCATTTCATAAATTCAATATTAGTGACAATTCCTCATAATAAATGCATTTAAAGCACACTATTGTCACTAAAACCTCCCAAAAAGCTATGAAGATATATGGTACAATTAGGACTTATCACTTAGTCTAACTAATTATATCATTTAAACCAAAAAAACAAGAAGTTGGAACATTTAAATGAACATTAACATTAAACCCCACACTCAAACTTCTCAAAAATAACTAATAATTCGAAACGTATATAACTTTCATATAGGCTCACTAACTAGTTCCCTAAACAAAGCTGAGAACTAAAGTTTGGATGCTACATGGTTTTCTATTTCATGAAACTGGACGTCATTGTTGCTATATATCACAACTTTATTACTCTAAAATTGTGAAAGCACAGGGATGTTGTGTTTTATTTAACGAACCTCTATTTGGCAATGGAAGTTACTCGAGGTTCTAAATAAAGCCAATCAATCAACTATTCAAGTAAAGGCCGTTGATGGATTACTGCAGAACTTCAATTATTTGTAAGGTGGATCAATGGAGTTCTACACTCTCAAGTGATGCCATGGGAAGGTTGCAATTCTGTGGATGCTATACTCATTTGTAAGTGTCTGGCCTATGAGGATATTTATACTTCTTTCCACATATGGAAATATTAAATTCAGACTCATGTGACAAGCCATGGTCCTGAAAGAATCACTAGTGAAATACCATACCTAGAAGTTCATTTACTCCAAAATTTAGACAAAATGGAATTGTGAGACTGGGATCTTAGGTAGAGACAGGCGATATTTTAGTGGGTAAATTAATGCCTCAAATGGCAAAAGAACTTAGACCACTAGATCTATACTATTCAGATGTGGAGACGGTTTTAAAAATATAACCGATGTCATATTTGTAGAGGATGAAGGTGCAAATTTAGTAATGAACAATTTTGCTAGGAGCACCCATAATAATTAACTATTTTTTGGTGCAAAAGTATATATAAACAATTTATTTGAGATTGATAGTAACGTTGTTAAGAAGACTTCATTTCTGTTACTTTTTGCACTGAGGGTCTCACTATTTTTCTCTCTATATTATTTTAATATTTTTTAATGGAAAAATATCACATAGACCCCATGGAAACAATTTCATTTTAGGTAACTCGCCAAAAATTCTGAAATTTCACTGCACCTTTTTAGGTTAAAATGGCATTAAGTTTTGTGAGTAAAAAGATAATAATATCCTTATTTTTTCATAAGAGTATTTATAATCAAATAATATAGGCATTTTCAAATCAAATAAAAATATTTACAGGACAAACATGTGAATGACTAGGGAGTTAAAATTTTTTGGTCATTCACATATTTGCCTTTTGTAAATGCCTATCTTGGACTTGTAAAATTTTTGTTAACTTCTTGGATCTTTTAAATCCATTTATTTGTCTTGTAAATGTATTTATTTGTTTTGTGAATACCCTTATTTGCCTTATAAATTCTCTTATTTCTCTTGTTAATGACCAAAATGTTCTTGTTAACTCCTTGGTTTTCTTTGAATTCCTTCATTTATCCTATAACTGTCTTTATTTGTTTTTAAAATTACCCATATTTATCTTGTAAATATTCTTATGAAAAAAAAGTAAGGGCATTATTGTCTGTTCACTAAACAAACTTAATTTCATTTTAATCAAGGGGGTGCGGTGAAATTTCAGAATATTTTGGGGGTTAACTGAAATAAAATTGCTTCCATATTGTCTAAGTGATATTTTCCCATTAAAATATATTAAAGTGAGAGAGAGAGAGAGAGAGAGAGAGAGAGAGAAGATTGGTGGAACCATAGTGCAAAAAGTAATGAAAGTTAAGTCTCCTTAACGGCGTTGCTATATTTGCTCCCAATAAAAGTATTTATATCTACTTTTGCACCCGAAAATAGTTAAGTCTTATATATGCTCATAGCGAAATTATTTATTGTTAAATTTGCATCTTTGCCCTTTTGTAAATATCGATACAACTTGAGCTCTACCACACTAAATAAAGTTTTCTAAACTGGTTATAATATAGACTAGTCTCGATAAGGATAAAATATTTTTAAAATTTTAAAATTTAAAATTTTCATAGATACAATAAGTCTAAGAATGATTCTAGATCAACATTTTTAGGACCATTTTAAAACTCTTTTGAGTTTCGATCATTTTACCTTGCAAAGTAATATTCCTTTCATCTCTTTTAAATATGAAGTTATTTCAATCAATATACTCTTTTTCTTTGACTATTTAAACTCCTCTTATCCATTATTTCTTTGTACACCTCCTTCATCCTCCTCTTACTTGATCAACATGGTGAAATAGTAGAGAACTCTTCCTATTTGTCCTCTCTTTCCGTTGCATCCTCCTCCGCCTCCATCGAATCCAATGCGGCACATTCTTCACAAACTCTATAATAGAGTAGAGCACATAGAGCACAGTCTCTCTTGAATTAGCGCATTTCTTTACTCTCCCAACAACAAGATGAACCAAATACTGGATGAGAATGACATTGAGTATAATTTATCATTTGACTCCTCCACTACTTCCTCTCCTTTCTCTCCTTCCTTGCTTGACTCCCTTATGCCTCTGCCCTACCTTAATGAAGATGCGTGTCTAATGAAGTTGATATACAAATGTGAGAACTCTATTTTGTATGGCTGAATATGTTTCCATGATGAGGTATTGGTTGAGTATGGAATAAAAATGAAGACAATATTTAGGAGCTAATAGGCTAGGTGGAATTACTAGTGACACTACTATAGATAATACTTTTAACATTCATTTTTTGGACTTTTCCAATTCCTTTTTTAAGGGAACGTCTATATGAGTGACATTGTAAGTTTGGAATTGATGTATATTTTGAAACAGACATTGTAAGTCACTTACAACGTCTCTTTTTACAAAAACAAATGTTGTAAGTGACTTACTTAAAAAAATAGACATTATAACTGCATTTTTTAATATATCGCAATATTTTTTTCTCTACCCAGCAACTAAATCTTGTATATAAACATATTTAATCAAAATAGTACTTCATAAACAAAGTGTCCATACAAACAGTATAGAAATATCTAGCACTTCATAAACTACTCACTACTACAGAATATACTTATAACTACCCTAAATGACGTCCCTTTTTTTGAAAAAGGGATGCCCAAAATATTGGCAGGTGGCATATGTGTAATTATAGATGTAAATTGAACAGGTTGGCGTGTCAAAAAAAAATTGAATCTCACGCCAGGAGGGGCCAGAAGGTGTTTTAGATGTCCCCAATCAAAATAGGGACGTCTTAAGACCCCCATAACTGCCCAATATATTATATACAGTTAGAAAAAATTAGAAAAACTTTAGACGTCCCCATAAGAGTTGGGGACACTTAAAGAACTGACTTTAGACGTCCCTAGCCCATCTGGGGACGTCTAAAGTTACCTTTAGAAGTCCCCAGATGGTCTGGGGATGTGTAATGTTAAGGTTTAGATGTCCCCAGATGGTCTGGGGATGTCTAAAGGTAGCTTTAGGCTATCTGATCTGTGAATGATGTCAATTAAACCTCTCTCCTTTAATCTTCCCTAATATGAATTATTACAGTGAACTAAGATCCTGCTGGCAAAGAAAAGTGTACCTATGTTCTAACAAATGGCTTGTTAAATCTGATCGAAGCAAGACGGATACGCATCTGACTGAGAAATCTTTCTATCTCGGCCATAACTAACTGGTAATCAGGAGTTTTAGGAAACATCTAGGATTACCTACCCATTACACCAAAATGCAAATAAGAAAGTGTCCTGAAATGCATGTGAGGCTAAACAAAAAGTTTTAGATGTCCCCAGATGATCTAGGGACATGTAATGTTAAGGTTTAGACGTCCCCAGATGGTCTGGGATGTCTAAAGGTGCTTTAAACGTCCCCAGCCCAATTGGGGATGTGTAAAGGTAGCTTTAGACGTCCCCAGCTCATTTGGGGACATTTAAAGATGAATCACATGTCTCTGGTCAACTTGACCGGTGCATGTGCAGTGTTAGAAAAGTCTCTGCTTTACTCTTTCACACCTCCCATCTTCATCACTTCCGTTATCCCCTTCTTCGTGCTCTCCTCTCCCCTGGGCTTGTTTTTTTCTTCTTTCTCCAAATCTTTCTATATGTTATCCCCTATTTCTTGTTGGTCCTGCATTGTGTACTTGCTCGTCTCCGTCTTTGCTCTGCTGAGTTTGCACCATTTTCTCTCATTCTCGCCACTGTCGTCCTCCTTCTTGCCACCATGGGCCATCTCCTTCTAAAGTTTCAGCAACAGGTTAGCTAACTAAACTTGTGAATGCCTAACAAAATGCATTTAATTCTCGATTGGAATTTAAGTGTGATTTGTGCTTGAGCTTTATCTTTTCTGTTTTGGCGGTAGACTTGTTTAGACAATTGTTGTCAACGTGAGCTGTGAATTTAAAGTTTGACTTGTGCTGGACCTGTACACCTTGCTTGCTATTGAGTTTAATTGGTGATTAATGAAGGAATAAATTAAAGTGTGACTGTGAATGGCTAAAGAATCTAGATTTTTTATATACACACACGCACTAGTAATAGTAATATATAGTTAGATCAAGTAGAAGGGACTAGATATAATATAATATAATATAATATAATATAATATAATATAATATAATATAATATAATATAATGATATATATCATGAACAAGGATTTCTAATTTAATTTTTATGAATGATGTGCGTGTGTAACGTTGGGAGAATGACTAATTTAGATATTAATGATGAATATATATATATATAGATATATATATAATTTTGCGTGCATGTATAGAAGCATAAGGTGAGCGATAGGAAGAGGATATGGGGAGAGAGGGAATGGGGAGTATATTTACAGAAAAATTTCAAGGCATGCAATCACTCTAGTGATCATGTGCCCCTCCATTTACAACTACAACAACACCAAACTCTCTCTCTCTCTCTCTCTACACACACACATCTAATTATATTCCTTCATAATTCATTCAACAATAATAAAAAATTTCCTTTTTTCTCCTCTATCACTCACAAGCAATATGCCTATAAATGACCCATCAACCATATATATAGCTATAAATCCCAAGAGGCAAATGCGATGGAGTATGTTATATATGATTTCAGCAATCATAACTACAAGTCTTTCTCTTATACATTATTATTCAATTTCTATAGGGAAAATATCACTGCACCCTTTCTAGCAAATTATTCTCAAACAGTTTCTAAAACTTTCTGAAACTTCATTGTACCCTTAGGTCTAAACAGAAATTTTTTTCTTTTGTTGAAAAGACATTTAAGCCCTTGTCTTATATATGGTTGAGACGATCTTATAAATTCCCACATGTGTCACTTGTAAATACACATAGTTGATTTGTAAATTCCCATATATCTCACTCATGGTACATATCTGATTTAAATATTTGGTTGGTAAAATATAAGTGTATTCTGTTTGTGCTTGGTGCTAGAAGCTAAAGTTTAGTTTCGTTTAAATTAAGCTGAGATGGTTTGTTATTTTGATTTTGGGATGTCTTACTTTTAAGAGGAAATGCTGTCAAAATTTTGAAAAAAAATAGTAGAAGGCAATTCCCAGTGTTGAGAATTATTCTAAACTTGAGTGTGAATGGCATAGGTGGTAATAAAATGGATCATAGTTGGATGAATGCCTTGAGAACAAGTG
This sequence comes from Inga laurina, assembly GCA_963855925.1. Taxonomy (NCBI): domain Eukaryota; kingdom Viridiplantae; phylum Streptophyta; class Magnoliopsida; order Fabales; family Fabaceae; genus Inga; species Inga laurina. The sequence goes on along the minus strand of OY979701.1, from coordinate 47,928,610 downwards.
AAGAATATGAGAATGGGGTTGAAGAGTTTATTGAATTTGCTAGAAGGAACGCTCTAGGCAAAAATGTGATGTATTTTTGTCCTTGTGTCAATTGTTTAAATGAGAGAAAATGGGATGTTGAAGTTATAAGGGATTACCTACTTTGTGATGGAATAAATCTACGATACACAAGGTGGATATGGTATGATGAGGAAGTAATTGATTGTCCGTTGCACAATAAGGAAGCTGTGGATATCATAGATTAAGATAGAATAGAGAGAATGGTTCACGATGTTGAGGTAGAATCCTTTACTCAGTCGCATGAATATGACAGCCTACGGAGTGATACAGAGACACCGTTGTACCCTGGGAGTAAGTACACAGGGCTGATAGGAACATTACATTTGGTTAACTTAAAAGCAACTTGTGGGTGGACTGATAGTAGTTTCACATTGCTGCTTGAACTATTGTGTGATATGTTTCCAGACGATAATGTACTTCCAAATCGTATGTATGAGGCCAAGAAAATCCTATCTACAATGGGTATGGAGTATAAAAAGATACACGCTTGCCCTAATGACTGCTTACTGTACAGAAAGGAGTATGAAGGTCTGAGTGGGATCCCTAAGTGTCAAGCTGCACGATACAAAGTGAAGAAAGATGGTGGTTATGGCGGTAGGAAAACTAAAAGGCAACTTGTAAAAGTTTTGTGGTATCTTCCAATAATAACCCGCTTTAAGCATTTGTTTGGCACTAAAAAAAAAGCGAAGAAGTTGAGATGGCATTCGGATGATAGAATATCCGACAGAAAATATCTTCGGCACCCAGTTGACTCTCCACAGTGGAAGAAAATAGATGAAATGTTCCCTGAATTTGGCAGCCAGCCGGATGATAGATCAATGCTTCTTGAATCTTGACTTAAATGAATTATTCTAATTTATGTTGATTTTCATTTTAATGATAAGGTATGCACAACATATCGAGCACTTGGCTGGCCACGCGATCGTAAAGGTGGCAAAGACCTGAGATGGTTGTTTCCAAAGGTACATAGTTTCAAATCAAGCTCGTTTGATTGACGGTCATTTTATATATGCCTTTATTGATTTTAACCATTTGCTTTTGATTTATAGTGCCCTCAACAACCTGGAGGCTGGGAATGTGGATACTATGTCTTACTGTATATGTTTAACATGATTCGAAGTGGCATTACGACATATTTTGAACAAGTAATCGCTTCTTCATTCTCAGAGGATATTATTCTTGGTGTTGTAATTCAATGGCAATTCATTCACTTGATTCATTATTTCATCTAATCTTATTTTCTAATTTACTGATTTTTAACAATGAAGATGCCTACTCATATGAAGACATAAATATGATCAGAGACTTTTTGGCTGGACATATTCTTCAACCTATACCAGAGTAAAGTTTTTAGTAGTTTGTGTAGGACATACTTTTGTGGTAGTTCTATATATTGTACATATAATTAGCGTTGTTGTTGTTGGATATAGATTGGATTTAGTCTTGGTTATTGTACAAACTGGGGACTTGGATATAGTCCTTTTAGTGCAATAACATACTTGGCTATAGATTTTTGTATAGTTTGTGTGGTTTGTTAGTTAATTAGTTTGCTACTCCTTAAAGTTATTGCATGTAGTAGAGCCTTGGGTTGATCACTGTGTTTCAAGTTGTTGCTTCCATTCTACTGAACTGCTGTTGTTTTATTCTATTGTTTCCATCCTATTTCTGCATTACATTTTCCAGACAGTGAAATATATATAAAAAGGCCATTTAAAAAAAACTTTCAACGTCCTTAAAACAAAAAGGGATGTGGTAGAGGGGGTGCGACACTTTAGATGTCCCCAGATTGTGCTGGGGACGTCTAAAGTGGACCTTTAGACGTCCCCAGTTGGAATTGGGGACGTCTAAAGTGGGACTTTAGACGTCCCCAGTCTGAAGTGGGGACGTCTAAAGTGACATTAGGCGTCCCCACTGTAGGCTAGGGACGTCTAAAGTCTGCCTTTAACGTCCCCTATTTTACGGTTGTTATTGACATTTTTTTCCATGACCTTCAGATAGACATCCCTCTGTTTTTAGACGTTAAAAGGCCACAAAAAGAGATGTTAAAACCATTTTTTCTAGTAGTGACTACTGCTATAAAAAATAATCAACTATATAAGTTTGAAATTGATGTCCATTTTGAAACAGACTTCGTAAGTCACTTGCAATGTCTCTTTTTACAAAAACAAATGTTGTAAGTGACACACTTAAAAAAATAGACGTTGTAACTGCATTTTTTAATATATCGCAATATTTTTTTCTCTACGCAACAACTAAACCTTGTATAGAAACATATTTATCAAAATAGTACTTCATAAACAAAGTGTCTATACAAACAATATAGAAATATCTAGCACTTCATAAACTACTACTGCTATAAAAAATAGTCAACTATATAAGCAAAGTGTCCATAACTTCTCTAGACTACCACCACCTAAAATAAATGTTTTATAAAAATAAACTCTACTCATCATCTATGTGTTAAAAAAGAAGTCCTGCTAAAAGGTCTCAGATCAAATTAATGTCTTCATTTGTGTAAAGATCTTCCTCATTGCCAAAAGTTTGTAAATTGAAATATAAGCTAATATAGATCAATTATGTGAATGAAATAATTAACAATTCAATGACAACAACAAAAATATTATCATTTGAGATTCAAGAAGCAATTAGCTGTTCAAAATTTGTAGTAACTCTACTGTGGATGATATTATATATATAAAGTAGAACATAGTATCCACACTTAGTTTTCTCTGGCTGTAGAGGGCACTATAAATCAAAAGGAAATGGTTAACATGAATAAAGGCATATATAAAGTGACTATCAATGAAAGAAACTTGGATTTTAACTACTTACTGTCGGATAAAACCGCTTCATAGTGAATTTTCATAAAAGCCCATTATGGAAGTCCAAAACATAGAGATTGAAAGAGCACAATTTTTGGGCCCAATTAATAGTGAATTTTCACCCAATAGAAAGAAAAAAAGAATGCCCAATTTAATTATAAAAATATAAGGGAAAAATGGTCATTTGACTAGCAAAAAGCTCTTATTTTCCCTTTTCTTGGGATATATTTAGGTCAAAAATATTAAAAGGAGGGGAAATAAATATTTGGCCACAAATAATCTCACAAGGAAGTATTTTTAGCCATATGGAGAAAGATGCCATAAAAGTCAATCTTCACATGTGAATATTGGCAATTATATATTATTATTTAAGGAGGCGCAAGATGAGAAAATAAATACGTGGCTCAAAATGAATAAAAAAAGGAGCATTTTAAGCCAAGTAAAATGAGTTGAAAAGTCAAAAGTAAACATATGCAAAAATTAGCAATTAAATAATATATTATTTAAGGAGGTGTAGATGATATTTTTCAAGACTTCTTATCCTCTCCCAAAGGCCCATATTTTTATTCAAGAAGAGGAAGGGAAGAGGAAAATAAGACTTGGACATAAAACATGACATGTGGAAGCTTTCTTGGCCAAGCAAAATAAGAAATAATAAAATAATCAAGGAGATGTGATTAATTACAATTAAATATTAATAATTAAGGATGTGGAATGAGATATTTTTTAGAGCTCTTATCCCTTGCAAGAGCCTAATTTTCGTCCAAAACAACGGCTAAGGGGAGAGAAAGAGTCTTGAAACACAAAAACACAAGAGAGAAGGAGCAAGTGTTCAAGAAGCAAATCAAGGTAAGTTTGGTAGCAAATTTCACTTATTCTTGCCTTCAATCTCTTGTAGATCTCTTCTAATCTTCATATCGTCCTTGGAAACACTTATAACAAGAAGGAAATCAAGAGAAGCAAGGAAGAGAGGGTGGCATTTTAGAAAGAGAAAGAAGAGAAGCAAAGGTAATCACATTAAACCTTGCTATCTTGTTGATTCAAGGTTGTTTGTTGTGGCTATGGTTGATTTTGTAATTTTGGGAATACCAAAACCTAAGGGGAGGTGCTATCCAAATTTTGATTAATCATGATTAAGATGGTGATTATGATGTTAAAAGAGGTTTCATGATGATCTATGATGATTTTGGAAGTTTATATTTAAATCTGCCTGAATTTGTTTTCTGGAGGCAAAGAACTTGCAACGTGTTTTTGATCAATCAAACTTGGTCTAAATGCTATGAAAGTTTAACGGATTAAAGTAGACATCTTAGACTTTAATTTGATAGATAATATAAGCCATTTGGACCAGCGGATTGAAAGTTATGATTTTTCAAATTTTGACCTTGATTTTGGAATGAAATCCTTAACAGTGTGAGTTTGATGAATTTCTGGTAAATGTGTGACTGTAATTGGAGGTCTGTGATATTTTTTATTAAAAGAGGACTTAAAGAGCTTTTTATAGAACTTGTAACCAACCCATTTGGATTTTTGGAGAACTAATTATGAATTTCAAATGTTTGATCAACAAAATTGGTAGATTGGGTTAACGTACGAATTTATGACAATCATATTAAATTGTTAAAGTATAAGGCCTAATAGAAGAAACATGTCCGAATAGCCCATGTAGTCCTATTGGATACTCATTTACCATGGCTCTAATGATATGATTATATATCTAGGGTCATGAGGCGAGAAAGAAGAAGCAACTTCAATGGTTGGGAAAAGGCACAATAGGAGGACTCAAGACAAGAGGTAGTGAACTTACTTAACTTGCATGTATTTGACGTGTTCCTGTATATTGAATTTTTGTATTGCTTTGATTGATAATGTGAAGTATGTATGAATGAATGAAGCTCTATTTTTGTTTATATAGTGGCCATAGATATGTTGCATGAAACATCAAGCATGCAGAAGTTTCATTATGTGAACATGAGCCTATGTAAGGCAAATATATCTTGAACTAGCATCCATCTTGCATGCGTTGTTAGTAATTGTTTGCTATTGAGATTCACCCAAATCTCACCCTTCCCAACCAACTATTCAGACAGGTGAAAACAAGAGGTGTGCTGAGAACAAAGAAGAGAATTATACGAGAGGAATTCAGTGGTGTCACGAAGATAGGAAGATATCTGCGTTTCCTTGTAACAGGTTTAGACACCCTAGTAGTCCTGTACGGCTACATTAATTGTAATTATGATGTACAATCCTTATAGGGAATTTCTGTAATCAAGTACTTATTATTAATATATTTGTGCTATTCCTATGTGCTCATCGAATTATGCAGTGCTACTTTAGTTAATATCGGAGTAAATAAGGGTTTTTACAGAGTGAACTATCATTAAATGAAAATCACAAGATATTAAAACAATTTATTTAAGCCAATAACCAATTATTTACAAAAAAAATTAGCATACATGTTGAAGATTGTTTTAATCTCTTTGTTTGGTTTGTGACCCAAGGAATTGAACCAATAGACAAAGTTGATGATAGGGCATGCAACACATAGACTCTAATGATAACTATAATAACATATATAGATTAAAATAAAGTTAGATAACATGATAATTCTTAACAAAATGAATTTGTATAAATAGATAAAATTAATTTATTAGCCCTTCAACAATTGGTTCTAGATAACAAGGCAATTTAGTCTCTTCCCTTGTATAGCCCACTTAACTCATCCTATTTTCAAACTTATCATGACACCTTGCAGGATTTGTGTAACACCTTACCTTTGTAATCGATATGATGAGTTTAATGCAATAAATTTAAACTATGAAGTGATATTCATTTATAAAGTCCTTTCAACTCCTAACCTCAAGACAGGATTCGACCTTGTAGTTAAGTGGATCTTTCAGAAATTTTCAAAATCTTGCGGAAGCGTAATTCAGTGGTTTGCAACTTTATCACTACTCATAGATTCTTATCTTCATTTAATTTAGTTAGAGTGATTTGCTTCTCATTTCTCTACTCATTCTTAAATCATTCATTCACATATTCCTCAATACTATTCAACTAGGCATATTCATACAAGTATTCTCATTTAGTGGTAGTTTACACATAACTAATTATAACACACTAGTCTTCAATATCAATTCTATTTTCAACCTCAAATTTTAACAATTAATATCTCCCAAAGTACTGACCCAATTTTAATATATTATATATCAAATTAAAACTTGACATGTCTACTTTTATTTTGAAATGTTTTGATGTCATTTGACAAGATTTGATCATTCAAAAACTCGTCACAATTATATTGCTCAATAAAATGAAATCTGGCAGCACTACTATTTGAGCTTCAATCATTGGGATTTTAATCCAACCCTTCTAAAATCATGTTCACAACCTATTCCCACACAAAATCGTGTGCAAAATCCAGTTCTAATGTCACAAACACCAAAATCATAAAGCTTCAGCCTCTACATCTGTTGACCAAGCTGACCCAATTTTGCCAACATCACAAAAATAGAATGTCCAACAACTTGGTCCAATATCATCATAAATCAACATCTAACAACAAATACATGATTAAACCATGACTAAACCTCAAAAATACCCCCTGACCAAAACATGAATAGTACCACACCCTTATGAAAACTCATCCAAACAACAAACTAATTGCTTCAAATTGAAGCTTATGCTTACCTTTACGTGTTTCCGCTATCGGTTCGGAAATTTGGCATGTATTTCGGCCAGCGAGATGGCACTAAACCCCTCCAAATGAAAATTTAAAACTGTAGAAATTGTAATATCCCAATTTGTGATTAGGACTAATGACTCTGATAATTATTGTAATTAACTTGATTAAACACTTTTGGAGTCAATGTAATAAGAATTTTGGGAATAAATACATGTGGTATTTAAGATCAAGGGCTGTGATTCCTTGACCACGGGTCGGAATTCTATGTGTTGTGATTGGGTGAGCTCATAGAGGGAATTGAGTTGATGGGGACAAGTAGCATGGTGGTGGCTATTGGATGAAGCACTAGAGGACAAAAATCACTTTTTCCTCCCTTTCCTCTCTCCAATTTGGTGGAGTGTGTGTGTAGGCAAGGGAAGAAGTCTTCATCATCATCTCCTCCAATTTCTCTCTCATATTTTCTCTCTCCTTCCTCCATTGTTCGCTGGACAAGCAAGAAAGGGGGGAAGAAAAGCTTGAATCTTGGTAAGTTGTGATTCTCCTTTACTCCAATCCTCTTCTCTAATATTGTTCATCTCAATGAGAGCTACATTGTGATGATTGTAGAGCCTTGAATGGTGTTGATTGGGATTTTGGCCGAAATTGAAAGTTGAGGAATCAAGGTTCTGAATTGAGCAAAGAGAAGAGGTAGGCATTTAGAGCATTTTAGTATGTTGTTTGTGATTTTTGGCTAAGTTGGTCGAATCTGGAATTTTTGCCCTAAATATGCCTATTTCTGGAAATATGAAGTTTATTAGAATTGATGATTGGAAATGATTTAGTTTGGAGATATAGGAGCATTTGATGTAATTTGGAATGATAAAAATGTGTTAAGGGAATTTGGATATGGTGTGTCATAGAGACCTTAGTGAATGATTGTGGTCAAAGTGGCTTTTGAGTGTTTTTGGAAGTGGCCAATATGTCCCATAGTTAGTGCTTAGAGTGTATGAGCATTGTGGAGAGTTTGGGAACCTTTGGGTGAGGATTTGACCATCTGGTGTTTTCTGGTTTTTGCTGCGTTCTGGGTCTCTGATGAATATCACTCAAGCACGAGATGATCATGCTCGAGTGATGGGAGAGTTTTTCCCTGTTCTGCTTTAAGTGCGCCTAGGATTTATGAGCAATGCTCGAGCACATCGCTTTGTGCTCGAGTGAGCTTGGGCCTGCTCGAGTGATGGTGTAAGTTCAGAGTGAAGAGTTGCTTTCGGGTCTTTACTTGCTGGTGGATGCCACGAGTGTGCTCTGACACTCGCGAGCATAGCCTTCTCACTCGAGCACTGGGTGTCATGCTCGAGTAAGATTGTGCTTCGGGTGGGAGTTGTGCTTTCGGGTTCTCACTCGCGAGTAAGGTGCTCGAGTGAGCCTTCTCACTCGCGGGTATGGTGTGTGTGCTCGAGTGCATATGGTTGTGCTCGAGTGATCCAGTGCTTGGAGAGCTTTGTGTGCTCTCGGGTCCTCACCTCCTGGCCTTCTCTCGCAGGTGCTCGAGTGAGGCATTTGGCCTTATGCTCGAGTGAGGGTCAGCGTGCTCGAGTGAGCCAGTTCCTGGAAGTTTCTTTGTGCTCTCGGGTGCTCACTCGCAGTCTCACTCTCTCTTGTGCTCGAGTGATGGCCGTACTGTGCTCGAGTGAGAGCATTTGTGCTCGAGTGAGATGACCAAAAATTCGTGTTTTGCCTTTGAGTAAGGGGTCTTTTGGGTAGTGTCTTCCAACCCTTTAGGCATATGTTTAGGCCTCTAATAGTCATCTAAAGAGTCCTAAATGATAACCAACTTAGAGTATTATTGAAATATACATATGGATAAGAGATTGATTGGTTGTCCCTAATTGATATAGGATTTGACATCTGTCGTCCTCGTGAGGCTAAGGTGCCAGAGCCAGTCAGGAAGGATACAGGTAGTGACTCTTTCTTTATGCCTTGTGTGATACATTGTATGTATATTATGTCATCGTTTTTGAAATGAAAATCGTATGCTGCAAGTTTTGTGAAAACTGTGGAAGCACCGCTATACCAATAGTCCCTGAGTCGCTAACAACGGTTCGGGTGAAGGTCGTATGCCTTCCCGGCGGTAAAAGGGGATGAGGTTAGGGTGTCGTATATGTGTATATGTGGGCCGAAAGGCTAATTGTGAGCCGAAAGGCTATTTGTGGAGGCCGACGGGCCATTTGTGAAAGCCGAAAGGCTATATTTGAGCCGTGTGGCTATTTGTATGCACTGCCACGCCAATAGTCCCTGAGTCGCTAACAACGGTTCGGGTTAAGGTCGTATGCCTTCCCTGCGGTAAAAGGGGATGAGGGTGGAGTGACTTGTGTTGCTGTATGAGATGATTGGTGTGCATATTTTGTGATTGCATGTGGCATGAAATTGTTGTTACTACTGGGATTCTTTAGAATCTCACCCCTTCCATATGACTAACCTTTTCAGACAGGGCGAGTGGCTCGAAAGGGAAGCGGACAACCAGGAGTAGTTAGGCTTACTCCGAAATCTAAGTGGTAGTTGGTTATCATAGTTTTGGATGTGGGGTTGACAAGTGTACATAAGAATGTAAATGATTATTTTGGTTGTGTAATCCCCATAATTAGGAAATCTTAAACCCAAGTTATTTATGTAAGTAACCCGGGGTTTGCCGGGATTTTGGTTTCCGCACTCTGATATTGTTTATGTGATTTGATTTCTCATAGTAGTTATATCCGTACATGAATGTGAGACCAGGATCAAGTATGCTTTAGAACTGATTTTGAAATGTCTCATCTCTTGAATGAGGGATCATAAATGGTTATTTTATTTTATTGGTCTCTATTTCACTTAAATTTTGTAATCCGGATGTAAGTACGGTGAGGGGGTTACATTTTTGGTATCAGAGCTGCAGTTCCTGGCAAGGGTAAAGTTTGCTAGGATAGCTCCCATAGTTGAACTTAATGATAGAAGATTGATTGTGAATGTTTGTTCGTATACACATCTTTGGGTTATGATTGTGGATATCTGAGATTTATGGATATGTGTATACCATAATTGATGGATTAATGGGTGAGTTCTTTGTAGAATGAAAAGAACAACGAAAGGTCGCCCTAGAGGACAACAAGTAGATCCCGAGGTGGAGTTGGTCAATGACAATCCACCGGATCCTATGCAAGAATTGATGGGCTTGATAAGGGATCAAAGGGATATGATTGCGGAGCTTAGAGAAGAGCTTCGAGCTGAGAAAGCAAAGAACAATGAGGGTAGAGGCCAGTCTACTCAAGAAGGAACTCGAGGGGAAACCCGAGAGGAGACTAGACTAGAGGATACTGCTGAAGGGTCGGCACGACCACTTGAATCGCCTCCTCGTACTGAAGTAGATCCAAGGCCGCATGGGAAGTCGGTCAATGAGGAAAGAGATCTTCAGTTTTGGGTCTCTAGGTTTTGTAAACACCTACCTCCGGCATTCAGAGGGAAATTTGATCCTCAGGCGGCGGAAGATTGGTTGAACCGTCTTGAGAAGATATTCGAGGTTCTAGAATGTCCCTCGGAAGTGAAAGCCAAGCTGGCGGTGTACAAGCTTGAGGGTGATGCAGACCGCTGGTGGCGGAATATTGCTCTATCGTTGAAAAGCAAGAATATACCATTGACCTGGGAAGTGTTTCAGCAGCACTTCAATGAGAAATACTTTCCCAAGTCGGTGAGGCTGGAGAAGGAGACTGAGTTATTGAATATCAAGCAAGGGGACGCGGAGTCATTTGATGAGTATTGGTCCCGATTCACTCGGTTGTCTCGATACTCCTCTTATCTTCAGAAGAGGGATGACGAAGAGTTGAGCTCAGACTTGCTTATTCGGGGTTTGAGGCGTGATATGAGAAAGAGAATAGCCACCCATCAGTTCTCCAAGTTCAACAAGGCTGTTGAAGAGTGTCGGATCACAGAGAGTAATCTGAAAGAGTTGTATCCGGCTAAGACTGCTGGTGGTTATAGTGAGCCCAGTAAGGGCAGTGCTCCTCAGAAGCGGAAGGGTTCGGGGTCATCTTCGTTTAGGGGCACTGGTAAGAAGCCCTACCAGCCCAGAGATCGTGAACCCCAGAAATCGGGGACTGAGCGGAAATGTCCTCGCTGTCATCAATCACATTATGGCAAGAACTGTCATGGTGAGATGATCTGCTTTAACTGTAAGCAACCCGGACATCTTTCTAGAGATTGCCAACGACCGGAAGCGGAGCAGAGACCGAGGACTCAGGGCAGAGTATTTGCTATGACTCATGAGGAAGCCCGGAAATCCCCAGAGCTGATACAAGGTACAGTTCTTCTTAATGGATTTGTATTGCAAGCATTGTTTGACTCGGGTGCAAGTCACTCATTTATTGCGTATGATTGTGTAAAGCGTTTGGGTATGAATGTGTATAAGTTACCATTCGAATTGATTGTGTCAACACCGATGGGTGTAAAGGCTGTAACTACTGATGCCTGTTTGAATTGTGTTATAACCGTAGAGGGTCGCGAGTCGGTGATAGATCTGATTTGTCTACCGCTCTGCCAATTAGAAATCATTTTGGGATTCGATTGGTTGCAAGCTAACAATGTGTTGTTAGATTGTGGGAACAAGAGGATTGTATATCCTGTTTCTCAGAATATTGAGGATGGAAATGTTGATTTGAATTTCCTTTCGACGGCTAAGGCTGAGAGATATTTGCAGAAGGGTTGTCAAGGGTATATGGTTTTCTTTTCTGTACAAGGAGAAACCAGTGAAACTTTGAATAGTATACCCATAGTGAATGAATTCCCTGTGATTTTTCCGGATGACTTAAGTGGATTACCTTCGGAAAGGGAAGTTCAGTTTCCGATTGACATTGTGCCTGGAGCGGGTTCGATATCCAAAGCCCCATATCGTATGGCTCCAAATGAAATGGCGGAGTTGAAAAAGCAGATTGAGGATTTGCTTGAGAAAGGGTTTATCAGACCCAGTGTGTCGCCTTGGGGTGCTCCAGTTTTGTTTGTGAAAAAGAAAGATGGGAGTCTTCGTTTGTGTATCGACTATCGAGAGTTGAATAAGATTACCGTCAAGAATAAGTACCCTCTCCCTAGAATTGATGACTTGTTAGATCAATTATCTGGCTCGTGTGTATTCTCCAAGATTGATTTCCCCTTTTTCTGTAGGGCTGGCTGAAATTAATGCCCCCTTGGAAGTCTCGAGGTTTGTCTGCCACGTGTCAAAACCTTGTGGTGCAATAGTCCGGTGATCCAGTGGTTCAGTGACATGTGTCACTTACTTTAATGGATATGATGAGTTTTACATGGTGAATTCAAACCATGAAATGATATTTATTTATAGCGCTCTTTCAATTCCCAACCTCATAACAAGATTTGACCCTGTAGTTGAGTGAATTTTTTTTTGAAATTTTCAAAATATTGTGGAAGTGTCTTTCAGTGGTTCACAACTTCATCACTACCCATCGATTCTTATCTTCATTTAATTCAATTAGAGTGATTCGCTGCTCATTTCTCTATTCATTCTTAAATCATTCATTTGCATATTCCTCAACATTATTCAACTAGGCATGTTCATACAAGTATTCTCATACTGTGATAATTTACACACAACTAATTATCACATACTAGTCTTCGATTCGCCATCTCATTTTCTTCTTGCACATTTTTCTGCACTCTTCTTCTGAGCTTACCTACCTATATGGTTGGTAAAGGGAAGTGAAATTCAAGAGAATTCTAGTAGCGAACATTGCTAACAAATGCAGACAAGAAATGCTTTGTGCATGACATGCTTGCTTACATAAATTCATGCCAATATAATGACATGTATGCATGCTCAATGTTTAACACATTATACTATTGGCCATACTATAAGTAAAACATAGGTTTACTAATTCAGATATGCTTCATATAATTCATCAAAGCAATTGACACATCAATACACAAGCATACATATCAAGTTATACAAGTTAGGAAGTTCACTACCTTTTGTCTTCAAGTTCCCTTCTTGTACCTTTTTTTCCAACTATTGAAAGTTACTCGAATAGCCTTGCATTTCCTCTTTCTTGTCACCTCATGGCCCTAGATACATAGTCACACATTGGAGCCATGATAAATAAATATCTGTAAGACCTGTCTTAAATAACACTTATTATTGATATTAATCAGAGTAGCAAGGCACAGTTCGGTGGGCACACAAGAATAGCATAAATATACTGATAATATGTACATGATTACAAAATTTCCCCATAGGGGTTCATACATAATAATTACAAATAGTATAGCTGCACATGACTGCTAGGGTGTCTAAACTCGTTTCTATGGAATGCATACACCTTCCTGTCTTTGTTCCACCCCTGCATTCCTCTTATGTGGTTTTCTTCTTTGTTCTCAGTGTACCTTCTGTTTTCACTTGTCTAAATAGTTGGTAGGGGAGGGTAAGAGTCAATAGAATCTCAGTAGGAAATGGTTACCATAATGCATGCAAGATATATGCAATATGCATGACATGTTAGCCTTAACTAGATGCATGCCCCATAATGACATTTCTGCATGCTCAATGTTTCGTGTAATAAAACTATGGCCATAGTATAAACAGAAACAATGCTTAATTATTCAAATATGCTCAACTCAATCAAGTAAATTAATCACATATATCACTACACAAGTAGAGATATTAAATACATTCAAATAAGGTAAGTATCCTATCTTCAGTCTTTAAGTCCTCCTCTTGTACCTTTTCTTTTTCAACCATTGAAGATGCTTCTTCTTTAACACCTCATGGCCCTAGATGAATAATCATATCATTAGGGTCTTGAAAATGAATATCTATTGGGCTACATGGGCCTTTAGGACATGTCTTTTATATTTGGGCCCACATTACTTTAGTTTTCATAATTTCATAGGTTTGGCCTAACTTGGCAGTTTTGCAGACCAACTTTGGAAATTCATAATTAATTATACAAAAAAATTTAAAATGGGTTGGTTCCAGTGGCTAATTAAAGCTCTCTAAGTTGTCTTTAATGAAAAAATATCACAGAGAATCAATTTCATCCACATATATTCTAGAAATTCGTTAAACTCAGACGGTTCCAGAATTGGTTCTAGATTTATGGTCAAACTTTGAAAAATCATAACTTTTAATATAGAAATCCAAAAATTATGTACCACTTATCAAATTGAAGCTCTACATGTAAAATTTAATCCTGTCAAGTTTCATAATTTTTGGACAAGGTTTGACCCACAAAATCCATTGCTCAACAACATTGCCTTCAGTGAATCAAAGCAAACAACACCTCCCCTTAACTTCATAAATTTCCAAATTTGCATACAATTATCCAAAACCATAAACACATGTATTCCCACACAATTTTCCCTTCTAAATCCAATGGAATTATCAAAATTTTAAAATTCCAACTCTAACAGGACAAAAATGCCCTTGGACGAAAATCAGAACCTTAGAATAGAAATTATGTTTTCTTGATTTCTCTTGATTAATCACTTCTTTTTTACTTATAATCACAAGACTAATCCTTTAAAAGCTTAATCTATATGATCCATAGAAATTTGGGTAGCATAACATTCTAGGGTTCCATCTTCTAAAATTCCAAAACAAAGCAAAACCAACCAACCAAATCACCAAACAACCAACAACAATGAATATTCATGAAGATAAGCAAAGTTTCTAAACTCACCTTGATTTTTTGGACTTTGTCTTTCTAAAATGTCACTGTTCACCCTCTCTTCCCTCTTGATTTGGCTTGCTACAAGTGATATTCATGAAGATCAAGAGATTACGCAAGTTAGAAGGCCTGAGCTCTTGAAACCACATGTTCTTAGCTTAGGTTTTCACTCCTTGAGCTCCCTTCTATCTAATTTCTCCAAAACTCTTCTCTCTCTCTCTCTCTCTTTGTTGTTCTTGGTCGTGCAAATGAAGGGGAAAAAGAGATGATAAAGCTTAAAATATCTGTTACACCCTTTAAGAAGCATATTATTTTATTTGGTTTATGACACATGCTTTTTACTTAGGCTTATCCTTTCTTAATTGTCATAACCATTCCTAATTGATTTGGACCAATTTTTGCTTTATCTTTCCCTTAGCCCAAAGACACCACTTATGGTCCTTTTTATGGCAATTGAGCTTCATTCCATTAAGCTAACCACATGCACAAGATATAGTATTTTATTCATAATTAAACGTGTGCCCAAAACCTTAATCAATTATTATTAAATCCCTTGGCTCTAGATGATGCCACTTGGCACCATATTAATCTAAGCAAATATTTTCCTTCCTCTTAATCATTTTGACTGAATTGATCTCAAGAAAAGAGAAAATGAGGGCTGCTTGCTTTTTTGGTCAAATGACTATTTTGCCCTTACATTTTTTTCCATTCTCAGAATAGTTGGCAATTCTGGTAGATGTTTTGACAAAACTTTGAAAATTCATATCTTTATTTGTAGAAATTCAATTAGAGTGATTTTGAAGGTTATGAAACCCTTATTGAGTCTAGTTTCAAGGAAAAATACAACCTTTAGCCAACTGGAAGATCAAACGTACAAGAATTATTGTATTTGGACGTTGCCATGGACGCTAACAAGTTTCATTGAGCTAAATTAAAAAATCTATATCTTTTAGTATACAAGTGAAAAACTTACCTAGTACCTATCAAATTAAAGCTTAGGATGTTTAATTTCATATTGTAAAAACTTTACAATTTTTGATTATCATTTGTTCATCTAAGACCACATGAAAAACTTATTGCCTTGTAGAAAATTTCACAGGCAACACATTTCAAATTTTCAGTGTGTAATTCCTATGATCGTTAATATTCACCATTTTATTTCATTAAATGCCACAAATAACGGCATGGCCAGGTACTCCACATTTTCCTGTGATGCCAGACACAGGTACTCCACATTTCCCCATACTAGGATTTGTCCCCCCTCCCCTCTTCGAGGCTTAGGGATTTTCCTTTCTAGGTACTCCACATTTCCCCAGAGAGTCACCTCCCCAAGGATTGAAGGCATCAACTATCAAGTTTCTTTTCATTTTTTCTTTTCAGGCCAACCGAAATTTCCCCTTGAGAGATAAAAATGATCCATTTAAAATATCACAACTTCACCTCTTCAAATAATAATATTAAATTACCAATTAACACATGTTAAATTTGACTTTTCTTCATCATGTTATACTTCGTCTTAATTGCTCTATTTGGATTAATTTTGAACCAAATATTTATTTTCCCTTGCCTTTATTCATATTGGTCAAGAATTGTCCTTAATTATTGGGAAAAATAATAACTTCTTGATTTATAGTTCAAATGACCATTTTGCCCTTATATTTTTTCCATTGTTTGAATAGTTGGCAATTCTTACAGATTTTTTGACCAATTTTTCAAAATTCATATCTTTGTTTGCAGAAATTCAATTGGAGTAATTCCAAAGACACCCTTATTGAGTGTAGTTTCATGGAAAAATATAACCTTTAGCCAACTGAAAGCTCAAACTAGCCAGGATTAATGTTTTTGGACACTGCCAGGGATGTTGGCCAATTTGTAATGCCCCAAAATTTCCAACGCAACTCTTTCGGGGAATAAAGTGTGAATTATGGCCTGAATTAGCAGTAGTCAGTTCCCAAATCCAGTATTTAAGCTTAATTGTGGTGTCAAAGCTTAAATTGAATTAAAATGAAGGGGAGGGTGCATGACATGTGAAATGGAATCAAAAGATGTGTTAATTGGTATTCTAGTGGGAATTGCCATAGTCAGGGGCAAAAAATTGGAAGAATGAAAATTTATCGACCAATTAGTCTCCAATTGATGAAGAAATTAATTAAGAATTAGAAATGAGGAGTATGTCTAAATGGCTAATGGAAGTAGTTAGTGTAATAATATAGTTACATGCTTTATGGTGAGCCATAGAATTTTTAACACTTGGCATGATTTGGATGAAGGGAGATGAGTAGAAAAGTCAAATAAAGCATTTTAAATTCTCTTTCCTTCCCTCTCTCCTCTCATAATCGGTCAGGAGCATGGGAGGTTTGGAAAAATTAGATTATCATTATCTTTTCTCTCTCTTCTCAAGCTCTTAAGGTCAGTTGGCATGGTGGAAGAGGAAAGAGAAAGAATCAAGATGAAGGTGAGCCATTTTGACCTTGTAGATGGCCTTTTATGCTCTAAACCTCTTCTCTAAACTTGCTCCTCTTGATGTAAGCTTCATTTGTATGGTTTTAGTTTTTCAAGGTATGGTATTTTCAGAATCCAAGAAAAGCTAGTGGTTGGAGAGCCAAAGAGCAAGCTAGTGGAAGAGAAAGAAGTGAGCGAGAGCCATCTTTTGACATGTATCTTGTGATATTTGGTTGAGTATTGTGATTTTTGGAATTTTTCCTTAATTTTCATGTCATTAAGGCGTTAGAGAGGTCGAAGTGTTTTGATGATTGTGTTGATGTGTTGTGGTGTTTATTGGATAAATGAACTTGATTGGAGTTTTAAATGTGAAGTTTAGAGTTTTGGGGCTTTATGTCGAATTGTTGCCTTAAAACATAACTTGTGAAAACAATGAAAATTTGGTTATTTTGATATCTCCATTGTTTTCTATATGAAAATTTGGAACCATTGGAGACTTAGATTGCAAAATTGGAAATTTGGCAATGGAAAATTCTGTACAGGGGACCTACTTTGCATAATGTTTTGAAATAGTAAATAGTGTCAAAAAGTTGTGAAACTTTCCAGTTTTGTAGTAAACATTGCAAGCTTTAAAATGGTATAAAGTTTGTATCATTTGAAGTTGTGTGCCGACAGTTATGGTCAGTTGAAATCAGTCAAGGATCAGGCCAGTTTTTGGCCATGGCCTAGGAATGTTGGCTGCTACCTAAAAGTTTCTGACCTGCTTTTGGCTGTGGCTAGTGGATGGCTTGGCCGCAGCCAAGTCTTGTTTTCAGCACTTTGTGATTTTGAAAGATGGTTTTTGGTCTAATGTTCCCCAGCCCCTTTAAGATTCTATTGGGACTTCTTGTAGCCATCTAAAGGTCACAAATGATAACCAATCCTAATTGTTTTGGAATTTTAGAATTGGTGTAGTGATTAACTCATCATCTTTGATTATGATTTATAGGACTTGATGTCTAACCTGAGCATGTGAAATCGGTGCCTGAGCGGGAATGAGAAGAACAAGGTAGTGACTCTTTCTCTTATGTCATGTATAATGCATTGTATGTTTTTGTATATCATTAAATGTAACGATTGAGTTGTGACGAATGTCACGGCTTTGATTGTAATGTGTGAATGATGTGATGATTGTCATACTTGTAACGTTGTGATGAGATAAATATGACTGAATGCTCTGTAAATGCTATGATGATTGTCATGCTTGTCACTTTGTGATGAGAGAAATATGACTGAATGCTGCTGTGGATGCTATATTATGATTCGTTTACATGCTTTGTTGTTATTTATCATATAAGTAAATTATTACGACTGATATTCATTCGAATCTTACTCTTATCACAGGTTCAAGTCCTACATTGAAGTTGGGACTTTTCATAATTTTTAAATTAACCATTGGTCTATAAAATGGTTTTTATGACACGTTTCAGACCATATTAACGTCTGTGAAGGTAGGGGTACACAGTTTTACTGAGCTAACTTCAAAAATCCATATCTTTTTAGTATTCAAGTCCAAAAATGACCTATTACCTATCAAATTAAAGCTTAGGATGTCTAGAGCCAAGAATACGGGCCGGCCCGTTAAGACCCGCTTCCTAAAAAACCCCCCATTTTTAAAGCCCGCGACCCTATAGGGCTGGCCCTTCAAAGCTCGGGCCTAAATGAGCCTGAAGTCATTTTAATTGAAAAAAAACTTTTTTCAAGTTTTACAATCTATTTATTATTTTTCTTTAAGTTGAGATGCATTATTTTTAAAAGTCATAAATATTTAGTTAAAATAATCATCTAATGTCCAAATCAGCCTCTTTTTTAAAGTTTAAATGAATAAACCATTATAGAAAATAAAATAAATCAAACCATTTAATAAGTGTTTGTCTGTTACTAATACTTTATTAGGTACTTAGGTGTCTCTCATATTGATAATTTAATATAATGATATTATATATATTAATTTATTTTCAAAAAATATTAAACGGGCTAAAAAGGCCTTCCCTCAGGGTTGCAGGGCTGGCCCTCCAGGGCTTGCGTCCCTACAAGGCCGGCCCTTTTAGGCCTGCTTCCTGTTTTAGCCTCTAAATTATAAGCCCGGCTCTTGAAGGGCTCGGGCCTAAATGGGCCGGCCCGACGACCTCAGCCCAATTTCCCAGCTCTAAGGATGTCTACTTTTAGCCTGTAAAATTTCACAATTTCTGGTAATCATTTGTCATCCATTTAAAATTTAGTACCTTGTAGGAAATTTCACTGCCACCACATTTCAAATTTTTTAGTGTTTAATTTCAATGATCATGAATATTCACCATTCTATTTCATTAAATACCACAAATAAGTACAAGGCATATTGGTGAATAAAATTTGGGGTGTTAGAATATCCAATGTGCTAAAATTATTTTAATTGCCATAATTTTGTTGGTTTGACCCAATCTACCAGTTTTACTGACTAATCTTTGAAAAATCATAACTAATTCTAGAAAAATCCAAATGGAGTTGTCCAAAGTACTAATTGAAGATTTCTAAGTCCTTTATACAAGAAAAATATTAACCACTGCCATCTACAGCTACAAAAATACAGAATCCCACGCATTAGCACACTATTCTAGAATTAATTCAAGTTTCAAACTTAAACTTTAACAATTAATATCTCCCAAAGTATTGACCCAAATTTAACATAATATATATCAAATTAAAGCTAAACATGTCCGCTTTTATTCTACAAAGTTTTATGATCATTGGGCAAGATTTAGTCAATCAGAAACTCGTCACAAACATACTGCCTCCAGAAAACAAAATATGGCAGCACGACTATTTGAACTTCAATCTTTGGGTTTTTAATCCAACCCTTCGAAAATCATGTTCACAACCTATTCTCACATAAAATGATGTGTATAATCCATTTCTAACCTTAAAAACACCAAAATCTCATACATGTATATACAATAACAATTCACAAATCATCTTCTACCACTAAGGCCAACTAAGAGAACTATCCTAACAACTCTACCCTTACCAGGAACTACAGCTCTGATACCAAAAATGTAACCCCCTGGTTTATAAACAATAATTATGATTCAAAATTACGTAATTAAGATAAATTAGAGACAACGGATGATAAATTTCTATTTTTAATCCTATCCATGAGATAGGGTTTTTACAAATTCCTTTCAAAATCGTTTTATCCTGGTCTCCTATTCATATTTCGAAAATAACTACTCTGTGCAGTTAAATCACGTTCATACATATTAGAGTATACAACAAAAATCCCGGCAATCCCCGGGTTTCATATATATACTAAGGGTTTATAGATTCCTATTTAGGGGATTAGATAACCGCATCTAAAATAATATTTACAGAATACACAGTGATCTCCAATCAAAATTCGGTAACCAACATTCAAAATCAAATGGCCCTACAGAAGTTCTAGCCACCCTTAGTCATTTCTTTTCCCTTAGAGCCACTTGCCCTGTCTGAAGGTTAGTAAAAGGAAAGAATGAGATTCAAAAGAATCCCAGTAGTAACAAATCACTCATATCATACATAATGACAAAGCATACAATGTCATCATCAAGCAGCACAACATCACGAAGTATAGCAAACAAGCTGTCACATATGCACATAATCACATAGTCACATCGCCCGTATCTCCACCACCCTAAAGGTACGGTCCTCCCACCGAAACCACCGATGGGCCACAGGTGAAGGATTCACAAATAGCCTTTCGGCTTTCACATATAGCCTTACGGCTTCCATATACTCACATCCCCCATATCTACACCGCCTCGAAGGCACGGTCCTCCTACAGGAAACACCGATGGACCACAGGTGAAGGTCTCACAAACAATGATAAATCAAACATACAATATATCACATATAGTATAAGGAAAAGCGTCACTACCTTGTTCTTTCTGAGCGTGCTTTGTCACAAGCCGCTCTTGAGCAGGGCAAATATCAAATCCTATAAACCAAAATTAAGGCCGACAGATTAATCCCTATTCCAAGTTCTTAATTTCATAATACCTAAAGTTGATTATCATTTGAGACCTTTAAGTGGCTATTAAAATCCTAAACACAAGCCCTAAGGGTTTGGGAGGAGCCATATCAAAACCACTTTCAAAAGTTCTAGAATGCTTATTTTTGGGAGTTGGCTACGACCAAGAAGTATTTAATAACAACAAAAAACAGGTCAGAATCTTTTTGGCTGCGGCACAAGATTTTGGCTATGGCCAAAAAGAGGTCAGAAACTTTTTATCTGCGGCCAAGAGTCTCTGGCTGAGGCAGTAAACAAGTCAGAAACTTTTGAGCTGCGGCTAGGAACGTTTGGCTGCAGCCAAGAAAATTCTGTTTCTTGGCTGAACTTTGAAAAATCATAACTAATTCCAGAAAAATTAAAATGAGGTGATCCTAAACCTATTGAAAGATATTTAAGTCCTATACACAGGGAAAATATGAACTATTACCAGCCACCATCACACAAATATAGAAGTACACAAAAGTCCACACTGCTCCAAAACATATTCCAGTTTCAATCCCAAACTTTGGAAAATCATAACTCCCAGCTCACAAATCGAAATGACATGAATTATATGTCCATTTTGAAGCTTGGCATGTGAAATTTAAGACTAGAATTTTTCAGAATTTTTAGACATCATTTGCTCATTCAAAACATCCATACAAAAAAACTGGCCACAATAGAGTTTCAATGGACATAATTCCAAGTTTTGCACAATTATTCCCAATGGTTCCAATTTCACATGAAACATCATTCCCACACAAAGTTTTTCAAGGAATCCATTAGGAAACCAAATCAACCAAATTCACATCACATTGACATCTTTCACAACAATCATAACATGTCATACAATGGCACAATACCAAACTCAACATTGCAATCCTTTATCTTCAAAGTTTCTAACCAATCTCAATAACACCAATATACAATATGACACCATTTTTTACCACAATACACTATCCAATTCATTCATTTCACAATTACACTAAAATCAGGGAAAATTCCATAATTCTCAAAACTCAACCAATGACCACAAAACTTATGTTAAAATGCATCAAATACTCACCTCTTCCTCTTCCTCAAGCTTGTTTCTTGATTCTACCACTTTCAAATTTTCTCAAGTTGTCAAACTCTTTATTTCAAAAATCTAAAACCATAGAAATGAAGCTCTCATCAACATGAACAACATTAAAGAAGAGCATTTGATCATATAAGGTCATCTCTAAGGTTAAAAACTCACATTTTCTTTTCTTTTTCCTTCTTTCACTTGGCGAAAATGGAGTCTTAGAAAGAGAAAGATGGCTGAAGATGATGATACAGATTTTTGGTCTCTCATCCTCCTTTTTGGATGAATTTAATAAGGGAAGAGGGAAGAGAATTAGTGTTGACACTTTGACCATAATGCAATGGCTCAAATGTTACCAAGTGTCAAGATCTTGAGCCTCCTCTAAACTCTTTCCACGCACATGCAAGCATAGGATAATTCCCTCAGAACACTTAGACAATTGTCACACTTCTTGATCTTTATGTTACTAGTAAGTTCCCTTTTTGGTTGCTGACTAATTAATCAATAACTTTTTTTTCCTACTTCGCCCCTGACTATGGGAATTCCTACTGAATCACCACCAAACACATTTTGTCATTCCATTGTACCTTACCATACACCCTCCCACTAATGTAATTCAATTAAGATATTAATCCATAATTAAACTTAAATATAGGGTTTAGGCACTAATTATTATGTATTCGGATCACGATTCAAATCATATTCTCCAAAAGTGTTTGTTTATCAATAGTTACATTCACTTTTGAAGTCATTATCCCTTAATCACATTTTGGGGCATTACATGTGGTGTCTCATGAGGTAGCCAACACACAAGGCAAAAAAGCAAGTGTCATCATTAGGGACACGTGTCACCTTGCTAAAGGCACTTGGTACTTTGTCATGATGAGAGGACACTTGTAACTCTCTTGTGGTGCCTCCAAAAAAGATGTGTCATCATTAGTTATTATGACTAACTTTGTTAAAGCTACTTTAGCAAAGTTACTTTATCGGTGTCTACTCGGGTTTCACTCGGGCTCACTCAGGATTGCTTTAGGTATATCGAGGCCTACCAAATGATGCCAAGTCAGAGTATATGTGTGTGGGCCCCACATGGTGCTAGACACTGGTGCCTATTTCCAAAAACGTCGGGTACACATGTGTACTCTGAAAATGCCATGTGCACACCTATGCTGGCATAATTAGCACGTTCAATCAGTCCCATACCTCATGACATATCTGGTAGCTTCTTTCTACTGATCTAATGGCACCGTATATGTGTCCTGTGCACATCTGTACTGACACTTTATTTACACTGCCTACAAACACTGGGCCCTCTTCCTGGTAGGGATAAATCACATAATCCTTGAGAGTCTTTCTATCTCTCATTATTCTAGGGACTCTTCATAAACTAGGCTTATCGTCTGCCTGATATAGGCTTATCCTCAAGTCTTTAGGCCCAAAGTTTGAGATATTACAATTTGTAGGACTCATGAATCCATATGAAGTGTTTATTGCCTTTTCAATGCATATGTTATGGAAGCAACCATCATTGAATTAAAGTGAGAAATGATTCAGTGAATATATAAAATCTAAAAATTAGTGCATGAATTGAAGTTAAAAATAAAAAAAATAAACTTTCATGATTCCTAGTTTTGACCCATCCTACTTCTCTCTCCTCTAAAGATAGGAGCTCCCTGATATATTTGCTGTGAATTGTAAAGGGATACAATGATCTATCACCTACAATCCTACAAGGCATTTGCAAGTCTACCTTGTGAATTTTTTATAGATCTTTTGTAATTGACCCAATAAGGGAAATTTTGTCCCATTTTCTTGATCCTAACAAAACATAAGAAAAGATTATAAGTAGGATGTCTAAAAGAACTCAAGTAATAGTAAGGTATTTCCTACCATTGTAGGTTTTGTCATAGTGTAAATAAGATTTTTAGGCTAAAGGATGAAAGACTTTGCCTAACCTAGTTTGGTAACCTTATCATCAGAGAACGAGACATTTGCATATTTGTCACCCTCTCGAACTCATGTTATAATGACCCTAAGTTGATTGTCTGGAATTTGCTTATGATGATAGGTGAGAGCTTGTTTGTTCTTGAAGATTTATTCTTTCACAAAGTAGGTGATCCCTGATATCATCAATATTCTGTCGACTCTCATTTAAACACTTGACACAAGGAAAAAAACATGACATTTCTACTAGATATATTCCTTTTATCTAATTCAATAAACTCTTCGACCTCATTTTCATATTTTTTGCCACTTCTCAATGCATTCATCCAATTATGATCCATTTTATTACCACCTAAGACATTTTCAACAACATTCTGGTTTATAACATTTGTTATAAGGACATATGAATATGAGTGAATTAAGGGATTGCCTTAATGATTCTTAAAAAAATCTTAGCAGTATTTCCCCTTAAAAATAAGACTTTCAAAAATTTCAACAACAATCTAATTCAGCTTAATTAAAACAAAACTAACTAAAGTAATTTAAGACAATATTAGGAATTTAATACACCAATTCCGTCAACACAAAAGATAAAAACATAGCAAAGTTGTCTAATTCATAAATTAGAAAAAATTTAAAAATATGTTACAAGCATTATGTCATTAAAAAATATATTCCAAAATTTTAATTAACTATTTAACCTTGATTAATTCTAAAATTATGCTTTCCATGTTTTTGAAAAATTTTGACATCATTTCTGCTTGTATTCCTACTTCTATAAATTACAAAATCTCAAGATCAATACAAATCATCATCAACATCAATAACAATATTCAACTCTAATTACCTCAAATTTTAAATTTGGATACTTGAAATTTCTCTTCTCTCAAACCTAACTTCAACTACAACAACAATATTTAATTTTATGTCTAAAAGCTTACATCAAGCAACTAAATTACTTTCCCACAACCATAATCAACTTTTTTTCTTCTTAACGTTTTGCAAAAAGCACAATGTAGAACTCTTTTTGTAATATCCCAATTTTTGATTAAGGGATAATCATGATTATTGTGGATAATTATGGATTTAATTGGAATTTTCATGTATTTTATGGCAATATTAATTAATATGTCATAATTAATGGAAAAATTGGAAGAATGGAATTATTGGCTATGAGTTGGTAATTAAGGGAGAAATTAATTACTAACTAAGAGAAAATGGGATGTGTGATTAAAATGGCTAATGGAGAGATTAGATAAGTTAATTGGTGACATATTTTGTGTAAACCAATGGCATGTGGACATGTGGCAAAAGTGTGTATGGTGAGTGATGTGGAGAAAAGTCAAATGGAAGAGTATTTTAATTATTTTCTCTTTCTTCCTCTCCCTCATTTTCGCTGAAGTCATAGAGGGAGTATCATTGTTTTATTTCTTCACTCCATCTCACCTCTCTCATTCGCTCTCTTTCGGCCATGAAGAGGAAGAAAGGAAGAAGGAAAAGCTTTATCTTTAGGTAAGTAAATGCCCTTCAGTGCTCAATCACCATTCATAAATGTTGATCCTTGAGTGATGAGCTTCATTTTGGTGTGTATAGTTTGGCCATTTGGTATTGTTTTGTGCCACATGAAAATCTGATTGTTGGAGAATCGAAGAGTATCTTTGGAAAAGTGAAAGAGGTAAGGGAAACTAATCTATCTATCTAAGTTTCATGCCATTTGAAGTAGTTTATAATTTCTGGAAAATTTGGCTTGAAATCCGAAAAAATGAGTGTCACTATTCATTTGGTATGTTTTTGGCATGAGAATGGTATTTTGGAATAAGTTTAGGATAGATAGATTGATTGGAGGTTGAAATGTTAAGTTTAGTGATTTTGGGAAAATTAAAGATTTGTGTTGATTCAAACCAAAGAATGATAATGGAGTTGGATTTTGGTCATTTTAATGATTCCATTGAATTCCTTAGGTGTTTTTGTGTGGGAGTAGCTTTGGGTTGGTATTTGGTTGGATCACTTGGAAAAATTTCTGGAAGTGCTGTCATACCTTCTGCGTTTTCTGGTTTCTGATAATCGTGCTCGAGTGAGAGTGAGTGTGCTCGAGTGAGGGGAGAACATCACTCGAGTGAGGGATTTTGTGCTCGAGTGATCCTCTTCTTTGAAAATTTTTGTGCTCTCGGGCAAGCGCTTTCTGTCCTCATTTCCTTGTGCTTGAGGTGATGTCCGTACAATACTCGAGTGGGGATTTTGTGCTCGAGTGATCCTCTTCTTTGAAAATTGTTGAGCTCTCGGGCAAGCACTTTCTGTCCTCACTTCCTTGTGCTTGAGGTGATTTCCGTACTAGTGCTCGAGTGAGGGCTTTTGTGCTCGAGTGAGACCATTTTCACTCGAGGTACAGCAGTGAAAAATTAGTTTTTGTGCTTCCAAAAGGGGATCTTTGGGATAGTTCTTCCAACCCTTTAGGAGGTTTGTTAGGGGTATTTAATGACTCCAAAAGAGCAATAATGGTAACCAATTAAGTATTATGAAGTGAATTAAGTCTTGAAATAGAGTATAACTCTTCGTCCCTAATTATGAATATAGCATTTGACATTTGCCCAACTCTGGAGAGACCGGTGCTAGGACACGCACGGAAGGATCAAGGTAGTGACTTTTCTCTCATATTTTGTATGATGTTTTGGTATGCATAACTTATCATTGAACTTGTGAACTGTGTACCATGGTCCATTACGCGTGAGCACTTCAGCTTGAGCCGTATAGGGAGTGACAATGGTAATCTCTAGGTCGGCCGTTGAACTACCATCGTAATCGACATGGATCTTTGTGAATTTGACCCATGGGGCGGCATTTGTGAAACCAGCCGTGGGCTGTGTGTATCTTGCCTGTATGGTTTGGGTTATGAAATGCCTTATATGGATCCCAGCTGTGGTGAATTATATTGTGTGGATTGTTGTGATGCAATTCAGCGTGAGCAATCGTCAGGGATGACATGTGTCATACTAACCATTGCCGTTGAACTACCATTGTAGTTGCTTGTTTGGATAATGATTTGATTTCATGCCTTATTATTGTACATTATATGATTGATTTGACACTACGGGGATTCTTTAGAATCTCACTCTCCCAAAATTAAACATTTTAGACAGGGTTAAAGGATCGAAAGGCAAAAGGGTGACGAAGAGCGGGTAGAGCTCCGTGTTAGGAGTTCCTTTTTGGTTTTGGTTATCATTGTATATTATTGGATACTTGGTAGGATGTATATGTATATTTTGGGAATTGTGATGTAGTTTTGTGTAATCCCCAAGTAAAGGGTATGAATTATGGGCTTTGTGCCTTTGTGTAAACCCTTATGAAATGAATGGAACCCGAGTAAGTCGGGAATTTATGTTGTACTCTGATATATATGAATGAAACCAACCGATACAGGCCATATTTGTTTTGTAATATGAATATGAGATTGTTATCATAAGGTTTTGAAAAAGGTTTTTGAAAACCCTGATTTTGGGAAGTTTAATCTGAATAAGTCCCAAATCATCTTACAGTCTCTAATTCAAACTTAATTACGTGTTACAAATGTAAATCATGGCCTAAATTGTGAAGGGGGTTACACTTTTCAAGTGATTATTTGAACATTTATGCTTGATTATGAATTCACAAAAAGAAGGAATTTCCGCAAGAGAAAATTGTCATATTTCATCACCAAGAATTGATTATCAAAACCCAAAAATGTTTCTGCTTGAAAATTTTGCACTATCAACAAAACCCAGGTACCAAGAAAAAACAAAGAAAGAAAGGAACCTAGGAGTGGAAGCTGAAATCAGTGCAAAGAAGGAGTAGTCACGAAGGAGGGAGGAGCGGGAGGTGTCATCACGAGTACGGTGAGGAGACCAAGGTGTTACTGCGAGCAAAGGGAGGAGCCGGAGGTGTTGCGTGCGATATCAAATAGAGGGATGAGACAAGGGATTTAGGGCTTGATTTGAGGATCTATTTTTTTTAAAAAAAATCTTGTAGCTACTTTTAATGTTTGTTCTTTAGAAAAAGACGTTAAAAGCAGGTCATTTAACGTCCCTTTTTAGAAACATATGTTTTAAGATGCTTTCTACAGCCATTTCTGAAAATGAATGTTAAATGTTCCTTCATTTGACATCCTTTTTTAAAAATAGAAGTTGGATGTGCACTTTTAATGTCCATTTTTAAAAACCAGAAGTTAAAAGTAAAGTGAAAAATTGCAAAAATGCCATTGTCAACTTTTTAATGTCTGTTTTTTAAAAAACAGGTGTTAAGTAGGGACGTTAAACCTTTTCTTTGTAGTAGTGTGATGAGTTGATGAGATGATGAAAAAGGTGGGGCTGGTGATCTAGTCTTGGAAGGACAATTTCAATGAGCTAGATGTCCGAATGATGAGTGGGCAATTCAACTTTTGAATGAGTGAAAATAGATGCAAATTTATAAGCATATAATGCATTAGACATTCATCATTCAAATGGAAGAATTGTTACAATCAAAGCTCGGTCATCCAGCTCAAGAAATTTGCCCTTTCAAATTTAGATAATTACTGCTATGTTTTTCATAATCTAATTTAGAATTATTAATCCTTAGCTCACTACTAGTATTTGGTTGATTACTTTGTTAATATTGACCTTCATTTTGTTTTTATTCTCAACTAAGACTTCCTTTAAAGATCATATATTCACACTTACAAAAATCTAGTTCTCATATTTCTTTCCCCTTGTAACCTCAGACTGGGGTAGGGCCGAGCTATGTTTCATATTTAATGTCTAGGAGGATCAAAATACATTAGCATGGTAACCTGGAATCAACTTTAGCAAAAATGAACCTGGAATCAACAATATGTAGATGTTGGTGCTAAAATTGCATCCACTAGATCAAACATTTAAAAATCATGTAACTCCTTTGGAGGTGGCAAAAATGCAAGTACTAAAAAAGTTAGTCTTGAAACAATAAATGATGGAATTAAGATTCAAATAATATTAGTAAGATACACATGTTAGTTTTAATTATTGCATTTCATATCTGTTGCACTTGGGTTTTTTAAGCTACCTCTTGAATTTATATTGCATCAAGCATTCAGGTATAATTCAAAAGGGGTTCTGTGAAAAGAAATAATTTGTATATATATATATATAATTATCTACTTTTTAGATTTGTATGAAAATATCTAGTCTAAGAAGTGAACATCTTTTATTTAAATCGCTACTTTTTAAGGTCGGTCAAAATAACTAGTCTTGAAAAGGATTTTTTTTTTTCAAATTTGAGTGTAGGACCGGTCTTGAAAAGATAGACTTTCTAAACTAGTTGATTCTAGACCAAACCAAAAATCGGTGTAAGAAGCCCATTTTAAAGGGTCTAAAATGCCTTTTTTCTACTAGTGATAATCCTTGTAGCTTATCTCAATTTCAAACTAGGTCTCTATAGTTTATTTGATCCATTATAGGCATCCATCATTTAGTGTAAAAACTGTCAATTTTAATTTATATAATTTCATGAATTTTATGGAATCTACCTTACTTCATTTCGCACCATTTAATACTAGTGACTTTCTATAAATGAAATTCCATAAAGTCTATAAATTAAAATTAATAGATCAAACAATAAGAACCCAATTCAAACATATAAATTAAAGAGACTTGATTCAAAATTGAGGTAAACTATATGGGCTTGGGGATTAATTTTCCCTTTAAAGTTTCATTTAAATACACTACTAGAAAAAAGGTATTTTAGATTGGTTGAAATCAGCTTTTTTGATCGGGTTTAGGTTCGGTTTTATATCAACCAGTTTAAAAAATCTAATCTTATTAAGACTAATCCTACAACCAGTCTAAAAAGTTAATTTTTAAAACTGGTTGTTTTATTCACTGGTCTTAAAAAGTATCAATTTATAGTAAAAATTCCCTTTTTTTTAGACCAGGTAATTTCATAGCTAGTCTAAAAGTGGGCAATTTTTTTTTAAAAATGTACATTTTATTTTGTTTCGTAGAAGCCTTATTAGATTATTATATCTACAAGCTATATTATATAATATAAATTCAATAGACATCTCTAAAAATACAATTGCAATTGATATAAAAAAATTATACCTAACATGTGAATTTTAGCAATATTATTAATTAAATCTTAATTTCGGCATTTTTTTTTCAAGGTTTTTTCTAACTTGCATTTTCACTACCCCTAAAATAGATAGATGATTTTTGAGTGTTGGATATTGTGGATGAAATTTTAGGGTTGACTTCTACATACGGTTGAAGAATGCTTCATATTACAAGAGTCGTTAAAGTTGAATGCTACTATCCTTGGCTTTAGTTCTAGGTTACTATTCTTATGGATTTTGATCCTTATAGGCCTCAAATATGAAACATTGCTCTGCCCTACCCTAGTCTGACATGATAAATGAGAAGATTCTTGTCACACGCTTATCTTATTTTTATGTTTATTTCAAAGTAATAGCGGAAAATGATATGCAATATAGTGAGCAACACAAGAATAGCATAAACATACCGATAATATGTGCATGATTACAGAAATTCCCTATAGGGGCTCGTACATAATAATTACAATCAATGTAGCTGCGTAGGGCTACCTGGGTGTTTAAACCCGTCCTAGTGAAACGGAGACATCTTCATATCTTTGTTCCACTGCTGCAATCCCCTCGTATGGTTCTTTACTTTGTTCTCAGCATATCTTCTATCTTCTCATGTCTAGATTATTGGTAGGGAAGGGTGAGATTCATGAGAATCTCAGTAGGAAACAGATACCATAATCATGCATGATAGTTGCTATGTGTATGACATGTTAGTTTAATCTAGATGCATGCCCCATAATGATATTTCTGCATGCTCAATGTTTCATGCAACATATCTATAGCTACAGTATAAACAGAAACAAAGCTTCATTTATTCAAATATGCTTTACACAATCAAGTAAAGCAATCACATACATTACTACATATGCCAAGATATCAAATACACGTAAGTAAGGTAAGTCCCCTACCTCTTGTCTTGAGTCCTCCTCTTATATCCTTACTCCGACCATTGAAGACGCTTAATCCTTGTCACTTCATGACCCTAGATACCCAATCATATCATTAGTGACATGATAGAGAGTCATTGGAACTATATATTAGTGTCCAAGAAGTTAGAGAGGCTAAACACATCTTGTTGTTTATCTTTTGAGCCAATTAGGTGGCCATTGAAAGTGCCTATGGGGTAGGAGAAGTGAAACCAATCAAAAGGGTGACAATGCTGAAACAGGGGTCTTGGTCCCAGCTAAAAGTCTATTGGCCGCGGCCAGGGGAGGCCAAAAAGATGTTGGTTGCGGCCAAGCAATCTTCTAGCTATGGCCAAGAAATCCTGTGTTCTTAGGTCAACTTCCAAAAATCGTAACTAATTCCATAAAAATTAAAATGGAGTGATATAAAATTATATGGAAAGATATTTAAGTGTCGTTACATGAAAAATATGAAACACCATTATTGCCAACCACAAAATTCAGAACTTCATAAATTTCTATGCTACTCTAGAATTAAGTCCAGAAACAGGGAAAAACTTTGAAAATTGATAACTTTCAATCCATTAGTTGAAATTTCTTATAATACCTATCAAATTAAATCCAGGATGTTGACTTTAATCCTAGAAATTTTCATTGCATTCTAACTTGATTTGGTCAATGAAATGCATGACAAAACAACACTGCCCTGCAGGAGATAACCAAATAGGATGCTTTTACATTTCAATAAATTCCCTATTTGTGTACAAATTTCTAAAAATCATGAACATATATATTCCTACACAATTTTCCATTCTAAATCCAATGGAATCATTAGATCTACAAAAATCTAGCTCTTTCTCCTAGTTCTTACCCCTGAACAAAAACTGCCCCTCATACAACCAAAAGTCCAACTTTTTATATTTAACTACCAACAAGCCTAATACTTCAACAACATCATATATCGCCTTAAACATAGTTAAAAACATCTTCCTTCTTCAAAAACACCCTTTGGTAAAAAATCAAGGGTGGCTCAAATTTCAAGAAATACTCAACGAAAACAAGAAGTTGTCCGTTCAAAATAGGGTCGAAGATTACCTCTTCGTGTTCCTACAAGTGATTTGGTATTCTGGTGGCACTCTGGCTAGCTAAAGGATACAAAACACTTTAGATGAGAAATATGAGACTATATAATTGAAGCTTACAGTGAGTAGAAGAAGTTTCCTGAAGGACTTACTGGACGATAACGGCATTTCGGGGTCGGAATCGGCTCTGGAGCTTAGGTAACTTTTACTAGTCACTCTTTCTCTTTCTTCTAACCATTTTTATGAACTAAAATCAGATTTCTCTCCCTCCCTCTTCATTTGGATGAATTTAAGGGCCTTTTAGAGGAATGGATGGTTGTGATTTAATCTTACAAAGTAACCTCTCATGATCTTGCCAACTGTCACAAGCTTGTAGCTCTTGATTGCCATATGCCATCCATCCAATTCATCATCTATCTCTCTCTCTCTTCTGTGGCGTATAAATGGTCAGGGAAAGGGAGAGGCCTGACAATTTTCTCGGACTCCTGGAGCGGTGTTCGAAAGAGTTAGTCAGGTGACCGAACCAAAGACCAGTGGATTTCCCCCACTCAGGTAACACGTGGTGCTTTCTGGGAATGCCAACACAAAATGCATAAAGCAAGTGTAATGATGGGGGACACTTGTCACCTCCTCATTTGACCAACACAAAAGTACCTTTGTACTTAGTTATCATTAAAAGACATTTGTCAAGCTCTCAACTTACCAACACAAAAAGTATGTCAACATAAAAGTAACTTTGTAATTAGTTGTCATTAAAGGGAACTTGTCCAGCTCTCAACTTGCCAACACAAAAAGTATGTCATTATGAGCCATCATTACTTACTTTAATAAAGTTAATTTAGTAAATTTGTTTTATTAGTGCATACTTAGGATTCTACTTGGGACTGTGACACACATATCGAGGCCTACAAAGATGACGCCAGGTCGGAGTAAGTGTGTAGGCTCCACATGGCACTATATATAGGTGTCTTCTTAAAAAACACAAGGTACACATGTCTGCCCTGAAAATACCATGTGCACACCTATACCGGCCTATTTCACCCGACTAATCCATCCCTTACCTCATGACATAGTTAGGTTGCATTTTCTACTAACCCAATGGCACCGTATATGTGTCCTATGCACATGTGCACTGATATTTTGATCCTCCAGCCTATGCATACTGGGCCTTCTACCTGGTAAGACCGAACCACATAGTTCCCGAGAGTCTTTCTATCTCTCGACATTCTTGGGAACCTTCCTAAACTGGGCTTAGTCGTTCACCTTATTTAGGCTTATTTTCTGGCCTCCAATCCCAAAATTCGGGATATTCCAATTCTTATTTAATGAAGCTAAGTATAATAGAATATGAGAATTGTATTTTATATGAGTGAATATGATATAATGAGTACGTCTTGGATGAGATGGAAAACAAGCTGAAGGCCAATAATAAGGAAGTAACTAAGTATGTGGAAATACTAGTCAGGTAGCTCCTTATTATTGTCCTTTCATACGATTTCCCTAACAACTAATACCTCTTCACATGATCATACTCAACCATATACAAAATAGAATTCTAAAGTTTTTTATCAACTATGTTAAATAAAATAAGCTTAAATAAATATGAGGCCTTTAATTTTTCACCTGAAACTGGGATAAGGAAAAGCCATATTGTATTTGAAGTCTCAAAAGAATCAAAATACCATAGACTAGTTCACTTAGCCCTAAACCCAAAAGTCGTGGTATTGAAATGTGGGGATGGACCGCAATACATATCTTGCATTAAGAACACTTGGATGTTAGGGTTAGAATTACAATCCACACTACTATCCAACACTCAATAATGATATAAGTTCTTTTAAGATGGGGCATCCAACCAAAAAACTTGGAAAAGAATAATTGCATGGCAAATAAAATTCAATTAATCAACCACATATATGAAACATACATGTATGCAAACTTTTTTGCATAGAATCCGTGATGATTGGATTTGAAAAACCTACCATTATAAGAATGATCAATGAAATTGCATAATTGTCATAATAACAAGTTTCACAATTCCAATGAAAAGGAATTATGGACAAAAATTTGCTCACAATTACTGCAACACAGACTTAATTATATATACAAATAAACACACACATAACACTAATTATTGCTAATATTAGTATATATTTGAAACATACGTTTATGCAAATTTTTGACTACGGAATTTATGATGATCGGATTTGTGAAACTTGTTGTAATATCCCAAATTTTGGGACTAAAAGCTTGAGATTAAGCCTAACTTAAGCAGAATACTATGCCCCAGTTAGTAAGAGTCCCAAGAATGTCTGAGAGACAGAATGACTTTTAAGGAATAATTTTGGAAAATGAAGTTTGGAATTTGGTTCCCAATGGTTAAAGGAAAACACCTAATTCCTTTATCTAATGGAAAAAATGACATAAAGCCTAATTTGGATCCAAAGAGAAAGGGGATGGCGTATGAAAGAAAGAAAGAAGAGAATTAAAATGAAAGAAATAGTTAATGGCAGCTTAATTAATGTTGCCATAATCAAGGGTAAAATGACAATTGTCATTTGATCTTGAGGTTAAAATTAGAACCCAAGATTAAGGGCTAGGATTTGCTCTTGAAAAGTAAAGTAATTATGAAGCTCAAAAAGCAAATTAATTCTCTCCTAAATTGATTAGAATTTCAGTCAAAGAAAGAAGAAGAAGGGAGACAAGAGGATTTATCAAAGTAACCATTGGTTAATAAGCTTCCTTGTGTACAAGAAGCTATAAACCATTGGGTAAAATATTTCCTCTTCCCTTCCCTCTTGAGTTTGGTTAAAGGCAAGACAAGAAGGAAGATAAAATACTCTCTTATACTTTGCCAAATTACAATTAGTGGAGCTAACCAATTGGTTACAAGAGGGAACTAAGGAAGGACATATCATCACATTTTATTTTCTCTCTCCTTTCCCATTCGGCCAACAATTGACAAGGGACAATAAGTGACTTTAAAAAACCTCATCCTTTTCATTTTCTTGCCCAAATGTCATCCAAAGAAAGGGCAAGGAGAGAGGAAGACAATCCTAGAATTTCAAGTGCTCAAGAAAAATAAGCACCTTCTCTCTAGATTTTCACCTTCTTACTCACCTTTATAGCCAAAAATGTCTTCATAAACAATGTTACTCTTGGCCTAAGCTTCATTTATATGGTTTTATTTTTTTAAGAGGAGGTGGTTTGAGGCATTTATCAAAACCCAAAGTGGTTGAATCAAAGAATAAAGCCTAGAAGAAGCAAGAGGTGGGTAAGGGCTTTATTTTGAACCATATATTGTGTGGTTTGATGGAGATTTGTGGAATGGGTATTTTTCCCCTAATTTTTGGTTATATGGTTATTTTTAGAGTTCATGGTGGTTTAGTCTTATAAATGGTGTTAAATAAGGTTTAGAAATGAAAAATCACAAATTTGGAACTTAAGAGTAGTGCTGCCAAATTTCATTTTCTGGAAGGAAGCAATGTTGTGGTATATTTTTTGGTCGGTCAACCCTGGTCCAAATACTATGAAATTTTTAGAATGAAAGTAGACATCTTGAGCTTCATTTTGATAAGTAGAAAGTAATCTTTGGACTAGTGGATTTAAAGTTGTGATTTTGCAAGTTTGGACCCTGTTTCTGGAACCAATTCAAGAACAGTTATGGTTTGACGAATTTCTAGAAATTGTGTGGATAAATTTTCCAAAAAATAATATTTTTCTTTGAAAGAACACTTAAATAGGTTTACAATGTACTTGGAATAAGTCAATTTGGACTTTTCTAGAATTAATTATAATTTTTGAAGATTGGGCATGGAAATTGGAAGTTGTTCTATGGCAGACTGATGGTGATGTGTTTTTGTTTGGTCAAATGAATTCCAATGTCCATGAAATTATCCAAAAATAAAGTAAACCCAATAAGCTTTAATTTTATGGGTATTTTTTTACTAATTGGATAAGTACAAAAATTTAAGTATTAATTCTAGAAAGCCATTTGTGGTAGTGATATTGGTAGAGGTGGATATTTTTCCCTTAAAGTAGGCTTAATAAGGGTCTCATAAAGCTTTGAACCACCCCATTGGCATTTTTCTAGAATTAGTTGTGCTTTTTCAAATTTGGTCAACAAAACTGGCATATTGGGTCAAACATACGAAATTATGGCAATTAAAGTAATTTGGGCCAATATAAGCCCAAATATAAGAGACATGTCCTAAAGGCCTATGTAGCCACATTGTACATTCATTTATTATGGCTTTAATGTATGTTTGCACTTAAGGCCATGAGATGACAAGGAAGAAGAATGGGAGAATTTTCAAACTACCTTAACGGTTACAAGAAGAGGAACAAGAAGGGAACTTGAAGACAGAAGGTATTGTAACTTTCCTGACTTGCATTTACTTGATAAGTATGCTTATACATTGATGTGTTTAATTGCTTTGATGAATGTCATGAAGCATGTATGAATGATTGAAGCTCTGTTTTTCCTTATGTTATGGCCATAGGTGTAATGTGTGAAGTGTTGAGCATGCAAGTATGTCGTTATGGTAGCATAAATTTATGTATGCATGTCATGCATTAAGCTTGTGCAACACCTTAGTTACATTCTTAATCTAATGAGTTTTATGTAGTGAATTCGAAACCACGATGTGATATTCATTTATAAAGTTCTTTCAATTCCCAACCTCAAAACAGGATTCAAACCTATAGTTAAGTAGGTTTTTCTGAATGTTTCAAAACTTTTCTCAACTATCATAAAGTGGTTCGTAATTTCTTCGTAACTCATTGTTTCTTAATACTCATCTTCCTTAATTCTCTTAGTTATCTTAATCAGAGTGATTCTTTGCTCATTTTTATGTGCGGAAAGTTTTTTAACTAATGGGGTCGTACCATGTAATTACCCATATCTAATTCAACTATCACGCTTTTGGATATTTAATTCATTTGTCATACGACTTATACAGTTAACCATTACAGATATATTAATTTACATAATGAACTAGTGTATGAATAATTCTTCCCTTTTTAATTACAACTTCTTTCTTGCTACAGTGTCCTGTACTCTTCTTTTGTGCTCGTTGCCTTTATGGTTGGTGGGGGAAGGTGAGATTCAGGGGAATCTCAATAGTAAACATTACAAACAATACATGTAATATAAGTGCTAGTGCATGATATTCTTGTCTTACATAGGCTCGTGTTCACATAATGATATTTGACATGCTTAATATTTTGTGCAACATACTTATAGCCACAACAAAAACAAAAAATAGAGTTTTATTAATTTATAAATACTTCACATAATCAAGTAAAACAATACAACAAATCAATACACAACATAGACATCGCATACATGCAAGTAAGTTCACTACCTTTTGTCTTCGAGTCCCCTTTTTTGTACCTTTTCTTCCAACCATTGAAGTTGCTTCTTCTTTATTACCCCATGGCCCTAGATATATATAACCTCATTTGTAGGGCCTTGACAATTGAATGTCCATTGGTCTTCTTTCGCCCCTAGGACATCTTTTATATATGGGCCTATACTTGTCCCAATTTTAATAATTGAAAACACTTTCTTTGGTTAACTTTAAAGTTAACACATTATGCCCAGTGGATGTTTAATGGGCCCACACTAACTTCATAGGCTTTACTTGACCGTTGAAATTCAAATAAATTTCCAATTACCCTTACTTTCTTATTTTCGCACTATTCCTGAGAGTTGGCATATTCTTCCCTTAACTTTGAAAAATCATAACTTATTCTAGATAAATCTAGCTGCAGTGGTTCAAGATTCTATGTGACCCTTATTAAGTCTACTTTAATCTTGGAAAGTTTCATGGTCATTGGAAAAGATT
This sequence comes from Inga laurina, assembly GCA_963855925.1. Classification (NCBI taxonomy): domain Eukaryota; kingdom Viridiplantae; phylum Streptophyta; class Magnoliopsida; order Fabales; family Fabaceae; genus Inga; species Inga laurina. Next base: position 47,890,946 of record OY979701.1, on the reverse strand, counting down.
TCATTATTCAAAAACTCATAATAAGCATATTGCCTCCAGAAAAAAGAAATCTAGCAGCAGTTATAAAAAATCTAAACGTTTGATTTTTCATTCCAACTCATTCAAGATTATAACCAAGGGCTATTCCTAGCTTGTTTTTCATGGTGAATACATTTCTAACCTCAAAAATACCTCTTGGTCAAAATTTTAGGCCTTCCAAGAATCCATAAAAACTTGACAAAATCATAACTTAATCGGTTCAAAGCGAAGTCTTCGCTTACCTCTTCACATTTCTACAACTGGTTTGGTATTCCGTCGGCACTCCAGCTAACTAAATGACAATAAACACCTCCAATAAAAAAATTGAGACCATAGAAATGAAGCTCTCAATGAGTAGAACAACTTTCCTGAAGGACTTATCAGACAATAACGGCGATTCAGGGACAGAATTGGCTCCAAAACTTAAGAACACAATTCTATTCATCCTTTTTCTCTCTTCTTCCATTCTATCACTATTTTTCTCTATTTTTAGGCTGTTTGGATAAAATTAAGAAGTGAGAGAGGTGGTAGGATACTTAATCACATATGTGTAAGTCTTATGATGCCATGTGTCTTGATCTTGCTTCACAAGATGCCAAGTGTCCTTGAAAGTACATCCTCTCTTCTTTACTCTCTCTCCTAGCCGTCTTTTATGGGTTACATGAAAGAGGGGCCTGACAATTTTCTCAGACTCATGGGTTTGGTGTTCAGGAAGTCAAGTCAATGACTGGACTGGAGATCGGTGGATTCCCTGAACTATAGTGCTAGGTGGCGCTCTTCAGAGATGCCTACACAATAGGCATAAAGCAAGTGTCATCATGAGGGACACGTGTCACTTTCCTATGAAGCCATTAGAAAAGTGGCTTGGTCCTTTGTCATGATTAAGGTACACATGTCATGCTCTCAACTAACCAACATAATAGTTATGCCATCATGAGTCAATATTATTTACTTTATTATAGTTACTTTAATAAATGTTAGCTAAAGAAGCCCATGTGGCGAACAGTGAGCTGGAGATTATACATATACCCCCAGATTTTTGTGCGGCTTAGATGTTGGCAGATATAGGCTGACATTTGAGTTTCCTTATACTGACTTGAGCCTTATTATGTTAGGCTAATAGTGCTTGTATCCCAGCTCTGAGCTGGTCTTAATATTTCAAAAAAAAGTTACTTTAATAAAGTTACTTTATTAGTGTATACTCAGGATTCTACTAGGGACTTACTCAGGTTTGCTTCACGTATACCGAGGCTTGCTAAATGATGCCAGGTCAGAGTATGTGTGTGAGCCTCACATGGCACCATATATTGACGTCTACTCAAAAAACGTAGGGTACACATGTCTGGCATGAAAATGCCATATGCGCACCTACACCAGCATATTTCACTTGATCAATCAGTCCTATACTTTATGACATAGATGGGTGTCGTCTTTCTACCAATCCAATGGCACTGTATATGTGTCTTATGCACATCTGCATAGACGGTTTGATCCTAATGCCTACAAATACTGGGCCCTCTGCCCAATAGGGCTGGATCACATAGTGTCCTAGATTCTTTCTATCCCTTAACATTATTGAGACTCTTCTCGAATTGGGTTTAATATTTTATCTGATATAGGCTTATCCTTAAAGTCCTAGGCTCGAAATTTGGGATATTACAGCTTGAATCTTATATGCCTAGTTAGCCAAGTTTGCTACTAAGATTCCTTGAATCTCACCCTCCCCAACCAACCTATACAGGCACGTAAGCACAAAAGAGAAGTGCTAGGCAATATGCCAGATGAAGAAGTTGCGATTAGGAGATGAAGACTAAGCTGCACTAATCCGTTATGTGTAATTAATATTTGAAATGATTAATAAAATAACCAGCATGATAGATGGATGTTTTTCAAAACGCTATAATAAAACTAGGAGATGGGTAATCGCATGGTACGAGCCCATTAGTAATGAGCAGGGTAACTGAATATGCATAAGGATAATTCTAATAATAAGTAATGGGAAGAATTAAGTAACCCTGTGAATAAAGTTAATCAACCTAGTAAATATAGTTTTACCGAGTGAATAATGCCTAGAAATGTTTTGGCTGGGAGCTTATTTGGTGATTCTCCTAACCTGTAATAATAATGATATTGCTTCCAATGCATAATAAAGGGCTATAAGGATTGGGTGTTACACTTGTCATTATGGGAATGATGCAATGAAATTGCATTATTATCATAATCAATGTTTTGAAACTCGGACCGAACTAGTTTGAGGTTCAGTATTGGTCAGCAACTTTCATGCATCATAAGGTGTGTAGCATGAACAAAAAATATGGAGGGAATAAAAAGTACTACAGATAAGTTCAACACCAATGCCAAAGTCACAATTGGACTACCGGAAGTCTCAACAAGAAACCCATATCATCAATGTTGTGTCTATCGTTATCTTTTCTCAGCAAGTACATACTCAAGATTTTGACAAAGAACAAAAATAAGTGAGCACTAGGATCAACTGATACAAATCTCCATGCAAGCAAAGACAATGAAAGAAAATAGTTACAGAAGATGGGTTTGTAAAAGCCAACAATGTTCATCGTCTAAAATGAGGTCTAAATAATATTAATGAAACCTGATATACATCTTAACCAGTCTAAATTAAAAGTGTGCGCTTCAAGATTAAATGACAATTAGACTGGTCAAGAGATAAACGATGGTTCATATTAACATATTTAGACCTTGTGCGATTACAACTGGACTTAGCAGCAAAAAAGTGTATAATTAGCAATACTCAAATAATATAATTTACTAATATATTATATATGTCATATATAATTATATATATAGAAACAAATTAACTTGTCGAGTAAAAGATAGAAATACAACAACTAAACATAGAAACAAGAGGCGTTCAATATCAAGGTCAAGATTAAAAATAATCTTTTTTCTCATTAATATAATTTTTTAGCTATCCAGGGGTAGAAAATTACATGCATGCATAAAAAATACATCATTTTGTATAATAATAATAAAAAATCCTCATCATTCTTCATCATTATCGGATAGAGGGGAGGAAGAAGAGGAAGGCGAAGAGGGGTAAGAAGATAGATTATAATCAATGTCATTATCTTTGAGTATAAGATTCAAATTTTTATGGATGGTGTGCAATTGAGTCATGATTCTTGCTAGGATTTGCTCCATGTGTTCGACCCTTGTATAGAGCTTGTAGAGAACCTCCCTCAATGAAGGAGATGATGGAGGTAGTGCACACGGAGGAGGAAAGGGTGGACATGTAACACCCCAATTTTTATTCCCCAATATGCCTTGTAAGTATTTGTGGCATTTAATAAAATGAAAGGGTGAATTTTGGAGGATGTGATTAAGTTGCTAGTGAAAATTCCCTATAAGGCAGTAAGTTTGGCATGCTTTTTTGGATGACCAAAAATTGTGAAAATTTACAGGATGAAAGTAGACATCCTAATTTTAATTTGATAGGTAATATGAATCATTTGAAGCTACATACAAAGAATTATTAAGTTTTTAATTTAGCCCAAAAAAACTGTCCATTTTATGGACACAAAGTATAAAAACTTAAATTCTGGGAATTTTTCCTTGAAACTAGACTCAATAAGGGTTTTATAGCCTTTGAAATCACTCCAATTTTATGTTTACAAATTAATTTATAATTTTTCAAATTTTGGGTAGAAAATGTGCTAGAATTGCAACAAATCCAAAAATGAGAAAAGATGTGATGGCAAATTATGAAATTTTGGGAAAAATTATCATAAGCCCATTTTGCTTCTTTAATAGGCTTGTAGGCGTCATTTTGGATTGACCAAGTAAGGGAAATATTAGTTGGATTCTAATTGGGCTTATGACATTAAGTTTGATGTAGATAAGTCCAACTTCTTTTATGTACACAAAAGTCTAGTTTTTAGAATTTTAGTAATGAAGTAAATTAGAGTAAAATAGGATAGTTTATAAAAATCAATTCCCTTAATCTCATTCCTCCAAAAACCGTTGGCCATGGCAAGAGAAAAGAGAGAGTCAGTGAGTTTGAGTTTCTAGAGAAGAGGAGAAAAATTGCAAGGTAAGGTTGATTTTCCTTGGTGTTTTAGATCCTAACTTGTATAATCCTCCCCCTAAGCTTCTTTTCTCCATGATTCAAGGTGCTTTGGAAGAAAAATCTCAAGGTTTGTAGAGGTAGGGTTTTGACCAAGAGATAAAACCAAGGAGAAAGAGAAGATGACTTCATAAACCTTAAATATGTGTTACTATTGTTCTTATTGTTGGATTGGTTGGTGGTTTTGTGGTTGATTTGTTGTGATTTTTAAATTTGGGATAAGTCAAACCCTAGCTGTTATGCTGACTGAATTTAGTCTAAATCGTCTTTAGAATGTGATGAAGTAGTTAGTCAAGTGATTATGAGTAAAAATGAACAAGGATTTGAGATTGAAAATCAAAAACCACAATTTTCCCTTTTATTTCCTAAGTCTTGGCGAAGTGTAGAAGTGGGGGTAGGAGTTGGATTTTCATGAAATTGATGGTTTCATTGTGTTGAGGTGGGAAATTTAGGTGGGGTTAGTGTTGAACACTTTTTCAGAAAAGCCTTAGAAAGTGAAATGACCAAAACGCCTTTAAAACCATAATTAGGGCTTGCAAAGGGCAAAACTGTCATTTGTAAGTAAATTTGTGAAAACCGAGGCCAAAAATAGATTGCTTGAGTGAAACTAAGTCATAATAGCCTCGGTCAAAATTTCTGGAAAGATATGGTCAAACCAGGTACAGTGGGACCGAGACCGGGTGCCCATAGGTATTTTTGTAAATTTTCAATTTAGAGTCATATAACATCAAAAACACTTTAGAAATTTCTAGAGTAGTACATGAATAAATTTTAATCTAATTCTTGTACATTTGGAATTTTAAGACCAGAGTAATTGCCCAAGTCGTGACATGAAGTTCGAGGAACAATTTCACAAGTCAAAAAGGGTTAAGGTAGTAACTCTATCCTTCATACACTATGTATATGTTTATGTACTTTGTATATTCCATCTTCTATAATATGTATGATACACAGTGCCTATGGGTATATAGTTGAATAGTGCTTACATGTACACTTATTTGCCCAGCTGTGGTCCAGAATGTGTAGAGTTACAACAATGGTTGGCTCTGAACACATTTCTGACTGAATTGAGTTATGTGTTAGTATGATATTGCATTATTTGGTATTTGGCATATTTATTTGTCGTATATTTTATGAATGATTGTATGTTACTACTGAGATTTGTTTGAATATCACCCTTTTTCAATTAAATAAATATTCCAGCGGGAACAAGTGGCTCTACGGGCAAGGTGGTGGATATAGGCAGTTAAAGCATGTGAATCCCTAGATCGGAGGTAGTTGGTTATTTATATATATATTATTAAACCCTGACAAGCAAACCGGTAATGTAATCAAACCAAGTATTTCAATAATATCAGCATATTCCGCTATTACTGTGTTGCCCACCAAACTATCCTCCAGTCCTCTGAGGATCAGCTAATATCTGAAGGGTAGCAAGTGGTGGAATACCAGACGAAGAATGGTATAAGGATATTGTGAAACCCGAGGAAATAGGTACGGACAAGCCAGTGTGCAAATCACACACAGTATTTAGTCATCCGGTGGTAGCTGGCATAATGTTTGAGATGAGAGTAGTCTCAGGGTACCGGTGGTCAGGAGCAAATAGAGCTGGTATCTAGGTTTTGGCATGGGCACACAAAAGTTAAGTGTGCTCAACCTAGGGAAATCTTAGGATGGTTGACCCCCTGGGAAGTTAAGTTAGAAAGGTCATGGAGACTTGAGGAATAGTAATTGTCTTAAGGTTTCTCCATGGCTAATAATTATTTAAGTTAGATGATTTAAATAGTACTTGGATGCATGAGATAATGATGATGCAAGTATTGATTTTAAATCAAGATATTTATGTCGCTATGAATACTGCCTAGAAAGGTCTAATTGATGGGGTTATGAAAATTTGAGGCATAGTAAATGTTTTGAGGCTTCTCTATGCTAAGTGATAATCCTTAGTAACACTGTGATGTTAAAGATATGTGGGAATGATATACGGTGATACATGATGTGTTGTGATTGTGGCGTATATCGATCCTAGTGGATCCCATTTGATGATACTAAAGGTTGAGGATAATTTTGAATTATATGTAAGCTGAACCAGTACTTGTGTTGGAATGTGAATTGGTTGCACTATGGTTCTGTTCCATGATGGAAGTTGAACCTTGTGGATTGTACTGAACCTTTAGTAATATTTTAAGGATATTACGCAAATACTGTGGAGGTTAGAATAGGAGCTACTGATTTTGATTCTTAGCCAACTTATTGGGTATAATTAAGGAAAATGATTTCCAATTTTGTGATATTGAGAATTATGTGGAATACACTGAAATCTAAGCAACTCTATGCCAATCTGAGTAAATGTGGGATTTGGCTTTCAGAAATTAGATTTCTGGGCCATATAGTCTAACAAGGATTCTTGGTGTATCCTTGCTGGGTGGAGGCAGTATTAAACTAAAAAAACCAGAGACTGTTTTTGAAATACGCAGTTTTCTGGGTCTTGCCGGATATTACAAAAGATGTGTATTGAATTTCTTTAGAATAGTTTTGCCTTTGACAAGGTTAATCCAAAAAACTCAACATTATCTGTGGGACCATAATTGTGAGAGAAGCTTACTGAAACTGAGACTTAAATTAATGTTAGCACTTATATTGATAATCCCAGATCTACTATGGACATCTGTTGTCCTTATTGATGCTAGTAGGCGTAGATTCGGAAGTGTTTTAATGCAGCATGGCCATGTATTGGCTTATGCAACTGGAGAATAACAACCTCACCTAAATTTAATTATTATCTCATAGATAATCTTGAGTTAGCAGCAATTGTACTAGTACTAAAAATCTAGATACGTACCTCTATGGTACGACTATAGTGTTGTATTGTGACCACCAGGATTTGACGTATAGATATGATAAAAAATAACTGAATATGAGAAAACTTTACCCGAAGTTTATGGCTATGTATGTGTGGCAAATTTTGGAGAACAAAAATTATTTAAGAGGGGGAGAACTATAGCATCCCTAATTTTTCCCCCAATATGCCTTGTAAGTATTTGTGGCATTTAATAATATGGAATGGTAAATTTTGGAGGATGTGATTATGTTGCTAGTAAAAGTTCCCAATGAGGTAGTGAGTTTGGCTTATGATTTTGGATGACCAAATAATGACCAAAAGTTGTGAAATTTTACATGATGAGAGTAGGCATCCTAAGATTTAATTTGATAGGTCATATAAATCATTTGAAGCTATATACAAAGAATTATGAATTTTTGAAGTTAGCCCAGAAAAACTGTCTATTTTCTAGAACAACGTCCAAAAACTTAAATTCTGGGAATTTTGTGCTTTCAATTGGCTTAAGGCTATACTATTCCTTGAAACTAGACTCAATAAGGGTTTCATAGCCTTTGAAATCACTCCAATTCGATATCTACAAATTAAGTTATGATTTTTCAAAGTTTAGGTAGAAAATATGCAAGAATTGCCACTAATCCGAAAATGAGAAAAGATGTGATGGAAAATTATATAATTTTAGGATAAATTTTCATCAGCCCATTTTGCTTTTTTTATGGGCTTGTAGGCGCCATTTTGGATGGACAAAGAGAGGGAAATATTAGCTGGATTCTAATTGAGCTTATGACATTAAGTTTCATGTAGATAAGTCCAACTTCTTTTATGTACACAAAAGTCAAATTTTTAGAATGTTAGTAATCAAGTAAATTAGAGTAAAATAGGATATTTTATAAAAATCAATTCCCTTAATCTCTTTCCTCCCAAAACCATTGGCCATAGCAAGAGAAGAGATAAAGAGTAGCAAAATTGCAAGGTAAGGTTGATTTTCCTTGGTGTTTTAGCTCCTAACTTGTATAATCCTCCCCCTAAGCTTCTTTTCTCCATGTTTCAAGGTGTTGAGGAAGCAAAATCTCAAGGTTTGTGGAGGTAGTGTTTCGGCCATAAGAGAAAACCAAGGAGAAATCGAAGGTGACTTCATAAATCTTAAATATTTGTTGCTATTGTTCTTATTATTGGATTGGTTTGTGGTTTTGTAGTTGACTTGTTGTGATTTGTAAATTTGGGATATGTCAAACCCTAGCTATTATGCTGCCCGAATTTAGTCTATATCATGTTTAGAATTGATTAACTAGTTAATCAAGTGATTAGGAGTAGAAAGGAACAAGGATGTGAGGTTGAAAATTAAAACCCACAATTTCCCCTTTTATTTCCCAAGTTATGGCCAAGTGTAAAAGTGGGGCTAGGAGCTGGATTTTCATGAAATTGATGGTTCCATTGTATTGAGGAGGGAAAATTAGGTCGGGTTAGTGTTGAACACTTTGTAACCCCCTTTCATAATTAATATTCGGAATACGCAATTAAAGTGAAATAGAGACCAATAACAATCAAATAACATTTATAAACCCATCTACCAGAAGGGGTTTTCACAAATACCTTTCGAAATCATTTATAACATGGTCTCACATTCATATTCTGAATACAATTACTACACGAAGATAAATCACATTTAATATATCAGAGTACGCAATGTAATAATTCCGGCAATTCCGGATTCCATTTATTAACTCAAGCTTTATAGGGCATATTCGCCCATTACAAGCCCTCATATGGGGATTACACAAATCCTCTCAAATACATATACAAATACCCAAATGCTCATTCCAAATACATAATCAAATATTCTCATCCAAACATATATTCTAATATACATTCCACAATATATATACAACCTTTATCCAATTACGAATACAAATCATTCCAATTATGATAAACAACTATCAAAACCAAACTCCAATGGGAGCCCTAGCCTCCCTTGACTGCTTGCTCCATCATTGATCCACCTACCTTGTATAAAATGGTTGATAGGGGAGGGTGAGATTCGAGAGAATCTCAGTAGGAAAACAATATCAATATGCATGTACGATAAATGTTTAATGCATGACATGCTTGCATCACATAGCTCATGCTATCACAATGACAATTTGTAAGCTCAATGCTTCAAACAACATACTAATGGCCATAGCATTAATTGAAACATAGCTTCAAATAACACATAATCATGCAAAGCGAAGACATGCACCAACACGCTAACACAAATATCAAATACATGCAGGAGAGATATGTTCCCTACCCTCTTTCCATATATGCTCCAGCTCTGCTTACTCATGATCAGAAAGAAGACCAAACCACGATCAAGGGGAATATCAATCCCTATAACCAAAGCAAGGACATAGGGTTATTCTCTATTCCAAAACCTTACATTCATATCACTTAAAGTTGGTTACCATTCATGACCTTTAGGTGGCTAATCAAAGCCTAAACACATGCCTAAAGGCTTGGGAAACATTTGACCAAAGATCACCTTTGGAAGTCCAAAATGCTGAATTTTAGGGGTTGGCTGCGGCCCACAAATCCACTGGTCGCGGCCAAAAACTGCCCAGAAATGTTTGAGCCATGGCCAAGAAAATCCAGTTTCTTGGCTGAACTTCCAAAAATCATACCTAATTCCACAAAATTCAAAATGAGGTGATTCCAAAGCTAAATGAAAGCTATTCAAGTCCTCTACATAGGAAAAATATGGGCCATTACTGGAAACCACCACAAAAATACAGAATTACACACATTTCATCACTGCCCCAAAACAGAATCCATTTTCAACCTCAAACTTTGGACAGCTATAACTCCAAGTTCACAAAACGAAATGGCACAAATTATATGTGTATTTTGAAGCTTACGATGTGAACTTTAAGACTGGAAATTTTCATAATTTTCTGACATCATATGCCCAGTCAAAACGTCCACACGAATAGACTGCTCAGACAGAATTCACACTGGACAGAATTTCCAAACTTTGCACACAATGTATCCAATCCAATCCAAACCAATTCCAATGACTAAATACCACAACATGATACCATTTTCAACAAAAATCACCATCCAATTCCACCATTCACATTCCACACCAAAATACCATAAAATCATGGCACAATTCACAGTTCACCATACTTAGCCAAAAGTCACAAAACTTAGATCAAAAGGAAGTAAATGCTCACCTCTTCCTCTTTCCCAAACCAATTTCTTGATTCTCCATCTTTCCACTTTTGCTCAAGCTCTCAAACACATCCAATCAAGAATCTAAAACCATAGAGATGAAGCTCTCATCACTATGAACAACTTTATAGAAGGTGATTAGAGCATTAGAGGACATTAAGCCAACCAAAAACTCACCTTTTGATTTCTCTTTCTTCCCTTTCATGGACGACAATGGAGTTGAGAGAGAGAGGGAGTGAAGATGAAGATGAAGGCAGCAGTTTTTGGGATGCCAAAACGTCCAAATAAAGAAAGGAAAGAGGAAAAATGAATTGACAAATTGACCAAGATCTATGGCTCACAACTTGCCATGTGTCAACATCTTGACAAACGTAACATGAGCTCACATAAGCCCACAGACATGTGATTCCACCCCTTGATCTCTTGCTCAAATCAATCCTAACCATTGATCTTGAAGTTACCAATGAGTTTCCTCTTCGGTAATTGATCACTTGGTCGGTAACTTTACCGTTTTGCCCTTGATTATGGCAATTCCTCTTGAATCACCACCAAATACATTTTCCTATTCATTTACACCATACATACTCCCTTACCTTTATTTTTATTCAATTTAGATGTTAATCTATAATTGAACTCAAATACAGGGTTTGGGTACAAATCTCAACATATACGAATCACATTAGAATCTCAAATCACATCGGATTATCCAAAAGGATTTATTTATAATTGATCACATCCACTTTTGGAGTCGTTATCTCTTAATCAAAATTTAGGATCTTGCTAAACCGGGGCTTAGCAATCCACTTATTTCAGGCTTATTCTCTAGCCTTGAATCTCAAAATTCTGGGTATTACACACTTTCTCAGAAAAAGCCCTAGAAAGTGAAATGACCAAAAGGCTCCTGAAACCTAATTAGGGGTTGTCAAGGGCAAAACTGTCATTTGGCAATAAATTTGTGAAACCCGAGCGTGGAAATGAATTCCTTGGGCAAAACTAAGTCAGAATTGTTGGGCTGAAACTTTATGGAAAAATACAGTTGGAGGAGGTATGGTGGGGCCGAGACCGAGTCCCCAGGGCTTTTTGGTAATTTTTCAATCTAGAGTCATATAACCACCAAAAACACTTTGGAAGTGTTTAGTGTAGTACATAAATGGCCTTTAACCTAATTCTTCTATATTTGGAATTTTAGGATCGAAGTAATTGCCTGAGTCATGGCACGATGTTCGAGGAACCATTTCACATGTAAAAAAGGGCTTAAAGTAGTAACTCTATCCTTCATATGCTATGTAGATGTTTATGTGCTTTGTATATGCCATCTTCTGTAATATGTATGATACACAGTGCCTACGGGTACATTGATTTTACCCAGCTGTGGTACAGAATGTGTAGGAGTTACAGTAGTGGTTGGCTCTGAACATATTTATGACTGAACTGAGTTATGTGTTAGTATAATATTGCATTATCTGGTATTTGGCATATTTATTTGTCACATCTTTTATGAATGATTGTCTGTTACTACTGAGATTTGGTTGAATATCACTCTTTTTCAATTAAATAAATATTCCAGTGGGAACCAGTGGCTCTAAGAGAAAGGTGGTGGATATAGGCAGTTAAAGGGTGCGAATCCCTAGATCAAAGGTAGTTGGTTATTTGTATCTATATTATTAAACCATAAGGGGCAAACCGGCAATGTAATCAAGCCTATTATTAAATAATATTAGTATATTCCACTATTCCTGTGTTGCCCACCGAACTACGCTCCAGTACTTTCATGAATATCAATGGTAAGTGGTATGTAAGACGGGGTCTTACATTTGGGTATCAAAGCCCAAGTGGTTCTGGCAGAGCAACTAGTTCTGGTAACAGGATAATGTATTGATATGGTCTTGATTATATAATGACTGAACACATGCACGGACGGGGGTATCAAAGGAGTGAAATACCTTAGTCTGTGAACTAGCCTCTGAGGATCAGTGAATATCCGAAGGGCAGCAGTGGTGTAATACCGGAAGTAGAATAATCTAAGGATATTGTGAAACCCGAGGAAGTGGGTACAACCAAGACAATGTGTATATCACACACAGTATTTAGTTAGCAAGAGGCCAGCATGCACAATGTTTGAGATGAGAATAGTCTTAGGGTACCTTTGGTCAGGAACAGATAGAGCCGGTATCTGCATTTTGACACGGGCATACAAAAGTTAAGTGTATTTAACACAGGGAAATCTTAGGATGGGTGACTCCTTAAGAAGTTAAGTTTGTAAGGTCATGGAGACTTGAGGAATAGTAATTGTTTTAAGGTTACTTTATGGCTAATATTCATTTTAGTTAGATGAATTAAGATCATTTGTAAAGAAATGATGGTCTCTAAAAGGATATTTAAACTGGTTGTTTGAGCGACCAGTCTAGGAAGAATTTAAATTTTAAAAATTTGATAATATTTAACACTTTTTAGAAAATATTATTTAGACAACGTAGAAGTGTTGGGAATTGTGCTATAAGAGCCAATCATTGTACTTTAAACATTATTATTTTATGAATTTCTCCATTCTTTTACCATATTATTTGCATGTTAACTGTGTTAATTATATCTTTGGATAAATCATAAAGATTATCCTAAAATATCCCTGGTTGGTCGTTTATGTGGGAGCAGAAATGAAATAAGACCAGTATGACTTTGATAAGATATGGAGATACAAATCAAAGTTTTAGGCACTTGTAAGAGTACAAGGTGATGGACCGACCCACTATGAGAAAGCGACATGGATCAAGTCATAAGCTTTTCTCATGTACAACCACGTGACAATGCCTTTTGACCTGAGGTTATCATGGATTCCTACATGAGAGTTGCCAAGCTTTGAACTAGTCAAAAGTCACTTTTGATTGAGTAATGATGAAGGTTATGGTTGGCCTAGGTGGTTTCTCATGGAGAGGAATATGAATGATCAAGATTGACTTTGTCCCTCATATTAGTAGAGAGATATTATTAGACCCCTCGATGAGTGATTCTCAGAAATGTTTGGCCATACTACGATGGAAAGAAGTTTCCATTTCTATTGTCAGACTACTTAGGAATCGATAAAGTAATGGTCAGGAACAAAAAGATGATATTATCGATGCCTCATCCTTGACCGATATATCATGTGACAAAAGAGATGCAACATATTTGTATGACAAGTTGCATCTTGTTAACGATCCTCATATGAATTGGGTAGTCATAATGTCTTGCTAGAGGCCGCTTGTGACTTGTGGGTTAGTACAGTTATTGGCCCACTGCCAACTTCATGTAGGCCTATAGGGTTGCACAGAAGAATGGCCTAACACGAGATAATGTTTAATTTAGGGTGGTCGAATTTTATATTTATATATATATATATAATATAAAATTAGTGAAAGAAAATTAATAATATATATATATATATATATATGTATTTTCGAAATACATACATATACATACATATATATATATATATATGTGTGTGTGTGTATTATATGATATTATTATATTGTGTTAGTTTTAAATTTAATTATATTAAGATAAATTAGGTTTAATAACTCACATGATAGAGATAGAGTATCTTAGATTTAATTTATGAAGATAAATTAAATCTAATGACTATTTATTTGGAATAAATAAATATGTTAAGTTAAAACTGTTGGATAGATTTAATTTAAACTAAATTTATTTAATTAGCTCATCAAGATATATAATTGTTAATTAATTTCAAAATTAATAAAGATTAATTTTGAAGTTCGAATATAGCTCTATAGGTTATAAAATTGATAGAGTTTAAAAACTCAAACACTAATGAGAATTTAGAGCTGTAAGGGAAACCCTAGGAGACATTGAAGGTGCTAGCACGTAGTCTGTGTTGGAGAGCTTTCGTATGGATACTGGTAGAGAGAGCGGACCTAAGGTGTCGGCTTTTAGAGATCAAAAACCCTAAATTCGAAAAAGGTACAATTCTTTCTAACACGGTTTAAACGCCATTGATAGATCCTCGATTGAGATTGGTAAAAATTTAAAAATTATTCCACTATGCAAGCCGATCCTAACAATGGCATCAGAGCCAGATCAATTGTGCGTTTAAATTGAGTTTATATTCTTATACATGTGATATATATGAGATATATATGTATGCTTATAAGAAGACGATCGAATATGTATCTAATTTATTTTTGATTTTAAGAAGGTCGAATTGTATATGATCTATTGCGTATTATATACGATATTAAAGGTCGTGGCTGGTTGAACCGTGTCAAGTTCAGATTTTTATTCGGGTTTCAGGGATCCGAAACTATGGGGAAGACAATTCGGATCAAAAGCGTTTTGGGCTATTGTTTTTTGAAAGTGGGCCGAAATCCTTTTGAACTGGACTGAAACAAATATTTTAAAAATTTAGGCTAGAAATTTTTAAATATTTTAAATATTCAAATATTTATTTTAAAAGAAAATTTCCTTTTTTCAAAGATGGGTAGCAGGATATAACCTAATCTCGACATTTATTGCTTTTCATATTGTATGAACTATCACTTGTAGTTTATTTTCAAACTTGTTTGGGTTTGGTAAACAACATGGGTTTAGATTTTTACAAAGGGTTCTAGTATTTAAATACGATCTGCGTTCCATCCCTTCCTTTAAATACTCTCAATAAACATTCTCTTCTCATCTTACTCCCCTCGAATGTTTAAATAAGGTTTCTCTCAATGTATATCTTTTCTTATTTAGAGAAGTTCTCTCATTGGCTTGGAAGGATTTTAGGTTAGGTAAGCCATGTTGTGTCACGTTTAAATTATGCTTTTGAGTAGATCATTGCATGCCACTTTTGCCTTTATATGTAGTTATCTGTATGAGATACAACCACGATTGCATTCATATAAACAAAAATTATTAATTGAGCCCTCTAAATCAAATCTTCAGTCATAATGCCATTAATTAATGAATACTTGTCAAAACCTTGATCGCTTAATTATGGAAACCACCTAAGTGGATGCATTTGAGTTATCTTGATGAGACAAGCATGAGTAATGGTGCTACTCACAACATTTATTATTGTTTTGACTTAATTGAGATTAACAAAACGGTTTTGGATCTCAAGGCATGAGATGGGATTAAACATGCTGGATCATATGATGATTGAATCACATAAACATCTAAGAGTTACATGTGATATAATTGGTAAATAAGTTACCTACCTAAATAACTTGAATTTAAGCGTCCTACCAACGCGGACTTAAGTTTAAGCCAAATATGGATCTTAGCCCACTAATTATTATATTTAGGGTTGTTAATTTAGTGGGAGATTACCAATGAAACTTTGCATATTTTAATTGTAGAATCATGTCGACTAGTAATACTGCTACACTATCGTTGTGATCGGTCCTTGAGAAGGACAAACTCAATGAGGCAAACTTTCTTGACTGGTTTAGGAACTTGAGAATTGTTCTCTAGCAGGAAAGAAAGGCTTATGTCCTAGATCAACCCATTCCTGAGGAGCCTGTAGCCAATGCTCTAAGAGCTCAAAGAGATGCTTACACGAAGTATAAGGATGACTCTGTGGATGTAGGTTGCCTGATGCTTGTCACTATGGTTCTAGTGCTCCAAAGAGATCTAGAACTTATGGAGGCTCATGAGATAATTGTCAATCTCAAAGAAATGTTCCAGTAACAGGTAAGGCAAGAAATGTGTGAGACCACAAAGGCCTTACATTCCTATAAGATGGCTGAAGGTGCATCAGTTAGTGCACATGTGTTAAAGATGATAGGCTATATTGATTACCTTGAGAGACTTGGATTTCTTATAAGCCAGGAGTTAGCTACTGATTTGATCGTGAACTCACTCTTGGAGAGTTATGACTAATTTGTTATGAACTACAATATGAACAACATGGAGAAATCAATTCTTAAGCTGATGGGATGGTTAAAACTGCTGAGCAGAGCACTAAGAAAAAGCCTAATATAGTTTTGATGGTTCAGAAAGGAAAGAGTATGAAATAGAAAGGGAAGGGAAAATGGAAGGGTAATGGCTCAGGTGGTATGACCAAAGAGTAGAATAAGCCCAACACCAAGCTTACACCCAAGAAGGCAAAGCCTCCAATAGAAGGAGTTTGCTACTTCTGCATTGAACTTGGTCATTGGAAGAGGAATTGCACATTCTACATGAAAGATCTGAAAAAGAACAAGAAGGATAGTGGAGCTATCACTTCATGTATTTATGTTATAGACATTCATTTTTCTACTTCCTCTATATGGGTATCAGACACTACATGTGGTTCTCACATTTGTACAAATGATAGGGTTTAAAGGACAGTAGAAAGCTGAAGAAAGGTGAGGTGGACTTATAAGTTGGAAACAAAGCAATAGTTGCTTCTTTAGCCATAGGCACTTATGAATTAGTTCTGCCTAGTAGGCTTTTGTTGGTTTTGAACAACTGCTATTATGTTCCTAGTTTGAGTAGGAACATTTCTCTTTCTTATTTGGATAAGGAAGGTTATACTTCCATTACTGGGAATAGTAAATGTTATATTTATCGTAATGACATCTTCTATGCTAATGGTGATTTACATGTTAGTCAATACATATTAAATTTGGAACATCCCAATAATGGCAATATCTATAACATAACTACTAGAAGGATAAAATCAAACAATTTGAATCTGACCTACCTATGACATTGTCATCTAGGCCATATAAATGAGAAACGCATTTCTAAACTCCATCAAGAAGGATTTCTTTAATCATTTGATTTTGAATCATATGATACATGTAAATCTTGCTTATTAGGAAAGATGAGAAATGCACCTTTTACTAGGCATAGTGAGAGGGCCACTGAATTATTGGGCCTCATACATACAAATGTATGTGGACCATTTAAATATAGCTGCTAGAAGAGGTTATATGTACTTCATTACATTTATAGATGACTTTAGTAGATATGGCTATATCTATCTAAAAAACATAAATATGAATCTTGTGATATGTTTAAAATATTCCAAAATGAAGTACAAAACCAACTTGGCAAAACAATTAAAGCACTTCGACCTGATGGAGGTGGTGAATATTTGAGCCAAGAGTTCATTGTCTATCATAGGAATTGTAGGATAATCTCACAATTGACTCCTCCAGGAACACCACAATGGAATGGCATTTCTGAACGGAGGAATTGGACACTATTAGATATGGTTTGATCTATGATAAGTTAAACAGATCTTCTACTGTCGTTTTAGGGACATGCGCTCAAGATAGCTAGCTACATTCAAATTATATCATGTTCCATCTAAGGCAATTGAGAAGACACCATGTGAGATATGCACTGGAAAGAAACCAATTTTATCTTTTCTCAAGATGTGGGGATGTGAGGTATATATTAAGCAACAAGCCTCAGATAAATGAGCGCCCAGATCCTCAAAGTGCCTTTTCGTGGGGTATCCTAAAGAAACGAAAGGATACTATGTCTACAATCCCACCGATAACAAAGTGTTTATTATTCAAAACAGTAAGTTTCTAGAAAGAGAGTTTATTTCTAAAACAACTAGTAGGAGCAAGGTATATCTTGAAGAAGTTTGAGAGTCACAAGATAGTATAGAACCATAGATGGAAATTAGACTTACAACAATTTGTTGAGGCTCCTCAAGTAACACAAGGTGCATGAAGATTTGATAGGACACGACATCAACCTCAGAGATATGAATTTTTGATTACTAGAAGTTGTGATGTATTGCTCATTGAGAAAAATGAGCCAACAACCTATTGAGAAGCCATAGTGGGACCAAACTCTTAGAAATGGCTAAATACTATGAAGTCTAAAATGCAATTCATATACAACAATCAGGTATGGGCCTTAGTCAATCCACCTGAAGGTATAAAAACCATCGGGTGCAAATGGGTTTTGAAGGAGAAAATTGACATGGATTTCAATGTAAATGTCTTTAAGGAACAATTGTTTGCAAAAGGATTCACTCAAATTCATTGTGTAGACTATGATGAAAAATTTTCCCTAAATGCAATAGGCAAATCAATCAAAATCCTTCTTGCCATTACAACATATTTTGACTATGAAATATGACAGATGGACGTCAAAACAGCCTTCCTTAATGGAAAGCTCCTTGAGGATGTGTACATGACACAATCTGAAGGTTTTATGCATCCAGAGGACTCTGGTAAAGTTTGCAAGCTTCAAAGATCCATTTATGGATTAAAGCAAGCATCTCAGAGCTGGAATCATCATTTTGATGAAGTAGTCAAAGAGTTTGGATATATTCAAAACATTGATGAACCTTATGTTTACAAGAAGGTTAGTAGGAGCACAGTTGTATTTCTAGGGCTTTATGTAGATGATATCCTACTCATTGGGAATGACATTCCTACCTTGCAGAGTGTCAAGTTTTGGTTAGGAAAGTCCTTTTCAATGAAAAACTTAGGTGAAGCCACCTATATCCTAGGAATTAAGATCTATAGAGATAGATCCAAGAGACTAATAGGCCTAAGTCAGAGCGTATACATAGACAAGATACTGCATAGGTTCAGTATGTAAGATTCGAAAAGGGGTTACATGCCCATGTCTTATGGCATCCATCTTAGTAAGGATCTATGTTGTAATACACCTAATCTGGAAGATCGCACGAGAAAGGTTCCATATGCCTCGGCTATTGGATCCATCATGTATGCCATGTTGTGTACTCAACCAGATATCTCATTTGCCTTTAGTATGACTAGCAGATATCAACAAGATGCTGGTGAGGGTTATTGGACTACCTTCAAGAATATTCTAAAGTACTTAAGTAGGACAAAGGACTTATTTTTAGTCTAGGTGGATTGGATGATGAGCTCTGTATAACTGGTTACATAGATGCATGTTTCCGAACTGACCACGACTAATAATCTGGATACATATTCCTCCTGAATGGTGGAGCAGTAAGCTGGAAGATCTCCAAGCAGAGCATTGCAACAGATTCTACAACAGAATTTGAGTATATAGTAGTATCAGATGCAGCTCAAGAAGCCATTTGGATCAAAAATTTCATTACTGAACTCGGGGTGGTGCCTACCATCTCAAATCCATTAGATTTGTTTTGTGACAATAGCGGTACTATTACACAGGCTAAGGAGCCTAGGTCACATCAAAGGACTAAGCACGTACTCAGGGGATTTTATCTTATTAGAGAAATCAATAATAGGCGTGATATAAAAATATATAAAGTAGCAGGAGAAGACAATGTTGCTGATCCTCTTACCAAGCCGCTTGCACAGATAAAGCATGAGCATCAGGTTAAGACAATGGGAATTTGGCAAGTAAATGATTGTACCTAGTATAAATGGGAGGATGTTAGAAATTATGCCATAACGGCCAATCATTGTACTTTAAACATTATTATTTTATGAATTTCCCCATTCTGTTATCATATTATTTTCATGTTAACTGTGATAATTGTATCCTTGGATAAATCATAAAGATTATCTTAAAATGTCCCTGGTCAGTCATCTATGCAGGAGTAGAGATAAAACAAGACCAGTATTACTTTGATAATATATGGAGATACAAATCAAAGTCTTAGGTACTTATAAGAGTGCAAGGTGCTGGATTGACCTACTATGAGAAAGCTATATAGATCAAGTCATAAGCTTTTCTCATGTACAACCATATGACAATGTCCTTTGACCTGAGGTAATTATGGATTCTTACATGAGAGTCGGTAAGCTTTGGACTAGTTAAAAGTCACTTTTGACCCCGGGTGATGATAAAGGCTACAATCGGGCTTGATAGTTTTTCATGCAGAGAAATATGAATGAACAAGATGGAATTTGTCCCTCACATTAGTAGAGAGATATTACTGGGTCCCTTGATGAGTGAGTTTGAGAAATGTATAACCATACTACGATGGAAAGGAGTTTCCATTTCTATTGTCAGACTACTCAGGAATCAAGAAACTAATGGTCAAGAACAAGAGGATGGCATTATCCATGCCTCATCCTTGACCGATATATCGTGTGACAAAAGGGACACGACATGGTTGTATAACAGGTTGCATCATGTTATCGATACTCATATGAATTGGGTAGTTGTAATGTCTTACTAGAGGCCACTTGTGACTTGTGGGTTCGTACAGTTATTGGCCCACTGCCAACTTCATATGGGCCTACAGGGTCAAACACAAGAATGGCTCAACATGAGATAATGTTTAATCTAGGGTGCACTACTAGAAAAAATGGTTTTAACGTCTGAAAAATGAGGGACGTCTATCTGAGGGTCGTGGAAAAAAATGTCAATAATATCTGTAAATGGAGGACGTCTAAAGGCAGACTTTAGACGTCCCCAATTATACTGGGGACGTCTAAAGTCCACATTAGACGTCCCCAGTTTCACCTGGGGACGTCTAAAGTGGGACTTTAGACGTCCCCAACTGGAACTAGGGACGTCTAAGGGGACCTTTAGACGTCCCCAGTTTTAACTGGGAAAACTGGGGACGTCTAAAGTGTCACCTCCCACTCTACCACATCCCTTTTTTATTTAAGGACGTTGAAAGTTTTTTTTAAATGGCCTTTTATATATTGCACTGTATGGAAAATGTAAACTGCAGAAATACGATTCCAACAATAGAATAAAACAACAGCAGTTCAGTAGAATGGAAACAACAACTTGAAACACATTAATCAACCCAAGACTCTACTACATGCAATAATTTTAAGGAGTAGCAAAATAATTAACTAACAAACCACACGAACTATACAACAATCTATATCCAAGTCTGTTATTGCACTAAAAAGACTATATCCAAGTCCCCAGTTTGTACAATAACCAAGACTAAATCCAATCTATATCCAACAACAATAACCCTAATTATATATACAATATATAGAACTACCACAAAAGTATGTCCTACACAAACTACTAAAGACTTTACTCTGGTATACGTTGAAGAAGATGTCCAGCCAAAAAGTCTCTGATCATATTTAGGTCTTCATATGAGTAGGCATCTTCATTGTCAAAAATCTGTAAATTAGAAAATAAGCTTAAATGAAATAATGAATCAAGTGAATGAATTGCCATTGAATTACAACACCAAGAATATTATCCTCTGAGAATGAAGAAGCGATTACTTGTTCAAAATCTGTCGTAATGCCACTCTGAATGATGTTAAACATATAAAGTAAGATATAGTATCCACATTCCCAGCCGCCAGGTTGTCAAGGGCACTATAAATCAAAAGGAAATGGTTAAAATCAATAAAAGCATATCTAAAACAACCGTCAATCAAAAGAACTTGATTTGAAACTGTTAGAGCAAGCGTTTCACCCAAGAGGGGGGTGAATTGGGTGATCTTAAAAATTTCGTTGCAAATATAAAATTTGACGTTGAAATTAAAACAGGAAAGAGTAAGGAGAAATATCACCGAAGTGTACACCGGGAGTTATACTGGTTCGGCCACAACCACTTTGACCTACGTCCAGTGCTCAGAGCTTCTATGAGAGTTTCACTATAACTTCCAAGATTCAGTGGGTTCTTGGCACCTCAGTACAAGCAAGTTCCTTCGCCTGGACACTCGCTCCCCCTTACAAGTTGTAATCCAATCCCAACTCAAGGTTCCACAACCTTAAGTTACCTCAATAACAAATATTGAGTTTGAATGAAATATCTCTCTCACAGAGTGAATAAGAATCACTGAAGCATAGAATTACAAGTATAATGTAAAACAGAGTAATGAACTTGATGATATGTTCGTGAGTGTGTTCTTGTTATCCTTCTCTGTTTGGATGTCCCCATATATATAGATACGTTGGTAATGATTGCTGGAACATATTTCTTCATGTCTGTTAGAGCATGCGCAGCCATTATTGACTTTTCCAGTATTTGAAAAACATACGTTTGCGGTAGGTGATGGTCGGTGACATTTGAACGTTGCTTTTGACTTTCCTTATTTGGTAAGATCTCTTCATAATTTATCTGTGGATATGCTAAGAATACTAATATAATAAAAGGTTAATCATATAGGAACCAAAACAATAAGCGTTGGAATGATTTCAGAATTCCTGGGTTTGCATACTCGAGTATTCATTAAAGTTTACTCGAGTATCATCGTGAAATCTTTCATGGACTGCAAGTCAACAAACAACTATAAGATTACTCGGGTAGTGCATGGAATAAACAAAATATCAAACCTTTGGAAATGCTTGTTTACTCGGGTACCTACTCGAGTAATGCACTCTTTTCTTCATAGGTTATTCGGGTACTAACTCGAGTCAACCTTCAAATAAACTTATGTTACTCGATGCTTTACTCCAGTAATGTTGGCAGGATTTCAAGGCCGAGAGGACATCTAGTTTGATTACCTTGTTACTCGAGTACATACTCGAGTAAACTCAATTTATGTTCATAGCTTACTTGGGTAATGACTTGAAGTTTTCCTTAAAAAATAACTCTGCATACTCGAGTACATACTCGAGTAATCCACTTAAAATGAGTTAATAAATTCCTGCAAACTTGAGTAATGACTCGAGGAAAGTATGATAAAATTAGTTCAAGTTATTCGAGTACTACCTTCAAGTTTTTACTCACCTCAGTACGTTACTCGAGTAGCTACTCGAGTAACATTGGCAGTGGTACAAAATGCTGAGAGCAACACATTTTCTGAAACAGAGTAACTCGAGTACATACTCGAGTATCATTGGCAGGCCGAGAGCAACTTGGAAACTTTTACCTGGTTATTCGAGTAACGTTGGCAGGCCGAGAGAAACTTGAAAACTTTTACACTATTACTCGAGTAACGTTGGCAGGTTACTGGAAGGTATCTCTGGTAACTTCAAGTTTTGTCTCATTACTCGAGTACATACTTGAGTAATGCCTTAGAAAACTTGCTTCTCATCAAGTTTCTCAGCTTTTTCTCTTGGCCTTTCTTCATTACTCCAATGCTTACTTCAAGTGATGCTTTTCCCTGTTATTACTTTGTTCAAAATTATTTATTACTCAAGACTTTTTCATATCATTCTTTGTTATCATCAAAACATGAGATCTAACAGAAACTACGTACCTTTAGAAACAACCATCTCGAATCTTTGCCACCTCTATGTTCGCATGGCCCTCCAAGCACTCGATACGTCGTGCATGCCCTATCATTAAAATGAAAATCAACATAAATTAGAATAATTCATTAAGTAAAGAATCAAGAAGCAATGAAATACAAAAAGATAACTTACGTGTTGAAGACGCTTTTAGTTTCTTTGTCTGGTCTTCTATGTACGGAATCAAACCAGTAAATAACGTGGGATCGAGGACAGAGAACACACAAACTCCAGTGATAACTATCACAACATATACAGATTAAAAAGAAGTTAGATGGCAAGGCAATTATTTATTAAAAATCTCAAATACACAAAATTAAAATGTGTACCCATGAACAATCGGTGCTAGATAGCAATGATAGTCGTCCTTTACCAATATGAAACCCACATAGTTTGTCCTTCTTTTCAATGTATTCCCAATCCTTGTCGTATGTGCAGGAGACAAGAATCCATATAAATCAACTCTTTGAGAATCAATGCATATACGACGAAAGGAGCTATAATAGAATTAAAATGATGAATGTATTAGCTAGTTAAAATCAACTTAACTAAATGAAGGAAAAAATGGGAAATAAAAAACTTACAGGATTGCAAATTTTCCCCATCCAACATCTAGCTCCTCCAACTAAATGAACTGTTTAAGATCTTCTTTATCAATTGTGAAGTGATACTCTAATTCCTGGCCCACAATCCCTGTAGGCATATGCAAATCAATTTGGCGAATGCCTTTATAGATATGCTGCAGTCGTGCTAAGAATGGCCATTTCTCATCTTCCTGCTCGTTCTTTTAGAACATAAGAAAACATATTGTTAGTAGGATGTCAACATATCTCAAGTAAAAGTGAGGTAGTTCTATACCATTGGAGGTGTTGGTGGTAACAAGCCAATAAGATGTACAGGCCAAAGGATGAAAGATCCTCTCGCCTGAGCTATCGTGGCAACCTTGTCATCAGGAATAGGGATGGCTGTATCTTTTTCCCCCTCTCGAACACACGTCACAGTCACCCTACGCAAATGCTGTGGAATTTGCTGATTATGGTGGGTAGTAGCTTCTGTGTGAACGAGAGCATCTGCAACTACACGCAGCAATGGGGTATCCAAAGAGAGGATGGCAGGTTCTCCCTGCGCTGGAGTGGGAGAAGGGTCACCAAGTGGTTCCTTCGCTGGGTTGTAACTTCCTTTGGTGCTGTGGAAGGCCGGGGATGAATGGGTTCTACGCTCGGTAGTTGCCATATGCAATTCAAACATCTTCATCATTTCAGCTCATAGCTCAGGCATCAACTCAAGGCGTAGCTCTGGCAACAACTCTTGTCGGAGCTTGTCCCGAAGGTTGGCCTTGAGCTCTTATGAGACTTCCTGATGAATCTTGGCCACAAGCTCCCTACTGGTTCAGCTTGTGATGAATAAGGATGTGAGGCTCAGCCAAAATACTTCGCGACATGAACTCCCACTGCCACCTCTCGAACATGACCAGGTTGATCTGCCTTACCAATCGCCTTGACAAGATGTCCATCCGTCCACTTGGAGTGAACAAACCTTGGCTACTATAATCTTCCAGTTCATCCTGAAGTATAAAAGTTATCGTAAATGAAAATTAAGCACTCCCAATATGAAAAATAAGTTTGTACTTATGCTCTAACTACTTACAATTCTTGCAGCAACCTCAGCAACATTCAGATTTACGTACTTCCCACCCTTAAGCATCCCTGCTTTCCATTTTTTGTGACGTGGAGGAGGTGGCGGGGGCTGGACCACAACAGTAGGATCTGATGTGGCTACTTCCTTCAATTTCTCCAACTCTTCTGCTATCATCTTTCGCTCAAGCTTCCGATAACCACCACAAGACATGCAATGTTGATAGTTATTAGCTTCTTGCCTCTCTGCATTTGCTACACTTAATGCCTGTGAAAGGAAAACAACGAACACCGAATCAATAATGTCAACTATATTCAAATAAAACACTATGATGACAGAAATCTTAACAAAAAGTTTGGATCTTCTCGTGATGCCATAAACAACCTCCAGTCCTTTGGAGACAAAAACGTATACTCATGGCATGGATCCTGACCCCTCAGGTCCCTTCGAATGTAATCTCGTGTGAGCCTGTTCTTGAAATCTTTCCATCATAGATGAACCTCCGTCATCTACTCCTTGTACATCTCCACAGTGTCAGGGACATCATAGGTTTGCTGCAAGGTAAAAACATAAGTTAATTATATATGAAGCAATAGGAATAAAGATATATATGCAGATGTATTAAAAATTATATACCGAAAGTTGTTGCCAAATCAAGTCTTTGGCTTTTGGTAGAACCAACTTCCAATTATCATAGGTAATGCGAACTTTGCTTCGAGCCAAAAAACCTATGTAGCTAATGAAATGGTCTTCCTTCGGACTAATTGGTTTCATATTTTCATCAAAGTCAATATGCAACCTCTCCTGTTGATGGTGATGACGTGCTACCAATGCAGGCATTTTTGTACTGCCTCCAACCCTTCTTCTCGCAACCGGTTTAAGTCTCGCATCAGGTTCAGGCGTATTCATTTCATTGTCCCTATCACTTTGTGAGTCACCAGAATTGTCCATATTCCTGTAAGCACAAAAATCGTTGTCAGATAGGTGAATAAATTGTAAGTAAATGAATAAACTAACTAGTTATAAAACAAACATCACACATTACTATTTTTTAAGTTAAGCTCTTACTCTAGATTGTTTCCTATATTCCTTCACCATGATCATTTCTTACAGCATATTCTTCATCATCTACCAATTCTACTTCACTTGTTGTAGGTGGATTAATTGTGAAAGGTGGTGTGTCATCAAGGTTGAAGGTATGATCACCATGCTTCTATTTTTTACTTTGAAGTACAATGGAAATTTTTTTATTTATGGGATCTGTGACATAAAACACTTGTTTCACCTGGCTTGCTAGAATGAAGGGCTCATCCCTATAACCTACTCTTTCAAAATCAATTGAGACAAATCCAAATTGTTGATCTATTACCACAGCATTATTGCTAACCCACTTATATTTGAATAAAGCAACTTTGAACTTGTTGTAAGTGATTTCCCATATTTCTTCTATCACTCTATAATAGGCCATGGATGCTAATATGGGGTTTTTGTCTTTCGAGTTGGAAAAGTGCATGGCTTCAGCTTCTACCATCACCCCACTATTTTGCATGGACCATCACCCCACTATTTTGCATGGTACTTCTGTCATCTTGGTCTTTTGTGTAGAAAGAATACCCATTTATATCATAACCGCTCCAAGTAATGATCTGAAACGAAGGCCCCCAGGCTAGCCACTCTATTATCTCAGATACACCGGTCTCATGCTAAACCTTTTTCCTCAAACCACTGAATGAATGTCTTGTTTTGCTCAATAGTAATCTGCATGTCATTCTTCCTCGGATTCATGTTCTTCAATCTCTTTCTGTGTTCATCTATGTACGGTTGAACTTTTGCCATGTTATTCAGGATATAAAGGTGTGCTTGCAACACCTCTTCATGAGGCATAGTCTTCACTTTCAGTCCTTGTGTTCCTTTGCTCCTCCCCTCTTCATGCCGAGATTGTTCCTTCTTCCCTAATAGATAATTGCTACAGATGTCCATAGCCTCTTCAACAACATACCTTTCAACTATTGAGGCTTCTGGTCGATAGGGATTTTTAGAGTACCCTTTTAAGATCTTTATGTATCGATCGAAAGGGTACATCCACCTCAGGTAAACTGGACCGTAAAGCCTTACCTCCCTTACCAAATGAACTATCAAATGCACCATTATATCAAAAAATGAAGGAGGAAAGTGCATATCTAATTGGGACAATATAATATAACCCTCAGCTTCCAGTTCATCCAGCTTTTCAGTGTCAATGACTTTGTTACAGATAGCATTAAAGAAAACACACAATCTTGTCACAGTGCTTTGAACTTCATCTTTCATAATGCCTCTAATAGCTACTGGTAACAGTTGTTTCATCAACATATGATAATCGTGGGACTTCATTCCCACTAACTTCAAATCGTCCATTGACACACACCTTCTCACATTCAAAGGATATCCTTGTGGTACCTTAATTTCATGTAAACACCCACACAAACTTCTTTTATCCGCTTTTGATAGTGTATGCGCTGCTGGCTCCATGTATGCCCTCCTACCATCATTTCTTATCTGTGGATGTAACCGTTCTCTTATTCCCATATCAACAAGGTCTAGTCTCGTATTAATCCCATCCTTGGTCTTCCCTAGAATATGCAAAAGCGTACTGACAAGGCTATCACAAACGTTTTTCTCCACATGCATTACATCAATACTGTGTCTCACATCAAGACTACACCAATATGGAAGATCAAAGAAAATTGATCTCTTCTTCTATATGTTCTTCTCACCAGCAGTCTTCTGATTCTTACCGAGTAAGATATTAATACGTTCAACCTGACTGTAAGCTTCCTCTTCGGTTAATGCCTTTGGAGCCATTCCATGCTCCGGCAAGCCGTTAAAACGCTTTCTTAACCTACAATATAGGTGGAACCTAGGAAGGAACCTCCTATGACCGAGGTAGACCTTTTTTCTTCTATGTTTAAGTTGGTGGAAGTGAGTGTCTGCTTCACATATCGGTCATGCTTTATGCCCCTTCACACTGTATTCTGAGAGGTTTTCGTACACAGGAAAGTCATTTATGGCGGTGAAAATCATTACACGTAGCTTGAAGAACTCATTCTTATATGCATCAAATACATCTACGCCTTCCTCCCACAACTTCTTCAAGTCCTCAATCAAAGGAGCCGAGTAGACATCGATATCGTTTCCTCGCTGTTTTGGTCCAGAAATCATCATAGAAAGCATCACATACTTGCGTTTCATACAAAGCCAGGGAGGCAAGTTGTATATTACAAGGAGTACTGGCCACGCACTGTGTGTGCTATTAAGAGTTCCATACGGATTGATGCCATCTGTACAAATCCCAAGCCGAAGGTTTCTTGGCTCGCTGCCAAATTCAGGTAACATTTCATCTATTTTCTTCCACTGTGGAGAGTCAGCTGGATGCCGAAGATATTTTCTGTCGGATATTCTGTCATCCGAATGCCATCTCAACTTCTTTGCCTTTTTTCCAGTGCCAAACAAACGCTTAAAGTGCGATATTATTGGAAGATACCACAAAACTTTTACAGGTTGCCTTTTAGTTATCCCATCGCCACAACCACCATCTTTCTTTACTTTGTATCATGCAGTTTTACACTTATGGCACTCACTCAGACCTTCATACTCCTTTCTGTACATTACACAGTTATTAGGGCAAGCATGTATGTTTTTATACTCCATACCCATTGTAGATAGGATTTTCTTGGCCTTATACATACGATTTGGAAGTACATTATCGTCTAAAAACATATCACACAACAGTTCAAGCAACAATGTGAAACTACTATTGGTTCACCCACAAGTTGCTTTTAAGTTAACCAAATGTAATGTTCCTGTCAGCCGTGTGTTCTTACTCCCAGGGTACAACGGTGTCTCTGCATCACTCCGCAGGCTGTCATATTCATGCGACTGTGCAAAGGATTCTACCTCAATATCGTGAATCATCCTCTCCATTCTATTTTCATCTATGACATCCACATCTTCCTTCTTGTGCAACGATCAATCAGTTACTTCCTCACCATGCCATATCCACCTTGTGTATCGAAAATTTATTCCATCACAAAGTAGGTGATCCCTTATAACTTCAACATCCCGTTTTCTCTCATTTAAACAATTGACACAAGGACAAAAATACATCCCATTTTTGGCTGGAGCGTTCCTTCTAGCAAATTCAATAAAGTCTTCAACCCCATTCTCATATTCTTCACTTGTTCTCAAAGCATTCATCCAACTATGATCCATTTTATTACCACCTATGCCATTTCCATTTACACTCAAGTTTAGAATAATTGTCAACACGGGGAATTGCCTTTTACACGCATGTTTTTCAAAATTTTGGCAGCATTTCCCCTTAAAGTGAGACATCCCAAAATAAAAATAACAAACCATCTCAGCTTAATTTAAACAAAACTAAACTTTAACTTCTAGCACCAAGCACAAACAGAAGATTATGAATTGGCAAGTATAGTTGAGAACTTCCTTGATGAATGCGCTACTTACTAGTTAAATACAATGTTGCATTACAACTTACAACTTAATATACCAGAAGATTATGAATTCTTATATAATTTATTGATTAGTGACTGAAGTGTCAAATTAGTCATGTTTTCACAGTAATTTTGCAACTAACTTCTTTTAATAAAAAGCAAACAAAATCATCACCATTAACTTGAAATGAACTGAAAGATGAGGACTTCTTTTAATAAAAAGCAAACAAAATCATCACCAAATTTGAAACAAAAGATGATCTTGAAAATTGTATTTCAAATAAAACATTCAAATAATTCAATAAGTACAAAATATTAGTATATTATTCAAATCAAATCAAATTAAAAAAATTAAGATTGCAAATGCAAATTTGTTTCAAATCAAATTAATTATTTAAAACAATCAGATAATGATTCTTCAATCTTCAAATCAACCAAAAAAATTTAAATTGCAATCATCACCTTGTTGTGAAGACAAGTAACATACATAATTCTGTTTTTGTGGCTTCATACAATGTGGCTATCCGTTTTAGTAAAAAGTGGATTTTGTTCTGTAAGTCAGGCACTTGACACAGTAAATAGGTAAAAGTAACATACACAATTCAGTTTTGACTGTCTTGTAATGATTTTAAATTGAACTAGCTAGATTTTCCTTGTTGCTCAAACAGATTTAAAATTAATGGTGGTTCATTATTGATGTTGATCCTAATCCATTTTAAATAATGAAAAAAAACTATTGAACATGTCAAGATAAACGCATGCTTATTATATGCTAGGCAGACCTTTTTGTTTATATTTATTTCCTCCATTTAAAGCTGATATTTCTGTTATGAGGCAATCATGCACAACTCGATATCTTTTGGAAAATAAAGATCTCAATCACAATACAAAAAAGCAAAAGATTAAAACTTGATGTGGTATGTCTTATATTCAGCAAAATAGCAAAGATAAAGCTCAAGCACAAACCACACTTAAATTTCAGCCGAGAATCAAATGCATTTTGCTAATCATTCACAAGTTTAGTTTTAGCTAACCTGTTGCTGCAACTTTAGAGGAAGATGACCCACGGTGGTAAGAAGAGGCCGTCGGTGGTGAGAATGAGAGAGAACAGTGTAGACCCAGCAGAGCAAAGACGACGACGAGCAACGCTATGGATGAAATAGAGGGTAAGACAGACCAAGAAGAAACTGGGGATAGCCGTATTTGATTTGGAGAAAGAAGAAAAAAACAAGAAGCCCAGGGGAGAGGGGACGGAAGTAATGAAGATGGGAGAGTGAAAGAGTAAATTAAAGCAAGTAAGAAACTTTCAGAAACTAATTCTGACACTAAACATGCACTGGTCATGTCGACCAGTGCATGTGAGCTAGCTTAAGACGTCCCCAGCTTGTATGAGGATGTCTAATGTAAAGCTTTAGACGTCCCCAGACCATCTGGGGATGTCTAATGTAAAGCTTTGGACGTCCCCAGATTGTTTGGGGATGTCTAAATGTGTTCCTTTTTTTCTTTATATGATATTTTGGGGGTCTTTAGACGTCCCCATCTTCATTGGGGACGTCTAAAACAGTCTTTAGATGTCCCCAATGAAGATGGGGAAGTCTAAAACACATTCAGGCGCGAGATTCAATTTTATTTGATGAGCCAACCTTTTCAATTTTGATCTATAATTACACATATGCCACTGCCCAATATTTTGGGCATCCCTTTTTCAAAAAGCGACGTCCTTTAGGGTAGTTATAAGTATATTATGTAGTAGTGGTGGTCGAATTTTATATCTATATATATATAATATAAAATTCGTATATCTATATATATAATATAAAATTCGTGAAATTAAATTAATAATATTATATATATGTGTGTATTTTCGAAATACATATATGTGTGTGTGTGTGTGTGTAGTATATGATATTATTATATTGTGTTAGTTTTAAATTTAATTATATTAAGATAAATTAGATTTAATAACTAACATGATAGAGATATTTGTGAAAATCCTACTATAAGGAAGGGATAGTAAATGAGTTTTGATTATTATTGGTCTCTATTTCATTTTAATTACTTATTTTGAATTATACCTACAAAGGGGGTTACATTGTCAATGCATTGAACCTTAAAACAGTGTAAGTGGTAGCCATGGTGATTTATGAGCAAAAATTGATTGAAGATTTTTGAGATCTTAGTCTGTTTTAGTAGATTTTGATTAGTGCTAATAATGTCAGTGAGACATATAAGGATATGAAAGCAGCAATTGCAAAAGCTCAGATCAAGAATAGATGAGCGCAGTCTATCAAGAAGATGTAATTAAATATGAGGATATGGATATATGGGATTTTTTGACGTATGAAGTCATACCTAATCAGGTCATTTATCAATTGGAGAAATAGCTCAGATAGAGTAGAATCCCAATCATAAAGGTTATTCAGAAAGGATTATCTTCTAGAGGAAGAACATGGTAAATAGAAAAAGATATGCAAAGGCATCATCTGGAGTTTATGGCTATGTATGTGAGCAAATTTCTAGGACAAAATTTATTTAAGAAGGGGAGAACTGTAACACCCCAATTTTTTATCACCAATATTCCATTTATGTAATGAGATATTTAATGGGATAAAATGGTGAATGGTGAATGAAGTACATAAAAGGATTTCTTGCCAACATATTTTTCTAGTGTGACAGTCTTCTTGTAGTGTATTTTTAAATAGGCAAATGATGTCCAAAAACTGTGAAATTTTACAAGATGAAAGTAGACATCCTAATTTTTAATTTTATTGGTATATACTCATTTGGAGTTGTACACAAAGAGTTATGAAGATTTGGAGTTAGCCTAGTGAAACTGGCCAAATTCTGGGACAACGTCCAAAGATTTAAATTCTAGGAACGTTGAGCTTCCAGTTGGCTAAAGGCTATATTTTTCCTTGAAACTAGACTCAATAACCATCTCATAGCCTTTGGAATCACTCCAATTAGATTTCCACAAATAAAGTTATGATTTTTCAAAGTTTGGATAGAAAATCTGCCAGAATTGCAACCTATTGCACATTTGGGAAAAAATGTAATGGTAATTGTGTAAATTGTGGAATAAAGTAATGCCAAGTATCATGAATCTAAAGCCAAGGGATTAAATTGTAATTGTTAAACTTTGAGCACATGTATAATTGGTTTAAAATATCATGAACTTGAACATGTAGTTAAGGGAAATGAATGAAGCCGAATTTGGTGTAAGAAGGGGACCCTAGGCGTCATTTTTGTGTTAACTAGAGGGAAGGAGAATTAGGTCCAATTGAATAGAAAGCTTATGACACAATTAGATGAAGATAAGCCCAAGTACACAAATGGTATCATAAATCCTATTTTTGTGATAATATTAATTAAGGGAAAAGATGAAGATATTATTAAACATTGCCTTCATCTTTCTCTTTCCTCATTTCCGCCCAAGAATCCCAAATAGAAGAGAGAGATCTTAAGAAAACTAGAGAGAAAGAGGAGCTCAAAGGGGGGAAATCTAAGGTAAGGCTTTACGATTTCAAGTATTAAGGCTCCTAACTTATGTAATCTCTTCTCTAATCTCTTGTTATTCATGGAAAATAGTGTGTAGCAAGCAAAATCTTAACGTTAAGAGAGGGAGGGAGGATGATTTTAGAGAGAGAAAGCGAAGAAATCCAAGGTAACCTCAAGAACCTCAAATCTCTTGGTATATTGTTGTTGTTGTTGTTGTTGGCTTTATTTGTGGATTGTTGGTTGATTTTGTAAATTTTGAAAGTGAAAACCCTTAAGGGTTATGCTGCCTAAATTTCCTCAAATCATGTTCAATTAGTGTTTAAATGGTTAAACAAGTGATAAGTAGTGAAAATGAGCAAGCTTTAAGGGTTAAAACAAAAAATCACAATTTCCTCTTTTCATGAGCATAGTTTCAGCCAGGTTTGGAAACAGGGGTTAGAGTTAAAATTTCATTAATCTGATAGTTCCATTGTGTTCAAGAGGAAAATTTTTTGAGAAAAGCACTAGAAAGTGAAATTACAAAAATACCCCTAAAACCCTAAGTAGGCGTTGTCTTGGGCAAAATTGTCATTTGGTAGTGATTCTGAGAAAACTGAGGTAAAAAGTGGATTCTACATGTAAAACTATGTAGGAATAGCCTGGCTCAAAATTTTTGGAAAAATACAGTCGGACCAAGTACGAAGGGACTTAGATCGAGTCTCTTGGGTTATTTTAGTCACTTCGCAGTTTTAAGCTAAGATACCCAACAAAATGAGTTTAAAAGAGTTTATAGTGGTACATGAATTGGTATTAACCAAATCCTTGTACATTTGAAATTTCAAGATCGGATTGATAGCCTAAGCCGTTGGAACAAAATTCAAGGAACGATTTACGAATAAAAAGGGGTTTAAGGTAGTAACTCTATCCTTTAGACACTATGCCAATGTTTATATGTTTTTATTTGCCATCTTCTGTGATATAATTAAGGAACATGGTTTTGCCGAGGAGGGAAATTTGTGTATGGAGGCACACTTACCTAGTTGTTGGGCAAGAACCTAACCGAGGTGTACCTGGTTGTTGAGTAAGAACCCAACCGGGGATTTACAGATAGTGGCGGATTGAGCCCTTTACTTATGTATACATACCGTGATATTGTTGTTAATTTGTTGTATAACATGGAGCATGACATATCTAATTTTTTGCATTTTATATGGTCGTGATATAAAACGGTTGCTTAAAGATTTTGATCTAGAAAGTAAATATCCCTTAAAAAAATGATCGAGGATTTTAAAGACTTAGTTTGTTTAGGTAGATTTTGATTAGTGCTAATAATGTCAATGAGACGTATAAGGATCTGAGAGTAGCAATTGAAAAAGCCCAGATCAAGGATAGATGAGCGCAGTATTTCAGAAACATGTAATTAAATATAAGGATATGTATAAATGGGATTATTTGACATATGAATTCATACCTGATCGAGTCATTTATCGGAAGGAGAAATAGCTCAGATATTGGAGTATCCCAATCATAAACGTATGAAGTCATACCTGAAGAATTAGTGTTTAAATGGTTAAACTATTGGTCAGGAGTGAAAAGGAGCAAGCTTTAAGGGTTAAAACACAAAATCACAAATTCCCCTTTTCTTGAGCATAGTTTCAACCAAGGGCTAGTAATAGGGGTTAGAGTTGGAATTTCATTAATCTGATGCTTCCATTATGTTCAGGAGGGAAAATTGTGTAGGCTTGATGTTGATCACTTTGTGAGAAAAGCGCTAGAAAGTAAAATTATGAAAATACCCCTAAAAACCTTAAGTAGGCGCTGTCAAGGGCAAAACTGTCATTTGGTAGTGATATTGAGAAAACTGAGTTAAAAATGGATTCTACATGCAAAACTATTTTGGAATAGCTTGGGTCAAAATTTATGGGAAAGTACAGTCAGACCTGGTAGGAAGGGTTTTAAACTGGGTCCCTAGAGGCCTTTTGATAATTTTGTAGTTTTAGACTAATATAACCAGAAAAAACACTTTGAAAGAGTCTAAAGTGATATATGAACGGGTATTAACCTAATTCTTGTAAACTTGGATTTTGAGGACCCGACTGTTGAGCTGAGCTGGATCAAACTAGGAATTGTTTTTTGTTACAAAAAGGGACACAAGGTACTAAGTCTATCCCTCATACACTATGTGAACGTTGATATATTGTATGTTGCTATGTTCTGTGATATGAACACGGTGCCTGGGGCATATTACCTAGCTATGGTTTGGGACCCAGTTGAGGTACACAGATAAGTAGGGGATCTAAATAGTCATTTGCCCCTGAGCATTGTGCACACTCACGATACAGTATAGATGCTCATTTTACACTATATGGTGCATTGCATATTTAATTATTGCATTTAATATGATCGGTTGTGTGTTACTATTGAGATTCTTTTGAATCTTACCCTTTTTCAAAATCAAAATATTCCAACAAAAGCTAGCAGCTCGAGGGGAAAAATGATAAATACTGGTAACTATGGTGCTAGGGTCAAGACAACAGAGTTGTTGGTTATTATTACTTTATTTTGATATTTTTTTGGACAAAATTGTTTATATATTATCAAACCCTGAGGAGAAAACCTGTGATGCAATCAGGTACCTTGTATCGATATATCCGTATATTTATGTTATTCATGTGTTGTTAACCGAACTATGCTTAAATACTCTAGAAAATATGAAAATAAGATAAGGGGGTTACACTCCTTCCTTCCTTTCTTCTTTTTCTTCTTGATTCTCTCATCCTACACCATCTATGCAAGCTCTACTAGAGTCTCAACGTGTACTCTAACCTATGATTGAGATTATCCTTTTCTACTAACGGGTCGTTGTTTTCTCAAGCAACAAAATATCTAATCGTCTCTTATTTAGATCAAAGATTCAACATTCTTATTTCATATATGAGGTGCAATACTCTCACCTTTAGATCTCTTTCTCTACCAGTTTTAGTTGCATCATGGGTTTCTTCTTCAAATCTGCTTATGAGATTCGACACTCCTAGATTTTCATGTTCTCTATCAAAAATGCCTTCGAGAAGGCTCACACCTTATATCTCCAAAAAGGTTTTAGATATGTCCTTTCTAGGATTTTATCAATCAACCTAGATATGCATTTTTGTTTCAGTGCTTTTGCTAATTGAATATAAGACTAAAAAATAAAACAACATTCAATGTTAGTTAAAAGTTAACTGATATTGAAAGAATTTTTTACATCACTTATTTAACCAATGTAAATTTTGAAACAAATAACGTCGTTTGATTTTATGTCCCTCCCATGATTGGTTGAGTGGTTACAACCACCAAGCCTCATGCTCGCAACTATTAGAATAGGTCGTCGCCTAAGAAGGGCTGAATTAGGTGTAAAATAGAAACACAAGAACTTTGAAAATCTCTCTATACCTTAGTGAAAACAATAAGTATGAAGATAATGAACTATAAATTCACAGTTGATTATTCAAATCAAATATGCTGAAATTATAAGAGATAGTGAAAGCGAATATGCAAACTATGATTTATATTAGTTCAGTCCTATCCTTGATGGCCCACGTCCAGTACCTAAGTTCTACTTGAGATTTTCAATCCACTATCTTCTTGTTTAATATGGGCACAAGAGAAGCCTCTATAATCACACAAGTTTAGTCGGGTACCTGTGAAGCCTTTTACAATTCTCACACCGAGTTACTCACCCTTACACACTGTAAGGATACAACCTTGATTATAAACAATTATAATGATCTTCACCCTCAAAAGTGAATAAGATGAACACTAAAGCATAATACAAGTAATTTCTCTCTCCAAAATATATTACATGAGTATATAGAAATAAAGAGTATGTGAGATGGAGATGGGTTCAACGTTTGGCATTTTGAACTTGTTTGAACTTGCTCTCCCTACTTTGGTTTTGAATGCTTTAATATTTATAGTTGATGATAGCTATTTGACCATTGAGCTTTTCTTCCTGTTGAGATTTACTGAATATGTCCGTTGGAAGTTCGAACAAGATTTTCTTTTCGGCCTTTGAAGCTTGATCCAAGTTTAATCACTTATAATCTTCATATAAACTTGATTAGTAATGATTAGGAATGATATAATCAAGATTTATATGAGTTTCGAAGAAAATCATGAAATCTGAGACAGTGATTAAAACATAGGCAGAACATTACTATATAGGATCATCGTGGTGATATGGTAGTGATATAAACACATCACTCGAGTGATCTTCTCTTCAAAATGTTACACATCGCTTGAGTGGTTACCGCAGTGATTTTTGGCATCACTTTCACATTACTAGAGTGATCTTTGCTAGGGATAAGCCCATTTTGAATCCAAATATGACAAATGACATATTATTAAAAAGCTCTTGAAGTTTATGTTATAATGTAAAAAGAATCAGCCCAAAATTTTTTATATTTTGAAAGTTGTTTGTCAAATTCATGCAGCTGGTTTGGAGCAGCGTCTTTACATGACTATGTAATTCTGAAATTCATATCTCTTCTAACTAACCTTTATTGGGTATGATCTTTATTTTGTTGAAATTCCTCTTTACTCTAGTATTATATATGTTAGGTCCCATATGTTTTGATTATAACAATGATTGAAATGAACTTACAAAAGGTTTTGATAATAGACAAAAGATTTTTGAACAAAGTAACTAAGTACTTGGTGGCAGAGAAAGCCATAACTCGAGCTGCTATTTGAGTGATGAAGAAGAACAAGAAGTAGATGAACAAGAGAAAGCACCACTGGCAAACAGATATTTTGAAGGGATCACTTCAGTGATCAATTTGGGTGACCACTCAATTGATGCTATTGAATCACTTGAGTAACCACTTGAGTGATTAGGTCAAGAGTCTTTAGCTTGCTCTCTGCCATATTTTGGAAGGGATCACTCGAGTGATAGCCCTGGATGACTCGAGTGACCACTTGAGTGATGATATTTAGAACACATTATTTTAATTTTTTTGTTGATTTGTTATCTATATGATTAACCTTTCATTGTTTTAGTATTTTAAGTATATTTGTAGAGAAACAATGAAGATATCATGCATTAAGAGAAAAGTTAAAAAAATGTCCAAACATTTACCTACCATAAATGGATAATTTTCAATTTTGAAGAACGGTCAAACGTAGATGTGTGACTCTAACAAACAAATTGAAATTGTTACAATGGCTATCATAACTCATCTATAAATATGGAAGATTCAACGAATAACAGACACGACTGAGAACATATGAACACATACTGATCAATATATTCTTAGTGCTCTGTTTCTTATATTCACTCTTTGTACTTAAGTGATTATATATATTTGCTCTGTGAGAGAGACTTTCTTTACAAATTCAATATTTGCTATTGAGACAACTTAAGGTTGTGGAACATTTAGTTGGGGATTTGTTTAGAACATGTAAGGGGTAGTAAGTATCCAGTAAAGAAACTTGCTATGTACTGAGGTGCCAAGAACATACTGAATCTTAGAAGATATAGTGAAACTCTCATAAACGCTATGAGGACTGGACGTAGGTCAAAGTAATTGTGGCCAAACCAGTATAACTCCTGGTGTGCACTTCGATGATATTTTTCCTAGCTCTTAACTGCTTTAAATTTCTAGTCAATTTCTTATACGAAACAAATTTTCTATTATGACCTAATTCACCCCTCTCTTGGGTGAAATGCTTGCACTAACTTTTGGTATTAGAGTATAGGTGTTCTTGTTCAGGTATAACAACCTAAGAAGGATCCAATGGCAAGCATAGGTGAAGGAATACTTCCTGACAGAGCTTCTATCACCAGACCATCGAGTTTTAATGGCAAACACTTCTCTTTCTAGAAAGCGAAGTTCAGAGTATTTATAATGACTACAGAATACAGACTGTGGGAGGTGATTGAAAATGGAAACTATAAACTTGTAAAGATTGTAGATTCACAAAAAGTTCCAAAGACACCAGTCGATTATGATGAGAATGACAAGAAACTCATCACTCTTAACAGTAAGGTAATTCTGATGATTCAAAGTACCTTGAGTCAAAATGAGTACTTCAAAATTTGTACACTTCTAATAGCTAAGGAAATGTGGCAAGCCTTAGAAATAGCTCACTAAGGAACTTCAGGAATAAAAAAAACCGGATCAACACTCTGGTTATGGAATTTGACCTACTTTGAATGAAATCAGGTGAGTCAATAGCTGAATTTGAATTTAGATATACTCATCTTATTAATCAACTTGCAATGCTTGGGAAAGTCTATGATCAGTATACCTAAGTAAGAAAGATTCTTAACATACTCTCTAAAGAATGGGAGGCCAAAGTCACTGTGATTGAGGAAGTAAAAGATGAATCAATTTGATCGGTTGCTTCTTTATTTAGAATTCTCTCTGAATATGAAAGTAAGTTGAAATTCAGATAAGAACTAAAAGATATTAGTAACAAGAAAAGGAGAGAACTTGCACTAAAAGTAAAAGAGGAAATCCAATATGATGATGAAGATTTCGACGATGTTGAAATGAGCCTTATAATAAAACAATTCAGTAAATTTTATAAGAAAGGCCAAGGATTCAAGAATTTTCAAAAGGGAGGAACAAGCAGTAAAGAACATATCATCTGCTATGAATGTGGAAAACCAGGATATATCAAATTAAAATATCAAGAACTGGGTCAGAAGAATAAAGAAAAGAGAAAGGGCAAGTTCCATAACAAGAAGAATGCCTTTGTATCTGCTATATGGGGAGATAGTTCATCTTATGAAGATAGCAATGATGAGGAAGTAGCCAATATTTGTTTGGTAGCTCAAGAAGAGTCAGAAGAAGAAGAGGTAACTAATTCTAATCCTATAAATGATGAATTACTTTATAAATATAATGCTTTACATTCTGAATTCATCAAAGTAGTTAAAAAATTAGTTGTTTTCAAAAAGAAAACAAAATCTTGAAGAAAAACTCAAGGATGTTTTAGAAAATGATTGTGGAAACTATTCTTTTTTGAAAAAGAAAAACACTGATCTCATGAGAAGTATTGAAAAGTTCACCAAAGGGAGTAAAATTTTAAATGAAATTTTAAAAGTTCAACAATTTGTAAATGACTGATCTAGTATTGGATATGATCTAAAATCAGATAAAAGGAAAGAAGGAGAGAAAGCAGGAGGTAAGACATACTTAAGTTAATTTTAGCATTCTGTACATATATCAAATTATTTTCTGTAATTAAAAATGTCACTATACTTCTTTGTGCATACATAAAAGAAAAGGAAAAATATGAACCTACAAATGAGTACCTAAAGATTCATATGTTCAAAAAATAATTTGTACTAACCCAAAAGGACCCAAAATGATGTGGGTACCTAAGACTTAATCATATTTGATTGCAGATATGTCTTAAAGCATATTAAAACAACAAGTGGTACATAGACAGTGGATGCTCCAAACATATGACTGGTGATTTCAAAAGTTTTACCACTTTACAACTTAAAGAAGGTGAAAAGGTAAAATTTGTAGGAAATCAATCCAGAAAGATAGCAGAAATTGTTGAAATCAAAAACGATAAAGGCATACAAGTCAAAGATGTATATTACGTTGAAGGCTTGAGTCATAATTTGTTGAGCATAAGTAAAAGTACAAATAAAGACAATTGGGTAATATTTGACTCAGAGGAATGTCTAATTGTAGACAAGAAAGACTTATAATTAGATAAGAAGAGTATCAAAACAAAGGTCAGACCAAAAAGGGAAGGTAGTTGATATACTCTTGATATCAGTAAAAATGATTCTGAAAACTATTTTCTAAGTAACACCGATGAAAGTTGGCTATGGCATAAGCGATTAGCTCATGTCAATATGCAAGTTACTTAAAAATGATTTAGTGATTAGATTACCCAAAGTAAGCTTAAAAAATGATTTGATATGTGATGTATGTCAAAAGGGTAAACAAACAAAATCATCTTTCAAATCGAAAGATGAGATCACAACCAACAGACCACTTCATTTGCTACATATGGATTTAGTTAGACCAGCAAGAGTTAAAAGTCATGGTGGCAACTTATATTTATTAGTGATTGTTGATGATTTCTATAGATTTACATGGACTATTTTCTTATTATCGAAGGATGAAACCTTTAGTGAATTTGTTGTTTTTACCAAGAAAGTGCAAAATGAGAAAAGTATGTCCATTGTTGGTATAAAGACAGATCAAGGTGGGGAATTTAAAAATCAAGCCTTTAGAGAATACTGTGACACTAATGGCATTAATCACAATTTCTTTGCTTTAAGGACACCTCAACAAAATGGAGTCATGGAACGAAAGAACAGAATACTCACTGAAATGGCTAGAGCAGTGCTGAATGAAAAGAACGTGTCTCAAGTTTTCTGAGCGGATGCAATGAGCACAACATGCTATATTTTAAACAAAGCTTGCATCAAAATAAAACTTACAAAGACACCGTACGAACTATACAAAGGAAGGAAACTGAATCTTGCTCATCTGCACATCTTAAGTTGTAAGTGTTTCATTCATAATAATTGTAAAGATAACTGAGGAAAATTTGATTCTAAAATATATGAAGGAATATTCCTAGGCTTTTCCAACCGGAGCAAAGCATATAGAGTTCTCAATGAACGAACATGTGTTATTGAAGAATCAATTCATGTTGTGTTCATTGAATTTGAATCCTTTGACAAAACAGTTGGCGATAAGCAAAAAAATTGGTTTAAATCAAGAAAATGGTCAACCTAATCGTAAACCTTTCATCCCAAAGGTTAATCAAACCAAGGAAGAAGAACAACCACTAGGACAACCTAGAGCCTGGAAATATAACAAGAGGCATCCCCTAGAATATGTTATAGGAGATGTAAATGAAGGAGTCAAAACTAGAAATAGAATGTTTAATGAAGTTAGTTTTTTTGCATTTATTTCTGAAATTGAACTTTCTAATAGTGATGAAGCCCTATCAGACAATGATTGAGTTATAGCAATGCAAGAACTTAATCAATTTGAAAGAAATCAAGTTGGGGATTTGGTACCCCGGCCTCAAGATCATCAGATCATTGGCACAAAATGGGTATTCAAGAATAAACTTAATGAATCCGTAATCATTGTGAGGAACAAGGCAACATTGGTAGCCAAAGGTTATAATCAGGAAGAAGGAATCGATTATGAGGAAACATATGCTCCAGTGGCTAAATTGGAAGCTATCGAGTGCTCTTAGGCTTTACATGCCACAAAGGATTTAAACTCTATCAAATAGATATGAAAAATGCATTTTTAAATAGATATATCGTAGAAGTATATGTAGATCAACCTCTAGGTTTTGAAAATAAAACTAAGCTTGACCATGTTTTCAAACTAAGAAAAGCTTTATACGGTTTAAAATATGCCCTAGAGCATGGTACGAAAGACTTAGTAAATTTCTTATCGATCAAGGTTTTGTACGAGGAAAAGTTGATACAACACCTTTTACAAAATGAAAATGAGACAAGATTTTAATTGTACAAATATATGTTGAGGATATAGTTTTTTGTGCTACTAATGAAACTTTGTGCAAGGAATTTTCTAAGATAATGCAAGGGGAGTTTGAAATGTCAATGATGGGAGAATTGAATTTCTTTATCCATTTACAAATCAAACAAAGAAAAAAAATAGAATTTTCATATCTCAAACAAAGTTTTTGAAAGAGCTATTAAAGAAATATGGAATGCTTGAAGCAAATAGAATAGACATGCCTATGAGCTCAACTATATTGCTTAATGATGATATCAGGGGAAAAGATTACAATATCACGAGATATAGAGGAATGATTGAATCATTACTCTATCTTACTGCAAGCATACCTAACATCTAATTCAATATTGTTATGTGTGCAAGATATCAATCAGCAACAAAGGAATCACATGCTGAAACCATTAAATAAATCTTTAGATACCTCACCGACACAACAAAATTTGGTCTATGGTATCCTAAAGGAAAAAATGAATATCTATTTGCATACTCAAATTTTGATCATAGAGGATACAAGACAGATAGAAAGAGTACCAATGGATAATGCCAATTTCTTGGAGGTTCAATCATGTCATGGTTTAGCAAGAAACAAAATACAGTGTCTCTTTTATCAACGGAAGCTGAGTATGTTGCAGCATCAAGTTGTTGTGCTTAAGTGTTATGACTAAAGCAACAATTACAAAATCTTGGTATTTATCTGAAGGAGATACCAATATGTTGTGACAACACTAGCACAATAAGCTTGGCAAAGAATCCAGTTCAATATTCTAGAACCAAGCATATTGATGTTAGACATCACTTTATCAGGGATCGTGTTCAAAAGAAAGATGTCAAAGTGATATTCATTCCAACTTATCTTTAACTAGCTGATATCTTCACAAAACCCTAGCTAAAGATCAATTTCTATTTATTAGAAGAAAATTGAGAATGGTAAATCCCAATGAATTCTAAGTTATCTAGTGTTTACAAAATATTAGATGGTGTTATTTAGTGATGTTTTGATGATTATTAACTTAAGCATCGGAATTTCTAATAATTTGTTTTGCAGGAATTTGAAACTCTATTTTAGGATATGAAAAGTAGAGGTTAACAAAGTACTATATCACTTTAGTAATAAATTCAAGTAATCAACATTACCCGAGTGATAACTGGAAGAAATGATAAGCTTCACTCGAGAGACCACTCGAGTGATAACCTTGAAAATATGCAGTGAAGCATTAATTTGAAGAGAAATGGCATTAAGATTGAAAATGAATAGTTAGAAGGTGAAGTGACTGATCCCTCGAGTGATCACTCAAGTAAGCCCTCGAGTGATCATGATTATAGATCACAAATCAACCTTGTTTCAACTCAATTATGTCTTAAAGTGCCATCAAATTATGAAGGGAATATATATGGGTAATTACAATATTATTTATATCAGGTACACATTTAAATTTGCTTTATTTTTAAATTTTTGGTATGATCACTTGAGTAGCTACTCGAATGATGCATCAAGATCACTCGAGTGATATTGAGAGTTAGGGCTTTATCTGTTGCAACTCAGTCATTTTTCTCAAAATCTATTAGAGTGATTCTCCTAGTGCTTTTCTAAAAATTTTTCACAAACACTTTCTAACCTCATTTCCATTAAAACCAATCAATTTGTGCCTTCAAAAACCTCTAAGATTTCTCAGAATCTGTTGCTCTAAACTCGTGATCATTGGCACTCTTTTTCCAGAAATTTACTTCTCCTCTTAATCGCTATGGTTATAACCAAATCTCCTAATCCTAACACTCCTTCTGAGTCTTCTGAACCTTAACAACTCTCTGAGTCTCTTTCATCTCCTCCAACCAAGAAACAAAAATTATCTCCCAAACCATAGCGATTACAAAGATTGCCAAAGCTGTGGCAAACATGCTTGAAGCAGCTCTACAATCCAAAGGAAAAAAGAGAGAGCCAAACTTCAATAGAACTAGAAGAAAGGGAAGAGGAAATCACATTTCCTCTAAAGGGATTCAATGTAAAGAAGATTAAGGAGTCATATAAATTCATAGACCACTT
This sequence comes from Inga laurina, assembly GCA_963855925.1. NCBI lineage: Eukaryota > Viridiplantae > Streptophyta > Magnoliopsida > Fabales > Fabaceae > Inga > Inga laurina. Next base: position 47,846,555 of record OY979701.1, on the reverse strand, counting down.
TTCATGGAGAAAAGTGTTCAAGATGCACTTTATTGACCTCAACCTTCTTTAAGAGGTATTGAAATTTGACCTCAGTCCTTATCTTGAGTTCTATATGCCTTGGCTATCAGTTAAAATTCCTTTTTGAATAAAAATAGTTATGCATTTCTATTGCAATTTAGAGCTTGTCAATTGTCCTATTAGAAATTTTCTGGAAGAAGCAATGTTCTCTAAGTTTAGAGGGCAAGAAATCCTAATCTCACCCTCCAAAATAAACACCTGGTTAGGGATAGAGGATACCTCTGAAGACATTTATCCTACCCTTGACTCAGTTGTTTTCAATTCTAAGGCTAGGTGAGATAGTGGGACCCCTCAATTTTAACCCAAGTGATATGTGTGATTTTCATCGAGTTCTATGGTATATCTATTCTAGAGCCATAGTAAATAAATCCAAGAATTTCACTCATTTCGTTGAGAGGGATTTTCGAAAATATTCCTCCATTCTTCTTAAGGAGAAAAAGGACTTGGGTGAGTTCATATTTACTGAGATTAATAGATATAGGTTCAAAGGAAAAATAACTACTCCAATGCCTTATCCCCTGCTTATATCTTTATTCTTGAAAAAGAATAAGCTTTGGTACTTGGAGAAGAATGAACCAATTGAATGGCTAACTCCAGTGGGAAGAAATCAAATTAGGGAATTAAACATTGACATTCCCCTAAAGACACCTCTTTAATCTAGTTCCAAGAAGAAGAAGAAGAAGACTGAGAGTGAGATTATTTAGATGGATGATACATAGTCTTCTACCCCTGCCTCTACTTCTCCTCTGACTTTCTTTGGATATGTATTACAGAAATTTATGAAGAATATTCTTAAGGGTTTTCATGTGGATATTGCCAACACCAATGTGGAGCTCATTACTCACATGACCAATAAGATAGGGGAGCATGTATAAATTATGCATAAGAGTCATAAGGAAATGTTGGTAGAACAACAGGCCCAAGGTAAACTTCTGAGGTCACTTCACGCCAGACTTGACACCATGTCACCTTGTTCTTCTATTCTTGGTCCATATATGCCTACTACTGCACTAGAGTCTGAACCGTATTTTGTGCTTGGACCCTCTTCTATTCCTCTTCCTATAATACCTATCACCATCCCCAGAAATTTTCCTTTTACTATGGCTGACCTAACCTTATTCGAACCCATTCACATCACCATTGATGACCCTATCCAACTAGTCCAGCCCCAGCCAGTACCCACACCTATTACTTCACCTGCAGGCACGATAATTGTTTCATCTAGTAATAATCAGGCACCTGCTAGTATAGAGGAGGTGGAGGTTAATTCTTAGATTCCAAATCCATAGAATCCTCCAAAGGATCCTTTTCAGATACCTCCACTAAATCTCCCTAAGCCTGAACCATCATCTTCATATTCTTCCTGTATGGGTGACTCACATGGCTCTGGATTTATACCTCTTCTTGTCACTCCTATTTCTGTAGCCCAGACATCTAGTCCTAGTCTTTTTCTCAATTGATTCCCACCTTTGTGATGAAGACAAAAAGGGGGAGAAGAACTAGAAGTGATTTTTTGTTAATTGACATTAATGTTGCACAGATATAGCATAGGATTATAGGTGTACTCAGACTTAGGGAGCTTTTGATTCATGTAATGAATCTTATGAATGAATTATGCAATTAGAATCTGTTATTATAAACTGATGAATTTCTATTTGTGTATGAAGGATGATTATAGGTTTTAATTCATGCTTTGATTCAATCTTATTTCAAAATCATTGAACTTGAATTCAAAATTAAGTTAAGAGTTTCATAACTTGTTTTTAAATATTGAGAATTTCATAATCGTTGGATTTGAAATCAAAGCAATCTCAAAAGTGATAAGTTTCTGTATTCAAAATAAGTTTAACCAAAAGATTTAAAGACATTGATTCAAAATTAGAAGTTTTTAAATATTCAAGTTTGGACAAATGACATTCAAAAAGAGGTCAAGAATTTTAAATACATATATGATCTTAAAGTTTCAAAATGCTTTCAAATACCTAGTTCAAAAATCGCCAATTTTTTTCAGCATCAAAAAGGGCAAAATGTTAGATCCCATATGTTTTGATGATAACAATGATTGGAATAAGCTTACAAAAGGTTTTGATAATACACAAAAGAGTTTTGAACATTGTAACTAAGTAATTCGTGGCAGGGAAAGCCATCACTCGAGCAGCCACTTGAGTGATGAAGAAGGAAAAGAAGTTGATGAACAAGTGAAAGCACCACTGGCAAAATTTAAAAGGGATCACTGAAGTGAGGATACTTCATTCTCGAGTGACCACTCAAGTGATATGTACCAAAATCATCCAGAAAGTCTCGACCAAGATTTGCATGGTGTCACTTGAGGGATCACTCGAGTGATGACAAAGAGATCACTCAAGTGACTAGGTGAGAAATAAGATAGTGAAGTCTCTACCAAGTTTGGAAAGTGATCACTCAAGTGACCACTCTAGTGATCAAGTCAGAAACATTAACTTCACTCTTTACCAATATTTTGAAGCGATCACTCGAGTAACTGTTAGAGCAAGCGTTTTACCTAAGAGGGGGGTGAATTGGGTGATACTAAAAATTTTGTTGCAAATATAAAAACTTGATGGTGAATATAATGCAATAAAGAGAAAGGAGAAATATCACCGAAGTGTACACCAGGAGTTATACTAGTTCGGCCACAACCACTTTGACCTACATCCAGTCCTCAGAATATCTCTGAGAGTTTCACTATAACTTCCAAGATTCAGTGGGTTCTTGGCACCTCGGTACAAGCAAGTTCCTTTGCTTGGACACTCGCTCCCCCTTACAAGTTGTAATCCAATCCCAACTCAATGTTCCACAACTTTAAGTTACCTCAATAACAAATAATGAGTTTGAATAAAATATCTCTCTTACAGAGTGAATAAGAATCACTGAAGTACAGAATTACAAGTATGAAAAAACAGAGTATTGAACGTGAACTTGATAATGCGTTTGTGTGCGTTCTTGTTGTCTTTCTCTGTTTGGATGTTCCCATATATATAGATGTGTTGGTAATGACTGTTGGAACATTTTCTTCTCGCCCGTTAGAGTATGCGCAGCCACTGTTGACTTCTTTTCCAGTTTTTGAAAGATATCTGTTTGCGGTTAGTAGCGTTTAAACGTTGCATTTGACTTTCCTTATTTGGTAAGACCTCTTCATTGTTTATCTGTGAATATGCTAAGAATACTAATACAATGAAGGGTTAATCACATGGGAAACAAATCAATAAACGTTGGAATGATTTCTGAATTTCTAGACTTAGATACTCGAGTAGTTCCTCGAGTATTCATTAAGTTTACTCGAGTAATTACTCGAGTATGTTCGTGAAAGTATTGATAGATAGAAGTTAATAAATGAACATCACATTATTCGAGTAGTGCATGGAGTAAACAAATTTACAAACCTTGGAAATACCTGTTTACTCAATTACTCACTCGAGTATGGTACAATTTTCTTCATAGGTTACTCGAGTGCCTACTTGAGTAGTCTCTCAAATAAACTTCAGGTTACTCGATGCTTCACTCCAGTAATGTTGGCAGGATTACAAGGCCGAGAGCACTTCAAGTTTGCTTACCTGTTTACTCGAGTACCGCCTCGAGTGAACATCTATTTTCTGCATAGCTTACTCAGGTAGATACTTCAAGTGCATTGTTAATATCTCTACAGATTACTCAATTACTAACTCGAGTAATCTTGTTCAAGTCTTTGACATAGAATACCTGCATACTTGAGTATTGCCTCGAGTGAAGTGTGATAATAACATTTAAGATTAATCAAGTATTACCTTCAAGTTTTGTTTATCACAGTGATTTACTCGAGTTGCTCCTCGAGTAACATTGGCAGGATTGAAAATGCCGAGAGCAACATATTTCTTGAAGCAGGGGACTCGAGTACAAACTCGAGTAACGTTGGCAGGCCTAGAGCAACTAGAAGTGATTTGCCTGATTACTCGAGTACTTACTCGAGTAACCTTGGCAGGCCGAGAGCAACTGCAAGTGATTTACCTGGTTACTCGGTAGTTACTCGAGTAACGTTGGCAGGTTACTTGAGGTTTTACTCTGGTTACTTCAAGTTTCTATCTCATTACTCGAGTACTTACTCGAGTAACCCTTTAGAAATTTTGCCAGTGATGAAGTTTATAAGCTTTTTCTCTTGGCCTTTCTTCATTACTCCAGTGCTTACTTCAAGTGATGATTTGTTTATTAAACCCTTTTCACATTCATTCTTTGTTATCATCAAAACATGTGAGGTCTAACAGTAACCACTCGAGTGATGCCACTGAATCACTCGGGTAACCACTCGATTGATCAGGTCAAGAGTCATTGACTTGCTTTTTGCCATATTTTAGAAGGGATTACTCTCGAGTGATTAAGTTTAGAACACATTATTTTAATATGTTGTTTGTTGATTTGTTATCTATAGATTAACCTTTCATTGTTTTAGTATTTTGAGTATATTTACAGCGAAACAATGAAGAGATTATGTGTTGAGAAAGAAGTCAAACAAAACATTCAAACGTTCACCTACCACAAATAGACAGTTTTCAAATTCTAAGAATGGTCAAATGTAGCTGTGTGACTCTAACGAACAAGTTGAAATTGTTCAAATGTCTATCACAACTCATCTATAAATATGGGAACATTCAAAGAAGAATAAACACGACTGAGCATATACGAACACACACCGATCAAAATATTCTTAATGCTCTGTTTCTTATATTCACTCTGTATACTTCAGTAATTATATATATATTTACTTTGTGAGAGAGATTTTCTTTACAAATTCAATATTTGCTATTGAGACAACTTATGGTTGTGAAACCTTGAGTTGGGGATTGGTTTACAATGTGTAAGGGGGAGCCAGTGTCTAGTAAAGGAACTTGTTGTGTACTGAGATGCCAAGAACCCACTGAATCTTAGAAGATATAGTGAAACTCTCAAAGACACTCTGAGGACTGGACATAAGTTTAAGTAGCTGTGGCTAAACCAATATAACTCTCGGTATACACTTCGGTGATATTTTTCCTAGCTCTTAATTGCTTTAAATTTCTAGTCAAGTTTTTATACAAAACGATTTTTTGTTATCACCCAATTCAGCCCCTCTTGGGTGAAACACTTGTACTAACATTATACAATAAGTTTCAGTCTAAAACTCATTGTCTTCCAAAAGTTATGATATGAAGAATGACTTTAGTTCTCAAACATCATGAGAACTTCAATAATCAAATTATGAGAACTATATCTCTTTCTTATGAGACTCTTTGAGCTAGACCTTGGCTTTTGTGAAACTTATTTTGAGCTTAGTTTAATATATAGTAGGTTTCACATCAATCAGTGTTGTGGTATAGTAGATATGTCCAAATTACTAAAGCCTAGAATAACGCGAGAAATTCTAGTGTCACTTTCTAAAACTCATGTCATTTTCATATAAAATCCTTTGAGCTTTATCTTGACATTTTGTGTCACATCTGGAGTCTAGTTTCATATGAAATAAGTTTCATCTCAATCAGATGTGTGGTTTAAGAGATACGTCCAAAACACCAAACCACTATCATGCTAAACAAAAACAGAGTGCAACAAAATGGTTAGCACTTGAGTAATCATCTCTGGAGGTGTTACTCGAATGGTCACTTGAGCGAAGTTGGTATAATATTGATTTAAGGCATATTAACTTCGAATTGAGCCATTCCAACCTCCCTTTGATCATAGAGACTTCCAATATCACATCTTAGAACTTGAACCTTGATATTCTTTTTTGATCTTGCAAGTTCTTCTTTCTTAAATCTCTTCTCCTTCTTCTTGATTAATTTCCATGATCCTTTTTTATAGCTCCTTGTTTTTCTTGAATATTTTCTTCAATATCTTTCTTCTTCTTTCTTTTAGTCATTCTCCATAATCGAATTAGGTAGCTTCTTTCTTTTCCTTGACTTCCTCTCCTCACATTTGATAACTTCAATCTTCAATATCTTCTTGATCTTTTTCCCGATCCTTCACCATAATCCATCTCAATAACTTCTTTCTTTTCTTGACTTTTTTCCCCATAGTTAATAACTTCATTCTCCAATATCTTCTTTCTTTTCTTCTTGACGAATCTCCATATTCCAACTTGATATCTTCTTTCTTTGCTTGACTAATCTACAAGATATTTCACATTAAATAAACTAGTCAATGTAGGAAATAAATATATTAGGTAAAACTTTTGTTCTTAATCTTGGGCACTATAGTTGATATTGTCAAAACTAATCATATCTAACAACAATCACCAATCACAAACAATCTACACAATCGATTATCACCACATATTAGTTTACAAACTAATTGAGTGGCTAACAATAGCAAGCCTAAGGCTTAAGACCCTTTTAGAATCCAACTTCTCACCATAACCAAAATTCAATCATCCTAACACTAACATATAGTCCTAATAGCTAAATTAACTTATCTCAATCATTAACCACCAATTACTCAAATCAATTAAAGTCCTCAATTTCACATTATAGTTCCAATCTCAAAATATCAATATGCATAAATCAAGCTTAGACAATGATTTAAACAAATTAAACCTCAAATATAACTCACATTAGTGTAACCCAACCATCAAAACTTAATTCCAATCAACACATTATTAATATCACTACCAAACCTAACTTTAAAACCAAACCTTAATTCAAATTTTGATCTAACTTCAAATCTAACAAAACTAAACTAATTAAACATCTTCATTAGTCCATACAATCCATTTAACCACAAATGATTTGGTAAAAATCCTACCTATTTTTAAATCCTCAAAAATCACAACTTTCAATATTTCAAAATTCTCAAAATCTTAAAAGAGAGGAGTAGAATCAAGATAGAAACACTTACCCATGTGTTTAGAGGTTTAGTATAACACCTTACTTTTAGGACTTATTCCCATGTTTGCATCACATTAGGAAAGCTATTCAAACTTGCATGAGATTGAAAACGTCAAATATGAAACTTTTTAAAGTCTTTTCTTTTCTTATTGTACATTGCGGAAATTCTTAAAACCTTTAAGCTAATTAAAAATTCATAACCAATTCTTAAAACATGGTATTAACATGGTTCAATTCTCATCTTAAAGATTGAAGAGTCCTTTACTAGGGAAAAATACTAAACAAGACTTTTACTAGCATGATCAATACAGTTCATTATTTCCCTTAAATCACTTAGTTATTGCACCCTGAAACATAGGGTATATTACATGATCTTTAATGAAGGTTACAGACCTCCAAACATTTAAATTTGTAGCTTGTTAGAAAGCTATGCATGTCTAGAAATTTACTTAATTAAGTCAAGACTAAAGAAGTTCATTTGGATAGCCTAAAACATTGTGCAATGAGTAAAACTTAGAAACTAACAGCAAAAACTGTACTTCAATTATTGCATCATAAATAATGAATTTACAACTTCATACTGTGCCTAATAAAATTTAACTTTAAACATAGCATCATCATGATAAACCTTCAAAACCATTTAATCAACATCCATCAATTTTTAGCACAATATACAACTTAGCATTAAAAAATGATTTGATAACAACATCATGCTTTTGTCACTTTAACAATATTAAAGCAAGCTTCATGATGTTCCTTCAAAATCTCCTTTCCCCTTCTTTATAAATGCTTCTTCCTAAATCATTCGGAATTGGTGTGAGATTTGGTGAAATCTCAGTAGTAAGGACCACTTAAACAATTAAGCATGCTTAATATTAAATAGATGTCAAAGCTTAGTGATATAACTTTCAAATAGGAGTGCATATGTTCAAGATTAATACATCTGGCCATGGCATACTTTCAAGTCTAAGAACATACAAACAACATCAACATGCTTATCACAATCTCATGGGAAGCGGACAACACATTATCAGAATATTTAAAACAATACTTAATGTTAAAGGGGAAAGTACAACCTTGCATGCTTTTATACCAATACTTCTTGAAAACATGGTTCTTGGTTGATCTTTGAAACTTATTAACCCTAAGGGACAAAGACATGCTTCTACAATAAATAAAAGGCTTATAAGACTAATATTGTAAGTTATAACCCCTTAGAAACCCATAACTTGTAATTTTGTTCTCAGATATTTATCTTTTGTTTGTAATTTAATCAAGATGATTATAATGAAAAAATCAACCAGAATCCATCAATATAATCAGTCTTTGCAAAGAAATTGAGGATACAAACATCAACTAATAAATTGCAAAAGGATCACCATTTAATCAATTATAAACTCTCAAGTCCAAATGATAAGCTAATGCTCTATCAAGCCTAGGATCTACAATATAAAGTATATATCACAGTACAAAGATCATAGAACCAAAAGAGAACTAGAGAATTAGAGGACTCCCTTATAGATGCTCAAGGACTAAATCTTCAGCTTCACTTTTAGGAAGGACACCAATCATATTAGCTTCTCATATATGAGATGATCATAGTTATAGGTATGTTGATCATGGAAACCATGGATAAATCTCGAGAATAGACTGAGACACAGATGGCGTTAGTGGAAGACGGTGGAATTGAAGTGGTAGAGACCAAGTATGCTGTATTGGTGATTATGAGATGGAAAGTGGATGAATGAATGTCTGAATCTCCCTTTCCTCCTTCTCTAGTTCCACTGAATTTCCAAACAACTCCACTTGTCTATTCAAACTTTTCAACCTTTCTAATTTCTTATAAGAGATACTGCTAAAAAAATTCCATATGAATTATAGCAACAAGTCAAGCCAACTACAACTTCTATCAAACCCGAAAATTCCTATCCAACTAATATTTATTTGAGTTTTAGGTTATTCTCTTTTTCTTTTATGTATTTTTCAAGTCCAATAGATTGCTAGGGAACCTTAACAAGTAAGGCTCCCTGGCAACTGCGCTACTTGGTTTAACCTTGTTGTAAGGGTTAATCAAAGAAAACTAAGCTAAATATAGTAAAAGTGGAAACTGGCCTAGGCCAAGTCTCTAAGGAGCCCAATAGATGTTAAACATAGCAGAGAAGGAAGCAGTTGTTTGGTTTACTTTCTAGATTAAAGTTCTGAGGTATTGTTTATAATTTTTTGATTTAAGTACAGAGAAGAAGTATGAATTTAGATGCTAACAAGGAGTTTAACTAATATAGTTGTAATGTTCCCTTAGAGATCAACCTTGCCTTCCCAGTCCATATAAAATAGAGAAGTTTATAACAACCGAATCTCAAGTAAGAACCAACTACTCACTGATTCACTACTTGAAAGAACTTGTGACTACAATAAACTACAACAAACATAAAATTGTTTGGCTCAAGGAAAAAAGTATGATGAATCAATCTTTCTACTGACAATCACAACCGTGCATTGTTATGGAATATGTTGAATTAACTATGAACTCTAGAATCATAATTCTAAACAACACAAGAATCAAAAGGAACAAGTTCAACTAGACCTTGCAAATAAATCATCATTTATCTAAACCTGAACCAAGTCACAAATTCCAATATAAAAAAACCTAACCAATCCTGGAATCATATTTTGAAATGTATAACACATCCAACAAGAAAATAAATCCAAACTAAAAGTGATAACATGGAAATGAACTTTCCTCTCACTAAAGTAGGGACTCAGCCTCAGGCTCATCTCTAAGAGAACTATGTTATTCAACCCTGTATGATCTAGGACTGTGTGTAGTTCTAGTCGATGAGTGAAACAGCCATGGTGATTCTTCACGTGGAGATGAACGGAAGATGGAGAGTTTTAGATGGAACTAGAGAGTGGATGAGAATGGATGAATGAATGTTGATGATCGAGTGTAAGCTGAAGTTAAAGTGCACTATAGCTGGATTTGTGTTCTAGCCCCTCCAACATTTTGGTCTTTGTATTTAGGTCCTTTTTTGCCTTCTATATAGACCCTTGTGAACTTTCTCTAATTTTTAGTTTAGTCCCTTTCTATTTTCAGCTTCATGATTCCAATTTCTCCCAAAGTCCCTACAAAATTAGATCATGCTAATGTAATATCATTTATTACATAAATCAACTTCTTGGAAAATTCATAGAATGTAACAATTTAGCTCTTTAAACCACTAATTCCACATAATCACTCTTAATCACAATTAGTCATAGTAAATGTATTTCAATCACAATAAAATCCCCAAATGAGCTATGAAATTGTATGGTAAATCTGGGATTTATCACTTGGTTTTTGGCTTTCATTTCTTACCCAAGCTTATCCTTTTGAGATCTTACTTATAAGGTAGTTTGGACAGCTTCAACCACAACAAAAATATCTAGCTCAAGAGTCTTACCTTTAGTTCTTATCTTTCTCCTTTCTCTCATACATCCTTTCTTATCCTTATAATAGGCCTCAAAGATGTGATCTTCACCTTAAAATTGGGATAAGGATGAAGCTTATAATGAGAGGAACAAAGTTTATGAAGGCTCTTTGGTGATCTAAGGTGGTTTAGGAGGAGATCTACAGCTTGGAGCACTAAGGGTTCTCGTAAGCTTCTAAGGAACTCAATAAGCTTTCCTTCTTCTCTCTTTCCCTCACAACTTCTCTCTTACTCTCTTTAGCTAGGCTAAAAAGAAATTGTGAAGGGAAGAAGAGAAGATAATGCTATTTATAAGGGTTTTTAGGTGATATAAGTCATTGGATCAATCTCCTTGATTGAACCTTATGGTGACACTTGTCATGACATCATCTCTTCCTTCTTTTCCCCTTTTCTTGTCTTGCATACCTAAGAGAGGTTGAGTAAGGGAGAGGACTTGTCTTTTCATGCTCATGCATAGGTAAACTCATACATTAATAAGGTAAGGTGGCTTTTTAAAAGGTAAGGTAGATTATGATATTATTCATTCATGCTTTTATCTTACAAGTTTTTACTTTTCATTTCTTACAAGCTTTCTTTTTCTTTTCTTTCTTTTTCTTTCAAAGGCCATTGTAACCCCCTGCCTTAATTACAGTAATTATAATTTGAGAGTGTGTAATTAAATGGTTTGGAGATTGTCGAATACTTTAAAACCCATTTTAAACTTCCACCATGTGGTAGGGTTTTCACAAATTGTTTCAAAACTTCATCCCTATCATGGTCTCAGGTTCAAATATCAAATATAATTAGTTGTACAGTTAAATCACATTTATACATATAAAAGTGTATAGTCAAATTCCCGGCAACTTCCAGGTTTCATACATGTATAAACTAAGGTTATAAGTTCCAACTAGGGGATTACATGATCCAAATCAAACATAATATTTACATCCCAAATATAATTTACTATAATCCGTTTCCAAAAGAGATTACCAACAATCCAAAATAACATCCCTACAAAGTCCTAACCGCTCCTGGTCATTCGCTTCTCCTTGGAGCCACTTGCCCTGTCTGGAATGTTAGTCAATGGAAAGAATAAGATTTAAAAGAATCCCAGTAGTAACAAATCACTCATATAATATATAAACATATAGCATGTAAGCAACCATTAACAACAACATCAACAGTAATACAATGTCACATAGCTATCATCACAATGACAACACTCATGGTTGTATACATAATCACGATAGCTTTCGCTGTATAACGCCAGCTTATACTGGATAACGACAGCTATGACCAGCTGTATAGGCAGCATCATCAGATATCATCACAAAACAATGATACACACACATACAATACATTTACACATAGCATAAGAGAAGAGTCACTACTTTGTTCTTTCCTGACATGCGCCGGCACATGTTGCTTGCGATTAGGATAAATGTCGTACCCTATAAACTAAAGTCAAGGATGATAGGTTATTCTCTATTCCAAATTCTCACCTTTAGAACACTTAAAGTTGGTTATCACTTGGACTCTTTAGGTGGCTACTAAAAGCCTAGACACATGCCTAAAGGGTTGGGAAGTACTATCTCAAATACCACCTTTTAGTTTGCATCGTAAAACATGTCGTTTCTGGCTTCCGACTTGATCCTAAAATATTAAATGTTCAGGAAATAGGTCATAACCTATCCAAGTATCATTTTAGACTCTTCCATAGTGTTTCTTGTGATTACATTAGCCCATGGTGAAAATTTACCAAAATGCCCCTAGACCCCGGCCCGGCCTCGCATACCCGGTTTGGCTGTACTTTTCATGAAATTTTGACATAAGCTATTCTAACATATTTTCATCCAAGGAATCCATTTTCAGACTCAAAATTACCAAATTCATTGTCAAATTATGAAAATAACCTTGACAGCCCACTTTAAAGGTTTCAGGGGCATTTTCGTAATTATGCTTTTTCAGCCTTTTTTAAAAAAGTGACCAATTGTAACCCCACCTAATTTTCGCTCCTGAACCTAATGAAACCATCAAATAATTGAAAATCTAACTCTAAGACCAATTTCTAGATATGGCCAAAATTTATGAGCTCTCCGAGAAAAATCGGGGTTTTGCGATTTCGGCTGCGTAAACACGTTCCTTTGTAGTCCTAACCACTTTATTGACTATTTCATTAGGTTACAACTAACATTTAGTACCAATTTGGGCAGCATAAAAATGCCCCACAACCCATTTTCCATTTTTACGCATAAAGATAATCCAACAAAATTTCATCGATTAAATTGTCCACAGCAGCTAGAATAGTCAATATACAAGAGTTTGGAAGTTACCTCTAGCTCCCACTAGCTTTCCCTTGACGTGGTTGAACCCTAGATGTTTCTATCACCAAAAGAGGAGGTTCTAAACCTTAAAGAACATAAAGGAGTAGCTAGGATCAGAGTTATACGCGTTAGTAACTAGATCGTCAGAGAAATCGGCTTGCCTTGCGAGCTCTCTTCTCCTTCTCTCTCTAAACTCTCTTAACTATTCTCTCTCTATTTCAGCTGTTATATGCATCTGATACGGCCAAAGGAAGGTAAAGGATAATTTTTTATATCATATATTATATGATATTTAATTATTAAATTAATTTCCAACAATTTCGGATTTTTCAGAAATTCTAGCAGATTTCTGCCCTTTGAAAAATCATAACTTATTCTAGAAATATTAAAATGAGGTGATTCCAAAGCAAAATGAAAGTTATTTAAGTCCTCTTCAATAGGAAAATACAGACCTTTACCAAAAATCACCACAAAATTTCAGAATTACACAAAATTCACTACTGTCCCAAAACAGAGTCCAGTTTCAACATCAAACTTTGGACAACCAGAACTCCCAGCTTAGAAAACAAAATTGCACAAATTTTTTGTTCATTTTGAAGATTAGAATATTAACTTTAAGACTGGAAAGTTTCGGAATTTTTAGACATCATTTTCCAATTCAAAACATCAACACAAATAGACTGCCCAACAAGAAGTTTCAATGGACAGAATTTCCCAACTTTCCATTAAATGTTCCAAACCAATCCAAACCAATTCCAATAACCAAATAACAAAACAAGACATCAATTGCACCACATTACACCATCTAATTCCACCATTTTGAAATTACACAAAATCAAGGCAAAAATTAACAATTCTTATCATCTTCTCTAGAAGTGTTCATTTATCACTAATCACATCCACTTTTGGAGTCATTTACCCTTAACCGAAATTTGGAATTCGGCTAAACTGGGGCTTAGCAGTCCACTGATTTCAGGCTTATTCTCTAGCCTCAAATCTCAAAATTCAGGGTATTATAGCCATACTTTTCTTACATTGGCCATGCTTTTCCCTACACTTTTCTTATGACTAGACAAAAGGTAGAACTTAGCATTTATTGTGACTTGCAAGAATATAAAGACTATATTATGATTTGACCTTTTCATACTTGCTTTTTTGCTTGTCATGAATTTTGAATATTTCTTGTCTCTCCTCTATGTGGTGCATGAAATTTTGTGTGTGGAGAGGGGAAAGAAGGAGCTATTTATAGAGAAAAAAAGGTGCTTGGAGACTAGGAAGACTATACCTTTATATGACAATGCATTTCTTGTTTCATAAGGCATGAAGTGATGAGACATATATCTCCTTTCTAACTATTACAAGCTTGCTTGAATTTCCTAGTTTTATTTTCCAAGTTCCATGTTTACTTTTCGGGTTTCATCTAGTTAGATCCCAATTAAGATAGTCCTTTGCTGTAACCCTTTACCTTCACAGCCATTAATATTGTTCGAAAGAGTGTCATAGAGAAAGTGAGACCAAAGAACAATTTAAAACTCATTGGCAATCCAATCTTCAAGACAGGACTTGAACCTCTAGTAAAAAAGGTTTTTCAAAAATTTTTAAAAACTATTTCATACTGTCTCACATATACTTTTTGAATCTATTTGGCCTGTTAAACTCAGTTCCATTCATAATTATCGGAGTACTAAACAAAATTCCTGATGCCTCTCAGGCTTTATTTACTAAGAAAAATATAGGCCATATTTGCCCATTTTTGTTCCCATATTGGGGATTACAAAAGAAAACACAATCTATGGTGAATACAACCACCTTTACGATATCAAATTTAACTTACATCATTTATAGTATATACAGTTATCCCAACATTATGATAACCAACTAAAAAAACTTAAATCTCCTAGCCGGAAGCACTAGTCACCCTTGTTCCCCTATTTCTCTATAGATTTGCTTGCCCTAGCTGTAGGTTAGTCATTGGAAAGAGTGAGATTCATACGAATCTCAGTAGTAACATTTCACGTATATGATGCATAATAAAATAAAGCATGTAAGCAATTATCATAATATAGCAATAGTAGCAACAATCAAAGTGGTCAAGATTAATGAGATGAGTTTGGCTTTAGAGGTCCTATACTAGACTAAAAGAGCAAAATATTACCTTAATTTCTTCTTTCTCTTTCCACAACAACCATGAACATCCAAGCCTAGAGAGAGAGAAGGGATTATGATGAGATCAGCTTTTGGACTCCCAAAATGGCTTCTTGGCTGACTTTGAAGAGGAGAGAGGGAAAAGAGTTTGAAAGTTTAACCTTCATCTATGGTCTCTATGGTGACACTTGTCATAATCTTATCGCTTCCTCCAAGTCCATACAACTATATGATTCTTCTATCTTGTTCACTTGGCAATTAGTCACACCGCCTAATCTTTAAGTTATTAGTGGATTCCCTCTTTGGTTACTGACTAATTGGCCTATAAATTTTCTTTTTCCCATTTGCCCATGATTATGGCAATGCCTATTGAATCACCACTTAACATATTTTCTCACTCAATTCCTCATCCATGTGCCCTCCCTTTCTCTTATGGTTCATTTTAAGCTTTGAGACACCATTAAGCTTAAATACATAGGGTTTGGGCACTGATCACTACTCATTTAAGTCATAATTCACATTGTATTCTCCAATAGTGCTTGTTTCGCAAGAATTACATTCACTTTTGAAGTCACTATCCCTTAATGATATTTTAGGGCATTACAATTTTCTCCCCGTACAATAAATTCCGCCTTCAAAATTTGTTACACAACTTGTTCCTTAAACTTTGGATAACCACTGCATATCAGCTTCCGCTTCTCTAGTTGCTTCCCTTGGAAATGTTCCTTTCCAGATCACCTTCACAAATGGAATACTTCGGTGTCTGAGCCGTCTTTCTTCTTAATCAATTATCTGCTTTTGTTTTATCATATAAGTGAAGTTAAGTTGACATCTTCATACTCAATAACATGCGATGGGTCTGGTTGGTACTTCTTCAGTTGGGAAACATGGAACACATCATGGAGTCTGCTCAAGTTTAGGGGTAAGGCTACTCAATAGGCTACAGGCCCGATTCTTGTAAGAATCTTAAAAGGACCTATATACTACAGGCTCATTTTCTTCCGCTTAAACACTTTACTAATTCCTGTGATAAGAGACACTCTCATGAGCATGTGATATCCATTTTCAAACTCTAGAGGTCTTTACCTCATTCGATCATAGTCCAGATGAACTACACTCGTTCATCCCAACTTTAATTCTCTTTAATCTCAGACATTAAGTCACTTTCCCTTATGGAACACTATAATTAACACACAATTTGATTCGAGAGATTTAAAACCTAAAACTCTTCTATCATCATTGTCGTAACCCGCACCGCCTTTCGAATAAGCACATCCACGATGATATTAACTTTACCTAGACAATATTTGATCTCCAGGTTGTAATCTTTCAGCAACTTCATTCACTTGTGCTGTCTTACATTCAATTCTTTCAAATTACATAATACTTAAGACCCTCATGGTCGCCATACAGTTCTACCATCATCCTATACAGGGAATATCATCATATCTTTAACACAAATAGTACACATAAATGCAATCATTGCAAGCTCTAGATCATGAGTGGGATAGTTTATTTCATAAGACTTCAGTTGTCAGGAGGCAGAGGACACCACTCTACTCAATCTTGTCAGCCCTTCCGTGAACAACTCAAAGTACCATAGATTCACTGCAGACACACAGCAGACTCTAATTTTTCATACTGCCTCTCGACCTAGGGTCAACACTGGTACAACCAACCTGGTAGCTAGCCATGCTGGTTATGTGGGGTATGTGCCATCACAAGTGAGAACCCCCGATCATGTTGTCGAATTCACTATCAGCAGAACTAGTTCTGCTCTGCTATATACTGCCACACCCCAATCCCAGGTTATTCACATCACAGTACATAATAAAGTCCACATCATAGTACACAACAAAGTTAATCTAGGTAAGGCACACCCCAACCCCTGCTCATTTGTATCAGAAAACACAACATAAATCAAGTTGGGATCAGGTATACTCAACAATGGTACTATCGAAAATTTCACCTTTAGCTCTGTGAGCTCTTCTCACAATATTCACATAATCATCCTACTCAAACGGTTGATCCTTTCGTGTGAGCTTGGTCATCGACAAAATGATCCAGGAGAAATTCTGAATGAATCCTCTGGTAATAAAAGCAAGACCCAGAAGACTGCGTATCTCAGTTATATTTTCTGGCCTCTTTTAGACTAGGACTACTTCTACTATACTAGGATCTGTTGAGACCCCTTCTCGTGATATGACATGGCCTAGAAGTTGTACTTCCAGGAGCCAAAACTTGCACATTGTTCTTACTGCCTCGAGCCTCTGCTTAGTACAATTCCTAAACACATCACAATCACTATGCTTCCGCTGGGTACTTTGAGGTCTATCTCCTCATATATGCTTTAATAATGTCAGGTTGATTTAATAGGAGTCCCATAAGAACCTCCTACTACACCTGACAGCACCCACAATCTATGTTCCCCTATGCTCGCTCTTTGCCCGTGTCGACTCAAATTATTCCCGAATATTGCATATGGGCTTCCACTATCAGTTCAACTCCTGGCATATTCACAAACTCTACTACCCTTATCGGGGTACTCTAATATGAAAGCCAATCGTATATTTGATTTTCTATCTCAACCATGAAACCGTATTCTATAGTTACTCATTATTCTATCGAGAACTATTCTCAAATGATACTCGTTCTCTTCATTACTTTGAGAGTATATTAAGATGTCATCAATGAAAACCACCACAAATTGATCTAAGTATAGTCGGGAGGTACGATTCATCAAATCCATGAATACAGCAGGTGTATTACTCTTCATCAACTAATTAAAACCCAGTAGGACTCCTAATTGGCAAAGCGGCAATCACAAGAAATCAACCATGGGCTCATGCCCTTCAACGGTTATCACATAATTCATGCAGGCATTAATAGTCATAGCTTTAACACTCATCAACATCGTCACAACTAAGGTAACTAGCAATTTATACATGCACAATTCCAAGCATTTCACATTGTCATAACAACGAAGAAATGACTAGCACTTGAATCAAATAAAACTCGTAGCAAATTACTATTAAGAATTATTTACCTCGAATTAAGTTGGGAGACTTTCGTGTTTCTTTGTGTGTCATAACAAACACCCTGCCTTAATTCACAGGCCTTTGTTCCACCAGTTGTCGCTTGCATTTACTGGCAATGTGTCTTGTCTGCCTACAGTTATAACAAATAACTTGCCCCAAAAACGTTCTATTACTATACGCCTCGCTACAATGAGGACATGACCTTGTCAATGGGCCCTCTGGTACTCATAATCCTTAGGTTGGTTATAACCCCTTCTGCTTTTAGAAAGAATTTCCCTTATACTGCAACTGCTACCATCCTTGGTTGAGTACCGATCCCTCAGACTTTTCTTTATGATTCAAAAATCCTCCACAACTTTGTTGAATTTAGTGAACTATCGGGAGGCTAACTATTTCCTCAATTCACTCCTCAATCCTCAGATCAACATGTCAGAGCTCTACTCCTCATCATCCATGTGTCACAGGTACGAGGAGTAATGGCCAGTCAGATGAATTGAGACATATAATCATCAAACATCTCTTCACCACCCTACTCTATCGATAGGAATTCTTACTCCTTCTCAAGTCTTACTTGTTAGATCCCATGTTTTGATGATAACAAAAGAATGGTTTGAAAAGGAAATGTTTAATAATCAAGCTTGAACTAAGTAATGACAGGAATAAGCTTTACTTGAGGTAAGCATGGAAGTAATGAAGAGAGGCCAAGAGATAAAGCTGAGAAACCTGATCAGAAGCAAGTTTTCTAAGGCATTACTCGAGGCGGTACTCGAGTAATGAGACAAAACTTGAAGTAATCAAAGACAACTTCCAGTAACCAGGCAACGTTACTCGAGGAGCTACTCGAGTAACAGTGTAAAAGTTTTCAGGATGCCATTGATACTCGAGGAGCTACTCGAGTAACCCTGTTTCTAAAAATGTGCAGCTCTCGGCATTTAGTACTACTGCAACATTACTCGAGGAGCGACTCGAGTAACCATGTGAAAAACTTCCAGTTGCCTTCAGGTTGCCAACGATACTCGAGGAGCTACTCGAGTAACTCTGTTTCTGAAAAGATGGAGCTCTCGGCACTTTGTACCACTGCAACATTACTCGAGTAGGTACTCGAGTAACGCACTAAGGTAAGCAAAAACTTGAAGGTGGTACCCGATTAACTTGATCTCTCTTTATTTCATGTTCCTCGAGTCCTTACTCCAGTATGCATATATTTAAGTAGATTCCTCGAGTAAGTACCCGAGTATGCAGAATATTTTCAAAGACAACTTCAAGTCTTTACCCGGGTAAGTCATTGACAAAAAGCATAGTTACTCGAGGTGGTACCCGAGTAACCTATGGAACAATGAGTGCATTACTCGAGTACGTACTCGAGTAATGAGGTAAGTGCTCTCGGCATTGAAATCCTGCAACATTACCCGAGTAGAGCATCGAGTAACCAAAAGTTTATTTCAAGTTTTACTCGAGTTGGTACCCGAGTAACTCATAAAGTTGTGAGTGCATTACTCGAGTAGGTACCCGAGTAAACATGTATTTCCAAAGGTTTGAAAATTGGTTATTCCAGACACTACCCGAGTAATCTTATGTTTATTCATTAACCTGCAATTGATCAAAGATTTCCCGAGGTTACTCGAGTAGGTACTCGAGTAACATTCAAGCAATACTCGAGGCGATACTCGAGTAAGCTTACCCAGAAATTTTGAAATCATTTAAACGTTCATAGATTTGTTTCCTATATGATTAATCTTTCATTGTATTAGTATTGTTAGTCTATTTACAGATAAACAATGAAGAAAACACTTCAAGAGATTGAAGTCAAAAGAAACGTTCAAATGCCAACCACCGCCAACGGATATTTTTCAAAAACTTGAAAAGTCAACAGTGGCTGCGCACTCTCCAACGGACGAAAGAAAATGTTCCAACGGTCATCACCAACATATCTATATATATGGGAACATCCAAACAGAGAATATAACAAGCACACACATAAACGTATTATCAAGTTTATTACTTTGTTTTCACGTTGAAATTATATTTCTATGCTTCAGTGATTCTTATTCACTCTGTAAGAGAGATATTTCATTCAAACTCAATATTTGTTATTGAGGTAACTTAAGGTTGTGGAACCTTGAGTTGGGATTGAGTTACAACTTGTAAGGGGGAGCGAGTGTCCAGGTATAGGAACTTGCTTGTACTGAGGTGCCAAGAACCCACTGAATCTTGGAAGTTATAGTAAAACTCTCAGAGAAGATCTGAGGACTAGACGTAGGTCAAAGTGGTTGTGACCGAACCAGTATAACTCCCGGTGCACACTTCGGTGATATTTCTCCTTACTCATTACTGTTTTAATTCCTCTGATAAAGTTTTATATTTCCGACAAAATTTTAGTATCACCCAATTCACCCCCCCTCTTGGGTGGAACGCTTGTTCTAACATTACTGACTTGGGAAAATATTTTCATTGAATTTCTCCTAGAATAGTTCCCAGGTCAATGACACATTATGAGTCTACAACATCATGCCAAGGCCCCGCCACCACCGGCTAGCTTCTCTATCTAGCTTGTTGATGGCCAGCTTTGCCCCCACCTCAGTTGGTCATTCAAACATCTCAAAGCTCTTTTCTAACCGAACTAACTAGCCTTCATCTACTTGGGGATCAAATCTTCCCCTGAACTATAGATCTCTATCATTTCAGGCTGGCACCCTATGTGACTCTTGGTTCGGCTCAGTAAGTAGTTTTGACTTCTGAGGTTGAATCTACCCTTCTACCATTTCTTTATGATTTGTCTCATCTTGTGTCACTTGAACTCTATCTTCATTCCGTTCTGCTTTCACCTCTCAGAGCCTATCTCTCAATTCATAGATCATATCATATTACTCCAACAACATACCCATCATCTGCTGTATAAGATCAATTAGCTTGTGGCTTATTCCTTCCACCTCCAGTTCTACCTGTCAAATCTCTAGTCGAACTATTGTGTTCTCTTTATTTGTAACACAAATGATTCACAACATCAATACCACACTAGGTGTATACATATGTTCCTAAAAACTCACATACCAACTAACAATAGGAACATTTATGTGTATACAACAATGGTCATGGGTTAACTACCCACACTATAATAGGGAAATATCATAACTTTCCTAGCAAAACTACCCTTACCAGGAACTTTAGCTCTGATACCATAAATGTAACCCTATACCTTCAGAGCCATTAATATGGTTCGAAAACATGTCATAGAGCAAGTGAGAGACCAAAGAACAATTTAAAACTCATTTGCAATCCCATCTTCAAGACAGGACTTGAACCTGTGGTAAAAAGGGTTTTTTTTAAACTTTTTCAAAACCTATTTCATACTATCTCACATATACCTTTCGAATCTATTCAGCTTGTTAAACTCGATTCTATTCATAATTATCAGAGTATTAAACAAAATTCCTAATAGCTCTCGAGATTTATTCAATAAAATGACTACATGGCATAATTGCCTATTTCTGTTTCTATATTGAGGGTTACAAAACAAAACACAATCTATGGTGAATACAACCACCTTCACGATATCAAATTTAACTTACATCATTCACAGTATATATATTTATCCTAACATTATGATAACTAACTAAGAAAACTTAAATCTCGTAGATGGAAGCACTAGTTGCCCTAGTTCCCCTGCTTCTCCATGGATCTGTTTGCCCTGGCTGTAGTTTAGTCATTTGAAAGAGGGAGATTCATATGAATCTCAGTAGTAACATTTCACTTATATGATGCATAATAAAACAAAGCATGTAAGCAATTATCATAATGTAGCAATAGTGATGAGTGACTTACGTCATAAATGATAGCTCTCATGGCTGTATCCATATGATGCATGACTTACGTCACAAACGAAAACTCTCACAGCCGTAGTGCAACAATGACAGCAATCACTGTTGTATGCACAGTAACGACAACTCTCATGGCTGTGGTCTAATAACCACCGCAACCATCGCTGTATACACAATGACTTCACCCATACATTATACCGAGACTTTTGGCCAATCTACCCTCACCCTATATTTTACCAGGACTTTTGGGCATAAACAACAACAACATTACCCATATTCACTTTCACGACATTATGACAGCATTCACTGTATACACAATCAGCATACACAGTAGCAATTCACGTGTGTCACAATTCAATGATAAGCACATACATATGAAGTATTACATATGATAAAGGAGAAAGAGTCACTACCTTGTTATTTCTCTTCCTGCTCAGCACAGCTTTCTTAAGCTAGTATGAACATCAAATCCTATAACCATAATCAAGGATGACGAGTCATTCCCTATTCCAATTCTTAACTTTAAACACTTAAGGTTGGTTATCATTTAAGACTTTTAGGTGGCTACTAAAAGCCCAAACAGATGCCTAAAATGTTAGAAATAACTAAAGCAAAGCAATCTTTTAAAAATTCAAAATGCAGTTTTTGAGGGGTTAGTCACAGCCTAGATAAGGTCAAAAACTTTTAGACCAAAGCCTTAGGCCGTGGCCAAGAATAGGTCAAAGAGTTTTAGGCTGTGGCCAACAACTATTGGGTTGAGGCCAAGATTTGGATAGAAACTGTTTCGTTGCAGCCAAGATGCCTGGCAATACCCAAGAATTGGCTTAATTCTTAGCTGATTTCCAACAACCATAACTTTTCTTACACACATCAAAATGACACAAACTTTATATCATTTTAAATCTTGGCATGTCTACTACAACACTGCCAACTTTCATAATCTTTTGACTTCATTTACTCATTCATAACACCATGCAATTAACATAATTTCCAAAATTTCTAGTCTTTCAACCAATATTTCCAAAGGTTTAAAACTCACAACCGGGGCTACTCCCCACACAATTTTCACATGGAATCCATTGGAAACATCAAAACCACTAAATTCTCATCCCGTCTACATGTTCTGTTTTGGCCACAAAATTTCAACACAAAACTCAATTTCATCAAACCTCACATTTAAGACTCCAAACCCATTTCATTGTCCATGGCACATTACAAGCCACCAATTCAGAAATCAAAACATCACAAATCATCTAAACCTCTAAACACATGAAAATTATGGCAACTTTCACAATTCAAAACACTTAATCAATAACCTTAATATATATGTCAAAATGTGACTTTTGCTCACCTTTTTCATATTCCCTTGCTTTTACATTGATTCTTCAACCTCCAATTTTTCTTAAACTCTCAAACATCTCCTCTTGAAAATCTAAAATTATAGGAATGAAGCCCTTATCAAGGTGGTCAAGATTAATGAAGAGGAGTGTGGCTTTAGAGGTCCTATACTAGACTAAAAGAGCAAAAGATTACCTTAATTTCTTCTTTCTCTTTCCACAACAACCATGGACATCTAAGCTTAGAGAGAAAGAAGGGATTATGATGAAATCAACTTTTGGACTCCCAAAATGGCCTCTTGGCTAACTTTGAAGAGGAGAGGAAAGAGGGAAAAGAATTTGAAAGTTTGACCTTCATCCATCGTCTTTATGGTGACACTTGTCATAATCTTGTCTCTCCCTCCATGTCCATGCAACCATATGATTCTTCTATCTTGTTCACTTGGCAATTAGTCACACCACCTAATGTTTAAGTTATTAGTGGATTCCCTCGTCAGTTACTGACTAATTGGCCGGTAACTTTTCTTTTTCCCATTTTGCCCCTAACTATGGCAACAATGCCTATTGAATTATTACTTAACGTTGAACTAGCCTTCTCCCTTGGTTAGCTTTTAAAAAAAACATGCTCCCCCTTCCTCTTGCTACAACTAACCCATTACTCTTCCAACTAGACCAATTCTTGCACTCAAGGTAGCATACCATTTCATCAATTTTAATGCAATTTGACATGTGCTCAAACAAATCCATTATAATTTAATCCCCTCCTTACATGATCATGACACTTGGCATTTTAATTCCATTAATCAATTTCCAACACATTTTATTTTTAATTTTCAGAATAATGCCAATTCGAGCAGATTTTCTACCCTAACTTTGAAAAATCATAACTAATTTTCTAGACATTGTTTTGGAGTGATTCTAAAGGCTATGGAACCCTTATTGAGTTTAGTTTCAAGGAAAAATATAGACTTTAGCCATCTAAAAACATATCATTCCCATATTTCATTTCTTTAAGCGCTGCTTTAGAGACTTTCTAGAATTTCTTGACTAAATTCAAAAATTTGTATCTTTTTGTACATAGCTTTAGTTGATTCATATCACATATTAAATTAGAGCTTAGGATATCTACTTTCACCTTGTAAAATTTCATGATTTTTGCTGATCATTTGTTCTGCAAAACTACATGACAAACTCACTGCCTCACAAGCAATTTCACTAAAAACACCATTCAACTTTCAATTTTCAATATTTAATTCCTTTGGCCTTAAATATTCACCATTTTATTCAATATATAAAATAATCATAATATATTATTGGTGAATAAAATTTGGGGTGTTACAGTTCTCCCCCACTTAAATAAATTTCATCCCCAAAATTTGCTACATTTGTACATTCATGAATTTTGGGTAACGCTTCTTCATACTTTCTTCCGTTTCCCACGTAGCCTCGATGGGTGATAACACTTTGCAGATGAATTTGACAAACAAAATAATCTTTTTTCTGAGTTGCTTTTCCTATCGACCGATGATTCGGTCGGGCATGACTTCGTAAGTCAAATCTTCACGCATTTCCACATCCTTGTACTCTATTACATACTCTGGATCAGGTTGAAACTTTTTCATTTGGGAAACATGAAAAACATCGTGTAGACTACTCAGACTTGGTGGCAAAGCGATACAGTACGCTATAGGCCCAATCTTCTTTAAGATCTCAAACGGAATAATGTATCTCGATTACAGCTTCTTCACCTTCAATACATTGCCAATACTCGTAACAGGTGATACTTTCATGAATACGTGGTCACCAACTTCAAATTCCAGAGGTTTTCACCTCCAATCTACATAACTTTTCTATCGACTCTGAGCAGCTAGCAATCTTTACCTGATCACTTTATCTGCTCCATTGTTTGATCAATAAGATCTAGCCTTAGCAATTCCCTCTCAGATAACTCAGTCTAGCATATTATTGATTGAAACTTCCTCTCGTAGAGTATCTTATATGGAACCATCTGAATGCTCGAATGGTGACTGTTGTTGTAGGAAAACTTTGCCAATGGAAGGAATTTGTCCCAGCTACCTTATAATCAAGTACACGCGGCCTTAGCATATCCTTAAGGGTTTGAATTATTCATTCTGTTTGCCCATCAGTTTGAGGATGATATGCTATGTTGAATCGGAGCTTGGTACCCAAAGCTTCATGTACTGCCTTCCAAAACTGGGAAGTGAATCATGGATCTTGATTGGAAATAATATTCTTTAGAGTACCATGTAATCTCACAATCTCCTTAATATAGATCGTCGCCAATCAATTAAGGGAATAATGAAAGCCAATTGGGAGGAAGTGAGTTGTCTTTATGAAACTGTCAACTATCACCCATACAGGGTTATGGTTTCTAACCTTAGGAAATCCTATCATGAAATCCTTAGTAACGCTTTCCTACTTCCACCGGTATCTCAGGATTTGTCAAAATCCCCATTGGTCATTGATGTTCAACTTTCACCCTCTGACATGTCAAACAATGAGTAATGAACTCAGTCACCTCTCTTTTCATCCCTGACCAATCGTATTAAGCCTTTAAATCATGGTACATCTTTGTAGCTCTTGGATGCAGAGTATACTTTCTCTTATGTGCTACCTCCAGGATTTGTCATTTCAGTTCCGGTTGCAATGGAACATAAATCCACTTCTTGTACCTGGCTGACCTACTAGGAGACAAGTCATAATCCTAAGTCTCTCCCCTATCAATAATACCTCTGATAGATAGTGCTTCATCATCATTCAGTTGGGCTTCCTCAATTACTACCCTTAGATCATTGTATATCTAGCTGACCCCACTGCCTAATAGAATCTGACTAGACAGATTTAAGTCTCTGAAATCCTCAATCAATTTCTGTTCATAGATCATCATGGCTGCTACCTGCATTGATTTCTAGCTTAATGCATCAGCGACGACAATAGCCTGACCAGGATGATACTTGATTTTGAGGTTGTAATCTTTTAGCAACTCCATCCATCTGCACTGCCTCATATTAAGTTCTTTCTTATCGTTCAAGTATTTAAAACTCTTGTGGTTACAGTACAACTCTACGATCTCACCATAGAAATAATGTCTCTAGATTTTCAAAGCAAACACTATTGCTGCTAAATCAAGATCGTGGGTGCGATAGTTCAATTCATGAGGTTTCAGTTGACGTGATACATATGCCACTACTCAGCCATGCTACATTAATACACATCCTAGCCCATGCCCACTGGCATCTGTATACACAATATATGAAAACTATAGATCTGTGATCATTAACACTGGTGCTGTAGTTAACCTCTGCTTCAACTCTATAAGGCTCTTCTCATAATTCTCATCCTACACAAAATGTTGAGCTTTCAGCATCAATTTCATCAAGATAATGCAATTCTAGAGAAATTCTATATAAATCTTCAATAATAACCAGCTAGACCCAGAAAAATGTGTATCTCAAATACCATCTCTGGTCTTTTCCAGTTCAGTATTGCTTCCACCTTACTAGAATTAACAGCGACCCCTTGTTGTAAAATATCGTGGCCCAAAAACTTTACCTCTAAAAGCCAGAATTCACATTTACTCAGCTTGGCATAGAGTTGCCTATCTCGTAATACGTTCATCACTAGAAACTCGTAATGCCCATATCTGATCCTAAAAGCTTTCTTTGATATATCTTCCACTTTGGCTCTCAACATATGGTATCCTGATCGCAAATCGATCTTTAAGAATACACAAGAACCAAGCAACTGATTGAGCAAATCATCAATTCTAGGGAGTGGATACTTGTTCTTAACGTTAGCTTGTTCAGTTCTCGGTAATCGATATAGAGACACGGGCTTCCATCTTTCTTCTTTACAAAGAGCACTGGAGCACCCAAGGGTGATACGCTGGGTCGTATGAACCTATTCTCAAGTTGTTCCTTGATCTGCTTCTTTCACTCTACCATCTCACTTGGAGCCATACGGTATGGGGTTTTGGAAATTGGACCCGCTCCAAGCCTCAAATCAAATAAGAACTCCAGTTCCCTATCTAGAGATAATCTACTAACATCCTCCTGGAAAACATCAGGAAACTCACTCACTAAAGGGATACTTTCCAAGGCTACACCAGCCTCTGGTTGTATAGAGAAAAATATCATATACCCTTGACAACCCTTCTGCAAATATCTCTCAACCTTAGCTGTGGAAAGAAGGCTAAGAGTGATTTCTGTATCAGCTCGCGGTTGTAGATTCATATATAGGACTATCTTTTGTTTACAATCCAATAACACACCGTTTGTTGTCAACCAGTCAATCTCCAAAATTACTTCCAACCCTTGCAATGGTAAACAAATCAAATTTATGGTCGATTCACGCCCCTTAGCATTTACCATGAAATTTAGGCAAACGTCGGCTGTCACAACTCATGTACCCTTATGTGTAGATACAACCAAATCATATGGGGATTTATGCACAGGTAAACGTAACCGTCTCACACAGTCATATGCAATGAATGAATGGCTTGCACCAGAATCATACATAACATGCACTAAACTGCCGTTTAGAGAAATCGTACCATGAATCAGTTCTGGAGACTTTCAAGCTTCTTCTTATGTTAGTGTTAGACCTTTCCTAAAGCTCTGGGTCTCGTCTCATCCTTTTACTGCTTTTATGGATAATCCCTAGCCATATGCCTTGGCTTGTTGTAAATATAGTAGACAGGTGGTTTACTTGGATCTGGCCTAAATAGAATCCCGCTGTAAGGTCTACCAGGGTGAATTGCCTTTTGACAATGCCAACAAGTTCTATTTTTAGAAGAACCCTAGCCTCTTCGGCCCCCAGATTGATTCGGCTTCTTGGGATCCCCTCCGGAATATCTACTCTGACCTTTTTGCTTCTGTACTAACCTACCGCTTCCAGAAGCACCCTTATTTGTAGTCTATGTCGCCTAGTTTGACATGCGCTTCTCAATATATTGGTATTCCTCTATCGCTTTGCTGAATTCTGTGAAGTGTTGGGAAATCAGCCTATCCTTAAACTTAGGTCTCAACCCTTTGATCATCATGTATGCATTCCACTCTTCATTATCGTTCAACATGGCATATGATGAGTAACGTGACAATCGGATATACCGGGCCAGATAGTTATCAAAGCTCTCCTAGTCTTGCTGCTTGATTCAAAGGAATTCTTTCTCTTTCTCTCTCCTGACAGTCGGGGGAAAATACTTCTCTTTGAACTTTTCTTGGAATAGTTCCCATGTGATAGGAACATTCTTCCCCTTTAGAATCAGATCTATGTCTTTCCACCAGCGATCAGCATCACCTTCTAGCTTGTATATTGCTAGTCGGGCTTTCATCTTATCTGGATATTGCAACATATCAAATATCTTTTCCAAACGAGCCAATCAGTCTTCAACTTGTTGAGGGTTAAACTTCCCCTTGAACATAAGTGGCTACTATTTACTGAATCTGCTCAGCCAAATTTGGATATCTACCTCAGTTTCTAGTGGTAAATTTTCTAGTGGACGTTCTTCATGTATTTATTCATAATTTCCCCGCATAAACTCATCTATACGGTACTCCAGATGGTCCTGCCTTTATTGTGTTAGGATCGGTAGGCATAGTGGAAGAATTTTAAAATTTTCACCAATCCTAATTGAGGATCTATCAACGGCGTTTAAACTACGTTGGAAGGATTCATACCTTTTTGATGATTCAGAGTTTTCATGATCTCTAGGAGCCAACACGTCAGGTCCGCTCCCTTTACCAGTATCCACACGAATGCTCTCCAACGAGACTGCATGCTAGTGCCTCTAATGTCTCCTAAGGTTTCACTTGCGGCTCTTAATTCTTATGTGCATGTACATATGAATATATCTACTCTATCAAGTTTATAACCTATGAGGGCTATTTTCAAATTTCAAAATTAATCATCATTAATTTTGAAATTAATTAAAAATTAATTATCTTGATGAGCTAATTAAATAAATTCAGTTTAAATTAAATCTGTCCAACAGTTTTAATTTAACCTATTTATTTAATCCAAATAAAGAGCCATTAGATTTAATTTATCTTCATAAATTAAATCTGAGATACTATATCTCTATCATGTTAGTTATTAAATTTAATATATCTTAATAAATTAAATTTAAAACTAACACAATATAATAATATCATATAATATATACATACATATATATATAAGATAAATATTTCAAACATATATATATCTATATAATATTATTAATGAATTTTATATATTTATATATATATAAATATAAAATTCATCCTCCCTAAATTAAACATTATCTCGTGTTGGGCCATTCTTGTGTGTGACCCTGTAGGCCCATATGAAGTTGGTAGTGGGCCAATAACTATACTAGCCCAAAAGTCGCAAGCGGCCTCTAGCAAGACATTACGACTATCCAATTCATATGAGGATCGTTATCACGATGCAACCTATCATACAACCATGTCACATCCCTTTTGTCACACGATATATCGATCAAGGATAAGGCATGGATAATGTCATCCTCTTGTTCCTGACCATTACTTTCTCGATTCCTGAGTAGCCTGATAACAGAGACAGAAACTCCTTTCATCATAGTATGGCCATACATTTCTCAGACTCACTCATCGAGGGGCCCAGTAATATCTCTCTACTAATGTAAGGGACAAATTCCATCTTGATCATTTATATTCCTCTGCATGAAAAACCACCAAACCCGATCATAGCCTTTATCATCACCTGGTCAAAAGTGACTTTTGACTAGTTCAAAGTTTAGCAACTCTTATGTAGGAATCCATGATGACCTCAGGTCTAAGGGCATTGTGACGTGGTTATACATGAGAAAAGCTTATGACTTGATCCATGTAGCTTTCTCATAGTGGGTCGGTCTAGCACCTTGTACTCTTACAAGTGCCTAAGACTTTGATTCGTATCTCTATATCTTATCAAAGTCATACTGGTCTTGTTTCATCCCTGCTCCCGCATAGATGATCGACCAAGGACATTTTAGGACAATCTTTATGAATTATCCAAGGATACAATTATCACAGTTAAGATGCAAATAATATGATAACAGAATGGAGAAATTTCATTAAAATAATAATGTTCAAAGTACAATGATTGGTCCTTAGGGCACAATTTCTAACATATTGTACTCCCTGAAGTTCAACTCTTATCTCATTCATAGTCTGTTGTTGTTCCAACATATCTAGTATTCATAGTTGGATAGGGTCAGCCCTTAGTTCTTCCTCGTTATTACCATGTCTACTATGCCCTCGGCCTCGACCTCTACCTCGGCCTCTACCACAGTCTCTACCACCTTCTTCTAGTTTGATCATTTCCATAATTCACTTTACATGAAATTTAAAGAAGAGTAAATTTTGATACAAGAGCAAGAGCATTTTTGTCATTTCATAAAAAGTCAAGGTACAAATATGTCATATAAAACACATAATGACTATTTACAGTAGTTATAAAGAAACAAAAACATTACATAACCTACATACTACTGTTTATGATATATTTTCTTTTACATATACCAAAACATTAATTTATAAAATTTCTCTATACCCACCCTAAAATACATCTTCTGGCTAAAATTTCTTCTGTCTGCCAGTATCTTATGACTGCCCTAGCCTCAAAATACATGCCAGTACCTCTCGGTCACACAACAAATAGGTCAGGCCCACATCACTCCTCCTCTTCCAAATACTCCCTTGTGTACTCATGGATGTGGTCCAAGAACTCCAGAAAATTGTTGTTGGGACCTTACTTAATGATGATAATCTTCTTCCAGTTCCAGAAAGCGGTATCCGGAAAGAAGTTCATGGTAGTGAGAATCCAGGTCGGGTTTAGTAAGTTAATATCCAGAAGGCATCGTCGGCCATACAGTGTCTTGACAGAATCCAAGTATGACAAGTAATAATCATTAGCGTACTCCCGTCTCGCACGCCTCAGCTTAATCCACGGATAATTAGCAAGATCCTCATCTGGCTGTAAGTCGTATGGTACGTATGCCACCTCTAACCTCGAGAAACTGTCACTCGAATCAGCCTCGATAAGGTCCACATCTGGCTCGTTTGCTAGCAGATGTCCTGACTTACCTAACTCAGATCTTAGTGGAGTCTTAAGTTTCGGCTGTGGTCTATATACTAGTAGCATCGGCACGCTCTTCTATGTCATATAGCGCATTCACTTACCACCATTACCAAAGTAGTCGATCAACGATCATCTTAGAATATCCATGATATCTTGTTGCCATGCAAACAAAACACCTATCAGTATACATTTCTGATAATGTCAGAACTGCTTATTAGCTCTGATACCAAAAATGTCAACACCCATTTCCACTTCGATAATCAAAGAGTAATAAAGACGGAATTTCATAGGCATACAGAAAAGTGTGATTATACTGATAAAAATATTCATTTACAATCCCAATGTTGTTTATCAATGAAATAAAGAAAATATAGTAGAAACCTTAATTTTTACAGGATTCTCCAAAATATCTAAGCATAAACTAATTATAACCACAATCATGTCCTTGCCTTAAGACACGTGCCATCACTTTCCGGCATCAACACCTTTACCTTTTGACCCACTGGCACCCGCTGAGATGTTTATTTAAAAACAGGGTGAGATTCCAAATAACCCCAGTAGAAACATGCTATTGCTCATTGAAAATGTGAAAAGTAAATATGACATGCACAAAGGTATGTACCAATTAATGAACAATATAAACACATCATCGTCATGTATACATGAGTAAGGCCTAGTGCCACAATCTACACTAGTTGGACTTCCGCCAACTCCTAGTATAAGTGCACCCCGGCACTAAATAACACTCTTCAAGCAAACCATGTTGAGTAATAAAGCATATTTACAAACATTGGCATCTACACAAGTATATAACTATGGCATGATGTGTGAAGGATAATATTCTTATCTTAAAGCTTTATAAACCCCCTTTTAGATATACCCCGTAAAACGTGTCATTCCGGACCCTAACTCGGTTCTAAAATATTAAACGTATAAGAAATAGGTCATAACCTATCCAAGCATCATTTTAGACACTTCCATAGTGTTTTTTGTGGTTATATTAGTGTATGGTGAAAATTTTCCAAAATGACCCTGAGACCCCGGCCCGGCCATACCCAGCCTGATGACATGTTTTCCCAAAATTTTGACAAAGGCTATTCTGAGGCATTTTTGCTCAAGGAATCCATTTCAGGGCTCAAAATCACCTAATTCAATGTCAAATTATGAAAATACCCTTGACAGCCTCAATGTAGGGTTTTAGGTGCATTTTTATAATTATGCTTTTTCAGCCTTTTCTAAAAAAGTAACGAACTGTAACCCCACCTATTTTTTGCCCACTAAATCCAATGGACCATCTATGTAATGAAAATTAGATCCCACCCCTCAGAAAAGTGCTGGCCAAAATATTGAAAGAAAATGGAAAAATTGTCCTTTCGTGTTTTAGATTCCAAAACTTGTACTTTTCCACTTCTAATCCTTTATTAACTAATGTAAACACTTCTTAATCATGATTCAAAGAAATTTGGGCAACATGACCCCTTAGGGTTATGGATTTTCCAATTTTACAACTCAACCAAAAATCACCAAACTAACAACAAACTTCAAAATCAACTTCATACAAGTACAGATTTTAGTTTGGTGTAGTTACCTCTTTGGCTTCTTGAATCCTCTCACTTTAAGCTCCTCCTCCCTCTCTTCTAAAGCTCAAAGTGTGTCTTCACCACCATGGATTCATGAGGAACAGAAGTTTAGAGAAGGATTTTTCATACATGCTTACAAGAAAAGGCTTTAAGAGCCAACACTTTCCTTAATCTTCCTCCTCCTTCTCTCTAATTCTTCAAAGTGCTTCATGCTCTCTCTCTCTCTCTCTCTCTTTCTTTGAGTTGGCCAAATACAAAACAGAAAAGGAAAGGAAAATGGCTTCATAACATTTGCTCCCTTCATCCTACACCATTGATTTCATTAAGGTGTGTTATGGTGACACTTGTCTCCAACCATACCTCCACCCATGCTTCCACCCATACTCCCTTCATAATTGCTACTTTTGACTTCCCATAACATTGAACTAGCCTTCTCCCTTGGTTAGCCTTTTAAAAAAAACGTGCTCCCCTTCCTCTTGCTCCAACTAACCCATTACTCTTCCAACAAAACCAATTCTTGCACTCAAGGTAGCATACCATTTCATCATTATTTGTCAATGCAGCATTATTTTAATGCAATTTGACATGTGCTCATACAAATCCATTATAATTTAATCCCCTCCTTATATGATCATGACACTTGGAATTTTAATTCCATTAATCAATTTCTAACACATTTTATTTTCCATTTTTCGGAATAATGCCAATTCTGGCAGATTTTCTGCCTAACTTTGAAAAATCATAACTTATTTTGTAGATTTCATTTTGGAGTGATTCCAAAGGCTATGGAACCCTTATTGAGTCTAGTTTCAAGGAAAAATATAGACTTTAGCCATCTGGAAGCATATCATTTCTAGATTTCATTTCTTTGACTGTTGCGCGAGAGTTTCCAGATTTTCTAGACTAACTTCAAAAATTCATATGTTTTTGTACATAGCTTCAATTGATTCATATAACTTATCAAATTAAATCTTAGGATGTCTACTTTCTCCCTGTAAAATTTCATAATTTTTGCTCATCATGTGGTCTTCCAAAACCATATGACAAACTCATTGCCTTGTAGGCGATTTCACTGAAAATACCATTCAACTTTCATTTTTCAATATTTAATTTCTTTGACCTTAAATATTCACCATTTTAATGAATATATAAAGTAATCACAATATACTCTTGGTTAATAAAATTTGGGGTGTTACATTATTTTATCATTTCTAGAACTTATAAATAATATACTCTTGGTTAATAAAATTTGAGGTGTTACATTATTTTATCATTTCTATAACTTATAAATTTTGTCAACTATCTAGTGTTGGTTGTGATTGTGTAAAACTTGTCCAACACTGAACAAGTGTTATTTGAAGTGCTTCTAAGTCTTTTTTAACTTCTGTAGGCAAACATGTACTTTTAGTTTCACATATGCGGATGGAAACAACAAAAAAACTTTTTTTTTCACTATTACACATCTTACACCACTAAAAATTCACACACACACACACACACACATATATATATATATATATAACACTTAATAAATAATAGTTCATTACCAAATAGAATAAATAATGGTTACATGTAATAAACGTCATGTATATTGAGGCAAAGGTCGCATAAGACTATATAATGCTAAAATGTAACGGTTAAATATGTTAGTGTAAGCGTTTCACCTAAGAGGGGGTGAATTGGGTGATACCAGAAAATTTTGTTGTGAATATATAAATTGATTGTAAATTTAAAACAGTTAAAAGCTAGGAGAAATATCACCGAAGTGTACACCGGGAGTTATACTGATTTCGTCACAACTACTTTGACCTATGTCCAGTCCTTAGAGCGTCCTGAGAGTTTCACTATATCTTCCAAGATTCAGTGGGTTCTTGGCACCTCAATACACATCAAGTTCCTTCACTGAACACTTACTCCCCCTTACTCGTTGTAATCAAATCCCCAACTTAAGGTTCCACAACCTTAAGTTGTCTCAACAACAAATATTGAGTTTGTAATGAAAAACTCTCTCACAGAGCAAATATTTACTCACCGAAGTATAATGAATAAGTATAAGAAAATAGAGCACAAAGAATTTTATGATCAATGTAAGTTTGTGTGATCTCAGTCATTGTATTCTGTTCTTTGAATGCTCCATATATATAGATGATTTATGGCATCCTTTGGAAGCATTTCAAACATGTTCGTTAGAGTCACGCAACCACAGTTGATCATTATTAGAATTTGAAAACTATCCGTTTGCGGTAGGTAGCGGTAGGTGAGATCTCGGATGTTTAGTATGAATTTTCTCTCATTGTATGATTTCTTCATTGTTTCTCTACAAATATACTCAGAATACTAATATAATGACAGGTTAATCATATAGATAACAATTCAATAAACATAAGATTAAAATCATGCTTTCTGGACTGCCTTACTTGAATGGCTACTCAAGTGATCATGTCTATTACTCGAGTAGTCACTTAAGTAATCTTATTAAAAATCAAGCAGAGAGTAAGTCAATGTTTTCTCACCACATTACTTGATTAAAACATAGAGTAACTTACTTCACAAAACTCTTGAATACTTGGCTACTTGAGTAGTCCCTCGAGTAAACATGTCTTTTCATCACTGGTTACTCGAGTGGTCCCTCGAGAAACTTTCAAATAAGTGTGCAGATTACTCGAGTAGTCCCTCTAGTAATGAAACTCAAATCTTGGCTGAGAGTACTTGTTATTTGCTTTACCTAATTACTCGAGTGAGCACTTAAGTAATGCTTCAAATAACTCTGTAGATTACTCAAATGCTCCCTCGAGTAATGCCTTTTCTCTACAGTTACTTGAGTGGTCACTCAAGTAAATTGTGACATTTCTTGGCCGTGAGCTACTGGATGATTTCTACTCTGGTTACTCGAGTGGCTACTCAAGTAATGGTTCATATAACTTTATAGATTACTCCAGTGGCCCCTCGAGTAACTTCATCCAAAATTTGATAGTACTTCACTGGAAGATTTTCTCCATCATTACTCGAGTAATGCATAGAGTAACAAGGTTAATTACTTGAGTGCTCACTCGAGTAACCCCTTCAAAAATCTGCTAGTGATGTTTTCCTTGTGATCTGTGTCTCAGTTCTTCTTTATTACTACAATGCTTACTTCAAGTAATGCTTTTGTTTGCCATTTAGTTTTTTTGTTCAAATTCTTTTGTTTGTTATCAAATCCTTTTGTATTATAGATTCAATCTTTCTTATCATCACAACACATGGGATCTAACATTCTTCCCCTTTTTGATATTGACAAAACTTGGTGATTTTGAACAAAGTGTTTGAAATTTAGTTTTCAATCAAATGCCTCTTGAAAACTTTTCATATGAAATATCTTGTTCAATTTAGAGTTGAAAACTCTTATGAAGTAATTTGGTAATAATCTTTTCAAATGTCATGATCTTGAAAAATTGAGTTTTTGTTTTAATTTATTTGTTCACCTTGCATATACAATCAAAAACTCATTAGTTCAAAATGTAATATAACTTCGATGTAATCTTCAATTAAAATTGCATAAGAAGTTCATTACATAATTAAAAACTAGTAAAGCTCCCTTAAACCCTATACAGCCAATAGATTTACAAAATCACTGAACAAGCCATTCTTCACAAAATCACTCAACAAGTGATTGTTCACAAAATCACTCAAGCTCTTCTCCCCCTTTTTGTCTTCATCACAAGGGTAGGATCAATCAAGATCAAATGGAGGAATAGAGGGCTTAGCTACAGAGATAGGAGTGACAGGAAGTACCAAAGATTCATGTGAGTCATCTGAATTGAAAGAATCCAAAGATGATGGTTTAGGTTTAGGAAGATGCACTGGGGGTACCTTAGGATCTTCGGAGGGTCTGAGGTTGAAATAGAACCAGAGAAGTAATCCCTACCTCCTCTATAGTAGCAGGTGAAGATACAAGCACTTTATCAGTATGTGCAGGTGAGGCAATAAGAGTAGGCACTGAGTTAGGTTGAACTAGCCATGCTGGATCATCAGTGGTGATATGAATAGGCTTAGATGTAATTGGGTCAAGTATAGAAAATAAGAAGTTCTTTAAAATAGAGATAGGTAAGGGAGGAAGAGGAGTGGATAAGGGTCTAGGCTCAAAAGGTATAGACTAAGATTTTCTAGGTTGAGCAGGTGGTACAGCCTCAGGAATAACAGAAGGACCAAGAATAGAGGAGCCAGATGCCATAGCATTAGGTCTAGCAACAATTGATCTCATAAGCTCACCCTGGGCACGTTGTTCTGCTAACATCTATTTGTGCCTCTTATCCATTCTCTCCACAAGTTCTCCCATCTTCACATTCAGATAGGTTGCCAACTCCACATTTGTATTGGCAATGTCGATATGGAAACCCATCAAAATATTTTCTATGAATGTTTGCATTGAGACACCAAAGAATAAAGGAAAGGATGTATTAGCTGAAGCAAAAGATTGTGTGTCATCCATCCGACTAGTCTTAGTCGTAGTCTTCTTCTTAGAACTTTCTTTAAGAGGAGCCTTTAGGGGAATATCAATGTTCAGCTTTCTAATCTGATTTTGCCCTACTGGAGTTAACCTCTCAATTGGTTCTCTACTCTCCAAGTATCAGATCTTGTTCTTTTTCAAGAATAGAGATATAAGCTGAGGATAAGGCATTAGACTAGTAGATTTTCCTTCAAACCTATATCGCTTGATCTCAGTAAAGATATATTCTCCCAAGTCCTTTTGTTCTTTGAGAAGTAATGAGGCAAATTTTTTGTAGTCCCTCTCAATGAAATGAGTGTAGTTGTTGGATTTGTTGACTATGGCTCTTGAATAGATATACTATAGGACTCAATGAAAATCACCCATATCACTCAGATTGAAATTGAGGGGTCCCACTATCTCATTAGGTTTTAGGATAGAAAACAACTGGTTGGAATCAAGGTTTGGATAATTATCGTCAGGAGGATCCTCTTTCCACCAGGTGTTGATTCTGGAAGGTGAAATTAGAATTCTCTATCCTTTAACTTTAGAAGTCATTTCTTCTTCCACAGACTTTCTAATGGGATCATTTATAGGCTCTAGATTGCAATAAAATTGCCTTGCAACTTTGGTGCAAAAAGGGAGTTTAATAGACAGCCAAGGCAAATAGGAATCAAGATAAATACTTAGGTCAAACTTTAATGCCTCTTGAAGAACCTTGTAGTCAATATAGTGCATCTTGCACACACTTCTTCTTGCAAAGTGACTCAAGTACTTCTAAGATTCCTCAAGCTTATTCACATTGAATCCCTTTGGAGGGAATGTGATTTCTTCTTCACTTTCTTTTGGCTTCTTTGAGGATTAGCCTTGCTTCTTTTTGTGAATCTCATCCAGCATATTTGCCATAGCCTTAGCCATATCTACATCATACATAGCCTTTTTTGGTGGCTTTACAGAGAATGTTGGTATGTCGGATATGTCAGAAGGAGGAGGAGATGGTGCTTTTGTTTCATTGCCTCTTCTCGGAGGTGTACTCTTATTGGTTTGAGCTCTGCTGACAATAGACTCCTTGATCACAACTCTCTGGACCTTAGGCTTAGCTTGCGGTTTGGTTTTAGCTTTTGGTTCAGGAGAAAGCTTTTGTTTCTTTATAGGAGGAGAGGAAAGTGAATCAAAAGGTTGGTATGGTTCAGAAGACTCAAAAGGAGTAGCAGGATTAGGAGATTTTGTTCTTACCATTATAGTTGAGAGAACTGAGATTTTCTGGAAAACTGGAGTCTAAAGTCCTGAGTTAGGGCAGTTGATTCTGAGCAATCTGAGCTATTTTTAAGGTCTAAAGTAGTGGGTTTTGATAGAAATGAGAAGAGAAAGTGTTTGTGAAAAAAATTTTGCAGAGCACTAGAAGAATCACTTGAGGTGATTTTGTGAAAAATGAACGAGTTGTGACTGATAAATACCCAAGGCCTGACATCCCTCTAGGGCTTACTCGAGTAATCATACAAAAATTTCCAAATACAGTAAATTCAAGTGCATACCTGGCATGAACAATATTGCAATTACCCATGTATATTCCCTCGATCATTTAATAACATTTTAAGACAAATTTAAGCTGAAATTTAATAAATTTGTGATCTACAACAAGATTTACTTGAGGCCTTACTCGAGTAATTTTGAAGTTTACTCGAGGCCTCCCTCGGATAATCTGTCCCTTCACAATATGACTATTCATTTCCAATCGTTATGCCATTTCATTTGAATTTATTGTGAATTAATGCTTCACTGTCACATTTTCCAGGCCATTACTCGATTATCTACTCGAGTGACCATTCATTTACTTCAAGGTGTTACTCTAGTAATGATGGTTACTTGAAGTTATCCCTCCAGTAATATGTCCTCTGTTAACCTCTGCTATTCATACCCTAAAACAGAATATCAGGATCCTACAAAACAAATTGCTAGAAACTCTGATGCTTAAGTTAGTAATCATCAAAACATCAATAAATAACATTATCTAATATTTTATAAACATTAATAACTTACAATTCGTTGGGATTTACCATTCCCAATCCGCTTCTAATATATAAGAATTGATCTTTTGCAATGGGTTTTGTGAAAATATCAGCTAGTTGAAGATGAGTTGGAATGAATATCACTTTAACATCTTTCTTTTGGACATGATATCTGATGAAGTGATGTCTAACATCAATATGCTTGGTTCTAGAATGTTGAACTAGATTCTTTACCAAGCTTATTGTGCTAGTGTTGTCACAGTATATTGGTATCTCTTTCAAATAAATACCAAGATCTTGCAGGTGTTGCTTCAGCAATAATACTTGTGCTCAACAACTTAAAGTTGCAACATACTCAGCTTTCGTTGATGAAAGAGACACTATATTTTGTTTCTTGCAAAACCATGATACAAGTGAGCCTCCAAGAAACCGGCTTTGCCCATTGGTACTCTTTCTATCTATCTTGTATCCTCCATAATCAGAATATGAGTATGCAACTAGATATTCACTTCTTCCTTTAGGATACCAGAGACCTAATTTAGCCATGTCACTAAGATGTCAGAAGATAAGTTTGACAGTTTCAGCATGTGACTCCTTTGGTGCTGATTGATATCTTGCACATATACCCACACTGAATTGAATGCCAGGTCTGCTTGCAGTGAGATAGAGTAATGATCCAATCATTCCTGTATATCTTGTGATATTGTAAAATTTTCCTTTGACATCAATATCAAGCAATGTGGTTGAGCTCATGGGCGTGTCCATTCCATTTGCTTCATCCATTCCATACTTCTTCAATAGTTCTATCAAATACTTCATTTGAGATATGAAAATTCCATTCTTTGTTTGATTTGCAAACCGAGAAAGAAATTCAATTCTCCTATCATTGACATCTCAAACTCCCCCTACATTATCTCAGAAAATTCTTTACATAAGGTTTCATTAGTAGCACCAAAAACTATATCATCAACATAAATTTGCACGATTAAAATGTCATCTCGTTCTCGTTTTGTAAAAAGTATTATATCAAATTTTCCTTGTACAAAACCTTCATCAATGAGAAATTTATTGAGCCTTTCATACCATGCTCTGGGAGCTTGTTTTAAACAGTATAAAGCTTTTCTTAGTTTAACAACATGGTTAGGTTTGGTTGCATCTTCAAAACCTGGAGGTTGATTTACATACACTTCTTCCATGATGTAGCCATTTAGAAATTCACTTTTTATATCCATTTGATAGAGTTTGAATCCCTTGATGTACGCAAAGGCTAAGAGTACTCGTATAGCTTCCAATCTAGCTACTGGAGCAAACGTTTCCTCATAATCAATTTGTTCTTCCTACTTGTAGCCTTTGGCCACCAATCTTGCCTTGTTTTTGACAATGATTGCGTATTCATCAAGTTTGTTCTTGAATACCCATTTAGTTCCAATGATCGTATGATACTTAGGTCGAGGTATCAAATCCCAAACTTGATTTTTTTTCAAATTGGTTTAGCTCTTCTTGCATTGCTATTACCCAATCATTGTCTGATAGGGCTTTGTCAATATTAGAAGGTTCAATCTCAGAAATAAAAGTAGAGAAACTAACTTCATTGAAGATTCTATTTCTAGTTTTGACTCCTTTATTCACATCTCCTATAACTTGATCTAGGAGATGACTTTTATTGTATTTCCAGGCTCTAGGCTGTCCTAGTGACTGATCTTCTTCATTGGCTTAAACAACTTCTGGGATTAGAGATTTAGAAATAGATTGATCATTTTCTTGATTTAAAACAACTTCCTACTCATCGTCAATAGTTTTGTCATAGGATTTAAAATCATCGAATACAACATGAATTGATTCTTCAACAACACATGTTCGTTTATTGAAAACTCTGTAAGCTGTACTTCGATTAGAATAGCCTAGGAAAATTCCTTCATCTGTTTTAGAATCAAATTTTCCTAAGTTATCTTTACCATTATTATGAATGAAACACTTATAACCGAAGATATGCATATAAGCAAGGTTTGGCTTCCTTCCTTTGTATAGTTCGCATAGTGTCTTCCCAAGTTTTGTTCTAATGTAAGCTCTATTTGAAATGTAGCATGCTATGCTCATTGCATTAGCCCAGAAAACTTAAGACACGTTCTTTACATTTAGCATTGCTCTAGCCATTTCAGTGAGCACTCTATTCTTTAGTTCCATGACTCTGTTTTGTTGAGGTGTCCTTGGAGTAGAGAAATTATGTTCAATGCCATTAGTATCACAATATTCTTCAAAGGCTTGATTTTCCAATTCTCCACTGTGATCTGTCTTGATACCTGCAATGGATATACCTTTCTCATTTTCCACTTTCTTGGCAAAAACAATAAGTTCTCCAAAGATTTCATCTTTTGATGACAGAAAAATAGTCCATGTAAATCTAGAGAAATCATTAACAATGACCAATTAATATAAGTTGCCACTAAGACTCTTAACTCTTACTGGTCAACCTAAATCCATATGTAGCAATTGAAGTTATCGGTTTGTTGTAATTTCATTTTTCAATTTGAAAGATGATTTAGTTTGTTTACCCTTATGACATGCGCCAGAAATCAAATTATTTTTGAAATTTGCTTTGGGTAATCCAGGGATTAAATCCTTTTTCAGAAGTTTGCCTAATTTGTGCATGTTGACATGAGATAGTATCTTATGCCATTACCAACTTTCATTGATATTACTCAGAAAACAATTTTTAGAATCATTTCTACTGATATCAAGAGTATAGCAGTTACCTTCCCTTTTTACTTTGTGCTTGCTTTGAGATTCTTCTTATCTAATTGTAAGTCTTTCTTGTATACAATTAGACATTCCTCTGAGTCAAATATTATCCAGTTGTCTTTATCTGCACTTTGACTCACGCTCAACAAGTTATGACATAGTCCTTCAACGTAGTATACATCTTGGACTTGTATGCCTTTATCATTTTTGATTTCACCAATTCCTACTATTTTTCCAGACTGATTTCCTCCAAATTTTACCTTTCCACCTTCTTTATGTTGTATCGTGGTAAAGTTTTTTAAATCACCAATGATATGTCTTGAGCATCCACTGTTTATGTACCACTTGTTTTTGGATGCTTTAAGACATATCTGCAATCAAATATGATTAAGCCTTAGGTACCTATATCTTTTTGGGTCCTTTTGGGTTAGTACATAATATTTTCTGAACATATGAACCTTTAGTTACCCATTTATAGGTTCCTATTTTTCCTTGCTTTTTATGAATGCATGATGAAGTATAATTACCCTTTCTATTATAGTAATTGCAATATGCGAAAGGATTTGATGTATAAACAGAATGCTGAAAGTAACTCAAGTATGTCTTACCTCCTACTTTCTTTCTTCCTTTCCTTTTATCTAATTTTGGATCATATCCAATACCAAATCGATCATTTACAAATCGTTGAGCTTTTCAAATCACATTTAACATCTTACTTCCTTTGGTGAATTTTTCAAGAGTTTTTGTGAAATCAATGTTTTTCTTTTTCAAAGTGAAACAATTTTCACAATCCTTTTCTAAATTCTCTTTAAGTTCTGGTTCAAGAACTCTATTTTTCTTTTTTAAACAAACTAGTTCTTTAACTACTTTGATGAATTTGGGATGTAAAGCATTGTATTCATAAAGTAATTCAGCATAAGTAGGATTAGAATCAGTTAGCTCTTCTTCTGTTTCTTCTTGAGCAACTAGACAAATATTGGCTACTTCCTCATCATCGCTATTTTCGTTAGATGAGCTATCTTCCCATATGGCATATACAAATGCTTTCTTCTTATTGTAGAACTTACCTTTTCTCTTTTCTTTATTCTTCTAAGCCAGTTCTTGGCATTCTGATTTGATATGTCTTGGCTTTCCATATTCATACCATATGATGTGTTCTTCACTGCTTGTTCTTCCTTGCTGAAAGTTTTTGAAACCTTGGCCTTTCTTGTAAAACTTTCTGAATCGTTTTATTATTAGGACCATTTCATTATCGTCAAGCTCTTCATCTTTATCTTTATCTTCTTCTTTTGCTTTCACTGCTAGACCTCTCTTCTTCTTCTTGTCACCAATATCATCTAGTTCTCATTTGAACTTTAATTTACTTTCATATTCAAAAAGACTTCTGAATAAAGAAGCAACCGATCACATTGATTCATCTTTTGCTTCCTCAATTGCAGTGACTTTGGTCTCCCAATCTTTAGAAAGAATATTCATAATCTTTCGACTTGGGTATGTTGATCATAGACTTTCCCAAGTGCTACAAGTTGATTAGTAAGGTAAGTATATCTAAGTTTGAATTTAGCTATCGACTCACCTGGTTTCATTTGAAGTAAATCAAACTCATTAACCAAAGTATTTTGATCTGGTTTTCTTTTATTTTTGAAGTTCCTTCATGTGCTATTTCTAGGGCTTCCCACATTTCTTTAGCCATTGGAAGTATGCAGATCCTGAAGTACTCATTTTGACTCAAGGCATTTGAATCATTAGAATTGCCTTACTGTTGAGTGTGATGAGTTTCTTGTCATTCTCTTTATATTCTATAAATCAATAATCTT
Organism: Inga laurina; assembly: GCA_963855925.1. NCBI lineage: Eukaryota > Viridiplantae > Streptophyta > Magnoliopsida > Fabales > Fabaceae > Inga > Inga laurina. Next base: position 47,802,826 of record OY979701.1, on the reverse strand, counting down.
TTCAGGTTTGTAGTTTCCACTCTCAATCATGTCCCATAGTCCGTATTCTGTGGCTATTACAAATACTCCAAACTTGGCTTTTTAGAAAAAAAGAAGTGTTCACCACTGAAACCCGGAGGTCTGTGATGGAGGCTCCGTCGGGAAAAATTCCTTCATACATGCTTGCTATTGGATCCTTAGGTTGTTATACCTGAATAAGAAGACCTACACTCTGATACCAAATGTTAGTGCAAGCGTTTCACCCAAGAGCGAGTGAATTGGGTGAAACAAGAAAATGTCGTTGCGAATATATAAATTGACTGTAAATTTAAAACAGTTAAGAGCTAGGAGAAATATCACCGAAGTGTGCACTGGGAGTTATACTGGTTCGGTCACAACCACTTTGACCTATGTCTAGTCCTTAGAGCATCTCTGAGAGTTTCATTATATCTTCCAAGATTAAGTGGGTTCTTGGCACCTCAGTATACAACTAGTTCCTTTATTGGACACTCGCTCCCCCTTACACGTTGTAATCAAATCCCCAGCTCAAGGTTCCACAACCTTAAGTTGTCTCAACAACAAATATTGAGTTTGTAATGAAAAACTCTCTCACAGAGCAAATATATAATCCTTGAAGTACAATGAATGAGTATAAGAAAATCGAGCACAAAGAATTTTATGATCGATGTAAGTTTGTGTGTTCTCAGTTGTTGTATTCTGTTCTTTGAATGCTCCATATATATAGATGATTTGTGGTGTTCAATGGAAGCATTTCAAACATGTCCGTTAGAGTCGCATAGCTACGGTTGACCGTTATTCAAATTTGAAAACTATCTGTTTGCGGTAGTTAGTGATAGGTGAGATCTCAGACGCTTTATTTGACTTTTCTCTTATTGCATGATTTCTTCATTATTTCTCTACAAATATACTCAGAATACTGATATAATGAAATTTTAATCATATAGATAACAAAACAAAAAACATAAGATTAAAATCATGCTTTCTGGACTACCTTACTCGAGTAGCTACTCAAGTGATCATGTCTATTACTCCAATAGTCACTCGAGTAATCTTATTAAAAGTCAAGCAGAAATTAAGTCAATATAATCTCACCACATTACTCGATTAAAACATGGAGTAACTTACTTCACAAAACTCTTGAATACTTGGTTACTTGAGTAGTCCCTCGAGTAAGCATGTCTTTTCATCACTGGTTACTCAAGTGCTCCCTTGAGGAAATTTTCAAATAAGTGTGCAGATTACTTGAGTGGTCCCTCTAGTAATGAGACTCAAATGTTGGGCAAGAGTACTCGTTCTTTGCTTTACCTGATTACTCAAGCGATGCTTCAAATAACTCTACACATTACTCGAGTACTCCCTCCAATAATGCCTTTTCTCTACGGTTACTCAAGTGGTCAATCGAGTAAATTGTGACATTTCTTCGCCGAGAGCCACTGGATGATTTCTGCTCTACTTACTCGAGTGGCTACTCGAGTAATGGTTCATATAACTTTACAGATTACTCAAGTGGCCCCTCGAGTAACTTCATCCAAAATTTGACAGTACTTAACTAGAAGATTTTCTCCATAATTACTCGAGCAATGCATCAAGTAACAAGGTTCATTACTCAAGTACTCACTTGAGTAACCCCTTCAAAAATCTGCCAGTGATGTTTTCCTTGTGCTCTATCACTTAGTTCTTCTTCATTACTCCAGTGCTTACTTCAAGTAATGCTTTTATTTGCCATTTAGTTACTTTTTTCAAATTCTTTTGTTTGTTATCAAATCCTTTTGTATTATAGATCCAATCTTTGTTATCATCAAAACACATAGGATCTAGCAAAATATGCCCATCGTCATGTATTGGGAGACGAAATTCGTGAAAACATAAACATAATAGTTGTAATTACTAATTGTCATTTATTGATTACCAAAAGTGAAAGTTCTTATGAAACAATTGTCATATAACAATTACAAATGAATTATCTTCCAACCTCATATCAGCAAAAACAAAAACATAACAGTCATAACAACTAATCGTAAAGTATGAATGAAAAAAATGATGTTTCTTAAAAAACATCTGTGATGGAACACTTTCAAACAATGTCTTTTCCAACTACTCTTTCCCCAACTACTTTAATTTAAAGTACAAATTCATAAATCTCTAATTAAACTCCTTTCTTTAAACCATAGGGAGTTCTCCTTCTACAAACCCTAAACTTTATCATGGTATTCTATCTGGTTGTCAATGGAATTTTCAATGATTAGATTTATGAAAATTTTCATATGAGAATGATACAATTTCATTCTCATAATAACAAGTATCACTAATCAATCATCATGAATTCCATGGATAAAAATTTATAGGGACATGTCTGTTTAGCTGGATAAGACACAAAATCCTTCATCTCCATATCTTTTTATTTATTTATTTTACATTTTCTTTTCTCTTTAATTTTTTTGTGTAATATAGTGGTTGATTATGCAACCACACACTAAAATTGAAAAAAAATAAGTCAAATACATAACATTTATGAAATAAAACATGCCACTTATTAGAATAGCGTATCAAATAGCTAACAGTTATTAAGAAATAATCATCACTATTTATAAAATATAATGATCTTTAATACTAAAGGATGTGATCAACACAATAATCCATGAAACCCTCTTTTGTGTAAAAAATGAAACATGAACTCCCTCTACTAACAAGCATTAAATGTCTCATCCACATGACCATGAGCTCCATCATTTTGTCTATATTTACATGCGAGAGCAAGGACACATGGAACAGTGATTGAAGGAATTAACCTCTCTTATTCACTCTATCAATGAGAAGGTGGACAAATTACTGGAGAAGGAAGAATCCGATAAAGCGTCAATTTGTTAAAACATTTCCTTAACTTTTAATTTTTAGTTTGTTTATTTACATAGTCTTTTCTTTTAATTTTTGTTTGTAACATATATGGTGGTTGCATAGTCAACGACCAATATTGAAAAAATGTCAAATGCATAACGGTTATTAATTAAACATTGTCCGTTATTATAATACATTTCCAAAGTGTATTTTCGATATCATGATCGTAATTATTAACGGTTATAAATTGTCTATAAAAAATGACTGTTTTTACAAAAAAAAATGTCATAACGCAATTACAAACGATTTATCTTCCAACTTTATGTATTAGTGACAACTAAAACATAATGGTTTTTATTTCATAACCATCAACTAATGTTCAAAATCTTTCCACTTCCCCTGGCTGATGAAAGTACTCCGCTCTTATTTTTATTTGATGATCGATACAAAAACCAAGTACCCATTCATCACCAATATGTGTAATGATGGTTCAAACCCATCACTTCCAATATATTTAAACTCCTCATTTCCATATGTTTTTATACTATTTCTTCATCATCTTTCACTGTTCTATTAATTGCCAAGATGAAATGCCATGTTGAAAACTTGCAAGGAAATCATCAGCATCATCTTCCTCTTCCTCCTCTACCATGTCACACAACCTCCACTTCCTTATCCGCCTTTGCCTCCACATCCTCTACTCCTTCAAGTAGAGGCAATGATGTGTCATGCAAAACAAATTGATCATGTAGTAAGGAGGCTGGCTAAATATTTGTCGAGTATGAACAAGAAGGGAAATCTCATTCTTGATGAGTATGAGATTGGCCACCATGATCATGACATGCTTCACGGTATTGACAAAGAACTATGATAAATGTGATCAAATAAATAACAGTTCTTACTATAAAACTATAAACTATAGGCTTTTTTAAAAAATAATATACCTTATGATTATTAGGAATGAACCATGATGTAAACTCTTAGGCACGATAACCCAAAATAACTTACCGTTTCACTTCTTTTTAAACATCTAAAACATAAAACACTTAATACTTAGTCTTGTTAGATATGACTAGTTTTAATTATGTCAAATATAGATGCTAAATATCAAGAGCAAAAAGTTTACATAATATATTTATCTTATACTTTGACAAACTACTATATTTAATGTGAAATAACTTGTAGATTCATCAATCAAAGGAAAAAGCTATCAAGTTGAATTATGAAGAATGATTACAAGGAAGAAGAAGAAAAGAGATTGAAGAAAAAAGAGCATATTAGTCAAGAAAAGAAAGAAGTTATAAAAAGGGATTGTAAAAAATAATAAAGAAGAAGAAGAAAGAATAACTTGCATCTTGTTAGTCGAGAAATAAAGAAGATAAGGAGTTGGTTTTTTGAGAATGATAAAATAATGAGATTGAAGAAAGAAGGACTTGCAAGATTTATTGGGAATATCAAGATCCAAGTTCTAATATTTGATATTAGAGGTTTTTTTATTAAATGGAAGTGGGAAACTTGCAATGGTTCAATTTGAAGTAGAAATGTATCATTTGAAAGCTATTTCATCTTCACTCTAGCTATTACTTGAGTGGTACCTCTAGTGATCAATTTTTAATGGATCACTCAAGTGATGCATACTCTGTTATGCTCTGTTTTTTATCAACATAATAGAGGTTCAATATTTTAGACATATCTCTCAGACCACAAATCCGATTGAGGTAAAGCTTGTCTCTTATCAAACAAGACTCCCATTGCAACCCAATAAATCCATGATTAATGTCAAAAAGTTCAGATGAAAAAGATATTAGTTTCAAAATTTGATGCTCAAATTTCAAACGTTGTTCCAGACTAGCTGTAACATCCCAAATTTTATTCACCAAAATTCCTTTTACCTTTGTGACATTAAAAGAAAGAAAAATTGTGAATTTTGGGACACTTGAAATAATGGCAATCATTGAAAGTAGTGATTAAAAAAATTAGGCTAAGTGTATACACAAAATAGCAAACTTGTTCCCTTCAAGGCTTAATGTTGAAGCTCAAAATGGAGAATGAAAGAGCACAAATTTTAGACCAATTATTATTGAAAATTTTGGCCAAAATGGAAAGGGAAGATAGAAGGCAAAATTAAATACAACAATTAGAAAAATATAAGGGCAAAATGGTCATTTGGCTATTAAAACAAGAAGCTCTTATTTTCTCCTTTATTAAGGGCTAATTTCAGCCAAGAGAGGGAGACAAGAAGAAAAATAAACTCTTGGACACAAGACATGCCATATGGAAGTCTTATAAGCCAAGCGGAAAAAGAAGAATTAAAAATTTCAAGACATGTGATAAGATTCCATTAAAATAATATTATTTTAAGAAGGTGGAATATGCTTCTTCAATAAGCCATTTTACAACTTCAAAGGCCCATAATTTCGGCCAAGTAAAGAGAGGAGAGAGAGGGCACAAGTTCAAGAACACAAAGTGCAAAGAAGAGAGACAAGAGATCAAGAAGCAAACTAGGTAAGTTTGCTTGCAAAATTCATGTGTTCTTGTCTCTAAACTCATGGAAATCTGTTCTAATCCCTATATCCTTCTTGAAATCACATGAAGCAAGAAGAAAATCAAAGGGAAGAAGGAGAAGGAGGTTACGGTTTTGGAAGAAGAAGAGAGAAAATCAAAAGGTAATTCAAGAAACCTTGATTTCTTGGTAAATTCATGATTGTTGATGTTGTTATTGAATTCTTAGTTTGGTTGTCATGAATTTGTGATTTGGGATGCATGAACTCTAAGGGTAGGTGCTTTCTAATTTGTCATTAATCATGTTCGAGAGGTTTTTGAGTGGTTAAACAAGTGATTAGAAGTGAAAAAGATGTTTTATTGAATGGAAACAAGAAACCCCATTTTCCCTAATTTTTCATGATTTTTGTCCAGGGGCTGTTTCACTGTGTTTGGATTGGATTTTGGTATTTTTAATGTTCCCATTGTGTTCAAAATGAAAAATTATGTAGGGAACATGTGAAATATAGAGTATGAAGGCTTTAAGGTGTGAAATGTCAAATTTGCCCTTAAACCCTTAGTTTTGTGGCTATAAGGCTACTCTAGTCACTTGAGCGCGAATCTGTCAAAACTAAGGTAAAAAATGGATTATATACACAAAATTGTATACGAATAGCCCGGGTAATAATTTTTGGTAAAGTACAGTTAAACTAGGTATAAAGGGAATCAAGTGCGATTCCTTAAGGCATTTTGGTAATTATGCGTTTTTGGTAGAGATAAGCAACAATATGAATTTAGGAATAAGACATGAATGAGTAGTATCTCATTTATTATAAATATGGAATTTTAGGATTTGACATTCGCTTGAGCCGAATAAAAGTTAGTGGACCAAGTAGTTAGACATTAGAAAAGATTTTAGGTAGTAATTTTATCTCTCATACACTAGTGGTTGTTATATGCTATATGTTGCCATGTGCTATGATATGAATGGTTAATACAATATCTAGATGTGGTGTAGGAATAGCACAAGTATTTCCTGAAAGAGGCAAGCTTCACCCAAGAGGGGTGAATTAGGTGATATGATAAATTTTTCAGTTGATGTGGTGATATGACAATAGTTGTAGATAGAGTAGAGTTGAGATGATTAGCACAGAGAGAGTTATATTAGTTCGGCCCAAAACCCAAGCCTACGTCCAATCCTCAGAGATCAAGACCTACTGAGATTTTCACTATTCTTCCAAGATTCAGTAGGCTATCGAAACGCCTCTAGACAACAATTGTCCTTGAATGGACTACGAGCAGAAATATTCTAACATTAGAAATTTCTCTCCCCCTTACGACAAGTCTTACATGAAGAAAAACAAACCTATGGCCTTTCTCTCTTACTTACGTATACAAGTCCTGAGCAGCAACGTTCTCTTCTGCTTACACCACTGTAAGTCTTACGAGCAGCAATGTTCCCTACTAGGAATTCTCTCAACTGCTTCTTTAGTAAGGATATCTACCCTCTCAAGGTCCCTGTATCTTGAGATCAAATAAAAATAGAATTTGAATTGTATACAGACTCTCTCACAGAGTAAATATAATTAAACACTAAAATACAATATGAAGACAGAGAAAATATGAATAACAGAGACTCATGAATTTGCTTGTGTATATTCTTGTTCTCAGTTCTTGTTTTTATGGTCTCTAAATCTCTGTACTTATAGACAATTGATTTTGCCTGTTGAATAATAATCATTGTAGAGCGGGGCATTATACTATGGAACAGCATGAGTACGTTTTGAAATCTTTAAATGAGTTATCGTGGTAGGTACATGCTTGGTTGGTCATAATGATTATATCTATCGTTGATTAACTTCCTCTGCACCTTTCTAATTCAAACGATCAAACTCTTGTTTCACTCTTATAATATATGTTAAATGATGTTAAATAATAATAACAAGTGAAAATGGAATGAATAAATAATATTAAACTATATTCAGATTGATCGTTGTAAGTCTATTGCGTTTTGGCTTCTATCAGTCGAGTGCACTTTGGTCTCACTCGAGTGCATCTTTATATTTGCTCTTATGCTTATGTTTTTGTGGTGCACTTGTTATGATATGAACTCTCATCTCTAGATAACACTCGCAAAAAATTTTATAGGAGTGTGATTTCTTACTCATAAGTGAGGTAGGGCCTCACTCGAGTACAATGATCCTCACTCTAGTGAATATTATATTCTTGTATAAGATACTCTTTTGCTTCAGTACTTTCATCAGGAATGGAAAGAGTTGGATTTCTTACTCACGGGTGCTGAGCTATCACTCGGGTGCAAATGCTCTTTGCTCGAGTGCACTTGCTCTTCCATGCTAGCTAACTCTTAGGCATGCACTTTCTGTGCTTCACTCATTTGGACTCGGGTATACTTCTGATTAGCACTCGAGTGTCACACTGAGTGCTCGAGTGAACTTTGTATATTCAGTTTGCTTGCTCTCAGGTAAGCATTGTTTGTACAACACTTGGTAGGACTCGGGTGCACTTGAGGCTATCACTCGAGTAAAGAGTCTATGCTTGAGTGAACTGATGATATCCTCTCTGTGATATTGCTCTCTGTCAAACACTTGCATGAGTGTGCCAACATGCTCGGGTACAAATCTTATCATCACTCGAGTACTATGGCCATTACTCAAGTTGTCCTAGTATTTTCAGCTAAAGTATGCTTTTGTCAAACACTTTTGGTTCAACACTTGCTTGTGCTCGAGTGCACAAGTACTTATTGCTTGAGTGCTAGCGCCATCACTGGAATGCATCAGTTAAAAACACAGCAATGACCTTTGAACTTAGTGATATGTATTTGGTAATATTTTCTACCATTGTCTTAACTTGCAAAACATAAGTTTCTTATCATAACACACAATAATCTTTTGTTATCATCAAAACTTGGAATCTAACATTGCCTGGTGGGAAAAGTACATGTACCAACCGGCTAAGTAGGCCCCAGCTATAGTATGAGTTGTATGTACAAAACCTAGCAGAGGTATGGGAAAAGCACATGTACCATTCAGCCTTATGGGACCCAGCTGAGGTAGTAAGACAAGTAAGGATAAAATAGTCATTTGATCCTGAATAGTGTGCACAGATATGTTTACAGTATGATTGTTCTATTACACTATGTGGTGTATTGCATGTTTATATATTGCATTTTATATGATTGATTGTATATTACTACTGAGATTCATATGAATCTCACCCCTTTCCATAAATTTAAAATTTATCCAGCTGAAGGAAGAAACTCTATGGACAAAGATGTAGATACCAGCAACTAAGGGTTCTGGTCCAGTTCAAGCATAGTTGTTGGTTATCTATAGCTTTTTAATTATTTTTGGCATCTATAAATATTATGATCAAGCCCTGCGGGGTGCGGGGATTATTGTAATATAATCAAGTACTTTATATCAGTATATTTATGCTATTTGCATATGCTCACTGAACTGTGTGTTATTACTATAATTAATGTCGAAATATTAAGGAGTTTGACATTAGCAATCATTCTTCAGATCATAACTTTCAAAAGACAATGAATTTTGGACTAATTCCTCTTACATTGGAAAGTATACTTAAAGAGATTTCTTAGGAGTTAAAAGAAGTAGATCACTAGAGTAAGCACTTGAGTGACCAATCAAATTAGCATAACTTTCACAACACCTCAGTGATTCAGTAAGTTATTAGTATTTTCTCAACTTGATCACTTGAGTGAGCACCCAAGTGACCCAACAAAGTTGTATTACTTCTATATCACTTAAGTGATCTAGAAAGTAATCAAAATTTTCCAAAATTATTTTCAAGTTGATCATTCAAGTGACTCAAAAAAGTTGCATTACTTCCACATCACTTAATTGATCCAAAAAGTTATCAGAAGTTTCATCACTTTCACATCACTCAAGTGATTCCGCTAGTAATGCATATCACTTCTAGTAATGCACTATTGCTTTGAAAAATTCTGAGAGATCACTCAAGTGAAGAATCTTCATAATTTTAATCACCATCTTCTCGATACTCTTTCAAGCCCATATAAACCTTGATTATATTATTCCTAATCATTCCAAATCATCACTAATCAAGGTTTTATGAAGATTAAAAATGATTAAACAATGATTAGAACTCAATGAAAAAAAGCAATATTTTGTTAGAAACTTCAAGAAATGTTTACAACAAACTTCCAACAGTCATATTCTTAATTGGAAGAAGAAAAAGCTCAATGGTCAAACACCCATCATCAACTATAAAATTAAGAGCTTTCCAAATTGAAAGAAAAGATGCAAGTGTGTTTAAGATTAAATTGTCAAAACTTTCAATTCAACTCCATTCTATATACTCTTTGTATTTCAATTTCTTTATCATTTAGATTAGAGAGAGATTATTTGTATTGTGCTTTAATGTTCATCTTAATTCACCTCTAAGGGAGAAGATTGACTTTATTCTTTTATCATCAAGAGAGATTGTATCTTTATGATGTGTAAGGGGGAGGGTTTGCCTCGGTGTAACATAGTTGATTAGTCAAAGGATTGTAAGTGGCTTCATAAGTGCCTGGATTAAACTTATGTTATTGTAGTGGTTCTCAAGTTCCCAATTATAACTTGAGAGAGATAATGGATTGAAAATCTCAGGAGGAACTTAGGACTGGGGACTGGACATAGGTCATTAAGGATTAGATCGAATTAGGATAAATCATATTATGCTTCTTCTCTTCCCTTATCTCTTATAATTCCAGCATAAGTGATTTACATATTTTAGTATGCATTTATGGTTTATTGTTTTCATACTTATTGCTTTTACTAAAAATGCAAAGTTATTTTCAAATTTCCTAAGTTTTTATCTCACACCCAATTCACCACCCACTTGTGTGTTAGCCGGTCTAACAAGTCTGATCAAATGAAGCCTACCAACATCGAAACCCTACTACTCCTATTGTCTTTTAAAATCATCAAGGGTTGTTTTCAGTTGAACCACACCATGAAAAGCCTTTGTCTGACTTCTCAGTGATAGCTAAACTAGTGAATACACTTGACACTTGTCTTAGCAACTACCACATGAGTTTTTTCCGCTTGCCTTAACTCATGTTTTTGTTTGTAAGCCCTAACTAGGTGTCATTCCTTTTGGTGATGTGTTCTTTTTATTTGTACCTATTATTTCCCTTATCCATTTAGCATTATTCATTCACTTTGTATAGCCTAACGAGGTTTGACATTAGTCATGTTTTATGTTTTAGAAAACTCATTGCTTTGATTAAAGGTTTCTCTCCTGTTACAGGAAGTTGTCAATATATTGCTATGATCATAAGTATCCATACTCCATAAGTTAATTCCAAAAAGTTCAATAATTCCAAAAAGATCAATAGGTATGTGATGAATAAAATAGTTTATTTGTACCTAGAGTCATATATGAACAAGTGAATACAAGTTTTTGTGAAGTCACAACATGATATAACATTCAAGGTGACATTAAATTACTTTTGTGAAGTTATGTTTTTCAGAAAACCCATTATAATTCTGATAGAAGGTTCCTTTCCTATTATAAGAAGTTATTAACCTATTCTCTGACCAAATGTATCTATAACTCCAATAGATATGTGAAGTTATGTTTTTTGGAAAACCCATTGTTGTTCTGATAAAATGTTCCTCTCTTGTTTTTGTATTAAGCAGATGGCTCCAATTTAAAGCTCTAAAATTTGACAATATGAGATTAGTCTTAAACTCTTCAATGTGAGAGTTTCTAAGCTACTTGAACTTGACTCTATCTAACGCAGTAGTACTTCCTACATCAAGTAACCATACAATTTAGGATGGATTAAGATTTTCTAGGCTTTATGGCTAAAAGCAATCACACTTCTGACCTATATATCTAATAATGTAAGTGATGACTTATAAATTGTGTCTCTTCACAACAATTAATCCAAGAAAACAAGGAGAGGGGTGAAAAAGAATGAATATCCCTACAGGAAATGGCACAATGTGTAGGCAAACATTAAACGTTGATCAACAGTATGCAAACACCTTATGCCCTTTCCTATAGGGATATTTGTTTTTTTTTTCCAACTCTTTTCTTGTTTTCCAAGCTTAATTCCTATAAAGAGACACAATTATAGGTCAATAATTACATTATCACATATATAGGTCAATAGTTGTCATTAATTCTTCCTATAAAACCTGGAATGTCTTGATCTATCCCAAATTGTATTGCAACTCGTTGTGGGAGGTACTGTTCTATTGTACATAGATGAGTCCAACTAGCACAAAAACTCTCACTTGAAGAATTTAACATTGTTACAACATAGTTACTATATAAAAATCATCATGTATTATAAAGTTAACAATTCTTCATTACAAATCATTATTTATGTTACTAAATAAATAATGAGTGTTTACATGAGCTCGTTGTTGTTGTTGTTGTTATGATTATCATCATCATCATCATTATAAAACTTCACAGTTCTCGCATAAAAATTGTTTTATATGTTACAAGTAAACAATGATTGTTTCCGTGAGCCTATTTTTTATGATGTCAGCATTATACACATCATGCCCTAAACAAGCCTTAATACATAACATGAGTGTTATATCAGCATTATACACATCATCCTTTGCACTGACTATTCATACTAGTTTAACTTTATATGTCAAGTTCTCTAGAAGCTTGATCTCTTCAAGGTTGATAATGTGAGATGGATCATACATCTTCAGGTGAAATACATGGAACGCATGTATGCTAGATAACTATAACAATTTTGTAAGCCACCCCACTACTACAGATTCGGGCATATATAACCATTGTATGAAAAATCAGACCGAACCGGCCGGTTCGACCGGTTGAACCAGGAACCGGCCAGTGGTCCGGTCTGGTTTGATGGTTGAACCGGAGGACCAGTCGAACCATTCTGAAACCGGTTAAAACTGGTAAAATCGGTGGTTCAACCGGTCAGACCGGTTTCTTTTTTTTTTTCTTTTTTTGGGGGAAAATTGGAAGTTAAAGACCAAAATGAGGAGAAAAATAGGTAAAGAAAGAACAAATATAAAAAAATTGAAGAAGATAATGAAAAAAATTATTTAAAAAGATATAATAATTGTAGAAAAGGAGATATCATTGCATAAGTATATGCATTATAACTCATACTAATAGATTTTAAGTATATTTTTCTAAAAATCTTCATTTTTATCTATAGAAGTTTAAAAATATATTAATATATATTGCCACTAATAAATTATAATATTTTAATATGACCGGTTCAACTACCGGTTAGACCCCGGTTGACCCATTAACCCTTGAACCTGTGCTGTGACCGGTTCATTGCCCTGTCTGGTGTTTCGTTCCTTGTATATAACACTTAATATATAACAATTATAGTGAATAAACATCATGAATACGAGGCAGAGGTCATGCAAAAATATATAATGCTAAAAAGTAATCGTAAATTATGTGCACCATCATGTATTGTGAGGCAAAATTCTTGAAAGCACAAAAAATAGTTGTATTTAATAACCATAATTTATTTAATGACTAGTATGATGATTTTTAGCTAAAAACCATCACATAACACTTACAAACGATTCATCTTCCAACCTAAAATTAGAGAAAACAAAAACATAATGGTCATAACAATTGACCATAAAGTATGGATGAGAAATATTACGCTTCTTAGGAAACAATCGTCAGGTAACACTTTCAAACGATCTATCTTTCCCAACTACTCTTATTTAAAGTACCTTTTCATAAATCTCTAATTAAATTCACCTATTTAAACTTTTTTTCTATAATATGGTAGTTGATATATGCAACCATGCACCATTATAATTAAACAACATCAAATAACACTACTATAAAAAAGGGGTTTAGTGGCGTAACTCTTGTGGCACTTTTTTAAAAAGCACCAAAGGTAATTATAAAATCAAGGTTATTTTGAAGCTTTGGCGTTTACAATTATAAGCGTCATAGCAGACGTTAATCTTGTATGATGTTTTCCTGAATAAGCACCAAACAATGTCATCAATATTTTTTAAAAAAACAATAAGAAGCTTTGGCGCTTTATGTGGAAGCGCCAAAGCTTCTTATATTTTTCAAAAACATAAAAAAATATATAATAGGAAGCTTTGACGCTTCCTTAGGAAGCGCCAAAGCTCCTATATTTTTTAATATATATATATATATATATAATATGAAGTTTAATATATTATTTCTTCTTTCTTTTTAATCTTCCTATAGCCTTATACATATGTTTGACAAAAGAAGTTTAATTTCTTTCTAATTATTGTAATATGCCTATTGTATTTGCATTATCTTTGTTTTAAAAAATTTAAATTAATTTTTTTTATTTGGGTCATAACATTTATTATTGGTAAAAGTTTAATAGTTACAATCAATGTAACACTATATAATATGTTTGCCATACTTTTTGCTCTTTTTCTCTATAGATCCAATATTATATGCTTGAATATATTATTGTCACTAGAATTAACTTGCGCTTATAATGAAGCATAAAACTGAGTGAGCTCCATGAAGTTTGTCAATTTTTTTTAAAAAGGCCACATTCCAAAAGAAAAAACTAAAAACAAAAGGAAGATTTTTAAATTTTTTTTTTAAAAAAGGCCACATTCCAAAAGAAAAATATCTAAAAAAATATTGTAATAGGAAGCTTTGGCCCTTCCTAAGGAAGCGCCAAAGCTTCCTATGTATTTAAAAAAAAAAGATCAGTCAACTTCATCAATTGTGTGTGTGTATGTCTAGCTATAAAGTAAATTTAAATTTAAGTCTTTTTTTTAATTTGGGTCATTATACTGTTATACATTTATCATTAGTAAAGGTTTAATAGTTACAATCGACGTAACGCTACATGATATGTTTGCCATACTTTTTGCTCTTTCTTTCTATAGATCCAATATTATTTGTTTGAATATATTGTTGTCACTAATATTAACTTGCACTTATAATGAAGCGTAAAACTTAGTGAGCTCCGTGAAGTTCATCAAATTGTTTTTAAAAAGACTACATTCCAAAAGAAAAAACTAAAAAAAATATTATAATAGGAAGACTTGGCCCTTCCTCCTTATTTTTTTTATTTTATTGATTAACGATGCAAGCAGGGAAATGGATTTAAAAAATAAAAAATAAAAAACACAAAAGCGCCAAAGCTTCCATTTTTTTTAATTTTATTTTGCAAATGGTTTTGAAAATGGGAAGCAATGGCACTCTTTTATGAAGCGCCAAAGCTTCCCCTATTTACAAAATTTAAACACCCCGTCATTGTCATCCCGCCATTATTGCTCTCATGCTTGTCATTTCCTATAACTTCGATCCATTACTGTCACGCCATATCTTAATTTCACATTTACCAGAGTATTCGCGGAAAATGATATGCGGTTCGGTAGGCAACACAGGATTAGCATGAATATACTGATATTATGTACATAATTACATAATTTCCCCCAAGGGGTTCGTACCTGATAAAATTCAAATAATGTAGCCACACAAGGCTATTAGGGTATCTAAACCCATCCCAGTGAAACGGAGACTTCTTCCAGTCTTCGTTCCATTACTGTAATCACCTCGTACGATACTCTGCATTGTTGTTTGCATATCTTCTATCGTCTCCTGTCTAAATTGTTGGTAGGGGAGGGTGAGATTCGAGAGAATCTCAGTAGGAAACAGATACCGTAATGCATGCATGATTGATGCTATGTGTATGACATGTTAGCTTTATCTAGATGTATGCCCCATAATGACATTTCTGCATGCTCAATGTTTCATACAACAAGACTATGGCCACAGCGAAAACAGAAACAGAGCTTCATTTATTCAAATATGCTATACACAATCAAGTAAAGCAATCACATATGTCACCACACAAGCAGAGATATCAAATACATGCAAATAAGGCAAGTCCCCTACCTCCAATCTTTCTCCTCGATTTGCGTGCCAACAGCTCGGGGCTCCATATTCGATCCTACAATGTCAAATGTACTATTTAGACACTTCCATAGTGTTTCTGGGGGTTATATGAGTTTATCTTGAAAAATTACTAAAATACCCCCGGGGACCCGGCCCCATCGTACCCGGCCCGATGGCACGTTTTCCCAAATTTTTGACTAGGGCTATCCTGACATATTTTCACCCAAGGAATCCATTTCCGGACTCGGAATTACCAAATTCACTGCCAAAAGACGAAATTGCCCTTGGCAGCCCATATTTCAGTGTTTTAGGGGCATTTTCGTAATTATGCTTTCTCGGCCTTTTCTGAAAAAGTGCCCAACTGTAACCCCACCTAATTTTCCATCCTGAATCCAATGGAACCATCAAATCATTGAAAATCCAACTCTAAGACCCATTTAGAGCCATGACCGAAATATATGGGTTTTCCAGGAAAAATCAGGGTTTTTTGGTTTCGGCTCCGTAAACACGTTCCTTTCTACTCCTAACCACTTTATTGACTATTCCATTAGGTTACAAATACCATTTAGTACCAATTTGGGCAGCATAACAGCCCCACATACCCATTTCCAAAAATTAAAACTAATGGCAATCCGGCGAAATTTCACCGATTAAATTGCCCACAGCAGCTAGAATAGTCAATACACAAGAGTTTGGAAGTTACCTCAAGCTCCCACTAGCTTTTCCTTCTTGTGGTTGAAAACCCTAACTTCAAAACACCATGAATCTTGCTTCAAAAATCTTTCACCACATAGAAGAGAGGCTTAGGAGAAGGATTATACACGTTAGGTACGAATTCACCGGAGAAATCGACCTATCTCGTGAGATTTCTCCTTCCTCCTCTCTATTTTTCTCTCAACTCCTCTCTCTATTTTCTGCATAAGCACGTCAGTTCTGGTGCTGAGGGAAGAAGAAGATGATTTAATAATATGTCCCCATTTAATTAACTAATTTTCCCAATTTTCGGATTTTTGTAAAATTCTGACAGATTTCTGCCCAAACTTTGAAAAATCATAACTAATTCTAGAAAAATCGAAATGAGGTGATTCCAAAGCCTATAGAACCCTTATTGAGTCTAGTTTCAAGGAAAAATATAGGCTTTTGCTTAATGGAATCACAAAATTCCTAGAATTTCAATCTTTGCATATTGTTCCAGAAATTTCACAGTTTATCTGTGCTGACTTCAAAAATTCATATCTTTTTGGGTATAGCTCTAATTGATTCAAATGACCTATCAAATTAAAGCTTAGGATGTCTACTTTCATCCTGTAAACTTTCATAATTTTTTATCATCATTTGGGCATTCAAAATCGCATGACAAGCTTACTACCTCATAGGCGATTTCACCAAAAACATACTCACTTTCTTCAAAATTAACCATTTTATTTTCTTTAATGCCCCAAAGATATAAGGAACATTAGAGAATAGATTTAGGACATCTACTAAATCGGGGCTTAGTAGTCCACTCAATTTAGGCATATTCCAAAGCCTCCAATCCCAAATTTCGGGGTATTACAATTACTCTCCCACTTCATTGGTCTACCAGATTTTCTTATTCATTATCCCCATTCCATCCTCTCTTTGATGGCAGCAAGTAGAAGGAGATTCCTAGCTTGTAAGCGTTGTTTTTTAAATATTTGATCCATGTTTTCTTTTCTTTTTTCCTTTTTGGTTAAAATCTATAATGACTCTTATATGTTTGCTCATATTTTTTATTTTTTAGGTATTGATTTGAAGTTTCATCTTTGTCTACTTAAACTTCCTATAAATTGTTAGTTTTTTAATTTTTAAGTTTACAAATATAATAATATTTTAGTGATTTTATTGTAATACAAATCATTGTAATTAATGTTTTGCATTTTTTTACCATCGTATTGTAATTTGCTTGTTTTATCAAGAAAAGAAATAATTAAAAAATTATATAAAAAAAGACCTACCCTCATTTGACGCTAATTTGCCTGTTTTATCAAAAAAATAAAATTATTAAAAAAAATAAAGGAGGGCACCCTCCTTTGGCACTTATTTAACAAGTGCCTCAAAGGAGGTTTGCCTCCTTTGGCACTTGTTAAAGAAACGCCAAAAGAGGTCTCATTTCTCCTTTGGCGCTTTTACTACAAGCGTCATAAGTGTTTATTTATTAATTTAACTCTGAAAACTAATATATGGCGTTTCTATAAATTCAAGAAGTGCCATAGGTATTTTTAATGGCATTGAAAGCTTTGGAGTTTTTTAAATGCCATAGTATTTGTTAAAATAAGTGCCCTTAAATCCCTCTTTTGTAGTAGTGTAAATAATGATTATTAAGAAAAACCCATCACTTATTAGAATATCACTTCAAATTACCTAACAATTACTGAAAAATAATCATCACCATTTATAAAATATAATAATCAGTAAAAATAAGCATGTGGAGGCTCGATAATCTATGAAACCCTCTCTATATAAACATTCAAAAACTGAACTCCACTTGTCCACTTCTATTTCAACTTCTCATAGTGAACTGCAAGCTTTTGTTCTTCTTCACCAAAATCATATACAAATGCAAGAGAATTTTGTATTCATCATCTAGGAACAAATCAAAAGATGAAGTCCCTCCACCAATAAGCCTTGAAGCGCTCATCTACGAGCGTGTTTCTGCTTAAGTCTCATGATGCATTCATTAGTTAATGTTTCTTCATTAATCGGAAGTGTTAACACTATGCTTATATAGCCACTGCTCATTTACTAAGCTACCAATACTACTAGTTCTATTACTGTACTGTTGTCAGGTTTACATAGTTATGTACATCATATGAAGTTCCAAAACTATCCAAAATACCCAAAAACATACAGCCAACAATAAACTATAGATTTGTTATAGAAAAGAGTAAGATTCAAAAGAATTTTAGTGGTAACATATAATCAATCATGTAAATATCAAATCATAAAGTTTGTTACATAGTCATCATATCACAGAATTATCACAACAACATTCAGTACATATCATGCAGTTCAATATATCACCATAGCGCTAGGTATATCACATGGCCTCGAGTGTAACCCATGTAATAGGCCCCAGGCATCCACTCGTGCATCATAGAACACTACATTGGCCTAAGCATCCACCCGTGCTTTAGGCCCCAGGCGACACCCCACATAATCAAAATGTGTTAGACAATTCATGGTGAATCCACTAAACATGTAGTGTATCTCATTATATATGAAAGAAAACATTATTACCTAGTCATTTCTCTTAGCTCGAGCAAGTTTTAAGCTCCAGACAGCTATTGGGTCCTATAATTAGAATTTACGGACGACAAGTTATTATTTTGTCCAATACTTGCATAATCTAATTAGCCAAGTTGGTTGTTATTAAGGCTAACATACTAGGCCAAAAGTAAAGTCAAAGTCGCCCAACTATCCCAAATTGGTTAACTTTAACCTTAAAGTTCTACTTACTTACCTAGTGCCATTACATTTTGCATTTCCACACTTGTATTCAAATCTGCCAGAATTTTCTTTAATCTTTCAAAATTCATAACTAATTGAACAGATGTCCAATTGTGATGATTCCAAAGGCTCTGTGACCCCTCAACTATCTAGTTTTAGGGAAAAAAAATAGCCATTACACTTCTGGATGCATATCAATACAGTATCTCACTTAATTGACCACTGATTTCAAAATTCACGTTTTAATTCACTTAATTGACCACTTAATTAACCAAACTTTGAAAATGCCGAACTCCCAGTACACACATCCAAATGACATAAATTATATATCAACTTAAAGTTTGGCATGCCTGTTTTTAGAATTGAAAGTTTCATAATTTTTGGACAGCATTTGCTTATCTAAAAACATCATACAAACGGACTGCCCTTTAGTTTTGCATTATATAGTTCTAATGGTCTAGAATTAACACTAAAGTTATTCCCCACACAATTTTACATTCTAAACACAATGGTAATGTCAAAATCATAAAAATCACAAAGCTTCAGCCCCTTATAGCATTGACCAAACAAACCCCTATCAAGCCAAAATACCAAAGCAGAATTTTGTTTAACAACTTGTCCAATATCATCATAAATCATCATCTAATCATAAATACATGATTAATCCATGATCAAATCTCAAAAACACCGCTTGGCCAAAAATGAGCAGTACCCTAAACCTTATGAAGACTTATCCAAACAACAAACTAGTCGGTTCAAAATGAAGCCCACACTTTCCACTACGCGTTTCCGCAAGTAGTTTAGAAATCCGACAGTATTCTATCAAGCAAGACGACACTAAACACCTCCAAATGAAAATATGAAAAAGTAGGAATGAAGCTTGTGATGAGTAGAAGAAGCTTCATGAAGAGTATTTTGAGAGGAAACGCCGATTCGGTAGTGTTTCGGTGGATTGAAGTCAGGAAAAGTTACTATTCACCCTTTCTCTCTATTTTCTTAAATTTTTCCTATTTTTTTGTGGCTGGCTGAAAATTATATGGCTAGGAGGAGTCTTGAAAAAGTGATGACAAGTGTGAAAATGTTGTGATGCCATTTGTTCTGTGATCTAATGTTTAATGACATATGTCATTTACTTTAATAAAGTGGGTCCCACCTATTTTCTCGCTCCTTTAGCCACCCAACTTGTCAAGGGAAGTAGGGGTATGATGGTTTACCCCAACTCTCAAGTTCAGCGTAGGGAAAGTTAGTCCGATGACCAGGTCGGAGACTGGTGGATTTCCCCAGCTTAGGGTCAGGCAGCATCCTTTGGTGATGACAACTCAAAATGATAAAGTGACTTTATCATCATAAAAGGACAAGTGTCATGCTTTCATTTAGCTAGCACATAAAGTAAAAAGTAACTTCATCATTAGAGGACATGTGTCACTAGGATATTGCTCCAACACAAAAGTCAAAAACACCTTTTCATCCTTCCACCACAAGATGGCGCCATGTGTCCACTTTATAAGGGGAAAGAAGTTAGGGGAATCCCCGGGTGCACCTACGAGGTGCCATTTTTCGTGGTCTCCACATAACGTAAAATTAATTTATTTAATTATCTAATTATTACTTTATAAATTGACTAATAGAATTTTGCCAAATGTCCATTTTGTTGGAAAATGGCACTACATACACATATACTTGGCATCAGTGGGCTTCTTCTGACTAATTATATTTACAAGCAATCTCAGGTTTTCATATTTCAGTCTGTTACACACATAGACTAGTGATTAAAGGAACTTACAACTCTCATTCTCTCTTTGAACAAGAAGGTAGACAAGTTAAGTTACTTGATAAGGAAGAATCTGATGATGCATCATATTCTTAAAACATATCCATAACTTCTTATTTTTATTTTTTTATATATATATTATATTTTTTTTTGTAAAATGATGGTTGCCTAATTAACCACCAATTTTTTTTTAAAAAAAGTCAAATACATAACGGTTATTAAGTAATACCTATCACTTATTCAAATACCATGCAATAAAAAACAGTTGTAATTAATAACCATTATATTTTGTCTCATAAGAATGGCGGTTGTTTCATAAAAACCGTCATGAAACAACAAATGCCTTGATGGTTCAAAACATTTCCCCTTCCCCATGTTAATGATAATACTCTATACATGCTTCTTCATTCTCCATTAATCAGGCATGAAAACCAAGTACAGATTCATTACCTACCATTGCGTGCGACTACTCCTTTTCAACTTCTAATACGTATAATGATGGTTAGAACTCGTCACTTCTAGTATATTTAAACTCCCCATTTCCTTATGTTTTTCATACTATTTCTTTATCGTTCTCCTCTATTCTCTCAAGTAAAAACGCCATGCTGCAAACTTCCTAGAAAATCTATGGCATCTATAAGACCCTGTCTTACATACCACTTATCATTGATATAAAACAAAGTAGTAATACACGGTTTAGCAGTCAACACAAGAATAGCGTAAATATACTGATATATTGATATAGGGTACTTGATTACATCACAAGTTTTCCCCTCAGGGTTTGATACTATATATAATTTTTCCTAAAATCTCAAAATTAAACTAAATATAACCAAATACCTCCGTTCGCTTGTCCCACACACCTTAGTTTCCAGTATTTACTATTTTGCCCTTAGAGTCGCTAGCTTCTACTGGAATATATATTTATTTGAAAAAGCATAACATTCGAGAGAATCTCAGTAGTAACATACAATCGATCATATAAAATGCAAAAAATTAAATATGTTATACTCCATGTTATGCAACGAATTACTAATGACACCACAGCATGCATACATGAGTTAGGGCCCAATCCCCTACTATCCGTAAAACCTCGGTCGAGATATTACTCCACAATCAGGTAAGTGTGCCTCCACACCGAAATTTAAATGTGCCTCCACCCATAAATTGCTCTCCTCGGCAAAACCATATTCATTAATTAAATCACAGAAAATGGTATACACAAACATATAAAATATTGGCATTGTGTATGAAAGATAGAATTACTACCTCAAGCCCTTTTTGTTCGTAAAATGTTCCTTGAATTTTGTTCCGATGGCTCAGGCTATCATTATGGTCCTAAAATTCCAAATGTATAAGAATTAGGTTAATACCCATTAATATACTACTTTATACTCTTTCAAAGTGTTTTTGTTGGTTATATTAGTCTAAAATACAAAATTATCAAAATGCCTATAGGGACCCGGTCCAGACCCCTTTGTACCCGATCCGACTGTACTTTTTTAGAAATTTTGACCCAGGCTATTCCAACACAGTTTTGAGTGTAGAATCCATTTTTGACCTTTTTTTTTCAAAATCACTGCTAAATGACAGTTTTGCCCTTGCCAACCCCTAGTTAGGGTTTTAGGGGTATTTTCGTAATTTCACTTTCTACGCCTTTTCTGAAAAAGTGTTCAGCGTCAACCCTACACAATTTTTCCTCCTAAACACCATGGAATCATCAGATTTATGAAAATCCAGCTCTTAGCCCTCTAAATGGGTATGGCCAAAAAATAGGAGGAAATTTGGGCAGTATAACCCCTTAGGGTTTCCATTTTCCAAATTTACAAATTCAACCAACCAACCACAAACCAAGCCAAGAACATTAATAACAACAATATACTACCGCAAAGATTGAAGTTCTTGAAGTTACCTTAGTTTCTTGGTCTTCCTCTCTCTCCTTAACCTTAGGCTTTTGCTTGTTGCACCATGATTTTCATGAAGATCATGAAGTTAGAGAGGGAACTATACAAATTTAGAAGCTAAATCACCAAGAATATCAAAGCTTCCCTTTGGATTTCTCCTCCTTCTCTCTAGATTTTCCTAAGCCTTCTCTCTCTCTCTCTCTCTCTCTCTCTCTCTCTGTGTGTCTTGTTTGATCATGCAAATGGGATAAGAAAGATGAAGCCAGATCTTCATAAAATATCTCCTATTTTCCCCTAATTATTATTATCCCAAAATTAGGATTTTATGACATAAGTGTACTTGGTTTATCCTCTTCCAATTAATGTCATAACTTCAATCAAAATTGAACTAATTTCTCTTCCCCTTAGTTAGCCCAAA
Organism: Inga laurina; assembly: GCA_963855925.1. NCBI lineage: Eukaryota > Viridiplantae > Streptophyta > Magnoliopsida > Fabales > Fabaceae > Inga > Inga laurina. The sequence goes on along the minus strand of OY979701.1, from coordinate 47,780,025 downwards.
ATGACGCCTCTAAGCCCCCTCAATACACCAAGTTGGGCTTCATCACATTAATCCAATTACACGTACAAGTTAATAATATTTTAATATAATTAAGCATGTGCTCAAAATTTAACAATTATAATTTAATCTCTTGCCCTTAGATTGATGAAACTTCACATTTGTATGATTCAATAATTATTTCCCCTCCTATTTCCTTATTCCACAATTTACAAAATATCCATTACATTCTTTTTATTTCCAAATACACAACAATTGGCAATTTTGGATGATTTTCTGACCAAACTTTGAAAAATCATAACTTTATTTATAGAACTTCAGTTGGAATTATTCCAAAGGCTATATGACCCTTATTGAGTCTAGTTTCAAGGAAAAATATAGCATTTAGCCAACTGGAAGCTCACACTTCCCAGAAGGTTTGTTTTTGAATGATGCCATGAATGTTGGCCAATTTCACTTGGCTAACTTCAAAAATTCATAACTGCTTGTGTACTACTCCAAATAATTCCTATGACCTATTAAATTAAATCTTAGGATGTCTACTTTAATCCTGTAAAATTTCACAATTTTTTGTCATTATTTGGTTATCCAAAACCATATGAAAAACTCACTGTCTCCCAGGAAATTTCACTAACAACACTTTCACATTTCAATCTTTCAGTGTTTAATTCCTATGATCATGAATATTCACTATTCCATTTCATTAAATACCACAAATAAGTATAAGACATATTGGTGAATAAACTTTGGGGTGTTATAGTTCTCCCCCACTTAAATAAATTTCATCCCCAAAATTTGCTACACATAGTTAGCTATAAACTCTGGGTGAAGCTTCTGCATATCTTCTTCTATTTCACATGTTTCTCCTCTATGACATAATCCCTTCCAAATAACTTTTATGAATGAGATACTCATGTATCTGAGCTATTTCTCCTACCGATAATTGACTCGATCCTGTATGACCTCATACGTCAAAGAATCCCATATATCCACATCCTCATATTTTATTACATGTTCCTGATAGATTGTACTCATATTTCCTTGATCTGAGCTTTTCAATTACTGCTCTCAAATCCTTATATATCTCATTGACATTATTACCACTGATCAAAATCTTCTTAGACAGAATAAGATCTCCAACATCCTGAATCAATTTCTACTCATCAATCATCATAGCTGCCACCTTCATCGTTTTATGGCTCAATACGTTAGCAACGACATTAGCTTTTACTAGATGATACTTTATCTCCAGGTTAAAATCTTTAAGTAGCTCCATCCATCTCTGATTTCTCATATTCAGTTTGTTTTGATCATGTAAATATTTTAAATCCTGGTGGTCGCAGTATAACTCTATGGTTACATCATAAAGGCAACATTTCCATATTCAATACAACCACTATTACTATCAACTCAAGATTATGGGTGGTATAGTTTAATTCACAAAGCTTCAGGTGACAAGATACTTACGCCCCACTCAGCTCGCATCACAACACACCCCCACCAATGCCTAATCGTATCTTGGATTTAATACACTTCCTAATCAATGCAGACTAGCATCAGTAAAGACGATAAAGGTTTACTGTGGATCTGGGATTATCAATACTGGTGCTATAATAAATCACCATCTCAGCTCTATGAAGCTCCTCCTATAATATCATCCCACGCATAATGTTAAGTTTTCCAGGGAAAAGTTACATAAACCCCTTATAATAATCAACGAAGCCTAGAACACTGTGTATCATAACCACAGTCTCTGGCCTTTCCAGTTCTATACTGCTTCCACCCTACAAGGATCCGTCATGACTCCTTGCTGTGAGACTATTATCCTAAAAGTCTAACTTCTGAAAGCCAAAACTCATATTTTCTCAGCTTTGCATGGAGTTGCTTAGATTTTAGTATGTTTAATATGATTTTCAAATGTTGCTCGTGTTCTACTCTACTCCGTGAGTATAATAGTATATCATCAATGAAGACTACTATGAATTGGTCTGAGTATAGATGAAAAATTTGGTTCATGTAGTCTATAAACATGGCAAGTGCATTTGTCAGCCTGAATGGCATCACAAGAAACTTGCAATAGCCATATTTGGTCCTAAAGGTAGTTTTCGGTACATCTTTTACTTTTACCTCAAGCTGGTAATACTTAATCTCAACTCAGTTTGAAAAATGCATGGGACCCAGACAATTGATTGAGAAAATCATCTATTCCAGGAAGTGGGTACTTGATATCAACGGTTACCTTATTCAACTCCTGTAATCAATGCAGAGTTGTAGATGCTGCGCAATCTGATATTTATCTCCTCACATGAGCTTTTATAGTACCAGGATGATTCAGTAGGAGTGCCATAGGAACCTCCTATAACACCTGACTGCACTAGGAATATGTGTTTCTCTATGCCAGTTCCTGGCCCGTTTCAACTCAAATCATTTTAGGCCATTTCAAACTCTTTTGGAATCAAAACTTAACAGTTGATTCTTGGGTTACGGATTATTTGGTAACCCTTCTACTCATACCGCTCATCACGTCACTTGTCATCCACCAATCGACTCCTAGTATAGCCTCAAGTTAGTAGAATAACAGGCAAATTAATTCTGTCTCTCATTTAATCAGAGAGCTATCACCTCAATCAATCATTTAAGGGAATATTTTATGATCATAATATTTCCCTATGCTAGACTTAGCTGCTAGCAAACTTTCAAAATCCCTCTCTATAAGGATTTGTATCCGTAAGATTCTTCTTCCTCTATTCCATGGATCATCACTTGCCCAACACCATTCTGAATACATCTGCCAGCCCAAGGACACATTAGACCTTAAGTCTTAAAGCTTCTGGACACACTGGTCTATCACAACATCACTAGTATGTAAGATTTTATAGCCTAGGGTCTCTAACCCAACTTTTAGGTTCATCAAGAAATCTAGAAACTCAATATCACACATATTGGAAATCATTTTCCTCAAGTATACCTAATAGATTTGCTAAGAATCAAGATCAATAGCACTTGTTCTAACCTCCATGGTATTTGGGTATTCTCTTCAAAACATTAGTGAAGGTTTAATACTATTCATAAGGTTTAAACTTCCATCATGGAACAGAACCATAGTACAATAATTTCACATTCTAACCTAAGTATTATTTTAACTTAGATCAAATTCAAGCCTATCCTCAACCTTCATTATCAGATCGAATCCTCTAGGATCAATATATGGTATAATCACCATTCATCATATAGCACCATATATCATGTCTATATTCTTTTAACATCACGGTGACACTAATAATCATCACTTAGCATGGAGAAACCTCAAACATTTACTACACCTCAAGTTTCCCATCACCTTATTAAATGAACTTTTTTACACAGTAATTACTGCAATAGAAACAACTCGAATTAAGATTAATACTTACATTGCCATCTACTCCATGCTTCTAAGTATCCTTAGAATTATCTAACTAAAATGATTATTAGTCATGGAGAAACCTTAAGACAATAGCCATTCCTCAAGTCTCCATGACCTTGCAAACTTAACTTGCCAAGGGGTCACCCATCCTAAGATTTCCCTAGGTTGAGCATGCTTAACTTTTGTATGCCTGTGCCAAAACACAGAAACCAGCTCTATCTGCTCCTAACTACCAGTACCTTGAGACTACTCTTATCTTAAACATTATACTAGCTGCCTTTAGACTAAATACTGGGTGTGGTCTAAACACTGGCCTTGGCCGTACCTTCTTCCTCGGGTTTCAGATATCCTTAGACTAACCTCAGCCCGGTATTGTACCACTCACTGCCCTTCAATATTTCGTTGTTCCTCATAGCTAGTTCACAGATGAGGTAATTCACTCCTTTGGTATCCCTATTCGTGCATAAGTCCTATCTCTGTATAGTCAAAACTATATCAGCATATTATCTTGTTGCTAGAACCACCGCTCTGCTAGGACTACTTTGGCTCTGATACCAAAATATAAGACCCCATCTTACATACCACTTATCATTGATATAAATCTGAAAAACAATGTGTGGTTTAGCGGGTAATACAAGAATAATGCAAATATAATGATATATTGATACAAGGTACTTGATTACATCATAGGTTTTCCCCTCAGGGTTTGGTAATATATATAATTTTTCCCAAAGTTTCAAAATTAAACAAAATATAACCAAATAGCTCCATTCTCTTGTCTTGCGCACCTCAGTTGCCAGTATTTACCATTTTGGCCTTGGAGCCGCTAACTTCTGTTGGAATATATTTATTTGAAAAAGCATAACATTCGAGAGAATCTTTATAGTAACATACAATCGATCATATAAAATGTGAAAAAATAAATATGACATGCTCCATCTTATGCAACAAATTAATGACGATGCCACAGCATGTATACATGAGTTAGGGGCCCAATCCACCACTATATGTAAAATCTCGGTCAACACATTACTCCACAACTAGGTAAGTATGCCTCCACACACAAATTTAAATGCGCCTCCACCCATGAATTGCCCTCCTTGGCAAAACCATGTTCATTAATTAAATCATAGAAGATGGTATACACAAACATATAAAGTATTGGCATAGCGTATGGAAGATAGAGTTACTACCTTAACCCCTTTTTGTTCGTAAACTATTCCTTGAATTTTGTTCCGACGGCTCGGGATATCATTACAGTCCTAAAACTCCAAATGTACAAGAATTAGGTTAATACCATTCATTTAGTACTTTAGACTCTTCCAAAGTTTTTTTGTTGGTTATATTAGTCTAAACTACAAAATTACAAAAATGCCCCTAGGGACCCGGTCCAGGCCCTTTGTACCCGATCCGATTGTACTTTTTTCAGAAATTTTGACCTAGGCTCTACCTACATAGTTTTACATGTAGAATCCATTTTTTACCTTAGTTTTTACAAAATCACTGCTAAATGGCAGCTTTGTGCTTGACAGCCCCTAGTTAGGGTTTTAGGGGTATTTTCGTGATTTCATTTTCTAGGGCTTTTCTGAAAAAGTGTTCAACATCAACCCTACACAATTTTCCCTCCTATGCACCATGGAAATATCTGATTTATGAAAATCTAGCTACTACCCTTCTAAATAGGTCTGGCCGAAACATAGGAGGGAAAAGAGAAAAACGTGATTTTTGTTTTTTAACTTCAAAAGTTTGTTCCTTTACACTCTAATCCCCTTGATTAACCATTTAAACACATACTAAACAAGATTTGAGGAAATTTGGATAACATAACCCCTTAGGGTTTCCATTTTCCAAATTTACAAATTCAACCAACCAACCACAAACCAAGCCAAGAACATCAATAACAACAACATACTACCATAAAGATTGAAGTTCTTGAAGTTAGCTTGGTTTCTTGGTCTTCCTCTCTCAAAATCGTCCTTCCTTTCTCTCCTTAACCCTGGGCTTTTCCTTGCTACACCATGATTTCCTTGAAGATCATATAGTTAGAGAGGGAACTGCATAAGTTTAGAAGCTAAATCACTAAGAACATCAAAGCTTACCTTTGGATTTCTCCTCTTTCTCTCTCTCTCTTTCTCTTGTTTAGTCGTGAAAATGGGATAAGAAAGATGAAGCCAGAGCTTCATAAAATATCCCCTATTTTCCCTTAATTATTATTATCCCAAAAATTAGGATTTTTTGACATAAGTGTGCTTGGTTTATCCTCTTCCAATTAGTGTCATAACTTCAATCAAAATTGAACTAATTTCTCTGCCCCTTTAGTTAGCCCAAAATGAAGCCTCCAAGCCCCCTCCATACATCAAGTTGGGCTTCATCACATTAATCCAATTACATGCACAAGTTAATAATATTTTAATCTAATTAAGCATGTACTCAAACTTTAACAATTACAATTTAATCTCTTGCCTTTAGATTGATGACACTTGACATTTGTATGATTCCAACAATTATTTCCCCTTCTATTTCCTTGTTCCACAATTTACAAAATATCCATTACATTCTTTTTTTTTTCAAATTCACAACAATTGGCAATTTTGGTAGATTTTCTGACCAAACTTTGAAAACTCATAACTTTATTTGTAGAACTTCAATTGCAGTGATTCAAAAGGCAATATGTGCCCTTATTAAGTCTAGTTTCAAGGAAAAATCAAGCATTTAGCCAAATGGAAGCTCACACTTCCTAGAAGTTTTGCTTTTGAACACCGCCAGGAATGTTGGCCAGTTTCACTGGGCTAACTTCAAAATTCCTAATTCCTTGTGTATAGCTCCAAATAATTCTGATCACCTATCAAATTAAAACTTAGGATGTCTACTTTCATCCTATAAAATTTCACAATTTTTTATCATCATTTAGTCATCCAAAACCACAAGAAAATCTAACTACCTCAGGAAATTTCACTAACAACACTATTATCTTTTAGTGTTTAATTCCTATGATCATGAATATTCACCATTCCATTTCATTAAATGCCATAAATAAGTACAAGGCCTATTGGTAAATAAAATTTGGGGTGTTATAGCATCATCATCCTCCTCCACAACCTCCACCTCCTTCTCCACCTTTAGCTCCTCCTCTACATCCTCTACTCCCTCAAGTGGAAGCAATGATACGTCACGCAAAATGTATTGACCATGTTGGGAGGAGGTTGGCCAGATATTTGTTGATTATGAACAAGAAGGTAAATTTCAGTCTTGATGAGTATGGGATTAACCCCCATGATCCTAACATACTCCCAAATAATTCAGGCTACTCTTCTAGGGACGAGTAACATAATGATGCAAGATATGTTGCGAACTTTCGAAACCTTTCAATCGTTCAAATTGAAGGAAACAAAAATTCCAAAATTTATAAAAGACCTCATATCATCTATCAGAGGGTGATATCTTTAGGTTTTATTTTTATAAAATATAAAAAATGTAATTATCTGGGCACTATTAGCCCAAAAAAATTTTAAAAAAAGTATAATATATGTCACAATTATTAACAAAGAACCATGATAAATATAAAAAATAAATAACAATTCTCACTAACAAATCATGATGTAAAGTCTTAGGCACGATAACCCAAGAAAACCCAACTCTTCTTCTTCTATCTAAACATCTGAAACAAAATACACTTGACACTAAGTCTATTCGAACAAAACCTGTAGCATCTCAAATTTCAATCACCAAAATTCCTTACACCTTTAATGTATTAAAGGAAATAAAGTGCTGAATGTTGATACACTTGAAATGGCCAAACAGTGCAATTAGTTGCCACATGAATTTTAGGCCACAATAAGACATAAAATATTATTTGTGTCTTAATAAAAGCCCATTGTGGAAGACCAAAACATAGAGATTGGAATAGCACAATTTTTGGGCCTAATTAATAGTGAATTTTGGCCCAATACAATGAAAAGAAAGAAGGCCCAATTTAATTACAAAAATGTAAGGGCGAAATGGTTATTTGACCAACAAAGCAGAAAGAACTTATTTTTCCCTTTTCTTGGGATATATTTCTGCCAAAAATGTTAAAAAGACAGGAAATAAATATTTGGCCACAAATAATGCCACAAGGAAGTATTTTTGGCCATATGGAAAAAGATGCCATAAAAGTCAATTTTCACATGTGAATATTGGCAATTATATATTTTTATTTAAGGAGGTGCAAGATGATATTTTTTTAAGACTTCTTATCCCCTCCCAAAGGCCCATATTTTCATTCAAGAAGAGGAAGGGAAGAGGAAAATAAGACTTGGACATAAAACATGACATGTGGAAGCTTTCTTGGCCAAGTGACAGAAGAAATAATAAAATAATCAAGGAAATATGATTAATTACAATTAAATATTAACAATTAAGGAGGTGGAGTGGGATACTTTTGAGAGCTCTTATCCCTTTGAAGAGCCTCCTTTTCATCCAAAACAAGAGCTAAGGAGAGAGAAAGAGTCTTGAAGCACAAAAACACAAGAGAGAAGGAGCAAGTGTTCAAGAAGCAGATCAAGGTGAGTTTGGTAGTAAATCTCACTTGTTCTTGCCTTCAATCTCTTGTACATCACTTCAAATCTTCATATCCTCCTTAGAAACACTTGTAACAAGAAGTAAATCAAGAGAAGCAAGGAGCAAAGGGTGGCTTTTTAAAGAGAGAAAGAAAAGATGTAAAGGTAATCACACTAAACCTTGCTATCTTGTTAATTCAAGGTTGTTTGTTGTGGTTATGGTTGATTTTGTAATTTTGGGAATGCCAAACCCTAAGGGGAGGTGCTGCCCAAATTTTAATTAATCATGTTTAAGATAATACTTATGATGTTAGAAGAGGTTTTATGATGATCTTTGATGATTTTAGAAGTTTGTGTTTAAATCTGCCTGAATTCATTTTCTAGAGGCAGAGAACTTGCAACATGTTTTTGATCAGTCAAACGTGGTCCAAATGCTATGAAATTTTATAGAATTAAAGTATACATCTTGGACCAGTCGATTGAAAGTTATGATTTTTCAAAGTTTGACCTTGATTTTGGAACAAAACCTGTAACAGTTTAAGTTTGATGAATTTCTGGGAAATGTGTGGCTATAATTGGGGTTCCATGATATTTTTCATTGAAAGAGAACTTAAAGAGATTTTTATAAACCCTAGAACCAACCCATTTGGGTTTTGTAGAATAATTATCAATTTTCAAAGTTTGGTTATCAAAACTGGAAGATTGGGTTAACCTACAAATTAATGGCAATTGTGTTAAATTGTCATAAGTATTGGGCCAAATATAAGAGAGATATCCTAAAGGCCCATGTAGTCTCGTTGGACACTTATATACCATGGCTTTAATGATATGACACTAGTACAAAAAGGTACTTTAGACTAGCATATTTAGACCGGTTGTAGCGGATAAGATCTAAAGGAAATGTGCGGTGGCATTTTCATAATTATAAACAAGTTCGGAGACCGGTTATTATATTAACTGGTCTAAAAAATATTATTTAGACCGGTTCTACACTAACAGGTCTAAAAAAATATTTTTTAGACCGGTTACTAAAAGAAACGGTTTAAAATATATTTATTTTAGACCGATTAATAATATAACCGGTCTAAAATAATTCTTTTTAAGACCAGTTTTTATAACAATCGGTCTTAAAAGTCCACTTTTAAGACCGCTTCTTTTATTAACCGATCTTAAAAGTCTTCATATTTTCAACTCCCGACCTTCTATTCTGTATTATCACGCCTCATATCAGCTCCCCATTCTCGTGCCTTAGCTCCACGCCCTTCCATTCTAAATCATGCCTAAGCTCCCCATTCTCATGCCTCAGCTCCCCGCCCTTCGATTCTGAATCTCTCCTGAGCTCCCCGCCCTTCCATTCTGAATCGTGCCTCAGCTCCCCACCCTTCCATTCTAAAATCCACCTTCCATTCTAAATCGTGCCTCAGCTCTGCTCAGCTCTCGACTCCCCATCCCTTAATTGAGCTTTTAATTGGAACAATCGAATCCGGTCAAGCTGCTCGTTGTTGTTGCTGGTGGGTTGCTGTCATCCATTGCTTTAAGTGGTCAGCCCTATCAGTTATTCACTACGTTTCATGTCCATCTTCGTCAGGTATGCTTCCCTGTCTTCTTTATTAATGTTTCATTATCAAATTTTTTAGTGCCTCTCTCATATTTTTGTTCATTGTTTGCTTCTCTTCGATGTTTTCTCTTCAATCATTATCTGTGATGCTATGTTAAGAAACTTGTTAGTGTTTCTTTTCTAACATAACCTCTGTTTATATAGACGAAACTTGTTAGTGTTTCTTTTCCAACATAATCTCTATTTATCTGGACTTAGAGGTTGCAACACATTATGTGCTAATCTATTCTCAAAAGATAGATAGCACTTGTATCTATCATATTAATTGATAGGTGATTCCAAGCTGCCCATAATAACCGTTCCTTGCTTTTCCCTTTCCATGTTCAGTCAATTTTCTATATTTTGACTTCTTGAACTGTTGGCAACAGTTAACCTTAAAATGTAGTTGAAAAGCTAGAACACCCCTTCAATTATCAGACTTTGCTCTATCATGGAACTGTGTTAATTAGTGACTCATTTCAATAGCAACTGAGACTTAGTGGAGAACACTGTCAAAACCCAAGGGTGAACTTATTTGTTATATGGCCATTAGTTGAACCCTCAAGTTGTTCAAGGTACAGAACAAAGGAATTGTATCTAAGTTGGGTCAATTTTCCTTTGGTTTTGAGGTAATGTGATTGTTCAAACTAAGCTCTTCCACATCACTGAGCACTTGTGGATGAGTAAATACATACATACATATATATATATATATATATATATAAATGGATACTATTGACACTATTATGTTTTTTTGACAAGGACGTTGTACATTTCATTATGACAAGTCCCTGTGAGCACATCTTGGTGGACTCATGAAAATCTATACTTTATAAGTTTGTTGCTACCTATGTCCTATGGGAAAAATTAATATTAATACATTTGTAGCCGTCATTTTCTACTCTTTCCTGTCTTAGAAACTATGCATAATTTGTTACTATCTTGGGCGATTTCTAATATATTTGCTTACATGAAACTCTTTATGATCCTTGGTATTCACCATGTTTTGTCATTATGGGCATATATGTTGAAATGGTACTGGAGATTTAAGTTAGGCAAACCTATACTCTGATAAACCTATGTTTTGCTGAGTAATTTATAAAAACAGGCTATGTGTAACCCCCTTCGCCACCATAGACTGAGATTATATCGTAAAAACATAATTAAGTTTGAATTAGAGACCATGTATGGTGATTTGGAACTTATTCAAAATAAAACTCCCCAAAATCAAGGTTTTCAAAAACTTTTACAACACTTGTTCCACAATAGTCTCTTACACACATTTCAACATAAATGGCTTGTATAGGTTGATTTCATTCATACATATCAGAGTATAATGCAAATTCCCGACACACTCGGGTTCTATTAATTAGTAAAGGGATTATACAAAGGCATAAAGCCAATAGTTCTTTTCCCTTATCTTGGGGATTACACAATACTTCCAAAATATACAACTAGTTACCACAAAATATCCAATGAATTTTACATTGATAACCATTAATCAAAATAAACTCCTAAACTGGAGCTCTAACAGCTCTTTGTCGCCCGCTTTCCCTTGGATCCTTTAGCCCTGTCTAAAAATTTGTATTTTTGGGAGAGTGAGATTCTAAAGAATCCCCGTAGTAACAAATCACTCATAATATGCACAACATCAAAGCATGAAAGTAAATCATCCATACAACACACAACAATCCCAACAACAGTTGCAACGGTCGGGGTAGGTATCATGGGCATCGCCCCCTTACGACGGCTCATGCTGAACTACTTGCTGTATTGCACATCCACATGAACATATCACATATATCACCACAGCTGGGATCCATACAAAACATTTCCCAACACAACCCCACGGGCTGGATACTCAACACAACACGCAGCTCCACAGGATGGATCTCAAATAGGAATCCACGATTCAATAACGCAGCCTCGGCACTAACAGCGACAGATACAACGGCCGAGGTAGGTATCATGGGCATTGCCCCCTACGACGGATCACGCTGAACTGCTTGATGTATTGCACATCCACATGGACAAATAACATATATCACCATAGCTGGGATCTAGGGGTGTTTAAATCCTGGGACGGGACCGGGAATATCTATTCCCGGTTCCCGTCCTGGGATTGGCCGGGACTGGGATGTCATTCTCGGTCCCGGTCCCGGGAAATTCCCGGGACAACCGGGACCGGGAATTCCCGGTCTTAATAATATCATTATATTAGTTAAATTTTTTAAAATCTAGTGTTTAAAGTGATTATTTAACACCTAATAAGGTCATAAAAATCACACAAATTGAGTTAGAATTGAAAAATAACATATTATTATCACATTCATCATTTTGTTATTATCTTTATACATTATATAGTTAGGATTTGTATCACGATATATACAATTTAACTCTAACTAAATATGTGATATACATTTTATCAAATGATAACTTAATTTATGGGGTAAAAAATACAAAAATAAAATAATAACCTATTTTTTAAGGAAAAAAGAAAAAAAAAGAAAAAAAAAACCGGGACCGGGAATTCCCGGGATCATAAGGTATGATCCCGATCCCGGTCCCGGTCCCGGTCCCGGCCGGGACGGGAAATTCCTGGGATAAAATATCCTGGACCGGGCCGGGACAATCGGGACCAGGATACTTTGAACACCCCTACTGGGATCTATATAAAATATTTCACACACGCAGCCCCACGGGCTGGATTCTCATATAGGAATCCACAATTCCATCACGCAGCTTTAGCACTTACAACGGTAGATACAATGGCCGGGGTAAGTATCATGAGTATTGCCCCCCACGACGGCTCACGCTGAACTGCTCGCACTGTAATGCCCTATGGCCGATAACACATTCATAATGATAAACATGCATACCAAGTATCATACATAAGATGAGAGAAGAGTCACTACCTTGATCCTTCCAGATGTGTCCTGGCGCCGGTTTCTCCCGAATAGGGCAAATGTCAAATCCTATATTTATAATTAGAGATGAAGAGTCAATTCTCTATTTCGATTCCCAAAGACTTCTTAATACTTAATTGGTTATCATTATTGCTCTTTTAAAGTTATTAAATACCCCTAACAAAACTCCTAAAGGGTTGGAAGAACTATCCCAAAGATCCCCTTTTGGAAGCACAAAAACTAATTTTTCACTGTTGTACTCGAGTGAAGATGGCCTCACTTGAGTATTAGTACAAACACTCGATTGATGAGTACAAGAACTTACTTGTGGGTTCTCACTTGAGTGTTTTCCCGAGAGTACAAGAACTTTCAAATAAAAGGAGTACTCGAGTGAAGAAGGCCTCACTCGAGTGACAACTTAACACTCGCAAGTGTTAAAGTGCACTCTTGAAACTTGGCCGCAAGTGACAACCTGATATGAGAGTTCATGGCATCAAATACACCTGCCCTCAAGTGAGAAGAGGCTCACTCGAGTGAGAACCCACAACACTTGCAATTGAGGCAACACTCCTACCTCTACACAAGAAGGTGCACAAGAACACAAAGAGCAGAAAGGAAGAACACACTAACGTACTGAAGTGATCTCACCCTCACTCGAGTGATGTTCATCCCTCACTTGAGTGAACTCACCCTCACTCGAGTGATTTTATCAGAAATAAGAAAACGCAGCAAAACTAACCACATTTCCTAATACTTGCCAAATTGATCCCAATAAACCCAAACTTCTACCAAAGCTACTCCCACACAAAAACACCCAAGGAATTCAATGGAATCATCAGAATTATCTAAATCCTACTCCATTATCATGCTCTGGTTCTGGGCAATATAATCATCCAAATTCCAAAATCATCTAAACATACCATTCACATCCCCAATCAATCTATCTATCCAAAACTCATACCAAAACACCCATTTCTATACCAATAACATGCCAAACTACCTATGACCCTATTCCAACGAAAATGGGACCAAAATTCCAGAAACTCAAATATTAATCATTTGGCATAAAACATAGATAGAAGAATTGGTTTCACTTACCTTATCAACTTTCTCAAAGACACTTCTTGATTCTCCAACTCCCAACTTTCCTTGTGGGCACAAATCAACACCAATAGGAACTCTATAAACATCAAAAGGAAGCTCTCACTCTAAGGATCAACATTAATGAAGTGATTTTGAGCAATAAAGGCCATTTGCCCTTACCTTTTGAAGTTTTCTTCTTCCTCCTTTGGGCCACAATGGCTTATGAGAGAGAGAAATGAGTGAGGTGAAGAAGATGAATGATGATCATGCTTCCCCATGCTTCCCATGTCAGCCAGAAAAAAATGAGAGGGAGAGAGAGAAATTGAATATAATACTCCATGTTGACTTTCTCACACACACTTACTCTCTCATACCCACTTTTGCCATATGTCCTCTTCCTATTGGCTCTCACACAATAAGTCACCAATTAACTTATCTAATCCTTCCATTAGTCATTTATTCACACATTTCATTTCCTCTTAGTTAGTAATTAATTTCTCCCTTAATTACCAACTCATGGCCAATAATTCCATTCTTCCAATTTTTCCACCAATTATGACAAATTAATTAATATTGTCATAAAACACATAATAATGCCAATTAAATTCATAATTATCCACAATAATCATGATTAGCCTTTAATCAAAATTTAGGATAATACTGTTAGGATCGGCAGGCACAGCGGAAGAATTTTAAAATTTTCACCGATCCTAATCGAGGATCTATCAACAGCGTTTAAACCAAGTTGGAAGGATTCATACCTTTTATGATTCAGGGTTTCTCATGATCTCTAAGAGCCAACACGTCAGGTCCGATCCCTCTACCGGTATCCACACGAATGCTCTCCAACCAAGACTGTGTGCTAGCGCCTCTAATGTCACCTAGGGTTTCCCTTGCAGCTCTCAATTCTTATATGTGTGTCAGTATATCTGCTCTATCAAGTTTATAATGTATGAGGGCTATTTTCAAATTTCAAAATTAATCATCATTAATTTTGAAATTAATTAACTATTAATTATCTTGATGAGCTAATTAAATAAATTCAGTTTAAATTAAATCTGTCTAACAGTTTTAATTTAACCTATTTATTTAATCCAAATAAAGAGCCATTAGATTTAAGTTATCTTCATAAATTAAATCTGAGATACCATATCTCTATCATGTTAGTTATTAGATTTAATTTATCTTAATAAATTAAATTTAAAACTAACACAATATAATAATATCATATAATATATATATATATACATATATAATATGTATTTTGAAAATACATATCTATATAATATTATTAACGAATTTTTATATTACATATATACATATATCTATATATATAATTCATCTACCCTAATTAAACATTATCTCGTGTTGGGTCATTCTTGTGTGCGACCCTATAGCCCCATATGAAGTTGGCATTGGGCCAATAACTGTACTAACCCACAAGTCGCAAGCGGCCTCTAACAGAACATCACGACTACCCAATTCATATGAGGATCATTAACACGATGCAACTTGTCATACAACCATGTCACTTACCTTTTGTCACACGATATATCGGCCAAGGATAAGGCATGGATAATGTCATCCTCTTATTCCTGACTATTACTTTCTTGATTCCTGAGTAGTCTAACAATAGAAATGAAAACTCCTTTCCATTGTAGTATGGCTATACATTTCTCAGACTTACTCATCGAGGGGCCCAGTAATATCTCTTTACTAATGTGAGGGAGAAATTCCATCTTGATCATTCATATTCTTCTGCATGAAAAACCACCAAGCTCGATTGTAGCCTTTATCAACACCCGGTTAAAGGTGACTTTTGACTAGTTCAAAGCTTAGAAACTCTCATGTAGGAATCCATGATGACCTCAGGTCAAAGGGCATTGTGACATGGTTATACATGAGAAAAGCTTATGACTTGATCTATGTAGCTTTCTCATAGTGGGTCGGTCCAGCACCTTGTACTCTTACAAGTTCCTAAGACTTTGATTCGTATCTCCATATCTTATCAAAGTCATACTAATCTTGTTTCATCTCTGCTCCCATATAGATGACCAACCAGGGACATTTTAGGACAATCTTTATGAATTATCCAATGATACAATTATCATAGTTAACATGCAAATAATATGATAATAGAATGGAGAAATTTTATTAAATTAATAATGTTCAAAGTATAATGATAGGCCCTTTGGGCACAATTTCCAACAATTACACTATATATTGAACAAAACATAACTCACTATCATATTAAACAGGCTATATATTGAACAAAACACAACTCTATTCTTCCTGTTCATTATATAGTAGTTAAACTAGGACTTGGGTGTAATGATTGCATGCTCTCATCAAACTCCTGCCTTTTCCAAGGGAAAAAGTAGAAACAAAAAAAAAGGTGTTGGAATATATGGATCGTAGTTGGATACAAGCTAAACGGACGAGTGTTGAATATGATGTTGGGGTGAGGGGTTTTTTAGACTTTGCAAAAAGAAATACGGATGATGATAGTGGGATGTTTTATTGACCTTGTGTAAAATGTTTGAATGAGAAGCAATTAAGTACTATAGATATATATACATATATTTAATTTGTAAAGGGTTTTGTAAGACATATATAGTATGGGTATGGCATAGTGAACAATTAGAAATACTAAGTGCATCTCAACAGGGGGGAGTGACTTGTGATGATAATGACGCGGATCTGGATGATCGGATAGAGGATATTATTCGTGATGTAGGAGAAGAGGCTTTTGAACAATCACATGCATATGGTAATATGTGCAGTGATGCTGAGAAGCTGCTGTACCTAGGGTGTAAAAAATACCAATTGCTGAAAGTTGTATTGAAATTGGTAAGCTTAAAAGCACAGCATGGATGGAGCGATAAGATTTTTTCAGAAATGCTTGAAGCCTTTAAAGACATGCTTCCTAATGATAATGTGTTGCCTTCTTGATACTATGATGCTAAGAAAATACTGTGTCTACTAAGGATGAACTATAAAAAGATCCATGCATGCCCTAATGATTGCATATTGTATATAAAAGAGCATGAAGAGAAAGAGTAATGTCTGATATGTGAAACTCCGCGGTATAAATCAAACAAGGCCCCTACAAAAGTGTTGTGGTATCTTCCAATCATACCAAGGTTCAAGCACTTGTTTGCCAATGAACTTGATGCCAAAAATTTGAGATAACATGCGGATGAGCGGATTTCTAATGGAAAGCTTCGATATCTAGCTGATTCTTCTCAATGGCAAAAAATCAATCAATTATTTCCTAGCTTCGGTGAAGAACCTAGGAATCTCAGGCTTGGCCTTAGCACAGATGGCATGAATCCTTATGGTAGCCTAAGTAGTATACATAGTTCATGGCCTGTTCTATTGGTAATTTACAACTTATCTCCTTTGTTATGAATGACACAAAAGTACATTATGTTGTCTATATTGATTTCAGGACCAAAGCAACTCAGAAATGACATAGATGTTTACCTAGAACCCTGGATTGAAGACTTGCAAGAGTTGTGGGATAAAGGTGTTGATGTTTTTTAAGCGAACAAGAAGGAGACTTTTAATATGTGAGCAATGATCTTTTATACTATAAATGGCTTCCCTACATATGGAAACTTGTCAGGATATAGCGTTAAAGGCCATAAA
Source organism: Inga laurina (assembly GCA_963855925.1). NCBI lineage: Eukaryota > Viridiplantae > Streptophyta > Magnoliopsida > Fabales > Fabaceae > Inga > Inga laurina. The sequence goes on along the minus strand of OY979701.1, from coordinate 47,762,850 downwards.
GCATGTTCAATTTGTGAAGAAGGCACATGCTACCATCAACTTCAACATGGAAGAAAGATGGTTTACCTTAACCATAGGCAATTTCTTAGACGTAGCCACCCATATCGTAGATTAAAAAAAGATTTTTTCGGTGGCCAAGAGTTTGAAGATGCTCCAGAGGCATTGACTAGGGAGAAAATTTATGAAAAGGTGAAAATATCAATACTTTCTTTGGTAAGTCATCAAAGAGTAGAAATGAGAAAAATATATGGAAAAAAAGGTCCGTCTTCTTTGATCTTCCATATTGGCTCAATCTTGACGTCAGACACTATATTGATTTCATGCATGTGGAGAAAAACTTATGTGATAGTATTGTTGGGACACTGCTCAACATACAAGGAAGTTCTAAGGATGGTGTGAAGGCAAGAATATATTTGCAAGAAATGAGAATATGAGAAGATTTACATCTAAGGCCATATGGTAATAGAACTTTTTGTCCTCCAGCTGCTCATACTTTGTCTAAGGATGAGAAAAGAAGCTTTTGTAAGTGTTTACATAGCGCCAAAGTTCCCTCAGGGTATTCTTCAAACTTGAAAAAGCTTGTATCGATGAAAGACTTGAAGTTATAGGGCTAAAGTCTCATGATTGTCATGTCTTAATGCAACAACTACTCCCAATAGCTATTCGAGGCATTGTCAAATATGATCTTCAACATATATTGACTAGACTTTGTTTATTTTTCAAAGCTATTTGTAGTAAAGTCATTGACACAGAAAGATTTGAGGAATTGGAAAATGAAGGATATATGATCTTGTTCCAGCTTGAGAAGCTTTTTCTTCCTTCTTTTTTTGACATCATGGTACATCTAATTGTTCATTTGGTGAGGGAGATAAATTTGTGTGGCCCTATCTATTTTTGGTGGATGTACCCAATTGAAAGAACTATGAAAATCCTAAAAGGGTATGTGAAGAACCTCAACCGACCTAAAGCATCTATTATTCAGAAATATATTTCTAAAGAAGCTATGGAATTTTGTCAACATTATTTGTCAAATGTACAACATATTGGGCTTTCTAAATGTCATCATCAAGAAGGGGGTAGACGAAGGGTAAGAGTAAATAGTGTAGATGCTGATGAATTGCAACAAGTTCACTTGTACATCTTGAATAATGTTAATGAAGTTCAATATTACATGAATGCCTATAAAGAAATTGTACGGAAACAAAATAGTTGAATGACTGAATAAAGGTTAATTAGGGAGCATAACAAAACTTTCGCACATTGGTTTAAACAAAAGGTTTACAGAGAAGAATGTGTTTCTGATACAGCAAATTGGTTAGCACGTGGTCCTGAAGTTGATGTCATAAGTTGGACTTCACTTGTGATTAAGAGCACCATCCAGAACAATGGTGTTGTATTAGTGGCTAAATCTATGCACTTCTCTAGTTTGAAAGATAAGAACCATAAATTGGCTGCTATACCTTATTATGGGTTTATTAAAGAGATATAGGTGGTTGACTATGTTATAATTAGATTTCCTATTTTCAAATGCAAGTGGATTGATGTCAATAATAGTGTGAAGGTCGATAAGTTAGGATTTACATTAGTAGATCTGAATAGTAGAAGTTTTGGGGATGAACCTTTCATTATGGCAGATCAGGCGCAACAAGTGTTCTATATTATTGATCAAGCAAATAAAATGTGGTCTGTAGCTCACCAAGGGAAAAGGGTTGTTGATATTGATGAGAAAAGTCGCTCAAATTATGATCTTCTCGAGACTCCTTCTTTTTTCCAGGGGTCTACCAAAATTGAACAAAGAAGATGAAGCAGATAATGAACACGGCACAAGAAATGATCATCATGAGGGAATATGGGAGGATATCTCTTTATGATACAACTTTGAAGTTAACTAACTAAAGTAATTATGATTATGATTTATATCCAAATAATGTATATAGTTTTTTCATAGATATAATCTTCTTATGTTATAGCTTAATGATTTATCTTTCTTTATTATCGTTATAGGCAAATGACAAATCCCCAGCGTCCTAGTGTAGATGATCAGCCAGCTACTACACCTCAGAGTCAGCTACCTATTGCTCAATAGAGTCAGCCATCTAGTGTTAATCAGAGCGAGCCAAGCATTGCTCGGAGCCAAGATCACTAGTAGCCAGTCTGTACGGAGGGGTAAATGTGGCACACGGTTGCCAAAGATTTCCCTCAGTCAGAGTGCAGGGTAAAAGATACCGATTGAGTTTGATAGATATTGGAAACCAATCGGGCCTAATGCAAGCCGATATAGGAGTTTTATCGGCCTCTTTGCACGCAACAAGCCGAGCATCTTAATAAAGGAGTGGAGAAATGTCGATGAAAAGGTGTGGCAATATATCTGGGATACTATCAAGGTATACGATTCTCTTCTATATGTAATTATTATCAAATATATCACAAATTTGTCACTTACTCCTTCAATGTATGCATTCCAGCTCACCTACGATGTTCCTCAGAGTGAGATCTTGTACAACAAGACAATGATGTATTGTTCTGAGCGCTGGAGCAAGTTTAAGACAAATCTAGCCAACAATTACATTCATATCGAGGTGAAAGATGGTCAGCATCATCCTAATCCGTGCGACAAGTATACATTTCTTGATCAAGTGACTTGGCAAGCATTTTTTAGGCTTCAGACTACTCCAAAATCTTTAGGTAGTTAACTTATTTTTCATTTTATTTACTTAGCAATTATCTTAATTGATTTTAACACTTTTCTTTTGTATAATTTCTTATTCATAGGCAAAAAGGCAAAAAGCACAAGAAAGTGGTAGAAACAATGATTGCCCTCATACAATGTCTCGTGGGGGTTATGCAAAGGCTAAAAGAGACTTGTTGGCGGCCAAACAGAAGAGATTGGAAGAAGCATCTCAATCTAATCCTTCTGTTCTTCTTTCTCCACCATCTTCGATTTGTCATGAAGAAAAATGATTGTTTGCTCACCAAAAGAGGAGTAGGTCTTATACGAGTGAACAATCTTGTATAGTAGGTGAAAAAATTTGTAAGTATATATCATTGCTATTATTAATTACATACGAAACATACTTCATTACTTATGTTTGTTATTTTGTATTATCTTACAAGAGGAACTTAGAAAAAAACAAGTTGAGGGATCTTTTAAGTCAGAGGGCATTGAATGATATTTTGACTGTTACTACTGGCAAACATGAGCATCCAGGCCGTGTCAGGGGAGTTGGAGGAGGGGTTAGGATACAGGATTACTTTGGAGCCCCTGTATGCCATTCCTCAAGTATCGTGACTAGGGAGGAATTGGAGACTATATTGACCACTGCAAGAGCAGAAGTAAGGGTTGAGGCTAAAGCATCCTTACTAGAAACCCGACTGAGCAAGATGAAAGAGAAAATAATAGTGTTTATGAGCTCAAGACAAGATACCAGTTCTCCCCAGCAACAATCGCTTGATCCTAATAAGCAGAGCACTAAAAGGGAGTTGTTGCAACATCGAGCAATCATCAGAGGGTCATGCAAGAGAAATTACTGAGCCTTGTGACATTTTTTTCAAGGATCCTCTGGGACGGTTAGTTACACAGGGTAGTATGAATAACCTCGGATTAACTGTCTACCACCAATAAATGGAAGCGGATCAAGTCTGAGTGTCAGTTGATGAGGTGATCATTGCAGATAAACATGTCCCTATCCCTTCTGATGATTTTAAGATCGTAAGTGATGTCCTGGGTATGTTCATCTTGTGGCCAAAGAACCTTGTTTCTGTTCAAGCTAAGGAAAGTCCGATCAAAGCCCCACTAACTCCAGCTCCCTTCACTCAAGAAGTTTCACAACCTCCATTGAATATCATGCAATAAGTGATTCTGATGGCATTTGATACATCCTTTAAAACAAGAGATTGGCCAACGGATTCAGTTGTTGGCAAGTCAGGGGTGACATGCTATCTTGAGAGGGATGATTTGATGTCCCTGGTAGCTCTTGGACAAAATCTTACAATTGGGATTGTCCAACTATTCTTGATATAAGTATCCTCTGCAATTCAAAGTAAATATTTTAAAAATTTTATCGTTTACCTTTGATTTATGTGCTTACATTATTGTAGGTACATGCATCATAGGTTGGTCTTCTCTGGCAAAAGCAAAAAATTTGGATTCTTATGCCCCCATCAAATCCAAGAGAAAGGGACCACTACTGCTATCAGATATACATACTTATCAGAGAGGCTTAGTGAAACTGAAACTGAGTGTTTCTTGGCTCCATATGTGCATGGGTAAGAAACAAACTTATATTTTATAATTTATATAATGTTTTATGATTGCTTAATATTCTTCTCTTTTTTTCAGTGATCATTGGCAGCTAGTTCTTCTATGCAAGAGTAGTTTCACTATCATCTTCTTATGCTCCCTCCACTTCAAACCAGGGAATAATTTGAAAAAGACAATGAACTCATAAGTTTTCTTGCATTCTTACCTTTTGTGTGTAAAGTTTATAGGATTTGTGTAAAATAAATAACCTTTGTGATTTTGATGATCATAGGGCTATGCGGACATTCCTACACACTACTTGTGGTAAGCATGTTCATGACTTAAAGGACCCTATATGGATCATGCCAAAGGTTAATACATATTGATTTGTTTAAAGAATGTAACAAGCCATGCCTTTATACTTGTTTTAATGATATCATGTTTTTTCTCAGAGCCGTAGGCAACCATAGGGGTCCAACTTATGTGGTTTCTATGTTTTGAGATACATTTACAATATTATCACTCTAGGCACGACTGATTTTACTCAAGAGGTAAATTTAAATTTCAGAACTTTTGTATCACTTTATTGTTTTTAAGTTACTAAGTTAATGTTTTGTCTGGTTTTAGTGCTACAGATGTTTGATCTTGATTATCCCTTTCTTGAAGAAAATATTGATTTCCTTCACACATGTTGTGCTGAATTCATCTATAAGCTATTACAAAAATAGTGAGTTTTTTAATCTATGTTTGAGGGATTGACCTTTGTAATTTTTCTTCCCTTTGTATTCTGTGAAACTGAGGAATTTTGACTGTTGCTTGTATCAATACTTGATTTTTATTGCTACCATTGTCATTTCAAAGTTTTGCATCTATTTCTAAGCAAATTCGTCTGTTTGGACATTCCTTTATGTTTTAGTTTTAGACAACTTCATATTGCACATTGAAATTGTAAGAAATTGAGTGAATTTAGAGTTCCTTGAATATGATTTTAGCTTGTTGCTTAAATTTTGATAGATCTTGAACCTTTTTCTATACTAATTAACATTTTTTGGAAGGTTATTTAAAGTTACCTAGCTTACACCTTCATTTGTCTTGTTGTTGATCTTGCTGCTGTCATTGCTTTTGTGAAATCTGTTATGTTGCTTCTGTGCTATCTGTTACTTACTTCATACATAGGGAGTTGCATATAGATAGACAAATACATGCACTCCATTGCATCCATTGCATTTTGCATTGTTCTCTGTTGCTTCAAGATTCATTAATGTTGTCATTTGGTCCTCCTTACTGTCTAATTGCACTATTGGTGTTATTTAGTGCTAAACTAATTAAGGTTGGTCATTACCTTTGGCTAAATTCTTGACAAATTTTCTTGCACTCTACTGTAACTGGAATTACTGTCAAAGTTGTGCATTAAGCTGTCATGCATAGTTTCCTTAAGTCTGGGGTTTAAATAAATTTTTGCATCATTATGAAGCCTTTGCTGAAATTGAGCATATCTGTTTGCCATTTTCTTTGATTTGATATGAATTTCTTGTCTGCTTTTTGTTTCTGCAAGTTGGGTTAGGTCAGGCATTATCTTCATCTGAGTTTTACTGCACACTCTATTGCACTGGTCTGCTGTTAACATTGTCTAAACTCATTCCTAGTTTTTCCCTGTTTCTAGCCTCTGTTTGAAGTGGATGTTGTTTGAAAATTGTTGAAAATGTGCATTTGCACTTCATTTATTTAGCTTGCTGGAACAAAATTGAGTCTTTGGAAAGCTGTCATTGTAAATTAAATCTGTGAAATACTATCCCAATCCCCTAAGTTAAGGACTGAAACAACAAGTGTATTTGCGCTAAAATTGAGCCATTGAAGTATACATTACTTGCTGCCATATTCTTCCATACTGTAATTAAATTGCTGCCATATTCATCAATGTGTGACTAGCTTGTTTGAAAATTTGTTGCTGCTATAGACTGCTGCCTTTGAAGATTGAAATTGAAATATGTGATTGTTCTATAGAGCTGCTAAATTTGGTTCATTAAACCTGCAGCTGGAGTTGGGTTCTATTTCTATTATCATTCTGACCTTTTGCTTGTTAACATGATATTGAGAATATATATTCACCTGTGCATAAATTGAATTCAACCATCATGGTCCAGTGCGTATATATATAAAAGGGACGTTTTTTTAAAAAAATAGAACTTTTAAGGCCAGTTGTAGGCACAACCGGTCTTAAAGGACTAATCTTTAAGACCGGTTGTAGGCATAACCGGTCTTAAAAGGTCTAACATTAAAGGTGACCTTTAAGACCGGTTTTAGGAACAACCGGTCTAAAAAATAACAGACTTTTTAGACCTGCTGTAACAAGACCTAATACACAACTTGTCTAAAAAATCTTTTTTAACCGGTCTAAAAAGTCAATTTTCCACTAGTGTGATTATATATCTAGGGCCATGAGGTGACAAAGAGGAAGCATCCTCAATGGTTGGAGAAAAGATACAAGAGGAGGACTCAAGACAAGAGGTAGTGAATTTACCTTATTCATAAGTCATCATTGCGTACTTTATTAACATTACTTCAATAAAGTTATTTTACCGATGCTTACTAAGGATTCTACTCAGGACCGTAGCACCCATATCGAGGCACTCCACACGACATTCAGATGCCTCTGACTACCTACACTCATATTTTATAATCCCGACTTCACAATTTTCATGAATGACATAATAGGTATATGGGAATTAATTTTATGCAAAATTCTCAAAGTGATTACACTAATATCAATTACACTAGCTTTAGGGATTCTTAACCCTTACATGAATTTTGGGATATTACAAAAAGTCTATCTATATTAAGATCAAACCTATAACTAGTCTTAAAATCTACTTTTTTGACCGGTTGTTTAAACAACTGGTCTTAAAAAGTTGAGTTATAATTAAAAAATGCCCACTATTTAGACACGATAATTTCATACCCAGTCTAAAAAGGTGGCAATTTTTTTAAGAAAATGTGCATTTTATTTTGTATCACATAAGCCCTGTTGGTCTGTTGGATATTATTATATTAAAAGCTATATTATGCAATATAAATTCTACTAACAACCCTAAAATACAAATGAAAATCATGCAATCAATATAAAAAATAATTATAACTAATGACCTTGAATCTAAGCTTTATATTATTAGATAATTATTGCATCTTAATTTTGGCATTCGCTTTTTTAAGGTTTACTTTTTTGCTTTTATTTTCCCCACTTCCAAACCATGTGATATATGTGGTGGTCGGGTGACATAAGATATGCATACATAGCACAAAAGCTATATGAGTAAAAAGGCATAAGCATCAATGGTTCGATAAAGAAATAAAAGGAGTGACCACCAAATTCAACCAATTAAAATGTCCATACAAGGAAAGACAATGAAAATGAACACTAATAGAAGAAGGCAAGTGCAAGAGCAAAATTGTGATGACAAGGAGGGAGTGTAACATCCCAACTTTTCATTCATAAGACTTAGATAATCTTATGAAGGAAATATTTAGTGGTAAATAGAATTTAGAGAATAATTATTTAAATAAGGAAGATAGATCTAAAATAAATTAAATTTTAATGAAGTCTAATAAAAATATAATCAAGCAATTATTATTATTGAATTCTTTTAGAAAAAATAAAATAATAAAGTTAGTAGAGGTTAAATAAGAGTATTTAATTTTAACTTTAATTAAGCATGTAAAAGTGAATAAATAATAAAATAAAAGAGACTAAAAAGTCTCACATCAACTAAATAAGGAGAAAAGAGAGTTCTTAGAGTCTATATATAAGACTAGTGAGGTGGACTTAAGATGCAACTTTTCTATTTTCACATACAACTGGGGTAGTCTCAGTAAAATATCATTTGTATTTTTGTTAACCATTAGATTGGGTTGAAATTTGGTTAGCCCATCCAAGACATCCAACTCGTCATTTTCAACTATTGAATTACCCATTAGCACTGTAGTTTACAAGTTATGAAGCACAGAACATGATCAAGTTTCTGGAATGCGAGAAATAAATCCTAGAAGGAAGAATTGATGTTTCCAATTTTATCTACCGCTAGGTCATCGTGAAGTTTTATGAGAAGGTTGAGACATCCAATTCTAAAATTTTAATTGTGGGATTGACGATTGAATATCCCGGGTAAGAGTAATTTATCATGCATTAAATCCATTATTTGAAAAATAGAAATTATGTCATAGATTTAGGAGTTTTCTAGATGTTCTAGAGGTTAGAATCCCAAATTGAGATCATAGAAACATTAGACAAGGCTAGTCTAATGCTCTAATGATCCCAATTCTCAAATCAAATATATTTCTAATATAACGTTTCTTACTCGTAGGAAATTTTGAGCAACTAGATAGAGGAGAAATTATTAACATGTTGTGTTGCTAAAAGAATTTGCATTCATTAAGTTTCTCATTACTTTGAGCTTTAGGATAAGGATTTTCCTTGGTTAGAACTTCGAGAATACCAAGTAATATGGTTCTATCTATTTTATTTATCGATGCTGCTCGTAGGCTTTTTTGAAAAACTCCACAAGCCTATAATGAGTAGAATTTTTATGAACATTGCTATTTTATGACTAATAACACATTATAGGACTTTTGTTTGAGTCATAGGACTGGATAGATTAATTTGTCAAATTATTAGAGACAACTATAGGTCTGGATGTGTAAACTAAATTGTTTTTGGTATCTTTGTGATTCATGCCTTGCAAGTGGTCCTGTATAGGTAATTGAACCACTGGTATGATATGTTTCTGAGTATAGGCTTGACAAATATATGTGTTATTTATGTGATGCGTTGAGATTTTATATTGTTCATATATTATTGATTAACTAGATAAAGAATATATGCATGTGTTGCAACATGGTGATTCTATTTTATGAACTGGAATGTATGATTTTATGAATATGAAAACCCCTTAAAAATAATGTGATATAAAAGCGAAGTTAGTGAATATGTTGTTATTGATAAAAACTGAATACCACATGGCATACTGCTGGTTTGATTAATATGCACCACTAGCTGACATCTATTTTATAAGGCAGTATTCCCTAATATTACACTCCTTTGACCAAGGCAAAATTCTCAGGGGCGGTAACCTTACTAAAGGAACACATGGTCCCTTATGTGCTTTATAGTACTTTGGTCAATCTACATCACATTTGTGGAGAGCTCATGAGAGTAAGCAGTAACATGGAATATACTTAACCCATGTGTTCAGTCGGAGAAAATAAGTAGGATATAAGAATGGTTAGGTTTTAATGAAAGATAAAGAGTAATAATGTATAATGACATTTGTGAAACAGTATCTTATGTTGTGAGTAAATGTTCTCTAAGAATGTGAATAGATATTATCATGATCTTGATTAGTATATTTTATTGCCATCTTGCTTATTATATCTGTTTGCCTTTATGCTTAATATATCTACTTGACATGTTTGTATATTAGTCTTACTTGGCACCCTATAGGTGGTGCCGATAGGTAAGGTGGATAATGATTGTATTACTGGGAAAGTGGTCTTATTATGTTACTTCTCACATTTTTAAGGTAAGGGCTTGAGGGTATGAGCAACTGGGAAGGCATCTGATGATGTGGCTACCCTAACGAGTAACTACCAGTTACTGCTTATTTCATTTTTATTGCCACATTTTAGGGAAATTTTGCCTATTACTTTATGCTGCATTCAAATCTAGTTAAAATATTTAATTGTACTATATTGATAGACAGCTAGGGGCCTATGGTGTTTATTTACTTAATTTGGATTATGGATTTGAAGAACTTATTTTGAGGGATTAACTATCATCTCGGTTTATCATCATGTGAGTGGTGGGCCGAAGGCCTCCATATTGTGATTATGCTTGTTACAGGGGCATAATTATGGCATCCAATGTATATAGTTAAGAGTTAAATATAAAGTGACATCATCTAATTATAACCTCGACAACCATATATTTAAGTACGTTCTTTCCTATTGAGGTCATCTTTTAAGAAAATTTTGAAAATCATGCTAAGTTTAGAGTTAGTTAGAGATGGTGATATACAGAGCTCCATGGAAAGGAATATTAAGTAATCCCAAAGGCATAGAAAAAGAGAGAGAGATCATGGTGATTGGAGGCGACAGAGAGACGAAGAGTGCACACGTGACTAACAGAGGCTAAGGAGATGAAATCTAAGTGTGAAAATTAGTATAAATACTAGGGACAATGTTTCTAGACCGGTGTTATATAAATCCAGTCTCAAATTCATAATGGAATCGGTTTTACTAACAGCCAGTCTAAATATGTAAAAAAACATTTTTAATTCAAAAAAATACCGTCTTTTAAAACAACTGGTCTAATATGTAATTTTTTAAAATGAGAAACAAAATTCATAAACAGGAACTTAAACGATCCAAACAACATATATAACATGAACAGATAAAGATTATCAACAAGAAATAATAGTAACAGATGAAAAGACATAAAAAGATTAAAACTTTAATTTCTACTAATAATCTTTGCCTAAAGGTGGCAGTAGATGCATATATATATATATATGATGATGATCGGGCATAAAATCAAAATTATATCAAAATATGTATACAAAAGGGGTCCTTGAAACTCAAGCCACCCAACGATCATCATAATTCCAAGAGATCAACAATGCTTAGTCTAAATGGTTGAGAATGTCGTCCGCCTTCTCTGCCAACTCCACTAGTTGATGGGAGAAAAGATTTGCTTTGCCATTACCTCTAGAATGGTGACCTGGAGGCGAAAGATGGCCAAATTGATTTCTTCTAACATCAAAGGTGGAGGAGGATGTGAAGAGGAACCGATGGCTGCCACCAGTGGGGGAAGGGAGACGCTACCTCTTTGATCTTGCCATTGAAAGTGTTTCCACTCAAAGAAGAAAGAATGAACAAGAAAGGGAGACTTTTGAATTTGAACTTCAGAACTAAAGACTTGTATTTATTCTGGAACACCCATTTACAACAAATGGGGACATTGCAAGGAGGTAATTCAAAAAGAACCCATGTTTTATTCTATTCTAGAGCTTTGATTTTAGCATCCATAACCTGCTTCCACTCATCATACGTGATAGCTTGATTATAGGTTTTAGGTTCATAATCAACATAAATGGATAAATTGAAGTGGCGATGAGCAATTGACATATTATCATAGGATAAAATAAAGGAAACAGGATAGACAATACCCTTAGCACTTAAACTAGTAGAAGAGGGTGCAGTTGAAGTCAGTAGGGAGAAATGAAACTCATGAAGGTAAACTGGTGCTTTTGTTGCTCTTATAGAATGCCGAGTTGGTAAATTAGAGGGAAGAGGAATGATGGGAGGTGGATTGGATATTGGAGGAGAAATGGGCTGAGGATCAGAAAAATCAAGATGAGTTTGATCTTGATAAAGGAAAAAGGAAAGGGAGTAAGAGGAATGTGAGTCAACAAAGAAAGGGAAGATGTGTTCAAAAAATTGAACATTTTGTGAGATAAAAATTTGTTGGGTTTGATATCAAGGATGATATAGCCTTTAGTTCCTAGTTTATAACCAAGGAAAATGCATTGATGAGCATGAGAGTCAAATTTAGTACGATACTGGGTTAAGGTAGAGGCATAACAAAGGAAAGATGTAATGCCCCAAATTTTGATTAAGGGCTAATGCCTTCTATTGAGAATATAATTAATGTGAGAAAACACTTTTGGGAAAATAAAGTTCATTTGTGACTAAATAGCTAATGAAGTAGTTTGAGTAACCAAGTAGTTACTTACTTTATGAGAAATAAGGAGGTTGTAACAAGTTTCATGGTTAGATGAAGAGGGAGTTGTTGGAAAGTTAAATGCATTTTTTTAATATTTCCTCTTCCATCATACTCTCATTTTTGGCTGACAAGGGCATAGGGGGCTAAAGAGTGATCATTTCATCATCTTCATCACTCTCATTTCTCTCTCTCATTCGGCTGCCATTAAAGAAGAGAAAAGAAGAAGAAGCTTTGCAAAAGGTAAGCCATTTGACCCTTAAAATAAGCTCAAATGCCAAAACTCTCTTCTTTAATCTTGTTCCTTGAGTTGAGAGCTTTAATTGTAGGGTTTTAGATTTTTAAGAGGTGGTGGTTTGTGTACTCAAGAAAATCTAGAAGTTGGTGAAGAAGGAACAAGTTAGAGAAATTAATAGAGGTGAGTAAGAGAAACATTTCTATATGCACTTTGTGGCCATGGATTTAGGCTTGAATTTCTAGGATTTTTGCCCTATTTTCATGGATTAGGGTCTTAGAGAGTATGGTATGTTGTGATCATAGAAATGTTGCTTCGTTGTGAGTCTTGGATAGATAGAATTGAATTGAACCTTGAATATGAAATTTGGAGTTTTTGGAATTTTGTGTTGAGTTGTTGCCTAAATTATATCTTGTGAAAGGAATGTGAATATGATTGTTTTGATGTCTCCATTGGTTTCTATGTGAAATTCTCTGTGGGAATAAGATTGGATTTGAGTTTTGGAACAGTTGCAAACTTAGTTGTAAAACTAGGAAATTTGCAAAAGAAATTCTATGTAGGGGACCTACTTTGCACAATGTTTTGAATTAGTAAATGATGTCAAAAGGTTGTGAAAATTTCTAGTTTTGTAGTTCACATTGCAAGCTTTCCATTAATATATAGTATGTATCATTTTGAATTTTGTGCTGAGAGTTATGGTCAGTTGAAATCAGCCAAGAATCAGGGCAATTCTTGGCCACAACCCAAGGATGTTAGGAATTTTTGACCATCTATTGGCCGCAGCCTATGGATGGGTTGGCCACAACCAACCCCTGTTTTCAGCACTTTGTAATTTCAAAAAGTGGTTTTCAATCTAGTTCTTCCCAACCCTTTAGGGCTATTGCTAAAGCCTTTCAAAGCTACTTAAGGGACTTTAATGATAACCAAATTCAAGTGTTTGAAAGTCATTTGAGTATTAGAATAAGTAATAACTTGTCGTCCTTAATTATGATGATAGGATTTGATATTTGCCCAGAACGTAGGAGGCCTATGCCTGAACAAGAACGGAAAAAACAAGGTAGTAACACTTTCTCCTATATCATGTTTAATACATTGTATGTTTATACTTATCATTGAATGAACGATTGAGTCACGGCAGATTGCCCAGCTTTGAATGAACAATTGAGTCACAGTGGGTAGCTTGGCCTTAAATGAATGATTGAGTAATGGAAAGTAGCCCAGCTTTGAATGTTGTTGTTGCTGATTGTCATGCCTATCACAGAGTGATTATGGTAATGATTGAATGCTGTTGTTAGTGATTGTCATGATTTTCACGTTGGTAATCAGAGTCATGATTGAATGCTGCTGTGATATTGAATTATGATATTTGCTTACATGCTTTGTTATATTATGCATCATATTCTTGAAATGTTACTACTGAGATTCTTTTGAATATCACTCTTTTCAAATTTTTAGCCAAGGCAAGTGGATCAAGGGACAAGCAAGTACATAAGGGCGACTAGGATTGTTAGTGGTAGTCTTTAGCTTTTGGTTTTTTGGTTATCATATTTTGGACAAATGTACATATTGACTCAGAATAGTGTTTGTATTGTAATCCTCGACAAGGGAGGCTAAGATGGGCAATAATGCCCAATAAAACCCTTTTTGTTAATGAAATTATCCCGAGTGAATTCAGTAATTTTTTCTAAGCGCTTTGATATTAATGCATGTAATATAATCAAATAGGCCAAATGATTTTCAAAAGTGAATAGAGATCATTTTATGCAAGTTTTGTAAAAAGTTTTTATTTATTCTCGATCTCATATTTATATTATGACACATGTTTAAGCAATAATCATGTCCTGGTAAGGTCGGGGGTTACAAAAGACACGCAAATTTGAAAAAATAGAGGAAATGTTAAAGAACAATTCATGAGGTGAATGATTGTTCAATAAAAGAGTGGGAAGCATATTGATGAGATAAGTAGCATGAAGAAGAGCATAAGACCATTATGCCTTGGGAAGATGAGAATGAAATAATAGAGCACGAGTAACATTTAGTAAATGCTGATTTTTTCGTACAAATATACTGTTCTTTTCATGAGTTGCAAAAACAAGAAGTTTGAAAAATAATCCCTTTGGAAGCAAAATTGGTTTCCATTGTAAATTCATAACCATTATTGTTAGTGCAAGTGTTTCACCCAAGAGGGGGTGAATTTGGTGATACCAGAAAATTTTGTTGCGTATAAGTAAATTGAAAGAATATTTAAAGCAGTTGAAAGCAAAGAGAAATACTACCGAAGTGTACACTGGGAGTTATACTGGTTGGGCCACAACTACTTTGACCTACGTCCAGTCCTTAAAGCATCTCTGAGAGTTTCACTATATTCTCCAAGATTCAGTGGGTTCTTGGCACCTCAGTACACAGAAAGTTCCTTCACCTGGACACTCGTTCCCCCTTACACATTACAAGCAAATCCCCAACTCAAGGTTCCATAATCGTAAGTTGTCTCAATAACAAATATTGAGTTTGTAATGAAAAACTCTCTCACAGAGCTAATATATAATCACTGAAGTACAATGAATGAGTATAAGAAAACAAAGCACAAAGAGTCTGTTGATCAATGTGTGATTGCTTGTTCTCAGTTGTTGTCGTATGCTCTTTGAATGCTCCATATATATAGATGATTTGTAGTATCCGTTGGAAGCAATTTAAACATGTCCATTAGAGTCACGCAGCAACGGTTGACTATTCTTCGAATTTGAAAACTATCCGTTTGCGGCAGGTAGCATTAGGTGAACATTCGGACTTTTATTTGACTTTTCACTTCTGACATGATCTCGTCAATGTTTCTCTGTAAATGTACTTAGAATACTAGTGCAATGAAGAGTTAATCATATAGATAATATATTAATAATTATTCAATTAAAAATATGATTTCTGGACTTCATTACTTAAGTGGCTACTTGAATGATCATGCCTGTTACTCGAGTAGCCCCTCGAGTAAACCTATCAAAAATATAGCAGTGAGTAGCCATTCGAGTAGGTACGTGCTTAGATGGTCGTAATGATGCTATCTGCCATTGTTTGACTTCCTCTGTGTCTTTCTAATTCAAACGTTCAAACTCCTATATCATACTCGTAATACATGTTAAACGATGTTATATAATAATAAGTGAAAATAAAATGAATGAATAACATTAAACCATATTCAGATTGAACGCTGTAAGACTGGTGCGTTTTGGCTTCTGGCAGAGTATCACTCGAGTGCTGTGATGCCTCACTCAAGTGCAATACCATATTTTCTCCTTTTGCTTCAGTTTTACACTTACACTTCCACAGATTTTGAGAGAGTGCATTTTCACACTTGCGAGTGATGTGGGTCCTCACTCAGGCACAAGTCTCCTCACTCAAGTGCTTCTTCTTTTACACTATAAGCCATGTCTCTGGACAACACCCGCACCTTATTTTATCAAGAGTGTGATTTTGCACTTGCAGGTGATATGGGCCCTCACTCGAGCATACTTACTCTTACTCGAGTGAGAAGAATATTCTTCTATAATATACTTTTTGTCTTCAGTACTTGCATCAGAATTAAGAGAGTTAGATTTCTCACTTGCAGGTGCTGAGGTATCACTCGGGTGAATGTACTCTTCACTCGGGCATGCTTATGCTTCTCTATTCTGCATGACTCTCGGGCAAACACTCGCAGTCTCTCACTCGCTTGGACTCAAGTGCAGATAAGGCCATCACTCAAATACAAAAACTGTGCTCGAGTGAAGTGTTGATATCTTATGTCTGACTTTGCTCTCTGTCAAACACTTTCTGTCCTACACTTTCATATGCTCGGGTTCAAAATAGCTTGATGCTCGAGTGTTAGTTATAGTGCTCGAATGCATCAGTAAAATTGACAGCAATTGCTCTCTGTCTAACACTTGCATGTGCTCGAGTGTAAAAAAGGTTGATGCTCGAGTGTTAACTCTATTGCTCGAGTGCATCAATAAAACTGACAGCAAACACTTCTAAACTTTGCCATATGCATTTGGTAACTTTGTAACTATTGTCTACACTTGTATAACTTGCACACAATAACATTTTGTTATCATCAAAACTTGGAATCTAATAGAACCATCTGAACTTGAAGGATCTGAAGATGATGGTTTAGGGTCAGGAAGGTTCACTAGGGGTGTATGAAGATCCTCTGGAGGATTCACTGGAGATGAAGGGTAAGGAACCAGAGAAGTAATTTCTACTTCCTCTGTAGAAAGTGGTAAAGACACAAGCACCTTCTCAGTGCGTGTAGGTGAGGCAATGGGAGTAGATATTTGCTTTGGTTGAACAGGCTGAGGTGGATCATGTAACCCCCTTCACGCTTAAGGCCGAGATTTAGTTCATAAACACGTAATTAATGTGGAATTAGAGACCGTAGATGATTTTGGGACTTAAACAAAATCAAACTTCCCAAAATCATGGCTTACAAAAACTTTTACCAAATATGTTCATCATGGTCTCATATTCACATTTCAATACTAAATGGCCTGTACAAGTTGATTTCATTCACAAATATCAGAGTATAAGGCAAATTCCCGACACACTCGGGTTCCATTCATTAAATAAAGGATTTACAAAGGCACAAAGCCCACAATTCAATACCCTTAACTTGAGGATTACACAAAACTATACTATCAATCCCAATATACACAATTGTTTCCCAAGATTATCCCAAAAGATATACATATATGATAACCAATAAAACCAAATATACTTCTAAACCGGAGCACTATCCGCTTTTCGTCACCCGCTTTCCCTTCGATCCTTCGGCCCTGTCTAAAACATTGTTTTTGGGAGAGTGAGATTCTAAAGAATCCCCGTAGTGTCAAATCACTCATAATGTGCATAACAGTAAGGCATGAAAGCAATCACATAACACAGACATTGCAACTACAACGGCAGCTACAGCGGCAAAGGCAAGCATGACTCATGTCACCCTTACGTTTGCTCACGCTGAAGTGCTCACGCTGTATCGCACGTATCACAGTTCACAAACACATATATACTTCACCACAGCTGGGATTCATATAACAATTCACAATGCACAGCCGTACTGGCCGGTTTTCAGTTCACAATCGATCCATATCGATTACAATGGCAGTTCAACGGCCGAGCTAGAGATGACCACTGTCACTCCCTAAACGGCTCACGCTAACCTGCTCACGCTGTAATGGACCATGACACATACAATTCACATATCACTAAGCACAAAGTCACGTTCCACAAATACTATGATAAATCATGCATACCATATATCATACACAATATGAGTGAGAAATCATTACCTGTTCGTTCCTTCCGTGCACACTCTAGCACTGCTTGCTCCCAAGAGGGCACACGTCGCTTCCTATAATTCACAATGCGTGACGAAGTATCAATCCTTTATTCCAATTCTCAATGACTTCTTATCACTTAATTGGTTATCATTTAGGACTCTTAAGAGGCCACAAATGTCTCTAATGGAAGCCCTGAAAGGTTGGGAAACAAAAGGTTGAAGGTCACTTTTCGAAAACACTAAGTGCTGGAACACAGGGTTGGGCCGCGGCCCACCGTTCCTTGGGCTGTGGCCCAAATATGATCAGAAGGTCTTGGGCTGCGGCCCGCCACTCATGGGCCGCGGCCCAAATCAGGTCAGAAAGGCTTGGGCCGTGGCCAGCCACTCTTGGGCCGCAGCCCAGAAATTTCCTGACTCTGGGCTGAACTTCGAAAAACCATAACTAATTCTAGAAAAATCGAAATGAAGTGATTCTAAAGCCAAATGAAAGGTATATGAGTCCTCTTTCAAGGAAAAATATAGCCCTTCACTAGAAATCACTACACAATTCCAGAATTACACAACACTCATCACTGCCCCCAAAACAGAGTTCTGTTTCAATCCCAAACTTTGGACAACCATATCTCACAGAATACTCAACGGAATGACACAAAATATATGTCCATTTTGAAGCTTGGGATGAGAAATTTAAGACTGGAAAGTTTCAGAATTTTCCAATACCATTTGATCATTCAAAACGCTCATACAAAATTACTGCGCAAAACAGAGCTTAAACCAAACAGATTTCCAATTTTCTACCAAAGTGTTCAATAACTCCAAAATTAATAACCAAGTTTATTCCCACACAAAATCACTCAAGGACCACAATGGTAACCTCAAAATGACCAAAATCACAACCTATCAACATGCCCTGTTTTAACCAAAGCTATCACAAAGGGATCAACTTTCACATTTAAGCTTCAATTCCCTTCTATCAATTCAAAACACTAAACAAGGCACCAATTCCATGACAACAACATGTTATACTCCCCAAGACCCTAAATCACGAAAATTAGGGCTTAAATTCCAGAAATTCAAGGCCCAACCAATGGCCACCAAACTTATATGAAATTAAAGCTTTCACTTACCTTAACAACTTTCCCAAAGGCACTTCATGATTCTACCAAGTCCATAATTTTGTGATTCCTCAAATCACCACCAATGGAGAATCTACAACCATAGGATGAAAGCTCTTAGCTCAAGGAACAATATTAATGAAGAGCATTTTGGCATTTGAGGCCATTTGCTTACCTCAAAATCCAGCTTTTCTTCCTCCTTTCTCCTTTAACAATGGCGCACAAGAGCTTGAGAGAGAGAGAGAGAAAGTTGTGATGATGAAGATGAGGGTGAGGTGCAGAATTTCTGCCCCCCTTTTGCCATTCCATGCGCATGGGAGAGAGAGAAAAGAGAGGAAATGAATAAAAAATGGTCCCTTGACTTTTCTTCTCATCTCTCTTCATCATCAAGTGACACTTGTCCACATCTTATACATTCTCATAAAGTAAGTAACCACTTGGTTACTCTACTCATTCCATTAGCCATTTAGTTACATATCTCATTTCTCCTTAGTTAGTAATTAATTTCTCCATTAATCACTAACTTATGGCTAATACTTTCATTCTTTCAATTTTCCCAACAGTTATGGCATATTAATTAATATAGCCACCAAACCCATAATCATTCCACTTTAATTCGATAATTATCCTTAATAATTACCATTAGCCTTTAATCGAAAATCGGGGTGTTACAGATCATCTGTGGTGATATGGATTGCCTCGGATGTGTCAGGGTCAAGCATAAAGAACAAGACATTACTGGGTCCAATCTCAGAGGGTCTATGCTCAGTAGGTATAGAGAGTCCAGATTCAAAGATAGGTATGGGCTCAGGAATAACAGAAGGACCAGGAATAGGGGAGCCAGATGCCATAGCATCAAGTCTGGCAACAATGGATCTCTGAAGCTCACCCTAGGCATGTTGTTCAACTAACAACTCTTCGTGCCTCTTATCCATTCTCTCCACAAGTTGTTCCATCCTCTTATTCATATGAGTTACCAACTCTGTATTGGTATTCGCAATTTCGATATGAAAACTCTTCAGAATGTTCTCCATGAATGTTTGCATTGCGACACCAAAGAAAGATGGAGAAGATGTGTTGACTGGAGCATAAGACTGTGAGTCATCCATTCGACTAGTTGCAGTGTCAGTCTTCTTCTTCTTCTTGGGACTTGCTTCTAGAGAAGTCTTCAGAGGAATCTCAATGTTCAAATTTCCAATTTGATTCCTCCCAATCGGTGCTATCCTATCAATCGGCTCCTTACTCTCAAAGTACCAAATCTTATTCTTCTTAAGGAATAAGGAAATAAGTTGAGAGTAAGGCATTAGAGTAGTAGGTTTTCCATCATACCTATACCTCTTGATCTCAGCAAAGATATATTCTCCCAAGTCCTTTTGTTCTTTGAGGATCAATAAGGCGAATTTTATGAAGTCCCTCTCAATAAAATGAGTGAAGTTATTGGATTTATTCACCATCGCTCTAGAATAGATATACCATAGGAATCGATGAAAATTACTCATATCACTTGGATTGAAATTAAGAAGTCCCACTATCTCACCCAGTCTTAGGATAGAAAACAACTGGTTTAAATCATAATTAGGATAATCATCATTAGGAGGGTTATCTATTCCTAACCAGGTATTGATTCTGGAAGGTGAGATTAGAATTCTCTGTCCTCTGACCTTAGAAGTCATGTCTTCTTCCACAGACTTCCTAATGGGATCATTTATAGGTTCAAGGTTACAGTAAAAATGCCTCACGACTTTAGTGTAAAATAGGAGTTTAATAGATAGCCAAGGCATATAGGAATCAAGATAGGGACTCAGGTCAAATTTTAATACCTCTTGAAGAACCTTATAGTCAATGTAGTGCATCTTGCACACATTTCTTCTTGCAAAGTGACTCAAATACTTCTAAGATTCCTCAAGCTTGCTCACATTGAATCCTTTTGGAGGAAATGTAATTTCTTCTTCTTTCTCTTCTAGTTACCTTGAAGATTTCCCTTTCTTTGCTTCCTTAAATTAAAAAGCTTCTTCAAGCATGCCTACCATGACATTTATAAGCTTCTCATCAATCTTAGGCTTTTTCAGAGGTTTTAGAGAAAATGTGGGTGTGTCAGATGAATCAGAAGGAGGAGGAGATGGCTCTTTTGTTGCTTTGCCTCTTCCAGGAGGTGAACTCTTCTTGGATTGAGCTCTTGTGTCAATGGGCTCCTTAATCACAACCCCTTTCACCTTAGGCTTAGGTTGCGGTTTAGCTTTGGCTTTAAGTTTATGAGAGATTTTTCTTTTCTTGGTTAGAGGAGAGGAAAGTGAATCAGAGGGTTGATACGGTTTAGAGAACTTAGAAGGAGTGCTAAGATTAGGAGATTTAGTCCTCACCATTTTGATTTGAGAGAAACAAGGATTTCTGAAAAATAGGGACTGTGAGTCGCAAATGTAGGGTAGAGGATTTAGTGAAACCTGAGAAGTTTTTGTAAGCAAAAATCAATGGGTTTTGACAGTTATGAGGAGGAAAATTGATTGTGAAAATTTTTTGTGAGAGCACTAGGAGAATCACTCGAGGTGATTTTGTGAGAAATGACCGATTTTTGACTGAAATAACCCTGAATCCTGACATTACTCGAGGGCTTACTTGAGTGATCATCAGCTTCACTCAAGTAGCTACTCAGTGATCATACCAGAAATTTTAAAATGCAGAGAATTCAAGCGCGTACCTGGCATGAATAATATTGTAATTACCCATGTATATTCTCTTGATCATTTGATGGCTCTTTAGGACAAATTTGAGCTAAAACTCAGCAAATTTGAGATCTACACCCCAAGTTCACTCGAGTCCTTACTCGAGTGATGTTGAAGTTCACTCGAGGCCTCCCTCGGGTAATCTGTCTCTTCAACAACACATGTTCTTTTATTGAAAATTCTGTATGCTTTACTTCGGTTAGAATAGCCTAGGAAAATTCCTTCATATGTTCTAGAATCAAATTTTCCTAAGTTATCTTTACCATTATTATGAATGAAACGCTTACAACTGAAGATGTGTAAATAAGCAAGGTTTGGCTTCCTTCCTTTGTATAGCTCGTATGGTGTCTTTCCAAGTTTTATTCTAATGTAAGCTCTATTTGAAATATAGCATGTTGTGCTCATTGCATCGGCCCAGAAAACTTGAGACATGTTCTTTTCATTCAGCATTACTCTAGCCATTTCAGTGAGCACTCTATTCTTACGTTCCATGACTCCGTTTTGTTGAGGTGTCATTGGAGCAAAGAAATTGTGATCTATGCCATTAGTATCACAATATTCTTCAAAGGCTTGATTTTCAAATTCTCCACCATAATCTGTCCTAATACCTGCAATGGACATACCTTTCTCATTTTGCACTTTCTTGGCAAAAACAATAAATTCTCCAAAGGTTTCATCCTTTGATGATAGAAAAATGGTCCATGTAAATCAAGAGAAATCATCAACAATGACCAATGAATATAGGTTGCCAACAAGACTCTTAACTCTTGCTGGTCCAACTAAATCCATATGTAATAATTGAAGTGGTCTATTGGTTGATATCTCATTTTTCAATTTGAAAGAAGATTTAGTTTGCTTACCCTTTTGACATGCATCACAAATCAAATTGTTTTTTAAATTTACTTTGGGTAATCCAATCACTAAATCTTTTTTAATTAACTTGCCTAGTTGGTGCACGTTGACATGAGCTAGCCTCTTATGCCATAACGAACTTTCATCGGCATTAACAAAACAATTTTCAGAATCATTTTTACTGATATCAAGAGTATAGCAATCACCTTCCCTTTTTGTTCTGAGCTTTGCCTTGATATTTTTCTTATCAAGTTGTTAGTCTTTCTTTTTGACAATTACACATTCCTTTGAATCAAGTATTACCCAGTTGTCTTTATCTACACTTTGACTTACGCTCAGCAAATTATGACACAAGCCTTCAATGTAATATACATCTTAGACTTGTATTCCTTTGTTGTTTTTGATTTCACCCATTCCTGCTATCTTTCCGGATTGATTTCCTCCAAATTTTACCTTTCCACCTTCCTTAGGTTGCAATATGGTAAAACTTTCGAAATCACCGATCATATGTCTAGAGCATCCACTGTCTATGTACCACTTGTTGTTTTTGGATGCTTTAAGATATATTTGTAATCAAATATGATTAAGTCTTAGGTACCCACATCTTTTTGGGTCCTTTTGGGTTAGTACAAAAAATTTTCAGAACATATGAACCTTTAGGTACCCATTTGTAGGTTCTTATATTTCCTTTCTTCCTATGAATGCATGATGAAGTATAATGACCTTTTCTATTACAATAAGTACAATATGTAAAAGAATTTGATGTATACACAGAATGCTAAAAATAATTCAAGTATAATTTACCTCTAGCTTTCTTTCTTCCTTTCCTTCTGTCTGATTTTGGATCATATCCAATTCCAGATCGATCATTCACAAATTGTTGAGCTTTTAAAATTACATTTAGCATCTAACTTATTTTAGTTAATTTTTCAAGAGATTTAGTAAGATCAGTATTTTTCTTTTTCAAAGAAGTACAGTTTTCACATTCCTTTTCAAAATGCTCTTTAAGTTCTACTTCAAGAGCTTTGTTTTTCTTTTTGAAAAAAACTAGTTCTTTAATTACTTTGATGAATTCAGAATGTAAAACATTATATTTAGAAAGTAATTCATCATAGGTAGGATCAGAATCAGTTACCTCTTCTTCTGTTTCTTCTTGAGCAACTAGACAGATATTGGTTACTTTCTCTTCATCACTTTCTTCGTCAGAAGAACTATCTCCCCATATGGCAGATATAAAGGCTTTCTTCTTGTTGTAGAATTTGCCTTTTCTCTTTTCTTTATTCTTCTAAATCAGTTCTTGACATTCTGATTTGAAATGTCCTAGCTTTCCATATTCATAGCAGATAATGTGTTCTTTATTGCTTGTTCCTCCTTTCTGAAAGTTTTTGAATCCTTGGCCTTTCTTGTAAAACTTTCTGAATCGTTTTATGATTAGGCCCATTTCGTCATCGTCAAGTTCTTCATCATCATCTTGTTCTTCTTCTTTTGCTTTCAGTGCTATACCTCTTTTCTTCTTGTCACCAATATCATCTAGTTCTTGTTTGAACTTTAATTTGCTTTCATATTCAGAAAGGCTTCTGAATTAAGAAGAAACTGATCGCATTGATTCACCTTTTGCTTCCTCAATTGCAATAACTTTTGCCTCCCAGTCTTTAGAAAGAATATTTAGAATCTTTCGTACTTGAGTATGTTGATCATAGACTTTTCCAAGTGCTGCAAGTTGATTAACAAGGTGAGTATATCTAAGTTCAAATTCAGCTATTGACTCACATGATTTCATTCAAAATAAATCAAACTCAATAACCAGAGTATTGATTTAGTTTTCTTTTATTCCTGAAGTTCTTTCATGAGCTATTTCCAAGGCTTCCCACATTTCTTTAGCTATTGGAAGTATGTAAATTCTAAAGTACTCATTTTGACTCAAGGCACTTTGAGTGTGATGAGTTTCTTGTCATTCTCATCATATTCTGCTGGTGTCTTGGGAACTCTCTCTAAATTTACAATCGCGCAGCAATGGTTGACTATTCTTCGAATTTGAAAACTATCCATTTGCGGTAGGTAGCATTAGGTGAACGTTCGGACTTTTATTTGACTTTTCACTTCTGACATGATCTCGTCATTGTTTCTCTATAAATGTACTTAGAATACTAGTACAATGAAGAGTTAATCATATAGATCATATATTAATAATCATTCAATTAAAAACATGATTTCTGGATTTCATTACTCAAGTGGCTACTTGAATGATCATGCCTGTTACTCGAGTAGCCCCTCGAGTAAACCTATCAAAAATATGGCAGTGAGTAATTCAACATTTTTCACAAGATATTACTCAGGTAAGACATGGAGTAAGATACATCACAAACCTTGGAAATATCTTATTACTCGAGTGGTTACTTGAGTGGCCATATCTTCTCTTCACACCTTACTCGAGTGACCCCTCGAGTGAATTCCAAATAACTTTGTAGATTACTCGATTACTCACTCGAGTAATTGCATCAAATTCTTGGCCGAGAGTACTTGTTTTTTGTTTACCTGATTACTCGAGTGATCCCTCTAGTAATGGATCAAATAAGTCCGCAGATTACTGGAGTGATCCCTTGAGTAATGCCTTTTCCTCACATGGTTACTCGAGTGGCTACTCAAGTAAAGTGTTGCATTTCTTGGCCGAGAGTTACTGGAAGATTTTTGACCTAGTTACTCGAGTAATGCCTTTTCTCATGTGTTACTCAAGTGGCTACTTGAGTAATGGTTCATATAACTTTACAGATTACTCAAGTGGCTACTCAAGTAACTTCTTCCAAATTTTGGCAGTGCCTCTGAAAACATTTTCTTTCAACATTACTCGAGTGCCCACTCAAGTAACAGTGTTCCTTACTCGAGTGGTCACTCGAGTAAACATAGACTACTGCCAGTGATGGTCTTCCTTTGCTCTTCCTCTCAGTTGTTCTTCATTACTCTAGTACTTACTTCAAGTAATGCTTTGTATTCCATTTATTTACTTTATTCAAATTCATTTGTTATCATATCCTCTTATATCATTAGTCTAGTCTTTGTTATCATCAAAACATATGGGATCTAACAATTATCATATCTAATGGTTTCAACATAAAAATTGAAAATTTTTTCATAAAGAGTAATGAAATTTTGCAGTAAAGAACTGTAACACCCTTATCTTATTTTCACCTTTTTCACAGTACTTACGCGTAGTTCAGTGGGCCCACAGAATAGCATAAAAATAATGATAATAAGTACTTGATTATAGTAATTTCCCATAGGGATTTTCTATTTCAATTACAAAAAATGTAGCTGCATAGGGCTACTAAGGTGTCTAGATCCATTCCAATGAAATACAGACATCTTCTCATCTTCGTTCCACTACTGCATTCCTCTCGCATAGCTCTCTTCTCTGCTTACACCTGTCAAATGGTTGGTTAGGGAAGGTGAGTAGCAAACAATACCAATATGCATGCAAGATAAGTGCTTAACGCATGACATACTTGTTACTTAAACTCATGCTAACACAATGACAAATATGTGTGCTCAATGTTTAAAACAACATACTTAGGGCCATAGCATAAATAGAAACAGTGCTTCAATCATTCATATACATTTCACATAATCAAACAAAACAATCACATGTATCAGTACACAAGCATAAATATTAAATACATGCAGTAGATGCAAGTTCACTACCTTAAACCCCCTTTTCAGCTCACAACTGTTTATGAATTCTTGCTCCAACTCGGGCTATCTCCAATTCCTATAAAAAGTTATGTTACAGGTAACTAGTTATTACTTGAACTATTACTTCCTTTAATCACAATTTCAACAATTTCTGCACAGTGTAACTCTAAACAGAGCGGTTTCATAGCTTTTAGGAAAACTGGCAGATTTTCAGTTGACTTTGGAAAATCATAATTAATTCTAGGAAATTCCAAATTGACTGGTTCTAAAACCTAAGTGAAGATCTTTAAATGTATTGTTATGAAAAAATACCCAAGGTTTGTCACTATTATCACATTTGTCCCAGAAATTCACCAAACCTCCCCTATTCAAGATTTCCCTCCAGAAACAAGGCTCAACTTTAAAAAATCATATTTTTTAAGGTACTTGTCCAAAAATCATGATCTATCCACCAAATTAAAGCTCTACATGTCTACTTTAAGCTTATCAAATTTTATAATATTTGGACTAGGTTTGACTAATGAAATTCATTTCACAACAACACTGCCTCTAGTGACACAAATCAAGCAGCATATCCCTTTAACATCAATAATTTTTAGATTTAAACATAAGCATCCAAAAATCATGAACACATGTATCCCCAAACAATTTTCCCTTCTAAATCCAATGGAATCATCAAAATTACCAAAATCCAGCTCTAACCCCAAAAACAGTGGCTAGCCAATAATCAAAGAATGTTAGGGAAATCATGTTTTCTTGTTTTCAATCCACAACTTGTAATCACATATTTAATCCCTTAAACACCATTTTCACATGATTAATCAAAATTTGGGTAGCACTTCCCCTTAGGGTTTGAGCTTCCCAAATTACAAAACTCAATCAAATATGCCACCAAACCAACAACGACATCAACATCCATCAAGAATCAACCAGAGAAACAAGGTTCTTGAGATTACCTTTGATTCTCTCTCTCTTTAGGCCATAAAACCGTGACCTCTCTCTTGTTTCTTGCTCTTGATTTTGCTTGCTTCACATGTAGTTCAAGATGAAATAAAGGTTAAGGAAGATTAACAAGAGATTGAAGGAAAAATCAAGTGAATTATCACCTAGAACTTACCTTATTTACGTATTAAATATTTAAGCTCCCTTGTTCTTCATATTTTTTCAGCTGTTCATTCTCTCTCTCTCTCTCAACTGATGTTGGCACAAAAATGGCCTAAAGAAAGAGATAAAGATGTAACACCCCAAATTTTATTCCCTAATATGACTTGTAAACATTTGTTGCATTTCATAAGGATTACATAGGACTTGGAATCACTCAATTTAGATTTTTCTATAATTAGTTATTAATTTTCAAAATTTAGTCAAAATGCTGACAATTTTTAGCTACCATTCGAATTTAAGAAGGAAAGGGCCAAATGTAATTTCTTTGAATTCTAAGGGTTAAGTTGATCACTTAGGGCTAGTGTAGTCAAACTAGAGGTTCATTGACCATGGCTCTAATAATGTCATTATTTATTTAAGGCCATAAAAAGTCAAGGAAGAAGAAATAGAAGAATTTCCAAGAAGCTACAATAGTTGGAAGAAAAGGTACAAGAGGAGGACTTAAAGATACAAGGTAGGGGACTTCCCTTATTTGCATGTACTTGATATCTCTACTTGTGTAGTGATGTATGTGATTGCTTTACTTGATTGTGTTGAGCGTATTTGAATAATGAAGCTCTGCTTCTATTTACACTGTGGCCATAGTTTTGTTGCATGAAACATTGAGCATGCATAAATGGCATTATGGGGCATGCATCTAGTTAGAGCTAACATGTCATGCACATAGCATATATCTTGCATGCATTATGGTAACTGTTTACCTACTGAGATTCTCTCGAATCTCACCCTCCCCTACCCACTATTTAGACAGGTGAAGATAGAAAGTATGTTGAGAGTAGAGAAGAGAACTGCACAAGAAGAATGCAGTAGTGGAACAAAAACAGGAAGATGTCTCTATTTCACTGGGATGGGTTTCACTGAAATAATGCTTAAATCAAAATCTAAAATGGTTGCACCATGGTTCTGTTTTATGATGGAAGTTGGAACCTTGGGAATAGTATTGAACCTTCATTAATGTTTTGAGAATATTACCTGGATACCATGAAGATTAGAATAGGCCCTATTGATCATAATTTTAGCATGCCTATTGGGTATAATTGAGAAAAATGATTTCTGATATGTGTAATGTTGAGATTTTGGATTTTTTGATGAACCTAAAAGTTGGGTTGAAGACCCTAGGCTATAAATCCTACATGTCAAATATGTTGTAGTGGACATGTGTGGTCTACTGTGTAATGACCTACATGGTCTACCGAGTGGTGACTTGTATGGTCTGCTGTGTGATTGGCAATAAGGTGAAAAGGGAGGTTTGTAATGTGGTGATCTATGTGGCTTTGTGGTTTACAATGATGCAACCTGTGAGGTGTGCAGTGACGTGAATTGTGTGGTCAATAGTGCATTACGTAGGCAAATAATTAAAATGAGCCATAGTGTATCAGGGCATTATAATGATGAATAGAACATGGCAAAAGCAGTAAGACCCTATGTGCAAGATGGCATGGGCAGTGGCCCTAGGCTATAAGATCATATATGCCAATGATGTTGTAGCAGATTAATATGTCTATCGGCCCTAAAACCTTATGGACCAATGTGTCCCCAAGGTTGGAAAATGTATTTAGAATTGTGTTGAGCAGTGGCCTGAGGATTTAAGGGTAGAGACCCTCAACTGTACGATCTTATATGTCAGTTGTTTACATTATACATTGATTGTTGAATGTAAATGTTGAATGCTATCTGAGATTCACGTTAAGCCCAAAATGATAGTTGTGTTGCATGGCTTGTGAGTCTGCACATTAAAGAGATAGACTGAGTAAAAAAAATGGGGGATTCCCTAAGGTATAGATGCTATTATACGATGTAGCAAATTTCAGGGATGAAATTTATTTAAGAGGGGGTAAACTGTAACACCCTAAATTTTATTCCCAATATGCCTTGTAAACATTTGTTGCATTTAATGAGGATTACATAGGACTTAGAATCACTCAATTTATATTTTTTTATAATTAGTTATGAATTTTCAAAGTTTGGTTAAAATGCTGGCAGCTTTTAGCTACCATGCGAATTTAAGAAGGAAAGGACCAAATGTAATTTTTTTAACTCTAAGGGTTAAGTTGAGCACTTGGGGCTAGTACAGCCACACTAGAGGTTTATTGACCATGGCTCTAATAATTTCATTATTTATTTAAGGCCATGAAAAGTCAAGGAAGAAGAAATGGAATAAGTTCCAAGATGCTACAATGGTTGGAAAAAAAGGTACAAGAAGAGGACTTAAAGATACAAGGTAGGGGACTTACCTTATTTGCATGTATTTGATATCTCTGTTTGTGTAGTGATGTATGTGATTGCTTTACTTGATTGTGTTGAGTGTATTTGAATAATGAAGCTCTGTTTCTATTTATATTGTGGTCATAGTTTTGTTGCATGAAACATTGAGCATGAAGAAATGTCATAATAGGGCATGTATCTAGTTAAAGCTAACACATCATACATATAGCATATATCTTGCATGCATTATGGTAATTGTTTACCTACTGAGATTCTCTCAAATTTCACCCTCCTTCCCCTACCCACCATTTAGACAAGTGAAGATAGAAGGAATGCTAAGAATAGAGAAGAGAACTGCACGAGAGGAATGCAGTGGTGGAACAAAGATGAGAAGATGCCTTCATTTCACTGGGACTAGTTTCATTGAAATAATCCTTAACTCAAAATCTGAATTGGTTGCACCATGGTTCTGTTTTATGATGAAAGTTGGAACCTTGTGAACAGTGTTAAACCTTCAGTAATGTTTTATGGATATTACCTAAATACCGTGAAGGTTAGAATATGTGCTATTTATCATAATTTTAGCATGCCTATTGGGTATAATTGAGAAAAATGATTTTTGATCTTTGAAATGTTGAAGTTTTAGATTTTTTGATGAACCTAAATGTTGGGTTAGAGACCCTAGGATGTAAATCCTACATGCTAGATATGCTGTAGCTAACCTGTGTGGTCTACTGTGTGCTGACCTGTGTGGTCTATTGTATAATGACCTGTGTGGTTTACTGAGAGGTGACTTATGCGGTATGCTGTGTGATTGGCAATAAGGCGAACAATGAGGTTTGTAATATGGTTATCTATGTGGCTGTGTGGTTTACAATGATGCAACCTGTGAGGTGTGCAGTAACGTGAATTGTGTGGTCAGTAGTGCATTATGCAAGCAAAGATTTAAAATGAGCCCTAGTGTATTAAGGCATCATATGGCGAATAGAACAATGGCAAAGACAGTAAGACCCTGTGTACAAGATGGCATGGGCAGTGGCCCTAGGCTATAAGATCTTATATACCAATGATGTTGTAGCAGATTAGCGTGTCCATTGGCCCTATGACCTTGTGGACCAATGTGTCCCCAAGGTTGGAAGATGTATTTAGAATTTTTCTAAGTAGTGGCCCTAGGACTTGGGGGTAGAGACCCTTGGCGTTACGATCTTATATGTCAGTTGTTTACATTGTACGTTGATTGTTGAATGTGGATGCCGAATGCTATCCGAGATTCATGTTAAGCACATAATGATAGTTGTGTTGCATGGCTCGTGAGCCTGCACATTAAAGAGGTAGACGGAGTGAAAAAAAGGGGGATTCCCTAAGGTATAGATGATATTATACAATGTAGCAACTTTTAGGGATAAAATTGATTTAAGAGGGGGAGAACTGTAACACCCTAAATTTTATTCCCCAATATGCCTTGTAAACATTTGTGGCATTTAATGAGTATTACATAGGACTTGGAATCACTCAATTTAGATTTTTGTATAATTAGTTATGAATTTTCAAAGTTTGGTTAAAATGCTAACAACTTTTAGCTACCATGTGAATTTAAGAAGGAAAGGACCAAATGTAATTTCTTTAAACTCTAAGGGTTAAGTTGAGCACTTGGGGCTAGTGCAGCCATACTAGAGGTTTATTGACCATGGCTCTAATAATGTCATTATTTATTTAAGGCCATGAAAAGCCAAGGAAGAAGAAATAGAAGAAGTTCTAAGAAGCTACAATGGTTGGAAGAAAAGGTACAAGAGGAGGACTTAAAGATACAAGGTAGGGGACTTACCTTATTTGCATGTATTTGATATCTCTGCTTGTATAGTGATGTATGTGATTGCTTTACTTGATTGTTTTGAGCTTATTTGAATAATGAAGCTCTGTTTCTATTTATACTGTGGCCATTGTTTTTTTTCATGAAACACTGAGCATGCAGAAATATCATTATAAGGCATGCATCTAGTTAAAGATAACATGTCCTACACATAGCATATATCTTGCTTGCATTATGGTAACTGTTTACCTACTGAGATTCTCTCGAATCTTACCCTTCCCTGCCAACCATTTAGACAGGTGAAGATAAAAGGTATGCAAAGAACAGAGAAGAGAACTACACAAGAGGAATGAAGTGGTGGAACGAAAACGGAAAGATGTCATCATTTATTGTAAAGGGTTTAGACACCTTAGTAGCCCTATGCAGCTACATTAATTGCAATTATTATGTTTAATCCGTGCAGGAAATTTCTGTAATCGAGAACTTTTTATTAGTATATTTATGTTATTCCTGTGTGCCCACCAAACTGCACCTGGCTACTCTAATTAACGTCGACAATAAGTGGTCGGTAAGGCAGGGTATTACAAAAGAGGCCATATAAAATATCATCATCCACCTCCTTCAGTGTATAATATTTAATGTTAACTAAAATGTGCCACTTAATTGTTGTAATCTTTTCCCTTGGCCATTATTCTTGACTGAAAATATGGCCCCTTTTGTGTTCAACCATTTAGTTTCTCTTTCCTTCCTCTTGTTATACAAATATGCGCCTTTTTTATTCAAGTCATCAACTTTTCATTTAGCCTACAATTTTTTACATTTCTCCTTTCTTTTACTTGGCCAAAATCTTTTCCCTATTAAATTAATGTGAGCCAAGTAAATTATTTACCTTTCTTGCTCCTACTTTAGCAAACATTTATCCCTATTAAAGGGAAAAATAAATGGTTGCTTTCTTTATTAGTCAAATGACCATTTTGCCCTTATATTTATTTCCATTTTCTCACATGCTGAAAAACTGGGCAGAATTTTCATCAAACTTTGAAAATTCATAACTATTTGTACAAATTTTCAATTGGTATGGTTCTAAAGGCTATGTGACCCATATCAAGTCTATTTTCAAGGAAAATTATAGCCTTTAGCCAAATGGAAGCTCACAATTCCCAGAGTTATTGTTTTTGGACGCTGCCACTGAAAATCGCCATTTTTACTAGGCTAACATCAAAAATACATAACTCTTTGTGTATAGCTCCAAATGATTTATATGACCTATCAAATTAAATCTTGATAAGTCTACTTTTATTCTAGAAAGTTTGACATTCATTGGGCATCATTTGTTTATCCAAAATCATCACACAACCAGACTGCCACGCAAGAAAAACACACTAGTAGCAAAGTTTACATTCCTAAAACTTTTGCTAAATCGGGGCTTAGCAGTCCACTTGATTAAGGCTTATTATCAAGCCTCTAATCCCAAAATTTGGGACATTACAAGAACATGTTTCAGATTTAGTATGCATTAGAAACACCCAAGTATAGCGGGAAAATCATCAACTATTATTAGAAAATACTCCCTCTATTCGTTATTATAAGAAATATTTAACAAAACCTCACAATTCAAAGTGGCAGTTAAGAACAATAAGTATGTCAAAATCACAACCTTTTTTTACCAAAACACCCTTATTTATTAGGAGATAAGGAATAAGAGAGAGAATAAGGAAATTATTATAATAAGGAGGATTGTAGAAGAGAGAGAATATTACATATGGTAGAGGTAAGAGCAAGAAAGATAAGTGTATAAGAGAGAGAATGTGTGGTTAAGAGAGAGAGTAAGTGTGGATTTAATATATTGACATTAAATAGGGTAATTAAATAAGGGCAAAATAGGAAAGAAAGAAGTAAAAAAAAGGCATTCTATTAATGTTTCTTATAAAAAAGGAACGGAGTATGTGTGGTGGTTGTTTCTTGTGATAAAGAACGGAGTGACTATTTGTGTCCATAAATAGAAACAGAGGGTGTAGGTGCCTAAATGTCTACATGAAGTAAATCAAAAACATGAGCACTACTAGAGGTACTGGTAGGAAAGGATAATTTTCTTTGTCTAGCAAAATGACATACATCACAGTGGGAAGAGGGGGAATTATACAAAACAGAGGGATTTTTATGGTTTTTATAACTGCATAGAACTAGTAGACAAATGACCAAGATGAAAATGTCACAAATCAAAATAAGCAGCAGTATTTGTTTTGGTATGAGAATGAGAAACAAGAGCAAGAGATGGATTTGTTTTACACTTCATTATGTATAATCCCCTTGAACTTCAACTGAACCAATTGTCTACCACTTTATCAAGCCTTGAATGAGAAAAGAGGATTTTAGAAAAATCAAAAAACAAGGAAGATAAGTAGTAAGTTTTGTAACATAAATCAAATTGAAATGAAAATCAGGAATGAAGACAACATTAGTAAGATAAAAGGAATCGAAAAAATGGATTGTTCCAAAATGGGAAGCAATGACAGAGTGAACATTAGGCAAAGAAAATGCATAGGACAAATAACATTGTAGAAAGAGAAAAAGTCAAGATCACAACAAATATGATTGGTAGCTCCTGTATCGATGATCTAAGAGTGACTAAAAGAAAAGGAAAGAGCAACAGAGGTACCTTCTTGTAGAGCAAAAACATGATTTAAAGAGGAGAAGGAAGAATTAGAAGAATGTTCCTTCTAAACCAAATCCAAAACCTATTGATATTGTTCTTGAGTGAGACCAATTTTAGTATCATGAGAGGAAGTAGAAGCTTCAATAGCCAAATGAATGCCTGAGAAATAGAATTGGTAGTCGAGTGAGATGAATTGTGAAAGTTAAATCCAAGCAAAAATCCATGTTTCTAATAACAAGTATCCTTATTGTGCCTAGGTTTCCCACACTATGTACACTACTTGGAATTCAAATTAGAAAAGGACTGAGGTTGAGATGGAGGACAAAAGGAATCACGATTTGCCAGAAAAATCTTCAAGTCAAAAGTCATTTCTTGTTCTTGTTGCAACACAAGATTGAAAAATCGATTGATGTTAGGTATAGGATAGATCCATGAGCATAATTTGTGATTTAACGGCAGCAAACTGATTACTAAGACCATAAAGAAAGAAAATGACATAATCTTATTGCAAATGCTGATGAGCTTCACATGAATAAGAAGAAAGCGGCTGAAGATTTTGCAATTCATCCCACAATATTTTGAGTTCAGTGAAATATTGACCAACCGAGAGGTCTCCTTGGCGCAATACAAACATTTCTTCTTGAATTTTCGCTTTGCGAGACACATCATTCTAAGAGAAATGATTTGCCAAATTGGACCATAAATCAAACACCTTATCAATCCAAAGATGGCTCTGGGATAGTCTAATCGATGAAACCAATTTTGTTCTTTGATTCAAGCGCCATCATCTTTGCATGTGACCATGAATGATAATTGTTGCTAGACACAGGAGGAGAAACAAGGATGGCTCTGGGATTTTCATTCGGGTGGATATAGTATGGATTACATGGTCTTTGAAGCTCATCATCAATAGAGGACGAAGCTGAAGACATGGCTAGGGCGAAAAAGGGAACGACGGAAAAATTGAGATAGGAAGAGAGAGAAGGTAAAGCTCTGATACTATGTCACATGGTAAAATATAGTTGGAAATAAGAAGTGTAAATTATTGCTTTTTAATGGTATATATGCACCATGTGTAACGCCGCAAATTTTGATTTAAGGGCTAATGATAATTATTGATAATAATTATTGAATTAAAGTTGGAATTATTTTGTGTTTTGTGGTAATTTAAATTAATATGCCAAAATTAAGGAGAAATTGAAAGAATGGAATTATTGGCCATAAGTTAGTGATTAATGGAGAAATTAATTACTAACTAAGAGAAAATGAGAAGCGTGATTAAATAGCTAATGAAGGGATTAAATAAGCTAAGTGAGTGTCTACTTTATGAGAGCCAATGAGATGGTGCCGTGTAGCAAGATTGTGTGTGTGTGAAGGGAGGATGAAGGAGAAAAGTCAAACCAATATTTTATTATTTTCCTTCTCTCTTCCCTCCTCCTTTTTGGCTGTGCAAGCATAGGGAAGGCAAGAAATCATCATTCCTCATCTCCTTCATCACTCATCTCTCTCTTCTCTTCTCATTTAGCGCCATTGGAAACCAAAGAAGAAGGAAGAAAAACTTGAACAAGGTAAGGGAGATGATCTCAAATGCTCAAACTCAATTCTCTAAATTTGTTCCTTGAGATAAGAGCTTCATTTTGATGGTTGTAGTTTTTCATTTGGTGTTGGTTTGTGACTCCAAAGAATTGTGGAGGTTGGAGAATCAAGAAGTTTATTTGAGAAAGTTGTTAAAGTGAGTTAAAGAGACCTTTCTATCTAATTTTGTGCCAAATGGTCTATCTTTGAAATTCTAGAATTTATTGCCTATTTTCGAAAATGATAGTCATTGGGATGCTTGCCATGTTGTTGGTATGGAATTGGTATGTTTAGAATGTATGTGGATAGATAGAAAGGGATTTGGGATTGAATGATTAAGTTTGATGATTTTGGAATTTTGGTGTTAGTGTTGCCCAAAACCAAAGCATGATAATGGAATAGGATTTTGGTAGTTTTGATGGTTTTATTGGATTCCTTGAGTGATTTTGTGTAGGGATAGCTTTGGTTGAAGTTTTGGGTTCATTAGGAACTCTTAGAAAAATTCTGGATAATATTGTCAGTGTTTCTGCATTTTCTAGTTTCTGATGTGCATCACTCGAGTGAGGGGGTGTCACTCGAGTGAGGGTTTGTGATTTTTGGTTTTCCTTCAGTTTTCAACTACACTTTTGGTAAGAGTGTTGTCTCACTTGCGAGTGTGGTGGGTTCTCACTCGAGTGAGCCTCCTCTCACTCGAGTGTGGGTGTATTTAACCCCATGAACTTGCCTCTCGGGTTATCACTCGCGGTTAAAGTGCAAGAGTGTGTCTTAGCACTCGCGGGTATTCAGCCTTCACTCGAGTAAAAAGGCCCATACTCAAGTGCCCCTTTCCTTTAAAATTTCCCATTTGCTCTCAGTTCCTCACTTTCTACACCTCACTTCCTGGTACTCGAGTGAGCCTTTGGGATCAATTGAGTGTTACATTCTGTGCTCGAGTGTTCTTGTTCTCTGAAAGTTTCTTGTGCTCTCGGGCATGCACTCACTGTCTTTCACTCTCTAGCAACCGAGTGCAAACCGTACCATCATTCAAGTAAGGCCATCTTCACTCAAGTGAACCAGTGAAAAATGTTAGTGTTTTTGCTTCCAAAAAGATGATCTTTGGGATAGTTCTCCTAACCCTTTAAGGCCTTGGGGTAGAGGCATTTTAGGCTTCTTAAGGGACACTAATGATAACCAATTTAAGTGTTGAGAAGTTATTTAAGTATTAGAATAAGTGATAATGTATTGTCCTTAATTATAACTATAGGATTTGATATTTGCCCAAAGCGTAGAAGGCGTGTTCCTGCTCAAGAACGGAAAGACCAAAGTGGTGACACTTTACCCTATATCATGTGTAATGCATTGCTTGTTAGTATTAGTCATTGAATACAGATACAGTTGAGGGGACGTGGCAATGTGCCCGGCCTTGAATATTGATTGCTGCATTGTGATATATGCTTACTTGCTTTGTTTAATTATGCATCATATTCGTAAACTGTTGCTACTGGGATTCTTTAGAATCTCATTCTTTATAAATAACATTTTTAGACAAGGCAAGTGGATCAAGAAGCAAGCAAGTGAACAAGGACGACCAAGACTGCCGGCGGTAGTCTTAGTTAGATACTCTTAGTTTTATTTTGGACTGGTTATCATTTTGGATGAATGTATATATTGAATAGATCATAGTATTATAGTTTTGTGTAATTCCCGATATGGATACTGAGATGGGCAATAATGCCCTGAACAATATTTTGGATTAATGTTATTATCCCAGGTAAATGTCGAGAATTATGGTTATACTCTGATATTATATTTGTGACAAACCGAACAGGCCAATTGTTTTTACTTTGAAATGAATAGAGATCTGTTGTATATGTTTTGTAAAAAGTTTTTAATTACCCTCGATCTCTCATTCAATTATAAAACGTGTTTATACACCTAATCCCGGCCTTGATTATGACGGGAGTTACACCATGGACTATACATGTAATCAATTACAACTAATACCAACTCATCAATAATTAGTTACATTATATTTATGCTATAACAGTAGTGCCCGTTCAAGTCTCTCTAAATTCTCAAATGAACAAATGAATCTAGGAATTAACTTCCACGCTTCAACTTCTACCCTTGAACCAATCTCCCAATACCAGCCGAAGAATTTAGAAATCTAATGTATTCTCTTCGTATGACGCATGATTAGAAGGATGAAATATAACTAAAATGTTAAGCTTAACAAATGATGAAACCTCCAACCATTTATATTATGACACAACACATTATTCACTATGATGACATATCCAAATATTGTTTCATTATATCACAAAAATAGAAAGCAACCGAAGAATTAAGTTATGCTAGAAAGAGTGAGATAAGATCGGCCTAGACGCGACTTTAGGAGGAATAGATATATGTGATGATGTCGTTCAATGAACTTGGGTGGCAGCCATGGACGTGGAAGGCAGGTATTGAAGACTCGGGTGAAGATGATCCGTCATAAGGAAAACACGGCTTTCTTTTTTTTTTTTTTTTTTTTTTTCCTGAAAAACACGGCTTTCACTCACATTTCGTTTCACATTATATTCCTTTTCCCTTTCTTTTGTGTTTCTTTTTCAGTCATCGTTTTATTTTCGCCATCTTTCTTTTTCAGAATTGTCAAATAATTTGGCTGGCACGCGTCACAACGTGGCAAGCTATTTGCCCACACAAACAACAGTCGTTGTTGCCTCCAAGGCTCCAACGAGGAATGAAAGACACTTCCTGTCATTTCCTTTTTAAAGTCACCTTCGTTTATATTTATTTGTATTATCTTAATTATAATACAACACATTAAAATTATACTTTTTCTTAAACATAGTATAAAAATATGGTAGTTAATTTTTTAAAATTTTATCTTTTTTTAACTGCAACAAGTCGTCAGTATGCTCTAGGTTCCTAAAAAGTACTTTATTTTTTCTTGTTTTGAGTTTAAGAATATCAATTACAATTCCCTTAAAACCATGAATTGAGTTTGGTTATAATTAGGATGATACTAGTGAATAATATGCCTCCATATTTTTTCCTTATTTGTGTTTATTATATTGATTCCTTGATGAGTGAATCATTTATTTTTTAAGTTTTATCATGCATAATAATGATAATATCAATCAATGTATAATAAAAGTTATGGAAGTAATACTATTTACAATCCATTAAAAGTATGACCCATTTATCAAATTTAGTGTAATGTAAAAGAAAATGCGTTTAGTTATATAAATATTTGATGTATTGTCTCATTTGCACTAAAAAGTGAATAATCTTTTATAGTTCAATTAAATTATGGATGAATTTCTATTTCAGAAGTGTTGTTTTTTTTTTTTTTTTTGGTCGAAATTTCAAAAGTGTTGTTCAATCGTCTTATTTTTTATTTTTGTTTTTTATTTTATAACTAAACATAACATCTTATACAATATCTATTAACCTTCAATATATATGGCTAACTATACAAGTTCTTAGGGAAATTTCCCTCAAGTCCTAAAGAGAAATTATTAATGAAGGGCATAAAATCTTCAAATAATCAACAAGTCCCATGGGACTTGAGGATAAGAGATTGAAATTGTGAAGCTACCATCATTCCCTCATTAATTAAAAAACAATGATTACCTTGTTTATGAGAAAGAGAAGCACAGGGAGGAAGGTACTTAGCTGTGCCATCATCTCCATTATTCCAACCAAGCTACCAAGCTACCTTTTCTCTTCATCATCTCTTTAAATTTTGAGGTTCGCAATATTTATCTTTTTTTCCTCTTAGAATATGAAAAAGTACATATCTTTTGGTTTGAATGTTGTTCGGGTTAGGCTGCGTTGGTATGTAGGCCATCGTTGGGCTTATAGTTATAAGTAAACTAACAAAGTGGACCAAGTAAACGTAAAGGTCATCTTGATAGGCTTTGTCATGATTATGTTGGTTATGGTTTCATTTTGTGTGGGTAGGATTACAAATTGCTATTTTTATTTCTGGGTATATTGTGCTTTGTTTCCGCATGCTAAGTGGAAATGAATGAATATGGCCGAAGTTTTTTGTGGTTAGAAGTCGAACTACTATATGAACATAAAATATGTTAACAATAAATGAATCAATAATAATTAACATAGTTGATTTACTTGTCAATAAAATGTGTGATGCATTTTGACATTAAAAATGGTTGGGAAGCATCAATTATGTTTTATTCATATGGAGTGATAGTTTGTAAATGGCATAGACGCTTATATGTGATATGTTGGGGAGAGTGTGAGAACGAGAACCATGAAAGAAAGCACAACATATGAAGAGTTGAAAATAGTGATATCATCAATTATTAGAAAAGAAAGTAACAGAATTCTTATGAAATT
The DNA here is from genome assembly GCA_963855925.1 of Inga laurina. Lineage (NCBI taxonomy): Eukaryota > Viridiplantae > Streptophyta > Magnoliopsida > Fabales > Fabaceae > Inga > Inga laurina. Next base: position 47,723,168 of record OY979701.1, on the reverse strand, counting down.
TATAATTAATTTTGATACAAGGACATTTATGAAACTTCTTGATGAATGAGTAGAAAATTTAATTAAGCTCCATGCAGAAAGTGGTCATATGTCTGTAAGAGAAAATGGAGATAACACACAATTGGCAACATGACAATCCAATGGTGAATCAACATGTGTAAGTTGTATTTTCTTTTTAAACTAATGTTGTCAATTGTTTCCATTTAACATGTGATTGAAACGCTTCCAATTTGTCATTACCGGCACCATTAACTTGTCATCTCTTACAAGATGGATAACTTATTCGAAGGTTTAGATAGAATACGTTAATCCAAGCAAATGATGCCAACATCTATACCTAAAATGAATTCAACAAAATGGAAGGATTTTGTTAATGCAGAAGGACAAATTTTTTCCAATGCGGTGGTCCTATGACAACCATCATACAAGTGAAATAGTTTCCAAAAGTTTTCATATAAATTTGTCAAGAACAATCAACCAAAGATCATTGTCAAGTGTAAGGTTGATGGTTGTCCATAGAATATGAGTGCATATTCAATGGGCGAACAACAAGACACTGACTTATTAACTATAAGAACATTCAAAAGCAAGCACGTCCATCATGCGCATGATAACCTATGTGTCTCACACGGTAAGATCAGATTTAATATCATCAATCATGATTGATACTTTGAGGTATAGTATACACAAGAATGCTAATGAAATTAGAAGAGACTTACATAGAGTATGGTGTGTGACTGAATTAGTCAAGTATATAGGGACGGAGAAAGAGCTTTAAGGAAAATACATGGTTGTGTAAAGGATTCTTATAAGGTAATTTCTTGGATTTGTGGCAGGCTCATCAGAACTGATCCAAGCACGATTTGAGAGGGTAGTCATCCCATATTTAACAATTTCTTAGAAGGATGTCGAGGCATATTTTATATCTATGGATGTTGTCTAATTGATTTGTACAATGGAATATTGATTTCCTAATGCATATGATCAGACAACGAATGATTTCCCTTAGCATATGTTGTCATTAATGGCGAGACATATAATGAGTTGACTTGGTTTCTTCGGAATGTCAAATGAATCACAAGATCAATGGAGATTACAATAGTCTCGTATTGGTATAATGCCGTTATTGGTGTTGTGATGTGCTTTGAAACAATTTATGGAAGAATGCAAGCATTGAAGAGAAAGGATCTAATAAAGAGGCTGAAGCAGATTATGTGCGAAAGCTTGGTTGACATATGCTTCCCAAAAAATTCAACATGATTTATGCGGATAGTTCAAATGTGCTTTAGACCCTCTGATGAAGAAAATTTATATTCCATCAAAGACATGTCAAATGAGAACAGAAGATGTGAAAAAATTATTGAAGAGAAAAGATCTAATAAAGAGGCTGAAGAAGATTAAGTGCGAAAGATTGGTTGACATATGCTGCCCAATTATGTGGATAGTTCAAATGTGCTCTAGACCCTCTAACGAAGTAAATTCATATTCCACCAAAGACATGTCAGATGAGCATAGAAGATGTGAAAAAATTCATGGGCCTATCATAAAATGGCATTATTTTGATCTGACACTGTTATAATCTCCTCTGATCATGTAATCTCTTCAACGTTCTACTGAAACCAAGCTCAGTCATCATGTCTACCCATTAACAATACCAAATGCTAGGGAAAATAATTCATTGTTTACTTCACATGCACAAGCCAACAATAATATTCCCTTGGAAGGACTACCTTAGATAACATCCACCTAAATAAAGTATGATTCAGCAACCTTGTTAAAAAAACCTTTAATGGAGCATCCATAAGCAATAGCAGCTTCTCAGATCTGTCGCTATTCAAGCCTTCCTATCTAGCAACCGTGTCTGGATCAATTTTAATTAACATGTCACCAATTACGATATAGGAATTTTGTGTATATCTCCCTCATGGCTTTCTCTGCCCTTGTATGCTTGACTGTAGTTTAGTTGCATACCACAATCATTATATAAGTATCTTCTAATTTCATTAGCACTCTTGACTATATTAGACCTCAAAACATCAATCATAATGGATGATTTTAAACCTGACCTTGTTGGGTGAGAAGCAATCAGGTTGTCCTCCACATGATGGATGTGTCAACTTCTGAATGTTCTTACAGTTATGAAGTCATTATTTTGTTGTTCCTCCATTGAGTATGCACTCATATAGCACAGACAGCTGTCAAACTTGCACTTCACAATAATCTTATTTTCATAGGAAAACTTGTGGCAAAATGTTGCACTTGTATAATGTTAGTTGAAAAGTCACAACATTGGGAAAAGTTTGTTCTTCTCCTTTCCGTTTTGCTGAATTCATTTCAAGTCTCAATGTTAGCATCATTTGTAAAGCACGTATCAATGACGTTGAATCTTCAATCTCATTGGACAGGTAAGGTAGAGATATAGATGATCCACCTAAACCACCAAACATGTCATCTATCCTACAGGAAATGACAAGTTGGGGTGCAAGTAATGACAGGGTATGAGCAGCACCATGACAAGTTATGTGGTGACAAATGACATAAAAGAACATTAGATCAACAAAGGAAAGAGAAGTTATTTGGTCCTTCATTGAATCTTCCATTGTTGCTTATGCATAGCAATTTTTGATTGCTGCTACAACCACATGATCACTTCCTACTATGTTCTTAACTCCATCATCATCAAGATCTAGAAGTATGCTTGTATCAATACTCACTATGAATTTCATTTTAGTTCCTGTTCTTTCTTTGCCAACAATTCAAGATATCATTGCTGGCAACTCTCCATATGTTGAGGATAACATATTAACAACAATCGCTGCATGTATAAAGAATGCATTTTGTAATCTCATAACAAGGTTCTAACCACAAAAACCATGCACCATATTCATTCATGCCCACTTATTATGCCAAAACAGAGCAACAAATAAACAAGGGAGAATCACTCCTAGGTCCCAAGGAAGGAAGATATTATCAGAAAGGTCCCTGGTTACAACCCTCAAAGCGTGTATTCACAACCTGTTGAATGTATTTTACAACCTCGAGGGACATTTCTGATAATATCTTCCTTCCTTGGGACCTAGGAGTGATTTTCCCAATAAACAATGTACCCAGAAACAGAACAACTACTCATTATTCTACCCACAAACAATGAAACCCCAATTTAAATAATCAAACGGGCACACGTTGAACACAAGGTCAACATTTACCTGATTCAGCTCAAAAGGTTGACAAATAAGCTGAAGGCTAAAACCCTAATCCTCTTTGAATGAAATCCAGCATACCCACACACCAAAAGGCAACAAACATTCATGTGAAAATACAAATTTTTCCATGTTATAGCTGGGAGATGGATGTTGTGAACCTCAATCTTGCAGAGATGATGAAGATTAGAGTTCCACCTCCTCTGGAATGATGGTGGTGATGACAACAAAGATGAGAGCGCGAACTGAATCCCTATTTCCTACAACTTCTATTTTTGGTTAGCAAGAGCAAATATGTAATTGCACATTTCAAATTACTCACAATCAGTTCCCAAGGGGCTTCAGAATTATTTTGTCAATTCATGAGACCTTTTGGTGAATATGTTCCTCCATTAGGACTTGACAGCGATTTTCCTAGGATTTATCCCATCTCTTTTTTATGTATGATTACTTTATATTATACCAAGACTACAAATAAACAGAGTTTCATCAATTAGATTTTTTCACAAATCGAATAAGATTGACTTTTTCTCTTACATCTCTCCTCTAAATTCCCTCTCCTCCAAGATTTCTATTCTCCCTCAATTATTACTTATTTCTCCCACCTTTCTCCTCCTTCGTTCCCCCTTCCCTCACATGACCTACACCATCTTCCCAATAATAAAGACTAAATCACACCAACCTTTTTTTTATAATATTTTGAATTACACAAACAATACTTGAAATTAGAAGAGATTTGTGTAATTTTTTTTTTTTTTTTTTTTTTGCTTCAGAAGAAGTTTGAGTTATTTAATTCGCTCAATTTACTTTTGATTTCCAGAAAGTAAGTTTTGAAAATTTTGAATGTGAATGTAACTTCGTTCAATTATAGAGAGATCCACTTAATTTAACCAACATGATATCTATCTGGTTTGAAAAAGATGGTGCGGCAGATCCCAACTAAACCTAAGATCTATCTGACTTGAAGAAAATAGAAGGCTTTGTTTTTGTAAAGAAACAAGTTCTGAAATTAAAAACATCAAAAGCATGCATATGAAACAGGTCCTAACATTAAAAACATCAAAAGCATGTATAGGAAATAAGGTCCTAACATTAAAAACATCAAAAACATGAATAGGCAAGTTAAACAAGTTAATATGACACCGTTTATCCAAAATGTAGAAAGTACTAATGGCTCTAACGTACAACCTTTTAAATGCAAAGTACCATGTAACTCATCGTAATAACTTTGATTATATAGTAACTATTGTAAAACTTCTCTAAAATTTATCACACAAACTCCATATGAAAATTACTTATAATCCACTTGTCGGATAAATAATTAATAACTATAGTATGATTTTTGGGCAGCAAATTACTGGTTTAGTTCCACATTAGACACTAATTATTCCAGAATAAGTCAGGTCAAGCCCCAAACTGGCGTAGCTCTGCCAAAACATCTGCAATCATACAGACTGAACCCAAAACATCCTGCTTATACAGAATCTAGCTCCTTCCACTAAGGCTAACACCTATTGATCAATAACTAAACATTTTGATTTTGTGTATTGTTACGTTATCATTCAGGCTCTCACCTCAAAGAAAAGAAATACTTTATGATGCATTAGAAAGACAATAAGACGGTGTTACTACATATAATCAGAAAATTATTAAATTAAAACTACCACTATAACCTAAGGATGAGGAAAAATCAAAGGAATGCGTGGAAAAAGCTGAAAATAGAAATTACTGTTCCACCAAAGAGACATAATCTAAGAACCTTCTCCTTTCTCCTTTGCCCTAACGAAGTAAAATGACTTAGAGCCACTTCTAAAATAGATGCACCATCCAGAAAGTACACCTGAAAAATATCATCATATTTAGAGGAAATGCAGCAATAAGAACAATAAGTCAATAAAGCATAATCTAATTTGCCAAATAATAATCCAAAAGAAAAATCTCACTCAGGTCCCAAGGACGAGAAAAAATATCAAAAAAGTCCCAGTGTAGATTCCTCTATCAAAAAAGTCCCTAGAAACCTCAGTGATATAGATTCCAAATGTGAACTTACTTTATTGACAAGTGTATGTGACTATATTGACAAGTTATAGAGTGACTATATTGACAAGCTCATATGTGTTAACTAAAGCAGCTCCCATTGACAAATGTATGTGACTATATTGACATGTCATAGAGTGATCATTGACAAAACCATCTATGTTAAATAAACCAGCTCTCGTTGACAAGTGTATGTCATATTGACAAGTCATAAAGTGGCTATTGACAAGCTCATCTATGTTAATTAAAACAGCTTACGTTGACAAGTGCATGTGACTATATTAACAAATCATAGAGTGATCATTGACAAGTTCATCTATGTCATTGACAAGACTAGTGACTTTTTTGATATATGAATCTACACTGGGACTTTTTTAATATATTTTCTTGTCCTTGGGACCTGAGTGAGATTTTCCCTAATCCAAAAGCTTTTTATACATATTTTGAACGTTTCTTCCCAAATCATAGTATCTATATAACGTTAATATGCCAAATATGAAAATGAAGATATGACTGGACAATATTAATACTTCCAAAAATTTGTTACCAAATTAGAAGAAAAGGAAGCAAGTTTTTTCCAATCCACCAATGTAGCAAAATTCTCTAGCTCTCTCTTTACAATCTCCTTCTCACAACCTTGGAAGTAAGAAATGACATCAACATTGAAACTTCTGTACCAGATTTTCTTTGAAAGCTGCCATTTTCCATAATTAAAATTATCTACAACCGCCATATACACAGCAATTCTTTTTGACAGAATACACTGCTCAAATCCTCATAATTTTTCCAGCAACAGTAAAAGTAAAAATCAATCAATCCTTTTTTGAGTGCTGTAAAAGGAACATATTTTTTGATAAAATAGACTGCTTAACATAAGAACTTGTTCAAGACTTACAGGCAAACTATTGAGAAGAGCAAGGGCTAGAGAGGTACGGAATGTCCATATCAGGAGCCTTTCCAGAAAATTAGGGAGATATGCAAAAAAGATTAGATTCCAGCGAGGCTGATATGATGTTAACAGAATTGAATGGGCCATTAAAATCACATCACCAACAAATATGAAAGTGCCACCGCAATCAGTTTCCTTTTGGTTAGATGTCTCAGAAACTGGAAACTTGTTTCTTTGAAGTGAAAAACATTCATGAGAAGGGCTTGAATATGTGATCTCGATCCATACCAATCCAGGCTCCTGAATCGGAGCCAAACAAAACTCATCCTGTCAACACCATCAATACAAAATTTTAATAAGTAGTTATGCACCATCACGTTCTAAACATAGTATGTGAGAGCAGGGAAATGGGCAGAAAAAATTAGAAATGCTAAAAAATAAATAAACTGATACCTTCGAACACGTGCAGCTACTCCCATTTGTTGTAACCGATCCCCATTCACCACATTTTTGAAGTTTGACGACATCAATAGCATTTAAGCAGTAAAAATGCCATCCTGTGTTTAAGAGATCTTCACTCTGACCATCATTTGATGTATCAGTAGGGCATGAAACTTTTACAAAAGCAGTAAGTTCATTGGGACAAGCATACTGGTTTTCTGCAGATTTAATAAATTTGCTTTCTTCCATCACATGATTATGGACACAGTAACCCTTCCTTCCATGGACTGCCCCAAAGTCACCAATGTGCTGGGAATTATTTACATTATTAAGTTTCATATTATATGTCAAAGTATTAACCTGCACCCAGTCTTGTGCATTGTGAATGGGCACATTATCCACTGTATGAATAACATCACCAGGAGCTAAATAAGCATATAAAGGTGATGTTGGAGGTACATGCAAAACCTATATCACACAAGACACAGTAACGTGCAATAAATCAGCAGAGGATGTGTAGACAAATAATAAGGCAAATACATTGAATGAAGAAAATTACCATGGGACCATGCCCATACGTGTAAAAGGGAAGCAAAATCAAGGGAAGGAGGAACAATGTCAGCCCACAAGCTGCACAACACTAAAGTAGAGGGTTAAAGCTAGAAATATAATAAGCAGTCTAGCTCATTCACATATCTAATCCTCAAAAATTATTGCGCACACACAAAACTTACAACTGCATTGTGCCAAATTCCAGCAGAATACACACGTAGAGCATTCAAGCTTGGTAATGTTTCCAGTGATTCATTATCAAAGGCAACCAGAGCACCAGGAAAAAGAACAGCGATGAAGATGGCAATGTACTCTATTTGTATTCCCTCACTGCTTTCCCCTTAAAAGGTACAATAGCATAAGTATGAGAATCAAACCTTTGACCTTTGAAGAAAGATCAAATGAGGTTATTGACATCTGCAAACTAATCAGTTGGTAATACATGCTAAGACAGAGCTTTGAGAAGAAAAACATAAATGTCACTGGCCAGAGACAGCTTGATTGAGTAGCTGAAATGCAAGTAAAACAAAATCATTCACAATCCAGTTTACCTTGGTTGTGGGGGCGGGAGAGGAAGAAACAAAAACAACCGGAAAAAAAACAAAGAAAAGAGAAACACCATATAAACACTTCAAGAAAAGCAATTCAGTAAACTGGATATGCCAAAACAATATCACCTAACAGCAGAATATTGGCTTGGCATGGCCTTCTCAAATTCTCCTCAATTTACTTTCAAAAACAAAAATGGTTTTTTATATTTTAAAATTATTAATAAAATTATGGGAATTTATTCACTTTCTATCATCCTCTTATATCAACAACCACATTATTTCGTTGCATACTTTGAACTAATGGCCAGAAACATGACCATATATTAATATGTAGATACTGTATGAAAATAACCCCATGCATCCCAAGTTGGCTAAATTGTCACCTCAGTTTCACTTTAAACAGAATTTCAGATGATTCTACAATCATTAGATTTTACAATTTGTTAGTTCTGTTGAACCTACAAACTTTAGTAATCACAAGGCAGATAGGCAATTGACAAAGAGCATGGAAACAAATCTTTTTCCAACCTCTGAACCAATTAAGCCCCAAATGATCTAAGACAAATTATTCATAAATTAACTAATTCTACAAGAGCGAGTTTTCCAAAAACAATAAAGAATAGACACAAGGAAAAGCTGTTTGAAATGAATATTCTGTGCCTGAACTTTCTCCCAAGACCATACACAGAATCCAGCTTCCAAAAAATAACTAAAAAGAAAAGGAAAAGAAATTGTGGTCTAAAAGAAACAGATGCCTAAGAAACAAACATAGCGACTCAAATGAGAAGTAATAATTGTTGTTTTGGCATTCTGACTGATTTGATTAAGGCTAAGCCATATAGATTATTTCACTCAATTCCACCCCCCCCAAAACAAAAACAAAAAACAAAAAAAGCATCCCTTCAGATGCAAAATGCAGAAGCAGCCTCTAGGTGTGTTTCCGTGTTTTGAACCTCGTAAGGTGTGCTGGGGGCCCACATTCTGCGTTTTGAACCTTTTAAGATGAGCTTGGGGGCTCAAAATGGAAATTGCAATATTGCAATTATAAAAATAAGTAAGCCAAAATGTCAACCTACTCAGTTTTAGTAAAATCAAATTTGAGTAAAAACACTGACCTAGCAGCAGAAACTGCATGACCAAGTTCATTTACCACAACCGATATGATGGTAGAGATGCTTATATACCCAACATCAGCCAGCGATAAGCTTAAACCAGATGCAAAATGCAGAAGCAGCCTCTAGATGTGTTTCTGTGTTTTGAACCTCATAAGGTGTGCTGGGGGCCCATTCCAAACACACCCTTAGAAGCACACAGCCTGCTTCTGCGTTTTGAACCTTGTAAGATGAGCTGGGGCGCTCAAAATGGAAATTGCAATATTGCAATCATAAGTAAGCCAAAATGTTAACCTACTCAGTTTTAGTGATAACAAATTTGAGTAAAAACGCTGACCTAGCAGCAGAAACTGCATGACCAAGTTCATGTACCACAACCGATATGATGGTAGAGATGCATATATACCCAACATCAGCCAGCGATAAGCTCAAACCAGAGTGCTGCAAACAAACAATAAGTACCAGCTTGAAAATTTTATATTATTCAAATTTTACATTTGTTATATTTCCACTGTCATAATATCATTGGTTTTTGTAATTAGTCCTAATAAAAAATAACAGAATTTTAAACTTGCAACTGAAATAAATAGTTGCCAACCAAAGAGGGGAATCCAAAGAACAGGGTTCGTGTGAGGCTTCCAAGTTTATTGTAGCCATTACAAAGATGCAATGCTCTGGCCAATTCCAAAAGGAGAATCTGGAAAAGAGCAGCACTAAACATTAAACAGGTAAAAGATGGAAAAGAGCAAAGGCACAAGAGAAATTCAAGAGAAAAAATAATTATTGCAAGTGTATACCAGAGTAACTCCAAGCAATGCAGATAGGGCAAAACCAACTCCAATTGAAAACCATACTTTCAAAAACCTGTGAGATTAGAAAGTGAATAAGAGAATGCAATTTTCAAAACAACAAGTTTAAATAATTAAAAGAAAAATAATAATAACAACAGAAGATACTACTTGGAGTGTCTCCGACCAAAATAGAAGAGGGGTTTGTTCAGGGCAGATATTTTGTACTCACAATACCTGCATTATAATAGATATATGTAATTTCAAGAAAGGATAAAAGAAGGATTTTGATGTGCGTGTGTGTAACTAGTCCTCTCACATGAAAGTGTCTGGGCTTTCAAGTGTCAATAAAGCACAAAGGCTTTCATAGCATGTACAAGAACTAAATAGAATTCGGAAGGTTTGGGGAAGCAAGAATCAATCTCAACACCGATAAGTTGAGAAAACTCTATCTGATACCATGGCAAGCACCATTACAACCATAAAAAGCTTTGTTTTTCTTTTCTATTCATAGAAACACTTGAACTGTTAGGACAAAAGCTCCAGAACGGTTTCGATTTATGCATCTAATAATAGACAACACTACCAAGAAAATAAAGATAGATAACGAGCAAAATGGAAATGAAATGGACAGAAAAGACTATTACCAACAGAAGATTGTTTCAGAAAGATTAGTAGAGGAAGAAGCATGCATTGGCAAAAGTGCAGGTGACTGTCTTGAGTCTCTTCGAATCACAAACCTCCTCATTCGCCTCCCTTCAATTTCCATGGTGTTACACAATTCCAAAACTATATAAAAAGAAAAAGAAGTTTCATAATAGTATATTATGACCGAAGTTTTAAATTAAGTGAAAGGAAATAATAAAGAAAAAAGCAAGAACGAAGTTTCAAACAAATGCTGCGCAAATCTTACATAAAAGCAACAGTGCAAATACAGAGGCACTGAATCAGTCAGCCAGAACCACTATATATGAACTGGAAAGAAAGTCTCACCCTAGTATAGCAGGAATAAAGTTATAATAGAATTCAGTGGTAATATTAAAAAAAAAAAAAAAAAAAGCAAGAATCATGTGTCAAAATAGTTCTCTGCAAATCATTTGTAAAAACTAAAACCCAATTTAGGGGCACATAGCTATAGGGAACAAGAAACACTACGACTTGATAACTCAACTAATGAACTGTATATTTTTCTTGCATGGTAATCAACTCAGCTCCTATCCAAGATAACAAAGGTTGTTTTTTTGTCTTGACATTTATCATTTCCATATAATTATTACAGCAAGATTTGAAACATTCCTTTCATTTGGAAAATCTGTCCTAAAGCCTTGCTTAAGCACAATCTAGGAATACTACCAAAAAGACGTATAAAAAACGTTAGCAAACCTTCAACAACGAAAACCCCTAGCACATACTACATGACATTCATCAAATAACTTCAATATGATTTAGAACTAGTACATTCTGATTAGATTCTAGCACATAAGAAAGAACTACCACTGGTCCTTTTTATGAGTCCAGTTTGGGACAAAAATATGGTACTTATTATAAGTCTACTTAGAGAGTAATTAATGACAGTGTTACAAGTTTACCCCTATTAAATGTAAGGAAAAAATAAACTAAGTCGTGTTGGAAAGCGAGAGAGATGCGAAAGAGGGTTGAGAATATCATTCATAAATGAGGGAAAACTTGGGAAAATGCATCAATTTAGGAAATATTTAACGAGTTAACTAACTTTCCCTAGTATACGAGAAACAAGTAAACTGGACTTCTAAAAAGGATCAAAGTGGTAAGTTCACATTTACAACATCCAACATCAATAATGTTTGTTAGGCTAGGAAGAACCCAACAACTCAATTTGCACTATGACAGTATAACCATCAATTTTTAATTGATTAAATACTCGCAGAATCTGTTAGTTGAAGTCGCTAACTTGCCTCTAATATGGTGTAGGCATTGTAAGCACCTGCTATTTACAAACCATAAGTTCTTGATTGATGCCCTGTATGCAAGTGTACTCGTTTATCCTTCAGTTGCCATATGTTTGAATGAGGATTATGGGAATAGATTTCTTGACATTTATTACCTACTACTCTCCACAACATTCTTTCCTTCATAACATGAGTAAAATGGATGTGGCGAAGGAGAAAAGAAAACAAAGGAAGTATAGAGTTTGTAACTTTCATGGACAAAACAGCTCCCAGCTACAACAACATAAATTCTTGACCAAGTACATAAACAAAGGAACTCATACCAGATCTTTAGCTCCATTTTGGTTTTGATAAAGTTTCCTCTACTAGTGTAAACAAGCGTGATGCCTGACAATGATCGCACTTTGTGTGAAGGACAGAGTCTAAGCTGCGGTCAAAGCTGGTAGTGGGCAATAATGGGTGACTGTCAGATGTTCAGACTTGAAACATGGAGGACCAGCACTGCGCTTCGTGGTGACTGGTGAGTTCCATGGTGATGGTGGGATGGGACTGGAGATGGCAATCAAAATTTGAGAGAGATGGTGGTCGAAAATCATTGTTCGGTGACAGGCAAATTATCAGTGATGTGGAGAAATAATCAGCGAGTGATGGTTAGACAAGAGGCATGTTATTGGCTAGTCTTTTATATATGCGACTTCTTATCTATTTGCATCTTTGTTGATTTGAGTTTGATTTCTAACTCCGATAATGGGAAAAAATATTTCTTTTCTTCGTGTTTTAATGAATCATTCATTTATATTAATAAAAGTAACGAAGATCACTTACAATACAATAACATCAAAATGAAACAAAAGTAGAGAGCCATTATAATAAAACATCAGAAAGAATAGTTTGAATAGAAATAGTAGCAAGAGTACCCCACAGAATCTTTCTACAACTCAAAGGAGAAAAGGCAATGAGCATAGGATGTTGAATAAGGGACTCTTCAAGAATATCATGTGCCTGACTTTTGTATTTCTCAATCAACCTAAGAACCTCATAGACTTTGAAGGAACTCTTCTTGAAAATGCTCTGATTCCTAGTGAGCCAAACAGCATATAAAATAATACCACATTAGATATAACAGAAGTGCCTAAAGAAAAGAAAATGTCATGAAGCCTATCCGGTAAAAGATGTTCTGTTAAAAGAAGATGCACTATTATACATGTTCATTCTGTTACTACCTAATACACTGACTGCTAGTGAGCAAGATAACATGTTTCCTTTCTTCAGTACCAAACACAACTAACTTTAGATTTCTTTTCTATCATTGACAAGCATCACCAACTTAAACAATGGAATGTCTTCGTATATATTTGAAGCAACTACAAATTGAAATTAACTTCAAGCATCATATAAAGGATTCAAATCAGTTGTGAGATTCAGACTTTCAGTTTTGAGTTGAAAGCTTCAGAGCGCATTCACTTATGGCTTCAGTCGGTGCTATTTGGCCCAGAAGATAGAAACGGTTTGAAAGACTTTCAGGTTCATTCTGTAGAAACTTTGGACGAATTCCATGCTTAGCAAAAGGAAATTGATTTCTGTTTTAGAAAGTTCTTTCTAACTCCAAGGACCATTAATTTAGTCAGAAAACATCCAAATGTCTCCTACATAAATGGATTGCTTAGAAAAATTAAATAAATCAAAAAATTGATAAACCCATTTCGTTTCGTACATTCTGCTCCCTCCACTTTTAAGTTTGCATATCTCTTAAACATAGAACCATTAAGGAAAAGCTTCAGCGGTGCATTTTCGGCCAAACAAAACAAAAAGCCACCGAGTAAATTTAAAGTAAAAGTCAATGAAAGAAATTGAGAAGAAAACATAAGGTAGAGGATACTGCTTTGCATCAGAAAGAAACGTGAATCATTGAACCAAGGTAGGAACAAATCAATGTGTTGTCGAGGAGAACGAAATGAGAGAACTAACCTCACTTCAGCTTCAAGTGACGGGGAGAAATATGAGACCGAGCACGAGCCAGAACAAGCCTGATAGAGAGAAATCGGGGAAGAGACCGACCGCCAACGACAGTAAGTCAGAGAGCCGGAGAGGAGCAGTAGAAACGAAAATCGAAGAGGAAGACGATCAGACGACAGCCGGCGAGACGAGGCGTGAGGAATGGGTGAATTTTGTTCCCGCGGAACTATTTTTTCAGGTTTCGCTCTTAAGGGCTGTTTGGTAGGAGGGGAGGGATGGGCATGAAAAAGAGGCCCTCCTCTCATTTGGTACGTAAAATTGATATGTAAAATTGGAGGAGAGATGCCCAAAATAAGGGGATCAAATTTCCTGGCATCCCTTCAAATTTAAATTGGTTCCCTCTAAATTGAGGGATCTGAAGGAAGCTAAAAATTTAAAACTAATTTATCCCACGATCTTTTCATATTCTCAATTATACCTGAATAAAAAATGAAAACATTATATTTCGTTCTCCAATATTAGTCTTTCCCGTTAGATCTCACGTCCTCCTTGCATTATTCATTAAGGTCGATCAGAGACAATACTGAAAAAACTATACCGATACAGACCCAGAATTTCTAAGTGCTTCGATTGCTTTCGGTGTGCGAAGCAGCCAAAGCAGTGGCGGTTCAGTCTTGGATAGAGACAGAAAAATCATCAATCGATGAATGATGCCAAAGTAGCAGAGCTCAAGAAATTTATTGATGGATGCAAGTCGAATCCTTCACTTCCGCAGGTAGTACGAGTATCAGCAGATGGTTTTGCTCTTCATTTTTCATATTGGCTCATGATTGCTTTCTCTAAAACATTTGTATTACTTGAGCTTGCAGCTTAGGTGCTCGGCTACCTGCAGAATCGAAAACTCATGCAGGAGAAAGTTGCTGACAACTTGTCAGAGCGTTCTGATGCCAAAGGAGCTGATTTATCAAGAGAAGATGAAGATGAAATTATAGAATCTGATATTGAATTGGATAATACTGATGTTGTTGGACTTGATAATGACCCACCTCAGAAGGTATTTGACTGGCACTAATTAAATTAAAAGGTTTCCAACAGTGTATCTTACAATCTTTTCTTTTGCTTTTCTATCTAATATTATAAATTATATAAAGATGTAAACTAATTTAAATCATTTATATAAGGAAAAATATATAAACTAATATTTAAAGATAAAATGGTAAATTAGATATTATCTCTCATCCCCTTCTCTCTTAAACCAAACAAAAGATCATTAAAAAACATTTCTCTTCCTCCCTCTCCAACCAAACAAAACAAGGTGATCCTCCATCTTCCCCTTCCATCCCCTCCTATCCCTTTAAACCGAACAGGCCCTAAAGGTGTGTTTGGTTTGAGTGAAGGGGCAGGTGGGAAGAGAAGAACGGGGTTAAATTACCTTTTAGGGTTAAAGATATTTAAATGTTGTGCGGAAATTCAAAATTTAAAAGGAAAGATAGGATAAATTTTGGGTGAGAATCCAAAATTTAAAAAAATGAGAGAATAAATTTTGAGTTTCTTCCATCTAAAATTTTAATTTGTAACCCCTCCCCTCCCCTCAAACCAAACACACCCTAAGGGTCTGTTTGGCAGGAGGGAAATGGAGGGAAAGGGAAACTTTTAAAGGTTGGACTTAAAAAAATTAAAGAAATGAAGTTATAAAATTTTAATAATGATTAGGAGTAAGATAAAAGAATTAAAATTTTTCATTCCCACTCCTCTAATATTTTTTAAATCTATTTATAAAAATTTTCCCTCCTCTCCAAATCTCTCTTACTAAATAATGCAGTGCATAAAGGTCTGTTTGGCAGGAGGGAAAGAAAGGGGAGGAAATTTTTTTATGAGTTAGATTTAAGAAAATTAAAAATATAAGGTTATAAAATTTTAAAAAAAGATAAGATATAAAATAAAAGAGTAAGAAAAAACTTTCAACTTCACTTTTCTAATTTTTAAAATCCAAGTCATACAAATTTTTCCTCACATCCCTCCAAGTCTCACATACCAAATGTTTGAAATTGTGCCCTAAGGGCCAATCATTGTACTTTGAACATTATTATTTTAATAAAATTTCTCCAATCTGTTATCATATTATTTGCATGTTAACTATGATAATTATATCATTGGATAATTCATGAAGATTGTCCTAAAATATCCCTAGTCAGTCATCTATGCGGGAGCAGAGATGAAACAAGACCAGTATGACTTTGATAAGATATGAAGATACGAATCAAAGTCTTAGGCACTTGTAAGAGTACAAGGAGCTGGACCGATCCACTATGAGAAAACTATATGGATCAAGTCATAAGTTTTTCTCATGTATAACCACGTCACAATGCCCTTAGACCTAAGGTCATCATGGATTCCTACATGAGAGTTGCTAAGCTTTGAACTAGTCAAAAGTCACTTTTGACCGAGTGATGATAAAGGTTATGATCGGGCTTGGTGGTTTTTCATGCAGAGGAATATGAATGATCAAGAAGGAATTTGTCCCTCACATTAGTTGAGAGATATTACCGGGCCCCTCGATGAATGAGTCTGAGAAATGTATGGCCATACTACAATAAAAAGGAGTTTCCATTTCTATTGTCAGGTTACTCAGGAATCGAGAAAGTAATGGTCAGGAACAAGAGGATGACATTATCCATGTCTTATCCTTTATCGATATATCATGTGATAAAAGGGACGTGATATGGTTGTATGACATGTTGCATTGTGATAACGATCCTCATATGATTTGGGCAATCGTTAATGTCTTGCTAGAGGCCGCTTGTGACTTTTGGGTTAGTATAGTTATTGGCTCACTGCTAACTTTATATGGGCTTACAGGGTCGCACACAAGAATGGCCCAACACGAGATAATGTTTAATTTAGGGTGGATGAATTTTATATTTATATATATATAATATAAAATTCGTTAATAATATTATATAGATATATATTTTCGAAATACATATCTTATATATTATATATTATATGATATTATTATATTGTGTTAGTTTTAAATATAATTTATTAATATATATTAAATTTAATAACTAACATGATAGAGATATAGTATCTCAAATTTAATTTATGAAGATAAATTAAATCTAATGGCTCTTTATTTGGATTAAATAAATAGGTTAAATTAAAACTATTGGACATATTTAATTTAAACTGAATTTATTTAATTAGCTCATCAAGATAATTAATTGTTGATTAATTTTGAAATTAATGATGATTAATTTTGAAATTTGAATATAGTCATCATAGGTTATAAACTTGATAGAGCAAATATACTCATACGCTTATAAGAATTCAGAGCCGCAAGGGAAACCCTAAAAACATTGGAAGCGCTAGCACGCAGTCTCGGTTGGAGAGCATTCGTGTAGATACCGGTAGAGGGAGCAGACCTAACATGTTGGCTCCTAGAGATCATGAAAACCCTAAGTTGAAAAAGGTACGAGTTCTTTCCAACCCGATTTAAACGCCGTTGATAGATCCTCGACTAGGATCGATAAAATTTTTAAAATTCTTCTGCTGTGTCTGCCGATCCTAACACCAAATAGCCCCATGCAATGCATTTTTAACAAAATGTCAACATAATAGAAAAACTTTCAACTCAAGTTTATTTCAAACACTTAACACGGAAAAGGAAAGAACACAACTATCTATTTTGAAAAGCTAAGCATGGTTATTATTATTAACTAATTGATCCACTAAAATAAATTAAGAACTTTTAAAACGTTTAATTGACAAGCCTTGAAAAAATTACAAAAAATCAACAAGTTGTCAAAATGATGTTACTTGTAAATTTAATATGTGTGTGTAATACATAAACTGATATATGGAAAAAAAAAAGTACTTTTTTCGATAAATAGTAATTATACATTTAAGAAACAAAAGAGTAACTTACAAAGGAATGTAATAATTTACATAGATCTTGAAGAAGGGAGAAAAGTGTCCACGGCACTCTTCTAGTTGTCGTTATAATCTTAACATGTGATTTTCTTAGTAGTCTACAAACTATCGAAAAGGATTGTGGTTGACGGATACACGACTGCTGCAGGATGAAGACCATTACATCTCTTAGAGCCATTAGCTATAACTGCAAAATTCCCAATTTTATCACAGAAACCATGATTCATTGGTTATAAGGAGACTACTTGAAGCAGACTGTAATCCCAATGCAGCACCTCTCACAGTCAGTCTTCATAACTTTGGAAAACAAATTCCACCGATATTGTTGAGAGACCCAGCACCGAACAGCAGATAAGTGGGTATACCTTGCATGGGACTAAAATTCATTCATGCATGACAAATTATATTACGTTCAAACCATAATGATTCCAGCATTTTAAATGGTAAATATGCAATAGAATTACCAGGATCATTATGATTTTGCATCCAAATGACTGTCCATTGAATTAATGACTTTGAGGGTGAATCATTCATTCTAATGCCCAAATTGCAACCAAACTAACAAGCTCTGGAGAATGGACAGAAAAGAAAGTGTTCTAAAGAAAGAACATACCTCTATAGATGCTACATGCCAAACTCTAAGAAATCTAGAAGATGGTAAAATACCTCTAACAAATTTTCATAACAATAACCGTATTCTTGGAGGAAGGAAAGACTTCCAAATCATCCCACTTGCCATGCTTATCATATCAAAAGATTGCCCTGATGTGGAAAGCAGTATATGATATCCATCTCGAATTGTATATACTCCCGATTGATTGCCAGACCACATAATTGCATCATAAGCCTGTGTGAAAGGAACAGGATACATGGCAAATTGATTCACCCCCCGCCTAGGATATAAGACGAAAGTTCCAATTGCCCTTTGAGCGCGGTATAAGATTTGAAACCTTTATTAAAGGATATGACAAACCAAACTACTGCGCTGGCCACCAAAGCCTACTATTTTATAAAATACCAGTTCCATCTCCCACTTGTCAGGTAAGATTGTTTGTAATCTAGGAGTCAGCTTTGATAATGTGCTTCTACATAGTTGAATTATTATATGCTAGTTTAAAAATGAAGGGATTGATCAGGATCCTTATATTTTGCAAGTATAACTGCCTTAAATTTGAAAAATATGGAGCCACAACCAAAATTTTAAAAAGGCCAACATACTCATAACCCCCTTCAACTTTAGGTGAGTTGCATAGAACCCCCTCAACTATAAAAATTTAAATCCCGCACCTTGATCTTTCATATGTTGACCTTGAGCCCCTTACCGTTAAATCTAAAGATTGCATGTCAAGTCAGACTACTAAAATTTATGTGGTAGATGACATGTTATTTTCATTTATTTATTTTGGTTTAAAATTTATTATTAAACTTGAGGGCAGTTTGGTGATTCAATCTATGATAATCCTTAGAGTTCACTTCATCCTCTTGCTCTCCCAACCTCTCACAACCCTGCAAATCTCAAGGCCTCTGTTAGGATAATGCGTCCTCTGTTAGTATACTCAAGGAAGAGGCGTTCTGTTTAGGGAAGTTTATACTCTGTTCTGTTTGCAATATTTTCTGGTTATATGTTAGGCAGTTTTAGAAATACATGGGTGGTTATTGTCAGTTGTGATATTTGTTTGTGTAACTGTTGTTGTCAGTTATGTTGCCTCTATATTTATATCCTCATGTATATCAGTTTACGGATATGAAGTATTATACAGAAATTTTATCGTGTCTTGGTCTAGAACTTCAGATTCTGGTTCTAGAAAGTTTTCTCTTAAATTCCTTGATTCTAAATTCAAGGATCTAACAAATTGGTATCAGAGCCTTGATCTTTGGCCAAATTGTGGAATAATGGGCAATACACTCAAGAAGCAACAGTTGACAGATTCTGCTTCTCAGAATCACGAGGTTGAGTCTTCAAAACACAATGAAATTGAAACTTCCGCAACTCCAGACTCTATGGCAAAGCAGTTAACCTACATTGTGGGTAAACTACAGAGTTTGGATTCTGATATGCAAGAGATGAAGAAACGGAAAAATCCTTTCTTAGAGATTGAGTCTATGAAGAAGGACGCTGGGAAGAACATAGAAGATTTTGAGGAAGGAGAATATGACAGCCCTTGATAGAACAAGAAACCAAACAAACGGCCACACACTAAAGTGGATTTCCTAAAGTTTGAAGGAGATCCTAGGGGCTGGATGATGAAAGCAGAGAAATATTTCCGCTATTACCAGACTCCAGAGGATTTAAAAGTAGTAGTAGCAGCTATTGTAATACCCCGGCTTTTAAGACTTGAGCTTAGAGAATAAGCCTGAGATTAGTGGATTGCTAAGCCCTGGTTTAGCAAGATCTCAAATTGTGATTAAGGGTTAATGACCTTGTTCGCCGTTTAGCTTCCGCAAGCATACGGGTCGCAAGTAATAAAGTGATGAATAGAGATCGTTCCCACGAGGACTATGACGAAAGCAAGCTAACCAATGTAACCATATGTTTAATTAGGTTGAATAGATTCATTTGAAATTGATTAAATTGGAACAAAACATGTTGGTTGAGTGAAAAAGAAATTTAAAACTACTTTTCAAAGGAAAATCTATAAAAACAAATGATTCTTTGAATTCAAATATTTAATGAAGTTTAGGATTGTTTATTCCCCTTGTATTTCAAAAGCATTCGCTAAATCCCCCTATACGTGCTACTTAATGAAAGATTATACTAGCTAAGGATACTAATTTACCTATAAGTGCTCTCTCAAGTCTCCAAATAGGTGTATAGTCTAATTAATTCATTAATCTCTTAATTAACTAATCAAACCCTGATTTCATTGCAAATCCTGTTTGGCTATGTGAGGCTAATGAGTGTATCTCTACCTCATTAACAAAGCTATCCATTCAATTCACAAATTTCAAACTCTCACACGATTTAACTCAAGTTCTACACCCAATCTAGCCCTCTCAAGCATTGGTCAAGTGAACCCAACAATCTTATTGGTGGCCAATCAATAAGAAGCATTAAGAAAAGAGTAAAATCAGTATAATCTCATCATTAATCACAAATATAAAGGGGAAATGAGTGCTTAATCCATACAAGGGTTCAAAACAACCCTAAAATGAGGTGTTTAGCTACACAAAGTCATGAAAAAACTATAACTATGCAGAATAATTATAGCCATTACAGAAACTTAACAAAGAAAGAGAAGAGGAATGAGAAAAACCAAGGATTTGAGCCCCAAATTGCTTCTAGACTCCAACCCAAGCTCAAATCTCTTCAATGGAGCAAAACCCTAGCACACCCAACTCCTAAAAACACTTGGAAACTGCAGAATAACCTAATTTCGGCCTATCCCTTGCTTAAATACTGTCCACATGCGTTTCAGTAAGTAAAACGCATGGTTGCATAGTCTGTCGTATGCTTCGGCACATACAAGTGTGCTGAAGCATTTGACACAGTAAGTTCTTGTCCTCGTTGGCTTCGGCACAGGGACGAGTGCTGAAGCATGTTACACAGTAAGTTCTGACCCCGAATGCTTCAGCACATATGCTTTTGGCTGAAGCATATGACACAGTGAGGGCAATTCTCCATTGGCTTCAGCACATGGATTGTTGGCTGAAGCCTACCACACAGCAGCTGCAGCTTCCTTCCTGATTCATTGAGCTTTTCCTTGGTCTTTGAGAACTTTTGACTTATCATCTTTCACCTACAAAGAGAACATCATGAGTTCTTTAATTTTAAGAGATAATCCTACTTATATGCATTTAACTCATCATTTGAACTTTTCTTTTGTTCTATCACATTTTCTTCTATCTATGCACAATTTGTACTTCAAAGCAAATGAAAAGAGAAGAAAATGTGCTAGAATGTTATCAATTTCTATGAGTTAACACACCCCCAAACTTAAACTTTTGCTTGTCCTCAAGCAAAGAAGCTTATCCTCACTGAATGCATCAATTACTCATCATTTATGGATGAACAAATTATCCTCATCATCTACTCAAGTAATCATATTAAACAAGAAATGAATACAATATGCAGAGATGAATGCTTCATAGATTTAAAACATGCCTTTCAAGAATTTCTAAGTGTTTGTGTGTGTGTATGGAGTCAACATTTATTCCTTTTGCACAAGTTAAAAATTCAAAGCAACACTTCAAATCATATACCAATATTCAAACAAATAATTTTATCATCCCCTAATTCCTTCCTCTTTTCTTCTAATTCACTCCACTCAACTTAAAAATCAAAGGGACTTTTCTTAGCTTGTAATGGGGCCAGGGGTTAAGGTTTTCAAAAGAAAATGTAAAGGATAATCAATCAAATACCTTAAGATAGATGATACTATTCAAGGGCTTTCTTTCTTCTCTCATGAAGCATACTCTCACCCCCAAACTTGAACCAAATTGATCTTTTTATATCAAGCCTTCTTTTTAAGCTTCTTCTTTCTTTTCTTCTTCTTTTTTTTTTTTTGGAATATTTTGGCTTGATTTATGTACATTGTGAACTCTTACTTTCTACACTCCTTTCCCAATCTATTATAACTTTGCATCACATCACCATATTCCACCACCCAATCAGTTATCATCTATCTCAAAGTAAGGGAATCATGGTTTTTTCACATTGGTTGAGGTAGGTAGATGTTAGGTTTCCAATAAAAATCTTTAATTGGTTTTTCAAATAGGCTCAAAGTAAGGGTTCAAAGGGAAATCACATCAATTGGGTAAGTTTGACAGGCTCAATCGCATTTTATGAACTGCCCTAATCATTTTTTCAAATCTTGTGAAGTAAATAAAAGGTTATGAAGAATTCCAAAGAGGATCCTAAAATCAAAAACTTGAAACAGAGGTATATAACATAATTTGCCACAAAGTCCTTCAACTCGCACATCCAAATTAAATTTAACTCCAATAGTGCATGAATTACTTGAAAACTCTTGAACAACATGTTTTATCACTACAATGCACTCATCCATGCACATTACAAAAATTTCCTATCTAATATAACATCTCAAGCAGAAATTCATATCATAGGATCATCCAAACAATACTTGACAAATAATCAAAACTAACAGCTCATTTTCAACAATTTTTCACAAGCAAAAGCTTAAGTATGAGAAATCTCAAACATTCCAACAATTTTCTTGAAAAACTTGTTCAAAAATTTTTTCTGTGCACTCCATTTCTTTCAAAAAGTAAAGTCTCACAATTGAAGTCAAAATTTCAAACAATTTTCAAAATTGATTCACTCTCACCCCCAAACTTAAAATTGACAACGTCCTCATTGTCAACTAAAAGGATGGGAGAGAAAATAGCCAGCACCTGTACAGCTCAATATTCACAGCATCCACACCATTCAAAATTTAACACATCCAGGCCCTCAGTAGCTTAACCAAGACCCGAAAATGAGGTCATGTCTAGCCATCAGTAGCTAGAAAATTAACAAGCACAGCAGTTAAGTCATGAGATAGAGATAATGCAATGTACAACTCAAATTAGCCATCAGTGGCTATCAAAATCCTGTTCTCATGTATTAAGAATATCAGAGAGTGTTGGTTATCAGTCGCTAGTCAATGTCCTACAGCAGCATTCTCAATCATGTGCCAAATTGCCAAATATACCACTCCCATAACAAGCAACAAAGAAAATGCACATTAAGCCTAAATCAGAAACAAATCATTCATAAAGCAAACTAGAGCTCAGACAAAAGAAAGAAGCAGCAGTCATCAGTTAACATCCAGCCATCAGCAGTTACCATAGCACAGCATGCACAATCACAACACATCAAAATTCCTAGTCCTAACACCCAATCTCCTAGTTCAATAAACAAGGATCAGTCAAACAAACAAAACAGCAGCGCATCCAACAACAGCTTCAATCATCATCCTCATCCGGGTTATACTCGGATCCTGAAGCAGCTTCAACTGATGCTCTGTTCCTTCCATTCTCTGCAGTTTCCCCTTCGCTGTGGCTCTCCTCAGCCTCTGAACCCTGGTTCTCGGCATCAGTGTAATCGGTGTCCTCCTCAGAATCACTATTGGTGTCCTCAGCTTCTACCCCGACCCCGATCTTAAGAAGATTATCTGCGGCTGCATGAGTTTGTGAGGATTCAGGGGTGTCCATAGGAAAACCAAGGAAGGCAGCTAGTCGGATGAGAAAATCATAAGTCTTATCTGCTTTCTTTTGAAGTTCATTGAATTGCTGCAGTGTCGGGAAAGAGGGTTTGACTTTCCTAGCTCTCATCTGATCCCGTATGGTAGGACTTTTATGTGAGAGGACATGGGTGTAGTTAAAAGGAGGTAGAGGTGTAAACCTTTGATCAGAGTCCAGTTGTGGGACTTTAGCCTTAAGGAACAAGTCAGATATCAGGTGTGGGAAGATTAACTTGTGCGAGTGAGACTGACTACAAGTCGCAATGGCCTGGTATACTATTTCCTCCAACTTAACGGGCTGATTGGTTTTGAGAAGAAAGATGAGGAGGCACATATTTCTGGTGAGTCGAGTCGCATGACTAGTGGGAGAGATGTTGTTGGCAACTAAATGCATCCAACACTTAGCCTCAGGAGTCAAATCGGCTCTCGCTAGGTAGCGCTCATTGTTGTTTGGGGCAAACCATGTGTCTTCCCCACCAAGAACCAACTCAGCAGCTATTTGAGCGTAAGGGAAGTCGGCTTTGGCATCTTTCAGCTTACTGTACATGCAATCCTTAGCAGCAACTACTGGCCAGTCATAAAATTTTCTGATATCACCAGGGCCAATGACTAGTTGTTTGTCTCTGAGCCGAACATCCCCGTTGTAGTAAGCAGCATGGAGGTAATATTGGCAAACAAAGAAGGCGTTGCCTTCCTTTCGTTTGCCCAATAACTTGCTTAGACCATATGCCTTGGCTTGCTGGTAAAACTTGTAGGTGGAAGTTGCAGCAAACTCCCTTTCCTGAAGGAATTCTCTGGTATTAATCTTCTGCTCTACTTCTTCGACTGTGTCCTTAGTGGGATTACGAGTTCTGCGCTTTCGTTTCTTGCTAGGTGCTATGATCTGCCACGAAAAACAAGAAAGCACATATGCAAACAATACTCAACAGGAATGAACTTCAACCAAACAGAAAAACTGACTGACACTATTCTAAAAGAGAAGGCCCCCCCCCAATCTCGCATTTTATCTAATTCCAAAGCTCTCAACTGTGATTCCAAGCCTAAGCTTAACCGCACTACCTCTGATAACAGGCTGAAATCATCTTAGAACAACTATTTGATTTTTCAGACAAGATCAGAAAAATGAATTTCAGCAGTGAACACAATCCTAGACATGCATCAACTGACCTGAGACTCATTAAGTGCACAATTCAATAACAAGTTCTAACTTATAAAGCAATACCACAAGTGCCAAATATTTCAGAACTTATCAAAGATTTCTCCATTAAGTGCAAAATCATGTTGCCACAGTGATAGCTAGCTAAATCATGCATTTCAGAACTTATTTTAATTAGGGAATCCTCAGAAATCACTTGCACTACATATTGCTTCCCTATCCACAATTCCAACACCAACCTAACAAAACTCCCAACAGCATCTAATCCTCAACTCTCATTTCAAATTCAAGCCTGCATGCAGCAT
This sequence comes from Inga laurina, assembly GCA_963855925.1. Taxonomy (NCBI): domain Eukaryota; kingdom Viridiplantae; phylum Streptophyta; class Magnoliopsida; order Fabales; family Fabaceae; genus Inga; species Inga laurina. Next base: position 47,698,138 of record OY979701.1, on the reverse strand, counting down.
GTCGTGAAACTTTGCAAAACCACTCTACATAATCCACGCAGCATATACAGGAAATCAAGAGAACATTGCCAAACAAGCACATTAGGGCTATTTTAAATGCTGAAAATTGGGAGTGCGAATTAAAAAGTGATGTTCACAAGGATTTGGTGTCTAAGTTAATAGCACAAGCTCAATGAACTTTCTCAAATGACTTTTTTTTTTTTTTTTAACATTTCCCAAGTTCACCACAAATTTCAGAGCTGAACTGTTATGATACTTCATGTTAAACTTAGAGACAAAATCTCTATATCACCAAGCATACACAGAGTGAACAAGCAAAGCCATAGAGGACTCCTCAAATCATCACAAACCAAGTCACTCATAGTGTCCAATACATGGTGAAATAGGTCCGAGCAAGTAACACAAACAATTTAAGACTCATCTAACACAAGCAAAGCAGCAGCAGTCACCATTGGCTCTCTTCAAAGTTAATCCTCCAACCATTCATTTCAATTCAAACTTAAATGTACATGCCTACCCAAATCCTCCAACCATTAATTTCAATTCAAACTTAAATGTACATGCTCCTGGCTTACATCACAGCAACAGAGATCTCAGATTTCTATCCTAGCAAGTGCACACTATTAATCCACCCAAAATCCACACAAACAAAAAGAAAAGCATGATTTTTTACCTCAGAAAAGAGGGACAAAGGCACGGTAGAGGCACAGGAAGAGTAATGAACTTGCAACAACCAAGAACAGAGTGGTTCTGCTGATGAACGGAGAAACGGAGATGACGGAGGAGGCGGAGGGACAGAGAAAGAGGGCGACGGTGATGCTGCAACGGCGCCCCTCCGGAACGTGGACGGTGATGATGGCGTGGAAACGATCTGAGAGGGTTTTGCCTGAGATCGAAGTGGGGTACCGATTATGGAGATCTGTGGTGAGGTGGAAACCGAAGGTGATGAGCGATGGTGAGACGGAGGAGACGGATGGAAGGGGGATGGTGCACGGAGCGGCGTGTATATGTGGAAGCCGAGAGAGCTAAGCGACGGAAAAGGTAGAAGAATTGCAGATCGGTGACAGAGGAGGCGGTGGTGAAAGAGCTGAGACGGTGATGGGATCGGTGAGCTGAGGCGAAATGGAAGATTATGTGGAGATCGAGATCTGCGCTGTGGGTCTGAGCTGTGGGTGATGGAGTTGAGGGGTCTGAATACCGAATGAATGAGGTTGAGGAGTGAGTGAAGTAAGGAGAGGATTAGGGTTTGAGGTGATTAGGAAATTACCTATAAGGATTTGGGATTTGAATTTGGGGATAAATGTGGATCTATTGGTGGGTAAAATTCAAGAACATAAAAATGGAATAAGATAGAAAGGAGGAGGATAAAAGGGGAAAATAAGATTATTATTATTTTTATTTATTTAATTTTTTCTATTATTATTTTTTTTTGTTTTTTTTTTTACAGAGAAAATGGACAGATGTGTAAACAAAAAAATTTTTTTTTTTTTTAATATATGTCTATGTGTATTTGTATGTGTGTGTGTGTGTGTGTGTGTATATATTTTTTTTTTCGAAGGACACTTGGCTTCAGCACACATGGGTGTGCTGAAGCATTAAACACAGAAAGCATTTCCTTGGTGCAAGAGAAGTTGGCTTCAGCACACACCCTGTGTGCTGAAGCATTGAACACAGAAAGCATGCATACACACAAGGCATACGTTGGCTTCAGCCAACAACCTGTGTGCCGAAGCACATTACACAGTGAGCAAAGTAACTTCAGAAAAACACCAGATTGGCTGTAACATACACCAAGTGTGCTAAAGCCAATTTTTGACAGATTCCGCAAACATCACAAACAAACCTAAAACTTATCAAAACACCATCAAACAAGTATCATGCATCATTTCACACACCAAAATCATCTCAACACATCTAACTCCCTTCCTCACAGAAAATACTCCATGAACATAAGAGTAATGATAAAATTTCCAGATTCACATATTTTCAACACATTAAATATCGATACCCAAAAGTTCATGTCATCTAAAATTCAAATGAGAGTTAGCATCAACCATATTCCCACGGTAGCTTCAGTACTACCCAGAATGGATCAATAATCATTTATGCACTTCCAAAATCTTAAATATAAGCCTATAGTCAAGTGCACTTCCCTGAGATGCATATCCCATATCCTTCCTTCAACTTCATCTTCTCACCCAGAAAATTGCTCCTTTGCATTGGCTTTGCTCATTCCTCATTGGGTACCTTTCCTCCCTACAAAAAGCAAAGATCAAATATAAATCTACCAAAACACACCAAAACAAACAAAAATGTCAAAGATTGAGGTAAAAACTTGGGTTGCCTCCCAAGAAGCGCTTAGTTTATAGTCTTTAGCCCGACTCTTCATGTTGGTCATTCTTCATTAGATAGGGTGATAGTGGACACCAGCCTATCCACATCTCCTCCCCAATAATGCTTTAATCGTTGACCATTAACTTTGAACTGCTCCCCATCTTGACCTTCTAGCTCCACAACACCTTTGTCAAAGACTTGGACCACAGTGAAAGGTCCAGACCATCTAGACTTCAACTTTCCGGGAAAGATCTTCAACTTAGAGTTGTATAGGAGTACTCGTTGACCTGGCTCAAAAGATTTAGAGACAATCTTCTTGTCATGCCACCACTTTGTTTTCTCCTTGTAAAGCTTTGAACTTTCATAGGCATGAAAACGAAATTCTTCAAGTTCATTAAGTTGCAAAAGCCTCTTGTCACCCGCCTCTTTTTTCATCAAAATTCAACTTTTTAATAGCCCAATAAGCATTGTGCTCCAACTCCACAGGAAGATGACAAGCTTTCCCAAATACCAACCGGTAAGGAGACATACCGATAGGTGTCTTGTAAGCGGTGCGATAGGCCCATAGTGCATCATCTAACTTCATGGACCAATCCTTTCGAGTGACACCCACAGTTTTCTCAAGGATTTTCTTGATTTCTCTATTGGAAATCTCAGCTTGACCATTTGTTTGAGGATGGTAAGCTAAAGACACCTTGTGTTTAACTCCATATTTCTTCAAAAGAGTTTTGAATTGATGGTTGCAAAAGTGGGTTCCTCCATCACTAATAACAGCCCTTGGAGCACCGAAACGAGTGAAAATGTGCTTTTTCAGGAATTTGACCACTACTTTAGCATCATTAGTTGGGGAAGCAATGGCCTCAACCCATTTAGACACATAATCCACCGCTACAAGAATGTATTGATTGTTGAAAGACTTAGGAAACGGTCCCATGAAGTCGATTCCCCATACATCAAATAATTCCACTTCCAACATACTATTGAGTGGCATTTCATTCCTCCTAGAGATATTGCCAACCCTTTGGCACCGATCACAAGATAGAGCGAATTCATACGCGTCCTTGAACAAGGATGGCCAGAAAAACCCAGATTGCAAGACTTTTGCAGCCGTCTTAGTACCTCCAAAGTGGCCTCCATATTCAGAGGAATGGCAACACTTTAATACATCTTGTTGCTCACTTTCTGGAACACACCTTCTAATCAACTGATCAGCACAATAGTGAAATAGGAAGGGTTCTTCCCAATGATAGAACTTGACATCATGTAAGAACTTCTTCCGTTGGTGATAGCTCAAGTCCTCAGAAATGATTCCACTCACAAGGTAATTTACTATGTCGGCATACCAAGGAGTTTCAGAATGACACACCAAAAAGAGTTGCTCGTCCGAAAAAGTTTCATGAATAGGAAGGTCTCCATCATGTTGAGCTTCAGTACTCAACCTAGACAAGTGGTCGGCAACCTGATTTTCGGAGCCTTTTCTATCCACAATTTCAAGATCAAATTCTTGCAAGAGCAAAACCCATCGAATCAACCTTGCTTTAGAGTCCTTCTTACCAAAGAGGTACCTAAGAGCGGAATGATCAGTATGAACAACCACCTTGGCACCAATCAAGTAAGGCCGAAACTTGGCAAAGGCATACACTACGGCCAAAAGTTCCTTCTCAGTAGTAGTGTAGTTTTCTTGAGCATCATCTAGCGTCTTGCTTGCGTAGTAGATAGGATGGAAGACTTTATCCTTTTTCTGCCCAAGTACAGCTCCCACGGCATAGTCGCTAGCATCACACATGACTATAAAGGGTAAACTCCAATCCGGGGCCATAATGATAGGAGCGGTTACAAGTCTTCTCTTCAACTCTTCAAAAGCTTTCAAGTATGCATCATCAAACTTGAACTCGGCATCCTTCTCAAGTAAAGCACAGAGTGGCTTAGTGACTTTGGAGAAATCCTTTATGAACCGTCTATAGAATCCAGCATGGCCCAAAAAGCTTCTCACACCCTTAACATTGATAGGTGGAGGAAGTTGTTCAATCACCTCTAACTTTGCCCGATCAACTTCTAAACCTTTATTGGAGACACGATGACCCAACACAATGCCTTCCTTCACCATAAAATGGCATTTCTCCCAATTAAGCACAAGATTAGTGTCTTCACACCGCTTCAAAACTCGAGCTAAGTTGGCTAAGCACTCTTCATATGAATCACCAAACACAGTGAAGTCGTCCATGAACACTTCCATGGTATGCTCTATCATATCTGCAAAGATAGCCATCATACACCGTTGGAATGTAGCTGGTGCATTGCAAAGGCCAAAGGGCATACGCTTGAAAGCAAAGGTGCCATATGGGCATGTAAATGTAGTCTTCTCTTGGTCTTCCGGAGCGATTGCTATTTGGTTGTACCCCGAATAACCATCAAGAAAGCAAAAGAATTCCCTTCCAGCTAATTTGTCCAACATTTGATCAATGAAAGGCAATGGGAAGTGGTCTTTGCGAGTAGCCGTATTGAGCTTACGGTAGTCCATACACACCCTCCACCCGGTCACAGTGCGAGTGGGAATGAGTTCGTTATGGGTGTTAGCCACTACAGTCATACCGCCCTTTTTGGGGACGCATTGGACTGGGCTCACCCAAGAACTATCAGAAATAGGGTATACAATGCCAGCATCGAGCCATTTAAGAAGCTCCTTCTTCACTACTTCCTTCATAATAGGGTTGAGTCTTCTTTGATGTTCAATGGAAGGCTTGTGATTCTCTTCCAAAAAGATCTTGTGCATGCACATAGAAGGGCTAATGCCCTTGATATCAGCAATTGTCCACCCAATAGCCCTTTTGTGAGCTTTTAAGACTTCAACTAATTGCTCCTCTTGCTGAATAGTGAGATCCGAAGCAATAATCACCGGAAGAGTATTGTTGGAACCCAAATAAGCATATTGTAGATGAGATGGCAATGCCTTCAACTCAAGTGAAGGTGGTTCCTCTAAAGAAGATTTTAACTTTGGTCGGTCATTAGAACCCAAATCAAGTGACTCAAATGGTATCTTCCTTTTAGGATAAGGAGTTGTTGCATCCATAATAGCCTTGCATTCCACTACATCAAAACCCTCAGAATCAATATCAAGAAGAGCGGCTTCAAGTGGATCTTCAATCATAGAGGTCTCAAATTCCTCTTGGGTGACAAGACCAATCACATCAAGAAAGAAACAATCTTCATGCACATGAGGGGTCTTCATCAATTGATTCATGTTAAAGGTGACTTGCTCGTCGGCCACCCTCAAAGTCAACTCACCTTTTTCCACATCTATCAAGGTTCTAGCCGTAGCTAAAAATGGCCTTCCTAGCAGCAAAGGCATTTCTCTATCCGGATCAAAGTCAAGTACAATAAAATCAGCCGGAAATATGAACTTATCAACCTTGACTAAGACATCTTCAATAATCCCTTTAGGATAAGATAAGCTTCTATCGGCCAATTGCAAAGTAACCGTGGTTGGTCTAGCATCACCTAACCCCAACTTGTTGAACACAGACAACGGCATAAGATTTACACTAGAGCCAAGATCACACAAGCCATTCCCTAAGAATTTACCCCCAACATGACAGGGTATAGAAAAGCTCCCAGGATCCTTCAACTTAGACGGAAGTTGCTTGATAACATCAGTGAAGCTCTTCGTGACAGCCACAGTTTCGAACTCATTAAATCTTCTTTTCTTTGAGAGTACATCTTTCATGAACTTGGCATATTTGGGCATTTGCTCTAAGGCTTCCGCAAAGGGAATGTTGATATGCAATTGCTTGAACATCTCAATGAACTTCTTGAATTGCCCATCTTCTTGATGTTTCTTGAGCCTTTGTGGAAAAGGGGGTGGTGGGACATATCGTGGAGGAGAAGTATTGGTCTTTCTCTTCTTCTCGTCCGTATTGTTAGGAGCAATGGGCTTGCTTGACACCACCTCATCTAGAGTCACTTCAGTTTGCTTCCTCTTCTTGTTGTCCTCTTCTTCAACTATAATGTCTTCAACAACCTCTTCATCGAGGTTAGAATCTTCCACAATATGGTCTTTTGGCTTTGTTGTAGCCTTATCCATACTTGGAACATCGGGTAAAGTCTTACCACTTCGGAGAGTAGGAGCCTTGCATTCTTCTTTACCTTCTCTCTTAGGATTGGGAATAGTATCACTTGGAAGACCATTTCTTGGTTGAGCACTCAAGTGTGAAGCAATTTGCCCCATTTGTATCTCAAGATTTTTTATTGCTGTGTCATGAAGAGAAACTGTGCCAACTAAGCCTTCTTGACTCTTGATAAGTTGCCTTAAGAGTTTATTCGTCTCAGAATCACCCTCTTGTGGCTTTTGTGGTTGCTCAAAACCCGGTGGACGCATTGGCTTACTAGAAGAAGCATAGTGATTAATTGGATTCTCACTAGGTCCATTCCTCCAAGAGAAGTTGGGATGATCCCTCATACCCTTGTTGTAGGTGTTAGAGTAAGGGTTGGCACGTGGATACCTTTGAGTATTGTTCAAAAAACTCACCGACTCCATAGTGTGATAACATTCTTCAGAAGAGTGGCCTTCTCCACATATTTCACAAGAAGGGCTTGGAGCTTGGATGGCGTTCACATTCTTGGAGGAGTTTTTCTCCATTCTTAGTTCAAGTTGATCAAACCTCTTGGCAATTGCTTCAAGTTGAGCGGCAATTTCTTTAGACACATTTGAACTACTTGAAGGACTTGGTTCCTTATATGTTCTATAGCTAGAACGTGATTTTTCAGATTGTTGCAAGGAACTAGAGGCAATGTCCTCATACAATTGAGATATATCACAAACTCTCATCTTGCCAATTCCACCATTAGAGGCATTGTTGAGCATATTGGAAGTAGGTACATCCAATCCGGCTGCAAAGGCTTCAAGCAAAACATAGGTCTTCTGTTCATGGTTGGGACAACTACGCCACAACTCTTTGAATCTCTCCCATGCTTCATGAAAAAGTTCTCCGGGCTGTTGTTGAAAACCCAAGAGTTCAGCTCTTTGAATTGCCCGTCTACCCCTTGGAATGAACCTTACCTTGAACTTAGATGCCATTTCATCCCAAGTAGTGATGGAGTTAGGAGGTAGAGCGGTAAGCCAAGCTCTTGCCTTCTTGTCAAGTGATAGAGGAAAGAGTCGCAATCTGAGTGCATCTGCAGTTACTCCTTGAAACTTGAAGTTTTCACACACTTGTACAAAGCGTGTCAAATGGTCAGTAGGGTCTTCATTCTGAGTTCCCGAAAACAAGCCAATCATTTCGAGCATTTGGAGCATGATTGGCTTCAACTCAAAATTCCGCGCTTGAATAGCAGGAAATTGGATGCTGAATTGATAAGTGGAGTTTTCTTGCTCCATATACTCATCCAAAGTGCGCTCCAAGTCATCATCATTAGGATTAGCCATATTGTAAAATGGATGAGGACGAGGTGGTGGTCTCGGTTGCTCTGGTACCGGTAAAGGTGCAGGTCCTTGGATAGGTTGCACTTGAGGTGGATTCTCCGGTTCAGTTTCAAAGTCTTCAGAAAAATATTCTTCAAGAGCACCGTCAAGAACAATCTCCAAATCAGTTTGCATACGGAGCTAGATTACCTACAAGTCAAAAATCCCAAAACGAGTATCAAACTTATCAACAAATAAGACTAAAATGATAAAAATAAGAAAAAGAGCTATAGTTATAACTATACTTAAAACAAAACTAATAAAGTAAAACAAGAAGAAGAAGGGGATTCAAGCGTAATCAAACACACAATTACACTAATTAACTCAAAAGACTTTAGTCAATAGCCCCCGGCAACGGCGCCAAAAACTTGTTCGCCGTTTAGCTTCCGCAAGCATACGGGTCGCAAGTAATAAAGTGATGAATAGAGATCGTTTCCACGAGGACTATGACGAAAGCAAGCTAACCAATGTAACCATATGTTTAATTAGGTTGAATAGATTCATTTGAAATTGATTAAATTGGAACAAAACATGTTGGTTGAGTGAAAAAGAAATTTAAAACTACTTTTCAAAGGAAAATCTATAAAAACAAATGATTCTTTGAATTCAAATATTTAATGAAGTTTAGGATTGTTTATTCCCCTTGTATTTCGAAAGCATTCGCTAAATCCCCCTATACGTGCTACTTAATGAAAGATTATACTAGCTAAGGATACTAATTTACCTATAAGTGCTCTCTCAAGTCTCCAAATAGGTGTATAGTCTAATTAATTCATTAATCTCTTAATTAACTAATCAAACCCTGATTTCATTGCAAATCCTGTTTGGCTATGTGAGGCTAATGAGTGTATCTCTACCTCATTAACAAAGCTATCCATTCAATTCACAAATTTCAAACTCTCACACGATTTAACTCAAGTTCTACACCCAATCTAGCCCTCTCAAGCATTGGTCAAGTGAACCCAACAATCTTATTGGTGGCCAATCAATAAGAAGCATTAAGAAAAGAGTAAAATCAGTATAATCTCATCATTAATCACAAATATAAAGGGGAAATGAGTGCTTAATCCATACAAGGGTTCAAAACAACCCTAAAATGAGGTGTTTAGCTACACAAAGTCATGAAAAAACTATAACTATGCAGAATAATTATAGCCATTACAGAAACTTAACAAAGAAAGAGAAGAGGAATGAGAAAAACCAAGGATTTGAGCCCCAAATTGCTTCTAGACTCCAACCCAAGCTCAAATCTCTTCAATGGAGCAAAACCCTAGCACACCCAACTCCTAAAAACACTTGGAAACTGCAGAATAACCTAATTTCGGCCTATCCCTTGCTTAAATACTGTCCACATGCGTTTCAGTAAGTAAAACGCATGGTTGCATAGTCTGTCGTATGCTTCGGCACATACAAGTGTGCTGAAGCATTTGACACAGTAAGTTCTTGTCCTCGTTGGCTTCGGCACAGGGACGAGTGCTGAAGCATGTTACACAGTAAGTTCTGACCCCGAATGCTTCAGCACATATGCTTTTGGCTGAAGCATATGACACAGTGAGGGCAATTCTCCATTGGCTTCAGCACATGGATTGTTGGCTGAAGCCTACCACACAGCAGCTGCAGCTTCCTTCCTGATTCATTGAGCTTTTCCTTGGTCTTTGAGAACTTTTGACTTATCATCTTTCACCTACAAGGAGAACATCATGAGTTCTTTAATTTTAAGAGATAATCCTACTTATATGCATTTAACTCATCATTTGAACTTTTCTTTTGTTCTATCACATTTTCTTCTATCTATGCACAATTTGTACTTCAAAGCAAATGAAAAGAGAAGAAAATGTGCTAGAATGTTATCAATTTCTACGAGTTAACAGACCTCAAAAGTAGATGTGGTTAGTGATAAATAACCCTTTTAGAGAATATGATGTGATTTGCACTCGAATGTGATTCATGTGTGTTGAGAGCAGTGTTTGAAACCTTGTATTTGAGTTCAATTGTGGATTAACATCCAAATTGACTTAGAATAGAGGGAAGAATTGAATGGGGTAGTGTGTCTGAAATGGTGTCATAGTGTGTTTTGATGTCATTGAAATTGGTTTGAAACTTTGGAATGGAAAAGTTGCAATGTTAGGTTTTGAAATGTGAATTGTGTTGACATGTTGAGATTATTGTGAAAACATGTCAATGAGATGTGAATTTGATTTATTTGGTGTTTCCAATGAATTCCTTGTGAAAATTTATGTGGGAATGATGTTTGGTATGAAAATGGAACCAATGGAAGCAAAGATGTAAAATCTGAAATTCTGTCCAGTGAAACTCTATTCTGGGCAGTTAGTTTGTGTGAACGTTTTGAATGACCAAATGGTGTCTAAAAATTCTGAAACTTTTCAGTCTTATAGTTCACATCCCAAGCTTCAAAATGGATATATAATTTGTGCCATTTTGTTTTGTGAACTAGGAGATATGACTGTCCAAAGTTTGGGATGGAAACTGAACTCTGTTTTGGGGCAGTGATGAGTTTGATATAATTCTGGAATTTTGTGGTAATTTTGGGTAATGGCCCATATTTTTCCTATAAAGAGGACTTAAATACCTTTTATTTGGCTTTAGAATCATCTCATTTCAATTTTACTAGAAGTAGTTATGATTTTTCAAAGATTGGGCAGAAAATTTACCAGAAATCCGAAAATGTCAATTTTGGAATTATGACATCATCATAATTAAACATGACATAAGCTAAATGTTATAAAGTCATCATCCTCTTCCTCCATCAGCCAAAAACCGTGCAGCACCATGGAGAAAGAGAGAGAGGGAGTTTTAGAGAGAGAAGAGGAAGAAAACTCACGAGGTAGGTCGATTTCTTCGGTGAATTCGTACCTAACGTGTATAATCCTTCTCCTAAGCTGTTTTTCTATATTATGTAAGGTATTTGAAGCACAAATCTTGGTGTTTTTAAGTTAGGGTTTTCAGCCACAAGAAGGAAAAGCCAGAAGGGAGAAGAGGTAACTTCCTAAACTTCGTATATTGACTATTATGGCTGCTGTGGACAATTTAATTGGTGAAATTTCGCCGGATTATCTTTGTTTGTAAAATTTGGAAATTTTGTGTTAGTAGTGTTATGCTGCCAAAATTTGTACTAAATGGTAGTTGTAACCTAATGGAATAGTCAACAAAGTGGTTAGGAGTAGAAAGGAACGCATTTACGGAGCCGAAACCGAAAAACCCCAATTTTTCCCGGGGAATTGAGAATTTTGGCCAAGCCTAGTTTGGAGGGGTTAGAGATGGATTTTCAATGATTTGATGATTCCATTGAGTTCAGGAGCAAAAATTAGGTAGGGTTACAATTGGTCACTTTTTCGGAAAAGGCCGAAAAAGCATAATTACGAAAACACCCCTGAAACCCTTAAAGTGAGGCTTCCACGGGTAAATTTGTAAATTGACATTGAATTTGATAATTTTGAGTCTGGAAATGGATTTCTTGGGCGAAAATATGTCATAATAGCCCATGTAAAAATTTCAAGAAAAATACAGCCGGGCCGGGTCCCCGGGGGTATTTTAGTAAAATTTCAATATATCCTCATATAACCCTCAGAAACACTATGGAAGTGTCTAAATAGTACATTTGACATTGTAGGATCAAATGTGAAGCCCTGAGTTGCTGGCACGCAAATCAAGGAGAAAAGACTGGAGGTGGGGGACTTACCTTACTTGCATGTATTTGATATCTTTTCTTGTGTAGTGATGTATGTGATATCTTTACTTAATTTTGTAGAGCATATTTGAATAAATGAAGCTATGTTTCTATTTTGCTATGGCCATAGTTTTGTTACATGAAACATTGAGCATGCAGAAATGTCATTATGGGGCATGCATCTAGATAAAGCTAACATGTCATACACATAGCATCTACCATGCATGCATTATGGTATATGTTTCCTACTAAGATTCTCTTGAATCTCACCCTCCCTTACCAACAATTTAGACAGGGCAAGTGGCTCATGGAGGGAGCGGCTAGGACTCCTTCGAGATGAGAGTTGGTAGTTGGTTATCAATGAGTTGTGAAGACTATATATGATTTGGTTGAATATATGATTATGAATTTGAGATGAGATTGTGTAATCCACATTTGGAGAATTGTAATGGGCAATTGTGCCCTGTGTATCTTTAGCAAAGGTATGTACCCGGGATTGCCGGGATGATTATGTTGTGTACTCTGATATTTATATGAATGTGATTTATATTCGCGTAGTAATTGTATTCGAGATGTGAATATGAGACCAAGTTAATTAGATTTTAAAAGGTATTTTTGAAAACCCTATCTCAAGGATGAGATTTTAAATGAGTTTTGATTATTATTAGTCTCTATTTCATTTTAATCGCGTATTTCGGATATAATTACGAAGGGGGTTATAGCTATGAATTTAGAAGGGGATGCCTTAGATGTGTTTACCTGGGTCTCTTCCAACTGAATCATTCGTTATTGGGATGAGTTAGTACAGATCTTCCAAGATAATTTTGGGCCAGCAAAATTCCAAAACCCAGACATCTTTTTATGTGACATCACGCAAACAGGGACTGTTGAGGAATATCGAAAGGAATTTGTCTGACGATCTTCAAGAGTGCAGGATTGGCCAGAGCATTGTTTACTTGCGATATTCATTCATGGGTTGAAGGAAGAATTAAAGGCAGATGTCAAGATTCATAAGCCACGGACTATATACAAAGCAGCAAGCCTTGCGCTTGAATTTGAATCTAAAATTCAGAGTCAACAAACACTGCGTCCCTCACAGCGGTTATCACGTGGCTCCGAATAGGGAAATAATTGGAGATAAAATAGAGCTTTCACGCTACGTCAGCAAGGTAATTCAAATCTGATATCAAATCAGGTTGTTTCGGATTCTGTGAGGCCAACAATTACATCCACATACGCTAATCATCCAACTACTTTAGCCACGCCCTCTTTCTCGAAAAACGAACGTCAATTCCAACAAGAAAAAGGGCTCTGTTATCGCTGTGGAGAAAAGTTCATTCCGAGTCATTGATGCAAGACTACTTCGCTGCGATTAATGGAAATTACTGACGATATAGATGATGATAGTACAATACACGATGAAGTGGAATAGTATAATGTCACTAAGGCCGAGATTTCCCTTCATGCTATTCTCAGGAATTCTACTGCCTCGACCATGAAAGTGGAAGGGGTTGTCGGTTCAAAACCAGTCTTAATTCTCATAGATAGTGGTTCGACACATAATTTTGTGTCTCACCAATTAGTAACAGACTTGGGTATTGAATCAGAACGACTTCCTCCTTTTGGCGTACAAGTGGGCGATGGTTCTATGGTTACTTGCCATTCTATCTGCAAAAAATTAGTAGTCACGGTACAGAGTTTGACAATCATGGAAGATTTCTTTCCCTTCTCTCTTGGCAGCGTTGGCATGGTCTTGGGAATCAAATGGTTGGCTTCCCTTAACACCGTGGAGGCTAATTGGCATAAGTTGAATTATGGAGGAAGAATGAGAAGACAAAATTATCACATATAGGAAAATGAAAAAAGAAGTGATTGAATTGATGAGAATAAACAAGAGGGAGGAGAAGAAAGAAATTGAAGATAGTCAAGGAGATACTTACTTGGGTTATGGAGAATGATTATCAAGAGGAAAATCAAGAAGAAAGATATGGAATAAAGAAGAACTTGTAAGATCCAATGGGAATATCAAGATTCAAGTTATTGGAAGTAATTTTGGAGATTTTGGAAATTTTAGGCACTGTTTGGCATTATAGCAATCACTCGAGTAAGTCACTGTAGCACTCGAGTGTGGGACTGTATCATGCAGGTACTATAGCACTTGAAGTGCAAAGAGGAAGTGTAGATTCACTGTAGCAAGAGAACACACTCAAGAATCGGGCCACTCTGTTCTACTATGTTTTTCGTTCAGCTTGATAAAGGTCCAGTATTTTGGCCATATCTCTCAAACCACATGTCAGATTGAACTAAAACTAGTGGCATATTAAGTAGACTCCCAAAACGAAACATAGATATTAAAATCACATTCAAAGGAGTTCAGATGAAAGAGATATAATCATTAGAAGTTGACACTGAAATCACCGTCACTTTACATGGTAGGTTCAGTATTTCAGCCATAACTCTCAAAATACACATTGAATTGAGGTGAAACCAATGCCATATGAAACTAAACTTAAAGAGCTTTCTATGAATAGGTAATTCATCAAATTATAAGTTATATGCTAAGAGTTATGTCTTCTGGAAGTTGACGCTTGTACTGTCTAATGCGATAGACACTCTTTAGATCATAACTTGCACAATATAATAACGACTTTAGAACTGATTCCTTTTGCATTGGAATGTAAATAACAAGAGCTTTCTGATAATATGTTACTTGTTACATTTGGAGTCAAACAAATCAATCGAGTCTGACGTGGCACTCGGTACACTCGCGAGTCCAAAAACGCACCCTTGAATATTTTAGTGCGAGTATTGTCCAAAAGTGGTTGTGAAGTGGAAGTATTTCAGCTACACTCGAGTGAAGTGAAGGTTTACACTCGAGTCATAAAAGTGTCGACATGAAAGTGTTAAACCGAGAAAAAGCAAGTACGTGAAAACGAGAAGTGCACTTGAGTAAGGAATTGTTGCACTCAAGTGATGTCCAGATTTACACTCAAGTCCTGAGAGTGTGACACTGAAAATGTTTGTCCGAGAGCAAAATAGAAGTTGAAAATGGAATGTGCACTCAAGTGAGTCCACTGACACTCGAGTGAGGGCGTAAACACTTGCAAGTGAGAAATCTAACTCTCTCCATTCCTGATGCAAGTGCTGACCAGAAACAAAGCCTAAAGCTCAGATACACTGGTACACTAGAGTGAAGATGCTTTACACTCACAAGTGTGAAAATGCACTCTCTCAAATTCACTAGGAAGTGCTACACAAAAACAAGGGAAGAAATGAAGAATTGATGTTGCACTCGAGTGATACTCTGTCAAAAGCCAAAACGCAACAGACACACAAAGAATGATCCAAATAAGATTAAATGTTGTTTATTCTTTACGTTTTCACTTGTTATCATACCTAAACTTTAACTAACATATATTTCAAGTATGAAACATGATATTAAATGTTCGGATTGCAGATTCAAATAAGAAAGTCAATTATGGCGAAAATCATCATTACACCGAATGACGGCTACCTACCACGACAAGCAACTGACACACCATGAAAGACTGTCGAATATTCAAATGCTCACATTCCCCTCCTCTATGAGACATGCCACTCCACAACATTATGTACAGCTCATAATGAAACATCCCGCTCTTCAACGGGACTCTCTACTTTGAAACGGACATTTCATTGCAGCTAATTGTTCAAATGCACACAATGGTCAAACGAAACAATGAGACTCCAATAGATAAATGTTTACAACAGTTATCTTTTTCAACTCATCTAGAAATATGGTAGCATTTAGAGAAGAGAGCAGTAGAGAACAAAGCAATGATGCCAACATATGAATATCATGAGTCATCCACTTCGACCCAAACACTATCTGTTCTGCAATTTCTATATTACTTATCATTGAGAGAGTGATTATTTGTATTGTACTTCAATGAGCATTTTATCCACTCTGTAAGAGAGCCTATAAACATCTTCATCTATATTTCTAAATTGATCTCAAGGTAGAAGGACCTTGAGAGAGTTGATTTTCTTACAAGGAAGCTGTAGAGAGAATTGCCGATAAGACTTTCTGCTCGTAAAGACTTACAAGGTGCAAGCAGTAGAGAATGTTGCTACTTGTAAGACTTACAGTGGTATAAGCAGGAAAGAACGTTGCTGCTCATTAACTTGCACGGGTAAGCAGGAGAAAAAGGATTATGGGATTACTCTGCTCATGAGACTTGCCGTAAGGGGGAGTATCTTGGTGAGAGATTTGTAAAAGGCTTCACAAGTGCCCAACTAAACTTATAGGTTTGTAAAGGCTTTTCTTGTGCCTGGATTAAACAAGTAGATAGTGGATTTGAAAATCTTCGAAGGAGCCTGGGGACTGGACGTAGGCCATCATGGATTGGACTGAACCAGGATAAATCATAGTTTGCATATTCTCTTCCCTAAGCTTTTACATTTCCAGCATATATCATCTAATTGTTGATTTATGATTCATTAATTTCATACTTACTATTTTCATTAAGATACAAAAAAATTTTCAAAGTTTTTAAGTTTTTATCTTACACACAATTCACCCCCTCTTGGGTGCCAGCCGGTTCTAACACAAATTACTCCATCATTCCCCAATTCAATTATTACAATAATTATCAATAAATTACTCAATGAGAATTTCTCAAGATTTTCACATTCATACAATACTATTCAAATTATCTTCACATCCATACCATAATATTTCAATTTCCAACTCATATATATATATATATATATATATATATATATATATATATATATATATATATATATATATATATATATATATATATTCACAATTCAAATCATAAGGTTCCACAAGGAAATTTCTATCAAAATGCTAATCAATATTATGATAATTTTCTCAATCTCAATAATCACTTCAAAGTACTCATTGATATATTTAATCAATATCAATATACTATTTTTATTCTTTTAATCATTTCACAAAATACTTAATAACAACATACCAACATAAATAATAAGTGGAAAGTGATTACCTCTCATCAAAGCTAAGTTTACCACAAGAATTCAAGCTTGTAGCTTAACTATAATTCACAAATCAATCTACAACGATATATTGGAACCACAAATTTTAGTATTCAAACTAATTGAGTGCTTACAACAACAATTTAGAGGCTTAAAATTTCTCTAGAACCCAACCATCAGTTTTCATTTATTCTAATAAATCAAAATCTCTAATTTATAACTTGGGGTCCAAACCTTAAAATCCTCATTTGAGAAAAATCAAGCTAAATCAACAATCTAAATCTATTAAACTTTAAATATAACCCATATTAACGTAACCCAATTTTTAATCATCACAATATTAATATCAACCCAATGCCTAACTCAAAAATCAAACCCCTAACTCGAATTTTCATATAACTTCTAAATTGTTCACTTTGATATAGAGTCCCAAAATCCTCAATTTACTACCATAACACAATTTTGCTATCCCAATCATATTTTTATCATCCAATAACTTTATTCCTCTCATTAAAATTATTGATAATAATAATTCTATCCAATCATCATAAAACCCCCAAAATTTTACTCACTTTAATCCTTAAGAAAAAAATATCGATAAATCACTTATTTATCAAATTATAATCACATTCTCTTTTCTTTCTCCCATTAATTCTTTTTCACCGTCTGGAGTTATCAATTAATTACAACCTCTTCAATTTATTCAGAAACACCTAATTTCCTACGCTTAAAGTTTCACCCAAAATTCTCAATATTCATATTCCATCATTAACCTCAAACCTAAGCTATTCAATCATCAACATAACTTCCAATAAGTTAAAATAAATATTTAAATTCGAAATTAACCCCATCCGATAAGTCACAATTCTATAACCAAACTATAATTTTAGTTTCCTCAAATCAACTACGCAAACAAAAATATAAATTATACAACTCTTATTAACACCTTGCTAGCTCCATTAAAACAAAAATAATCAATTAGAAGGCTTAAGAATCTGAAATCTTATCACCCGAAATTTTTCCCTCCATGAAAACTAACAAAATAGAGGGAGAAAATAAAAATAATAAGAGTAGGATCATTTACCAAGCACCTTAGAGAAAACACAGCACCCTCACCCTCACCCTCACCCATACTCGCTGCGCTGTTGACGGAATGGAGGAACAAAGGAGGGGAAAAAAGTGAAGGTGCCTGTATGCGGGCTCTATGTGCGCGTGAAGGAAATGGGGGAAATGGTTGGAGTGGAGTGGGGCTATATTGATGTGGGACCCACCCACATCAAATCCCCAATCCGTCGCTTTTTTTTTTTTCATTGATTATTATTTATTTTTCCTCTCAATGCTCATCCCTTTTTTTAAAAAATATTATTATTACCTTTCACCCACTCATATTTATTTAAATCATGGGGCTCCTATCTTGGCTAAACAAATCATCTTTCAAAATATGTAGATAATTCAATCTTTTAGTGAGAAATTAAATTATCTCAAAATGTTGTTGTTGTCATTATTCTTGAAAATCATGACTAGAAATTAAGTCTTTAAAAATTTAATTGCATTTTGAGTAAATTCTCTATACTCAAATGTAAAGGACTGACATCAATTAAGTTATGAGATTGACAAAATGAGTAATGAGATTGACACAAATGTTGGTGAATTCTGATTTACATGTTTTTATTAGCAAACGCTTTTGTCAAAATCATTAAAATTTTTGTCAAAATAATTACTAAACTTATCAATCCTATTACTAATTTTGGTAAAATACCACAAATGTTGGTGAATCCTGTAATATCCCAATTTTTGATTAAGGGATAATCATGATTATTAATGATAATTATGAATTTATTGGAATTATTATGTGTTTTATGACTATATTAATTAATGTCATAATTAGTGGAAATTGGAAATATTAGTGTATATGTGTGGTATTTAAGATCAAGGGTGGTGATTCCTTGACCGTGGGTCGGAATCCAGTGCATTTAGCTTGTGTGAGCTTATTGAGGGAATGAAGGAGATGCTGACATGTGGCATTGTGGTGGCCATTGGATGAAATCATATGAGGACAAGGGAACACTTTTTCTCTTTTCTCTCTCTCACTCCATCTCTCCATTTCTTTCTCTCTCTCGTGCTCTCTCTCTCTTTTCTCTCTCTCGTCAGTTTTGTGCCAAAGGAAGGAAGGAAAAGCTTGATCTTTGGGTAAGTAAATGATCTCCATTGCTCAAACACCATTCTTAAATGTTGATCCTTGAATCATGGGCTTCATTTTGGTGTGTATAGTGTGGCCATTTGGTGCTGATTTGTGCTACACGAAAATCTGGAAAGTGGTGAATCAAAGAATGTCTTTGGAAAAGTGAAAGAGGTAAGGGAACCCAATCTATCTATCTATGTTTTATACCATTTGAAGTAGTTTATAAATTCTGGGAATTTTGGGCCTAATCATGAAAATGAGTGCCACTGTTCATTTGGTATGTTTATGGCATGAGAATGACATTTTGGAATGAGTTTATGTTAGATAGATTGATTTGAGATTGAAATATGATGTTAGGATGAAATGGGAATTTTGATGAAATTGTTGCCCAAAACCCAAAGCATGATAATGGAGTAGGATTTTGATGATTCTGAGTATTCCATTGAGCTTATTGGGTGTTTTTGTGTGGGAATGGCTTTGGGTTAAGTTTGGTATCCATAGGAATCAATTGGGCAAAGGTTAAGGAGAGTGCCTCTGTTCTGCGTTTTCTGCTATCTGAGGGATTCACTCGAGCAGGGAGGGGTCTGCTCGAGTGAAGGATGAACATCACCCGAGCAGAGATGGGTCTGCTCGAGTGAGGGATGAATATCACCCGAGCAGAGATGGGTCTGCTCGAGTGCGGTAGTGCAATTCTCGTTTCTTGCTTTCTGTGTTCTTATCGCACTCTCTGGGTCATAGCAAGCATAGCCTCACTCGCGAGTGAGGGATGAACATCACTCGAGTGAGGATTTTGTGCTCGAGTGATGAGTGTAATTGACACCAAAGGGCTTGCTTCTCGGGTTGTCACTCGCGAGTAGGTGCACGGGTGTGCCTTCTCACTCGCGGGTATGGGCACCGTGCTCGAGTAAGCCGTGTGTGCTCAAGTGAGGTTGTGCTTCTAGTGTGGGATAGTGCTCTCGGGCGTGTGCTTTCTGTCTCACTTCCTTGTGCTTGAAGTGATTTCCGTACGTGTGCTCGAGTGAGCCTGCTTCTGAAAACTCCCTTGTGCTCTCGGGTGTTCACTCGCTGCCTCTCACTCTCTTGTGCCCGAGTGATGTCCGTACCATCACTCGAGTGAAGCCGTTTTCACTCGAGTGCCCGTACATCTGTGCTCGAGCATGGTCATCTGTGCTCGAGTGAAACAGTGTAAAATCTCAGTTTTGTGCTTCTAAAAGGGGATTTTTGGGATAGTTCTTCCTACCCTTTAGGAGTGTTGTTAGGGGTATTTAATGACTCTAAAAGAGCAATAATTATAACCAATTAAGCATTATAAAGTGAATTAAGTCTTGGAGTAGGGAATAACTCTTCGTCCCTAATTGTGAAAATAGGATTTGATATTTGCCTTCCTCGGGAGAGACCGGCGCTAGGACACGCCCGGAAGAACTCAGGTAGTGACTTTTCTCTCATATCTTGTATGATGTTTTGGTATGCATATCTTATCATTGGACTTGTGAAATGTGTGCCATGGTCCATTACGGCGCGAGCAGGTCAGCGTGAGCCGTATAGGGAGTGACAGTGGTCATCTCTAGTTCGGCCGTTGGACTGCCGTCGTAATCGACATGGATCTTTGTGAATCCGACCCGTGGGGGCGGCGTATGTGAAAACCAGCCGTGGGCTGTGTGTGTGTATCTTGCCTATGTGGCTTGCGAATATGATATGCTTTATATGGATCCCAGCTGTGGTGAATTATACTGTGTTGATTGTTGTGATGCAATACAGCGTGAGCAATTCAGCGTGAGCAATCGTCAGGGATGACATGTGTCATACTAACCATTGCCGCTGTAACTGCCGTTGTAGTTGCTTGTGTGGATGATGATTTGATTACATGCATTATTGTTGTACATTATATGATTGACTTGTTACTACGGGGGATTCTTTAGAATCTCACTCTCCCAAAATTAAACCTTTTAGACAGGGCCGAAGGATCGAGAGGCAAGCGGGCGACGAAGAGTAGTTAGAGCTCCTGTTTAGGAGTGTATTTTGGAATTAATGGTTATCATTGTAGATTTTGGAATTGTATATATAGATTTTGTGTAATCCCCAAGTTAAGGGTATTGAATTGTGGCTTTGTGCCTTTGTAAATCCCTTATCTAATGAATGGAACCCGAGTGAGTCGGGAATTTATGTGCACTCTGATATTTGTAAATGGAATCCACCTGTTCAGGCCAATATTGTTTTGTATTGAGAACTTGAGACCATTGTGAATAAGTTTTGAAAAAATGTTTTTGCAAATCCGATTTTTGGGCAAAAGAGTATCTTATTAAGTCCCAATTTCATTATGGTCTCTAATTACAACTTAATTGTGAGTTTAAGAACTTAATCCCGACCAAAGGTGGGAAGGGGGTTACAAATCCTGACTTGCATATTTTCATCAGCAAACGCTTTTGTCAAAACCATTACAATTCGTGTCAAAATCATTACTAAACTTGTGAATTTCATTACGAATTTTGGTGAAATGTTACAAATGTTGGTGAATTCCGACTTACATGTTTTTATCAGCAAGCTCTTTTGTCAAAATCATTACAATTTTTGTCAAAATCATTACTAAACTTGTCAATCCACAAATGTTAGTGAATCCTGACCTACATGTTTTCATCGGCAAACACTTTTGTCAAAACCTTTATAATTATTGTCAAAATCATTACTAAACTTGTCAATCTCATTACGAATTTTGGTGAAATACCACAAATGTTGGTGAAATGCCACAATTCTTGTCCTATTTGGTTAAAATCATTACAAGACTTGTTAGCCCCTTTACAACTTTTGTCAATGGGGAAAACAATTTTGAGAAGAATAAATTTGATCTTTACCAAACCATGAAAGAGGCTTTCATCCTCCCAGAGCTATGAACAATTGGTTGAGAAGGAAAATACAATTCGCAAGTGCAAGTAACAAACACATTAGCATAATGGGAAAAGTGGGGCCTATTATTAAAGTGTGGCCAAGAATGAAGCATCTAACTAAATCCCAATCATAAACACGATCCCCATCCATAACTACAACCCAACTACCAGATTGAGGTAGCTGCACATCTAGGTGACGGTGCTTAGCACTATTCTAGGAGATTAGGAAATGGAGAGAGAAGACCGAGTCTCATCATACCTCTATAGTCGTCGGTGTTTAGCAAGAAGGAGAGGAATCAAATGGGAGCTGAGTAGGAGGAAGGCACAATGGTCAAAATTTGGCCTCCGGTGAAGTGGACAAATTGGACAAAGAAGATGGTGAAGAAGAGAGAATGGAGTGGGGAGAGAAGAGATGAAGGGATGAAAGGGACAAAAAAAGGAATGAGAGATAGGCTATTTTTATGTTTTGTCCAAACATTCAAAACCCAGATTCTTACCTGAGTACCTTTCTATCCTTTGCCTTTTTTAGTAGACTTTTTGGGGTTTTGTAATTTTATATGGTATTTATTTGTCATTTTTCCTATAATTAATCAAGTAAAATTATAATAATTCAGGAATTAATTAGTTTTAATTATTATTAGCCATAAGGTAAATGTGGTTGAAGTTTGAACATATCACATCACAAAGGCAGACGTATTGGCTTTCATCACTAGAGCCCCAATATACATCATCGCTTACGTCTTCTTCTTGCATCTCTATCATCATCTGGTCTCTTCTCAAGTCCTATTTACACACACACACACATATTCACTATCACACTCAATGGCAATCTAAAATTCGAACCTCTCATTAAGAAAGCAGAAGCGCAGAACCAGATAAGATACTCTCATACAGCTGAACTTGATAAGATGGAATCAAGAGTTGAAGATATTGTGATTGTAGGAGCTGGAATTGCAGGCCTTGCTACCTCCTTAGGACTTCACAGGTAGTACCTTCTTATTCTAATCTCTCTCTTGTGAAACTGCGAATTGCTCACTAGGTTTATTTTTTTTCTAATCTTTTTTGAGTGAAGTGTTAGGTTGATTTTGTTTTTAGTTTTGCACATTTCTCCTTTGAAAAAAGAAAAAAATGATTCTTAAGTTCGGTTGAAGTACACAAATCTTGGCAGATTTTCTTAAAGAAAAAAAAAAGCATACATTTCTTTTAGGGAAAATTGCTGAAAAATCCACCACTAGTAAAATGTATTACTCAAATTTACCTAAAGACCCGTGTTCTTAAGCAGATGCAAGTCATTTTCAATGGATGCAACTAAGATCTTTAACTATGTGTAATATATTTTTAATTATGTACAAATATCTTTCGCTTTATATATAGTTGAATATAAGTTATTTATAACGAAATAATACTACTTGTACAAACTCAATATAAGTTGCACTTGGATTTTTAAATGAAGTGCCACTAAACAAGGAATTTTGTAATGGGAGATTATTCAACAATTTTTCCTTTCTTTTATTTTTTTTTTAATTTTACTTACCTCCTTCACTCTTATGGAGTTTCATAAAACAAAAAATTATAAGAGAGCAAATGCAAAAGTGTGTAATTTGACATTTATTATAAGGAAGACTTGCATAAGTTTTGAGAATTAAAACAAAAGAAAATTGAGTAGGTACCAAAAAAAAAATTGAAGTTTCGATTAATTCCGAAAGCAAGTTAAAAAAATCGTTTTAATGTTAATAAAATTCATGAAGAGTCTGAATAATTTTTTTTAAATTTCTTAATTATGTAAACTAGTGTTTTAATTCATATAAAATATAAACATGCAGGGTAGGCGTCCGAAGTCTGGTTTTAGAATCTTCAAATAATTTGAGGGTCACAGGATTTGCTCTCTCAATATGGACAAATGGTTGGAAAGCTTTAGATGCTCTTGGCATTGGCAACATCCTTCGTCAACAACATCTCCAGCTTCGCGGGTAATCTATATATAGATGGTTCAAACATGCATGTATAAAACTAAGGAATAATGATATTTATTGTGATCGTAAATATAAAATATAATTTAAAAGTGAATGTTCTTTCTAAATATAAAACACTTTTCCAGTTTATTTCTTATATTTATCATTTTTTTCTAGATTAATTTGTCTGACCTATGAACTTATGTATAATATAATGTTATAAAAAAGTATTTAAGAGAGATCATGCCATATATGCTATAATTAAACAATTTATTTAATTTATTTCATCTCCTCAAATAAGATAAATAGGTTTTATGTTTAGGAACAGATGAAGTATTTGGGCATCAAAAGATCAAATTAATGATAGTAAGGTTTTCAACAATTTTTTTTTTAAAAAAAAAATGAGTTGTGAACGAAAATTTAGACAATTATAAATTTAGGAGTCTCAATTGTAAATAAACCATTTGAGTTTCAAATGTAACTCTCGCTTAATTAGCAACTTAGATTCATATTTGGGACTTTCTGGATTAATTAATATTTGAAGAGTATATATATTAATATGATTATAACGTACATATGTTGGATATGTCATTTAGTGAAAATGTTTCAAGAACATTTGATAAAAAAAAAATGTTTCAAGAACAATCAACGGAGAAACAGAGTAACCTCCAATATATACATATTCTGTTTGAGCGGCAACTCTGGTTTTTGTTTGTTTTTTAAAATTAATGTCTACCCATAATACTGTAATACATTTGTCATTTTTCTTTTTCCTTTTCTGTTTTTTTACACTTTTTTCCCTTGCTAATTTCGCTGAGACAAATTAAATAGAGAGGTCAGCAGGTAAATAATAAGAAATAAAATGTTTTGCTGGTAATGATTAAGAGCTTGAAACTGAACATTTTGGTATTGGAGTGCAGAAATGTCACTACTTCTTTGATCACGGGACAACAAACATCAGCAACAACTCTCGCTAATGCCAATGGAAAACTGTAAGTATAATATGTAAGTGAAGATTCTATATTCCCATTATAATAATTGCTATCATCATGAACATACTACCATTTCACTACAAACTATATTCTATATTTAGAATTAAAAAAGTATATACACATAGATATAAATGTAAAAATAGATATAAAAGCAGAGCAAGAATAATAGCAAATTTACTGTGATTCTCTAGAATTTCATGCTATTGAAAAATTAGAAAAATATTGCTTCTGAAAAACCATGTTTTTTGCCTTATGGAACCAAGGTTTTGTCATAGGAATCGCATCTTCCATATTAATGGGTGTTTGGGTATTTTTCTCAGAAACCATGCTTTATCTTAAAAAAATGCTTTTTTTTTTTTTTATTTCACCCAAACACACATGGTGCAGTGGGACCCACGAAGTTCGTTGTGTCAAACGGCAATTACTATTGGAAGCCCTTGTTAATGAGCTACCAAGTGGCACCATAAGGTTCTCCTCAATGGTGGTAGCAGTTGAGGAATCTGGCTTCACTAAACTTGTTCATCTTGCTGATGGAACTGTCATAAGAACCAAGGTAAACACTATGTTCATTACTAGCAATATCTAAAATCAACCAAAGGCCTTAAACCTCAACAACATACAATAATATCATTTTTCATGAGATTAGGTACTGATTGGGAGTGATGGAGTGAACTCAGTAGTAGCAAAGTGGCTTGGCTTGAACAAAGCTGCCTTCTCAGGAAGATTATCAATTAGGGGGTGCATTACATTAACAAGTAGTCACAAGCTTGAACCTATGTTCATGCAGTTCTTTGGAAAAGGTTGTAGAAATGGTGTTATTCCCTGTGATGACAAGACAATTTATTGGTTCTTTACTTGCACTCCCACTGAACAAGGTAAATACCCTACGGCTTGTAACAATAGACTATTATTATTCCTCTGAACATTTGATAAGTTCGTTCTCTATTTCTTTATTATACAAGATTCCATGGGAAAAAACAATAAGAAAATTGAGGGGAATCCCTGTTAAAAAAATTTTTGGTGAAGATGACCTGAAAAATTTTTGTAGACATAAAGCAATGTTGCTCTATGAAATTTGTTCACATCACAGAGCAACGTTGCTCTGACTTGGGTCCTTCTTAGCAAAAAAAAAAATTCAGTGGAGGACTTTTCTCCAATTTCCCCTAAAACAATGTATACTATGTCACAACATGTTGGTATTCAAGATTTCTTATTTATGCATGTATCTTGTCACTTCACAATGATATGCCAAAATAAAAGGGAAGGCATATGCTAAATCCATCTTGAAATTTCTGTTTCTAGATACTGCACATATGATTTATGCATTAATATAAAAGCAAAGCTTGGAGCTTTGCATTGGCTAGCTAACACTTATTAAGTTTATGGCAATAAATGCAAGTGTAATAGAAGCTCATCCACTTGACTTCCCTTGCAGAAAAGAAGCTAGAAGAGAACCCAGCTAAATTGAAGCAATTTGTATTAGAAAAGCTAGAGAATATGCCAAGTGATGTTAAAGCCTTCATAGAAAATACTGATTTGGATGAAATCTTATCATCTCCATTGAGATATAGGCATCCTTGGGAGCTAGTGTTTGGAAATATCAATAAAGGCAATGTGTGTGTTGCTGGAGATGCATTCCACCCTATAACCCCTGATCTTGGACAAGGTGGGTGTTATGCTTTAGAAGATGGGGTTGTTTTAGCTCGGTGTCTAGGCGAGGTCTTCTGTACAAAATCCGGGGGAGATATTAAAAACAAGGAGGGAGAAGAAGAGGAAGAGGAACAATACAAGAGGATCGAGGCAAGCTTGAAGAAATATGCTAATGAGAGACGATGGAGAAGCGCGAATATAATCCTTGCAGCTTATGTGACAGGAATAATTCAGCAGGGTGAATCCAAATTGGTCTCCTTTTTCAGAGACAAATTTTTGGCTGCTTTCCTGGCTGGTATTCAATTGAAGACAGCTGATTTTGATTGTGGAAATCTGAGAAGCTCTTAGATGGAATGATTAGTGCGTGTTTGGATTGGTTTTTGGAGAATAACTTTCACAATTCACAAGATAAATATATGAGAGGAGTTTTGTCTCAGTTTGAGGAAAAGAGTTTTTAAAACGGTGGTTTTGTGTGTTATCCAAGCACCTACTTAGATTCTCTAAAATTGATTATATGTGTTGTTGAAGTTGAATTTACTCCTATTTTTAGACACCTTTAACTATTCATTGCCTCTTTTCTCTCCCTATTTTCTTGTGTCTTTGCTCTCCTCATTTTTTGTGTATCTTGCTTCAACCCCTGTTTTCCTATTTATAGTTTTAAGGTAGGGCTTTCTTCATAAATACTCATTCTTTTTTAAATTTTTAATTTTTTTAATTTTTTTTGTATTTTATGTTAACAAAACTACTTAGCTTGACCCAATCACCATTAATGAGAGATTATTTTTAATTTTATTTTTTTTATTATTTTTCCCACAATTGATTTCCTAATTTAAAAACCTAGGGAAAATTCCTAAAAAAAAGACAGTTAAATTATTCAAATTTTAAATTAGATTGTTAAATTTAACAAATTATAAATCAGGTCATTCATTAAGGAAAAATTAAAAAATATAATACAAAAAATATCTCTTATTCATAGGTTCAAATTAGGAAATTTCTTTTCTTATATTTTTCCTATAAGCAATTTCCTAATTTGAACCTATGAATAAGAGATATTTTTTATATTATATATATATATATATATATATATATATATATATATATATATATATATATATATATATATATATATATATATATATATATATATATATATATATTCTTTTAATAAATGACAATGCCAATTTGGATACAAATCATCATCAATAAGAGAACTTTTTTCTTTCTTTCTTTTTTTATTTTCGTTTTTTATTTTATTTTTTAATTTTTCCTTAAATGATAATTGCCAATTTAGACATCGATTATCATCAATGAGAAGATTTTTTTTTGTTCTTTCTTTTAATGATAATTGCCAATTTAGACACCAATCATCATTAATAAGAAGATTTTTATTTATTTTTTTTAATGAGACCTGAATAAAATTGGGTGTTCCCACGTCTCTATCATTATCTGGTCTCTTCTCAAGTCCGATTTACACCCACACATTTTCACCATCAGAGACAATCGCAATCTAAAATTCGAACCTCATTAAGAAAGCAGAAGCAAAGAACCAGATAAGATACTCTCACACAGCTGAACTTGATAAGATGGAATCAAGAGTTGAAGATATTGTGATTGTAGGAGCTGGAATTGCTGGCCTTGCTGCCTCCTTAGGACTTCACAGGCAGTACCTTCTAATTCTAATCTCTCTCTTGTGAAACTGCGAATTGGCCACTAGGTTTTTTTTTTTTTTTTTAATCTTTTTTAAGTAAAGTGTTAGGTTGATTTTGTTTCTAGTTTTGCACATTTCTTCGGTTGAAGTACACAAATCTGGACAGATTTTTTTAAGGGAAAATTCCTCTCAAAAGAAGGCTGAATTACCTAAATTTTAAATTGGATCATTAAATTTAACAAATCTTAAATCACGTTAGATATCTTGAAATAGGATTTTTGAATTTAATAATTTTATCTTATTACCCTCATTTGATTATTTCTCCACACTACCCCTCTCATTTGATTCTTTACCCTGATAAGCACCTCTCTCCGCTCCCTGCCTAAAATGCCCTTTCATTTTTTTCTGACCTGAAAGGATTTTCATAAAGCGTAGTAGTTGTAATGAAGATATTGGATTTAGGAACAGTCATAATTGTGCCATAAGTCTTTCTGTGGTAATGTCAATTGAATTTTTGATTTTGTAATATTGAGAAGTAATGTTGATGTTGCAGGGGAAAAAATGGTTTTTTGTACCTCTCTCCGCTCCCTGCCTAAAATGTTTTTGGAGAATAGATTATGAGAAGAATAGATTTTAGAGAATAGATTCTGGAGAAAAAGTGGAGAATAGCTTGTGAAGAATAGATTTTAAACAAAATAGCTTTTGGAAAATAGATTATAAGTAGAATAATGATTTGTGAAAAAATTCTTAAAAAAAAAGGGATTAAAGAAAAATCAGTGAAATTCAAAAAAACAAAGAAGAAGAAGAAGAAGAAGAGAGAGGGTGTGGTGTGGGGCCCACATTAATAAAAAAGACCAATTAGAGTGAGATGGTGGGATCCACATATGAAAAAAAGCAAAAAAAATTAGATTTTCTTGAAACCATGGTTTGAGCTCAAAACCTTGATTTGGCAAAATTTAGGGTGTTTGGATGATTTTTGCAAAACCATGGTTTGAGATCAAAACCATGGTTTAGCAAAAAATTAGGTGTTTGGATGATTTTTCTTAAAACTAAGGTTTTCTCCCAAAATAGCTTTTTTTAATTGAATCCAAACACACATGTTGTAGTGATTTAATGCATTGTTAAAGGAGAGAGGTAGTGTGGAGAAATAATCGAGGCAATAAAATAAAATTATCAAATTCTAAAATCCTATTTTAAGATAACTAACATAATTTAAGATTTATTGAATTTAATGATTCAATTTAGAATTTAGATAATTCGGCCGTCTTTTAAAGGAATTTTCCCTTTTCTTACAGGGAAAAAAAATTCATACATTTCTTTTAGGGAAATTGCTGAAAAATCCACCACTAGTAAAATTTATTACTCAAATATCCATATTCTCAAGCGGATGCGAGTCATTTTCAATAGATGCAATTGAGATCTTTAGGCATGTGTAATGTATTTTTATCTATATGCAAATGCCTTCCATTTTATATATAACTAAAAATAAGTTATATATAACTAAATAATGCTAGTTGTACACACTCAAGATAGGTTGCATTTGGGTCTTTAAATAAATTGCTACTAAACAAGGAGTTTTGTAATGGGATATTATTCAACAATTTCCCTTTCTTTTATTTTTTTTTTTTAATTTCACATACCTCCTTCACTCTTACGAAGTTTCATCATAAAATGAAAAATTATAACAGAGCAAAAGTAAAAGTGTGTAATTTGAAATTTATTATAAGCAAGATTTGCATAAGTTTTTTTTTTTTTTTGAAGTTTAGATTAATTCCGAAAACAAGTTTAAAAAAATCGTTTTAATTTTAATAAAATTCATAAAGAGTCTGAATAATTTTTTTTTTTAATTTCTTAATTATGCCAATGAGCTACCAAGTGGCAGCTGGTATTCAATTGAAGACAGCTGATTTTGATTGTGGAAATCTGAGAAGCTCTTAGATGGAATGATTATAAGGATGTGTTTGGATTAGTTTTTTGAGAATAATTTTTATGATTTAAAATATAACTATGTGAGAAGAGTTTTGTCTCGATTTGAGGAAAAGAGCTTTTGAAACCGTGGTTTTTGTGTTACCCAAGCACCCACTTAGATCCTCTAAAGTTGATTATATGTGTTGTAACCCCCTTCACGATTAAGGCCGAGATTTAAGTTATAAACACATGGTTAATGTGGAATTAGAAACCATAGACAATTTGAGACTTAAAGGAAGTAAAGTCCCCAAAAT
This sequence comes from Inga laurina, assembly GCA_963855925.1. Classification (NCBI taxonomy): domain Eukaryota; kingdom Viridiplantae; phylum Streptophyta; class Magnoliopsida; order Fabales; family Fabaceae; genus Inga; species Inga laurina. The sequence continues at coordinate 47,668,126 of OY979701.1, read as the reverse complement.
CAGGGTTTTCAAAAACTTTTTTACAACATCTTTTCCACAATGGGTTCTTACTCACATTTCAACATAAATGGCCTATACAGGTCGATTTCATTCATACATATCAGAGTATAATGTAAATTCTTGACACAATCGGGTTCCATTAATTAGTAAAGAGATTATACAAAGGCACAAAGTCGATAATTCTTTTCCCTTTACTTGGTGATTACACAAAACTACACTATACTTCCAAAATATACAACTATTTACCACAAAATATCCATTGAATTTTACATTGATAACCATTAATCAAAATAAACTCCTAAACTCGAACTCTAACTACTCTTCATTCAGGGCTGGTTTGGTATGAGGAGGGAAGAAGAGGAAAAGTGAGCAGAATGAAAAATGTTTTGAGTTGGATTTAAAAAAATTAGAGAATTTGAGTTAAAAGATTTTAATTAATTTTTTGTATTTTTTTAACTTACATCTTCTCTTTATTAAAATCTTGTGACCCTATTTCTTCAATTTTTTAAATCGAACTCACAAAAATTTTTCCCTCCCTCCCTCTCCAAATCCCTTATATCAAATAGACAATCAAGGTTCAAGTATGGTGCCATCAACAATTTTTGAAAAAGATGATGGGTAATTTTGCATATTTACAAAAACATGTTTTGAAAAAGGAACAGATGTTTAACCAAGTTAGCGGAGGTGGCATTTTTTTTTTTTCATTTTGAAAAGTTCACGTGTATTTTTACACCTGAGATTTGATTATAGTGCTATCAACACTTTTAAAAAAAAATTGAGAAATTCACATTGCTCATATTTAATAATTATGCAACTCCCTATAGCTTCACCTTATTCTTAATTAATAAGGCCCTATAGTTTTTTTATTTTTATTTTTATTGGTTCCTTATAGTCTCAATCAAAGGTATTGATTCTTAAACTCATAATTTATTAACTTGTAAGACAAACAATGCAAGGTCAGTTGATGATGATGTAACTCTTACCTAACATGCACATGGATTAATTTTGCTCTATGGATCTAATTAAAATCCAAATAAAACAAAATTACAGATTATATATAGATGCAAGGAGGTATCTATGAGCATAATAATTTTTCATTTTTATGTTAATAATAAATGTACATCTTTTAGAAACCTCGTGTTTATGTTGTATTTTGGCAACTTACATGTTATTAAATCGGCATACGTATTGACCCTAATTAAATAGATAATAGGGACTAATGACAGTTGAGAAAACTGTAAGAAACCAATAAAAAAAGCAATAGGAGCTGATTGAAATAAAGAGATGAGAAAATATCTTCCCTCAATTATTAGTAGCGATCAGGTAGATGTGGTGGAGGCCATGAAGGTGAACATCACAAAGGCAAACAAACGTATTGACGTTGGATCTGACTGTGATCCACTGTGGTGGTCCGCTGTCCATCCTTTTCTCTTAAAATTATACTGTTTTGATGTAGTTTTGAGATAAAATGATGGAGCTGAATTTTCTTTAAATGATATGTAATGTTTTAAAATATTTTTTTAGATGTATCTAGTATCTTAAAATTTTTTTTAAGTAACATGTAGTACTCTAAAATAATTTTTAGTGCTTTTAACTGCTTATAATATTTTTTCAATTGTATCTAGTGTGTTAGCAGACTAATTACAATTTTACCCTTAATGTATTTTTTTAGCTCCAAGAATTACTTTAAAATATTTTTTTTTGGTGCTTTTAACCTTTTAAAATATTTTTTTAGTTATATCTAGTGTTTTAAGAGATTGATTATAATTTTATCATTAATGTATTTTTTTTAGTAGTAAAGAGCACTCAAAATTTAGGATTTTGATTTATTGATTTTCATTCTCTCTAAAATATTTTTCCAATAGCATCTTATATTTTAAAGTGATTTCTGAGACTGAAAAAATATATTAAAGGTTGAATTACAATAAGTCCTAACATACTAGGTATAACTAAAAAAATATTTTAAAAGATTAAAAGTACTAAAAATTATTTTAAAACATTATATGTTATTTACAAAATATTTTAAGATATTAGATATATCTAAAAAAAATACTTTAAAATATTAGATATCATCATTTTTTAAAAGAAAATCTAACCACATCATTTGACCCTAAAGCTACACGGAAAACGGTGTAATTTTGAAAGAAAAGCATGGCAGCGGACGGCAGCCAGATGCATTGACTTTCATCACTAGATAGAGCCAAAGTCTTCAATTATCACTCTCTCTCACTGTTCATCTTCTCTTTCGTCTTCTTCTTCAAACCCTATGATCATCTGGTTTCTTCTCAAGCCCTATTTATATGCTCCTTAAACACACTCACTGTGTCACACAATAAGAAGCTAGAGAACCAAATAAGATATATGCTATTGTACAGCTGAATTTGAGAAGATGGAATCAAGAGTCGAAGATATAGTGATTGTGGGAGCTGGGATTGCTGGCCTTGCAGCCTCCTTAGGACTTCACAGGTACCTTCTAACTCTAATCTCTCTCTTGTCTGTTTTTTAGCTGTGACAATTACAGCGAATTGTGTGAATAGCTCAGTTAGGAATTGAGGTTTGAAGGCATATGTAGTATATCCATGAATCATTTTGATATTGTTTCTACCAGATGAATTGGTGCAGAATTGAACCCGTCGAGCATAACTGCGTATAACATAAAAAAAAATTTCTTAATTCTGTTTGAAGGACAGAATTCTTGACAGATTTTTTAAGAAAATAAATAATAAATTTAAAATTTTCTTTGATTATTTTTTCAATATCACATTCCTCAGTCAATCTTAATTAAGGAGTTTGAGTCGATTTTTTATTAAAAAAAATATAATTCAAAAAAGGTAAAAAATTTGTAATTTGAAATTTATAATAAATATATTTGTATATGTTCTAAGAATTAAACTAAAACACTTGACTAAGTACAACAAATTTTGCGGTTCATATTATTAATTCCAAAAAAAAAAAAATCATTGTAATTTTAATAAAAATCATGAAACATCTAGATAAATTATTTTTTAATATTTTAATTATGTAAGCCAATGTTTTTATTCACAAAAACATGCAGGCTAGGTATACGAAGTTTGGTTCTAGAATCTTCAAATGATTTGAGGGTCACAGGATTTGCTCTCACAATGTGGACAAATGGTTGGAAAGCTTTGGATACTCTTGGCATTGGCAACATCCTTCGTCATCAACACATACAACTTCACGGGTAATCTATGTTTAGATCTTTAAGGCACTCATGATGAAATTTATGAATAACAACAATTAGGTCCAAACGATCGATTAATTAATGAAAGTTAGGTTTTCAACAAAATTTTCTACAAAAAAATAAGTTGTAAATATCAATTCTGACATTGCAAATTATGGGTCTCAATTGCAAATAAGGCGTTTAAGTTTGGGCAAATGACATTAAGGTACCAATTAAAGAAAATAATATCAGAAAAATCTCATAACTTATCAATGACAAGTAAAACAGCAACCATTGACAAATGAAACAACTACTATTAATAAGTTCTGAGACTTTTTTTATGTTATTTTTTTTAATTGGGACTTTAACGTCATTTTCCCTCCAATTTTCAATATTAACTCTTAAATTGCAATTGAAAATCTTGTTTGTAGCTGTTTGAATCGATATTTGCAACTCATTCTTCAAAATTTTTTTTCTAGAAGATTGTGATTAATTTTTGAAAAAATGATACAAAACTACCTTGAAAAATGAAAAAAGGCAAGCCAAGGCGTTTAATTTATCAAATACCAAATCAATACAGGTGTGCGAATCAAACATCCAAATGTTGGAAAAAGACACATTGCCCTCACCTTCCTTTTTTTTTTTTTTTTTTTTTTTTCTATTTTTCAAAAGCTCCCTTAACACCCCTTTGCCTGTGGCTGCCACTAACAAAGCTCATAATCCACTTTTGAAATTTTTTTTAAAACAAGAGCAGTTAATAGTGAAACTGAAACAGTAAACAGGGCCCTTGTTGATGATTATTTCCTAATAACTTCTCCTATTTCAATATTTTTTACTCTTGTTTCATTATTAACTAGTTTTACTTCAAAAATTCGGAAAATGTATTAGGATTTTTACTGGCTGCTTGTAACCGAATCTAGCATCTAATACAATTTTGAAATTTTTGAAATAAGAGTTGTTAATAACAAAACTAAAGTAGTAAATAGCGAAGACTGAAGTAGTGAATATGACCCTTGTTGTTGATTATTTCCTCATAATGAACTAGTTTAGTTTTCCTATTTATTACTCTTGTTTTAAAAAATTGAAAAATGTATTACCAACTTTTGCCAGGTGCCAGTCACAGGAGTTCCGGCACCTACTACTCTTTTGGAAAATTCAAAACAAAAGAAATTAATAACGAAATTGTAGTCATTAGGAAAAAATCAGCAATATAAGTCTTGTTTACTATTTTGGTTTTGCTTTTTACTACTATAGTTCAACTATTAACTACTCTTGTTTTGAAAATTTCAAAAGTGCAATTGGACTTTTGCCGGCGGCTGACCGGCATGGGCTAGTTATTAAGGGTTTTTTTTTTTTTTTTTTTAAAAAGTGAAGGCAATGATATCTTTTACCATTTTAAATTCCAATGGACTAATTTGAGATTGGTAAAATTCAGCACCCTAATTTGTCCTTTTTATATTTTATGCCTTTTTCCCTTAATTTTAATTTTTATCATTTACAACGTGTTATTTTAATAATATTAGTTTGAATATCATGTACAAATGGGAGATATGCCATTTAGTGAAACTGTTTCATGAACAATCAATGGAGAACCGGAATAATTAACCTCCAATAGGTTTAAACATATTTTTTTACAATTGACGTCTAAATCTTTCCTTCTTTTTATTTTTTTTTGGGTTCTTTTTCGTTTTTGTTTTACTTTCTTGTATTGTTAATTTCGCAGAGCTAAATAAAGAGTTCAGCTGGTGAATAATAAGCAATGAAATGTTTTCCCGGTAATGATTAAGAGCTTGAAACTAAATATTTTGGGATTTAAGTGCAGAAATGTCACTACTTCTTTGCTTACGGGACAACAAACAGCAACAACCGCTCTCGCCACCGCCATGGGAAAACAGTAAGTATAATATGTAAATAAAGATTCCATGTTCACTATACACACGCGCGCGCACACTTGTATATAGTCAGTTTAACTGTATGGGCAAAAAAGAAAAAAAGGTAAGTTTAAGTGTTTAACTATAAATTTAATCGCATTCTCCTGAAGAATTTCATACTTCTGGAAAAATTCAAGGGCCAAGGTGCAAATCCGACCCGGAAGTATTCAACAAATCTCATTGTTGTCTTAGAAGTTTTTCGGTTTTAATGTTACCATGGAAGTTTAAAAATGTAGTAATATTACTCTTGACCATTAAAAAAAGTTAATTTTGACCATTAATTCTTTAGTTTAACTAAAATAATACACATGCAACTTTTACCTAAATCTCAGTATGACATTTCGAACAAAAGACGATGACGTGGTACAATGACTAATGAGTGTCAGGTAAGAGCGTCATGTGTATTATTTCAATCAAACTAAAGAATTAACAGTCAAGGGCAACATTTCTACATTTCTAAACTTTTGGGGTGATATTGAGACAAAAAAAAAAAAATTCTATGCAATATTGAGACTTTTTGAATACTTCTTAGACTGATTTGCATCATCTTTCTATAGTATACAGTGGAGCGCTATGATTTCATAATAAAAAATGAAAAAAAAAAGATTTTTAATGATGCCACCGAAATGGAAGTTTCAGAATCCTTTGAAATAACTCAAAGAAGAGTAGTACCAAAGGCACCCTATCATTTCATAATAAAAATGAAAAATATGAGAGGTTGCGGGTTCGATAGTGCTTATAACATTATGCCATTAGTACTTACCCCTTTAATAAAAAAAGGATAAAAAAAAAAAATGTGGCTATGGAGCCTCCGGTACATACACAAAGGGGTTTGACAGGGAAGTTGTTTTGATCCAATCTAATGGTGCAAAAACGGTTTTTCAAACATGGTAAAAATAGCTTTCTAACTTGTATAGATAAATGCAGTTTGGAAGGTCATGAACCAAAACCGGTTATATAATCGATTTAGAAAATGATTTCTAGACGAATTGGTTTAGAAATTAACATTTTCATAACCGGTTTATAATTATTTTTTGAAAAAATGTGTTGTTTCTTACCTTAGCCCCCTTGTTGATACCTGAAAAGAAAACCAACCAACCTTGAAATATATATTCAAATTGTAATTCAATATTCTCAACAGTTCAATGTACGACATAAACTTTAAATCCAATTCCAACAATTTAATCTTTTTATTTGTTACTCCCCCCAGTCCTAATTATAAGACAGAGTTGACTTTTTTGGAGAAATTAAGGAAGCCAATTAAATTACTTTAGAGTGTTTATATTTTTAGTATCTTTAGATTATATATTATTTTATTAGTCAAATTAATTAGTTTGGAGAAAAAATAAAAATATAAACACTCTAAAGTAATTTAATTGGCTTCCTTAATTTCTCTAAAAAAATCAACTTTTTCTTATAATTAGGACCGGAGGGAGTATTCCAAGGTTCCCGTAAACAATATAAAAACCATGAAATCTAATTCTAACAGTATTCCTATTAAAGTGTGTAAAACTCCAACACCCTTAACTCTGAGGATGATAAATAAATACATGCTCGAGGAGCGCTACCTCATCTATACTTTGATTAATTAAAATACAACAACTCACCCTATTGTAATTCTACATAGCAGATGAGTCACCTGGAGAACATTATGAATCTTATCAGTTAGCATTTTCACCACTTGTACATTTGCAAACAATCATATAAAACACATTTATACAAGATGGTTCATATTCATAACTTTTTTTTTTTTTTGCTTTTAGCATTTGGTATCCAACACTTTTTCTGGCTCTTGGCCTTCTTTAGGCTAGGTAAACCCAAACAACCGACTAGTCTGGATTCGAGGCTGTGTTGGACCCCTTTTTTGGGTGTTCACCTCTTCCTCCGGCAGTGACTCCATCTACCGGTCTCGAACACGAGACTTTGTGGAAGGGACCCAAGTGCCGAACCACTTGAGCCAACTGCCTTCGGTTCATATTTAGAACTTATTACATGAAATTTGTCACAATCTTAGAGACTTGAGTTTGATGCTATATAACCTGATCATTGGCTTGACCAGCACGAGATATGAGTTTCTGAACAACACTGCCAGTATCAATACTCATGCATGTAGCAACATATTCACCAAATATGGATAAAGATCAGCTTATTCAGAAAGACAAACAGAATTTCAGTACAAGGATTAAGAGACTTCATAATTGAGGTTTAAACTAACTTAGCTATTTCATATGTACTCCAATTCAATGTCGGTTCACCTAGTTGGCTTACAATGTTTGATCTTGCTATAACAATCAAGGGATCTAGATCCTCTGTGATACGAGTTCAGATGATCAATTAAATAGTGCAAGTATACACTGTCGTAATCAAGTAATATAGAAATAAGTAGAGTATCGTTCCCACGAGGATTGAGCACTAAGTACCAAAATGAGTAATTTTAATTCTATTCAGTCGATCGATTAATTGGTGATTGAGAGTGCAAAATAAAATAAAAGAAAAAACAATTAAATATGAATGCAAATGATATGAAAGCAAATATGAGAAAAAGTCCTAGGGATTAGATTTCACTTAACAAATTCCGGATTGAATCACTTATCTATTCTAGCCCAATTTATTCCACATGATTGATAGTCGAGTTTCCCTAATTTAATTACCAGCCTCTTCCAAGGTCAAGCAATTCTATAATCAATTGCTAATCCAATATATTCCTATATGAATTTAAGCAATTAATTATGCATTAAGATTTATGGAACTCAATAAGACTACACAACTCATATGAATATATTCCTATTTCATATGCAAGTCATGGTTTTAATTATAGGGTCTACACACATGTATCTCCTTCCGGTCTCAACATGCATATTGAAATCATTCAAAAGATGGCCAGTCAATCAAAAGCATTAAGAATAATAATTAAAACTCAATCATGAAGGAGAAATTCAAACTAGATTTAATAAGTTAAGATTCAATCCGTCATTAGTAAGCTACGTCATCACCCTAGGAAAATAAAAGTTTAGCACATGATAAAATTAAAAACAAAACCAAAATAAATTATATAAAGCTAGAATGAAAGCCTTAGAAATACTGCATAAACTTGAATATTACAATATCAAACATAAACATACAACCGAAGAATGCATGAAAAATGAAGAAATCTAGCCGTCCATTTAGGAGGTAAAACCTTCCATGTAGGCGGCATGCAAAATGCAATACAATCCTAAGCCTTCCAAGATGGAGGCATGCAATATCTAATACAATCCTAAGCCTTCCAAGATGGAGGCATGCAATATCTAATACAATCCTAAGCCTTCCAAGATGGAGGCATACAATACATGAAATTAAATCTAAAAAACAACACAAAGAACTCAGAAATGTCAGAGAAGGATCTTTCCCGGTCAGAGAAGGATCTCTCCCGGTCGGAGAAGGACCTCTGCTTCTCTTCCTCTCCTCTCCCTGAGCTTGGCCTTGATCTCTATTTATAGGGGAGAAAAAACGTGTGCTACAGTACTTTTACTATTCCCCTGGCGGCTGCTACAGTGTTCTGGAAGCTTCAACAGTGTTCCAGCGGCATCTACAGTGTTCTTGAAGTTTCTGCTACAGTACCCCGGCGGCTGCTACAGTGATGTTGACCGCTACAGTGATGTTGACCGCTACAGTTCCTGTTGACCGCTACAGTGCTTGGCAACTGCTACAGTACTTTTTTTCTATTTTTTTATTTTCATTTTTTTTTATTTTTTTTTAAATGCTATTTATTCCAAAAACAATATTTATTTATCAATCACACCCAAATTTATTATATTAAATGCAAATATCGTCCATAAAATCATCATATAAGGGAAAATAAACATGCAAATATTTTACTTATCACTCTGTATCTTTAAAGTAAATGTACCTTGTGAATATAGAAAAAATATATAGAGGGAGAGAAGAGAGAGTATACCTATAACGCATCCATTAATTTGTGTCACACTCTTTCTTAAATGCTGCAAGATGCAATGTGACAAAGGATCCAAATTAGGTCATTGAAAGAATTTTTATATGATGCAGTGGCGCCCATGAAGTTCGTTGCATCAGACGGCAGTTACTGTTGGAAACCCTTGTCAATGAGCTTCCAAGTGGCACCATCAGGCACTCTTCAAAGGTGGTAGCTGTTGAGGAATCTGGCTCCACTAAACTTGTTCATCTTGCTGATGGAACAGTAATCAAAACCAAGGTAAACACCATATTCGTTAACCATACTCCCTCCTTTTTTTTAAATATAAGAGCTAGATAACACTATGTTCATTAAAACCAAGGCCTTAAACGTCAACAACAATAATATCATTGTTCATCATGAGTGAGAGCAGGTACTGATTGGGTGTGATGGAGTGAACTCGATAGTAGCAAAGTGGCTTGGCTTAAACAAGGCTACCTTCTCAGGAAGATATGAAATTAGGGGGTGCGTTACATTGAAGAGTAGTCACAAGCTTGAACCTATGTTCATGCAATTCGTTGGAAACGGTTTTAGAAATGGTGTTATTCCCTGTGATGACAAGACAGTTTACTGGTTCTTTACATGGCCTCCCACTGAACAAGGTGAATCCTCTATGACTCACAGAACAACAGACCATTATCATTCCTTTAAACATTTGATAAGTTGTATTCCTTTGTAATATACAAGAATCAATGCAATAAAACAATATATATCATGTTGGAGCATGTTAGCCTTCAAGATTTCTTACCATACAAAAAAAATAGTTTCTTTTATTCTTTATGCATGCATCTTGCCAATTGACAGTGATATACCCAAACAAAAAGGAAGATATGCCAAATCCCTCTTGAAATTTTTGTTCCTGAATATTGCACATATGATTTATGCCAACATTCATATCCATTACTGTATTAATATAGGCAAGCTTAGAGCTTTGCATTGGCTAGCTAATTACTGAGCAGTGGTCACCTGTAAATTAAAACACTCTGTTATTAAGATTATCCTCTAGATCATCCTTTATGTGTAACATTTCATTCAATATGCCTAACACTTAATAATTTTATGTTATTAAATGCAAGTGCAATACATGGTCATCATCCACTTGACTTCCCATGCAGAAAAGCTAGAAGAGAACCCAGCTAAATGGAAGCAATTTGTGTTAGAGAAGCTAGAGAATATGCCAAGTGATGTTAGAGCCTTCATAGAAAATACTGATTTGGATCATATCTTTCCATCTCCATTGAAATATAGACATCCTTGGGAACTAGTGTTGGGAAATATCTATGAAAGCAATGTGTGTGTTGTTGGAGATGCATTCCACCCTATGACCCCTGATCTTGGTCAAGGTGGGTGTTGTGCTTTGGAAGATGGGGTTGTTTTAGCACGGTGTCTTGGCGAGGTCTTTGGCGCAAAATCAGGTGGAGATATTAGAAACAAGAATGGAGGAGGAGAAGAAGAGGAGCAGTATAAGAGGATTGAGGCTAGCTTGAAGAAATATGCCAATGAGAGACGATGGAGAAGCATTAAAATTGTCTCTGCAGCTTATGTGACAGGCATTATTCTGCAGGGTGAATCCAAATTGGTCTCCTTTTTTAGAGACATATTTTTGGCTGCATTCCTAGCTGGTGTTCAATTAAAGATAGCTGATTTTGATTGTGGAAATCTGAGCAGCTCTTAGATGATGGAGTAATTTAGATTCTCTGAAGTTGATTGTATGCGTTGTTGAAGTTGAACACCGTTATGTCTGCAAGACAAAATCTACATTGAACTTATAGTATCAGCACACTCTGCGTTCATCTTCACCAACCCACACATCTTCAATTTTGGAGGATCTGAGGGGACAAAAAGAAAACTCTAGTAGATCTAAGTTATTAATGGATCCAGCAATAATAGAGTAAAATGGTCGTCCATAAGCTTGCTTACCTAGTGTTATGCAAAGTTTATTAATGGATACTTCTTGAGAAGATCATAGGTTATACTGCCTCCTGTCTTAAATACAAGACTTAGTTGATATTTTTGGAGAGGTTAAGGAAGTTAATTCAAGTACTTTAAAGTATTTATATTTATATTTTTTTATCCAAACTAATTAGTCTGACTTATAAACTGATATAATATAATAATATACAATATATGATATGATTATATAACTTATTTAGCTTTCTTAATTTCCAAAAAAAAAAAAAAAAAGTTAACTGGATCTTATATTTAGGATCTTGGTATATATGAGATGTCAGTTTTCCTCCCTTTTTATACCTTAATAAAGCATTTTCTACCATCGTTTGATTTTGAATGATGCACTTAATGATTATTTCATGGTTGATGGCCTAGATCACAATGATTAGAGTGGGAAAATTTGTAGAGAATCAGAGCAAATGTCTTTAATATCTAAGAAAGCTTTCAAGTCTAACAATAGAACAATTTCCTAGAGCATTATATAGAGCTTAAAAGAAGAATATCAAACCCTAATTATTCAAATAAAAGACAATATTAAAAGGATAATTAGAAAAGCCTAACGAAAACTTAACCAAGCCAATGCTTGAAGCTATTATTAAAATATAACAAAAGTAGACATAAACTATTGAGTCATAATCAAAGCATTATTTTCTTTTTTTGTAAAAAATATTATTTTATATAGTAATCTTTAATCCCTAATTTACAAACAACGTTGGCAAACAATTAATAATACCTTTCCCATTTTCTTCCCATTCAAAATTTCTTAAGCTGTTTTTATTCCCTCTAATAAAATGCCTATGTTGTTTAGAGAAAGCTCATGAATGGCTTTGAATTATGTCTCTTGTAATGCCCCAAATTTTGATTAAGGGCTAATGACAATTATTGAGAATGATTTGTAAATTAAATCTGAATTATTATGTGTTTTGTGGCAATTTTGGTAAATGTGCCAAAATCAGTGGAAAATTGTTGATTAATTAGTTGGTGATTAATAGAAGGAATTAATTACTAACTGTGAGGGAAATGAGATGTGTGACCAAATGACTAATGGAGTGGCTAGAGTAACTAAATTAGTTACTTGCTTTATGAGAGCCAATGAGAGAGGGACATGTGGCAAGTTAGTGGAGAGAGAGAGTGTGGAGTATTAGAAAAGTCAAATGGCATTTTATATGATTTCTTTCTCTCTCTTCTTCCCTCCTTTTCACTGAAATGGTATGGGGGAGGAAGAAATCATCATTTCTTCATCTTCCTCACTCATCTCTCTCATTTCTCTCTCTCCATTTCGATGCCATTGTTGAGCAAGTGAGAGGAAGGAAAAGCTTGAGAAAAAGGTAAGAAGATGACCTCTTTTGCTCAAACTCTCTTCTCTAAAGTTGTTTCTTGGGTTGAGAGCTTCATTCTCATAATTCTAAATTCTCCATTGGTGGTGGTTTGAGGCATCAAGAAAATCTAGAGGTTTGAGGATCAAGAAATCTCTTTAGAAAAGTTGAAGAGGTAAGTGAAACAAACCATTCTATCTATGTTTTGTGCCAAATGATGAAACTTTAAATTTCTAGAATTTTTGGCCTATTTTCTTGGAATTAGGGTCATTGGTAGTTTGACATGTTGTTGGTATGGAAATGAGTGTTTTGGTATGAGTTTTGGATAGATAGATTGATTTGAGATTGGAATGATATGTTTGGAGATCTTAGAATTTTAGTGTTTATTGTTGCCCAAAACCAAAGCATGATAATGGAGTAGGATTTTGGTAGTTTTGACATTTCCATTGGATTCCTTGAGCAATTTTATGTGGGAATAGCTTTGGTTTGGTATTTGGGTTCATTGGGAACACTTTGGCAAAAGTTGGAAAGTGCTGTCAGTTTTTTCGTGTTTTTTGGTTTCTGATAAGCATCACTTGAGTGATATGGGGGCCACTCGAGTGAGGATGGGTCCACTCAAGTGCAGTAGTGCATTTTTCCTTTCTGCCTTCAGTTTTCATGTTGCACTTCCTGGCAAAAGGCAAGAGTGTTGCCTCACTTGCAAGTGTTGTGGGTTCTCACTCGAGTGAGCCTCCTCTCACTCGAGTACAGGTGTATTTGACACCATGAACTCTAGTCTCGGGTTGTCACTCGTAGCCAACTTCTCAAAAGTGTGTCTTAGCACTCGCGGGTGTTAAGCCATTACTCGAGTTCCAAGGTTCATGCTCGAGTGATGTTCCTTCCTGAAAGTTTCTTGTGCTCTCAGGTGAGCACTTCCTGAACCTCACTTTGAGGGACTTGGGTGAGAGTGAGCATATCACTCGAGTGTTGGCATCTATGCTCGAGTGCATCGATCAATTATGGGTTCTATCATTCCTTATTGCTCTAGGGTTAACACTTTCTGTGCTTCACTTTCTAGAACTCAGATGAGCATTTGGCTGTCACTCGAGTGTTAACTTTTGTGCTCAAGTGTAAAGTTCCTCATCACTTGAGTGAGACCTTCTTCACTTGAGTGCAACGGTGAAAATTCTATTCTTGTGCTTTTAAAAGGGAATCTTTGGGATAGTTCTTCCAACCCTTTAGGGCTTTTGTTAGAGGTGTTTGTAGCTTCCTAAAGAATGTAAATGATAACCAATTTAAGTAATATGAAGTCATTTGAATATTGGAATAGAGAATAACATTTCGTCACTAATTATGAATTATAGGATTTGACATTTTCCCTACTCGGGAGAGATTGGTGCTAGAGCACGCCCGGAAGGATCAAGGTAGTGACTTTTCTCTCATGTTGTGTATGATGCTTGGTATGCATGCCTTATCCTTATTGTGTTGTGAAAAATCTTTGGTATGAGGCTATTGTGAACATGTGTATATGTTTATCGGCCGTAAGGAGTTACAGCGTGAGCAGTTGTAGGGGGTGATGGTTATCACACCTACCCCTGCCGTTGTAATTGCTGAGGTTGTGTTGTGGAATCATGGATTCCTGTTTGATTATCCTGCCAGTGTGGCTGAGTGTATGTGATATCTTTTATATGGATTCCAGCTGTGGTGATATATGTGATATGGACATGTTGTGCAATGCAGTGTGAGCACTTAAGCGTGAGCAAACGTAAGGGTGACGCAAGTCAAACCTGGCTTTGCCACTGTAACTGCCGTTCCTATGTGCCTATGATGATTTTCTTTCATGCTTTGTGGTTGTGCATACTATAAGTGATTCGACACTACGGGGATTCCTTAGAATCTCACTTTCCTAAAAACAAATTTTTAGATAGGACTAAAGGATCTAAAGGAAAGCGGGTAACGAAGAGTTGATGAAGCTCCGGGCAAGGAGTTTTATTTTGGATATTGGTTATCATAGTTGTATGTATTTTGGACATCTGATAGGAAGCAATTGTATATTTTGGAATTGTGGTATAATTTTGTGTAATCCCCTAATTAAGGGAAATAGATTATGGGCATTTGTACCTTGTAAAACCCTTAATTGATTAATAGAACCCGAGTGTGTCGGGAATTTACATTGTACTCTGATATTTTTGAATGGAATCGTTTTGTACAGGTCATTTGTGATGTTTGAATTGTGGATATGAGACCATTGTGAAAAGGTTTAGAAAAGTTTTTGAAAACTCTGATTTTGGGAAATTTACTGTTATTAAGCCCTGAATCATTTTATGATCTCTAATTTCACATAATCACGTTATTATGAACTAAATCTCGGCCTTGATCGTGAAGGGGGTGACATCTCTAACACCAGATGATGTAGCCAGGCAAGACTACATTAGAAAGGGAAAAACAAATAGAAAGCCAAATGGAATTGAACAAAAAAAAGACCACAGTGAAACTGAAATTGTTTTAGTAATTCTCTGCAAATTGCAAGTACAAACCACACCCCCATGTAGAGGCACTTAATCACAGGGAACAACAAACACTGCAAATAAATTGAAAAGAAGATTTCATGTGTATATCTTGGTAAAATTATCTGATATAATTTTAGGTAAATAATAAAGGAGCAAGTACCACCCAAATGTGAAAACAGTTCTTTGCAAATTCCTAATACAAACCACAGCCAGCCAGGTCTTTAATCACATGCGTGCAATGCAACAACTCTAGAACTCAAGCATCAATGAATAAATTCTTTATTTTTACTACACAAGAATTTATTCTCATATCCTATCTCAGATAAAGTAGAGTATTACTTTTTTAATTCAGCATATATCATTTCCAAGATGGGAAGATTTTAACCATATCTTCACTTAAAATATTATAATCTTAAGGGGAGGTGTTGTGAAAAGACCCTTTCCACAAACAACAATTACCATAATGGTTTTACAAAATCTGGTTAACTAGTGATAATCGAAAATAATTTCTCATTCAAGACGTATCGAAGCTCTTAAAACAATTTCCCAATTAACAATGTATCGGAGTTTAGGGCACAAAACCCGCCCACAAACCCAACAATTTCTTATTCAAACATATCAGAGTTCAGGGCACAAAACTCACCCACAAATCCACTACAAAGAAATTCATTACTTTGGGCACACATAACAATAGGAGAAATCATAGCCCATGAGTCTTACAACACTTAATCCCACAATTAAGACTCCATACAAAACAATTTTCAACACAGATATGGTTGTGGGTCCACCAAAATGTCAGAGTACGAAAATAAGGCCTCAGGCTTAACAAGGGTTAAACAATCATTCCAAAATTGTCATCCAAGCAGTAAATGTGGTATTCTAAAAACATGAGATGTCTTATAATGGCTATATAGAAAATAATACAACACTAATACCAAAAGAAGCCTACAAGGTTCTCAACACCTATGCCTCTGGTTGCTTCCTTTGGCCTCTAGTCAAAATAGAGGTTTCGCCTGAAAAATATTTACAATGACAGGGTAAGACATAAAGTCTCAATGACCAAACTTAATTTACAAAATATGCAAGAAAGGAATGTAAGTCAGAGAAGTAGGTTTAACTAACATAATAATAGTAATATTCTAAATAATTAAACTTCACGTAATATGATCAAAAAATATAACTATCCCCATTTATTCATCCTGCTCCTCCTTATACCATAACAGGGAGGTGTCCGCCTGTTCGCTGCCGCAAGTGGACGGATCGCGTCAAGTAATAAAGTGATAAGTAAGATCGTTCCCTCGAGGATTTGAATAACAAATTGGTCAAATAATAGGCTTGGTAAATTCAATTAAGTTGAGCCAAAACATGTTGTTGGTGTAGAAAAAGAAATTTCAAGACATATTTTGTTTTAAAACTAAGAATTACTGAATGAAAAATTGATTCTTGTGACTTCAATGATTGTAATATGCCTAGGATTATTTATCCCCTTTGTATTTCATAAAACTTGATGATTTTTCCTCTCCAAGAGTTTTTCCATGGGATATATATATGTTAGCCTAAGGTTCACAAGCATTTGATTAAGATTTCTCAAGTCAAAACCAACTTTCTATCTTCAATTAACATGCACAGTCTCTTGCTACTTTTAAGAGAAAATATTCATTAAACATCAACCTTAATTCGACATTACTAGGCTAGTAACTATATCTCTATGTCACTAACAAACCATCCATTTAATTCCTAAACTTCAAGTTTAGCATAATTTTACCAAAGTTCTACAATTAAATTAACTCTCTCAAGCTTAATTTAATTGAAAAAATCATCTAAAGTGATGGCCTGTCAAGAATAACAGTGAATACAAGGTAAAATAAACATATATATGCTATTAGATACTAAAAGAAAGGAGGATTCAAATTTAATCCATACAAAGGTTCAAAACATTCCTAGAATGAAAATCTTAGCTACCCATGCTCAACAAAGAACCACAGGTATACAAAGTTATTACAGCCATATCAGAAACAAAGAGGAGAAAGGGAATGAATTCAGCAAAACCAAGAGAAATTGAGTCAGAATCTCTTCTAATCTTCAATCCCTACATACCCATTAATCAATAAAAAAGTGTGATAAATTGAGGGCAAATGTGGCTATTTGATATGAATTTCATGAGGTTAACACACCCCCAAACTTAAACTTTTACTCATCCTCGAGTAAAACCAGTTGAGTAATAATGAGCTAGATTAATTAATCATTGACTTTGTACATATGCATGATTATTTCCTCATTGGTCGCTCAAGATGTTATATTCAATAGGACTACAATGAAATATAAAGGAATGCAAGATTCACAACTCAAAGCAGCCTTCCTGACAACTTTCAAAATGTGTGTGTGTGAGGGGAGTTAGAGAAGAAGTTTGTACTACAATTATCAATAACAAATGTAGCACTTCAGCATGTATAAATCAATCTCAGTATTAGGTCTTCATATGCCTACATTCTCCTCTCGTTCCACTAATAAATAATTCTATACTAATTCAAAATCAACAGGATTTTATAGGCTTGTGATTTGGCAATTGGTTAAGGTCTTTAAGAGAATGGGGAAACAAAGAGGATTCAAATTTCTTGAAAATAATGACAACAACCCTTCCTCTCTTGGTTCTACACAAAATTCTCTTTCAAGAAAAAGAGCACTTCCCCAAACTTGTCCTTATTAGTCGCTCAAAGAATTATATAGAACAAGAAACTCAGAAAATATGCAAAGATGAACACCTTATATATTTAAAATATGCTTTTCAAGAATTTCTAAGTGTGAGTGTGTGAACGGAGTCAATATGTATTCCTTTTTGCATTTGCCAAAGTTATAAGCAACACTTCAAGTCATATACCAATATTCAAACAATCAATTACATTATTGTCAAATTCCTTCCCCTCTTCTTCTAATTTACTCTTTCTGACATAAAAATCAAAGGGACTTTTCAGCTTGTAATGGGGTCAGGGGTTAAGGTGTTTAAAATAAAAGGTAAAAGATAATCAACAAATACCTCAAGATAGATGATAACCATTCAAGGGGTTTCTTCCTTTTCCCATCAAACATACTTCCTAAAACTTAAACCAAAATGATCTTTTCCATCTCAAGCCTTATTTTACAAACTTTTTTTTGTTTCATTTTCATTTATTTTTTTTTCTTTTTTCTAAACATATTTTTGGCTTGATGTCTATACATTTTGAACCTTTTTTTTTCTTCTTTCTACGCTTCCTTTTCCAATCATATAAAACTCTACACATCACCACATTCTACAACCTAATCAATTATCATCTATCTCAAAGCAAGGGAATCATGGTTTTTCACATTGGCTAAGGTAGGTAGATGTTAGGTTTTCAAAAAGAATTTTCTAATTGGTTTTTCAATTAGTCTCAAAATAAGGGTTCAAAAGGGGAATAAAATCAATTAGGTAGGCTTGAACGGCTCAATCACATTTTACGAAGTGCCCTAATCATTTCTTCAAATTGTATGAAACAAATCAAAAGCTTTGAAGAAGTCCAATTGTTTTGCAATTAACCGTTTGAACAAAAGTATATAACCTAATTTGCCACAAATCCCTTCAACAAGAACTTCCAAAATAAAGTTAACTCCCATAGTGCTTTCTTAGCTTAAAAATTCTTGAATTACATGCTTTATCCCTACAATGCATCCATCAATGCACATTAAACAAAATTTCTTATTAAATATAAAAGATTGAGTAGGAATTTATAAGAGATAATTGACATGGTTTTTCAGTATATGACTCAAATGGGGTGTAAATGGATCGATTGTCATTGGTAGGCTTGAAAGGCACAAATGCAATTAAAAGAATGCCCAAATCACTTTTCAAAAATGTGTGACTTCATGTACTCATTTCAAGAGATTCCAATGTAGGTTCTAAAGTCCTTCAATAAAGAAAGAATATACACACCAAATTGCTACAAAATCCCCTAACAAAAACAATTAAATCATTCCCAATTCCTTTGCAAAGTGCTTGTTCTAAATATTGTTAGGAAACAATGCTTTAAGATATAAATCAAGCATTCAAGCATATTAACCATCATTTCCTATAAAACATAAAATCCAAGCATCCATTCTATCATTGGAACACGTAGTTACTGTAATAGATAATCAATCAATCTAACTCAGCTTTCAAACCAAAGAATGAGAAATATTCAAAATTTACACACTTGAAATCCTTGTCAAATAAGCACACAAATCATCAAAAATTACCCCCAAACTTAAGATGGATAGTGTCCTTACTGTCATAAGGGAGAACTGAGGGCCTGTTAGAGTATGTATGTACAATAAGGTGAGAAGTAGAGAAACAACCCACCACAACCAGAGAGTAATTATTCACATGGAAAAGCAAGCATGCAACCCCAATAAGGAAACTATAACAAAATCCTAATAAAAAAAGTCCTAAACTAAGGCAAAAGACTCCCCCCAAACTTAATATCTACTAATGCCAAGCTGCCAACAGAATTCCATACCTAAACCTATCCTCATTGCCTTTGTAAGCCCTAAAATCATTTTTAAACTGTGAGATCCATCACTTAGACTTAACTTATCAAACTCATTTCATTGTGGTAAACAAAATGAACAATTTTAATTTAAGAGTGGATCAATTCAAAATCATGAGAAAATTAAAGGGTCACAGATTTATTTTTGATAACTTATTAGAACCCTAAATACGAATATTTTAAAATCACTTAAACAACTTTATCCAAGTGACTAAAAATTTTTTCTCATATTAAAACCACATGATTCAAAATAAAAACAGGTTTCATAATGACATTTGGTTTTCCATAATGAAAAGGTCTGAGTATATTCCAAGAACACCATAGATTGATTAAGCATGAGTGCACAGGGTTTCCAAATTGGTCAAAATCTTTTACAATTGGAACTAACCTGGTTGTCACAAACAAAAGTACCCCTTCCTAGTATTCTCATAATTCAAAATTGAAATTTAATAGTTTTCAATTAAACTTAGTAACTTATAAATTTCAAAACAATACCATTGAGGAGCATGTGATAATGATTAATCAATCCATTATGCTAGGAACAATATGGAATGTAACCCTTACCTTAATAGTCGTAATTATAGTTCGAAAATGGGTCATTATAATAAATTAGAGACCAACGGATAGTTCAAAACTTATTGAAGTCCCAACTTCAAGACAGGATACGGTCTTATGATAAAGTGGATTTTCAAAAACTTTTCCAAAAACTTTTTCACTCGGGCTTCATCTATTCAATTGCAGGGCTTATGGGGCATACTTGCCACTATCAATTTCCCATATCGGGGATTACATGAAATTATTCATAATTACAACATTCACAACATATACAATAATCCAAAAGATAATAACCAACATAAAAGTCCAAAACTCCTAGGGAAGCACTAGCAGCCTTTGGTCGCTTGTTTCCCTTTTGATCCACTTGTCCTGGTTGTAGGTTAGTCAATGGAAATAATAGATTAAAAAGAATCCTAGTAGTAACAGTTCACTCATAACATGTACAATCACATAGAATGTAAGCAAATCAAAAAGTAGTAACATATCCACAACATTTATACAACAACTTTCATTGTATTCGCAACGGCATGTTTCACAACGACATGTTTTACAACAGCATGTTTCACAACGACATATTTCACAATGGCATGTTTCATATTCACAACGTCATGTTTTAGTTCATCATCATTCAATGATAAGACATGTATACAATGCATTATACATAATATAAGAGAAAAAGCCACTACCTTATTCTTTCCGGTCAGGTTCTGGCATCTGTCTATCACGTGCAGGGTAAATGTCAAATCCTATAAACAATAATTAAGGATGAAGAGTTTTTCCCTATACGAATACTCAACTCCAAATACTTAAGGTTGGTTATCATTTGAAACCTTTAGGTGGCTATTATAAGCCCAAACATATGCCTAAAGGGGTAGGAAAGACTTGACCAAAGACCATCGTTTGAAAGTTTAAACTGCAATTTTCAAGGGATTGGCCGCGGCCAAGCCATCTACTGGCCGCGGCCCATGGTTGGTCAGAAAGATTTGGGCTACAGCCAAGAATAACTGGCCACGACCAAAATCAGGTTAGAAATATTTAAGCCACGACCAAGATCCACTGGCCACGGTCAAGAATAGGTCAGAAGGTTTTGGGCAGCGGTTAGGAGCCTATTGGCCGCGACCAATAACTGGTCAGATGCTTTTGGGTCGTGGCCCAAACTCTTGGCCTTAACTAGCAATTGACTTGTATCCTTACTGATTTTCAAATGACCATAACTTCTTGTACAAACATCGAAATGACCTAAACTTTATACCATTGGAAATTTTGCAATGTGATCTACAAAACTGAAAAGTTTCACAACATTTTGACACCATTTGCTATTTCAAATCCCTATGAAAAGTTGGTCCCCTATACAACATTTTTATTTAACAATTTTCCTTACTCCTATGTAATTTTCCACAAGGAATTTAATGGAAATACTAAATCAACTAAAGTCTCATCCCGTCTACATGTTCTGTTTTGACCACAATGCAACACAAAACCACCACTTTGCCAAACTTCACATTTAAAACTCCAAACAAATTTCATTATTCAAATGACACAACAACACCCCTATTCAACAATCAAAACACCACAAATCACAAGACACTATATCATTCAAAAATCAAAAAATTCAAAACCTCAATCAATGTTTACAACACATAGGTTACAATGTAACTTTTACTCACCTCTTTCACTTTCTCAAACTTGCTTCTTGATTCTTCAACCTTCAAATTTTCTCAAGCACTCAAACATCTCCTCTTGAAAATCTAAAACCATAGAGATGGAGTTCTCATCAAGATGGTTAAGATTAATGAAGAGGGTTTTAGCATTGAGCTCAACTATAATGTCAATATCTCACCTTAAGCTTGAATTTCTTTCTCTTTCCTCTTCTATGCTTGGATGAAAATGGAGGCTGGAGTGAGAGAGAAAAATGATGAGATGAGATCAGATTTTTTTCCACTCTTCCATGCTCTAGCCGACTTCAAGAAAGAGGGAAGAGAAAATGAGTTGAAAATTTTGACTTGATCAATGATCTATGTGATGCCAAGTGTCCAAATCTTGTTGTTCCTTCTGTGAGCTTGCACCCATGTGATTACTCTCTCTTATTTCACTTGGCAATTAGTCACAACAATTAATCTTTATGTTATTAATGGAATCCCTCTTTGGTTACTGACTAATTGACCGGTAACTTTTCTGTTTCCTATTTTGCCCTTGACTATAGCAATGCCTATTGAATCACCTCTTAACACATTTATACCTTCATTTCTCCATGCCATGCGTCCTCCCCTCTCTTTTAATTCAATAGAGGTTTTAATACCACAATTGAGTTTAAATACAGGGTTTGGGCGCTGACTACTGCTCATTTAGTTCACAATTCACATTGTATTCTCTAAAAGCGCTTGTTTAACTCAATTACATTCACTTTTGAAGTTATTAGCCCTTAATCATATTTTGGGGTATTATAATTCTCCCCTCGTACAATAAATTTCGCCCTCAAAATTTGTTACACAACTGATACATAAACTCTGGATAACACCTCTGTAATCAGCTTCCACTTCACATGTTGCTTCCCTCGAAGACATTCCCTTCCAGACCACCTTAACAAATGATATGCTTTGGTGTTTGAGTCGCCGCTCTTCACAGTCAATGATCCACTCTGGCTCTACCGCATATGTGAAGTTCTCTTGCAAATCGACCTCTTCATACTCGATAATATGCGATGGATCCAATTGGTACTTCTTCAGTTGGGAAACATGGAACACATTATGGAGCCTACTCAAGTTTAGGGGTAGGGCTACCTAATAGGCTATAGGCCCGATTCTGGCACCAGTCTCCACCTCTGGTTCTACTCGTCTGACTTTCAGGTAAACCAATATGTCTTTTAACTCTACAAATGATTCACCACGTCAATATTACAAAAAATGTATGCACATATTCCTTAAAACTCATATATCAACAAATAGCAGGAATATTCATGTGTATACAACATGCAACCATGGGTCATCTTCTATCACTAAGCCAAACAACTATAACAACTATCCTAGCAAAACCTACCATTGCCTGGAACTAGGCTCTAATACCAAAAATGTAACCCCCTACCTTAATAGTCGTAATGATCACTAGTACAAAATTGCCTTTTTAAACCGTCATATTTAGACCGGTTATAGCGGATAAGGTCTAAAAAAGATGAGCAGTGGCAGTTTTGTAATTATAAAGAACTTGTAAAACTAGTTCTTAAGATATGCAGTCTAAAATAAATCATTTAGATCGGTTACCAGTTATTAAAATAACCTGTCTAAAAAGATAAAAAATTTTAAAAATAAAAAAATTTTGTAAGGTTTTTAGACCGATTATTTAGACAATCGGTCTAAAAAGATTTTAAAAATTTTCAAAAAAAAAAACAATCTTAAAGTTTTTAGACCGGTTTTTACTAATAACCGGTCTTAAATATGAAATATTTTAGACCGCTTGTATTTTAAACCGGTCTAAAATATTTTTTTCCAATTTTAAGACCAGTTATGATTTACAACCAGTCTAAAAGGTTTCCTCAAATCCGCTTCCACCAGCGCTAAAATTGTTGAATCCCGCCTTAGCGACCTGAACCTTGCTTCTCTTCTTGTCAAGATTTCTCAGTGAGCACTGTAGATTGAACTCCTCCTCGCCCCTCTCTCCGCCGCCACTCCCCCTCCTCTGTTCCTCATGCATTCATGCCAGGTACCCCCCTTTATACCTATGCACCCTCTCCTGCTACGCCCGCCCCTTTATCACCCTCAAGGACCTCACTCAGGCCACACTCTCCGTCAGCCTTCCCTTCTTCATGACTGTGCTGAGCAGATTTCTGACTCTAGCAATGACCTCCACCGGAGCCTTAAGGAGATCAAGCACCTTCGCAGGTCCACGTTTCAACCCCAAATAAGCAACGCCCAGATCTTGGTCAGCGCTGGCATGACTGATAAGGTTGTTGAGCTATGCCTTTTCAAAAATCGCCGAGGCAGGTGTAGCTCAACAACCTTAATCTGCATATCTTGTAGTTTCAAATGAACTGACTAGCGGTGTTTTTTATTTTTCTCTTGGGTGACAATATACCTTAGGAAGAATAGTTCCTCCTCGTCATTGCTTATTCAAAATCGAGTCCTTCTCATTGCTTTTGAAGGCCTCAGTAGAAAACTACACCTTAGAAGAGTTTGAAGAAAGGGGCTACCAATGGCATATTCTCATGCTTTTTTTTTTTATGTGTTTTAATTTTAATGCAAAATAAATTGATGACATGTCTTATTGTCTTTGTTGCAGGACTCTATCCATATACCCAACTAGCAACAAGAAAAAGGATAGGCAGGAACATATCTCAGCATATTTGAATTTGATGGTTTCAAGCTCGAGCTCACTTCCTTTTCCCTGGGAGGTCAATGCCATTGTAAATTTGTTTGTGTATGATTTTCTTCGTGACTAGTATTTTTCTTATCAAGGTACTTCAAAAACTCTAGCATGTATCATTTAGCCTTGCATTTCATACCTTGTTGGCTCAATCATTGATGAAACGCACAGACGCAAGCACAAGGCATTTTCATAAGCTCCAAACTGACTGGGGCATATCAAAATTCGTGGATCTCATCTCGTTCAACAACCCTTCAAATGGATTTCTAATTGAGGATAACACTCATAGCAAGTCACTCTGTTTAAAAGCCATGTATAATGCACATTATTTCCAAACTCTCTGCATATACACAGGATCAAATACCTTGTTGGACTTAAAGTGGTTATCTTATTCAGTTATTTGCTTACTTGTGCAACATGCAGGTTGTTGAAATTGAGAAAGGAAGCAGGGTCAAGTATGGGCTTGACAAAAAAACTAGACTTATAAAGGTGATAATAGTTGAGCTGCCTTTTTTCTTGCTTATTTACATGGTTTATTGCTGAACATGCATCTAAGTACAAGTTGACCGTATTCTTTACTCATCAGTTGTGTACCCCCACAACTATGGATTTATCCCATACACAATATGTGAGGATAGTGATCCCTTGAACGTCTTGATTATCATGCAGGAACTCATGTTTGTTTCATTATGTCAACTTCTTGTAAATTAGTGTGCATCACATATCTCCTTAAAACTATCTCCTTAAGATACATGATGCTATTTATCTAATTTTCATTTACATATATTTTGGCTCATGTTAATTCATGTATGTAGTTCATGAACCTTTGTATGATAAATAGTTATTTTATTAAATTCGTTCACACTTTAATTGCAAAATTGAGATATTTTTTATTAATTATTGTCAATTTTTTATCTTATGAGTTGTTGTCTTTTATCATTTAGTTACGGTTGTCATAGCTTACTTAAAATTATATGATAGCAAAAAAAATAGAGCACCTTTTTTTAGATTGGGATGATTTAAAAATCCTTCCAATAAAAAAAATCCCCATTTATTTTTTTTGAAAAAATGTCACTTTTTAGACCGGTTATTCTAATAACCGGTCTTAAAAGACTAGTTATCAGAATAACCGGTCTTAAAAGTATGACTTTTAAGACTAGTTTTCAGAATAACCGGTCTTGAAAGTGGTTTTCAGAATAACCGGTCTTGAAAACCGATCTTAAAAGTTTTGAAAATAAAGTTTTTGGACCGGTTTTTAAACAACTAGTCTAAAAAGTCTAGACTTTTTAGACCTGGTCTTTGAGAAACCGGTCTAAGAAAGTGATTTTTAAGACCGGTTGTTTAATCGGTTCGAAAAGTAACAGACTTTTTAGACCGTTTGTATCAAGACCTCATCTAGAATCGATCTAAAAAGTTATTTTTAACCGGTCTAAAAATTCACTTTTCCACCAGTGTATAGTTTAAAAATGCATCATTATGATAAATTAGAGACCAACGAATAGTTTAAAACTTATTAAAAATCCCAACTTCAAGACAAGATGTGGTCCTATGATAAAGTGGGTTTTCAAAACATTTTCCAAAACCTGGTCAATACAGTCTTGTAATCACATTTTGAATATATTTGGCCTGTGCAGTTTGGTTCCATTCATACATATCAAAGTGTAACAAAAATTCCCGACATGACTCAGGTTTCATCTATTCAATTACAGGGTTTACGGGGCATACTCGCACCCTATCAATTTCCCATATTGGGGATTACATGAAACTATTCATAATTACAACATTCACAACATATATAGAATAATCCAAAATATGATAACCAACATAAAAGTCCAAAACTCCTAGGGAAGTACTAGCTGCCTTTGGTCACTTATTTCCCTTTTGATCTACTTGCCATGACTGTAGGTTAGTCAATGGAAATATTGAGATTCAAAAGGATCCCAGTAGTAATAGTTCACTCATAACATGTACTATCACATAGCATGTAAGCAAATCATAAAGCAACAACACATCCATGGCATTTCTGTGAGTGCTTTCATTGCATTCACAACGGCATGTTTTGCAATAGTATGTTTCACAACACCATGTTTTATAATGGCATGTTTTATATTCACAACGGTGTGTTTCACAACGGCATGTTTCAGTTCATCATCATTCAATTATAAGACATGCATACAATGCATTATACATAATATAAGAGAAAATGTCACTACCTTATTCTTCCTGTTCACGTTTTGGCACCGGTTTATCAGGTGCAGGGCAAATGTCAAATCCTATAAACCATAATCAAGGATGAAGAGTTATTCCTTATTCGAATACCCAACTCCAAACACTTAGGGTTAGTTATCATTTGAGACCTTTAGGTGGCTACTAGAAGCCCAAACAGATGTCTAAAGGTGTGGGAAAGACTCGACCAAAGACCATCATTTAAAAGTTTAAAATGCAATTTTTAAGGGGTTGGTAGTAGCCAGCCATCCACTGGCTGTAATATCCCAATTTGTGATTAAGGGCTAATGGCATTGAGATTGATTATAATTTGTGTAATTAAATATTTTGAGAGAAATATGATGTGAATTTGGTGTTAATGTGTGTGGTATTTGAGATCAAGGGTTAAGATTCATTATTGATGGGTTGGAATCCTATGTATTGTGTCCATGTGAGATCATAGTGGAAGGGAGGAGATGGTGACATGTGGCATTGTGGAGATTGTTGGATGAGCCATTAGAGGACAAAATTTCTCTTTTTCCATCATTCTCTCTCTCCTATTCGGCCAAGAGGAATGGGCAAGGAAAGAAAAGCTTCATCATCATCATTTCATCTCATCATCTCTCTCACTCATTTTCTCTCTCTTTCTTCCTCTATTTTTCGCTGAAGCAAGCTTGGATAGAGAAGAAAAAGCCTTGATTTTGAGTAAGTAATGCTCCTCCTTTGCTAAAAACCTCTTCTCTAAAGTTGTGTATCTCATTGAGAGCTACATTGTGGTGGTTGTAGAATCTTGAAAGGTGTTGATTTGTGAGTTGGAGAAATATGAAAGTGTGAGAATCAAGATTCTGAATTTGGCAAAGTGAAGAGGTAGGCATTTTGAGCATTTTGATATATTATTTGTGATTTTTGGATAAGTTTATGAAAATCTGGAAAATTGCCCTAGCTTATGTCCATTTTTGAATATATGAGTTTCATTGTGTATGATGTTGGAAATGGTTCATTATGATGATATTTGAGCATTGGAGATAGTTTTGAAGTTTGGAATTATGTTGATTGGAATTTGGACATTGTGTGAATCATAGAGACCATAGTGTTTGATTGTGGTTAGATTGGTTTTGGGATGTTTTAGAGGTTTCCATTGTGTTCCTTATGGAAAATTGTATGGGAATAAGCTTAGTTATTGATTTTAGAGTCATTGAACACTTTGGTAGAAAGTTGGAAATATGTCTTGTGTGAGCTCTGTTTTGGGCAATCGGTTTACACGAAAGTTTTGAATGACCAAATGGTGTCAAAAAATTATGAAACTTTCCAGTCTTAAATTTCCAATCCCAAGCTTCAAAATGAACATATATGTTGTGTCATTTCGTTTAGTATTCTAGGAGATATGATTGTCCAAAGTTTGGGATGGAAACAGAACTCTGTTTTGGAGTAGTGTTGAGTTTTGGGTAATTTTGTATTTGTGTAGTGATTTCCAGTTATGAGCCATATTTTTCCTTAGAAGAGGGCTTATATACCTTTCATTTGGCTTTGGAATCAGTCCGTTTCAATTTTTCTACAATTAGTTATGGTTTTTCGAAGTCCAGCAAAGTGTCAGGAAATTGCTTGGCCGCGGCCCATGAGTGGCTGGCCGCGGCCCATGGGGGGCTGGCCGCGGCCAGTAGCCTTCTGACCATATTTTGGCCGTGGCCCAAGGAAGGGCTGGTCGCGGCCAACCCCTGTGTTCCAGCACTTTGTGTTTTCGAAAAGTGACCTTCAACCTATTGTTTCCCAACCTTTTAGGGCTTTTATTAGAGGCATTTGTGGCCTCTTAAGAGTCATAAATGATAATCAACTTAGTGTATTATGGAAATAAGTAATTGGAAGAGAGATTGTTCAATTGTCCCTAATTTGGTATAGGATTTGATATCTGCCGAACGCGTGAGCCCATTGTGCCAAAGATTGTCAGGAAAGATTCAGGTAGCGACTCCTCTCTTATAGTTTGTGTAAATGTATTGTATGTTTGTCTGTCATTCATTGTGTGGATGCTGCTGCTACTGCTTAGTGATACCTTGTGCATTGAGATACCTTGTGGAGTTTAGTGATACATTGTGCTTTGAGATGTTTTGTGGTGCTTTGTGCTTCGTGTTGCTGCTACATAGTGTTCACCACGAAAGCGGGCGTTGTGCATAGTGATTACAGCGAAAGCTGGCATAGTACATTGTGATTACAGCCGTGAGTGCTGTCGTATGTGGCGCGAGCCAGAGATCATTGTGAAGCTGCTGAACATGATGAACATACATGCTTTATGTTTATATATTGTATGAGTGACTTGTTGCTACTGGGATTCTTTAGAATCTCACTCTTTCCATATGACTAACCTTTTCAGACAGGGCAAGTGGCTTGAAGGAGAAGCGACCAACCCGGAGTGGTTAGGATTTCTTAGGGACATTCAGGATTTTGGGATTGTTGGTTATCTATTGTAGATTTGGGATTACTGTATATAAATTGTTCATAGTGAATTTTTGATTTGTAATCCCCATTTGGAAAATAGTAAACCCATTCGATATATAGAGTAACCCGGGGGTTTGCCGGGATTTTAGTTTCCGCACCTTGATATTTCTTATGTGATTTGATTTCTCAAGTAGTTATATCCGCATGTGAATGTGAGACCCGGAATTATTACATTTTGAATTGATTTTGAAATACCTCATCCCGAGTTGAGGGATTATAAATTGTTGATTTCATTTTATTGGTCTCTATTTCACTTAAATTTCAAAATCCGGATGTGATTACCGTGAGGGGGTTACACTGGAAGTCGCCCACAGATGGTCAAAAAGATTTAGGCTGTGGCCAAGAACCACTGGCCACATCTAAAAGCAGGTCAGAAACATTTGGGGTGCGGCCAAGAATAGGTCGGAAGGTTTTGGGCCGCTACCAGTGTAATACCCTAAATTTTGAGATTTGAAGCTAGAGAATAAGCCTAAAATAAGTGGACTGCTTAGCCCCAGTTTAGCAGGATCCCAAATATTGATTAAGGGTTTAATGACTCCCAAAGTGGATATGATTAGTGTCAAATAACCTTTTTGGAGATTATGATGTGATTTGAGATTTGAATGTGTTGGGAGCAGCACTGAAACTCTGTATTTAAGCTCAATTATGGATTAACATCTAATTGGTTTAAATAAAGGGAGGGCTCATAATGTGGTGTGATGAAAAGATGTAATGTGTTTGATGATAATTTAAGAACAATTACTATAGTTAGGGGCAAAATGGTAAAATTGCCGACCAATTGGTTAGTTTTTAAAGAGGAAAATCATTGGTAACTTGAATATCAATGGTTGAGATTGATTGTTATGAGATCAAAAGGGGTGGAATCATGTGTGGGTGTGCCTATATGAGCTCATAGAAGATGGAGCAAAATGGTGACACTTGGCACAATGTGGACCATTGGATTATGGTCAAGATTTCAACTCTTCCCTCTCTCCCCTCTTCCTTCTAGGATGGTTCTCATGCTCTAAAATTGATCTTTTTCTCTCTCTTCCAAGCCTCCATTGTCACCATGCTTGAGGGAGGAAAGAGAAAATGAAAGGTGGGTTTTTGGTTGGTTTCTTGTCCTCTTTAGCTTAAATACTTTTCTATAATGTTGTTCATAGTGATGAGAGCTTCATGGCTATGGTTTTAGATTTGTGAAAGAAGGTGTTTTGAAGCTTGAGGAAATTTGGAAAGATGAAGAATCAAGAAACAAGTTTGCAAAAGAGGAAGAGGTGAGTATTTGTACCTTTTTTATCTAAGTTTTGTGACTTTTGGTTGAGTTTTGTGATTTGTAGAATTTTGCCCTGATATAGTATAATTGTGAAATGGATGAGTTGAATATTGTATTGTGGTTAAAATGGTGTCATAGTGAGTTTTGATGCCATTAGGATTGGTTTGGATAATTGGAAGCAAAGTTAGTAAAATTGGGTAAAGTGTGCAATAAGTGTGTTCAAGGGGAAAATTGTCATTGTTATGTGATTTTGGTTGTTTTGAGGTGTCCAATGGGTTCCTTGTCTAAAACTGTGTGGGAGTAGCCTTGTGTTAGAGTTTTGGAACCATTGGAAACATGTTGGTTGAGTTGGGAAAATTCTGATATCTGTTGCGTTCTGGCTTCTGATAAAGCCTCACTCGAGTGAACATGGGTCTTACTTGAGTGCAACATTATGTTTTCCCTTTCCCCTTTGGTTTTGGTTGCACTTGTATGTGGAAGAAGCAAGAATTCACTTCCTCATCTGCGAGTGATGTGGGTTATCACTTGAGTAATGATGGTCTCACTCGAGTGATCATGTGCTTCTGCACTATGAGCCCGCTTCTCGAGTTGTCACTCACAGTTGATTGGTCAAGAGTGTGAGCTAGCACTCATAAGTGTTGTGCCCTCACTCGAGTGCCAGAGCTAGTGCTCGAGTGTACTTTTGGCTCTATGTTCTTTATTGCTCTCAGGTGGTCACTTCACGTGCCTCACCTAATAGGACATGGGTGAGTATGGGAGTATCACTCAAGTGTCGATCTTGGTGCTCGAGTGCAGCAAGTATTTCTGGTTTCTGTTTGTGCTTTTGGCAAGCACTTGCACGAGTGATCCATCCTCACTCAGGTACGAGTTATCCATCACTCCAGTGATGTAGTAAAAAATGGGATTTTGAAGTTTCAAAAGATGATCTTTGGTTAAGTTTCTCCCAACCCTTTAGGCATGTGTTTAGGCTTTGAGTAGCCACCTAAAGGTCTTAAATGATAACCAAATTAAGTGTTTGAAAGTTAAGGAATTGGAAAAGGGATTAACCCTATGTCCTTGCTTTGGTTATAGGGTTTGATGTTCGCCTTGATCGAGAGTTGCTGGTGCTAGAGCATACGTGGAAGAACAAGGGTAGGAAACTTACCTCTTCTGTATGTATTTGATATTTGTGTTGATTTGTTGATGCATGTTATTGCTTTGCATGATTATGTGTAATATATATGAATGTTTGAAGCTATGTTTCTGTTTATGCTATGGCCATGAGTATGTTGTTAAAACATTGAGCTTGCAAATATGTCATTGTGTGAACATGAGTTATGTAATGCAAGCATGTCATGCATTATACATTTATCATACATGCATATTAGTAATGTTTTCCTACTGAGATTCTCTAGAATCTCACCCTCCCCTACTAACCTTTCAGAGAGGGTAGTAGATCAAGGATGGAGCTGGCACCCAGGGCAGCGAGGTCTCCTTTGGGAAGAGATTTTGGTAGCTAGTTATCATAGTTGGGATGTGTATATGTGGATGAATATTCGATTATGTATTCAAGATAGATTTGTGTAATCCCCTATAAGGGAATTTGTAAATCCTTAGTAAAGGTATGAACCCAGGATTGTCGAGATTATTATGTTGTGTACTTTGATATGTTATTGAATGTGATTTGTCTTCACGAAGTAATTGTATCTGAAATGTGAATGTGAGACCAGGTTGTTTAGATTTTGAAAATTATTTGTGAAAACCCTATCTTAAATTATGGGATATTAAATGAGTTTTGGTTATTATTGGTCTCTATTTCACTTTAATCACGTATTCCGGATATAATTATAGAAGGGGGTTATAGCCAGGACCCTGTTGGCCGTGACCAAGAACTGGTCAGATGCTCTTGTGTCGTGGCCCAAAATGTAATGCCCCAAATTTTGATTAAGGGCTAATGATGGTTATTGTGGATATTTGTGAATTTAAATTGGAGTTATAATGTATTTTGTGGAAATTTTAATTAATATGGCATAATTATTTAGAAATTGAAAGCATAGACATAAATTAGTAATTAATGGAAGAAATTAATTACTAACTAAGGGGAAAATGAGATGTGTGATAAAATGGCTAATGGATGGATTAAAGTAGCTAATTGGGTGTTTACTTTAGGAGTCCCAATGAGGGAAGGACACTTGGCAACATGTATGATGATAGTTGTTGGAGAAGTCAAATGAGAATATTATTATTTTATCTTATTCTCTTTCCTCTCTTCCCTCTTGGTGCGCTAAAGTAGTATGGTAGGGTGTATGATCATCATTCTTCATCTTCTCTATCACTCAACCTCTCTCATTTTCTCTCTTTGTCTTGGCACCATTGTTGCAGAAAAATAGAGGAAGAAAAGCTTGAGAAAAGTTTGCTATTTAGTGGTTGTTTGAGACTTTAAGAAATTGTGGAGGTTGGAGAATCAAGAAGCTCATTTGAGAAAGTTGTTAAGGATTTGACATTTGCCCTACTCGGGAGAGGCCGGTGCCAGAATATACCCGGAAGGACCAAGGTAGTGACTCTTCTCTCATGTTGTGTATGATGTTTTGGTATGCATGACTTGTCATTGATTTTGGTGAACTGTATGTGCCATGGTCCATTACAGCGTGAGCAATGAGCGTGAGCCATTTAGGGATTTACGCTGGTCATATCTAGCTCTGCCGTTGTAGTGCTGTTGTAATCAACATGGATCTTTGTGAATCCGACCTTTGGGGCGGCGTATTGTGATCTAGCCTTGGGTGGTGTGTTATGTATCTTGCTTGTATGGCTTGTGTATGAAATACTTTAATGAATCCCAGCTGTGGTGAAATATATTGTGTGAACTGTTGTGGTGCAATACAGCGTGAGCAGACGTAAGGGTGACATGAGTCATACCTGCCCTTGCCGATGTAACTGCCATTGTAGTTACCATGTGTGTGTGATGATTCGCTTTCGTACCTTATTGTTGTGCATACTAAGAGTGATTTGTTATTATGGGGATTCTTTAGAATCTCACTCTCCCAAAATAACTTTTAGACAGGCTTGAAGGATCTAAGGGAAAGCGGGCAAAGAAGAGCGGATAGAGCTCCGATTTAGGAATATATTTTGGTTGTTGGTTATCATGTAAATTATTTGGATGTTTTTGGGAAACAATTGTATATACTGGGATTTGTAGTATAGTTTTATGTAATCCCCAAGTAAAAGGGAAAAGTTTATGGGCTTTGCGCCTCTGTAGAACCCTTATTTATTGAATGAAACTCGAGTGTATCGGGAATTTACTTTGCACTCTGATATGTATAAATGGAATCGAATTATACATGCCATTTGTGTATTGATTATTGATGTGAGGCCATTGTTGAATATATTTTGTGAAAGTTTTTGCAAGCCTGGTTTTTGGGAAAATGAATACTTTATTAAGTCTCAAACCGTATTATGGTATCTAATTCAATC
Source organism: Inga laurina (assembly GCA_963855925.1). Taxonomy (NCBI): domain Eukaryota; kingdom Viridiplantae; phylum Streptophyta; class Magnoliopsida; order Fabales; family Fabaceae; genus Inga; species Inga laurina. Next base: position 47,634,443 of record OY979701.1, on the reverse strand, counting down.
TAATTAAGTTTTTATGAACTAAACTCGGCCTATGGTTGTGAGGGGGTTACACAAAATCCTAGCCGCGGCCAGCAATTGACCTGTTTCCTTACTGATTTTTAACGGACCATAACTTCTTGTACAAACATCAAAATGACCCAAACATTATACCATTGGAAAGCTTACAATGTGAACTACAAAACTGAAAAGTTTCACAACATTTTGACACCATTTTCTATTTCAAATTACCATGCAAAGTTGGTCCCTTGCACAACATTTTTACTTAACAATTTTCCAGAATATCCAGTTTTTGTACCAAGTGTTTCCAAAAGTCATATTTTCAAAGCCAACACTACTCCTGCACAATTTTCCACAAGGAATTCAATAGAAATACCAAAACAACCAAATTCTCACCCCATCTACATGTTCTATTTTGACCACAACACAACACAAAATCACTACTTGGCCAAACTTCACATTCAAAACTCCAAACCAATTTCGTTGTTCAAATGAAAAAACAACACACCTATTCAACAATCAAAACACCACAAATCACAAGACCCTATATCACTCAAAAATCAAGAAATTCAAAATCTCAATCAATGGTTACAACACATAGGTCACAATGTAACTTTTACTCACCTCTTTCACTTTCCCAAACTTGTTCCTTGATTCTTCAACCTTTGAATTTTCTCAAGCACTCAAACACCTCCTCTTAAAAATCTAAAACTATAGAGATGAAGCTCTCATCAAGGTGGTCAAGATTAATGAAGAGGATTTTAGCATTTGAGCTCAACTACAATGTCAAAATCTCACCTTAAGCTTGAATTTCTTTCTCTTTCCTCTTCTATGCTTGGACAAAAATGGAGGTTGAAGTGAGAGAGAAAAATGATGAGATAAGATCATATTTTTTCCCACTCCTCTATGCTCTAGCCGACTTTAAGAGAGAGGGAAGAGAAAATGAGTTGAAAATTTTGACTTCATCAATGGTTTATGTGATGCCAAGTGTCCAAATCTTATTGTTCCTTCCATGAGCTTACACCCATGTGATTACTCTCTCTTCTTTCACTTGGCAATTAGTCTCAATAATTACTCTTTATGTTATTAATGGAATCCCTCTTCGGTTACTAACTAATTGACTAGTAACTTTTCTTTTTCCAATTTTGCCCCTGACTATAGCAATGCCTATTGAATCACCTCTTAACACATTTATACCTTCATTTCTCCATGCCATATGCCCTCCCCTCTCTTTTAATTCAATTTAGGTTTTAATACCACAATTGAGCTTAAATACAAGGTTTGGATGCTGACTACTGCTCATTCATATCATAATTCACATTGTATTCTCCAAAAGTGCTTGTTTAACACAATTACATTCACTTTTGAAGTCATTAGCCCTTAATCATATTTTGGGGCATTACATTGAGCATGTGTGAAAATGATTTAGCAATTTCAAGACTTAATTGCTAGCCACTAATCCTTAGATCACATTCTAATTTCAAGCCTAATTCTCAATAGTCGCAATAGTCTAGTAGCGTAAAATTCTTACACCACTAAGTATATGCAAGACCATTGATGAATCCTCAAATCATCACATATCAATTCAATCCTAGTGCCTTATACTCAGAACAAGCAATTCAATGTTGTCTAATACATATTAATTCAACAGGGGACCTATGGAATATTTTTGAAACGTTGGACTTATGTCAAAACATATTTTTTTACCTTTATTTTTATTTTCTTAAGCAGCAAATTCCTTCTATGTACACATAAAAACCAATTACCCAAGTCAAACAGAGCACACAGTATGCATCAAGCTAAAATCATAAGTGAAATGAAACCAAATTCCAATCTTGCTTGTCATATGTTATCATAGCAATTAGCAACACAACTATTATAATCCTCATATAAGCCTCACGGTTCAACCTTCATTTTCCTATTCATCGTCATCAAAAAATCCTCATTTATCAATCCTAATCTAAAACTCAACTCCAATCTCACAAAACCTCAATAGAACATGGTTGAAGGACATAAAAGTTACCTTAAAGAAGGACAATAGCAAACTAGAACAGAGAAGCTAAACACAACAAAGCAAGGATAATGATCAAGGATTAGACTGGAACATAATGATGAGTTGCTATGGCATTGACCCAAAGCTGAGACTATCGGCTATGGAGATGCCAGTGACCAATAAAATAGAGGCAGAGGTAGTGATAGTTAAGGGAGATAAAGAGAGGAAGAGAAGAAGCTAGTAGCAAATAGAGAGAGAAGTAGTGTGATGTGATTGCATGACAGTAATGGAAGAGCAGACGAGTCAAGAGAAGAGGTAAAGTAACGGTGTAGCGTGGTGGGGGTTTCGGTGGCTATAGGTGAAGGTCTCCGGAATTGTGATGACTAGTTCCGACTAGTAGGAGAGATATAGAAGGTTGATGGTGGCTGCGAGAGTTAGATCAAGAGGTGTGGTAGTGAAGCTATAATTGATGATGGAGAAGGGACAGTGGGTTCATGAGGGACGTGGAGCGGCGGTGTGGCAAGAGAGAAAGAAAGAAAAATGAAAGAAACAAGGTACAGGAATTTTTTTTAAAATCATTTGGTTTGGGCAACTCGTTGGCTGCAGCCCAAAAACATCTAGGCCCCTTTTTGGCTACAGCCCAAAACTTTCTAAGCTTCTATTGGTTGCAGCCAAAACTGCTTGGCAGCCCAAAACTTTCTGAGCTCTTATTGGCTATAGCCCAAAACTTACTGGTGCTTTTTTAGCTGTAGCCAGAATTCTTTTGGCTACAGCCACAATGCTCTTCTTTACTTCAGATATCAGATTTACAAAAAGGAATACGCAGAGGAAGATACCATGCTTTTTGTCCTATGAACATAAACACATAATACCACAACTCAATCAATTTCACCATAAATTCCTCTTGAGTCACACACAATCATCAAACATCAATAAACCACCTATTTAAGCACACTTTCTCGTGACCAAAATGCATCCATAATCTATGAATTCACTTTGCATCTAAAATTGACAGGATTAAACAAGGCAATGAAACCGTCCATTTCTAATTCATACTATAACCATGAATACACTTTGATCAGAGATTAGAGAAGTGATAATGCGTTAGCAGTAATGGTCATCAAATAAGGTCATACTCATCTAAGATTAGGCTCAATCAAATCATGGGAATTGAGGAAATTTCCTGAAAATGGCCTATCCAGCCCTAAAAGTCACCATCCTTCCTTCTACCCTTTGTTATCTTCCTTTCTCTATTTGGGGTTCCTCTCTTCCCTATGAAAACAAAAGACCAAACATAAATATACAAAAAAAAAAAAACCAAAATCAAAGAAACTAAAGAAATTAAGTTAAGAACTTGGGTCGCCTCCCAAGAAGAGCTTAGTTTATAGTCTTTAGCCTGACTCTTCATCTCCTCAAGTTACATCATCTACAGGTAAGGTGAAAACTTGATGGTTCACCTCTCCATTGCAATTGTGCATTAATCCATGGCCATTAGCTTGAAATCCCTTATGGTCTTTATTGCTAAATCATGCTTATATCTTTACAACATCAATAGCCCATTTAGTAGCTCTTTTATATGCTTGTAGAATTTTCAAAAGACATTATTCTTGTTGAATGGCTAATGGTGAAGTTACACCCAATGGTAGATTGTTAGCTCTCAAATAGTCATGCTGAAAGTTAGACAGTACTTCTTCAAATTAGGAGACCATGCCTCTTTAGTAGTTGACTTCAAAGATAGTTTATCAATGGAAGTGAAATTTAATGATCCCAATGGTACCCGACTCCCAATATTAGTCGGTGTTGCCTTCAAGACACTCACGCCATCTTCTACTGCTTAACCTTCTATTTGAACTTCTAATGACATGGTTCCAACAACCTCATTATGAATTAGTTTTTGGAATCCCTCTTGCTTTACTTGCTTAACCATGTCAACTAAGAAGTATTGTTTAGCCTCATTGAGAGACTTCATTAGCTTGTTCATATTAAAAGTAACATGCTTATCTTCAACTCGTATATTAATTTCACCCTTCTCAACATCAATCAAGGCTCTAGCAGTTGATAAAAATAGACGCCCAAAGATTAGAGGAATGTTCCAATCAACTTCACAATCTATGGCAATGAAATCTGCCGGAAAGATGAATTTATCCACTTTGACTAAAACATCTTCAATAATCTCTCTAGGTTGAGAAGTACTCCTATCCGCAAAGAGAAGTGTAACAGTAGTAGGTTTTGGCTCTCCCAACTCTAATTGGTTAAAAACAACAAGGGGCATTAAATTCACACTTGCACCTAAGTCATAAAGAGCTTTACCACTTAAATTAGTCCCAATATTACAAGGGATGTAGAAACTTCCTAGATCCTTGAGCTTAAGAGGCAATTTACTCTAGATAATCGCACTGCATTCTTTAGTCAAAGCTGTAACCCCCTGCCTTAATTAGCGTGATTATAATTCGATATTACTTAAATAAATTGGTTTAGAGACCGTCGAATAGTTCAAAACTCATTTAAAACTCCCTTTATAGTAGGGACTTTACAAAATTTTCAAAAACTTCTTTCCTATTCCGGTCTCAAATTGAATTATCGAATATAATCACCTGTGCAGTTAATTTACATTTAAACATATCAGAATATCTAATAGCAATCCCGGCAACCCCCGGGTTCCATTCATTCACTATAGGGTTTTAATTCCCATATAAGGGATTACGCGACTGTATTCCACTAATATTTACAATCCAAAAATAATTTACAAAACCCTGTCCAAAATGAATAACCAACATATCCAAAACAAATGTCCCTACAGGGTTCTAACCGCTCCGGGTCGTACGCTTCTCCTTAGAGCCACTCGCCCTGTCTGAAAGGTTAGTTAAAGGAAAGAGTGAGATTCAAAAGAATCCCAGTAGTAACAAAACAATTATACCACATATAAGTACACAACATGTAAGCAAATCATCATACAGCAGCAGCAGCACAAATCACACTCCACCCTCATCCCCTTTCTCCGCCAGGAAGGCACACTGTCCTAACCCGAACCGTTGTTAGCTACTCAGGGACTATTAGCGTGGCAGTGCATACACATAGCCTTATAGCTCATATAGCTATCTGGCTTCCACAAATGGCCCGTCGGCCTTCACAAATAGCCTTTCAGCCCACATAATCACATATATCACACCTCATTCTCATCCCCTTTCTCCGCCGGGAAGGCATACAACCCTTACCTGATCCGTTGTTAGCTACTCAGGGACTATTGGTATGACGGTGTTTACACATATTCACAATGTCGCAGCATACGAGTTTATCACAAATCAACGATAATACACACATACAATGCATCACATATGGTACGAAAGAAAAGTTACTACCTCATTCCTTCCTGACGTTCGCTGGCTCAGTGGGCTCATGAGGACGGCAAATGTCGAATCCTATAAACCAAATTACGGACAATAAATCAATCTCTTTCCCAAGTTCTTTTTTCTATAATACTTTAAGTTGGTTATCATTTGAACTCTTTAGGTGACTATTTTAGGTCTAAACATATGCCTAAAGGGTTGGGAAAGGCTATACCAAAAACCACCTTTAAAAGTGCAAAACACAGATTTTTGGGGGTGGGCCGCGTCCCAAAATCCTTGGGCTGCGGCCCAAAACTGCCCAGAAACATTTGGGCGGTGGCCCAAAATCCATGGGTCGCGGCCCAAAGCTGTCCAGATACGCACAGAAACATTTGGGCTGCGGCCCAACATCCTTGGGCCGCGGCCCAAGAAAATCCAGTTTCTGGCTGAACTTTAAAAAATCATAACTAATTCAGGAAAAATCGAAATAGGGTGATTCCAAAGCCAAATGAAAGCTATTTAAGTCCTCTTTCAAGGAAAAATATTGGTCATAACTAGAAATCACCACAAAAGTCCAGATTTACCAAAAACCTAACATTGTACCAAAACAGGGTCCAGCTTTGATGCCAAAATTTGGACAGTTCAAACTCCCAGCTCAAAAAGCGAAATGACACAAACTTTATGTCCATTTTGAAGCTTGAGATATGAACTTTAAGACTGGAAATTTTCATAATTTTTCAACATCTTTTGCCCAGTCAAAACGTCCACACCATCTGACTGTCCAGAACAGACTTACATTGGACAGATTTTCCAGATTTTGCCAATTGGTTTCCAATGGTCCCTAATTTCAAATCACATACTATTTTCACACAATTTGGCTCAAGGAACACATTGGAGCCATCAAAATGACCATATTCATTATCCATGAGCATGTTCTACCACAATCACTACATGTCACCTTAACATCTCCAATCAACACACACATTGCAATCCATTCCAACCCAAAATTCCAAGCCAATTCCAAATGCACAAAGACACTCTATGACACTAATTTCCACACTAAACATTGACCAAATCATGCTTTTCGAAATTTACCAAAAATAAGGGCAAATTCCAAAGTCCTCAAGACTCAACCAATGATCAAAGCAACCATACCAAAATGCTTCTAATTCTTACCTCTTCTTCTCTCTAAAGCCAATTCTTCAACTCTCCAACTTCCCAATTTCCACAAGTTCTCAAACTTCACCAACCAAAATTCTGAAACCATAGAAATCAAGCCCTCAACCTCATGAACATTATTAATGAAGGACACTTGAGCATATGAAGGCATTAACTTACCAAAAACTCAAGCTTTTCCCTTTCTCTTTTCTTGTTTGTTCAGCGAAAAATGGAGGAGGATGAGAGAGAAATGAGATATTGAAGATGATGATTCATTTCCTTTCTTTCTATACACTTAGCCGACTTGGGAGGAAGAGAGAATGAGTTTGAAAACTTTGACTTCATCTATGGTCCATAATTTGACACTTGGCACTATCTCCTTCTCCCTACCATGATTTCACATAGTTTCACATGCACAAGATTCCACCTCTTGGTCTTTCAATCTTAGCCATTAATCTTAATTACTAAGGAGTGTTCTCAATGGTATCTAATCAGTCAGTCGGTAAATTTACCGTTTTACCCCTGATTAGCATAATACTTACTAAATCACATCATTTACTTCATAAGTGCTCAATTAAGATTAATTACATCACTTTGAAGTTATAAATCCTTGGTTACATTTTAGGATATTACAAAAGCTACAGTCTCATACTCACAAAATCTTCTCTTTTTAGATAAGACGTCTTTGAGGAACTTAGCATATTTGGGCATGCTTTCCAATTCTTTGGCAAAAGGAATGTTAATGTGAAGTTGCTTGAACATATCCACAAACTTCTTAAACTGAATATCCTCTTCCTTCTTCTTGAATCTTAGAGGGAATGGAAGTAGAGGTATCACAACATTAGAGGTAGGTGTTTTCCTCTTCTTCTCATCTTTCATCTCTTGATTTACCTTCTTACCATTCACCATATCATTTAAACTTACTTCAACTTGCTTTTGCCTCTTATTATCTTTGTCATCAACTACAATCTCTTCATCAGCCTCCTCCTCATTAGTGTAAACAACCACATGATGTTTCTTCTTAAAGCTTGGTTTGCTTTAGCAAGGCACATTCGGTAACACTTTGCCACTTCTCAAGTAAATGGCATGACATTCCACTTTTCCATCCCTTTTTGGATTAGGAATGGTGTCACTAGGAAGACTCTGTCACGACATAGCATTCACTTGTGATGCTAATTGCCCCATTTGTACTTCAAGATTTTTAATAGCCGTCTTATGAAGAGAGAAAAAGGGGCCTTGGTTTTAGCCCTTGAAGATTCTATATTGGACAATATTTGAGCTAGCATCTTATCTGTTTTAGACTCCTCTTCCTTAATAGGAATTTTCCTTGATTGCATTTGAAAACCCGATGGACGAACAAGCGTTGTACCCGAAGTAGACTCATATGGTAGGTTCAAAGTGTTACCTTGGCACCAAGAGAAGTCGGGATGAGCTCTCCAAACATGATTGTAAGTTTGTGAATACGGGTTTCCTTGAGAAGGTTGAAACTTGCCAATGTGGTTGACAAATTCCAAAGCCATGTAAAGAGGGAAATAGTCAGGCATGTGGACATTATTGCATTGATCACATATAATAGGAATGGCATGAATAGAATGCACACAGTAAGAAGTGCTCTTTTGCATTTATGATTCTAGTGCATCAAAATGTTTGTTCAAAATGGATAAGATAGTTGCAATTTATGATGATGAGTCTTCTTTTGTAGTAGGTATGGCTTGGGTAGTCCTTCCATTATTGCCTTGAGTGTTGTTTGCAATAGTTTATCCAAGAGTCTAATCACCTTATTGACAAGAACATCCGGTAACCTCTATTAGTCATAGAATCAACCTTTGCCTTAGATTAAGGATTAAGGCAAGTACAAAAGATTTGGACTACCACCCACTTGTCCACCCCATGATTAGGGCATTGGTTCACCAATATTTTGTATCTCTCCAAAGTGACATAAATATGCTTATCTAAATGTTGTCTAAAGCTCAAAAATTCATCCCTAGCTTCCACAGATTTATCATCAGAAAAGAACCGAGCACTGAACTTAGCCTCAAGATCATTCCAGGAATTGATGGATCCTTCTGGGAGATTGTTGAACTAGTCTCTAGCCTTGCCTTGTAGAGAGAGAGAGAGAGAGGGAATAGCCATAACCTCAAAAAATTTTGGGGAACTCCATTTTGCTTGAAGTAATCACATACCTCCAAGAAGCATATCAAGTGCTTGTTGGCATCTTCATTGCAGAGACCATAGAACATCCCATGCATTTGTAGCATTGTAATCATGACCGGCTTGATCTCAAAAGTATGTGCTTGCATCTTCGCCATCCGAATGCAAGATTGAGTACCCCGCATATTTTGGCTAGCAAAGTCATTGATGGTAGCTTTATCATACTCATCGTCCGCCATAGTTTCAGATTTAGACTCAGTTTCTTCTTCAATGAGAGGCACTCCGTCAAGTACCACTACCAATCTGTCCAGATGCAAGTGTTGCATACACCAAAATGGTACCTACAAGAGAAACAGGCAAGCAAGTATCAAACTAAAACAAAAATTGACAAAGAAAAGAAGGAAAGAAAAATTGTAAAACTAACTAAAAGCTCAAGCGAAATCTACTATCACAAGCCTAAGATCCACTAAAGGATTTGTTAAACCAATCCCCAGCAACGACGCTAAAAACTTTTTCCCTACATCAAGTGCACTGATCATGTCAAGTAATAAATTGATAAGTAAGATCATTCCTTTGAGGATTTGAATAACAAATTAGTCAAAAAATAGGCTTGGTGAATTCAATTAAGGTGTGCCAAAACATGTTGTTGTGTAGAAAAAGAAATTTCAAGAGATATTTTGTTTTAAAACTAAGAATTACTGAACAAAAAATTGATTCTTGTGACTTCAATTATTGTAATATGCCTAGGATTATTTATCCTCTTTGTATTTCATAAAACTTGATGATTTTTCCTCTCCAAGAGTATTTCCATGGGATATATATATATATATATATATATATATATGTTAGCCTAAGGTTCACAAGCATTTGATTAAGCTTTCTCAAGTCAAAACCAACTTTCTATCTTCAATTAACATGCACAATCTCTTGCTGCTGTTAAGAGAAAATATTCATTAAACATCAACCTTAATTCGACATTGCTTGGCTAGTAACTATATCTCTATGTTACTAACAAACCATCCATTTAATTCCTAAACTTCAAGTCTAGCATAATTTTACCAAAGTTCTACAATTAAATTAACTCTCTTAAGCTTAATTTAATTGAACAAATCATCTAAAGTGATGGCCTATCACAAATAGCAGTGAATACAAGGTAAAATCAACATATATATGCCATTAGATACTAAAGGAGAGGAGGATTCAAGTTTAATCCATACAAAGGTTCAAAACAATCCTAGAATGAAAATCTTAGCTACCCATGTTCAACAAAGAATCACAGGTATACAAAGTTATTACAACCATATGAGAAACAAAGAGAAGAAAGGGAATGAATTCAGCAAAACAAAGAGAAATTGAGTCAGAATCTCTTCGAATCTTCAATTCCCAGATACCGATTAATCAATCAAAAATTGTGATAAATTGAGGGTAAATGTACCAATTTAATATGAATTTCACGAGGTTAACACTACCCAAAACACTCAACTTAAAATCTGGACTAGGAATAAGAGAGCCAATGGGTACAATTTCTCCATAGCTCTTCCACACAACCCAACATATCCCATAACATAAAAATAATATATCAATATAGTTTTTGAAAACATTTACAAATTATCATCCCTTATACAACATTCCATCACAAACATCATAACCATCACAACAATAACAATTTTAATAATAATTTACACTCATATATACAAGTTAAAAAATACACTGCTTCACTGAACTAGATTCATATTCAAACATACACATAATCTTTCAAAACAACATACAAGTAGTATAGATGAAAGTAAGGTTTAGAAAACATCTTACAGTCCAAAGCAAGCATATAAAATAAATTAACCTTGATTACCTCAACTCCAAGCTTAACCTTAATTTGAGTAGCAAATACGAACAATCACTGATCACAAAAAAGCTCTACATTATCAATGTAGATACCAATTAACCACAAGCAGCAATAAAATAAATAATTTACACGATTCATCTCTAATTTTCTTCTACAACAATTATCCTCGATTTTCCAATTTCCTTAAAAATCCTTAGCCATAGATCATTCCTCATGAACCCAAATCACTCCTTAAAATCCTTAAATAATTTATATGTCATATTCTAACATCAAACACTCAATTTTAAATATTTAGTCCTGACTCATATTTTTCCAAAACTCAAAATATAATAAAATAAATCGATTAAAATCTCAATAATACCTCCAATAATCCAAATAAATTATTTAAACTTACTTTAATCGGTAAAAACATCCTATAGAAACTAATTTATGACCAGTTTGTAAAATAAATTGATTATAAAATCATGAAACAACTAAATAATAGATTTAAACTGATTAAAATTAATTATTAATTATTCTCTACATTTCTATAGTATTATATTGACAAAACTCAAAACTTGCCTAAAATCTTGTCCCTAAAATATTCTCTAACTAGCAGAAAATTACTGTCATATGAAAGAAAAAAATTATTTTGAACATTATCATAAAAAAAAAATTTTATGATTAGAAGATGATTTGAGTCCCTGATTAATCCCCAAAAATATGAAAATATTCCTATCAGTATCTTGCCCTTAGCCTTCCGGAAGAATCACTTCACCTGCGTGAAATGATTATTGAGGGGAGGGGTATATCCCTTCATTGGCGCCATACTCCGCCCCCCTCTCTTTTTTAAGGGTGAGGCACTGAAAGGTGCCTTCCCCTTTTCAATATTAGGTGGCCACTTTTTTTTAAAATATTATTATATTATTTTTTAATATATTTTAATCAAATCCCTCTTTTCTTTTTTTCCCCAAAAATAACTACTAAATTTATAATTATATCTAAATTATAATTATATCCAATAAATAAAAATCAGGATGTTATATGTTGCATCTTTATAATTGTGAAAGATAGGAAAAGGACAGAAGGGGATAGAGAAAGTAGAGAAACGGAAGAGGATAGGGAATAAGAGGGGAAAAGGATTAGAAAATCAGAGAAAAAGGGAAGAGAGAAACAGATGAACAAATCAAGTGCTGGGTAATGCGCATTCTATCCATCAATCAATCTAGTTTGTACAATAATATAGGGCCTTTATATAGAGTAGAGACTCAACCAAACTAACCAACCAACCAACCTAAAACGTAAGCTAATAACAGAAAAACAGAAAACAATCCCAACGGCTATATCCTAACCACCTTTTAAAATTAATTTGAATTACACAACATTCATCTTGAGCAAGAAGGCTCTTAGTATTAGCATATATTGCACCACAATTTCCACATACTTGGATGACCATAGTAATAAATACAACTGTCAATGAGTTATTCATTACTCTCTTATGCAAATCATGTTCAGAACTTGCTAAGTTGTAGATGCTAACTTGATATTGAAACAGTACCAAGTTATAGTACCTGACCATAACTTCCTATTTCATGCCCTTACCATGCCAGAGTTTTCCTCTTTCCTTTTGTTGCCATGAAGGTCTCGTTAATAGGTTTCATAGAAATCTATTATCCACTGGTCTCCACGACATTGTCCCAAATTTCTGAATAGATTTCTTAACATTGAGATCAAAAAAATTTTTAGGACAAAATTATTTTTTTGACAAATACTTTCAGGCAGATTTGCATCTTATTAAAAAAAATGGCTATAGTCTAATGAATAATAAATACCAAAATCATTCATTCCCCCCACCCAATTATGATAATAGTTATTTCTATTATTCAATTTTGGCTTCTTTATTTGGCGAATATTGAGGCTATAAAAGAGAGGGAGAGGTTGGAGATGATGAGATGGATATGGGAGAAGAAGGATGGTGATGAGGTCGCATTTCAACTGCCATAGGTCAGTGGCGTGTGTCTTTTAACGATTGAAATTAACTTTGTTAGTGGATGTAATATCCTAAATGATAATCAAGGATTAATAACTTCAAAGTGATGTAATTAATGATAATTAAGCACTTTTGAAGTATATGTTGTGCAATGTGATATAAAGGTGCTTAGTGATAGTTTAGTAAGCATTATGATAATCAGAGGCAAAATGGTAAATTTACCAATCGACTGGTCAGTTACTAAAGAGAACTCCTTAGTAATTGAGATCAATGGCTAGGATTGAAAGAACAAGAGGTGGAATCAAGTGTAGGAGAGCATATGAATTCATATAAGGAAGGATGAGATTGTGCCATATGTTCAAATGAAGTCAAAAAGTCAAATGATTTTTCCCTCTCTCTTCCCTTGTCAAGTCGGTTGTGTGTGTGTGTGTGTGAAAGGAAAATTTCACCATCATCTCTCATCTCTCTCTTCATTCTCCCTCCATTTCTGGCGAGCTAGGCAAGAAAGAGAAAAGAAGGGTTTGAAATTTATGTAGGTAAATGACTTCATATGCCTAAACACTCTTCATTGATATTGTTCAAGAAGTTAAGAGTTTGACTTCTATGGTTTCAGAATTTTCATTGGTGGTGTTTAAGAGATTGTGAAGTTGGAGAAGTTGAGAAATCAAGGAAACCAGATTTGGGAAAGAGAGAGGTAAACATTTAATGCATTTTGGTATAATTGTTTTTGCCATTGGTTTGATTTTGTAAATTCTGGATTTTTGGCCTGATTTCTTGTGATTTTAGAAGATATGGATTAAGTGATATAATGTTGTGGAATAGATGCCAAATAGTGTATGGGAGTCAATGGTTTTGGTTTGGATTTGAAAAGAGGAAGTTGGCAAATTGTGGTTTTGGGTGATCTTGTGACCTAGAGATGGGAATGTGTTGCTTGAGTAGGAGTTTGGTTGTTTTGGGTTTACTAATGGGTTCCTCTTGTTAAAATGAGTGAGAATGAGTTTTAGAACAAGTCTTAGGACCATTGGTAGCAAATTGGTCAATTCTGGAAAACCATATCAACTGCTGTGATTTTGCATCTGATAGGCATCACTCGAGTGAGGGAGGATCTCACTCGAGCACGATATGAACTTCTGGGAATATTGGTTAAGTCTTCAAGCAGAAACCGCGAGCACACTTCCTGACTTGCGAGTGAGATATGATTCCACTCGAGTGAGCATGGGCATGCTCGAGTGAAGGAGTCAGTTTAAGACCTGGGAGTTTATGGTTCCTCTCGGGTAGTCACTCGTTGGGCCTCACTTCTTGGTGCTCGAGTGCACTTGAGGTCATTGCTCGAGTACAGCTTCTTGTGCTCGAGTGAGTGTGAGAAATATTTCAAGGTTTGCTCTCGGGAAAACACTTTCTGTGTCTCACTCGCTGGTGCTCGAGTGCAATTGGGGGTAGTACTCGAGTGAGCCAGCCCAAAATCAGAAATTCTTCCAAGAAGGAGGATCTTTGGGGTAGATTCTCCCGACCCTTTAGGCATATGTTTAGATCTATAATAGTCACCTAAAGAGTTTAGATGATAACTAACTTAAAGTATTATAGAATTAAGAATTTGGAAAAGAGACTGGCGGGTTGTCCCTAATTTGGTTTATAGGATTCAATATCTGTCGTCCTCGTGTGCCCATTGTGCCAGTAAACGTCAGGAAGGAACAAGGTAGTGACATTTCTTTTGTACCATATGTGATGCATTGTATGTGTGTTATCATTGATTTGTGATAGATTCATATGCTGCGACATTTGTGGATATGTGTAAGCACCATCGTTCCAATAGTCCCTGAGTAGTTATCAACAGATCGGGTAAGGGTTGTATACCTTCCTGGCGGAGAAAGGGGATGAGGATGAGGTGTGACTTTGCTATTATATGAAAAGCCGAAAGGCTATTTGTGAGGGCCTACGGGCCAATTGTGTAAGTTGGATAGCTATATGAGCTATAAGGCTATGTGTATGCATTGCCACGCCAATAGTCCCTGAGTAGCTAACAACGGTTCAGGTTATGACAGTGTGCCTTCCCGGCGGAGAAAGGGGATGAGGGTGGAGTGTGATTTGTGCTGCTACTACTGTATCATGATTTACTTACATGCTGTGTGCTTATGTGTGGTATAAATGTCTCGTTACTACTAGGATTCTTTTGAATTTCATTCTTTCCTTTGACTAACCTTTCAGATAGGGCAAGTGGCTCTAAGGAGAAGCGAACGACTCGGAGTGGTTAGAACTCTATAGGGACATTTAGCTCAGGCCATGTTGGTCATTCATTTTGGATAGGGATTACTGTATGACGTTTTGAGTTGTAAAATAGTTTTGAACATCTAGTATTGTAATCCCCTATCAGGATCTGAAACCTTATAGATATATATAGATGAACCCAGGAGTTGCCAGGATTTATGTTATAAACTCTGATATGTATGAATGGGAACTAACTGCACAGGTGATTATATTCGAATATTCGAAGTTGAGACCTGGATGGGGAAAAGTTTTGAAGAATTTTGTGAAAACCCTACGATGATGTAGGAAGTAAAAAATGAGTTTCA
The DNA here is from genome assembly GCA_963855925.1 of Inga laurina. Taxonomy (NCBI): domain Eukaryota; kingdom Viridiplantae; phylum Streptophyta; class Magnoliopsida; order Fabales; family Fabaceae; genus Inga; species Inga laurina. The sequence goes on along the minus strand of OY979701.1, from coordinate 47,619,436 downwards.
AACTATCTAACGGTCTTTAAACCATTTTATTATATATTATCGAATCTTAATCACGCTAATTAAGGTAGGGGGTTACAGTGGACAAGAGTAACATTATTACATTTTAATATTTCTGGGGTGACATTGAGACCAAAAAAAAATTTCAGAGCAATATTACCTTTTCACAAGTACTTTCAATTTGGGCTTCTTCATTTGGTCTAAGTTTTTTTTTTTAATTTTTAGCTCTCCCTTGTGTTGTTATCTCACTAGTATATAATGTGCTTTTCTTAAATAACATTTGATCATTTTATAAGAAAAATGATACAAGACTTAATGTCTAACACTCATAACTTTAAAATCAGTTAGACTTTGAGTTTTTTTTGGAACAACTTTAAAATCATCCACCTCTTATACCTCCCCCTAACAAATGAAGATAAAATGATTTAGATAATGATTTGGTAACTGTTTGAATGAAGAATTATGATTCAATAAAATAATACTAGTAATGATTATAGAATTAGGATAAGTAAATAATTGCATAATAATACTTGTGTATAACTTTGAAATTGTTCCGGCCATGAACAATATTTTCCACTCTGCAGTGTTGCGGTTTATATTCTTACTGTTTATAGCAAATTGTGAAAAAAAAGAAGGCCATTTTATAAGATATATTAAGACGATATCGCAAAAGACTGGATTTGACAAGCGGAGGCAAAATTTTAATATACATCTTTTAAATATAACTATAAATATTTATTAACTTACATTCAAGGTGAAAGTTTTTATAGTAAATAATAAAAAAACAACACATAAAACATAAATTTATGATATCATACAAAATAAATTGTCTTAATATAAACAAAATTTTACGAAATAGAATGATATTAAGCTAACCCTGCTATTTCATAAGCATTTACTTATATTCTATGTTGTCTTATATATTATTGAAATTTTATAACATTTTGATCTCACTCTCTATGTGTCACCAGCACTACAAAGAAAATGGGATTTCATAGCGGTGAATTTGTAGCGATTAATTTTAACCACTACAAAAGGTGACATTTGTAGTAGTTTTATAATAAACCGCTACAATATTGTAGCGGCACCCTATGCGCCAAGTGGCGTGACAGATTAGCAACATTATTTATAGCGGTTAATAGGAAATAACCGCTACAAATATGGTGTGAGATTCCCACCAAACTTTGTTGTGGTTATTTTGTAGCAAATATAGCAAATAAACTGCTACAAAATTCGAGCCACTTGACGCCACTGAGCCGCACCTATAGCAATTACTACGAATTGAACTACTACAAAAAACGAAATGTTTCCTTTTTGTAGCCGTTATAGAAACATAACCGCTATAGAACTTTAAAGGTCATTACATTTGTAGCGGTTATGCTTTAATAACCGCTACAGAACTTCAAGGGTCTTTACATTTGTAGTGGTTATTTCATAACCGCTACAAAGTTTTGCTGCCCTATTTTTTTTGTACGGTTGATGTAGCGATTTTTTAAATAACCGCTACAAAATCATCAACTATAAAAGCCATGCCACCTCTCCTTTTTCCCATTTTGCCCTTTTTTTAAAAGTTTCTCAAAAAGTTTTCCTTCAGATCTGAGTGTTCTGACGTCTATCTGAGAGTTTTCTCTCTAGCATTTCTCATTATCACTTGACGTACGGACAATACATATTTTATTTTTATTTTTATTTTACATATAAATGTGACTAAATCTATTTTTTTTAATTTTTGTAGTTTGTATGGCTTCAGGGATGGACAAGGGGAAGGAGCCTGTGGTCCTTAGATCGATTCTGAAGGGTGGCGGCAGCAGAGGAGAGGGTAGTGGGAGGGGGTAGCGAGGAGGGCAAGAGACCGTGCCATTTCATCCCATCTCCCCACAGCAGCCACAGGATTTAGCCCTACCACAGCTACTACAGACGGTCCCACAGGAGACAACCGCACCAGAGGTGCTTGATCTGGGAGAGGGAGATATCAGCGTCGATGACTATGATGCGAATGACGACTTTGAGATCCCAATTAGGATTAGAGAGATGGAGCAGTTCCTCAATGAGGAAGAGGCGCGGGTGTAATGACCCAATTTGGAATTAAGGGTTAATGACTCTGATATTGATTGTAATCAGTGTAATTAAACACTTTTGTAGAAATGTGATATAAATTTGATATAAGTGTATTTGGTGATTAAAGATCAAGGGTGGAGATTTGTTGCATATGGTTCGGAATCTTGTGTATTAAGCTTATATGAGCTCATATAGGGAGTGGACAAGATGTTGACATGTGGCCTTTGGTGGACCATTGGATGTGACACAAGAGGATAAAAGTCCACTTTTTCTCTCTCTTATTCGATTGAGGGGGAGTATGGGCAAGGGAATTGTACACACTTCATCATCATCATCTCTATCTCTCATATTCTCTCTCTTCTTTCTCTATTCTTTCCGGCAACCAAGAAGAAAAGGAAGAAGAAAGGTGAGATCTTGATGTTCTAGTTGATCTCTCTGCCCTAAACCTCTTCTCTAATGTTGTGTACCTTATTGAGAGCTCCATTGTGGTGATTTCAGAATCGTGAAAGGTGGTGATTTGAGTGTTGGACGAAATTGAAAGTTGAAGAATCAAGATTCTGGATTTGGCAAAGTGAAGAGGTAAGCATTTGATGCTTTTTGACATATAAGTTGTGATTTTTGGGTTAAGTTTGGTAAATCTGGAAATTTGTCCTGGTTTATGCCCATTTTGGAATGTATAAATTTCATAGTAATTAATGTTGGGGTTAGTTCACTATAAGGTTATTTGGGTATTTGATATAGTTTTGAAGTTTGGAAGAGTATTGATTGGAATTGGGTATTGTGTGTCATAGAGACACAAGGGCATAGATTGTGGTTAAAATGGTATTTGGGTGTTTTGGAGGTTATCAATGGGTTCCCTAAGTCATTTTGAGTGAGTATGAGCTTTGTGTGGAGTTTGAGAACCATTAGGTGTGATTTTGACCAATCTGGGAAATTCTGTCAGTTGCTACGATCTGGCAATCTGATAGCCTCACTCGAGTGCTGCGTGTGTTTTCCCTTTCTGCGTTGTGTCTTGCTTGGGTTCTCATGAAGAGGGCTCGAGTGCACTTCCTTCACCGCGAGTGATGTTGGTGTTTACTCGAGTGAGCATGGGATCACTCGAGTGATGGTGTAAGTTCTTGGTTAGGTTTGCTCTCGGGTTGTCACTCGCTGGTTGATTTTAAGAGTGTGTTCTGACACTCGCAAGTGAAACCTTCTCACTGAGCACTAGGGGGTATGCTTGAGTGAGATTTTCCCTCTGATGATAGCCTAAAGGGTTGGAAGAACTACCCTGAAGAGTCCTCTAATAGTCACCTAAAGAGTCCTAAATGATAACCAACTTAAAGTATTATAGAAATAAGTATTTGGGAAAGAGATTAATCAATTGTCCCTAAATTGGTATAGGATTTGATATTTGTCAGACGCGTGAGCCCACTGTGCCAAAGAACGTCACAAAAGATACAGGTAGTGACTTCTCTTTTATACTTTGTGTAAATGTATTGTATGTTTTCCTATCATGCATTGTGTGCTGTTGCTGCTGCTTGGAGATGTATTGAGATACATTGTGGAGCTTTGTGCCTTGTGATACGTTGTGCTTTGAGATACTTTGTGCTTTGTGATGCTGTTGCATAGTGATTACCGCGAAAGCTGTCATTGTGATTACAGCGAAAGCGGGCATAGTGCATTGTGATACAGCCGTGAGTGCTGTCGTCTGTGGCGCGAGCCATGGATCATTGTGTTGCTGATGATGCTGGTGAACATGATAACATTACATGCCTTGTGTTTATATATTGTATGAGTGATTTGTTACTACTGAGATTCTTTAGAATCTCACTCTTTCCAAATGACTAACATTTTCAGACAGGGCAAGTGGCTCGAAAGGGAAGCGGCCAACCAGGAGTGGTTAGGGCTCTAGGGACATTTTGTATTTTGGATGTTGGTTATCTAGTTGGCTTTTGGGATTACTGTATGTATATGAGATGTATATAACAATTTTGGATATGTAATCCCCATTTTGGGAAACCTTAAACCCATTCTATATATATAAGTAACCCGGGGTTGCCGGGATTTTGGTTACACACTCTGATATTTATTATGTGATATAATTGCACAGGTAATTGTATTCGAAAGTGAATGTGAGACCAGATGAATTCTATTTTTAAAATTTTTTTTAGACACCCCATCTCTTGGAGATGAGTGATTATAAATGTGATTTTGGTCTTATTGGTCTCTATTTCACTTAAATTTCATAATCCGGATATAATTATCGTAAGGGGTTTACACGGGAGTAGAACAACCCACGAGGGTCATCTTCACAGTCTACTAGGTTTGAGGTGCAGGTCCAAGGTAAATAAATTTTTTTATTTAATAAATTATATATTTAAATTCGAAATTTTAAATTTAAATTACAATTTATCTAATGTGCGGTAAATTGTGCAGATGAGCAGGGGAACGTGTCCACGAGGAAGCTAAATGTGGCCGGTTTGAACAGCATGGACCGAACACTATGAGTTGTAGTACCATGGAATGAGGGCACGCCCATCAATAATGGGGGTCACCTGTTTGACCGCTTCCTGAATGACCTTAGCTCGAATTGGATGCGGTTGCCGCTTCACTTCAGGACGTGGAGGAATGTTCCCAAGGGGCCGAAGGACTTGGCATGGGAGGAAGTGGTGCAGGTAATTAATAGTATTTAATTATACTATATTTTATGTAATTAATTCTATTTAATTAATATTTTTTAATAGGATATTTGTAATTATTCATATTTAAAATTTTTTTCCAGCTGAGGTTTACCGTCCAGGCCAATCGAAAGAGGTACACACTGATGAAGATGGGCGACGGCTGGAGAAACAGGAGGAATCGTCTCTTCCACAGTCTGGATAAGGATAGGATGATGCCTCTAGAGCAACTGAACAAGAGAGTCCCGAACGGCGTCCTGCCGAACAACTAGGCGAGTTTCATCCAGTTCAGGAGGAGCGCTGAGGGGCAGGTAATGTATTTATTAGATTATTTATATATAATTTTGTAATTCATAATTATTAAATTATAATTTAAATTTAATTAATTTTATTATTTTATTAATTTTAAATGTTTTATATTGTTTTAATATATTTAATATTATTTTTTTCCAGGCGATTTCTTAAAGGAACACAAGGTGCCGTGGGCAGCAGACGATCCACCACACAACATGATCGAAGACCTTTGTTGTCACTTACAGCTCGCTGGTAACTTTTCGTAATATCAATTACTTTTAACTGGTTATTTCATATTATAAAGAATGTATATGTTTTGATAATACTAATTGAATTTTATAATTGTTTTAGGAGAGGAAGGCACAGCAGGAGAATCGTCATACGGACTATGGGGAGTTGTTCGCTATCACACAGAGACACCGTGATGGGACTCCGACCTCTCAGCAGGCAGAGGCAGTTATTGTAAGTGATTTCATTATTATATTGTTTATAAAACCAACTTAGTTATGAAAAATGCTAATAAGTAAATGTTTCATAAAATGGCAGGAGCGGATGCAGCACTAGCAAGTTGAGCTGTGAGAGACCCAGGCCGAGGATTCATAGGGGTTTGTGGACCCCACAGCTCCTTTGAAGGAGGGTCTGGGTCAGGTTGAGCACCCCAAACACTTGCGAGGGATGGGGATAGGCGCCAGACCTAGCATGATCTACGACAGGAGTGCCGCCTCTAAGGCTGGCAGCTCTAGAGCACACTCCGGAGTCAAATGTTCGAGGGACAAGTTTGTTAAGGAGCTACAATCAGATTTGGCCTGAACACAGGCTGTAGTGGCACAGCAGCAGCAGCAGGCCGATTTCTACTACACTCAGCAAACGCAGTGGCGTGATATCACAAACAGCATGCTCGAGCAGTCGTGGAGTTGCCTGTTCCCGGATGAGCAGCATTCATAGGTTCCCCTTATACCTCGGTTCGTCGTCGAGCCTCCTCTTCCTCCTCCTGCTAATGATAATGGTGCTGTTAACTCTGCCCAGCGCCCCGATCCACCAGTACCTGAGGGAGGACCAGATGATCAATCTCCTGCTACTTAGTTTACGACATATATATTTTGTCTTTTTTAAACATTTGTAAATAAATCTAGATATTTAAATTCAGAACTTAAATTTTTATTGTGTTTACCATATTTATATTTATATATTTAGACCGTCTTGTTAAATTTGTGTTACATTTAGACAATCTTATTTATATTTCTAAAACTAAGAAAAAAAATAATTATATATATATTTGTAGTGGTTTTATAATAAAATCACTACAAATATTAAAAATAAAATTTGATTAATATTAGTAGCGGTTATGGTCAAAAACCACTACAACGTCAATTGAATATTTGTAGCGGTTAGTGACAAAAACCGCTACAAAGTAATGAAATGTGAGAGGGAATTTCAAATTTCAAAAGTTGAATATTTGTAGCGGTTACAATAATAACTGCTACAAATATTCACCATTTCAATTTTGAATTTCTCTCCCCTTTGTTCTAATTTGTAGTGGTTCACTAAAATAACCGCTATAAATATTCAACATTTCAATTTTGAATTTTCCTTCTCTCTATTCTAATTTGTAGCGGTTCACTAAAATAACTGCTACAAATAAAGAACTATTTTTTGTTTTAAATTTGTCCAACGGTTATAAATATTTGTAGTGGTTTTATTCTGATAACTGCTACAAAATTAAAATATTTGAAATTTGAAATTATTGCATCGAGAGAAATTGGTAGCAGTTAACATTTATAACCGCTATAAATATATATTAGTAGCGGTTTTTAATGTAGCCATTACAATATTAGAAAAAAAATTTCAATTTGATTCCAACGGCTTGAAAATTGGTAGCGATTAATGTAGCGGTTTTAGTCGTATAACCACTACAAATGTTTATTACGATAGTAGTAATTGTAGGGGTTTTTGAATTGCTACAAAATAATAAACGTTGAAAAATCAGAATATAAGGTTCCAGGCATTCATCATTCTCTATTCACTCATCTTCTTCACTATACTTTCTTCTCTCACACTAGTAGTTATGGATAAGTCATGGATCAGGTTGCCACACAATTCTTTGAAATATTTGTACGGATTAAACAATTTCTTGGATTTCGCATTCACTCACACCAGGTGTAATGGCAAGATCATTTGTCCATGTCGGAGATGCAAGTTCTAGAAGTGGTAGGCACGACATGCTGTTAAGAAACATTTGCTTTTAAAGCCTTTTCTGGAAGACTATACATTCTGGGCAATTCATAGCGAGAAGGTCGATATGAGATATGATGATGCTCTTCCTCAAAGTTCGCAAGTATGAGTTCAACTAGATGAAGATGATCCCATGAATGATGTTGTGCGTGATGCATTTGGTGTTCATGACCACAACTTCAACAAAGAAGTGCAGGGCTCAGAGCCGGTGTTCATACGGAATGAAGCCACTCGGGACTTTTTCAGCTTGATGGATGAAGCAGATCGTCCTTCATATCAAGGTTGTTGAAAATACTCTAAATTATCTTTCTTGATCAAGTTGTATCATATCAAGTGCTTGTGTGGAATCACAGATAAGGGAATATCAATGTTCCTGGAATTATTACAAGATGCATTCCCCGACGTGGAGATTTCCACGATGTTCTACGAGGCCAAGAAGATTATTAACAGATTAGGCTTGAACTACAAAAAAATTGATGCATGCCCCAATGATTGTATGCTATATTGGGGAGATGATGATAGCAGGGAGACTTGTAAGCGATGTCACACATAGAGGTACAAGACAATTCGGAAGGCAAAAAAGCAGAAGAAGAAGCCATGCTTACAAAGATTGTTTATGTCGTCTAAAACGGTGGAGCAGATGAGGTGTCATAAGGTTGCTAAGAATGAAGATGGTAAATTATGACATCCTCAAGATGCAAACGCTTAGAAAACGTTCGACAAAGACTTTCCATCTTTGGTTGCTAACCCCCAAAATGTTAGACTTGCTTTGGCAACTGACGGTTTCAATCCCTTTGGGAATCTTAGCACAAGTTACAATATTTGGCCGGTAGTCTTAGTTCCCTACAATTTATCCCCTGGATGTGTATGAAACAAAGCTCCTTCATTTTTTCTTTGATCATTCTAGGGAAAAAGGCACCAGGTAATGACATCGATATGTATTTCCATTCGCTTATTGCAGAATTTCTTGACCTATGGAATATCGACATCGAGACATATGACACCTTTGGGAAGACATTGTTCAACTTGCGTGTAGCCTTGATGTGGATGATTAGTGACTTTCCTGGCCTTAGAACATTATCCGAGTGGAATGTGTATACTGGCTTGGCTTGTCCAACTAATAATTTTGACTCTGATGCAGTGCACCTTCCCCACAATCAGAAGTGGTGCTTTATGGGGCATCGAAGGTTTCTCGATGGAAGGCACAAGTTTATATTGCAATGGAATCGCTTTAATGGAAAACTAGAAACAAGAAGGCCACCTCAGACTTTATCCGGCGCAGACATCTTACAGCATATTGAGGATGTTGAATTCAAATTTGGAAAAAGAGACGATGCAGCATAAGCAGGCCGAAAGAGGGGCATGACTTCTACGCCTCAGCAATAGAGGAAGATAAGCATTTTCTTTACTCTTCCATATTAAGATTCTAATTTACTTCGCCATAGTCTTGATGTCATGCACATTGAAAAAAATGTATACGACAATGTGTTATATAAGCTGCTTAACAAACCGGGAAAGTCAAAAGATCATCTTCAAGCGAGGAAAGTTTTACATGTCATGGAAGTTCGTGAAGACGCGTGGCCAAATAAGCATGACAGATTTCAGCCGGCAAAGTTCACCCTCACAAAACCAAACAAGGAAGTCTTCCTCACAACGTTGAAGAAAATAAAAGTTTAATATGGGTATTCAAGCAACATTTCACGATGTATTGACATGCAGGCTCAAAAGGTTGCTAGCCTGAAGAGTCATAACTCACATGTGCTTATACAATAGTTACTTCCGCTGGCTATAAAGAATGCACTTCCTCCTGATGTGTCAATCATTTTGGTGAAGCTTTGTTCTTTCTTTCAGAAGTTGTGTTCCAAGGTCTTGATTGTTGATGAGCTCGATCAGTTGCAGTCCAAAATTATTCTTACACTTTGTCATTTGGAGATGCCCTTTCCTCCGTCCTTTTTCACTGTGATGGTTCACCTTACAGTCCACCTTGTTTATGAAATAAAGCTTGCTGGCCCAGTTCAATATCGATGGATATATCCTATTGAGAGGTACTCATTTTATATATGTGCGTCATTAATAGTTCTTATGTTTATTAGTCACCTTTTTGAGCATTTTGTATCATTTTGCCATTCTTAACTTTGTAGGTTTCTTGGGAAAATGAAATCTTACGTAAGGAATACGGCTTGGCCAGAAGGTTCTATAGATAAAGGTTATATACGGGATGAGGTCTTGTATTTCTGTTCAAGGTACTTTGATGACATTGAGATCGCCTTCAACTGACCGCCTCATGTACACGATTGTCCTGAACCCGCGGCAACATCAACAGAATTTATCGCTCATGTTGGTAAACCAGTTGGAGGAACTGAGAACTTCAAACTAACGGCAACTAAGAAGTTACAAGCACATAAACATGTCTTGATTAATTGCACTCAAATTGAACATTTCATACAGTAAGAATTGTACACTCACATGTTATTCTATATCTTTCGTAACATTTTTCACTTTCATTTTGCTATCGCATTCCCATGATTAATTGCAGGGAAGTCAAAAGTCATGTTAAGCGTCAACTCAGAATCCGTACACAAACATCCTTCGAAGTTGATAAAAAGGTCCACAGAGAATTCTCAAGCAGGTTTGCGCGCAGAATACTAAATGACCACAACCCACACTCACTAGATTTCAAAGCTCTCACAATCGGCCCTCTTGACCATGCAAAAAGGTTTACAGCTTACAAAGTCAATGGTTTCAAGTTTTACACGATTTCATGTGATCAAGGATTGCAAACTCAAAATTCGGGTGTTTATGGAACCTTTGGGACAAGGAGTTATGCGAGCAGTAGTGATGCCAACATGCAGTTTGGAGGCGTCCCTTAATATGGAAAGCTTCTTGATGTCGTGGAACTTAATTACCAAGGTCATTTCAGCGTTACGCTATTCAAGTGTTTGTGGGCAAATACCACTACTTCCCGGGGACTCACAACTAACGACTTAGCATCACATCAATAAATTTCTCGCGGCCAATTCACACTAGTCATTTTCAAGATGATAAGTTGTATATTCTTGCCTCAGAGGCAGATCAGGTTTATTATGTTGAGGATGAGAGACATAGGGATTGGCACATGGTTATTCATTTAAAGCCTCAAGACCTTTACGACATGGGTGATAGTGATAACATCGCCTATGAGAGTGAGTCGTTTCAGCCCGTCAATTTTGAAAACTTCTTCCCTGAAAGCGATTACAATTTACCTATAGTTCGGTTCGTTTTTTAAATTCATATCATTTTAATTAAATTTTTTTAACAAAAAACACATTGCTAAAAAATTTTCTATACAATTTCTATAGGGATGGCACGGATGATTGATCAAACAAATTATATTTTTATTTTAAAACAAATTATTTTGTATTTTTTTCAAAAAAAATGTTTTTTAAAAAATTTAAAAAATATTTGTAGCGGTTAAAAAAAAGCTACAAAAACAAACAATAACCACTACAAACACATGACACTAACAGCTACAAGTTCCACGCTGATCCCTATAAATACCTTAACCACATCTCATTTCAAACACTCCCTCTTTTCTTTCCACCTTACCTTCTTTTATCTTCTCTTATTTTCACTTTTTCCTATGAGCTGAGGAGCTAAAGAAGGTGATCAAATATGGCAATACATTTTTAAATTATTTATTTCAATACTTTTTTCTTTTGCATAATATTTATTCTCACTATTTTTTTTTCAGATATATATTTACATAATCATATTCACATTAAAGTGGACAACATAATGGTTCCTTATTACCTACTTATCCCCAATAATATCAATACAATTTTCAAACTTATCTAATTTAATTAAATCATTCCTTTAAAATTATAAATGACCTAAACTAATAAATAATAAGCTAATTAAATTATCTAAACTATTAAAATAATAAAATATTTAATTTAATATTAATAAAATGGAACTGATAATTGTAAAAAAAATTTTAATTTTTCTAAAATTTGTAGCGGTTTTATAACCGCTACAAATATAGTTTTAAAAACCCGCCTATTTTTTTGTGCAAAATTTGAATTTTAATTGAATTAGTAGGGGTTATATAACCGCTACTAATTATTCCCGCGTTTTTTAAATTCCATTTTGTAGCGGTTAACAAACCGCTACTAAATATTCCCACAATTTTTAAATTCAATTTTGTAACAGTTTTATAATCGCTACAAATATCATTGCAAATTTCTGTTTTCATTTCTCGCCATAAAATATTCGCGGTTGCAATTTGTAGTAGTTATATAACCGTTACAAATTAGCAAGAAAAGTTCATTCGTTTGAGAATGTTGTAGCTGTGCTTATTAATCGCTACGGATATAGTAGCGGTTTTTCCCCTTGAGTAGCGGTTAATAATAATCTCCTTGGCAAAAAAAAGCGGTTAATAATAACTGCTACAAATACACTTGCAATAGTCACTAATGGAAAAATCCCTTTTTAGACTGCCATATTTAGACCGGTTTTGGCAGATAAGGTCTTAAAAATGTGTGCGGTGGCAGTTCTGTAATTATATTAAACTTCTAAGACCGGTTTTAAAAAAAATCGGTCTTAAAAAATTTATTTAAACCGGTTATAAATAGAACCGGTCTTAAAATGTTAAAATTTTTAAGAATTTAAAATGTTTTAACATTTAAGATCGGTTTATATAAAAACCGATCTTAAATGTTAAAACATTTTAAATCTTAAAAATGTTAACATTTTAAGACCAATTTGTACAAAAACCGGTCTTAAATGTAAAAACATTTAAGACCGGTTTTTATAAAAATCGGTCTTAAATTTGAAATCTCACTCTTTTAAGATTGATTTTTATTGAAAACCGGTCTAAAAGGTAAGATTTTTCACCCGTATTTTTACTCCTACGGCCAGATCGCGCGTTCTATGAACCCTTTCTTCTCTTTTCACCATGTCTCTGTGACCTCTGTCCCTGCTTGTTCTGAACTCGTCCATGGCGTCCCGTCCCTCATTTGCTCAACTCTCCTCCGTCATTACCGCTGTCGTTGCTGTGTTCGTCGTCGCTGTTCTTTGATTATCATCACTCTTCTCCGCCGCCACCTCTATTGTCCACAATAACCATTCTCCTCTGCCTTGACTTCCCTTTGTCAGTGTCGTGAATTTGAGGACTTTATTTTAACCTCAGTCGATGCCACCGTGACTTTGGGTTGAAGCTCACCCTTGATCTTCAATTAAGTTAGTGTTCGATCAGTTATTTAGTTGTACGTTGTTCAATAATTAATAATGTTCTATGAAAAAATGGTTCTTGTTGTTGTTTTGAGCACTTAAACGTAATCTGGAAAAAATTAAATCTACACATTCTTGTTAGATATATGCTATGACTTTTAATTATATCCCTATGATATTTGGCTTGGAGTAATACCACTCTATGTTCTGTTTTAATTTAGTGTGATTATATTGTTTGATTATTGTCAGTGTTATTGGTTTGTTAAAACAATACTAGTTTCAAATGGTGCATGTTAATTTGTTGAAATATCTAAAACTCTATTGTTGTTGTTTTTTTGTCTATCCTTTTGTTGTTAGATATAGGTTGCTAGAAGTGTTTAGATATATATGGATCATAGTTGGATAAACGCTAAACGAACAATTTTGAATATGATAATGGGGTGAGGGGTTTTTAGACTTCGCTAGAAGAAATGCCGATGAAGGCAGTGGGAAGTTTTATTGCCCTTGTGTAGTATGTTTGAATGAGAAGCGACTAAGTACTGCAGATATATATACAAATTTAATTTGTGAAGGATTTTGTAAGAGTTATATAGTGAGGGTATGGCATGGTGAAGAATTAGAAATGCCAAGTTCATCTCGACAGGGGGGAGTGAACTTTGATCATAATGACACGGATACGGATGATCGGATAGAGGATATTATTCGTGATATAAGAGAAGAGACTTTTGAGCAATCACATGCATATGGTAATATGTGCAGTAATGCGGAGACGCCGTTGTACCCAGGGTGTAAAAAATACCAATTGTTGAAAGCAGTATTGAAATTGGTAAGCTTGAAAGCACATCATGGATGGAGCGACAAGAGTTTTTCAGAAACGCTTGAGGCTTTTAAGGACATGCTTCCAGATGATAATGTGTTGCCTTTTCGATACTATAATGCTAAAAAATATTGTTTCTACTAGGGATGTAGTATAAAAAGATCCATGCATGCCCTAATGATTGCATATTGTATAGAAAAGAGCATGAAGAGGAACAACAGTGTCCGATATGTGAAACCTTGAGGTACAAATCAAATAACGCTCCTGCAAAAGTATTATGGTACCTTCCAATCATACCAAGGTTCAAGTGCTTGTTTGCTAATGGAAACGATGCAAGAAATTTGAGATGGCATGTGGATGAGAGGATATCCGACGGAAAGCTTCGACATCCGGCTAATTCTTTTCAATGGAAGAAAATCGATCAATTATTTCCTGCCTTTGGTGAAGAGCCTAGGAACCTTAGGCTTGGGCTTAGCACGGATGGCATGAATCCTTTATGTAGCTTGAGCAGTATACATAGTTCATGGCATGTTCTATTGGTAATTTACAACTTATCTCCTCTGTTATGCATGTAACAAAAATAAATCATGTTGTCTATGTTGATTTCGGGACCAAAATAACCTGAAAATGACATAGATGTTTACCTGGAACCCTTGATCAAAGACTTGAAAGAGTTGTGGGACAAAGATGTTGATGTTTTTGACGCGAACAAGAAGGAGGTTTTTAAAATCAAAGCCATGATCTTTTGTACTATAAATAACTTTCCTGCATATGGAAACTTATCAGGATATAGTGTTAAAGGCCATAAAGCATGTCCGATTTGTAAAGAAGGAACATGCTACCATCAACTTCAACATGGAAGAAAGACAATTTATCTTGGCCATAGGAGATTTCTTAGACGAGGCCACCCGTATCATAGATTAAAGAAAGCGTTTTTTGGTGGACAAGAGTTTGAAGATGCTCCGAAGGCATTGAATGGGGAACAAGTTTATGAAAAGGTGAAAAATATGAATGTTATCTTTTGTAAGACTACAAAGAATAGTAATGAGAAAAGTGAATGGAAAAAGAGGTTTATCTTCTTCAATCTTCCATATTGGCCGAAGCTTGATGTGAGACACTATATTGATTTCATGTATGTGGAGAAAAACATTTATAATAGTATTGTTGGGACACTGCTTAACATACAAGGTAGTTATAAGGATGGCGTGAAGGCAAGATTAGATTTGCAAGAAATGGGGATACGAGAAGACTTGCATCTAAAGCCATATGGTAAGAGAACTTTTTGTCCTTTAACTGCTCATACTTTGTCTAAGGATGAGAAAATAAGCTTTTGTAAGTGTTTATATGACATCAAAGTTCCTTCAGGGTATTCTTCAAATGTTAGGAAGCATGTGTCAATGAAAGACTTAAAGTTAGTGGGGCTAAAGTCTCATGATTGTCATGTATTAATGCAACAATTGCTCCTAGTAGCTATTCGAGGCATTGCCTAATATGATCTTCAACATATTTTGACAAAACTTTGTTTCTTCTTCAATGCTATTTGTAGTAAAGTCATTGAGACAGAAAAATTAGATGAACTGGAAAATGAAGGATAGATGATATTGAGCCAGCTTGAGAAGCTTTTTCTTCCTTCATTTTTTGACATCATGGTACATCTAATTGTTCATCTAGTCAGGGAGATGTGCTCGTTTGGAATAGCTTATTTTTGGGTAATAAGTGCTTATAATTCGTGATTCACGGTATACGAGGTAAGTATGTGAGAGGAGTTTTTTCTCGGCTTGCGTAATAAGGGCTTATTTCCCAAATATAAGCTCTCCCAAACAAGCCTTTGTGTGGCCTTATCTATTTACGATAGATGTACCCAATTGAAAGAACTATGAAAATCCAAAAAGGGTATGTGAAGAATCTTAACCGGCCTGAAGTATTTATTGTTCAGAAATATGTTTCTGAAGAAGCCATGGAGTTTTATCAAGATTACTTGTCAAATGTAGGACACATTGGACTTCCTGAACATCATGACGAAGAAGGTGGTAGACGCAGGGCTTCAGTAAAGAGTAGGGATCCTGATGAATTGCAACAAGTCCATTTACACATCTTAAATAATGTTGATGAAGTTCAAGATTACATTAATGCTCATAAAGAAATTTTAAGGAAAGGAAATAGTCAAATGACTGAACAAAGATTAATTAGGGAGCATAACAAAACTTTTGCACATTGGTTCAAACAAAAGGTTGACAGTGAAGAATGTGTTTCTGATACAATTAAAAGGTTAGCACGTGGTCCTGAGGCTGATGTCATAAGTACAACTTCATTTGTGGTCAATGGTTATACGTTTAACACGAAGTCCCTTGATGATAGGAGCACCATCCAGAATAGCGGGGTTATGTTAGTGGCTAAATCTATGCACTTCTCTAGTTTAAAAGATAAGAATCCTAGATTGGTAGCAATACCTTATTATGGGGTTATTGAAGAGGTTTGGGTGGTTGATTATGTTAAAGTTAAACTTCTCATTCTCAAATGCAAGTGGGTTGATGTAAACAATGGTGTGATGATTGATCAGTTGGGATTTACATTGGTTGATTTGAAGAGTATCAGTTTTGGAGATGAACATTTTATTATGGCATATCAAATGAAATAAGTGTTATATGTTACTGATTAGGCAAATAAAATGTGGTCTGTAGCTCTCCAAGGAAAAAGGGTCGTTGATATTAATCAGAAAAGTCATTCAATGAATTATCTTCTTGAGACTCCTTCTTTTTCTAGGGGTTTTGTCACGCCCTTATCTCAATTTCAACCTTTTTCAGAGTATTTGCGGAAAACGATATGCGGTTCGGTAGGCAACACAGGAATAGCATAACTATACTGATAATATGTGCATGATTACATAAATTCCCCATAGGGGTTTGTATATGATACTTACGATTAAGGTAGCCACACAAGGCTACTAGGGTGTCTAAACTCATCCTAGTGAAATGGAGACTTCCTCCCGTCTTCATTCTACTACTATAATCCCCTCGTACAGTACTCTGCATTGTTGTTTACATATCTTCTGTCTTCTCCTGTCTAAATTGTTGGTAGGGGAGGGTGAGATTCAAGAGAATCTCAGTAGGAAACAGATACCGTAATGCATGCATGATTGATGCTATGTGTATGACATGTTAGCTTTATCTAGATGTATGCCCCATAATGACATTTCTGCATGCTCAATGTTTCATACAACAAGACTATGGCCACAGCGAAAACAGAAACAGAGCTTCATTTATTCAAATATGCTCTACACAATCAAGTAAAGTAATCACATACATCATTACACAAGCAAAGATATCAAATACATGCAAGTAAGGTAATCATATACCTCAGTCTTTTCTCCTCGATTTGCGTGCCAGCAACTCGGGGCTTCACATTCGATCCTTCAATGTCAAATATACTATTTAGACACTTCCATAGTGTTTCTGGGGGTTATATGAGGCTATATTAAAAATTTATTAAAATACCCCCGGGGACTCGGCCCCATCGTACCCAGTCCGGCTGTACTTTTCTTGAAATTTTGACATGGGCTATTCTTACACATTTTCACCCAAGAAATCCATTTCCAAACTCGTAATTATCAAATTCAATGTCAAATTACGAAATTGCCCTTGGCAGCCCTACTTTTAGGGTTTTAGGGACGTTTCCGTAATTATGCTTTCTCGGCTTTTTCCGAAAAAGTGCCCAACTGTAACCCCACCTAATTTTCCCTCCTGAACTCAATGGAATCATCAAATTATTGAAAATCCAACTCTAAGACCCATTTACAATGATGGCGAAATATATGGGTTTTCCAGAGAAAATCGGGATTTTTTGGTTTCGGCTCCGTAACACGTTCCTTTATACTCCTAACCACTTTATTGACTATTCCATTAGGTTACAAATACCATTTAGTATCAATTTCGTCAGCATAACAGCCCCAAAAACCCATTTTCCATTTTTAGAACCAAAGACAATCCGGCGAAATTTCACCGATTAAATTGTCCACAGCAGCCAGAATAGTCAATATACGAAGGTTTAGAAGTTACCTCAAGCTCCTTCTGGCTTTTCTTGACTTGGCTGAAACCCTAGATACTCCAACAAGAGATTTTGAGCTTCCAACCCTTGAATCACATAGAAGAATAGCTTAGGAGCGGAGTTATACGCATTAGGAACCGATTTACCGAAGAAATCACTTACCTTTGTAAGCTTTTTCCTCCCCTTTTCTCTCTCTAAAATTTCACACTTCCTTTCTCTCCTTGGCTGCAGCTCACGTCTGAAATGGGCTCAAGAGGAAGAGGATGATGATATATTATTATATCATAATTTACTTTAATTTTCCAAATTTTTGGATTTTTACAAAATTCTGGCAGATTTCTGCCCAAACTTTGAAAAATCATAACTAATTCTAGAAAAATCAAACTGAGGTGATTCCAAAGCCTATAGAACCCTTATTGAGTCTAGTTTCAAGGAAAAATATATACTTTTACTTTTTGGAATCACAAAATTCCCAGAATTTAAATCTTTGCATATTGTTCCAGAAATTTCACAGTTTTTCTGTGCTGACTTCAAAAATTCATATATTTTTGTGTATAGCTCTAATTGAGTCATATGACCTATCAAATTAAATCTTAGGATGTCTAATTTCATATTTCAAAATTTCATAATTTTTTCTCATCATTTGATCATTTAAATGAACATGACAAGCTTACTACCTCATAGGCAATTTCACCAAAAACATAATTACTTTCTCCAAAATTCATCATTTTACTTTCTTAATACCCCAAAGATATTAGAATCATTAGGGATAAATTTGGGCTTCTAATAAATTGGGGCTTAGTAGTCCACTTAATTTAGGCTTATTCCCAAGCCTCAAATCCCAAATTTCAGGGTATTACAGGTTTACCAGAATTGAACGAAGAAGATGAAGCAGACAATGAACAAGGCACAAGAAATGATCATCATAAAGGGATATGGGAGGATATCCCTTTATAAAACTACATTGAAGGTTAGGTAGCTAAAATAATTATCATGAACTATATTTGAATTATGTATATTGTTATTGGTGTATATATAAAACTATTTTTTTTTGTCACAGAAAAATGAAGGATATGAGGTGTACGTCTTAGTGTAGATTCTCCGAAGCCAGGCCAGCTAGTGATCATTAGCCTGAGAATAGTGTGTATAAAGTATTTTGGCTATAATGAATAACAGCATTGTCATTAATGTAATTTAATCTTTGATGTATATATGTAAGTGAAAAGATAAGGAACTTGGTCAAAACAACATTGTCATGGTTGTATGATTTCCTTGCATTATAATTCTGTCTATGATTGTGAGTTTATTATTTATGGTTGCTTTCCTTGCTTCTATTTTGGCCAGCACTATTTAAGTACAAGGGAGTTGAGTTTTAATATGTTCCAATGAGTTTTGAGTCTCTCACATGTCATTAAGATGTTAGTTATAATCTGTAAGAGAAGATTTATTTGAATGTCGTTAACTGGCTGCTGCTTGCTAAGTGAAATGTTTTAGCAAGGGAAATGGCTTGCTAGGTAAATGTTTTAAACGAAAATTTAAAAAAAAAAAACTACTTTTAAGATCGGTTCTCTCCAAAACTAGTCTAAAATGTATATTTAAGACCGGTTTTTTTAGATCGGTTTTGGAGAGAACTTGTCTTAAAAATATTACTTTAAGACCGGTTTACTATAAAACCAGTCTTAAAAGTATTACTTTAAGATCGGTTTTGTAAAAAATTGGTCTTAACATTTCAACATTTTAGACTGGTTTTTCAGAAAATCGGTCTAAAATTTGAACCTTTTAGACCGGTTCCTCTGATAACCGGTTTTAAAACATTTTGTTAAGACCGGTTTTATAACCGGTCTAAAAAGTAGCAGACTTTTAAGACTGGCTGTATCAAGACCAAACCTAGAACCGGTCTAAAATGTCTTTTTTAACCAGTCTTAAAAGTGATTTTTCCTCTAGTGAGTGGATTTAGTAATAGTTTCTTGAACCGCTACTAATTATATTGGTAGTAGTTAAAACCGTTACAAATACATATTTTTAACTGCTACTAAATTACAGTTTTTTTTGTAGTAAAGTCAGTTTGCATAATACTAAAGGTAATTAATGAGTCACGATTAAAAAAAGGTGATTGAGGAGTTTATCCCTAAAAAATACACAAAAAATAAAGAAATTACAACTTGATACCATTAATTTGGCTTTCTTCCATCAAGAGGATCAACTGCAATTAATAAAGGAAATACTTGAAAAAAACGGAATGATTTTGAGACACTAACTATTACTTGTCTTTTTCTCTAAATTAATTAAACATGGCTTTTAAAATTCCAATTATGTCGACGATCTGAGGGTTTTTTTTAATTAAAATTTTAAAATATTTGGATCCTAAAGTTATACTCCAGCAATGTATTTTAATATGTGATCTAAAGTGTATTCCAATGTAGTAATTAATTTAATATCTAAGATAAAAAAAATTAATTTCATATGTAATCTAAAGTGTCATCCCCAACAATGTATCAGGTCAAAAATCCCCAGCAATGTATGTGGTCCTAATAAAAAAGATAAAATGTTGCCGTTTTTTTTTTTGGCCTTCAATGCCACAATGCAAAAGGTTGTGGTAACAAGTTTCAACTCTTAATTGGTCCCAGCAAAAGAATGTTAAATAATGGTATCACGTAAATATCAGTATTTTCATTTTATTTTTTCTGTCTTTATCTATATATTTAATTAATAATTTTATGGACAGAGGTATGATGATCAATATGTAGATACCAAACTTCTTTTTTAATATTATCAACTGGTATCTGATTAGGGATTCATGCCTGCCCCTCCAACTATAGGTGTTTCCTTTAGGACTCGAGGGATCTAGTAGGGCCTTACACTATTATTGGTATATTATTTAATGTTAATCCTAAACAACATCTTAAATTAATTTTATAAAGTAAAAAGGAAAAATACAAATAAATACCATTTAAACTTCAAAATCTCTAGATACCGTTAATTTGGCTTTCTTCCATCAAGATGATCAACTGAAATTAATAAAGGAAATATTTGGAAAAAATGGAATGATTTTGAGACACTAAGGGTGTGTTTGGTTAGAGGGGAGGGGATGGAATAGGATGGAAAATGATCCCCTCCCCTCATTTGGTTTAAGAAATTAGAGGGGAGGGCAGCTAAAATCACCATTCCCTTCCCCTCCATCCCCCTCATTTTAGTCCCCTCCAAATTGGAGTTTTTTGGAGGGGAGCCAAATTTTCAGACCAATTTGCCCTCATATATTTTGTAATATTCCATCGATGCCCATGTCAAAAAATATTGTCCACTGTTCGTGCTTTGCAAAGTCCAGACTCCAGACCCTCCTCACTGTATCAATCCAACAACTCCCTTCCTCTTTTTGCACTGATGTTGCAAATCAGAGCTTGCATTCGAGGTCCATGCTCTCTGCCTGTTTTCTCACTGTATCTGGTCGACAACTTGTAATGACTCAATTTGAGATTAAGGGCAAATGACTTTGATATTGCTTGTAATTAGTGTAATTAAACACTTTTGGAGAAATGTGATGCAAATTTAATATAAATGTTCATGGTGATGATTTAATAATCATAGTGAAACCAGGGGCAAAATGGTAAAATTGAAAATTTACCGACCAATTGGTCAGTTACGAAAAAGAAAACTCATTGGTGATTAAAAATCAAGGGTTGAGATCTATTGTCTATGGGGTCGGAATCCTATGTTATGCACCTATGTGAGCTCATGGAGGAAGTAAACAAGATGTTGCCAAGTGGCAATTTGTGGACCATAGGATGATGCTAAAGGCCAAAAACTCACTTTTTTCTCTCTCTTCTCTCTCCTATTCGGTTTTGATATTGGGAAGGAAAAAAATATGCATCATCATCTTCTTCTTCTTCCTCATCTCTCATAATCTCTCTCCTCATTCTCCATTTCCGGCGGATTTGAGAAGGAAAGAGAAAAAGAAAACCTTGATCTTTAGTGAGTTAGCTGAAAATCAGTATTCTGCTTCTGAAAAGGGGTTTCAAGGTAGTTTCTTCCAACCCTTTTAGTATGTGTTTAGGCCTCTAATGGTCATCATAAAGAGTTTAAATGATAACCAACTTAGTGTACTATGGAAATAAATATTTGGAAAAGAGATTGATCGGTTGTCCCTAATTTGGTTATAGGATTTGACATCTGTCGTACGAGTGAGCCCACTGTGCCAAAGAACCTCAGGAAAGAACAAAGTAGTGACTCTTTCTCTTATACTGTGTGTGAATCATTGTATGTATGTATGTCATGCATTGTGTTGCTGCTGCTGCTTTGTGACGCCTTGTGATGCTTTGTGAAGCTTTATGATACTTTGTGCCTTGTGATGCTACTGCATAGTGTTTACCATGAAAGTGGGCATTGAGATTAGAACGAAAGCTGGCATAGTGATTATAGCGAAAGCTGGCATATGTTTACCGCGAAAGCAGGCATAGTGCATTGTGATTACAGCTGTGAATGCTATCGTTGTGGCGTAAGCCATGAATCATTGTGTTGATGCTGAACATAATAAACTTACATGCCATGTGTTTATATACTGTATGAGTGACTTATTACTACTGGGATTCTTTAGAATCTCATTCTTTCCAATGACTAACATTTCAGACAGGGCAAGTGGCTTAAAAGGGAAGTGAACAACCCGGAGTGGTTAGGATCTCTTAGGGACATTTTAATTTTGGATTGTTGGTTATCTATTATGGTTTGGGATTAGTGTATGTATATGAGATGTAAATATGATTTTTGGATATGTAATCCCCATTTTTGGGAAACTTTAAATCTATTATATATACATATAACCCGGGGTATGCCGGGATTTTAGTTGTGCACTATGATATTTATCAATGTGATTTGATTTCTCAAGTAATTATATTCAAAGAGTGAATGTGAGACCAGGCTAAATATATTTTGAACTGTTTTATTAACACCCCATCTTGAAGATGAGGGATTATAAATGTTGATTTTGTCTTATTGGTCTCTATTTCACTTTAATTTCATAAACTGGATGTGATTACAATGAGGGGGTTACACAACTCCCTTCCTCTTTCTGCACTGATGTCGCCAATCACAGATTGCGTTAGAGATCCATGGTCATCGTCTATGTTCTTCCGTTGTTGTTGGTTGTGTGTCACCTTCCCTTCTTGCCATTTTCAATGTTGTTGTGGGTATCACTTGAACAAAGGAGATACAATGAAATCAAGTGGTACGGAATGATGGTCTGGTGCTAGGAACAGAGGCGTTGAAAAGGGAGTTTGTGGTTTCATAATAAAAACAAAAGGAAAGGAATTTGCAGTGATAAGCTCGATAATTCATTGGTTTTAACGAGGGCTGTGATTGAAGAAGGTCAATAAAGAAAACAAGAGATGGGATTAAATTGGATTTGGGCTATTGTATAATGATAATGTGCTTGGAATGTAATATTAGGATGTCTCTCAACATGAGTATAAAAAACACTATATACTTTTAATGATATTATATAGTTATATAATAAAGCTAATAAAGATAATGAAGGGAAAAATATTATTATATTAAAATATAATTAAAAATAAAAATACCATTACATCAATTTTTTATACACATATTAGCATATGATGGGGTAAGGGTTTATTTTTATAAATTATATTTATATTTTCTTATAAAGGACAAAATGAATCAATTATATTTATATAATATTTTGCCAAAAAAATTAATTTATATAATATAAAAGGAAAAAAAATATAAGTTAATATATAAGGGCAGAATGGTAAAATGATTATTTATTATTCTTCCCTCCCCTCTTGAACCAAACAATGAACCCCTCTCCTCCATCTAAACCAAACAAGGTAATCCCTTCTCCTTTCATTCTATTCCCTCCCCTCCATCCCTTTCCCTTTTATCCCCTCCCTTTGAACCAAACAGGCCCTAAAGGCGTGTTTGGTATGAGGGGAGGGGAGGGGAGGGAAAGTTGGTGGAGAGAAAATTTTTTTGAGTTGAATTTAAAAAAATTAGAGAAGTGGGGTTAAAAATTTTGAATTAACTTTTCTTACTCTTTTATCTTACATATTCTCTTTATTAAAATTTTATTACACCACTTCTTCAATATTTTAAAATTCAACTCATAAAAATTTTCCCTCCCCTCCCCTCCCCTCCAAATCCCTCACTCCAAACAAACATTAACTATTACTTGTCTTTTTCTCTAAATTAATTAAAGATGGCTTTTAACATTCCAATTATGAGAGTGTTTGTATTCACTGAAAATAATCTAATTTCAGCCCAAACCAATGTTTCCCTAAAAAATACCCGTTTTTGCCATAATCCCGTTTTGCCTCAAACCTTGGTTTACCGAGAATCTATTTTTCTCTCAATTTTGTAGCAATTTTTTACTGTTGGGGGTCATTATTATTTTTCTCTTTCTTCCTTTTCTCTTTGTTCTGTAACTAATGTTATAATTTTTTGACTAATGTCATTATTAATTTTTTACTAATGTTATAATTTTAAAATTTTTTCATCTAATTTTTTTTTATATTACATAATTGAAAAATTTATGATTTTACAATTTTTTGATAAATTTATTTCATTTTTTGTATTTATTATGCAATTTAATGTTAAATAATACTTAAAATATAATCTTATCATTTATATGTAATTATCATAAAAGTTAATATCCTTTTTAGTAATTTGACCATGAAAAAAACTATTCTGATCAAAATATTTAAACACTCTCATTTTATCAAAATCACTTTTTTCCCATAATCTATTCTCTTCATAATCTATTCTCCAAAAGCTATTTTTCACTTTTTCTCCAGAAGCTATTCTCTAAAAGCTAATCCAAACACACACTATATTGAGGATCTTAGGGTTTTTTTTAATTAAAATTTTAAAATATTTTGATCCTAAAGTTATACTCCAGCAATTAATTTAATATCGTAAGGTAAAAAAATTAATTTAATTTGTGATCTAAAGTGTCATCCCCAGCAATGTATGTGGTCCTAATAAAAAAGATGAAACATTAGCCTTCAGTTTAACACTGAATACCTGGAAGGTGGATGCACCGAAGGCTAAAAATAGTCCATTGCATAAACCATTAAAAAAAACAAAAGAAACGTTGCCTTTTCCTTTTTGTTTTTTGTTTTTTCCTTTTTTGTTTTTGTTTTTGTTTTTATTTTGTTTTGTTTTTTTTGTGCCTTCAATGCCACAATGCAAAAGGTTGTGGTACAAGTTTCAACTCTTAACTGCCCCCGCAAAAGAATGTTAAATAATAGTATCACGTAAATATCAGTATTTTTATTTTTTATTTTTGCCTTTCTCTATATATTTAATTATAATTCTATGGACACAGCTGGGATGATCCATATGTAGACACCAAACTTCGTTTTTTTAATATTACCAATTGGTATCTGATTAGGGATTAATGGCTGCCCCTTTCATTATAGGTGTCTCTTTTGGGACTCGAAGAGGGATCTAGCAGGGCGTTACACTATTAATAGTATATTATTAAATGTTAATCCTAAACAACATCTTAAATTAATTTTATAAACTAAAGGGGAAAAAGATAAATAAATATCACTTAAACTTCAAAATCGCTAGATACCATTAATTTGGCTTTCTTCCATCAAGAGGATCAACTGCAATTAATAAAGGATATACTTGAAAAACATGGAATGATTTTGAGACACTAACTATTACTGGCCTTTTTCTCTAAATTAATTAAAGATGGCTTTTAACATTCCAATTATATCGATGATCAGAGGGTTTTTTTTTAATTAAAATTTTAAAATATTGTCATCCTAAAGTTATACTCCAGCAATTAATTTAATATGGTAAGGTAAAAAAATTAATTTAATACGTGATCTAAAGTGTCATCCCCAACAATGTATCAAGTCAAAAATTCCCAGCAATGTATATGATCCTAATCAAATAGATGAAATGTTAGCCTTCAGTTTAACGCCGAATACCTGGAAGGTGTGTAAATCAAAGGTGAAAAATGATCCATTGCATAAACCATTAAAATAAAAAAAAAAAGATGAAACTTTGCCTTTTTTTCCCCCTCAAGGCCCCAATGCAAAAGGTTGTGGGAACAAGTTTCAACTCTTCATTGGTCCCAGCAAAAGAATGTCAAATAAGGTATCACGTAAATATCAGTATTTTTATTTTATTTTTTCGGCCTTTATCTAGATATTTAATTAATAATTCTATGGACAGAACTGGGATGATCAATATATAGATGCCAAACTTCTTTTTTAATATTATCAATTGATATCTGATTAGGGATTTATGGCTGTCCCTCCCACTATAAGTGTCTCCTTTGGGATTCGAAAAGGGATCTAGCAGGACCTTACACTATTGGTATATTATTGAATGATCATCCTAAACAACATCTTAAATTAATTTTACAAACTAAAGAGGAAGAAAATAAATAAATACCACTTAAACTTCAAAATCCCTATATACAATTAATTTGGCTTTCTTCCATCAAGAGGATCAACTACAATTAAAAAAGGAAATACTTGAACAAATTGGAATGATTTTGAGACACTAACTATTACTTGTCTGTTTCTCTAAATTAATTAAGGATGGCTTTTAACATTCCAATTATATCGACAATCTGAGGGTTTTTTTTAATTAAAATTTTAAAATATTTTGATCCTAAAGTTATACTCCAGCAATTAATTTAATATCGTAAGGTAAAAAACTTAATTAATTTGGCTTTCTTAAACTTCAAAATAAATAAATACCACTTAAACTTCAAAATCCCTAGATACAATTAATTTGGCTTTCTTCCATCAAGAGGATCAACTACAATTAAAAAAGGAAATACTTGAACAAATTGGAATGATTTTGAGACACTAACTATTACTTGTCTGTTTCTCTAAATTAATTAAGGATGGCTTTTAACATTCCAATTATATCGACAATCTGAGGGTTTTTTTTAATTAAAATTTTAAAATATTTTGATCCTAAAGTTATACTCCAGCAATTAATTTAATATCGTAAGGTAAAAAACTTAATTCAATATGTGATCTAAAGTGTCATCCCCAGCAATATATCAAGTCAAAAATCCCCAGCAATGCATTTGGTCCTAATAAAAAAGATGAAACGTTGGCCTTCAGTTTAACGACGAATACCTGGAAGGTGGGTACACCGAAAATAAAAAATGATCGATTACATAAACCATAAAAAAAAGAAGAAGATGAAACGTTGCCTTTCTGTTTATTTTTTTTTCTTTTTATTTATTTATTTATTTTACCATCAATGCCACAATTCAAAAGGTTGTGGTAACAAGTTTCAACTCTTCATTGGTCCCAGCAAAAGAATGTCAAATAACGGTATCACGTAAATATCAGTATTTTTATTTTATATTATTTTTGTCTTTTTCTATATATTTAATTAATAATTCTATGGACAGAGCTGGGTTAATCAATATGTAGATGCCAAACTTCTTTTTTGATATTATCAATTAATATTTGATTAGGGATTGATGGCTGCCCCCATCAATTATAGGTGTCTCCTTTGGGACTCGAAGAGGGATCTAACGGGACTTTACAATATTATTGGTACATTATTAAATGTTAATCCTAAACAACATCTTAAATTAATTTTATAAATTAAAGGAGAAAAAGATAAATAAATACCACTTAAATTTCAAAATCCCTATATACCATTAATTTGGCTTTCTTCCATCAAGAGGATCAACTGCAATTAATCAAGGAAATACTTGAAAAAAATGGAATGATTTTGAGACACTAACTATTACTTGTCTTTTTCTCTAAATTAATTAAAGATGGCTTTTAACATTCCAATTATATCGACGATCTGAGGGTTTTTTAAATTAAAATTTTAAAATATTTTGATCCTAAAGTTATACTCCAGCAATTAATTTAATATCATAAGGTAAAAAAATTAATTTAATATGTGATCTAAAGTGTCATCCCCAGTAATATATTAAGTCAAAAATCCCCAGCAATGCATTTGATCCTAATAAAAAAGATGAAAAATTGGCCTTTAGTTTAACACTGAATACCTGAAAAGTGGATACACCGAAGATAAAAAATGATTCATTGCATAAACCATAAAAAAAAAAAAATGAAACGTTGCCTTTCTGTTTTTTTTTTCTTTTTATTTATTTTGCCTTCAATGCCACAATTCAAAAGGTTGTGGTAACAAGTTGCAACTCTTCATTGGTCCCAGCAAAAGAATGTCAAATAATGATATCACGTAAATATCAGTATTTTTATTTTATATTATTTTTGTCTTTTTCTATATATTTAATTAATAATTCTATGGAAAGAACTGGGATAATCGATATGTAGATGCTAAACTTCTTTTTTAATATTATCAACTAATATTTGATTAGGGATTCATGGTTGCCCCACCAATTATAGATGTCTCCTTTGTGACTCAAAGAGGGATCTAATGGGACTTTATAATATTATTGGTATATCATTAAATGTTAATCCTAAACAACATCTTAAATTAATTTTATAAACTAAAGGAGAAAAAGATAAATAAATACCCCTGTATACCATTAATTAGGGGTGGAAATAGGTTAGGCTAGGCTTTGCCTAAATAGGCCTAGGCCTGCAACAGAGATTCAAAGTCTGAGCTTGTATGTAGGCTTTTTTTTAGGCATGGGCCTGGGCCTTCAAAAGGCCTAACAAGGCCTGAAGCCTATTTAAAGGTCTACTTAAATAATGTAGGCTTTTAAATAGCCTTTAAAGTCTATGCCTCCAAATTCATATATAACCCTTCAAAGTTATATACAATCCTACATTATGTCTTAAAAGCCTAATATCCATTCTCATAGTAATATTATGGCTTAGTAAGGAAAAGAAAATAATG
This sequence comes from Inga laurina, assembly GCA_963855925.1. Classification (NCBI taxonomy): domain Eukaryota; kingdom Viridiplantae; phylum Streptophyta; class Magnoliopsida; order Fabales; family Fabaceae; genus Inga; species Inga laurina. The sequence goes on along the minus strand of OY979701.1, from coordinate 47,591,293 downwards.
TCTAATGACAATAATTGTTTGAGCAAATAGGAATAAGAAAAACTAATCGTATGTTAACTAATGAGATATATTTTCTAAAATTGACTAAGTATAACAAATAACATGTAAAACTAAATTTTACCTCTTTTACCTTTCCCACGTAAATCAGAACAAACTCCTCTTACTCATACTATAATATTTCATTTGGCACTACATAACAATTATTATGCTTCAATGGAGGGCGCAAATTAGAGGAGAGTGAGTGTGTTAGTGTTGCCATCTCGAGCAATCGAAGAGAAGAAAGGCAAGGGTGAATGATTTATGCAAAAGTAATGTTTGAGTGCAATAATCATGGGATGTGAAACTTAGAATTAAGGTTAAGTTGGTAAATTTATAAATACTTTATAATATTATTTAGATTATATTATAGATACTTATGTAATAATGTACATTAAAAAAAGCTAAATAGGTCAGGCCTGTGGGCTAGGCCTTATGAAAATAGGCCTGATCTGTTTATCTAAATAGACTTAACAATATGTCTGAACTTGACCTATTTACTAAATAGGCTAGGCTAGGCTAGGCTTTACGTAGGCTATTTCCATCCCTACCATTAATTTGGCTTTCTTCCATCAAGAGGATCAACTGCAATTAATCAAAAAATTCTTGAAAAAAAAAATGGAATGATTTGGAGACACTAACTATTACTTGTCTTTTTTTTTTTTCTAAATTAATTAAAGATGGCTTTTAATATTCCAATTATATCGACGATCTGAGGTTTTTTTTTAATTAAAATTTTAAAATATTTTGATCCTAAAGTTAGACTCCAGCAATTAATTTAATGTGGTAAGGTAAAAAAATTAATTTAATATGTGATCTAAAATGTCATCCCCAACAATGTATCAGGTCAAAAATCGCCATCAATGTATGTGGTCCTAATAAAAAAGATGAAATGTTCGTATTCAGTTTAACGTCGAATATCTAGAAGGTGGGTACACCGAAGACTAAAACTGATCCATTGCATAAACTAAAAAAAAAAAGATGAAACGTTGCCTTTTTCTTTTTCTTCTTTTGTTTGCCTTCAATGCCACAATGCAAAAGGTTGTGGTAACAAGTTTGAACTCTTCATTGGTCCCAGCAAAAGAATGTTAAATAATGGGCTCACGTAAATATATGAATTTTTATTTATTTTTTATTTTTTTTGTGTGTCTTTGTCTATATATTTAATTAATAATTCTATGGATAGAGCATGGATGATCAATATGTAGACACCAAACTTCTTTTTTAATATTATCAACTTGTATCTGATTAGGGATTCATGACTGCCCCTTCAACTATAGGTGTCTTCTTTGGGACCCAAAGAGGGATCTAACGGTGCTTTATACTGTTATTGGTATATTATTAAATGTTAATCCTAAACAACATCTTAAATTAATTTTATAAACTAAAGGAGAAAAAGATAAAAAAAATACCACTTAAATTTCAAAATCCTTCGATACCATTGATTTGCCTTTCTTCCATCGAGAGGATCAACTGCAATTAGTAAAGGATATACTTGAAAAAAATGGAATGATTTTGGGACACTAACTATTACTTGTCTTTTTCTCTAAATTAATTAAAGATGGCTTTTAACATTCCAATTATATCGACGATCTGAGGGTTTTTTAAATTAAAATTTTAAAATATTTTGATCCTAAAGTTATACTCCAGCAATAAATTTAATATCGTAAGGTAAAAGAATTAATTTAATATGTGATATAAAGTGTCATCCTCAGCAATGTATCAGGTCAAAAATCTCCAGCAATATATGTGGTCCTAATAAAAAAGAAGAAATGTTGGCTTTCAGTTTAACACTGAATATCTGGAAGGTGGGTGCACTGAAGGCTAAAAATGATCCATTGCATAAATCATAAAAAAAAAAAAAATTGAAACCTTGGCTTTTTTTTTGGGAAAATCACTGTCAGGTCCCAAGGAAGCAACTTATTGTCAGAAAAGTCCCAGGAAAATCAGAAATATCTGAAAAGTCCCTAGGGACTTTTCTGATATTATTTTCTAAAGTTAAATTACACACATGCCCCTCTTCTATTTCTCTCTCTCTCACGTTTTCAACTCACTGTCTCTAACGTTTTCAGATCGCAAATCTGTTCTTAATATGTGCAGATTCAGTTTTTGCAATGGTGGAGGGTGAAGCTTTGAGGTGGTGAAAGATTTGTGAGATGAGAAGTAAGATAGAAGGAAGAAGAAGATGGAAGGAAGGTGGTGGGATTTTTTTGATCTCAAGCTTCCGCCATTTTTAAAGAAGGAAGGGATGAAGGTGATGATGATGATGAATAGTCCAACCTCATTGTGCTGTGAAAACGCTGAAATGGGAAAAAATTAAGTTGTTGTTAATTTCCGCAGTAGTAGTTGTTAATATAACTCTAGTAGTTGTTAATACGAAAAATGAGGTTTGGGCGCCATTTTGCTCTGTTTTTGGGAAAGAAAACAGAGGAAGTGGTGTGTTTTAAGTGGTTGGGTGCTATGAAAACGCTGATATGGAAGAAAAATAAGTTGTTGTTAATTCGCACAGTGGAGGTTGTTAATTCGCACAGTGGAGGTTGTTAATACGGAAAATGACGTTGGACGCCATGGTGCTCTGTTTTTGGGAGAGGAAACAGAGGAAGTGGTGTGTTTGAGGTGGTGGGGTGCTATGAAAATGATGATATGGAAGAAAAATAAGTTGTTGTTAATTCGCACAGTGGGGGTTGTTAATATAACAGTGGAGGTTGTTAATAAGGAAAATGACGTTGGACGCCATGGTGTTCTGTTTTTGGGAGAGGAAACAGAGGAAGTGGTGTGTTTGAGGTGGTGGGGTGCTATGAAAATGATGATATGGAAGAAAAATAAGTTGTTGTTAATTCGCACAGTGGAGGTTGTTAATATAACAGTGGAGGTTGTTAATACGGAAAATGACGTTGGACGCCATGGTGTTCTGTTTTTGGGAGAGGAAACAGAGGAAGTGGTGTGTTTGAGGTGGTGGGGTGCTATGAAAATGATGATATGGAAGAAAAATAAGTTGTTGTTAATTCGCACAGTGGAGGTTGTTAATATAACAGTGGAGGTTGTTAATAAGGAAAATGACGTTGGACGCCATGGTGTTCTGTTTTTGGGAGAGGAAACAGAGGAAGTGGTGTGTTTGAGGTGGTGGGGTGCTATGAAAATGATGATATGGAAGAAAAATAAGTTGTTGTTAATTCGCGCAGTGGAGGTTGTTAATATAACAGTCGTAGTTGTTAATACGGAACAACTTGACGGTGTGGCCAGTTGCTTTTGCTTTGCCATAGCGAAACAAAAGCAAAATGATGTAAAAAATGGCCTCTTCTGACCGTGTTCGCTTTTAGTATGCCATAGCGAAACAAAATCGAGATCACCTTTTTACAATGCATAAACCGTGTATTTACAACTCATAAAGCGTGTATTAACAACCTTTTGAGTTCGTTTCACAACATCCCACACGTTTCTCGCTAACACTATGTTTCCTCACGTTAAATATGACAAATTGAGCTATTTACAACTCGTATAGCGTGTAATAACAACCTGTTCGGTTTGTTTCTCAACCTCCAACACCTTTCTATCTGACACTATTGTTCTTCAAATTAAGTATGACAAATTAAGCTATTTACAACTCATAAAGCGTGTATTAATAACCTTTTGAGTTGTTTTCACAACCTCCAATGACTTTCTCTCTGACACTATATTGCCTTACGTTAAATATGACCAATTGAGCAATTTACAGAGCACTTCCTCTGTTATATTCCCCAAAAACAGAGCACCTACTAACACTCAACCTCATTTGTTGTATTAACAACCTCCACTGTTATATTAACAACCTCCACTGTGCGAATTAACAACAACTTATTTTTCTTCCATATCATCATTTTCATAGCACCCCACCACCTCAAACACACCACTTCCTCTGTTTCCTCTCCTAAAAACAGAACACCATGGCGTCCAACGTCATTTTCCGTATTAACAACCTCCACTATTATATTAACAACCTCCACTGTGCGAATTAACAACAACTTATTTTTCTTCCATATCATCATTTTCATAGCACCCCACCACCTCAAACACACCACTTCCTCTGTTTCCTCTCCCAAAAACAGAACACCATGGCGTCCAACGTCATTTTCCGTATTAACAACCTCCACTGTTATATTAACAACCTCCACTGTGCGAATTAACAACAACTTATTTTTCTTCCATATCATCATTTTCATAGCACCCCACCACCTCAAACACACCACTTCCTCTGTTTCCTCTCCCAAAAACAGAACACCATGGCGTCCAACGTCATTTTCCTTATTAACAACCTCCACTGTTATATTAACAACCCCCACTGTGCGAATTAACAACAACTTATTTTTCTTCCATATCATCATTTTCATAGCACCCCACCACCTCAAACACACCACTTCCTCTGTTTCCTCTCCCAAAAACAGAGCACCATGGCGTCCAACGTCATTTTCCGTATTAACAACCTCCACTGTGCGAATTAACAACCTCCACTGTGCGAATTAACAACAACTTATTTTTCTTCCATATCAGCGTTTTCATAGCACCCAACCACTTAAAACACCCCACTTCCTCTGTTTTCTTTCCCAAAAACAGAGCAAAATGGCGCCCAAACCTCATTTTTCGTATTAACAACTACTAGAGTTATATTAACAACTACTACTGCGGAAATTAACAACAACTTAATTTTTTCCCATTTCAGCGTTTTCACAGCACAATGAGGTTGGACTATTCATCATCATCATCATCTTCATCCCTTCCTTCTTTAAAAATGGCGGAAGCTTGAGATCAAAAAAATCCCACCACCTTCCTTCCATCTTCTTCTTCCTTCTATCTTACTTCTCATCCCACAAATCTTTCACCACATCAAAGCTTCACCCTCCACCATTGCAAAAACTGAATCTGCACATATTAAGAACAGATTTGCGATCTGAAAATGTTAGAGACAGTGAGCTGAAAACGTGAGAGAGAGAGAGAAATAGAAGAGGGGCATGTGTGTAATTTAACTTTAGAAAATAATATCAGAAAAGTCCCTAGGGACTTTTCAGATATTTCTGATTTTCCTGGGACTTTTCTGACAATAACTTGCTTCCTTGGGACCTGACAATGATTTTCCCTTTTTTTTTCCCCCTTCAATGCCACAATGCAAAAGGTTGTGGTAACAAGTTCCAACTCTTCATTGGTCCCAGCAAAAGAATGTTAAATAATGGTATCACGTAAATATCTGTATTTTTATTTCATTTTTTGTGTTTTTATCAATATATTTAATTAATAATTCTATGGATAGAGCTGGGATGATGAACATTGAGATAACAGACTTCTTTTGTAGTATTATCAACTAGTATCTGATTAGAAATTTATGGTTGCCCCTCCCACTATAGGTGTCTCTTTTGGGACTCAAAAAGGGATCTAACGGGGTGTTACATTATTATTGGTATGTTATTAAATGTTAATCCTAAACAACATCTTAAATTAATTTTATAAACTAAGGAGGAAAAAGATAAATAAATATCACTTAAACTTTAAAATCCTTGGACACCATTAATTTGGCGTTCTTCCATCGAGAGGATCAACTGCAATTAATAAAGGAAATACTTGAAAAAAATGGAATGATTTTGAGACACTAACTATTCCTTGTCTTTTTCTCTAAATTAATAAAAGATGGCTTTTAACATTCCAATTATATCGACGATCTGAGGATTTTTGTTTAATTAAAATTTTAAAATATTTGGTTCCTAAAGTTATACTCCAGCAATGTATTTTAATATGTGATCTAAAGTGTATTCCAATGTAGTAATTAATTTAATATCTAAGGTAAAAAATTAATTTAATATGTGATCTAAAATGTCATCCCCAACAATGTACCAGGTCAAAAATCCCCCACAATGTCCGTGGTCCTAATCAAAAAGATAAAACGTTGCCTTTATTATTATTATTTTTTTTTTGGGTTGCCTTCAACGCCACAATGCAAAAGGTTGTGGTAACAAGTTTCAACTCTTAATTGGTCCCAGCAAAAGAATGTTAAATAACGGTATCGCGTAAATATCAGTATTTTTATTTTATTTTATTTTTGTCTTTATCTACATATTTAATTAATAATTTTATGGGCAGAGTTGGGATAATCAATACGTAGACGCCAAACTTCTTTTTTGATATTATCAACTGTTATTGATTAGGGATTCATAACTGCTCTTCCCACTATTGATGTCTCCTATGGGACTCAGCTCGAAGAAGAATCTAGTGGGGCCTTATATTATTATTGGTATATTATTAAATGTTAATCCTAAACGACATCTTAAATTAATTTTATAAACTAAAGGAAAAAAGAAAAATAAATATCACTTAAACTTTAAAATACTGGATACCATTAATTTGGCTTTCTTCCATCAAGAGGAGGATCAACCGCAATTAATAAAGGAAATACTTAAAAAAAATGGAATGATTTTGAGACACTAACTATTATTTGTCTTTTACTCTAAATTCATTAAAGATGGCTTTTAACATTCCAATTATATCGACGATCTGAGGGTTTTTTTTAAAATTAAAATTTTAAAATATTTTGATCCTAAAGTTATACTCCAGCAATGTATTTTAATTTGTGATCTAAAGTGTATACCAATGTAGTAATTAATTTAATATCATAAGGTAAAAAACTTAATTTAATATGTGATCTAAAGTGTCATCCCCAATGTATCAAGTCAAAAATCCCCAGCAATGTACGTGGTCCAAATCAAAATGATAAAGCGTGGCCCTTTTCTTTTTTTTTTTTTGCCTTCAATACCACAATGCAAAAGGTTGTGGTAACAAGTTTCAACTCTTAATTGGTCTCAGCAAAAGCATGTTAAATAAACTACTTCTACTTACATAAATTATCAATATTATGCGTCATTTGTCAAATTGGTATCACGCAAATATCAGTATTCTTTATTTTATTTTTGTTGTCTTTATCTATATATTTAATTAATAATTCTATGGACAGAGCTGGGATGGTCAATATGTAGACGTCAAACTTCATTTTTAACATTATCAACTGATATCTGATTAGGGATTTATGGTTGCCCCTCCCAATATATGTGTCTCATTCGGGACTCAAAAAGGGATCTAGCAAAGCCTTACACTATTATTAGTATATTATTAAATGTTAATCCTAAACAACATCTTAAATTAATTTTATAAAATAAAGCGAAAAAGATAAATAAATACCATTTGAACTTCAAAATCTCAAGTCAGTTATTTCCCAAAAACCAGAGTTGTCAATTACTAAACCCTTTTTGTCAATCACATTGCTCTTATTGTCAACAAAACCAATTTGAGATTTTGAAGTTCAAGTGATATTTAAGTGTCTTTTACCCTAAACTAAAACAATTATTAGATAATAAATTATGTAATCACACCATATTTGAAAAACATTTTTTAAAAATTTACCGCTGCAAATCATATAATTAATGTGGAAAGGGTCATTAGTACTGGTAATTAAAAGGTTATTTTTACACCCGTCTCCCAACCTGTATATGTATAATTGGTGAAAGTAATGGACTTTCTACACTTGGTTCAACAACCAAAGTAGAAAATGCCTTTGTATACTAGTTAATATCGGGGTAAAAAGTTTTTTATTTTTTTAAAAAAATCTTTTATTTCTTCCATTTCCCTAATATTGTAGAAAAACCAATAATCTATAATAAGTAATTCAGGCATTGGTAGAGAACGCTTAATGGATGACCATTTACGAACGGTGTTCTATCAGTCTCAAAAACATTTATCACAAGCTACTGAATTTTCTATAACAGGGTTCATGTTAGAGAAGAAAAAAAAAAACACGTTTTTTTAAAGACAAAACAAAAATAAACAAACTTTTTTTTTTTTTTTTGATAAATACAGCTCAATATACAAATCATGACTCTAAATCAGCTCGAACAATGTCCGTAAGAAAGCTCAGTGTTTCATTTAATCCGGTAAGTCCTCCCGTGATGTCTAAAGCATGCCTGGCTAACATATCTGCTGCTTTATTTGCATTCCTACTGCACCGTTCGATTGATACATCCCACTCCCTCTTCAATAGCTGCTGTATCTCGTTAATGATATCAGAGTACACAAAAAACTCATCCTCATACTCCGTAAGTTGGTTGAATACCTCTATAGCATCAGTTTCCAGCATTGCTTTCTTCCACCCTGAATCTCATGCATATTTTAACCCCATAAGAACAGCCCATAGCTTAGCTTCTAAGGGGTTACTGACCCCTATGTGTAACATGAAACCCCCTCCCCATTAAAGTTATGAACCACACATCCGCGTCCTGCCTCTTTACCCTCGCTTCTACAAGCACCATCTACAATGATTTTAAGCCATCCCATAAAATGGTGGTTTCCATATATAACTTTGTTCAGGCGTAGACGTTTGGTTGCAAATTCTTATATCTGACCATTTTGCTTGAGCCGCTACTTGCACTAGAAGTTGGTTAGGACCAACCACCTTGTCATTAAATATTCTTGCATTACGGTTTATCCAGAGTTGTCTGCAGAGGATAACAAAGCAAATAGGTCAGTCTACTCCTAATGATTGAAACCTTTGTCATAGATTCCATGCCACCCACTGAATCACGTTATGAGATCCACAAAATTTCAATCTTAAATTAGTTGGAATGAGACGCTCCCAACATTTAAGCTATATATCATTTCAACGTAACCACTAAAAAAATTTTAAAAAAAAAACTTTCTACAAGTCACAATTTTTAGTTGAAATGATTATATAGTAATCAAATTTGAGTTTAGCATATATCATTTCATCTAAAAATTGTGACACATTGAGCTTTTATAAACAATCATGCATCCAATCAGTTCTCTTTCCATTGCATTTTTTAAGCAATGCAATGGGAAGATAATTGATTTGGGAATTGTAAAAATGCGATTTTTGTGAATTTCTTTCCATGTATTATAAAAATGATAATTCATAGTTGTGCATTTATAGCTGTTAAAATAAACCACTACAAATATCAGGATTTGTAGTGGTTATAAGTAGAACTGCTGCAAATTTGCAATAGTATGATTCTCGCCAAGCGGTGCGTGGGTTAGGGAACATCGTTTGTAGTGGTTTACAAGACAAAACCGTTGGCGCAATAATTTGGAGCGGTTTTGGCATATGGACAGCCACATATGTGGCATCAAGCAGGTGCCACTATTGTGGTTGTTATTATGTAGTGCTTTTTGTGACATGAATTGCTACAGAATGCAAAGGGCCACCTTTTTATAGTGGTTACGTTGAACCGCGACAAAGTTTACGTATATTTGTAGTGGTTTTGGAATATAACCACTATAGAATGCAAAGGGTCCACAGTTTTGTAGTGGTTAGGTTCACATTACCCGAGGTAGGGTTTATGGCTTTATAGAGGTTTTTATAAAAATCGCTACAAAGTTCACACTGTAATGGCACTTCTACCCCTTATTTTACCACTTTTGCCAATTTCATTTCTCACAAGTCCTTTGAGGTTTTCCTTAAGATATGAGGTTTTGCTCAAGCATTTTACAGAGTTTGGCACTTGAGGTTAGTAAAGTTAAATCCTTTATTTTGTTTTTTTGCCTATTATTCTATAATTTTGATATAAATGTTGCTATTTTTTTTGCAGTTATATATTATGACTTCCAAGAGAGACAAGGGAAAAGGGGAAGGAGGCTCAACTTCCCACATCAGCTAAGCAGATGGCCTCACACAGACACAACAGACGCCCCCACAACAGACTACCCCACAGGAGGCAACCGCACTAGAGCTCCCTGTTCAGGCAGAGGGGAGTGACCTCAATGTCAATGATTAGGACAAGAATGAGGAATTTGACTTCAACATTCCCATTCTCAGTGACATGGAGCAGTTTCAAGATGAAAAGGAGGGGCGAGACTAGAATAACCTACGACGGTCATCTTTGCAGTCAACGGGGTTTGAGATGCAAGTTCAAGGTAAATTTAATTATGTTTTAATAAATTTAATAGTGAAATTCCATATGTTAAATGTGGATTTAGATTTAATCAACGTATATGGTAAATTATGTAGATGAGCAGGGGAACATTTCCACTAAGAGGCTGGACACAGCCGGTCTCAATAGCTTAGAATAGACACTAAGTGTCATAGTTCTTGGGAATAAGGCCATGGACCAGCCGATTGAGAATAGTGGTCACCTATTCAACCACTATTTGAACGAACTAGGTTCAAATTGGATGTGGTTCCCCATCCACTTCTAGACGTGGAAGATTGTCCCCAAGACGCCGAATGATCTAGCATGGGATGACGCTGTTAAGGTAATTAATTGTATTTAATTATATTATATATCTTGTAATTATTTGTATTTAATTATTATTTATTCAATTATGTTATAGGATAGGTTTGTCATTTAAGACAACAGGAAGAGGTACACGCTGATGAAGATGGGGGATGGTTAGATGAACAAGAGGAATTGTCTCTTCTACAACATAAATAAGGATGGGCGATGCCTCTACAGCAGTCGATCAAGAACGTGCTTGACGGCGTCCCACCGAATGATTGTGCAAGTTTTGTCCAGTACAGGAGGAGCCCAGAGAAATAGGTAATTTTTTTATATTATAATTTTAATATAACTTTAATATTTTTTTTATCTTTTTACTAATTATATTTTTTTATATTTTACTAATAATTGCAAATGTTGAGTTTTTTATACAGGCTCTTTCTCAGAGAAACACCATGTGGAGAAGGCAGCAAAGGATCCATCACATGGCAGGATCGAAGACATTTACTGTCACTTACAGCGACTAGTAATTTTTTACAATGTAAATTAATTGTAGGTTTATATTATAAAGTTATTGTTTTATTGTTTGTAATACTAATTTAATGTTTTAATTGTTTTAGGAGAGGAAGGCTCAGTAGGAGAACCGCCAAACAGACTACGGCGAGTCATTCACTATCACCCATAGACACTGTGACGAGACTTTGACCTCTCAGCGAGCAAAGTAGGCCATTGTAAGATGATTTTTGGTTTTATAATAATAATTTATTATTTATAAACCTAATTTATTGTAAATAATAATAATAATTTATTGTTTCATAAAATGGCAAGAGTAGATTTAGCAGTCGCAGGTCGAGATGCAAGAAACCCAAACACAGGAGTCACAAGGTTCTGTGGATCCCACTGCGACATTGACAGCTGGTCTGGGCACAGTTGAGCACACTAGACACGTGAAGGGAATGAGGTTAGGCGCCAGACCTAGCATGGTCTATGGAGGGAGTGGCGCCTCTGAGGTTGGCACCTCTTGAGCAAGGACCTCCAAGGACAAAAGGCCAAGGGAGGAAACTATTCATGAAATCCATTCAGAGGTTGCCAGGGCACATGCTGTAATGGCCCAACAGATTCAGGAGCAAGCTGATTTCTTCAACGCTCAGCAAACCCAGTGGCGGGATATCACGAACTCTATGTTGTCTAGGTCATTGAGTCGATTGTTTCCTGACAAGGAGCATCCACAGGTCCCCCTAATCCTTAGGTTTGTCGTCTAGCCCTCCTCCTGCCAATGATGATGGTGCTATTGACTCTGCTTGGCCTCGTGATCCTACCTCCTGAGAGAGGATCTGATGGTGAGCCCTGTGATCTTGCCCCCCTAAGAGAAGACATGATGATTAGGCTCTAGATGGTTAGGTTTATTTATGATTTAGGACAATTGTATTTTTATTTCTAATAGTTGTAAAAAAATGTGGACATTTGTATTTTCATTTACATAATTTCTTGTTTCTATTAGACTAATTTAAACAAATTTGAAAAATAAATAAATAAATAAACAACTGCACTTTATTGCCTATAAAGTATGAATCTTTGTACATGGCATAAACTACTACAAATTGTGTTTTATTTGAAATTTGTAGCGGTTCTATCAAAATAACCATTACAAATATTCATGACTATTGGCAGGATTTGACACATTCAAATTTCAATGTGTCTCACTTTGTAGCGGTTATCTTGTAGTAACCGTTACAGTTATTTATGAACATTTGTAGTGGTTTCCTAACTATAATCAGTACAAAGTATGACACATTTGAACTTTGAATATCTAAAATGCCGCCAACGGTCATGAACAAGAACATTTGTAGCGGTTTCTTCATTACAATCGCTACACAGTGTCACACATTTAAATTTTGAATGTGTCAAATCTTGTTAATAGTCATGGAACTTTGTAGAAGTTTATTCCACTTGACCGCTACAAAGTATGACACATTTGAAATTTGAATGTCAAATATCACCAATGGTCATGAAAATTTGTAGCGGTTTCTGCCACCAAAACCGCTACAAACTAACACTTAGTAGTGATCACGGTAGCGGTTTGATAGTGGTTTCAGCCACCTCATGTTAATGAAGAAGTGCAGGGTTTATACCCTATGTTCTTGAGGAATAAAGGAGCTTAGGATTTTTGCAGCCTAATGGATGAAGCAGATCGTCCTTTGTATTAAGATTGTCTAAAATACTCAAAATTATCTTTTTTGATCAAATTGTATCATATCATGTGCTTGTGTGGAATCACATATAAAGGAATGTCGATGTTGCTAAAATATTACAAGATGCGTTCCCCGATGCAGAGATTCCCACAACGTTCTATGAGGACAAGAAGATTATTACAAAGATTGCTTATGTCATACAAAATAGATGAGCATATGAGGTGACATGAAGTAGATAAGAATGAATATGGTAAATTAAGACATCCACAAGATGCAAAAACCTGGGAAGTGAATGCTGAAAAGTTCAACCCAAAAAGGGGGTTCTTAGGTTGTTTGGTTACAATAAACCCCAAGACATTTGTGGTAATGAATAAAAACATGTGGTAGGGCTTGTGTAGCAATAGCTGAGAAGCACAAAGAAGGCTTTGTGAATGGTGTGGTTAAGCTGAGAATGACGGTAGACAACCAAAAAAGATGACTGGGGTAGTGGATTTCCGAGGTTGGCGGGTTTAGAGTTTACATTTGACCTAAAACAAGTGTGCTAATGAATGAAATGGAGAAGTAGATAGACGTTTATATAGAGATGAAAGTTTAACTTTATAATGGTTCAAATATCGCACTAGTAATTTATTGCTCCATTGTTACATATGTTACGGTTATTAGAAATCGTTAGGTATTTTGGAAATGTATATGACGGTTACTAGCTAATAACTGTTAAATATCTACAACATTTTTTTAAAAAAAATTAAGGGGTACTGCTATCAATTTCCACTTGCTTTCATAAACAACATATAAACAAACAAAAATACAATAGACCATCTATTAAAACACAGAAATTAGCTCAACCAGAAGCAGAAAAAACAATACACAGTCAATACACAAAAATTTAGCGTCTCTTTTTCTTTTCCTAGTATTAGCTTTTTGTAAGTTACTTTTTTCAGCTTGAACTCTTCTCTTATTATCAAATAATAATTTTCTCCTCTTTGAAACCCAAATGCCTACATTGTGATTGTATCTAACCTACAAACTATCTTCTTCATCCAAATTTAATGGTTCAAGTGACCTCCCATTAAATAAACCATCCTCAATTCCATCACCTATCTCCTCATCAATCACTTTATTTGTAAACAAAACAATAGACCATCTATGTTTAGAAGGATCACTGACGTAGAACACTTGTTTAGCCTGAAAAGCCAAAATGAAAGGCTCTTTATACCCTTCCTTGTTCAAATTCAATTGTATCAAGCCTAAGTCATCAATTCTTAAGCCATGATTATTGTCAACTCATTTGCAACTGAATATGGGAACCTGAAAGCCGATATAATCCAACTCTAAGATGTGCTCAATCATCCCAAAGTATGACATCTTCACATAAATAGGATTTTTATCTTTGGAACTCAATATATGCATGGTGTTAGATATAAGAGTTATGCTACTATTTTACATTTTTCTTCGATCATCTTGCTCTTTGGTGTAAAAATTTAACCCATTGATGATGTGGCTTGTGTAAGATGTCACTTGATTGCTTGGATTATATGCTAAGAACTTCAATTTTCTAGAAACCGATTTAGGATCAACTCTATTCTTGCCACTGATTTGATCTTTAAACCATGCCGTAAAATGTTTGTGTTGTTTAGCAAACCAACTTTCTCCTTTATACGGATTTTCCTTTGAATTTGATGCATATGGTTGTCCATATACTCCTTAAGCTCCTGGAAGTTGTGCAGCACATATAGGTGTGCTTGCTCCAAATGTTGGTCTAAGATGGTCATAACTTTCTTGTCCATGATCCTTTCCTCATCAGTGCTTCTTCCCTCATACTAAGACACAAAAAGCCCAATGTATATGAAAGAAAAACAACAAACCTTATGTCAACCTAATCAAAAGTTGAAGGAAGAAAACTCTAAGGTTGAATGGACGCCTTTCACAGAGTTGAAAGATTTAAAGCTTTTGATTGAGTGTGAAAGTTTTCAAATATCAAATTGATTGAGTGTTTTACAAACAAACCCTCATATAGATTTTAAGGTCCTATATAACAATTAGTTGGTAAGAACCACTAATTCTTTTATTTTTATAATGGTTATGTTTAAATAACCATGAGGTATGTTATTAACAAATTTCTAGTATTTAAGGTCTTACACAATGGTTAGTTGGTAAGAACTGTTAATTATTATTTTACCTTTTTAACAATTATTTTTAGTTTACCCTGAGGTATATTATTTATTCGATTTATCATGGTTCTTTAATAGTAATCGTAAGGTATGTTATTATTATTTTTATATTGGTGCCATAATTACATTAATATATTTTTATAAGTAAAACTAAAAAACAGAAATAAATAAAACCTACCTATCATCCTTAGAGAAGTGATCTAAATCATTTGAGAAGATGAGAACGAGCCTGTAATGGACGTAGTAGTGGCACCGGGCTTGGGCCAGAGGTGGAGGCGAAGGTTGGGCAGGAGGAGGAAGGAAGTAAGCGGGGGTGGAGGTTAGGGAAGAGGAGGACGAGAAGCAGGTGGAGGTGCATGTTGGGAAGGAGGAGCACGAGGAGGACAAGGAGGTGGAGGTTGGGGAGGACAATTCTCTAGCATTTCTTCAATGTGTTGATTCACCACGGTGATAACGATAACAAACGAAAAGGATGAAGAAAACGTATGAACATAGGAAGTTTAAATAGATTGGAAGTAAAGCGTGTCTTGAGAGTTGAAGAGGATTAATCTGTGCACAACTATATTCTTTTTCCCGCGCCATGAATTACATGACGATTGTTTTATAAAAAATATTATTTATCTATGTATTCATGACTGTATAATGAGGAGGCACTCGAGTCAGAGCGGGGAGGAGAAAAGGTTTCAAAAGCTTTAATTAACATTTATTAAGTTAGAACCGTTAAGTATGTGGTGTTATTTGTAATATCCCAATTTTTAATTAAGGGGTAATGAGGATTAGTGTGGATATTTATGAATTTAAATGGGAATTATTATGTGTTTTATGGCTATTTTGATTAATATGTCATAATTATTGAGAAATTGGAAGAATGAAATTATTGGTCATGAGTTGGTAATTAAGGGAGAAATTAATTACTAACTATGAGAGAAATGATAAATGTGATTTAAATGACTAATGGAGAGATTAGATAAGTTAATTGGTGACATATTTTTGTGTAAACCAATGGCATGTGGACATGTGGCAAAAGTGTGTATGGTGAGTGATGAGGAGAAAAGTCAAATGGAAAGTATTTTAATCATTTTCTCTCTCTTCCTCTCCTCTCTTTTTGCTGAAGTCATGGAGGGAGTATCATTATTTTGTTCCTTCACTCCTCCTCCCTCTCATCTCTCTCGTCCCCTCTCTCCATCTCACCATCTCTCTCTCAGCTGGGCGCCATTTTTGGCAGCAAAAGGAAGGGAGAAAAGCTTTAAAAAGGTAAGGAAAATGATCTCTATTGCTCAAACTCCCTTCATTAAAGTTGATCATTGAGTTAAGAGCTACATTTCTATGGTTGTAGCTTGTCCATTGGTTGTGGTTTGTGATCACAAGAAATTTTAGAAAGTAGTGAATCAAGAACTCTCTTTGGAGAAGTTGATAAGGTGAGTGAGACCTATCTATCTATCTATCTAAGTTTCATACCATTTGAAATAGTTTGAATTTTCTGGAATTTTGAGCCCATTTTCGAAAATGAGGGCCATTGGGAGTTTGGTATGTGTTTGATATGGAATTTGTATGTTTGGAATGCATTTTGGATAGATAGAATTGATTGGGTTTGAAATTGTTAAGTTTGGAGATTTTGGGAGTTTAGTGTTTAATGTTACCCAAAACCAAAGCATGATAATGGAATAGAATTTTGGTGATTTTGACATTCCCATTGGATTCCTTGAGTGATTTTGTGTGGGAATGAGCTTGGTTATTGATTTTGGAGTCATTAGGATCACTTGGGAAAAGTTGGAAATCAGTCTAGTTTGAGCTCTGTTTTTCGCAGTCAGTTTGAACGAGCATTTTGAATGACCAAATGGTATTGGAAAATTTTGAAACTTTCCAGTCTTAAATTTCACATCCCAAGCTTCAAAATGGACATATATTTTGTGTCATTTCGTTTAGTATTCTGTGAGATATGGTTGTCCAAAGTTTGGGATTGAAACAGAACTCTGTTTTGGAGTAGTGTTCAGTTTTTGGTGATTCTGTATTTGTGTAGTGATTTCCAGTGATGGGCCATATTTTTCCTTGAAAGAGGACTTATATACCTTTCATTTGGCTTTGAAATCACCCCGTTTCGATTTTTCTAGAATTAGTTATGAATTTCGGAAGTTCAGCAAAGAATCAGGGGATTTCTTGGCCGCGGCCCATGGGTGGCTGGCCGCGGCCAGTGGCCTTCTGACCATATTTTGGCTGCAGCCCAAGGAAGAGCTGGCCGCGGCCAACCCCTGTGTTCCGGTACTTTGAGTTTTCGAAAGGAGATCTCTAACCTATTGTTTCCCAACCTTTTAGGGTTTTTATTAGAGGCATTTATGGCCTCTTAAGGGTCAATTATGGTAACCAAATTTAAGTGTTTCAAGTTAAATAAGTCTTGGAATAGAATATAACTCTTCATCCTTAATAATGATTCTAGGATACGACATTTGCCCTAGGCGGGAGAGACCGGTGCCAGAGTACGCCCGGAAGGATCAAGGTAGTGACTCTTCTCTTATATTATGTATGATGTTTTGGCATGCATAACTTATCGTTGAATTTGTGAAATGTGTGCCATGGTCCATTATGGCGTGAGCAGGTCAGCGTGAGCCGTGTAGGGATTGACGGTGGTCATTTCTAGGTCGGCCGTTGAACTGCCGTCGTAATTGACATGGATATTGTGAATCCGACCCCGTGGGGCGGCGTTTGTGAATCCAGCCTGGGCTGTGTGTATCTTGCCTGTATGGCTTGTGTATGAAATGCATTATATGAATCCCAGCTGTGGTGAAATGTATTGTGTGGATTATTGTGATGCAATGCAACGTGAGCAATTCAGCATGAGCAATCGTAAGGGATGACATGTGTCATACTAACCATTGCCGTTGTGGTTGCTTGTTGTGGTTAATGATTTGCTTACATGCACTATTATTGTACATTATATGATTGATTTGTTACTACGGGGATTCCTTAGAATCTCACTCTCTCAAAAACCATGTTTTAGACAGGGCAGAAGGATCAAAGGGAAAGCGGGCGACGAAGAGCGGATAAAGCTCTGATTTAGATGTATATTTTGGGTTATTGGTTATCATGTATATCTTTTGGATCTTTTTGGGAAACAATTGTGTATATTGGGATTGGTAGTATAGTTTTGTGTAATCTCCAAGTTAAGGATAATGAATTGTGGGCTTTGTGCCTCCGTAAAACCCTTATTAATGAATGGAACCCGAGTGTGTCGGGAATTTGCTTTATATTCTGATATTTGTGAATGAAATCAACTTGTACAGGCCATTTAGTATTGAAATGTGAATATGAGACCGTCATGAACAAATTTTGTAAAAGTTTTTGTAAGCCATGATTTTGGGAAGTTTGATTTTGTTTAAGTCTCAAAATCATCTAAGGTCTCTAATTCTACATCAATTACGTGTTTATGAACTAAATCTCGGCCTTAATCATGAAGGGAGTTACATTATTTGTAATCACTTTACAAGAATACTTCATAGTTATTAATTAATAAATTAATAACCATGAAGTATGAAGTTGTTTTTATTTTGTTCTTTTTTTAATATTTTAAAAATGCATAATGGTGTTCAGTCATTACCACCACTACCATCCTCCTCCTGCTCATTCTCATCATCGGAGGAAGGAGATGAAGAGTATAACTGCAAGTCATATTGATATTGAACCTTATTGTGATTAAGTATGAGGTTCAACTTCTTGTTCAAATTGTTGGCGTATGCCACAAGACGCTTTGTGTGGCAGTCAAAGCCTGCCAACAACTCAAAGCCTCCATTTCAAGAGGAGGAGGAAGAGGAGGTGGTGGTGGAGGAGGAGGGGGTGGTAGAGGCAGCGGCAGCAGAAGCAGAAGCGAAGGAGCTCCCTAGGATCTTAACATGATGAAGGAGAGAAGGAGGAGACCAATAAAGAAAAGTATAGTGCGAATTAAAAAGGGTTATGACTTATGATGGTCTTCAAAGGGTTATGAAAGTACTAAATGATGGTTGTTTCTTAAGACTAATATGTTTTGTCATCGTTGATATTAGAGGTTGGAAGAAGAATTGTTTGTTAGTGTCACATGACAGTTGTTTTGAAGGAACCGTCATTTTTGTTACTACATAAATGACGGTTATTAAATACATTCATTAATTTTTTGTTTTCGCGAATTCTGCCTTGCGATACATGACGATGTACATAATTAATCATTACTTTTAAGCATTATATATTTTTGTGTGACATCGAGCTTGACATACATGATATTTATTTACTATGACCGTTATATATTAAGCATTATATATGACTAAATATGTAGTGGTGCCATTAATCTCTCTCTATTTTCTCTTCATTTAATGTATTCACCATTAGATCAAGTTTCAATGGTTAGGTTTTATTTTACTTAGCATGATAGATTTTTATTATATTTAATCTTATAATAATATTTTTTATATAGTATTAAATCCCAACCATTGAAACTTGATCTAATATGGTAGATACATTAAATAGGGAGAAAATGAAGATAGAGATCAATTAAGACATTTCTCTCTTGTCCCGGAGACTAGTATATAGAGCACCCTTTATGCATGATCCATGAGTAGCAAACAACTCCAAACCCAATAACATATATCAAATTTATCATAGCAATTCTTCCTATATAGTGCATGTTTGGGTTTAAGTTATGGGGCCATGAACTTACAATTGAATGGCAAAAGTATAGTAGAGATATTTTTTTCTTGTTTGAGAAAGCGTTTTGTTGATCTCACTTTTACCCTTAAAGTGGTTTTTTCCCATATAAATTTTGGCATAAAAATAATATGTATATACATATAAAGCAACCGGTCTGACCGCTTGCCAATCCGCGGGCCGTACCGCAATTTCATTCGATCTGCAGCGATCACGAATTCCGCGAGGCCGGAGCCTCGTGGGACGGTCCGATCGGTCGGACCGTGGGACCGGATGTACGGCGCGACTGACCAGGCCGTGGGCCACGCAAGTCGGCCGGAAATTTATATGTATATACATATTATTTTTATGCCAAAATTTATAATATATATACATATTAAATATATTTAATCAAGGAATTTTCAAATTTTTCCTAATATGTTAAATATTTTTATATTTTAATTTTATTTTCATAGAAATATCACATTATATACATATAATAAAAATATATGTTATTTTATATTCCTCTAGTTCTTAGTGTATGACATAATTGGGAGTTAGTATTAATCCTAAATATAAAACATATTTATCCCCCCCAAAGGGGGAAAAATATTCCTATTGATATTTTCTTAACAATAAAAGATCATTATATGGATTTTGAGGACTTTAATTTTAAACAAGGATGTTTTAAGAAAACATATCATATTTATTATAATTAATTATTTTAATAGTTTCAAGTTTTTTTCAATAATAATTATGTAACACCCCAAATTTTATTCACCAAGAATATATTGTGATTATTATATATGTTCAATAAAATGGTGAATATTTAAGGCCAAAAAAAGTAAATATTGAAAGTAGAAAGGTGAACAGTGTTTTCAGTGAAATCGCCTGTGAGACAGTGAGGTTGTTATGTGGTTTTGGAAGACCGAATGATGAGCAAAAAATTATGAAATTTTACAGCGTGAAAGTAGACATCCTAAGCATTAATTTAATAGGTTACATGAATCAATTGAAACTATCTACAAAGAGTTCTGAATTTTTGAAGTTAGCCCAGAAAATCTGGAAAGTCAGTGGAGGAGCGGTCAAAGATGAAAAATCTAGGAATGATATGATTCCAACTAGTAAAATTCCATATTTTTCCTTGAAACTAGACTTAATAAGGGTTTCATAGCCTTTGGAATCGCTTTGAAATGATGTCTACAAAATTAGTTATGATTTTTCAAAGTTAGTACAGAAAATCTACCAGAATTGGCATTATTCCAAAAATTGAAAATAAAATGTGTTAGAAATTGATTAATGGAATTAAAGATGCCAAGTGTCATGAACATATGAAGAAGGGATTAGATTATGATTTATGAAGATGAGCACATGTTCAATTGCATTAAAATAATGCTACATGAACATAGCAATCATGATTGATGATGGTAAGGATTATCTTAAGTGTAAGGTTGGAATTACCTTGAGTGCAAGTTTGGTTTAGTTGGAAGAGCACTCATTTGGTTAGAAGAACAAGAGGGAGGAAGTTAGTTCAAAACCAATGGAAAGCCTAATGGAGTAAGTGTGTGATGATATGAAGGATGTATGGGTTGTGATATGAAGGAGGTATGGGTGGTGATAAGTGTCACATTATCGTGTATTGATGAAATCATGTGGAGTAAGGTGAAGGGAGTTAAATTATAAAGCTATCTTTCCTTTCCCCTTCCCATGCACATTTCGGCCAGCAACAAGAGAGAGAAGAGAGAGAGAGAGAGAGCTTGAAGCCATTGAAGATCTAGAGAGAAGTAAGAAGGAGATTAAGGTAAGATGTGATTCCTTAAGCATTTCTTTGCAATTTTTTCATGAAAAACCTTCTCTAAATCTTTCTCTTCGTGAAATCCATGATTTTGAAGACACACTTTGAGACCAAGGATAGAGAAAGGAGACGCCTAGAGAGAGAAAATCCAAGAACTCAAGAGGTAGCTATACCAAACTCAAATCTATACTAATATGAAGTTGTTGTTGGTTTTGGTGATTTTTGTCAAGTTTGTAAATTTGGAAAGCCCTAATCCTAAGGGGTTATGTTGCCCAAATTTCTTTGAATCATGGTTAAGAAGTGTTTAAATGAGTTAATAAGGGATTAGAAGTGGAAAAGTACAAGCTTTGGAAGCTTGAACACAAAAAATTCATTTTTCCTTTTTCTTGAGAAACTGTTGGCCAAGGTCAGAACAGGAGGTAGGAGTTGGATTTTCATGAAATAGATGGTTCCATTGGATTCAATGGGCAAAAATGGGTAGAGTTATAGTTGGTTACTTTTTCAGAAAATGCCGAAAAAACATAATTACAAAAACGCCCATAAAATCCCTAAACAGGGGTTGTCAAGGGTATTTTCATAATTTGACACTGAATTTGGTAATTTTGAGCTCGGAAATGGATTCCTTGGGCGAAAATAAGTCAGGATAGCCCTAGTCAAAATTTTGAAAAAACGTGACATCGGGCCGGGTACGGCAGGTCCGAGCCAAGGTCCCAGGGGCTTTTTGGTAAAATTTCACCATAGACTAATATAACCACAAGAAATACTATGGAAGAGTAGTCTAAAATGATACTTGGATAGGTTATAACATATTTCTTGTACATTTAATATTTTAGGATCGAGTCAGAAGCCGGAAGTGACACGTTTTACGAGGCACACTAAAAAGGGATTGATAAGACTTTGAGGTAGGGAACTTACCTCTCCTACATGTATTTGATATTTATGCTAGTGTATTGATGCATGTCATTGCTTTGCTTGATTATGTGCAACATATATGAATGATTGAAGCTCTATTTTTGTTTATGCTATGGCCATAAGTATGTTGATTGACACATTGAGCACGCATATATGTCATTGTGTGAACATGAGTTATGTAATGCAAGCATGTCATGCATTAAGCACTTATCTTACATGCATATTGGTACTGTTTTCCTACTGAGATTCTCTCGAATCTCACCATCCCCTACCAACAATTTAGACAGGAAAGACAGATGATATGCTGAGAACAATGAAGAGAACCGTATGAGGGGAATGCCTTGGTGGAACAAAAACTGGAAGATGTCTCCGTTTTCCTGGAACAGGTCTAGACACCCACGTAGCGCTGCGAGGCTAAATTAATTGTAATTTCAAGTACAAACCCCCATGAGGAATTTCCATAATCGTGCACGTAATATCAATATATTTATGCTATTCCTGTGTTGGCCACCGAACTGGGCATCGTTTTCCACAAATACTCTGAAATAGGTGAAAATAAGATAAGGGTGTGACAAATTAATTATTATTTTTTTTATAATTATAATTATAGTTTT
This sequence comes from Inga laurina, assembly GCA_963855925.1. Lineage (NCBI taxonomy): Eukaryota > Viridiplantae > Streptophyta > Magnoliopsida > Fabales > Fabaceae > Inga > Inga laurina. The sequence goes on along the minus strand of OY979701.1, from coordinate 47,568,685 downwards.
CCTCTTAAAATTATCACAATGTAATATATATATATATATATATATATATATTATTTAATAAGATTCATGTCTTTTCTACTCATTTTTTCATCTAAAATTACATTTTAGATAATCATCTAAACAAGTTTTAGTTTGAAAAAAAAAAAAAAAGACTTTTACTATCGTCAATTCAAATATACATTATATTATGCTTTCTAATTTCTATGATAACTTGAGTTAGCAAAAATCAAATAGAAAAAAAGTTACTTTTGTCACTGTTAATCCAAAACGGCTCATAATCATTCTTATTGGGTTCAAGGTGTTTACCAATTATGACGACGCACATTGACACAAATGCCAGGAATTGAAAACCGGACCGGACCGGCCGGTTCAGCCCGTGAACCGGCGAACCGGTGGTCCAACCGGTCCGGTCCGGGGGTGAACCGTACGGACCGGTTCACCCAAATTTTTATTTTTATTTTTTTGAAAAAATTCATTTTTTATTATTTTTACATAGAATTTCATATAAATAAGTCTAAAATATTTACTTCCTCATCGGTTTAGTCCCGGTTTAGCTCCGGTTTGACTACCTATCTGTCCCACTAACCCTTAACCCAGTGCCCTGACCGGTTCAGTGACCGGTCCGGTTTTTAGTTCCTTGCACAAATGACATTGGCCAATTAATTCAATGCTCACTCCAGTCTATTTTATAAAAGTAAAAAATTTGAATTATTTTGATCTTTTTTATAAGAGTCCGACAAAAATTGTCTGAACATTTAATGAGTTTTTTTTTTCACTTTTTCCCCTCATTAGTTATATAAATTGCATTAATTAAATGGTTAGTGATATATATCTACTATATCTCTCTCTTCGTTACCCCTTATAAATAAGGGTATACTTGAAAAAACAATGATTTATTTCAAACACACTTATTGTTTTAACTAATTTTAACTACTTTCTTAAATCACGTAATTTGATTATCGAGTCTTATAAATAAGACCAAAGGGGTTAATTAATAGAGCCGGGAAATAAGGTCAAGTCCTTCAGGCCTGCCCGTTTAGTAGAGCAGGGAAAACGGGCCGGCCGGCCCTACAGGGCCGGCCCTTCATGGGCTCGGGCCGGCCCGTTTAGGCTCGTTTCCTAAAAAGTACCATATTTTTGACGCATGCGGCCTTACAGGGCTGGCCCTTCACGGGCTCGGGCCTAAACGGGCTTAAACTTATTTTAATTCAAATTTTTTTTTAAAGTTTTACAATTTATTTATTATTTTGCTTTAAATTGGTATACATTATTTTTAAAACTCATAAATTTTTAGTTAAAATAATCATCTAATGTCCAAATTAGCCTTTTTTTTTAAGTTTAAATGAATAAAACATTGTAGAAAATAAAATAAATCAAACCAATTAATAAGTGTTTGCATGTTATTAATACTCTATTAGGAACTTAGGTGTCTCTCATATTGATAATTTGATATAATGATATTATATTTATTAATTTATTTTAAAAAAATATTAAACGGTCCTAAAAGGGCCGGCCCGCAGGGCTTCAGGGCCGGCCCTTTTAGGCCCGCTTCCATTTTCAGCCTCTAAATTATAGGCCCGGCCCTTGACGGGCTCGGGCCTAAACGGGCCGGCCGACGGGCTCGGCCCGAATTCCCGGCTCTACCGTTTAGGTCCAAGCCCATCAATGGTTGGCCTTATGATTTAGAGGCTCCAAAAGGAAGCGGGCATAAAAGGGCCGGCCTTGTAGGGTCGCAAGCCTTGTAGGGTTGGCCCCTGTAGGGTCAGCCCTTTGTGGCCCTTGTTTAATATTTTTTTAAAATAAATTAATATATGTAATATCACTATATCATATTATTAATATGAGAGACACCTAAGTACCTTATAGAGTATTAGTAATAGACTAACACTTATTAAATGATTTGATTTATTTTGTTTTCTATAATGGTTTATTCATTTAAACTTTAAAAAAATGGCTAATTTGGACATTAGATAATTATTTTAACTAAAAATTTATAAATTTTAAAAATAATATATCTCAATTTAAAGTAAAATAATAAATAAATTATAAAATTTGAAAGCGAATTTTATTTGAATTAAAATGAGTTTGGGCCAATTTAGGCTCAAGTCTGTGAAGGGTCAACCCTATAAGATCACAGACTTCAAAAATTAAGGGTTTTACAATAAGCGAGCTTAAACGGACCGGCCATTTTCCCAGCTATAGAAATTAATATTTAATCCTAATATGCATGTGGGCGGTTGAACAAAAGACAAAGGCCAAACGCATTGGCTTTCATCACCAAAGTGGCAAAAGCCAAAATATTCAATTATTGAGCTCCCCTAGTTGGCGCCCTCGTCATAGCTGATGTCTTTTTCTCCAATTTTGAACATTTGCTCTTCTCAATGACCTCTATATAAATAAATAAATAAATAAATATATATATATATATATACAAAAACACACATACACACACAATATAAATCTACAAATCTAGGTTTGAAGCTGAACTCAAGACAGAAAATGGAATCAAGAGTTGAAGATATAGTGATTGTGGGAGCTGGCATTGCTGGCATTGCAACCTCCTTAGGACTACACAGGTACCCATCTCTCTTGAATTTGTATTCTCATGTGAAACTAATCATATGTTTGAATGAAGAGAAATTTAGTCGGAAGTAAATATTAGAAAGAAAAATTCCCAAAAATAGTAAAAAGAATAAATTGACCTTTTTGAATGTTTTTACTTCTAAGTATTCCCTCAACTCATTTGGCCACTTTTCTCTTCATCTAAATATAGCCTAACTATGAAGCCATATATATAATCTAAAATTTATTACCAAGAAAATTTGTACAAGTTTTATACAAATCTTGAAAGAAATATATATTAATTTTAAAACATATGTTATCTTGATGAAATTCATAAAAAGTCTTCATTATTCAATTTTTTCTTTTAAATCTGTATATTTTGATCACGATTGCAAGTGCTTTTATTCACATATAATTAAACTTGCAGGTTAGGCGTGCGAAGTTTGGTTTTAGAATCTTCAAATACTCTGAGGGTCACAGGATTTGCTCTCGCAATATGGACGAATGCTTGGAAAGCTTTGGATGCTCTTGGAATTGGTGACATCCTCCGTCAACAACACCTGCAGCTTCGCGGGTGATCTATACATATTATATTCTTATATCCTTAGTCAAGTTTTCCTATCACACACTCGTTATCTTACTATTATTAATTATTAAAATGCGTACATATAAATTCACCTAAAAAAACTTAAAATTTTTGCATAATCTCTTATCATATAAATTATTATTTATAGATTTTCATACATACACTTGTTATTTTGCTCATCGTTAGTTGATAAAATATATTTATGTATTTATAAATTCACTTATGAATCTAACTTAATCAATATAATTTGATCTAAGTTTTGCCCTTATATAAGTAACAATTGGTGACTAATAAGAAATAAAATGCTTTGCTGGTAATGATTAAGAGCTTGAAACCAAACATTTTTGGGATTGGAGTGCAGAAATGTCACTACTTCATTGATTACCGGAGAACAAACGTCATCGACGGCTCTCGGAAACGCCACCGGGAAACAGTAAGTGCAATATGTAAATGAAGACTCTGTTCCCTTTATAATAGTCATTCTTACTATACACATACACAGTAGGTATAACTGTAAATTTAGTTCCCTAGAAGAATTTCATGCTTAATTATGTGAAAATTAATTACTCTTTCTACATTGTACTCAGAGTTATTCTAATAACATATGAGTCCTATCTGTTAGAAAGGGGATGTTAAACCTTCCTATCACTTACAAGAGTCTACGAGGAAATAAATAAATAAATATATAGTCGAAATTAAATGACACAAAAGACATGAAAATTATAAACGTTGGGAAACCTCTCAAGTCAAGGGTAAAAATCACGGGTCATCCGGACCAATGAAAATATGATCTACTATGATCAAAATAGGGTATAAGAGAGTCTTAAGTAAATGCACAAATATGTGTAACCACCCAGCCAAACAACCAAAGCTACAAACTTACAATAAAGAATAAAGAAGCTAAAAATATCTAGAAAAGCATACCACGAACACGATTTCTCTCACACCAGGTCTCTAAACGACGATCACAACATTGAAAATGACAAACCACATGTGTCGAATTAGCTGACCAAATTTTAGTATGATCCAATGGTTAATGAGTGCACAAATGTCAATTTACCCAAGCTGACTTGGAAACACACATTTTTCACTTTCTCTCTTTTTTCTTTTACATGGCTGCATAGTTAGACCACTCTCGTCTACCTTGGCCTCATTAGACTATCCGAGCTAGGTGAAAAACCTAATTAGCCCCCTCTTCATTTAAATAAGTGAGACACAATCTTAAATTAGTAAACTCAGAGAGAATATTATTTCTCACAAAGAACAATCAGAAAACTTTCCTCTCTCTTTTTTTTTCATTCTCTCACTCTTTTCCTTCTTTCCTATTTTTCCCCCTTCCTTTCCTTTCTTTTCTTTTCATAAAATATGAAATATATAAAATACGAAATATATATATATATATATAACCTGATCATTAGCATGACTCACACATGAGTCATGAGATATGAGGTTTTTTAGGGTTAAAAGGTCAAAATGGTACTCCCTCGTGTGCTTAATATAAAACATATTTATATAATTTGATTAGATTAATGAAGTTAGTCAAATTAGTTAATATGACATGTATTTTCTAAAACATCCAAGTCATGTTCCTTAATTCTCTCATTCCTTCTCCTTGATTATTGTTAATTGACAAATGTGAAAAATATATTATAGGACCAAGATCAACTCCCCAAATATAGATCCTATATTAAGTACAAAGTATTAAATAAAAGATTACAGAGTTAACGTACACAATAGACAAATAAACAGGATAGATACATAAATGAATAAACGAAAGAAAATTCACACAAGAGGTCGTGCGAATTGTGCCAGGGGAGAAAGATTATAGGAAGAACAAAATATCTTGACCAACAAGAAAGTGAGATAATGGTTGACGGTGACTAAAAACAGTGCCAGTAACAACACTCATGTAGCACAATGTTCCCCAAATATAGAAAGAACAGCCTATCAAGAAAGACATGACACAGAAAATTTAATTACAAGTATTAGAAAGTTCATATATTTGAATTGGAGTTTAAACTAACTTCACTGTATCATATTTACTCAAATTCAATGTTGGCTCCCCTAGTTGGGTTGGAATATGTGATCTTGCTACAATAGTAAAGGGATCTAGATCCTCTGTTTTTAACAAATAAATGCACCGTGTGCATATAAGAAAAAAAAATTGAGAATATATACCTTATACACACATCCCCTATTTTTTGTTACATTCTCTCTTAAATGCATAATGTATTGCCACACAGTATTCAAATTAGAATATTGACAGAAACTTCATATGGTGCAGTGGGGCCCACGAAGTTCGTTGTGTCAGGCGACAGTTACTGTTGGAAGCCCTTGTCAATGAGCTACCAAGTGGCACCATCAGGTACTCTTCAAAGGTGGTAGCTATTGAGGAATCAGGTTTCTCTAAACTTGTTCATCTTGCTGATGGAACTGTCATTAGAACCAAGGTAAACACTATATTCATTAACCGTACACCCTCTAGTCCCAAAAATATAGGAGCTAGAATACACTATGTTCATCAGAACTAAGGCCTTAAACCTCAACAATAATATCATTGTTCATGAATGAGAGTAGGTACTTATTGGTGGTGATGGAGTGAACTCAGTGGTAGCAAAGTGGCTTGGTTTGAATAAGGCTACCTTCTCAGGCAGGTCTGCAGTTAGAGGACGCATTATGTTCAAGAATTGTCATACGCTTGAACCCAAGTTTATGCAGTACTTTGGAAAAGGTTTTAGAATTGGTGTTATTCCTTGTGATGATAAGACAATTTATTGGTTCTTTACTTGGACTCCAACTAAACAAGGTGAATCTTCTATGCCTCACATAACAATAGACCATTATTATTTCACTAAAGTTAGATTTGATTTTAGTAAATAAGATTCCATGGCATAAATTAATACTACCTTCGATCCTAAATATAAAACAAGGTTAACTTTTTTTGGAGAGATTAAGGAAGCTAAATAAGCTACTTAATCATATCATATGTTATATATCATTAGATTATATATTAGTTTATTAGTCAAACTAACAATGTCTTAAAAACCAGATCAGATAACGAGCCGAAGAGTTCAACAGGTCATGGTTCAAACGGCCGGACCGGTCAGACCATTTAGGGGAACCATTGATGTAATAATTAAATTAAAAAATATAACGTATCTATATAATAAAAATGGGATAATAAATGTACTCTCCCTGATCCTAAATATAAGATAGAGTTGAATTATTTTGAGATATTAAGAATATTAATTAAATTACTTTAAAATATTTATATTTATCATTTTTTTTCGAACTATTTTGTCTGATTTATAAACTGATATATAATATAATGGTACACAATATATGATATGATTAAGTAACTTATTTAGCTTTCTTAATCTCTTAAAAAAAATCAACTCTGTCTTATATTTAGGACCAAAATAAATATTATTTTTACTATTGCTTTTACACCACTGTTTTGCTATATGTCAAGTAACTCATAAACATGTAAAATAGTCAATAAAATATGAATAATATAATCATATGATAATATATTTTTGCACTATTCAACTTATGTAAAGAAAGATAAGAATAAAATAATTTGACAAAAAATTACGAGTTTTTTATAAATACTAAAATTTTAATTAATAAGATAATAACAAAATAAAATCTTTTTTTATTAGCATAAAATAAAATCAAATAAGTACTAGGACTGATTTTTAGGGCCTATACCTAATAGCTAAAAAGCTTAGGAATTCTGAAAACGTGTAGCAAAGGAGATGTAATGTAGATTTTGAAAACCAATGAATGTTGAAATTTACAATTTCTCTCTCATGCTCTCCTCTCAACTCAAATACCGACTCTTTTTGTTTCTTTTCATATTTTTCTCTCTCTTCCTCCTCTCAACTTTGTTCCTTTTCCTTTCGCCTGAGATATTCTGTTTCTTCTAAATTGAAGTTTGGCTTTGAGAGTCATGATCGAAGACATGAATCTCAAGTCTAAGTGAAGATCCACAACACGCTTTTTTAATAATTTCCGCATTTTGTTTAAAACTTCAAGTCCTATAAGTAAGTTTTTTTAAATTTACATGTTTCTTCCCGGTTCTTTCTCTTTCCTTGACTTCCAATTCATCTTCCTCTAAGATCTGTCTCCCAAGAATCCGTCTGGCTTGACAAAACTCGTTTCGGCTTCCGGCTGGAAAACGGATTCCGGCTCTATAGCCGGTTCTTTCCGAGCAAATCCGGCCAACATCAAGAACGGTTTTTGACAGAGAAACGAGCCATTATTGTTGCCGGTCGACAGTCACTTGGTTCTTAAATCATTGCAAACTAATTAGTTTGAAGAAAAAAATAAAAATATAAATACTCTAAAGTAATTTAATTAGCTTCCTTAATTTCTCCAAAAAAATCAACTTTATCTTATAACTAGGACCGGATGAAGTATATAACATGTTTCAGCATGTTAGCACTCAAGATTTCTTATCAGTTTATCACGGAAAGGGTAGTTGGCTTTAGTGTGCATGCATATTGCTTGCCACTTGACACTGATATACCAAAATCAAGATGAAGATATGTCAAATCCCTTTTTGATTGGATTAGAGGGGGCAATGATGCCTTGTCACTTTATGGGACACTAGCCAAGTGGGATTAGGAATCCTCTTGAATAGGATCTTTCACACTTCTATTTTCAACGGCGTCACTTAGAAGTTGAATGCCATATAAGATGCCACTTAGCATGTCACCTTCTCTTTCTGAGCCTAATCTTTGATGGGACTTTTTTCACTTGGCTAGTGTCATGTGAAGTGACAACATTGCCCTCTAAAATCCCATCACTCTTATGAATTTTTTGTTTATAAATATGTCTGCACATATGATTTATGCCAAAATTCATATCCATTACAACATTAATATAAGCAAAGCTTAGATCTTTCCATTAGCAAGCTAATTACAGAGCAATGATCTCACTTTGAAATGCCCCCATTAATATTATCTTCTAAATTATCTATTCCGTGTAACATTTCATTTACTATGCCAAACAGTTTGAAGTTTGTGTTGATAAATGCAATCTCCCTTGCAGAAAAGGAGCTAGAAGAGAATCCAGCTAAAATGAAGGAATTTATGTTAGAGAAACTAGAGAATATGCCAAGTGATGTTAGAACCTTCATAGAAAATACTGATTTGGATCATTTCTTATCATCTCCATTGAGATATAGACATCCTTGGGAACTAGTTTTTGGAAATATCAATAAAAGCAATGTTTGTGTTGTTGGTGATGCATTCCATCCAGTGACCCCTGATCTTGGCCAAGGCGGGTGTTGTGCTTTAGAAGATGGGGTTGTTTTAGCACGGTGTCTCGGTGAGGTTCTCTCTGCGAAATCAGTCAGAGATATCAAAAAGAAGAATGGAGAAAAAGAAGAAGAAAAGGAACAATATAAAAGGATTGAGGCGAGCTTGAAGAAATATGCAGATGAGAGACGATGGAGATGCATTAATATCATCTCTACAGCTTTTGTGATGGGTATTATTCTGGAGGGTGAATCAAAAGTGGTCTCTTTTTTCAGAGACAAATTTGTGGCTGCATTCCTAGCTGGTATTCTATTAAAAATGGCTGATTTTGATTGTGGAAAGCTGAGCAGCTCTTAGATGATGGAGTAATTTAGATTTGATGTTAATGCGTTGTTGGCATTGAACACAATGTACTAGCACTATAAGTTTTCTATTCGTATGGTTATATATATGTCATGTGTTTCCCTCCCTTTTTATGCCTTAATAATAAAACATGTTCTACTATCCTTTGATCTTGAATGCTGCACTTAATGGTTCTTTCTTGGTTGACGGCTTAAATCACTATTATTAGAGTAGGAAAATTTGTGGAGAATCGGAGCAATTGTCTTTATTATTATCAAAGAAAGTCTTCAAGTCTCTAACAATAGAACAATTTCTTAGGGTTTTATGTAGAGCCTAAAAGATGAATATCAAGTCCCAATAATTCAAAATAAAAGACAATATTAAAGCCTTACAAAAACTTAACTAAGCCAATATATTTGAAGATATTTATTTAAAAAAAAAAAGTAATAAAAAAATGAACTCTTAATCAAAGCATCACTTCCTTTCTTTTCTTGCAAAAAAATATTATATTCTATATTCATCTTTAATTATAAACTTACAAATAATTAAAAAAACAAGCATTTACTCTCTCTCTTTTTTTTTTTTTTTGAATGAGAGCTGGATTACAATACCCTATAACAGGGTACCAATTGTACACGTTTCACAAAGGAAACCCAAAAGCAACAAAATCATCCATGATCAACAACCACCCCCTGGAATGAAGGTGGCGGGTGATCAAGGATAGCAAAATTTACGGACATACTATGAGCTAAACCAGCCAAATAATCCGCTAGGATGTTTTCCTCCCTAGGAACAAAAGTTAGACACACTTGCCAATCGTTAGACAGCCACTGCGTTCCCTCCTCAATCACATCCCAGAAGGGGTGGTCCCTAACTGAGCCATGAGTGAGAAGATTGATAGCCTCCAGGCAGGCATTTACTCTCCACACCACGACATAAATATAATTTAATGATTCAACTATTGGAAGAAACCTTATTATCCCAAAGGCAAAATCACATATTGAAAATAATACAGTGAAATATGGAAATAAGTTACATGGGATATGTTGCAGGAAATTTTCACCGAGATTTCTCTATCTGTATATGCATGACAAAAAGACATGGATAGATAATATTATAATAAGAGATTTTTATTTTTAGAAATCCCACGGTTTTACCATAAAAAAGGGAAAAGAAGTAAAAAAAAAATTGAAAAACCATATTAATTACAATATAGATTTAAAACATATTCAGATCCTTGAAAATAGGAGAAATCGTTACCATATACTTCCTATGAGACTGAATATTGGAACCCAAAATTGAGCGACCTTATACTGCAAATATGAAGTGACCCCTCTCCCCATGTAAGTAATAAACATAAATAATTGGGTAACAATATACATAAATTTCATCACCCAAAAATAATACAAAAAAGCATGACATATGACACCGACATGCCAATAAAAATAAGGGAGATTTACACTTGGGTCCCATGCAAGGAAAAAAATGAAAAAATGGTCCCTATATATTGCAAAATGAAAAAAATGGTCCCTTAGAGTTGTCAATACAGGCTCCTGGAGTTGTTAATGACAACGCTAGGAGCCTGTATTGACAATTCCATGGGACCATTTTTTCATTTTGCAATCTATAGGGACCATTTCTTTATTTCTCCTCTTTTTTGGGCTTCACGATCATTCTCCCTAAAAATAAAGCATATGCCCCAAAAACCTTTTTTATTTGCAAGCCATATATTTCCATGAGATGTTAAATTTTTTTTTAAAAAAATATTCTTCAGAAAGACTTTGCTAAAGCTTTCAAACAGTAATATAACAAATTTCTATTTGGATTTGAAAAATAACAGAAGTTCAACGCAAGATCATTCAATAATAATAAATCAAATTGTAAATTAATTGAAATTAAATTAGATGTCATGAACAATTTCTACTGACAAATAAGAGGATTTAGGACTTAGGATAATATCGATAAAGATGAAATCTTCCAAAGCATTATTGCTACAATGAAATTGATTACCAAAAATGTATTGTAGCTGACCACACGAGATTGAAGAGATGGCAAGAAATTTGTTGGAAATTAGCTACTGCAATAACCAAACAAAGGGAAATATGAAAACCAAATAATGCATAAAAAGAACCTTAAAAATAAGTCTAAAATTAAAATATCGAAAATCTTATTATATATTGACGGGAAACTATAAGCTATAATCCATTAATTTAAAGTATAGTAGGTAACGGAGGTCTAGAATCTTCTAGAAATGCCTCCCACTTGTTAGAGGCCACCATTCTTTACTCTTGTAGATCAACAACCACGATGTGAGAAGAGGAATAGGGGAAAAGAAAATAAAAGGGGGATAGGCCGCGAGAGAAAAAGGGATACCTGTTGTTTGAGAGACTAACTTTTGCAAGTTCTGGTTCGAAACTTTGGAAACATGGGGTAAAGATGTTTTAGATGTAACACCCCAAATTTTATCCACCAAGAATATATTGTGATTATTTTATATGTTCAATAAAATGGTATATATTTAAGGCTAAAGGAATTAAATAATGAAAATTGAAAGTTGAATGGTGTTTTAAGCGAAATCGCCGGTGAGACAGTGAGATTGTCATGTGGTTTTGGAAGACCAAATGATAAGCACAAATTATGAAATTTTACAAGGTGAAAGTAGACATACTAAGCTTTAATTTTGATAGGTCATATGAATCAATTGAAGCTATGTACAAAAAGATATGAATTTTTGAAGTTAGCCCAGAAAATCTGAAAGTTTTTGGAGCAGTGGTCAAAGATTGAAAAACTAGGAATAATATGATCCCAGATAGTAAAATTTCATATTTTTCCTTGAAACTAGACTCAAAAAGGGTTCCATAGCTTTGGAATCACTCCAAAATGATGTCTACAAAATTAGTTATGATTTTTCAAAATTAGGGCAGAAAATCTGCCAAAATTGGTATTATTCCGAAAATTGAAAATAAAATGGAATTAAAATGCCAAGTGTCATGATTATATGAGGAGGGGATTAAATTATAATGGATTTGTATGAGCATATGTCAAATTGCATTAAAATAATGCTACATGGACAAATAATGATAAAATGGTATGCTACCATGGTTCAAAAAACCGGACTGGACCGGCCGGTTCGACCGGTTGAACCGGGAACCGGTCCCTGGTCCGGTCCGGTTTGGTCAGTAACCGGTCAGAACCAGTTAAAACCGGTGGTCCAACCGGTTGACCTGGTTTCTTTTTTTTTTTTTTAATTTTTCAAATTTTTATTTTGTGTTTTTTGAGGGCAAAATGGAAAGTTGAAGACTAAAATGAAGAGAAAAATAGATAAAGAAAGAAAAAATCTAAAAAAATGAAGAAAATAATGAAAAAAATTATTTAAAAAGATATAATAATTATAGGAAATGAGATATCTTTGCATAAGTATAGGTATTATAACTAATGCTAATAGATTTAAAACATTTTTTTCTAAAAATCTTTATTTTTATCTATAGAAGTTTAAAAATATATTAATATATATTATCACTAATAAATTATAATATTTTAATATGACCGGTTCAACTACCAGTTAGACCCCGGTTGACCCATTAACCCTTGAACCTGTGCTGTGACCGGTTCATTGCCCGGTCCGGTTTTTCGTTCCTTGTATGCTACTTTGAGTGCAAGAATTGGTCTAGTTGGAAGAGTAATGGTTTAGTTGGAGCAAGAGAAGGGGAAGCACGTTTTTTTTAAAAGCTAACCAAGGGAGAAGGCTAGTTCAATGTTAAGGAAAGTCAAAGGAAGCAATTATGAAGGGAGTATGGGTGAAAGTATGGAAGGGAGTATGGTGGTTGGCAAGTGTCACTATGTCAACCCTTGACGAGATCAATGGAGTAGAATGAATGGAGAAAAATTTATGAAGCCTCATCCTCTTTCTCTTGCCTTCATTTTTGTCACTTGCAACAAGAAACAAGAGAGAGAAAAGCTTAAGGAAAGTTCAAGCCAAGAGAGAAGGAAGAAGAGAAGGATTAAGGTAAGTGGAGATTTCTTAAGGTTTTTCCTTTTAATCTTCCATAAAACTCTTCTCTAATCTCTTCCTTTCCATAAAATCCATGGTATAGCAAGCTTATCTTGAGATCAATAAGAGAGGGAGGAGGTGCCTAGAGTGAGAGGATCTAAGAAGTTTAAGAGGTAACTATACTAAACTCAAATCTATACTTGTTTGAAGTTGGTTTTGAAGTTTGTTATTAGTTTGGTGATTTTTGGTTGAGTTGAAAAATTGGAAAAGCTATCACCCTAAGGGGTTATGTTGCCCAAATTTCTTTGAATCATAATTAAGAAGTGTTTAAATGAGTTAATAAAGGATTAGAAGTAGAAAAGTACAAGTTTTGGAAGCTAAAACACAAAAGGACAATTTTTCCATTTTCTTTCAATATTTGGGCCAGCATTGTTCTAAAGGGTGGGAGATGGATTTTCAGGAAATAAAGGTTCCATTGGATTCAGTGGGCAAAAATAGGTGGGGTTACAGTTGGTCACTTTTTCGGAAAAGGCCAAAAAAGCATAATTACAAAAACACCCACAAAACCCCAAATCGGGGCTGTCAAGGGTATTTTTATAATTTGATAGTGAATTTGGTAATTCTGAACCCAGAAATGGATTCCTTGGCCGAAAATATGTCAGAATAGCCCTGGTCAAAATTTTGGAAAAACACGCCATCGGGCCGGGTACAATAGGGCCGAGCCAGGGGTATTTTGGTAAATTTTCACCATAGACTAATATAACCACCAGAAACACTATGGAAGAGTCCAAAATGATACTCGGATAAGTTATGACCTATTTCTTATGTTAGTTCAAGTGTTTCGCCCAAGAGGGGGTGAATTGGGTGATTCCAAAACTTTCGTCGCGTATAAGGAAATCTACGGAATATTAAAACAGTTAAGAGCAAGGAGAAATATTACCATAGTGTATACCGGGAGTTATACTGGTTCGGCCACAACCACTTTGACCTACGTCCAGTCCTCAGAGTGTTTCTGAGAGTTTTCACTATATTCTCCAAGATTCAATGGGTTTTTGACACCTCAGTACACAGCAAGTTCCTGCACATGTACACTCGCTCCCCCTTACACGTTGCAGTCAAATCCCCAACTCAAGGTTCCACTACCTTAAGGGTTCTCAATAACAAATATTGAGTTTGTAATGAAACACTCTCTCACAGAGCAAATATATATTCACTGAAGTACAAATGAATGAGTATATGAAATCAAAGCACTAAGTGTATTGATCGATGTGTGATTGCTTGTTCTCAGTTGTTCTGTTTTACTCTTTGAATGCTCCATATATACAGATGATTTGTAGTGTACGTTGGAAGCAATTCAAACATATCTGTTGGAATCAATTCAAACATGTCCGTTAGAGTCGTGCAGCAATATTTGACTTTTCTTCAAATTTCAGACATGTCCGTTTGCGGTAGATAGCGGTAGGTGAACATTTGGACTTTAATTTGACTTTTCACTCCTGGCATAATCATTCATTGTTTCTTCTGCAAATGCACTTGGGATACTAATGCAATTAAGAGTTAATCATATAGAAAACAATTTAATGAACATTCGATTAAAAGCATAATTTCTGGACTGCCTTACTCGAGTGGCTACTCGAGTGATCATGTCTGTTACTCGAGTAGTCCCTCGAATAACTATAACACCCCAAATTTTGATTAAGGCTTAATGATAATTATTGAGGATAATTATCGGATTAAAGTTGAATTAATGTATATTGATGACAATATTATTTAATATGTCATAATTGTTGGAAAATTGAAAGAATGGAATTATTGGCATAAGTTGGTAATTAATGGGAAAAGCAATGGCTAGCTAAGAGAGAAATGAGAAGTGGGATTAAAATGACTAATGGAGAGATTAGAGAAGCTAATGGGTGCTTATTGTGTGAGAGCCAATGAGGAGTGGACACATGGCAAGCCCACATGTGAAGAGATTGGGAGAAAAGTCAAATAAGATTAAACAAAGCATTTCTCTCTCCTCTCTTCCCTCTTGTGCGCAGGAAAATCTAAAGTGGAGGGAGTATAATCATTCTTCTTTCATCTCACACTCCACTCCATCTCTCTCTCTCTCGTCCTCTCACTCTTCCCTCTCCATTTCTGTCGCCATTTTTGCAGCAAAGAGGAAGAGGAAAAGCTTGCAAAAAGGTAAGGAAAATGGCTTCTATTACTCAAACTTCCTTCTTTAATGTTGATCCTTGAATGAAGAGCTTCATTGTGATGGTTGTAATGTGTTCATTGGTGGTAGTTTATGAGCTCAAGAGATTGTGAAAGTTGAAGAATCAAGAAATCTCTTTGGCAAAGTGAAAGAGGTGAGTGTTATCTCCCTTTTAATATATATATTGTGGATGTTGGTGAGCATTGATTTTTCTGGAAATTTATGCCCTATTTTCGAAAATTAGGGTCTTAGTGAGTTTGGCATGTTGTGATAATGGAAAAGGTGTATTATGATGTCTTTTGGACAAATGGATTGGTTTAAATCATTAAAAGTAAAGTTTGGGAACTTTGTGTTGGTTTTGGTGTGTTGGTCAAAACAGGGCATGTGGTTAGAGTATGAATTTGGTCATTTTGAGGCTACCATTGTGTTCCTTGTGGAAAATTGTATGGGAATAAGCTTGGTTAATGATTTTGGAGTCATTAAACACTTTGGTAGAAAAGTTGGAAAATGCTGTCAATGTGAACTCTGTCTAGACAGTTTATTTGTGTGGACTTTTTGAGTGACCAAATGATTTCAGAAAATTGTGAAACTTTCCAGTCTTAAATTTCACATCCCAAGCTTCAAAATGGACATATATTTTATGTCATTTCGTTTGGTATTCTGAGAGTTATGCTTTGCCAAAGTTTGGTGCAAAAACAGAACTCTGTTTTGGAGTAATGTTGGGTTTTGGGTGATTCTGTATTTTTGAGATGATTTTAAGTTATAAGCCATATTTTTCCTTGAAAGAGGACTCAAATACCTTTCTTTTGGCTTTGGAATCACTCCGTTTCGAATTTTCTAGAATTAGTTATGGTTTTTCGAAGTTCAGCCCAGAGTCAGGAAATCTCTGGGCCACGGCCCAAGAGTGGCGGACCGCGGCCCAAGCCTTTCTAACCTTTTTGGGCCGCGGCCCAAGAGTGGTGGGCCGCAGCCCAAGACCTTCTGCCCATATTTGGGCCACAGCCCAAGGAAGGGTGGGCCGCGGCCCAACCCTGTATTCCAGCACTTAGTGTTTTCAAAAAGGGATCTTCACCCTATTGTTTCCCAACCTTTTAGGGGTTTTATTAGAGGCATTTGTGGCTTCTTAAGGGTCATTATTGATAATCAAATCTAAGTGTTGAAGAGTTAATTGAGTATTGGAATAAAGAATAATGTTTCATCCTTAATTATGACTTTAGGATTTGATATCTGCCCGGAGCATAGAAGGCTTGTGCCTGCTCAAGGAAGGAAAGACAAAGGTAGTGACACTTTATCCTATATCATGTGTATTGCATTGCTTGTTTGCATTAGTCATCGATTGTAGTGAAAGTGAAGGGGACGCGGCGAAAGCCCGGACTCGATTAAAGTGAAAGTGAAGGGGACGTGGCGAAAGCCCGGACTCTATTAAAGTGAAAGTGAAGGGGACGTGGCGAAAGCCCGGACTCGATTAAAAGTGAAAGTGAAGGGGACGTGGCGAAAGCCTGGACTCGATTAAAGTGAAAGTGAAGGGAACGTGGCGAAAGCCCGGTCTCGAATATTGATTGCTGCATTGTGATATATGTGACTTGTTTTGTATATATGCATCATATAAATAAACTGTTGCTACTGGGATTCTCTAGAATCTCATTCTTTCCAAATAACATTTTTAGACAGGGCAAGTGGATCGAAAAGCAAGCAAGTGGCAAAGGACGATTAGGACTGCCAGCGGTAGTCTTAGTTAAATATTTTGGTTTCATATCGAATTGGTTATCATTTTGGATTATTGTAAATATACTGAATAGAATTGTAGTGGTATAGTTTTGTGTGATCCCCGGTATGGATACTGAGACGGGCAATGATGCCTTGTGTAAACCTTTGGATTAATGTTATTATCCCAGTTGAACGTTGGGAATTGTGCTTACTCTGATATTGTATATGTAACAGACCAAACAGGCTATTTGTTTTAATGAATGAAATGAATAGAGATCCATTTGTACAAGTGTTTTAAAAAGTTTTTAATTGTCCCAGATTTCTTATTCGATAATTAAATGTGCTTAAACGTTAATCCCGGCCTGATTATCGAAGGGGGTTACAATAACCCTATAAAAAATAAGGCAGTGGAAAACTTAACATGTTACTCGGGTAAGACATAGAGTGAAAGAAATCACAAACCTTGGAAATACCTGTTTACTTAAGTGGCTACTCGAGTAGGCATGTCTTTACCTTCATTGGTTACTCGGGTGATCACTGTGGTAAACTGCTTACTCGAGTGGGCTTCACTTTTCTTCAAATGTTACTGGAGTAATCCCTCAGTGGCTTGTAAATAGACTGGCAGATTACTCGATTACTCCCTCGAGTAATGACATCAAATTTTTGGCAGAGTCTACTATCTGGTTACTCGAGTGGCATTTCATATAACTCTGCAGATTACTCAGGTTGTCCCTCGAGCAATGCTGTTTTTCTCATTGGTTACTCGAGTGGAAACTCAAGTGATGAGCTGCATTTCTTAGCCGAGAGTCACTGGAAGATTTTGGACCTAGTTACTCGAGTGGCGACTCGAGTGATGCCTGTGAAAATCTGGTGACTCGAGTGGCTACTCGAGTAATGGTCTATATAACTTTGCAGATTACCCAAGTGGTTACTAGAGTAATGTTGTTCAAAATTTGGCAGTGCCTCACTGGATGAAAATTTGCTTGCTTACTCGAGTGGTTACTCGAGTAATGGCTTCTGTTACCCGAGTGACTACTCAAGTAAGCCTTCTTCAAAATTGTTATTCACTTCCAGTGCTGACTCCAAGTTATGTTGTTTACTTCCAGTGCTAACTCCAAGTGATGCTATGCTACTTTGTTCAAATCCAATTGTTTGTTATCAAATCCTTTCGTATTATTGATCCAAACTTGGTTATCATCAAAACATATGGGATCTAACATTCTCCCCCTTTTTGATGATGAAAAAACTTGGTAATTTTGAACAAAGTCTTTGAAGTTGAATTTCCAAATATGCATTTCTAAAAAAAATTCTTTTTCATATGAAATCATTTGTTGAAGTTAAACTTGAAAATTCTTTGAATTAACTTATTGATGATCTTTTCATAGCTTTTGTTCTTATGATTATTGTTCACCTTGCAACACAATCAAACACTCATTAGTTTCTCAATGCAATATAATTTCAATGAAATGTTAACACAAATGACATAAGAAATAACTTGCATAATGAGAAAGAAATTCATTACATAATCAAACTTTAAACTTAAAATCGTTCAAGAACAAAAAGAAACAAATCACCCTAAAACCCCATACACCCAAATCCCAATCTATAAACTTAGTCATTCTTCACAAAATCACTTCAAGTTCTTCTCCCCCTTTTTGTCTTCATCAGAAATGTGGAATCAATCATGAGGAGGAGTAGATGGCTTGGCGGCTGAGATGGGATTGACAGGAAAGACCAAAGACTCATAGGAACTGTTTAAACTAGAAGAGTGTGAGGATGATGGTTCAGGGTCAGGTAGGTGCACCAGAGGTATTTGAAGATCCCCTGGATGGTTTATTGGATGCAGAGAAGTAATTTCTATTTCCTCTATACCAATAGGTGAAGTAACTAGAACCTCCTTAGTGCGAGTAGGTGAGGCAACTGGAGTAGGTGCTGACTCATGTTAGACAGGCTGAGCTGGCTGAACTGGATCATCAATGGTAACATGAACCAACTAAAGTGTTTCTGGGTCAAGCAAGGAAAACAAAAGGTTCCTAGAGATAGTGATAGGTAATGTAGGAGGAGGAATAGAAGAAGGACCAGCCTCAAAAAGCTTAGGCTCAAAAGATATTGGCTGAGAAGGTCCAGGCTGAGAAGTTGAGACAAGCTCAAGAGGTCTCAACTCAGAAAATGGTGCCTCAAATGGTCTGGGTTTAGGAGGTGACTCTGGCTCAGGCTCAGGCATGAAAGAAAGTTGAGAGGTACCAGAGGTAGAGGGGCCAGATGCCATAGCATCAAGTCGAGCTATAATCAACCTCAGAAGCTCACCCTGGGCACGTTGTTCTACTAACAACTCTTCGTGCCTCTTATCCATCCTTTCCACCAGTTCACCCATCTTATCATTCATGTGAGTGATCAACTCGGCATTGGTATTTGCAATGTCGATATGAAAAGACTTTAGCATATTTTCCATGAAATGTTGAAGTGTGGGATTGAGGAATGAAGGTGAGGATATAGTACCAGCTAGAGCATAAGACTGTGTGTCATCCATTCTACTCATTTCAGTCTCAGTCTTCTTCTTCTTCTTCTTAGGGCTTGACTCCAGAGGACCCTTGAGAGGTATCTCAATGTTTAGTTTACTAATTTGGTTCCTCCCAACAGGAGTTATCCTCTCAATTGGTTCCTTACTCTCCAGATACCAAATCTTGTTTTTCTTCAGAATTAAAGATATGAGCTGAGGATATGGCATAGGAGTGGATGGTTTCCCTTCAGTCTTATATTTTTGCATCTCCGCAAAAATATATTCTCTCAAGTCTTTTTGCTCTTGGAGAAGGAAAGAAGCAAACAACCTATAGTCCCTTTCAGTGAAATGTGTGTAGTTGTTGGATTTGTTGACTAAGGCTCTAGAGTAGATATACCATAGAACCTTGTGGTGGTCACACATATCACTCAGATTGAAGTTTAGGGGTCCCACTAACTTACCAGGTCTAAGAACAGAGAAGATCTGGTTAGGCTTAAGTTTAGAATAGATATCATCAGGGGGATTTTCTATTTCTAACCAAAGATTAATCCTAGAGGGTGAGATGAGGATTCTCTGACCTCTAACGTATGCAGTCATTTCTTCCTCTACTGATCTTCTAACAGGATCATCTATAATTTCAAGATTATAGTAGAAATGACTAACTACCTTGGTGCAAAAAGGTAATTTAATAGATAACCAAGGCATAAAGGTTTCAAGATAGGGACTAAGGTTGTGCTTCAATACCTCCCGAAGAACTTGGAGATCAATGCAGTGAGTCTTGCACACTTTCCTCCTAGAGAAGTGAGTCAAAAACATCTGAGACTCCTCCAACTTGTTGACATTGAAGCCTTTAGGAGGGAGAGTAATTTCCTCTTCTACCACTTCTGGCTTCTTAGAAGATTCTCCTTTCTTAGCTCCCTTAGACTGAAAGGCTTGATCAATCATGCCTATCATGACATTGGTAAGCCTCTCATCAATCTTTGGCTTTTTCAAAGGTTTTTGAGAAAAGGTTGGAGTATCGATTGAATCAAAGAGAGGAGGAGATGATACTTCTGTGCCTTTGCCTCTTTTAGTTGAGACACTCTTCTTGGATTGAGCTCTTGTTACAATGGGCTCTTTGAACACAACCCCTTTCTCTTTCGATGTAGACAGAGGCTTAGATTGAGATTTGGCTTTGGATTTCACATAAGCTTGCCTTTCTTGGTGGGTGGCTTAGAAGAGAATGGGTCAGATGATTGTTTAGGTTCAGAAGACTCAGAAGGGGTAAGATTTTTGGTTCTAACCATTGTGATTTAGAGAGACTGAGATTTTTAGAAAAGAAAAAAAATGACTGTCGAAGGTATAGGGCAGGAGATTCTGAGAAATGTAGGAAGTTTTTGGAGCAATAAACAGCTAGGTTTTGACGAAAATGGAGCAAGGAAATGATTGTGAGAAGTTTTTGTGAGAGCACTTGGTGAAACACTCGAGGTGATTTTGTGAGACATGACCGAGTTGCGATTGATAAAGACCTAAAACCCGACATCGCTCGAGGGCTTACTCGAGTGATCATCATCATCACTCGGGTAGCTACTCAAGTGATCATATGAAAAATTTCTAAATACAGCAATTTTGAATGCGTACCTGGCATGAATAATATAGTAATTACCATGTATATTCCCTCGATTATTTGATGGCTCTTTAGAACAGATTTGAGTTGGAATTCAGTTGATTTGAAATTTTCTCCCAAGTCCACTCGAGCCCTTACTCGAGTAATATTCAACATCACTCGAGGCCTCCCTCGAGTAATTTGTCTCTTCACCTTCTAGCTATTTATTTTCAACCATTGTGCCGTTGTATTTGAAATTAATGCTTCGCTGGCACATTTTCAAGTTCATTACTCGAGTGGCTACTCGAGTAATGCATCCATTACTTCAAGTTGTCACTCCAGTGATGCATTTATTACTTGAAGTTGACACTCCAGTAATGTTGTCCTTTGTTAACCTTTGTTATTCATACCCCTAAACAAAATATTAAGATCCTGCAAAAACAAATTGCGAGAATCTCTTATGCTTAAGTTAGTAATCATCAAAAAATCAATAAATAATATCATCTAACATTTTGTAAACACTAAATAACTTACGACTCATTGGGATTTACCATTCCCAATTCTCGTCGAATATATAAAAATTGATCTTTAGCAAGAGGTTTTGTGAAGATATCAACTAGTTGAAGATGAGTTGGAATGAATATCACTTTGACATCTTTCTTTTGGACATGATCTCTGATGAAGTGATGTCTAACATCAATATGCTTGGTTTTGGAATGTTGAATAGGATTTTTTGTCAAGCTTATCGTGCTAGTGTTGTCACAGTATATTGGCATTTCTTTCAGATAAATACCAAGATCCTGGAGTTGTTGCTTTAGCCAAATTACTTGTGCACAACAACTTGACACCGCAACATACTCAACTTCCGTTGACAAAAGAGACACTATAGTTTGTTTCTTGCTAAACCAAGATACAAGTGAGCCTCCAAGAAACTGGCCTTGTCCACTTGTGCTCTTTCTGTTCGTCTTGTATCCTCCATGATCAGAGTTTGAGTAAGCAACTAGATATTCACTTCTTTGTTTGGGATACCATAGACCCAATTCTTGTGTGTCAGCAAGATATCGAAAGATACGTTTGACGGTTTCATGTATACATGCAGATGATATGTTTATATTGTTTATTAATTGGTTGATACATGGCACATACCATATTTACTTTTTGCATTTTATATGAACGATAGCATGTTTCTATTGGGATTCTTCGGAATCTCACCCTATTTTTAAATAAACATCTCAGCGGGTGCCAGTGGGTTAAAGGGCAAAGGCGTAGACGCAAGGAAGTGATTGGCATGTGTCACGAGGTAAGGACATAATCGTGGTTATAATTAGTTTATGTTTGGATATTTTGGAGAATTATGTAATTATTAAGTTTCCACTATATTTTTTGTATTTTGTTGACGAACGACGATAGGATTGTAAATGAATATTTTTATCAGTATAATTATACTTTTCTGTATGCCCATTAAACTCCGTCCTTATTATTCTTCGATTATCGAAATCGAAACGGGTGTTGACATTAGACATTGCATTTTCAAAATAGTTATAATGTCATTAATTACACATTATTAATTATTTAAAATTAGTCAACTTTATTTTCAAATATAAATAGGATTACTATTTTTGTAACCCCCTCACCGTAATTACATCTGAAATATGAAATTATAGTGAAATAGAGACCAATAATTACCGATTACCATTTGGAATCACCTATCATGGAGATAGGGTGTTCACAAAAACACTTTAAAACATAGGTAACCTGGTCTCTTAGTCACATTCGAATATAATTACCTAAGTAGTTCAATCACATTCATACGTATCAGGGTGTAGAAATTAAAATCCTGACAACTCCCGGGTTACATATATATATAGGGTGTAACATTTCACAAAAATGGGGATTACGAAATCCAAACAATATTTACAACCCCAAATATATACAGTAGTCCTGTTCTAAAAATAGATAACCAACAGTCTTGATCAAATGTGTCTAAGAAGTCTTATCTGCTCTTGGTTATCCGCTTCTCCCTGGAGCCACTTGCCCTGTCTGAAAGGTTAGTCTAAGGAAAGAGTGAGATTCAAAAGAATCCCAGTAGTAACAAACATTCATACCACATATAAACACATAGCATGTAAGCAAATCATCATACATCAGCAACGTATATCACACTCCACCCTCATCCCCTTTCTCCGCCGGGAAGGCTCACCGCCCTACCCAAACCATTGTTAGCTACTCAGGGACTGCTGGCGTGGTAGTGCATACACATAGCCTTATAGCTCATATAGCTATCCGGCTTTCACAATTGGCCCGTCGGCCTTCACAATTAGGCTTCACCTAAGTACAATGTCACACCTCATCCTCATCCCCTTTCTCCGTCTGGAAGGCATACAACCCTTACCCAATCCATTGTTAGCTACTCAGGGACTATTGGTATGACGATGCTTACGCATATCCACAAATGTTGCAGCATACAAATTTTATCACAAATCAATGATATCACACACATATAATGCATCACATATGGTATAAAGAAAAAGTCACTACCTTGTATTTTCTTGACGTCCTCTGGCACAGTCGGCTCACGGGTACGGCCAATATCAAAGCCTAGAACCAAGAGTAAGGACATTAGATTAATTCCTTTTTTCATATTCTTAATTTCATATTACTTGATGTTGGTTATCATTTAAACTCTTTACGTGCTTATTAGAAACCTAAACATATGCCTAAAGGGTTGGGCAACACTACCCCAAAGTTCCCCCTTTGAAAGAAAATGTTGAATCTAGATCGCTTCACTTGAGTGAAGATGGCCTCACTCGAGTGATGAGGCACTCATGCCTGAGTGAGAAGCATCCTCACTCGCAAGTGTTTGGCCGATAGCAACATCTTTGACTAAGAAGTGCTCGCTGCACTCGAGCACCAGGAAGTGCAACACCAAGAGTATTTGCCCGAGAGCACAGACCACTTCCAAGGGAAAACCTCACTCGAGCACAGCCAAATGCACCCGAGTGAGGGTCCAGCACTTGTGAGTTCTAGGACACACTCTTGTACATCCACCGACGAGTGACTACCCGAGATGCAACCCTATAGCTCCAACCCTCTCGTACTCGAGCATGCTCATGCTCACTCGAGTGGGATCATATCTCACTCGCAAGTTAGAAAGTGCACTCTTGCATTTCCACTCGAAAACACCACTGAGAAAACTAAAGAAAACATAAATCTATTGCTACACTCGAGTGAGCTCATCCTCTACTCGAGTGATGAGCATCAGAAGCCAGAATTGCAACAACTGATAAGGTTTTCCAAAGTGACCAAAACTAATCCCAATATGTCCTAAACTGGTACCAAAGCTCATTCTCACCTAAAATTTCATAAGGAACCTATTGGCAACCTCAAAATACCCAAAATCACACCCCAAATACAATTTTCCCTTAGATCTCCACATTCCACTCAACAACCCAATCATTAATACTTTCATTTCCCACTTCTAAATCAATCCTAACCAACTCAAAATACCATAAGCTACCAGTTCAATAGTGACAATCTCTCCAATTCCTACTTTCATTTAACACTAAATTCAGGGCCAAATTTTAGAGTTTACAAAACTTAGCCAACATTCAAAACATAACCATCAAAATGCATCAAATCATTACCTCTTTCACTTGCCACAACCAAATCTCTGTTTCTCCAACTTTCAAATTTGAGCAAACACCAATTCACCACCCCTCAAAATTCTGAAAACATAGCAAAGAAGCTATAAACCTCTTGAACCAGTTTAATAAAGACCATTTGAGCATATGGGGACATTCACTTACCCAAACTCAAGCTTTTCCCTTTCTCTTTCTTGCTTGAAGCTCAACAAAAATGGAAGATGGAGAGAGAAAATGAGAGAGAAGATTTTTCTTTTCCTTCTCAATCCCCAAGAACCGAATTTGAAGGAGAGAGGGAAGAGAAATGGGTTTGTGATGTTGACTTTAATCTAAGGGTCCTCATAATGACACTTGGCAAATCTTGTTCCTTCCCCTTGATTTCACATGATTTCATTTACATAGGATTCAACCCCATGGTTAAATCCTAGCCATAGATTCCTTTGACTTTTAATCTCAACTGTTGATCTTCAAGTTACCAATGAGTTTCCTCTTTGGTAACCGGCCAATCAGTAAGTAAATTTCCAATTTTGCCCTTGATTATCATAACCTTTGCCAAATCATCATTAGACTCCAATATAAACTTAAACATTGCTTACAACCTATTTACAACAATATTAACAATAATTACATCATTAAGATCATAATTAGCCCTTAATCACAAGTTGAGGCATTACAATTTTCAAATCATTAATAACCTATAATTAAAAATATAAATGGATTGGAGATTGCAAATCAATCCATTATAAAAATACAGTTTTTAAAATGTCTTCATCAATCCATCAATCTCTTTTAAACACAATCTCTAATTAAAAATATAAATGGGATTAGAGATTGCAAATCATTAATAGAGTGTGATTAATGGCATTAAAAGTATTTTGAAAATACCATTTTTAATAACCATTAATTAGGCATATGGTGGAGGAGGAGGGGCGGCGGCAGTGGCGGTGAAGGAGCTCCCTAAGATCTTAACATGATGAAAGAGAGAATGAGGAGGCCGATAAAGAAAAGTATAAAAAGAATCGTAAGAAATAGATGAGTTTAAATAGAGGTCTAATAGATGTAAGAAGTGTTATGACTTATGATGGTCTTCGAAGGGTTATGATAGTGTTAAATGATGGTTGTTTCTTAAGACCATTATGTCTTGTCATCATTGATATTAGTGGTAGGAAGAAGAATCATTTGTTAGTGTTACATAACAGTTGTTTTGAAGAAACTGTCAATTTTATCAATACATAAATGATGGTTATTAAATACAACTGTTATTTCTTTTTGTTTTCTCGAATTCCACCTTGCAATACATGATGGTGCACATTAATTACCTTTATTTTTAAACGTTATATATTCTTGTGCGACCTTTGCCTTGACATACATGACATTGATTCATTATGACCTTTATATATTAAGCATTATATATACCCAAATCTATAGTAGTGCCATTAATCTCTCTCTATTTTCTCTCCATTTAATGTATTCACCATTAGATCAAGTTTCAATGGTTGAGATTTATTCTATTTAGCATGGTAGATTTTTTGTTATATTTAATGGTAAAATAATATTTTTATATAGAATTAAATCCCAACCATTGAAACTTAACCTAATGGTAGATAAATTAAATACATAGAAAATAAAGAGAGATCAATATAGAGATCTATGAGTAGCAAACAACTCGAGTAAAGTTCCCAAACCCAATAACATATGAGTGTGTCTGGATTGCCGATTGAGAGGTCAATCAGGCGATTCAGTGAGAAAATCAAACTTGAACAATGTTTTCACCATTTTACTGTGTTTGGTTGGACAATAGAGTTTGAGAAAACAACCACGAAAAGTTCCGAAATTAAAGCTTTAAATTGCATCTGAATTAGCCCATTTGAGCGTTGAGCTCCATCCCCAAGTCTCCTCTCTCGCGTAGGGTCTATATCTGCTGCCTCCCAGCTCTACAACAATGGAAGTCGAAGAAGGAGGAGGTGATGGTGGTTAAAGCATGGTGCTCGCCGGCGACCATGGTGGAGAAGGTAGTCGCCGACGAGGAAGAAGATGATGATGAGATGAAGAAGCTTGCGCGGCATCTCTCCTACTTCCTGAAGCTCTCAGCTTGCTTCTTTAATATATCAGGTTTGTGGAGTCTTTATTTTCATATCTGACCAACCTAAGGAGGAGACCAAGCCCTGGTCCAAACACAAGTTTTGACCAATGACTATAGTGAGAAGTCCAGAAAGTTTTTGGAGGGACTGTAATGAAAATTTTCAAACTTTTTATGAGCTAAACTAAAATTTTCAAAGGTCATGGGTACTTTCTTGTAAGTTTCATGGCCCAATTTCTTCAATAAATTGTAATTTTCAGAAATCATTAAGCCCTTTTCTGTAATTTTTCCCAATCTTTAAAAATATTAATTCGGACTCCAATTGCATTATTTTTCAAAAATCTTCAATTTCTTCCAAAACATCTACAATGCAAGATTAAGCACAAGGTAGCATCAAATGTCCAATAAACAATTGCGCAAAATAATTAACAATTTATGATCATATTGCCCCTAATTACAATTAATGTTAGTGAAAGCGTTTCACCTAAGAGGGGGGTGAATTGGGTGATACCAGAAATTTCATTGCGTGTAAGCAAATTGACAGAATATTTAAATCAGTTGAGATCAAAGAGAAATATCATCGAAGTGTGCACTAGTAGTTATATTGTTTCGGCCACAACCACTTTGACTTATGTCCAGTCCTCAGAGCGTCTCTGAGAGTTTCACTATACTCTCCAAGATTTAGTGGGTTCTTGGCACTTCAATCACAACAAGTTTCTTCACTTGGACACTCGCTCCCCCTTACACATTTAGATCAAATCCCCAACTCAAGGTTCCACAACCTTAAGTTGTCTCAATAACAAATATTGAGTTTGTAATGAAAAACTCTCTCACAGAGCAAATATATAATCATTGAAGTACAATGAATGAGTATAAGAAAACAAAGCACTAAGAGTTTGTTGATCAGTGTATTCTCAGTTCTTGTGTCTTGTTTTCTTTTCTTTGAATGCTCCATATATATAGATGATTTGTAGTGTCCCTTGGAAGCAATTCAAACATGTCCGTTAGAGTCGCGCAGCAACGGTTGACTATTCTTCAAATTTGAAAACTATCCATTTACGGTAGGTAGCGGTAGGTGAAAGTTCGGACTTTTATTTGACTTTTCACTTATGGCATAATCTTTTATTGTTTCTCTGCAAATGTACTTGGAATACTAATGCAACGAAGAGTTAATCATATAGAAAATAATTTAATAAACATTCGATGAAAAACATAATTTCTAGACTGCCTTACTCGAGTGGTTACTCGGGTGATCATGTCTGTTACTCGAGTAGTCCCTCGAGTAACCCTATCAAAAATATGGTAGTGGGTAACTCAACATGTTTCATAATATATTACTCAAATAAGACATGGAGTGAAATAGATCACAAACCTTGGAAATACATTATTACTCGAGTAGCTACTCGAGTAAATTGTTGCATTTCTTGGACGAGAGCTACTGAAAGATTTTTACCTTAGTTACTCGAGTGATGCCTTTGCAAATCATGTTACTCGAGTAATGGTCTATATAACTTTACAGATTACTCGAGTGGTCCCTCAAGTAACTTCTTCCAAATTTTGGCAGTACTTCACTAGATGAAATTCTTTGTGATTACTCGAGTGGTTACTCGAGTAATAGCTTCCCTTACTCGATTGGCTACTCGAGTAAGCCATCACAGGATTTGCTCATTACTCCAGTGCTTACTTCAAGTAATGCTTAGCCACTTTGTTCAGATTCATTTGTTTGTTATCAAATCCTTTTATATCAATGATCCAATCTTTGTTATCATCAAAACATATATGATCTAACATTCTCCCCCTTTTGATGATGACAAAACTTGGTGATTTAGAACGAAGTTTTTAAAATTGAGTTTTCAAACATATGCTTCTCAAATACTTTTCATATGAAATCTTTTGTTCAATTTAAACCTGAAAACTCTTTAAAAATAGCTTGTTAAAAATCTTGTCAAAGTTTTTGTTCTTATATTTACTTGTTTACCTTGCATATACAATCGAAAACACATTAGTCCCACAATGCAATATAATTTCCATGAAGTTTAACTTTAATGGCATAACAAATTGCATAAAGAAGAATTCAATACATAACTTAGAATTCAAAGATAAAATCTTAAAAACTTAAAAACGCCTAAAAGCCCCATACACCCAAATCCCAATCAACTCAGCCATTTATCACACAAAATCACTCAGGCTCTTCTCCCCCTTTTTGTCTTCATCACAAAGGAAAAATCAATCATGAGGAGGAGTATGTGGCTTGGCTGCTGAGATAGGAGTGACAGGAAATGCCAATAACTCATATGAACCATCTGAACTTGAAGAATCTGAAGATGATTATTCAGGGTTTGGAAGGTTTACTGGCAGGGGGTGAACTTGAAGAATCGGATGTGTCAGGATCAGGCATAGAGAACAACAAATTGCTAGGTCCACTCTCAGAGGGTCTATGCTCAATGGGTATAGAGGGTCCAGGTTTAGGGACAAGTATGGGCTCAGGAATACCAGAAGGACCAGGAGTAGAGGATCCAGATGCCATAGCATCAAGTCTGGCAATAATGGATCTCAGAAGCTTACCCTGAGCACGTTGTTTAGCTAGCAACTCTTCATGCCTCTTATCCATCTTCTCCACAAGTTGTCCCATCTTCTCATTCATATGGGTTACCAATTCCGCTTTGGTATTCACAATATCAATATGGAAACTCCTCAGGATGTTCTCCATTAACGTTTGCATTAAGGCACCAAAGAACGATGGAGAAGATGTGTTGGCTGGAGTAGAAGACTATGCGTCATCCATTCGACTTGTTGTTGTGTCAGTTTTCTTCTTTTTCTTGGGACTTGCTTCTAGAGGTGTCTTCAAGGAATCTCAATATTCAACTTTCCAATTTGATTCCTTCCCACTGGTGCTAACCTCTCAATCGGCTCCATACTCTCCAAGTACCAAATCTTATTCTTCTTGAGGAATAAGGAAATAAGTTGAGGATAAGGCATTGGAGTAGTAGGTTTTCCCTCATACCTATATCTCTTGATCTCATAGAAGATATACTCTCCCAAGTCCTTTTACGCTTTGAGAATTAATGAGGAAAATTTCCTAAAGTCTCTCTCAATGAAATGAGTAAAGTTATTGGATTTGTTCACCATGGCTCTAGAGTAGATATACCATAGGACTCTCTGAAAATCACTCATATCACTTGGATTGAAGTTGAGAGGCCTTTTTACCTCACCAGGTCTGAGGATAGAGAATATCTGGTTTGAATCAAGGTTAGGGTAATCATCATCAGGAGGATTTTCTATTCCTAACCAAGTATTGATTCTGGAAGGTGAGATTAGAATTCTTTGTCCTCTAACCTTAGAAGTCATTTCTTCTTCCACAGACTTCCTAACGGGATCATTAATAGGTTCAAGGTTACAATAAAAACGTCTCACTACTTTGGTGCAAAATGGGAGTTTGACAGATAGCCAGGGCATATAGGAATCAAGGTAGGGACTCAGATTGAATTTCAATACCTCTTGAAGCACCTTGTAGTCAATGTAGTGCATCTTGCTCACATTTCTTCTTGCAAAATGACTCAGGTACTTCAGAGATTCTTCAAGCTTGCTCATGTTGAATCCCTTTGGAGGAAATGTGATTTTTTTCATCCCTCTCTTCTATTTGCTTTGAAGTTTGCCTTTTATTTGCTTCCTTAGAATGGAAAGCTTCTTCAAGCATACCTACCATGACTTTGGTAAGCTTCTCACTAACCTTAGGATTTTTTAGAGGTTTAGGAGAAAAGGTAGGTGTGTCGGATGAATCAAAGGAAGGAGGATATGGTTCTTTTGTAGTTTTGCCTTTTCCAGGGGGTAAACTCTTCTTGGATTGAGCTCTTGTGGAAATGGGCTCCTTAATCACAACCTCTTTTACCTTAGGCTTAGCTTGCGGCTTGGTCTTGGATTTTGGTTTGGGAGAAATCTTCCTCTTTTTAGTAGGAGAGAGGAATGTGAATCAAAGGGTTGATATGGTTCAGAAGACTCAGAAGGAGTGCTAAGATTTGGAGATTTTGCCCTCACCATTGTGATTTTAGAAAATGGCATATTTTAGAGAAAAACAGAGACGAGTGTCACGAGTTTAGGGTAGATGATTCAGTGCAATCTTAGAGGTTTTTGAAGCTGTAAATTACTGGGTTTTGACGGTTATGGGAAGAGAAAAAGATTTTGAAAAGTTTTTGTGAGAGCACTAGGAGAATCATTTGAGGAGATTTTGTGAGAAATGACCAAGTATAGAGTTGAAATAACCTAGAACCCGACATCACTCGAGGGCTTACTCGAGTGATCATCAGCATCACTCAAGTAGCTACTCGAGTAATCATACAAAAAATTTTAAAATACAGCAAATTTGAGAGCGTACATGGCATGAATATTGTAATTATCATGTATATTCCCTTAATCATTTTATGACTCTTTAGAACAGATTTGAACTGAAACTCAGCTGATTTGAAATTTGGACCCAAGTTCACTCGAGGCCGTACTCGAGTGATGTTGAAGTTCACTCGAGGCCTCCCTCGGGTAAGCTGTCTCTTCACCTTCTGACTGTTCATTTCCAGCCGTTGTGCTGTTTCATTTGAAATTAATGCTTCACTGGCACATTTCCAAATTCATTACTTGAGTGGCTACTCTAGTAATACTTCTATTACTTCAAGGTATCACTCCAGTAATGCTCATTACTTGAAGTTGTCACTCCAGTAATGTTGTCCTTTGTTAACCTCTACTATTCATACTCCAAAACAAATCATTATGATCCTACAAAATAAATTGCTAGAAACTCCGATGCTTAAGTTAGTAATCATCAAAACATCAATAAATAACATCATCTAACATTTTGTAAACACTAAATAACTTACAATTCATTAGGATTTACCATTCCCAATTCTCGTCTAATATACAAAAATTGATCTTTTGCAAGAGGTTTTGTGAAGATATTAGCTAGTTGAAAATGAGTTGGAATAAATATCACTTTGACATCTTTCTTTTGGACATTATCTCTGATGAAGTGATGTCTAATGTAACCCCCTTCGTAATTATATTCGAAATACCTGATTAAAATGAAATAGAGACCAATAATAATCAAAAATCATTTAAAATCCCATCCTTGAGATAGGTTTTTCAAAAATACCTTTTAAAATCTAATTAACTTGGTCTCATATTCATATTTTGAATACAATTACTACGCGAAGATAAATCACATTCATATAAATATCAGAGTGCACAACATAATCATCCTAGCAATCCTGGGTACTTGCCTTCGCTAAAGATACATAAGGCACAATTGCCCATTACAATTCTTCAAATGGGGATTACACAATCTCATCTCAAATTCATAACCATATATTCAACCAAATCATATACAATCTTCATAACTCATTGGTAACCAACTACCAATTCTCATCTCGAAGGAGTCCTAGCTGCTCCCTCCACGAGCCACTTGCCCTGTCTAAATTATTGGTAGGGGAGGGTGAGATTCGAGAGAATCTCAATAGGAAACAAATACCATAATGCATGCATGATAGATGATATGTGTATGACATGTTAGCTTTATCTAGATGCATGCCCCATAATGACATTTTTGCATGCTCAATGTTTCATGTAACAAAACTATGGCCACAGCAAAACAGAAACAGAGCTTCATTTATTCAAATATGCTCTAAACAATCAAGTAAAGCAATCACATACATCACCACACAAGCAAAGATATCAAATACATGCAAGTAAATTACGTCCCCTACCTTCAGTCTTTTCTCCTCGATTTGCGTGCCAGCAACTCGGGGCTTCACATTCAATCCTACAATGTCAAATATACTATTTAGACACTTTCATAGTGTTTCTGGGGGTTATATGAGGCTATATTGAAAATTTACTAAAATACCCCTAGGGACCCGGCCCGGCCCTGCCGTACCCGGTCCGGCTATACTTTTCCCGAAATTCTATCCTGGGCTATCCTGATATATTTTTGCCCAAGGAATCCATTTCCAGAATCATAATTATCAAATTCAATGTCAAATTACAACATTAACCTTGGCAGCCCCACTTTAAGGGTTTCAGGGGCGTTTTCGTAATTATACTTTTTCGGCCTTTTCTGAAAAAGTGACCAACTGTAACCCCACCTAATTTTTGCTCCTGAACTCAATGGAATCATCAAATCATTGAAAATCCATCTCTAACCCCTCCAAACTAGCCTTAGCCAAAATTCTCAATTCCCCAGGAAAAATTGGGGTTTTTCGGTTTCGGCTCCGTAAATGTGTTCCTTTCTACTCCTAACCACTTTATTGACTATTCCATTAGGTTACAACTACCATTTAGTACAAATTTTGGTAGCATAACACTACTAACACAACATTTCCAAATTTTCCAAACAAAGACAATCCGGTGAAATTTCACCTATTAAATTGTCCACAACAGCCAGAATAGTCAATATACGAAGTTTCAGAAGTTACCTCAAGCTCCCTCTGGCTTTTACTCAATATGGTTGAACCCTAGCCCCTTTTAAACCATGAAAATTGAGCTTCCAACACCTTAAAGAACATGAAAGAGAAGCTTAGAAGCAAGGTTATACGCGTTAGGAGCTAGATCGTCGGAGAAATCGGCTTACCTTGCGAGATTTCTCCTTTTTCTCTCTCTAAGAGCTCTCAACTTTCTCTCACTAGTTTCATCTAGTTCAGCACGACAAAAAATGAGAGCTGAAGAAGATGAGAAAATATTTAATTCCATGCTGATGTCATCTTTTATTGAGATGATGTCATAATTCCCATTTTCATATTTTCTACCCAAACTTTGAAAAATCATAACTAATTCTAGAAAAATTGAAATGAGGTGATTCCAAAGCCAAATGAAAGGTATTTAAGTTCTCTTCATTGAAAAAATATTAGCCATTATCAGAAATCACCACAAAATTCCAGAATTACACAAATTTCATCACTGCCCCAAAACAGAGTCCATTTTCGACCTCAAATTTTGGACAGTCATATCTCCTAGTTCCCAAAACGAAATGGCATAAATTATATGTCCATTTTGAAACTTGGGATGTGAAATTTAATACTGGAAATTTTCATAATTTTCTGAAATCATTTGCCTAGTCAAAACATCCACACGAGAAGACTGCCCAGAATAGAGTTTCACTGGACAGAATTTCAGATTTTGCATCTTTGCTTCCAATGGTTCCATTTCATACCAAACATCATTCCCACATAAATTTTCACAAGGAATCCATTGGAAACACCAAATAAATCAAATTCACATCTCATTGACATGTTTTCACAACAATCTCAACATTTCAACACAATTCACATTTCAAAACCTAACATTGCAACATTTCCATTCCAAAGTTCCAAACCAATTTCAATGACATCAAAACACACTATGACACCATTTCCAACACAATATCCCATTCAATCCTTCCTTCTATTCTAAGTCAATTTGGATGTTAATCCACAATTGAACTCAAATATAGGGTTTTGGCACTGCTCACACACACACGAATCATATTCGAGTGCCAAATCACATCATATTCTCCAAAAAGGTTATTTATCACTAACCACGTCCACTTTTGGAGTCATTAACCCTTAATCACAATTTGGGATCTTGCTAAACCGGGGCTTAGCAATCCACTAATCTCAGACTTATTCTCTAGCCTCGAGTCTTAAAATTCGAGGTATTACATCTAACATCAATATGCTTGGTTCTGGAATGTTGAATAAGATTCTTTGCCAAGCTTATTGTGCTAGTGTTGTCATAGTATATTGGTATCTCTTTCAAATAAATACCAAGATCTTGGAGTTGTTGCTTTAGCCATATTACTTATGCACAACAACTTGATACTGCAACATACTCAGCTTCTGTTGACGAAAGAGACACTGTATTTGTTTCTTGCTAAACCATATTACAAGTGAGCCTCCAAGAAATTGGCCTTGTCCACTCGTACTCTTTCTATTCGTCTTGTATCCTCCATGATCAGAGTCTGAGTATGCAACTAGATATTCACTTCTTCCTTTGGGATACCAGAGACCCAATTCTGGCGTGTCAGCAAGATATCGGAAGATACGTTTGACGGTTTTAGCATGTGACTCTTTTGGTGCTAATTGATATCTTGCACACATGCCCACACTAAATGGAATATCAGACCTACTTGCAGTGAGATAGAGTAATGATCCAATCATTTCTCTATATTTTGTGATGTTGTAATCCTTTCCCTTGACATCCGCATCAAACAATGTGGTTGAGCTCATAGGTGTGTCTGCTCCATTTGCTTTATCCAATCCATACTTCTTCAATAGCTCTTTCAAATATTTCGTTTGAGATATGAAAATCTCATTCTTTCTTTGTTTGATTTGCAAACCGAGAAAGAAATTTAATTCTCCCATCATTAACATCTCAAACTCCCCCTGCATTATTTCAGAAAATTATTTGCACATAGTTTCGTTAGTAGCACCGAAAACTATATCATCAACATATATTTGCACAATTAATATATCATCACGTTTTCATTTTGTAAAAGTGTTGTATCAACTTTTCCTCGTACAAAACCTTGATTAATAATAAATTTATTGAGCCTTTCGTACCATACTCTAGGAGCTTATTTTAAACCGTACAAAGCCTTTTTGAGTTTGAAAACATGGTTAGGTTTGGTTACATCTTCGAAACCTGGAGGTTGATCTACATATACTTCTTCCATGATGTAGCCATTTAAAAATGAACTCTTTACATCTATTTTATAGAGTTTGAATCCTTTGATGCATGTAAAGGCTAAGGGTACTCGTATAGCTTTCAATCTAGCTACTAGAGCATACATTTCCTCATAATCAATTCCTTCTTCCTGATTATAGCCTTTGGCCACCAATCTTGCCTTGTTTCTGACAATAATTATGGATTCATCAAGTTTGTTCTTGAAAACCCTTTTAGTGCCTATGATCGAATGATGCTTAGGTCGGGGTACCAAATCCCAAACTTGATTTCTTTCAAATTGGTTTAGTTCTTCTTGCATTGCTATAACCCAATCATTGTCTGATAGGGCTTCATCAATGTTAGAAGGTTCAATCTCAGAAATGAATGCATAAAAACTAACTTCATTGAAAATTCTATTTCTAGTTTTGACTCCTTCATTCACATCTCCTATGACTTGATCTAGGGGATGACTCCTATTGTATGTCCAGGCTTTAGGTTGTTCTAGTGACTGATCTTCTCCCTTGGTTTGATCAACTTTTGGAATAAGAGATTTAGAAATAGATTGACCATTTTCTTGATTTAAAACAACTTCCTGCTCATCATCAACGATTTTGTCAGAGGATTCAAATTCATCAAATACAACGTGAATTGATTCTTCAACAACACATGTTCTTTTATTGAAAATTCTATATGCTTTACTTTGGTTAGAATAGCCTAGGAAAATTCCTTCATCTATTCTAGAATCAAATTTTCCTAAGTTATCTTTACCATTGTTATGAATGAAACACTTACAATTGAAGATGTGTAAATGAGCAAGATTCGGTTTCCTTCCTTTGTATAGCTCATATGGTGTCTTTCCAAGTTTTGTTCTAATGTAGGCTCTATTTGAAATATAGCATGTTGTGCTCATTGCATCGGCCTAGAAAACTTGAGACACGTTATTTTCATTCAGTATTGCTCTAGCCATTTCACTAAGCACTCTATTCTTACGTTTCACGACTCCATTTTGTTGGGGTGTCCTTGGAGTAGAGAAATTGTGATCAATGCCATTAGTATCATAATATTCTTCAAAGGCTTAATTTTCAAATTCTCCACCGTGATCTATCCTGATACTTGCAATAGACATACATTTCTCATTTTGCACTTTCTTTGCAAAAACAATGAATTCTACAAAGGTTTCATCCTTTAATGACAGAAAAATAGTCCATGTAAATTTAGAGAAATCATCAATAATGACCAATGAATATAAGTTGCCACCAAGGCTTTTAACTCTTGCTGGACCAACTAAATCTATATGTATCTATTGAAGTTGTCGATTTGTTGTAATCTCATTTTTCGATTTGAAAGATGATTTAGTTTGTTTACCCTTTTGACATGCATCACAAATCAAATCATTTTAAAACTTACTTTAGGTAATCCAAGAAATAAATCCTTTTTGAGTAGTTTGCCTAGTTGGTGCATATTGATATCAGCTAGTCTCTTATGCCATAACCAACTTTCATCGGCATTACTCAGAAAAAATTTTCATAATTATTTCTATTGATATCAAGTGTATAGTAGTTACCTTTCCTTTTTGCTCTGATCTTTGTCTTGATATTTTTCTTATCAAGTTGTAAGTCTTTCTTGTTAACAATCAGACATTCTTCTGAATCAAATATTATCCAGTTGTCTTTATCTACGCTTTGACTTACACTCAGAAAATTATGACACAAGCCTTCAACGCATTATACATCTTTGACTTGTATTCCTTTGTCATTTTTTATTTCACCAATTCTTGCTATCTTTCCGGATTGATTTCCTCTAAATTTTACCTTTCCACCTTCCTTAGGTTGCAATGTGGTAAAACTTTTGAAATCTCCGGTCATATGTCTAAAGCATCCACTGTCTATGTACCACTTGTTGTTTTTGGATGCTTTAAGACATATCTACAATCAAATACGATTAAGTCTTAAGTATCTACTTCTTTTTGGGTCCTTTTGGGTTAGTACAAAAGATTTTCTGAACATATGAACCTTTACGTACCCATTTGTAGGTTCCTATCATTCCTTTCTTCTTATGAATACATGATAAAGTATAATGACCTTTTCTATTACAATAACTACAGTATGCAAAAAGATTTGATGTATACACAGAACACTGAAAATAGTTCAAGTATGATTTTCCTCCAGCTTTCTTTCTTCCTTTCCTTCTGTCTAATTTTGGATCATATCCAATTCCAGATCGATCATTCACAAATCGTTGAGCTTTTAAAATTACATTTAGCATTTCACTTCCTTTAGTGAATTTTTCAAGAGATTTAGTAAGATCAATGTTTTTCTTTTTCAAAGAAGTATAGTTTTCACAATCCTTTTCAAAATTCTCTTTAAGTTCTACTTCAAGAGCTTTGTTTTTCTTTTTGAAAACAACTAGTTCTTTCACTACTTTGATGAATTTAGAATGTAAAGCATTATATTCAGAAAGTAATTCATCATAGGTAGGATCAGAATCAGTTACCTCTTCTTTTGTGTCCTCTTGAGCAACTAGACATATATTGGCTACTTCCTCTTCATCACTTTCTTCGTCAGAAGAACTATCTCCCCATATGGCAGATACAAAGACTTTCTTCTTGTTGTAGAATTTGCCTTTTTTATTTTCTTTATTCTTCTGAATCAGCTCTTGACATTTTGATTTGAAATGTCCTGCCTTTCCACATTCATAGCAGATAATGTGGTCTTTATTGCTTGTTCCTCCTTTCTGAAAGTTTTTGAATCCTTGGCCTTTCTTGTAGAACTTTCTGAATCATTTCATAATTAGGCTCATTTCATCGTCGCCAAGCTCTTCATCTTCAACTTGTTCTTCTTCTTTTGCTTTTAGTGCTAGACCTCTTTTCTTCTTGTCACCAATATCATCTAGTTCTTGTTTGAACTTTAATTTGCTTTCATATTTTGAAAGACTTCCGAATAGAGAAGCAACCGATCGCATTGATTCACCTTTTACTTCCTCAATTGCAGTGACTTTTGCCTCCCAGTCTTTAGAAAGAATATTTAAAATCTTTCGTACTTGGGTATGTTGATCATAGACTTTTCTAAGTGCTGCAAGGTGATTAACAAGGTGAGTATATCTAAGTTCAAATTCAGCTATGGACTCACCTGATTTCATTCGAAGTAAATCAAACTCAGTAACTAGAGTATTGATCCGGTTTTCTTTTATTCCTGAAGTTCCTTCATGAGCTATTTCCAAGGCTTCCCACATTTCTTTAGCAGTTAGAAGTGTGCAGATTGTGAAGTACTCATTTTGACTCAAGGCACTTTGAATCATCAAAATTGCCTTGCTGTTGAGTGTGATGAGTTTCTTGTCATTCTCATCATATTCTGCTGGTGTCTTAGGAACTCTTTTGTGAATCTACAATCTTTTCAGGTTTGTAGTTTTCACTCTCAAGCACATCCCATAACCCATATTCAGTAGCCATTACGAAGACTCTGAACTTTACTTTCCAGAATGAGAAATGTTCGTCATTGAAACCTGGAGGTCTTGTGATAGAAGCTCCATCGGGAAGAATTCATTCACCCATACTTGCCATTGGATCCTTCTTAGGCTGTTAAACCTTAGCAAGAAGACCTACGCTCTGATACCAAATGTTAGTGCAAGTGTTTCACCCAAGAGGGGGGTGAATTAGGTGATACGAGAAATTTCGTTGCGTATAAGAAAATTGACAGAATATTTAAATCAGTTGAGAGCAAAGAGAAATATCACCGAAGTGTGCACCGGGAGTTATACTGGTTCGGCAACAACCACTTTGATTTACGTCCAGTCCTCAGAGCGTCTTTGAGAGTTTCACTATACTCTCCAAGATTCAGTGGGTTCTTGGCACCTCAGTCACAACAAGTTCCTTCACTTGGACACTCGCTCCCCCTTACACTTTTCAATCAAATCCCCAACTCAAGATTCCACAACCTTAAGTTGTCTCAATAAAAAATATTGAGTTTGTAATGAAAAACTCTCTCACAGAGCAAATATATAATCACTGAAGTACAATGAATGAGTATAAGAAAATAAAGCACTAAGAGTTTGTTGATTAGTATATTCTCAGTTCTTGTGTCTTGTTTTCTTTTCTTTGAATGCTCCATATATATAGATGATTTGTAGTGTCCCTTGGAAATAATTCAAACATGTCCGTTAGAGTCGTGCAGCAACGGTTGACTATTCTTCGAATTTGAAAACTATTCGTTTGTGGTAGGTAGTGGTAGGTGAACGTTCGGACTTTTATTTGACTTTTCACTTATGCCAAAATCTTTTATTGTTTCTCTGCAAATGTACTTGGAATATTAATGCAATGAAGAGTTAATCATATAGAAAATAATTTAATAAACATTCGATAAAAAACATAATTTCTAAACTGCCTTACTCGAGTTGCTACTCGAGCGATCATGTTTTTTACTCGAGTAGTCCCTCGAGTAACCCTATCAAAAATATGGCAGTGGCTAACTCAACATGTTTCATAATATATTACTCAGGTAAGACATGGAGTGAAATACAAACCTTGGAAATACCTGATTACTCGAGTGGCCATGTCTTTCCTTCACAGGTTACTCGGGTGCTGACTCTGGTAATCTGGTTACTCGAGTGGCTATGTGTTTTCTTCAGAAGTTACCCGAGTGCTCCCTCAAGTAGAGTTCAAAAAAGTTTGCAGATTACTCGATTATTCCCTCGAGTAATGTCATTCAAATCTTGGCCGAGAGTTTGCTTACCTGGTTACTCGAGTGATCCCTCGAGTAATAGATCAAATAACTCCGTAGATTACTAGAGTGCTCCCTCGAGTAATGCCTTTTTCTCACATGGTTACTCAAGTGGCTACTTGAGTAAATTGTTGTATTTTTTTGGCCGAGAGCTACTGGAAGATTTTTACCTTGGTTACTCGAGTGATGCCTTTGCAAATCATGTTACTCGAGTGGCTACTCGAGTAATGGTCTATATAACTTTGCAGATTACTCGAGTGGTCCCTCGAGTAACTTCTTTCAAATTTTGGCAGTGTTTCACCGGATGAAATTCTCTATGATTACTCGAGTGGTTACTCGAGTAATGGCTTCCCTTACTCGAGTGGCTACTCGAATAAGCCATCACAGAATTTGTTCATTACTCCAGTGCTTACTTCAAGTAATGCTTAGCCACTTTGTTCAAATTCATTTGTTTGTTATCAAATCCTTTTATATCAATGATCCAATCTTTATTATCATCAAAACATATGGGATCTAACAATTAATTCAATACAAATGTCTTTAATTTAAATTTGTGCTTAATCATACAATAATATACCAAAAAATTCATTAAAAATCCTAA
Source organism: Inga laurina (assembly GCA_963855925.1). Taxonomy (NCBI): domain Eukaryota; kingdom Viridiplantae; phylum Streptophyta; class Magnoliopsida; order Fabales; family Fabaceae; genus Inga; species Inga laurina. The sequence continues at coordinate 47,528,238 of OY979701.1, read as the reverse complement.
TTTAATTATGAAAAATTATATAAAAATATGGTTCAATCAATTATTGAAGCCACATATGGCACAACATGAGTAATCTTGACTATTTTCTCTTAAATAACATAAAAGCCACTTATGCAAAAACCAAACCAAGCATCTTTCACTTTTTCATAAGTCATTTATCCAATCGTCAATCCAAACATTCATCATTTTACTCAATCTTACTTTTTTCCAATCTTAAGATTCCATAAGCCAAAATAAAAATAAGTTACTTATCCAATCGCCAATACAAATACACCCTATATCAAATTTATTATAGCAATTCTTTCTATATAGTGCATGTTTGGGTTTGGGCTATGGAGCCCCAAACATATGATGAAAGGGCAGAAGTATGGTGGACTTTTTTTTTTTTTTGGGTTTGGGAAAGCGCTTTGTTGACCTCACTTTTACCCCTAAAGTAGTTTTTTCCCATCCGTAAAGTGGCTTTGTGTTTTCTAAAAGCTACTCATCCCTTGCTTTTACAGTGACAGGTGAACTTTGTCACGAGGCCCACAAACATTTCACTTGTTCTCCTATCCAAAAGCTTTAGGTTTGATATTAAAAAATGAATTTTAATTTTAGTTATATAGGAGTATTATTTAATTAAAATTTTAATATTTATATGCTTTATAATATATATATATATTTTTTTTTTTATGCCAACATTTATGATATATAAACTAATTAAATATATATTTAATCAAGATATTTTCAAATTTTTCCCAATATGTTAAATATTTTTATATTTATATTTTAATTTTAATATTTTCATAGAACTATCACATTATATACATATAATATAAATAAGTGTTATTTAATATTCCCCTAGTTCTTAATATAGGACATAATTGAGAGTTAATCTTAATCCTAAATATAAAACATATTTATCATATTTGTCATTTACCCCGGGATTGGCTTCTCTCCAATACCCCTTCCCATTCTTTTCCCTCCTTTTCCTTTTTCCACCATTGAATTAAGATCTTAATGGTCTAAATTTAGCATATTATAAAAATATTATTATAATTTTACTTAAAAGATACAAAAATAATTTTAATAGTTCAAATTTATTTTGTATCTTGTATAAAAAATTTATTTTTTTATCTTTTAAGTGAAATTAAAATAATATTTTTATAAGATTTTAAATCTATATCGTTGTCTTAATCCAATGGTGAAAAAAGGAAAAGGAGGGAAATGATGGGAAGGAATATTGGTGAGAAGCCTATTCCCAAAAAAACAAAAAACTACTCCTATAGATACTCCCTTAACAATAAAATATCATTATATGGACTTTGAGGACTTTAATTTTAAATAAGGATGTTTTAAGAAAACATATCATATTTATTATAATTAATTATTTTAATAGTTTCAAGTTTTTTCAATAATAATTAACTAATTTTTTATAATTATAAGTATAGTTTTCCTCTTAAAATCACAATATAATTTATATATTTCTAATCATTTTTCATCTAAAATTGCATTTTATATAATCATTCAAATAAGTTTTAGCTTGAAAAAAAAAATAACTTTTGCTACTGTCAATCTAAACATAAATTACATTATACTTTCTAATTTCTATGATCACTTGAGTTTGCAAAAGTTAAATAAAAAAAAAGTTATTTATGCCACATCCAATCCAAATAGGCTCATAATCATTCTTATTGGGTGAAGGTGTTTACCGATCATGATGATGCATGTCGACACAAATTACACTGGCCAATTAATTCAATACTCACTATGGTCCATGTTATAATAACCCAAAATTTGAATTACTTTAGTCTTTTTTTTTTAAGAGCCCGACAAGAGTTTTTTGAACATTTAATGAGTTTTTTTTTTTTTTTCAATTTTTGCCCTCATTAATTATATAAATTACATTAATTAAATGGTTACTAATACATATATCTACTTTATCTCTCTCTTACTTACCCCTTCATAAATAAGGGCATGCTTAAAAAAAATTTATTTCAAACATACTTATTATTTTTAATTAATTTTAATCATTTTCTTAGATCATAATTTAGTTACGGGTTTTATAAATAGGATAGGAGGAAATAATTGACATTTAATCTAAAGATGCATGTATGCGGTTGAGCAAAAGACATGGGCAATACGCATTGGCTTTCATCACCGATGTGGCAAAAGCCAAAATATTCAATTATTGAGTTCTCGTAGTCTTCCGCCGCCTTCGTCATAGCTGATGTCGTTTTTCTCCAATTTTGAACATTCTGTCTCTTCTCAATGACCTCTATGTACATATAAATAGATCTATAGACACTAAGACACACACACAACATAAATCTACAAATATAGGATTGGGGAAGCAGAAAAGGCTGAACTCAAGACAGAAGATGGAATCAAGAGTTGAAGATATAGTGATTGTGGGAGCTGGCATTGCTGGCCTTGCAACCTCACTAGGACTACACAGGTACCCATCTCTCTTGAATTTTTTGTCTCATATGAAACTAGTCATATATTTGGATGAAGAGAAAATTAGTAAGGAGTAAATACAAGAAAGAAAAACTCCAAAAAATGGTAAGAAAATAAATTTACCATTTTGAAAGTTTTTCCTTCTAATATTCCCTTAATCTATTTCGTCACTTTTCTCTCCGTCTAAACATGGCCTAACTGTGAGATCTAAAATTTATTACCAAGAAAATTTGTACACGTTGTTTTTTTTTTTTAAAAAAAAGAAATGATTTATACAAATCTTGGAAGAAATATATATTAATTTTAAAACATATGTTATCTTAATGAAATTCATGAAACGTCTTCATTATTCAATTTTTTTTCTTTTAAATCTGCATATTTTGATCACGATTGCAAGTGCTTTTATTCACATATAATTAAATTTGCAGGTTAGGCGTGCGAAGTTTGGTTTTAGAATCTTCAAATACACTGAGGGTCACAGGATTTGCTCTCACAATATGGACAAATGCCTGGAAAGCTTTGGATGCCCTTGGAATTGGTGACATACTCCGTCACCAACACCTCCAGCTTCACGGGTAATTTATAGGAAGGAGGACAAAACAATATCATTTGAATTTTAAGATTTTAAATTGGTTTTATTGACAATAAAAATAATAAGATTGATAAAAATAGTGTAGCAATTAACAACTCATATTTTTAAAAAATATTTTATTTAAGATTTTAAAGTTCAAGTGGTATTTATTTATCTTTTTCCCTAATCTATTCACATTGTACATTTATATCCATTAAGTTAAGTTTTTCTTTCACACACTTATTATTTTACTATTATGAATTATTAAAATGCCTACATGCACTTATAAATTTACTTTTGAAAAACTTGTAAATTTTTGCATTATCTCTTATCATATAAATTATGATTTATAGATTTTCATACATATGCAGTTATTATTTTGCTGCTGTTAGTTTATAAAATACATATATGCTCTTATAAATTCACCTATGAACTCAACCTAATAAATATAAATAACTTGATCTAAGTTTTATCCTTATATAAGTAACAATTGGTGAATAATAAGAAATAAAATGTTTTGCTGGTAATGATTAAGAGCTTGAAACTAAACATTTTTGGGATTGGAGTGCAGATATGACACTACTTCTTTGAATACCGGAGAACAAACATCATCGACCGCTCTCCAAAACGCCACCGGGAAACAGTAAGTGCACTATGTAAATGAAGACTCTCTGTTCCTTTATAATAATCATTCTTACCATTCACACACACCTTGGGTGTAACTGTTAATTTAGTTCTCTAGAAGAATTTCATGCTTATGTGAAAATTAATTACTCTTTTTACGTTGTAGACGAATAGTTATTCTGCTTATGTGAAAATTAATTACTCTTTTTACGTTAGAGACGAAGAGTTATTCTAATGACATGAGTCCTATCAGTTAGGAAGGGGATGTTAAACTTTCCTATCATTTACAAGAGTCTAGAGAGGAAATACACAAGCAAATATGTGGTAGAAATTAAATGGCATAAACACACCAAAATTGTTAATGTAGGGAAGCCTCTCAAGTCAAAGGTAAAAATCATGGGTTGTCAAGATCAATGAAAATATGATTCATTATAATCAAAATAGGGTATAAAAGAGTCTCAAGCTAATGTAGAAACTCGTGCAATCACCCAACCAAACAACCAAAGCTACAAGCTACAATAGAAAACAAAAAAGCTAAAAATATCCAGAAAAACATTACACACCACGAACACAATTTCTCTCACACGAGGCCTCCAAATGATAATCGCAATGTTGATGTTGAATTAGCTGACCAAATTCCAGCCCGATCCATTGGTTAATGAGTGCATAAATGTTGATTTACCAAGACTGCCTTGTGAACATACGTTTTTCACTTTCTCTCTTCTTTTCTCTCACATGGCTATATAATTAGACCACTCCGATCTACCCTGGCCTCATCAGCCTATCTGCCCTTGGTGAAAAACCTAATTAGCCATGAGAGAATATTTTTTTTGATGAAGAACAACTAGGAAACTTTCCTTATTTTTTTTCATTCTCTCACTCTTTTCCTTCTTTCCTATTTTTTTTCTTTCCTTTTCTTTCTTTTTATAAAATAGGAAATATATATATATATATATATAATATGGGCATTTCTTCACATAGGAAGGGAGGTCAAAACCCAACATCTCCCCCCCCCCCCATCACTATTATGTGGAGACTGTCGCCAATCCGACATTCACATGACATGCTTCAAACTTTTGACAATTGTCAATGTATACCCATTCAGGCAACTCTGACTTGAAGAAACATTCTTTCTGAAAGATATTCTAGCTTGCTCCCTAACCATGCAACCAGAATTCTTCTCCAATTCTGCATTCTTCATACCTAGAAGTGCATCCTTTGTTTTATGCCTCTAGCCACTAAAGCTTCTATCATGTAGACCCTCTGGCCATTTAAAGAAATCGTCCTGTTTGTCTCCATCAGTCAAGACTATCAGTTAGCATTTTCACCACCTGTATATATGCAAATAGTCACATAAACACACATTTTTACAGGATGGTTCAGATTTCATAATTACTTGAAATTTGTTCAATCTCAGAGACTTGAGTTTCATGCTATATAACCTGATCATTAGCATAACTCACACATGAGATATGAGTTTTTAGGGATAAAAGATCAAAATGATACTCCCTTTGATCCTTAATATAAAACCTATTTACCTAATTTGATTAGATTAAGAAAGTTAATGAAGTTAGTTACTATGACATGTATTTTCTAAAACACCGAAGTCATTTTCCTTAATTCTCTCATTCTTTTTTCTTGATTATTGTTAATTGTCAAATGTGAAAAAAATATATTATATTTATGATCAAGATCAACTTCCCAAATGTAGGTCCTATATTAAGTATCGGAGGGAGTATTAAATAAAAGATTACAAAGTTAATTTGCACGGTAGACAAAGTAACAGGATAGATACATAAATGAATAAAAGAAAGAAAATTCGCACAAGAGGTTGTGCGAATCGTGACAGGGGAGAAAGACTATAGGAAGAACAGAATATCATGATCAACAGAGTGAGATAATGGTTGATGGTGAGTAAAAACAGTGCCAGCATCAACACTCATGTAGCAAAAATGTCCCCAAAATATAGAAAGATCAGCCTATTGAAAGACATGACACAGAAATTTAATTACAAGTATCAAAAAATTCATGTTTTTGAATTGGGGTTTAAACTAACTTCACTGTATCATATTTACTCAAATTTAATGTTGGCTACCCTAGTTGGATTGGAATATTTGATCTTGATACAATAATAAAGGGATCTAGATCCTCTGTTTTCAACAAATAAATGCACCGGGTGCATATAAGAAAAAAATTGAGAATATATATACCTTATACACACATCCACTATTTTATGTTACATTCTCTCTTAAATGCATAATGTATTGCCCCTCAGGATCCAAATTAGAATATTGACAGAAACTTCATATGGTGCAGTGGGGCCCACGAAGCTCGTTGTGTCAGGCGACAGTTACTGTTGGAAGCCCTTGTCAATGAGCTTCCAAGTGGTACAATCAGGTACTCTTCAAAGGTGGTAGCTATTGAGGAATCTGGCTTCTCTAAACTTGTTCATCTTGCTGATGGAACTGTCATTAGAACCAAGGTAAACACTATATTCATTAACAGTACACCCTCCATCCTAATATAGGACCTAGATAACACTATGTTCATTAGAACCAAGGCCTTAAACCTCAACAATAATATCATTGTTCTTGAATGAGAGTAGGTACTTATTGGTGGTGATGGAGTGAACTCAGTGGTAGCAAAGTGGCTTGGTTTGAACAAGGCCGCCTTCTCAGGCAGGTCTGCAGTTAGAGGATGCATTATGTTAAAGAATTGTCATACGCTTGAACCCAAGTTTATGCAGTCCTTTGGAAAAGGTTTTAGAATTGGTGTTATTCCTTGTGATGACAAGACAGTTTATTGGTTCTTTACTTGGACTCCAACTGAACAAGGTGAATCTTCTATGCCTCACATAACAATAGACCATTATTATTTCACTAAAGTTAGATTTGATTTTAGTATATAAGATTCCATGGCATAAATTAATATATACTACCTCCGGTCCTAAATATAAAACAAAGTTGACTTTTTTTGGAAAGATTAAGGAAGCTAAATAAATTACTTAATCATATCATATGTTATGTATCCTTAGATTATATATTAATTTATTAGTTAAACTAATTAGTTTGAAGAAAAAAATATAAATATAAATACTCTGAATAATTTAATTAACTTCTTTAATTTCTCCAAAAAAATCAACTTTGTCTTATAATTAAGATAAGAGGGAGTAACATGTTTCAGCACATTAGCACTCAAGATCTCTTATCAGTTTATCAGGGAAAAAGTACTTGGCTTAAGTGTGCATGCATCTTGCTTGCCACTTGTCACTGATATACCAAAATCAAGATGAAGATATGCCAAATCCCTCTTTGATTGGATTAGAGGGGGCAATGATGCCTTGTCACTTTATGCGACACTAGCCAAGTGGGATTAGGAATCCTCTTGAATAAGATCTTTTACACTTCCATTTTCAAAGGGTGTCACTTGAAAGTTGAATGTCATATAAGATGACACTTAGCATGCCACCTTCTCTTTTTGAGCCAAATCCTTGATGGGACATTTTTCACTTGGCTAGTGTCATGTGAAGTGACAACATTGCCCCCTAAACTCCCATCACTCTTATGAATTTTTTTGTTTATAAATATTTCTGCACATATGATTTATGCCAACATTTATATCCATTACAACATTAATATAACCAACGCTTAGATCTTTCCATTAGCAAGCTAATTACAGAGCAATGATCACTTTGAAATGCCCCCTTAACATAATCTTCTAAATTATCTATTCCGTGAAACATTTCATTTACTATGCCAAACAGTTTGAAGTTTGTGTTGATAAATGCAATCTCCCTTGCAGACAAGAAGCTAGAAGAGAATCCAGCAAAAATGAAGGAATTTATGTTAGAGAAACTAGAGAATATGCCAAGTGATGTTAGAACCTTCATAGAAAATACTGATTTGGGTCATTTCTCATCATCTCCATTGAGATATAGACATCCTTGGGAATTAATGTTTGGAAATATCAGTAAAAGTAATGTTTGTGTTGCTGGTGATGCATTCCATCCAATGACCCCTGATCTTGGCCAAGGCGGGTGTTGTGCTTTAGAAGATGGGGTTGTTTTAGCACGGTGTCTCGGTGAGGTTCTCTCCGAGAAATCAGTCAGAGATATCAAAAAGAAGAATGGAGAAGAAGAAGAAGAAGAAGAAGAAAAGGAACAATATAAAAGGATTGAGGCGAGCTTGAAGAAATATGCAGATGAGAGACGATGGAGATGCATTAATGTCATCTCTACTGCTTTTGTGATGGGTATTATTCAGCAGGGTGACTCCAAAGTGGTCTCTTTTTTCAGAGACAAATTTTTGGCTGCATTCCTAGCTGGTATTCTATTAAAAATGGCTGATTTTGATTGTGGAAAGCTGAGCAGCTCTTAGATGATGGAGTAATTTAGATTTGATGTTAATGCGTTGTTGACATTGAACACAATGTACTAGGACTATAAGTTTTCTATTCATATGGTTATATATATGTGATGTGTTTCCCTCCCTTTTTGGGCCTTTATAATAAAACATGTTCTACTATCTTTTGATCTTGAATGCTGCACTTAATGGTTCTTTCTTGGTTGACGGCTTAAATCACTATTATTAGAGTAGGAAAATTTGTGGAGAATTAGAGCAATTGTCTTTATTATTAGCAAAGAAAGTTTTCAAGTCTCTAACAATAGAACAACTTCTTAGGGTCTTATGTAGAGCCTAAAAGATGAATATCAAGTCCCAATAATTCAAAATAAAAGACAATATTAAAGCCTTACAAAAAATTAACTAAGCCAATATATTTGAAGATATTTATTTTCTTAAACAAACGTAATCAAAATATGAACTCTTAATCAAAGCATCACTTCCTTTTTTTTTTTTCTTGCAAAAAAATATTATATTCTATATTCATCTTTAATTGTAAACTTACAAATAATCAAAAAAAACAAGCATTTACTCTCCACACCACGACATAAATATAATTTAATGATTGAACTATTGGAAGAAACCTTATTATCCCAAAGGCAAAGTCACATATTGAAAATAATATAGTGAAATATATAAATAAGTTACATGGGATATGTTGCAGGAAATTTTCACCGAGATTTCTCTATCTGTATATGCATGACATAAAGACATGGATAGATAATATTATAATAAGAGATTTGTATTTTTAGAAATCCCACGGTTTTACCATAAAAAAGGGAAAAGAAGTAACAAAAAATTGAAAAACCATATTAATTACAATATAGATTTAAAACATATTCAGATCCTTGAAAATAGGAGAAATCGGTGGGATTAGCTACGTTTCTCTGCTCTTACTGTTCTCTTCTCATTCTCTTCCCTACACTACTCATCTTGTCGGATTTCGGGCGTACCTTAAGCGTTGTTTCAAACTCTTACGATACCCATGCGAACCGGATTACTCTCGGGACACCGGCTATATCACACAGGAAGAGAAGAGAGGAGAAGAGGTTCTGTAGAGAAATCCTTTTTTTTCAGTCTCAATTTTTCATGTGTGGTTCTGTTATTTACACACATACGCAGCCAAACAACTGTTCCCCCCAAAATATGCCGGGAAACTGTTCTCACCAGGTTTCAATTTTAAATCCTTGGGGAAAATTATCAATAAATATCCCAAATTCATTTGGGTATTTTATTTGGCCCAAAAAACTTAAAGTTTAATGGGTTTGGACCTAATCCACCAAGGGTGGACTAAGCCCAATTTCCAACATCTCTCACTCACACTTGGTGGATTGGATTCCATAAGGATTGTCTCTCTCTCTCTCTCTCTCTCTCTCTCTTTTTCTTCTTCCATACTAAGTGCTTTGCTGTAACCGCATGGGCATGACGTCTCCCAGGTGCTTTTACTAGCAATCCCTTTCACAAGACCAGCACAAAACAACCTTTCTTTGTGTAGTTTGAATTTAATATAATGCCTCATATGTCCTAGATATACCAATATACACTTTCACATGGCAGATCTAATCCCTCTCAAGTCAAGATAAAACTTAGATCGCCTTTTCATATGCTTAGTGTCCACACTTATGAAATTACCAATATTAATATCATAAGGGACATGTCTCACACACTAACATAGGTGTGTATATTCCAGGTAATCTTCCTTTCGCTCATATATTATTTTGATATGCGTTAACCACTTTCCTAACATAAAACCTTGGATCGTATCAGTCGTGATCATAGGATGAATGTTAAGGTAGCAGCAGTTGAAGCATACCTCCACGATAATGTCAAAGTCAAAGGACATCACAGAAGTGTTTAATCTTCTTGGGACTCACACAACAATGAAGCAGGAATCCATTCGCTTGCTTCCTATTTGCGGTTCTTTCTCACAAGTGATATGAATCACGTGCTATGGTGTTACTCTTACACTATAAGAGCGTACGTCATTTTGAATCTTATTATTAACACTGTACAGACATGAGTTTAGATGCTCCCAATATCTAAACCCAAATTCTTCTACTCCATTTATCTATCATGACGTCAATGTTGAAGAATTTGTTATCTAGCAACATGCATCATAGAAGTGGGTAGCCATGATTCGATCCATATTTATATTACGTCTTATTGGATCTCATCTCAACATACTGCACTCTTATCAAGGTGACATAATTTGTGTTTCTTCTCTACCATATCAACATTCCTGCTGCTTTACTTGTGAACACAACTGTCTCATCTTTGCATAGTCTTCCTGAGTATCAAAGGTGGTTGCTCGTGTGAGAAAGCCAACCTTACCTGCCTGTACAACATACTAGACATTGTATACCTTCATATAGACACATAGAATTTTATGAAGAAACATTTTCATTAATCATAAACATATTACATAGTGTCTACAAGTTTATATTTTGTGCATCCCAATAGCCTTCACATATTTGTCATACATTTCCTTAGCTATGGGTTTAATTAGGGGGTCTGCGACCATACTCTTGGTCAAAATATGTTGTACATTAACAACTTTATGTGCTACATAATCTCTCACAAAATTATACTTTATATTTGTGTTTGGTCTTGCTATGATATTTGGGATCTTTCATATAGGCTATAGATGCGGTATTGTCACAATACACTAACACCGGATTTGTGCTTTTATTTCTAAATCCAAGATGTTCAATAAATCTCTTGAGCCATATAGCCTCTTGCACTGCTGAGGTGCACGCCACGAATACAGCTTCCATAGGATGCAGGGTAATGCACGTCTGCTTCTTGCTGCTCCAACATATGACGCCATTGTTCAGCAAGAAGATATATCCAGAAGTTGATCTTCGCTCAACTTTATCTCCACCCAAATCAGCGTCAGAGTATCCAACCAAGCCTAGATCACTTCCTTGATAGCATAGTACATAATCTGAAGTGCCCTTCAAGTATCTCAAAATCCTTTTCACTACTTTCCAATATTGCATACCAGGATTTGACTGGAATCTGCTAACCAGTCAAACTGCGTAACAAATATCTGGCCTCTTACACATCATTGCATACATCAAACTTCCAATGGCACTGGCATAGGGAACCCTTTCCATTTTCTTCTTTGCTGACTCAGTGTTGGGACACATACAAGACTCAAGGTTACACCAGAAGCTACTGGGGTATCTAAGGGATTGCAGTCTCTCATATTGAATCGCTCAAGAATTTTCTTGATATAATTCTCTTGTGAAAGAGAGAGAATTCTTTTAGAGCGATCCCTTTGGATTTTAACTCCAAGTATGTATTCTACTTCACCCATGTCCTTCATCTCAAAATTCGATGATAGACATTTTTTAATAACTAAGACCGACTTTAGACTATTTCCAGTCAATATTATGTCATCTACATATAAGGATAATATTACAAAATTACCCTCAACCGCTTAACGTAGACGCAATGGTCCTCTTCAATCATTTGAAAGTCATAAGAGATTATCGCTCTGTGAAACCTCAAATACCACTGTCTGGATGATTGTTTTAGTCCATAAATATACCTCTTGAGCTTACAAACTTTGCTCTCCATACCTTTCTTAATGAAACCTAATGGTTGTTTCATATAAATTTCTTCATCCAGATCACCGGTTTTTACATCCATCTGATGCAGTTCCATATCTAAATTATTTACTATTGCTAGAATAAGTCTTATAGAATTGAAACATACAATAGGTGAGAAGGTATCTTCGTAATCTATATCTTCTTGTTGTGTGTACCCCTTTACAACTAATCAAGCCTTGTATTTGTAAATTGATCCATCAACTTTTCTTTTAATTTGGAGAACCCATTTGTTCCCAATGGCTATTCGCCCTTTTGGTAGATCAACTAGTTCCCAAACTTGATTCTTCTTCATTGAATCAATTTCTTCCTCTATTGCATTCTTCTATTCATCCTTAGCAAGACCTGATAAGGCTACTTGCACAAAATGATGCTCATCATCTCCATCTGGAGTAACAATAAGTGCCTCTCCTTCTATAGAGAAGCGTCTCCTAGGTACATTTCCTCTGTCACTCCTTCTTATGGGAACTTCTTGTCTCTTTCGCTTCTCTTGTCTAGGCCTTTGTAAAGACCTTTCTGAGCTCCCACTCAAGTCAATGTATTGAGATGATTGAGGATCATTAGTCTGAGTTTGTTCTGTAATACCTTGTTCTTGTGTCTCATAAAGAGATACTGTACAATCAATATCTCCCCTGCTAGGAAATTCATTTTCTAGAAATACGATATCTTTTAATTCAATTTCAGTCACAGTTCTATCTTCGTTTTCACCTATGAAAACATATCTTTTTCATTGCTAAGAGTATCTTATAAAGATACACTTTTTTCCTCTAGGACTCAATTTTCCATACCTATGGGAATCATTATGAATGTACGCAGCCGACCCCCAGGGTCTCAAGATGTTTAAATTTGGCTTGCATTTTGTCCACAACTCATAGGGTGTAGAAGTGACTAATTTTGAGGGCACACAGTTAAGAATGAAGGCAGTCGTTAATAAAGCATCACCCTAATATGAAATTGGCAAATTTGCTTGAGCCATCATTGACCTAACCAAGTCTAGAAGAGTTCTATTTCTTCTTTCAGCAACTCCATTTTGTTGTGGAGTGCCAGGAATGGTTAGTTGCCTAATTATTCCTTTTTCTTCACAGAGCTCCTTAAACTTATCAAATAAGTATTCACAACCCCGATTAGTGCAAAAACTTTAATTTTACAATCCGTTTGATTCTCTACTTCATTCATGTACCGTCTAAAGCATTCAAGAGCTTCAGACCTATGTGAGATCAAATAGATGTGACCATATCACGAATAGTCATCAATGAAGGTAATGAAATACCAAGCTCCGTGTCTCACCCTCACACTCATTGGATAGCATATATCAGAATAGATTAATTGCAACGGAATCTCAACTCTAGTTCCCTTACTGAAAGGTTTCCTAGTTGCCTTACCAGCTAGACAATTCTCACATAAGGACATTTCCATATTCGAAATTTCACCTAGCAAACCTTCTCTGGCTAGTTTAATCATTCTATTTTAGTTAATGTGTCCTAGTCTAGCGTGCCAGATATTCATATCAACAGTTATATTGGAGGAAATAACGAAACAGTCATGCATATTAAAATTACCAACAGTATCCATAACAAAGAACTTTCTAGAAATGAAAGCTAAACCATAAAAGGTTTTGTTGCTAAAAATGTCTGCAACTTTGCCATGAAAGTTTACATCAAACCCATAATCTCATAAACAAAGTACTGAAACTAAATTCCATCGGATGTCAGGTGCATGAAGAACATCATGTAGGATCAAAGTTTTCCCACCACGCAAAGGTAACTTGTAGGTGCCAATTCCTTTGACTTCGATCTTTGCATTGTTGCCCACATAAAGCTATTTGTTTAGATGCGGCAACCAACGATATTCCACGAAGGATCCCTAATCCCTCGTCACAAGGTCTGTTGAGCCTAAATCCAAAATCCAAGAAGAACAAATAGGTTCTGTTAGAAAAGAAGTACTTAAAACAAAAGAAATGTGTGAATTCACATAATCCACTAGTACCTTTTCATGGTCATTTCGCTCAGTACAGTCCGGTGAGAAGTGACCCATTTTCTGGCAGGCGTAACACTTGACCTTATTCAGGTCAACTTTCTTCTTACTTCCCTTCTTACCTTTCTTCTTGAATTGTTTTCTGCCATTTTTGCACTTAGAGCCATCCTTCTTGCCTTTCTTTTAAGATTTCTTGCCCTTTTTGGAATCGGGCTTTGCATTAGAAGGACTAGCATTTTTAGTGTAGTAGGCTTGTCCAGAAGCCTTATATGCCTCTAGGCGTTCATCCTCAAGCTCAAGATGTTTTACTACATCATCAAAAGTGACAATGTTGTCATTATGAGTCAAGTTCACTTTCATGTACTCCCAGCTAGAAGGAAGCGATATGATTACAGCCTAAACTTGCTATTCATCAGTCAAGGTGTGTCCAACTTCCTTAAGTTCTATGATCATGTTGGACATCTCTCTCAGATGTTGCTTTATAGGAGTATTTGCTCTAAGCTTGTAGGTATCAAACTTGATTGTCAACCTTCTAAGCTTAGTGGTTGATGTGCCACCAAAATTATCCTTGAGTGCAACCCACATAGCCTGAGCAGTTTGGTATTTCTCATATTGGCACATCAGGTCATTCTCCATTGGGCTCAATAAGGTGACTCTTGCAATATTGTTCTTCTTCTTCCATGCTTGATAGACTTCCAAGTTTCTCCTGTGCTGAGTAGTCGTCCCAGCTTCAGGTTCTACTAAAATAGTGGTTAGTAGTTCAATAGCCTCATATTCCTCTAAAATGTACTGCACCTTACGGTGCCAAATGTCCCAGTTGTCGCCACTCAATTTCTTCCCCTTATTCAGTTCAACAATAATGCCTTTCGTGGCCATTTGTCAATTCTGAAGCAACATTTTTTTACATTTAGAAACGTTGTTCTCTTTAAGAGAACATAACCAAACGATTATATAGCATAGCATGGTATACAACGTATGTACTTATATCATTCTTGACCAGAAAATAAGTTTGTTACTAGATCCATGGTCAGGAGAATATGTTTGTACCTCTTATCACACAAATAATAGCAACTTTATTATTTTCTATCAAAAACTTCATATAAGTACTTTAAATAAGTCATCAGCTTTTAGAAGTTCTACCTTCTAAAAGCTCCCACTCATCAAGGATACATGGTATTATAATGCACAATTAAAAAATTAGCATTAATTGACAAACATAATTTATTACATGAAAAATACTATATCCATACATAAAACATGCAAACAATAACATTTAGAGTCATATTCTCAATACAAACAGCATAAAAGGAAATAGGAACATAATACACCATTAAATGTCAGAACAACAGTAGTCAATAAAGGCTTTCCTTAGTTTCCTAAAGAATCTTTTCTTTTTCTTCATGAATCTTGTTGTTTTTGTCACATTATCAACCCAAGCAACAGTCATTGAGAATGCGCCCCTTGCCCTTACAGCTGCGTGGTACTTCATCATTACGCTCACGTAGAACTCAGCACTCTTTTTGTCATTTATGCTTTCCACATAATTCACAATGATTGAGTTTATGATTTTTATATTATTTATTTTAGTTGTTTTGTCCGCGTCAAGTTCCGCTATCTTCTCAGCCATAGCAGCAGAATAGGGTTGGTCGACCTCTTCTTCTAAATTTTGAGGTTCTTCACAGGGCACAAACTTTGGTCCAGAATCAGAGTAGACCACTTGAGGTTTCTCTGGAACAGGCTCCAGAAAATCTTCTTCAGGGATAAGATTGAGATCGTCCTCGGGATCTTCTTCAAAAAATTCATATTCTTCAGGTTCCTCTTTGGGATCCTCTTCAAGATCATCCATATGAGCTTGATCGTCCACAAATTCAATGCTCAATGACCCATACTCAAGTGTTTCAGTGCTGTTAGAAGCCTCTTGCTTCATTTTTTACCTAAATAAACAAATGCAAGTCATTATCATGATTTTAGGTATTTTTAAATGTATAAAAAACACTTAAATAAGCACTAAAACCTCAAAAACATATCTTGAACTACCACAAAAATAGGCAAATTGGATATCATTCTGAAGATCTCAAATTTAGGGATTTTTAGGAACAAACCGCGTCTCAAACGTAGCTCCCACGCCCCCTCACACGCCCCAAGAAGAAAAAATCCAGGAAAAAATTAAAAAAAAACTGCATAAAGCCCACTCTCGCTGGCAGCGCGTGTCGTACACGCGCTACTCTACAGTTGTCCGATCGTCGCACGCACTAGCTAGTTGGACTCCACGAGCCATGTAATATCCCAATTTTTGATTAAGGGCAAATCATGATTATTGTGGATAATTACAAATTTAATTTGAATTATTATGTGTTTTATGGCAAAATTAAGTAATATGTCACAATTAGTGGAAAATTGAAAGAATGATCATAAGTTAGGGATTAATGGAGAAATTAATTACTAACTAAGAGAGAAATGAGAAATGTAATTAGAATGGTTAATGGAGGGATTAAGGTGATTAATTGGGAAATTACTTTATGTGAGCAAATCAGAAATTGACAAGTGTCAATGTGAGATGAAGCAAGAGAGTGTGTGAAAGTCAAATGGCATTGGAAAATGATATTTTCACTCTCTTCTTCTCTTACTTTCGGCTGACAAGGAGGGAGAGGATTATCATTGTTTTCTTCATCTCTTTGCTCCATCTCTCTCATTCTCTCTCTTCTCCCTTCTTTAGACACCATTGTTGCAGAAAAAGGGAAGGGAAAAACTTGAAAAAAAAGGTAAGCAAATGCCCTCCATTGCTCAAACTCACTTCATGAATGTTGTTCCTTGGAGTGAGAGCTTCATTTTGGTGTTTATAGTGTGCCCATTGGTGTTGGTTTATGCCTACACGAAATTTTGGGAAGTGGTGAATCAAGAAGTCTCTTTGGCAAAGTGAAAAAGGTAAGTGAGACCAATCTATCTATTTAAGTTTTATGCCAAATGATTGAGTTTGTAATTTCTAAAAATTCTAGCCTTGAATTCGAAAATGAGAGCCACTGTGTATTTGGTATGTTATTGGCATAAAAATGGTGTCTTGTGGGAAGTTTGGGATAGACAGAATTCATTGGTGATTGAAATGGTATGTTTGAATGAGTTTGGAATTTTGATGTTTGTGTTGCCCAAAACCAAAGCATGATAATGGAGTGGGATTTTGGTCATTTTGAGGTTTCCATTGTGTTCCTTATGAAAAATTGTATGAGAATAGGCTTGATTGTTAATTTTGGAGCCATTGGACACTTTGATAGAAAGTTGGAAATTCTGTCTTGTGTGAACTCTATCTGGGCAGTCAGTTTGCATGAAATTTTTGAATGAACAAATGGTATCTAAAAATTATGAAACTTTTCAATCTTAAAGTTCACATCCTAAGCTTCAAAATGAATATATAATTCATGTCATTTCGTTTTGTGAACTGAGAGTTATACTTTGTCAAAGTTTGGGATAAAAACTAGACTCTGTTTTGGAGTAGTGTTGAGTTTTGGGTAATTTTGGAATTTTTTGGTGATTTCTAGTTATGGTCCATATTTTTTCTAGTAAAGAGGACTTAAATGTCTTTCATTTGGCTTTAGAATCACCTCATTTCAATTTTTTTTAGAATTAGTTATAATTTTTGGAAATTCAGCTGTGAAACAGAATTTTCCTGGCCGCAGCCAGAAGATTCTTGGCTGCAGCCAAGAACCTTCTGACCACTATCTGGCCACAGCCAGAAAATTTTGGGCTGCAGCCGGAACACATCTGGGCTATTTTTGCCTGCAGCCAGAAACTTTCTGTGATGCTTTTAGCCGCAGCTAGAGATTTCTTGGCTGCAGCCAACCCTTTGTTTTCAGCACCTTGTGATTTTGAAAAGTGGTTTCCAACCCGGTGTTTCCCAATCCTTTAGGGCTTTTATTAGAGCCAATTGTGACTACTTAAAGGACATAAATGATAACCAAATCTAAGTATTGTGAAGTCAATTGAGTATTGGAATAGAGAATAACTCTTCGTCCCTAATTATAATTATAGGATATGATATTGGCCCTCCTCGGGAGAGAACTGTGACAAAGCACACACGGAACGAACCAGGTAGTGACTCTTCTCTCATATTGTGTATGATGTTTTGGTATGCATGACTTGTCATTGTGTTTTGTGAAATGTATGTGCCATGGTCCATTACAGCGTGAGCACTTCATGGTGAGCCGTTTAGGGAGGAACAGTGGTCATCTCTAGCTCGGCCGTTGAACTGCCGTTGTAATCGACATGGATCTCTGTGAGTCCGACCCGTGGGGCGGTGTTTGTGAATCCGGCTGTGGGCTGTGTGTATATCTTGCCAGTATGGCTTGCGTTATGAAATGCTTTATATGAATCCTAGTTGTGGTGAAATATATTGTGTGGATTGTGTTGTGCAATGCAGCGTGAGCAAACGTAAGGGTGACATGAGTCATACCTGCCTTTGCCGTTGTAGTTGCCATGTGTGTGTGATGATTTGCTTTCATGCCTTATTGTTGTGCATACCGTGATTGATTTGACACTACGGAGATTCCTTAGAATCTCACTCTCCTAAAATTAAACATTTTAGACAGGGCTGAAGGATCAAAAGCAAGCGAGTGACGAAGAGCGGATAGAGCTCCAGTTTAGAAATATATTTTGGGTTATTGGTTATCATGTAAATTATTTGGATGTTTTTGGGAAACAATTGTATATATTGGGATTGATGGTATAGTTTTGTGTAATCCCCAAGTTAAGGGTAATGAATTGTGGGCTTTGTGCCTTTGTAAAACCCTTATTAATGAATAGAACCCGAGTGTGTCGGGAATTTGCATTATACTCTGATATTTGTGAATGGAATCAACTTGTGCAGGCCATTTATGTATTATATTGTGAATATGAGACCATTGATGATTAAGTTTAGAAAAGATTTTGCAAATTCAGTTTTGGGCAAAAGATTATTTCAATAAGCCCAAATTATTTATGGTATCTAATTTCACACTTAATTACGTATTTATGAACTTAATCTCGGCCTTGGTTGGAAGGGGGTTACACGCCACCTACTGTCGGTCTATGTCCGCCACGTGTCAAACGGGTTGCCATGTGCCACACGCACTATGTGGCGTTTCTATCCCTTTTAATTATAACAAAAAAAATTTTTGGTTGGGTTGATGGGTCAGGTTGGGCCTTTACCCACTGACCTGATCCATTGTTTTTTCGTTTTGGTTTGAGTCTTAGGCTACTGATGGCCCAAATATCTCTTTTTCTTTTTTTTTACTATTGCACCGGATTAGGTTGGGCATGTACCCGATCCTTTTTTTTTTTAACCAGGCGCAAAACGGCACCATTTTGGAGTTGCTGGAGGTTATCTTCAACCTCCATCCGGGTCGACCTGGACCCGGTTTCAAGCGCGGGTAGGATCCGTTGACCCGGTAACTTCTCTCCTCAGTAACTTCACCGTCTGGCGTATGTTTTACTCGTTCTTGGTGTCCATCTTCATCATTTTTCCGAGCTCTACACAATAGGTTTATTTTTAAATCCTAAAAAACTCATTTTATGGTGACCCAATTCAATTATCTTTTCGGTCTTCTGGTTCTTTTTCTGGATTTCGCACAACCTATTGGTACTTTTGTTCTATAGCCTTAGTATATGTTTTATGATGCTTTTCAATATTCTAATGCTCATAGAACCAAGACATTACCATACAACTGAAGTTCACCGAAAGTAGATTGCACAATAAAGCACCGAAAAGCAACGAAGAAAGGAAAAAAAAACACAGAACGGAGTGATTCCAAGCACAATTTCATATTTTCGTTTAAACACATGAACCGAAACTCAATCTCATACAGAAAGATATACATGAACCGAATCATATACTCTCACGCATCCGTGAAATTAGACTATCGTGCTTAAAAAAAAATTTCTACATACATGCTCTCAGTAGAAATTCATGAACATAGTGATCGCAAACATGTTTAGCGGAAGTAATTGGACAGATTTTAAAACCTTGCTCTGATACCAATGTCGGATTTCGGACGTACCTTAAGCATTGTTTCAAACTCTTATGATACCTATGCAAATCGGATCACTCTCAGGACACCAGCTATATCACACAGCAAATATACAGGAAGGGAAGAGAGGAGAAGAGGTTCTATAGAGAAATTCCTTTTTTTCAGTCTCAGTTTTTCATGTGCGGTTATGTTATTTACATACATACGCAGCCAAACAACCGTTCCCCCCAAAACATGCGGGGAAACTGTTCCTGTAACACCCTGCCTTTAATCATGTAATTATAATTCGATATTAGGTAATTAAATTAAATCAGAGACCGTCAAATAATTCAAAACCCATAAAATGTTCCCTTTAGTAGTAGGGACTTTACAAAATTTTCAAAACTTCATTCCTCTTCCAGTCTCAAGTTCAATTATCGAATATAATTGCCTGTGCAGTCTATCTACATTTACGTATGACAGAGTGTATAACCAAAATCCCGGCAACCCCCGGGTTCAACTACATATATATATATATAGTTTCAAATCCTGATGAGGGAATTACAGGTTCAAGTATTCAAACCATTTACAACTCAACGTTATACAGTAATCCCCAATTAAACAGTCTAACCAACATGTCCAAAATAAATGTCCCTACGGAACTCTACCCGCTCCGGGTCACGCGCTTCTCCTTGGAGCCACTCGCCCTGTCTGAAAGGTTAGTTCAAGGAAAGAATGAGATTCAAAAGAATCCCAGTAGTAACAAAACATTTATACCACATATAAGCACACAACATGTAAGCACATCATCATACAGCAGCAGCACATATCACACTCCACCCTCATCCCCTTTCTCCGCCGGGAAGGCACACAGTCCTAACCCGAACCGTTGCTAGCTACTCAGGGACTATTGACGTGGCAGTGCATAACTATAGCCTTATAGCTCATACAGCTATCCGGCTCTCGCAAATGGCCCGTCGGCCTCACAAATAGCCTTTCGGCTCACATATCACATATATCACACTTCATCCTCATCCCCTTTCTCCGCCGGGAAGGCACACTGCCTAAACCCGAACCGTTGTTAGCTACTCAGGGACTATCAGAATGACAGTGCTAACACAAATCCACAAAGATCGCAGCATACGAATCCATTCCCAATCAACGATATAACACACATGCAATGCATCATATATGGTGCAAAAGAAAAGTCACTACCTGATCCTTTCCTGACGATTGCTGGCACAGTAGGCTCACGAGGATAGCAGATGTCAAATCCTATAATCAAATAGGGACATTAAGTCAATCTCTTTTCCAAGTTCTTAATTCAATAACACTCTAAGTTGGTATTCATTTGGACTCTTTAGATGGCCATTAAATGCCTAAACTTATGCCTAAAGGGTTGGGATACCTATCCCCAAAGATCCCTCTTAAGAAAGCTAAATACTGATTTTTGGTCCCTTCACTCGAGCACAGAAGGCCGTGCTCGAGCATGATCCCTTTTCTCACTCGAGCACACATGCGAGTGAGACGCAGGAAGTGCTTGCCCGAGAGCAACTCCCGCGACAAACCTACACTCTCACTCGAGCACAAGAGGCTGTGCTCGAGCAGAGACCTCGCCAGCACTCGAGCACCACGGAAGTGAGGCCTGCGAGTGACAACCCGAGAGCATCTCTCAACATCTTCCTTTACCTTCACTCGAGCACAAACACCTGTGCAGGTTTATTCGCGAGCACAAGGAAGTGAGGTCCAGCGAATGTCCACCCGAGAGCAACCCAACTCCCAGGCGACAGATTCACTCGAGCACAAGTCCCAGTGCTCGAGTGATCTCCCAATGCTCGCGAGTGCCAAGCGCACTCTTGGCAATCCACCCACGAGTGATCACCCGAGACGCTCACCCCCAGTGATTTCATGCACCCTCACTCGAGCACAAACATGCTCACTCGAGCACGTTCATCCTGTGCTCGAGTGAGTTCTTCCCTCACTCGAGAAATCCTGACAGATGCCCAAAACGCTGAACTGATATGGTTTTCCCAGAATTTACCGATTGATTACCAATGGTCCTAAAACTCATACCATAACTCATTCTCACTTATTTCAACACAAGGAACCCATTGGCAACCACAAACAACCCAAATCCAACCCATTCAACACATTCTCTCTCTAGATCATCAAACCACTTAAAACCTCATTCTAACAATCTCCCTTATTCCACTTCAAATCAAATTCTAATCACTCCCAAGTGTCAAAATTGACCAAATGAACAGTGACACTCTCACCAAAATCTACCCTTCACTTAACATCATAATTAGGTCAAATTTCCAGAATTCTCATTGATTAGGCAAACATCTTGACATATATATCAAAATGTATCACAAACCTACCTCTTAAACTTGCTGAAATCAACACCTTGATTCCACCAACTTCCAGATTTGTCCAACAATCAAACACCACTTTTCACAAATCTGAAAACATAGCAAGGGAGCTCTTAACCATTTGAGAAATATCAATGAGGGATGATTAAGCATATAAGATCATTTACCTATCTTATTTTCAAACCCTTACTTTTCTCTTTCTTGCTTACTCGCCGGAAATGGAGGAATGAAGAGAGAGAGAAATGAGTTGGTGAGATGATCATTCTTTCCTTCTTCCCATGCAAGAAAACCGACTAAGAGGAGAGAGAAAGTGAGTGTTGAAACTTTGACCTCATCCATGGCCCATAGCTTGCCACTTGGCATCATCTCCTTCCTCCTACAATGATTTCACCTAACTTCACATGCACACAATTCCACCCCTTGATCTTTCAATCTCAACCATTGATCTTGATTACTAAGGGGTTTTCCTCATCACTAGCTAACCAGACGGTTGGTAAATTTACCGATTTACCCCTAATTAGTATATTACTCATTAAATCATTATTAATGATCTTGATATCACATTACACAATATCCACTTCAAATATGCTTAATTAACATTAATTACATCATTTGAAGTTATTATCCCTTGATTACAATCCAGGATATTACAGTTCCCACCAAGTTTCAATTTTAAACCCATGGGGAAAATTACCAATAAATACCCCAAATTCATTTAGGTATTTTATTTGGCCCCAAAAACTTAAAGCTTAATGTGTTTGGGCATAATCCACCAAGAGTGGACTAAACCCAATTCCCAACACATCTCAACCTTTAGATTAAAATTTGAGCGGTTAAGATTTAATATTTATAAAAATATTTAAAAATATCAAATTATTACAAAATAATTAAATAAATTCAAAAAATCCTAAATTTTAGTTATGATAATTTAAACATTTAATAAAAAATATTTAAAAATAATATTTTGATGAAGCATTAAATATAAAGTGCTCAGATTTCAAACTAAAGGCTGAGATGATTAGTGGAGGGGAAGATGATAGGAAGAGAGCAGTAAGAGTAGAGGACCGTAGCCAATTCCAAAATGGTTACCATATACTTCCTGTGAGACTGAATTGGAACCCAAAATGGAGCGATCTTATACTACAAATATGAAGTGACCCTTCTCCCCATGTAAGTAATAAACATAAGGAATTGGGTAACAATATACATAAATTTCATCACCCAAAAATAATACAAAAAAGATGACATGTGACACCGACATGCCAATAAAAATAAAGCATATGCCCCAAAAACCTTTTTTATTTGCAAGCCATATATTTCCATGAGATGTTAATTTTTTTTTTTTTTAAAATATTCTTCAGAAAGACTTTGCTAAAGCTTTCAAATAGTAATATAACAAATTTCTATTTGGATTTGAAAAATAACAGAAGTTCAACGCAATATCATTCAATAATAATAAATCAAATTGTAAATTAATTGAAATTAAATTAGATGTCATGAACAATTTCTACCGACAAATAAGAGGATTTAGGACTTAGGATAATATCGATAAAGATGAAATCTTCCAAAGCATTATTGCTACAATGAAATTGATTACCAAAAATGTATTGTAGCTGACCACACAAGATTGAAGAGATGGCAAGAAATTTGTTGGAAATTAGCTACTGCAATAACCAAACGAAGGGAAATATGAAAATCAAATAATGCGCCAAAAGAACCTTGAAAATAAGTCTAAAATTAAAATATCGAAAATCTTATTATATATTCACGGGAAACGATAAGCTATACTCCATTAATTTAAAGTATAGTAGGTATGGAGGTCTGGAATCTTCTAGAAATGCCTCCCACTTGTTAGAGGCCACTATTCTTTTACTCTTGTAGATCAACAACCACAATGAGAAGAGGAATAGGGGAAAAGGAAATAAAAGGGGGATAGGCCACGAGAGAGAAAAAGGGGTTCCTGGTGCTTGAGGTTGGGAGGCTAATTTTTGCAAGTTCTAGTTCGAAACTTTGGAAACATGAGGTAAAGATGTTTTAGACATTGCATTTTCAAAATAGTTATAAAGTCATTAATTACACATTATTAATTATTTGCAATTAGTCAACTTTATTTTCAAATATAAATAGGATTACTATTTCAAATCATTAATAACCCATAATTAAAAATATAAATGGGATTGGAGATTGCAAATCAATCCATTATAAAAATACAATTTTTAAAATGTCTTCATCAATCTATCCATCTCTTTTAAACACAATCTCTAATTTAAAATATAAATGGGATTAGAGATTGCAAATCATTAATAGCGTGTCATTAATGGCATTAAAAGTATTTTGAAAATACAATTTTTAATAACCATTAATTAGGAATATGCTACAAATTTTTATCAATGTATTAATTATCATTAAAAGTGAAAATCATAAAAAAAAAAAAACGGGGGGAAATCATAAAAAAAAGGGGATAGGCCGCATGAGAAAAAATGTTGCTTCGTGCTTGAGAGGCTAACTGTCATGAGTACTGATACGGTGCTTTTTTTTTTTTTTGAAATAAAACTGGAATTCATAACTAAACAATATTACAACCAACTCGGTCCCTCATCCACCACCGCCTACCATCAACGGAGGGGGTGGATGATCAAAAATTACAAAATGATCAACACTAGTATGAGAAAGTTTAGCCAAATAGTCAGCCTGCGTATTTTGGTCTCTCGCTATATGTCTAATAAGAACCTGCCAATTCTTGGCCAACCATAACCTAGCTTCCTCAATGACCTCTCTAAAGGGATGTTTATGATCACATCCTCTAGTGAGCAAATTCACAGCCTCAATACAATCGGTACAAAGAATAATGCTTCTAATTCCCCTATTCCAACATATTTGGAGCCCTTGGATGATGGCTATAACTTTCGCAATAGCCTGCGGAACCTTTATGAGTTTGCTCATATAGCCACACACCCATCTTCCATCTTCATTCCGAATGACTCCCGCGCTCCCGCTCTGCCCTGAATCAAGCACTGACCCATCCGCTTCTAGGGTGTAGAAGCCTTGCCTCCCAACTAGCTGACCTCCATCTGTATTCGGGCCTTGACTGTAAAAGTTACTATGAGCACTGACGTCCATATCCCAACTCGCCCTAAAGAGACTAGAATGAGCGCTCCGGTAGTCAATGTCGGTGTCATCTCCATACAGTTTTCTGCACCTGTCCACCCAAATGTCCCAGCACACATACCCAAACAAAGTAGCCCAGCTAATTTTCTCTGTGAAATCACGACCCGCTGCATTCTTCAGGTTCCATTCAATCCATTCCGCACCCTGCAAATTAGTAAAGTTATCCCACATACCTGGTTTAACAATTGAAATCCATGGTAAAGATGTTTTAGAAATTGTATTTTCAAATTACTTTTAATGCCATTGATTTCACATTATTTAATTATTTGCAATCAGTTAACTTTATTTTCAAATATAAAGAGGATTATTATTTGCAAATCATTAATAACTGGTAATTAAAAATATAAATGGGATTAGAGATTGCAGATCAATCCATTATGAAAATACAATTTTTAAAATATCTTCATCAATCCATCAATCACCATTAAACACAATATCTAATTAAAAAGTATATATGGGATTAGAGATTGCAAGTCACTAATAACGTGTCATTGTTGGTATTGAAAGTATTTTGAAAATACAATTTTTAATAACCATTAATTAGGTATATGCTGTAAATTTTTATCAATGCATTAATTATCATTAAAAGTGGAAATCATAGTTAATAAGGCAAAAATGGGAAATATTGATTCCTAGACTCGAACTTACCCATTCGACTCATTTTTAACTAAAGTGGGTTTTGCAAGATTTCTTAAGTATAGTTGATTGATTGATTGATTAATGATCTTTCCCATTTGATAGAAATGAAAACACGGAATAATGTGATGAGAATGAGCGATAATCATGGCTCAACCCTATTTTCCATTAATAGTCCTACCCCAGAGGAATATTCTAGAGCATATTACAAAATATATACACAAGACACGTGTCATAGACGAGGGAGTACACTCAATCCTATCCTTTTGTAAAATACATGCTCACTAATCATACATTAATCTATATTATCTAACAGCTTCCTATGTTTTTTTTCTTCCTTCTAATATAAATGCTTATGCTTATGCTGCTCACTAAATTGTTTGTTTGAAAGCGTTACTTGGCCTAATGCATGTTTGGAAAACTTGCAAATGTGTTTGGATACCACATCCAGCACCTCCAAAAATCTTTTTACAAAGTCAGTCACTCACAATCTTAATTATTTAAGTGGAAAATTTTCTTTTTACATAAACCCGTCCCCAAAAATTAAAAGTTATGAAAAAATTAGTTTAACAAATAAGTGTGTATATCATTTTGAAAGTTCGTTTACCTTACGCATTTAGTTTTTACCATTTGAAACCAAACACATTAATGGATCTTACCTATGTCCATTTCAATTGTTGGTTAAATGGCCTTTTGGAGGTAAATCAAACATGCTAATTAATATTATTCTTATTTTTACCTAATATATTAAAAGAAGAACCATTTTGAATACTTTCCCCCAATTTTTAATTTGATATCAGTATATATTTTCTTTTAATTAAATTCTTTAATTTTACTTTATTAGCACCATTAACCTCAATAACTTTACCCTATCATCATCATTCGCCCCTAGGACAGGTGCTAATGGTGTTAATAACATAACAAAATTAAAGTATTTGATAAAGAGATGGAACACATACCAAATTAAAACTTGTGGGAAAATATAGGTACTTTGATAAATGGTTTTTACTATATTAATTAATCTAAAATTATAAACATGTTAATTATATTGTAATCATAATAATATTAATAATTTATTTGGCATATGTTCGATTCAACTAGTGAGAAAAAGTTGGGAAATGGTTTGGATCGGTCTAAGAGCTTAGCTTAAGTTGGTAAATCACTAAATCCTATTTCTCATTCAGATTTAAGCCAATCATTAATCACAAATCCTTACTTTTATTATTTTATTAGGACTCAAGGCCAAGCTTGTAAATTAGTATTCAATTAAAAAATTAGTAAATACAATCATAATACATATTTTTAAAATTTATAATTATAATATCTGAAGTTCAAATTATAATCATGTAAGAAGGTTAAAAAAATTATAATCCTGTAAAGGATAAATAAAAATACAACTCTACAAATTAAATCATTATCACTAATTAAAAATTAGGTAAAATAAATAAACTTTATTTCCCAAAAGAATACTAATTTTGCATCATGAAGTTGCCCTACAAAAACTTTAGCTAAGTTTTTTAATGTTTTTGGCAGATAAAAAAAAAGATTTTTAATGTTATATTTTTAAAAAATAAATAAAATAAAACAAGTTGGGCCAAAATCTTCAGACATAAGCCCTAATGGCCCGAGCCCATATTTTCGTTGGCCGGCTTGATGGGGACCGCCCGCCTCTGCGGTGAACTTCGGTTCCCCGACAGTTGGGCTAGTATTTTGGATGTGTTTGGATTGATGATTGGATAAGTGACTTATTTTTACTTTGACTTATGGAATCTTAAGATTGGAAAAAAGTAAGATTAGGTAAAATGATGAATGTTTGGATTAGCGATTGGATAAGTGACTTATGTAAAAGTGAATAATGTTTGGTTTGACTTTTATATTATTTAAGAGAAAAAATTATAAAAATTATGAAAAATGAAAAAATGAAGGGATAATTGTGAAAAAAAATCTCATTGGCAACTTAATTGCTAAATGGGACTTGGGAAGATATCTACATGGGGGGATTTTTTCACAATTTTTCAAAAATTAACTTTGAAAATTTGGCAATGGTACAATTTTAAATAAAATTATATCAAACTCTAATTTAAATTGGTACACTCCAAAAGTATTTTCTATTGTGCACCTCAAGCTTAAATTTTATAAACTATATCAAACTCTAATTTAAATATTAAATTGTAACTCATATTTTCACATAGCTCAAAATTTAACAAAATAAACCGATTAAAACTTTAATAATACTTCAAATAATCCAAATAAATTATTTAAACTAAATTTAATTTGCAAAAACATCATATAGAAACTAATTTATGACATGTTTATAAAAGAAATTGATTATAAAATCATAAAACAACTAAATAATAAATCTAAACTGATTAAAATTAATTATTAATTATTTTCTACATTTCTACAGTCATATATTAACAAAACTTAAAACTTGTCTAAACTCTTATCCCAAAGTATTTTCTAATTAACAGAAAATTATTATCTAAAGAAAGAAACAATTATTTAAAACATGTTTTATAAAAGAAGTTTTATAATTAGAAGTGATTTTGAATACCTCATTAATCCCAAAAATATAAAAATACTCCTCAAAACAGAAACTAACGCTTGATATGAGTTCGTAAACTCCAATTCTCATGGCAATCGCAGGCTTTTGCTTATTTTGACTGAAAAGAAATAGTTGAACTAAATATTAGGTAAATGAATTTTTATGTTTAAGATCGATTGAGCACTGTAGAAGCCCAACTAAGAGCCCAATCGGTCTAAAGAAACACGCACATTGCGTGTGTTTGTTTCCACGATTTGCTAGCAAATTGGACTTGAACAGTGGAGTAGTTAGACTTGAATAGTATTTTGATCTTTTAAGATGTTTATTTTAGTGATTGGATTTAAGGTGAAAAAAGTCATATGCCTCAAAATAAAGCTTATTGGAGCTTATGTACCTGTGTGTGTATAAAAAAATATTGATAGGAGTATTTTCATATTTTTAGGGATCAATGAAGTACTCAAAATCACTTCTAATCACAAAACTTCTTTTATGAAAAATGTTCTAAATAATTTTCTCTTTCTTTAGATAGTACTCTTCTGCTAATTAGAGAATATTTTGGGATAAGAGTTTAGACAAGTTTTGAGTTTTGTTAATATATAACTGTAAAAATGTAGAGAATAATTAATAATTAATTTTAATCAGTTTAGATTTATTATTTAGTTGTTTTATGATTTTATAATCAATTTTTTTTATAAACATGTCATAAATTAGTTTCTATATAGTGTTTTTATCCATTAAATTTAGTTTCAATAATTTATTTGGATTATTGGAGGTATTATTGAAATTTTAATCGGTTTATTTTATTAGATTTTGAGCTATGTGAAAATATGAGTTAGGATTTAATATTTAAATTAGAGTTTGATATAATTTATAAGATTTAAGCTTGAGGTGTACAGTATAAAAGACTTTTGGAGTGTACCAATTTAAATTAAAGTTTGATATAATTTTATTAAAATTGTACCATTACCAAATTTTTAAAGTTAATTTTTGAGAAAATTGTGAAAAAATCCCTCCGTGTGTGATATCTTCCCAGGTTCCATTGGCAATTAAGTTGCCAATGAGAACTTTTTTCACAATTATCCCTTCATTTTTCATAATTTTTTAATTTTTCTCTCTTAATTAATACAAAAGTCATTTATGCAAAAGTAAAATCAAACATCATTCACTTTTACATAAGTTACTTTAAGTTATTTATCCAATCCCTACTCCAAACACTCATCATTTTATCCTATCTAACTTTTTTTCAATTTTAAGATTCCATAAGTTTAAGTAAAAATAAATTACTTATCCAATCGCCAAAACAAACACACCCATTATTTATCAGCGATTCCACCGCCTAATTGAGACGGTGTTTGGCCGTTGCGATTTCTTTCTGCCACTGTTGCTTTCACTTTTTCACTCCGTTGCGTCGTGCATTTCTCCTGGCCTTTCTTTCTCGTTTCACGATTCCGAGCAATCGGTGCACGGTTCGTCTTGCTCCGACGAAGATATGCCACCACATAAAGGTGTTCTTTCGTTTCACTTTGTCACGGTCCCCTGTACTCGGAACTACTGTTTACTTTTCCATTTTCTATAATTCTTTGTGTTTATTCTGTAACAGAGCTTCCAGGGTTTTACTACGACGCAGAGAAGAACAGGTATTTCCCCATTAAGGGACCCATTCCAGGCTCTTCTCGCTCTTCTACTGCGAAGATTGGTCCTAAGAAATCAATCCCAAAGTCTCCCCCTCAGGTATTTATATGTGCCCCTATCGAACATTTGATATGGATTCTCTTTCTTTGCTTGGCATGTTAACTATTTGTAAACTTATTTGATGTGGTCGTCATTATTACAAGCAATATTTAAAGGACTGACATGGAAGGTTTTAAAGCTTTTACGAATTTAAATAAGGTGAAGTATATTTTAAGAGGATCAAAATTTTCTCTAATTTTTTTCTTAAAGCAATTTGAGTTGGCTGGATTAGGATTTGGATGAAGGATTCTGATAGGAAATTCGCTACATATACTATGTGACGCAGGCAGTTCAAAATAACACTGGTATTGCTGTTACAATGGAATTTCTGCTTCACAAAAGTACAATGCTGTAAACTCACCCAAGTCACTACACCTAAGCTTGCACAGATTATACCAACAAAATGGCAACACAACACATACCCACTACACAGGCTGTACAAAATGAATGTACAAATAGGGTATAAAATAGCAGTGAGAACTTTGATTCCATATTAAGATAAATAAATGTTCTAAAACTCACACATAATCCTCATGGGTTAAACCCAGCAAAAAATGAAAAAACGTAGCACAACGCTCACATTGATCACATAAAAAAATGAAGCAAGGGAAGCTGGTTTTGGAGAGGCCTTCCATTCACGACCTCTGGCTTCTTGGTGTATAAACCCTTGTATGTTTTGTTTTTCATCAGGGGAAGCTGTGTTTTCTCTCTTTCTACCTTTTAACTGTCTGTAATAACACTGGCAATAGCGGGATGAGTAATCCCCCTCATGTTTTAACCTTCCTTTTTCATAATAAGAAACCTTTTATCCTCAAATTACTTATTTATATTAAGTTGAAATGAATGGGATGGAAATGTATGTTGTATAAGTTGGGAATTCTAGGCTGTATAAATGTGCTGTAGCAGATGCTTCACAAGTATTATCATCTGTCGTGTTCTTTATCTGTCCTTTCCATATACTCTTTGAATCAAGTTGCTTTCATTAATGAAAAATAAGTTTTATTAGAAAAAATGCTACACAAGGAATTAGAAAAAAAAAAAAAAATATTAAGGGGTGGCTTTTGAATAAGTCTAGTATTTTATTACCAAAAAAAAAAAAAAAAAAAGGAATAAGTTTAATATTTAGAGTTCTGTGACTGATTGATACTATAATGCTTGTTCTTCTATTTCTAGTATTATTCATCTTTCTTTGTTTTAATTGCATATTGTTTATTCTTGATTCTATTATGAATTTTATCTATATTTTAAATATAAATACTGATTGTTGATTCATGTTAATCACAGGAAAGGAGCCCTTGTAGGAAGCTTTTGAAGAAAACGTCGAGATTGCTTCATGCTAGGGAGTTAAATGGTAATATCATTAAATCCTACAACTGGAGATGCCACTTCAGGGAGGAATTGCAAAAAATACAAGCATCAAAACCTGTGGTATATTTCCTAAATACAGACCTTCCTGTCTGAATCTAAAATTTCACATGTTCAAATTATACAGCACCCAAAATCATAATCTGCTTTGCATGTATTTAGCAAATTATAACTTCTGGCAAGCATTAATGATGATTAAAAGTGAAGGCATAGACATAATGCCAAATATTAGACCAGTGTATAGTCTATTGCAGGTTTGGAAATATCAGCAGACAGATAGGGTAGATATTAGTGCTTTGGAGCAATTAAACATCGATGTAGAAACTTTTGAGGGTGTGGTCAAAACTGATGTTTTGTTGTCAGGCAACTTGAATGGCTCCCTATGGTAACTTCTGGTTTTGTTTCACTTTCTGCCATATTCTATCTTTTTTCTTTTTATTTTCTTGACGGTCCTTTGATGGAATCTTTTATTATTAAACTTTTTTCTAGGAACTTAAATTTATCTCGGATGTTTTAATTTTTTGAGATTATATTTGTATTGAAAAAAGATATATATGGACTTTGGTGGGATTTTGTGATTGTGAAATGATGTCATGTTTCAGTTAAAAGCTGGTATTTGTCTGATGAATACTGCACAATAACGGACCTTTTTGTTCCCCTCTGGATCATATAGTGGAATCTTTTATTTTTAAACTTTTTTCTAGGAACTTAAATTTATCTCGGATGTTTTAATTTTGAGATTATATTTGTATTGAAAAAAGATATATATGGACTTTGGTGGGATTTTGTAATTGTGAAATGATGTCATGTTTCAGTTAAAAGCTGGTATTTGTCTGATGAATACTGCACAATAACGGACTTTTTTGTTCCCCTCTTGATCAGAAGAGACCATATAGTGGATCCAATACAATAGATTACTGGATGACAAACAGTAGCTGGCTTAGTTTGGGGCTCCATTTTAGGCTTCTTTAAAGAAAAGTTACTTTTGTGAAAGCGCAATTTTACAGCTCAAATGGGCAGCATTGAAAGTGATTAGATATAATCTGGAATGTCTATGTTGGAGGTTAGAAAGGTAGTCGGCATAAATTGCTGCAGAATCTTAAACAGCAGAGGTCATTATGAAATCTAAGGAGGACTTTTTTATTTAAAAAAATTGAAAAGCATTTTAAACCTTAAGTAGCAAGTTTTTCAGTTCAGTGTTCTGAATTTATCTTATGACGTACGTCTAATATTTTCATTTATCATTACTTGTGAAATTTTAGGATTTTTTTACCGCTTTTGAACATTTATTGTTTGATCATTCTTTAATTTACTTTTTGTTTACATGGCAATTAAATTGAAAATCTTCTTTTTTTTTCAGTGGTCATTTTTATTTCATTTTAAGGACATTATTGCAATATATATTTGTTTATTTTAATAAGTGGTAAATAATTGTTCTTGTTGGGTGCATGATGGCTCGTGTTTCTTGATTCTGTTATTCAATTATTTATTTAGTTGATATATCATGTGTATTAGTGTAGTGTGCATTCTAACCTATTGGTCGGTGTTATTTGTGGTACATGTGTAGCTCCATATCTTGTAGCAAGTGTATAATAGTAGCTTTTGCTTCATTTGCTGCCGTATTTTTGTATTCTTTGGGTGGGTTGCTGAGTGGGATTTTGTAAACTGGTACAATGTAATATTTGTTCAGTGAATTGGTACAACTCAAGTTTTATCATTTGGTTTGATCTTTGTTGTGAGTTGAGTTAGCGAACTTCTTTGGTTCCTAATGTATTCGTAGGTTTTCTTCCTCGTTGTATGATGGAAAGTTTTTACTTTGGCATATAACATCAATTTGCACAATGTAAAATATTTAATTGGAAAACATCAGTTATGTTATTGATGCCTGAAAATAAGGAAAAAAAGGCCTTCTTTCATTACATATAGAACAGTAAGACTTCATTCTTCTTGTTTTGTTTTGTTTTGCTTTTCTTTTTTCTTTTTCCCCCTTTTGGATGAAGAGTGGGGCTTGTTAAATAGCAGATGAGTTGAAGACTTTAGTAGCAACAGATAATACGTTCTCTTTTAATCAAGAGCATCTGTTTACATCATGATATATCAATTTTGCTTCATTTTTCCTGCAATATTTGCTCTTGTAAACGAAGTGATAAACCTTGCTATTTTACCTGGGTATATAATAGGTACTTTTGATTATCCTGCATATTTCCTGGATAACACTTGTTATGTACTTGCTTCTGAACCTCGAAGATGTTTTGATCCTTAAATGTTGATTATTAATTGTTGATACTATTTAGTATTTACTAGTTATTGCCAATTAAGTTAATGATTGCAGTTTTTTTGAGGTTCGCAAAGAGCAAGCTATTGATGTAACATGGATGCCAGATTGTGTGAAGAGTTATGCTAATGGAAAAACATACGAGCATGACGAAGTGCCTGCATCAATTGTTGCAAATTATGGAGGTTTAATTGAAAAGCCATCCAGAATATCTTGTATAAGATTGGGTCCAAAATTCTCTTCCCATGGAGATGATGAAGATCCTGATGTTCGTCATGTATTGTATCCTTACCACCTGTGTGTGTGTGTGTGAATTTATTTATTTTGCCTTTTGTTTTAGGTGTCCATAGGCACAATATATATATATATATATATGTATATATATATTTCACTCCATTATGTTTGTATATATGCTTGAGTTAGTTCATTGTTGACATATTTGTATAATCTACTCCATCTCTAGCGTCACATCCTGTACTGCCTAGGTAGGATGTTATTTATAATGTGAAGGTTCTTAGCATGACAATACAGATTTACTCATTTGGGATCTGAGACATCAGGTGGATCAGTTCACATTATGGACCTTTCTGAACCATTAATGCCTAATGTCATAGGCCCAATAAAGGAAGTTGCTTCCTTTAAGTGTACGCTTTGGACAGCAGAATATGATTGTACGAGACCTCGAGCTGTAATTGGCAAGTTCTGTTGCTCTCTTTCTCTTTAGGTTATAATTTGCTCTCTATCTCACACATGCAAAAATGTACGTTTTGTGCATCCAACGCTCTAAAATATTTTTCTAATAGCACTCAGAATCTTTAGTTTAGAGTGCTCATTTAAAAAAAGGACGGCCTAGTACACAAGGATCCCACCAGGTGGGGTCCATAGAGGGATAAATGTACGCAGCATTACACCTACAATTAGATAGGTTGTATCCAGGATTTGAACCCGTGACCTCTAGGTCATATGGTAGAACCTTACCGTTGCGCCAAGGCTCTTTTGGGTGCTCATTACTGCTGAAAAAAATACTTTAAGGAAAAAGTTGTACTAAAAGTACCTTAGGATACTAATTAGTTCAGGGTATTGAGTGCTACTTGAAAAATTCTTCTGGGTGTTGGATTAAGCAGCTCAATAACTTGCATCTCAAATCATATTATTATTCACCTGCCAAATACCTCACATTGGCTTTTTACATAATCCATAGTTTATATAGATGAAAAAAAATTGGGCTGTATTTACTATATGAAGGTCTTAATTCTTAGTGCATCTAGTTGTTGATGAACATGACAATTGTGACATATCATGTATAAGTTTGAATCTACTATGTGATACTTATTTTTTAAAGATTGATTTTAATCTTTAGGAGATTTCCATTTTGTATTTTATTTTTCAGGTACCAATATTGGAGCTGCATCTGTTGATTTGGAAACTGGGCAGACCTCGTGGTTTTTACAATGCAAAAGTGATGTTTTTGCTGAACAAATTTTTAATTCAGTAAGCTATCTCTAATGAAAATTGTGTCATTTGTTTCTATTAAAAAAAAATGAAAATTCCATGTAGCTAAACTCAGTAGAATAAGACTTCTTGTTGTTTTTTCTATAAAAAAAAAACCATGTTTCCTTAATCATATCCATCAATACTGGCAGAAAAAACTGACATATTAAGCAAATCTTACTGCAAATTGTATGCTAAATTGAATTATTTTAATGCATGAATAATTGAATTTGATACAATGGTTTTAATTGAATTATTATAAAATTAATGGAATGGAATTGATCATAATTGTGTTTTTCCATTTTTAGAATATAACCAGGAGGAGGGGGGGGGGTTGTGAGAAGGATGGGGATAATTTTGTAACAATGTTATTTGTTTCAAACCATTCCATCTTTGGGGTGTTAGCCATCTATTCCTTTCCATTCCATTCCAAAAAAGGCCCCCAAACTCTGCCTTAACCCGAGCCTGAAATCCATTCCCCCTCAATTTTCCCTTAATTTTCAAAGGCCAGCCCTATGGAAAAAACGGGAAAACGGGCGGTCCTACTTGTATTACCAGCTTTATTAGCGTGCCTTTAGCTCTTCTTCAGTTTTGAGGTTGTTCCAATAAGAGCTCTCCACATGTTGAGCTTCTATCGTTAAACCTTTGAATCCTTTTGCTAGAATAACAGCAATATCTCGTTCATAAGTTATTTATTCTTTTCACCCAAGTATCTGTATTATTACATTGTAATATTGTGTGTTTAGATTTGCAAGATATTAAAAAACTCTCTTTCTCCAGAAAACGTTTTAGGGTGGTTGCATCCTCATTGCACTTCATTGTGATGCATCAATAATGATCCAGTTCCTGCCAAACACATTTCATTAGAGTGAATATAACATATTTACTTCCTTGCTTTATGTTGGAGATTTTGATCTTAATTTTGTAAATTGATCTACATTCCTTACTTTAGAGTAGGTTTGATAATCAACATCCTAAATATCCTTAGCTGAGCTCAAGAACACACAGAACTGACTTTTGGGGTCGTGCCATTCCCCAGTGACATGACCAAGTCTTGTTCATCCCAAGCATCAAATTTCGGATCATTTGGATTTGGACCGGTACCAAGTGAGTGACTAGGTCTTCCATGTCCCTTAAAAAATGTACAAACAAGCTAAGATCAACCCAAGAAATTAGTCTCTTTACTTGTAGGCTGCTGGAATAACATGCTAGTCGCTGGAAGTGCTAATCACTCCACTTTGAGTACTGATAATGGAAGATTCAATGCTGTGGCTTGTAGTGGGCAACGCAGACATGGGTATGGTACATTCAAATGACAAAGGCGATGTGATTGTGTCACGTGTGCATGCTATATTTGGAGCAAAAAAGGAAAAAAGAAAAGAAAAGAAAAAGGAACGGGAGGGATATGGGCAGCCAAGTTGTCGGACATTGGTGTTATACTAATTGAATGTTTCTAAGGTATGTGTAGTGTATTGTGGTCAATATGAGGTCTAGACAATTGGTTTTTTTTTTTTTTTTTTTTTGGGGGGGGGTTTATAAAAGGAAGGGAACAGAGAAGAAGAGCGCAGGACTTTGATACCATGATGCATGGTCTGAGGAAAAATATTTTCTGGCGATCTTCAATTGAGAGTTCACACTAGTATAAATACACAAATGTGAGAGCAATTCTAGGACCTAGGAGAATAAGTGCAAATATATGCAGTAAGTGCAGGGATTATAATCTGTCGATCCCAGGAGAAACATATGCCGCAAGGAATATTCACAACGAATAATTCCTAATTAACTACAATGTTTATGTTCTAGGATGGGCGCAATTGCCTTGAGTAAGAAAAAATAAATAAGTAAAAAGATATAAAAGCTAGCTGCTCAAGATGGCAATAATCTTCCAAAGCCTTCACCTACTGTTCTCATTGGTTGCTTGGACTTAAAGGTTTAGGTGAACATTGGTTGTACCTGAGATTGTGATGGAACCTAAAACCGAAGTAACACTCTAATAATCTTCTGCTATGGAACATAGAATATAAAAACAGCAAAATAAAATGGTACAAGGACCCAAAAAATAAAAGAAAAACTCCCCTATCTTTGGGGAGTCTAGGGACTTTTTTCATACAAGTTAAATCCTTCCTTAATCCCTTATAGGTCCCTCAGTCCACAGGTCCCTCAGTCCACAGATTCCCAATCGACAGTCCTTTTCTCGCTCTCTCACAAACATCTAACACTGATGGAATTGTGGAACCCTCACTGAAAATGCTATTAATATGATCTTACTCTGGCAGAGTGTAGGTCTAACCAGAAAAACTAAAGATAATGATAAAAAACTAACACAAACACACACTCACTAGTTCCCTAGCCTTTGAGAGGCTAGAGTCCCTCCCTCACAAATACTTACTGTCTGCTTAACCTCCCCTAAACCCTTCGTCAAGCTGTATATTCAGCACATAGCTCATCACTCTCATCCCCTTTTTGAGATTGCAAACACTTCACACTCGGCCCATCACCTATGGATCTCAGACTGATATTTCCCTTTTTTTATTTCTTTGGCTAGCTCCTCGCATAATCGGAGCTTCGCTTTTCATCTTTCTCATGCATCTTCAACCCTATAGGCGCCATAACATAGGGCCACCCAGGTGCAGCTATTCTTATTTGAGTTGGGTGGATGTTTTGATAAAAATGTATGAAAAGCTGTTTGCATGATTCTTTGGTGTATTTTGCTTTTATCCCCTACAGTTATGATCTTTAATTTTTCTGTTTCTTTTCTTCCTGTAAACTTGGGCCATTTTTGGCATGACTGAGAGGACAAAGGAGAAATGCAGAACATAGTTTTGGTACAATGTCTAATGGGACATATTTATAGTTGCTTAACATGTTCCTTTTTATTACTCTTTTTTAAAGTGGGTACGAGTTGGTCATTTCCCTTCCTTTTTTTAATTTCATTTCTATTTCCATCCGTACTTGCTATGTTCCAGCAGTGGCTATGACTTCTTTGCTTTTATTCCCTTTTCAAGCTTTCTCCTTTTGTAAAAAGAAACGAGATTTTTTGGCTTATGAAATTTTAATGTATATGGCTGTTTGTCTCCAAAATTTAGTGATATATTTTTGTTGCAGGGAAATTCAATATTATGTGGACTGAGAAATGGGGCCATTATTGCAATAGATTTTCGTGAGAGAAGAGATAGGTTTTCAAGGAGACGTATACAGTATCCAACTTTGGATAAAAAAGCTGGAAGTTCTAATAAAGAATGGTTTAAGGTATTTTCTGTTTTAATCTTTTCCTCAGGAATATCTGGGAGAAACAGGGTACTTTAAGAAAGACTAGAATAATAAAATAATAACATAATAAAATTATGCTCAGAGATTCAGTGAGTAAATTATTCTAAACTTTACATGAGAACTGATAGGAGGGTTGATCCAAAACATCTGATTCATAGAAAAAAATTGAAAGTTGTGTATGCAAAGTAAATTGTAATTGCTAATACATAGGAGGTTCCTTCTGTGGCTTATGAGAGTAGAGATGACTACCTATTTGAATGTGCCAAGAGTTCTTCAGATCTAAAGCAAGTGAATTATGTGATTGTTGGGGATTCAAAGCTAAAGGGCAAGGATTCAATAACTAACTTCTATACATAAAAGGGACGCAATTAGAAAAATGTTGTGCTTAAAATGTAGAACCTATAGGGACCTGAGGATTGTGGCTTTTTTTATTGGAAAATTTAGCGTAACTGTACGCATGTTTATATAAGCAGAGCTTTTACCTAATCAGGGACTCTATATACTAAATGACACAATAAAACAAATGGGTTGAAATTTGAGGGAAAAAAATTGCATGTAAATTGAGAACCACAGGTTCATGCAATCATGTTTTGTTTGTTCACACTTCACAGGTTAGAATCAAATATTTTAAATTTGAAGTAAAAGGATGTGGTTAGATCTAGGTTGAACTTGAAAGGATTAAATAGAACTATATTTTTATTAACAAGAATTTCTGATCGCCAGTGATCATAACTTGTTCCTAGTAAACATAGTTTCTGTAGTATGCATCAAAGAATTTCTTTGGTTATTTGTAATTCAAAGTTTAAATCCACAGTATAAAATCTATAGTTTGACTGATCTTGTTATTTTTCTGGACTGCAATT
The DNA here is from genome assembly GCA_963855925.1 of Inga laurina. Taxonomy (NCBI): domain Eukaryota; kingdom Viridiplantae; phylum Streptophyta; class Magnoliopsida; order Fabales; family Fabaceae; genus Inga; species Inga laurina. Next base: position 47,488,928 of record OY979701.1, on the reverse strand, counting down.
TCTGAAATCTTATGGTTAACCATGTTCACTCTGAACATTAATGTGCATGGTAGTGGATAAGCTTGTGCTCCTCTCCTTTTGCAGCTCACAGGAAATTGTCAAACAACTAGAATGCCTTCCTCTATATCCAGGTCAGCTAGCTTCTCCATTCTGGTTGTTTGTTTTTGATCTACATGAATTGTAATTTATTGATTTTGATTTGCTATTTATGTAATTTCTTTTGTGAAATTGAAACTAGCTTGGTATCACTTCAATTTGATGATCAGTACTTCTTGGCAAGCTCGATGGATGGATCGGTAAGTGCATTTCTTTGAGATTGTTAACCTATGGTTATGTTTCTTTTAAATCTATCCTTTTATGGTTTTGGATTAATGGTCTGTTATGATATTGTAATTTTAATATAAATGTTAGGTTAGTTGGTAAAGTAGCCCTTAGAGGCGCTAGGGGTAGGTGGTTGTTAGTATTAGAGTTACAGCTTTTGTATATTTCAGATGTTCAGATGCCTATATATATAGAGCTCTATTGTATTTGTATCACAGACAGATTTGATGGAATAATAATTCAATGTGTTATTCAGGGAAACTCTCTGTTCTTCTCTCTTCCTCTCTTCTCCTCTCGCCTCTTACTTTCTGTCTTTCCTTCTGTCTACAACCCTCTGTTCTCTTGTTTCTCTCTTTTTGAATCTCTGTGGTTTTCTGGTTTTTATTCTCTCATCTCCCACTCCTTATTCTTTCTCTTTTTCTATATTTCTTTTAGTCCAAATTACAAAGATCCAACGTAGTCATATGTATGAATTTCTCCTACTATAAATTTCCTTGCTTCATGGATGTAAGCTTTCCTCTGTATTGCCTACTGTGGGTAAATGTTTATCCACATTTGTTTTTGGAGTTTGTCTTCCTTTATATTTTTAGCTGATGAAGAAAGGTGATCTGAAAAATAGATGTAGAAATAGGGGAAAGGAGAAAGGAGGGGAGAGAAGAAGTGTAGAATACCGAAATTGAAGGAGAAAAGTCAGAAAAGGAGGGAGCAATTTCAGATCCAATATTAGAGGCGGTGATTAGGAAAATTAGTATTATTTTTTCTTTGATTGTGCAGTGACATGTTGGGACCGAATGAATGCACGACTTTGTATATATACATGTAATCTACATACGAAAATATATAATTCAGTCTTCTAATTCTCTTCATGGTATCAGAGAAAAAGGAGAGAATAAGATTGATTCATACCTGACTCATTCACTGCGTCCTCTGTGTTCTACTTATCTATTAGAACCAGCATTGGCATCCTCAGTGTTCTCAACATTATCCAGTGCTGTCTTGGCGTCCTCTAACATCGATCCACTGTTGTTTCCAATTCCGTCCAGTGTTGTCTTAGCATCCTCCAACACCGACCCACTGTGCTTCCATTAATCCATTGCTGCTCTGGTTGCCTCTCCTCGATCCACGCCTCCTGCTGCATCTCCCAAGGCGGCAGCTCCAGCGTCATCTCCCAAATTGGCATTGCCGGTTTCATCTCCAGCATCTTCTCTGTCAAAGGTTGCGCCGGCACCAGCTCTAGCCACCAAACCTCCAGCATCTTCGCCTCCGGCGGCCGCTCCAGTGAACATTAGGTCTGATTTTTCAGCCACCACCCTCTTGAGTCCTACAAAATCGGAGATAAATTCACTCTTTTGGGCTGCATCCGATACTTGCAATCTCACTTGGATACGCAATCCGAATCGGACTTTGCTAACGCCGGGACACGTGTTATCTCCCTAACCTCTATCTTTCGAGGTTCTTCTCCATTCCATGCCACCAGACTCGCCAGCAACCAAATCTCCACCTACAGCCTCATCGTCTTCGATCGCTCTCTTCCGTACTCATTCTTCTCCGACGCCTTAGCTCTCCATTCTAGGAGTCGGAGAGAGGCGAAGCAGATTGAGAAGGCAGCATTTGACTAGTCTTACTCAATTATTTAATCGAGTTGATGACTAATCTGTCATTTTTGAAATTCAGAAGCCCAACTTGTTATTTTCCAAATTCGGAGGACTGAACTGTTATTTCTGCAATTTGAAGCACCAATCTATCATTTTCGATATTCAAAAGACCAACTTGTCATTTTCCAAATTTGTTTGAAGGACTAAACTGTGATTATGTCTACAATTTCTAACGCCTCTTCCTCTATGCCTCAATCTGGTTCTCATCATCTCCATTGTTCTTATTGTTTCTTAGAAACTTACCAGCGACAATTATTAGGAATGGTCTCAATCCATGATACTCGATCTCGATAGACGAGACAAACTTGAATGCATAAATGGTGAAACACAAAGGCCCCTAACCTCGGAAACCAAGGAGTTTCGAAAATGGAAGTCAGAAAATGCATTGGTATCCTCTTGGTTGATCAATGCTATGTCATCCTTAATTAAAGAGTTTTATGTACCTTCCTTTAGCCCGGGAAATTTGAGAAGCTCTGTGTGAGACATGTAGTCCTGTGAGAAATAGGTCCCGCATATTTGATGTTAAGAAAAAGTTGTGGCAGCTAAAACAAGACCACATGCCACTTGATGATTATTATCTTGAAAAATCAGCGCTTTGGCAAGAGTTTGATGCCCTACAAAATAAAACTGATAATTGTAGGGCTGATGCTTAAGAGGATTGCAAAGCAAAAGAAGAGAGTATGCGTGTTGCTAGCTGATCTTAATGTGGTTTACGATGATGTTCGGGCGCGGATTCTCAGTCAAGAACCCTTGCCTTTTGTGTGTGAAGTGTGTTGTTAGCTGATCTTAATGTGCTTTATGATGATGTTCGGGCTCGGATTCTCAGTCAAGAACTCTTGCCTTCTGTGTGTGAAGTCTACACCATATTGCGCAGTGAAGAGGATAGGCGCAAATCAATGCTTCAGAATCCGACTAATTCCGTTGCTACTCCTGAGGCTTTAGCACTTGCTATTCGATCCACGGAACCAAAAGGTTCTAAAGGCCGCCCATTTTGTGATCATTGTAAGAAACAAGGCCACATAAAAGACACTTGTTGAAACCTCTATGGTAAACTTGTTGACTGGAAGTTGAAGAAAGGGAAAGGAAGAGGTTACGTGGCTGAGGCATCCAAGGAATCATCCCAAAGTGATCCGCTGAACAAAATCATGGAAATGCTAGCCACACTACAGACTACAACAAACCTACTGCTACAATAGTCAGGAGAGGTAATTTCTTTCAAGTCTTAGCTATGATCAAAGGACTATGTACAGGGAATTGTTGGATCGTTGACTCAGGTGCCTCGGATCATATGACTGACAATAAGGCTCTCTTCTCATCCTATACTCCTATCACCAAGGGATTATCTGTGCGTATTGCTGATGACTCTATGAGTCTATTGTAACTGAAATTGGTTCTATCAAAATCTCTGCGGCACTTACACTTCATTCGGTATTACATGTTCCAAACTTGAAGAGTAATTTACTGTCGTGAGCAAATTAGCTAATGATGGACAATGCCAAGCTAACTTCTTTGCTTCTTACTGTAGTTTTCAAGATCTGCTGACGGGGACGACGATTGGGAGTGCGAAAGAGCTTGATGGTCTCTGTTACCTTGATGAAAGTAATAGTCGCAGGATTGCATCTTGCAATAATGTGTCTCTTCCTAGGACTAGTAACTTGGAGTTATGGCACGAACGTTTAGGTTATCCAAATTTCAATTATATGTCTCAAATGTTTCCATCTCGCTTTTCTAATAAAATTGCCTCTAATTTTCATTGTGGTTCATTAGAAAAGGCTAAACATCATCGTACCTCATTTCCAAAAAACCCATACCAAGCATTCCAACCTTTTTCCACAATTCACAGTGACTTATGGGGGCTATCACGCACACCCAACAGATCAAAATCCAAATGGTTCATCACATTCATCGATGATCATGCACGTGTCAGTTGGGTCTACCTGTTGAAGGATAAAACAGAAGTGTATCACACATTTCTTAACTTCCACAATATGATTCAAACCCAGTTCCAAACCCAAATACAGCTCCTACACATAGATAACGGGACTGAATACTTCAATCAGGCCTTGTCCACCTTCCTAACCGAAAACGGCATTGACACTAAAGCACTTGTTCCAATACGCCCCAACAGAATGGTATTGCTGGCTTGAAACTGCTAGAGCCATCTTGTTTAGCAGTAACGTACCAAAATATCATTGGGATGATGCTATCCTTATTGCCACATTCCTTATTAACCAAATGCCAAGTCGACCATTGTCTTACAAAATACCACTTCAACTCCTCCACAAATACTATAACCTCTCATATCTTGAAAATACCCTGTCACTCCGGGTGTTTGGCTACGCATCATATGTTCACCTCTATTACACCAACAAACTTGATTCTAGAGCCCTTTGTTGTATCTTCCTTGGCTACTCTCATTCCAAAAAAGGATACAAATGCTCTGATCCGGCCTCCAAATGTTTGTTTGTCACATGTGATGTCACCTTCCATGAAAATACTCTCTATTATGCCTTGTCTGCAATTTAGGGGGAGACAGATGGTGAATTTCAGACAAGAGAGACACCAAAGGATGACCAAACAGTCACAATTTATATACCTACCCACATAGAACCTACTCTTGATATCTCTAATACTCCTAATAACAACCTTGATATCCTTGATAATTCTGATAACCTTGATACCCCTGAGAATGTGCCAATTCCAGGGGGAGACACAAACAGGTAGGGTAATACCTACATGCGATGACACAAAAGAGGTAATGAGTCACAGGTTATTAGCACTCACTAGGAGTCGATACCAGAGGCAGGTCCAGGAGAAACAGAAGGTCAAAATCTAGATCTTCCTATTGCAGTGCGGAAACAACCTAGACAAGCCAGGTCATGCACTAGATACCCCATTGAGAAATTTGTCTCCTATAAGGCCCTTTCATCTAAATACAATGCATCTGTCTCTCATCTTGATAGAATCAGGATACCAGACACGATTGATGAGGTTATGGCTATACCTGAGTGGAGACAAGCTGTCTTAGAAGAGATGGAGGCTCTCAAGAGAAATAAGATATGGGATGTAGTAGATCTACCTTAAGGAAAAAAGCCTGTTGGATGTAAATGGGTATTCACTTCTAAGTATAAAGCAGATGGAACGCTTGAGAAACACAAAGTTAGATTGGTTGCACAAGGTTTCACACAGATATATGGGGAAGATTACACAGAAACATTTGCTCCAGTAGCCAAGTTAAATACCATAAGAATTCTCTTATCTATTGTAGTAAATTTAGATTGGAATTTGTACCAACTTAATGTAAAGAATGCCTTCCTCAATGGAGAACTTAAGGAAGTGGTGTATATGAAGTTACCTCTAGGGTTCCTAGGAAAAAACGGTAACAAAGTCTGTAAGCTAAAGAGATCGTTATATGGATTAAAACAATCTCCACGTGTTTGGTTTGACAGATTTACCAGGGTCTTAAAGAGACACGGGTATACTCAAGGGCAAAGTGACCATACTTTCTTTGTTAAACATCATAAAGGTAAGATGGCTATTCTGACTGTTTATGTTGATGACATATTCCTCACAGGAGATGATGAGGTAGAAATCAACCAAATCAAGATAGCCTTGGTATGAGAGTTTCAAATCAAAGATCTTAGAGAGATGAAATACTTTCTTGGAATGGAAGTTGCCTGATCCAAGGAAGGAATTTATATCTCCCAAAGGAAGTATGTACTAGAGATCTTCTAAAGGAAACATGAATGACAGGTTGCAGACCCAATAAGACACCCATACGGGTTGACAATATAGATGAAGAAACAGATCTCGGCAAGGCTGTGGACATAGGGAACTATCAACAAATGGTAGGCAAATTAATATACCTGTCTCATACCAGACCAGAATTGCATTTGCAGTGAGTGTGGTCAGTCAACATTCTCATGATCCTAAACAGAAACATTTAAATGAAGTCTATAGGATCCTTTATTATTTGAAGGGATCTTTGGGATGTGGCTTGCTGTTTAAGAAAACTGACAAACGAATTGTAGAATTATTTACAGATGCTGATTGGGCAGGTGATCGAGATGACAAGAAATCCACATCTGGATATTGTACATATGTGTGGGGTAACTTGGTCATATGGAGAAGTAAAAAAGCAAAGTGTTGTTGCGAGTAGTGCTGAAATTGAATACAGGGCTGTATCACTTGGAATCTGTGAGGGCATATGGATAAAACGTGTTCTTGAAGACTTGAGAAAATCCATAAATCTACCAATCAAAGTCTACTGCGATAACATGGCAGCAATCCATATTGCCCATAATTCAGTTCAGCATAATAGAACTAAACATGTCGAGATAAACAGACATTTTATAAGGGAAAAAGTTGATGAGGGTATCATTGATCTAAGATTTATACCCTCCAAAGAACATATCACAGACATTCTCACTAAACGACTGCTCAAGGACATATTTGAGTATCTAATTGGCAAGTTGAACTTGATATCTACAGTCCAACTTGAGGGGGAGTGTAGAATACCGAAACTGAAGGAGAAAAGTCAGAAAAGGAGGAAGCAATTTCAGATCCAACATTAGAGGCGGTGATTAGGAAAATTAGTATTATTTTTTCTTTGATTGTATAGTGACATGTCGAGACCGAATGAATGCATGACTCTGTATATATACATGTAATCTACATATGAAAATATATAATTCAGTCTTCTAATTCTCTTCAAGAAGAGGAACAGTAGAATCAGAATACGTATTCTTAGAGATGAAAGAAGAAGAAGAAGAAGAGAAGTAAGAGAAGAGGGATGAAAGAAGAAGGGAGGGACTAGAACCATAATTTGAGTTCTAGGGAAAGAAAGGAGAAAATTATCTCAATAAACTTCAATCATTCATCCATATCCTTAACAAAGTACATAACATGATATGTATATTTTTGGCAGCATAACTGAAAGTAACTACCAATCCCTAAATACATGGAACTACTAGTAATTTCTAGTAACCAACACATGACACTTGTAATAATTAACCTAAGACATAATAAAACATCAACACTAGACACTTGTAATAATTAAGCCAAGACACAATAAAACATCAACACTGGACACTTGTAATAATTAACCCAGGACTCAATAAAACATGAAACACAAATAATTTCCTGGAATACACAAGTAAAAGGGCATTGGGGCGATAGGATGTTAATTAATGTTTATTTGTGTTTTAGTAAATTTATGTTTTAATTTCTATATTTAGTTAGGTTCTTTGTTGATTTGTCTTAAGTTATCTAGGCTGTGTTTTTAATGTTATCTTGTTTGGTTTTGTTTAAGGAGGGGTGGGGAAAGAATTTTAATGATATTCTCTTTTGGTTAAGAGGGAAGAGTATGGATGGTAATAACTAATTTATCATTCTACATTATATATTGTTTACTTCTATGTTATATAAACTAATTTACATCTAGTTTAAATTATATAATTTATTGAAAGTCTCTCTCATCCCAGCATGTTAATGTGTGTAAAAAAAACTGATATAATGATATTTTTTATTTCTGATTAATATAACAATATATTTTACAAATTCAAATTAACAAGTTTTCTTTTCTTTCACTCCACGATACGAATATAATCTAGTTGATATAGTAAAAAAAACTGAAAAAATGATATACACATATAACTCGAATATATAGCCTTGTCAAGACAAATAAAGTCATCATAATATTTTTCCCATGAAAAATTCACATCCAAAGTTTTTTGCACATACCTACGAAAGTCATCGCTATATGCTTAAAATTTTAAGCATGTAATAAAACACTCAAAAGTCATCAATAATGCTCAAAAAGCCAATTTTCAAGCCTCTAACAAAATATATAGAAGTCAATAATGCTTAGAAGTTAAGTATATAACAAAAGTCATCATAATAAATGGTCAAAGGATCATCTAATGAGAATTATAGAACATCCTCATCATCACTTGCATCCGTGGTGAAGCTAGACATTGAACCACTGTCTTTAAGCCTATCAACATCACCCATAAGGAAAAATATATGTGAGGTATTCTTTCAGCATCAAACCCACATTCTTCAAGAATTTTCGAAGTTCTTCACATGCTAATTGTGGCACTTACAACTTGGTGTCGATGTTTTTTTCTAGTAAATATTTCCTGTAGTATTGCATCATTTTTTACTTTAAGTGCCTTAGCCATTGTACATATTGCCTCATTCAGTTCTTTAAAAGTATTTTCTTGCTCTAAGCACCCTCTTTCTTCTCTTGCCACCGTCACTACTAACAGTAGGCAAATTATCTTATTTATGTGATTGACATTGTCTAGGTCAATTTGCTTGTCTATCAAGTACAATAAAAGCATCAACATTGTGTATTGTGAATCTACCTAGTGAAGCACCAATGATGATATTGTATGGAGGGGATATAGAGTTAGTGGAGATGAGGGGAGACAACGCATGAGTGGAGGAAGAGACGTCATTCTTTAGGATAGATCACTGAAACTATCAATGATATTGATAACTTTGTCTCAAAAGTTGGATTCACAATGCACAATGTTGATGCTTTTGTTGAGATTGATGGACAAGATAAGTCACCTGAACAAGACAATTTACTTACTATTAGTAGTCTTTGCATCAAGAGGATAAAGAGCGTGCCTAAAGAGCAAGAAAATAATTTTAAGGAACTAATAGGGGCAATATGTGCAATTGAATGAGGCACTTGATGCAATATTACATTGAAATATTTTTCTGGAAAAAACCTCCAAAACCAAGTTGCCCATGACATAATTGTCAGGTGAAGAACTTTGAAAAATGCTTGAAGAATGTGGATGTGTTGTTGCAAGAATACTTGACATATATCACTTTGTTATGGACATGATAAGCTTAAAATAGCAGTTCAATGTCCATAACTTCATCAAGAAAGCAAGTGATGATGAAATTGTTCTATTGTTCTCATTAGATGGTCCTTTGACCATTTATTTTGATCACTTTTATTATATGCTCAAAATGTGGCTTTAAAGCATTACTGGTGACTTTTGTATTTCTTGTTAGATGCTAAAAAGTATGGCTTTTGAGCATTATTGGTGACTTTTGCATATTTTGTTATATGCTCAAAATATGACATTTGAGCATGGATCAATGACTTCTTTTGGTATGTGATGAACCTTTGGATGTAAACTTTTCTTTGTGTGTAAAATATTATGATGACTTTATCTTTCCTGACAAGGTTATACTTCCACGTGTGATATGCTTATATTATTATCTCATTGTGAGTTTCAATATATCAAAGCACTTAGATTATATTCATATTGTGAAGAAAAAAATAAAATTTTTTGAAGTTGATTTTTTAAAATATACTATTATATTAGTTAAAAAAAATCGATATCAGTTTTTTATACACATATTAACATATGATCTGACTAAATTTTCAAAAATTATGCAATTTGAATTAAGATATAAATTAATTTATATAACATAGAAGCGTATTTATATAAACTAATGTGTAAGGGTGGAATGGTGGATTATTTATTATCATCCCTACCCTTCATTCTTGAACCAAAAGGATCATTAAATATCCCTCCCCTTCAAACCAGACACACACGTTAGGATAAATATTGTTGTACTTGAGTTATATAGATATTAAATAGCCTGGGTTATTCTTATTGTTAGCACTTTTTGCGAGCGAGTATCATAGCCCATTAGACCAGACCCATTAACTCCTAAATCTGATTCTATCTTGCTGTGATTATCCGAATAGATTATACATAATTTCAGTTTTCTATATCTCAGATTTATAGTGATTTCATTTTTACCATTGATTTCTCCTGTAATCAAGGAAGTTGGGTTTGACTTGTGGCTACCTCTTCCATGATATGTTAGACCTGTATTGTTTGTTTAAATTAATGATAAATAAATGCTATTCTGGAATTGTTCATTGTGTCGTGCCGAATGGAACTCAAATAGGATATAATTTGGGATGATAAGAAGAATGCTATGCTGCACGGGGCAGCAGTGTAACACCACTTCATTTATATCAACGAATCCACTACCTTCGTCTGTCCTAGCAATTATTGGCACTCCTATACCTGTGTATTTAAGTGGGTTGGTTATCCCACATCACTAGCTAGTTTTTTAGGGTAGGTTTCCCACCCCACTTTTATAGTACTAATCAATATACGTCCTGCTAATGGGGCAATATGATGCTATGGCATTGTATCTTCATGACCAATAGAGACAAGCGGAACATATCTCCTGACTACAACGGCCAAAGAGATATAGGATGTGGCAAGGAGAAGTGATATTAAGTGAATTCATGCTGATGAGATAACCGAGCTAATATAATTTGTGCTCAGAAAAGTTCAATCTGATCATCGATGAAACAAAGCAATAGTAATTTTAGTTTATCTCTTTTTTTTTAATAAATATTGCATTTCAACTGTGGCAAAATTAAGGTTACCTCCTAATAGTGAAAACCTAAGAGAGGGCATTCCCTTTTCTAGTGCGCCTAGGGATGTGGTCCTGCCAGAAGCTCTCAACTCCTATCACAAAAATGCTCCGGACAAGGAACTTATTACTGTTTAATATTTAAGCCAAATAGACTGAAAAAAACCACACCCCAGACTCGAGCAACGTAAAATCCAGCTTATTATCCCATGGACGTTCAAGGTATAGTTACAAAATCATAAAAGGGGTAATAAACTAGTATTACAGAAGCTGAGTCAAAACTAGCCTGTGAAGTTGCAATAGAAACCCTGTATGAAAAAAGACCTTTGCAGTTGTTTGCTTCAAGAATTTGTTCTTTTTATACTAATTCCGTGGTTCTGGATTGAGTGATGAAGGAAGGAATTATGTGCATAATCAACACAATAATTTCTAGTCCTTCTGATAGAACTTCTTTTCTTCTTTCTGTGAATGAATATGACTGGGGGAAAATCATGTTTCGGTGTTTAAGGTTCCTTTTTTTCCTGGGGCGATGTGATTTCTGAATGTTACATGATCATTTTATTTTTATTGTAGGTGCGTCTCTATGATCATCGCCTACTTCAGAGGGGTGCAGTTCAATCTTATGAAGGGCATGTAAATTCCTACACTCGCATACAGCTTGGGGTTGATCCTCATGAGAGATTTGTTATGTCAGGTGAATCTGAACTTTCATGGTGTCATATCAGCATTCTTGAAATTAGAAAATTCTTATATAATTAATCTTAGGTGGAGAGGACTGCTATTTACGGCTATGGAGTATCAAGTCAGGTGAACTGCTTTTTGAGGACAAGTTCTCTGATACAGTTCTTTCAACAGTCTGCTTTAGGAAATATAATTATTCAGACAATGGTGAGCACTCTGCCTTTCTTTTTTTGTTTTTAAGGTTCAATGCACTTTTGGTCTTCTCATTTTCCGGGTTTTAATATGGTCCATCTTGTTTCAGATGTTGCCCTCCTATTTTCTTGGAGGTTCCAAAGTTTCCCCTTTATCACATTTTTATTTATAATTTAGCACCTTATTTGACAATATGGTTGACTTGGACCCAAGCTCTGGATTTCCTCATACGAGAAGATTTCCAATTGAGTAAATTATCCAATTTAAACCTTTCAAATTTGGAGGATCCATATTCTGAGTTTCATGTGCTTTCAAAATTATCTTTTTCTTAAAAAACAATTTAATTTTGCAATTAGAAGGTTGGCTTTGTTCTGTCTTTTATTTGGCTTGAACTTGTTAAAAACATATTGAAATGAAATCTTTAAATTGACAATTCAAACTGCCTAAGATTAATTATAATAGTCTAAATTTAATTATTTACTTAAAGATCTTAATTGTGGGGATCCAACCTGATAAATTGTTTGGTAGCCATGAACTTATGAATGGATAATGTGATAGGAACAAAATTGGATTATTCTAAAGCAATATTGCTTGTTTTTTGAATGAGCAAATTTGAATTGGAACTTCTATGTAACCAGAGGGACCAAAGGTGTTTGAATCAATTTTTCAAAATTATTTTCATATAGATGTTTGGCACTTTTATTTGTGGTTTCTCTGTCGCCATCTTATAAGCTCTATGGTTGGAATGTGCAGTGTTTAATCCAGAGGTGGTAAACAAATACATGAATGACTATCCTCTCGGTGCATGGCTTGCTTCACAAGGAGGATTATATTATGTGAACTGGTTTTCAATGTGAAAAATGCTGCGTGAACATTATATTTTAAGGCCATGTTTAAGATCATTTTTTGGTGGCACTTGCGACCTCTCCTTTGAACTTTAGATGCTCTTGGAAAGTTATGTATGGCCCTTTTAGGATATGCTATAATAGCTAGTGTAAAGTTTAGGGACCTCAATCCCCGTGTAAATGTACATTATAGCAATTATAAACTGTGAAATTGTTATATCACATATTTTGATGGTTGATTAGAAATTTGATTTCTTACTGCTATATTATATTCATGATTGTCCAGTCATTCAATATTGATGAATTGGTTCATAATACTCACATTTTTTGCTTATTTTTGCCTGGAAAAAGTTATAGGGCTTCTTTATAATAAAGTAATCAAGAGGTAAAAATTATGGTTTTCCTAGCAATGTCCGAACACCCCTACAAATGCCAAAAACAGTTAAGAACTTAAAATCATGTTATCTAGGGGTGTTTGGGATCGGGATCGGGAAATGCCATTCCCGATCCCGAGAAGGGTTCGGGAATGATTTTCATTCCCGATCCCGAAAATTTTCCGTCCCGACGGGATGGGGATCGGGAATTTCCCGATCCCGAATTTCTTTTATTTTTTTTTTAAATTCCTATATTAATTATTTTGTTTTATTTTCTTTAGTCTAGTATAAATATATAATTTATCTAATATCATATTGTACCAAATTAGTCCAATACAAATATATCATTAGTCCAATAAATACTTAAAGTTGTCGATTTAGCTACAAAAAGCTCAAAGACAAGAACAAAAAATTAGAATTATTTAATAAATAGTAAATAAAATTAACTTAAAGAATAGATATTACCTTGAGGATATTAGGAATTTTCACATTTTATTTTGCATTTGATCTTGCTTTCGTAAATATTTTAAAAAATTATACATAATATATATATATACTTTTTTTTCGGGATCGGGAAGTCCCATTCCCGATCCCGAACTTTTCCCGTCCCGAAATTTTCGGGACGGGAAAATCCCGTCCTGATTTGCTCGGGATTGGGACGGGAAGATCGGGACGGGAAAAACTTGCACATCCTTAATGTTATCCCCGAAGTTATTTGATAACTTGTTATTGATGATTTTATATTCATGATTATGATTTTGGAAGGTATAAAGTGATCACAATTGTTGTTGGCGCTCAAATTAATAACTAGATAATATAGAGGTTGTATTCTCTTGCGCGGAGTTAATAGTATTTAATTCTTAAATTAACTAGGTGTAAAACAATCAAAAGAAATTGAGTTATAATAAAAGAAAAACAAAAATATAAAAGAAAATAAGGAAAAGAGATAATGAATTTTCTGATGTGACTATCATAGTTCTAATAGATATGGAGTTATTAATTTATCAAGTCTTACACATAAAAAACTTAGACGAATGTTATAGACCTCAATTATATAGTGAGTGTTTGGTACATCTTTTTAGGGGCATATAAAAAAACCTAAATGAAACGGAGTTGTTTTTTTTATGTTTGGTTCAGTGTTTTTAAGTTGGATCACGAGTCAAATAAGGAACTTATTTTAAAAGCCCCATCTATCAACTTTTTACACGAGCTTTTTTGTTTGGTCAAAAGCCGATTTATTACCGTTATTATGCATTAAATGTATCTTCCTGCCCATTATTTTGTCTCTCCTCTCTTCTTCTGTTTGCTCGAGCTCGAGTGTCCATCATTCTGTCTCCACGAACCAAACCTCCTGCGGCTCTCTCGATCGGCCTCCGGAAAGCGGTGAAGAGGTGGTGTTCGTGCAGTTGAAGCCGTCTCTAGAGTCGGCGGTAGCGGTGTAGTTGAGTTGCCATAAGGCCGAGCGTCGCCAGATGTAATGCCCCAATTTTTGATTAAGGGCAAATCATGATTATTGTGGATAATTGTGAATTTAATTTGAATTACTATGTGTTTTATGGTAATATTAATTAATATGTCATAATTATTGAAAAATTGGAAGAATGGAATTATTGGCCATGAGTTGGTAATTAATAGAGAAACTAATTACTAACTATGAGAGAAATGAGAAATGTAATTAGAATGGCTAATGGAGGGATTAGATAAGCTAATTGGGTGCTTATTGTGTGAGGGCCAATGAGAAGAAGACATGTGGCAAGTTGGCTTGTGTGTGTGAGAGAGAAAAGTCAAAGGGGGGTTTTTTTTAAGCATTTCTCTCTCCTCTCTTTCCCTCTTTTTCACTGAAAAACTGAAATGGGAAGAGAGTATGATCATTTCCTCTCTTCATCACTCTTCCCTCTCATCTCTCTCGTTCTCTCTCTTCTCCCTCTCTTCGTCAGCCATTGAAGACCAAGGGAAGGAAGAAAAGTTGGAAAAGGTAAGGGAAAATAATCTCTAATGCCAAAACTTCATTCATGAATGTTGTTCCTTACATTAAGAGCTTTTATTTGATAGTCATAGTTTGGCATTTGGGGCTGGATTGAGTTCTAGAGAAATTGTGAAAGTTGGAGAATCAAAGAATCTCTTTGAGAAAATTGTTAAGGTAAGTGAAAGGAACCTATCTATCTAAGTTTTGTACCATTTGGAATTGTTTTGAATTTCTGGAATTTATTGGTCATTTTCGAAAAATGATGATCATTGGTCATGTGGTATATTATTGGTATGGAAATGGTATATTTGGAATGTATAGGATAGATAGGATTGATTGTAGAATGAATGGTTGGGTTTGGAAAAGTTGGGAATTTAGTGTTTATTGTTGCCAAAACCAAAGCATGATAAAGGAGTAGGATTTTGGTCATTTTGAGATTGCCATTGTGTTCCTTGTGGAAAATTGTATGGGAGAAGTGTTGAATATGAATTTTGAACCATTGGGAACTTAGTTTTAAAAGTGTCAAGTTTTGGTTAATAAGAAACTCTGTTCTGGCAGTGATCTTGCATGGACGTTTTAAAATAGCAAATGGTGTTGGAAAATTATGAAACTTTCCAGTCTTAAAGTTCACTTACCAAGCTTCAAAATGGATATATATTTCATGTCATGTCGATTTTTGGGCTAGGAGTTATGACTATCCAAAGTTTGATGTTAAATCTGGGAACAATTCTGAAGCAAGGTGGACTTTTCTTGAAATCTGTATTTTTGTGGTGATTTTCAGTAATGTCCTATATTTTTCCTATGATGGGAACTTCAATACCTTTCATTTGGCTTTGGAATCACCTCATTTTGATTTTTGTAGAATTAGTTATAATTTTTCAAAGTTCAGCCAAGAAACAAAATTTTCCTGGCCGCAGCCAGAAAATTCTTGGTTGTAGTCAGAAACTTTCTGTGCTGCTTCTGGCCGCAGCCAGAAAATTCTTGGCTGCAGCCAGAAACTTTCTGTGCTGCTTTTGGCCATAGCCAGAGGTTTTTTTGGCTGCAGCCAGCCCCTGTTTTCAGCACCTTGTGATTTTGAAAAGTGGTTTCCAACCAGATGTTTCCCAATCCGTTAGAGCTTTTATTAGAGTCAATTGTAACTACTTAAAGGACATAAATGATAACCAAATCTAAGTATTGTGAAGTCAATTTAGTTTTGGAATAGAGAATAACTCTTCGTCCCTAATTATAATTTTAGGATACGATATTTGCCCTCCTCGGGAGAGACCTGCAACAAAGCACGCACGGAATGAACCATGTAGTGACTTTTCTCTCATGTTGTGTATGATGTTTTGGTATGCATAACTTATCATTGAACTGCAAACTGCATGTACTATGGTCCATTACAGCGCGAGTAGGTCAGCGTGAGCCGTGTAGGGATTGACGTTGGTCATTTCTAGGTCGGCCGTTGAACTGCCTTTGTAATCGACATGGAACTTTGTGAATCCGACCGGTGGGGCGGCATTTGTTAATCCAGCCGTGGGCTATGAGTTTTGAATCTCGCCGGTATCACTTGTGTGATGAAATGCTTTATATGAATCCCAGCTGTGGTGAAATATATTGTGTGGATTGTGTTGTGCAATGCAGCGTGAGCAATCGTAAGAGATGACATGTGTCATACTAACCATTGTCGTTGTAACTGCCGTTGTAGTTGCTTTGTGTGGATAATGATTTGATTTCATGCCTTACTGTTATGCATATTATGAGTGATTTAACACTACGGGGATTCCTTAGAATCTGACTCTCCCAAAATTAACCATTTTAGACAGAGCAGAAGGATCGAAGGGAAAGTGGGTGACGAGGAGTGGGTAGAGCTCATTGCTAGGAGTCTATTTTGGAAAAAAATTGGTTATCATTTTGTAAATTATTTAGATATATTTTATTGGGAATTACATGTATATATCGGATAGTAATTATGTAATCCCCTTGTAGGGGAAATTACTTGGGTTTTGTGCCTTGTATAGACTCTGAATTAGTAATTGAACCCCGAGTGTGTCGGGAATTTACTGAGTACTCTGATATTTATAAATGGAATCAAATTGTTCAGGCCATTTGTGTATTGAAATGTGAATAGGAGACCATTGTTAACAGGTTTTAGAAAAGGTTTTATAAAAGTATATTTTGGGCAAAACTTGTTGTATTAAGTCCCAAATCATTTACGGTCTCTAATTCCACATTAATTACGTGTTTATGAACTTAATCTCAGATTAAGCGTGAAGGGGGTTACACCGGAGTTGAAGTGTGACGATGTGTTGTAGAGTTTGGTGGGCGGCTTTCTTCACTAACGGTGCTGGATCTGTTCTTTCTCGGCATTTTCAGAAAGTATAGTCACTTTTCTGTGCTTGTTCTCCTCAGGTCTTGCGTCGGTGTGTGTGGTCGGCCCTTGCTTTCGGCTTCTTCCTGCATTTGCAAGGTATGCTTCAAAACTTGCTCTGATCGAAAGACACAAGCCGATCTGTACTTCCTGGTGGTGGGTCAGTGTCTTCTTCGGTTGTGGGTCTTTTTCAAACGTCTAGGCATTAACTTGTCTCTGTTCAAACATCTAGGCATTTACTTGTCTCCTGCAATTTCTTTTGCTGCTGCCATTTTCGTTTTCCCTCACAAGTTCAGTCAGCTCATCCTTCTAGTCCCTCTATGAGTATTTCATATTCTCGGTGGAACTCCCCCTTAAACTCCTTGCTTCTGTAATTCATTGCTCATTGAAAAATATGATCTTGTAACCTTTAAGCTTGAACTCCTCACATCCGACGATATGTGTTGTACAGGAAATGCTCCTTCATCACTTTTTTCTGCATGGTTTTAATCATTTTCCTCAAGCTTGGGATGACCTTCCATTTTTCTCTTGTTTGTTTCTTGCTTTGAAAGCAACACCGAAGCTCTATATGTTAGCTACTGTGTAATTTCTTTTTCTTCTGGAGCTCTGTTTTTGTTAGCTACTATATATTTCTTCCCATCGTTTTCTTTCCATTAATGCTCTGTTAACTTCTTAACTAAATATGCTAAAAGAAACGAAGAGAGCTCACACACGCGCACATATATTTTCTTGCATCCTTTTCCTGCTACTTTTGATTGTTTCCTTTTCAATATTAATGCTCTATTCTTGTTGTTCTTGTTAACTACCGTATACCCATTGTTTTCTTTTGACTTGTTCTTAACTTAATCTTGTCTTTTAAACAAAGAGCACTCATGTACAACTAAATATTGTGATGTTTTTTAGGAGAAGATGCATATGGACATGTAAATTCTACACAAGCTGACTTGAAATTAAAATATTTTTTATAATAATATTGGCTGCTTTTAAAAATAATATATCATAATCTTGTTAGACCATGTTGGAAAAGTGCTTTACTGTCTTAAAAATCTCTTAAGCACATCAGTAGTTTTTTTGGTTGTCCTTTTTAATTGCATGACAATGAATTCACACACTTAAATGTACCTTAATTTACCTTCCATGGTTGCTTCATGAAGGCAATAAGTAACATATGTTCATAGTCCATATTGTAAAGTGAAACCTCTCCATAGAAAGATGAATGACAAAGCATTATGGGATGACGCGACAACTGAAATATTTGTGCACGCAATGGTTGATCAAATCTTAAAAAAAAAGAACGTTGCCAATTATGCTGGGACATCTTCAACCCGTATGAATCACATTCATGACATGATTAGATATCAACTTGTACGAGACATATGATCCAATTAGTTACGTAATATTTTTATGTTAAATTATGTGATCCAAACAAGTTTTTACTTTTAAAAAAACAGTTATACAATCGCCAATCCAAATAAGTTTTGAGTTATAGAAAATCACTTATTTAATTGCTTATCCAAACATAAATCACATTACAAAAACTGACTTTTCTATTAAGTCATTTTTAATAAGTCAGAATCATAATAAGTCATTTTTTCTACCGCTATCCCAAACACACTTAATCAATAATTATACTTAGGAACATGGAGAGGGAAAGAGAGAATAAATAAAGATGGCTAGGGTGTTTTAGAAAATATAATTAACTCAACTAACTTCCTTAATATAATCAAATTATATAAATATATCTTATATTAAGAACAGGAGGAATATATATTAGATATTTTTTTAAAAAAGAAAATCTTAGTTTTCATTCTTTTCACTAGGAGGCAGCAACATATTTGAAAAAATAGAAGTAGAAAAATTATCTGCATAAGTTGGACATTTAAAATATTTGTGCGTGCATGTGTGCTCGCTCCTTCCTATGGTATTTAATATAAGATATATTTGTAGAGTTGATTTTAATTCTAAATATAAGACATAGTTTTCATAATTATCAATCCTTTTTTTTTTAATTTACCCCTATTGAAACTCCCTCAACAATAATCAGTATGGAGAGGGAAAGAGAGAATAAATAAAGATGGCTAGGGTGTTTTAGAAAATACAATTAACTCAACTAACTTCTTTAATCTAATCAAATTATATAAATATATATCTTATATTAAGGACAGGAGGAATATATATTAGATATTTTTTTAAAGAAAATCTTAGTTTTCATTCTTTTCACTAGGAGGCAGCAACATATTTGAAAAAATAGAAGTAGAAAAATTATCTGCATAAGTTGAACATTTAAAATATTTGCACGGATGGAGAACTTTTAGTCAACCTATTTCAACAAAGTGAAATTTATTGGTAAACAATATTCCCTCCCCTTCTGTTTATAAGTATTTTTTTTATTGTGCAAAACAAACTGATGGTTTAGATTAGTTAAAAATAATAAATCTATAAAAAATGTCATGTCTTTTTCAAATATATCCTTATTTATGAAAAGAGTATGGGAGAGGGAATGAATAAAAATATGAAAGAGAATGATAAGAAAATATGAGAGAGAATGGGTAATAAATGATTGAATGAAAGAGAATTAGTGGTGAATATGAGATAATTAATGTAAAGTTATGTATTTAATAGGGGTAGAAAAAGAAAGAGTAATTCAAATTTTGAGACATAAAAAAAAATACTTATGTTAAGGATCAATTCCATAAAAGAGAATTTCTTATAAAAAGGATGGGAGTAAAAAAGAAAACAATAAATGCTTGGTAAGGGTTACGCTTTAATGCAGGAGCAGGGAGAGGTTATCTTCTGATCAAACCACAGTACGAGGCTTATGTGCTTATTTGGATTGGCAGCATAAACCACTTTTTCAAATATGATTTATGGCGTATATATATGTAAAAGAAGTTGCTTTTCAAATTTTGTTTAACTTGTAAATTATATAAAGACAAAAATTGATGCAAACAATCTGTACGACTAACAAATTAGCTTTTCCACAAAGCGGAAAAAGGTTAAAAAGAATTTGATACAGTAAACACGATTTTGAATACCTATTGACACAAGACTAGGAAAATATTTTCGCAATATAGAAGGGTTAAATTATTGAACTAGCAAGGCTAAATTGAAGATATAATGTGGAAGCAAAAACTTTATAATGAGAATTTTCTTCCTCTCATCAACTTTTCCCACATGGTGCTTCCTTTAGGAATTTTTTTCAGCCCTGGAGAGTTTAGCCAAATACATTCAATAAACATTATTCACTGGACTAAATCAAGCAAATGTTGTATGCAGCCAACCCAAATAAAAAAAAACAAGCAAACACATTTACATCAAATAGCAATGTAGGTCGGACTAGTGAAGTTAATCCTTTAAAATTCTGGCAAGAAAAAAAAAAACGTAATCTTCAAGACAAAAAATCCATGCACCAAGGCATTACAAAAGAATATAACATATGGCACTCGAACATTGTGTATTTGCAAAAATATTTCCCCCACTTTTTTTTTTTTTGAAAAAGAATCCATGAATGTTCCAATGTGAGCTACATCAATGGCTAACCACAAACACACAACACATACCAATCAGGCTTACAAACCATCACAAGCGTGTTTTATCTTTTTTGTCATCAATAATGGTATCTCGTGATCAGGACCTACATAAAATACAACTTGTTTTAGTTGGTTCGCTTCCTTTTTTGGTGATCACTCCCAGATTATTTGGGTTCTACTCATGAACCAACAGGCAAAAACAACCCTTGTTGTCAACAATTTTCATTCCATGATTTAAAGCCAATTTTCAAACCAAAATTCAGATTTTTCAAACTGATAATGCTACGGACTATTTAACCCAATCCTTGAGGAGCTTTTCAATATAATGTTCACCAAAGATCTTGTGCTCATACTCATAAAAAATTTATAGTTGAGAGGAAAAATAGGCCCCACCTTGAAATAGCTCAATCCCATGTCTATGAATAATATCCCTAAGCAATTTTGGGAGAAACTAGTAAATTGTGATATACCATATCAGTCAGATGCCACTTAGAAATAGCATGTTTGGGAACCTGATATGAGGTCCCCAAAAACAACGGGTTCCCAAACACACCCTAAATTTTGGTTCTCCATGGTAAGCTTTCCTCATAGCATTCCTTTAAACATGCATCACTACTAACCTTCAGCTCAGGGTATTTTGGTGTGTGGCATATACTCATATCCTTTATAACAGAGAAGTAAACTTGAACCAAAATGTGCACGTTTTCCTCGGATACACGCCACATCACAATGGAAATAGGCATTATTCTCCTCTCACCAGAAAATTGTATACTTCCATAGATGCTAGCTTCCTTGAATCATTGAATAGCTGCCATATCCTAAATCTCATATTCAAGGGAAGAATACAACCATAGGTGAACAGTATTGGTCTCCTAACTAACCTACGATTGAACCTAAGCCAACCTCCTTACCTGAACCCAAGAATATGGTTAAGTTAGTGGTACCTAAGACAATGAACCAAGAGGTTGGCGAAGAGCTATTACCATGAACTGATCAGCAATGCATTACCCAAGAGCATTGCAATCAGACCCTTGCCCTGACGCCCAATCTCTGATAAGTTTACATACAAATATTTACCTTGCCATTTCAAATAGAAAAAGGATTAGATTTTGCATCCAGCATCCCATCTCATGATTTGTGTCTTAAGATAAATTGTCTTCAACCTACAAGGTTTTCACTGAAAGTCTGAACAAATACTCCAAAACAATATAGGAGAAACTCTCTTAAGCGTCCAAAATGTAGAGAGATTGTAAGTGAGAATTTCCAAGCTCTTGAAAAGAAGTGCACAATGCAACAAACTCAAAGACCTCAAGGAGATCAACCTATTGAGTGCAAAGGGGTGTTCAATAAGAAACACAAGGCTGATGGCCACATTGAAAGATTCAAGGTGAGATTAGAGGCAAGAAGCTTAACCAAAATATACAGGTTAGGTTACAAATAGGTTACAAAGAGAACTTTGCTTTGTTAGCAAAGCTAAATATAATTTAAGCCATCTTGTCACTGAGATTATCTCTCTCTCCTAGTCATAAGCAGAGTCTCAAATGGTCAAAAGAACATCAGAGAAATAATAAAGTATTTTGAGCCCTTTCTTCAATAATCTATTTCTTTTTGTCATTGTTATTATTAAGTCATTTTCAGAGTGTTCTCAAATGTTCTTTTGATTCTCTGCCATAGGAATTATATACATTTCTAAAAGGAAGTGAACCAACTGAAACAAGTTGTATTTTGGGAAAAGCTTGCTTTAGAGAGATACACCATCCATGGCATTTTTCCATCAAAGAAAGGCATAATTCATTAGTCCTATCTTTCAACATTTTCAAAATGAAAATACATTTTAGCTCATTAACTGAATCTCAACTATAACTTTAGGCCACCAACTTTAAATTGTAAACTTCCCTAGGGGCAAGATTATAATTCATATATTTTGGTCTTGTACTTTTAACAAATTTTGGTTTTAGTCCTCATGCTTAACGTCTTAACAACGCTAACTCAAACCAACTCCTTATGAAACTATAAGGACCAAAAACCATGATTTAAAAATACAAGGATTAAAATTAAAATTTAATCAAACCATATGCACCAACAATGGGATTAACCTTAATTTTATCTTCATATTGCAAATTGCAAATTAAAAAAGGCATTTTAACCTAACTTGACCCTCTCTAGTCATTGAATAACTAAAGAAGATCCATTCATGAGTACAAGTAAAAGACTACAAGTTTGATCCTCCTCTTTTACTAGTAAGGAAACATGAAAGTTTTATTTGCATGAATTATCATCCATAATTAAATAATTGGGTTAAGGTGCAAATTTGCCCCCGGATATTCTCGCCGAGGAGTAATATTGCCTTGGAAGTGTTTTTTGAATTCAATGTTACCCTGAAAGTTTTAAAATCTAGCAATATTGCCGCATACCATTAAAAAACTAACTTTAACTGTTAAATTTTTAACGGTAAGAGGCAACATTGCTCCTTTTTGACACTTTTGAGGTAACATTGAACCGAAAAAAACTTCTGGGATAACATTGCTCCTGAGTGAAAACTTTCGGGGCAAATTTGCACCTGAACCCTAAATAATTCTTTGGGAAAAGCTTGCTTTAGAGCTCCAAAATTTGAAATTAAACCGTTACACCTCCATTTTTGTTCAGCAGAATAATAATATTTGCAATATGCATAAATCGGTAACCACAGGGAATTCTGGCAAAAAACAAAAAGCAAATATTAACCACAGGGAAGAAAAAAGTTGTCGAGGGCTAATTGTCAAGTAAAAGCGTGACAAATTGGTTAACAAACAAAGCCCGTACAATAAGCATAACCAAATAAAATATATCAGTTCCCAGCATCACAAGTTCATAACAAGTCAATCATGTCTAAATATTCAACTGTGAACGGTCCATCCAACCAAATAAACATTCTCTTAAATTTCCAGCCACTGTAGATGAATGTCTCAAATATAATCCTAATAACGTTTTCAGATGAGATTCAAGAATATAGGTATATGGAAAAGCAGCAACTTAAAATTCTAAAACATGTAATCAAAATCCACAAGTCAACTCAGAAAACTTTCAGCATTCATAGTTCATAGACATCCATAAAAGTGGTAGAGGTTAGAACTCACTGGCTTCTTACTAGATATCAAAAGCTAAAGGCCATCTATGGTTTCAGAAACAATAAAGCTTTCTCAGCTGTTGCAAATATAATATATGCTATAACTTAACAACATAACAGTGTTCTCACATTCCAAACTAAACAGTAAAGGTTACTAAAAAACGATATTTCAACATAAGTGTAGTAATCAGAGAAGGAAACTACCAGATGGCCACGAAGACAGTAACATGCAAGCTGCGCAAACTCCAGCATCAATATCAGTGGAATAATGAGAAATTTCTACAAAAGTCAAATGCCAAAAGTTATTTCACAGAGCATCTGGCATCAGCATCAGATCACTCGCGCTGTACCTGGCAGTCGTTAGAATGAACTCATCCTATCCGCTAACTTTTAGGGATATT
Source organism: Inga laurina (assembly GCA_963855925.1). NCBI lineage: Eukaryota > Viridiplantae > Streptophyta > Magnoliopsida > Fabales > Fabaceae > Inga > Inga laurina. Next base: position 47,465,080 of record OY979701.1, on the reverse strand, counting down.
AGGCATAACATAAACATCTGCATTGCGGCAGCTCTTGAAGCTTCATAAAAAATGCAGCCACATGGATGCAACAACCCACAATCGATTTACAGAAAGATTTCTGCAGGAACGGGTCACTTTATTTTCATTCTAGCACTCAACCTTCTGGAAACTATCAAGATCCGAAGAGGCATATTTTACATTCAAACAGGATGGATTGTAGTTTATATCAAATTAAAGGATTTACAAGATAAATGAAGAGAAAACTATACAACATTGTATCTCTGTAACACCAGTTATTATAAAAGGGCATGATTAACATTGACAATTTTATAAGCTTTCGTAAATAAGGTAAAGAATAACACCCAAAAAGGTTGCTTTTGCAACCAAATTCAATTAATCGGGCAGCGGAAGTGTAAAAAGTCAAAATAAAATTCCACAAAAAAATAATAATTATAATTATAATTACGATGAAAAACAATCAACCTTGTACCACTACGTACAATCCTATACAGCAAAGAACAAAGAACAAAGACTGGTAACCACAAGAAACAGCAGTCGACCCTATTTCTTCGCGGAAACCTGGTGGAGAGGAAAGGTGCGAAGGCTGGCCATTCAATCCCGGTGAATTCTCCGGCGACATTGATAAATCCGGCGGTGGAGCACCCTCCTGAAGCGGCCCTCCAGGTTTTGTTGTCACAATTGGGTTCTTCCCAAATACCTCTCTAGGCAACAGCACCTTGGACACCCCAAAAATTGCTACTGGATTTTGATCAAACACAGTCTGAGTTACAGAAGCTTGAACGATCCCAGTATTAATAGCCACAGAACCATTGACCCTCGAGATATTAAGTGTGAAGCTACCCGCTCCCATGGCTTCTGTGGCCAACGTGGGCTGCACTGGATTGACTATCGACTCTAATGAACCCAGGGGATAATAGGAATGAAGCACATGAAACTTTAACACTACAGCTTTCTTATCAGCGGGCAATGACTGTAAGCTCACAGAAGGAGGCAGTGAAGCAAATGCATCATCCACAGGAACGAACAGAGTAATCCCAGCACCACCTTCATCAGCCTCGAACTCTTGAACAACACCCGAAGCAGACAACATAGATGCAGCCACATTGAAGTTATGACCGTCCATAAGCACCTTGGTTATGTTCAACCCCGGAGGAGGTCGAGTTTCGGAAGCCATAAGATCGAAACCGAAAGGGATAAGAAGAGAATTAACAGCGAAAATGCTGACATTATACGGAAGAGTCTTGATTAGGGAAAGCACAGTGGCATTGGAAGTGGAACCAGAGGAAGAAGAGTAAGGCGCAGGAGAGTGAACCGAGACGACGCCGTTGACGGGGTCGCGAGTGATGTTAACAGAGCCGAAATTATCAGTGGCACGGCCGGTGGTTTGAAAGAGAGTAGTGACGAGCTTACCAGAGCCAGGGATAGAACGCAGGTCAGACCACGAGAAGAACTCGAGAAGAACGTGGTAACGGAGGACATCAGGCAACGAAGTGGGGGAGATACGGTGGCGCGTGAGGTCGGAGGAAGAAGAGAGGAGAGCATTGGGGACGGCGAGGATGGTGAGGGAGGAGCGGCGGTTGAGATCTGCGGCGACGGAGGCGGTGGAGGAGAGGAGGGAGGTGAATTGAGAGAGATCTGGGAAATTGGAGAGCAAGGAAGTGATGTTGAAGCAGAGAACAGAAGAAGGAGAAGAAGAGGATAGGAGGAGGAGGGAATAAAGGAGGATTGTGGGGGTAAAATGGGAAGCCATGGATTGGATTAGGATTGGGGGCGTCTCTTTCTAGCTTGGTTCTTCTGCTGCAGAAGAATTGAGGAAGAAGCAGCAGAACAGAGAGAGAGAGCGAGAGAGAGAGAGAGAGAGTCTGTGCGGTTAGTGAAGGACAGTGAGGACTGAGTGAGGGGAGGATTCCGTGGGTGCGGGAGCATGGATGGCGATGACGATGCATTGATGCTCATGATTTCTTTTTTATAAAATATTCGGATTAATACACAAGTTAATGTAGTATTAACTCTTTTAAATGGGTTCTTATAATTTTTTGGGAGAATTACACTGTAGTCCCATGAAGCTAAAATACGAAGAAACGGTTCCGGGAAAATCTGAAATTACCCTCAAGTCCCATGGGACCATTTTGCAATAAATTCAATGTGAGAAATGTCACAATTGCCCCTGTCAGACAAACAACAAAAAATGTGATTAAATGCTGTGAATGACACACGTTACGTCCGGAGAAGGCGGGAAAAAAACGCAGCGAAGATCAGCATCCATGGATGAAGATTAAGGTAGGGATTTCATGGCATCCATTCTCTTGTCTTGATTAAGCTCCACATGACTCACATATTCTGTTTAGTTGGTAAACATAGGTTTAGGTTTTATTGAGTCATTTTCGTTTTGATCATAAAAATGGAAAAAGTTATGTACTTTTGATGGGTATTGTCCTGTATATGCTTGCAAATTAACAAGGAAGATCTATTAAATGCAATGGATATGGTTTGACAAAGTTTGCATTGTGTTTGGGTATGATTTTGTATGCTCTGTTTTTGGTGTTATTAGCTCTGTTTTCTGGTGTATGGTGATGTGTTTCTGCAATATAAGAAGTAAGGAATGAAGATGTGGATAAAAGGTTTGGGGCTACATGACATGATTTGCGTAGGAAAAAAAGAGTTGTCAATGCAAGCAGCGATAGTTGTCAATGGAGGCGCCTTAAGTTGTTAATGACAACTAGAGGTCATATTTAAATGATTTTTGTGACAACTAAAGGTTTTTTTTTATTGATATTTGTTTTGGTCAAGATTTTTGTGGGAATTGTCCTCCATATGCTTGCAAGCTATAAAGGAAGGTCTTGTAAATGCAATGGATATGTTATGGCTAAGTTTTCAATGTGTTTTGCTATGATTTTGTGTGCTCTGTTTTTTTAGTCATTATGCTCTGTTCTCTGGTGTACGGTGGTGTGGTTTTGCAATAGAAGAGGTAAGGGATGAAGATGAGGGTCAAAAGTTAGGGGCTACATAACCTGATTTGCGTAGGGAAAAAAGAGTTGTTAATGGCAGCAGCGATAGTTGTCAATGGAGGCTCCATAACTTGTTAATAACAACTAAGATCATATTTAAATGTTCTTTCCTTGTGGTGTAATGGTGTTTGGAATGGGGCTGAAAAGTTTGGAATGTTTTTCAGTATTTTGTGCCGTTTTCAGTCATTATAAGTGGGATTTAATGAACAAGGTATGAAATATGTGTGGTTGGCGGTGTTGATTATGTAGTAACAAAGTGTTGTTAATAGGGGCTGTGGCATTTGTTACTAAGGCTACTGACATTGTTAATGACAACTTTTTTGTGCAGTAAACAGCGGAGATGGCTACGACGTCCGGCAAGATTCTACTATGTTTCCTTCATATAAGGGGAAGGTTTAAAGTCAGTAGAGATGGTGATTTAACATATGTTGGTGGAAGCGTCAGATCTAGAACCATTAAAGAAGGAACAAGTTTAGAAGAGTTTAAAATAATGATATCCTCTATTGTGGGAAAAGAAAGTGGAGGACTTGTTATGAAGTTCACATTGCCGTGTGATAGAACAACATTTGTGGACATAGTAGATGATGAAGCAATTGAACATTTAATCAATTATAGCAGAGAAAGTGGGCATGTCTATGTAGATGAAGGACAAAATGAAGATGATAATACAACGGCAATAAGGGATGATCGAAGTGATGAGCAATATGTGTAAGTGTAAAATCCTTATAAGAAAAAGCTTGTGAACGAATGCAAATGAGCTTGTCGTTAGTAACATGTTTTACTTTGCAATGTGGTGCAGGTTTGATAACTTGTCAGAAGGTTGGGATAGAGGATCAGCCACTATGTCTATTGAAGATTCTCCTGCATTGCAATACGCTGTCCAAATGGTGCCAATAGGAACACCTGAAATGAACTCTACAAAGTGGAAGGATCTTATAATCGGGGAGGGACAATTTTTTGTCAATGCTGATGGCCTTCGACAAACATTATACAAGTATGCCATTGGCCACAAGTTTGCATATAAATATGTAAAAAACAACAAGGAAAAGATCATCGCCAAATGCATGGTTGATGGATGTCCATGGTACTTGGGAGCATATTCAATGGGTGAACGACAAGATACAGAATTCCTCACTATAAGGACTTTCAAAGGTGACCACAAACATGACGCATAGGATAATCTACTTGTACCTCACTTGAAGAGATCCAAATTAACCTCATCAATAATCGCAGACAGTTTGAGGTGTAACATAGATAAGAATGCAAATGTGGTTATGAGAGATATGTATAGAGATTACGGGGTGCTTCTAAATTATAGTCAAGCGTACAGGGGAAAAGAAAGAGCATTGATGGAAATACATGGCCGCGTCGAAGATTCATACATGACTCTTCCTTGGATATGTGATAGGCTTATAGAGACCGATCCAGACACGGTTGCCCGGTGTGAATTCTCTGAGGGTGACAGATTTGAGAGGCTATTCATTGCTTATGGATGCTCAATTAAAGGCTTCTTACAAGGGTGTCGAGGCATACTGTGTATAGATGGATGTCACCTCAGTGGCCCTTACAAGGGAACACTGGTTTCAGCTAATGCGTATGATGCTGATGATCAATTGTTTCCCTTGGCATATGGCATAGTCAGTGGAGAAACACATGATGATTGGAGTTGGTTTCTTAAGATTGTGAAGGATATCATTGGCACAAGGGAGATCACAATAGTGTCAGATAGGAATCTTGCCATCATAAGTGCTGTTTGTTGTATATTTGGATCACATAGACACGCATTTTGTTACCGGCACGTGAAGGAAAACTTTAGTTCACAGTTTGTGAAGCTTAGAAGAGTAAAGGATAGGACTTCTTCGAACAGCAAAGAAGATGCACTTAAAATGCTTGATGCTATTGCATATGCACGACATGAACATGAATATAATGTTGTATTAGGTAGGCTGAAATTGTTTTCTCTGGAGTTAGGTATGTGGGTTGAGACTGAAGGAGACGTTGAAAGATGGGCGCAGAGCAAGTTTCCTCACAAAAGATGGGATAAATTAACATCAAATGTTGCGGAGTCATTTAACGCATGGGTATTGAAAGAGAGGAAGCACAATGTTGATGTTCTCATTCATGAGCATAGAGAAAAATTAGCCAAGAAGATGGTTGCGTGCAAAACAGCAATGAGAAATTGGAGGAATGGGATTGGGCCGAATATAGAGTCTAAGTTGATGGAACAAGTCAAGGGCGCTGAAAATCTGCATTGTGAATATTATGGTGATGATATGATTTCAGTTGCAACAGTGTGTGACAGCCGAGTCATCCATCTGAGTATTGACCTCATAGGGCACACATGCACTTGCCTTGCATGGCAGATGAGCGGAATCCCTTGTCCACATGCATGTGCAGCAATCAAGTTAGTTCATCGTAGTGTCTACTCGTACGTCGATGAATGCTACAAACTGTGTACCCAAGAAAAAATATATGCAACGGCCATGAGGCCTGTAGCAACGCATGATTGCCCACGTGCTGAAGCCCTTACAGTGACACAGCTGATGACTGAGAATTTATTGCGACCACCACTTACTAGAAGGCTCCCGGGAAGGCCAAAACGAAAAAGGATCGAATCTCAGTTTCAAGACAAAAGGGTTTATCATTGTGGCAGGTGCAATGAAGCTGGCCACACTGTCAAGACCTACAAGAATCCTAATCCCAGCTGATAAATCATGATCCTTTTGGTTCTTATAATTTTTGGAAAGTGCATGTCATAGTATTTGTGTAAATATGAATAGCTACAAGTCCATACTAGTTATATAGAAATGGTATGGTATGTCACTTTTGTTACTTGTGCATGCATTTTCAGCTGTAAATGAAGGTTGGATATGAAGGTTGGATATAATATGGCTTGGTATCCCACTTTCATTTATGGAAGGTTGTAATGAGTTGTAAATTACGTTGTCAATGTAGGCCCATGGAGTTGTCAGTGTATGCCCATGGAGTTGTTAATATATATTTATGCAGTAATGTTGACATTTGTGTAAGCCACTGTCATGTTCTGAATGTTTCAAGCTGCTGTAAATTTTGTTGTCAACGAAGGGACGTCAAGTTGTCAATGTAGCCCCATGGAGTTGTCAGTGTATGCCCATGGAGTTGTTAATATATATTTATGCAGTAATGTTGACATTTGTGTAAGCCACTGTTATGTTCTGAATGTTTCAAGCTGCTGTAAATTTTGTTGTCAACGAAGGGATGTCAAGTTGTCAGTGTATGCCCATGGAGTTGTTAATATATATTTATGCAGTAATGTTGACATTTGTGTAAGCCACTGTCATGTTCTGAATGTTTCAAGCTGCTGTAAATTTTGTTGTCAACAAAGGGACGTCAAGTTGTCAATGTAGGCCCATGGAGTTGTCAGTGTATGCCCATGGAGTTGTTAATATATATTTATGCAGTAATGTTGACATTTGTGTAAGCCACTGTCATGTTCTGAATGTTTCAAGCTGCTGTAAATTTTGTTGTTAACGAAGGGACGTCCAGTTGTCAATGTAGGCCCATGGCGTTGTCAGTGTATGCCCATGGAGTTGTTAATGACCGGCCCTTTAGTTGTCAGTGAAGGCCCCTAGAGTTGTCAATGAAGGCCCCTTTAGTTGTCAGTGCAGGCCCCTTTAGTTGTTAATGAACGCTCCTAGAGTTGTTAATGAAGGCCCCTTGAGTTGTTAATGAACGCCCATAGAGTTGTTAATTAACGCCCCTTTAGTTGTCAGTGCAGGCCCCTAGAGTTGTTAATGAAGGCCCCTTTAGTTGTCAGTGCAGGCCTCTTGAGTTGTTAATGAAGGCCCATTGAGTTGTCAGTGAAGGCCCCTACAGTTGTCAGTGAAGGCCCCTTGAGTTGTTAATGAAGGCCCCTACAGTTGTTAATGAAGGCCCCTTTAGTTGTCAGTGTAGGCCCCTTGAGTTGTTAATGAAGGCCCCTTGAGTTGTTAATGAATGCCCATAGAGTTGTTAATTAACGCCCCTTTAGTTGTCAGTGTAGGCCCCTTGAGTTGTTAATGAAGGCCCCTTGAGTTGTTAATGAATGCCCCTTTAGTTGTCAGTGCAGGCCCCTAGAGTTGTTAATGAACGCCCCTTTAGTTGTCAGTGCAGGCCCCTTGAGTTGTTAATGAAGGCCCCTTGAGTTGTTAATGAAGGCCCCTACAGTTGTCAGTGCAGGCCCCTTGAGTTGTTAATGAAGGCCCCTACAGTTGTTAATGAACGCCCCTTTAGTTGTCAGTGCAGGCCCCTTGAGTTGTTAATGAACGCTCTTAGAGTTGTTAATGAAGGCCCCTTGAGTTGTTAATGAAGGCCCCTTCAGTTGTTACTGAAGGCCCCTTCAGTTGTCAGTGGAAGCCCCTAGAGTTGTCAGTAGAGCCCCTCGAGTTGTTAACACACTTATGCTGTTATGAATTGTCCAGTGAGTGTCAGTGTGTGATTAGTTTACCTTTATGACTGGTGCAGTGAAACCTAGTGTTGGCACAGTATCGCAACTTTGCTTTGGCTGCACTCTAGCGAACCCACAGCGTACGCGGTCAGAAGAGCCTATTTTTGATGTGTTTTCGCTTTAGCTTTGCTATAGCGTCCCCACAGCGTACGCGGTCAGAAGAGCCTATTTTTTATGTGTTTTCGCGTTAGCTTCGCTATAGCGTCCCCACAGCGTACACGGTCAGAATGGCCTATTTTATGAGCTTTCCAACTTTTCTTCAATTGTACCTAAAACCCTATACATGTAGCTCAAAATTTGCACTTTTTCAAGTATGTTCAACACATCACATGTAGCTCAAAATTTGCACTGTGTATAAAGTTTATGCACAATTTTAGTTTAAAACCACAAATGTAACTAGGGCATGCTTATATGAATAAACTAGAACCATATGTTGTAATTGAACGAATCAAGTATCACCTTCTTCATTTCATAAACAAGGCTACAAAGTTTGAACAACATACTAGGACGCGACCATTACAGAGAAAAACATTACAAAGCTGTTTTTTCATTTCACTAAATAAACAAGTAGCTTCTTTGTGTACATAAATTGCCAATTCAAATAAGGCTACCAAGTTTCTAAAACGTACTAGGAGGCTACCATTACAGAGAAAAACAATATACAGCTTCTTCTTTAGTGCATAAATGGCACAATCAACATGACTACAAAGGTTAATGTTAATCATCGTTGCTCCAGATAACAAGGCATGTTCTTCAGACAGGTGACTGCTAACTTCTGAACAAGGGAAGGCCAGCAATGGAGTCACATATTCCAGCTTCATTTGCCTTCAAATTTACAGGTGATGTACAATGGACAGGCCAGACTTAGCACTTGAAATGGAGCTTTCTTTGCTATATCAGTTGTCAGTAATTGTAATGGATCAGTTACATTTGCTTGATTCTCGAGCTGTGTTGCAAGTTGCTGTAAAATTAAACAATGAAGGTTCATTTTTCTATTATGCACAGTCCAGCTAAACAACAACTATACCTCACAAACAGAAACTTGGGAAAGGAAACCATGATACAACCAGAATAAAATGCAAATATGTGCACATTCATGTGTCTGCAAATACAAACAAAGTGGGTAACATAGAATCCTTGTGGTCTACGCCAACCACATCAACAACAATTCTCCTAATAGACAGAACAGAATAAAATTTAAACCACGTGCCTATGAGTAATTACATATGCTTTTCTGCCTAATAACAATAACATAAGCCCCATCCTTTTCAAACTGCACTTTAAGTAAAACTATCTCATTCATCTTTCTGCTACATGCTGAAATAAGGTCTATGGACAAGACTTAAATACCAATTCTGATAGTCAAGTAAATAGTCAGCAGCTTGAAATGAAGAATACAAATCTAATTCAGTCAATTATTATTCTACTTGTGCAAAAATGTCATGTTTGGGAACAACTGAAAGGGAACGGGGTTTGAAGAGATAAGGAAAGAATTAGGCAAAGCTGATTTGAACCTAACCAGGACACATAATGCATCAATGGACATGCCATAATCAATAAAAAGTATATTGAATCGACACTGATTTTATGACATTACCACCAGGAATATAAGGGCTAGTTAGTTACTTTTTATTTTGTAGAAAGACGAAAAACAAAATGGAGGTGCAAGAGGGAATTACAGTAACAACAAGTCATGCCAAGGTGCACTCACTTTCAGCTTGGCACCACCTTTGCATAATGAAAACAAAAACACACACACAGACAAGTCAAATGGGGCACAACAAAGAGGTTCAATGATTACCTAATTGGGTCTGGTCCTCTTATGCATGCATTGAACCAAAGACATAACCTTGTCTACGTGTTTGTTAAGCGGATGGGTAACGAGCCACCACAAGAAGCCAACCTTCATTTCGTGGAGCTCCTCGGCGGTATAGTAGGGCATGGTGTAGCCGTCTTCCCCTTGCTCATTGCCATCCCACATCTGTAGCCATGAAAGTACATGCACACCACATGAATCCTTGCACAAACACATTAACAAGTAACAAACCAGCCGAGTCATTTTTCATATAACGTAAAAGTATGAACCAAAATCATAGAGGCAACTCACGTGTCATGTTGAACATGTACTTTTGCCCAAGTGAATCCCGGCTGAACTTTGTTCTCATCCGCAAATAGGTCTGGCTTCACTCTTCGCAGCATTTGGAATAAGCAATTCCGCTGCAACAAGAAATACAACATCAGTACCAGATATGAATGTAAACAGAGTGTGGGTGTCATGTGACAAAATTCCATACAACTGCTTGTGCTATGTGATCCTTTGGGTCAATCTCTCCTTTACGCTTCCCCTTGTTCTTCTTTGGCTCTATTGGTTTACACCCCTCTTCCAATTCCCGCTGCCTCCTACCATATGTCCGGATGTCAACCAACGAGTCAAGGGCATAGCAGCGCATGGCTTTGGTGTCAACAACATAACAGAACCAATGATCCTGCCAGACACATGGGGCAAATATGAAATCACAATCCCCAATGTTATATCCCACGTACTTGGGGAGGATTTGTGTTTCATGCTCAGGCAAAGACCATTTAAATGGGTTAGCAACAAGTTTTCTCATGAAATCGGCAGTAAATATATGTCTTGTTACTCTACCCTCCTTTTGTTGTTGATCAGCAATAAATGTCTTTGCGACCATCGTCATTAACTGCAAAAATGACATGAAAAAGTTACGCAACGCAAATATGACAGCAAAGCGATAACAGAAAAATATGTAATTATTTTTCTGTTGCATACTCTATCATTTATCCATGCTCTTGGTCTTAGACACTGCAGTTCCCTCCTTGTCAGGAAGTCATCATGCATTGCCACAAACTCCCTGAAATAAAAGAAACAAAAAATATGTAATTATTACTAGAACAGCAATGTAATACAATTGGAACGTATTAGTACGTCCTTACTCGTCGCCCTCTTTGTCACTACACCGCGTTGTGCATAACTGAAATAAGCTATCCTTCTCATCTACTTTTCTCTTCCCCTTTGACTTTCTAGTTGCATCTATCCATGGAGATTTCACAACCCAACTAGGAGTTATGATCCTGTTTGACCTTCTAACTTCCACATAACTCCCTTATTGCTGGTTTTCTCCAAGCTCATGCTGCTGGAATTCTTCTTTTGATGGTTCACCTCCATCATGTGCGTCAATTTCAATGATGGCCTCATGGTGTTCATCGTCTTCGTCATCGTCCTTATCATCGGGACCTTTGTCTTCACATTCTGATTCATCCTCCTCTCCTTGTGTGTATGCCTCCTCCTCCTTATCATCTTCATTTTCTTCCTCTTCTGCTGGCTTGTCATCATCCTTCTCAAAAATAGTTGAAGTTGATGGCTTGTGGATTGTTGCATCTTCTTCTTCATCTTCATCGTCGTTCTCGTCATCGACTTCGTTGTTGTTTCCATGCAACAACCTATTTTGAAGTGCAAGCAGCTCATTGCCAATAATGCTAACCAACCTAGTGTATGTCCGCTTCAATTCTTGTAACATTAACATACTCATCACATTTTGTAATTAACGAATTAGCAAGTTAACTGAAATGCAATCTACAACAGTGTACATATTTAAATAGGCATAATTACTGGGTGGGTTAGCATTGTTTCAGGATGAAATGATGTAGATGAAGGGCCATCCCCCTGCCCGACAGCATAAAGAAGGCCTTTTTTACTAGATTTCTCTAGTTGAACTCTGCTCCTGACCCTTTCCTCATTCCAGTAAAGGATAGCATCTTCACCTTTACTTGCTTTCAGATTGGCCAGAGGAAAATGTTGGAGGCAAAACATCTGCAACACATATGCATCACAATTAGCAATTATACATTGAAGTTTCCAACTGCAGAAAATAAAGACAACATAGACACGTACCATGAGGAAGTATATACAACCTCCAACAGTTTTTCTGCATTTAGTGTTCCCTTTCCTCAACTCCTTTTGGAAATCCCCAATTGCAGCACAAAGTTCATTGAGAATGAAGGATGACCAATTGAATTCACCAAGTGCATCTTTTGTTAGTGTCATCAACTTTAAGACACAGTCACTAACATAAATGCTCGCACTTGGAGACAATAAGGTTCCTAAGGCGAAAATGACAAAGAGGAACTCAAAATTTTCATCTAAAGCACCCGTCAAAAAATCCCCTATTTGTTGGTATTTTAGATTTCTATATACGCTCCTAAGGTCCTTGAATATTCTATCTTCCTCGTTCATATGTACTTCAATATCTACCCCACCATTAGGCAGCCCAAGCAATTGGTGCACATCTTTAGGCTTTAACTCACGCGTCTGCCCTCGAAATGATATTTGGTTGGTCGGAGGATCAAAACATCGCATGAACTCCGCGCACATGTGCCGGTTTATTTGTGGGCAACATATATGAACCAGCTTGTCAAACCCAATATTCTTCAGCCTTTTCATGGCGTCGGGTCTGGACTTCAGGTTTTTGCACACAGCGATAAACTGTTTTAGTGCGCATCGGGTCAAAAATGGAACGACATACGTCTTGCCTTTGCTAGGGCCTCTTAACTTTTCAGCCCGTTTACCATATTCTTTTCTCTGCTCTTCACTTAATCCATTCCAAGCCTCCCTCACCTCTAGGTTTGACTTTTGAAAATTGTGGACCTTATTCACCTTTGTCTTCTCTTTGTCATTCACCTTTCCCTTCTGCTTCTTCTCCTTCTAGCTGAAAAACTCTTCCGTGAATAGAGTATACCCAGAAAAGCTGGCTGGCCTTGTTCCTGTGGGGCTGTTTGTTGGTTGTTTGGTTTTGCCAGAACCAAGTGTTTCCATCTTCCTTGCCTGGACATGGTTCATGAAAAATAGGTCATACTTTTATACAAAGACCTACTGCACTTCACTATTAAATTATATGCTGCTATACATTTAAGATGGATCTACTAAGAAATTTAACATATGCAGCAAAGAGAGGCCCATCAGATTCAGAATTTTTCATAAACCACACACATAGCCAAAGAAAATTTCGGGATTTTCCTCAAATCTTATCATATAAGCAAAACTTTATTTACATGGCAGACCAAAATATTTAAATGTAGAATTGAATCAATCCATGTCCGAAAATAACGACCACTCAAACTTTCAAATATAACACAAGGAACAGAGTAATCATTATAAACAAACACAATTCAAAAACAGCAAGTACACCATAAAAAGAAACATGTTATGCAACAAAAAAACTAATAGCAAACGAAAATGCTAACAACTACTTTATACTGTCGCCACTGTAAGGATGTACAAATAATAAACTTCACCTTAAAGGCACTAAAGCTAGGCATCAACAACTCTTGCTACATGAGTCAAGGGGCCTTCATTGTAGTGCTAACAAGTAGTGCGTTTGGTATATCTCTAAAGAATGCATGGCACTTGCTTTAAGTGTGTTTCATTAACAAAGGTTAATTGCACAGTTATGCATTTCTAACATTCCTCACAATACCTCGCAGTTGTCCTTTTAAGTAACAGGGAAAAATTATGAATCAGCATAATTGGGTAAAGTGGTATTTCACTTCATGAGATTATTATTTAGAAAGGTAGCAATTTAATACACGTCTAAACAAGACAAGTATTTTTGACTTACTGATTTCAGTAGTTTATTGTTTTACTTGATCATCATGCAAAGAGTTGATTAATATGCCAAATGTTACCGTATTTAATATGTCAAAGTTGAAAATCCTAACAAATGATTGCAAAGCTAAAGAGTTCATAGCGTTCACTTATTTAGAAACACTATCACAATCACAAACAACCAAGAACTATTCCTAAATACCTAAATGAATTGTAAGCATAAAAATCTCAAAAGAAGCCATTGACAACAAATTCATATCCACCTATCGTTCCATTTGGAGATTAAGAGCAAACTAAAAATTCAGAGAGTACAGACGAATGAGCTAATCATCAAAAGTAAATAAAAAACATATGCATAACATCAGAGTCAAGTTTAATGCATTAAAGGTCAAAGCTAGAGTACAGAGTTCAAAGCTTTGGTAACTAATATTTAAAAATGACTTGACCAAAAACTAGTCTTTCTTTTATTCTTCTTATTTCACTTAAATCACCTATGACAGAGCAGACCTTTGCACTTAAGCCATTTACATTCTGACGAGAAGCATTTGAAGCTAGAAAAAAAACAACATCAACCCCATGAATTAATTCATGCAAATCTCTTAATTTTTCAGGTTTTTTGATCTTATTGCTCTACTATCTTTTAGTTCTCTTCATAATTTTTTTCCCTTTGTTTCACGTATATTTTCCTAATCAATCAATATCACTTTTTTCCATTCTTATTAAGACCTCTCTTACTTCAGATCTCTGCTCGTTCATCACTTTCAGACGCATATATTTGCTGGAGGAGAAACAAACATCCAAATTTCAATTCAAGCCTTGAGGTAAAGGGAAGTTCTTAAATACAAAAAATTCTTAGCATATTATAGGAGGAACAAAACCTGTATGGTGTATATTTAAATAGTAGGAAAACAATTTTCCTCAAGAAGCTGTACAGAGTATAATTTTTAAATTGATAATAGTTTGCTTTCTTCAGTACTCTGATTTTGGCAAAAGCACTTTGCATCTACAATAATAACTATCATTGTCAAATGAACCTAGAAATTGTAGAACATTACCGATTTTGAGAATGCTGCTCGTCGGAGCCTAACCACGGAAGACGGCAAATCGGCAGTTGCTTTACTTAGCCAGCCGTGCCTGAACTACACCGAAGGGATCCCACCAAGACCGTCGCATAGGATGCTGGCTTCCGTCGCACACCGTCGAGTCTCGAGTTTCAGCAATTTGGATGAATGCCTTCTGATTTCGGATGAGGGAAAGAAGCTCAGTCTATCTCCGGATCCCACCAAGACCGTCGCACAGGATACTGGCTTCCGTTGCACACCATCGAGTCTCGAGTTTCAGCGATTTGGACGAATGCCTTCTGATTTCGAATGAGGGAAAGAAGCTCAGTCTATCTCCGGATGCCACCAAGACCGTCGCCCACAATTCTGCCTTTCGTCGCACACCTTCGAGTCTCCGGTTTCACAGATATCGCCGAATGCCTTCTGATAGGTTTCGATTTCGAATGGGGAAAACAAGCTCCTGTCGAATGAGGAAAAGAATGAGGAAAATAAGCTGAAGCTCAGTCTCCATTTTTTGCCCTAAATTAAAGGGTGTTTTTGACATTTCTCATTAGGATTTTATTACAAAATGGTCCCTTGGGACTTGAGGGTAATTTCAGATTTTCCCGGGACCGTTTCTTCATATTTTAGCTTCCATGGGACTACAGTGTAATTCTCCCTAATTTTTTTGTATGGAGTCCTTACAGTTTTTTAAATTATCAATGTTGGTTCTTATACATGTAATTTATTAGTTTGTAAGGACAACATACCCCTGCATTAATTTTAGAAAAAAATTTTGAAAAAGAACTTTAAAAATGTTAAAGGATAAAAAAGTATTCCGAATATTCATAATATCGTAGAGATGTGAGGGTCTCATATGTTCTTTTCAAAATTAAATAGATATGATGAAAATGTTCCTCTAAATTTAAAAAATATGCTTTCATTTTTTATAAGGGTTGAATGAGCTTAGATAAGGTTTTAATAAGTTCTAATGAGATTTTCACAAATTTCAATTCAAAAATCACCACTAGCTATAACAATAAATTATTGATTCCCACTTTTGATAAGGATTTTACTAATTCAGATAAGTTTTTAACTAGTTCTGGTAAACATTTCACAATTTCAATTCAAAAATCACCACTTGTTACGATAGTAAAATATTGATTCCTACTTCTAATAAGGGTTTTACATGTTCAAATAAGGTTTTAATAAGTTCTGATAAGATTTTCACATATTCCAATAAAAATTCACCACTTGCTATAATGGTAAGGTATTAATTCCTACTTCTAGTAAGGGTTTTACAATTTTAGATAAGGTTTTAACAAGTTCTAAAAAGATTTTATTATAAGTGAGAATCAATACATTGTCATTGTATAGCAAGTGATGATTTTTAAATTAGAATTTATGAAAAAATTATCTGAATTTGTTAAACTCTTATAAAAAAAATGGGAATAAATACCTTATCATTATAGCAAGCAGTGATTTTTGAATTGGAATTTGTGAAAATCTTATCA
Source organism: Inga laurina (assembly GCA_963855925.1). Taxonomy (NCBI): domain Eukaryota; kingdom Viridiplantae; phylum Streptophyta; class Magnoliopsida; order Fabales; family Fabaceae; genus Inga; species Inga laurina. Next base: position 47,449,430 of record OY979701.1, on the reverse strand, counting down.
AAACTTATTAAAACCTTATCTGAACTTGTCAAACCCTTATAAAAAATTGGAGTATGTTTTTTAAACTCATATGGACTTTCTATCATTTCTATTTAATTTTAAAAAGGACAAATCAGGCCCTCACAGCTCTTTGACATTACGAATATTTGAAATACTTTTTTATCTTTTAACATTTTTAAAGTTCTTTTTCAAGAAATTTCCCATAATTTTAATACTTGAATATAAATAAAATTACATTCAACCACATTACATATTATATATAGATGTAAAGAGACAATTATGAGCATAATGTTTTATATTGATGATGTAAGGCCCTGTCTTACATACATCTTATTATTGATATTAACCAGGTAGCAATTGCGCAGTTTGGTGGGCACACAGGAATAGAGTAAATATACTGATAGTAAGTACTCGATTACTGAAAATCCCTATAGGGATTGTAAATGATAATCACAAATAATATAGCCGCACATGGCTACTGGTGTAATGACCCAATTTGAGATTTATGGCTAATGACTTCAAAATTGATTGTAATTGGTGTAATTAAAAACTTTTGGAGAAATATGATGTGAATTTGATGTAAATGTATTTGGTGATAATTGAGTAATCATAGTGAAAACCAGGGGCAAAATGGTAAAATTGGAAATTTACCGACCAATTAATCAATTACCAAAGAAGAAACTCATTGGTGATTAGAGATCAAGGGTGGAGATTTTTTGGCTATGAGTTGGAATCCTATGCTTTAAGCTTATGTGAGCTCATGGAAGAGTAAGCAAGATGATGATAAGTGGCAATTTGGTGGACCATTGGATGGTGCTAAAAGACAAACAATCACTTTTCTCTCTCTTCTCTCTCCTATTCGGTTTTGTGTATGGGCCAAAGGGAAAATGTACACTTCATCATCATCCTCACCATTTCTCATCATCTCTCTCCTCATCCCTCCATTTTTACGGTGACCAAGGAAGAAAAGGAAGAAGAGAGGTGAGATCTTGATGCCTTTGTTGATCTCTAATGCCCTAAACCTCTACTCTAATGTTATGCATATCATTAAGAGCTCTATCTTGGTGGTTTCAGAATTTTGAAATGTGGTGATTTGGGTGTTGGAGCAAATTTGAAAGTTGGGGAATCAAGCATTTGACATTGGCAAAGTGAAGAGGTGAGCATTTGGTGTTTTATGATATATTTTTTGTGATTTTTGGATAAGTTTGATAAAATATGGAAATTGCCTTGGTTTTTGTGTAAATTTTGAATGTATGAATTTCATAATGGATGATGTTGGAATTAGTTCATTGGGAAGTGATTTAAGTGTTGGATGTGGTTTTGAGTTTCAGAAGTGTGTTGATTAGAATTGGGTATTGTGTGTGAATTAGAGACTCAAGAGTTAGATTGTGGTTAAAATGGTTTTTGAATGTTTTGGAGGTTACCAATGTGTCCTTAGGCAATGTTAGGTGGGTATGAGCTTTGTATGGAGTTTGGGAACCATTAGAAGCAATTTTAACCAATCTGGGAATTTCTATCAGTTTGCTGCGATCTAGGAATCTGATAGCATCACTCGAGTGAGGGGGGTCTCACTCGAGTGCTGTCATGTAATTTTCCTTTCTCCTTTGTGTTTTTCCTAGGTTTTCATGAAGGAAGCTCGAGTGCACTTCTTAAACCGCGAGTGACATTGATGATTACTAGAGTGAGCATAGGTTCACTCGAGTCGAGCTATGAGTTCATGTTAAGGGCTGCGTCTTGGGTCTTCACTCACTAGTCAATGTTCAAGAGTGTGTTTTGACACTTGCAAGTGTAGTCTTCTCACCCGAGTGCCAAGGGGTTGTGCTTGAGTGAGCTTTCCCCCCTGATGTTGCATGTGCTCTCGGGTTGTCACTTTCTGTGTTGCACTTTTGGGGACTCGAGTGGATTTGGAGTCATCACTCGAGTACAAAGCCTTATGCTCGAGTGTTGTGAGCACTTTCTGACCGAGGTAGTTGCTCACTGTTAAACACTCGTGAGTGAGAGTTATTCTTACTCGAGTGCAAGTCTCTCATCACTCGAGTGAGGTTATCTTCACTCGAGTGAGTTAGCAAAAAAAATCAGTGTTGTGCTTCCAAAAAAGGGGTCTTCAGGGTAGCTTCTTCCAACTCTTTTAGCATTTGTTTAGGCCTTTAATAGTCATCCTAAAAAGTTTAAATGGTAACCAACTTAGAGTATTATGGAATAAGTATTTGGAAAAGAGATTGATCGGTTGTCCCTAATTTGGTTATAGGATTTGACATCTATCAGACTCGTGAACCCACTGTGCCGAAGAATGTTAGGAAAGATTCAGGTAGTGACTCTTCTCTTATACTTTGTGTAAATGTAGTGTATGAATGCCTATCATGCATTATGTTGCTGCTGCTGCTTTGTGATACATTGAGACGCTTTATGGAGCTTTGTGGTGCTTTGTGCTTTGTGATGTTGCTGCATAGTGTTTACCACGAAAGCGGCCATAGAGCATTGTGATACACTCGTGAGTGTTGTCGGTTATGGCGCTAGCCATGACTTATAGTGTTGCTGCCAAACATGATGAACTTACATGCTTTATGTTTATATATTGTATGAGTGATTTATTACTATTGGGATTTTTTAGAATCTCATTCTTTCCAATGACTAACATTTCAGACAGGGCAAGTGGCTTAAAAGGGAAGCGGACAACTAGGAGTGGTTAGGACCTCTTAGAGACTTTTTGTTGGGGGTTGGTTATCTATTTTTTGCTTGGGATTACTATGTATATGAGATTTAAATAATTATTGGATATGTAATCCCCATTTTTGGAAACTCTAAACCCATTATATATATAAGTAACCCAGGGTTGCCGGGATTTTAGTTTGCACTCTGATATTTATGAATGTGATTTAACTGCATAGTAATTGTATTCGAAAGTGAATGTGAGACCGGATGAACTATGTTTTGAACTATTTTTCGGTATACCCTATCTTGAAGATGAGGGATTATAAAGGTTGTTTTTGTCTTATTGGTCTGTATTTCACTTAAATTTCATAATCCAGATATAATTACGGTGAGGGGGTTACAACTGGGGTATCTAAACCCATTACAACGAAATGGAGACATCTTCCCGTCTTCGTTCCACCACTGCATTCCTCTCGTGCTGGTCTCTTCTCTACTTTCACCACACCTCCTGCTTTCACCTGTCTAAATGATTGGTTGGGGAGAGTGGGATTCGAGAGAATCTTAGTAGTAAACAATACTAACCATGCATGCAAGATCAATGCTAGTACATGATATGTTTGCTTTACATAGGCTCATGATCACATAATGATATTCTGCATGCTCAATTTTTTGTACAATCTACTTATAGTCACAGTAAAAATAGGAACAGAGCTCATTCATTCATATATGCTTAACATAATCAGGCATAGCAATACTGCAAATCAATACACATCAAATACATGCAAGTAAGTTCACTACCTCGTGTCTTGAGTCTTCCTCTTGTACATTTTCCCAACCATTGAAGTTGCTTCTTCTTTACTTCTCATGACCCTAGATATATAATCATATCATTATAGCCATGATAAATGAATGCCCACTATGGCTATATGGGCCTTTAATAGTTTTAGTACTTTTTACACAGTACAAATTCTGCACAGTGTAGTTTCACAGTTTTTCAGAAACTGCCAGCTTTACAGTTAACTTTGAAAATCCATAATTAATTCTAGGAAATTCCAAATTAATTGGTTCCAAATTCTATGTAAATCTATTCAAACAAAATTTTATCGAAAAATGCCTAGGGCTGGTCACTATTATCACATATTTCCCAGAAATTCACCAAACTTCCCCTATTCCAGATTGCATTCCAAAAGCAGGGCACAAATTTGAAAAATCATATCTTTTAATCTACTAGTCCAAAAATTTTGTTCTATCCATCAAATTAAAGCTGTACATCTTTACTTTAATCCTATAAAGTTTCATAATTTTTGGACCAGGTTTGACTAACGAAATTCATTTCAAAACAACACTGCCTTCAGTGAAACAAATCAAACAACACCTCCCTTTAACTTCATAAATTTCTAGATTTGCATACAAACATCCAAAAATCATGAACACATATATTCCTACACAATTTCCCTTCTAAACACAGTGGGAACATCAAATCAACCAAATTCCAGTCCAAATCTTCTGTGAACAGTGCCTGGATGAAATTTATAAAATTTAGGGAAAATGTGATTTTCCCTTTCCATGCAATTAAACATCTTCCTTACACTTCTAATAACATGATTAACCACTTAAACACATTTGAAACATGATTAATCAAGATTTGGGCAGCATCTCTCCTTAGGGTTTCATCATCCAAATTTCACAAAACCACACAAAACCAAGTCAAATTCCACAACAACATCATATAACACAAAAGGATCAAAGTTTGGAGATTATCTCTTGATTGCTTACTTTTTCTCTCCAAAATGCCACTGCCTTCTTTCTTTCTTCTCTCTTGATTTAGCTTGCTAACCATGATATTCATGGAGAAGAAGTTAAGAGAGGTTCTAAGTGGATTAGGAGGCATAAACACTTGATTTCAAAACACTACTTCAAAAAAGAAAACTGTGGCGCTTATAATTGATTAGCTATGGAGCTAGATAAGTGCTACATATCTGGATGCTACTAAAAAAAGCTGTGGTGTAATGACCCAATTTGAGATTAAGGGCTAATGACTTTGAGATTGATTGTAATTTGTGTAATTGAACACTTTTGAAGAAATGTGATGTGAATTTGATATAAATGTTCATAGTGATGATTTATTAATCATAGTGAAACTAGGGGTAAAATGGTAAAATTGGAAATTTACCAATCAATTGGTCAGTTACCAAAGAGGAAACTCATTGGTGATTAAAGATCAAGTGTTGAGATCCATTGTCTATGGGTCAGAATCCTATGTTATGCACCTATGTGAGCTCATGGAGGAAGTGAACAAGATGTTGCCAAGTGGCATTGTATGGGCCATAGGATTATGCTAAAAGTCAAACACCACCTTTTTTCTCTCTTCTCTCTCCTATTCGATGGGGAGTATGGGCAAGGGAAAGATTACACTTATCATTATCATTTTCATCATATCTCACCATCTCTCTCTTTCCTCCATTTCTGACGAACACAAGGTGGAAAGAGAAAGAGAAAGCTTGAATTTTTGGTGAGTGATGATTCTCATATGCTCAAACACTCTTCATTAAATTTGTTCATAGTGTAAAGAGCTTTATCTTTATGGTTTTAGAATTTTGAAAGGTGGTAGTTTGGGTGTTGGATTAATTTGAAAGTTGAAGAATCAAGGTTTTGGCTTTGGCAAGTTGAAGAGGAAAGGATTTGATGCTTTTTGGTATATTTATTGTGATCTTTGGTTAAGGTTGATAAATTCTGGAATTTGCCCTGGTTTTATGCCAATTTTGAATGTATGGATTATATGATGAATGATGTTGGAATTGGTTCATTGTGAAGTTGTTTGAGTGTTCGATATGGTTTTAAATTTTGGAAGTGAGTTGAATAAATTTGGGTATTGTGTGTTATAGAGGCCCAAGAGTATGAATTGTTGTTAGAATGGGTTTTAATTGTTTTGGAGGTTGCCAATGTATTCCTTATGGGATTTTGAGTGGGAATGAGCTTTGTGTGAAGTTTGAGAACCATTGGGATCAGTTTTGGCAAATCTGTGAATTTCTGTCAGTTGCTACGATCTGGGCAATCTGATAGCATCACTCGAGTGAGGGGGGTCTCACTCGAGTACTGTCGTGTAATTTCCCTTTCTCCTTTATGTTTTGCCTGAGTTTCATGAAGAAAGCTCGAGTGCACTTCTCAGCCTTCGAGTGATATTGGTGATCACTCGAGTGAGCATGGGTTCACACGAGTAATGGAGTGAGTTTATTGTTAGAGTTGCTCTCGGGTCTTCACTAGATGGCCAATTTTCAAGAGTGTATTTTGACACTAGCAAGTATGGCCTTCTCACCCGAGTGCCAAGGGTTGTGCTCGAGTGAGCTTTTTCCTCTGAAGTTCGCTGTGCTCTCGGGTCGTCACTTCTTGTGTTGCACTTTTGGGGACTCGAGTGACTTTGGAGTTATCACTCGAGTGCAAAACCTTATGCTCGAGTATTGTGAGCATTTTGTGACCATGATCATTGCTCGCTGTCAAACACTCACGAGTGAGAGCCATTCTCACTTGAGTGCAAGTCTCCCATCACTCGAGTGAGGTTATCTTCACTCAAGTGAGTCAGTCAAAAAGCAGTGTTTTGCTTTCAAAAAAGGGGTCTTCAGGGTAGCTTCTTCCAACCCTTTTAGCATGTGTCTAGGCCTCTAATGGTCATCCTAAAGAGTTTAAATGGTAACCAACATAGAGTATTATGTAAATAAGCATTGAAAGAAATTGATTGGTTGTCGCTAATTTGGTTATAGGATTTGACATTTGTCAGACTCATGAGCCCACTGTGCCAAGGAACATCAGGAAAGAACAAGGTAGTGACTCTTTCTCTTATACTGTGTGTGAATCATTGTATGCATGGTTGTCATGCATTGTGTTGCTACTGCTGCTTTGTGGAGCTTTGTGATACTTTGTGCCTTGTGGTGCTGCTACATAGTGATTACAGCGAAAGCTGGCATAGTGTTTACCGCGAAAGCGGGCATAGTGCATTGTGATTACAGCTGTGAATGCTGTCATTTGTGGCGTGAGCCATGAATCATTGAGTTGCTACTGAATATGATAAACTTACATGCTATGTGTTTATTTACTGTATGAGTGATTTGTTACTATTGGGATTCTTTTGAATCTCATTCCTTCCAATGACTAACATTTCAGACAGGGCAAGTGGCTCAAAAGGGAAGCGAACAACCTGGAGTGGTTAGGATCTCTTAGGGACATTTTAATTTTGGACTGTAGGTTATCTGCAATGGTTTGGGATTACTGTATGTATATGGGATGTAAATATAATTTTTGGATATGCAATCCCCATTTTGGGAAACTTTAAACCTATTATATGTATATACATGTAACCCGGGGTTGCCAGGATTTTTGTTACACACTCTGATATTTATGAATGTGATTTCACTACACAGGTAATTGTATCCGAAGGTGAATGTGAGACCAGATTAATTATGTTTTGAAACTGTTTTTCGTGATACCCCATCTTAAAGATGAGGAATTATAAATGTTGTTTTTGTCTTATTGGTCTCTATTTCACTTTAATTTCATAAACCAGATGTAATTACGGTGAGGGGGTTACATGTGGCGCTTGGAAGCGCCACAACATTTTAAATTTTTTTAAAGAAAATAACCTCCTGTAGCGCTTGCTGGAGGAAGGGCCACAGGAAGGGGGCCTCCCTTTTTTTGTTTTTTTTGGGTTCTTCCTGTGGCCCTTGTTTAAAGAAGCACCACAAGAACTCTTTTTTTTTCTTTTGGCGTATTTTTTGTTTATATCTCCCATAATTATAGTATTGCACACTGCATGGTCTAAACATTTTATATCTATATCCATAATATAGCAGAATGAAGAAAAGCAAACAACAATGATTGATAACTTTAAAATGATACAAATAGATGATTAATTAGCTAAAGTAGTATTTAAAATAGTTATACAATATATTGTACGTGAATGAAATATAACAAATTCAACTTGAATACATGCATGACACAACAATTGGCAAGAAACAACACAACAAAGACTATCTAATGAATTAAATAGTACCATTCCTTTGTGTACCATGGTCTTGTGTATAGAATGTGTAACTGTTGATTGCATAACCATTGTAAGATAATACATTTAAGCTCGGTCCCTTCAACAGCCGCTTCAATTTTTTAGAAATTGAATTAGGATTCCGCTCCATCTCATTATTGATGCAATTTTTCAACCAGTCTGAAAATTGTTTATTGTGTTCTTTTGTTAACAAATTTTCATTCTCATCACCATGTACCAATTGTAGAGCATCCTTGTGTTCTTTTACATACGGTTCGACCTCATCAGTGTTATGTAACACATATGAGTGGGCTTTCTCTCGTTCAGTCGCTAATATCATTATTACATCCCTCCCACTTGTTCCTTTCCCCGATCTTTACCATCATGACGGGACTTGGGGATCCTTACAGGGTCAATATTAGATAGAAAATCAGCACAGAAGTCACTTGCTTCTTCAACCATATACCTTTCAGTGATACAACCCTCTAGGTGATATATATTTTTGACATACCCTTTTAATATTTTCATGAATCACTCATTCGAGTACATCTATCTCAAGTACACTGGACCACACAATTGAATCTCTTTGACCAAGTATAAGTTAGATGTACCATAATGTCAAAAAAGAGGTGGAAAATACATTTCAAGTTCACACAAAATACACACAATTAGCCTTTGCAAATCTTGTAACTTAGTTGAATCTACCACTTTACTGCAGACCAACTTGAAAAACATGCAAAGTTTAGTGATGATGTTTCTTAAATTTTTTGGGTAAAATGGATCGTATACTAACCGATAGGAAATTCTACATAAGCACATGACAATCATGAGACTTGAGGTTCTTTAACTTCAACTCTTTCACTGATAGAAGGTTCTTTATATTTGAAGAGTAGCCCTCGGGAACTTTAATTCTTTGCAGAAACTCATAAAACAATTTCTTCTTTTTCCTCGATAGAGTGTATACGGCTGGCAGTAGATAAGTACGATGCCCTTGCTCAATCGGTGCCAACTCTTCTCTAATCTAACCTCGAATTGACACTATCCTTGCTTTTTCCTTGGATATTGAGCAACGTGCTAATTAGACTATCATAGATATTTTTTCTATGTGCATCACATCAAGATAATGTCTCACATATAAAGACTTCCAATATGGAAATTCAAAGAAAATAGATTTTTTCTTCCAACCACTTGTCTCGATTTGTTTTATAAAAGGCTTGCCAAAATTGTTATTCAAGTCTTTTACCTTGGAATACACCGGGGCAATGGTCAACATCTTTGGTGGGCTACCTTCTTCTGAGTCACCATTGAAAGGCTTTTTCCACTTCCTCCAACGATGTTATGATGGTAAGAATCTTCGATGCCCTATGTAAACATTTTTCTTACAATGATAAAGTCGCACTGAATGAGTGTCATCTTCTATAGGGCATGTGCCATATCCTTTGACGTTGTATCCCGACAAATTATCATAAGCAGGGAAATCATTAATTGTGCCAAACAACATGGCTTTCAAAGTGAAACTTTCTTCCATGTACCCATCATACACACTAATACCTTCCTCCTAAAGCAGCTTCAAGTGATCAATTAAAGGAGCTAAGTATATATCTATATCATTCTCAGGTTGCCTTGGCCCAGAAATTAACATAGATAACATCATAAACTTATATTTCATGATTAAGTGTGGAGGAAGGTTATAAATCATCAATATCACTGGCCACGTGCTATGTGTACTACTCTGAACATAGTGCGGATTAATTCCATCAGTTGATAGTGCAAGGCGAAGGTTCCTTCTTCATCTGTAAAGTTAGGGTACTCATGATCAATTTTTTTTTCCATTAATGAGTATCTACATTAATGAGTATCTACAGGGTGCCTAAGCTTCTTGTCTTTAATCCTTCCATCTGCATGCCATGTCAACTATTTAGCAATCTCTACATTACTGTACAGTCGCTTGAATCTCAGAATAATAGGAAAATACCATAGGACCTTCAAAGGACTTTTTCCTTTCTTCTTCCTATATCAAGATGTATTGCATTTAGGGTACTTGTCCAACGTTGTATACTGATTTTGAAATAATACGTAATTGTTAGGACATGTATGTATCTGCTCATATCCTATACCGGCTGTAGAGCAAAGAATTCGCTTTGCCTCATATGTCTTGGTAGGAAGTAAATTTTCTTTTGGAAGCATATCTTGCAACAGTTCAAGTAGTGCGGTGAAACCCGAATCACTCAATCCGTAGAGAGCTTTAAAGTTGTACAACTTCAACACTGCTAGCAATCTTGTGTATTTAGTACTACCGGCATATAATGGTTTATCTGCATCACCTTTCAACTTCTCAAATTCGCGGGCAGTTATGAAGCACCCCTTCAACCACATTTAGCTTTCTTCAAGACCATTATCTTCATCAAACATCCTTTTATCAAATTCATCCGAAGCACCACTCGTGGTATGCACTCGATTACTACATGCATCATTCGTCTCACCATACGTTGTCCATCGTATATATGTTTGATCAATACCATAACACACTAAATGATCTAGCAAATCAAGTGGACTAATCCACTTTCCAAAACAACAAGATAAGCAAGGGCACAAGATGTAATATCCCAATTTTTGATTAAGGGCTAATCATGATTATTGTGGATAATTATGTATTTAATTGGCATTATTATGTGTTTTATGGAAATATAAATTAATATGTCATAATTGGTGGAAAAAATTAGAAGAATGGAATTATTGGCCATGAGTTGGTAATTAAGGGAGAAATTAATTACTAACTGAGAGGAAATGAAATGTGTGAATAAATGGCTAATGGATGAATTAGATAAGTTAATTGGTGACTTAATTTATGAGAGCCAATGGGATGGTGACACTTGGCAAGATTTGTGGGTTAAGGGAGGAAAAGTCAAATAGGCATATTAAATCATTTTTTCTCTCTCATTCTCTCCTCTTTTCAGCTGAAGCATGGGGGAGGGAGTATGTCATCATCATTCTTCATCTTCCCCAACACTCCATCTCTCTCACTTTCTCTCTCCCATTCGTCCTCCATGGCTGCCAAGTGAGAGGAAGAAGAGCTTGTGATTTGGGTAAGTAAATGGCCTCCTTTGCTCAAATTCTTTTCTTTAATGTTGCTCCATGAGTTATGGGCTTCATTTTGATGTTCATAGTGTGCCTATTGGTGTTAGTTTTAGCCCACATGAAATTGTGGAGGTTGGTGAATCAAGAAATCTTTTTGACAAAGTGAAAGAGGTAAGTGAGACTAAGCTATCTATCTAAGTTTCATGCCAAATGAATAAGTTTAGAATTTCTGGGATTATTACCCTATTTTTGAAAATATGGGTCATTGGGTAGTTTGACATGGTATAGTTGTGGAAATGGTGTTTTGGTATAAGATTGAGATAGATAGATTGATTTGGAATTGTAATGATTGAGTTTAGTGATTTTGGAAAATTGATGATTTGTGTTGATTCAAACCAAAGCATGATAATGGAGTAGGATTTGGAAAATTATGATGTTTCCATTGAATTCCTTGGTGTTGGATATGATTAGTTTTGATGATGTGAAATATAGATATTAATTATTGAGAGCAAAAAGTTTACATAATGTATTTATCTCCTACGTTGACTAACTACTGTGTTTAATGTGAAATATCCTATAGATTAGTCAAGCAAAGAGAGAAGATATCAAGTTGGGTTGAAAAGATTCATGTGATTTAATACTGTGGATTATTCGAATAGTAAAACTTGTTTTTAGTTAAGATATATTTGAATAACTCTCAATTTATCCGAATAAACAAAGTATTATTCGAATAATGAATATGCTATTCGAATAGAGGAGAACTGTTAACAGTTGAAAGTATTCGGATAAGCACATTAGTATTCGAATAGTATGCTTAACAAATTTTTCTGAAAATAATTTAAGTGAAAAAGTATTCGAACATTCAAGGCATTATCCGAATAGTCATTGTGATTTCAAACTCAATTTCTAAATATGGTATTCAGATAGTAGGATAACTATTCGAATAGTAAGGGCACTATTCAAATAGTATGATGATTATCCGAATAAGCTTTTGAAGAATTTCAACATCCAATATCACAAGACTATCAAGATAGTAAAGTTACTATCAGAATAGTAAGATTACTATCAGGATAGTAAGGAGACTATCAGAATAATATTTGACATATTTCAAAGAGGACTATTCGAATAGTAATAGAACTATCAGAATAGTCTCAGTACAAAATTATCAAATATTATTCAAATAGTGGAAATACTATTCGAATACTACAAGACTATCCGGATAGTAATGGAACTATCAAATTAGTCTCAGTGCAAAATAATCAAATACTATTTGAATAGTGAAGTGACTATTCGAATACTACAAGACTATCAGTATAACATTGGCCTTCATCAATATAAAACTGATGTTTTGTTAATTTATAATGCAAATGATAGAGGCCTCAGTGTAGTACGTTGTTGAAGAGGAATCTCATGTATACATGCTTGATTGAATTGAGTTCCCTTACATAAAAAATTCTTGGTCTTCTTATGAGGTGCTTCTCTTGCTTCCTTTATTTGATGCTAAATTTGTTGAATAACTCTTTTGGAAACTGAATACATTGAAGCTAGTTTTTTTGTTGTACCTAACTTTTAGTTTGTCCTATGTGAAATTCAATTCATCAAGATATGACATATGACTCTACAATCTTCATTTAGTAGAAATTTCCTTCTATTTATGACAACAGGCTTGAAATTCCATTTGCAAAATCTTCTATACAATTACTCAGTCACATATTTATATCAAGAAACATATTTATTATTTATGAAGAATACGATTTATTATGAATTTTATTGAATATATTAATGTATTGATTATTTGATAAATATTTCCATTTAGAACTCATATCAAATGTGTTCAAAGGAATTGGGCTCAAGTTGTATTAACCTCACTTTGTTTGAAGCACATGATATATGTCTATAAATGTTATCAAATCATAGTTTTTTAGGATGAATGGTCATTTTTAATTTATAGTTCTATACATTCATTTTGATCATTTTCCCTATCAATTGAGTTAGGGATATAAAAAACATTTATCCTAAACTAAGCACACGACCAAACTTCTAAATTATGACTTATTATTGATGATTATATATATTACTCTGTTGGACTCATTTGTTTTCTACATGGATGAAATTTGTTTCTTCCTTAGAAACATAGAGTATCATATATATTAAGTAGTGAAGGCTTGATGTTTGGTACATACAAACTATCATACCTTTTATTGAAGGGTTTAAATCGTCTTTTCTTGGTTGAATGATCTATGTCCTAGTGTTTTCCTCCTCTTGAAACTCTATGTCTGCATCTATATCTTCATTATCTAAGGATTGCTCTTCAAAACTTATGTTTAGGTCCATTTGATCTTGATCACTGAAGGCATTCTCATAATGTCTTATATGGCTTTAAGATGATAGGGTTTTCAATGCTTTTGATGTTCAAAAGTTTGTTTAAGTCTAGTAGGGAAAAATCACCATTGTCATAATCTAATACTAATTATATATTTAAATCCAAAGCTAAGTAAGGCTTAAACTAATCTGTTATGACTTTGCCATGACATAACATCTTCCAATCACATAACATTACTGCTAGATCTTGGTTCTGTGAATTTGGCTGAATGTTTAGGTTGATTGCCTCATCCACTTCAATTTCCAAATATGACAAAAGGTTCAAGTTTAGCGAATCTTTCAAGATGGTTGTCATTTCCATATGTGCTTTTATGATTTTTGGTTAGATGCCACTTACTTGGTTTGTTACGTTTTATAAATGAAATGCATTTTGGTGAATTTTAAGAAAGTTTCATAACCTACCACTTTTTTTATTTTTTTCATCCAACTTGCACTAGAAACTAGAACTAGATAGGTATGAGAGGAAGAGAGAAATATTAATTTTTATATTCCTTTCTTTTAGTGGTGGTGCACCTTCATGGCATCACAAAAGGAAGAGAGAATTTTTTCCCTTTCATTGATGGTTTACCTTGGATATTGAAAGGGTAGATAGATGTGAGAGAAGATGTGTTGAAATTTTTTATTAGTTTTAATCTACATTCAAAGGTAAAAGAGGACAAATATTTCAATTCAAGATATATTAAATGAGTTAATTGTCCCTTTTTTATTTCTGTGAATTAGTTAAAGTGCCATATATTATAGGCAAGAGGGAGTATATATATTATAAAATTACTTATTTAGAAAGTAAACATATAATAGGTATTTTAATATTTTACATCTTTTATTTTGTTATTAGCAATTATTAATGTTGTTGTATTTTGTTATTTTCAATTAAATTATATTATTTTAATATGACTAGTCTAACCCTGAGTTAATTCTAGTCTAACCCACTGACCCTTAAATCCTAGTCTTGATTGATTTATTTACTAGAACGATTTTTAGTACCTTCAATATCACATACAAGTCATTGCTCTTTAAAAGTCACGATCAACTCTAACATACGCAATCTCATCCAACATTTTCAAAACGTCATCCTTTATAATTGGAGTATATTGTATCCAATCTCATGAACCTTTAAATACTTTAAACTAAAGTTTTCTTTCACATGCCTATAGCAATAGGCATGTCATTCACCCCCAAACACAATTCGAACATGTAATATTGCATTGTGTCTATCTAATACAATCACCACTTCGAGAGAGCTAACAATGTCTTTCATATTATGCATAAACTATGTTTAATCATCATTTGTCTCCTTGTCTACAAAGGCATACGCAACATGGTACAATAAATTGTTAGCATTAAGTGTTGATGCCGCTAACATAGTCCCTTGATAAGGCTTGCTTGGGTGAGTTCCATCAACATATAAAATAGAATAGCATCTTCCTAAGAATCCTTATATGCAACATTCATATGTGATAAATAAATACCAAGGAATCAACATATATGATTGCTATGGTGCTCCTTATATCTCCACTAATGCTTTTTCTTTACCTCTCCACCCTTTATTATAAAACATTGATAGATTATATTCCCTACAAATCTCATGCCTTATCTCATTTTGTGGTTTATCTAAAGAACCCAAACCATCTTTGATTATGAAAACAACCAACCTTAAGGTCAATTTGAGATGTATGATTAGATTGTCTTGTGTTGAGTGATTATGTTTTTTTCTCAAACATATGAACACACAAGAGCCTTACCTCTTCCTCCTTACTTGATATGCAATAATCTTCTATGGAGACCTATCTACCATGCACCTCACTATCATCCTCCTTGAACAATTCTTCACAAACTTGTATGCAAATTTCTATGTTACACTATAATTGTAGAGTATTTCTTTGAATTTAATAGCATTTGCGAACCTCTTAAGAGGACCAAAAAGCAAGTCATTTCACGTTTCAACACGATGCTTAGGGATGGGTGTAGGTGCATTTTGAATTAAATATGACATGCCTTGCATATCTTGCTTGATGAAGATCCAACAATTGGTAATCCATATGATCCTTGTAAGGTCTATAACATGCATCAAAATTTATAGTCAAATAATAAACAACTCTTTCCAACCAACATAAACACTTTTAAACATTAATGTAACTTACTCTTATGAAATTATTATGGGTTGTCCTTCATCTATCAAGTCACTTACATCTTCAAATATATAAAAGGGTGGGCATTTATTATTAAATTGTGCTAGTTGTTGCACTCCATCACCTCCTATGTCTACAACATTATTTCGATCCAATCTTAATAATGTGCACTTCAACTGAAATCCTTTACCTTAAATACCAAGACAAGGAGATTTTGCTCTTCCAAGCTCATTAAGTGACACTTCTCCTTCCTTATTCTTTCATTTTCTCTCCTACTAACATATTAAATCTTGCCTTTATTAGTGAAATCTTCCCACCTATGTGGAAGAAACAATATATTTCTTTCAATGGTTAATTCATCACATTTACTATACACCCGCAACAATATAGCTTGAATGTCAAATAAACTAAAAATATGAAACTTAACTTTCATGTCATTATTAAAAAATTTTCATTTTTTTCATTTATTTGTTATTCTTCTAGGTCTATGTACATCTACTTAATCATCTCTAAAAGAAAAAAGCCATCTTGTGATTATTATTTCAGCTGGCGTTATGTATAAATTAAGTAGTCTAGAACATTAACAACATTTGGCCAACAAATTACAAACAATTACTGAAACATTTTTCTTCATTTCCCTTTTATTTTATCTTGAAATTAGAATATCATTTAAGATTAACATATGGAATGATTGTTATACACTAGTACAAAAAAGGTGTTTTAAACCAGCACATTTAGACTGATTATAGAAGATAAGGTCTAAAAGAAATGAACGGTGGCATTTTCATAATTATAAACAAATTAGAAGATTAGTTCAAGTAATATAAGGTCTAAAAAATATTATTTAGACCGGTTTTATAACTAACCGGTCTAAAAAGATTAAAAAATTAAAAAAATGTATACATGAAATATATTTTTAATACCGTTTGCACCTATAACGGGTCTAATATATTTTCTGAAACAAATGCAATTAAAAAAATATAGGTTTTTTACTTTTAAAGACAACCGGTCTAAAAGATTAAACCTTGTAGACCTCTTTTGATTATAAACCAGTCTAAAAGGTTCAGCGGGAAAAAAAATATAAACTCATTGGTTTTTAGATCGGTTATCAAAAGAAATATTTTTTAGATCGGTTATTCCAACAACCGGTCTAAAAGAAAGATTTTTAGACTGGTTACTGATACAAACTGTCTAAAAAGTTACAGACTTTTTAAACTGGTTGTAACAAGACCTAATCTACAACCAGTCTAAAAAATCTTTTTTAACCGATCTAAAAAGTCATTTTTCCACTAGTGTTATCATCTCTTAATTATTGATGTCCTATTCAACCAGAAAGTCTAAAGGAATATCTATAAAAAGAATAACAAATGAATATGTGCATTTAAATTAGCTTGGTGATATAATGAACATGACTATATATTGAATATGGGGGAAATGGAGGAGAAAGAAAGAGCTAACGAAGGCACAAATATATTTCAAGAGTTTCCTACCCACGCACAGATCAACAAAGAAGGATAGGTTGATACAAAAAGCTGCAATCACATCCACCAAACACTGAAATACCCGAAAGGCACTAAGAAAACTTACCTTTCTCGCATTCACCAATGGATCGGAGCTTCAACAAAAGCCACAATCTAAGGTGTTCATAAACTCTGTAATCTCGTTCAATCTGGTTAGGTCCAATGAAACCTGAACTAGTTTGGTCTAAAGAAACTTGACCCAATTCACTCTATAGGAAAATTGGTCCAATGCAAAAACAGACCAGACCAGAGTGATCTAACTCTTCAGGTTGGACTAGACAAGGGATTGAGCATTGACCAATTGGTCTGGACTAGCCTGATGGAAAATATTATTTTTATCTAATATATTTTTACACCATTGTACCTCACACACGAACACTTACCCTAGAACCCTTCACCTGGTTGCTGCCTCTCCTCCTATCCTCGTCGCCATTATCCCATCTTTCTCTCTTTATTAGTCTATCACCCTTCAGCCCTATAGTGCTCTTCTTCCTGATTTGTTTTTGTGACCATGAAATTCACTCCTCAAGTTCATCTTCATGTTGCGTCCTCGTGCTTTTCTTTTTGGCCAATGTTGTGTCCTTGTGCTTGTGCGTGAAGGGAGCTGAGGGATTTAATATGATACTTGTTACGTAACGCTTAGGAGAGCAATTTAGGAGCAATTGAGAGGGATATGTTTTTCTTTTTATATTTCTTGTCTTTTCAAACAGCCTCCAGTGAAGGAGAGGCTTTTATTATTATTATTATTATTATTATTATTATTATTATTATTATTATTATTATTATTATTATTATTGATCAAGGGTTTCCTCCTTAATGCATAGAGAGTAAATGGTTCTCATATCTCCCAATGAATTGTGTGGAATACGGATTGTGTGGATCACTTTATCTTTATCATAAAGAATTCAATTAAATACATGGAACCCCCATTGTGCATTCTGTCACTCTCCATCTTTTGCTTTCTTTCATCCGCAGTCTTTCTTATTTGGTCATTCACATTGAGTTTTGATGCCCGTTTTGTGGTATAATCAAACTCTTTGAATATGACTAACAAAACCAAACAAGAAAAAGATTAAAAAAGAAGTAATTCATGGGCATTCTTTTTCCATGGTAATATTATAAGGATCTTCCCTATGGAATTACTTCCTTTTTTTTTTTTCTGCTTGTAACTCTTAGTTCTAATAGAAGGTGTTTGGTTGGTACTCCTATAATCTGTAAATAAGTGATACAATCCATGTATTCATTTTTTTTATGCCTTCGGCCTTTAACTCGTCTCCTTCCCCTTTGAAAATGATCTTCACCAAGTTGAAGGAAAAGGGGCAAAATAGGCATATAGAATACTTAGGCCAGTCCACTAATTCGGTGGACCAATTCTATCCACCCCAACCTCGGGTTCCCTCTAAATTAAACCAGACCACAAACTACCAAACCTAGCGCGTCCACAAAATACAATAGACTTCTGGTTAGGCCCTAGTTCAATCTAGTCGGTTCCTTGTGCAACCCTGCCCTTTGCGATCAATGGACGGAAGGAAGGAGAAGAACACTAGTGCGTGAACTGGTCACATTATTTGTTCCGGTTTTCCCCCTTTCTCATTTATTAAATTTTAAGGGTAATAATTTGGTCTTTCTCCCGTCACCCTTATTTACTTTGAAGAACCTCAAACATTTACATGATTGTAGGAACAATTCAATATAAGATAATGTTACGTTAAGAAAAGTGTATAAAAATTTTTAAATTATAACTATAGTTTATATTTAGAAGAAAGTTTTCTAACAAAAAAATTTCAATTTTTCATATAAAGCTGGACTGTGTACAACCTGCCTACTAGTGTTACAAGGAAGTAAAAATTGCAATATATTTTAGAAGCTGGATTATAAAACTTACTATCAATTTTGCATCAAGTAATTTGTACTAAAGCCCCGTTCAATATATACGTGATATGAAAATTAAAAAGAAATTACTAGTGAAAAATAAAATAAAATAAAGCAAAAAATATTATAAAAATATTTAAACTTTTTTAATTGATGCAATGCAGTAATATTTGTATATACAATTTTTCCTTTTATATATATAAATGATTTAACAAAAGCCTATGGAAATTAATCATTTTGTTCATATAGTTTTGCCTTAGTTATAATTTAGTCTTTAAGACGAACTTTAATTCATTACAACTAAATTCTTATAGTCTTGACCATTAAAAATATTGGTTCCACATGTCAAAAAAAATTAATAAGGAATAAAGCTATTTTTCAAAAAAACCTAATGTTTTAACAAACTTGAGTCAAAGTTCAAGAACTAAATTTCAATCGAATTAAAACTAAACAAAAACTCAAGTTGAATGCTACTATGGATCTAGGGATAAACTCGAGTTTGGCATGAGGAAACTCAAGTTTGAGCTATCTAAATAGAGGTTTCACATAAAAGAACAACAAACTCAATTTTAAGGGCATTGCTAACTCAATTTCAAAAGAGAAGATTTTTTATGAACACGAAACAAAGACTAGATGAACTCGAGTTCGTGTAGAGATATTCCTGCAAGAACATAAAATCTATTTTAAGGCAAAAACTAGATTTCTCAATCAAAGGAGACAACAGGCAAACTCTCAGAGTGAACTCAATTTTAAGTGGTATTAAAGCAAAACTCGAGTTCTTTTCAAAGATAACTCAATTTCAACATGATTAAAACCTTCTGAATAAACTAAATTCCTTTAAAGACTTTTTGTTTTCCAGAACAAATTTCTTTAATTTTTATTATCATCAAAACATAGATTCCAACATTTTCTTCCTTTTAGATAATGACAAAACCTAAATGCACAATGCTAGAACTAGAAGGACTTGCTCACCCTCAAGTAAGCACGAGATAACTAATATTGATCTACCATCTAGCAAAGGATTTCATGATGTCCAGTGTCAAAACATTATCAAACTGAACTTTTATAGGAAACAAACAAGTATAAAAGAAATCTTTTAATTCTTCTTTCTCCTGGCATGCAACTTGGCAAACTTTTTCGTCTTCTCCCCCTTTTTAGCAGAGCATTAGAAAGGGGTAAGTTAACAGAAGCAACCTGCCAAGATTCAATTAAAAAAGTACACAGACATAACAACATGCAACAATCTGCAAACAAAACATAGCTATATTATTTCAGGAAAAGAAATAACTATATGACTTCCTTAATTACAAAAAATCAAGTAGGCAATATGTTAGACACCGAATGGGAAAGGAGAATAGCAAGGAATGAAAGCAGAAATTAAAATACTCTGTGGTAGAGGAAATAGCAAGTATCTCACTAATTTCTCTAAAACAGCCCAAGACGATCTCCACACTCTTAATAAACTCTCTGAATATTTAATGCTTTATTGAATAGGCAAGAGGCCAATTTATAGAAGTATAGAGAGATAAAAATCTGATTCAAAATTCAAACTAGGAAATCCAAATAATATCAAAAATACTAAAATAATATCTAAATCTAAAATACTAAAGAATATCTAAAATTCTACTTGTGGATATTCCACTTATTCTGAAATATCTAGAATAATAAGCGCCTTAGGACTAATTACTTCCTAATTAGTCCTAAGGCGCTTATTTTTTCTGGAATAAATCAACCCATAGCGATTTGGATTACTATCATATCTTCCCCCTTGAAAAGTCGACTTGTCCTCAAGGCGAAATTGAGGAAATTGGTCCGCAACGAGATCGTATTCCTCCCAAGTACCTTCCTCTAAAGGGCGATTCTTCCATGCCACAAGTATGTCCAATCTGTGATCTGGTGTCCAGTGATGCTGCAACACCTTGGAAGGGTGTAGAATAAGCTCCATATCAACTGAGAGTGGAAGAGGAGGAGGAGGAGTAAGTGCTTGCTAGCCATATGCAGGACGGAGTAGAGAAACATGAAAGATAGGATGGATTTTGGTAGTGGAAGGGAGATCTAGTTCATAGGCTACCTTGCCAATTCATCTGGCCACCGTAAAGGGTCCAAAGAAACGTGGAGACAGTTTCTGAAACTTTGATCGAGCCAAAGATCATTGTCGATACGATTGAATTCGTAACCAAACAGCGTCCCCTGGGTTAAATTCAAGGTCCCGGAAATGTTGATCGGTATGTAACTTCATCCGATGTTGAGCTTTAAGGAGGTTCCCTTTTAAAACTCGTAACATGGCGTCACGTGTTTCAAGTTGTTCTTCTAATTTAGCAACCCATGTTTCACCTTTGATATAAGGAAAGAGAGGCGGTGGATCACGACTATAGACCATTTTAAAAGGGGAAGTATTAGCGGCCATATGGAACCCAGTGTTGAAAGAAAATTCAACCCAGTAAAGAAACTTACTCCACTGTCTAGGTTGGTCATGCGCAAAGCAATGTAAGTAAGTCTCGAGGCATCGATTGACTACCTCTGTTTGCCCATTGGACTGGGGGTGGTATGATGTGCTCATGTTTAAGTGGGTTTGACTTAGACGAAATTACTCTTGCCAGAAGTGACTGAGGAAAAGAGGGTCTCTATCAGAGACGATAGACCTTGGTATGCCGTGTAAGCAAACAATTTCTTGGCAAAAGGCGACAGCATGGTTTTAGCGATGTAGGGGTGAGTAAGGACAATGAAGTGGCTGTATTTACTGAGACGATCCACCACCACGAAGATCACATCAAAACCTCGGGATTTAGGGAGCCCCGTAATAAAATCAAGAGAAATATCCTCCCAAATGCGTTCTAGGATAGGAAGTGGCTGCAAAAGTCCCACCAGGGCTAAGGTTTGATATTTATTCTGCTGACAAGTGTAATAGCGTTGGATATAGTGCTTGACACCGTTTTTCATTCCCCACCAGTATACTTGATCATTTAACCGTCGCAGGGTCTTAAGGTACCCACCATGCCCCCCAGTTGGCGTTGCATGAGCTTCGGTCAACAATTTTTCTCTGAGTGGGATGTTATTGGGTATAACTAAGCGTGTCTTATAGAATAACCGACCATTTACAAAGTGGAAATGAGAGTGACGATCAGGTTGTGTCTGCAACTCCTCTATCTTTGCCCTTGTTCTAATAGTGCTTATGGAAGTTGATCTGGGTCATGGGCCATGGGAATTACCATTTGGAAAAGTTCTGCCTGTTGGGGCCGTCTAGACAGAGTCAGCGGTTGCATTCTCTCGCCTTGGTTTATAATGAATAGCAAAATCAAAGAGAAGGAGTTTGACCAGGAGTCGTTGTTGGGAAGTAGTCACAATCTTCTGGTCTAACAAGTGCTTTAGGCTGTAATGGTCAATTTGTACATGTTAAATGTCAGTCAGTACCGAATAGCACACAATGGTTGACACTCACACCTCCGTCTATCACTCACCTATCCTCTGAGTTTGACTTTGACTTTCTGTATTCAGTTTCTATAGCTTTCCCTATATATACATTGTAATACTTCTGTGATAAATGTATTAAGTAAGAATGAGACCCAAGAGTCTCATATAGTATCAAAGTAGGCACAATCGCCGCTGGAGCAATGAGTCACAGAGAGAGAGTTACAGAGAGCGACAGAGAGAGTTACAGAGGGAGAGGGAAGGTGTAAGCTCGAAAACACCTAAAACCAGCGAGTGAGCATGTACCACCGGCACAGGGGTGACCGGAAACCGCCGATCGGCGGAACCCTGAAGTACGCCGTCGATCTGAGCTGAGCGTGGCATCCACGCGCCGACAGAAGCACCGGCGCGTGACTCCCACGCGCACGTCCATACACCAGCTCGTGACCCTACGCGCGTCCATACACAGCATTTTCCGACCACCGTTTTTTTCACAGAAAATAGCCCACAGTGTTTCCGGCCACCATTTTTTTTCAAGAAAAGCAAATGGATTCTTCAAAATTTCCTCCTTTATTTGGCTCTCTTCCTAGAAATCAACCCATAGCCAGAGTGACACCAATAGCCCTCATGTCTAGTACAAATCCTGAAACTCAAGACTCATCTTCCTCCTCTCATTCCTCCACTATTAGTAGCATAGTAACTACACCATAACTTTCTGATAGTCAGATTATGGCCATTAACCATAGGTTCAATGAAAGAAACTATCTTCAGTGGTTTCCAACTGTGCTAAGATATATTCGTGGCAAGCGAATGGAGAAATATATCAACGGAGCAGCTCCTCAGCCTCCTCTTAATAACCCCAATTTCGATACATGGTTTGCCGGAAACAATCAAGTTATAACTTGGATATGCAACTCCATGACTGATGAAATCAGTGAAGGTTATATCCTAGCAACTACTGCAAAGGAAATCTGGGATGAAGCAAAACAAACTTACTCTCCCTTGATAACACTGCTGCTCTAATCCACTTGAAGAGACAACTTCAAGATTTGAGACAAGGTAACTTGACAGTTACTAATTATTATAATACCTTGCATAAATTGTGACAACAATAAGATCTCTTCGATTCACATCCATGGGATACTGTCAAAGATGCTCAGTTACATAAGAAGATCATAGAAAAAGAACGGGTGTATGACTTCCTCCTGGGACTCAATGATTCATTTAAAGAGATAAGAGGCCGAATTATAGGACTAAAACCCATGCCACGTCTGTTTGAAGTAGTCAACCATGTGCAATTTGAAGAAACCAGAAAACTCTTGAATCAAGGCAGCTTAAGCTCAATTGAAAGATTAGACTCAAGCTCAACTGAAAGATCAGCCGTGGCAGCAAAACGACCACAAGACGAACGAAGAAATAAATGGTGTAATTATTGCAAGAAGGGCCACATCAAAGAAGAATGCTAGAAACTTCATGGAAAGCCAGCAATTAACAAACAAAGTCATATTATTGCAACTGAGTCAGAGACTAAAAATAAAGATTCCCTGAGTAAAGAGGAACTGCAAAAGTTTCGCAGGATATTAGACGGACAGAATAAGTCTAACTCCATCAACCTTGTGCAATCAGGTAACTCTATTATATCTCTAAACACTATCCGAGATAATGAGAATGCTTGGATTATTGACTTAGGAGCAACTGATCACATGACTGGTAATCTTACATTGTTTGCAACTCTTAAATTGATTCCTGAGAATCTTCAAGTCAAAGTTGCGAACGGCCTGTACACTACCGTTGAAGGAATTGGCACAGTCATACTCTCTAACTCCCTGAAAATTCACAATGTTCTATTTGTGCTTGCACTCACTGTCAATCTTATATCTGTGAGTAAATTAACTAAAGATCGACTGTGCCGAATCATTTTTTATAATGATGTGTGTTTTTCAGGATTTAAATTCAAGGAGGACGATTGAAACTTCTAGAAAATGGAAAGAATTGTTCTACCTTGAAGAATCAGACTTGAAATCAAAAGATGCAAGGAAGGCAAAAAGGGCACTGGTTAGCTTCAACTCTAAAAATAATGATGTAACCTTGTGGCACTGTCGCTTAGGCCACCCTAGTTTTGATTATATGAAGCACTTGTTTCCAAATTTATTCAATAAAAATTCTATTCCTTTTCATTGTGAAACTTGCCAAATTGCAAAACAAACTAAGTCTTCTTTTCCTAAACAAGCCTACAAACCTTCCTCACCATTCACACTAATCCATAGTGACATTTGGGGTCCTGCACGACTAAAAGCCCTTACCAATGCTAGATGGTTTGTTACTTTCATAGATGATCATACTAGAGCCACATGGGTTTATTTAATGAAAGACAAATCTAAAGTAGCTAAGGTATTTCAAAACTCCTATACCTTCGTGCGAACCCAATTTAATGTCTCCATTAAGGTACTTCGAAGTGATAATGCCAAGGAATACATGAGAAACACCTTTACCAACTTTCTTGATCAACAAGGCATTTATCACCAAACTTCCTGCACATACACACCTCAACAAAACGGAGTAGCTGAGCAAAAGAACCGTCACTTGTTGGAAGTAACCCGAACCTTACTAATGGAACGAAATGTTCCTACCATTTTTTGGGGTGATGCACTCCTCACTGCAGCTTATCTTATTAACCATATGTCATCCAAAGTTCTCAAATTCAACACCATATCCAAACACTCCTAGAACACTTTACAAATTGCTCAATAATCACTTCCTTGCCTCCTAAGCTTTTTGGTTGTATTGTCTTTATTCACAACAATGATGGTAACAAATTTGCTGCTCGAGCTAACAAATGCCTATTTCTTGGCTACTCCCTTATTCAACAAGGGTACAAATGCTACTGTCCTACTTCCAAGAAACTTATTGTCTCCCGTGATACAGTCTTCTCGGAAGAAGAAGCATATTACCCCAAATTACCCATTCAGGGAGAGTACACTGATATTGAATGGCTAATCCTGGATAAACCTGAACTATCACCGACACAACCTAATCCTATACCCATCATTGACTCCCTACCTTCCACAAGCCAACCTAGTCCTATCCACCTTAATGATCATGAATCTGAACATCTTCCACCACAACTTGAACCCACACCTAATGAATTGGAAACAAATGTTGAGATCAATTCAGGGATGGATACAGAATCACTAGGAAATGAAGAGTCCAGACTACAAGCCAACGATGAATCAAACACTGGTAGGACTATCTCTCCCATTCAAAGGAACGACCATGACTCCAATTCGAGATTAAATCCTGAAGAACTGGGTTGGCCTATTGTATTGAGAAAAAGGGTAAGATCTTGTACTTAGCATCCAATTCAACGTTTTGTCTCATATGGGAACCTATCTGCAAAAATGCAAAGCTTTGTTGTAAATAGTGCACAGATTAAAATCCAAACATGTTTCAACAAGCTATAGCTGATCCGAATTGGAAACAAGCTACAAAGAAGAATTGAGGGCACTCAAGGAAAATAAAACGTGGGAGATTACAACTCTTCCCAAGGGAAAGCTAGTAGGATGCAGGTGGATCTTCAACCCAAAATTCAATCATGATGGTAATATCAACAAATATAGCAGCAGCAGCAGCATAAATCACACTCCACCCTCATCCCCTTTCTCCACCGGGAAGGCACACCGTCCTTACCCGAACCATTATTAGCTACTCAGGGACTGTTGGTGTGGCAGTACATACACATAGCCTTATAGTTCATACGGCTATTCGGCTTACACAATTGGCCCGTCGGCCCTCACAAATAGCCTTTCAGCTTTTCACATAATCACAAAGTCACACCTTATCCTCATCCCCTCTCTCCGCCGGGAAGGCACACAATCCTTACCCGATCTGTTGTTAGCTACTCAGGGACTATTGGATTGACGGTGCTTACACATCTACCAAAGTCGCAACATACGAATTTATCACAAATCAATGATAATACACATATACAATGCATCACATATGGTACGAAAGAAAAGTCACTACCTCGTTCCTTTCTAACGTTTGCTGGCTCAGTGGGTTCACGAGGACGGCAGATATCAAATCCTATAACCAAAATAAGGACAATAGGTCAATCTCTTTTCCAAGTTTCCAAATCTCGTAATACTTTATGTTGGTTATCATTTAAACTCTTTAAGTGGCTATAATAGGCCTAAACATATCCCCAAAGGGTTGGAAGAAACTACCCAGGAGATACCTTTTTTCGGATGCAAAACATCAATTTTGGGCTGCCTCACTCGAGTGATGCCCTTAGTTGTGCTCGAGTCCCAGCGAGTAAGACACAGAAAGTGTTTGCCCGAGAGCAAATCTTCAAAATACCTCTCACACTCACTCGAGCACAAGAGGTTGCACTCGAGCAATGACCTTAAGTGCACTCAAGCACTAAGAAGTGCAACACCAAGAGTGTTTGCCCGAGAGCACAGACTACTTCCAGGCAAGACCTCACTAGAGCATGCCCATGCTCACTCGAGCAGGATCATATCTCACTCGCAAGTCAGGAAGTGTGCTCGCGGTTTCTGCCTAAAGACTTAACCAAAATTCCCAGAATTTCATGTCGTACTCGAGTGAGATCCTCCCTCACTCGAGTGATGCCTATCAGATGCCAAATCGCAGCAACTGATATGGTTTTCCAGAATTGACCAATTTGCTACCAATGGTCTTAAGACTTGTTATAAAACTCATTCTCACTCATTTTACCACAAGGAACCTATTTGTAACTTTAAAACAACCAAATTCCTACTCAAGCAACACATTCTCATCTTTAGAGCACAAGATCACCAAAACTATAATTTATCAAACTTCCTCTTTTCAAATCCAGATCAATCCCAACCAACCCAAAATATCACAACCTACCAATTGAACAGTAACACTCTATCTAAATCCTACATTCCACTTTACATCATATTTAGGGTACAATTCCAAAATGTATAAAACTTAACCAAAAGTCATGACAAATATACCAAAATACCATAAATACACACCTCTTCAATTTGCTGAAATCAAATCCTAGATTCTTCCACTTTCGAATTTCCTCAAGTTTCCACACACCACAAATCAAAAATCTGAAAGCATGGCAAGGAAGCCCTCAACACCATGAACAACTTTAATAGACATGAGATAGGCATTTGAAGGCATTCACTTACCTAAAACCAAGCTTTTCTCTTTCTCTTTCTCTTTCTCTTTCTCTTTCTCTTTCTTGGCTAGCTTGGGACGGAAATGGAAGTGAGGAGAGAGATGAAAGATTGAGAGGATGAAGATGAAATCTTCCCTTCACACATACACACACACAACCGACTTGACAAGGGGAGAGGGAAAAATCATTTGACTTCTTGACTTCAAATCCAATGGCTCACATTTGAACACATGGCACAATCTCATCCTCCCTTCTATGAATTCATATACTCTCTTACACACTTGATTCCACCTCTTGTTCTTTCAATCCTAGCCATTGATCTTGATTACTAAGGATTTTTCTCTTCGGTAACTAACCAATCGATTGGCAAATTTACCATTTTACCCCTGCTTGCCATGACACAACTATCATCATCTATCAAACACATTTTACATCACAATATACAATTTACTTCAAAAGTGCTTAATTATCATTAATTACATCACTTTGAAGTTATTAACATTTAATCACAATTTGAGATATTACACGAACTTGGGACTCAATCTCATTCTTTTGGTAATAAGGATAGCGATAGGGTCTCAAATTTGGTAGAGAGGCCCCTCGTAGCAAAGAGATCATGTGATAGTGGCCACGGGAGGGTGCTAGTGAAGTCAGCTCTTCAAAAACAGTAGAAAAGTCCTGAAAGATTTTTGATACATCCAAGGCCGTACGTTTTGCTGATTTTGTTTAGTGAAACTCCAAGCTCTTGAGACAAACCTGAGCGGCAGCCTTTGGAGGTTCTCCTTGCCACTGGTATTTTTTTCCTTCAACCCAGAAAATCATGAATATGTCGTTCCAGTTTGCCTGCACTGTGTTGAGTGATGCTAACCATTTAATTCCCAATACTAAATCTAATCCGGCTAAGGAGAAGGGGTAGAAATTTTGTTTAATTGTTAATCCTGATAGTTGGACCTCCAGATCTTGGCAGACCTAATTACAATGAATAATCCAGCCATCCCCAATTTGAACGCCAAAAGAAGATACTGTACTGGTGGAAATACCAAGTTCTCATATCAAGGTGGTTGAAATAAAATTGTGGGTGGACCCACTATCCACCAATAGCAGTACCTGTTTAGAATGAAGGAAACCTTTTAACTTCATAGTGGAGACCGAAGGTGTGCCTAAGATGACATTAAACGCGACCTCGTTCTCCTCTGTTTCCTCTAATTCAGATTCAATGATTGGTTCAAGAGACTCAGGAAGAGGGTTGCCCTCGTCATCTACCTCCATTAATGAGAATGAGGTGCTGCATCTGTGACCTAGTCAGAAGGGCTCGGCACACCTGAAACACAAGCCTTTGTCGCATCACCGTTGACGTTCAGGATCACTGCCAACACGCATCCTGAGGGAGGGAATGATGAAGAGGAAGAGTTCAGCGGGGGATATTTCCCTATGGTTGCTGATGACGCAGTGAGGTTTTGGTTTAAGAGCCAAATTTATTTCCGCGAGCAATTGTTAATTGTTTCACAAATTCTAAGGCGAGACTAGAACCTCTATAAACACTCCGTGGTTTTTGAATTCGTACGTGTGATCGTAGTTCCTCCTGGAGGCCGTTCATGAAGACGCCAAGAAGACACTATTCCGGCCAATTGGCAACCAGCGCCACCTTCTTCACCCATTCCTTCTGATAGTCCTGAATAGAACCGATCTGCTTGATGCTACACAGATTCTCATCGAGATTAAGATATTCCGGCGGCCCAAAGTGTTCTTGGAATGCCTTAACCAAATCATCTCATTATAGTATTGCCTGCTGTGAATTGAGCCATAACACAAATCCAAAGCATTGCCTTCCAAGTACTACGACGTCAACTTTATCATCCTCCGGTGTGTCATAATAACGAAAAAATTTCTCAGCCTTCAAAACCCAGCCACACGGATCGCCCCCATCGAACTTGGGAAATTCGATTTTGGTATATGGGGTTCAGAGATTGCGCCGAGAGGCCTCAAAGTCATCGTTGTTGTCGTCGGTAAAGGTGTGTGACCTTCCTCTGTTTTGGTTTGGTCAAGTAGATAAGATTTCCAAAGCATTAACCTTATCCCTCAACTCGTCGAAAGCCGCGAGTCGTGCAACGATGGTGGCGAGATGATCAAAAGAGGTTTCGAATGGGTTAGTTTCGGGTGGCTGTGTCGCGTGAGACGATGGATCAGTTTCAGAAGGTTGTGTCGTGTGAGAGGAACATGTTTTGACCATGGTGGACCGATACGGCTCTTATGCCAATTTGTTAGACACCAAATGGGAAAGGAGAATAGCAAGGAATGAAAGCAGCAATTAAAATACTCTGTGATAGAGGGAATAGCAAGTATCTCACTAATCTCTCTAAAACAGCCCAGGACGATCTCCACACTCTTAATAAACTCTCTAAATATTTGATGCTTTATTGAGTAGGCAAGAGGCCAATTTATAGAAGTACAGAAAGATAAAAATCTAATTCAAAATTCAAACTAGGAAATCCAAATAATATCAAAAATACTAAAATAATATCTAAATCTAAAATACTAAAGAATATCTAAAATTCTACTTGTGGATATTCCACTTATTCTGAAATATCTAGAATAATATCTAAAATAATATTACTAAAATTATTAAAAATAATAAATATTACTAATTACTTCCTAATTAGTCCTAAGACGCTTATTTTTTCTGGAATAAATCAGCCCATAGCGATTTAGATTGCTATCACAATAGAAGCTTTTTCCCTTCTCATTGATTAAGCACAACACAATCTCTTCATTGTCAGATTGTTTACACGATGTTTAGTTTGGCTTTGCAAAATCGTCAAGCACTACTCGACATTGATATCACCAAGACTTTTCATGCAGCCCCTTTGTGAAAGTAACTAACTACAATCTCTCCATGTTTGGTCTTTTTCTCCAAATTAAACTAAGGGTTTTTGACTTATAGTACAATGCTAGAGTTGGATCGAACTAAAGAATTGAATGCAACAAGGCCACAAATTGTTTTGTCAGGTGTAAGTTCTCCAATCTTGACGGACCACACCAGATCAAACTTTAATGCCATTGAGGAATGGCTGCTTTAAAGCATCAGCAACTTTAACGGAAACTTGCTATCAAAAAAATGAAGTTAAAAAAAAAACAAAGAAAGAAAGAAGCTACATTGAATATAGGGAAAAAGACAAATAAATAGGTGGCATTTGAAATTGACAAAAAGAATATAGCAATTGATAACTCAAGTTTTTGAGAAATCAATGATTTGGGATTTTGAAATTCAAGTGGTATTTAAGTGTCTTTTTCCCTTTAATATATTCTTAAAGAAAAATATTTAAAAACCTTGGTTTCTTTAATTTCTTTTACATCAATTATGAGCAGCCAGTAGCAAGCAAGCATGAATATGAATTCAAAGACAAAAAAAAAAAAAAAATCAACACAGACCTTGTCGGCTAATCCTTGAGCAGCAAAAAGAGCAATTGCTCTAACAGTTTGAACAAGACTTAAAAGTGATGCCTATGCACTTTGCCCCAAATTTCTTTACCATATAACTTGAATTGCCACCTATGCCACATCCAACAGCAACAGTTGTCTTGGGCCACTTAGTTGGCTCCTATATCAGGATAAAATTAGAACGAACCTCCAATATATATCACTGTGTGGTGTCAATGCCAACAAAATTTTGCATCGCAACTTCAATGAGCCAAACTCCCTCTAGCGAAGTGAGGAGTGAGATAGAATTAGAGCCAAAGCCTAACTGCCCCTGTAGGGCCCTACCCCTATCTCTTTCTTCTAACCTTTTCTTCTGAAGGATCCATTCTGGAACTTCAGGAGCATTGTCCAGTAGCTCCAGATGATTAGCAGGTCTGGCAACCGTAAAAGGAGTTTCATAGGTCTGTCCTCAAACACAAACCTGTCAGCGCAAGTAAAAATGATCATATAAGGGAAGAATAAAATGATTATATCATTTAAAAAAAGTAGAAGAAAGATCCCATACAAAGTCATAGATGCTTTTCAATGGTGTCATGGTTGTTGTCATTGCTGTAGTTAACCCCAATTTGGGCATCTGTAAAGTCATAGATGCTTTTCAATGGCGTCATGGTTGTTGTCATTGCTGTAGTGAACCCCAATTTAGGCATCTGTAGAATCCATTACTTACATCAAAAGCACGGAAAACCTATTCCAAGAAAGAACAAAAAACAGGTCTTTCGAATGTTAGCAAAGAGCTAGAACTGCTTATAAGACTAGAAAATTTTGCATCACAACTTAGTTGTAAAAATTAGTGAAGATGATATTTTCAAAATGAAGTGCAACAAACTTTGACACCACGAGGCTAAATTATAAGTTAGAAGCCACTTAGTTGTAGTTGTGTTATCCAATCCGTGAGAAAGTCTTGTTGCCTAAATCAATTTCTACTAGTATGGATCACATGAAACGTTCATGGTCTATGAAAGAAAATTACTCGAGGCTGTGCCATCCCTTGTCTTGGGAAAAACTGAAGGAGTGACTTCTCATTTTTCTGACCATACTTTACTTGGTCATCAGTGAAGAAAATAAATGCCAAGGAAACATGGTTGAAGCATTACTTTCACGCAGTTCTTGTGGACTTGTTTTAGGGTCCTCGGGAAGAAGAAAACAAAATCTTGGGGATTTTCTCTTTTTGCCAGGCAAAGACTAGACACAGTCACTAACTACGGTGCTTTCACCCCTTTTTTCTTTTTCTTTTTAAGCAAAAAAAAAAAAATTATTTCCATTATTCTTTAGAAATGTCATGCAATTAGTTGTAAATTTGCCCATTTAACAATGCTATTGATAGGCACCTAAGCACCTTGGAGAACCACACCCCAAAAGCTAGCTGTTGAGATGGGAGAGCCAAGGCACTTAAATACCCCATCAAGCAACCCATACTATTCGATGTGGGACTTTGGCAGCCCATACTACCTTGGTCCCTATCAGCTATCTTACTTTTTTTAACACCTATCCTAGCCCTCCCCATAGGAGGGATTACTCACAAACCGAAACACAACACACCCACACACACTTCCCCTAAGCCAAATGGGGATTGATCCCCCAACCTCCTCAATAAGAAGGATTAGACGATACCATTTGAGCTAAAGGCTTATTGGCAACAATGCAATAACAACAATAACTAAGCTTGATCCCACTAGGTGGGGATTGGCAACAATGCAATATTAATTAAAATTAGGAGGGAAAATCTATAAATATATGCATACCATGCTAATCCATCTGCGCAGCAGGAGAAGAGAAAATAAACACGATGCAGATTCATCTTTCATAATATCTGCAATAAAAATACCTTTCAGTAACATTTCCAGAAAAAGTTCAAATCCAAATTTCCACACAACATTAACTTTGTATACTCATTGGATAAAATTAAAACTGTGTTTAGACTTGAATGATTTTGCAACAACTTATAAGTTGGTAGAATTCCAACTTTACAAGATATTTCCTTTACCTAATCTCTATCACAAATTGATTAACCCAGGTGAGAAACATGTTTCAAGATACAAGAAATATATGTTGGTGTTACCTGATGATTGCGATAGCACAACCCATAGAAGGCAGCCATGGTCCATCTTTTTGTTCCGTGAATAAATAGATTTTGGTCAAGATCATTTCCTCAACCATGCATACTACGCCAACTTCACAACTAAAGTAAGCTTCAAATAAGTTTCATCCCTTCATATTCTAATATTTTCTCCTTGAAGCATAAAATTGAGACCATGAACATATATCGTTAGTTCTGACACAATGGGGAGCTGGAGTAACAACTCAAGAGAAGCTTCTTTCCCTTGTACACAGCTCTTTGAAATGTATCGTCATATATCAAATGATCTTCATGCAGTCCACTACTTTCACATATATTGTATGGTGAGTCATTTAGGATACTTTGTTGATAATATTCCACAATCATTTCTTGAAATATTCTGGATCCTGAAACACTTGGCCCACTTCTGCAGAAACAGTACAATAGCATTTCATAAGATGCCCGCTTAGGGTATAATCCCCTTTTGCGCATTGAATACAAAAGTGACATTGCATCAAGAAGTCTTCCAGCTCTAATGAAGCCTTTCAATAAAGTGTCATAAGCAATCCTATCTGGAACACAACCATCTACATTCATCTTGTTGAACAATCTCACAGCACTGTCAACATCATCCAATTGAATATGCCCAGACAGAAGGATGGTATAAGTAACGTGATTGGGGCACACACCTTCTTTTTGCATCAGTTGTAAGTGACTGTATGCATCATTAATCATATCTTCCCTACAGAGCCACGATATTATGCAGTTGTTTTGGTAGAGATTATCCGTAATTGCAGCACCTCTAAAACCCTTTATCAAATTCCTTGCCAACCACTTCAATGCATCTGAAGAAGTGGTTAGAACTCTTAATCTATTTTCTATTTTAGGAAAAGGACTCCAGTCAAGCAAATATAATAGCATCTCTTTTCCCCTCTCAGGCTCTCTTGGCAAGTTGTAATTTTTATTGTTGTTACGACAAACATACCTGCGAACTCCATTCACGAATGCCATGCACATTATAAGATCCCAAGTAATATCATTTTTGCCCACTATATTAACTAACTTAAGGACAACTCCAAACTCCCTGTTCTTCAAGAAATGTAAGATAAGAGAGGTATATAACACAGCATTAGGCACCATACCATCCTCCAACATTTTGTCAAGGTAAATACATGCCTCGTCAATCATATGTTTCTTAACTAGTCCACTAATGAGGGCAGTGTAAGAACGATAGCTTGGTTTGATTGAATTCTCTATCATTTTGTCAAATAATTCTCGACCTATAAGTACTCTTCCACTCATGGAGTACCCATAAATCATTGTAGAATAAACCCCTTCATCAGGATCTACACCACACATAAGCATTCTCTTAAACATGTCTTCTGCTTCAATAAATTTTCTTTCTTTAACTAAACAACCTATAATTGAGCCATAAATACCAACAGAGGGCTTCATTCCTCTCTCTTCCATTTGGTCCAGGAAATCAATTGCAGAGACCATATTACCCTGATTACAAAGCTCATTTATAATTATCAAGAAAGTTGCTTGATCAGGAATCAAGCCACGATCTTCCATAAGGTCAATTACAAAGTTAGCATCCTCAAAATACCCCATTCGGCTCAAACACCTGATGAGTGAGTTGTAACAGAAATGCAAGGGCCTGTATCTAGCATCATCCATTTTTTTCAAACAGACTAATGCCTTGTCTACTTCTCCTTTCTCGCACAAAGCACTAATAAAAACACTATATGCTACAGTAGCTAAGTTAAAGTTTTTACATACAATTCTCTCCAACAAGAATTCAATTTCTTGCTCAAAATCATAATCTGGATTTTGACCAGAAGAAGCAGGCAACATATGATCAATCCCACATCCATTCTTAGCAAGAGCCTGCAAAATTGTAAAGGCAAGCTGTAACTTGCAAACAGGCAAAATCTTCATAAGTTTTAAATATAGCACATGATCAGGAATAACACCGCTTTCCATCATATTTTTGTATAACTCAAAAAACTCTTCCATTTTATTATGCTTGTACAGGGCAGAAAACAAAACAGTGTAACAATGAACATTGGGGGCCACTTTAGAATTAATCATGTTCTGTAAAAGCGTCAAAGCACAATCAATTTTTTCTTCTTTGCAGCACTGGGAAATCATAACTTGATAAGTCACAACATCAGGCTTAATTCCCCACTCCATCATCTTGTTATGTATAACCCAGCCCTTGTCATATAGACTCAACTTCATAAAACCATCAATTAAAATATTACATATATATTGATCTGGCTGATAACCTATCTTCAACATTCTGAAGAAAACCTGCATAGCCATCTTCATTCTTCTGTCTCTACAATACACACGGACCAGAGAAGTATACATTGCCTTGTCAACATACATACCTCGGGATTCCATTTCCCCAATTAATAACTCTGCCTCCACTACTCTACTACCCTTGCAGAGGCCATAAAACAGTGACTTGTATATATGAACTGTAGGGAGATGTTTATGATTCAGCAGCATATCAAACACATGAAGAGCCTCATCCATGTGCCCTTTATGGCATAGCCCATCAATTAATAGATTATAGCACCCAAAATTAATTTCAGCTTCGGCATAATGGGCTCTAAGAAATAAATCAAATGCATCCAAGTATCGTTCTTGGGCACAACAGTGTTGTAGAATGCTAAGGCATGCTTCTTTCTGAGGCACATAATTGAAGGAAAGAAGCCTATTAAAATAATTCATTGCATCTTCTACTTTTCCCAACTCACATGAGCAGATTACCATAGAATTCAAAATCAAAGGGTCTGCATTATTACCTTGAGATTCAATTTCTATTAAGTAAAGTGACTCTGCTAATTGTGGCTGCCCTAAAGTCACCAGCTTCCTTATTAAGACAGCATAGCTATGCAAATCAAGGTCCAATCCACGACCAACAACAGAATTAGCAACTGAAATGGCATCAGCAACAGACATAGAATGACTGATCATCCTTTGAATAACTAGCTGAGCAGATGAAAATAAACCCCTTTGTATAAGTTGATCTGCTAGGGAATGGCAGAGAATTTTGTGGTTTCCAGAAGGAACAGAGACAGCCATGTCTAAAGTGTCAACAGGAAGAGCACAGGTTGTTACTTCTCTCCTGATTCTAAAGAATAAGTTAGAAGAAATTAACCTCTTCTTAATCATCTTCTTCAACAACATATTACATTGGCAACACCAAGTGTCTTAGACACCAACCTGAGTGCCAAAAAGACAAACTTTCAAAGATCCAGGGGGAAAATTGCAATCCAAGAGAAGGGGTCAAAGGAAGTGTAATGACAGTGACAAATATTAAAGTCAAATAAGATGGATGGCAAAGAAAACCAAATTAATCTTCACTGAAGTTATTCACTTTTGTGATAAGAATGAACTTAGAACAAGAACAAGAGGCACCACATTAAAGTAGACGACTCACACTCTTTTATGAGATCACTATCACAATAGGTTTTTTTACCACACAACCAATTTTTTCCTATTACTTCAAATTTAATTAAATATGAATACAAAATTAATAGTGAGAAAATCATTTGGGGGGAAACAAGTCATACACGTTAGAGAATCTCCTAAACCAAAATGAATATGTAAACAAATCTTACAAAACATACTTTATATGAATAGATAATAATTACAAATCCCAAATATATAAAGTATCTTATCACCATAAATTTTAAAAAAAGGCAAAAAAAACTTTATGAACTCAACACCAATAACTAAGTCAAATGAAATTTTAAATGTGGTTTGCCACAGTCAACTCCCTTAAATTTTCCTTTCCTCTTGGCCATTCTAATTCCAACTATTAAATTTTCTTCTGGCTAAATATCAAACTAACACCTGAACTTGATAATATCCAAAGCCATCAATTAGATTTAAAACCATTGAGATCATTGACTACACCAATTCAAGATGATGCAGCATCCAGGTTTGCTCATTCACAATTTTCAACAACCCAATCTGCCTATCTGATCATTGACAGTGAATGACTTGAGTAACTAAACTGTTATATTTCTGGAATATTGAAGCAGAATTGAAGTGAAGAACGAGTAGGAGAGGAGAGGGAGAGAGGTTGGGCAGAGAGACAGAGAGAGAGAGTAGAGAAGAAAAACTGAGATTCTGGGAGAGGGAAGAAGAGAGAAAAGACACGTGGGCTGCTGAATAATTCCTCTATTAAGATCAATCAACAACAGATTAATAATGAGGTCTATAGCTCCTTATATAGATAACTATAGGCTTCAGGCATAATTGTAATAAGTGTCATTTCCTTATTACTAACCCTATCCTAATCAGCTAAGGTATACAATTAGGGTGTGTTTGGCTAGTGCTATTCTAAAATAGCTAATGCCACTCTCACTAACATTGCTCTTCCCTTAACTAACTTACCTAACATTTTAGGACTAGGGTTCACAAATAGGAATTAGGGATTTATATTACAAATTCATATCATAAACTCATGTGCTTAAAAGTTTAAATCAAAATCATGAAAAGAAGAGGAAATGACAAACACAGTTACAGGTAGAGGAAGAGAAACAAGGAGGAACAACCAAACCTGCTGGTGTTGCTGGTTCATACGCAAAGTTGGTAGCAAGATGGAGGAGGCTGTCAGAGGGAGGGCAAAAGCTGATGTAACCATCGGCTATCAGAAGTTGGTGGTGGCCAGCCAGGCTTCGAAAATTGGGAAGGATTCGGCTATTTGGTGAGCTCTATCAGAGAATAGACAGAGTAACTAAAAAAGCGACCAAGAACTATCACTTCACACCCAAAAATAGAGATATGTGATTTCTTCGAGTGAAAAAGAAACAGAATAGAAAGAGGAATAGAAAAAGAAAAAATGGATTTCATTCTCAGATTCTTAATCAATCAAATGACGGACGAAGTGTTAACTAAAGAGCTTCCGCCAAAGCTTTTTTTTTTTTAAAACAAAAAAATGTTAATTTGACTAGAAGAAGTGAAAATGAACTACAGCACTTCATTCCTCTAGTAACGGCCTAAATATAGGCAACTACAAAAACAGAATTGCAAGCCTGTTTAGTTGATTTTATTCCGTCCCATACAAGAAGTTCTCGTTCATGCTTTCAATGCAAACCTGTTTTTGTTGACGAGATAAGGTTGAAGGCTGAATGAAACAATATTTAAGAGATTCCACTCCCATCAGGATTTCTACTACTTTACAATTCTGTAATTGGAGTGTTCAATTGTAAAAATTGACCCCCAATCAGTATTAAGTTACGCCTATCAGTGAGATCACAGGTAGCAAATTACATTTCACGAGGAATCATTAAAAACCCCACAAATAACAATTCTAATTAACATAACAGGAAGAAAAGAACGAACCTGAAACTCTGGAAGCATGAAGAAGAGCACGAACCTGAAGGCTTAAGGCACGAAGCAGAGCGCTAAGGAGCACAAGTCAAAACACCAGAAATCGGTCGGGCACGAAATAGGAGGAAGGAGCACGAACCATAAGATATCGGTCAGCGGAGAGGCGGCGGTGGCGGGGAGCGGCGGGTACAAGAAGAGGATGAGGACAGGGTTTTTGTGAGGCTTTGGGAGTTTGGGGAGTGAGCGGCATGCTATCTACAGAGTGTCAAAAAAAGATTAAGATAAAATTGATTTTTTTTTTGGAGAAATTAAAAAAATTTAATAAGTTACTTAATCATATCATGTTATGTATCTTTAGATTATATATTAGTTTATTAATTAAACTAATTAGTTTGAAGAAAAAAAACTAAAAATATAAATATTCTAAAGTAATTTAATTAGCTTCCTTAATTTCTCCAAAAAAAATCAATTTTATCTTATAATTAGGACCGGAAGGAGTAGATAAATAAACGTAGTTGAAACTGACAGTTTCCACGTCTATTCCAATCAACTCGCGAGTTAATGAAACTCGTGAAAGTGATAAACTCATATCGTATTATAACCTCAAATCGTAAAAAGTTTACTTTTATAATTAAATATGTATTAATATTTAATAGTATATAATTAGGTAATTAAAATATAAAAAAAGATAAAATTTTGATTTAAATATAATTAAACTAATTAGTTTGAAGAAAAAAAAACTAAAAATATAAATATTCTAAAGTAATTTAATTAGCTTCCTTAATTTCTCCAAAAAAAATCAACTTTATCTTATAATTAGGACCGAAAGGAGTAGATAAATAAACATAGTTGAAACTGACAGTTTCCACGTCTATTCCAATCAACTCGCGAGTTAATGAAACTCGTGAAAGTGATAAACTCATATCGTATTATAACCTCAAATCGTAAAAAGTTTACTTTTATAATTAAATATGTATTAATATTTAATAGTATATAATTAGGTAATTAAAATATAAAAAAAGATAAAATTTTGATTTAAATATATTTTAAATTCAAATAATTAAAATTAAATATATCAATATTCATAATATACTATACTAAATAAAGAAGTTTCTATAAAATTTATATATAGAGCCATTGCGAATGATGTAACACTCTTATCTTATTTCAACATTATTTAGAGTATTAGCGCGCAGTTCGGTGGACACACGGGAATAATATAAATATACTGATAAAATGTACATGATTATCGTACAGAAATCCCAACACGGAGTATTCAGAATAATTACAAACCTTAAAATAATAAAAAGGCCTTCAGATAACCAACAATCTTACTTGATCAGCACCGAAACCTCTAATTGCCGGTATTTACCATTTTTCCCTTCGAGCCGCGAGCTTGTACTAGAATGTTTTTAAATATTGGAAAGGGTGAGATTCAAATGAATATCAGTAGTAACATGCAATCAGTCATATAAAATGCGACAAATAAATATGTCATACACCATATAATGCAACATAACACAAACAATACGGCATATGCACATGAGTCGGGGCGAGTCGGGGCTACTTCCCCACTATCCGTAAACCTGTATAAATGTGCCTACTCGCACGATGCCATACTCGATAATATAGTGTTCATATTACAGAAGATGGCATACACAAAGCATATAAAATTTATATAGTTTATAAAAGATAGAGTTACTACATTAAACCCCTTTTTGTACGTAAACCGTTTCTTGAATTTTGTTCTCATGGCTCGGGCTATCAATCCGGTCCTAAAATTCTAAATATATAAGAATTGAGTTAATACTCATTCATGTACTACTCTAAACTCTTTTAAACTCATTTTGTTAGTTATCTATCACAGTTTCAACAATTTCTGCACAGTACAACTCTGCACAGTGCAGTTTCACAGTTTTCCAAAAAACTGGTAGATTTTCAGTCAACTTTGAAAAATCATAATTAATTCTAGAAAAATCCAATTTGACTTATTCTAAAGCTTATGTGAAGCTTTTT
Organism: Inga laurina; assembly: GCA_963855925.1. Taxonomy (NCBI): domain Eukaryota; kingdom Viridiplantae; phylum Streptophyta; class Magnoliopsida; order Fabales; family Fabaceae; genus Inga; species Inga laurina. Next base: position 47,409,283 of record OY979701.1, on the reverse strand, counting down.
AAATATACTTTTGTATAAAAATACTTAAGTCTAATCACAATCATCACACTTTTCCCAGAAATTCGTCAAACTCCCCTGTTCCCATATTGCACTCTGGAAATACGGCTCAACTTCAAAAATCCATATATTTTAATCTACTACTCCAAAAATTATGATTTACCTATCAAATTAAAGCTTTAGGGCTGTGTTTGGTTTGAGAGGGGTGGAGAAATTATAATTTTAGACAAAAGAAACACAAAATTTACCCTCTCATTTTTTAAAATTTTGGGTTCCCACCCAAAATTTACTCTCTCATTCCTTTTAAATTTTGGATTCTAGCCCAAAATTTAAATACCTTCAACCCAAAAACGTAATTTACCCACCCTCCGCTCCCCTCAAACCAAACACGCCCAATTGTATATTTTAATCTTGTCAAATTTCATAATTTTTGGACCTGGTTTGACTAACGATTTTCATTACACAATAACACTACCTTCAGTTAAACAAATCAACAACATTTCCTTTCAACTTCAAAAAATTCTAGATTTGCATACAAATATCCAAAAATCATGAACTCATATATTCCTACATAATTTTCCCTTCTAAATCCAATGGAATGATCAAAATTACAAAATTCCAACTCCTTCCCCATGTTCTGCCTCTGGCCGAAAATCAGAACCTTAGAAGAGAAGTTGGGTTTTCTTGATTTCTCCTGATTAATCACTTTCTTTTCACTTATAATCACAAGATTAACTACTTATTCACTTAATAAACATGATTTGGGGAAATTTTGGCAACATAGCCCCTTAGAGTTTGGCATCCCTAAAATCATAAAATCATGAAACTTAAACCACAAATCCAATCCAAACAACCACAACAAGCAATAATCATCAAGAGACAACAGGTATTCAAGCTCACCTTGTTTCTCTTAACTTTCTCTCTCTAACCATCCCCTCTCTCCTCTTCTTGCTTTTGTTTTTGCTTGCTACAAGTGTTATTCAAGATGGCATAGAGATTAGAGAAAGTTGTGCATGAATTAGGTGTTAGGATCAATAGGCACATCGGAAGAATTTTAAAAATATTTTCGCCAATCCTAATCGAGGATCTATCAACGGTGTTTAAACCGAGTTAGAAGGATTCGTACCTTTTTCAATTCAGGGTTTTCGATCTCTAGGAGCCAACACGTCAGGTCCACTCCCTCTACTAGTATCCACACGAATGCTCTCCAACACGGACTACGTGCTAACGCCTCCAATATCTCCTAGGGTTTCCCTTGCAGCTCTGATTTCTCATGCGTGTATGAGTATATCTATTCTATCAAGTTTATAACCTATGAAGGCTATATTCGAATTTTAAAATTAATCTTCATTAATTTCGAAATTAATTAACTATTAATTATCTTGATGAGCTAATTAAATAAATTTAGTTTAAATTAAATCTGTCCAACAGTTTTAATTTAACCTATTTATTTAATCCAAATAAAGAGCCATTAGATTTAAGTTATTTTCATAAATTAAATATGAGATACTATATTTCTATCATGTTAGTTATTAAATTTAATATATATTAATAGATTAAATTTAAAACTAACACAATATAATAATATCATATAATACACACACACACACACATATGTATTTCAAAAATATATATCTATATAATATTATTAACGAATTTTATCTTTTATATATATATATAATTCGTCCACCCTAAATTAAACATTATCTCGTGTTGAGTTATTTTTGTGAGTGACCCTGTAGGCTCATATGAAGTTGGTTGTGGGCCAATAAATGTACTAACCCATAAGTCGCAAGTGGCCTCTAGCAAGACATTACGACTACCTAATTTATATGAGGATCATTAACACGATGCAATCTTTCATACAACCATATCACATCCCTTTTGTCACACGATATATCGGCAAAGGATAAGGCATAGATAATGTCATCCTCTTGTTCCTAACCATTACTTTCTTGATTCCTGAGTAGCCTGACAATAGAAATGAAATCTCATTTCCATCGTAGTATGGCCATACATTTCTTAGACTACTCATCGAGGGGCCCAGTAATATCTCTCTACTAATGTGAGGGACAAATTCCATCTTGATCATTCCTATTCCTCTGTATGAAAAACCACCAAACCCGATCGTAGCATTTATCATCACCCCGTCAAAAGTGACTTTTGACTAGTTCAAAGCTTAGCAACTCTCATGTAGGAATCCATGATAACCTCATGTCTCAGGGCATTATGACGTGATTATACATGAGAAAAGCTGATGACTTGATCCATGTAGCTTTCTCATATTGAGTCGGTCCAGTACCTTGTACTCTTACAAGTGTCTAAGACTTTGATTTGTATCCCATATCTTATCAAAGTCACACTAGTCTTGTTTCATCTTTGCTCCCGCATAGATGACCGACTAGAGACATTTTAAGATAATCTTTATGATTTATTCAAGGATACAATTATCACAGTTAACATGCAAATAATATGATAATAGAATGGAGAAATTTCATTAAATTAATAATGTTAAAATACAATGATTGATCCTTTAAGCACAATTTCCAACATTAGGAGGCATAAACATGTGTAAATCACTATCAACTCACCTTATTTTGCCTCATGAACTTGCTTCTCTCTCCTTGTTCTTTATATCTCATGAAAACTCTCTCTCTCTCTCTCTCTCTTGTTCCCTAATCTGGCCAAAAATGGCTTCTTGAAGAAAGGATAAGAGGCTTTAATAATATTCTCTTCCACCTCCTCAAAATAATATATTTTATTGCTTTTATCACATGCCATTTAATTCAAGTCATCATCTTTCCTCTCTCTCCATTACTTGGACGAAAATGCATAGCTTTTAGGAGGTTTAATGAGTTCCAAAAAATATCATATCCACCTCCTTAGTTTATATTGTTTTAATGACAATATCATCTTCATCTTTTTGTTTTTAGGTTATATCCATTATTTTCTCTTTCTCCATTTAGCTTGACCGAAATCCATCAAGAAAAGGAATAGAATTTGCTTCTTAAATTATCACAATTTTTATCTCTCCAATTGCCCACCATTTTTTACTTTTCAACTCTAATTTTACTTGGCCACAATTTGTTCCAACTCTCACCATATGTTTCTTAAACATTTATCTCCCTTATTGCTCCCCTTTTGACTGTCCAACATCACGAGGAAAAGGGAAAAATATGGGTTTTGGATTAAATTCAGCCAAATGACTATTTTGCCCATACATTTTTTCCATTACCTTCTTAATTTCACACATAGATTAAAAGCTGACAGAATTTTCATCAAATTTTGAAAATTCATATCTTTATTTATAAAGATCCAATTGGTGTGGTTTTAAAGGCTATGTAACTCTTCTTAAGTTCATTTTCAAGGGAAAATATAGTCTTTAGCCAACTGGAAGCTCAAATTTCCTAGAATTATCTTTTTTGGACGCTGGCACAAAAACTCTCCCATTTAACTAGGTTAAATTCAAAAATACATAACTATTTGTATACAGCTCCAAATGACTTATGTGACCTACTAAATTAAAGCTTGAAAAGTCTACTTTTATTCTGAAAAATTTCACATTCATTGGACATCATTTGTTTATCCAAAACCATCACACAACCAGACTGCCACGCAAGAAAACACCATGGCAGTAAATTCAAGCTTTGCAATTGTGTTCCAAACATAATCATGTTGTGTGTAACCACTAATTACCTTGTTTTATCATTCCATATGCTCTTTACTTCACCTTTTTATTCCCTTTAATATAAGGAATTTTGGGTGAATAAAATATGGAATGTTACATATGATCATATCGAAAAAGTTAACATGAATCTAAGAGTAAGTTAACACGGTTTTGTAAGTTAAAGACGAAAAAATGGTAAACTCAGTGGATAAACTCGCAAGTTTAACCAAGTTTACAACTTACACCAATTTACATGACTTAATTTGATTTGGTAAGATAAAAACATAAAAATGATAAACTCAAAGAGTTAACTCATAAGTTTGACATTCGAATAAACACGATGAGTCGAATGTGACATCAACTGTAAAACAGGATTCTTTAGGTCGGATGGGTTCCGACCTTTCCTAATAATTAAATGTGAAAATTATATATTTAGTCATTTAATTTTATTCAAAATTTCATTTTGATTTCTTAATTTTTTTTTAAAAGGGTATGTTTTCAATCCTTTAATCCTAACGTTGTTTGCCTAAAATGATGATTTTTTTTGTAATGATCATCATTATTTTAAAAATTTAATTTCATTTGTTAGTACTTGAAACAGTTTTTTTTTACAATATTTAAAATCTCAATCTCAGCATTTTTTGTTAACATCATTAGACACTTTATAAAGTTAAGAACCAAAATGAAACATTGCGTGAAATTAAAAGCACAAAATGTATAATTTTTCCTAATTAAATAAGAAATTTAATTATATATAAAAATATAAATATAAAAAATAAATATGAAATTGTTCCATAGGTTAAAAAACATGCTCCCTCCGGTCCTAAATTTAAGATAAAGTTGACTTTTTTTGGAGAGATTAAGGAAGCTAAATAAGTTCTTTAATTATATCATATGTTGCGTATCTTTAGATTATGTATTAATTTATTAGTCAAACTAATTAATCTTAAGAAAAAAAATATAAATATTCTAAAGTAATTTAATCAACTTCCTTAATTTCTCCAAAAAAAATTAACTTTATCTTATTTTAAGACTGGAGGGAGTAATTGCTTCAATCAAGACCAACTACAACCTTCTTCAGTCAAACCATAAATATCTTGTTCTCTGAGTAATGGTTCGGATATAGCTTTATCAAAATAGAAGAAGCATAACCTAATAATTTGTCATGATATTATTTGCTTTTAAGGGTTCATCGTTGAAGAAAATTTTTAGATGGCAAGGGAAAACTGCAAGTCCAACTTCTTTTCTCATTCACTATTTGCGTGCTACATTAGGTTGGATATAGAGCTGGTAATATGAGTTAACCCATGCAGGTTCGTGTTGGCCTGTCATAGGTTGATGACTTGCTACGCCGGCCCGAAAAGACTAGCATAAAAATGGGATAACATTTAGTTAACCTAACCCATATAACCTGTGGGTTTGTAGGTTAGCCCGCCCAACCCGTTTTCTTTTCTTTTCTTTTTTATTAAAATTTTTTCATACTACACTATGCTTTTCAAATTTGTTTTTAAAATAATATAATGAAATATTTTTCTCTACAAACCTAAACCATAAAAAAATTACATTATAATATCATAAAGTGTAATAAAATATTAAATTCAAAGTTTTAGACATTACAAATCAAGCATGTATCATAATTCCATACATTATAAACTAAACATAAATCCAAAAGCTATCATGAACCTTCAAAAGAATCAACAACTAGTTAATATTAATGGTGTTTGAATTTGAAGCATAATATGAAGCTGTAAGATTTTCAGAGTTTAACTTTTACATGTCAGAATTTCAATTTTGAAGCTATAAGTTTTTCAGAATTTTCAATATTAACGGTTTTACACTTTTAAAGAATTTCAAAAAATAAAAAAATAAAACAAAAATAGGCTAACCCGCCAACCTTGCAGGGTTAGTCCATCATAGGTTTGGGTTAGGTGGGTTTGGGCCAAGAAGACCCACGCAAAACGATCCCAGTTTTTCACAAACCCAACCCACCAAGTTTTACTCCTTGGGCGGGTTCGGCCCATAGGTTCAACCCGTATTATCGGCTCTAGTTGGATATACCGATTTGGTCCTCTTTTATGGGAAAGAAATGCTGGACAACATCAGCATTGTAAAGCAAGTTCATTATTTTTCATCAGGACCTCCTTTGCAAGAAACAATTTGGAAAAATTTATAAATAAGTACAGGAGGAGTATTATTCAGACAGTAAAATATTTACTACTAATGCTTTCGGTTTTTAATGTAGGATTTAATTTGAGAGTTGATCTTCATTATAAATATACGATTTAATTTTTATATCTGTCATTATTTTCCTAATTTACATGTATTGATCATTATGAAAGTGAATGTTGGGCTGTGAAGGGGCTTCTTGAGCACAAAGTGGCGGTAGCTAAAATAGATGCGTGATCATACAAAGAAAAATAAGATTATTAATGAACTTATATGATGAAAGGTTAGAGTGGCACCTATTGAAGAAAATGTAGGACAAAACTCATGTATATACAAATAAATCAGAAATTAGAGTACATGAATTTTCCAATATCAATAGCGCAAGACTTATAAGAATTACCTCTCGTCATTGCTAAATTTTGGTCAGACATAGAACTCTCGAGTCCTAATAAAAGAGAGATGCAATAAGAATTGAAGAAAGAAGATAATTGTCTGGTCTCTTTTGACTAGCTGTGGGGCATAGTGATGTCAACTAGGTTAAGAGCCGTCGCCAATCAAGGAACCTCAGATGTGCAGACTACGTTTTCGTTACGCTCCTCTCATTTGGTCGTAAACTTAACTGTGTATTTTCCACCATCAGAAAAATCATATTAATAGCCAATAACCCTAATTTTGAATTTGGCCTAAATCTAATTTACGGGCCACACTCAGGATATTTTAATTAATTACCTAATTAATAATAACTAATAATAATTATAATATATTAAAATATCTAACATTCTTCTACTTTGCCCGTATCTCTATATCAACTATCCTATTCAGATTAATTAAGGCTATGCTGCAAGAATCATAGAGATAAGTCCCCTTAAGTCGAGTATTATTTTCCATGTATTATGTAGCAACACCCTTACTTAATGGGTTAAAACTTTATGGATAAACCTTATATGTTTATTCGGTTCCTACTTGAATATTTTTCAATCTCGATAACTAGGTACCAATATGAGACAACAAACTCCAACTTGAATTTCATCATTTGACAATACCTTATTTAGATCACTCAATGTGATCCAACTCACAAATAAGGTATTTAATCCTTTAATGTCTCTGAATACATGCAATTCATTTAAGGATCTATACTTTATGTGTTTATGACCTATTGACTTTATGGTCACACAACACTTTTAATGGGTTTAAATTAATTTAAAACCACATGATGAAATTCTTTAACCGGCAATCTTATAACTTGTCTCCTAAAATAACTAGATTAAGTAATTCATGGTGGAACTAAGCAATCAGTGACTACATAGCAATCTTGTATTCCTCCATGATGCATTTTGTTCTGTAAATGTAAAGATGCAGCATAATGTTAACTATTTTATAGTTAATACATTATACTAAACTAAACAAATCTAATCATTCTTCTATATGTAGAGCATGAGACTTAATGTACATTTTGCAATGTACTTCATGACCTGCAGCTGTTCAATTATTATTCAAGTAATAACATGCTTGATAATCCTTCTAAAGTTCCCTTGGAATGGCATTGCCTGTTTTTGTGCACATTCAAGCAAGTTTGCACCTAGGAATCTAAATTAGAAGGAATGAAATATAATGATATTAGAGACATATAGACAATTAAATCATATTCTCATAATAAATGTTAAATACAAGCACCACCGTCTATCCATAAATGTTCAAATACTCATGATCATAGGTTACATATGACATTCTCAAATATTTTGAGAATAATCTCTCTATATATTCTAAAAGAATACTACACTTAACCTAGTCATATCACAAATTTGAACAATGGCAATTTCGCTATGTGTAACACTTTATGTCAAAATTCTCAAGCAATAAGTGAATCATCATTTTGTTCAATATAGATGACTCAACTCCTACTAATCTAGTGATATAAACAAGACTATGATACTTTCAACCTTATCATGTATGTAATTGCATCATAACACCTTATTTATCACTAATGTAAGACATGCTTGTGAGGACGGTTTCTCAATTTTGCTAACTAAATTCTCCTCATAGTTTTGTGACCTTCTTTCAATTCACTTGCATATCTCCTTGTTACTATAATAGAAAGATGCCAATGGAATTTAAGGTCACTCTCATTATTTATGCTCTAGTCAGATTATTTGAAATATATGATGAATAGTTGGTAACAATTGCCAAATTTGAATTGTCATTAGTCTTAACCCAATTTGCTAATAGACTGAAGTTACATAATAAGAGTACTAGCTATCAATTTGGAATATCCCTTGCTTGTTTCGGGATATTTTTCCTAATAATTGATAGAGTCTTTAATGTTGATGCTTCTTATTTTAAGCTTGACAAATTGAGAATTTCAAAACTTCATTATGTTTCACATTTATCTCAAGTAGAAAAGTATCATGTAAAACCAATGTTCCATCATGATTAGAGGTTACAATCTGTTATGTGTGATCATCCTGAATAAGTTTGATTACTCCCACTAATCATGTCATTTCCTAATAATTTGGCATTTCAAAATTATTACACAACTTCTAAAATGAAATGAGCAGCTCAATAAAATCCCCAAGATCTCTCTGCATCTTAACCAAAATATGCAGTCTTAGTCTTTGGGATGTTTTCCTTTCACACTCTTCCATTTATAAGACAATCCTATATATAAATTGAGCTTCCAACTTTCAGATTTTAAAAAGGTTTAACATAGTTTTGTTGGAAACTTATCTAAAATATATAGTTGTCTTGAATGCATTCTTTAAGAGGAAAACATATAGGCTAAGTCACTGTCCTCATTCATATACCCATCATGTCATCCATATCTTCTAGTTGACTTCACTATATTAATTTGTTTATTAGATTAAATTACTCACTTCTACTTTATATTCTCTAAAAGTGTCAAATGACACTACTTAATTATAAAGCACAAGATGTTCAGGTAATTGAAGAATCAACTAAAATCAGGACGAACTATTTCAACTGTTAGAACAAAACCAATGGCAAGTGTATATCCACTACTGCATCCAATTAAGCCACTAATCATAGACAGATTAAACTTGATATATCTATGGCTTTATGGCTTTAGGGTTGGTAGCTTGATGGCTCTCATTTAAAATCTCATGATTTTCTAAAAAGAAGCAAAACTTATATAAACACATTTACAATGAATACTTAATGTTCATGCATGTATTCATGAAAATGAGTAATAAATCATAAGAAAATAAACAGAAGATCTATTCCATCAAGATTAATGGAGACATCTTACTATATGATGGAGAATCACTTAATAGTCAACAAAAAATACAATAACATTTATGAGAATTCCTAAATATGTCCATCAGCCTATCAACAACCATTGACTTTTTTCTATTCTTTATGTACTTATCATGCTAGTATTATAAATACTAGAACTTTTCTTAATGTCAATTTTATCCTAATGGTAGGAGTTCTCCTTATAGGCTTAATTGTGTCTAATAAATTATATCAAACTAAATAATTGAACAGATAACAATCATGCTACAAAGTCAAAATTAAACCATGCTTACAAAATTACTATAAGAGGCAAGTAACCATCGCATATAAGCATATGTTTACTAATGTAAACCATACAATTATAAATTCGTATCACTAAAGTCTACCTGTGGGCAAAGGTATTAGTAGGGGTGTTCAAATCCAGGACCGGGACCGAGATCCACCACTCCCGGTCCCGGTCTCAGTTTTTGGCCGAGATGCAAATTGCATCTCGGTCCCGATCCCGGTAATCCCGGGAGGGACTGGGAAATCCCGGTTTTTTTAAAAAAAATTAAATTTAAAAAATATTATTATCTTAGTTAAATTTTCTATAATCTAGTGTTTAAAGTAATTATTTAACATCTAATAAGGCCATAATAATCACAAAAATTGATCTAGAATTGAAGAATGACATATTATTATTATTATTATGATCACCTTCATCATTTTTGTTATTATTTTTATACATTATATAGTAGGATTAGTATCACGATATATACAATTTAACTCCAACTAAATATGTGATAAACATTTTATCAAATGATAACTTAAATTATGGGATAAAAAATATAAAATAAAACAATAATTTAGTTTTTAAGGAAAAAATTTTGAAATAAAAAATAAAAAAACCGGGACCCGGATCACAAGGTGTGTGACCAGTCCCGGTCCCGGTCCCGATTTTCCTGATCCCAATCTCGATCCAGGCCGGTGTTTAAAATGTCCGGGACCAGGACCGGACAACCGGGACTGGAACACTTTGAACACCCCTAGGCATTAGCATAGCATGAATTTATCTCAAATTGGTGAAACTGGAATGCAGTTATATCCCCTAACACCTGTAGGCTACTTAGAAAATATAATGTTGTTCTACTTCATCCTAATTAAAACTATGATTATAATTATCTACCTGTGGGCAAAGATTAATTATAACCACACATTTAATTACAATTGATGTCTTTAAATCTTTATGTGATGTATTTTGTTCATGTAGAACAAAATAGAGTGTATGTGCCTAGTGAGGATACTGTGGCTACTCCTCGATTCTACATACTCACCACTAAAACATCACACCATTATGTATATTAATTGTACATATAATCATAATTGATATCGTATAACCTTGTGTAATTAAATATGCATACGACATATGCATAAGGATGCTGTAGCTATTCCTTAAACACAATACGTATGCTAATCACTAATATCAAATATGTACAATTTAAATACCATATATGTATACACAATGTCAATGGGAATCCTAATTAATTAATTTAATCAACTTCTGAAGATTGAAATTTTAAAATCCATATGTGATTATTTATGCATGTTGCAAAAGAGTGTAATGACCCAATTTAGGATTAAGGGCTAATGACTCTAATCTTGATTGTAATGAGTGTAATTAAATACTTGTGTAGAAATATGATGTAAATTTGATATGAGTATATTTGAAGATTAATGATCAAGGGTGGAGATTTGTTGCATATGGGTCGGAATCATGTGTATCAAGCTTGTGTGAGCTCATAGAGGGAGTGAATAAGATGTAGACATGTGGCATTGTAAGGGTCATTGGATGTGGCAAAAGAGGACAAAATTCAACTTTTCTCTCTCTTCTCTCTCATTTTCGGTGGAGTATGGGCCAATAGGGAAAAGAAACATCATCATCATCATCATCATCATCTATTCCATCTCTCATCATCTCTCTCTTTCTCCATTCTTTCCGGCGACCAAGAAGAAAAGGAAGAAGGAAGGTGAGATTTTGATGTCCTAGTTGGTCTCTAAGGACCTAATCCTCTTCTCAAATGTTGTGTACCTCATGAGAGCTTCATTGTGGTGATTTCAGAATCTTGAAAGGTATGGATTTGGGTGTTGGACGAAATTGAAAGTTGGAGAATCAGGATTCTGGATTTGGCAAAGTGAAGAGGTAGGCATTTGATGCTTTTTGATATATATGTTATGATTTTTCGATAAGTTTTAGAAATTATGGAAATTTGCCATAATTTATGGTCATTTTGGAATGTGTGAATTTCATAGTGATTGATGTTTGGATTAGTTCATTGTGAGGTTCTTTGGGTATTTGATATGGTTTTGAAGTTTGGAAGAGCATTGAATGAAATTTGGGTGTTGTATGTCATTGAGACCCAAAGGCATAGATTGTGGTTAAAATGATATTTGAGTATTTTGGAGGTTACCAATGGGTTCCCTAAGTCATTTTGAGTGAGTATGAGCTTTGTGTGAAGTTTGGGAACCATTGGGTGTGGTTTTGACCAATCTGGAAAATTCTATTAGTTGCTGTGATTTGGCAATCTAATAGCTTCACTTGAGTGAGGGAGGAACTCACTCGAGTGCTGCGTGTATTTTGTCTTTCTGCTTTGTGTTTCACCTGGGTTCTCATAAAGAGGGCTCGAGTGCACTTCCTTCACCACGAGTGATGCTAGTGATCACTCGAGTGAGCATGAGATTGCTCGAGTGATGGTGTGTGTTCAAAAGTTAGGGTTGTTCTCAGGTTGTCACTCGTTGGTTGATGTTCAAGAGTGTGCTCTGAAACTTGCAAGTGAAACCTTCTCACCCGAGCACTGGGGGGTATGCTCGAGTGAGCATGAGATTGCTTGAGTGATGGTGTGTGTTCAAAAGTTAGTGTTGCTCTCGGGTTGTCACTCGTTAGTTGATGTTTAAGAGTGTGCTCTGACACTCACAAGTGAAACCTTCTCACCCGAGCACTAGGGGGTATGCTCGAGTGAGCTTGTTCCTCTGATGTTGCATGTGCTCTCGGGTTGTCACTCTTTGTGTTGCATTTTCGGGGACTCGAGTGGATTGTGAGTCATTACTCGAGTGCAAAGCCTTATGCTCGAGTGATGTGAGCACTTTCTGGCCGAAGTAGCTACTCATTGTCAAACACTTGCGAGTGAGAGCCATTCTCACTCAGTCACGAGTCTTTCATCACTCGAGTGAGGTCATCTTCACTCGAGTGAGCAAGCCTAAAATCACTGTTTTACCTTTCAAAAAATGGGTCTTCAGGGTAGTTCTCCCAACCCTTTAGGCATATGTTTAGGCCTCTATTAGCTACCTAAAGAGTCATAAATGATAACCAATTTAGAGTATTATGGAAATATGCATTTGGAAAAGAGATAAACCAATTGTCCCTAAATTGGTATAGGATTTGATATCTGTCAGAAGCGTGGGCCTACTGTGTCAAAGAACGTCAGGAAAGATACAGGTAGTGACTTCTCTCTTATACTTTATGTAAATGTATTGTATGTTTTCCTATCATGCATTGTGTGCTGCTGCTGCTACGTTGAGATGCATTGAGATACATTATGGAGCTTTGTGCTTTTGTGGAGCTTTGTGCATTGTGGAGCATTGTGCCTTGTGTTATGTTGTGCTTTGAGATACTTTGTGCTTTGTGATGCTGCTGCATAGTAATTATCGCGAAAGTGGGTATAGTGTTTGCAGCGAAAGCTGTCATTGTGATTACCGCGAAAGCGAGCATAGTGCTTTGTGATACAGTCATGAGTGCTGTCGTCTGTAGCGCGAGCCATAGATCATTGTGTTACTGATGATGCTGGTGAACATGATACATTATATGCCTTGTGTTTATATATTGTATGAGTGATTTGTTACTACTGGGATTCTTTAGAATCTCACTTTTTCCAAATGACTAACATTTTCAGACTGGGCAAGTGGCTCAAAAAGGAAGCGGCCAACCAGGAGTGGTTAGGGCTTTGGGGACATTTTACATTTTGGATGTTGGTTATCTAGTTGGCTTTTGAGATTACTGTATGTATATGAGGTGTATATAACAATTTTGGTTATGTAATCCCCATTTTGGGAAACCTTTAAACCCATTTTATATATACAAGTAACCCAGGGTTGCCGGGATTTTGGTTATGCGCTCTGATGTTTATTATGTGATATAACTGCATAGGTAAAATGTATTCGAATATGAATGTGAGACCAACGAATTTCCGTTTTTAAACGTTTGTTTGAACACCCCATCTCTTGGAGATAAGTGATTATAATTGCGACTTTGTCTTATTGATCTCTATTTCACTTAAATTTCATAATCCGGATATAATTACCGTGAGGGGGGTTACAGAGAGCGTTGTAGCCACCGTTCTAACATACAAGTTAATCATAAATATCAATCATATGCACTTAAATTCTATATATGCATAGCTTTATTGAGGATTTAATCAATTAATTTAATCAATATAAGTGACTAAATACAATCCTCCCACTTTGATTAAATTAATATTACCCATTTAATAGAGTTGATATGTTAAAACACATAAGTGATTATTTACACATGCAATAGAGGATGCTGTGGCTACTCCTCAAGATGCATGCTAATCATAAATATCAACTTTGTGCATTTTAAATTCCAAATATGCACAAATCTTTAATAAGAATTTGATTGATTAATTTAATCAACAAAATGTGACTAAATAATCATCCTAGACAAATTCTCCTTGTCACGCCCTTATTTTAATTTCACCTTTACTAGAGTATTCGCAGAAAATGATATGCGGTTCAGTGGGTAACACAGGAATAACATAAATATATTGATAATATGAGCATAATTACAGAAATTCCCCATAAGAGTTCACACAGAATATTTACAAACCTTGTAGCCACACAGGGCTCTAGGGTATCTAAACCCATCCTAGTGAAACGAAGACATTTTCCCGTCTTCGTTGCACCACTGCAATCCCCTTGTATGGTTTTCTTTATTGTTCTCAGCATATTTTTTGTCTCCTCCTGTCTAAATTGTTGGTAGGGGAGGGTGAGATTCAGACGAATCTTAGTAGGAAATAGATATCATAATGCATGCATGATAGATGCTATGTGTATAACATGTTAGCTTTAACTAGATGAATGCCCCATAATGACATTTCTGTATGCTCAATGTTTCATGTAACAAGACTATGGCCATAGCGAAAACAGAATCAGAGCTTCATTTGTTCAAATATGCTCTACACAATCAAGTAAAACAATCACATACACCACTACACAAGCAAAGACATCAAATACATGCAAGTAAGATAAGTCCCCTACCTTGTGTCCCTTTTGCTAAACAAAAATAGTTTCTCGATCTACGTGCAAATAGCTCAGGCTCCATATTCAATCCTACAATGCCAAATATACTGTTTAGACTCTTCCATAGTGTTTCTGGGGGTTATATGAGTCTATATTGAAAAGTTATTAAAATGCCCTTAGGGACCTGGCCTGGCCCAGCTGTACCCAGTCCAACTATATTTTTCCTGAAATTATAACCTTGGTTATCCTAACATATTTCCACTCAAGGAATCCATTTTACTCGGACTTACCAAATTCATAGCCAAAAGACGAAATTGTCGTCGGCAGCCCTTATTTTAGTGTTTCAGGGGCATTTTCGTAATTATGCTTTTTCGGGCTTTTCCTAAAAAGTGGTCAACTGTAACCCCACCTAATTTTCCCTCCTGAATACAATGGAATCATCAAATCATTGAAAATCCAACTTCGTAGATGTGGTCCTTTCTATTCTTAACCACTTTATTAACTATTATATTATGTTACAACTACCATTTGGGCCTAATTTTGGTAGTATAACCCATAGGTATGCACATTTCCAAAATTTAAAACAAAAGACAATCTGGCAAAATTTCGCCAATTAAATTGTTTATAACGGCCATAATAAGCAATATACGAAGGTTTGGAGGTTACCTTTCGCTTCTTCCAGCTTTTCTCAAAGTGACCAAACCCTAACTCTCTTCAACACAAGAAATTGAGATTCCAAACCTTAAATTACATAGAAGAGTAGCTTAGGAATGTAGTTATACGCATTAGAAACCGATTTACCGAAGAAATCACTTACCTTTGCAAGTTTTTCCTTCTCCTTTTCTCTCTCTAAAATTTTGCTCTTCCTCTCTCCTATGGCTACTGCAACATGACGGAAATGAGAAGAGGATGAAGATGACAAAATATTTTATAAATCCATGCTTATGTCATCTTTAAGTATGCTTATGTCATAATTCCATTTTCAGATTTTTTGGCAGATTTTCTGCCCAATCTTTGAAAAATCATAACTAATTTTGCAGACATCATTTCGGAGTGATTCTAAATGTTATGGAACCCTTATTGAGTCTAGTTTCAAGGGAAAATATGGACTTTAGCCAATTGGAAGCACATCATTCCCAGATTTAATTTCTTTGACCGTTGCTTCAGAAACTTTCCAATTTTTTTGGGCTAACTTCAAAAATTCATAACTTTTTGTATATAGTTCTAATTGAGTCATATGACCTATCAAATTAAAGCTTAGGATGTTTAATTTCATCCTGTGAAATTTCATAATTGTTTCTCATCATTTAGTCTTCCAAAACCTCATGAAAAGCTCACTGCTTTGTAAGAAAATTTCACTGGAAGCATAATCACCTTCTCCAAAATTTTCCATTTTATTTTCTTTATTGCCCCAAAGATATAAGAAATATTAGAGAATATATTTGGGACACCTACTAAATCTGGGTTTAACAGCTTAATTTAGTCTTATTTTCTAGCCTCAAATCCTAAAATTCGGGGTATTACACTCCCACTATTTTGTGCACTCAAAATAAATTTAATATATGCACATTTTAATGGAGGGATAAATCAATTAATTTGATCAACAAAGTCCCTAAAAAATTAGTTAGAAACCCTCCCACTGTCTTATATATCCAAAAAATTATTTAAAGAATTAATTTTGGCATATTTCAATTTAAATTAAGTTTTGCAAAATTAGAATAGTTAGATAATTGCCCAAAATGAATTATCCAAATATTTAGGCAATTAAATAACATGTCAAAATGATTTTTGCAAATTTTCTAAAATATGAAAAATGCCAAAATTAAACCCTTTTCTTAATTTAAAAAAAATTAAATGTGATATAATCAAAATTATACATAAAACAGAAGTTAATTTTATAATCAGTGTGCGAAAACATTCATTTAGTCCAAAATTCATATATGGCAATTAAAACTTCATAGCCTAGGAAATGAAAATATGTACCAACATCCATAATTGATTTTTCCAGAAAGGAAATAACACAATAAAGGCCATTAATGTTACGAAAACTGCCACTGCTAATATGAAAAACTCACAGTATAAATTAATTATTTAAGAATCCAAGTAGGGGCCCAAAACGCAAGCTATCTTTGATTAGGAAATAAACTTTAATTCCCAAGTCCATTTAAATGTTTCGGCCTAGAAGCTAAAAAAAGGGAATATATATAAAAAAGGGTTAAGATGCAAATTTACCAACGAAGTTTTATCTGAGAAGCGTCTGGCACAAATATCTTTTCGAAGGGGACAAAATACCAATGAACAATTAAAAAGGGGTATTCACCATAAAAACCGTTAATCCGTATTAACAACGTTAAATTATAAGAGAAGAAAACTCCTAACGACGTTAGTATGGATTTAATGGTTTTTGTGGTGGATGCCTTTTTTTAATTATTTATTGGTATTTTTACCCATTCTAAAAGATATTTGTATCAGACGTTCCTCGGACAAAACTTTATGGGAAAATTTGCAGCTTAACCCTATAAAAAAAGATGAAGCCCAAAAGCTAAAACGCAAAGATTGGCCCAATTAGCAATATCAATGTCACTTGGCAAATAAAAAAAAGCAATATCAATGTTGGGCCAGAAGCTATATCGGCCCAAAATGCATATGCCCACCCAGCTGGCGAGTGAAATGCGTGTTTCACTAATGGACAGAACGACACCGTTTTTAGCGAGAGAAGAGAAGCCTTTCTGAACGCTTTGACACGACGCTGTTTTTCGACTCAGCCAAAACGATGCGTTTCAAGCTTCTTCCTCACCCACCATGGATCCCTACCAGACCCGCCACCCGAGAGCAACCCGGAAAGAGTCGTCGCGACCGACGACCTCACGTGCTCCTTTCAGGCGATCGGAGAGCTCGAAATCTGCGATTTCAATGCCTCTAATCACGGACAAACTAGCGTAAACACGATCTGAGCAATGATCTCGTACAATTGTGGTAATCAAAATTTAAATATGAGTTTTAAATCAGCATCTCAGATTTCTTTGTTCTTACTGCAAAAGCGGCGGTGGCGACGATCTCTCTTGCCAGCGTTAACAAAACAAAATCCTGTCAATAACTACGCATAAAATCACAAAACAGAAAACCCACAATTCAAATTTTAAAAACTTGAACTTCAGCTGATTTTTTCGGTTCCCTCAAATTTCCGACGCAGGCACAAAAGCATTCATCGAAGAACTAAGGATTCTTCTCTCTCAATTTTTCCGAATAGATCCAGGCACATATGAATCAATAACGAAATCACAAATCAAACAAAGTCAAGTATACAAAATTCCCAAATCAAAGGCATGAGTTGAGAGAGAATTCAAAGAGAGTTTCACTAAATTTCCACTCGTCTTTTAAGTAATGGTAGAAAATAAGAATGAAATTAATAAAAAACCAAAAACTCAAAAACCCAAATTAAAAACAATGTTCTCAACAGTCAGGGTGTGTTTGGTTGGAGGGGATGGAAGGGATGGAAAATGCTCCCCTTCCCTTATTTGGTTTAAGAAATTAGAGGGGAGGATAGCTAAAATCACCATTCCCTTCCCCTTCATCCCTTTCATTTTGGTCCCCACTAAATTGGGGGTTTTTTAGAGGGGAGCCAAATTTTCATACCAACTTGCCCTCATATATTTTGTAATATTCCATCGATGCCCATGTCAAAAAATATTGTTAACTGTTCGTCCTTTGCAAAGTTCAGACTCCAGACCCTCCTCACTGTATTGAGCTGACAACTCCCTCTTTTTTGCACTGATGTTGCAAATCAGAGCTTGCATTCGAGGTCCATGGTCTCTACCTGTTTTCTCGCTGCATCTGGTCGACAACTTCCTTCCTCTTTCTGCACTGATTTTGACAATCACAGATTGCGTTAGAGATCCATGGTCGCCGTCTGTTCATCGTTTGTGTTCTTCCGTTGTCATCGGTTGCGTGTATCCTCGCCATTTTCAATGTTGTTGTGGGTATCGCTTGAACAGAGGAAATGCGATGAAATCAAGCGGTACAGAATGATGGTCTAGGGCTAGGAACAGAGGTGTTGAAAGGGAGTTTGTGGTTTCATAAAAAAAAACAAAAAGGAAAGGAATTTGCAGTGATAAGCTCAGGAATTCATTGGTTTTAATGAGGGCTGGGATTGAAGGTCAATAAAGAAAACAAGGGATGGGATTAAATTGGATTTGGGCTTTTTTTTTTCCAACAATTGATCTAGGCTATTGTATAATGATAATGTTCTTGGAATGTAATATTAGGCTGTGTCTCAACATGAATATAAAAACACTATATATTTTTAATGATATTATATATAGTTATATAGTAAAGATAATGAAGATAATTAAGGGAAAAATATTATTATATTAAAATATAATTAAAAATAAAAAATAGCATTACATCAATTTTTTATACACATGTTAACATATGATGGGGTAAGGGTTTATTTTTATAAATTATATTGATATTTTCTTATAAAGGACAAAATGAATCAATTATATTTATATAATATCTTGTCAAAAAATTAATTTATATAATATAAAAGGAAAAAATATAAGTTAATATATAATGACAGAATGGCAAATTCGTTATTTATTATCCTTCCTTCTTCTCTTGAACCAAACAAGGAACCCCTCTCCTTTCATTCCCTTCCCTCCTCACCCCTCTTTTATCTAAACCAAATAAGGTAGTCCCTTCTCTTTTCATTCCATCCCCTCCCCTCCATCCCCTCCTTTTGAACCAAACAGGCCCTTAATGAAAAGAGTTTTGATATGCTTCGAATAACTATTGAAATAAAACACAATCGAATCCTTTAAAAACCCAATGAAGGCGACGATGATTTCTTCAAAAACACAATCAGATCTTTTTGACTGGCTGTGGGGCACAGCGATGGCAACTGAATTAAGAGTCATCACCAGTTAGGGAACCTCAGATGAGTAAACTAGGTTTTCCTTACGCTCCTCTCATGTGGTTGTAAACTTAACTGTGTATTTTCCACCATAAAAAAAATCACATTAATAGCCAATAATCCTAATCTTGAATTTGGCCTAAATCTAACTTACAGGCCACACTTAGGATATTTTAATTAATTACCTAATTAATAATAACTAATAATAATTATAATATATTAAAATATCTAACTGAAAAATGGTAAAAAATTATTTGAGGTAGTTTAGACACATACAGAGAAGGCTATTAGATACACCAGTGAGCAGGATAAATCAAATTGTTTAAAGTTCAGTTAAGAGGGGTAGAGGAAGGTTCAAGAGAATGCTTAATGAGGTTTTTGAGTGAGATCTCTTAACAATTTATCTCGAAATTTGATTTTTGACCGAATGCAATATCGTCGTTCGATCTATGTAGCCAAACACACCTAATGGGATAAACTTTGTTGTTATTAGTGATGCTCCCTCAACAATAATCAAATAAGAGAAACATAGAGAGAATTAAAAAAAGTGATTATAGTGTTTTTAAAAAAGTCATATTAACCAACTTAGCTTCTATAATCTAATCAAATTATGTATATAAGTCTTGTATTAATCACTAGAGGGAGCATTATTCTTGAATTGTTACGTCAGGAATTGTCAAGGCTGCTCTATGATAATCAACAACCACCCCCCTATCCATGCCTTGGAGTATCTATTTGTACAGCATGCATTATTTTGTATCAAAATATTAGTATCTTTTATCCACAAAATAGTTATGATCTATCAAGAAGAAAATTTGCCGTAAATATAGATATTGGTAAGCAAATCAGGGATAGCAAGAGACACTTCAGAGAAGAAATCTGCAACTAGATATTTTTATGAACTATCGATCACATTACTAAAAATTCATCACTTAGGTGAATGACCAATGTACAAATTCTAAGACTACATTTATTTACTCGGACAATAGCGAAAACAAACCTTTTTCGAACATGGCGTACCTCGAACAAGTCCAAATAAAGATAAATAAATAAGAACTCAATTGGATTGAATTCTCAACATTTTGAATTTCCACCACACCAAATATATTCTTCAAACAATTCCTTTGGTCATCTTGGCCCCCCACCTTTCCCATCACAGATCCTACATTTTAGGCAGAAGAAAGCAAGGTAGAGAAGCAAGTTTTCCGTGATGATGGTTTCTCAAAATTAAACTGGACTTTGACGGAAACTTGCCGCGCCATGATCACCCCCGCCTCTCGGAAAATCAAGTGTAATCGAGGAAATCCTATGAACACGCATGAAAGAATTACACGATCCCCTGAGCTACATTGAATGACAGAAGGGAAAGAAAATAATCAATTGCAGAGATTTTGCACGGGAAAAAGGGGGACAAAGACAAAACATTTTTATATCATCAAGAGGGCAAAACTATATCTATTAAGTCCGAGTTTGATAGATGCAAAATAGGGATGCACAAAGGAAGAAATGGGCCTGTATGATCACAACAATTATACACCTGCCTCTACGACAAATAATGGCTAAGAGATGTAAGGCAAAAATCGCACCACATGCAACGTCCAATGATGCCTCCCAACGTACACTCAGGCTCAGGAAAATTTTAGAGTAAATATAATGAATACGGTTAGCCTACTATAGGATTTTCTTTTTGGGGCCAAATGCTATAGGATTTGGTTATATGAATTCAAGTTTCACCTAAACCAAGGGAAGTAAAAATATAGGTTCGTTCTTCACCCCAAAAAATAAAAAAATAAATAAATAAAAAACCATGTTCGTTATGAACCTATATCAGATCCACCTAAATTATACCACCTTTGGTATTTAACATAAGACCCAATTGATTTTTTTTTTTTTTGGGGAAAGATTAAGGAAGATAAATAAATCACTATAGAATATTATATTTATCTTTTTCATACTAAACTAATTTGTTTGACTTATAAACTAATATATAATCAAATGATACACAACATGTTATTATTAACTAGTTTATTTAACTTCTTTAACCTCTCCAAAAAAAAAGACAACTTAGTCTTATATTAAAAACCGGAGGGACTATTAGACATGAGAAAATCACTTGACCAAATCATTTGAAACAGATAAAAACAAAAATCAACATCAATAAGCAGGAGTGGCTTCTCCACAATAGTAAGAAAAATAATGCTAAAACATTAATGGTCATATTATCAAATTGGATTTTTCTGGCAAAAAAAAAAAAAAAAAATATCAAATTTGATTTCACGCATCAACAAGAAACGAGACATGGCAACCTTCAGAAACAGGATGATTGAACAACCAATCGAATAAATTAAGTAGCTTCTTTCAATGAATGTGCAATACCATGAACAACCGATCAAATAAATTAAGTAGCTTCTTTCAATGAGTGAGCAATCCGATGGTCAACCGGATCAGGATTTTACCTATTATGCAACAGAGTATTTTGCCTATTAAACTGGACTTCGATGCAAACATGCTGCATCATGATCACCACCACCACCTCCTCTTGGAAATTCTGGTGGCAAGTGTAATGGAGGGAGCCTATTGAACACTCAAAAGGGCTAAAAGATCCCCTGTACCACATTGAAAGATAAGAAAGAACGCAAGCAAATGGGCAGAAAATTTGGGGCAAAAAAAAAAAATCTTAATATCAAGGTGGGCAAAACTGTATTAAGATGGAGTTTGGTAGATGCAAAATACACAGACACAAGAAAGGGAGATCGGTTTATTGAAAACGTTTGCACACCCACCGAATAACAATGAATGGGTTTATTTTATTTATTTATTATTCTTATTTTTTTTGGGGGGCGGGGGTTTGGGGTTGTGGTTTGTAAGGCAGTTAATCCAAGGTTGCCTCTCAAAAAACACAGGCAAAAGAAATCAATGTACCAATACAACGACAACAACAATAAGCCTTATCCCACTAAAATCAATCTATCAATATATAATATAAAAAATATTGGAAGCTACACTATTCATAGGCTATTAACAAGGCAACTCAATTCTTAGACTCCCGGCAATGCCCCAACAAAATAGTGTCTGGTTTTAAAGGTAAGACGATCAATAAAAATATTGCCCAGGGTAAAATCCTGTTTGCTTGCTATGAACTAAGTTTTTCTAGACTTTTAAAAGTAAAAATGTATGTTAGTTCTGAAATTAGAGCAAAACACCCTACAGCAGATCAAACTTGAGAAAATCACTTGATTAAATCAAACTTCAGGACAGTTAACACCAACATAGCAATGATGAACAAAAAACTTAACAATAACAACCAAGCTGGAGAGGCTTGTTTACAGTAGTAAGTGAAATAATGCTAATATGATATATATACTTGACCATATTAATAGACTAAATATTATACTTCAACAACAAATGAAACATGGCAGCACTCAGATAAAACTATTAAATAACGAAGGGATTTAATAAAGAATCATCTGCCAAATGTTAAAAATATAATGCTCAATTGGATCAGGATTTTACCAATTATACAACAGAGTATTTGCCTGGTTGAGCACCACCAGGAAGTTGCAAAGCCTGATTTGTGATGTCTTCCAGCACACGCTTCAATTCTGCTTTTGCTCTCTTGACAGACTGTTCACTGGGGCCCTCAATGAACAAGTAGAGTTTCCGTTCATTAGGCCCTGGGACCCTACCAGGTGGGAAAAACTGCCCCCTGGTTGTAATAGCAGCTCCAGTCCACTCAGAAATAGGGCCTAGAGTTTCCTTGTGTGTGACTTTCCACCGAGCATTTTGTGGGAAATCATTTATCTCCAACTCAGCCTCATAATGCTCGGGCATTGCACCAGCAATCTTTGCTAATTTATTTTGCAGGTTTATAGCAGCTAATGCTGCCCGAGTTGCTCCATCACTCAGAACAATGGGCAGCCCCATCCCAGGCATGACTCCAGCAGTCTGGAGACCAAGAACAGCAGGCAAAGAAGCAGGCAGCCCACCATTTGAAATTACCTGAGAAGTAGAGGGCATTGCAGGGGTGTTTGCTTTGGTGGCGGCAACCAGAATCTGTGCAAGAGCAGGATGCTGTGAGATGTCACCTCCTGCCTTCCTAATACTTTCATCTTCATCCTCAGTATCAGACTTGTCTTCTTCAAACCCGTATTCTTTGGCTTGTGCTTTCTTTGCTGCTCTCCTCACCTCATCTTCTTCTTCATTAAATTTAAAGCCACTGTCTCCATAACCAGTCCCGTGGGCTTGCTCAAGTCCTTGATTAACTTTTGCCATAAATCCATCAGCAAGGGCTTGCGGGTCATCAGGAATTATTTGTTCAGATAGCTCCAAAGCTTTAACCATGTCTGGCGCATATCTTACTTCCTCCTCCGAAATAAATGTGATAGCCCAACCCTTCCGACCAGCTCGGCCTGTACGTCCAACATGATGTACATAATCTTCATAGTGGTTTGAAACATCAAAATTAATAACCAATTCAAGCTCCTTGACATCTAAACCCCTAGCAGCAACGCTAGTTGCAATCAACAAATTGCAGACATTACTTTTGAAGTCAGAAATTGTGGATTCCCGATCTGTCTGATCCTTAGCCCCATGAAGAGAAAGGCATGGATAACCATGTCTAAGAACATCCTTGAACAAAGCATCACATTTATCCTGTGAGTGCACAAATATCAAAATTTTTCCCTTCTCATACCATTCCCCAAGTAATTCCAAGAGCCTTAAGAACCTCTCATTTTCTTGCCTAACCTCTACTAGCTGTGTTATGTCCTTGTTAACAACACTCCTTCCACCAACTTGTATTTCAACAGGCTTGTTCAAAACCTTACGAGCCAGAATTTCCACCTGATGAGGAAAAGTAGCAGAAAAGAGAACAGTTTGATGATCTGGTCGAATATTCTGAACAATTCGAGTGATTTGAGGTTCAAAGCCCATGTCAAACATATGATCAGCCTCATCCATGACCAGATAAGTGACTCTACGCAGGTTAGTTATCTTTCCACCGCTGGTGCATAATATGTCAATCATCCTACCTGGAGTACAAACCACTATCTCAGTACCACGTTTCAATTCACTGATTTGCTGGGCAACACCAGAACCTCCATAGACAGGCACACACCTTAGACCAAGTACTTTTGTAAATTTCTTTATATCACTGTGAATCTGTTGAACAAGCTCCCTTGCAGGGGCCATTATAAGTCCAATCAGTCCATCTCCCACAACGACTGGTGGTTGATCCTTGATGTGCCTCAACATTGGCAGCGCAAAAGCAAGGGTTTTTCCAGACCCAGTTTTGGCAATTCCTATGCAATCTCTACCTCTCATAATTACAGGGAGGGCCTGAGCTTGGATAGGCATTGGCTTTTCATAATTAAGCTTCTTTAGTGTCTCCAAAATTTTGCCAGTAAGTCCAATCTGATTCCATGATTTTACAGGCTTTGGCACATCCTTCCCATGTATCTTTAACCTCCAACTCCTTCCTGTATGCTGCAACTTCTTCTGGAGTCATCTTGCCAATCTCCTTAACTTCAATATAAAAATTTTTCTTGAATGGCTTATAATCAATCTTTGAATGGTCAACAATAGAAAGTTTCAACTTTAGTCTTCTTTACTCTTTTCATGAATTCATCATCATCTTCATCTAATGGATCACCCTCAATTTCAAGGTCTTCATAATCTGAGTCAAACTCTTCACCAGGAATTATTCTCCCAATTGATTTATTTGAACCTTTCTGAGGGTTCCCACCATTACTTTGCTGGTCACCGTTATCTTTGGGCTTTAAGTCAGCAGTTTGATTAGAAGATTCAGGAGCCACAGCACTATTCAGCTTTTCAACTTCAGGCAAAACCATAGTACTCATGAAAGCATCTAATGGATCAATTTCCTCATTAGCATGAGACCCATCCGCTTCATCCGGTAAATTAGATGTAACAGGCCCATCACTAGTATCTACCGCCATTGAATCATTATGTTCTTTATCCAAAGGTTTGTCATCTTCATCTACATCCATAGCTGTATTTGGCTTCCCTGTAGCGGTTCCTTCTTCATCATCAGATTCCCCTTCAAGTGTCCAGGCCTTTCCAAACTTGGGTTCATCAGCAATTGCTTCACCCCGCTTTTCTCTCTCAGTTTCTTCCCTCTTTCTCCTCAGCTCTTGCCATTCCTGAACTCTTCTTCTCCTCTTTTCCATCTCTTCATCTAACTTCCAATGTTCATCCTCTAACTCCTCCTCACAGCTTGATTTGCTTTCATTGGCATCTGAGTTATCATTGCCACTCTTTTTCCTTGTACTCTCCTCAATATTCTCAGTTTACCTGCTTGACTTGCTAAAACTCTTCCCCCGCTCTGTACCCTTGTAATCATCATCATCTCTCTTGTGCTGCTTTCTTTCTCTATCCCTGGAATCATCATCACTATACTCGCTATCAATATCCCTACGCTTCTCTCTCTCTCTTACTCTCCTCCCCCTTTCTCTTTCTACTTCCCTCTCCCTTTCATGCTCTCTCCTATCACGTTCCCTTTCTCTATCTGTCTCCCTTTCTTTCTCCCTTCTACCTCTCCTCTCCCTTTCCCTATCTTCCCTATCTCTTTCCCTTTTCTCATCTCTAGCTCTTTCTCTTTCTTCATCATGAACTCGTGTCCTATCCTTATCCTTATCTCTATGCTTCTCTCTTTCTCTATCAAGTTTTTTGTCAGAATCACTGCCTTTCTCTCTCTCACAGCGCCGACTCTCATGATCCCTCTTTTCTCTATCCCTGTGTCTCCTTTCACTTCTATCCTTACTTTTATCACTAGTCTTCTCACGATCTTGTTCACGGCGGCTCCTCTTGGAATCCTCTTCCTTCCCTACATAATCTTCCTTCCTGGATTTACGCTTTCCCTCATCCATTGTTTTCACCTACAAACTTGCCGATGTCAGTAAAAGTAAAATTGTACAGATTCAGGCGCCAAAAATTATCATTTTATAGATACATAGAGTATTAACTGTAGAAAAGAAGCACACTGCAGTATATATGCTATTAGAATAGAGTGAAAGTAAATCAGAATGTGACATTAAGACTGTAAAAAATGCTTCGCAAATAAAAAGTCATAAACATATGTTCTCACTTCAAGTTCAGAATTAAGTATTAAGCAATACAGTAAAAACAGTTCCAGTCATGCAGAGAATAAAACATACTTATATCACATTAAAACGGAATAATCTATTCAGGTTAATGAAAGTGTTATGAGTGTGAATAATTTATTCTGTTTTAAAATGTGAGTAAATTATCTTTGAATGGGGATAATACCCATTTTGATGCATATGGCTATTTTGAGGTAATATAAGACTTCACCTTTCTTCCAAAAAATGAATAAATTAGTATATTTTCAGTGCATTTCCCATGCAATATGTTACAATTCTGTAAATCTTGACAGAATTGTATGGGAAGAAGGAGTGGAAGAGAAGAGAGGGATCTTTAGACAGAAAAGAGAGAGAGAAGAGAAACCGAGAGAGAGGGAAAAGAAAGAAAATCACAAGAGTTGCTGCATGTGCATTCATTCACTTTGGCAAAATCAACAACTGAATTACAATGAGAGAGCTTAGGCTTTATATAGACAGCCTAAGCCTCCTACCGCCTAATCCCTTTCAATCAGGCGCATGTGCTGTTGAATTAATTCATTAATAGCAATTCAGTAATTA
The DNA here is from genome assembly GCA_963855925.1 of Inga laurina. Taxonomy (NCBI): domain Eukaryota; kingdom Viridiplantae; phylum Streptophyta; class Magnoliopsida; order Fabales; family Fabaceae; genus Inga; species Inga laurina. Next base: position 47,382,321 of record OY979701.1, on the reverse strand, counting down.
ACTACCCATCCCCATTATATCCCTAATTAGCTAAAGAGATCAACTAAGGTTGCTCTTGGCTAATGCTACTCTAAAGTAGCTACACAACTCTCAACTAACTAACCCTAATAATTAGGATTTAGGGATTCTAATTACAACAATCAGGGATTATAACTCTAATTACAACAATTAGGGATTCTAATTACACTTATATATCAATAACCCATTTTTATCATTCTTGCCCTCAAGGATGTGTAGCTTGAAAATTAGGAAATTGCTCTTGGAAACAAAGGAGTGGCATCCAAGAGGCTTCTTTTTCTAATAACCCTTTCCATTGAACCAACACTTCAGTAATGAGTTTCTTCCTTCGCTTAACAGTCCTCCTATTGAGAATTTTCTCAGGTTCTTGAGTGGGAGGAGGTTCTGGAAAATCTGGTGGAGGATGGTGAAGTTGCACAGCTGGATTAGGACAGAGTTTCAGCATAGAAACATGAAAAGTAGGATGAACCCACGATTCTGGAGGTAATTCCAGCCTATAAGCAACTGAACCAACCTTCTCTAGTACTTGATAGGGCCCAAAATACCTAGGAGCAAGCTTTTGTGAGCTCTTAACAGTAGTAGAAATCTGTCGGTAGGGCTGCAACTTCAGGAATACCCACTGACCTACTACAAATTCACGGTCAGATCTGTGAGCATCAGCTTTCTGTTTCATTCTGTTGGCTGCTCTACACAAATGATGCTTAAGCATTGCCAAAACTTGCTCCCGAGCCTCAAATGTTCGGTCTACAGCCTCTAATACTGAGTTGTGAGGCAAGTAGGGGCAATGAAGAGGTGGTTTCTGCCCATACAATAATTCATATGGAGATGCCTTTGTAGAGGTATAAAAAGAAGTGTTGTACCACCATTCAGCATGAGGTAGCCACTTACTCCATTCCTTGGGCCTTTCCCAACACATGCATCTTAAGTAAGTTTCTAGGCACCTATTAAGCACCTCGGTTTGCCCATCTGGTTGGGGGTGATAAGCAGAAGATAACTTCTGCTGAATCCCCAAAACACGCAGAAATTCCTTCCAAAAATTACTCACAAGGAGTGGATCTCTATCGCTGATAATTTCAGTGGGTGCTCCATGCAATTTATAGATGTGATTTAGGAATACTTGAGCTAGGGATGCAACTGAATATGGGAGGGAGAGGGCTACAAAATGGCCATATTTACTCATTCTATCAACTATGACCCAAATGACCTCCTTACCATTAGATTTAGGAAGCCCTTCAATAAAGTCCATGGTGATAGACTCCCATATACGGCTAGGAATGGGAAGAGGTTGCAACAACCCAGGGGAAGCAATGATCTCATACTTACATCTAGCACAAGTATCACACTTCTTCACATATGTAGTAACATCATCAAATAATTTGTGCCACCAAAAGAGAAACTTAATCCTATGATAGGTAGCTTGAATTCCTAAATGTCCTCCTTGAGGACTTGAATGCAACCAATCTAGGATTGTCCTCTTTAGAGTAGAATCATCACCTACTACAAGTTTATCCTTTCTTCTCAGCAATCCATCATTCCAAGTAAAGTGAAAAATCACTAGCATGCACCTTAGGGAGTAGTTGCTGCAAATATTCATCCTTCTCCCAACTTTGTGTAATTTGCTGCAACAATTCAGGGGAGGAAGTGTCTAGGACCATTTGCATCAGCTGCAACTTAGGCATTCTAGAGAGTGCATCAGCCACTGAATTGTCTTTCCCTTTCTTATACTGGATTTCATAGTCAAACCCAGCTAATTTAGCCACCCATAGCATCTGAAATGATGTCTTGAGCTGCTGTGCCACTAGGTATTTAAGGCTCTGCTGGTTAGTGCGGATAATAAAGTGCTGTCTCTCCAAATACTGATGCCAATGAAGCACTGCCAAAACCACAGCCATAAGCTCCTTCTCATAAACTGATAAATGCTGATGTTGGGGTGCTAAACCTTTGCTGTAATAAGCTAAAGGCTTCCCTTCTTGCATTAGAACAGCCCCAATTCCAAAACCACATGCATCAGCCTCAACAATAAATTGTTTAGAAAAATCGGGTAGAGATAAAACCGGAGCTGTAGTAAGAACCTTCTTGAGACTATTAAAAGCATTTGTGGCTTCTTGAGTCCATAAAAAGCCATTTTTCTTGAGTAATGATGTGAGAGGCCTTGCTATGGTTCCAAAATCCTTAATGAAATGCCTATAATAGCCCGCAAGTCCTAAAAACCCTCTAAGTTGCTTGATGGTGGTGGGCAATGGCCAATCAGCAACTGCTTGGATCTTTGTAGGAATTGTAGAGACTGTTCCAGCACCTATAAAGTGCCCCAAGTACTCTACATTGGCTGCAGCAAATGTGCACTTAGAAATTTTGACATAGAACTGATTTTCCCTCAAGATTTGCAGCACCTTCTCCAAATGTGCGGCATGATCTGCAAGGGAAGAGCTGTAAATCAGGATGTCATTGAAAAACACCAAAACAAACTTACGTAAATATAATCGAAATAGGTCATTCATAGCTCCCTGGAATGTGGCTGGTGCATTGGTCAAGCCAAATGGCATAACCAACCACTCATAATGTCCAAAGTGAGATTTGAAAGCTGTTTTGTGCACATCTTCTGGTTCCATCCTAATTTGGTGGTATCCCGCCCTTAAATCCAGCTTTGTAAACCATCTAGCAGCCCCTAGCTCTTTGGATAGTTCTTCTACTAATGGAATAGGGTGCTGATTTTTGATTGACTTTGTTTAGTGCACGAAAAGCAATGCATATTCTCCATATGCCATCCTTCTTCTTTACTAGCACAATTGGAGCTGAGAAAGGAGAAGCACTTGGCTGAATAACCCCAGCTTGGAGTAATTCCTCAATTAATTTTTCAATGGTGTCCCTTTGAGCTGCTAGGTAGCGGTAAGGTTTCAAACTTATAGGATTTGTGACTTCCTTGAACCTTATTGGGTGGTTGTGACCTTCTCTAAAAGCTCTTAGGCTCTTCAAAAACATCCTGAAACTTGTTCAAAACCCACTGAATTTCTGCTGGAACACTGCTGGCAGCATCTGTAACAGACATACATTGGCTGGTATGTTTTGTTGTCTTCACCATTTGAAGGAGATACAGCTGGTTTGGATGAGGGAAATGTGTTTCCGCCTTGTTTGGGTGCATGAGTTGCCAAGAATTAGGAGAGATAGCTTGTAGTTTCCTAATTGCACCATTACACCTAAAGTACATAGAGAGGGATTCATAATCCCAATAGGCATTTTTTATACTCTTCAACCATTTTAATCCCAGCACTAGGTCATATGTGTTCAGCTCCATAATTCTGAAATCAAAAATAAAATCCATGCCTTGCATACGCCATTTGAACCCTTTCCATATTCCATGAATCTTGAGTTTATTCCCACCAGCAATCTCAACTGAAGCAAAAGTTGAACCATCACTCTTCCAACCCAATTTCAGATCCAAGAAGTCATGTGTACTGCCACTATCTAACAGAATTTGCACATTACACTTTCCTATCTGACCTTGGATTCTCATAGATGTTGCACTATCAACACCCTCAATAGCATGTAGAGAGATACTTGGATATTCTTCCTCCACGTATAGCTCCTCAATGGTGTCTTCCGTGCTGTCATCAGAGTCTAACTCCTGCCTTATATAGTGTAGCTGCAATTTTTGCCTTTGGGGACACTTATGGTCACGGGAAAAAGGAGCATGACAGTAGAAACATAGGTTTTTGGTTCTGTGCTCTAGTTCTTCTTCAGGGGTAAGAGCCTTGAAGGTCTTGTTTGGGTTCTTGGGCATTAAAGAGAGGATCTTGGAAGGGGTACTAGCAGGTTTATCGAGTAGAGGGGGCTTACTTGCCATTAATGTTGTGCGATAAGGAGCCACTGCTGGATTACTAGGGTAACGTGTCAGAGTAGTTGTTTGTGCTGTTGCAGTAGCTTGCCGCCCATATTTTTCTAAGACAATCTTGGAATTTAGGTTATCCCAGATAAGTTCTTGCATCTTTGCTAATTTCCGAGCCTCTGTTAATGTTCTGGGATTAAACATTTGCACTGGACTTGACAATTCTGTTTTGAGGGCTGACACATAGACACCCACAAGATAATCTTCTGCCAAATCCAGTTTTGCAGCGATAAGATCAAAAGCAGCAATGGATTCTGCCAGCGATCCAGTCTGTCTTAGATGTGTAAGTTCGCTCATGGGGTTCTCAAATGCTGGGCCGAAATTGTCTTGCAAGATCACAACATATTCATCCCAAGGTAGTCGATTTCTCAATCTTCTTTCAAGAGCACGATGCCACTGAAATGTCTCATCATTAAGATTGAGTGAGGCCATCTTTACCTTGCTCTCCTCCGGTGTACCGTCTAATTCAACGAACCTTTCACATTTGAGCAACCATGTCAAATATCATCACCGATGTACCTGGGAAATTCTAGCTTAGTAAAATGGATCAGTTTGTGATAGTAGGGTTGCCTTGGTCGGTGTTCTTGAATGTGATCTTGGTGACGCTGAGGATTCCTGATATTATTTTGAACAGTGGCACATATTTCTTGAATTTCTTGCCTCAAAGTTGCAATCCCAGTATTGAATCCAGTCAGTAACCCCAGAAGAGTAGTTTCAGTTTTCTGCATTCTTTGTTCAATCGCCTGGAACCTTTCTTCTGTCATTCTTGATCTTTCTTGAAATCTGGTTTGAACCATACAGCAGTGAGAAAAGTGTGTGGCAGAGGACGAAGATCTCTGATACCACTGTTACAATTCTGTAACTCTTGACAAAATTATGGGAAGAAGGAGTGGAAGAGAAGAGAGGAATCTTTAGAAAGAAGAGAGAGAGAGAGAAGAGAAACTGAGAGAGAGGGAAAAGAGGGAAAATCACAAGAGTTGCTGAATGTGCCTTCCTTCACTTTGGCAAAATCAACAACTGAATTACAATGGGAGAGCTTAGGCTTTATATAGACAGCCTAAGCCTCATGCCGCCTTATCCTTTTCAATGAGGCGCATGTGATGTTGCCTTAATTCATTAATGGCAATTCATTAATTAACTACCCATTCCCATTAAATCCCTAATTAGCTAAAGAGATCAATTAAGGTTGCTCTTGGCTAATGCTACTCTAAAGTAGCTACACTACTCTCAACTAACATTGATCTCTCCTCAACTAACTAACCCTAATAATTAGGATTTAGGGATTCTAATTACAACAATTAGGGATTATAATTCTAATAACAACAATTAGGGATTCTAATTACAATTATATATCACAATATTATCAACACTTTGACTCTCTCTCTCTCGCCAAAATTTTGGGGCTTTGATTAAGATAGAGAAATGGCGCACATATTGAATAGGGAAAAGTTGAGAAAAATTTTTTATGAAGGGTAAAGGGGGTTTACAGACATGGGAAGTGTTAGTAAAACATTATTTACAAACCAAGCATGGGCCACAAAATCTATGTGCAAAAGTTTAGGTCCCAGATACTTGAAAACCAAGAATGATTCTGGAACTCTTCAGCATTCAAATTCAGCCAGGACATGAGAAAAGAATTGGCTCAGGGAACCGCAGAAAATGTTGAAAGCATGGATCAATGCACTATGATTTTTTTTATATACAAACTAGCAAATAGTAAAGTAGTTTTTAAGAGTAGAAGACCGTGTGCATATAGGACAGTTAAAATGATAAATTTTTTGAGTACAGAAAATAGTGGAACCTGCACAGAATAGTACTCAACAGAACCAGAAAAAGATTATGAAAATTCCTCTGACAATATATTACCAATATATCTGGAAATAATTTCAGGAATTGCTAAGCAAACACAGCCCCAACTCTAGCATTTGAGAGCTAGACTCTCCACAGCACGCATCTGAAATTCTCATATACCTCTATCGTATTGCACAATAACTTATTTACCATTCATCTATCTTTTTTCTTTTCTAACAGACAGGTATAAATTTCCTATTCTGTTCCTTCCATGACAGTTGGACCTGACTGACCCAAATCCCTCTTCGCACTCCCCTTTACATAAGTCTTAGTGGGCTTGGACCCATCAATACCAAAAAAAAAAAATGACGCACTGATATGTAATGTGTAAATAAGTAGTCAGAATAGTTAAGTTATTTTATTTGAGTTAAATATTTATCAGGATTTTTATATTAGAAATTTATCTTATTGGGATGTAGATTAAATATTGTTTATCTTATGAGGATTTGTACATTAAAGAAAGAAGACACGGAATGAATACATAGCTTCATGAAGATCTATGGAGATCAGGTAGGGGTGTTGTATTATGGTGATAGTAGAAGATTTCAAAAACGAATTAGCATTTTTGGAAGGGGTAAGAAAAGCAGTCAGTAGTCCGAGACCAAGTAGCTGCTGATCCAAGGTAAAATACTAGGATATCATTGTAATAAACCAGTAGCAGAAAACTAAAGAACAAATATGAGATATTTCAGGAGCAGTTGATAATTTATGATTATTCGGAAGGAAGTACACATAGGCAGACCTATATTTTACTCAGTGATGATAAATAGGAAGACTGATAAACAGAACGCGAATACACGACAAATCCAACATTGCAAAACAACACAATACAGAGCATACAGCTCGCTAGTAATCAAAAAGAAGAGGACAGAAGTACAATAGCCAATTACACGCCATGCAAAAACTAGTAAAACAAAAATTAAACTCAATCCGTAATCTGTAAATATTCGAAAATTCAAACGCGTCAAATTTCAAACGATTACACCACCATATTCAGAGCTAAATTAAAATGAAAATTTTCAAACAAAGCAAGAACAAGCACGCAGCAAACAGATGACGCGCGGAACAAATTCAAATCTCACCGGATTTTGGGAGTAGAAAAAGCCCTAGGGTTCGAACCTTATTCACTTACCGGCTGAGAACAACCTCGCAGGCCTGACAAAGGTGGACGGCGTCCAACGGAGTGCGGAATGCTTGTTCGTGGACGAAGAAAAGTGCATCCGCAGCTAACGAGACTGTGCTTTGTCCGGGTCATAAACCGAACCTTTTTTTCAGCGAGAATTCGGTATGGGTCGAAAGTCGATTACTCAAATGTCCGCAAAACAAATATGATTACGCAAATAACCAAATTAATTATCCTACGTAATAAAATACATTTTATCCAATTTTAACCCTGAGGTTTTTATTAGGAGCGGTGGGTTAGGGGTGAGCAAAACCGAAAACCAAATCGAATCGAATCAATTTTGATCGTTTTGGTTTGATTTTTTCGGTGTTCGGTGCATGTTCGGTTTTTTTCGGTTTTTCGATTCGGTTCAGTTTTTTTAAAAAAATTTCGGTTTAAACCGAAAAACCGAAAATATTAAAAGAGTATACCACCATTGAAAAACTGGATACAAGACAAAGAATGATATATCATTGGATATTCATCTTTTTGAACTTTTGTTATGCTTTCTTTGGATTAAGTAATGTTGAATACAATTATTCTGCATCTCTTAAAAACCTTCCTATTTTTGTATCCATTATTGGAGTATTGAGTACTCCAAACTACATTGATCATATGTATAATATATTGTTTATACTTTGTTTTATATCATTTTTCTTTGGATCTTGATGAGGTTATTCAATTTTATAATTTGTATTAATTTTTGCTAGTTGAAAATTCATATATTTGAAGTCAAAATGAAGGCTAAAAAAATTTCAGTTTTTTCTTACAAAACCGAAACCGAACCGAATAATTTCGGTTATCTCGGTTCGGTTATTTTGATTGTTCGTTTTCGATTTGGTTTCAGAATTTCCTTTATTTCAGTAGTTCGGTTTTTTCAGTTTTTACCGAAAACCGAACCGAAAAACCGATGCTCACCCCTATGGTGGGTACCTAGAAGCAAGGTTATTAAATCCGGATTGGACACTAAACCGATTAGATATTGGGTTAAGGGTCAATGGGTTAGATCGGAGTCAAACTGAACCTACTCCAAAACCAAACCGGTAAAAAAGATTCTAAATTTATTAATATGAAATTCTAAAAAAATTTTAAAAAAATTGAATTCAATTATTTTTTTAAATGAAAAAGTTGAATTCAACTATTTTTTTAAATAAAAAATTGGGAGAATTACACTTAGGTCCCAAGGAAGAAAAAAAAATGAAGAAATGGTCCCTATAGATTGCAAAATGATAAAATGATCCAATTAACAACTTCAGGAGCCTGTATTGACAACTCGTTAACAACTCCAGGAGCCTATATTGACAACTCCATAGGACCATTTTTTCATTTTATAATCTATAGAGATCATTTCTTCATTTCTCTTCTTCTTTGGGACCTGAGGGTAATTCTCCCTAAAAAAATTATTGAACCGGTTAAACCAGTTATCTGGTCGGACCGGACCAGTTATGTGACTGATTCATTGGTTTCTGGTTTGAATCAATCGGTCCAATCCGGTTTTAATAACCTTTCCTGGAAGTTTTTTGTCGAATGATGTTGCACTAAAAGTATAGAAAGCATAGCAATTTTACCCCATGTTGAAGTGTTTTAATTTTGACTGTTAAATTTTTGTTTGACTCTATGATACACTTGGCACCCCTAGTGTTACCCACTATGCCAACTCAGGCGCTAATCATCCAAAACATGGTCTCCACAATCCTTTGTTCTCTCTCTTACCCTTTTGTGAATTCAGCGTATGTGTTCTAACCGGATCTGACTTTCATCCTATACCTTCTAACATCCGCTACCCTCCTATACTTGAAACGACGACGTTTTTGGTGGGAAATAAAATCTGGATCGTTTGTTTGTTAAATTGCATTGACGGTTATAAGGGGCAACTAATTGAAACGACGCTGTTTTGAATACTTCATCCGAATCGTTGAATTTATTTGTAAATCTTAGCCATCCTTTTGATTTCGTATTTCTTTTCTCTTCTTCCTCCCAAGAGAACCAGAACGCGTCAAGCTTTTTGGCGTCAATATCCCTTTCTTCTACTTGAAACTGTGCGGGAAAATCTAAGTGGGTGGGAAAAGCTTTTAGAGGAAATCGAAGGAGGTGTGAAAAGCTTTTAGAGAAGAGGAACAACAAGGGAGAGTACGGGATATCAAAGATTGATGAGTAAAAAAATAATCTTTTATCAAATACGCACAGATTTTTTGATATTTCTCATTTAGTTTTTACATTTATGTTTTTTAATAATGTAACTTGATAATCTTAAAATTTGATGATACTGGATATTGTTCTTCTGTGTGTATATATATATTCCAAATGTAGATATAAAATCTTTTTTATTAGTTTAGTTTATGTGAACTTTAGTGATACGCCTATTGCAGTTTTTTAGTTTTTTATTTGATGTGAAATTGTGTATATTAAAATCTTTTTTATTAGTTTAGTTAATATATTTCTGTATTTTTGTTTTGATTTCTTGTTCATATATTTTATGTTCTTAATATATTTCTATGTTTTTATTTGTATATATATATGCATTGCTTTTGAGACCATAAATTTTATATTTTCAATGTGAGTTTATATTTATATTAGGTACATATTTGTCAATTTTGCATATGGATATAAATTTGACTCCTAGACTTGATCTTGAATTTAACAATATAGAAGAAGCATGGGCATTTTGGAGGGCATATGGCAGAAAAATTGGTTTTAGTGTTTGAAAACAGAGCTTTAACAAGAGCAAAAAATATAAGTCAAAATATTTCTTTTATTTATATATTTGTCGTAAAGAAGGGGTGAAGAAACCAGAAATTTGTGATGTCAACACTAGTACAAAAAATGTGATTTAGACCGGCACATTTAAACCGGTTGTAGTAAATGAGGTCTAAAAGAAATGCGCGGTGGCATTTACGTAATTATAAAGAATTTGGGAGACCGGTTATTATAATAACCGGTCTAAAAATTAATCTTTTTAAGACCGATTGCTGGAGAACCGGTCTAAAATGAAGCTTTTTAAGATCGGTTCTCTAACAATCGGTCTTAAAGTGGATTTTAAGACCGGTTGTTAGACAACCGGTCTTAAAAAGCTTCATTTTAGACCGGTTAATCTACTTAACTGGTCTTAAAAACTTCCCCAAATTTTTCCCCGCCTCCCCTGCCCGCCCTCTCCATTTCTGAAATCGACTCTTGGCTTCTTTCATCCCAATCATTTCTCTTCTCAGTGCTCAACTCCCCGTCCCTTACCTGATCTTTGAATTGGAACAATCGAATCCGGTCGGTCGCTGCTCATGGTTGTTGCTGTTGGGTCGCCGTCTTCGTTTGCTTCAGGTTTTGAGCTCCGTCCGTCATTCACTGCGACTCAAGGAGGTCTTCATCTTCATCGTCTTGTTTGAGGTATGCTTCCTCGTTCTCGATCTACATTTACCCCTCTACAATTACTATATAGAAGCAATTTTGGAAAGTTGCCTCCAGATTTGGAATTCCAGTTGGCGTGTTCGTTTAGTGTTTTTTTTTGATATACTGGAAATTCAAAATACAGCAAGAGAATTATTCCTGAGGATCATCAAGTAGTCATTTCTGCGCTTGGTCACATGCTCAATTTGAAATTGGTAGCATTAGATATATTCATTAGTTAATGCAGTACCTTGGTCACTAATACTAACATACGTTTGTGATAAATTAGTGGAAATATATAGTATATGAGAATATAGTAATGTAGTAATGTGCAGTAGTGACTAATTAATGGGGCAAGATGACGATTGGCGTTAATTAGTCAAATTATTCATCATTCGTTTTACTTTGGCTAAAAATCCTATCCTAGTTCATATTTTGCTCATATTAGTTTGTCAATTAAGGAACCTATATCTAGATTATATATTATAGATATGACCCATTCACTTTTTGTTATAAATAAAGAATGTCTTTTGAGTAGGCTTGAACCTATAATACTGAACGGAGATATAATGGCATTAATAAGGTCATGCCTATATATTCCAATCATTCTGGATAAAGAGGAAGTCTCTGCTTTAAAATATAATCTTCCTCCCTCAGGATTTTTGACTAATATTCTTCTGAATTCAAATTGAGCATGTGACCAAGCGCCAAAATGAGTAGTTGATCCTCAGGAATAATTGTTACCAAACCATAACATTTAGAGTCATTTAATTGCATATGAATAAGATGAGAATTCTTAGGAGGATTAGCATCCTCTATAGTGGCTGGAAAAGACATTCAGTGTAAAAGGGGACAGACTATATTGACCAGTCCGGTTAGCAAGCTAGCTCGGGTCTTCCGTATGCAAAACCGAGAAGATTGCATCTGCTGGCATAATTTGAAGCCCATAAGAAGAACTCAGTGCTCGTTTGGCTAACGAGTCTGCCATACTATTGTCGTCTCTGTCAATATATTGGAACTCTACATTCCAGCTCCGTTCCAACATTGCTTTAATCTCTATAAGCAGCTGCCATTCTTCATACATATCTGGGATCTCATTTTGAAGTAGGTCGATAACCTCGTAGGAGTCGCACCTAATCAACACTTCTCTGAACCCCCCATCCCAAACTCTTTTCATGCCCATAAGGCAACCCCAAATTTCAGCAGTCAGAGCATCACCAGTACTGAGCCTCAACATAAATCCCTCTACTTATAGTTCTTTTTGCTTTGTTTAACTAGTTACCTTCTATTGGTTTCCAACGGTATTGCTTGGATATTATTAGTAGAAGGACCAAAGTCACCCTAAAAAATATATCCAGGGACAAACAGTATAATAATAAATCTAGCGTGTGCAGGCGTTAGACATTAAAAGAATATATATCCAAGTCACTTTCTTTGACGAACGCGCATTCTTTCCTTCCTCTTTCCACCTCCATTCCTCATTCCCTCACTCCTTCTCCATTCCACTTTCCCTCATTCCATTTTTTCCTCACACTCTACTCTAAATCACGATCTTCTTTGTTTAATTCTAGTTACACTATGTACTTAGGTGTAATGATTGCATGCTCTCATCATTCTCCTACCTTTTCCAGGGAAAAAGTACAAAACAAAAAAAGGGTCTTGGAATATATGGATCGTAGTTGGATACAAGCTAAACGGACGAGTGTTGAATATGATGTTGGGGTCAAGGGTTTTTTAGACTTTGCAAAAAGAAATGCCGATGATGATAGTGGGATGTTTTATTGCCCTTGTGTAAAATGTTTAAATGAGAAGCGACTAAGTGCTGCAGATATATATACACATTTAATTTGTGAAGGGTTTTGTAAGACGTATGTAGTATGGGTATGGCATGGTGAACAATTAGAAATGCCAAGTGCATCTCAACAAGGGGAAGTGACTTGTGATGATAATGACACGGATATGGATGATCGGATAGAGGATATTATTCATGATGTAGGAGAAGAGGCTTTTGAACAATCACATGCATATGGTAATATGTGTAGTGATGCTGAGAAGCCGCTATACCCGGGGTGTAAAAAATACCAATTGCTGAATGCTGTATTAAAATTGGTAAGCTTGAAAGCACGGCATGGATGGAGCGATAAGAGTTTTTCAGAAATGCTTGAGGCCTTTAAAGATATGCTTCCTGATAATAATGTGTTGCCTTATCGATACTATGATGCTAAGAAAATACTGTGTCCACTAGGGATGAAGTATAAAAAGATCCATGCTTGCCCTAATGATTTCATATTGTATAGAAAAGATCATGAAGAGAAGGAGCAATGTCCGATATGTGAAACTCCGAAGTATAAATCAAATAAGGGCCCTGCAAAAGTGTTGTGGTATCTTCCAATCATTCCAAGGTTCAAGCGCCTGTTTGCTAATGAAATTGATGCCAAAAATTTGAGATGGCATGCAGATGAGCGGATTTCTGATGGAAAGCTTCGACATCCAGCTGATTCTTCTCAATGGCAGAAAATCGATCAATTATTTCCTACCTTCGGTACGGCATATTGTCAAATGTAAGACATATTGGCCTTCCTAAACGTCATGATCAAGAAGGGGGTAGACGCGGGGCAACAGTAAAGAGCATAGATACTGATGAATTGCAACAAGTCCACTTGTACATCTTGAACAATGTTGATGAAGTTCAATATTACATGAATGCCCATAAAGAAATTGTACGGAAACAAAATAGTCGAATGACTGAATAAAGGTTAATCAGGGAGCATAACAGAACTTTTGCACATTAGTTCAAACAAAAGGTTGACGGAGAAGAATGTGTTTCTGATACAATAAATTGGTTAGCACATGGTCCTGAAGTTGATGTCATAAGTTGGACTTCATTTGTGATCAATGGTTATACCTTTTACACGAAGTCCCTAGATGATAAGAGCACCGTTCAGAACAGTGGTGTTGTATTAGTGGCTGAATCTATGCACTTCTCTAGTTCGAAAGATAAGAACCCTACATTGGCTGCCATACCTTATTATGGGGTGATTGAAGAGATTTGGGTGGTTGACTATGTTAAAATTAGATTTCCCATTTTCAAATGCAAGTGGGTTGATGTCAATAATGGTGTGAAGATCGATAGGTTAGGATTTACATTAGTAGATCTGAATAGTAGAAGTTTTGGAGATGAACCTTTCATTATGGCAGATCAAGCGCAACAAGTGTTCTATATCACTGATCAAGCAAATAAAATGTGGTTTGTAGCTCTCCAAGAAAAAAGGGTCGTTGATATTGACGAGAAAAGTCACTCAAATTATGATCTTCTTGAGACTCCTTTTTCCAGGGGTCTACCAGAACTAAACGAAGAAGATGAAGCAGATAATGCGTATGGCACAAGAAATGATCATCACGAGGGAATATGGGAGGATATCTCTTTATGATACTACTTTGACCTTAACTAACTAAAGTAATTATGATTATGATTTATATCCGAAGAATATGTTTAGTTATTTTATCGATATAGTCTTCACATGTCATAGCTTAGGATTTATCTTTCTTTGTTGTCGTTACAGGCAAATGACGAATCCCCAGCGTCCTAGTGCAGAGGATCAGCCACCTCTTACACCTCTAAGTCAGCCACCTAGTGCTTAGGAGAGTCAGCCACCTAGTGCTTAGAAGAGTCAGCCACCTAGTGCTCAGCAGAGTCAGCCAGCTAGTGTTAACCAGGGCGAGCCTAGCAATGCTTCGAGCTAGGGTCGTGGTGAGCATAGTAGCCACTCTGTACGGAGGGGTAGACGTGGCACACGGTTGATAGATGTTTCCCTCAGTCAGAGTGCAGGCCAAAAGATACCGATTGAGTTTGATAGACATTGGAAACCAATCGGGCCTAATGTACAACGATATGGGAGTTTCGTCGACCTCCTTGCACGTAACAAGCTGAGCATCTTGATAGAGGAGTGGAGAAATGTCGATGCAAAGGTGAAGCAGCATATTTGGGACACTATTCAGGTATACAATTCTCTAATGTATGTAATTAATTATTATCAAATGTCACAAATTTGTCACTTACTCCTTCAATGCATGCATTTCAGCTCACCTACGACGTTCCTCAGAGTGAGATCTTGTACAACAAGACGATGACGTATTGTTATGAGTGATGGAGCAAGTTTAAGACAAATCTAACCAACAATTACATTCATATTGAGGTGAAAGATGGTCAGCCTTATCCTAATCTGTGCGACCAGTATACATTTCTTGATCAAGCGACTTGGCAAGAATTTGTTAGGCTTTGGACTACTCCAGAATCTTTGGTTAGTTGACTTATTTTTCATTTTATTTACTTAGCAATTATCTTAATTGATTATAACACTTTCCTTTTGTATCATTTCTTATTTGCAGGCAAAAGGGCAAAAAGCACAAGAGAGTGGTAGAAAGAATGATTGCCCTCATACAATGTCTCATGGGGGTTATGCAAAGGCTGAAAGAGACTTGTTGGCGGCCAAACGGAAGAGATTGGAAGAAGCATCTCAATCCGATCCTTCTGTTCTTCTTTCTCCGCCATCTCCGATTCGTCGAGAAGAAAAATGGCAATTTGCCCACCAAAAGAGGAGTGGGACTTATACGAGTGAACAATCTCGTATAGTTGGTGAAAGAATTGTAAGTATATATCGTTATTGTAATTAATTACATAAGAAACGTACATTATTACTTATGTTTGTTATTTTGTATTATCTTATAGGATGAACTTAGAAAATAACAAGTTGAGGGCTCTTTTAAGTCGGAGGGCAGGAATGATATTCTAACAGTTGCTACTGGCAAACATGAGCATCCAGGCTGTGTCAGGGGAGTTGGAGGAGGGGTAGGGATACGGGATTACTTTGGAGCCCCCGTACGCCATTCCTCAAAATCGTGACTAGGGAGGAATTGGAGACTATGTTGGCTATTACAAGAGCAGAAGCAAAGGCTGAGGTTGAAGCATCATTTGATGCACTATTAGAGACCTGGTTGAGCAAGATGAAAGAGGAAATGATAGTGTTTATGAGCTCAAGACAAGATACCAGTGCTTCGCAGCCACAATCGATTGATCCTAATAAGTAGAGCACTAAAGGTAGTTGTTGCAACATCGGGCAGTCATTAGAGGGTCCTAACCCAGAAATTACTGAGCTTTGTGATCTTTTTGTCGAGGATCCTCTGAGACGATTAGTTGCACGGGGTAGTGTGCATAACCTGGGATCAACTGTCCACCACCGACAAATGGAAGGTGATCAAGTCTGAGTGTTAGTTGACGAGGTGATTATTGCAGATGCACCTGTCCCTATCCCTTCTGATGAATTCAAGATCGTTAGCGATGTCTTGGGCACGTTCATCTTGTGGCCAACGAACCTTGTTTCTGGTCGAGTCGAGGAAAGTCCGATCAAAGCCCCACCAAGTCCAGCTCCCTTCACTCGGCAAGAAGTTTCATAGCCTCCATTGAATATCATGCAACAAGTGATTCTGATGGCATATGATACATCCTTCAAAACAAGAGAGTGGCCTACGGATTCAGTTGTTGGACAGTCAGGAGTAACATGCTATCTTGAGAGGGATGATTTGATGTCCCTAGTAGCTCCTGGACAAAATCTTACGATTGGGATTGTCCAACTGTTCTTAATGTAAGTAGCTTCTGCAATTCAAAGTAAATATTTTAAAAGTTTCACTGTTTCCCTTTTATTTATGTGCTTGCATTATTGTAGGTACATGCATTGTAGGTTGGTCTCGTCTGGCAAAAGCGAAAAATTTGGATTCTTATACCCCCATCACATCCAAGAGAAAGGGACCACTGCTGCTAGTAGACATAGATACTTGTCAGAGAGGCTTAGTGAAACTGGAATTGAGTGTTTCTTGGCTCCATATGTGCATAGGTAAGAAACAAACTGATATTTTATAATTTATATAATGTTTTATGTTTGCTTAATATTCTTCTATTTTTTTTCAGTGATCATTGGCAGTTGCTTCTTCTATGCAAGAGTAGTTACACTGTCATCCTCTTATGTTCCCTTCACTTCAAACCAGGGAATGATTTGAAAAAGACCATGAATTCGTTAGTTTTCTTGCATTATTACCTTTTGTATGCAAAGTTTATGGAATTTGTGTAAAACCAATAACCTTTGTCATTGTGATGATCATAGGGCTATGCGGACATCCCTACACAGTGCTTGTGGTAAGCATGTTCATGACTTAAAGGACCCTATATGGATCATGCCAAAGGTTAGTACATATGGATTTGTTTAAAGAATGTAATAAGACATGCCTTTATATTTGTTTTAATGATATCATGTTTTTTCTCAGAGCCGTCGGCAACCAAAGGGGTCCAACTTATGTGGTTTTTATGTTTTGAGACACATTTACAATATTATCACTCTAGGCACGACTGATTTTACTCAAGAGGTAAATTTATATTTCAGAACTTTTGTTTTACTTTATTGTTTTTAAGTTACTAAGTCAATGTTTCGTCTGGTTTTGGTGTTACAGATGTTTGATCTTGTTGATCCCTTTCCTGAAGAAGATATTGATTTCATTCGCACATGTTGTGCTGAATTCATCCATGAGCTATTACAAAAATAGTGAGTTTTTGAATCCAACGTCACAGTGTACATTATTGTTCTCATATTATTGCTAACATCAGGTGAATCAGTAGGGACTTGTAGATAAATTATATCCCTAGTTTACTCTTGTTGAATTGTGATGGCTGTGTCCTGGTGTTTTTGTATCTATATGATGGGTTAATTGTGGCAAGATATTGCTCCTAGAATAGGATTCTTGATGAATCATACTGTTGCTTAAACTTAAACCTGTTAAATGTTCATGTATATAAGATTCAGGAAAATGATACTCAATTTAATGCCTTAATTAATATAGAATGCTTGATTATTTGGGTTTTTGTATAGGACATAATTGACGCCAAGGGCTATTTGAAGCAAAGAGGAATTGAGGTCAGTGTCAGCTGAAGCAATGATCTCATGAACATGGTTCAGCAAACTTAGAATTTGGCTGATCACGATTATATGATTGAGAATTATCACCTGTATATTTATCTTGATAATTCTATTCAAAATTGATAATTGTGAAAGTGAAAATCTCAAAGTAAAATTAGGTGGAAGAAAGGTTAATGTCATTTTGCTTTTGTTGGTTCTTGCATGTTTGCTCTATTTCATTCTCTAATTCTTAAAATTATTTACACGTTTTTTATGGCATGTTCATTTCTTTCCTTGGTTCTTTTCCCAGAAACTTCATGTTTGGTGTAGGCAACCAAAGGGACACTGGGGACTAGGGAAGGTACAATCAACTTCAAAAGAAGAAGCTTTTGTTTTACTGCTGTCATTTGGTCATCCTTACTGTCTAATTGCAAATGAATCATCAATGTATGACTGTACTGGCTTGTATGAACATTAATTTGTTGCTACTATAGACTGGTGCTTTTGAATTTTGAAATTGAAATAAGTGATTGTTATGTACTGCTATTTAAAATTGGAGCATTCTGTGCATGTACATATAATAAAAGGGACGTTTTTTTTTAAAAAAATGAAGCTTTAAGACCGGTTGTAGTCACAACCGGTCTTAAAAAGTACTTTAAGACCGGTTGTTCCCACAACCGGTCTTAAATGTGGATTTTTAAGACCGGTTGTGGGCACAACCGGTCTAAAAAATAACAGACTTTTTAGACCTGCTGTATCAAGACCTAATACAGAACCAGTCTAAAAAGTCATTTTTCTACTAGTGCAAAACTAGGAAGCCTAGAGAAGAGACAAGAACAGATTTTAAAGCAAGAATGAAAGTTGAAGAAGTAAATGGAAAGTACAAAATAAATGAAGTTTTCTTGGATCATAATTATCCTCTTCAACCTCCTGAAGCTGTTCATCTATTTGCATCATTTCGAGGATTAACACCAGCTCAATAATAGGAATTAGAAAATGATGAAAAGGTTGGGATTAGTATAGAATCAGCATTCAATTTGCAAAGTCAATATGCAGGAGGTCGAACCAATTGGGATATACAAGAGGTGATGTGAAGAATTATCTTAATTCAAGAAGGCAACAAGCCATGTTTGATCATCAATTAGCAGAAAATCCATCTTTTTTTCCATACTTATCAAATGGATTTAGAGGAGCAAGTGACAAATGTATTTTGGGCTGATGCACGCATGTTGGTCAACTATGCTTGCTTTAGTGAAGTAATTTCACTTGATACAACATATTGCACAAATCGTGACCATATACCTCTTGCAATCTTCTATGGCTTTATCCATTACAAAGGAGGGGTAATATTTAGAGTGATATTATTATATGATGAGATCGTTGAAAGTTTTAAATGGCTCTTTAAGACTTTATTGTGTGCACACAAAAATGCAAAGCCACTAACTATGTTTACCGACCAAGATGTTGCTATGTCACATGCTTTACAAGAAGTAATGCTAGAGGTAAAGCATGCCTTGTGCACCTTGCATAGTTCACAAAATGCAATGAAGCACCTTCTAAGCTCAATGGCTATTGATTTGAACCATTATTGGGATGAAGTCGAGTTTGAAGAAGCTTGGCAAACATTAGTATCACAACAAGATATGGAAAAAAAACTCGTGGTTGATGTCCATGTACCAAATAAAAGAGAAATGGGCAACATGCTATATGAAGAACTCAAGGATACTTGACATGAGAAGTATACAAATTAGCAAAAGTGTCAATGCATTTGTCAAAAGTTGCACCCACGCTAAATTGGATATCAATCAATTCATCCAACAATTTGAACAAGTTCTAAAGGATAAGCACTATAATGAATTTAAAAGTGATTTTGTGGCGCTTGACAAGTTGCCAAGGTTGATATTGCAGAGTTCAAGTATGCTTCGTCAGCTTTATGGTGTATATACTTGACATATTTTTAACTTGTTCCAATAATAATGTGATTTACTTGATGCTACATGTATAAAGGAGAGGAAAGAAAGAAAGATCATTATGGATGTGGAGGATAGTGTCATTATGTTTGATTATGTGATCACCATGGATGGAAGTAAATGAGAGCATAGTTTGACATTTGATCCTTCAAGGAAACAATAACTTGTAAGTTGCAAAAAGTTTGAAAGAGTTGGCATATTATGTTGTCATGCATTGAGGGTATTGAATGAACATGATTTTAAATTACTCCCTTAGAAATATATATTAAAAAGGTGGACATCAAGAGAAGCACGGTGTGGTGTGGTGTACGATATCAATGGAAAACAGATTGAAGTTTATCCTAAACTACAAAGATCAAATTGATATAGACAATTGTGAACCTTACTTGTTAAATTAGCTAATGATGCATCAAAAAGTTCATAGGCATTTTCACTTGTTCATGAAGCTGTCTTGGAAGTAAGTAAAAAAGTGACTGAGCTTCACATAAAATACCTATTAGATGATGGTAAAGGTGATGATAATGGTGTGGGGAATCATGGTGGCGATAATGGTGGCGGGAAAGTTATTGGCTTTAAAACAAGATATGTAGAAAGATAAGTAAACGAATTAAGAGTTGTCTTGAAGCCAGATGAAGAAGAGGAATAACAAAAGCCTCTAAAAAGCCTAATCAAGCTCTACAGGTATACTTTTAGTCAATTATTTTTTCAAAGATGCTTAATGCTTATTACATATTTATCGTTTCTTTCTAAATATGTTTTAGGGACATCATAATGAACTTCAATAATCTAAGACATCAACTCAAGTACAACATAATAACATGATGTTGGATAACTCTCAATCAAGTCAAATGACCCCTATAAATTTATTGATTGTATGTCATATAATGTTGAATAGCATGCTCAACTAGTTTATTTTCTATATTGAGAGATTTATTTTATTTTATTTTTTTTATAGGAACTACTTGACTGTGACTTCACATCACTTGAAGCACTGAATTTTAGCCAAACTTATAATATTGGTAAGCATAAAGAATAATGATAATGAAAGAAAATAATTTAGTCTCTTATATTGAAATATGAAATTCTTTACATAGTATTGTCTCATCTTACAATAGTGGACAAATTCAAAACTATCAATATATAGTCACTAACACTACAAAGTTGAATTGTGTTACAAATATAGATTCAATGATTAACTTAGATCCTCCTACATGAAGTTTCAAGTGCCCCTTATTTTGTCCAACTCTTTTGTACAACTTATGACTTCCTTTAGGCTGCTCTCTATTTTGCTCAAGTAGGCTCATTGTGTACTTCCTTTGGTCTGCCCTCTATTTTGGTCAAGCAGGCTCATTTTGTATATGAAGTCTTCATTTTGTTCTTCTAGCTGCTCATGTCTTCTCAATTGATGTAGTTAGAGTTGGCTCTATTTTTTGGTCAAGATTACTCATTTTTGTGTAATATGTTATGAAACAAAGTCAACAAATAGTCATAGAGCAAGTTTCAATCATAATGCATATATTATGATTTTAGATTCAATACATAATGCATCTATTATGATTTGCTCTATATTAACTGAATAAGTTTGACAGAACATCACATTAGGCATTTCACCCCAAAGTTATAGTTTGTTCCACCCGCCCATTCATCAGATGAATAATAAGACCCAGACCTTTACCCAAGACACCTTGAACATCAGGCATTTCTATATAAAACAATTTCATTGCATTTACAAATTCATTTAAATCAGTGCCAACTACTGAACCCTTCTCTAGGCATTGCCATCTTCAACAATACAAACTCACTAGATAAAGACACTGCACCTAGAAAAAATAGGAAGCAAAAAACAAAAATAATAAAAAATAAATTGATATAAAATACATGAAAACTTTCTACCTCTTTTAGAGAAGCAAGTATGCCATGATAATCATGTCATAGTTCTACATTAAGCCCTATAATTGGGGAAGGTAAAAAAACTTGAAATCTCATGATGTTGTAATGCAAACAGAACATATTTCTATTAAGCATGTATGTGTTTTGTAATTTTTCTCCCCTAGCTACTCCATTCCATAATCTAAAAGCATTAAATGACTTCCAATAGTTCCAGTTTTAGGGTCAGAAGATGAATTGATAATCAAGTTGTCATCTACAAGATAAAATAGGAACCCCAAATATCCATTAAACTTAGATGCTATATGGCAATGTAAGAGTGAGAACTCATTATGCTTAAAATTCAATCAGAGGCAGATCATTCACTTTCATTTGTCATAGACCTTGCTTGACCACCTTACTATTTTATTACTACATGATTGACCATGACTCTGTTGGAAATTGTGCCCAAAGGGCCAATTATTGTACTTTGAACATTATTAATTTAATGAAATTTCTCCATTCTGTTATCATATTATTTACATGTTAACAGTGATAATTGTATCCTTGGATAATTCATAAAGATTGTCCTAAAATGTTCGTGGTCGGTCATCTATGCGGGAGCAGAGATGAACCAAGATCAGTATGACTTTGATAAGATATGGAGATATGATTCAAAGTCTTAGGCACTTCTAAGAGTACAAGGTGCTGGACTGACCCACTATGAGAAAGCTACATGGATCAAGTCATAAGCTTTTCTCATGTATAACCACGTCACAATGCCTTTTGACATGAGGTCATCATGGATTCCTACATGAGAGTTGCTAAGCTTTGAACTAGTCAAAAGTCACCTTTGACCAGGTGATGATAAAGGCTATAATCAGGCTTGGTGGTTTTTTCATGCAGAGGAAGATGAATGATCAAGATGGAATTTGTCCCTCACATTAGTAGAGAGATATCATTGGGCCCCTCGATGAGTAAGTCTGAGAAATGTATGACCATACTACAATGGAAAGGAGTTTCCATTTCTATTGTCAGACTACTCAGGAATCGAGAAAGTAATAGTGAGGAATAAGAGGATGACATTATCCATGCCTCATCCTTGACCGATATATCGTGTGACAAAGGGACATGACATGGTTGTATGACAGGTTGTATCGTGCTAACAATCCTCATATAATTGGGTAGTCGTGATGTCTTGCTAGAGGCCGCTTGCGACTTATGAGTTAGTATAGTTATTGGCCCACTGCCAACTTCATATGGGCCTACAAGGTCACACACAAGAATGGCCCAACAAGAGATGATGTTTAATTAGGGTGGACGAATTATATATATATATATATATGTATATATGTAATATAAAAATTCGTTAATAATATTATATAGATATGTATTTTCAAAATACATATTATATATATATGTATATATATATTATAAGATATTATTATATTGTGTTAGTTTTAAATTTAATTTATTAAGATAAATTAAATCCAAAAACTAACATGATAGAGATATGGTATCTCAGATTTAATTTATGAAGATAACTTAAATCTAATGGCTCTTTATTTGGATTAAATAAATAGGTTAAATTAAAACTGTTGGACAGATTTAATTTAAATTGAATTTATTTAATTAGCTCATCAAGATAATTAATAGTTAATTAATTTCAAAATTAATAATGATTAATTTTGAAATTTGAAAAATAGCCCTCATAGGTTATAAACTTGATAGAGCAGATATACTGAGATACATATTAGAATTGAGAGCGGCAAGGGAAACCCTAGTAGACATTAGAGGCGCTAGCACACAGTCTCAGTCGGAGAGCATTCTTGTGGATACCGGTAGAGGGAGCGAACCTGACATGTTGGCTCCTAAAGATCGTGAAAACTTTGAATCATAAAAGGTATAAATCCTTCCAACTTGGTTTAAACGCCATTGATAGATCCTCGATTATGATTGGTAAAATTTTTTAAAATTTCTTCCACTGTGCCTGCCGATCCTAACAGTAGCATCAGAGCCAGGTCAATTGTGCGTTTAAATTGAGTTTTCTTATACATGTGATATATATGGGATGTGTACGTATGTTTATAAGAAACATTCAAATATGCATGTGATTTGGTTAATACGAAACGAAATTATTTAGAAAGATGTGATCTTGTAATTCCGCTGATTTTCATTTTCATTTAAATTGAATATTGAAATTGTTTTGTTTTCGGTTTTGAAACATGTATGTGATTCTCGTTTTGGAACAAGCATGAAATCAATTCCGAACATGTATATCTTGAAACATGTATGTGACTTTCGTTTTCGAACAAGCATGAAATCGGGTAGGGTACCTGAGATCGTAGTTGGTGGCAATCAAATCGGATCTAGGTTCGGATATCTCTTCGGGTAATAGGGATTCAAACTATTGGGAAGACAATTTGGATCAGCAGCGTTTTGGGCCATTGTTGTTTTTTTTTGAAAAATTGGGTCCGAAATTTAAAATTTTAAAAATTTCAAAGATTTCTTTTAAAAGGAATGTGCCTTTTAAAAGGAAAGCGGGACCGCCGTGACCACCTCTGCGTAGCACAATATAATCTGATCACGACATTTATTGCTTTTCATATTGTATGAATTCTTGTTGTGGTTTATTATTTATACTTGTTTGGGTATGGTGAACAACTTGGCTTTAGAATTTTACAAAGGGTTGTAATATTTAAATACGGCGTGCGTGCCGTGCCTTTCTCTAAATACTCTCGATGTACATTCTCTTCTCATCTCACTCCCCTCGAATGTTTAAATGAGGTTTTCTCAATGTATTTCTTTTCTTATTTAGAGAAGTCCTCTCATTGGCTTGGGAGGATTTTAGGTTAGGTAAGTCATGTTGTGTCACATTTAAACTATGCTTTTGATTAGATCATTGCATGAATACTTTTGCGTTTATATGTATTTATCTATATGAGATACGACCACGATTGCATCCATATAAACAAAACTAATTAATTAAGCCCTCTGAATCAAATCTTAAGTCATAATGCCATCAATTAATGAATACTTGTCAAAACCTAGATCGCTCAATTGTGGAAACCACCAAAGTGGATGCACTTGAGTTATCTTGATGAGACAAGTATGAGTAATGGTACTGCTCATAATATTCATTATTGTTTGGACTTAATTGAGATTAACAAAACAGTTTTGCATCTCAAGGCATTAGATGGGATTAAACATACGGGATCATATGATGGTCGAATCCCATAAACATCTAAGAGTTACATGCGATGTAATTGGTAAATAGGTTACCTACCTAAATAACTTGAATTTAAGCATCTTGCCAAAGCGGACTTAAGTTTAAGCCAAATATGGATCATAGCCCACTAATTGTTATTTTGAGGGTTGTTAACTTAGTGGGAGATTACTAACTAACTTTGCATATTTTAATTGTAGAATCATGTCGACTAGTAATACTGCTACACTATCATTGCGATCGGTCCTTGAGAAGGACAAACTTTCTTGACTTGTTCAGGAACTTGAGAATAGTTCTCAAGCAGGAAAGAAAGGCTTATGTCCTAGATCAACCCATTCCTGAGGAGCCTGCAGCCAATGCTCTAAGAGCTCAGAGAGATGCTTACATAAAGCCTAAGGATAACTCTGTGGATGTAGGTTGCCTGATGCTTGCCACTATGGTTCTAGAGCTCCAAAGAGATCTGGAACTCATGGAGGCTCATGAGATGATAGTCCATCTTAATGAAATGTTCCAGCAACAGGTAAGGCAAGAAAGGTATGAGACCATAAAGGCCTTACATTCCTACAAGATGGCTGAAGGTGCATCGGTTAGTACTCATGTGTTAAAGATGAAAGGCTATATTGATCACCTTGAGAGGCTTGGATTTCCCATGAGCCAGGAGTTAGCTACGGATTTGATCCTCAACTCACTCCCGGAGAGTTATGACCAATTTGTTATGAACTACAACATGAACAACATGGAGAAATCAATTTCTGAGCTGCATGGGATGCTCAAAACTGCTGAGCAAAGCATTAAGAAAAAGTCCAGTATAGTTTTGATGGTTCAGAAAGGAAAGGGTATGAAAAAGAAAGGGAAGGCAAATGGAAGGGTAATGGCTTAGGTGGAAGACCAAAGGGTCAAACAAGCCCAAAACCAAGCCTGCACCCAAGAAGGCAAAGCCTCCAAAGGAAGGAGTCTGCTACTTCTGTAATGAACCCGATCATTGGAAAAGGAATTGCAAACTCTACCTGGAAGATCTAAAAAAGAACAAGAAGGATAGCAGGGCTATCGCTTCATGTTTTTATGTTATAGACATTCATTTTTTTACTTCCTCTGCATGGGTATTAGATACTGCATGTGGTTATCACATTTGTACAAATGTGCAAGGTCTAAAGGATAGTAGAAAGCTGAAGAAGGGCTAGGTAGACCTATGAGTTGGAAACAGAGCAAGAGTTGCTGCTTTAGCCGTATGTACTTATGAATTAGTTCTGCCCAGTACGCTTTTGTTAATTTTGAACAATTGCTATTATGTTCCTGCTTTGAGTAGTAATATTGTTTCTCTTTTTTATTTGGATAAGGAAGGTTATACATCCATTACTAGGAATGGTAAATGTTCTATTTATCGTAATGACATTTTCTATGCTAATGGTGATTTGCATGTTGGTCATTATATATTAAATTTGGAACATCCTAATAATGGGAATATCTATAACGTAACTACTAAGAGGATAAAATCAAACGATTTGAATCCGACCTACTTATGGCATTGTCGTCTAGGCCATATAATGAGAAACACATTTCTAAACTCCATCAAGATGGATTTCTAAACTCATTTGATTTTGAATCATATGATACATGCAAATCTTGCTTATTAGGAAAGATGATGAAGGCACCTTTTACTGGGCACAGTGAGAGGGCCATTGAATTATTAGGCCTCATACATACAGATGTATGTGGACCATTAAATATAGCTACCAGAGGAGGTTATGTCTACTTTATTACATTTATAGATGACTTTAGTAGATATAGCCATATCTATCTAATGAAACATAAATCTGAATCTTTTGAAATGTTCAAAATATTCCAAAATAAAGTACAAAACCAAATTGGTAAAACAATTAAAGCACTTCGATTTGATCGAGGTGGTGAATATTTGAGCCAAGAATTCATTGACTATCTTAGGAGTTGTGGGATAATCTCACAATTGACTCCTCCAGGAACACCACAATAGAATGACGTTCTGAACGGAGGAATCGAACACTATTAGATATGGTTCGATCTACGATGAGTCAAACAGATCTTCCATCGTCCTTTTGGGGATATGCCCTAGAGACAGTTGCGTTCACACTAAATCGTGTTCCATCTAAGGCAATTGAAAAGACCCCATATGAGATATGGATTGGAAAGAAACCAAGTTTATCTTTTCTCAAGATCTAGGGATGTGAGGTATATGTTAAGCAACAAGCCTCTGATAAATTAGCGCCTAGATCCACAAAGTGCCTTTTCGTAGGGTATCCTAAAGAAATGAAAGGATACTATGTCTACAATCCCACCGATAACAAAGTGTTTGTTATTCGAAATGGTAAATTTATAGAAAGAGAGTTTGTCTCTAAAACAACTAGTGGGAGTGAGGTACATCTCGAAGAAATTCAAGAGTTACAAGATAGTACAGAACTACAGATGGAAATTAGAGAAGACTCACAACAAGTTGTTAAGCCTCCTCAAGTAAGACAAGGTCCACGAAGATCTTATAGGACACGACATCAGCCTCAGAGATATGGATTTCTGATTACTGAAGGTCGTGATGTGTTGCTCATTGAGCAAAATGAGCCCACCACCTATCGAGAAGCCACAGTGGGACCAAACTTTGAGAAATGGCTAAATGCTATGAAGTCTGAAATGCAATCCATGTATGACAATCAGGTATGGGCCTTAGTTGATCCACCTAAAGGTGTAAAAACCATAGGGTGCAAATGAGTTTTCAAGGAGAAAACTGACATGGATGGCAATATAAATGTCTTCAAGGCACGACTGGTTGCAAAAGGATTCACTCAAACTCATGGTATAGACTATGATGAAACCTTTTCCCCAGTTGTAATGGCCAAATCAATCAGAATCCTTCTTGCCATTGCAGCATATTATGACTATGAAATATGGTAGATGGATGTCAAAACAGCCTTCCTTAATAGAAAGTTGCTTGAGGATGTGTACATGACAAAACCTGAAGGTTTTATGCGTCCAGAGGACTCTGGTAAAATTAGCAAGCTTCAAAGATCCATTTATGGATTGAAGCAAGCATCTCGGAGCTAGAATCATCATTTTGATGAAGTAGTCAAAGATTTTGGATTCATTCAAAACATCGATGAACCTTATGTTTATAAGAAGGTTAGTGGGAGCATAGTTGTATTTCTAGTGCTTTATGTAGATGACATCCTACTCATTGAGAATGATATTCCTACCTTGTAGAGTGTCAAGTCTAGGTTAAGAAAGTCCTTTTCAATGAAAGACTTAGGTGAAGCCACCTATATCCTAGGGATTAGGTTCTATAGGGATAGATCCAAAAGACTAATAGGCCTAAGTTAGAGCATATACATAGACAAGATACTACATAGGTTTAGTATGCAAGATTTAAAAAGGGGTTATATGCCCATGTCTCATTGCATCCATCTTAGAAGGATCTGTGTCCTAGTATACTTGATCAGCGAGATCGCATGAGTAAGGTTCCATATGCCTCGGCCATTGGATCCATCATGTATGCCATATTATGTACTCGACCGGATGTCTTATTTGCCTTAAGTATGACCAGCAGATACCAACAAGATCCTAGTGAGGGTCATTGGACTGCTGTCAATAATATCCTAAAGTACTTAAGAAGGACTAATGACTTATTTTTGGTCTATGGTGGATTAGATGATGAGCTCTGCATAACCGGTTACATAGATGCAAGTTTCCGGACTGACCAAGACGACCTTAAATCGCAATCTGGATACGTATTCCTCCTGAATGGTGGAGCAGTAACCTGGAAGAGCTCCAAGTAGAGCACTGTAGCAGATTCTGCAACAGAAGCTGAGTATATAGCAGTATCGGATGCAGCTAAAGAAGCCGTTTGGATCAGAAAGTTCATTACTGAACTAGGGGTGGTGCCTACCATCTCAAATCCAATAGATTTGTTCTATGACAATAGCGGTGCTATTGCACAGGCCAAAGAGCCTAGGTCATATCAAAGGACCAAGCATATACTCAGGCGATTTCATCTTATCAGAGAAATCAATGATAGAGGTGATATAAAGAACGTAAAGTAGCAGGTGAAGATAATGTTGCTGATCCTTTTACTAAGCTGCTTGCACAGGCAAAGCATGAGCATTATGTTAGGATAATGGGAATTAGGCAAATTAATGATTGTACCTAGGGCAAGTGGGAGGATGTTGGAAATTGTGCCCAAAGGGCCAATCATTGTACTTTGAACATTATTAATTTAATGAAATTTCTCCATTCTGTTATCATATTATTTACATTTAACAGTGATAATTGTATCCTTGGATAATTCATAAAGATTGTCCTAAAATGTCCGTGGTCAGTCATCTATGCGGGAGCAGAGATGAACCAAGATCAGTATGACTTTGATAAGATATGGAGATACGATTCAAAATCTTGGCACTTGTAAGAGTACAAGGTGCTGGACTGACCCACTATGAGAAAGCTACATGGATCAAGTCATAAGCTTTTCTCATGTATAACCACGTCACAATGCCCTTTGACCTGAGGTCATCATGGATTCCTACATGAGAGTTGCTAGCTTTGAACTAGTCAAAAGTCACCTTTGACCGGGTGATGATAAAGGCTATACTTAGGCTTGGTGGTTTTTCATGCAGAGGAAGATGAATGATCAAGATGGAATTTGTCCCTCACATTAGTAGAGAGATATTATTGGGCCCCTCGATGAGTAAGTCTGAGAAATGTATGGCCATACTACAATGGAAAGGAGTTTCCATTTCTATTGTCAGACTACTCAGGAATCAAGAAAGTAATAGTGAGGAATAAGAGGATGACATTATCTATGCCTCATCCTTGACCGATATATCGTGTGACAAAAGGGACGTGACATGGTTGTATGACAGGTTGCATCGTGCTAACAATCCTCATATGAATTGGGTAGTCGTGATGTCTTGCTAGAGGCCGCTTGCAACTTGTGGGTTAGTACAATTATTGGCCCGCTGCCACTTCATATGGGCCTACAGGGTCGCACACAATAATGGCCCAATACGAGATAATGTTTAATTAGGGTGGACAAATTATATATATATATATATATATATGTATATATGTAATATAAAAATTCGTTAATAATATTATATAGATATGTATTTTCGAAATACATATTATATATATATGTATATATATATATATATTATATGATATTATTATATTGTGTTAGTTTTAAATTTAATTTATTAAGATAAATTAAATCTAATAACTAACATGATAGAGATATGGTATCTCAGATTTAATTTATGAAGATAACTTAAATCTAATGGCTCTTTATTTGGATTAAATAAATAGGTTAAATTAAAACTATGGACATATTTAATTTAAAATGAATTTATTTAATTAGCTCATCAAGATAATTAATAATTAATTAATTTCGAAATCAATAATGATTAATTTTGAAATTTGAAAAATAGCTCTCATAGGTTATAAACTTGATAGAGTAGATATACTGAGATACACATTAGAATTGAGAGCCGCAAGGGAAACCCTATGAGACATTAGAGGCGCTAGCACGCAGGAGAGCATTCGTGTGGATACTGGTAGAGGGAGCATTCGTGTGGATACTGGTAGAGGGAGTGAACCTGACATGTTGGCTCCTAAAGATTGTGAAAACTCTAAATCATAAAAGGTATGAATCCTTCCAACTTGGTTTAAACGCCATTGATAAATCCTCGATTAGGATCGGTAAAAATTTTTAAAAATTCTTCCGCTGTGCCTGTCGATCCTAACAGACTCAAGTATGGGGTTTAACACATTACTATTAATTATTGGATAAGGATGAACAAATGTCAATGGAAGGTATAGTTCTCCTCTATCCAAAGCAAGGAGAGTAAGACTATGGTTTCAGAAGCATGAAGAGAGAGCTCCAAGTATAAGTATACCACACAATAATGGAAACATTGACATTAGCTCCTTAGCAAATTGTTTGTTACAGGAGCTGACCTAATAATCACCAATTAATATATGAACACATGAGCTCAGTATTCAAGACATCAACTTGCATTTTAAAAGTTTCATGTCTTCCTCAAACATGGGAATCCTCACATTTTCCTTCAAATAACTTTTCCACTTTCCAAATGCACTATTAGTAGAGAACAAGTTTTCTAGGAAAAAAACCCGCTGACTGAAAAGTTCCTTTGTATGTTCAAAATTCCAAGTATATGACATTGCTATAGCTATACAATTACAGTATAGCCAGGTTTGAAGGTTGAGTTTGGTGGGACCATACAAGATTTAAGTTAAGAGAACAAATGTGTCTATTTATTTATCACAAAAGAATATGAGTACTAGCAATATAATCAGAAACTATGACCTATATAAGCTGTACCTCTTGCTCATCATAAAAATGTTGTTTTACATTCTAGTATTACTACTCGTGCTCCCTCCACCTTCCAACCTGTACTTGAACACATGAATTCTGGTCTCGGTGCTCCCTCCATCAATAAAGATCACAAATTTTGTTATCACAGAATTGGGTAAACTAATGCTAGAGAAGATTGCATAACATATAAAGAAAGGAAGGGCGATCGAGATAGAAACAAAAACAAAATAGTTGGACCTGGAAATACTCCTGGAATTGTGGGAAAGGAGACCCAAGCGGCCACTGGGGTGAAGATGAAGCTTAACTGGATTCGGATCCATTTGTCTAGATTTGGTCGATAGGTGGATTGCATGAATTTGACCTCTGTATTTCAAACCGTTCTTGCTTTGAATTTGATGGGTTTATAGATTGCATGAAAGTGTATAGCAACAGGAAAGTAGAAATTAAACCAACGGTTTGGATAAAAAATACATAGACGGATGAGATTTTACTTCCCATGCAAAACATCGTCATTTCAAGTAAAGGAGGGCAACAGATGTTAAAAGATATAGGAGGAAAGCGAGGTCCGTTCTAACTAAGCCTGTAAAGGCCAACCTACCTCTTTGTGGCCACTTATTCCTCATTCAACCTCCACTAATCCACCCTTAATATAACCCTTCTTTATCCATTTTCCCTAAAGCAAAATGAGAGAATCCTCCACATCCAAGGTGCCCTGATCTAGAATAGGAAGGAATGATTTCAAGAAGGATGTGGTTATGGCTAAAAACGCCATTTTTTAATATTGACAAGGGAGGTTGTGTTTTTCTACTAAGAAAAATAGTGGCAGCAAAACAGAGCATTGAGCAATTACAAATGCAAAATCCTAGAAATAGTAGGAATGCCAGATTATCAAATTACTTTATACAATAGGATTCTAAGGAATCAGATGAACAAGCTAGAATACTCTTGCTAAATGAAGTCGTTGTCATTATCATCTCAAGGCTTTCAGTTATGGGTTCATAATGAAGATCAAGGTAAGAGAAAGTACATGGAGCTCTGAGAGATGAAAATGACATGCCATGTCTATGTGTGAAGATCTTTCTTGGGTTTTAGTTAATTTAGAAATTAATAATTAATTAATTGTTACTAATGTTTTGTTTGTGGAGGGGGAGGTATGAAAAATCAGAGAGAATTCATGTGATAATTAACATTGATTTAAGAGGGAGAGAAGAAGTGTTTCTATTATTATTAGTACAGTTATGGAATTTATGAAAATTTTGACGAGAACTTATCTATGTTCAAAAAGATGAACGTGGAAGGGATATTAGAAGCAGGAGGGTGTGTTTAGGAGCTGTAGCTCTTGAGGCCATATTTTTGTAGTTCTTAAGTGCTTGAAACAGTAAGATGTTTACTATCAGAATCAAGACTTTCATTGATTCCTTGCATGGTCAAATCCCCAATAGGTTGCTTCATATGTGGAAAAAGGTAAAGGAGGTGCCATAGGTTGACGCGGAGAGATACAGTTGGACTTGGGTGCCATGTAAATCGCCACAAGTATTATTTGAATCAACTTAACCGTCAAAATTAACTCTATTTAATTATAGATCTATTTTGCTACATTTTTTATACTTCTAAGGCAACATTACTTATCAAAATACTTTCGAATACCCACTGCTACTAGCCAAAAACTTCTAGGGCAAAATTGAATTTTAACCTTAATTTATATATTGTAACGTAGTAGAATTATTGTCTTCTTTCTTGAAACTATCCATTATTTTTAATGGATCCTCAACTCTTCTATATTAAATCAAATTCATTTTCTATTAGAAGAACTCAAACCTATATCGTATAATTCCTTCTCTCATAAGGGCGAAAATTCTCTCTTCATGAGGGCGGCCTTTCTCCTTCCTAGAGTAGTATTACTCTATTATTGGAGTACTTTCTCTTCACTATTCATCTTCTTTTTCACCCTCTCTACCCCATGCCACTCTCTTTTTCTACTTATTTTCTCAGTTTATGATAGGGACCAAGGTAGTCTAGGCTGCCAAAGTCCCACATCGAGTAGTATGAGCTGCTTGATGAGGTACTTAAATGCCTTGGCTCTCCTACCTCAATAGCTAACTGTTGAGGTATGGTTCTCCAATGTGCTTGGGTGCCTATCATTTGGTATTAGAGCTGGTGGCTGGTGGACCGGGGAGGGCTACCTACGGAGGGTTCTGATCGGAGGGGGTGACCAGTAAGTGGCTGAGTAAAGCACCGAGTGAAGTGCTGTAGAGTGGAGCTGCCGAGATGTCGACTTTCTGGGGAGGGTGTATTGATAGGGACAAAGGTAGTATGGGCTGCCCAAATCCCACATCGAGTAGTATAGGCTGCTTGATGGGGACCTAAGCACTTTAGAGAACTACACCCCAAAAGCTAGCTATTAAGGTGGGAGAGCTAAGGCACTTAAGTATCTCCATCAACAAGCCGATACTACTTGATGTGGGACTTTAGCAGCCCATACTACCTTGGTCCCTATCACTTTACAATGTCATTTTGATCTCATTTTTGTTAAACTTTTTATTTCGTCCTTGTTATTTAGTTCTTACTCTCTTCCATAATTTCTTCCTTTTTCATCTCTGGCTATAATTAGGAACTATTTTTACATTGGAAATTGTTATGAATGATAATACTGAGTATGCCCTTGACTGGGATAATGAAGAATCGAAGATTGGGGGTTTTGTATTGGTCAGTAAATTAGTGACAAATGGATCAATCAATCGCACTACATTTTGAAAATTAGTCCTCAGAAGTTAGAATGTGAAAGGAAAATTAGAAATTGGCTTCTCTGATGATAATGTGTATACCTTCCGTTTTGCAGATAAGTTGGAGTATGAGTGAGTTCTACATGATAGTCCAT
Source organism: Inga laurina (assembly GCA_963855925.1). Taxonomy (NCBI): domain Eukaryota; kingdom Viridiplantae; phylum Streptophyta; class Magnoliopsida; order Fabales; family Fabaceae; genus Inga; species Inga laurina. The sequence continues at coordinate 47,348,796 of OY979701.1, read as the reverse complement.
GGGCTATGATGGCTTTTTGTTGAATCTAAGGCCATGGTTGCCGCTGCTGACAGTCAAGGAGCTGCTGATGAATAAGTGCATTTACTGGGTTCACGTCCATGAGCTTCCTTCAAAGGCTATGACCACAAAGAATGTTTTCAAAATTAGAAGTGTGATCGGAAAGGTAATTTGCTTCGAAGAACCTAAACTAAATGACCTTTTTTTCATAATTTTGTGCACTTTCCAGTGGAAGTTGATGTAATTAAGCAATTGGTAGATGGTATATGGGTTATGTAATATCATAAATTTTACTTAAGGGCTAATGACTTCTAGAATGATGTAATTAATGTTAATCAAACACTTTTGAAGTATATGATGTGAATGGTGATGAAAATGTGTTTGATAATGGTTCATATGTCTTATTATAATTAGGGGCACAATGGTAAAATTGTAGGCTAAATGTTAAGTTACCAAAGAGGAAAACTCATAGGTAACTTGAGGTCAGTGGTTAGGAATGTTGATTCTAAGAGAGGGAGTGGGTGTGCATGTGTTTTTGAATTTATGGAAGGAGGAAGGAGATGAGGCCAAGTATCAAAACATGGGCCATTGGATTAAGGTCCAAGAGTCAAACCATTTTTCCTCTCTCTTCTCTTCTAAATTCAGTTTTAGGAGTATGGGGAATGGGAAAATCAGATCATCATGCAACATCTCATCTCATCTCTCTCCTCACCTCCATTTCCAGTGACCTTAAGGAAGAAAGATAAAGAAGAAAAACTTGAGGTAGGTGCTCCAAATGACTTTATTGCCATGATTTCAGAATTTTGAAAGGTGGTGTTTTGGTGTTGAACAAAATTTGAAAGTTGGGGAAACAAGGATTTGATCTTGGCAAGTCGAAGAGGTGAGCACTTGTGATATTTTGACATATATGTTATGATTTTTGGTTAAGTTTTAATATTTCTGGAATTTTCCTTGATTTTATGAGAATTGAGAATGGATGAATTATTTATAGTAATGTGTAGAAATGGTGTTAGAATGTGGTATAGAGACTTTGGTTTAATAGGGATTTGAAAAGGGAAAAGTTTGGCCATTAGGCGATTTGAGTGTAATGTGCTAATCCTAGACCAAATGAGGTAGTTGAGTGGAATTTGAGTTGTTTTGAGGTTACCAATAGGTTCCTTAGGAGATTTTGTGTGGGAATGAGCTTTGGTATAAGTTTTAGAACTATTGGGATCAGTTTTGGTAAATCTGGAAATCTTTGTCAGTTGCTGCATTTCTGGGTTCTGATGAATGTCACTCGAGTGAGTGAGGCCCTTTTCCTTCTGCATTTTGCTTGGGTTTTTTGGTGGGAAGCACGAGTGCACTCCCCAATCCGTAAGTGATATAGGTCATCACTCGAGTGAGCATGAGTTCACTCGAGTGTAAGTGTATGTTCATACTAAGGGTTGCTCTCGGTCAAGCATTCGCAGGCTAACTTCCAAGAGTGTGATCTGACACTCGCAAGTGTTATGTTCTCACTCGAGTGGTAGGGGTAGTCTTGAGTGAGCTTTTCTTTTAAGTTGGGTGTGCTCTCGGGCAAACACTTTTGGTGTTTCACTTTTGGGAACTCGAGTGAATTTGAGGTCATCACTCGAGTACAGGCCATCACGCTCGAGTGTTATGAGCACTTTCAAGTCGTTGGTGGTGCTATTTGTCAAACACTCACGGGTGAGAGCCATCTTCACCCGAGTGCAAGTCTATCATCACTCGAGTGAGGTCATCTTCACTTGAGTGAGCCATTCAAAAATCAGTATTTTGCTTCTTAAATATGCATCTTTGGGGTAATTTCTCTCAACCCTTTAGGCATATGTTTAGGCATTAAATAGCCACCTAAAGAGTTTACATGAATACCAACTTAAAGTACTATGGAATTAAGAACTCGAAAAAGAGATTGATTGGTTATCCCTAATTTGGTTTATAGGATTTGACATTTCCGCCCTCACGAGCCCTCGGTGTCGAAGAACGTCAGGAAAGAACAAGATAGTGACTCTTTCTTTTATACCATTTGTGATGCATTGTATGTGTGTTATATCATTTATTTGTGATGGTTTCGGATGCTGCTATGTTTGTGGATATGTGTATGCACTGCCATGCCAATAGTCCCTGAGTCGCTAATAATGGTTCGGGTAAGGGCTGCGTCTTTCTCAATGGTAAAAGGGGATAAGGATGGGGTGTGATATTTGTGATTATGTGGGCCAAAAGGCTATTCGTGGGCTGAAAGGCTATATGTGAGCCATAAGGCTATTTGTATGCACTGCCATACCAACAGTCCCTGAGTCGCTAACAATGGTTCGGGTTAGGACGGTGTGCCTTCCTGGCGGTAAAGGGGGATGAGGGTGGAGTGTGATTTGTGTTGTTGTTGCTGAGTGGTGATTTTCTTACATGCTATGTGATTATGTGTGGTATGAATGGTTTGTTACTATCGGGATTCTCTTGAATCTTATTCTTTCCATTGACTAACTTTTCAGACAGCGCTAGTGGCTCTAAGGAAAAGCGAACGACCAAGAGCGGTTAGTGTAGGTACATTTGATTCGGGTCATGTTGGTTATTCATTTTGGATAAGGATTACTGTATGATATTTTTGAGTTGTAAATGGTTTTGAATACATGGTGGTGTAATCCCCTAATTGGGAATTGAAACCCTATAGATCTATACATAGATGAAACCCAGGGGTTGCCGGGAATTAAGTTGTACACTCTGATACGTTTAAATGTTATATAACTGCATAGGTAATTATATTCGATGTTTAAACTTGAGTTCAGGATAGGAAAGAAGTTTTGAAAATTTCATGAAATCCCTACTATAAGGAGGGAATTTTAAATGAGTTTTAAATTATCTAGCGGTCTCTAATCCATTTTATTATGCATTATCGAATCTTAATTACGCTAATTAAGGCAGGGGGTTACAGGTTCCACAACCAAATTTAGATAAAGTATGGGTAGTGTTTGAGTATGAAAAAAATGCAAGGTTTCTATTATAATTGTGGTCATATTGGGCATGATTATTGTATTTATGATCATGAGAAAGTTTGGCCAGAGAAGGATCCTTCTGAGCCGATGTATATAGTAGAGCTTATGGTTAATTTGATAGAGATAGTATCATTGATAGTGATGATTAGGGATAGTGAGTGTGCATCATTTAAATGGTAATGGTGCATGACAGTTCCTCTTCAAGAAAGAGCGTGAGTAAAGATAGATCATGTGTGGGGTCTGAATTTCATTGTGTAGTTTAACACAGGTGGGGATGGGAAGGGGGATCTTCAAAATTTTAGATAGGAAGGGCAAGGAAGTGTGAAACAATCTAAAGAAGTTTCTACTGATAGGCTGCTTAGTAGGTTAGGGAATGAGATAGACTATGAGCAAGTGCCTAGCCCACTAAAAAGCAAAGAAAAGGATATTGGTAAGGACGAGGCCCTGAGAGAAAGTACTGGGCTACATCTGAGTAAAAAGTGGATGCTTTGGTTAAACTAAATTATCAAGAGAACTGTCCATTAGGCCTAAAAGAATGGCCTAAAAAGGTAACTACGAATTGTCATAAGGCCTTATTCCAAGATTCTCCTACTCAAGTACTTCCATGTCTAATGGTACCATACATTGTGGAGCTACTCGAAGAAAAAATGGTAATAAGGATCAAACACCTTTGAGGAGATTTTCTTGATTTCCTAGATAGCTAGTTCTCTAACTTACTATGAAGGTGCTCTGGGTCAGAAGTTGGAGAGTGTGAATCTTAAAACAGGCTTTGAGGATTTAAAAGACAAAGAAATAACATGAAAAGAAAAGAGGATCTATCGAAGTTTGCAGTTGTAATATCCCAACATGTATTCAAGGGATAAATGTACAGAATAGATGGTGGGATTAACGATAGAATTACCTTTGGAAATTTTTGTTATGACTTTAGTTCTAATTAACTTGAGATAACTACTTAGTTTTTTCGCCTAGAGTAAAAAATGACCAAAGGACTAATTTGAACATGAGAAGAAGGGAAAATGGCGTATGAAGAGAAATATGAGGAGAATATTTATTTGGCTATAATACGAGTCATATGGATGCATTTTTAGCCAAGTAAAAAGAGATGATGACTTTAGTCAATTTTCACATGCAAAAATTGGCAATTAAATATTATATTGCAAATGGATATTTTATAAGATCATCATCTCCTTCAAAGGGCCATGACTTACGTAAGATATAAGGAAACAATATAGGTTATTAATATATGACATGTGAAGGCAATTTGACCAAGTTGTAAAAGGTGATGACTAAGTCAACAATTTCAACTAAAGAAGTAATATTTGAAGAGTTGGAATTATGATTTATTCAAGAAGCTCTTTTGGCTATTCCAAGGGCTACAATTCGTATGGCATGAGGAGGAAAAGAAAGTATGTTGAATTGGTCAAATATTGCAACTAAAGTAATGTATTTGAAGAGGAAAAATTTATGATAAATCAAGGAGTATTTGTTTTTGCACTTTAAGAGCTATTTTCGGTGACAATAAAGAGAGAAAGAGAAACACATGAAAGACCAAGTAAGGAGATGACGACTTGGTCAATAATTGTAGGTTAAACATAAGATGATATCTTGAATACAAAGGGAAACCATTTTGGTTAAAAAGGGAGGAGGAAGGAAAGAGAAAAATTGAAGCAAATTACACTTAGTTAATTCACCATAAGTGTATAACCAAGTGCAGTAATTTTCACCACATCTTTTCTCTACTTTTGCACCATATTTTTGTTTGAACTTTAAGAGATAAGAGGGGCCAAAAATCTGATCATTAAGTCACATATTTCCTCTCTCCTCAAGTCGGTTTGCAGCTGCCATACGAAGAGCTTGAAGAATCAAGCTTAGGTAAGCTCTTTGGTCTTGCTTTTCACCTTCTTAACCTCATCTATGGCTCAAGTGACCTTTATGACACTTGCTCCTCTCTTCCTTAGTTTCATTTCTATGGTTTTTTTTTTTTGAAGAAGAGGAGTTTTTAGCCACCTTGCAAGAACAAAAGTTGAGGAATCAAGAAAAGAACACAAGAAGAAGCAAGAGGTGAGTAAGAGCATTATGTTGATGTTTATGATGCTTTAATTGGCTGGGTTGTGGTGGGCTATTGTGACAGCCCTAATTTCGGTTTTTAGGGTATATTGGGGATCATGGAGCTTTCATCCTATGTATGTGCTTATATGTTGGTTTAGATGCCAATGTGCTAAGCTTAGTGATTAGATAGTGAAGTGGTTGTTTGTTGTAAAATACCCTAAAATTCTGCCAAAATAGGACATGGCGAATGAGTGGGAATTTTTTCATTTTGATGTTACCATTGTGTTCTACACAAAAAATTGTGTGGGAATGGGATTGGTTGTTGATTTTGGGGCCATTGGACACATTAGTTGAAAATTGGAAAAATTGTCAAGTGAAACTCTGTACAGGGCAGTCAGATTGTCTGGACTTTTTGAATGGGCAAATTATGTCTAAAAATTCTGAAATTTTCTAGTCTTAAAGTTCACATTCCAATCTTCAAAATGGACATATAATTTGTGTCATTTCGTCTTTTGTGCTGGGAGTAATGACTGTCCAAAATTTGGGATTAAAACTAGAATCTGTTTTGGAGCAGTGGTGAATTTTGTGAAATTCTGTAATTGTGTGGGGATTTTTGGTAATGATTCATATTTTTTCTATGAAGAGGACTTAAAGATCTTTCAATAGGCTTTGGGATCACCTTATTTTGATTTTCTATAATTAGTTATGATTTTTCAAAGATGCTGAAAAATTCTGGCAGATTGGTCAACTATGCGAAAATTGAAGATTTTATGGCATAATGTAATATTGTGGAACTTTGAGGTTAGAAATTGGCCTCTTAGGTTAATTGACCATTTTAGCTCCTTAGTTGACTTGATTTAATAACCATAGTGATAATCAACCCAAGTATTATTAGTTATTAAAGAATTGAGATAGGTAATAATTCGTCGTCTTTAATTTTGGTTTATAAGATTCAATATTTGCCCTGTTCGTGATCCACCTGCACCAAAGCATAATCAGAAAGAACAAGGTAGTGACTCTTTCTCTTATATTGTGTGTAAAGCGTTGTATGTATATTGTCATGTATTGTGAGGCTTTATGACGCTTTGAGATACTGCTACCATTACAGCAAAAGCTATCGCATTGTGTATACAGCCGTGAGTGCTGTCGAATGTGGCGTGAGCCATGTATCATTGTGTTACTGCTAAACATGATCTTACATGCTGTGTTTTTATATACTGTATAAGTGATTTGTTACTATTGGGATTCTCTTGAATCTCATTCTTTCCATTGACTAACCTCATAGACAGGGCAAATGGCTCTAAGGAGAAATGGACGACTAGGAGCGGCTAGGACTTATAGGGATATTTAGTTTTGGATTGCCGGTTATACATTTTGGATTTGGGGTTATTGTATAGTTTTAGAATGTAAATATTATTTTGGGATATAGTTATGTAATCCCCAAAAAGGGAAGCTTGTAAACCTTAGTACCTATATGACACCCAGGGGTTGCCGGGATTTTTGTTGTACACTCTAATATGTACTAATGTGATATAACTGTACAGGGTAATTATATTCGAAACCTGAACTTGAGATCAGGATTGGGAAGCGTTTTGAAAGAATTTGTGAAAACCCTACTATAAGGAGGGAGTTAAAATGAGTTATAAATTATCCGTCGGTCTCCAATCTATTTTAGTTATGCGTTATCAAATTATAATTACGCTTATTAAGGTAGGGGGTTATAGCAGTACCTAAGGAGTTTAAGCAAAACTCTTTTGCTAAAAGACAGGAAAGAGGAAAAGCTTTGGTTGGAGAGTAAAAGAAGAAGAAGAAAAGCTTGAGTGAAGGTAAAAGTCAGAATTCTGGTTTGGTGGATGTTTCAATTTTAGAAAGTGAAGTCAATTCAGTTAGCTTTTGGTGCTAAAGTTGTTGGTGGAAATGTTATCTTTGCTACTAAAGAGTAGGGTAGTCAACCTCAAATGGCCACCAGGTTGCCATAAGTCTACGAAGCTAGAACTGTCAAGGGTTAAGGTCTCCCTTATTAGGTAGGAACCTCAGGTTCTTGTGTAGAAAATACAAACCCTCTCTAGTTTTCTTGATGGAAACTAGAGTCAATTTGGAAAAAGTTGAAAAATATTGTAGGAGCGTCTGTTTCAACAACAAATTCTATGTGGAACCAGTGGGGACAGGGGTGACCTTGCAATATGGTGATAGATAATATGAACTTTGAAATAGTAAAGACTTATTTAAATTTTATTCACATAAAAGTCATTTCCAGTTTAGAAACTATGACAAGATATATCACCTTGGTTTATAGGCCACTAAAAGAGCAGTTGCGTAACAATTGGTGGAGGAGTTTACTAAATCTCAATCTAGGAGAGGATGTCCCTTAGTTATGCATAGGTGACTTTAATGAGCTATTGTATGATTTTGAGAAAGAAGGAGGTCATATCTATTCACTTCTATCTTTTGAAGGCTTCTAAGGATTCATGTTAGCATGTGCTATGGAGGATCTAGGATTCAAAGGAATGTAGTTCACATGGTCCAACAATAGGATGAATGAAGCGAACATCAAAGAAAGGCTAAATCGAGCTATTTGCAATGGCTGCTGGCGAGCTTTGTGTCAAAATGCCTAAGTAAGTAATCTTGAACCTCTGGGATCAGATCATTCTCCGTTGTTGCTTGTGATTGCTTATTTTGGCTTCCTAAGTGACAAAGTGTTCAAATTTAAATTGAACTAGGTCGATCATGAAGACTTTTTGCCCTTGATTTCTAATAATTAGCTAGGGGCTGTTCATGTGTTAGAGTTGGAATTTCATCAATTTGATAATTCCATTGTGTTTAAAATGGAAAATTGTGTACGAAACATGTATAATATGAAGTATAAAGGCTTTAGGGTGTGAAATGACAACTTTACCCCTAAATCCCTAAGTTCAAGGTTGCCAAGGGTAATGCTTTAATTTGAGCATGATTTTGACAATTCTTAGGTAAAAAATGGATTCTACATGGGAAATTGTGCAGGAATAGCCCGATTCATAATTTTTGGTAAAGTACAGTTAAACCGGGGTACAAAGGGACATAGATTGGGTCCCTAGGGGCGTTTTGGTCAATATGTGATTTTTAGTCAAGATAACCAACACAATAAGTTTAGAATAATACATGAATAAGTAATAACTCATGTATTATAAATTTAGGATTTTAGGATCGTATAGTAGCTCGAGCCCGATAGAGTTGGACTGATAGACAGGCAAGGGAAGGGCGATCCAGGTAGTGGACTTACCCTACTTGAACGTATTTGATAGTTATGCTTGTATAGTGATGTATGTGATTGATCCACCTGATTATGTAGAGCATATTTGAATGATGAAGCTCTACTTCTGTTTATGCCATAGCCATGAGTATGTTACATGAAACATTGAGCACGCATAAATGTCATTATGTGGCATGCATCTAGTTAAGGCTAACATGACATGCACTTAGCATATGTCATGCATGCATTATAGTAATTGTTTACTACTGAGATTCTTTGAATCTCACCCTCCCCCACCAACTATTTAAATGGTAAAAACAAAAGGTATGTTGATAACAAAGAAGAGGACTGCACGAGAAAAATACAAAAGGTTCCGGTTCAGTCCAAGAGAAGCAATTGGTTATCTATAGGCTTTTATTATATTTTTAGTCTGTAAGTACTATGTACAATCTCTGTGGAGAATTCCTATTATATAATCATGTACATATTATTAGTATATTTATATTATTCCTGTGTGCCCACTAAACTGCGCATTGCTACTCTGGTTAATATCGGAATAAGTAAGGGGTCTTACAATCTTTTTATAGAATTGAATTTCATATGAATATTTTATATTAAAAACCCTAAAATTAAAAAAAAATATGATATTTCTTATTTCATAAGTATTTTTACTAATTTTGCAATTTTTGACTTATTTTCTAGTTATTTTTTTTTCACATATTGTAATTTGCGCTTTTCAAGCATATATTAACTCAAGTGTTGTATATTTTGTTAACTCCTTGCACCTTCTTAAGAAAAATTTACAAGAAGTGATCCTCATTTTGTTAAGTCTTCTTATTGATTTAAAAACATTACTTAATTTTCAAGGATCTTTCATTTGGTTCTTAATAGTGCTCCAAAGAAATTGTCCCTTATAAAATATTGGAAGAATCATTTTTTTATTGATACAAGATAAACAAGAGAGAAAATTTTCAATTGTGTAGAGGAGATCTGAATATCATGTAGACTATAAAAAAGAGAAGCCTATAATCAACACATATTGAACAATGAAAAGGTAGAGTCTTTGTCTCATAAAAGATTTTGTTTCAAAACAAAGGACCTTTTGTTCTATTTACTGAAAAAAAGATAAAATATTTATTTTTTTTGATAATATTTATGTCTTACATTAAGAATTTAATTGTTTTAACTTAATTTCTTTAGAAAAATGAAATAATAATTTTTTGTTAAATGGACTTGAAACACGTGAGCTAGCCCAAGTTACGAGCTTAAGGGCTAGGCTTCATAATATAGCCCTTTTATGTAAGTCATGCCTTAAGCTTATGAAGAGCTGGCCCAATTTCCTATCCCAACCCCACCCCATCGACCAAAGTCTTTAAAGCTCAAATTCTTATGATATTTCCAATTCATGTCGAGTATTTGGGAACAGACCATGTTGAAATTCGAAGGTTAATGCAACCACCAATGTTATTAAATCTATACTGGATTGGTCGGTTTGGCTTGGAAACTGATGATCTGGGCACCTAACCTGTCTAGGGTGAGGCACCAAGTCGGGGTTGCTTCTGAATCAGCTAACTCGTGATGACTTAATACTAATTCAGGTAGTTAATTGAGTTTTTTTTTAACTCCACCCCTGCAATTGACTAGAAAAATGACAAGGGGAAGGAAAATAAAGGCAAAAAAAAAAGAAGAGGAGATGGAAGAAGAAGAGCTTTCTCAAAATGGCACAACTGATCTACACTATTATCGCCCTTCACATCAAACTAAATCAACTTTCTAAATCCCTAAACCCCCAAATTTGTCAGTAGAGAATTTGTCTGCTTCTATCATCACTAACTCATTCTTCAAGATTGAACTTTGCTGGTGCTTGTGCTCTTGACATTGATGGCGATCTTCTTGTTGTTGCTGGCAATCTTCACGTCGATGGGGATTTTCTTATTGCTGCGGAAGGGAAGAAGGGAAGGAGGAAATAGGTAAGGAAAAAGATTATCCAGATTCGCTTACTTTTCTTCTAAGCTAAACCTAATCTCCCTCAATCTTTTCTCATAAATTAAAGAAGAGAAAAAAATTAAAAAATAAAAAGTTAGTACTTAGTGTTTCAGATCATATGAGTAGGGATGGAAATAGGCCAGGCCAAGCCAGGCTTTGGCTAAATAGGCCTGAGCCTATAACGGGGACCTTAAGCCTGAGCCTGAGCCTGTATGTAAGCTTTTTTTTAGGTTCAGGCCTGAGCCTTAAAAAGGCCTGGCCTAGCCTGAAGTCTTTTTAAAGGCCTACTTATAATGTAGGCCTTTAAAAATACCCTCATGTTTCAGGCCTTGAAGACCATAAGTAGGCTTTGAGCCTACTAAAGCCTACATCAAAGCCTATATATTTTTAAATGGTAGCCTTTAAATAGGTTTTTGCCTATGTAAAGACTACCCATGTAATTAAAATTAAATTGAAACAGTATTTTTAGCAAAATGTAAAGAGTTGTTTGATGGAATCTAAAATTTTAGTAATGCAACACTACGATAAAATAATTTGCATACAATGAAAACATCACAATTGAAATTAAAATTGAACAACACAGTAATGCTTGCATCAAGCTTCAATATAATCTCCTCCTATTCAAATGGCCCCTACACAATGAAAGAATTAATTTAAAATAAATAACCAGTCCAACAATAAGTTTAACCAATATGTGACAAATATAAAAATAAACTAGTATATAATATTATATTAATACCTTTTGTTTTCTCTTCAACCCATATTTGTGACAAAACCAATCCCCACCACATAAAAGAACTTCAACAAATTCTTCATTCAATCTAGCACGATATTCATCAATCACCCTTCCCCCAGTGCTAAATGTGGATTCTGATGCCACAATTGAGATAGGGACAACTAATATATCAGATGCCATCCTAGATAAAACTTTAAACTTTGCACTATTATTCTTCCACCACTCTAAGGCACCAAAAGATGAAGAAGAATCAGGAGAAGTAATATAAAGATAATCATCAAGATAAGTTTCCAACTCAGATTTGGTTAAAGGAACTAAGTGCCTTTGATGAACCATGTTCAACATTCGTTGCATTCCATTATTTTTTGTTGTGCACTAGTATCTATCAAGAAAGTGGCATTGGCATTTATTTCACCATATGAAAAAGATGAGCCTTCTTTACACAACTCTATATACTCAAGATATAATTCCTCTAATGCCTTTTTCACTTTCTCGATATTTTTCTTAGCCTTATTTTCTAATTTATATATAAAGGGGAAGCTTATCTCAATGGTAGCTAATTTGATTCGTGGATCCAAAACACTTGCAATAGCTATCAACAAGTTGCATTCCCCCCAATATTTATCAAATTTTCCTTTCGTATGTATTGCCATCTCATTAATGAACAAGTCTGGAGATTCCAATGCCTCATCAATAACTTATTTCACCATATAAACTTCAGCAAGATATAGGTTAGCAGTAGGGTATTTGCTACCTGAGATGACATAAGTGGCATCATTGAAAACTTCCAAGAGACAACAAACCTTCTCAATCTTTTCCCAGTGCTCAGGTTCCGGTGCATAAATATAATGAGGCTCTTTTTCATGATAACCTGAAAAGGCATGCTTGAATTTAATTGCAGCTGTCAACATCAAGAATGTAGAGTTCCATCTTGTAGGACAATCAAGAATGAGTTTCCTTTCTTTCAAACCATTTAACTCTACAACTTCACAAAAAGATTTTAGCCTAGAATCTGAGGCATTTATAAATTTGACTTTCTCGTAAATGTTATGAATAATACCTTTAATGGTGCTAAGGCCATCTTGCACCAACAAATTCAAAATATGCGCGAACATCTAACATGAAATAGTTGACCACCTAGCACTAACTTGTTGCTCAATGACAAGTTCTCTTTCAAGTTCCTTAAACATAAGTCATTATAACTAGCATTGTGTAACGCCCCAAATTTCAATTAAGGGCTAATGATAATTATTGAGGATAATTATTAAATTAAAGTGGAATAATTATGTGTTTTGTGGCAATTTTAAATAAAGTGCCATAATCAGGAAAATTGAAAGAATAAAATTGTTGGGCAATTAGTTAGTGATTAATAGAGAAATTAATTACTAATTAAGAGCAAAAAATGAGAAGGGTGATTAAATGGCTAATGGAAGGATTAGAATGGTTAATTGGTTGCTTATTTTAGGAGAACCAATGAGGTGGAGACATATGGCAAAAAGAGATGAAGCAAGAGAGTGAGACAAGTCAAATGGGAATATTAAAATCATTTCTTCTCTCTCCCTCTTCCTCCTTTTCGGCTGCACAAGCAAAGAGGGATGGGGGTAGCTTGCTTCATCATCATCACTCTCATCTCTCTCTTCTCTCTCTTATTCGGCCATGGTTGAAGGAAAGGGAGGAAGAAAAACTTGTATTTGAGGTAAGTAAATGACCTATAATGCCAAAGTTCACTTCATTAATGTTGTTCCTTGGAGTGAGAGCTTCAATTTGATGGTTGTAGTTTCTCCATTGGTGGTGATTTGAGGAATCGTGAAAATCTAGTAGTTGGAGAATCAAGAAGTGTCTTTGGAAAAGTTGAAGAGGTAAGTGAATCAAACCTTTCTATCTATGTTTCATGCTATTTGATAAAGTTTGGAATTTTTGGTAATTATAGCCTTAAATTTGAAAATGAGTGTTGTAATATCCCGATTTGTGAATAGGGCTAAAGGCTCTGATAATCATGGTAATTAGTGTAATTAAGCACTTTTGGGAAATTTATGTAATGCGAATTGTGGAATAAAGATGTGTGGTATTTAAGATCAAGGGTTGAGATTCATTGATAATGGGTCGGAATCCTATGTTTTGCGGTTTGTGAGCTCTTTGATGGAGTGCTTGAGATGTGGACATGTGGCATTATGGTAGTGGTTGGATGAGGCCACAAGAAGACAAAAATCACTTTTTCCTCCCTTCTCTCTCTCCAATTCGGTGGAGTGTGTGTGTAGGCAAGGGGAGAAGCTTCTTCATCATCATTGCTCCATCTCTCTCATCTTCTCTCTCTCCTATTCCTCCATTTTCGCTGAATCAAGCTTGGAGAGAGAAAGGAAAAGCTTGAATCTTGGTAAGCTATGATCCTCTAATGCCTTAATCCTCTTCTCTAATGTGATGTGTCTCATTGAGAGCTTTATTGTGGTAATTTCAGAATCTTGAATAGTGTTGGTTGTGGGTTGGTCGAATTTGGAAGTTAGAGGAAACAAGATTCTGGATTGAGCAAAAGTAAAGAGGTAGGCATTTAGAGCATTTTGGTATGTTGGTTGTGATCTTTGGCTAAAGTTGAGCAAAATCTGGAAATTTGCCCTAATTTGCACCAAATGTGGACTTTAAGAATTTTATTGTATTTGATGTTAGAAATGAGTTGTTATAGAGTTATTTGAGTATTGAATATGATTTGGAATGTTGGAATTAAGTGTAATGAAATTTGGATATTGTGTATCATAGAGACCTTAGTGTTTGATTGTGGTCAAAGTGGTTTTTGGGGTGTTTTTGGAGTTGCCATTGTGTTCCCTAGTTAGTGCTTAGAATGTATGAGCATTGGGAAGAGTTTGGGAACCTTTGGGTGAGGATTTGACCATCTGGCGTTTTCTGGTTTTTATGCATTTTTGGGTCTCTGATACACATCACTCGAGCAGAGGAAGAATGTGCTCGAGTGATGCGTGAGTTTTTCCCTTTGTGCTTCGGGTTTTCATCTGGGTTTTATGAATACTGCTCAAGTGCATTGCTTTGTGCTCGAGTGAGGGAAGAACATGCTCGAGTGAGCATGGTTCTGCTCGAGTGAAGGGTTGCTTTCGGGTTTTCACTTGCTGGTGGATGCCACAAGTGTGCTCTGACACTCGCGAGCATAGCCTTCTCACCCGAGCACTGGGGGTCATGCTCGAGTGAGCTTGTGCTTCTGGTGTGGATTGATGCTTTCGGGTTGTCACTCTCGAGTAAGGTGCTCGAGTGTGCCTTCTCACTCGCGGGTATAAGGTGTGTGCTCGAGTGTAAATGGCCGTGCTCGAGTGACCCAGTGCTTGGAGAGCTTTGTGTGCTCTCGGGTCCTCACTTCCTGAACTTCACTCGCAGGTGCTCGAGTGAGGCATTTGGCCTTGTGCTCGAGTGAGGTTCCGCGTGCTCGAGTGAGCCAGTTCCTGAAAGTTTCTTTGTGCTCTCGGGTGCTCACTCGCAGTCTCACTTTCTCTTGTGCTCAAGTGATGTCCGTACTTGTGCTCGAGTGAGAGCATCTGTGCTCGAGTGAGATGACCAAAAATCAGTGTTTTGCCTTTGAAAAAGGGGTCTTTTGGGTAGTGTCTTCCAACCCTTTAGGCATATGTTTAGGCCTCTAATAGTCACCTAAAGAGTCCTAAATGATAACCAACTGAGAGTATTATTGAAATATACATATGGAAAAGAGATTGATTGGTTGTCCCTAATTGATATAGGATTTGATATCTGCCGAACGCGTGAGCCCACTGTGCCAAAGATTGTCAGGAAAGATACAGGTAGCGACTCCTCTCTTATACTTTGTGTAAATGTATTGTATGTTTGTCTGTCATTCATTGTATGGATGTTGCTGCTGCTGCTGCCTTGTGATACTTTGTGCATTGAGATGCGTTGTGGTGCTTTGTGCTTTGTGTTGCTGCTATATAGTGTTCACCGCGAAAGCGGGCGTTGTGCATTGTGATTACAGCGAAAGCTGGCATAGTGTTCACCACGAAAGTGGGCGTAGTGCATTGTGATTACAGCCGTAAGTGCTGTCGTATGTGGCGCAAGCCAGAGATCATTGTGAAGCTGCTGAGAATGATGAACATACATTCTTTATGTTTATATATCGTATGAGTGTCTTGTTGCTACTGAGATTCTTTAGAATCTCACTCTTTCCATATGACTAACCTTTTCAGAAGGGGCGAGTGGCTCGAAAGGGAAGCGGACAACCAGGAGTACTTAGGCTTACTCCGAAATCATAGTGGTTGTTGGTTATCTTGGTTTTAGTTTAGGGACTACGAAATGTATATAAGTTGTAAATGATATTTTGGATATGTAATCCCCATTGTTGGGAAACCTTAAACCCAAGTTATATGATGAACCCGGGGTTTTGCCGGGATTTTTGCTTCCGCATTCTGATATTCATTATGTAAATTTGATTTCTCAAGTAATTATATTCGTAGTGAATGTGAGATCAGGGTGAAATATGTTTTGGAAATTGATTTTTGAAATACCCTATCTCGTGGATGAGGGATTATAAATTGTTATCTCTTTTTATTGGTCTCTATTTCACTTAAATATTGAAGTACGGATGTAATTACGGTGAGGGGGTTACAAGTGTCATTGGGTATTTGGTATGTCATTAGCATGAAAATGGTACCTTGTGGTGAGTTTGGGATAGATAGAATGGATTTGGGATTGAAATGTCTTGTTTGGATGATTTTGGGATTTTGATGTTTATGTTGCCCAAAACCAAAGCATGATTATGGAATAGAAATTTGGTAGTTTTGATAGTTCCCTTAGATGTTTTTATGTGAGAATAGCTTTGGTTGAGGTTTTGGGTCTATTGGAATCACTTGGGGAAGCTTGGGAAGTGCTGTTAGTTTTCTGCATTTTCTGATTCTGATAACATCACTCGAGTGATCTGGGGTTCACTCGAGTACGGGATGAACATTACTCGAGTGAAGATGGGTTTACTCGAGTGAGATAGTGTATTTTTCCTTTCTGCTTCCAATTTCATATTGCACTTCCGTGCATAAGGCAAGAGTGTGCCTTAACACTTATGAGTGTTAAGCCATCACTCGAGTACTTTATGTTTCACTTAAGTGTTCTGCTTTATGGAAAACTCTTGTGCTCTCAGGTACTCCTGTGCTTCACTTCCTGGTACTCGAGTGAGCATTTGGCTATCACTTGAGTGTAGTTTTCTGGACTCGAGTGTTGCAGCCTTCTAAGAGTTCTTGTGCTCTTGGGTGTGCCCTCGCTGTCTTTCACTTTTGAGTACCCAAGTGTTGACCATACCATCACTCAAGTGAGGCCATCTTCACTCGAGTGCAACAATGAAAAATCATGTCTTGTGCTTCCAAAAGGGGATCTTTGGGATAGTTCTTCCGACCCTTTTAGGACTTGTGTTAGAGCCATGTGTGAGGGCTGAAGCAACAGTAATGATAACTAATAGTAAGTGTTATGAAAGTGAGAGCTTGGAATGGAGAATAACTCGATGTCCTTGATTTAGTTTATAGGGTTCAATATTCTCCCTAATCATGAGCAGCCAGAGTTGGAGCTTATATGGAAAGAGTGTAGGGAACTTACCTCTCCTGCATGTATTTAATAATTGTGTTAGTATATTGATGCATGTTATTGCTTTGCCTGATTATGTAAAACATACATGAGTGATTGAAGCTCTGTTTCAACTAATGCTATGGCCATGAGTATACTGTTTGAACATTGAGCATGCTAATATGTCATTGTGTGAAAATGAATTATGTATTACAAGCATGTCATGCATTAAACACTTATCATGCATGTATATTGGTATTGTTTTCCTACTGAGATTCCCCAGAATCTCACCCTCCCCTACCAACAGTGTAGACAGGGCAAGTGGATCAAGATGGAGCAAGCAACCAAGGGCGGCTAGGTCTCCTTATGGGCAAGTGCATTTGTAGTTAGTTATTGTTATATGTTGGTATAATTGTATATGTTTGGTCATAAATATTCAGATGATAGACTGGAATGTGCATTTGGAATAAGTATTGTGTAATCCCCGTTTGAGAGATTGTAAAGGGCATATGTGCCCTATGAATCTTTAGTGAAGGTTTGAACCCAGGATTTCAGGGATTATTATTGTGCACTCTGATATTTATATGAATGTGGTTTATCTTCACGAGGTAATTGTATTCGAAATATGATTGTGAGACCATGTTAAAGTGATTGTGAAAGGAGTTTGTAAAAACCCTATCTTAAGGATGGGAATGTAAATGAGTTCTTATTATTATTGGTCTCTATTTCATTTTAATTCCACATTTCGTATATCATTACGAAAGGGGGGGTTATACATTGTCAACAGAAACTGTGAGTATTTTATTCTCAATACCCCAAGATCTTAGGCACTTGAAAATAGCATTTGTTATATCTACTCCTTGACTAGGAGCAGGCACTTTGACAAAACTTAAAACTCTCTTTTGAAGATTCCATGTAGCATCAACAAAATGTCCAGTGAGAACCATGTATTTAGTTACTTGGTGGCTTGACTTCCACATGTCTGTTGTAATGCTTACCTTGCTCACATTCTTCAATATATCTTTTAAAGCTTTCTTTTTAGCTTCATACAATCTAAGACAGTCACTTCTTGTTGTCTTACGAATGACTTTTCTGAAATCTGGATTTGCATATTCAAAGGTCCACAATAAAACTTCATCTTCTGTCATGTTAAAAGGGCACTCATGCACCATGATAGAAGTAGCTAGGATTTCTCTCATATTTTCATTAGAGTATTTGGTACAGGGACCAATAAAAGGGTTTATCGCTAATTCATTTGATGGACGAAATTGTATTGTGGTTTGCTTTTTTTGTTGGGAGACAATCAACTTCCTTTGCAACCAACTATCTAAATGGCTCTTAAGATGGCTAGTGCTAGCTCCCCTTCCACCAATAGAAAATTTCTCTTTACAATACAAGCACACTGCTTTCTTAACACCATCAGCAAGTACAACTTCTTCAAAATATTTCCATGCCACGAAAGTTTTTTTCTGCTTTTTTGTGACCCCGAAATCTTCTTTACCCCTGGTTACTACTTGTTGAGAGGCATTATCATTACTTTCCTTATTTTGTTCAGGTTGGGGTTCTTGAAGAGGAACATATTCAAGTGTGTTGTTGATGATCTCCATTAGAAATTATACAATGACTTGTCCTATACATAATGTCAAAACCATAATATGTAAAATATACCATTACATGAAAAACATATCAAGCAAAGTTTGACAGAATATATTTAATATGATAAAATGAGAAATAATTGCATATTTAATAAGTTGTTGTTATATATTTAATTAAATGCATAAATATATCAGTTCATATAAAAAAAATGTTGTCCAGAGAACAAGCAACAACCGCACTCTTAACTAATAAGGCATTAACTATAAAGAAAAACTATAATAGAAAGTGAGAATTATATAAGCAATAGCCGCACTTTTCTGAAATCTGGATTTTTCCATACGTTTTCTGATATTATAATGGGAGGGGAACAGTAAGTAATGGGACTCTAATATGGTCAACCAATGTATAGAGCGATATAGAGGTGACTTTCATAATTTCCAACACCCAGATTGGTTTCCCTACTCATTTGTTGCTTTGATTATTAATAATTGAAGCCACCCACCCACCGCCTTGACTTTTCTTACCAGACATCACCGCGCAATGCCGTCTCATCCTTCTCTGGTGGCAGAGTGAAAAGGGAGAGAGATCTCTCAGGCGAACAGGTTGAGGCGGCGGAGAGGGTTTCCTCAAGAAGGAGTGATGAAAACGGAACCAATGCTAGAAAGAAGCTTAGACTCACCAAAAAAAAAAAACTAACTCCTAATCTCCCATATATTTGATGCAATTGATTGTTACATAAGAGGACAAGAATAATACATATATATAAACGAAAAAGCTATTTGACTCACAAGTCACAACAAGACAAAGGGAAAAAGATGATAGAAACTTTTATTAATATATAGATAGATATTTTGTCTTACTTGGAAGATTGAACTTAGTGGATCTATTGTTTCCTTCTTGTTCTAGTCAGAAGGTCGATTGTACAATAGTGTTGCAAGTAGAGAGCCAGAAATCAAGCCTCGATGGTGAGAGTGGAGATTAGAGAAGGTCAACAGTCTTGAGATGATAAGGAGGATTATGACTATAGAGAAAGGCGGCTAGGGCATTTTTTTCACAATAGAATGCGATAAGTCACAATTATCCCATCACAAATATTGTAAATATGATTTTATCCCAAAAAAGATAATATAAATTTAACAAAATTAAGTCTCATCTTAAAATATAATTGAAAATAAATAATATACATATTTTATATAATAAAATATTATGTATTTATAGTATACATTAAACAGGCCAAGCCTGCAGGCTCGTAGGCTAGGCATTTCAAGAAAAAGCCTAGCCTATTTAAATAAAAAAGGCCTTTAATGAGGCTTGAAGCCTGGCCTATTTATCAAACAAGGTAGGCCTTACCAGGCTTAAATCAAGCCAGGCCGTAGGCCCCTGTTAATGGCTTGGCCTATTTTCATCCCTACGTGTGAGGATCAAGAGGAAAAATAAATTAAAAGAGAAGAAAGAAATTAAAAAGAGAAAAAAATTTCATAAAAATAAATCATGGATATCTATTATTTTTTTTCATTATTAAAATAGGAAAAATTGTTTATAAATCCCTATTTAAAAATTTATTTGTAAAATAAGACCTAGAATCTTGTAAAGGTGCGGGGTCCTTGTATGGAAATAATTGTGATAGGAGAAAGACAAAATTACTACAAAATGAAAAACATTGCTTTTGTACAATATATCTTTCCTTCATGTTCAATCTATCTTACTTAGGGCCTGTTTGGTACAAGGAAAATTTGAGGAGGAAAAGGAACTTAGAAAAAGGAAAGGAAGGGAAAGGAAGATTGTAAAGGGTGATGGAAAATAGGTTGAGGGAAGATGAGTTGTTTGGTAGGAAGAAAATTGAGGGAGGAACTTGGGGGGCAAAAAGAGAAATGCCCATTTTACCCTCAACATAAATTAATAATTATATATTAATTAAATTTATATTTCAATTCATAAATAAAATAATTAGTAGTACAATAATTTAAAAATTAAATAAAATGAATAAAATATAAGTTATAATTTAAATAAATAAAAAAATTTATTATTTATTAATGAAATTAGAATTATTTTTTTATATGATAAGCAAATTCTGTAGAAATTCGAATTTGTAATGCGGGAATTTTGAAAATTTTAAATTTATTGATGAAATTCGAATTTGCAAGGTGGGAATTTTGAAAAGTTCGAATTTGATAAGAAAATTCTGTAGTAAATTTGAATTTCCCGCCTTTTAATTTAAATATTTCAAGGGCATTTTTATCTTTCGGATCTTTCTCCACTTAAGGAACTTAGGATCCTACCAATTTTGGTGGGATCTCATCTTCCCATGAATAAGGGAACATGGTGGGCCCGGGGTGAGCCTTGGAACTTGAGTTCTTGGGAAGATTGAGCCAAAATTGCGTACCAAACAAGGGAACTTATACATGTTCCCTTCCCTTCCCAGATGTTCCTTGTACCAAACAAGCCCTTAATGTGCAATGCATTTTCCCTTGTGTTGCAAAATTTGTACATGGACCTTGTGGTCGGATTGCCCAGGATGAGGATTTATGATGGGATCTGGGTGATTGTGGATCGGTTAACAAAGTCGGCACACTTCATACCGATCAATATTGGTTATTCTCCGGATAAGCTGGCAGAGATTTATATCTGGGAGATTGTGAAACTCCATGGTGTACCGAAGAATATCATTTCCGACTGAGATCCCTAATTCACTTCAAGATTCTGGAGGGTGTTGCATGAGGCCCTGGGTACTCAATTGAGATTTAGCACGGCTTATCATCCTCAAACGGATGGACAGTCAGAGAGCACAATCCAGACGCTGGAAGATATGTTACGAGCATGTGTTCTTGACTTTAAAGGAAGTTGGGATCGCTTCCTTCTATATGCTGAGTTCTCCTACAACAATAGCTATCATACGAGCATCCAGATGGCTTCGTATGAAGCGTTGTATGGAAGGAGATGCCAATCACCTTTGTGCTGGAATGAGTTATCAGAAAGGAAGTTGTATGGACCAGATCTTGTTGATCAAAACTCAGCACAGATTCGGATTATTCGACAGAGGTTGCTTGCAGGGCAGAGTGGACAAAAAAGCTACGCTGACAAGAGGAGACGACTTCTAGAGTTTAAAGTTGGTGACCATGTGTTTCTGAGAGTATCTCCTGTCACCGGTGTTGGGCAAGCAATCAAGTGAAAGATGTTAAGCCCAAGATATATAGGTCCTTTTGATATTCTTGTGAGAATTGGACCTATTGCCTATAATAGCCCTACCCCCGAACTTGAGTAGGCTCCATGACGTGTTTCACGTTTCCCAATTGAAGAAGTACCAACCGGATCCCTCTCACATCATTGAGTATGAAGAAGTCGAGCTACAAGACAACTTCACGTATGCAGTGGAACCAGAGCAGATCATTAACCGAGAGGAATGACAGCTTAGACATCGAATCATTCTGTATGTGAAGGTGATCTGGAAGGGAATGACTCAGAGAGACGCAACTTGGGAAGCGAAAGAAGATATGCGAAGACGGTATCCGGAGTTTATGGCTCAAGTTGTGTAACAATTTTGAGGACGAAATTTAATTTTCGGGGGGAGAATTGTAATATCCTAAATTGTAATTAAGGATTTATAACTTCAAAGTGATGTAATTAATGTTAATTAAGCACTTTTGAAGTAAATGATGTGCAATGTGATACAAAATGTGCTGAGTGATGGTTTAGTAAGCATTGTAATAATCAGGGGCAAAATGGTAAATTACCAACCGATTGGTCATTTACTGGAGAGGAAACTCCTTGGTAATTGAGATCAATGGCTAGGATTGAAAGAGGGAGAGGCGGAATCCTACGCATGCAAGTCCATGTGAATCTATGGTAGGGAGAATAAGAAATTGACATGTGGCAAGTTGTTGACTATTGGATAAGGTCAAATTTTCAAACTCATTTTCTCTTCCCTCTCCTCTTCTAGGTTGGTTGAAGCATGGGAAATAGGAAAAATCTGTTATCCTCATTCTTATCTCATTTTCTCTCTCTTCTCCTCCATTTTCACTGAAACTAGCCAAGAAAGAGAAAAGCAAAGGTGAGTTTTTGACTTTGGAAATGATCTCTTTAGCCCAAATGTTATATTTTAAAGTTGTTCATAATAGTAAGGGCTTCATGGCTTTGGTTTCAGATTTCTAGAAGGTGGTGTTTTGGTGTTTGAACCAATTTGAAAGTGGTGAAATCAAGAAGTTGGTTTTGGAAGAAATAAGAGGTGAGTAGTTGATGCACTTTGGTATAATTATCTTTGTCATTGGTTAAGTTTTGAGAATTTTGTATTATGCCCTGATTTTTGGCTTAAATGTGAAATGCATGAATTGTGTAGTATAGGTAGTGGAATAAATGCCAAATCGTGTTTTGGAGTCCATAGTTTTGGTTTGGATTTGAAAAGAGAAAGTTTGGTCATTAGGTGATTTTGGTTGCAAAGTGGATAGAAGTGTTGAATGTGTCATTGTGGTAAGATTTTGGTTGTTTTGAGTTTACCACTAGGTTCCTTATGGAATTTTAGAGGGGAATGAGTTTTGGTATAAGTTTTGAGACCATGGGAACCAGTTTTGATAAATTTGGAAAACTATAGCAGTTACTGTGATCTGGCTTCTGATAAGCTTCACTCAGTGAGGTAGGGTCTCACTCGAGTGCAGTATGAAATTCTGGGTATTTTGGTTAAGTCTTCAGGCAGAAATCGCGAGTGAACTTCTTCATCTTCAAGTAACATATGTTATCACTCAAGTGCATATGGTATCACTAGAGTGCAAGTGTATGTAGCACTATGGGTGTGCGTCTCGGGTTATCACTCGTAAGCAAATGATCAAGAGTGCGCATGGGCACTCACGAGCATTGGGAAGTCACTCGAGTGCTAGGGCTAGTACTCGAGTGCACTTGTCACCTAGGAGTTGTAGTTGCTCTCGGGTTGTCACTTCTTGCACCTCACTCGATGGGACTTGGGTGACTAAAGTACCATCACTCGAGTGCTTGTGTCTGTGCTTGAGTGAACTGACCACTCTAAGGAGTGTCGATGCTCTCGGGTACACACTTTTGGTATCTCACTCGCGGGGACTCGAGTGCAATTGGGGGTAACACTCGAGTGAGGCCTTCTTCACTCAAGTGAGTAAGCCCAAAATTGGTGTTCTTTTTCTGAAAAATGTATCTTCAGGGTAGTTTCTCTCAACCCTTTAGGGATATGTTTAGGCCTATAATAGCCACATAAAGAGATTAAATGATAACCAACATAAAGTACTATGAAATTGGAAAACTTGGAAAAGAGATTGACGGGTTGTCCCTGATTTGGTTTATAGGATTTGATATTTGCCGCCCTCGAGAGCCTACGGTGCCGAAGAACGTCAGGAAGGAACAAGATAGTGACTCTTTCTCTTATACTGTGTGTGAAACATTGTATGTATGTTTGTCATGCATTGAGAATACTTTGTGAATACATTGTGATGCTTTGCGATTGTAGTGAAAGCTGACGCATAGTGATACATTGTGCTACTTTGTGATACATACAGCGAAAGCTTACGCATAGAGATTACAGCCATAAGTGCTGTCGTTTGTGGCGAAAACCATGATGCATTGTGATGCTGCTTAACATGATCATACATGCTATGTGTTTATGCATTGTGTAAGTGATTTGTTACTACTGGGATTCTCTTGAATCTCATTCTTTCCAATGACTAACATTTCAGACAGGGTAAGTGGCTCTAAAGAGAAGCGGGCAACCCGGAGCGATTAGGACCCTACAGGGTATATATGATTTTAGGGATGTTGATTATCTACTTATGAACTTGGGATTACTGTATATTTTGATATGTAAATATTACATTTGATTTTGGTTATATAATCCCCTAGTGGAGACTTATAAACCCTCAGATTATATAAGTATAGAACCCGAGAGTTACCGGGGATTTGGTTATACACTTTGATATGTGTGAATGTAAATTAACTGCACATGTAATTATATTTGGGTTTTGAAATTGAGACCAGGATAGGGAAGAGTTTTTGAAAGACTTTGTGAAAACCCTACTGTAAAGTAGGAAGTTGAAATGAGTTTAAATTATCCGACGGTCTCTAATCCAATTTAATTATACGATATCGAATCATAATTACGCTAATCAAGGTAGGGGCTTACAACCAAGATTTTCAATTCCATGTCACACAATTCATTTTTACTTCTCCCCTTTTTTAAACTTGTGGTTCTTCTACTTTCGTAACCCATGACAAAAGCAACTACCATCAACCATCCCACTCATCAATGTTGTTGCTGCCATTGATGACCAACTATATCTACTTCACAAAGTAACCTTTGCCTCTTCCATCTTCTCCACCTCTACCTTGGCGATGGCTTTTGTTATTGTGGGTCTTCGGTAAACTCAAGACATGATTTTTTGTTTTCAATTTCATTGATTATAGAGGTTTGATATTATTGAGATTGATTACTTCTAGATTGAATTATGCTATGTTTGACGATGATTGTTTACTTCCATGGTTCTTCAAACTAAACCTCGTTGAGAGTTCTCTAATGAAATCGACATGGGTGGAGGAGAATTGTCTCATGATAAATTTTAGTTCATAAGGTGAAATTGCACAAAGGCAATGTTTTAGTTAAGGACAATTTTGTCTTTCTCCTATCTCATTTATTCACACTAAATGACCCCACACCTTTATATGGTCTTAGATTCCATTTGATAAATAAATTTTTAAATAGAGATTTCTGAGCAATTTTTCCATTAAAATATGAATATTTTAATAAATTTTAATTAAATTATATTATTTTAATCATCACCACTTTGATTCCAAGTTGACCTAATGACCCCTTGACCCAATGCCTCTATCAGTTATAAGATCAGTCTAAGTTTGATAACCTTGGCCACCACGAAATACTAAGATTCATGACATCTACACTCTATTTATCTTATATATAAATATGTTAAGTATGTGATATTTTACAAATATAAAAACATAATAATCATATAAAAAAAGGTTATTAAATCAAAAGCATATTAAATTAAAATGTACATTAACAAATAAAAATAAATTTAAAGATAAAAGTAAAAAAGTATAATTCTCACATGAAAAAAATAAAAGATAAAGAACCATATGTGATTAGAGAACTTAACATGATTAGACATTAAAAAACTTGAGCGTATTCTACCATAAAATGTTTAAACTTTCTTAATTTTGATAGGGCTGGCTTAAGATAAGCCTTCTTTTTAAATGGCTTTAATACGCACAGATAAATGTGGAATGGACTTCTTTCTTAGTTTGAGCCTATTATTGTTGTTACCTTCTATTGGATCCAATTGGTAGGCATGTGCTCAAACTACAAAGCACCCTACATGTAGAAGTGGCTCATGACTTGGGACCCTAAAACTCATCCAACCTTCAAAACATATAAACATTTGGTTCTTCATTCAAGTAAAGATGACTGAGGCCAGATTTACGGTTTGACCTGATTTTCACATTCATGGAGCTTGAAATCAATTCAAGACAGTTGGGATGCAAGATTCATTCATAGGATTTACATCAGTTTGGTATTGTAATACCCGCTGACAATTTTAAGTTAGGTATAAAATGGTAATTACAGGCATATGCTGAAATGTAAAGCCAGGCTATTGCTGCTGAATCACATATATCACGACACCTGTCTCAAGTGAAAGCATATGAGTTGTGTAATTACAGACATCCAGCCAAAATGTGAGAAATACTATGATAAATAAGGAGAAACAAGTAACTATGACTAGAAACTTGAACCAAAAGAGGCAAAAGGTCAAAGGCGTTTAGAAATTATCTTCCATGTCTGAGAGGAAATCAGCCGCTGAAGAAAGGGGCAAAAGGTCAAAGGTGTTTAGACATCATCTTCCATGTATGAGAGGAAATCAGCTGCTGAAAGGAAAAGCGGCAAAAGGTCAAAGGTGTTTAGAAAACATTTTCCATATCTCTGAGAAACTCAGCTGCCGATGGTGCGATGCGAGTGAGGTCTAGATTCTGGTGTGTTGCTATCACCAGTAACCACTGATTGCTCCACCTAAGGAAAGCTTCCAGGTGCACTTCGAACTGCTTCGAAAAATCCCAAAGGCGGTTTACGCGATCATTTAGAGAGGGCAGAGCAGCGCCATCCTCCCCCCCAGTTGGTAAGTCCGGTGGCTTTGCACCATCACCTAATGGCTGTGGGTCTCCTCCCTGCTCCTGAACAAAGATAAGCTGTAAGTCGTCGTCTATGTCTGAGAGGATATAAGTTGGTGGTCGGAAGCTGGCGTATTCTAGTTGTGCATGTGCCACTAGCATCTGTATAGACTGAACAATCCCCCTCACCCTAACTTGCATTTGCTCTACATGCTGCAATACCATCTCCGAAACACGGTTTACACTGACCTCAAGTGACTCTGAACCATTTCCTACAGGTTGTGTGTCTCCATGCTCCTGAACCTCTGGAACAACATCCAAACCCCCTAATGCAAGTAGCTCATTAAATAGAGAAACAGGTCATGGAAATTATTATCATAAATCCTAAAAGAGATTCAGCTTGTTAAAACTAGACTGATAAATTTGATATAAAGCATATGTTGCTTTACATACTTACTTATTTATAATTGTCCTCTATCCTTGTTCAACACGTGTAAAATCAATTCTATATGATCTATTCACATATCACATATGCGATTTTCCCTTCTTGATTGGTTTTCACCAACAATGTACTAAGGTTTTATTAGTCAATAGACAAGTTGGGAGTACATACAGAAACAAATAATGAGAACAAAGAAATCTCTTAAGGAAAAATTAGTATGGTTGAAGAGTCCAACGTTGAGTAATCATTACATTAGGTAAATTTGAAATTTGACATTCAAGTTAGCTTTCTCAAAAATAGGAGATAAATTAGAGAGGGAGAGAATAATTCGAAGAAACCATGAAGTTGATTCCTAAAAGCATGCTAGTCCAGATGAGCTAGATTCGTAAAGCAAAAGCATCAATTTGAGACAAAAAGGTCATGTGAGATCATTTTGTGTTTGGATTAGCTTTTGAGAATAGCTTTTACGATTTACGAGGTAAATATATGAGAGAAGTTTTATCTCGAATTGCGAAAAATATCTTCTGAAACCAAGGTTTGGTGTTTCCCATGCGGCACATCCAGAATTTTCATTCATTCAAAACAACAGTGTTGGGAAGCTGGACTTGGGCATTCCAATCACACATCAGTAAAGTGAATTCCAAGAACAAAGGGCTCTTTCCTTTCCCACATTAGTGTCATTAAATCCTAATACCACATACAAATTCAACCCGGAAACAGTCTTCAGCAAACACAAATATATATAGTACACACACATATCGTGCAGACAAATATATAAACAACTGAACGGAAGCCCTAGAACACCTAATTGAAGGCCTAAGAGAAACATTGAAAAACCAAACCAACGAAAAACCCATATCCTAAAACCTACGTCTAACCCCAAAAGCAGAATGAAGTAGAAAGAAAATCGATAACGACGAATGCCCCGAAATGACAGACAGAGAAACACAAGAACTATATGAGGGACTAAGAAAATGACTCACCCGCCGTAGTTAGCGAGGACTGAATTCTTTTGGGGTCTCTATTTCTCTTTCTCCCTCTTCCATTTGTCGCTTTTGCTTTGCCTCGTGATCTCTTTTTCATTCTCTCTTCTGTTCTCTCTCTTACTCTTTGGTTCTTCTTTCTCCGGCCACCCCGTTCTTCGCTCCTCTGCTTCTCGTTGTCGCGATTCCCCCTCACACTACTAGCAGATTGCCGGAGCTGTTGAAGAAAGACATCGGTAGGGCAAGTGTTTTAATGTATTATTTTGAATAATTTACTTCTTTATTGTGGGCCTTAAAGGCTAATATTATTTTTGAAAAATTTAATTCTAGATGTTGGGCCGCCACATTTTTAATCCCAAAAAACGAAATCACAAAAACCATTACACCAAAAAAATCATAAGCAGCAAAAAAAAAAAAAAAAAAGAACTAAAATTCATGAATCAATTAATCAACCATCAACTATATTATTCTTAAAAACTTGAAATACTTTGTTTCATGAAAATCTCATAAATTATTAAATACGCTGTCTTAATTATTATTTTATAATATTTCCTAGCTCCCTTTAGTTATATTTTTTTCATTTTTGATTGGGTAATCAATTATATTTAGAAATGACTTGATAATTCTTAAATTTTCTTTTGTTTTTTTATGAAAAAGGTTTAGGTGAGTTAGATTTCAAGGGCTCGCCAGAGTCCAGGCATGCTCAAAGAGAGCTTATAAAGATAGATCCTCACATTGGTGGGATTTAAACCACAACCTTATAGTTATAAGTTAATTCTTTTACCAACAGAATCAACCTTTGTTAGTTAATTCTTAAATTTTCTAATTTCCTTTATTTTATAACTTCCTCATAAAAGGCAATAGAGGTGTGGAAATTATCTCTCCATCAATAGCATTACATCCCCATAAGTAATGATGATTTCATTTTTCAATTCCCATAAAATATGTCCTAATGATAATGATTTGATTTAGAAATAGTAATTTCATATT
The DNA here is from genome assembly GCA_963855925.1 of Inga laurina. Classification (NCBI taxonomy): domain Eukaryota; kingdom Viridiplantae; phylum Streptophyta; class Magnoliopsida; order Fabales; family Fabaceae; genus Inga; species Inga laurina. The sequence goes on along the minus strand of OY979701.1, from coordinate 47,320,124 downwards.
TTTCCCAGAGTAGCTTATATTTCAGCTCTTGACAACCATTCTGCACTAGTGGAAAAAGATCTTTTTAGATCGGTTAAAATTGACTTTTTAGACCAGTTCTAGACCGATTAAATCATCCCTCTCAAGATAGCAGTACGCCCTTGACTTGCCAACAGCTGAATCAATAGCCCAATTTCTTGTTGCAAAGGGCGTATCATATGCCATCAGAATCACTTGCTGCATGACATTCAATGGAGGTCGTGAAGAGGGAGGTGAAGGTGGAGGTGGAGGTGGAGGTGGCAGGGATTCCTCAGCTCGATCAGAAACAAGGTTCTTTGGCCACAAGATGAAAGAGTTGATGACATCGCCTACAACCTTGAAGTCATCAATAGGGATAGGGAGAGGTGCATCTGCAATGATCACCTTTTCAACTGCCACACTGACTTAATCATCCTTTATTTCTTGGTGGTGGACAGTTGATCCCAAGTTGTGCATGCTCCCCCGTGCAACCAATCGTCTCAGAGGATCCTCCACAAACAAGTCACAAGGCTCACCAATTTCTTTTCCAGGACCCTCTGATGACTGACCAATGCAACTCCCTTTAGTACTCTGTTTAGGGTTTAGGGAATGAGCCTGGGGAGTACTAGTATATGCTTGTCTTGTGCTCGTCTTGATCATCCATTCCTCCTTCATCTTGCTGAACCTTTCTTCAAATCGTGCATCAAATGATGCTTTTGCCTCAGCCCTAGCTTCCGCCCTCACTATGGCCTATATACACTCCATCTCCTCCCTAGTCACCATACCACTTGAGGAACAGCGTGAGGGTGCTCCAAAGTAATCCCTTATGCCTACCCCTCCTCCAATCCCCCTGACACAACTGGGATGCTTAGGTTTTCCTGTAGCTATGGTAAGGATGTCATTCCTCCCATCCGACCTAAACGATCCCTCAGCTTGTTTTTTTTGAAGCTCCTCATATAAGACACAGATGACAAATGTTAGTAATGAAATTTGTTTACTAAATAATTAATAACAACAAGTCAATAACAATACTTCCAATTTTCTCACCGATTATACGAGATTGTTCACTCGTATAAGACCCTCTCCTCTTTTGGTGAGTGAACAACCACTTCTGTTCGCGACGTATCGGAGATGGAGGAGAAAGAAGAACATAAGGATAGGATTGAGCTGCTTCTTCCAATCTCTTCCATTTGACAGCCAACAAGTCTTTTTTGGCCTTCGCATACCCCCCACGAGACATTGTATGGGGGCAATCATTCTTTCTACCACTCTCTTGGGCCTTTTTCTTTTTTTCCTGCGAATAAGAAATCAAAAGTAAGTCATTGTAAATCAATAAAGACAAATCATAATTCATAAGCAAATCAATTGCAAAATAAGTCAACTCACCAATGCTTCTGGAGTAGTCCGAAGCCGTCTAAATTCTTGCCAAGTTTGTTCGTCAATAAAAGAATACTGAGTGCACGGATTAGGAAGAGGCTGACCTTCTTCCACCTCGATATGCACTAATTGTTGGCTAGATTTGTCTTAAAATTCCTCCAGTGTTCATCACAATACGTCATTGTCTTGTCATACAAGACTTCACTCTCAAGAATGTCGTAAGTGAGCTGGATAATTTCCCAAATATGTTGCTTCACACCTTTATCAACATTTCTCTACTGCTCTATCAAGATGTTAGGCTTGTTGTATGCAAGGAGGCCGACAAAACTCCTATAATGTTGGGCATTAGGCCCAATTGGTTTTCAATATCTATCAAACTCAATCGGAATCCTTTCCCCGGTATTCCGATTGAGAGGAATATCTGTCAATCGGGTGGCTCTCCTACCCCTTCGTCTAGGCCAGTTACGTGGCTCATTGTGTTCCTGGCTCAGAACATTGCTAGGCTCGCTCTGATTTGGATTAGTTGGATCTGGAGTACCCTCACTAGGATGACTCATTGTCTAAAAACATTTTAAGGACACTATTTAAGGAAATTTTGCTACACGGTGCTTATTTTTATAACAGGGCACTATCTACAATGGCATTGTTCAAAAGCAATATAATAGAAGCAACAAAATCAATATAACAGAAGCAACAAGCTTAAACCAAACAAAATAGAACCCAGTTTAGCAAAATCAACTAAGAGCTACACCACTATAGTCTTCAACTATGATCAAAATCAAACAAAACAAAATCAAACAAGCTTAAACCAAACAAAATAATACAATAGAAGCTACACCACGACTCTCAAAATCATCACTTTCAAATGGAATAATTAACCCAGGTCCACTAGAAGCAACAAGCTTAAACTATAGTCTGTAATGCAAATGGAAAACCACCAAAATAAACCCAGGTCCACAATTTTAGAATAATTAAATGGTACCTTAAACCTTTGCTTGAGGATCCTCTTTTTCCTCTGGAATTGAACAGACCTTGGCCATTTGCTGTAGGAATCGAACAAAGAAAATGAGGGGCAAGTCATCTCACATTTTCAATGAAAAACACAAAAACGAAATGGAAACAAAAACCTGATGACAATAAAGACGAGGTTGAGAACGAAACCAATTAGAGGGAACAAACGATGATAGCCTTCCGACAATGTATTCAATAGTAAATCTCCATTGACAGCGGTGAAGTTAAGGACGAAGGAGAGAAGGGGAAAGGAGGAGCTGCCGCGAGACGATGCAGGGGTTTTGCTGATATGTTTGAGTTTAGATTTCAAAGTCAAATTTAGGCGCCTTTTGAAATCCAGGTCATTTTTAAGACCAGTTATTAATTACAACCAGTCTTAAAATATATATTTAAGACCGGTTTATTAATTAATAACTGGTCTTAAATTTTTAACATTTTAGACCGGTTTTAATTTACAACCGGTCTTAAAACTAATAAAAATTTTATTTTTATAATTGTCTTTAACTCAGATAATATATTCTAGACCGGTTATTTTTATAATCGGTCTAGAAAATATATTACATATATTTATTTTTTTTAATTGTATATATTTTAAGATCGGTTTTTGTTATAACCGGTATTAAAATTATTTTCAAGACCAGTTTTTATTATAACCGGTTTTAATATTTCATCATAATTAAAAAAATGCCACCGGTCATATTTTTAAGACCTTATCCGATATAACCGGTTTAAATGTTCTGGTCTAAAAACCCTTTTCTGTACTAGTGCTGGTAACAAGAAAAAAAGAAGCTATTGACAACCATTAGACATTTCTAATCATAATGATTCGTAATATATAATTATAACATTCCATATTTCTAGCAAAAAAAAAAAGTAGACCATTTAAATGTGATTATAATATATAGAAACATAATTATTTATATGTCAAAATCAATAATTAGTAATCTAATGCTCATTTACTTGTGTGTTTTTAAGGACTATTATCCCACTTTTAATGATAATTAATGGATTGATTGATGGAAATCTATAGAGACATTATAGAAATTTATCATACTGTTAATAATAATTAATGGATTGATAGGAATCTGCAGTGATTTTTCAATACCGTATTTAATGATATTTAATGGATTAATGAAATTTACCAAAATACTTCAAGCATCATTAAATACTGTAATGCTCTTATTTTGTTTATTTATATGCCACAATCATGAATAATCTCCATTTATGTAAATAGTGATAATGATAATAAGTTTCCTTCTATTTTTTAAGGTGTTATTTTGTTGAGGTATGACATAATCAACCCATATTATATTGATTGCTTCCTATGCTGCTCTTTTCCTCTCACACTCCATATACATATATTAATGAATTCTTCCTGCCTTCACCTCCTAACCTCACGCTTCTTAGATTTTCATTTTTCCCTTCCTCCACTTTCTTTGTCATGCCATTAATTATAATTAATCCCACCACTACAAGCTTTTACCAAAGTTCTGAAACCTGGACTAGTCACTGGACCGGTCGAGGTACTGGGTCAAGAGTTAGTGGGTCAGATCGGAGTCAAACCGGAGTTAAATCAGGACTTTACCAGTGAGAAATTGAATATTTTAGGCTTATTAATATGAAATTATAAGGAAAAATATTAAAAAAGAGAGTTAACAGTTAGTGGTTTATGGTCCGGTTCACCGATTCCCAAGCCAGACCGGCCGGTCCGGTCCAGGTTCCAAAACACTGGCTTTTACCTCCCTCTCGGTTTTGTCTCTTGCTCCTTTATGGGCCACGTGGTAAAGTTTTCTTGATCTAGACTCTCGCTGAGAGCTCTGATTGGTTGGGTTCGTTGTTTTAATGCTAAAGGAAAGCTGCACTACAAATAAAAAGGGTATTAGAGACGGAATTTAGTGATGGAAATCTTGTCCCTAAATATATTAGCGACATAATTTCCGTCACTAATTCTCTCACAAATATGTTAGCAACGGATTAGCGACGAAAAATGTTCTGTCACTAAAAAAGGCGTTACTAATTCAGTTTGCAATGAATTTTGAAATTCCTTCACAAATTTAGAGACGGATTAGTGACGTAACTTCCATCTCTAATCTGCGACAGAAATTCTGTCTCTAATGAGTAATTCTGTCTCTAATCTTTTTTAATTTTTTTCTTTCCAATTAAAAATTTTCTGTTATTTTTTAATTTAACTATAAGTCAACCTTAATAATGGTTAAAATACTAAAAATGGAATTAAATGGAGTACAAATAAAAACAAATTCAAACCAAATTATAAAATGATAGTAAGTTAACAACCACAAAGCAACAAAAGTACTCAAGTTAACAAGTAGATGATGTTTCAAACAAACAACACAAATGTTTAATGTAGTCAAACAACCTAGTAACTACCCTATCTTATGGTGTGCTATCATCAGCGTCATAAGCTTCAGGGCACTACTACAAAATATGGATTTAGCAGCACCAATCTTATAACACTTCTTCAAACAAGCGCAGAGGAGACTTCTTATTTTTTTTTTAAAAAAATACATGTGACAGTGATGGTGCTTGATTAGGAAAGCGCCATAGTTGCTTAATACATTGTATGACGCTTGCCTGAGAAAGTGCCATACAAGGGTTTATTTTTTTTAAAAAAAAATAATCCCTTTACCACTATTAAAAAATGTCTGGCAACTATGGAATAATAGAAATTCTGTAAGTATCAAAAATCCATTACTATGATAAGATGCTTTCTTGAGAAAGTTTGTCTATACTAAGAAACAAAAATTAAATTTAAGAATCGGTTTAGAGGTCAAAACCTAAAAATAAATCATCTTTATTTAAAAATATTTTTTTTTCATAAAAGATCTTGAATGATGATTCATAATGAAGCGTCATCCAAGACCCTGAAGTGCCATCCAAGGCTAGACCTTGCACGGCGCTTGGATTCCAAGCGCCGTCCAAGGTGCTCAAGGCGCCATTCTAGTGGAATTTTATTCGTTTTGTCCATTGAAATAAAAGTAATGGACCCATCTCATATAATGAGTTAACAAAAGTTACGAGTGCATATTTGATATAAATCCTCTAAAATTTACTTTTGCAACCATCAACTTTTTGGATTTTGAAAAACCCAAATTATTACTTCGTCGACCAGAGCTTCAAATGAGTAAAAAAAGCTACAGATCCTTCCTTTGTAAAACTACTTTTCCAAAAAAGATTAAAAAAAACAAAGGGGGCATTATAGATTAACACGCCCACCAAAGTTTCAGTCCTAGTGATTAACTATGACATCGCTTCACTCCCCTAAAGTTGTCTAATTTATTATAACTATATAATATAAAAGTTTTAACACCACTCCCCTAAAGTTATTTCAATGGACTTGGATGGCGTTTGGAAACTAAGTGTCATCCAAGGCTCAGTTTTGGACAGCCCTTGATAATCAATCGCCGTTTAAAACTTTTTTTTAAGAAAAAAATTGGTCATCAGTTTTTTTAAATTGAGAAGCTTTGGCATTTTAAGAAAAAGCGTCATAGTTTCTGCTTTTTTCTTAATTGGTCATTGTTTTTTTTTTTCAAATTGAGAAGCTTCGGCGTTTTGACAAAAAGCACCGTAGCTTCTCCGCCATTGTAATTTAATTTTCATAACCTGCCATTTTTATTTTCATTTTCATCTTCCTGCTTTCTCTCCAGCTCCCCCATTTCCTAGGCCTCCGTTGTTGTAGAAAACTTCCTCTTCCATGTGTTTTTTTTCTTGTCTCGGCCTCCTTCAGAAGCTCCCTAGCCTGTAAGTGTTTTTCTTTTTTCAACATTTAGTTCACGTTTTCTTTTAGTTAAAATCTGTTATGAATCTTATATGTATGCTCATAATTTTTTTTCCAAGTATTTATTTGAAGTATTAACTCTATCTTCTTGAACTTCTTATACATGGTCAGTTTTTTAATTTTTGAACTTGTAAATATAATAATACTTAGTTTAATCCTCCGTAGAAGTAACATGTATGACTCAAGTTTAAACAACTTAAATGTTGGAGTTCTTTTATGCTTGATACATTAAAACGTAATATTGCAAAAGATACTTGCTATGTTATTTCATTTTTTCATGGATTGTATTGTAAATTGCTATAGATTGTGGATTTTGGATTGTAAATAGAGGGTTTCATCAAGAAAATTAAATAATTATAAAAAATTATTTTTTTAAAAAAAAATAATTGACTTTCTACGGTGCTTTCTAGGGATGTGCCTTATGAAGTCATAAAATTATTATTTTTTTAAATAAACGACTTCCTACGGCGCTTCTCTAGTAAAGTGCCCTGGAGAAGCGCCGTAGGAAGTTATATTTAAAAATAATAATAATCAAGCTATGATGCTTCCATATATTCAAAAGGTGTCGCAGCTTGTTTTAACGACGCTAGAAGTTACGGCGCTTCCCAAGCGCCATAGTAGTCTTTAAATTAAGTGCCACAACTTCTATTTTTTGTAGTAGTGGGGTTTGAATTGTTAACAGCCCCAGAGTTTTTGCTCAAGTGCTTCTAACCTAGTTAAGATGATTTCATTCTGTTGCTTAAGATTTGATTCTTCTGTCTAAGCTCTGTAACAACATTTTCAATATCAAGTTGGAGCATTGTGTTGATGGAAGGAGGAGAAGACCTATAAGAATAAGGTGAGGAATCAACATCTTTAGCCTCAAATCCTAAGCTAAATATGTGACCCTTCTTATTCTTACTACCTGCAGCCTCTAAATATATGTTCATTTCTTCTACATCTAGCTGATTGGATTGCACATCACTTAGAGAATCTATATTAGAACTTCTAAATGCCTTGATCCTCATGTAATGATCCTATTAAAGAAAATAATGAGTGCAAAAGTCAAAATATATAAATAAATATAAAACAAAGGATGATATGCAAACACTAAGATGAATTTGACCACTCAAGTCAACACAACAATAACAAGCAATCAACAAGCCATTCCTCACTCCAAAATAATAGTGACAAAAGAAGAAATGTAAGAAACTTATATGAACCAATGAACCAAATTAATTTTCCTTAAGCCAAGTGACTATGAACAAAAGCCTTAAACTTCACCACAAACAAAACTACAAATATTAAGACTTAAACACTACAACTAGCTAGGCCTCTGGTCGTCAACATAAATCCAGTTGAAAACACTATAACAAACATATACTTACAGATACTTCAGCTGACCTCTAATCCACAAATTCACCAACTTTCTCATCATGATGTGTCTTTATGAGCAATTCAAATAGAGTAGGGTTTCTTCCCAATTGCTTCATCTATATTAATTTATAAAGAAGTATTAAATCATGTATTAAAAAAACAATGAGCACATTTGAATTTAAATGCTACCCCTTTTGTGTTGATTGCCTCCCATGGAAGAGGCCTGATTATTTTTAGCTATTCCATACTTGGCCACATAACCTTCTGATGTCCAAATTTTTTCCACATCTTCCATCACATTAGGAGGAGTCCAATTAGGCCTAATTCCTTCATGAAAGAGGTCATATCTAACCTTATGCATTGCATGCCTATAGATATCTGAACCCTTTGAATTCTAGTTTTTTTTAATAGCAACTTTATCTTGTGGGAGCCATTTAAATTGTTTCTGCATAAACAAGATAAAAAGAATAAAAACTAAAACAATGTAAGAGAAAAACTCAAGATATAACGCAAATATAATAAAGATATACTGCCCATTCCTTAAACCATAATTCCTTCAGCCGAAGAGGTTTTTCATACTAAGTACTACATGCTTGTTCAAATTTTCCTTGAATGATAGGAAGACTAGTGTGTACAGTAGCAACAGTAGGATGAAACCTAATAACAATCACATAAAACATTATAATTTCAAAATCTGAATTTAAGCTACTAAATGAAAAGATCATATAAAGTAAAGTAACCTTGTTGATTTATGTGTTCTTCTCATGATATATCCATATTCGACCATTTGAGGGATCACGGTCCCATGCTCTGCAACCATTGGATTGACCTTTTGGAGTAGAGGGATGAAAGAATTTTGTTCCAACAGATCGGATTGAAGGAGATGATACAAGTGATAATGAGAGTCTCTTAATTGATTCAGCCATAATTGGAGATGATGCAGGTATAGATGATGGAGCCAATGGAGGTCTAGTAGATGGTTCTCCCACATTATGAGCAAATATACCTTCAATATGGTGTGCATGTGCTATAGGGCTCAATAAGACTTTACGCTTTATAAGCCAATTTGACATCTGCATATTCAAATTTGAACATGTGGTTAGAAATAAATAGTGTTGAAATTATCACAAAATTTAATCTAAATCAAAACAAAAAAAATGCATACAAAGTCAAACTCAATATTAAATAGAGTTGGAATATAATTACAAAACCATTATTTATGCATCGTCATCATCGTCGTCATCACCATCACCATTGTTACGAGTGTAAATGATTTATTAAAAAATGCAAGTGTACACTATCATAAACAAGTAATATAGAAGTGAGTAAAGTATCGTTCACACGAGGATTGATCACTAAGTACCAAAATGAGTAATTTTAATTCTATTTAGTCGATCGATTTATTGGTGATTGAAAGTACAAAATAGAAAATGATTAAATATGAATGCAAATAATATGAAAACAACTATGAGAAAAATCCCTAGGGGTCAGATTTTACTTAATAAATTTTGGATTGAATCACTTATCTCTTCTAGTCCAATTTATTCTACATTATTGATAGCCGAGTTTCCCTCATTTAATTACTAGCCTCTTCCAAGGTCAAGCAATTCTATAATTAATTGCTAATCCAATATATTCCTATATGAATTCAAGCAATTAATCATGCATTAAGATTTATGGAATTCATTAAGACTACATAACTCATATGAATATATTCCTATTTCATATGCAAGTTTTGGTTTTAATTATATTATCGACACACATGCATCTCCTTCTGATCTCAACATACATATTGAAATCATTCAAAAAATTGCCAATGAATTGAAAGCATTAAGAACAATAATTAGAAGTCAATCATGAAGGAAAAAATATTTAAAATAGATTTAATAAGTGAAGATTCAATCAGTTATTAATAAGCTACATCATCACCCTAGAAAAGTAAAAATTTAGCTTATACTGAAATTAAAAACAAAACCAAAATAAATTGAAAACTTCTTAAACATTGCATAAAACTGGATTATTAAATTCTAAAACATAAAAATACAACCACAAGATGCATGAAAATTGAGAAATCTAGTTGTCCCTTTAGGAGGTAAGACTTTCCATGTAAGTGGTAACTTATACCATCCATAAAGGAGGACTATCTATACCGTCCATAAATGAGGTCTACCTAAGCCTTCCAAGATGGAGGCATGCAAAAAGTAATACAATGCTTGAAATTAAATATAAGATGGTGTCAATAATCCCATACATTTATCATATTTTAATACTTCGAGCTACTCAGGCCATATCAAATGCCTAAGGAGTTAATTCAACTACTGAATTTGATTCTCAGATTACAATTCTCTCAATCGCAACTTAGAACCTCAATCTCATCGAGTTCAAAAATCATTTCACCTCAATCATCCTTATCGCCCACTCATATCTTTTGGGAGGACCTAGGGAATTTATCAGCCATTGACCTATCCTCTATTTTCTTTCTCGAGCATGCAACCATAATCCCTGGTACCCTTTGCTCACCATATTCTACTAACATTAGACTAAAACCACTCTAATTGCTCTGCTTAAGCAACCTTTTCTTTCTTTGGAAGAGCATGTTGTCTTTATTAAATCAATATCAATCCCTATTTCTATATTATGTCCACAATTCTATTCTATCAGAGGTCTAGCTCTCAAAGTTCTTCATGTGCCAAGTATCATAGGGTACATATCCATACACAGGCAGACATCTATTATACACTCTTGTCTCTAACCCTAATTTATCTTATAGGGTTTCTAAATATTGTTACAATCTTCTTGTGGTTCTATGCCTTAGCATCTCTGAAAAAGTCACATGACTCCTTTCCTTTGGTCCACAACCTCAAAATATTTTCAATTATTATTTCAACATCTCTAACCACATTCTAATTCCTCAATTATACCTAATAGGCATGCTAAAATCATGATCGATAGCGTCTATTCTAACCTTTCCTACCTTTATTGCATTTCTCGTATTTCTTTTCTCATATTATTCATTATAGATTATTTGCATACGATCAGGTCTTTCTTCCTGATTTGGGTTATTATCTCCTCCTATACCTCCTCTTGTTGTATATAGCATCTTTATGTATCACTATTTGAAAATAAGGTAGAGGTAAATTCCATGTAAACACAAGGGCATTCTTGTCATTTCATAATATCCCTCAAGTAATAGATCAAAGAAATCCATAGATTACTAGAGTGCTCCCTCGAGTAATGCCTTTTCCTCACATGGTTACTAGAGTAAAATGTTGCATTTCTTGGTCGAGAGCTACTGGAAGATTTTTGACCTGCTTACTCGAGTGGCTACTCAAGTAATGTCTTTTTCTCATGTGTTACTTGAGTAATTGCTCATATAAGTTTGCAGATTACTCGAGTGGCTACTTGAGTAACTTACTCCAAATTTTGGCAGTGCTTTTGAAAACATTTTCTTTCAACATTACTTGAGTGCCCACTTGAGTAACAGTGTTCCTTACTTGAGTGATCACTCGAGTAAACATATACGATTACCAGTGATGGTCTTCCTTTGTTCTTCCTCTCAGTTCTTCTTTATTATTCCAGTGCTAGCTTCAAGTAATGCTTTGTCTGCCATTGATTTACTTTATTCAAATTCATTTATTATCATATCCTCTTTTATCATTGTCCAATCTTTGTTATCATCAAAACATATGGGATCTAACAGAGCTAAAAGAAGAGCTCAGGGGGGAATGTACAAAGAAAAATGAGGACTGGGTTCAGACCACCTAGGAGGAAACTCAGGAGGAGACCCATGAGGGAACTCCTGAGCGGTATAATCATTCACGAGAATCTCCACCTCATACTGCCCCAAATCAAGAATCACAAGGGGTACCAGTTAGAGAAGAAATGGACCTTCAATTCTGGGTCTCAAGGTTTTGTAAGCATCTACCTCCAATATTCAGAAGGAGGTTTGATCCTCAAGCAACTGAGGATTGGTTGAACCGGCTAGGAAAAAGTTTTGAGGTTCTTGAATGCCTAAATGAGGTGAAGGATCACCTGGCCATATATAAGCTTGAAGGGGAAGCAGATCGTTGGTGGTGGAATATCGCCCTAATGCTATGAAGTTGTAATATGCCACTTACTTGGGAGTTGTTCCAGCAGCAGTTTAATAAAAAGTACTTTCCCAAGTCGGTGCGGCTCAAGAAAGAGACTAAATTCCTCTCTATCAAGCAGGTTGATTCAGAGTCTTTTGATGATTATCTATCTCATTTCATCCTGTTATCTAGATATTACTGTTATCTACGGAAAATGGATGATGAGGAGTGGAGTTCATATATGCTCATACGTGTGTTGCGGTGAGAATTGAGAAAGAGGTTAGCCTCCCACTAGTTCCCCATAGTCAACAAGGTGGTTAAGGAATGCAAAATTACAGAAAACAATATGGGAGATTTATATCTGGCCAACCGTACTGGTAGCCGCAGTGAACCCAGTAAAGGTAATACCTTTCAAAGGCTAAAAGGCCAGGGATCCTCTTGGTCCCAGGGTACTGGTAAGAAGCCCTACCAACCCAGAGATCGTAAGCCTCAGAGATTTGTGAAAGAGTGGGTATATCCTCATTGTAATCAACCATATTATGGCAGAAATTGTCGGGGCGAAATTGTAACCCCCCTACTGTAATTACATCCGGTTTATGAAATTAAAGTGAAATAGAGACCAATAAGACAATCAAAATTTATAATCCCTCATCTTCAAGATGGGGTATCCAGAAAAATAGTTTAAAAACATATTCAGCCTAGTCTCACATTCACGCTTCGAATATAATTACTTGAGAAATCAAATCACATTGATAAATATCAGAGTGCACAACTAAAATCCCGACATACCTCGGGTTACATGTATATATATAATGGGTTTAAAGTTTCCCAAAAATGGGGATCATATCTCCAAAATTCATATTTACATCTTATATACATACAGTAATCCCAAACCATAACTGATAACCAACAATCCAAAATTCAAATGTCCCAAAGAGATCCTAACCACTCCAGGTTGTCCGCTTCCCTTTTGAGCCACAAGCCCTATCTGAAATGTTAGTCATTGGAAAGATTGAGATTCTAAAGAATCCCAGTAGTAACAAATCACTCATACAGCATATAAACACATAGCATGTAAGTTTATCATTTTTAGCATCAACACAATGATTCTTGGATCACGCCACAAACGACAGCATTCACAGCTATAATCACAATGCACTATGCTCGCTTTCGCTGTAAATACTATGCCAGCTTTTGCTATAATCACTATACCAGCTTTCGTTGTAATCACTATGCCAGCTTTCACTGTAATTACTATGCAGTAACATCACAAGGCACAAAGTATATTATTCAAAGTCTCACTGGTTTCTCCTTGCACAGAAAAGAAAACCATATATCCCTGACAACACTTTTTCAAATATTTCTCAGCCTTAGCTGTTAAAAGTAAATTTAGGCTGGCATTCCCGTCATCAATGCTTTAAGAACCAGGATACACTATCCTCTTATTCCCACAATCTAAGAATATGTTATTTGCTCTTAACCAATCAAAACCCATAATGACTTCTAATTGGTAGAGCGGTAAACAAATCAATCTACCACAGACTCATGACCCTCAACGGTTAACACACAATTCAGACAGACTTCTGTGGTTACAGCCTTCACACCCATCAGCGTTGACACAATCAAATCAAAAGGCAATTTATGCATAACCAATCCCAAGCACTTCACACAATCATATGTGATAAAAGAGTGGCTTGTACCCGAGTCAAACAATGCTTGTAACACATATCCATTGAGAAGGACTTTACCTCGTATCAGCTTTGGGGATTTTTGGGCTTTCTCATGAGTCATAGCAAATACTTAGCCCTGAGTCCTCGATCTCTACTCCTATTATGGCTGTCCACATTCAATAGATGTATGCCCCACTTGCTTGCAATTGAAACAGATCACACGACTATCACAAGTCTTGCCATGATGTGGCTTGTTACAATAAGGACATGTCCATACGGTAAGAGCTCTCTACTGATCATGACTCCCATATTGGTAAGGCTTCTTACCACTGCCCCTATACGATGACGATCCTGGGCCCTTTCGCTTCTGAGAGGCACTACCCTTATTGGGCTCACTATGACCACCAGCAGCCTTAGCCGGGTATAGCTCTCTCAGATTTCTCTCTGTGATCCAACATTCCTCAACTGCCTTGTTGAACTTGGTAAACTGATGGGTGGCTAATCTTTTCCTCATGTCACACCTCAAACCCGTACTAGTATATCCGAGCTCAACTCCTCGTCATCCATCTTCAGTAGATAAGAAGAGTACTGAGACAAGCGGATGAAATGGGACATATATTCATCAAAAGACTCCGTGTCCCCTTGCTTGATGTTTAAGAACTCAGTCTCCTTCTCAAGCCTTACCAACTTAGGAAAATATTTTTCATTAAAATGCTGCTGGAACACTTCCCAGGTTAATGGTATATTCTTACTCCGCAATGATAAAGCAATATTCTTCTACCAGCGATTTGCATCTCCCTCAAGCTTATACACCGCCAGTTGAGCTTTCACTTTTAAAGGACACCCAAGGACCTCAAAAATCTTCTCAAGATGGTTTAGCCAGTCTTTAGCCTCCTGAGGATTAAATCTCCCTTTGAATATCGGAGGTAGGTGTTTACAAAACTTGGAGACCCAAAAATGAAGATCTCTTTCCTCTCTAGCTGGGACTCCAAATGATTCCGGATCTGGTTTAGCACGAGGAGGTGACTCAAGTGGTCACGCTGACCCTTCTGTAGTTTCTTCTCTATGTGTCCCCTCTTGGGTTTCTTCTTGAGTTGACTGACCCTGGCCCTCATTATTCTTTGCTCTTTCCACTCTGAGCTATTCTCTTAGCTCAGCAATCATATCTCGCTGATCCTGAATCAACCCCATCATTTCTTGCAACAGGTTCAGTGGATTATCATTGACCATCTCCACCTCTGGATCTACTTGTTGTACTCTGGGGCTACATTTTGTTGTTCTTTTCATTCTACAAAGAACTCACCCCATTAATCCAATGATTATGGTATACACATAATTCCACAAAGCACATATATCCACATAACAAGAACATATATGTGTATACAATAGTTATTCACAAATAATCTTCTATCACTAAGGCCAAACTATGTGAGTTATCCTAGCAAATTCTACCCTTACCAGGAACTACAGCTCTGATAACAAAAATGTAACCCCCTCACCGTAATTACATCAGGTTTATGAAATTAAAGTGAAATAGAGACCAATAAGACAAAATCAAAGTTTATAATCCCTTATCTTCAAAATAGGGTATTTAGAAAAATAGTTCAAAAAAATATTTAGCCTGGTCTCACTTTCACGCTTCGAATATAATTACTTGAGAAATCAAATCACATTGACAAATATCAGAGTGCACAACTAAAATACCAGCATACCCCGGGTTACATGTACATATATAATGGGTTTAAAATTTCCTAAAAATAGGGATTACATATCCAAAAGTCATATTTACATCTTATATACATACAGTAATCCCAAACCATAACAGATAACTAACAATTCAAAATTCAAATGTCCCAAAGAGATCCTAACAACTCTGGGTTGTCCGCTTCCCTTTTGAGCCACAAACCCTATTTGAAATGTTAGTCATTGGAAAGAATAAGATTCTAAAGAATCCCAGTAGTAACAAATCACTCATACAACATATAAACATGTAGCATGTAAGTTTATCATGATCAGCATCAACACAATGATTCATGGCTTACGCCTCAAATGACAACATTCATAGTTGTAATCCTAATGCACTATGCCCGCTTTTGTGGTAAACACTATGCCAGCTTTTGCTGTAATCACTATGCCAGCTTTCGCTGTAATCAATATGCTAGCTTTCATTGTAATCACTATGCAATAATATCACAAGGCACAAAGTATTACAAAGCTCCACAAAGTGTCACAAAGCAGCAACAGCAACACAATGCATTGCAACCATAAATACAATACATTTACACAAAGTATAAGAGAAGAGTCACTACCTTGTTCTTTCCTAACGTTCCTTAGCTCAGTGGGCTCACGTGCCTGATAAATATTAAATCCTATAACCAAATTAGGGACAACCGATCAATCTCTTTTTCATATGCATATTCCCCTAATACTCTAAGTTGGTTATCATTCAAACTTTGTAGGATGACCATTAGAGGCCTAAACACATACTTAAAGTGTTGAAAGAAACTACCCTGAAGAGCTTCTTTTTTGGAAGCACAATACTGATTTTCAGCTGACTCACTCTAGTGAAGATGACCTTACTCAGGTGATGAGAGACTTGCACTCGAGTAAGAATGGTTCTTACTCATGAGTGTTTGACAGTGAGCAACTACCAAGACCAGAAAGTGCTCACAACACTCGAGCATGCAGATTTGTACTCAGGTGATGACTCCAAATTCACTCGAGTCCCCAGAAGTGCAACACAAAAAATGACAACTTGAGAGCACAACCAAATTCAGAGGAAAAAGCTTACTCGAGCACAACCCTTGGCACTCGGGTGAGACGACTGCACTTGCGAGTGTTAGAACACACTTTTGATAATTGGCTAGAGAGTGAGGACCCGAGAGCAACCTTAACCACAAACTTACTCCATCACTCAAGTGAACCCATGCTCACTCGAGTGATCACCAATATCACTCACGATTGAGAAGTGCACTCGAGCTTTCCTCATAAAAACCCAGGCAAAACACAAAGGAGAAAGGGAAATTACACGACAGCACTCGAGTGAGACCCCCCTCACTCGAGTGATGCTATCAGATTGCCAGATTGCAGCAACTAACAAAAATTTCCTGATTTGCCAAAATTGATCCCAATGGTTCCCAAACTTCACACAAGGCTTATACTCACTTAAAATCCCATAAGGAACCCATTGGTGACCTCCAAAACACTCAAAACCCATCCTAATAACAATGCATACTCTTGGGTCTCTATAACACACACAATACCCAAATTCATTTAATTCATTTCCAAACTTCAAAACCATTACCAACACTAAAATAACCTCACAACATACCAGTTCCAACATCATTCATCATGCAATTCATGCATTCAAAAATTGGTACAAAACCAGGGAAAATTCTATAATTTATCAACCTTATCCAAAAATCTCAATAAATATACCACAAAGCATCAAATCCTTACCTCTTCACTTTGTCAAAACGAAAACCTTGATTCTCAAACTTCTAAATTGCTCCAACACCCAAATCACCACCTTTCAAAATTCTGAAACCACCAAGATGAAGCTTTTAACACTATAAACAAGATTAATGAAGAGTATATGAGCATATGAGAACCATTACTCACCCAAAACTCAAGCTTTCTCTTTCTCTTTCGTTCTTGAAATCACTGGAAATAGAGGTGAGGAGAGAGAGATGATGAGATGATGGAGATAAGATGTTGCATAATTTTTCCCTTCCCAAAGCTCCCAACTGAATAGGAGAGAGAAGAGAGAGAAAAAGTGAGTGTTTGACTTTTGGCATCATCCTATGGTCCATGCAATGCCACTTGGCAACATCTTGTTCACTTCCTCCATGAGCTCATATAATTGCATAACATAGGATTTCAACCTATTAACAATGAATCTCAACCATTGATCTCAAATCACCAATGAATTTCCTCTTTGGTAACTGACCAATTAGTCAGTAAATTTATAATTTTACCATTTTACCCCTGGTTTCACTATGATTAATAAATCATCACTATGAACATTTATATCAAATTCGTATCACATTTATCCAAAAGTGTTTAATTACACTAATAACAATCAATATCAGAGTTATTAGCCCTTAATCTCAAATTGGGTCATTACAGAAATGATCTGCTTTAATTATAAACAACCGGGACATCTTTCTAGAGATTTTCAGTGGCCACAGATAGAGCAGAGATCGAGGACTTAGGGTAGAGTATTGGTGATGACTCATGAGGAAGTCCGGAAGTCCCCCGATCTCATTCAAGGTAACGTTCTTTGTAATGGTAATGTATTGCAAGCTTTGTTCGACTCGGGTGTAAGTAATTCCTTTATTGCTTATGATTATGTGATGCGCCTGGGTATGCAAGTGCATAAATTGCCATTTGATTTAGTTGTGTTGACATCGATGGGTGTCAAGGCTGTGACTGTTGAAGCCTATTTGAACTGTGTCATAACCATGGAAGGGCTCGAGTCTTCTGTGGATTTGATTTGTCTGCCATTCTGCTAATTACAAGTCATTTTATGTTTTGATTGGTTAACGACAAATAATGTGTTATTTGATTGTGGAAACAAGAGGATAATGTATCTTTCTTCTCAAAGAGTTGAGGATACGAATGCCAGTTTGAATTTCCTTTCGACAGCTAAGGCTGAGAAAAATCTGGAGAAGGGTTGCCAAGGGTATATAGTGTTTTTTTCTATGTAGGGAGAGACTGGAGAAATTTTGAGTAGCATACCTATGGTAAATGAATTCCTTGAGGTATTTTCGGATGATCTTAGTGGATTGCCTCTAGAGAAGGAAGTACAGTTTCCAATTGAAATTATGCCTGGAGCTAGTTCTTTATCAAAGGCCCCATTCTGAATGGCCCTAAATGAAATGATAAAATTAAAGAAGCAGATTGAAGACTTTCTTGAGAAAGGGTTTATAAGACCCAGTATGTTGCCTTGGGGAGCTCCAGTGTTGTTTGTGAAAAAGAAAGACGAGAGTCTACGTTTGTGTGTTGACTATAGGGAATTAAACAACATTACCATCAAGAACAAGTACCCTCTCCCAAGAATTGATGACCTTTTAGATCAACTATCTAGTTCGTATGTGTTTTCAAAGATTGATCTAAGGTCGGGTTATCATCAGTTGCGTGAGAAGGTAGAAGATGTTCTTATTATTATAAAGGAAGTATATGTAGAAAAACCTTCTAGTTTGAAAGATGAAACAAACCCTGATCATGTTTTCAAATTTAAGAAAGCTTTATATGGTTTGAAACAAGCACCTAGAGCTTGGTATGAAAGACTAAGCAAGTTTCTTCTTGATCAAAATTTTGTCAGAGGAAAAGTGGATACAACTCGTTTCATCAAACATAACAAAGATGACATCCTAATTGTTCAAATTTATGTTGATGATATTATTTTCGGTGCTACTAACGAATCTATGTGTCAAGAATTTTCCAAGATTATGTAGGGAGAATTTGAGATGTCCATGATGGGAGAATTAAATTTCTTTCTTGGACTTCAAATTAAGCAAAAGAAGAATGGGAAATTTCTATCTCAAACAAAATATTTGAAGGAGTTGTTGAAGAAGTATGGATTGGACAATCCTAATGGAGCTGATACTTCAATGAGTTTTACAACATTATTGGATGCTGATGTAAAAGGTCCTAGTTACAACATCACTAAATATAGAGGAATGATTGGTTCATTACTCTATCTTATAGCAAGCAGGCTAGATATTCAGTTCAGTGTTGGAATGTGTACAAGGTATCAATATGCTCCTAAGGTATCACATGCAGAGAGAGTAAAAAGAATCTTCAAATACCTAGGAGACACTTCAAAACTTGGCTAATGGTATCCGAAAAGAGGAAACAAATATTTAATAGCATATTCAGATTCAGATAATGGAGGATATAAAACTACAGGAAAAGTACTAGTGGTTAATGTCAATTCCTTGGAGGCTCTTTGGTATCATGGTTCAGTAAGAAGCAGAACACAGTGTCATTATCCTCAACTGAAGCTAAATATATAGCTGTAGCAAGTTGTTGTTCTTAAGTACTATGGTTGAAGCAACAACTTCAGGATTTGGGGATATACTTAAAAGAGATTCCAATTTATTGTGACAACACTAGCACCATTAGCTTAGCCAAGAATCATGTGCAACATTCAAGGACCAAACACATAGATATCTGACATCATTTCAATCGAGATCACGTGTAAAAGAAGGATGTCAAAGTAGAATTCATACCAACACATCTTCAACTCACTGACATATTCACAAAGGCAATAGCTAAAGATCAATTCCTATATATTTGAAGAGAATTGGGAATGGTTAATCCCAATGAGTTGTAAGTTTTCTTATTAATTATTATGTTTAAATGAGTTTTTGATGATAACCATACTGACTTTGGCATCATAGTATTAGAAATTGTTTTTGTAAGTCTGTCACTCGAGCACAGGAAGTGTCACTCGAGTGATAAGCTCATTCTTACTTGGGTCAGTCAACAATGCTCGAGTCCATAACTATAGCATATACTCTGCCCCAGGCTATGAAAAACAGGGATTAACAGAGTATGTAAGAACTCTTAAAACTCACTCAAGCATACCAAGAGTGACATGTCTCACTCGAGTGAGGAAAAATCGTCACTCGAGCATGGAATGAATTAAGAAAACTCAAGCAGAAGGAAGAAATTTATGCAAATACTCATTCAAAGCATGGTTACTCAAATGATTTAATTGTGAGGATTTGAGTACAAAGCTGAAAAATATAACAAGCTATATTTAAGTCAGGTGCACTTTTTCATGTTTTAACAAATTTGTCTGAATATCACTTAAGCACAATATGGGCACACTCGAGCATAGTATGAACAACACTCGAGCACTAGGGTTATCACTTGAGCATTGGAACTTATATTAGTTACGCGATAGCTCAGACTATCACACTTCCTCCTCTTACTCGAAGCGTTGCGTCACTCGAAGGTCGTCTCCCTTCACCTCCGACCATTACCCATCGATTAAACGTCTCATTTTGCTTCAAATAACTGTTACAACTCTTCAATCTTCTTTATAAGGTGAGATTTGTCCTTAAATTTTCTCATTTTGTGCCCTAAATTTCTGAAACTTTCTCACTCAATCCTCAGTAAATCTGTGATTCCTGTTATTTTCATTTTATTCTTCAATGGCTAGAACTAAGATTCCTATTATTTCCTATTCACCTTCACCCACTCATTCAGCCGCTAGTGTCTCAGAGACTCCAGTGGCCTCATCTTCATCTCCTACTCTTTCTCTATCTTCTACTCCTACACCTCCTCCTAAACCCAAAACCAAAAAGAGAACACCAGCCAAGAAACCTCATCCTAAGCCTCAAATGGCTAAAAAGGATCAACCTCCACAAAAGAAACCAAAGGGAGTGGTTTTCAAAGAACTGATTGTGACTAGGTCTTAATCCAAAGAAGTCAAAGGAAGAGGAAAGGAGAAGGAAATAGAGCAACCACAATAATCTTCTTCCTCTGATGACTCCTTCAATCGACAACTTTGGGAAGTTATGGAGAAATCAAAGTTCGACGCATTAGTTGGCAAAATTGCCTCACAAGCCGGCGCCTCAAGTTCATATCAAGTTGGCCAGTCCAATGCGGCTACTTTAGGGGTTCCTTCCACATCACAGGCTCTAGAGGAAGAACAAGTCACAAATCCTCCTGAAGACTTCAATGTTAATGAATGGAAGGCATTTAAACAGAAGGTATATGATTATGAGTTTGCACATAGATACTTTTGTCCCATAGTATATGTCAACTCAGATTATCTACTAAAGAGCTGTGGTTTGGATTTTCATCCTTTCTTGGATTTTATGCTCCCTAGCTGAGTGTTCATATTCCTTATTCACCCTCTGTTGTGAAAACTTTTTATTGCAACATGAAATCCTACAACATAAAATCTAGGACTGGAGAATTGATTGAGGAAGCAGTATCTACCACTGTTAGAGATCAATTCATTATGATATCTACTAGTATCATTAATGATTTACTTGGATATGTTGCACCTCCTTCTGATCCACCCACTCTGTCAGCCAATGAAGCCTTCCAGCTTTTGAGACCAAATGACCCAATAGGCCCTCTCAACTTTAAGCCTATTGACATGCCTGATTCTAATCGTGCCCTTCACTATATTTACTCTTGTAGCATTGTTAATAAATCAAAAAATTATACCCATTTTGCTCAGAGAGATTACTACTTGCTAGCTTCCTTTTTAGGCGATCAGCGAAGAAATATGGGGGAGATTATTTTTAGTGAGATGAGAAGATTTCGATTTTCTTCATCAAAATCTGCCAGTATACCATACCCACAAATTGTGTCTCTCATTATCAAGAAAAACAAAGTATGGTATTTGGAGGGAACTGAGAGGGTAACCATTCCAAGGTTTGGCAAGACTCAATTAACTCATATGAGTATCAATCTTCCAGTGAGTCAAACCAAGGCTACATCTCATAGAGAAGACACTCCTTCGAGAGGTGATGAGGCTCAATCTTCTGCTCAAGGTTCAATTCCACCTCCATCTTTCCTGAATGCATCACTTTCCACTCATCTGACTGAAGTGATCAATCAAGCTGTGTCTGGTCTGAGAAAGGAATTGATGACTGAGTATGAGAAGTTGGTAAAAATGATGGAGTTACAAGTCTTAAAGTTGGTGGACAAGGCGAATACCAACTTTGACTTGATGTTTAAGACTCAAGAAGATATGTCGAGAAGAATCACTGATATGGAGATCTTCCTACGCACTCATTTTCTGACTACATCTTCTGAGGAGCCACATGAGACTACTCCTACTACGACTTCACCTCCTCATACATAGACTCATGTTCTCTTCACCAATCTGGATTCTAATATTGATGTAACTTATGATCGATTGCCATCACCACCACCTACAACCTCTGTTCCTTAGCCATCATCTCCACCCTTTGAGCCGGAGCCAGTAGACCCTTCCACTGCCATGGTATTCTTTACCGCACCATCTGATCTCACTTTTCCTCAACCCTCTTCTGATATTGACAAAATGGGGGAGAAGGATATGTGATGGGTTCTGAGCTATATGTCTGATATGGGGTCTCATATGGGGGATATTGGGTAGCTTTTCTGTATTGGGGTAGGCTTATTGTTGTTTTTCTGTTTTACTTTTGCTGACATGGTTGATATGGATTTTTATGGGTGGATGTTGATTCAACTTTACTATTGTACTTTTCAAGTTCACTAATGATTATTCTCAAGTTTGTTAAGTTTTATGTTTAGTTCTAATGATTTCTGTGATACGATGACTTATCTTGGTGTTTAAGTGTCCATTGGAAGTATTGCAGGAAACATATGAGGATAAGTGCAACAATCTAAGAATGAGTCTGAATCTTTGTGAAATATGCATTTGGAAATATTGATAATGTTTTTACAATTTTCACTCTAATCAAGATTTTTCTTAAACCTCATCACAAAGATTTTGTCATCATAAAAAAGGGGGAGAATGTTATATTCCAAGTTTTGATGATAACAAAAGGTAATTGTGTGCAAAGTATGTTTTTACAAGTCTAGACTATGGTTGCAAAGTTACCAAATGCATATGGCAAAGTTAAGAAATGTCTACTGTCAAATTTACTGATGCACTCGAGAAACAGAGCTAACACTGAGCATCAACCTTTTTTGCACTTGAGCACATGCAAGTATTGGACAGAAAGTGTTTGACAAAGAGCAATTGCTATCAAATTTACTGATCCACTCGGGCACTATAATCAACACTTAAGCATGAAGTATGCACTCGAGCATATGAAAGTGTTGAACTGAAAGTGTTTGACAAAGAGCAAAGTTAGAAAAAGATATAAACACTTCACTCTAGCACAGATTCTGTATTAAGTGATGGCCTTATCTCACCTGAGTTCTAGCGAGTGAAAGACTATGAGTGTTTGGCTGAGAGTCATGCAGAACAGAGAAGCACAAGCATGCCCGAGTGAGAGTTCATGTGCCCGAGTGATACATCAGCACTCTCGAGTGAGAAATCTAACTCTCAATTCTGATGCAAGTGCTAAAGACAAAGAGTATATTACAGAAGAATATTCTTCTCACTCGAGTAGGAGTATGTATGCTCGAGTGAAGGCCCGCATTACCTGCGAGTGCAAAATCACACTCTTGATAAAATTGGGTGCGAGTGTTGTCTAGAGATGTGACTCATAGTGTAAAATGAAGTAGCACTCGAGCAAGGGGACCAGTACTCGAGTAAGAACTCACATCACTCGCAAGTGTGAAAATGCACTCTCTCAAAATCCATGGAAGTGCAAGTGTAAAACTAAAGCAAAAGGAGAAAATATGGTATTGCACTCGAGTAAGACATCACAGTGCTCGAGTGATACTTTGCCAGAAGCCAAAACGCACCAGTCTTATAGCGTTCAATCCGAATATGGTTTAATGATATTTATTCATTTTATTTTCAATTATTATTATTATATAACATTATTTAACATGTATTATGAGTGTGATACAGGAGTTTAAACATTTGAATTAGAAAGACATAGAGGAAGTCAAACAACGGCAGATAGCATCATTACGACCATCTAAGCACATACCTACCGCGTTCAAAGATTTCAAACATACGCATGCCGTTCCACAGTAACATGCCCCACTCCACAATGATCATTATTCAAACATGCAAAATCAAATGTCTATAAATACAGAGTTCCAGAGACCATAAAAAACAACAAAGTGCAAGAATTCACACAAGTAAATTCACGAGTCTCTGTTATTCAAATTTTCTCTGTATTCATATTGTTCTTCAGTGTTTATTATATTTGCTTTATAAGAGAGTCTGTAAACACTTCAAATTCTATTTTCATTTGATCTCAAGGTACTGGGACCTTGAGAGGAGAGATTTCCTTACGAGAGAAGCAGTGAGAGAATTCCTAATAGGACTTTCTGCTCATAAGACTTCCAAGATACAATCAGTAGAGCACGTTGCTGCTCGTAAGACTTACAGTGGTGTAAGCAGGAGAGAACATTGCTGCTCATAAGACTTGTATACGTAAGCAAGAAAGAAAGGTTATAGGTTTGTTTTTTCTGCACATAAGACTTGTCGTAAGGGGGAGAGAAATTTCTAGTATTTCTACTTGTAGTCCTTTCAAGGACAGTTGTTGTCTTATGGTGTTCCGAGAGCCCACTGAATCTTAGAAGAATAGTGAAAATCTCAGTAGGTCTTGATATCTGAGGACTGGACGCAGGCCTGGTTTTTGGCCGAACCAGTATAATTCTCTGTGTGCTTATCTTCTCAACTCTACTATCTACAGTTATTACTATTTCACCACATCAACCGGAAAAATTTATCACATCACCCAATTCACCCCCCTCTTGGGTGAAGCTTGCCTCTTTCACATTCTGTATGTGGAGGTGATCTAGAAGGGAATGACGCAGAGAGAGGCAACTTGGGAAGCGGAAGCTGACATGCGTATACAGTATCCGAAGTTTATAGCTCATGTTGTGTAATAAATTTCAAGGAAAAAATTTATTTTTCGGGGGGAGAATTGTAATGCCCCAACTTGGGCTTAAGGGCTAATGACTTCGAAAGTAAATGTAATTATTCTTAAATAAACACTTTTAAAGAATATGATGTGAAATTATGATTCGAATGTGTTATGATCAGTACCTAAACCCTATATTTAAGTTCAATTATGGATTAAAATCTAAATTGAATTAAATAAGAGGGAGGGCGAGTGGTAAGGTGAAATGGAATGATAGAATGTGATTAGTAGTGGTTTAAGTGGAATTACCATAATTAGGGGTAAAATGGGAAAACATAAAGTTACCGACCAATTGGTCAGCTACCGAAGAGCAAAACTCCTTGGTAATTTAAGGATCAATCGCTAGGATTGAGTGATTAATAGGGTGGAATCATGTGCTTTGAGTTCATATGTTTCCATGTAATAAGACCTAAGATCTTGACAATTGGCATTATGTGGACCATGGGTAAGGTGAAATGGAATGATAGAATGTGATTAGTAGTGGTTTAAGTGGAATTACCATAATTAGGGGCAAAATAGGAAAACATAAAGTTACCGACCAATTGGTTAGCTACCGAAGAGTAAAACTCCTTGGTAATTTAAGGATCAATCGCTAGGATTGAGTGATTAATAGGGTGGAATCATGTGCTTTGAGTTCATATGTTTCCATGTAATAAGACCTAAGATCTTGACAATTGGCATTATGTGGACCATGGGATTAGTCAACTTTTCAAACCATTTTCCTCTCTCCTCTCCTCCTCCAAGTCAGTTGTTAGCATGGGGAAGGTAAAAAATTTGTACTTCATCATCATCTCATCTTTTCTCTCTCTATTCTCAATTTTCGGCCAAGGAAGGAAGGAAAGAGAAAGTAAAAGGTAATGTTTTGACTTTTTGCTTAATCTCATATGCTCTAAACCTCTTCATTAATCTTGTCCATAGTGATGAGAAATTTCTTTCTATGGTTTTAGATTTTTGAAAGGGGGCGTTTTAGATCTTGAGCAAATTTAGAAGTTGAGGAATCATGGATTTAACTTAGGAAGAGGAAGAGGTAAGAAAGGGCTTTCTTTTGACACATTCATTGGGAGTATTGGATGAGTTTTAGAAATTTATGATTTTTCCCTGATTTTGGTATAATTTTGGAATACGTGAATTGGTTAATGTATGGTGGTGGAATTGGTGGCATATTGTGTCTTTGAGCCATTGGTATTAGTTTGAAATTTTGGAAACCAAATTGATCATTTTGTGCTTTTGGGGTTCAATGTTGTTAGAAATGTAGAATATGACATTTTGATGGGAATTTGGTTGTTTTAGTGTGCCAGTGAGTTCTTTATGTGAATTTATGTGGGGAAAGGTTGTTTGGGAAATTGGGAAGTCATTGGACACTTTGGAGAAAATCTAGTAAAAATTTTATCAATTGCTGCGTTTTGGCTTCTGATATGCCTCACTTGAGTACACCAGGATGTCACTCGAGTAAAGTGTTCTATTTCCCTTTTCCTTCAGTTTTGGTCGCACTTCCTTACCAAGGAAGCAGCAATGCACTTCCTCACCTGCAAGTTTTATGGGTTATCACTCGAGTTCTTCGATGTCACTCGAGTAAGTATGTATTTTGCACCTTCAGGCCAGTTCTTGGGTTGTCACTTACAGCTAAATTGTCAAGAACGTGTGCTAGCACTCACAAGTATCGAGCTATCACTCGAGTGCACTCCCAGTTTTAGGGTTTCTGTTGCTCTCGGGTAGTCACTTCTTGTGCATCACTCGGTTGGACTCAGGTAAGCATGAGGGCATCACTCGGGTATTAGGGTCACGACTCGAGTGCTATGATCATTTTTTGTCAAAGTGGTTGCTCTCAGCCAAGCACTCGCACAAGTGAGCCAAACTCACTTGAGTGCAAATCATCTCATCACTCGAGTGCATCATCTATCACTTGAGTGCAAACCATCAAATTAGTGTTATATGTTTGGAAAAGGGGTGTTTAACTTTAGGCTTATGTCTAGGCTTTTAGTAGCCCCCTAAAGAGTTCAAATGATGACCAACTTTAAGTATTATGAAGATAAGACTTTGGAAAAGAGAATAACCTATCATCCTTAATTTTGGTTTATAGGGTTTGATATCTGCCCTGCTCGTAAGCCATATGTGTCGGAGCACGCCAGGAAAGAACAAGGTAGTGATGTTTTTCCTTATACTATATGTGATACATTGTATGTTTGATTTATCATTGATTTGTGAAGACTTCGTATGCTGCAAAGCTTGTGGATATGGGCTGAAAGGCTATTTGTGAAAGCTGAAAGGCTATTTGTGAAAGCCAAAAGGCTATTTGTGGGCTGAAAGGCTATTTGTGGGCCGAAAGGCTATTTGTAAAGCCTAAAGGCTATGTGAGCCATAAGGCTATGTGTTTGCACCACCACACCAATAGTTCCTAAGTCACTAAGAATGATTCGAGTAAGGACTACGTGCCTTCCCAGCTGTAAAAGGGGATGAGGGTGGGGTGTGAGGTGTATTGCTGTTGCTGCTTGATGATTTACTTGCATGCTATGTGATTACATATGGTATGAGTGATTTGTTACTAATGGAATTCTTTTTGAATCTCATTCTTTCCAGTGACTAACCTTCAGATAGGGCAAGTGGCTCTAAGAGGAAGGAGACAACCAAGGGTGGATAGGGCTCCTTAGGGAGATTTTTATTTTGGTTGTTGGTTATCTAATTTAAATTGGGGACTATTGTATATTGTTGGGATGTAAACGTTGAACTAATTTTGTGTAATCCCCTTTATGGGAAACTGTAAACCTTAGTATTGATATATATATGAAACTCAGGGTTACCGGGATTTTTGCTGTACACTCTAATATATATATATGAATGTGATTTAACTGCGAAGAGTAATTAGATTCGGAAGATGAATATGAGACCATATCAAATGAATTTTAAAAAAGAAATTTGATAAAAATATACCCATCGGTTTTTAATTCATTTCAATTACACACTCTCAAATCTTAATTATGGTTTTCAAGGTAGAGGGGGTTACATGGACACCTCAGTTGCTGGTATTTACCATTGTGCCCCTAGAGCCACTAGCTTCTGCTAGAATATTGTTTAAATTTAAATAACTGTGAGATTCAAAAGAATCTCAGTAGTAACATACAAACAATCATATCACATGCAAAATTTAAATATGTCATGCTCCATGTTAGTTAATATATTAACAACACAAATAATCATCACGGCATGTATACATAAGTTAGGGCTACTCCCCCACTATCCTAAACCCTGATTGGGTTCTTACTCAACAACTAGGAAAAGTGCCTACTCTCATAAATTGCCCTACCCGGCAAAAAAATATTCATCAATTATACCACAGAAGATGGCATACACAAACATATAAAATATTCACATAATTTATGAAAGATAGAGTTACTACCCTAAGTCCCTTTTTGTAATATAGATTAGTCCTTGAACTGATCCGGCTAGAGCTCAACAGTCTGGTCCTTAAAATCCAAGTTTACAAGAATTATGTTGATACCCATTCATGTATTACTTTAGAATCTTCCAAATTATTTTTGTTGGTTATATTAATCTAATTTTGTAAAATTACCAAAATACCCCTAGGGACCCGATTTAAGCCCTTTTTTCCTTGTCTAATTGTATTTTTCCAAAAGTTATAACCTGAGCTATTCCTACACATTTTTACATTTAGAATCCATTTTTGAACTTGGTTTTCTCAAAATCACTGCCAAATGACAGTTTTGCCCTTGACAAGCCCTACTTAAGGTTTTAAGGGCATTTTTGTCATTTCACTTTCGAGGCCTTTTCTCACATGTTCAACATCAAACCTACAAAATTTTCCCTTATAAACACAATGGAATCATCAAATTGATGAAATTCTAGCCCCTTCCCCAATTTTTCATGCAGGCCGAAACATTGACAAGGAAAGGGAAACTATGGTTTTCTTGATTCAACCCTTAAAGCTCCTTCCTTTTCCCTCCTAATCACTTGATAAACCTCTTAAGCACTTATTAGACATGATTTGAGGAAATTTTGGCAAAATAAACCCTTAAGGTTTCAACATCTCAAATTTACAAAATCGTTAACCAAACCACAAATCATGACAAGATCAACGACAACAACAAGACACCAAATGAATTAAGAGTCTTGAAGTTACCTTTGATTGCTCAAGATCTCTCTCTCTAGGTGTCACTTTCTCTCCCCTCTCCCTTGAATATTTTCTTGCTACACATGGATTTTCATGAAGAACAAGAGCTTAGAAGAGATATTACACAAGATAGGAAGCTTAATCACTTGGATTTTCAAGTACTTACCTTGATCTTTGCTCCTTATGGTCTCTTGTTCTAAGACTTTCAAGCTCTCTTCTCTCTCTATTTTGATTGTGTGTGGTGTAAGGAATGAAGAGGAAAGATGAAGATGATGCATTTAAAATATCTCTACCTCTTATTTAAGAAATAACTGTTTACTAGTTTATGACACATGTGTTTTTCCTTAAGCCTTATCCCTTCATAATTATGTCATAAACCCTTCATTTGATTTGAACCAATTCTCATCATCTTTTTTAGGGTCCTTGTTGACCCAAATGAGCTTCATCCAATTAGTCTAACGAATTGTACATATATTATATTTTAATGTTAATTGAACATGTGCCCATATCCTTAATATATTCTTATTTAATCCTTTGGATTTAGATGATGCCACTTGGCATGTTTATGTTCCAAATAATTATTTTCCCTCTTATTCCCTTATTTGGGCCAAAATCATAGAGAAAAGGGAAATAATAATTGCCCCAATATTTCCCCCAATCTCTCTCTAATTAATTTATGTACAAGTCTTCTTTTGACTTGTCAAACTTTGATTTATTTGACCAAGAATGCTTCAAATATATATTTACCCTTTATTTTCCTTAATTAAATGAAATCAACTTCAATTAATTGGAAAATAATTAATCTTGTGCTTTATTGAAAAATTATAATTTTGCCCTAACATTCTTGGATTTATTTTGAGCTTATTCCTTTCCTTCTTTTCTTTGGCTGAAATTATCCTTTGTTATTGAGCCAAATATTGTGCTCTTTTATTCTTCCATTTTGAGCTTTAATAATGGGATTTTTGGAACATCCAAAAATTAATTTCATGACTTGTTCTAGCCCAATTCTCATGAAAATGAAAATTTACTAGCTTCTTAAATTATAAGCTCATAAATATTCACCATTTTATTCCTTTTAATATGTTAAAGGTATAAAGGAATTTTGGTGACTAAAATTTGGGATGTTAGACTACTTATATTTTTTGTGCATATACATAACAAAGGAGTTTGATGGCCCAATGGTCACTTGCATTTTACAACTTCAAAGGGTTAAGGGTTCAAATCCTCCATTCATTCCAATACCTTTGGCACAATTTAGCCAAAAAAAACTTTGCTCCAAAAACATCTTGTCGGTGCTCTAGCGGCCAGCCCCCTGGTAGCAAGGGGTGGTTGCCGGTAGCTTTTTTTTAGTAGTGAAGGGGGATTTTAGTAAAAGTATAACATTTCAAAATCCCAGATTCCCACCGTAAAGACCTATTTGTCATTTTTAAGTTATTAAACTTTTTGGGGTTTTAGAAATTCAAATGGTATTTATTTGTCTTTTTCCCTTGTTCTATTATGTTTTGATTTCTAATCTAATTTCAGGTTTGATTCAATGACGGCTCAACTCTGATTCAACCCCGGCCCAAGTAGTTTTTTAATCCATACTAATTTTTTTGTTTGTCTGAATGGAAGTTCGAGAGTCTAGTCAAATTCTTTAATCATTGCTTATTAATAGAACAAGGGTAGCTAGAGACGAGATATGATCTTAGATGGTCCAGATTTAAGTTTTTTTTAATTATGCTTTTTTAAATAAAAAATCTTTTTTTTTTTTGGAAAAAGTAATAGTTAAGAGATCATCTTTTAGATTCTATATTCATCAAAGTTTTGTTTTTAAAAATAAACTTTTAAACAAACAAATATGGACCGTCATATCATATCTATATTATCAAGATCTGATTAGCTTTCTGTGTTAAGCACTTTGGTTAGTTGGGAAACTATTCCTGTCACTACTGATCACAATTATAACATCTCTGTTTGTTTTATAAATAGATAAGATGATATTACTTAAATGAAAAAGTTTACAAAGTATCAAAAAAGTTTACAAAGTATCAAAGCAAATGCAAATTGATGAAAATAAGTAAAATAAACAGACTGTGGAATAATATGAATAGGATGCATATGAAAATATTTTATGAGAGCTAATATTTCATGCCATTTGATGCTATTTGCTGAAGACCGGTCCAATTGTAATATCCTGAATTTTGGGTCTAGAGACTTGAGGATACGCTTGAATAAGGTGAACTATTAAGCCCAGTTTGGGAAGAGTTCCTATAATGAGGGGTGGTAGAAAGACTCTTAGGGACTATGTGATTTAGCCTAACTGGGCAAAGGGCTCGGTATTTGTAGGCAGTATGATTAAGTATCAGTGCAGATGTGCACATGACATATATATGGTGGCATCTAGTTAGTTGAAAGATGTCACCCAGCTATATCATGAGGTATAAGATTGATTGGTCGACTGAAATATGCCAGTATAGGTGTGCATATGACATTTTCAAGGTAGACATGTGTACCCTACGTTTTTTAAAGAAGACACCAGTATATGGAGCCATATGGGGTCCACACACATATACTCTGACCTAGCATCATTTAGCGGGCCTCTATTCGCTAGACGCAATCCTGAGTAAGTCCCGAGTCAAAACCTAAGTAGACACCAATAAAGTAACTTTATTAAAGTAGCTTTAATAAAGTAAGCAATCATGACTAGCTTTTGTGTTGGCTAAGCAAGAGGATGACAAGTGTCCCTTAATCATTACAAAGGACAATGACACTTTTGCGTTGGAAGAGTAAGGAGGTGACAAATGTCCTTCATCATTGCTATCACCTTTTTGCCTTTTGAGTTGTCATCACTGAGGGTGCCATCTCATCCCAAGCCGGGGAAATCCACCGGTCTCCGGTTCGATCACCCGACTAACTTTCTTGAGCATCGCCCCTGGAGCTGGGGGAAAACCATCAGACCATCACTATCCCTAACAAATTGATAGCTAAAACTTGAGAAAAGAGGTGAGACCCACTTTATTAAAGCAAGTGACACGTGTCACTGAACCAATGGATTACTGGACAAATAGTACCATGAGACCTTGACACGTGCCATAATTTCTCCAAGACTCATCCTTAGCTGTAACTTTCGGCCAGCCACTCAAAGAAATCAGAAAAATTGTCAAAAATATCACAAAAATTGGTAGAAGAGAAGTGAAGGTGATTAGTATTTTCTAAGAATTTTCATCTGCTGAAACAATACATAATCGATGTTTTCTCTCAAAATACCCTTCATAAACCTCATTCTACTCATCCTAAGCTTTATTTCTACGGGTTTGGATTTTTGTTTGGAGGTGTTTGGTGTCGTCATAGTTGCCAGAGTACTACCGGATTTCCAAACCGGTTGCGAAAATTCGTAGAGGTAAGCATAGGCTTTTTTTTAACCGATTGGTTTGTTGTTTGGATGAGTTTCATGAGGGTTAGGGTACTATTCATTTTCATCCATAGGGTGTTTTTAAGGTTTAATCATGTGTTTATGGTTAAATGATGATTTATGATGATTTTGGAAGTTTATGTTTAAAGCTACCTGAATTCCTTTTCTGGAGGCAGTGAACTTGCAACGTGTTTTTGACCAAACTTAGTCCAAATGCTATGAAATTTTACAAGATTAAAGTGGACATCCTGTGCTTTACTTTGATGGTTAATATTAGCCATTTGGCCTAGTAGATTAAAAGTTATGATTTTTCAATATTTGACCTTGTTTTTGGAATGAAATTTGTGGCAGTCTATGTTTGATGAATTTATGGGAAATGTGTGGCTGTAATCAATGCTCTGTGATATTTTTCATTGAAAGAGGACTTAAAGAGATTTTTATAGAACTTAGAACCAACCTATTTGGATTTTTGTTGAATTAATTATGAATTTTCAAAGTTTGGTCTGAAAAACTTGCAAATTCTGGGGGCAGTGATCAATTAAGTGAGATATTGTATTGATTGCGTCTAGAAGAGTAATGGCTTTAGTTTTCTCTGAAACAAGACTGATTAGGGGTCATATAGCCTTTAGAATTATCACAATTGGACATCTGTACAATTAGTTATGAATTTTCAAATATTAAGGAAAATTCTAGCACATTTAAGTACAAGTGTGAAAATGGAAAAATGTAATGGCACCAGATAATTAAGTAGAACTTTAAGAGTGAAGTTAACGAACTTGGGATAGTTAGACCGCTTTAACTTCACTTTTCACTTAGTGTATTAACCCTAATGATACGATTATATATATAGGGTCATGAGAAGTCAAGAAACAAGAAAAGTGAAAGAATTTCCAAGAAGCTTTAATGGTTGGAAGAAAAGGTACAAGGTGGGAACTTGAAGACAAAAGGTTAGGAACTTTCCTAACTTACATAACTGA
Organism: Inga laurina; assembly: GCA_963855925.1. Taxonomy (NCBI): domain Eukaryota; kingdom Viridiplantae; phylum Streptophyta; class Magnoliopsida; order Fabales; family Fabaceae; genus Inga; species Inga laurina. The sequence goes on along the minus strand of OY979701.1, from coordinate 47,286,819 downwards.
ATATGTGTGCTTGTGTATTGATATGTTAGTTGCTTTGATGAATTGTATAAAGCATATGTGAATAAGTGAAACTCTTACTTATACTATAACCATTTGGGTAATGTGTTAAACATTGAGCATGCATATATGTCATTATATTAGCATGAATTTATGCAAGCAAGCATGTCATTCACAAAGCATTTCTTGTATGTATTTGTCAGCACTGTTCGCTACTGTGATTCTCTTGAATCTCACTCTCCCTCACCAACCATATAAGCAGGGGATCACTGAAGAGAAGTGCAGGACGCTGTGTGTAACCCCCTGCCTTATAAACAGTAATTATGATTCAAAAATATGTAATTAAAATAGATTAGAGACTAATAGTTAAACAAGACTTATTTCAATCCCATCCTCATAGTAGGGTTTTCATAAATTTCTTACAAAATATCTTTTAAACCTGGTCTCAACTTTCTTAATTCGAATATATTTACTCTGTGTAGTTAAATCACATTTATATATCAGAGTGTACAACAAAATCACGGCAACCCCTGGGTTTCATATAGATACTACGAGTTTATAATTTCCCATTTAAGGGATTACACAAAATCATTTTAATATTTACATCCCAAATATGTACAGTAATCCTAATACCAAAATTGATAACCAACAACCAAAATAAAAATCTCCCTAAGGAGTCCGATCCGACCTTGGTCGTCTGCTTATCCTTTGAGCCAATTGCCCTGTCTAAAGGTTAGATAATGGAAAGAATGAGATTCAAAAGAATCTCAGTAGTAACAAATCACTTATACCATACATAATCACAGAGCATGCAATGACATCATCAAGCAGCATCACAGTATAAACATCGATGGGTCGCGGGTGAAGGGTTCACAAATAGCCTTTCAGCTTTCACATAATCGTATCCCTTGTATTCCACCACCCTAAAGGCACGGTCCTTATACCGTCAACATTGATGGGCTGCAGGTAAAGATCTCACAAACAATGATAAATCAAACATACAATATATCACATATAGTATAAGGAAAAGTGTTACTACCTTATTCTTTTCGAGCGTGCTCCGGCACAGATGGCTCACAAGCAAGGCAAATATCAAACCCTATAAACTAAAATAAAGGATGATAGGTTATTCTCTATTCCGAATTCTTATCTTCATAACACTTAAGGCCGGTTATCATTTGAACTCTTTAGGTGGTGACTAAAAGCCTAGACACATGCCTAAAGGGTTGGAAGAATTACACTGAACACCCCTTTTTTAGAAATATTACACTGATTTTTGACTCATTCACTCAAGTAAAGAAGGCCTCACTCGAGTGATATCAAAATTTACACTGGAGCATGGAAGCTTACTCGTGTGAGTGCTTGCTCGAGAGCAACTACAGAGATAGAAAGTGATCACAGCACTTGAGTCCCAATCACAACACTTGAGTGGTAGCCTCATGCTAACCCAAGTCCTACCAAGTGAGGCATAAGAAGCGACTATCCGAAAATAACTAAAACCCTAGAATGAGAAGTGCACTCGACTACTGGCTCTGGCACTCGAGTGTTAGCACAACACTTACGCGTTCTAGCACACACTCTTGACAAGTTGGCCTCGAGTGTCAACCCGAGATATGGCCTCATAGTGTAAAATACTGTTGCACTCGAGTGATGACCCATATCACTCACAAGTGAGAATGTGCACTCTTACATTGTGGCATGGAAGTGCAACTGAAAACTGAAGGAAAGGGAAAATATGATGCAGCACTCAAGTGACACTCTTGTGCACTCGAGTAAGGCTTATCAGAAGCCAAAATGGAGCAACTGATAGAATTTTCCAAATTTCCTACCAACGTGTCCAATGGCTCCCAAAATCCATTAACTACCTTTCCCTACACAAATTTTCATAAGGAACCCATTGGAGATATTAAAACAATCAAATTATCATTCTAGCAACAAGTTTTGCTTTAGACACTACATTCCTTTACACCAACCAATGACACCAATTTCCTTTCTAAAGTTCCAAATAACTTTTATTGACACAAGAACATAATATTCCACCAAATCCAAAACCATACACTAGGCAACTCTTTCATTTCAAAATTACACTAAAATCAGGGCAAAATCCAAAATTTACAAAACTCAACCAACAATTACAATGAACATGTCAAAATGCTTCAAATACTTACCTCTTCCTCTTCCCAATGTTAGATCTTTGATTCCACCACTTTTAAATTCCTTCAAGCTCTCAAACACCTTCTTTCAAAAATCTAAAACTATAGTAATGAAGCTATCATCACCATGAACAATATTAATGAAGAGTGTTTTAGCATACCAAGTCATATGAAGCACCTACCTTGTACTTCTTTCTTTCTTTTTCCTCTTTTCTTTGGGCGACAATGGCTGCTGCAGTGAGAGATGAGAAAATGATAGAGAAGATCAGATTTTTCCTTCCCCATGCACACTTAGCCGACTTGGAGGGAGAAAGGAGAGAGGAAAAGAAGTTTGAACCTTTCACTTGATCTATGGCTCTCATGTTGCAACTTGTCAACATCTCATTTCACCTTCAATGGACTCATATAATTTCACACACACATGATTCTACTCTCTTGACAATGAATCTCAACCATTGATGTTTAAGTTACCAAGAAGCTTCCTCTTCAGTAATTGACCAATTGGTCGGTAACATTTCTTTTTGCCCATTTTGCCCCTGATTTTGGCAATTCTTACTGAATCACCACCAAACACATTTATATCATTTAAATCACCATTCAACTGCCCTCCCCTACTATTAGGGTTTATTTTAAGCTTTATCACATAATTAAGCTTAAATGCAGGGTTTAGGCACTTATCAAAACGCATTCAGATCATAATTCACATCATATTCTTCAAAAGTGTTTATTAACAATAATTACATCCACTTTCGAAAGTCATTAGCCCTTAATCCCATTTTTGGAGCTGTACAATTCTCCCCCCAAAATGCCTTCGCATATCAGCTTCTGCTTCCCAAGTTTCTTCTCTCTGTGTCATTCCCTTCCAGATCACCTTCATATATGAAATATTGCGGTGTCTAAGCCGTTGGTTTTCTCGATCAATGATCTGCTCTGGCTCCACCGCATAGGTGAAGTTATCTTGCAACTCAACTTCTTCATACTCAATAATGGTGAGATGCATCTAGTTGGTACTTCTTTAGTTAGGAAACGTTAAACACATCGTGGAGTCTACTTAAGTTTGGGGGTAGGGCTGCTCGATAAGCAACAGGTCCAATTCTTGCAAGAATCTCAAAAGAACCAATATACCTTGGGCTCAGCGTCTTTCGCTTTATAGCTTTCTTGATGCCGGTGACTGGAGATATCCTTAAAAATACATTATCACCAACCTCAAACTCTAGAGGCCTTCTCCTCTTATTAGCGTAGCTTTTCTATCGACTCTGCGCTGCAAGGGGCCTCTTTTGGATTATTCGAATATGTGTTGAGGTATGATCAGCAAGTTCTGGCCCATACAATTTTGTCTCTGATAACTTCTTCCAACACAAGGGTGATTGGCACTTTCTCCTGTACAACGCTTCATACGGAGCCATTTGGATGCTCATATGGTAGCTATTGTTGTAAGTGAACTCAACAAGTGGAAGAAAGTAGTCCTGATTCCCTTTAAAGTCAAGTACACAAGCTCGTAACATATCCTCTAATATCTGAATAGTCCTCTCAGATTGTCCGTCTGTCTGAGGATGATACGCCATACTAAATCTCAACTGAGTACCCAAAGCATCATGTAAGGCTCTCAAGAATCTCAAAGTGAATCGGGGATCTCGATCAGAAATGATATTCTTTGGTATGTCATGGAGCTTCACAATCTCTTGAATATAAATCTCTACTAGTTTATCTGGAGAATAACCAGCATTGATTGGTATAAAGTGTGCTGACTTCGTTAACCGGTCAACAATTACCAAGATCGCATCGTAGTTCCTGATCCTGGGTAATCCCACAACAAGGTCCATGGTCATACTTTCCTATTTCTATTCCGGAATCTCAGGACTTTACAATAAACCTGGCAGTCTTTGGTGCTCAATCTTTACCCTCTGGCAAGTAAGACATCGCGCCATATATTTTGTCACACTACTCTTTAATCCCGGCTGCTAATACACAAACTTCAAATCATGGTACATTTTGGTCATACCGAGTTGAACAATATACCGGCTCTTGTGTGCTTCATCAAGAATTTTCTGCCTCAACTTCACCTTAAGTGTAACATAAATTCTCTTTTGGTAACAAACTAATCTACTAGGCGATAAATCATAGTCTTAAGCTTCCCCCCATTCGATTCTAACTCGGATTCTCTGTACTCGATCATCTTGTCTTTGAGCTTCTTCAATCTCATCTCTCAAATCACTTTCTCCTTGGGAAATACTGTAATATAGCACAGATGATCTGGCTTGACAAATTCAAATCTCAAAAATCTTCTATTAACTTCCTCTCTTGTATCATTATTACTGCCACAAGCACTGTCTTTCGACTAAGAGCATCTGTGACTATATTTGCCTCACCCGGATGGTATTTAATTTTCAGGTTGTAGTCTTTAAGCAACTCCTTCCAATGACGCTATCTCATATTCAACTCTTTCTGATCGTACAAATACTTAAGAGTCTTGTGGTTGCAATACAATTCTACCGTCACACCATACTAATAATGCCACCAAATTTTCAAAGCAAATACAATTGTCACAAGCCCCAGATCATGAGTGGGATACTTTATTTCATGAGGTTTGAGCTGTCGAGAGGCATAGGCCACTACATGTCCCTGCTGTATAAGGACACACCCTAATCCTTACTTGCATTACTATACATAACATAAGTCAAGTTGGGATCATGTATAATCAACACAGGTGTCATAGTCAACCTCTCCTTCAGCTCCACAAAAGAATTTTCAGAATATTCATCTTACACAAACGGCTGATCTTTTCTTATGAGCTTGGTCATCGGTAAAGCAGTACAAGAGAAATTCTAAATGAATCTCTTATAGTAACCAATAAGATTCAGAAAACTGCGTACCTCAGCAACAATTTATGGCCTCTTCAAGTTCATTACTGCTTCCACTTTACTGGGATCCACCAAGACCCCATTTTACGAGATAACATGGCCTAAGAATTTTACTTATGGAAGCCAAAACTCATATTTACTCAATTTGGCATAGAGTTGCTTATCACACAATATGTTCAACACAATCCTCAAATGATGCTCTTGCTCCTCACTACTCTTGAAGTATATCAAAATGTCATCAATGAACACAACAACAAACTAATCTAGATACTATTGAAAGACACGGATCATGTAGTCCATGAATACTGCAGGTGCATTGGTTAGCCCAAAAGGCATCACCAGAAATTCATAATTCCCATATCTCATCTTAGAAGTAGTCTTTGGTACATCTTCTGCTTTTGCACGTAGCTGATGATATCCCGACCTTAGATCAATCTTTGAAAACACACATGTACCAAATAGTTGATTTAGAGGGTCATCAATTCTTAGAAGATGGTACTTGTTCTTGACGGTAATCTTATTCAATTCTCTATAATCAACACACAAATGTAGACTCCCGTCTTTCTTTTTAACAAATAACATTGGAGCTCCCTAAGGCAACACATTGGGGCTTATGAACCCTTTCTCAAGTAAGTCTTCAATATGCTTCTTTAACTCTGTCATCTCATTCGGGGCCATACGGTATGGGGCCTTTGATATCAAACCAACTCTAGGCACTATTTCAATCAGAAACTAAACTTCCCTTTCAGGAGGCAATTTGCTAAGATCATCGGAAAATACCTCAGGGAATTCATTTACCATGGGTATACTACTCAAAGTTTCTACGGTCTCTCCTTACACAGAAAAGAAAACCATATACCCCTGGCAATCTTTTCTAAATATTTCTCAGCTTTGGTTGTCGAAAGGAAATTTAGACCGCCATTCATATCTTTAATACTTTGAGAAACAGGATACACTATCCTCTTGTTCCCATAATATAATAGAACATTATTTGCCATCAACCAATCAAAGCCCAAAATGACTTCTAATTGATATAGAGGCAGACAAATCAAATCCATAGTGGACTCAAGCCCTTCCACAGTTAGGACACAATTTAAACAAGCTTCCGCAGTCATAGCCTTGACACCCATCGACGTCGACACAATAAATCAAATAGCAATCTATACACATGCAGGCCCACACGTCTCACACAATCATAAGTAATAAAGGAGTGACTTGCACCCGAGTCAAATAACGCTTGTAACCAGTTACCATTAAAAAGAACTTTACCTTATATTAAATTATGAGACTTTCGAGCTTCCTCATGAGTCATGGTAAATACCTTGCCCTGATCCTCGGTCTCTGCTCTGCTTGCAGCTGCCGACAATCTTTAGCAATATTCCCTAGTTGCTTATAATTGAAATAGATTACTTGGCCCTTACAATTCCTGCCATAATGTGGTTTATCACAATGGGGACATACCCACTCTGTCACAAATCTTTGAGGATCACGGTTTCCAGGCTGGTAGGGCTTTTTACCATTGCCCTTAGACGAAAAGGATCCCTGGCCCTTCCACTTATGGGAAGTATTACCCTTACTGGGTTTACTGTGGCTACAAGTACCTTTAGCCAGATACAAGTCTCTCAAGTTGTTTTCTGTGATTCTACACTCCTCAACCGTCTTGTTGAACTTGGTAAATTGGTGGGTGGCTAACCTCTTTCTCAGTTCTTGCCGTAACCTACGTATCAGAATATCAGAACTCCAGTCCTCATCATCCATACGTCTCAGATAAGAAGAATACCTAGACAACCAGATAAAACAAGACAAATAATTGTCAAAAGTCTCTGCGTCCCCTTGTTTGATGGAGAGGAATTCAATCTCCTTCTCAATCCATATTGACTTGGGAAAATATTTCTCGTTGAACTGCTATTGGAACAACTCCCAGGTCAGTGGCACATTTCTGTTTCATAATGTTAGGGAGATTTTCCTCCACCAACGATCCACATCCCCTTCTAGCTTGTAGATAGCCAGGTGTGCCTTCACCTCAAACGAGCACACAAAAACTTCAAAGATTTTCTCTAGTCTATTCAACTAGTTTTCGGCTACTTAGGGATCGAATCTTCCTCTAAATACTAGAGGTAGGTATTTACAGAACTTTGTGACCCAGTATTGCATATCTCTTTCTTCTCTAACTGGAACCCCATCTGATTCTTGATTCAATCCAACATAAGGAGGTGACTCTGGTGGTCGTGCCGACCCTTCGACAGTTTCTTTGTGTCTCTAGTATCTTCTTAGGTCTCCTCCTGGGTGGACTGACTCAAACCCTTATTTCATCTTGCCTTTTCTATTCTGAGCTCTTCCATAGCTTAGCAAACATATTGCTCTGATCCTGAATCAAACCCATCATCTCCTGCATAGGGTCCGGTGGATTGTCATTAACCACCTCCACCTCGAGATTTACTTGCTGTACTCTGGGTCGACCTTTTGTTTTCTTCATTCTACAAGTAACTCACCACATCAATTTCATAAGTATAGTATACACATATGTCCACAAATCTCATATATATATTCACAACACAGACATATCTGTGTATACAAAACAACTATCACAGATCATCTTCTACCACCAAGGCCAAATAAAGGAACTATCTTAGCAATTCTACCTTTACCGGGAACTACACTCTGATACCAAAAATGTAACCCCTTGCCTTATAAACAATAATTATGATTCAAAAATACGTAATTGAAATATATTAGAGACCAATGGTTAAATAATACTTATTTCAATCCCATCCTCACGGTAGGGTTTTCATAAATTTCTTTCAAAATCTCTTTTAAACCTGGTCACAACTTTCTCAATTCAAATATAATTACTCTACATAGTTAAATCACATTTATATATCAAAGTGTACAAAAAAATCCCAGCAACCCTTGAGTTCCATATAGATGTGTACTCGAGCACTGGCTCTAGCCCTCGAGTAATAGCACAACATTTGTGAGTACTAGCATACACTCTTGACAATTTAGCCATGAGTGTCAACCCAAGATGTGGCCTCACAGTACAAAATACTCTTGCACTTGAGTGATACAAGGTTTACTCGAGTGATGACACATATCACTTGTAAGTGAGAACATGCACTCTTGCATTCTGGCATGGAAGTGCAACCAAAAACTGATGGAAAAGGGAAAACAGGATGCTGCGCTCGAGTAAGGCTTATAAGAAGCCAAAATATGGCAAATGATAAAATTTTCCAAATTTCGCACCAACGTGTCCAATGGCTCTCAAAATCCATGAACTACTTTTGCCCATACAAATTTTTATAAGGAACCCATTGGAGACATTAAAACAACCAAATTCTCATTTTAGCAACAATTTTTGCTTTGGACACTACATTCTCTTACACTAACCAATGACAACAATTTCCTTTCCAAGGTTCCAAATAACTTCTATTGACAGAAGGACATAATATGCCACTAAATCCAACACCATACACTAGGCAACTCTTTCATTTCAAAATTACACTAAAATCAAGGCAAAATCCAAAATTTACAAAACTCAACCAACAATTACAATGAACATGTCAAAATGTTTTAAATACTCACCTCTTCCTCTTCCCTATGTTTGATCTTTGATTCCACCACTTTAAAATTCCTTCAAGCCCTCAAACATCTTCTTTTAAAAATTTAAAACTCTAGCAATGAAGCTATCATGACCATGAATATATGATGAGAAAATGATGAAGAAGATCAAATTTTCCCTTCCCCATGCACACTTAGCCGACTTGGAGGGAGAGAGGAGAGAGGAAAAGAAGTTTAAACCATTGACTTGATCTATGGCTCTCATATTGCTACTTGTCAGCATCTCATTTCACCTTCAATAGACTTATATGAGTTCACACACACATGATTCTATTCTCTTAACAATGAATCTCAACTATTGATCATTAAGTTACCAAGGAGCTTCCTCTTCAGTATTGACCAATTGGTCAGTAACTTTCCTTTTTGCCCATTTTGTCCCTGATTTTGGCATTTCTTACTAAAACACCACCAAACACATTTATATCATTCATATCACCATTAAAGTGCCCTCCCCTACCATTAGGGTTCATTTTAAGCTTTATCATACAATCAAGCTTAAATGCAGGGTTTAGGCACTGATTAGAATGCATCCAGATCGTAATTCACATCATATTCTTCAAAAGTATTTATTAACAATAATTACATCCACTTTTGAAGTCATTAGTCCTTAATCCCATTTTTAGGGCGTTGCACTATGCTAGGGGAAGAAGTTACAATAAAAGAGAAGAATTATTTACGCGATGAACCTTTGTGTAATAAACGTTGAGTGGTTAGTTGTATATCACTGCATGGTGAACAAGTCAAATTTCCTAAGCACGGTAATTGAATTAGAAATGCGTAATCGTACGGTATGAGACCATTAGTTAAGAAATCTTCCACACATAAAAATAAGCAAAGAATTACTCTGATTAAGATAATAAAGAGAATTAAGAAACATTAAGTTACGAAGAAGTTACAACTACTTTATGATAGTTTTTGAAAAGAACTTGAAATTTTATGAAAACCCCACTCAACTACATATTTGAATCTCATCCTGAGGTTGGGAATTGAAAGAACTTTATAAATGAATATCACTTTATGGTTCAAATTCACTACATAAAACTCATTAGATCAATTACAGAAGTAAGGGGTTACAATTATGGTATTAGAGTATAGATTCTGACAGTTGACTAGTATGCTCTACTGATATGAGCAGTATCCTTATTGATACTTGGATAATCGTGAGTGATGCTAGGATTAAGAAGTATGGGTGATAGCTAAACATAAATAAATAGAATTCCCCCTGGCTAGTAATTGTCAAGCTAGTATAGAGAAAGGGTAGAGCTGTACATTGGTGAATCAGTTTATTATAGAATCCCCTACCAAAGGAAGAGGTAGAGCTGTATATAGAGAATGAAATGGAGCAGCAGTTATGTATACCCAGTAGAGAAGGGTATGAGCTTCAAAGAATCTAATGCCAAGCTGGCCTGTGACTCAGATTCCAATAGAATTTAAAGGTTAAGTGTCTCAGGTGAGGGTAATCCCAAGATGGGTGTCCCCCTTAGAAGTATTATAGAACTTTAAAAATCTCTTGATTAAAGGCTTTAGTGCCTTGAGATATGAACTATGGTGATCTTTAGGGATGCCATGAGAATGTTAGAGTGAATATAGTGAATATTAAGAATAGGCTTGAATCCAATCAAAGCTGAAATAGGGTTTAGGTTGAATTGTGATTAAGGCTGCACTATCTTATAAACCTTGTGAGTAATGTTGAATTGTTAGTAATACTTTGGGAAAAATTTGAGAATATGGGTTAAATTTTATGAGAATAGAATAGAAGGTATGAATCATGATGATCTTATCATGCTTATTAGGTATGGCTGAGGTTCTAGAATTAGGTTGTTGAACCTAGAAGTTGGATAGGCATCCAGAGAGTTGCTACCAACTGAATTGTGAGCTGAGAATCAAACAATAGTTGAATGGATCCTTTTGGCTTTTGAATTGACTTGAATGAATTGAGGTACTAGAATATGGTATAGATGGGAATGAGGTTCCCGAAGGTGTCTAGCTACTAATCTAGCATAGGAAAAGATATTGATTATAGAATATTCCCTTATAAAGAATAAATAAAAGTAGCAGGAATGAATGAGGAAATAGTTCTTTGATGAACTAAGAGAAAGAATGAATCCTCTTGCTATTCCACTAACTTGAGGGTATACTAAGAGTCAATTGGTGGACGACAGACAATGTGTTGAAAGGTATAAGTAGAATACTCCCAATTAGGGAAGTAGAATTTGCAATATTGCCTAGAGCTAGACTGATATCGAAAGTTCATACAGAATGACCCCAGAGTAGATAGTAGAATGAAAAAAGGGTTTATATGACATAGTGAATCACCATGGGGTTCTCCAGTACTGTTTGTCGAAAGAAAGAAAAAAAAGAGAATGAAGGTAGAACAGGCTCGATAGAAAAAGTCAAGTGAACTCTCGATCTTGTATCTTATGTAATATTTCTGTACGTATGTGTATACCATCGAATATATTTATGTTATGAATATATCGTAGGCAGTAAGACCTACTGGCCAGTGTGTCCTTAGGCCGTCAGACCTGATAAGTATTCAATGAGAAGCCCTAAGTCCTCTTAGACCAGTATGTCCATTGGATAGCAAAGGCATTCAATATGAAGCCCTAAGTCTTGTTGGACTAGTATGTTCATAGGCTAGCATAATACATTCAGAATTAGATGGGCAGAAGCCTACAGTCGTGAGACCAAGAATACCAGGCAGTGTCCCGAAGAGGCTATAAAGCCTGAGAATTACAGGTAGTATCCGAGAATAGCTGGAAGGCTAAAATAGAATGAACTGTGTTTCTTGAGAATTGCCAATGGGATATGTGTCATGTGAATGCTAAACTTGACCGGTTAGATCTTGTGAATAAATTGAATGCTGAACTTGACCAGTAAGGTCTTGTGAATGAATATAAATGCTGAAATTGATTGGTAAAGTCTTGTGAATGAATATGAATGCTGAACTTGATCGGTAAGGTCTTGTGAATGAATATGAACGCTGAACTTGACCATTAAGGTCTTGTGAATGAATGTGAATGCTTAGGAATGATGGTTTGTTTTGCGTGCTTTTTGAACATTACATAAGGGTACGAATGGCTTCAGAAGTAAGAGTTGAGCCTGGAATGTATACAAAATGAATGACCTTCTAGAACAGTTGTTTGGTTCCTGAGTATCTGTGAAAATTGAGTTTTAAACTGACCAATGTACCTGCTATTTTCATGAATTGTATGAACTGAATTGTGAACAAATTTTTTTCAAGAATTGACTTTTTGAATATAATTTTTGACCAATTTGTAGTGGTCATTTTGAACTTTTTTGTCTCAAAAGAAGGGATCCTCAGAGGAACCTAGAATAATGAGAGCAATACAGAACTGGAAGAGACTAGAACTGTTGCAGAAACACTCAGTATGCTAGGTCTTACCAGATAAAATTAGAATTTTTCTTGAATCACTTTGCCACTTACTTGAAAGAAAGAATTACAGAAAGAATTTCTTAAGTGGGATGATGTCTACGAGAGGATTTCAGATGGCTAGAGGAGAGGTTGAAACTCACACCAGTATTAAATATTCTCGATCCTAGAATGTGACCCGTGTGTGGTCTGTAAAGAATGAATAAGGTAACCTGTGTGGTCTACAGAGAATTATGACTCGTATGGTTTGCAGTGAAGTGACCAGTATGATCTGCAATAGAATGAGAAGGAAAGAAAGTATTGGGATATGTCCTGGTGAAGCAGGACGGAATGGTAGCGTGTACCTCTCAATAGTTGAAACCTCGTTAGATGAATTACCCCACTTGTGATTTAAGCTGGCAACGATTATTTACTTTGAAATGTAACAACACTATTTTGTATGGTGCGGTTATGAAAATATACTGTGACCACAAGAATTTTGAATATTTGAAAATAAGAAAAGTATAACATGACACAATATAGATGAATTAAAAAGTAAAGCTGCAACTATCATCGCTGATGCTTTGAATTGAGAAGTGGTGCAACTGATGGTCATGATAATACGGAAACAAAAACTGGTAGAAGGGCATAGAAATCTGACTTGTAAAGTCAAATAGTACTTGCTAGCTACAGTGATAGACAGGAGAAAAGTAGTTTAAGAGCTTAGATTGAAGAACCTCAGACGCAGGATAGAGAGTAAGGTTTATAAGGATAGAATTGAAGGAGAAAACCTCCAGAATGGATGTGTCCTCTAGAATTTGAGGTATTGAGAATTTGGAGTGTCCTCTAGAATTTGAGATAATCTCTAGAATTTGAAGTATCAATAAACCTCTAGAATTTGAGGTGTCAGAAAGGAGTAGAAGTAAAGAAATGAAACTCTTACTACAATGGTCCTTTTGAGGTATTATTAAGAATTAGACCAGCAGCAAATTTTGAGGACAAAAATTATTGAATGGGGGGAGAATTAAAATATCCTAAATTTTGAGGCTAGAGACTTGAGGATAAGCCTGAATAAGGTGAACTACTAAGCCTTGTTCAAGAAGAGTCCCTAGAATAAGGAGCGATAGAAAGACTCTTAGGGACTATATGATTTGGCGGTAATTATGGGTAGTATGATTAAGTGTCAATGTAGATGTGACCAGGACATATATACCGTGCCATCTAATTGGTTGAACAATGCCACCTAGCCATGTCATGAGGTATGAGATTGATTGGTCGAGCAAAATATGCCGGTATAAGAGTGCACACGACATTTTCAAGGTAGACATATGTACCCTACATTTTTGAAAGAAGGCACCAGTATGTGGAGCCATGTGGGTGAATTTTGGAGAATTTGGTTATGCTGGGAGTGAAAAATTCCTATGAGGTAGTGAGTTTGTCATGTAGTTTTGGATGACCAAATGATGTCCAAAAATTGTGAAATTTTTCAAAATGAAAGGGAATAATTGGTAGCCAAGTAAAAATCAAATTTGAAAAGTCAAAAGTAAATTCACCAAAAATTTAATTAAAGGCAAGCATCTTGTTTTCCATCTTCCTTCCTTTTTTGGACGTCCCAACCATAAGAATACAAAAAAATATTGGCTTTTAATTTTATTTAGACAAATGACCTATTTAATTTGATAGGTCATATAGGTCATTTAGAGCTGTACACAAAGAGTTATGAATTTTTGAAATTTACCCAGTGAAACTGGCCAATTTCTTGGACAACGTCGAAAGATTAAAATTCTCACAATGTTGAGCTTTCATTGGCTAAAGGCTATATTCTTCCTTGAAACTAGACTTAATAAGGGTTAAGTAGCCTTTGGAAACACCTCAATTGAATGTATTTAAATAAAGATTTGAATTTTCAAAGTTCGATGAAAATTCTGTCAACTTGTGCGAATATGATGCCATGTGTCTTGAATTGGAGCCAAGTAATTAAAAAGGCCTCATAAAATAAGAGCACATGGAAATTTGTCATGCAATATAATAATACAAGAGATATAAAGTGGATATTTCTAAGAGCTCATCTTTTCCCATTTAAGGCTCCAAAATGACGTGAAATAAGAAGAGGAAAGGGTGTTAGTATCGGCAGGCACAGCGGAAGAATTTTAAAATTTTTGCCAATCCTAATTGAGGATCTATCAACGGCATTTAAACCGAGTTAGAAAGATTCGTACATTTTAACTCAGGGTTTTTGATCTCTAGGAGCCAACACATCAGGTCCGCTCCCTCTACCGGTATCTACACAAATGCTCTCCAACACAGACTACATGCTAGCACCTCCAATTGTGTTCTAGGGTTTCCCTTACAGCTCTAAATTCTCATTCGTGTATAAGTATATCTGCTCTATCAAGTTTATAACCTATAAGGGCTATATTCGAATTTCAAAATTAATCTTTATTAATTTTGAAATTAATTAATAATTAATTATCTTGATAAGCTAATTAAATAAATTTAGTTTAAATTAAATCTGTCCAACAGTTTTAATTTAACCTACTTATTTAATCCAAATAAAGAGCCATTAGATTTAACTTATCTTCATAAATTATGTTAATAAAGTTAAATTTAAAACTAACGCAATATAATAATATAATAATATATATATTTTGAAAATACATACATATATATATATATATAATATTATTAACAAATTTTATATTATACGTATATATAATTCATCCACCCTGGATAAAACATTATCTCGTGTTGGGCCATTCTCGTGTGCGACCTTGTAGGCCCATACGAAGTTGGTAGTGGGACAATAACTGTACTAACCTACAAGTCGCAAGCAGCCTCTAGCAAGACATTACGACTGCCCAATTCATATGATGATCATTAATACGATGCAACCTGTCATACAACCATGTCACGTCCCTTTTGTCACATGATATATCGGTCAAGGATAAGGCATAGAGAATGTCATCCTCTTGTTCATGGCCATTACTTTCTCAATTCCTGAGTAGTCAGACAATAGAAATGGAAACTCCTTTCCATTGTAATATGGCCATACATTTCTCAGACTCACTCATTGAGGGGCCCGGTAATATCTCTCTACTAATATGAGGGACAAATTCCATCTTGGTCATTCATATTCCTTTGCATGAAAACCACCAAGCATAATCGTAGCCTTTATCATCACTCGGTCAAAACTGACTTTTAGCTAGTTTAAAGCTTAGCAACTCTCATATAGGAATCCATGATGACCTCAGGTCAAAAGGGCATTGTGATGTGGTTATACATGAGAAAAGCTTATGACTTATCCATGTAGCTTTCTCATAGTGGGTCGGTCCAGTACCTTATACTCTTACAAGTGCCTAAGTTTTTGATTCGTATCTTCATATCTTATCAAACTCATACTAGTCTTGTTTCATCTCTGCTCCCGCATAGATGACCGACCAGGGACATTTTAGGACAATCTTTATAATTTATCCAAGGATATAATTATCACAGTTAACATGCAAATAATATGATAACAGAATGGGGAAATTTCATTAAATTAATAATGTTCAAAGTACAATAATTGACCCTTAGAGAACAATTTCCAACAAAGGGATATCATATTGGCCAAGTAAATTAGGCATATGCTTATTTTCAATAAACAATGTTATTTCTAAAAAGCAAGAAGAGAGATATGATCATTTAGGCTTCATTATCTCTTTTTCCTTCTTCATTTTGGCTAAACTTAAACCAAATAGAGAGAGAGAAAGAGTTGGATGAAGTTTTAGAACAAGAGACGAGCAAGAAGAGAGCTCAAGCCAAAAATCCTAGGTAAGAGGTTGAAAACTTGGAGTTTATGTCATCTAGTGCTTGTAATTCCTCCTCTAACCTTCATATCTTTATGAACATGGCTTGTAGCAAGTAAAATCAAGAGGTTAGAGAGAGAAAGTGGAGTAATCACAAGGTAATCTCAAGAACCTTGATTATCTTGTTGGTTGTGGCTTGTTTTTGCTTGGTTTTTGATTTTAGGAAGACCAAACCCTAAGGGGAGGTGCTATCCAAATTCACTCTAATCATGGGATTGGGAGTGAAAAGAAGGTGTTTGGTTGATTGAAATCAAGAAATTCCATTTTTCCCAATTTTTATGGAATTTTCGTCCAGCAGCTATTTTCACTATGTTTGGACTGGATTTTGGTGTTTTAGTGATCCCATTGTGTTCAGAAGGGAAAATTGTGTAAGGTTCATGTTCATCATGAAGTGTGAAAAGCTTTGGAACGTCAAATGGCAAAATTACCCTCAAAACCCTAGGTTAGGAGCTTCCAAGGGCATTTTCATCTTTTGGAAATGAATTTGGTAATTCTGAGGTCAAAAATGGATTCCTTGGGCGAAATTATGCAGGAATAGCCAGGGTCATATTTTTTGGAAAAGTACAGTTGGATCGGGTAAAAGGGGCTTAGACCGGGTCCCTAAGGGTATTTTGGTAATTTCACAGTTTTAAGCTAAGATAACCAACAAAATGAATTTAAAAGATTCTAGAGTAGTACATGAATAGGTATTAACCTAATTCTTGTAAACTTGGAATTTTAGGACATGATAGTTGTGGCCGAGCTGGATCAAGACAGTTAGACGATTAGGCTAGAAAGGTCAATTTCTGGTAGTAACTCTATTCTTCATACATTATGCCAATATTTATATGTTTGTGTATGCCATCTTCTGTGCTATAATTAATGAACATGGTTTTGCCGAGGAGGGCAATTTGTGTGTGGAGGGACACTTACCTGGTTGTTGAGTAAGAACCCAACCGAGGTTTTTGGATACTAGGGGAATAAGCCCCTAACTCATGTATATATGCCATGATATTGTTGTTAATTTATTGCATAACATGGAGCATGACATATTTAATTTTTGCATTTTATATGTTCGATTGTACATTACTATTGAGATTTGTTTGAATCTCACCTTTTCCATAAATGTATACAGTTTGTAGCTGTGGAAAATGACTCTAAGGGCAAAATCATAATTACCGACGATTGAAGGTTCCAGTCAAATTCAAGAGAGGACGTTGGTTTTCTGAAGACCTTTTAGTAAGTTTAATGTAACACCTCAAAATTTTATCCGCCAATATGTATTGTAATTATTTGAAATATTCAACAAAATGATGAATTTTAGAGAATGTGATTATGCTGCTAGTGAAGATTTCTTGTGAGACAGTGATTTGGTCATGTGGTTTTTGATTACCAAATAATGACAAAAAATTATGAAATTTTACAAGATGAAAGTAGACATCCTAAGCTTTAAGTTGATAGGTAGTGGGTAATTTTTGGAGTTGTATGTAAAGAGTTATGAATTTTTGAAATTAACCCAAGAAAACTGTATATTTTCTAGAACAACATCCAAAAAATTAAACTCTGGGAAGTTTTAGCTTCCAGTTGGCTAAAGACTATATTTTTCCTTGAAACTGACTCAATACGGGTTTCATAGCTTTGGAATCACTCTAATTCAATGTCTACAAATAAAGTTGTGATTTTTCAAAGTTTAGGCAGAAAATCTGCCTGAATTTGCCACTAATCTGAAAAAAGAAAAAAAAAGTGATGGCAATCTTGTAATGACGAGATAAGTGGAGAAAAGCCAATTGGGTAATATGGGATGATTAGGGCAGGAGAGGTAGTTTAATTCTAATGGAACCATATGACTCCAATTAATTGTTGAAAAGTCAAAGTACTTGGTGTCATAACAATTTGATTTTTGGGATAATTCTTAATTAAGGGAAAAATGCCAAGATATTTTAAAAGCTTAGCACTTCATCCTCTTTCCTCATTTTCGTCAGTCACCAAAGAGAAAAGAAAGAGAGAGAGAGCTTCAAGAAATTCTACAGAGAAGGAAGAGAGAAATCACAAGGTAAGTTTGATTTCTCTTGCGATTTAGCTTGTAGTTTGAGTAATCCTTTCCCTAAGTACCTCTTCTGCATGATTCCATGTATTTAGGAAGGAAATATCAAGGTTTGATGAGGAGGAGGGTTTCGGCCAAGGGGAAGAGAAGAGAGGAAATCAAAGGTAACATCACAAACGTCAAATCCTTGATGCTATTGTTGTTGTTGTTGGATTTGTTAGTGGTTTTGTGACTTGTTTGTTGTGATTTGTAAATTTAGGAAGTGTTAACCCTAAGGGGTTATGTTTCCCAAATTTCCTCAAATCTTGGGTATTTGGTGTTTAAATGGTTAATCAAGTGATTAGGAGTGAAAAAGGGCAAGCTTTGGGTGTTAGAATTCAAAAACCCTAATTTTTCCTAAAACCCTAGCAAGTTTCAGCCAAGAGGGAAACAAGGGAAAGGAGTGGGATTTTCAATAATTTGATGATTCCATTGTGTTCAAGAGGGAAAATTAGGTAGGGTTACTGTTGAACACTTTTTCAGAAAAGCCCTAGAAAGTGAAATGACCAAAACGCTCCCGAAACCCTAATTAGGGGCTGCTAAGGGCAAAACTATCATTTGGCAGTGATTTTATGAAAACAGAGGTAAAAAATGGATTCCTTGGTCAAAAATATGTCAGAATAGCTTAGGTCAAAATTTTTGGAAAATTACGGTTGGATTGGGTACAAGGGGCCGGGTTGAGTCCTTAGGGGCATTTTGGTAATTTTTCAATATAGACTAATATCACTAGCAAAAATACTTTGGAAGTCTCTAAAGTGGTACATGAATGAGTTTTAATATAATTCTTGTACATTTGGAAGTTTAGGACCAGAGAGATTGCTCGAGTTGATGACACGTAGTTTGAGGAACTATTTGTGTGTAGCAAAAAGGGATACAAGGTAGTAACTATATCCTTCATACATTATGCCACTGTCTATATGTTTGTGTTTTCCATTGTTTGTATTTTAATTAATCAATATGGTTTTGTCGGGAAGGGGCAGTTAGTGCAAGAAGTGCACTTTTATCTGGTTGTTGAGTAACAATCCAACCATGGTGTATGGATAGTGGGGTTTAAGCCTTACTCATATATACATGCCATTATATTGTTCCTTAATTTGTGTATATCATGGAGCATGACATATTTACTGTTCGCATTTTATATGAACAATTGTATGTTGCTAATGGAATTCCTTGGAATCTCACCCTTTTTCATAAATAATAAATGTTCCAGTGGGAACCAATGGCTCCAAGGGCAAGGTGGTAGACACAGGAAATTGATAGGTGCGGTTCCCGAGATGGAAGCTAGTGGTATATGTAGTCTTTATTTTTGAATATTTTGGATAACTTTGTAAATGTACTATCAAACCCTGCATGGAGGATTCCTATATGTAAACTTGTACTTAATATCAGTATATTGGTGCTATTTCTGTATGCCTATGGAATTGTGCCTTTATTACTCTACGCATATCGAAATGTTAAGGGATTTGATATTTAAGGTCTATAATTTATTGTACAATGCCTTGTATGGAAATTCTTGAATGTAATCAAGTACAATATATCATTAATATCAGTATATTATGATATTCCTGTGTGCCAACTGAACTACGCAATTGCTACTCTAATTATTATCAATGATAAGTGGTATATAAAACGGTGTCTTACAAAAATCCAAAGTGGAGTTGCTTTCAAACATCTAGCATGGAAGGAAGAATATGGATTCCCTGTTAAGCTAGATTTGCCATATAATGAAGACCCTTGACTTCCTGAATGAACATTTCCAGAGTTGGTCTTTCCCCATAATGTAGCACTGCATATCTATTTAACCATAGAACATGAATAGTCAAAATCATCACATGTAAGAGACCTAACTCATGTCATTAGATTGATGAAGATGAAGGGGCGCTTCCTTGAACCAAGACAATAAAGTAGAAGAATCCAGCAAAGGAATTCTTATACCTAACAAACCAAACCAGGAAACTTTTGATAAAAGACATTGAAAGAAGATATAAGCTAAAGTTTCTTAATCATCACATGTCTTAGCCAGTTAGCATTTAATTACCTTCCAATTCCTAAAGTACTTTTATTTTTATTTTCTTTTAGCCCCCGTCTAGGATTTAGTCTTTTCAGTTTCCTTTGCACTGATGGCTTTATCCACAGCCTTGGTTAGTATTTGTGTATTTTTGCTCTTAATTAAATAATTAATTTTGCTCTGTTAACATCGTTAGCTATTGTGACATTACTATATTAGCATTGTTAGGCCATACACAAGAGTTAACGTTACTCACACAGCAAAATTTTAAATAATTTAATTAGGATTAAATTAACAGGTATCAAATTAAAAATTGAAAAAAAGTATAGGTACATTTTCCCTTAGTTTTTCACTAAACTTGAAACCTTCATTATATGTTCTTACATTGTCAAGGAGCCATATATACATGTTTTCTTTTTCTTTTTAATAAATATATACATGTTTTCTATATATTAAAACGTTTGAAAAATGGGTTAAACTAGATCTCCTCTAATACCTTATGTGATGCATTTTTTTACCTTAACATTATAAAAAAAATGTCTTTGGAAGAAATACCTCAATTATGCTCGACATTGCTTTTGCCACATTTTTTTATCTAAGGAGAATTTCTATAAAATCCTAAGGGATGAGTGTAATTACGAAGAAGTCCTATGGAAAATGAGTAGTATCAACATGTTATCATTTTTTATATTAGAAATGCCATCGCAAACTGCTGAGTTGTTGTGGGATTTTGGGTTATTAGATTACTTGCTTGAGAGTTCAGAGCTTACTCTGTGATTCTTCCCTTTGTTTACATGCCAACCACATATGCCAGCCGCTTGCCACGCCAAAATATAAACAGTGTATAATAGCTAAATACAACTGACCTTTTTAAATTTGGTAAAAAAAATAACCTTTAAAAAAAATAGAAAACAATCTATAGAGACTTGGTTATAAGTATTCGAAGTTTCAAACTATAAAGACGTGTTTACAAAGTAAGAAAAACTAAAAGGATAAATGATTAATTTTCCCGTCAAACAAATCAAAATATGTGCATTTTTATAAATTATTTTTTTCAAACTCTTGGTTATTTTTGTGGGAAAAATATAAAAACTCTTGTTATTATTAATATTATTATTACTTTAAAATTCTCTTTGTTTTAATTTGATTAAACAAAAGTATATTAAATATATAAGGCTCTGATGTCTTATTCAATAACTTTTTGTATATTTGAAAATATCAATTTAATGGATAGATATCGGTATACTCTGTATTATAAAGCAGGTCTTATATCAAAGACAACAAGAATATTAATTATGAAATAATATACTCCCTTTAGTTCTTTTTATAAATAATATTTTCTCTCACAAGGGTGAACCTTAATATAAGGAGTAACTTTCTTTTGTGTGAAATGTTAAATTTGTCTTTTCACTTTTGCCCTCATTAAATATAAACCGCTTATTATCTTTGCAATAAAGTTTTACCCATTATTTCTCATGTACACTCTTTATAAATAAATTAAGGTGTAATTGAAAAGAAAAGTACATATTTTATATAATTATTGTTTTTAACTAACATTTTAAATAGCTTGATTTTGGTAGTTATTCCTTATAAAAAATTACCGGAGGGATGATTGATGGTTAAAAAATGATATAATATGTTGATTTAAACCAAAACAAAAAAGGAAGCATTTTTACTTTGGTTCCTGAAAAGAAAGGAAAAGGATATATAGAATTTTGGATTTATTGTATCTCTTAATTGGGCCCTATGGGGGGAATGTATTTGTAATTAGATGAATCTACATTTAATGTCAACAATTAAAAATATATTATTTTTCGTTTTAGAGTAAACACAATATCAAAAATTCCAAAAAATACATTTAAACAATGATAATTAAAAATAATAAAAAGATAAAATCCTGACAACCCATAGTTTTTTTTTTTTTTTGATCAATGACAACCCATAGTTCAATTTGAATGGTTTTAGTTATATGATGTGTGCAATTTGTTGGGGAAAACAAAAAAGAAATAAAGATGCGTGCTTTGTGACATATATGTATGAAAGATTTGACCAAATGAAAGAAAAATAAATGCACATACGAAAGATTTAGACCGGATATAAGCATCAAAAGAAAAGTAAAATTGTACCTCTATTATTTTAACTTGATATATAAGGTTTTATTTTAGCTTCTTAATTTTATAAAGTGCCAGCCTTTTCAGTCTTGTAACCATAATGTTATCAAAATATGCTAACAGTGAAATGTTAAATATTGATAAGGCATTCTATGTTTAATTTTAAAAAATAACGGTAATTAAGGCAAAAAATCATCTTTTAAGACTACAGTGTTAAGATTAAAAGATTAAAAAAATAGTTTATAAAATTAATATATCATACTGAAACAATTATATATGAAGTTAATTAAAGGGTATGGTGTGTACTTTTTGTCTAAAAAAATTTCCCTCCTGTTATGAATTTAATATTTGTGGATGTCTATATCTCTTATTATTTCCTATTCTTCATAGTTTCTTATTTTCACCCATTAATTCCTATGTTTATGGAATCACATTAATTGTAGATTAAAGAATTATGCCTATATATATAAGGCATATGTTATGTATTTGAAACAAGACAGAATAGTAAATAAGAATTATTTTTCCTTTCTTTCTACTCATTCTTCCTTTCTCTTCTCATCTTTTCCTTTATTTTATAACACGGTATCAATATGAAAGCTTTAGCAAAGGTATACTTCTCTCTAGTTATTTAAATGATGTCCTCCACCTTCTTCTACCTTATTTTATTTGATCTATCTGGGATAATATGAGCTATTATATGGAACAAAAGAGACCCTTTTATCGATTATTTTGAACATCAGGTTCCATGGCTTAGATTGGATATTGTTATTGTTTTTCTACCTTATTTGTAATATGCTTTAGGAATTCTTCTATATTATTAATATTTTTATTTTAGTATGGCCAGAAATCATATACCTCTAATTTCATATTCTAAAATTATATGGCCAGAAGTCATATTGCTTGAATTTTCTATTCTAAAATTATATGACCAAAAGTCATGCAGCTTTAATTTTTTATTCTGAAATTATTTGGCCAGAAGTCATATTGCTTTAATTTCCTATTCTGAAATTATATGGCTAGAAGTCATATTGCTTTTATTTCCTATTATATGGCTAGTAACCATATTCCTTTTTTTCCTATTTTGATATAATATGGCCAGAAGTTATATCACTTTGATTTCTTATTTTGACATAATATGGCCAGAAGCCATATTCCTTTGATTCCTATTTTAATATTATATGGTCAGAAGTCATATACCTTTTTCTATCTTCTAATATGGTCAGAAGCCATATTTGTAATATCCCGATTTTTGGAATTAGAGGCTTGAAAATAAGTCTGAATTAAGTGAACTACTAAGTCTCAGTTTAGCAAGTACCCCAAACCTATTCCCTAACATTATTTATATCTTTGGGTTATTAAAGGGAATAAAATGGTGAATATTGACCCACCTTGAATAGCCTTTAGCTATAAATTCTGGATCATAGGAATTAAACACTAAAAATTGGAATGTGAACAATGCTGACAATGTAATTTCCTGCAAGGCAGTGAGAGTGTCATGTGATTTTGGATGGCCAAATGATGTTCAAAAAATTTGAAATTTTCCAGAATGAAAGTTGACTCTCTAAGCTTTAATTTGATAGGCCATAAAGGTTATTTGGAGCTGTACGAAAAGATATATGAATTTTTGAAGTTTACCCGGTGAAGATGACTAATTTCTGTGAGAGCGTCTAAAAATTGAAATTATGGGGATTGTCAGCTTCTAATTAGCTAAAGGCTATATTTTTCCTTGAAATCAGACTCAATAAGGGTTTCATAGTCTTTAGAATCACTCCAATTGAATTTATACAAATAAAGTTATGATTTTTCAAAATTTGGTCAGAAAATCTGCCAAAATTGCCAACTATTCCAAAATGGGAAAAATGTTATGGTAAATCTTGTAATTATGGAATAAAATACTAGCAACCTATTTTGCTCTTCTAATGGGCTAGGGACATCAAATGAAGGCAAGGAAATGAATTAGCATGATCATATATATATGGTCATATAGAGCCTTACTTTAACATTGGTGGAAAAGTCAAAAAGTAAGGTTTGAAATAAATGGCTATTACACAGCCAATTGCAAGGGAATGGATGTAGCTAATTCAAGAGCTTATTTGGTTACTTCAAGAGCTCTATTTTCGTCACTTTTAGCAAGAGGAAAGAGAAAACAATTATGCCAAGTTAAAAAGAGATAAAGCTTAAGATTTTGGCATGTGATAATTGAATTAAAATATAATATTTCAAAGGAGGTGTAAGAGATATTTTAAAAGCCTCTTACCCTCTTCCATAGCTCTCACTTAGGTCAAAAAGAAAGAGAGAAGAGAGAGAGAGAGAGCGCTATTGGAGAAACACAAGAGCAAGAGAGAAGCATAAGAAGCAATCAAGGTAAGTAGGTTGAAATCTTAGTATTTAATCCTTCTAGTTCATGCAAGATCACTTCTAACCTCTACATCTTCATGAATATGGCTTGTAGCAAGCAAACTCATAAGTTAGAGAGGGAGGCAGCCATGGTTTTAGAGAGAGAAAGAAGAGAAATCAAAGGTAATTACACTAAACCTTGTTATCTTATTGATTCAAGTTTGTTTGTTGTGGTTTTTATTGTTTTATGGGTTTGGTTGGTTGATTTTCATGATTGGGAGGAGGTGCTGCCCAAATTTGGATTAATCATGTGGGAAGTGTAATTAAGTGGTTAAATAAGTAATTATAGGTGAAAATAAGGTGGTTAATGGAATGGAATTAAGAAATTCCATTTTCCCCAATTTATTGTGATTTTCACGTAGACTTGTTTTGGGATGTTTGGGTTGGAATTTCATCAATTTGATTATTTCATTGGATTTAAAATGGAAAATTGTGTCGGGTTCATGTTGGGTGCGAAGTGAGAAAAGCCCTAGAATGTAAAGTGTCAGATTACCTTTAAACCCTAAATATGGCCTGCCAAAGGAAAAACTATCTTTTGGTAGTGAATTTGGGAATTCTGAGGTCAAAAATGGATTCTTTGGGTAAAAATATGTTGAATAAGCCTAGCTCAAAATTTTTGGAAGAGAACAATCGGACCGGGTAAAAAGGGACTTAAACTGGTTCCCTAGGGGTATTTTGGTAAATTTGTGGTTTTAGATAAAGATAACCAACACAATGAGTTTAGAATGAATTTTGAGTAACTAATAACACATTTATCCTAAATTTGAAATTTTATGATATATTAGTAGCTCAAGTCGGATAAACAGAATTGGACCGATAGACGAGCAAGGGAAGGGCGATTCAGGTAGTGAACTTACCTCTCTTGCATGTATTTGATATTTGCACTTGTGTATTGATGCATGTGATTACTTTGCTTGATTATGTGAAACATATATGAATAATTGAAGCTCTGTTTCTATTTATACTATAGCCATAAGTATGTTGTTTGAAACATTGAGTATGCAAATATGTCATTGTGTTAGCATGAGTTATGTAATGCAACCATGTCATGCATTAAGCACTTATCTTGCATGCATATTGGTATTGTTTGCTACTGAGATTCTCTCAAATCTCACCCTCCCCCAACCAACCATTTAGACAGGTGAGAACAGGAGATGTGCTGAGATCAAAGAAGAGAATTGTGCGAAAGGAATACAGTAGTGGGATGAAGGCGGGAAGATGTCTGAGTTTCATTAAACTGGTATAGACACCCTAGTATCCTTGTACAACTACATTATTTGAAATTATTATGTACGAAACCCCTATAGGGAATTTTTGTAATCATGTACATATTATCACTATATTTATGCTATTCCTATGTGCCCACCAAACTACGCTTTGCTACTTTGATTAATGTCAATAATAAGTGGTAGGCAAGTCGGGGTCTTACATTTTGGTATCAGAGGTAGCGGTTTTGGCAATAGGATAGTATACTGATAAGGTCTTGATTATATGGTAAAAGAAGATATGCACAGAATGGGGCACTAGTGTAACCCCCTTCCAACTTAAGGCCGAGATTAAGTTCATAAATATATAATTATGTGAAATTAGAGATCATAATATGATTTAGGACTTAATAAAAGTATATTTCCCAAAATCAGGGTTTTCAAAAAATTTTCTAAACCTTTTCACAATGGTCTCATATTCACATTTCAAACATCACAAATGGCCTGTACAATACGATTTCATTTATAAATATCAGAGTATAATGTAAATTCCTGACCCACTCGGGTTCTATTAATCAATTAAGGGTTTTACAAGGCATACATGCCCATAAGCAGTTTTCCCTTAACTAGGGGATTATGTAACCCCTTGCCTTAATCAGCGTAATTATGATTCGATAACACATAATTAAAATGGTTTAAAGACCCACGGAGAGTTAAAATCATTTTCATCCCTTCCTTCCGGTAGGATTTTCAGAAATTCTTTCAAAACTTGTCCCTATCCTGGTCTCAATTTTATATTTTGAATATAATTACTTGCGCAGTTAATTCACATTCGTACATATCATAGTGTACAAAAAAAATCCCGGCAACCCCCGGGTTCATATATAGACTAAGGGTTTCAAAATTCCCTACTAAGGGATTACACAACTATGACTAAAATATTATTTACATTCTAAAAAGAATATACAATAATCCCACTCCAAAGTAGATAACCAACAATCCCATATCTCCCAAAATTCCTAACCGCTCTTGGTTGGCCGCTTCCCAGAGGAACCACGTGCCCTATTTGTAGGTTTAACAATGGAAAGAATGAGATTCAAAAGAATCCCAATAGTAACAAATCACTTATATAATATATAAACATATAGCATGTAAGCAATCATTAACAGCAGCATCACAACAACATAATGATACATGGCTTTCATTACAATGACAGCACTCACGGCTGTATACATAATCACGACAGCTTTCACTGTATAACGCTAGTTTGCACTGGATAACGACAGTTTTCATTGTATAACACCAGCTTACGCTGGATAATGACAGCTATCACCAGTTGTATAAGCAGTAGCATCATATATCCTCACAAGCAATGATCCACACACATATAATACATTTACACAAGATATAAGAGAAGAGTCATTACCTTATTCCTTCTGATGGTGATCAGGCAGAGACTACTTGCGGCTAGGGCAAATGTCGAATCCTATAATCACAATCAAGAATAGCGGATTAATTCTCTATTCCAATTCTTACTTTCAGCATTCTTAACATTGGTTATCATTTGGACTATTTAGGTGGCTATTAGAAGCCTAGACATATGCCTAAAGGGTTGGGATAACTACCCCCAAAGAACCCTTTTACAGAAGAACAATATTGATTTTGGGTTGACTCACTCAAGTGAAGATGGCCTCACTCAAGTGATGGATGACTTGCACTCGGGTGAGGCTGGCTCATACTTCCGAGTGGTTAACAGAGAGCAACAACAATGGGCAAAAAGTGCTATTTGTACTCTAGCATAGGGATCTGCACTCGAGTGATGACCTCAAAATCACTCGAGTCCCAGAAGGTGAGACATAGCGAGTGACTACACAAGAGCAACTACAACCCCAAGTCACAAGTGCCCTCGAGCATAAACTCTAGCACTCGAGTAACCACCCAATACTTACGAGTGCCGAGGCACACTCTTGAAAATGGCCTACGAGTATTTGCTCGAGAGACAACCTCATATCCCATAACACCTTTACACCTGAGTGAGACATGAGACACTCGAGTGATGACCTAAATCACTCACAAGTGAAGAGAGACACTCACGGTTTCTGCTTGGGGACTTAACTAAAACATTGAAGAGAAAGGGAAAATATAATACTGCACTCTAGTGAGACCCCACCTCACTCGAGTGAGGCTTATCAGAAGCCAAAACACAACAGCTGATAGTATTTTCTAAACTTGCCCAAAATGCTTCCAATGGTCCTAAAACTTATACCAAAGTTCATTCCCACATAAAATTTCATAAGGAAACTATTGGTAACCTCAAAACAACTAAATTCCCACTTTAACAAGTTTGGTCTTGGGTCAATACATTGGACACAAACCCACCAATAACCAAATTGGTCTTTCTAATCCCAATCAAAACCAATGACACCATAACATATTCTAATACCATTTCCCGCATATCACCATATCTAACTCATCCATTTCCAATTCTTATGAAATCAGGGCTGGATTCCTCAAATATCAAAACTTAACCAATAATTACAACATATATATCAAAATGCCACAAATGCTCACCTCTTCAACTTCCAAAGGCTAGTTTCTTAATTCTATGGCTTTCAAACTTGTTCAAGCTTTAAAACACCTTCTTTCAAAAATCTAAAGCCATCAATATGAGCTCTCATCGAGGTGAATAACATTAAAGAAGGGCATTTGAGCATTTGAGAACCATACTAACATCAAAAGCTCACCTTTCACTTTCTCTTTCTTCCTTCAATCCCACCAAAAATGGAGGCTAAAGAGAGAGAAATGAGATGATAAAGATGAGATTAGTTTTGGTTTTCCCCATTCCTAAAAACTGACTTGAAGGAGAGAGGAGAGAAGAAAAATGCTTTGACAATTTTGACCAAATTCAATGGTTCCTCTTTTGACACATGTCATGATCTTAGTCTCTCCACCATAATTCCATTTGAACTCAAAGCACATGATTCCACCCCACTTGATTCCTTGATAAGTAAATCTCAACCATTGATATTTAAGTTACTAATGAGTTTTCTCTTCGGTAACTAACCAATTGGTCGGTAAATTTACCGTTTTACCCCTGATTATCAGAATATATACCAAATTCTTAAACACATTTATATCATTCCTTTAACTCAACCATACGCCCTCCCCTGTATTTTGACCCAATTTAGACACTAATTCACAATTAACCTGAAATACAGAGTTTAGGCACTGGCTATAACACATTCCAGTCAAAATTCACATCTTATGCTTCAAAAGTGTTTGATTAACATTAATTACATCACCTTTGAAGTCATTAGCCCTAATTCACAATTTAGGATATCACAGATTATACCATAATTCCAAAATATACAATTGCTTCCCCCAACAAAAAATCCAATGATTTACAAAATGATAACCAAAAACCAATTTACACTCCTAGCTCGAAGCTTCAACCACTCTTTGTCACCCGCTTTTCTTTAAATCTTTCGGCCCAATCTAAAAATTTGTTTTTGGGAGAGTGAGATTCTAAGGAAACCCCATAGTGTCAAATCACTCATAGTATGCACAACCACAAAGCATGAAAGAAAATCATCACACACACATAGTAACTACAACGACAGTTATAGCAGTAAAGGCAGTATGACGTGCGTCACCTTTACGTTTGCTCAAGTTGAAGTGCTCACGCTGTATTCAACATTCATATGTTCATATCACATATGAAATAATTCACATATGCACAGCCACAGCTGGGATCCATATAAAATATTTCACATATACACAGCCACACTGGCCGGATAATCAAACAAGAATTCACAATTCCACAACGCAACCTAGACAATTACAATGGTAGATGTAACAGCAAGGGAGGTGTGATAACCATCACCCCCTATGACTGCTCACGCTGAATTGCTCACGCTGTAATACCCTACGGCCGATAACATATATACATTTTCGTAATGGCCTCGTGCCAAAGATTTTCTCAACAAACAATGATAAGTCATGCATACCAAGCATCATACACAACATGAGAGAAAAGTCACTACCTTGGTCCTTCTGGGTGTGCTCTGGCACTGGTCTCTCCCGAGTAGGGCAAATGTCAAATCCTATAATTCATAATTAGTGACGAAGTGTTATTTCCTATTCTAATACTTAAATGAATTCAAATAACTTAAATTGGTTATCATTTATGTTCTTTAGGAAGCTACACATGCCTCTAACAAAATCCCTAAAGGGTTGGAAGAACTATCCCAAAGATCCCCTTTTAGAAGCACAAGTACTGGTTTTTCACTATTGTACTTGAGTGAAGATGGCCTCACTCAATTGATGATGCACTTTGCACTCAAGCACAAAGGTTAACACTTGAATAATAGCCAAATACTCACTTGAGTTCTAGGAAGTAAAGCACAGGAAGTGTTAACCCGAGAGCAAATAGAAATTTTCAAAGAAAAGGAGCACTTGAGTAAAGACACCTGTCACTCGAGTGATAGCTTAACACTTACAAGTGTTAAGGCACACTCTTAACACTTGGAGCGAGTGACAACCCCAGACGAGAGTTCATGGTGTAAAATACACCTGCACTCGAGTAAAAGGAGGCTCACTCGAGTGAGAACCAATAACACTCGCAAGTGAGGCAACATTCTTTCCTTACACCCAGAAGTGCAACATGAAAGCTGAAGGCAGAAAGGGAAAATGCACTACCGCACTCGAGTAATGCTTATTAGAAACCAAAACACATAGAAAAACTGACAGCACTTCTAGATTTTTACTTAAGTGACTCAAATGAACCCAAAACCTCAACCAAAGCTACTCCCACACAAAATTGCTCAACGAATCCAATAGAAATGTCAAAACTACCAAATTCCTACTCCATTATCATGCTTTGGTTTTAGGCAACACTAAACACCAAAACTCCAAAATCACCAAACTTAATCATTCAATCCCAAATCCCTTTCTATCTATCCACATACATTCCAAACATACCAATTCCATAC
Source organism: Inga laurina (assembly GCA_963855925.1). Classification (NCBI taxonomy): domain Eukaryota; kingdom Viridiplantae; phylum Streptophyta; class Magnoliopsida; order Fabales; family Fabaceae; genus Inga; species Inga laurina. The sequence continues at coordinate 47,256,198 of OY979701.1, read as the reverse complement.
CAACAACATGCCAAATACCCCATGACCCTTATTTTTGAAATCATGGCCAAAAATTCCAAAAATTCCAAAATTATTCATTTGGCACAAAGCATAGATAGAAAGGTTGTTTCACTTACCTCTTCAACTTTTCCAAAGAGGTTTCTTGATTCTTAAAGCTTCAAAATTCCTTGAGAGCTCAAATCAACACCAATAGGCAATCTAGAACCATCAAAATGAAGCTCTCAACCCAAGGAACAACATTAAAAAAATGTGTTTTGGCATTTAAGGTGATTAGCTTACCTTAAATCAAGCTTTTCTTTTTCCTTTTTTCTACAGCAATGGCGTAAGAGGGAGAGAGAGGAATGAGAGAGATAAGTGATGAAGGAGAAGACAATACTCCCCCCATGACCATAGTTGCCTAGCGAAAGAGGAGGGAGGGAAGAGAGAGAAAATAATATAATATGCCATTTGACTTTTTCTCACACACTCAACCATCATTTCCTCTTGCCACATGTCCAAATTCCATTGGTTCCCATGAAATAAGTAACTAATTAGTTACTCTAACCACTCCATTAGCCATTTAGTCACACATCTCATTTCTTATTAGTTAGTAATTAATTTCCTTATTAATCACTGACTAATTAACCAACAATTTTTTCCTGATTTTGGCATATTTACTTAAATTGCCATAAAACACAAAAGTCAACTTTAATACACAAATTATTCTCAATAATCATCATTAGCCCTTAATAAAAATTTAGGGCATTACAACTAGAGCAGTGAATTTCCCCCTTTTCTGTGAGCCAGCCCCAGAGAAATGGTAAATACCTAAGGACAACCAATATTACCATGCCGGTCTAAGGGTGGTTTGAGGATGTCTCAGTCATTTAGGGAGCTGGTTCAAATGACAACTTAGTAGACTTCAAGGAGCTTATTACAAAGTACATGACCGCATGCATGTACCAACATTGATATGCAGTCCACACATAGTTTTTTGATGTCCAAAGACAGTGGACATGATTTTTGAGATAAGGGTAGTCTCATGATACTGGTAGTCAGGAGTAGATAAAGCCGGTATCTGTGTTTTGACACGAGTACACAAAAGTTAAGCTTGCTCGCCCCAAGAACATCTTAGGATAGGTGACCCCCTAGGAAGTTAAGTTGGCAAGGTCATGGAGATTTAAGGAATGGTTATTATCTTAAGGTTTCTCCATGACTAATAATCATCTTAATTAGGTGATTTAAATGATGTTTAGAAGCATGGAGATGACGATGATGACGTAAGTATTGATCTTAATTTGAACCATTTCTGTTAGCACAAAAAAGTTTATTTGATAAGGTGATGTGAAATTTGAGGTGTAGTAAATGTTTGAGATTTCTCCATGCTAAGTGATGATCTTAGTAACACTGTGATGTTAAAGGAATATAGACATGATATATAGTGCTATATGTTGAATTGTGATTGTACCATATATTGATCCTAGAGGATCCAATCTTATGAAACTGAAGGTTGATGATAGGTTGGAATCAGATCTAAGCTGAAATAGTGCTTAGGTCGAAATGTGAATTGGTTACACTATGGTTCTGTTCTTTAATAGAAGTTGGAATCTTGTGAACCTTATGAATAGTGTTAAATCTTCAATAATGTTTTTAGGATAAGACCCAAATACCATGAAGGTTAGAATAGGTGTAATGCCCCAAATTTTGATTAAGGGCTAATGATAATTATTGTGAATGATTAGTAAATTAAAGTTGATTTGAGATTCAGATTATTTATTGGAAATGCCCAACACCCTGTATTTTACCATAATTATGTGACAAATAATTATTTGGGCTAAATATAAGGGAAATAGTGTAAGAAGAAGAGGAAAAGAATTTAAATGTGTTATGTGGTAATTTAAGATAATGTGCCAAAGTTAGTGGAAAGTTTGAAAGAATGGAAAATTTTCTGTTAACTAGTCAGTGATTAATGAAGAAATTAATTACTAACTAAGAAGAACTGAGTTATGTGACCAAATGGCTAATGAAGTGGTTAGAGTAACTAATTAGTTACTTATTTTATGAGAACCAATGAGATTGAGACACTTGGCAAATTGGGATGAAGAGAGAGTAGGTGAGAAAAGTCAAACCCAATATTTTATTGTTTTCATCCCTCTTCCCTCCTCCTTTTTACTGAAACAAGCATGGGTAAGGGGGAGTGTCATCATTTCTTCATCTTCCTCCACACTCTTTTTCTCATTCTCACCTCTATTGTCGGCAGCCATGGAAGATTAGGAGCGAGAAAGAAAAAGCTTGATATTAAAGTAAGACAATGACCTCAAATGCCAAAACTTCCTTCTTTAATCTTGTTCCTTGGATTGAGAGCTTTAATGCTATGGTTTTAGATTGTCTATTTGTGGTGTTTTGAGCACACAAGGAAATCTAGAGGTTGGTGAACTAAAGGACACCTTTGAGAAAGTTGTTGAGGTAAGTGAAATGAACATTTCTATATGAGTTTTGTGGCATTTGATGGTGCTTTGAATTTCTGGGATTTTGGCCTTATTTTGGAAAATTAGGGTCATTGTGTGTATGGCATGTTGTTGTCATGGAATTGGTGTCTTGGGATGTATGTTGGATAGATAGAATTGGTTTGAGGTTGAAATGTCAAGTTTGGCAATTTTGGGGATCTTTAGTATAGTTCTTTCCACCCTTTAGGGCTTTTATTTGAGGCCTTTGTAGCTTCTTAAAGGACATTAATGATAACTAAATCTAAGTGTTGAGGTCATTAAGTATTGGAATAGAGAATAACGATTCATCCCTAATCAGGAATTATAGGATTTGATATTTGCCCTGATCGCAAGATACCAATGCCAGAGCAAGCACGAAAAGACCAAGGTAGTGACTTTTCTCTTGTATTGTATATGATGCTTGGTATGCATGACTTATCATTGTGTTGATATTATGAAAATTTGAATGAAAAATGTGCCTTAGTGCATTACAGCATGAGCACTTCAGCATAAGCAGTTGTAGGTGGTGATGCGTATCACACCTACCCCTACTGTTGAACTGTCGTTGTAAGTGTCATGGCTATGTTTAGAATTGTGAATTTCTACTTTGAGAAACATGCCAGTGTGGCTATGTATTGTGAAATAATTTAAATGAAACCTAGCTATGGTAGAATATATGATGTGAACCATGTTATGGTGCAATACAACATGGGCAGGCATAAGGGTGATGCACGTCATACCTACCTCTGCCACTGTAATTGCCATTGTGATTGTTGTGTGTGGTGTTATAATTTGCTTTCATGTTTTGTGGTTGTGCATACTATGAGTGATTTGTTACTAAAAGGATTCTTTAGAATCTCATTCTCTTATAAAAAAAATTCAGACAAGGCTGGTAGTTCCAAAGAGAAGCAGGTGACGAAGGGCACTTAGAGCTCTGGCTAGGAGTTTATTTTGGTTTTTGGTTATAATTCTGGAGATTTGTACATAATATTTTGGATCATAGAATATATTTTGTGTAATCCCCTGGTTATGGGAAACAAATTATGGGCATTTTGCCTTGTAGACCCTTAGTTGATTAATAGAACTCGAGTTTGCCAAGAAATTTTTATTGCACTTTGATGTTTATGAATGGAATCGAACTGTATAGGCCATTTGTATAACTGAAATGTGAATCTGATACTGTGTTGAATAGGTTGTTGACACTTTTTTGAAAACCCTGTGTGGGATATGAAAAATTTTAATAAGTCATGATTTAGCCTATGTTTTCTAATTCAACATAATTATGTAATTTTAAACGTAAATCTCGGCCTTGATGTGAAGGGGTTATATTTGTGGTATCAAAGTTGTAATTCCTGACAAGGGTAGGATTTTCTAGGATAGTTGCCATCATGTATTGCCTTAGTCATAAATGATGCCTTAGGATTGTTTGTTGTATACATAAGAGTAATTCTGCTGTTTGTGGATATATATAAGTTTTAAGGACTATGGTATACATTTTCTATAGTATTGATGTGGTGAATCATTTGTAGAGTTAAAGGACAAAGTGGTTCACCTTAGACTCAGACCAGTGGACCCAGAGTTGGAAGAATTAAATGACAATCCACCTGACCCAATGCAAGATATGATGAATCTAATAATAGAACATAGAGATATGATCAATGAGCTAAGAGAAGAGCTCAGGGAAGAAAGGGCCAAGCACAATGAGGAAAAGGTTTAGTCTACACATGTGGAGACCAGAGAGGAAACCCAAGCGGAGACTCGTCATGAAGAGATAGCCGAGGAATCCAATCGGTCTTGAGAGTCCCCATCTCATATGGTACCTAATCAGGAGTCACAAGGGGTACCAATCCGAGAGGATAAAGATCTACAATTTTTGGTTTTAAAGTTTTGCAAGCATTTACCTCCGGTGTTCAAAGGGAGATTTGAACCCCAAGCCACTAATGACTGGCTGAACCATTTGAAAAAGATCTTCGAAGTCCTCGAGTATCCAATGGAGGTAAAGGCGAAGCTGGTAATATACAAGTTAGAAGGGGATACAGACCAGCGATGGTGGAATATCGCCATGACATTGCGAAGCTGGAATATACCACTGACTTGAGAGGTATTCCAAGAGATGTTCAATAAGAAGTACTTCCCCAAGTCGGTAAGGCTTGAAAAGGAATCCAAATTCCTAGCCATCAAGCAGGGTGATAGAGTGTTTTGATGACTATCTATCTCATTTCATTCTACTAGCTCGATACTCTTCCTACCTTTCGCATATGGATGATGAAGAGTGGAGTTCTAATATACTTATTTGGGGGTTAAGGCGTGAGCTAAGGAATAGATTAGCCACTCATCTCTTCACTGATTTTAATAAGGCGGTAGAAGAGTACAGAATAACTGAAAATAATCTAAGAGAGTTGTACCCAGCTAAGGGTAGTGGCAGCTGTAGTGAGTCTAGTAAGGCAAATACTTCCCAGAAGTGGAAGGGACAGGGGTTCTCATCTGGGGGTAACAACAAGAGGCCCTATCAATCTGAGGGTAGTAGTAATCAGAGACCTCCAGCGGGAACGATGTGCACTCAATGTAAAGGCTATCATCCTAGCAAAACTTGCTCTGGGCAAGTGATTTGTTTCAATTACAAATAGTCGAGACACATTTCTACTAAGTGCCTACGACCGCTGACAGAGCAAAGGCTCAGGAATCAGGGTCAAGTGTTCTCGATGACCCATGAAGAGGCCTGGAAGTCCTCTAAACTGATTCAAGGTAAAATCTGTCTCAATGGTAATGAGTTACAAGCTTTATTTGATTTGGGTGTAAGTCATTCTTTTATTACTTATGATTGTGTGAAGCACCTGGGTTTGCATATGCATAAATTGCCGTTTGATTTGGCTGTGTCGACACCAATAGGTGTCAAGGTTGTGGCAGTTGAAGCTTGTCTAAACTATGTAATAGTTGTTAAGGGACTTGAGTCCACAGTCGATTTGATTTTCTTGCCACTTCAACAACTAGAAGTTATTTTGGGTTTTGACTGGTTAATAGTGAATAATGTGCTTCTTGATCGTGGTAATAAGAAGATAACTTACCATACTGCACATAAGGAGAATGATGTGAATGTCAGTTTGAATTTCCTTTCAATGGCTAAAGTTGAGAAATATCTTGAGAAAGGATGCTAGGGGTATATGGTGTTCTTTTTCGTGTAAGGAAAGATAGAAGAAACTCTAGAAAGCATACCTGTGGTAAGAGAGTTCCCTGAGGTATTCCCGGACGATCTTAGAGGATTGCCTTCAAAAAGGGAAGTGCAGCTCCCAATTGAAATTGTGCCTGGAGTTGGTTCTATATCTAAGGCCCCATACTGTATGGCCCCAAATGAAATGGCAGAGTTGAAGAAACAAATCGAAGAGTTGCTTGAAAATGATTATATTTGCCTCAGTGTTTCATTGTGAGGAGCTCCAGTACTGTTTGTGAAAAAGAAAGATGGAAGCTTGAGGCTTTGTATTGATTACAGAGAGCTGAACAATGTCACTGTTAAGAACAAGTATCCACTTCCAAGAATTGATGACTTATTATATCAAATGTCTGGTTCTTGTGAGAGCAGAAGACATACCAAAGACTACTTTCAGAATGAGATATGGGCAGTACGAGTTTTTGGTGATGCCTTTTGGGTTGACTAATGCACCTGCGGTATTCATGGATTACATGAACCATGTCTTTCGATAGTACCTTGATCGATTTGTTGTGGTGTTTATTTATGACATCCTGATTTACTCTAATAGTAGAAAAGATCATGAGCATTATTTGAGAAATGTGCTTGAGACATTGCGTGAAAAGCAGCTCTATGCCAAGTTGAGTAAGTGTGAGTTCTGGCTTACGGAAGTGAAATTTCCTGGCCATGTTATCTTATGAGAAAGGGTCTCGGTGGATCCCAGTAAGGTAAAAGCAGTACTTGACTGGAAGAGGCCATAAACTGTTTCTGAGATTCACATTTTTCTGGGTCTTGTTGGTTACTATAAAAAATTTATTCAGAATTTCTCTCGTATTACCTTGTCGATGAACAAGTTCACGAGAAAGGATCAACCGTTTGTGTGGGATGAGCGTTGTGAACACTGTTTTGCTGAGCTGAAGGAGAGATTGACTATGGCACCATTGTTGATTATACCTGATCCCAGCGAGGCTTACGTTGTGCATGGAGATGTGAGTAAGCAGGGGTTAGGGTGTGTCTTGATACAGCAGGGATGTGTGGTGGCCTATGCCTCTGGACAGCTTAAGCCAAATGAACTATCTCACTCATGATCTGGAGCTTATGACAATTGTGTTTCCATTGAAGATTTGGCATCATTACCTGTATGGTATGATAGTAGAACTGTACTGCGGCCACAAGAGTCTTAAATATCTGTATGATCAGAAAGAGTTAAAGATAAGATAGCGCTGCTGGATGGACTTGCTTAAAGATTACAACCTGAGATAAAATATCATCCAGGTAAAACCAATGTCATTGCGGATGCTTAGTCGAAAGACGGTGCTTGTTACAGCAATGATGATTGAAGAGAAAAACTTAATTGAGGATTTTTGGGACTTCAATCTCTCGAATGATATCCAGTGTGCCAATTATGGAATGTCCAAGGGGAGAATGACCTGAGGACTGAAATCGAAGAGGCTCAAATGCATGATGAGCAAACCTAGTCCATCCGAGCTATAATTGAGCAAGGAGGGACTTGAGATTATGATTTGTCACCTAGTGGACTAGTTAATTACCAGAAGAGAATCTATGTTCCACTGAGGGCTGACTTGAGATAAAGGATTCTGGATGAGGCACACAAAAGTGAGTATACTCTTACCCAGGTATGACCAAGATGTATCACAATTTGAAATCTATGTATTAGTGGCCAGGGTTGAAGAGTGACGTGACTAAGTATGTGGCATAGTGTCTTACCTGTCAAAAGGTGAAGATTGAACACCAGAGACCGTCAGGATTGCTTCAGAGTCCAGAAATTCCAGAATGGAAGTGGGAGAGTATGGCCATGGATTTAGTGGTGGGTCTGCCCAGTATTAGAAATTATGATGCGATCTGGGTGATTGTTGAAGAACTCACGAAGTCAGCTTACTTTATACCTACCAATGCTTGCTATTCTCCTGATATGCTAGCTGAGATATACATCAACGAGATAGTGAGACTCCATGGTACACTAAAAAACATTATCTTTGACAAAGATCCTTGGTTTACTTCAAGATTCTGGAGGACTTTACATGAAACTATGGGTACGCAATTGAGGTTTAGCATGGCCTACCATCCACAAACAGAAGGAAAGTTAGAAAGGACTATTCAAACGTTAGAAGATATGTTGTGAGCATGTGTCCTTGATTTTAAAGGAAATTGGGACTATTATCTCCTACTAGCCGAGTTTGCTTACAACAACAGCTATCATGCGAGCATTCAAATGGCTCTGTATAAAGCACTGTATGGGAGAAAGTGTCAATCACCGTTGTGCTAGATAGATTTGTCTGAAAGGAAGTTGTATAGGCTGGATCTTGTTGATCAGACCTCAGAGTAGGTCAGAATCATCAAGAAGAGGCTCCTTGTAGTGCAAAGTTGACAAAAGAACTATGCTGATAAAAGGAGAAGGCCTCTAGAGTTTGAAGTAGGGGATCATGTTTTCTTGAGAGTATCTCTGGTCATAGGTATCGGGAGAGCAATCAAGCGGAAAAAGTTGAGTCTGAGGTATATTGGTCCATTCGAGATATTGGCAAGAATTGGGCCGGTGGTATATTGGATAGCACCACCCTCGAGTTTAAGTAGACTTCACGGTGTATTCCATGTCTCACAGCTCAAGTACCAACAAGATCCTGAGCATATTATTACATATGAAGAGGTTGAGTTACAGGATAACTTCACTTATGTGGTAGAGCCAGAATGAATAATTGATCGAGAAGAGAGGCGGCTCAGGCATCGAAGCTTACCATTTATGAAGGTGGTTTGGAAGGGAATGTCCCCAAGAGAAGAAACTTAGGAAGCGGAAGCGGACATGAAGAAGCAATTTCCTGAGTTTATGCCAAGATGTGTAACAAATTTCAGGGATGAAATTTATTTAACAGGGGTAGAATTGTAATGCCCCAAATTTTGATTAAGGGCTAATGATAATTATTGTGAATGATTTGATGAATTAAAGTCGATTTGAGATTCAGATTAATTATTGGAAATGTCCAACACCCTGTATTTTATCATAATTATGTGACAAATAATTATTTAGGCTAAATATGAGGGAAATGGTGCATGAAGATGAGGAAAAGAATTTAAATGTGTTATGTGGTAATTTAAGATAATGTGCAAAAGTAAGTGCAAAAATTTGAAAGAATGGAAAATTCATACTCCAAAACAGAATATCATGATCCTACAAAACAAATTTCTAGAAACTCCGATGCTTAAATTAGTAATCATCAAAACATCAATGAATAACATCATCTAACATTTTGTAAACACTAAATAACTTACAATTCATTAAGATTTACCATTCCCAATTCTCGTCTAATATACTAAAACTGATCTTTTGCAAGAGGTTTTGTGAAGATATCAGCTAGTTGAAGATGAGTTGGAATAAATAACACTTTGACATCTTTCTTTTGGACATGATCTCTGATAAAGTGATGTCTAACATCAATGTGCTTGGTTCTAGAATGTTGAACATGATTCTTTGCCAAGTTTATTATGCTAGTGTTGTGACAATATATTGGTATCTCTTTCAAATAAATACCAAGATCCTGAAGTTGTTGCTTCAGCCATATTACTTATGCACAACAACTTGATACTGCAATATACTCAGCTTCCGTTGACAACAGAGATACTATAGTTTGTTTCTTGCTAAACCATGACACAAGTGAGCCTCCAAGAAACTGGCCTTGTCTACTAGTACTCTTTCTATCAGTCTTGTATCCTCCATGATCAGAGTCTACGTATGAAACTAGATATTCACTTCTTCCTTTGGGATACCAGAGACCTAATTCTACCTTGTCAGCAAGATATCGGAAGATACGTTTGAGGTTTCAGCATGTGACTCTTTTGGTGCTGATTGATATCTTGCACACATACCCACACTGAATTGAATATCAGGCCTGCTTGCAATAATATAGAGTAATGATCCAATCATTCCTCTGTATTTTATGATGTTGTAATCTTTTTCCTTGACATCCGCATCAAGCAATGTGGTTGAGCTCATAGGTGTGTCCATTTCATTTGCTTCATCCAATCCATACTTCTTTAATAGCTCTTTTAGATACTTCGTTTGAGATATGAAAATTCCATTCTTTCTTTGTTTGATTTGCAAACCGAGAAAGAAATTTAATTCTCCTATCATTGACATCTCAAACTCCCCCTGCATTATCTTAGAAAATTCTTTGCACATAATTTCGTTAGTAGCACCGAAAACTATATCATCAATATATATTTGCACAATTAATATATCATCATGTTTTTATTTTGTAAAAAGTGTTGTATCAACTTTTCCTTGTACAAAACCTTGATCAATAAGAAATTTACTGAGCCTTTCATACCATACTCTAGGAGCTTGTATTAAACCGTATAAAGCCTTTTTGAGTTTAAAAACATGGTTAGGTTTGATTACATCTTCGAAACCTGGAGGTTGGTCAACATATACTTCTTCCATGATATAGCCATTTAGAAATGCACTCTTTACATCCATTTGATAAAGTTTGAATCCTTTGATGCATGCAAAGGCTAAGAGTACTTGTATAGCTTCCAATCTAGCCACTGGAGCATATGTTTCCTTATAATCAATTCCTTCTTCCTGATTATAGCCTTTGACCACCAATCTTGCCTTGTTTCTGACAATAATTGCTAATTCATCAAGTTTGTTCTTGAATACCCATTTAATGCCAATGATCGGATGATCCTTAGGTCGGGGTACCAAATCCCAAACTTGATTTCTTTCAAATTGGATTAGTTCTTCTTGTATTGCTATAACCCAATCATTGTCTAATAGGGCTTCATCAATGTTAGAAGGTTCAATCTCAGAAATGAATACAGAAAAACTAACTTTATTGAAAATTCTATTTTTAGTTTTGACTTCTTCATTCACATCTCATATGACTTGATCTAGGGGATGACTTCTATTGTATTTCCAGGCTTTAGGTTGTCCTAGTGACTGATCTTCCTCCTTGGTTTGATCAACTTCTGGAATAAGTGATTTAGAAATAGATTGACCATTTTCTTGATTTAAAATAACTTCCTGCTTATCATCAATGGTTTTGTTAGAGGATTCAAATTCATCAAATACAACATGAATTGATTCTTCAAAAACTCATGTTATTTTATTAAAAATTCTGTATGCGTCACTTCGGTTAGAATAGCCTAGGAAAATTCCTTTATTTGTTCTAGAATCAAATTTTCCTATATTATCTTTACCATTATTATGAATGAAACACTTACATTCCAAGATGTGTAAATGAGCAAGGTTTGGCTTCCTTCCTTTGTATAGCTTGTATGGTGTCTTTCTAAGTTTTGTTCTAATGTGGGCTCTATTTGAAATAAAGCATGTTATGCTCATTGCATCAGCCCAAAAAACTTGAGACACGTTCTTTTCATTCAGCATTGCTCTAGCCATTTCAGTGAGCACTCTATTATCACGTTCCATGACTCCGTTTTGTTGAGGTGTCCTTGGAGCAAAAAAATTGTGATCTATGCCATTAGTATCACAATATTCTTCAAATGCTTGATTTTCAAATTCTCTACCATGATCTGTCCTAAGACCTGTAATGGACATACCTTTCTTATTGTGCACTTTCTTGGCAAAAACAATAAATTCTCCAAAGGTTTCATCCTTTGATGACAGAAAACTGGTCCATGTAAATCTAGAGAAATCATCAACAATGACCAATGAATATAGGTTGCCACCAAGACTCTTAACTCTTGCTGGTCCAACTAAATCCATGTGTAATAACTGAAGTGGTCTATTGGTTGATATCTCATTTTTCAATTTGAAAGAAGATTTAGTTTGTTTACCCTTTTGACATGCATCACAAATCAAATCATTTTTGAAATTTACTTTGGGTAATCCAATCACTAAATCCTTATTAATTAACTTGCCTAGTTGGTGCATGTTGACATAAGCTAGCCTCTTATGCCATAACCAGCTTTCATCGGCATTACTCAAAAAACAATTTTCAAAATCATTTTTACTGATATCAAGAGTATAACAGTTACCTTTCCTTTTTGCTCTGAGCTTTGCCTTGATATTTTTCTTATCAAGTTATAAGTCTTTCTTGTTGACAATTAGACATTCCTCTGAATCAAATATACCCAGTTGTCTTTATCTGCACTTTGACTTACGCTCAGCAAATTATGACACAAGCCTTCAATGTAATATACAATTTTTACTTGTATTCCTTTGTCATTTTTTATTTCACCAATTCCTGTTATCTTTTCGGATTGATTTCCTCCAAATTTTACCTTTCCACCTTCCTTAGGTTGCAATGTGGTAAAAATTTTGAAATAACCAGTCATATGTCTAGAGCATCCACTGTATATGTACCACTTATTATTTTTGGATGCTTTAAGACATATCTATAATCAAATACGATTATGTCTTAGGTACCCACATCTTTTTGGGTCTATTTGGGTTAGTACAAAAATTTTTCAAAATATATGAACCTTTAGGTACCTATTTATAGGTTCCTATATTTCCTTTCTTCCTATGAATGCATGATGAAGTATAATGACCTTTTCTATTACAATAATTACAATGAGCAAAAGGATTTGATGTATGCACAGAATGCTGAAAATAATTCAAGTATGATTTACCTCCAGCTTTCTTTCTTCCTTTCCTTCTGTTTGATTTTGGATCATATCCAATTCAAGATCGATCATTCATAAATCATTGAACTTTTAAAATTACATTTAGCATTTCACTTCCTTTAGTGAATTTTTCAAGAGATTTAGTAAGATCACTATTTTTCTTTTTCAAAGAAGTATAGTTTTCACAATCCTTTTCAAAATTCTCTTTGAGTTATACTTCAAGAGCTTTGTTTTTCTTTTTCAAAATAAGTAGTTCTTTAACTACTTTGATGAATTTAGAATTAAAGCATTATATTTAGAAAGTAATTCATCATAGGTAGGATCATAATCAGTTACCTCTTCTTTTGTTTCTTCTTGAGCAACTAGACAGATATTGTCTACTTCCTCTTCATCGCTTTCTTCGTCAGAATAACTATCTCCCCATATAGTAGATACAAAGGCTTTCTTCTTGTTGTAGAATTTTCCTTTTCTCCTTTCTTTATTCTTCTGAATCAGTTCTTAACATTCTGATTTGAAATGTCCTGGCTTTCCACATTCATAGCAGATGATGTGTTCTTTATTGCTTATTCCTCCTTTTCTGAAAGTTTTTGAATCCTTGGCATTTCTTGCAAAACTTTCTGAATCGTTTTATGATTAGGCCCATTTCATCATCGTCAAGCTCTTCATCTTTATCTTGTTCTTCTTCTTTTGCTTTCAGTGCTAGACCTCTTTTCTTCTTATCACCAATATCATCTAGTTCTCGTTTGAACTTTAATTTGCTTTTATATTCAGAAAGGCTTCCAAATAGAGAAGCAACCGATCATATTGATTCACCTTTTGCTTCCTCAATTGCAGTGACTTTTGCCTCCCAGTCTTTAGAAAGAATATTTAGAATCTTTCATACTTGGGTATGTTGATCATAGACTTTTCCAAGTGCTATAAGTTGATTAACAAGATGAGTATATCTAAGTTCAAATTCAGCTATCGACTCACCTGATTTTATTCGAAGTAAATCAAACTCAGTAACCAGAGTATTGATCCAGTTTTCTTTTATTCCCGAATTTCCTTCATGAGCTATTTCTAAAGCTTCCCACATTTCTTTAGCTGTTGGGAGTGTGCAGATTCTGAAGTACTCATTTTGATTCAAGGCACTTTGAATCATTAGAATTGCCTTGCTGTTGAGTGTGATGAGTTGCTTATCATTCTCATCATATACTGCTGGTATCTTGGGAACTCTTTGTGAATCTACAATCTTTTTAGGTTTGTAGTTTCCGCTCTCAATCACATCTCATAGCCCATATTCAGTAGCCATTACGAAGAGTCTAAACTTCACTATCCAGAATGAGAAGTGTTCACCATTGAAACTTGGAGGTCTTGTGATAGAAGCTCTGTCAGGAAGAATTCCTTCACCCATGCTTGCCATTGGATCCTACTTAGGCTGTTAAACCTTAACAAAAAGACCTACGCTCTAATACCAAATGTTAATGCAAGCATTTCACCCAAGAGGGGGCTGAATTAGGTGATACCAGAAATTTCTTTACGTATAAGAAAATTGACAGAATATTTAAAGCAATTGAGAGCAAAGAGAAATATCACCGAAGTGTGCACTGGGAGTTATACTAGTTCAGCCACAACCACTTTGACCTACATCCAGTCCTTAGAGCGTCTCTGAGATTTTTACTATATTCTCCAAGATTCAATGGGTTCTTGGCACCTCAGTACACAATAAGTTCCTTCATCTGGACACTCGCTCCCCCTTACATATTACAATCAAATCCCCAACTCAAGGTTCCAGACCTTAAGTTGTCTCAATAACAAATATTGAGTTTGTAATGAAAAACTCTCTCACAGAGCAAATGTATAATCACTGAAGCACAATGAATAAGTATAAGAAAACAAAGAACAACTAGTATGTTGATCGATGTGTGATTGCTTGTTCTCAGTTGTTGTTTTCCGCTCTTTAAATGCTCCTTATATATAGATGATTTGTAGTGTCTGTTGGAAGTACTTCAAACATGTCCGTTAGAGTCACGCAGCAACAGTTGACTATTCTTTAAATTTGAAAACTATCTGTTTACGGTAGGTAGCGGTAGGTGAACTTTCGGACTTTTATTTGACTTTTAACTTCTGGCATGATTTCTTCATTTTTTTCTCTGTAAATGTGCTTAGAATACTTGATTACTTGAGTGGTTACTCAAGTGGCCATGTCTTCTCTTCACACATTAGTCAGGGGCCTCCTTCGGTAAGCCTATTACTTGAGTGGTTACTCAAGTGGCCATGTCTTTTCTTCACATCTTACTCTAGTGACCCCTCGAGTGAATTAAAAATAACTTTACAAATTACACGATTACTCACTCAAGTAATTGCATCAAATTCTTGGCCGAGAGTACTTGTTCTTTGTTTACCTGATTACTCGAGTGATCCCTCAAGTAATGGATCAAATAAGTCCGCAGATTACTGGAGTGCTCCCTCGAGTAATGCCTTTTCCTTACATGGTTACTCGAGTGGCTACTCGAGTAAAGTGTTGCATTTCTTGGCTAAGAGCTACTGGAAGATTTTTGACCTAGTTACTCGAGTGGCTACTCGAGTAATGTCTTTTTTTATGTGTTACTCAAGTGGTTACTTGACTAATGGTCCATATAACTTTGTATATTACTCGAGTGGCTACTCGAGTAACTTCTTCTAAATTTTGGCAGTGCCTCTGAAAACATTTTTTTCAACATTACTCGAGTACCCACTCGAGTAACAATGTTATTCACTCAAGTGGTCACTTGAGTAAACATAGACTACTGCCAGTGATGGTCTTTGTAATATCCCCAAAAGGTGATTAAGGGCTAATGACTTCAAAAGTAGATGTAATTATTGTTGAATAAACACTTTTAAAGAATGTGTGATGGGAATTTGGATATTTTAATGATTCCAATGGATTCCTTGTGAAAATTTATGTGGGAATGATGTTTGGTATGAAAATGGAACCAATGGAAGCAAAGATGCAAAATCTAAAATTCTGTCCAGTGAAATTCTATTCTGGGCAGTCCGTTTGTGTGAACGTTTTTAATGACCAAATGGTATCTAAAAATTCTAAAATTTTCCAGTCTTATATTTCACATCTCAAGCTTTAAAATGGACATATAATTTGTTCCATTTCGTTTTGTGAACTAGGAGATATAACTGTCCAAAGTTTGGGATGGAAACTGAACTCTGTTTTGGGGCAGTGATGAGTTTTATGTAATTCTGGAATTGTGTGGTGATTTGTAGTAATGGCCAATATTTTTCATATGAAGAGGACTTAAATATATTTCATTTGGATTTGGAATCACCTCATTTTGAGTTTTCTAGAATTAGTTATGATTTTTCAAAGTTTGGGCAGAAAATCTGCCAGAAAATCCGAAAATGGGAATTATGACATCATCTCAATAAAAGATGACATCAGCATGGAATTAAATATGTTATCATCTTCCTCAGCTCATTTCTGTCGCACACAGCAGCTGAATGAGGAGTGAGAACGTTGAGGTTTGTAGAGAGAGAAAGGAGAAGAAAAATCACAAGGTAAGCCGATTTCTCCGACGATTTACCTCCTAACGCGTGTAACTCCGATCCTAAGCTACTCCTCTTTGTTCTTTAAGGTTTGGAAGCTCAAAATCTGTTGTTGAGCACTTAGGGTTTTCAGCAATATTTGGGAAAAACTTGTGGGAGCTTGAGGTAACTTCCAAACTTTCGTATATTGCTTATTCTGGCTGCTTGGGCAATTTAATCGGTGAAATTTCACTGGATTGCCATTGGTTTTAAAGTTTGGAAATGATATGGCCTAGGGGTTATGCTGCCCAAATTGGGTTTTAATGTTAGTTTTAACCTAATGTAATGGTTAATAAAGTGGTTAGGAGTAGAAAGGAACGCGTTTACGGAGCCGAAATCGTAAAACCTCGATTTTCCCCGGAGAACTCATAAATTTCGGCCAGCTCTAGAAATGGGTCTTAGAGTTGGATTTTCAATGATTTGATGGTTCCATTGAGTTTAGGGGCGAAAATTAGGTGGGGTTACAGTTGGTCACTTTTTCGGAAAAGGCTGAAAAAGCATAATTACGAAAACGCCCCTAAAACCCTTAAAGTGTGGCTGCCAAGGGTAAATTTGTAATTTAACATTGAATTTGATAATTCCGAGTACGGAAATGGATTCCTTGGGCGGAAATATGTTAGGATAGCCCAGATTAGAATTTCGGGAAAAGTGCAACCGGACCGGGTACGGCGGGCCCAGGCCGGGTCCCCGGGGGTAGTTTTGTAAATTTTCATTATAGACTCATATAACCCCAAGTAACACTATGGAAGTGTCTAAATGGTGCATTTGGAATTGTAGGATTCGATATTTGCCGCCCTCGGGAGCCAACTACGCCGAAGGACGTCAGGAAAGGACAAGGTAGTGACTCTCTCTCTCTCTTATACTTTGTGTAATGCACTGTATGTGTGTTGTATCACTGTTTTATGATGATTTCTGATGCTTCTGCGGTTACAGCTGGTGATAGCTGTCGTTTACAGCGCAAGCTATCGTTTACAGCGTAAGCTGTCGTTATTGTGATTACAGCGTAAGCTGTCGTGATGTTGATTACAGCAAGAGCTGTCGTATTGTGTATACAGCTGTGAGTGCTGTCGTTTGTGGTGAAAACCATGTATCTGTGAATTGCTGCTGCTATTGCTGTTTGTGATTTATGTACATGCTTTGTGTTTATGCATTGTGTGAGTGGTTTGTTACTACTGAGATTCTCTTGAATCTCATTCTTTCCTATGACTAACATTTCAGACAGGGCGTGTGGCTCAAAGGAGAAGCGGCCAACCCGGAGCAATTAGGACCCTTGGGGGTATATAGTTGAGTTGGAAACGTTGGTTATGTATTTTTGAACTCGGGATTACTGTATATTCTGAATCAGGAACACTACATTCGATTTTGGTTGTGTAATCCCCTAGTGTATACTTATAAACCTTCAGGTTTTTATGCATAGAACCCGGGAGTTGCCGGGGATGCGGTTATACACTCTGATATGATTGAATGTATATTAACTGCACAGGTAATTATATTCGAATATTAAAATTGAGACCTGGATGGGAAAAAGAGTTTTGAAAGTTTTGTTAAAATTTTACTGTGAGACAGAAAGTTTAAAACGAGGTTAAAGCATCCAATGGTCTCTAATCCGATTTAAATATGTGTTATCAAATTATAATTATGTGTTTAAAGTCAGGGGGTTACATTTTGGTATCAGAGCTGTAGTTCTTGGCAAGGGTAGAGGTAGCTAGGATAGATCCCTTAGATAGTAGTAGGGATATCTGTGAATGATTGTTGTGTATGCACATGTATGTTTTATTGACATGGATATATATATGAGTTTTGTGACTATATGTGTATACTATCTCTGCTAAATTAATGGGGCAAGTTGTTTGTAGAATGAAGAAAACTAGAGGACGCCCCAATATTCCGCGTGTAGACCCAGAGGTGGAGGTCGTCAATGATAATCCACCAGATCCTATGCAAGATCTGATGGGTCTAATCCGGGATCAAAGAGATATGATAACTGAGCTGAGAGAAGAGATCAAAGCAGAGAAGGCGAAGAACAAGGAAGGTCCAATTCAGTCTACTCCGGAGGAAACTCAAGAAGAAACTCGACATGAGGACACTACAGAAGGATCAGCAAGACCACTAGAATCCCCACCTCATGTTATTCCAAATCAAGAATCATATGGGATACCGCTTAGAGAGGACAGAGACCTTCAGTTTTGGGTCACCAAATTCTGCAAGCATCTGCCTCCAGCGTTCAGAGGAAGGTTTGACCCTCAAGCAGCCGAAGATTGGATGAACAGGCTAGAGAAAATATTTGAGGTTCTTGGTTGCCCGGATGAGGTGAAGCCACGACTGGCCTTTATAAGCTCGAAGGGGATGCAGATCGTTGGTGGCGGAATATCGCCCTAACATTGAAAAGCAAGGAAATGCCATTGACTTGGGAACTGTTTCAACAAGAGTTCAACGAGAAGTATTTTCCCAAATTAGTAAGACTCGAGAAGGAGACAGAGTTTCTGAATATCAGACAAGGGGATACAGAGAACTTCGATGATTACTTGTCCCGTTTTGTTCGGTTGGCTCGGTACTCCTCTTACCTCCGGTACAAGGATGATGAAGAATGGAGTTCTGATATGCTTATTCGCGGTCTGAGGCGAGAGTTGAGGAAATGCCTAGCTACTCACCAATTTACCAAGTTCAACAAGGCAGTTGAGCAGTGCAGGATTACAGAGAACAACTTGAGAGAATTGTATCCTGCCAGAGCTATTAGCCACCGCAATGAACCTAGTAAGGGTGCTACCTCACAGAAGCGGAAGGGGCAAGGATCTTCATCTGGAAGTGGTAAGAAGCCCTACCAGTCTGGGAGCCGTGACCAGCAAAGAACATATTTTCCACTGTGGATTTGTCGTCGCTGTAATCAACCACACCAGGGTAAAACATGTGATGGCAAAATAATATGTTACAATTGTAAGCGTGTGGGCCATACTGCTGCTGACTGCAAAGAGCCACGACCAGACCAGAGACCGAAGACACAGGGCCGAGTATTTGCTATGACCCACGAAGAGACCCGTAAATCTCCTGAGCTTATACAAGGTAATATTCTTCTTAATGGCCATCTGTTGCAAGTTTTGTATGATTCGGGTGCAAGTCACTCCTTTATCGCCTATGATTGCTTGAAGTGCCTGGGAATGCATGTACATAAGTTACCATTTGAATTAGTAGTGTCAACTCTAATAGGTGTTAAGGCCTTAACCACAGAAGCTTGTTTGAGTTGTGTCATAACTGTGGAAGGGCACCAATCTGTTGTAGATCTTATATGTTTGCCGCTTTACCAATTATAAGTTATTTTGGGTTTTGATTGGTTAACGGCAAATAATGTATTACTTGATTGTGGGAACAAGAGGATAGTATATCCTGTTTCTCAGAGGGCTGAAGTTGTGGATTCTAGTATGAATTTCCTTACTACAGCCAAAGCTGAAAAGTATCTTGAAAAGGGTTGCCAGGGTTATGTGGTGTTTTTCTCTGTGCAAGGGGAAACTGGCGAAACCTTGACTAATATACCCGTGGTAAATGAATTTCCTGAGGTGTTTCCGGATGATTTGAGCGGATTACCTCCAGAAAGGGAAGTTCAATTTCCAATCGATATTGTGCCTGGAGCTGGCTCTATATCTAAGGCCCCATATCGGATGGCCCCAAATGAAATGGCGGAGTTAAAGAAACAAATAGAAGACTTGCTTGAAAAAGGGTTCATTAGACCCAGTGTGTCGCCTTGGGGAGCTCCAGTGTTGTTTGTAAAGAAGAAAGACGGGAGTCTTCGATTGTGTATCGACTACAGAGAACTAAATAAAGTTACTATTAAGAACAAGTACCCTCTTCCCCGAATCGATGACCTTTTAGATCAACTATCTGGTTCGTGTGTATTTTCGAAGATTGATCTAAGGTCAGGGTATCATCAGCTACGAGTGAAAGCAGAAGATGTTCCGAAGACTGCTTTTCAGACCAGGTACGGTCACTATGAGTTCTTGGTGATGCCATTTGGGCTAACCAATGCGCCTGCGGTTTTCATAGATTGCATGAACCGTATCTTTCAATAATATTTGGATCAGTTTGTTGTTGTGTTTATCGATGACATTCTAATATATTCCAAGAGTATGGAGGAGCATGGGCATCATTTGAGAGTTGTATTGACTACATTACGTGAGAAACAACTATATGCTAAATTGAGCAAGTGCGAGTTCTGGCTATCAGAAGTGAAATTCTTAGGCCATGTTATCTCGCAAGAAGGGGTCTCTGTGGATCCCAGTAAAGTGGAAGTAGTACTGGACTGGAAGAGGCCAGAATCTGTGGCAAAAATACGCAGTTTTCTGGGTCTTGCTGTTATTATCGGAGATTTATCCAAAATTTCTCCCATATTGCGTTGCCGATGACCAAGCTCACAAGAAAGGATCAGCCGTTTGTGTGGGATGAGAAATGTGAAAACTGTTTTGTGGAGCTGAAGGAGAGGTTGATGACGGCACCTGTGTTGATTTTACCTGATCCCAGTTTGACATACGTTGTGTATTCTGATGCCAGTGGGCAGGGATTAGGGTGTGTCCTTATGCAGCAGGGACGTGTGGTGGCCTACGCCTCTCGACAGCTCAGACCTCATGAATTGAACTATCCCACTCATGATCTGGAGCTTGCGGCCATTGTATTTGCTTTGAAGATTTGGCGTCATTACCTGTATAGTGTGACTGTGGAATTGTACTGCGACCACAAGAGTCTCAAATATTTGTATGATAAAAAAGAACTGAATATGAGACAGCGCCGCTGGATGGAATTGCTTAAGGACTACGACCTGGAAATAAAATATCATCCGGGTAAGGCAAATATAGTCGTTGATGCTCTTAGCCGAAATACTGTGCTCGTTGCATCTATGATGATACAAGAAAGGAAATTGATTGAAGATTTCCGTGACTTAAATTTGACAAACCAGATCATCTGTGCCAATTACACTGTTTCTCAAGAGGAGAGTGATCTAAGGGCGGAAATTGAAGAAGCTCAGAGTCAAGATGACTGGATATAGCGCAATCTGACTCGAATCGAACAGGGAGAAGTTTCAGGCTATGACATATCGCCTCGTGGATTGGTTCGTTACCAGAAAAGAGTCTGTGTTCCACTTAAGGCAGAGTTGAGGCAGAAGATTCTGGATGAGGCACACAAGAGCCGATATACTCTTCATCCTGGTATGACCAAGATGTATCAGAATCTGAAATCGGTGTATTGGTGGCCGGGTTTGAAGAGTGACATGACCAAATATGTTGCAAGGTGTCTCACTTGTCAGAAAGTAAAGATCGAGCACCAGAGACCGCCTGGTTTACTTCAGAGTCCTGAGATTCCGAAATGGAAATGGGAAAGCGTGACCATGGATTTGGTTGTGGGATTACCCAGGATCAGAAACTATGATGCGATCTGGGTAATTGTGGATCGGTTAACGAAGTCAGCCCACTTCATACCAATCAATGCTGGTTATTCTCCTAATAAACTAGCGGAGATTTATATCCGAGAGATTGTCAAACTTCATGGTGTTTCGAAAAACATCATTTCCGATCGAGATCCACGATTTACTTCGAAGTTTTGGAAAGCATTGCATAAAGCCTTAGGTACTCAACTGAGATTCAGTACGGCTTATCATCCTCAAACAGATGGACAATCTGAGAGAACAATTCAAACGCTGGAAGATATGTTGCGAGCTTGTGTTCTCGACTTTAAAGGAAGTTGGGATCGTTTCCTTCCATTGGCTGAGTTCGCTTACAACAATAGCTATCATGCGAGCATCCAAATGGCTCCGTATGAAGCATTATATGGAAGACGGTGTCAATCACCTTTATGCTGGAATGAATTATCCGAAAGGAAGCTTTATGGGCCAGATTTGGTTGATCAAACCTCAGCACAGATTCGGATTATTCGTAAGAGGTTGCTTGCAGCGCAGAGTCGACAGAAAAGCTACGCTGACAAGAGAAGACGGCCTCTAGAGTTTGAAGTTGGTGACCATGTGTTTCTGAGAGTATCTCCTGTCACCGGCATTGGGCGAGCAATCAAACGAAAGAAGTTGAGCCCAAGATATATAGGTCCTTTTGAGATTCTTGCGAGGATTGGGCCTGTTGCCTATCGAGTAGCCCTACCCCCGAACTTGAGCAGGCTCCATGACGTGTTTCATGTTTCCCAATTGAAGAAGTACCAACCGGATCCATCTCACATTGTTGAATATGAAGAAGTTGAGTTACAAGACAACTTCACATATGCGATAGAGCCAGAACAGATCATTGATAGAGAAGAACGACGACTCAAATACCGAAGCATTCCATTTGTGAAGGTGATCTGGAAGGGAATGACTCAGAGGGAAGCAACTTGGGAAGCGGAAGCGGATATTCGAAGACATTATCCGGAGTTTATGGCTCAAGTTGTGTGACAAATTTCGAGGACGAAATTTATTTTACGGGAGGAGAAATGTAATATCCCCAAAAGGTGATTAAGGGTTAATGACTTCAAAAGTAGATGTAATTATTGTTGAATAAACACTTTTGAAGAATGTGTGATGGGAATTTGGATATTTTAATGATTCCAATGGATTCCTTGTGAAAATTTATGTGGGAATGATGTTTGGTATGAAAATGGAACCAATGGAAGCAAAGATGCAAAATCTAAAATTCTGTCCAGTGAAATTCTATTCTGGGCAGTCCGTTTGTGTGAACGTTTTTAATGACCAAATGGTATCTAAAAATTCTGAAATTTTCCAGTCTTATATTTCACATCTCAAGCTTCAAAATGGACATATAATTTGTTCCATTTCTTTTTGTGAACTAGGAGATATAACTGTCCAAAGTTTGGGATGGAAACTGAACTCTGTTTTGGGGCAGTGATGAGTTTTATGTAATTCTGGAATTGTGTGGTGATTTGTAGTAATGGCCAATATTTTTCCTATGAAGAGGACTTAAATATCTTTTATTTGGATTTGGAATCACCTCATTTTGAGTTTTCTAGAATTAGTTATGTTTTTTCAAAGTTTGGGCAGAAAATCCGAAAATGGGAATTATGACATCATCTCAATAAAAGATGACATCAGCATGGAATTAAATATGTTATCATCTTCCTCAGCTCATTTCTGTCGCACACAGCAGCTGAATGAGGAGTGAGAACGTTGAGGTTTGTAGAGAGAGAAAGGAGAAGAAAAATCACAAGGTAAGCTGATTTCTCCGACGATTTACCTCCTAACGCTTGTAACTCCGATCCTAAGCTACTCCTCTTTGTTCTTTAAGGTTTGGAAGCTCAAAATCTGTTGTTGAGCACTTAGGGTTTTCAGCAATATTTGGGAAAAACTTGTGGGAGCTTGAGGTAACTTCCAAACTTTCGTATATTGCTTATTCTGGCTGCTGTGGGCAATTTAATCGGTGAAATTTCACCGGATTGCCATTGGTTTTAAAGTTTGGAAATGATATGTCCTAGGGGTTATGCTGCCCAAATTGGGTTTTAATGTTAGTTTTAACCTAATGTAATGGTTAATAAAGTGGTTAGGAGTAGAAAGGAACGCGTTTACGGAGCCGAAATCGTAAAACCTCGATTTTCCCCGGAGAACTCATAAATTTCGGCCAGCTCTAGAAATGGGTCTTAGAGTTGGATTTTCAATGATTTGATGGTTCCATTGAGTTTAGGGGCGAAAATTAGGTGGGGTTACAGTTGGTCACTTTTTCGGAAAAGGCTGAAAAAGCATAATTACGAAAACGCCCCTAAAACCCTTAAAGTGTGGCTGCCAAGGGTAAATTTGTAATTTAACATTGAATTTGATAATTCCGAGTACGGAAATGGATTCCTTGGGCGGAAATATGTTAGGATAGCCCAGATTAGAATTTCGGGAAAAGTGCAACCGGACCAGGTACGGCGGGCCCGGGCCGGGTCCCCGGGGGTAGTTTTGTAAATTTTCATTATAGACTCATATAACCCCAAGTAACACTATAGAAGTGTCTAAATGGTGCATTTGGAATTGTAGGTTTCGATATTTGCCGCCCTCGGGAGCCAACTACGCCGAAGGACGTCAGGAAAGGACAAGGTAGTGACTCTCTCTCTCTTATACTTTGTGTAATGCACTGTATGTGTGTTGTATCACTGTTTTATGATGATTTCTGATGCTTCTACGGTTACAGCTGGTGATAGTTGTCGTTTACAGCGCAAGCTATCGTTTACAGCGTAAGCTGTCGTTATTGTGATTACAGCGTAAGCTGTCGTGATGTTGATTACAGCAAGAGCTGTCGTATTGTGTATACAGCCGTGAGTGCTGTCGTTTGTGGTGAAAACCATGTATCTGTGAATTGCTGCTGCTGTTGCTGTTTGTGATTTATGTACATGCTTTGTGTTTATGCATTGTGTGAGTGGTTTGTTACTACTGAGATTCTCTTGAATCTCATTCTTTCCTATGACTAACATTTCAGACAGGGCGTGTGGCTCAAAGGAGAAGCGGCCAACCTGGAGCAATTAGGACCCTTGGGGGTATATAGTTGAGTTGGAAACGTTGGTTATGTATTTTTGAACTCGGGATTACTGTATATTCTGAATCAGGAACACTACATTCGATTTTGGTTGTGTAATCCCCTAGTGTATACTTATAAACCTTCAGGTTTTTATGCATAGAACCCGGGAGTTACCGGGGATGCGGTTATACACTCTGATATGATTGAATGTATATTAACTGCACAGGTAATTATATTCGAATATTGAAATTGAGACCTGGATGGGAAAAAGAGTTTTGAAAGTTTTGTTAAAATTTTACTGTGAGACAGAAAGTTTAAAACGAGGTTAAAGCATCCAATGGTCTCTAATCCGATTTAAATATGTGTTATCGAATTATAATTACGTGTTTAAAGTCAGGGGGTTACAGTCTTCCTTTGCTCTTCCTCTCAGATCTTCTTCATTACTCCAGTGCTTACTTCAAGTAATGCTTTATTTGCCATTTATTTACTTTGTTCAAATTCATTTGTTATCATATCCTCTTATATCATTGGTCCAATCTTTGTTATCATCAAAACATATGGGATCTAACAGCAATGTATGAAGCAAATGTATGGTTAAGATCAACAATACAACACATAAAAACAACTTGTGGTTTATCTCTTAGTAAAATGGCCCCAATAATCCTATATGAGGATAATACTGCATGTATTACGCAACTAAAGTAAGGGCACATCGAGGGCAATAGAACGAAACATATTTCACCAAAGGGAGAGTGTTATGAATATAATATTTGTAGATGTCATATCTTCCATTATTTCCTATTTTCCATAGTTTCCTATTCTTAACTATTAATTCCTATGATTATGGAATCACAGTACTTGTAGATTAGAGAGTTATGCTTATAAATAGAATGCATATGCTATGTACTTGAAACAACATTAAATAGTGAATGAGAATAACTCTTTCTAGCTTTCTACTTATTCTTCCTTTCTCTTCCATCTTTCCCTTTATTTTATACACTACTACAAAAAACACTTTTAACATCCATTCTTTGGACCTTTTGACGTCTGTTTTTAGGGGGACGTCTATGTGATCGACGTTGTAAGTATTGAATTGATGTCAGTTTTGTAACAGATTTTGTAAGTCACTTATGATGTCTATTTTTTCAAAAAAATAGAAAAACAGACGTTATAAGTGACTTACAATGTCCATTTTCCGTTTTGGTTTTTCAAAAAAAAAAAGGATGTCGTAAGTGACTTATGACGTCCGTTTTTTCAAAAACGGATTTTTTTTCTAAAAACAAACGTTGAAAGTGGGGTTTTTTAAAAACCAAATAGGAGCTTTTTGGATTAGAATTATCTCCATTCCAAAAAAATCCATTATAAATTTAACTTACATGACCTTTGACAAAAAATAATAATAATAATTAAACTTATGTAACATACATTATACAAGAGCAAAGATCTATCCATTACAAGAATTTGATAGTCATTAACAATCATGAAGCTTTTTTTACGTGTAACCTACAAATTGAAAACTTGAATATAAAAAATTGTACACCATGAAGTGGAGCCAACTCTATCCAGAAACCATAGGAAACTGAATAGATACATATAACTTAAAACAGAACAAGATTAAAATGTCGCAAAAGCATTTCACGAAAGAAAAAAAATAGCTGCAAAAGCCTAGGATCAATCTATTATGGAATGTCATATTATCCTAATAGGGACTTAAGTGAATAATATTAGATTAGGCTAAATAAGGACTTGAGTGTAAAATGCCATGATTAGATGGTAGTTAGTTAATAAGTGCTTAAGTGGGTTAGTAGCTGTTGGGAGAGGTCGGCTATCATATTATTGTTAGATCCTATATGTTTTGATGATAACAAAGATTAGATCAATGATATGAAAGGATTTGATGACAAACAAATGAATTTGAACAAAGTGGTAAAGCATTACTTGAAGTAAGCACTAGAGTAATAAACAAATTTTGTTAAAGCTTACTCGAGTAGCTACTCGAGTAAGGGAAGTCATTACTCGAGTAATCACAAAGAATTTCATCCAGAGAAGCACTGCCAAAATTTGGAAGATGTTACTCAAGGGACCACTCGAGTAATCTGTAAAGTTATATAGACCATTACTCGAGTTGCCACTCGAGTAACATAATTTACAAAGGCATCACTCGAGTAGCCACTCGAGTAACCAAGGCAAAAATCTTCTAGTTGCTCTCGGCCAAGAAATGCAACAATTTACTCGAGTAGCCACTCGAGTAACCATGTGAGAAAAAGGCATTACTCGAGGGAGCACTCTAGTAATCTGCGGAGTTATTTGATCCATTACTCGAGGGATCACTCGAGTAACCAGGTAAGCAAACTCTCAGCCAAGATTTGAATGATATTACTCGAGGGAATAATCGAGTAATCTATAAACTTATTTGAACTCTACTCGAGGGAGCACTCGGGTAATTTCTGAAGAAAACACATGGCCACTTGAGTAACCACTCGAGTAATCAGATTACTAGAGTCAGCACCCGAGTAACTTGTGAAGGAAAGACATGGCCACTCGAGTAGCCACTCGAGTAATCAGGTATTTTCAAAGTTTGTGATCTATCTCACTCCATGTCTTACTTGAGTAATATCTTATGAAATATATTGAGTTATCCACTGCTATATTTTTGACAGGTTTACTCGAGGGACCACTCGAGTAACAGACATGATCACTCGAGTAAGGCAATCCATAAATTATGTTTTTAATCAAATGTTTATTAAATTATTTTCTATATGATTAACTCTTTATTGTACTAGTATTCTAAGTACATTTACAGAGAAACAATGAAATATTATGACAGAAGTGAAAAGTCAAATAAAAGTCTGAACGTTCACCTACCGCTACCTACCAATGGATAGTTTTCATATTCGAAGAATAGTCCACCATTACTGCGCGACTCTAATGGACATGTTTGAAGTGCTTCCAACGGACATTACAAATTATCTATATATATGGAGCATTCAAAGTGAAGAAAACAAGACATAAAAACTGAGAATAAACTGATCAACACACTCTTAGTGCTTTATTTTTCTTATACTCATTCATTATACTTCAGTGATTATATATTTGCTCTGTGAGAGAGTTTTTCATTACAAACTCAATATTTGTGATTGAGACAACTTAAGGTTGTGGAACCTTGAGTTGGGGATTTGATTACAACGTGTAAGGGGGAGCGAGTGTCCAGGTGAAGGAACTTGCTGTGTACTGAGGTGCAAGAACCCACTGAATCTTGGAGAATATAGTGAAACTCTCAGAGATGATCTGAGGACTGGACGTAGGTTAAAGTGGTTGTGGCCGAACCAGTATAACTTTCGGTGTACACTTTGGTGATATTCCTCTTTACTCTAACTATTTTAAATATTGAGTTAATTTAGTTATACACAACAGAATTTCCAGTATCACCCAATTCACCCCCTCTCTTGGGTGAAACGCTTGCACTAACAATTATAAATAGCCTAGATAGATCCTATTGTATAAGTTTTTTATCTGAATTTTTCCTAAAGGAAATACACCATAATTCTCTCTTCTGTCTCTATTCTCTTCTATTTCTCTCAATCTTTCTGTTCTTCTCTCTTTCTCTCCTTCTATATTTCAATATTTCTACCAATACCATAATAGTGGTATCAGAGCTGACGATTCTCGACCCTGACATTGCATTTCCTTATCCTTATAGTTCTACATTAATTTCAAGAACCATGTCTTCCTCTTCATTCTCAACTTCCAAAGGTAG
Organism: Inga laurina; assembly: GCA_963855925.1. Taxonomy (NCBI): domain Eukaryota; kingdom Viridiplantae; phylum Streptophyta; class Magnoliopsida; order Fabales; family Fabaceae; genus Inga; species Inga laurina. The sequence continues at coordinate 47,228,166 of OY979701.1, read as the reverse complement.
TCAGAGGTGGCTTCGGCAATATGGCAGTGTAAAAGAGTATAATGAATTCTTTGATGATGCTATGAAAATATTCTAGCTCCAGATGCCAGAAGAGTACCTTGTTGTATCATATATGGGTGGATTGAAAGATGAAATCCTTGATTCAGTTCAACTCTATCAACCAAGAACTATGTGTGTGGCTCATTCTAATGCTAGAGAGGAAGAAGTATTTATGCAGTGGTGGTTGGAGACGGCAAGAAGAGTCTTAGAAGATAAAGAAGATGATGGGTATCCTCCAATGACTCCACCTAAAGTGCAAGAAGCTTCTATTTTTTTGGAAAAGAATGAGTTTTGTTCAAACACCACCTAAGCTTGCTTTAGAGTTCAAGAATCAGGTTGCTTTGGAGTTCAAGAATCAGCAAGTAGGTACCAAAGAATTCTCAACATGTTCCTGGAGTCTATCATGGTTTAAAGACGATGCTACGAGATGATGAAGAAGTGACGAAGCTCCTGGATATTCATAAACAGATGAAAGTCAAAAGCCATAATGATGGATTCATAGGTAATTATTGTCAACCTGAAACATGGGTAAGCATGAAAAGACAACTTGTGAACATGTAAGATCTGGCAAGGCAATTTTGAATGAAGTTTGGGTTGCTTCTGGTTTTTGAAACCCAAACATATTGGAAAATGAGAGTTTAGCATTTGTGTGTAGTGGGTCCCAGTGTCCCCATAGTAAAGGTTCAACTGACCACCAATTCTCCTTTGTTCTGTTCAGTTCAGCTTCAATATTCTCTAAACAAAGGTTAATAGTTATCACTATTTTGAAAACAAATAGAATAGGGAACTCAACTTCTTTATTACCATCTTTGGCTATTTTGGGTTGTTTCTTGCCTCTGAATTCAATTTCTTCATCATTGTCTTAGTTTGTTGTTCACCCTTCAGTTCATGAGTCTCTACACATAGCAAAGGGCCATTGTGTCAAGGAAAAGTGAAAGGGTTGCATGGCAGGCTAAGGATTGTGTTGCACAAGAATCTCTTGTCCTAGGAGTTACATGGCTGAGTGAAGATCATCTAGAAAAGTCAAAACGACAGCTGGTTTACACCTTCCTAACCTTCCAACTGTCTTGCAATTTCTCTCTGTGGTAGAAGAATGTTGATGGGTTACAGCTGGATGACACTCCTTTTCAGCAGCAAAAGATTCTTAATAGTATAATGGGTTTAGTCCTATTAGATAGTTATATGGGCTGGGTTTTGGAAAAAGAAGGCCCAAGGTTATGGATGTCATTGTTTTTACCTAACAGGCCTACAAGATCATTTTCTTGTTGGGTTTTTTTTAGTTGTTCCTGCTGCAAGATGCTTGGTTCTGAGTTGGTTCAAATGAGAATTAATCACAATGCTCAATGGAAGGTTATGTTCTCTAAGCAAGAAAAGAAAAGGGAAGGCAAAGGCAAAGTTCATAGTAAGATCAAGTCATTGGGAATTCAGCACTGTCTAGCTGAAGATTTTAGAATTTTCTAGCCCGGGAAAGGCAGTAAACGTGCAGTAGGGCTGAAGTCAGAGAATTCTTTGCTGAACAGCAAATTTTCCTCAGACTTTTAATGTCTCTGTTTTTGTTGATTTCAGATTTGTCATTGGTTGTCAACCATCGTTGAGGGCAAGGATGTTTTGAGGGGTATTGTTATGGAATATGTCATATTAGCCTAATAGGGAATTAAGTGAATAATGTTAGATTAGGCTAAATAAGGACTTAAGTGCAAAATGCCATGATTAGATGGTAGTTAGTAAATAAGTGCTTAAGTGGGTTGGTAGCCGTTGGGAGATGTCGGCTATCATATTATAAATATCCTTGACAGATCCTATTGTATGAGTTTTTTATCTGAATTGTTCCTAAAGGAAATACACCAGAATTCTCTCTTCTATCTTTGTTCTCTATTCTCTTCTGTTTCTCTCAATCTTTTTGTTCTTCTCTCTCTCTTTCCCCTTCTGTCTTTCATTATTTCTGCCAATACCATAACACAATCTTTTGACATTTTAAGATCAAAACCTCAAATAACACTTAGCTTGACCGAAGCAGTTCTTTACTTCCTTAATATAAGCCAATGTGGCAGTTTTACAATCTAAACTTGAAAAACAAAAGCATGAATACCTGCAGGAATCATGTGTTGAATGCCCAATGGAATAAATTTTACATATAGCATATGTTAAGTTCTCAATACCAGAATGTGTTATCAAACAAGCATCAAACTTAAAAATCAAGCAAATCCTTGTTCCTCATAATAAAAAATATATAATTCTTGATTTTCAAACCCAGACACTTGTTATTTGGACACTCATGAACCTTTAGGGCCACTAAGACAATGGATGTTATATACCACAACCAAATATATGGTAGTACTAGATTCATTATTATAATCAGCAATTTTAAAAATACAAATAGACTTCAAGCAATTTTATAGATGGTAGTACCAGATTCATTATTACAATCAACAATCTAATCATGCCTTTTTGCATTCATTTGTCTCCTAAACTATCAACTAAAGCAAGAGTTAACCCACTCCCCAAAAATTAGACACTAATAAAAATAAGAATTGACCAAACTATTTGACCATCACACCGAGTAGTGAATTAAAATTCTAACACTAAGATTTAAGCATTTATATCTAGTAAACGTACAGCAAGCCACGGAACTCATCCAAAGCGTACCAGAAGAGAAAGAGTAGCATGAGCTGCAATACTTTTATGAAGGGAACTGAGGTGAGTGCCCACTGTAAATTATTGACTGATGTAGCAAAAGAGCTGAAAAAAACAAAACAAGAGTTATGGAAACAAAGAATTAATTATAACACAGAATTGAGATTCAAGTAAACTACATATATGAAAAAAAAATAGAAGCTTTGTGGGTTTCACACTAGTGCAAAATACAGATTTAATTACAACATTTTGCATATGTTATCAAGGAACAGAAGTAATATTACAACTATCATCTTTTGACATCTATTTTATTTCTAACACCAATATCATATATTTCTGCATCTGTTTTTCATCTGTACCAATATCAATTATATCACTTTCATATAATGAGGTGGAACATAGATTCAACAAAATAGCACATTAAATGTTTCAGACGCAAAAAAAATGAATAGGCTAAAACATAACATGTTAATAGGTCAACAAATATAAGATGCAAAAGAATCTACCTGATCTTGAAGGGGAAAAATGCTCTACCCCTAAATCTTTATCCCAGAGAAAGATATAATCATAATTAATAGAAACTATATCTGGATGTAGAAATCTGTTTGCAAACCACCTGAAAAAGGGATTCATACATTATTATATACTTAAACAAATAAGCCACAAAAGTATAGAACTAACTTGCAGAATGTGTTCCTAGTTCCATTGGAAGAGTAAAAGCAATTAACCACCCTCAGACTTCTACTGATTATGAGCAACTAAGTGCATAGCCTTATGATTGAAAAATTTGCTCAAAGAAACTGAAATCAAATAAGTTATGCTGATACAAAAAAATTTTGTTGGAAATTGTGCCCTAAGGGCCAATCATTATACTTTGAACATTATTATTTTAATGAAATTTCTCCATTCTGTTATCATATTATTTGCATTTTAACTGTAATAATTGTATCCTTGGATAATTCATGAAGATTGTCCTAAAATGTCCTTGGTCGGTCATCTATGCAGGAGCAGAGATGAAACAAGACCAGTATGACTTTGATAAGATATGGAGATATGAATCAAAGTTTTAGGCACTTGTAAGAGTACGAGGTGCTGGACTGACCCACTATGAGAAAGCTACATAGATCAAATCATAAGTTTTTCTCATGTATTACCACGTCACAATGCCCTTAGACCTAAGGTCATCATGGAATCCTACATGAGAGTTACTAAGCTTTGAACTAGTCAAAAGTCACTTTTGACCGAGTGATGATAAAGGCTATGATCGGGCTTGGTAGTTTTTCATGCAGAAGAATATGAATGATTAAGATGGAATTTGTCCCTTACATTAGTAGAGAGATATTACTGGGCCCCTTGATAAGTGAGTCTAAGAAATGTATGGCTATACTACAATGAAAAGGAGTTTCCATTTCTATTGTCAGGCTACTCATGAATCGAGAAAGTAATAGTCAGGAACAAGAGGATGACATTATCCATGCCTTACCCTTGATTGATATATCGTGTGACAAAAGGGACGTGATATGGTTGTATGACAGGTTGCATCGTGATAACGATCCTCATATGAATTAGATAGTCGTAATGTCTTGCTAGAGGCCACTTGCGACTTTTGGGTTAGTACAGTTATTGGCCCACTACCAACTTCATATTGGCCTACAGGGTCGCACACAAGAATGACCCAACACAAGATAATGTTTAATTTAGGGTGGATGAATTTTATATTTATATATATATAATATAAAATTTGTTAATAATATTATATATATGTATGTATGTATGTATGTATGTATGTATATTATATTATATTATTATATTGTGTTAGTTTTAAATTTAATTTATTAAGATATATTAAATTTAATAACTGACATGATAGAGATATAGTATCTCAGATTTAATTTATGAAGATAAATTAAATCTAATGGCTCTTTATTTGGATTAAATAAATAGGTTAAATTAAAACTATTGGACAGATTTAATTTAAACTAAATTTATTTAATTAGCTCATCAAGATAATTAATTGTTGATTAATTTCGAAATTAATGATGATTAATTTCAAAATTTGAATATAGCCCTCATAAGTTATAAACTTGATAGAGCAGATAGATTCATACGCGTATGAGAATTGAGAGCCGCAAGGAAAACCCTAGGAGACATTTGAAGGCGCTAGCACGTAGTCTCTGTTGGAGAGCATTCGTGTGGATACCAGTAGAGGGAGCAGACCTGAGGTGTTGGCTCCTAGAGATCGTGAAAACCCTAAGATAAAAAAGGTATGAGTTCTTTCTAACCTGATTTAAATGCTGTTGATAGATCCTAGATTAGGATCGGTAAAATTTTAAAATTCTTCCGCTCTGCCTGCAGATCCTAATAATTTTTACTATCTTACGATTAGAAATCATACCATTGGCACCATTACATTGATTTTCCCTGCTACAAAAAATATGCAAGCGCATATGATAAAGTCACAAACGTAGTTCCATAATCCAAATTTTCTTCTCCAAATAATCCATCAAATTTAAAATGATTGTATAATAGGAGGACCAACCCCATCAAATTTAAAATAATAAACTCAAAGAAATGCAAGATAAATACTTCTATTGAACCAGTGATAGACTCTGTCAAATTGCCAAGATCCAAACTCAAAGCTTTCCTTGGTGGCCGGTGTCCATAGAAGACCACTACTCTGCAAAATTTCAATCATGTCAGAGAACGAACAAGATGAGAGAGAAAATTAGATACAAATGTGATAAACATAAAGCCAGTAGAAATCAGAAGGGACAAAAAATATATTGACAAAATCTTCTCACTTAGAATTTCTGACTTTATTCTACAAGTTTCATCCATCTACAGAAACACCAGAGTAGGCACTTTATAGCTAGCACAGAAATTTAGATAATAAAAAATTTATGTTGTTAGGAAATTGAAAGTAAGCAAATTTGCAAAGGTATAGTAAAGTAAATGTTAGAAATGCAACCAATGCGTCTTGTGATTTACAAGGATTAGAGACCTAAAGTCAACATGTAGTTATAAACTAATGCAGGCATAATGTAAAAAGTGCTTAATCATGTTTCAATTAATATCTATCTATACATGTAAAAAATATATATAGTTACGCTATGCAAATTAACTTGTTATATACTCCCTCTGGTCCTATTTATAAGCAACTTTCTCCTTGATTGCATAAAATAAACTAATAGTTAAAAGCAATAAATGTGTAAAAAATGCCATGTTTTTTCCATATATTCCCCTATTTATGAAAGGAGTATATGAGAAAGAATAGAAAAAAAAGTATGAGAGATAATGAATGTAAGATATGAGAGAGAATGAGTATTTAATAAAGATAAAATAGGAAAAAGAAGCTTATATTTTCAGACAAAAAATGAAAGTTGCTTATAAAAGGGACCAGCCTCATGAAAGAGAAAGTTGCTTATAAATAGGACCGGAGAGAGTAGGTTTTTGGCAATGCACATATTCCACCAACAAGTTGTAGCATATTTGAGATTTGAGATTGCCATCAAGGAAGAAAGAGCAATAGTTTCTGTTGAAATAAATTGAGATGGCATAACCAATTCAATCAAATATACGATCCAGCTTGCTAACATATATACCTGAGCATCTATTTCTTTATATGCTGATATATAATGTAGTCCATTTTTCATTAATAATTAATAAGAAAAAGAATAGAAAATGAGGGTTGAATTTCATAGCTTCAGATGACGCTCTCAATAAGAAGAGAATTAGGTCAAAATAAAACATAATAAGGAAAGATCAGAACATTCATTAATCAAGGTCTGATATTAAGATCCAGTAACTATTTTCTCTGTCATTTCTATACTAATAAGTGATTTGACCTTAATGAAAATTGGTAGGAGAGGAAAAAAGAAAAGTACCATTTGATTAGCCAAAGGAAGCGTAGAATGAAGTGAGGAATACAAGCTATTAAACTTCTTGCGATAATTATGTTCACTAGTATTGTGGTTAAGCATTTTGACCATAGTGGGGTCGTCACCTACAGCCAGGGATATTAGTGGAGATATTTGAGCCTCCTCAACCTCTACCTCATATCTAGCGACGGCAAGCAACTATACTGAGGAGTAGCTTCATTTTTGTAAATACATATTGAGAGAGACAAATGACAATCCTGCGATGACGAACAGATGACGAACGACGACATAATGCTGCGAGCAGTGGCAAGGATGAGGCAAAGTGCAAGGTGACATCTGCCATATTAGGTGAAGCCTCAAAGAAAATAGGGTTTGTAGGTTGGTGGGGCTAAAGTTAAAAGCTTTGTCATTCTACGTCTGTTTCCCTTTCCTGCTTGTATCTTTTTCTTTTTTAAGTTGATGTTGGATTTTATCATCCTGACAAATCTTAAGAGCAGTTCTATGGACATAAGAGATTAATTGACCATATGTCAAATGCTCATAAGGGATGTTGCCATCATTTTGGTTTCTAAATTTTTCTTTAACTTTATCACCTAAAGACTTAGGTAATCCAGTTAGGAATTTTTCTTTCCAAAATGGCTGATGAGCATCATCTCTAGTGAGTACCCTAGTCAAAAAAGTATCTCTATACCATCTAAAATCAGATAAGGTTTTACATTTAAGATTTGAAAGGAGTTCAGCCGACCTATCTTTCCAGATAGATGGATCGCCAACAAAATGTTTAATAATTTTAAAAAGAATAGTGTTTACTGAATCTGGAATGGGTTGGTTGTTTGAGGTAATGGGTGTTCCATCACATTCAGTTTTAACAGATGTAAAAATGGTATGTTTATCTTCAGAAGAAAGGTAATTCACTACAAAAAAATGGTATTCTGTAGCGGTGCAATTGTAGCGGTTATATCAAACTGCCACATATTATAGTATTTGTAACGGTTTTCACCTAAACCGCTACAAAATTGTAGCGGCAAGCTACGCACCAAGTGGCATGACAGATTAGCAGCGTTTTTTGTAGCGGTTGGGAAGCCAAAACCGCTAGAAATTTGGCATGAAAATCCCGCCAAAACTTGTAGCGGTTAAGTTGTAGCGGTTAATACATAGAAACCGCTACAATATTCCTGCCACTTGGCGTGACCAAGTCCCACCAATAGTGTAGCGGTTATTTGTAGTGGTTACAGCAACAAAACCGCAACACAATTCCAAACGTCAGCTATTTGTAGTGGTTATAGGGATATAACCGCTACAAAATTTCAGGAGTCTCCACTTTTGTAGCGGTTCTGGGCCATAACCACTACAGAATTTCAAAGGTTCTTGTAATTTGTAGCAGTTATTATAAAACCGCTACAAATTTAAGGCGCCCTGGGTGATTTGTAGCGGTTATTGGAATAACCGCTACAAATGTCTGGCCTATTTAAGGTGGCGCCTCCCTCATTTCTCTGTTTGCTCATTTTGTTTCCTGAGGTTTCTCTGAGTGGTTTCTTCAAGATTTGAGCGTTCAGACGTCTGTGTAGGAATTTTTGCTACAGTATTTCTCAGTATTTGCACTTGAGGTACGCATATAACACATATTTTATTTGTATTTGTATTTTTATTATATTTTTGCATAATAATGTGACTAATTTTTTTGTTTTTGATTTTTACAATTGATATGGCTTCAAGAGAGGATAAGGGGAAGGCCCCTGAGGTCCCCAGACCGATTTTACGGGGTGGCAGCAGCCGAGCAGGGGGCAGAGGGAGGGGCAGCGCGGAGGTAGGGCGACCGCGGCATTTCAACCCATCCCCCCATAGGAGTCGACCCTACCACAGGCACCGCAGAAGATCCCACAGGAGACGACCGTACCAGAGGTGCCTGAGTTTGGGGGGCCAGATATCAGCATCAAGGACTACGACGAGGAGGAGTTCGAGATCCCAATTGGGATCAGGGAGATGGAGTAGTTCCTTGATGAGGAGGAGGCTCGGGAGCAGAACAACCCACGAGGGTCGTCTTCGCGGTCCACTGGGTTTGAGGTGCAGGTCCAAGGTAAATAAATTTTTTAATTTAGTAAATTATTTATTTAAATTCGAAATGTTAACTTTGAATTACAATTTATCTAACGTGCGGTAAACTATGCAGATGAGCAGGGGAACGTTTCGACGAGGATACTAGATGTGGCCGGTGTGAACAACATGAACCGGACCCTGTGAGTTATAGTTCTGTGGAATGAGGGCACTGACCAGCCCATCGACAATGGGGGTCACCTATTCAACCACTTCCTGAACGACCTGGGCGCGAATTGGATGTGGTTCCCCCTTCACTTCAAGACGTGGAGGCACGTTCCGAGGGGGCTGAAGGACCAGACTTGGGAGGAGGTAGTTCAGGTAATTAAAATTATTTAATTAATATTTTTTGTAATTAATTCTATTTAATTAATATTTTTTAAATTATGTTTTTTGTAATTATTGATATTTAAATAATTTTTTTCAGGTGCGGTTTGCCGTCCGAGCCAACCAAAAGAGGTATACCCTCGTGAAGATGGGTGACGGCTGGAGGAACAGGAGGAACCGTCTCTTCCACAAGGTGGATAAGGACGGGATGATGCCTCTAGAGCAGCTGATCGAGAGTGTCCCAAACAGGAACCGTCTTTATATATAATTTTGTAATTGTTAATTATTAAATTATAATTTCAATTTAATTGTATTTAATTTGAACTTTATTAATTTTAAATGTTTTTTATTGTTTTAATACATTTAATTTTGTTTTTTTCCAGGAGCTTTCTCAAAGGAACACCAGGATCCGTGCGCAACAGACGATCCACCACACAGCAGGATCGAAGACCTTTACTGTCACCTATAGCGAGCTGGTAACTTTTCAAAATATCACTAACTTTTAGCTGGTTATTTCATAATACTAATTGAATTTTGTAATTGTTTCAGGAGACGAAGGCACAGCAGGAGAACCGTCAGACGGAATATGGGGAGTTGTACACCATCACACACAGACACCATGACGGGACTGCGACCTCTCAGCAGGCAGAGGTGGCCATTATAAGTAATTTTATTAGTATAATTTTTATAAAACCAACTTAATAATGAAAAATGCTAATTAGTAATTGTTTCATAAAATGGTAGGAGCGGATGCAGCAGTCGCAGGCTGAGCTGCGACAGACCCAGGTAGAGGAGTCACAGGGGTCAGTGGACTCGACGGCTCCTTTGAAGGTGGGTCTGGCTCAGGCTGAGTACCCTGGACGCGTGCGGGGGATGGGGATGGGCGCCAGACCTAGCATGGTCTACAGCAGAAGCACCGCCTCTGAGGCTGGCAGCTCTATAAGGGTCAGACGTCCGAGGGACGAGTCTATTGACCAGCTGCGGTCAGATTTGGAGCAACAGATGGCACAGCAGCAGTAGCAGCAGCAGATGCACCAGCTGCATCTGCAGCAGATGCAGCTGCAGGTTGATATGATCTACGCTCAGCAGACGCAGTGGCGTGATATCGCGAACAACATGCTCGAGCAGTCATGGAGTCACCTGTTCCCGAACGAGCAGCATCCATAGGTTCCCCCTGTCCCTCGGTACGTCGTCCCGACTACTACTCCTCCTCCTCCTCTTCCTGCTCCAGCTGATGATTATGGTACAGTTCACTCTGCGCAGCGGCCCAATCCAGCAGCACCTGAGGGAGCCCCACCTGAGGGAGCACCAGATGATCAGCCCCCAGCTACTTAGTTTAGGACATCTTTTTTTTATTTGTTGTTGAAACATTTGTAAATATATATATATATGAGTTTGTATTTCAAAACTTAAATTCTTATTGGGTTTAATATAATTATATTTATATTATTAGATCGCGTTGTTGAATTTATGAATTAATTGCAACAATATTATTTATATTTCTAAATTAAAAAAATAAAGCATATATATATTTGTAGCGGTTTTAAATAAAAACCGCTACAAATATTTATAGTTGTAGCGGTTTTTCTTGTAGAACCGCTACAAATATATATAGTTGTAGCGGTTCTCCAAGAAAAACCGCTACAACAATATATATATTTGTAGCGGTTCTACAATAGAAACCGTTACAAATATGTATATGGTTGTAGCGGTTTTACAATGAAAACCGCTATAAATACTCATTATTTGAATTTTGAAATTTGCCGCCTTTGTGCACATTTGTAGCGGTTATGCTATGTATAACCGCAACAAATTAAAAATTATTTTTAAATTTGCTGCCTAACAGCTTTAATGTTAGTAGTGGTTGTACACATATAACCGCTACAAATACTCAACGTGTATATTTTGAATTTCCCACCAATGTGTAACGGATTGAAAATCAGTAGCGGTTTTATATATGTAACTGCTACTAATATTTTATAACTGTAGCGGTTAGTGTAGCGGTTTGAGAACCGCTACAAAATTATAAACGTTGGAATTTCAGAATATAAGGTTCTTGGCATTCGTCATTCTCTTCTCACTCATCTTCTTCTCTATACTTTCTTCTCTCTCACTAGTAGCTATGGATAAATCATGGATCAGGTTGCCGCACAATTCTCCGGAATATTTGTACGGATTAAATAGTTTCTTGGATTTCGCATTCACTCACGCCAGCTGTAACAGCAAGATCGTCTGTCTGTGTCAGAAATGCAAGTTCAAGAAGTGGCATGCACGAAATATTGTGAGGGAACATTTGCTTGTGAAGCCTTTCCCTGAGGACTATACGTTCTGGGCAGTTCATGGTGAGAAGGCCGGCATTAGATATGATGATGCTCTTCCTCGAAGTTCTCAATTAAGCGTTCAAGTAGATAAAGATGATCCTGTGAATGATGTTGTGCGTGATGCGTTTGGATTTCAAGGCTACAACTTCAACGAAGAAGTGCACAGTTCTAAGCCAGTTTTTATGAGGAATGAAGCAGCTCGGGATTTTTTCAGCTTGATGGATGAAGCAGATCATCCTTTATATCAAGGTTGTCGCAAATATTCTAAATTATCTTTCTTGATCAAATTGTATCATATCAAGTACTTGTGTGGGATCACAGATAAGGGAATGTCGATGTTGCTCGACTTATAACAAGATGCATTCCCCGACGCTGAGATTCCCACAATGTTCTACGACACCAAGAAGATTATCAACAGGTTAGGGTTGAATTATCAAAAGATTGATGCATGCCCAAATGATTGTATGCTGTATTGGGGAGACGATTCCAGCAGGGAGACTTGTAAGAGATGTCACACTTGAGGTACAAGATAATTCGGAAGGGGAAAAAGCAGAAGAAGAAACCTGTAAAGATTCTCAGGTACTTCCCTTTGAAACCTCATCTACAAAGATTATTTATGTCATCTAAAACTGCGGAGCACATGAGGTGGCATGCCGTTGATAACAACGAAGACGGTAAATTAAGACATCCCCGGGATGCAACTGCTTGGAAAACGTTTGACAACGACTTTCCAGATTTTGCAACTGACCCCAGAAATGTTCAACTTGCATTGGCGAACGACGGTTTCAATCCTTTCAAGAATCTTAGCACAAGTTACAATATTTGGCCGGTAGTCTTAGTTCCCTACAACTTACCCCCTGGATGTGTATGAAACAAAGCTCTTTCATTATGTCTATGATCATTCCAGGCAAAAAGACACCGGGCAATGACATCGATGTGTATCTCCAACCGCTTATTGCGGAATTGCTTGACTTGTGGAATGTCGGCTTGGAGACGTACGACGCTTACGGCAAGACTTTGTTCAACTTGCGTGCAGCCTTGATGTGGACGATTAGTGACTTTCCTGGCCTTGGCACATTATCTGGTTGGAATGTGCATATTGGGTTGGCGTGTCCAGCTTGCAATTTTGACTCTGACGCAGTGCGCCTTCCCCACAGCCAAAAGTGGTGCTTTATGGGGCATCGGAGGTTTCTCGATGGAACGCATAAGTTCATATTGCAACGGAATCGCTTCAATACAAAACCAGAAAAAAGAGGACCCCCTTAGACTTTGTCCAGTACAGATATCTTACAGCAGCTTGAGCATGTTGACTTCGAGTTTGGAAAAAGCGACGATTCAGCACAAACTCGCCAAAAGACGCACAGGACTTCAACACCTCAGCAGTAGAAGAATATAAGTATTTTATTCACTCTTCCATATTGGAGATATAATTTACTTCGCCACAGTCTTGATGTAATGCACATTGAAAAGAATGTTTGTGACAATGTGCTGTATATGCTGCTTAACAAACTCGGCAAGACAAAAGATCACCTTCAAGCGAGGAAAGATTTACGTGACATGGGAGTTCGTGAAGACGCTTGGCTAGATGAGCATGACAAATTTCAACCGGCAAAGTTTACCCTCGCAAAACCGAACAAGGAAGTCTTACTCGCGACGTTGAAGAAATTAAAAGTTCCTGATGGGTATTCAAGCAACATTTCTCGATGTGTTGACTTGCAGGCTCGAAAGGTTGCTGGCCTGAAGAGTCATGACTCACATGTTCTTATGCAACAATTACTCCCTTTGGCTATAAAGAATACACTTCTTCCCGATGTTTCCATCGTTTTGGTGGAACTTTGTTCTTTCTTTCGGAAGTTGTGTTCTAAGGTTTTGATCGTTGAGGAGCTCAATCAACTGCGGTCCAAAATTATTCTTACTGTGATGGTTCACCTTACAGTCCACCTCGTTCATGAAACAAAGCTCGTTGGACCAGTACAATATCGTTGGATGTATCCGATTGAGAGGTACTCATTTTAAATATGTGCTTTATTCTCCATATTTAATGTTTGCTAGTCGTCCTTTCCAGCATTTTATATCAATTTTCTCATCTGTACTTCATAGGTTCCTTGGGAAATTAAAATCTTACGTAAGGAATAAGGCATGGACAGAAGGTTCTATAGCTGAAGGCTATATAGGGGATGAGGTGCTATATTTTTGCTCAAGGTGCTTTGATGATCTTGAGACGGCTTTCAACCACCTACCTCGTGTTGACGATTGTCCTGATCCTGCGCCGGCACTAGGAGAATTTATCCCTCATGTTGGTAAACCAGTTGGAGCAACTGAGAACTTCAAACTAATGGCAACTGAGAAGTTCCAAGCACATAGACATGTCTTGATTAATTGCACTCAAGTTGAACCTTTCATAAGGTAAGAATTGTACACTCACATGTTATTCGATCTATATCTTTCGTAACATTTCTCACTTTCATTTCACTATCGTCTTTCCATTATTAATTGCAGGGAATTCAGAAGTCATGTGAAGCGTCAACTCAGGATCCGTACACAGACATCCTTGGAAGTTGATAGGAGGGTCCACAGAGAATTCCCGAGCTGGTTTGCGCGCAGAATACTAAATGACCACAACCTACACTCACCAGATTTCAGAGCTCTCGCAATCGGCCCTCTTGATCATACAAAAAGGTTTACAGCATACAATGCCAATGGTTTTAAGTTTTGCACGGTTTCACAGGATCAAGGATTGCAAACTCAGAGTTCGGGTGTTTATGACACATTTGGGACAAGGAGTTATGCAAGCAGCAGTGACGCCAACATGCAGTTCAGAGCCGTCCCTTACTATGGCAAGCTTCTTGATGTGGTCGAACTTAATTATCAAGGCCGTTTCACCGTTACGCTGTTCAAGTGTTTGTGGGCAAATACCACCACTTCTCGGGGACTGACAACTGACGACTTAGGGATCACATCAGTCAATTTCTCACAGCCGATTCATACTGGTATTTCTCAAGATGATGAGCCGTATATTCTAGCTTCAGAGGCACATCAGGTTTATTATGTTGAGGACGAAAGGCACAGGGATTGGCACATGGTCGTTTATCTAAAGCCATGAGACCTTTACGACAAGGGTGAAGGCGATAACATCGCCTACGAGAGATAGCCATTTCAGCCAGCAGATTTTGAAAACTACTTCCCTGAAGGCGATGACAATTTACCTCTACTGCGGTGAGTTTTTTTAAGTCCACTTCATTTAAATTAGATTTTTTAAATTTAATAAAACATCCATAACGATAATTTTTCTACATAATTTCTGTAGGGATGGCGACAATGAGTGATCAAATTCAAATTACGCTTTTCTCTTTAAAAAAACTAGAAAAAAATTTTAAAATAAAATTTTAAAAACAAAATTTAAAAATAAAATAAAATAATATTTGTAGCGGTTATTAAACCGCTACTAAATAAAAACCGCTACAAAATCGACACATTAACCGCTACAAATAGTATGTGGATCTCTATAAATACCCTTACTATAACTCATTTCAAACACTCTCCAATTTCTTTTCACCTTACCTTTCTTTCATTTTCTCTCATTTACAACTTCTTTTGTATGAGTAGAGGAGCTGAATAATACGATCACATATGGTAACAAGTTTTTTTATTTTTTTTACAATACTTCTTTCCTTTATATAAAAGATATTCCCACTATTTTTTTTCCAGATATGTTAGAACTGTATCTCATTTTCATCTATTTTTCATACACAATTACATTATATTAGACAACATAATAATTCCTTTTTACCTACGTATCCTTAATAATATTATTAATATAATTTTTATACTAATCCAATTAAATTAAATTTATCCTTTTAATTTATTAATAAGCTAATTAAATTAGATAAACTAATAAAAAAAAGAAACTACTTAATTTAATATTAAAAGAACATAAACAAATGATTGTATATTTTTAAAAAAAATTAAATATTTGTAGCGATTATTAAACCGCTACTAACAAACGCGCATTTTTAAACTTACATTAAATTTTTTGGTGCTAAATTTGAATTTCATGAAATTAGTAACGGTTTTATAACCACTACAAATTTCATAAAAATTCAAAATTAGTAGCAGTTTCTTAATCGCTACGAAATTGAAAAAAATGTCATTTTTCTTTTCCCGCCTTGAAAATTTCAATTTTTTATATTTGTAGCGGTTATATAACCGCTAAAAATATCTCTGAAAAAAAAAATTTCGTTCATGGGGATGTTGTAGCGGTTTTTTGTAACGGCTACAAAGTATGTAGCAGTTATGTTCCTTGCGTAGCGGTTTTGTATAACCGCTACAAAATCGCTTGCAACATACGATTTAGTAGCGGTTTACCCAACCGCTACTAATGTTGTTTGTAGCGGTTAAAAATGCTACTAATACCCATTTTTAACCGCTACTAAATCACATTTTTTGTAGTGATTATCCCACCAACCTTTGAGTTATCCAATAAACCCGGAAACTATAAGATTGGTAATCATCTCATCTGAATAATCATGTTGAGTTTGGTATGCGGTACTTACCATGGACATTTGTTGAAGAGTTTGGAGAATGTTTGACTCACTTTGGCCATCTATGTTCCATTCATAGATATTGTCAACGTTAAAGGATTTAAAGTTTTGGTTTATTCGTTCTTCAACCAGAATGTCTAGAGGGCTGGTTCTATGGTAATAGAGTTTTGAAGGCTTTTTCCAATGTTGATGGTTGATCTGGAGTTACGACTCAGAAGGGTTAGAGTCTGTATCTCCAATTTGGGAATCCTTTTCAAAAGTCATGACATCTTTTGATTTGGTTGATGACGTTTGGGGTGTGTCTGGGACAGTCGTAGTTTGAAGTTGGCTAATTTGTTGATTAACCTTTCTTAATAAATCAGACCTTTTAGTTTGAAAATCTTACTTAATTTTTGGGTTAATTTGAAAAGGTTTGAAAAGAGGTGTTTCAATTCTAGTTTCGACTTTTCTTGAAGAAACTGGTGTTTGAACAAAATAATCACCTAATACCTGAAGGTATTGGTTTGTGTAATTGTTTTGTTCAACAATGTTCTTAATATCTGTTGGGAATGTGTTTTTCAATGTTTTTAAATTTGAAAGGTGCAGCCATAATTGGTTGATGTTTGTCATCAGCAAATTGTGGTATTTGCACTAGTTTTGGAGGAAGAAACTCATAAGAAATAGTTTCACCTTCAGAAGTTTTCCATTGTTTTTTTGTCATATTAATAGTTTGCAAGAAAGGATATTCCAAATTTTGATCTTCTGCATAAGCATTAAACCAATCAAAGAATGGAATATTTTCTTGTATTTTTTCAAGAAATCTGTAGAATTTTTCTTGAATTTCTTTTCTAGCATATTTTTTGAAATTTCGTAGAAACCATTCTCTCTGAAGGGTATATTTCTCAAAGTAAAATTCCTTTTG
Organism: Inga laurina; assembly: GCA_963855925.1. NCBI lineage: Eukaryota > Viridiplantae > Streptophyta > Magnoliopsida > Fabales > Fabaceae > Inga > Inga laurina. The sequence continues at coordinate 47,211,431 of OY979701.1, read as the reverse complement.
CAATGTATGTTTCTCAATTTGGAAAACATTTTCTAAAACGTTTATGATAAAAGGTTCCCCTGGTTCCCCAAGAGATGAATAGGTTGGAGACTCGATTGATTTCAAGTCATCATCCTTTTCATAACTTGTTTCTGGGATATTTAAAGAATTATCAACTCCTTGAATTGAAACGTTTGTGGTTGTTTGTGGGGTTACCGTATTTGGTGCAGGTGCATATATGATCGATGGTACCTTTGGTAGAGTTTGTTGGGGAGTTGATGTCTTGGGAGGTGACATGTAGATGACAAATGGTGGTTTAGGTAAAGAAGAACAAGAATATGTTGAAGATTCAGATCTAACAGACCTACAGTCTTCATATAATGAAGGCTCAGTTCTGGTAGCTTGACTACAAGATCTTCTTGGTCTATCAAAAGATAGTTTGACAGTTCCATATGATGCTTGAATGATCTTGCTTACTTGAGATATAGGTTTAGGAATCGGCTTTATGGCCTTATCCATTGTCCAATCATTTGGTAATTTAACATCATCCCATATAACGGTCAAGTTTGCATTTTGTCCATCTGATAAAAAAACTATTGTTTGGGCATTATCAGGTGGTATTAAAATAAGGAATTGGATAAGTTTAAGACCTTATACTGTATCCTATATGTTAGGGTAGCAGGTATAGATCCCGGTTTCATTTTCAAACCTTTTAACTAAAGTTTAAGTTTAAGAACTTCAAGAACATGTTCATCTTTTAAATCTGCCATCCTATCTGGATAACAGTTAAAGTAGACAGGGCCATTATGAAGTCCAAATTCTGCTGCTGCAAGCAGAGAATCCAAAAATTCATAATGTCTAGCATCCATAAGGCATACTAGTCCTGACACGTTTAATCCTTTTCTTATCAATGGTTTAATGGCAACTTGAACACTTCATATGTGCAAAAATTTGTAATCTTTCTTATGTTTGTCAATTGACTTTTGAGAAAGAAGGTAAAATTCCTCCTTTTCTGGTTTGATAGGAATTGATTCTTCAACTATTCTGATTATGTAATCAGATTTGAAGAACCACTTCTTATCTTGAGTTTGCATTTGATAAAGCGCATTTAAAGCAATTAGAGGTAAAACCCAATCGTCTACGTTCTGGTTTATATTTTCAAAAGAAATTTCTTCTTTGAAAATCTGTTTAGAAGCCGAAGACTTTGATTCCTCATCGTTTAGCATAGAGTTGTTTAATGGAGTAGAAAGAGCTACTACTACCGCGTTTGGAAGAAAAGGAACGAAGAAGAAAAGACATAATTTAAATTGCAAAATTTATATTGACAGAATTTAAATGGCAGAAAGGAAAAGACAGAGTGCAGGAAATAAAGAGCATAATATAAAGGCTTAAAAGAAGTAAAGCTAAAATTAAGGCTGAAGAAAGCTTAAAGAAAATAACAATAATTGTAATTCTCCCTTGCCCAAGTATCATTACCTTCTGGATCCATAGTGGTATAATAATTAAAAATGTATCAGTTTTTATGGATTAAAATGTTTTGTTAAGAAATTAGTAAGATTTCTTTGATTTAACTCTAACCAAACTTATAGTATATAAAATCTTTATTTATCATATACTACTGCGTGGAGCACAAATGCTTGCCTCAACACACGGGACTTATGGTAGCGTCAACCCACAGATGGATTCATGTATGATAAACAAGAACTATATACAAAGTGCTATCGAGAATAGGCCTTTAAATCATACTAATCCACTAATAAAAATTTTAATGCCATAAAAACATATCCAGATTTAAGTATTAACATCCATACTTCACCTTCTGGCTTTGATCCAGATTTAGAAATAATTATAAAATTGCCACAAACGATGTCTATTTTTAAAAAACAGAAGCAAAAAAAAAAGTGTGAATAATTATGAAATTGTGACCACCTCATTTTACAATGTCGATTTTTTTAAAACCAGACACAAAAAAAGTTTGAATAATTAAAACACTAAGCCCGCGTCATTTTACTACACCTATTTTTTTAAATATGGACGTTACTTAGTGACGTTAAAAGTATTTTTGTAGTAGTGATAACACCTCGCTCTATTTATCACATCCATTAGAGCTATAGTTCTATAGAAAGACAACCGAAACAAAACAAGGATATAGGCTAATTATGTAACTCGTACAACGATGATATATATTAGCCTTAAACCTCTCCTTTCTTTTCGTATAACAAACTTTTTTTGTTTTTTTGTTTTTGTTTTTGGGTGACATCTATTTTCTTCTTCTCCTTTGTCTTCTTTGGGGCCTTCAAAATTTCCAGCAATTAACAAACTTATCTGGTAATTAATTTTGTGAAATCGCCATCTTCTAAGTTACCACTACACCCACCATTATTATCCTGAAATGGCTTCATCTCTCAGATTCTTCACTTATGCATCAAAAGAAAAATGGCCTTCATGATGAATTAATGTTCAATTATTATTAGGGTTTTTAGTTTTGAATCGAAAAGTCAGCAAAACAAAATATATAATTAATGGCATCGTCTCAAATCGAGTTTGCTTCATCAACCTCGCCGTTTGGTTGCATCAATCATCATGATCGAGTCACACAAGCCAAAAATTTATTCAACCATGTCGTCAGAGACCCCGTTAAGAACAACACCAAAACCAACCATGCAAATAACAACCTTGGAACCCTACGTTTTGCGTCCAATAAAAGAGAGGAGCAAGGTGAGTCATCTTCATCGTCGGTGAACCCCAGCCATGAAGAACCATCACCATCTTCTTCTCCACCGCCACCGCTGTTTCTGCCACTGTCGCCGCCTTTAAGAAAACGAAGACCATCTACGATTTTTATTCCCTCAGATTTCTCACCCGGTGATAATGTCTCAAATCTTGGGGCTTCATCACTGGTTCAAATATGGGAAAAAAGACTAAACCAATCACCATTAAACACCACCAAGTCATCGTCAACTCCAAAATCCAGCCCTAACACAACAACATCGTCTTCTTCATCACCTCAAAGTTCATCACCATCAGAAGAAGCAGATTCACCAGAAGGCAAGATTCATCATCATCAGAGTGAGAAATCAATATTGAGGGTGGCTGATATTATCAAAAGACTAACAGCGACGAGTAGTGAAGATATTGTGAACAATAATAATCAAGATCATCAAAATTATTGTGTGGGATCTCCAGAAAATAGAAGCTTTGTGATAAATTCACCACGAATTAGAGGAAGACAATCCTTCAATGATTTGCTTATGCAAATGGAGCGAGATCGTCATGGTGAGCTCAGTAATCTTGCAGATTGTGCGCCTGTTTCAAATTTTCCGTACAGAGGTCGGATTCAGGTGATAAATGTTAATCAAGTTGTCTGTTTTATTTTCTTTTTAATAAAGAAGAAAAATTTTTGGACGGTTCAGTAAAGGCTTATAAAATTTTCCCAAGAAAGTATTTATAGTGAGAAATGGTTGTAGTAATTATGCAAATAATTTTATGACCTTCAAAATTTTAAAATGAATCTCTCAAAGTTGAGATTATGTTTGAGTAGTTTTCTTCATTGTCGTTATTATTAAATATGTTATTTTACACTTTAATAAATTTATTACATGGGGCTTGCTTTGTTTGCCCAGTATTTATTCCCTTTTAATACTTCTTTCGTCTCAAATACTAGGCTTGCTTTGGAAATTCCATGTTAATGTGTAATATTAACAACTAAGTTTTTTCATCAAGAGTGTCTAACATAATTAAGTTTTAAAGGGTACAATCAAACGTCCGTCTCTCTCTTCTTCTTCTTGTTTTTTTCTTTTTTGTGAGACCCACTTGGTCTCTGATCTCCAGCTTTATAATGGACGTTTGGGCCTATTTAATAGATTTGCTAAAATTGATCCCTTTTATATATAAGGCATTTTGTAGATTTTTAGGGGAAATTAATATATATGTTTCTAAGATATTCATAATAGTAGTATATTAAAATTACTTACACTGATGAGAGTTGGATTCAGCATAAGGGGCTAGTACTTTATATCGTGATGAACCATGTTTTGAATTCCTTTTAGGAGAGGTACCACATTTAGTGTATGGCTATATCTTGAATAGGATTGACGTCAATCTAGGATGCCACCTTGAATTAAATAGTCTCTTTTCTCTTGGATTATATTGTCTGTATTCCAATATATATACGATCTCAGTTTGTGTATACCTGCAGTCATTGCTTCGACTAAGACTAATGCAACTTGGGATAGTAGCTAAGGATTATCACCGTAGCTTGCCCTCAACAACCTCACAAGTGATTAAGAAATTACCTCAAGGATCTATAATTATGCGCTTAAGGTACTTAATTAACTTCTCATCTCCATTTACTTTTATTTTCTTCTTTTTGTTTCTCTCTTTTTCTCTCCTTTCCAAAGCATAGGTAACATTCATGTTCTTTTTTGTTTTTTTAACATGCAGTCATTGATGTTAGATTTGTCAATTTGTTTACTTAAATGCTATTTTTTATATATCCTTATTTACTTACACTTAAATTTGATGTATAATTAACAGACAATTAATTCAAGTGTTAGATTTTGGATCAAAGTGTAATACATGGATGGATAAAATTCAAAATTGTCTCTGCTTTCAAATTAAGGGAGCAAAAGATGTCTAACATAATTAAGTTTTAAAGGGTACAATCAAACGTCCGTCTCTCTCTTCTTCTTCTTGTTTTTTTCTTTTTTGTGAGACCCACTTGGTCTCTGATCTCCAGCTTTATAATGGACGTTTGGGCCTATTTAATAGATTTGCTAAAATTGATCCCTTTTATATATAAGGCATTTTGTAGATTTTTAGGGGAAATTAATATATATGTTTCTAAGATATTCATAATAGTAGTATATTAAAATTACTTACACTGATGAGAGTTGGATTCAGCATAAGGGGCTAGTACTTTATATCGTGATGAACCATGTTTTGAATTCCTTTTAGGAGAGGTACCACATTTAGTGTATGGCTATATCTTGAATAGGATTGACGTCAATCTAGGATGCCACCTTGAATTAAATAGTCTCTTTTCTCTTGGATTATATTGTCTGTATTCCAATATATATACGATCTCAGTTTGTGTATACCTGCAGTCATTGCTTCGACTAAGACTAATGCAACTTGGGATAGTAGCTAAGGATTATCACCGTAGCTTGCCCTCAACAACCTCACAAGTGATTAAGAAATTACCTCAAGGATCTATAATTATGCGCTTAAGGTACTTAATTAACTTCTCATCTCCATTTACTTTTATTTTCTTCTTTTTGTTTCTCTCTTTTTCTCTCCTTTCCAAAGCATAGGTAACATTCATGTTCTTTTTTGTTTTTTTAACATGCAGTCATTGATGTTAGATTTGTCAATTTGTTTACTTAAATGCTATTTTTTATATATCCTTATTTACTTACACTTAAATTTGATGTATAATTAACAGACAATTAATTCAAGTGTTAGATTTTGGATCAAAGTGTAATACATGGATGGATAAAATTCAAAATTGTCTCTGCTTTCAAATTAAGGGAGCAAAAGAAAAACAAAATTTATAATTAAGCTAGAGGAATTAATTAATATAGTTATCCCCTTCTAGTCATCTTTTATTAAAGATATATGAATGCATAAAAAAATAATATTACATTCAATCTGTCATAATGTTGTCATTGGATATTAATATATATTTTCAGTTACTAAAATTAATAATACAGCAACAGGTGAATTTTTCCTTTTCTAAAATAATTCAATTTTACTCTTAGCCATATTACTCATTCAATTTTAGTATAAAATTAACATCCAAATAACTTAAATGTCATTTATTTATCCAATTTCAGTACATTTAAACTATAGTGGGGCTCATTGTTTTACAATTTGTAAACAGCATATGATTCCATACACACACATATTTTATATCTTATGGTGTATAACCTAATGGAATATTAAATTTAATGTAGATTTTTTTTATGAAAAAGGGACCGAATTTAACATTATTGTCTATGTACTTATAAACTAGAGGGGTCAAAGTTGGAATGTAAGTTAGTATCCTGTTAAGTCTAACGTTAAATTTTGGGTAGGGATGTGACTATAATGAAAACTTTTAAACGATAGGCGGTATTAAAATTGTATTTAAAAATTTATTTACATTTTTCATGAAATAAGAACAGATAAATTCCTTATTGAATTATACATTCTTAACATTATTCATAACACAAACAAACATTATAATATATATGGTAGTGTTCTTGTCTCATCATTATATTCATAATTTCTTTTTTCCCTATCTCTCTGTTAATTATTGAGTGATATATATAGAATTAGATTAAAATTATTCATTTGTGATGAGATAAATTCTCAATTAAATGCAGGGAAAGATTTGGCGCAGGAATAAAAAATAAGGCAACTGCATCAATTGAAGTAGTTGAGCATGAAACTCCTGGTAGAGAAAAAGAAAACAAAGTCTCACCAATATATAATATTCCAACAAAGCCTACCCAAAACCCTGAGTCCCATACAGATCATAATAACAAAGAAGAAGAAGAAACACCTCCATGCTCAGATGTCTCGGTACAGAGCTCGGAGGCTCAAAAAGAGAAAACAAGTTCTTCTTCCATGGCTGATATGAATGCAGAACCAGAGGCATTAGAAAATGATGAAGAAAGAGAAGAGAAATATAATAATGTTTATGATGAGATGGAAGAAGAAGGGGGAGGAGGAAGTGAGGAAGAAGAGTATGGTGAGAGAGTATATGAAGAGATAGAAGAGGTAGAGATTAATTATGGTAGTGAAGCTAATAATTTTGATTGGATTAGACAGATTTCTAAACCTAAGAGCTATTGGGAAGATCTCAGGCAGGCTTGGTACAAGGAGATGCTTGATAATAATGAAACACAAAAGGATGATATCTGCCAACTCCTTCAAAGGTACACTACTTATATTGAGTTTTGGTTTTGGTTCAATAATTCTGTTGGGCTCAAATGATCAAATTTTTTAATTGACTCTCTAGTTCAAAAGTCTATAATCAATTCTTTTAGTTTTTTTAAAAAAGAGAAAAATTAAATTAGTCTTTATAATAACTTCTACTTTCTAACTGGGAAGCAGTGTCCAGAGAGATAGATAAAATGATAAATCTCATAGTAGGTGAAATACACTAATTTCTATATATCTCTCCTCACTACATGATTGCAAAATGAAAATGAAAACAGTAAAAGTGCATATTTTATCCTAAAAGTTCATATAAGATTTTAGTTTGGTTTTTTAATTTTATAAAGTATCTTTTGAGCCCTTTAACCCTATCACTACTGTTACTTTCAAATGATGATTTTTCATATCAATCACTATTATTCTGAGAAATTAAATCAATTTGTTAGCATTGCGAATGTTTTGTCTAACATTTAAAATTTTAATATCGTCTTTCTTTCTTTCTTTTTTTTTTTTTTTTTTTTTTGTTAATGAACCTAATACAGTTAGGTTAGCCGGTTAGATGACGTAAAAAAGATAAATTTATATTTAGGGACCAGAATGAAATTTTGTGAAAACTTAAAGGACCCAGATCTTCACTTTTGCCAAAAGAAATACTAAATTGGTGTGGTATATTCCATTGTCTCCTAAATATAGGAGTTAACTAGAACATTTTTTTAGAATGTAAGATCTCAATCTATTTCATTTCTCAAATTTATATTTTACCTCCAACTATCCCCTGCACATATTAAGGGATTTTCTATGAAAGGATAATTCCAATATAAATGATTAAAAAGGGTATTTTAGAAAAATCATCATACATTTTTTTTATAAAAAAATTAACTTAACTAATTTTCTTAATCTTTGCAAATTAGCTGTCTAACTCCTAGATTAGTGGCTAATGGGAGTTGCTAATTAATTAGATGCTAGTCAAATTTTTGAATCATGTGATGCAATCACAAACGGATTGATGACTAGTCAAAATGTTCATTCCATGTTTTGTATTGTTTGCAGAAGAACGGTGTCAAATTTTCTATGTAGTGACTTCCGAGATAAAATGGACAAGGTAATGGAGTCTCACAAGGGAACACAAGCAAACCTGTTGGCTACTCAAGATGACAATGAAGCCAACCAACATGGAAAAATAGGGCATAAATTGGTTGCAATTTTACAGCAACAAATGAATAATAATCCTTCAAAAAGGGATAAAGAAGAGGACGATATCAGAAGAGAAGAAGAAGAAGAAGAAGAAGAAGAGAAACAGGAAGAAAAGGAGGAAGAAGAGGAGGAGGAGATTGTGATAAGTAGTTCATATAATGGAGAGAGTGACTCTATGAACCAGTCATCACCATCACAACCTTCTCAGTCTCCGTCTTTCTTTCTCCATACTCATCAAAACTCTTCGCCCAGCCGTCATCCTTCAATTGTAAGTTTAATTTCATTTTACCCTATTTTTGGGTAAAAGTACATCTTTAGTCCTTTAACTTCATATGAGATTTAACTTCATATAAGATTTCATTTTGATTCACATCTTTTGAGTCCGCTAACCCTAATATTGTTAACAAAATTAAGGATGCTGACATTGGAATTTTAAATGTTGATATATTAAGTTTACTTTTAAAAAATAATAATGATGATTCAAAAAATTATTACTTGAGACTAATAGTATTGTTAGAGTTAAATAAATGAAAAGATACTTCATAAAATTAAGGGGTCAAACTAAAATTTTGTATAATTAAAAGTATACTTTTTCCAATTTTTTATCCATAGATATTTGAATGTGGGGTTTTCAAACTACTTGGCCAAATCATGCTTATATATATCTCATATGGATGATTTAAATTATATTTGAATTTGAATGATATAGATTTTATCATCACAGTTTTTTCATTCTTAATTTAAATAATAATTTATAAAAAATATTAATGGAAAAATCATTGTATAATACTCCTTTGGTTCTTATTGTAAAATCTAATTAACTAATTTGAGTAGATTAAAGATGTTAGTTAAGTTAGGTAATATGGTATGTTTTTTTCTTAAAAACACCTTAATTAATCAATCTTCTTTAATTCTCTCCTTGCTTCTTATATTTGATTATTGTTAAAGGAATATCAATAGGGTTGATTTGGGGAGGGTTGATAAACATGTAAAATAGGTATTATATTTATGACCAACACCGACTCCTAATTATGTCATACATTAAAGATTGGAGTAATATAAAATTTATTCTACATCATATTGACAATTAAGGAAATAAATATTGTACCTCATTCATGAGTCATTACACATTAATACTTGTGTTAATTACTTACAGGAAATGGGGCTGATATATGACTTGAGAGGGCACATGAAGCAGCTGTATCAAGAGATGTCTGAGTTAAGGGATTCAATAAGGAGCTGCATTGATATGCAGACCATCTTACAAAAATCACTCAATCAACACAATCATTCAGGTTCATTATTGTTGTTTATTCATTATATATAACATGTAAGTTACAACAATCCAAAACATTGTATATTGTTGTTTAAATCAAATAATAATAACGGTGTTTAATTCGTAGCACAATTAATCCCGCCCCCCCCCCCCCCGGGCCCACAAAAAAAATCAAGAAATTGATTTAGACTTCACCAATTAGTTCACCAGAAAAAGAAAAAAAAAAAAAAAAAAAAAAGGCACCTCACGAATACGTGCGCGCGCGCCCCTTTACCAAGTACCTTGTAATATTAGTTGCAGTACTTTTATCTGTGAAACACACATTTTAGCTGAGAGTAACTTAGCTTGTGCTTTTTCTTTTTTCTTTTGTTCTATTTCTATGTGTGCCTTTTTTCTATTTACCTCTCAAAAAGAAATGAAAATGCAGTAATTTATATAAAATAATTTGCAGCTAAGGGAAAGAAGTCCCATGATAGAATATTGAAGAAAGGAAAGTGCCGTATCTGCTCAAACATGAAAGCTGATTCACTTTTCTACAGGTATTTTCTTTGATCTAAATCATGTGCAATCCTTTTGTTTTAAAATTATTTTTTTATTTAGGAAAAATGTTTACTCTACATATATCTCTATTTTTTAAAATTATTTTTTTTATTTAGGAAAATTTTTACTGTACATATATCTCTATTTTTTAATTTTTTTATTTAGAAAAATTGCTTACTGTACATATATCTCTATGTCATCTATAGTATTAATCAATTAAAGGTCACACTGTTTTAAATTTCATGTAAAGCATGAGACTTACATTCTAGCTAGTTTATTTTTTTTAAAAAAAATCTTAACAATTTATATTCAATTTTTTTGTTAATTTATTTTATTGTCATTTGAAACTGTTGCTGTATTTTTTTTTAAACCAGATTTTGATAAATTTAATCATGTGAATATTCAGATAATGGACATTTGTAAATATATTTCACTTGCATAATTTAATTAAAGTTTGATAATTAATATTAATTTTTTTGAGTATTATCGAAGAGAGTAAAATTCTATTTGTCCCTCACAAATGTTTATTTCTCCATTTATCAATCCCTCTTAAAATTCTTTTCTCAACTTGCTCCAAATATACAAGAGATTTAAACATTAATAGTGAAATTATACTTGCAATTATAGGGGGAAAACTTTCCACCCAAGTAATATTATTTATATATTTATTTCAGACCTAGAAGCCAAGTAAACTCATCTTATATATGTGTGTGATATAAGTTGCATTGAAATTTGTTGACAGATGTGGCCATATGTGCACGTGCCTAAAATGTGCCAATGAGTTACAACAGGAGGATGGGATGTGTCCAATCTGTGAGGCTCCAATAGTTGATGTTGTCCGAGTTTATGTTGATGCTTAGATTCATATAATTACTTGATGTCATATATATACACCAGATTATATAACTAATTAAATTAATTAATTAATTAGTGTTTCCACTTAGGCGTCATGATGAAGTGAATAATTAATACAGTAATCTGGGGTCTGTCATCCAAAAAAAAAAAAAAAAAATCTGGGGATCGAGCTTTTTGTATGTGTATATATATAATATGGTAATCTGGAGGTGCAAGATTTGTAGACTGTATATATATTTTTCTCTTTCGCTTTGCACATATTTTTCGCTATAGCCTTATTCTTTTTTTCCCCCTTCTTTATTTCATTTCACTTACTTAGAATCTTGTTTTAATATTATTATCAAAATATATATGCCTGTCGTTTTACCCATAATCAAGTTTATTACTCAAGCATAAGCACTTAGCCCGCAAAAAGGATAGTAGTTTGAGTTGACTCAAATAATTAACTTATCATTTCACCCCTATGCTTTTATTTGTGTAAATATGTATTTATAGATTTTTTTTAGGAAATTACAATTGGAAAACCTGATGTCCATAAAATAAATTTTATTTCTTTAGTCCTACATGTAAAAACTTAATATATTTTATCTCCTAAATTTATAATCTTCCCCAAAATATCCCCACAGATTTATATGTAAAGAGAATTTTCATCAATTAGATAGTTTCATAAATGAACGGCAAAAAAAAAATGATAGTTTCGTAAATGTTTAAAGATGGTATTTCAGGAAAACAAATATATATTTTTAATGAATAATTTTACTAATCTTCTTAATCCATAAAATAGTTATATAATTCTTATATTTAGGACTAGAAAGAACTATAGATAAACTAAGCTAATGGTGCATTCTCTCTTGCTCAAAGCTCATTGATAATTTGCTTGCCATTTTCTCTTTCACATGCTTCACTTTGCATATATAAACAATAGAATGCAAATATCTATATATATACACTACTGGAAAAAAATCCTTTTAGACCGCTACATTTAGACCGATTTTGGCGGATAAGGTCTTAAAAATTTGCATGGTGGCAATTTTGTAATTATATTGAACTTCTAAGACCAGTTCTCAAAAAAACCGGTCTTAAAAAATTTATTTAGACCGGTTATAAATAAAGCCGGTCTTAAAATGTTAAAATTTTTATGAATTTAAAATGTTTTAACATTTAAGACCGGTTTTTATGTAAACCGGTCTTAAATGTTAAAACATTTTTAAATTTAAAAATTTTAACATTTTAAGACCGGTTTTTACAAAAACCGGTCTTAAATGTAAAACATTTAATATTGGTTCTTCTATAAACCGGTCTTAAATGTGAAATTTCACTCTTTTAAGACCGGTTTTTACAAAAACGGGTCTTAAATGTAAAACATTTAAGATCGGTTCTTCTATAAACCGGTCTTAAACGTGAAATTTCACTCTTTTAAGACCGGTTTTTAATAAAAACCGGTCATAAAGGTAAGATTTTTTGCCCGTATTTTTACTCCCACGCCAGATTGCGCACTTTATGAACCCTTTCTTCTCTTTTTGCCATTTCTCTGTGAGCTCTGTCCATGCTTGTTCTGAACTCGTCCATGGCGTCCCGTCCCTCATTTGATCAACTCTCCTCCATCATTACCGTTGTCGTTGATGTGTTCATCGTCGCTGTTCTTTGATTATCGTCAGTCTTCTCCACCGCCACCTCTATTCTCCGCAGTGACCATTCTCCTCTGACTTGACTTCCCTTTATCAGTGCTGTGAATTTGAGGACTTCATTTTAACCTCAATCGACGCCACCGTGACTTTGGGTTGAAGCTTACTCCTTGGTCTTCAATCAAGTTAGTATTCGATCTGTTATTTAGTTGTACATTGTTCAATAATTAATAATGTTCTATGAAAAAATGGTTCTTGTTATTGCTTTGAGCACTTAAACATAATCTAGAAAAAATTAAATATGCACATTCTTGTTAGATATATACTCTGACTTTTAATTACATCCCTGTGATATTTGGCTCGAATTAATACCACTTTATGTTCTGTTTTAATTTAGTGTGGTTGTTTGATTATTGTCAGTATTATTGGTTTTTTAAAACAATACTAGTTTCAAATGGTGCCTGTTAATTTCGTTGAAATATCTAAAACTCTATTGTTGTTGTTTTTTTGTCTATCCTTTTGTTGTTGGATATAGGGTGCCAGAAGTGGTGAGATATATATATGGATTATAGTTGGATAAACGCTAAACGAACGAGTGTTGAATATGATAATGGGGTAGGGGTTTTTTAGACTTCGTTAGTAGAAATGTCAATGATGGTAGTGGGAAGTTTTATTGCCCTTGTGTAGTATGTTTGAATGAGAAGCGACTAAGTACTGCAGACATATATACACATTTAATTTGTGAAGGATTTTGTAAGAGTTATACAGTGTGGGTATGGCATGGTGAAGAATTAGAAATGTCAAGTTCATCTCAACAGGGGGAGTGAACTTTGACGATAATGACTCGAATACGGATGATCGGATAAAGGATATTATTCGTGATGTAGGAGAAGAGACTTTTGAGCAATCACATGCATATGGTAATATGTGTAGTAATGCTGAGATGCCGTTGTACCCGGGGTGTAAAAAGTACCAATTGTTGAAAGTAGTATTGAAATTGGTAAGCTTAAAAGCACGGCATGGATGGAGCGAAAAGAGTTTTTCAGAAACACTTGAGGCTTTTAAGGATATGCTTCCATATGATAATGTGTTGCCTTCTCGATACAATGATGCTAAGAAAATATTGTGTCCACTAGGGATGAAGTATAAAAAGATCCATGCATGCCCTAATGATTGTATATTGTATAGAAAAGATCATAAAGAGGAACAACAGTGTTCGATATGTGAAACCCCGAAGTATAAATCAAATAACACTCCTGCAAAAGTATTGTGGTACCTTTCAATCATACCAAGGTTCAAGTGCTTGTTTCCTATGAAAATGATGCAAGAACTTTGAGATGGCATATGGATGAGAGGATATCCGATGGAAAGCTTCAACATCCGGCTGATTCTTCTTAATGGAAGAAAATCGATCAATTATTTCCTGCCTTCGGTGAAGAGCCTAAGAACCTTAGGCTTGGGCTTAGCACGGATGGCATGAATCCTTTTGGTAGCCTGAGCAGTATACATAGTTCATGGCTTGTTTTGTTGGTAATTTACAACTTATCTCCTCTGTTATGCATGAAACGAAAGTACATCATGTTATCTATGTTGATTTCGGGATCAAAACAACCTGGAAATGACATAGATGTTTACCTGGAACCCTTGATCGAAGACTTGAAAGAGTTGTGGGACAAAGGTGTTGATGTTTTTGACGTGAACAAGAAAGAGGTTTTAAAAATGCGAACCATAATCTTTTGTACTATAAATGAATTCCCTGCATATGGAAACTTGTCAGGCTATAGTGTTAAAGGCCATAAAGCATGTCCAATTTATGAAGAAGGAACATACTACCATCAACTTCAACATGGAAGAAAGACAATTTATCTTGGCCATAGGAGATTTCTTAGACGAGGCTACCCGTATCACAGATTAAAGAAAGTTTTTCTTGGTGGACAAGAGTTTGAGATGCTCTGAAGGCATTGACTGGGGAGCAAGTTTATGAAAAGGTGAAAAATATGAATGTTATCTTTGGTAAGACTACAGAGAATAGTAATGAGAAAAGTAAATGGAAAAAGAGGTTTGTCTTCTTCAATCTTCCATATTGGCCGAAGCTTGATGTAAGACACTGTATTGATTTCATGCATGTGGAGAAAAACATTTGTGATAGTATTGTTGGGACACTGCTTAACATACAAGGTAGTTCTAAGGATGGCGTGAAGGAAAGATTAGATTTGCAAGAAATAGAGATACGAGAAGACTTGAATCTAAAGCCATATGGTAAGAGAACTTTTTGTCCTCCGGCTGCTCATACTTTATCTAAGGATGAGAAAAGAAGCTTTTGTGACTGTTTACATAGCATCAAAGTTCCTTCAGGGTATTCTTCAAATGTTAGGAAGCTTGTGTCGATGAAAGACTTGAAGTTAGTGGGGCTAAAGTCTCATGATTGTCATGTCTTAATGCAACAAGTGCTCCCAGTAGCTATTCGAGGCATTGCCAAATATGATTTTCAACATATTTTGACTAGACTTTGTTTCTTCTTCAATACTATTTATAGTAAAGTCATTGAGACAGAAAAATTGGATGAACTGAAAAATAAAGGATATCTAATCTTGTGCTAGTTTGAGAAGTTTTTTCTTCCTTCTTTTTTGACATCATGGTACATCTAATTGTTCATCTAGTCAGGGAGATCAAGTTATGTGGCCCTATCTATTTACGATGGATGTACCCAATTGAAAGAACTATGAAAATCCTAAAAGGGTATGTGAAGAACCCTAACCGGCCTGAAGCATCTATTGTTCAGAAATATGTTTCTGAAGAAGTCATGGAGTTTTGTCAAGATTACTTGCAAATGTAGGACACATTGGACTTCCTAAACGTCATGACGAAGAAGACGGTAGACGCGGGGCTTCAGTAAAGAGTATGGATCATGATGAATTGCAACAAGTCTACTTGTACATCTTTAATAATGTTGATGAAGTTCAAGATTACATTAATACTCATAAAGAAATTGTACGGAAAGGAAATAGTCGAATGACTTAACAAAGGTTAATTAGGGAGCATAACAAAACTTTTGCACATTGGTTTAAACAAAAGGTTGACGGCGAAGAATGTGTTTCTGATATAATTAAATGGTTAGCACGTGGTCCTGAGGCTGATGTCATAAGTTGGACTTCATTTGTGATCAATGGTTATTCGTTTTACACGAAGTCCCTTGATGATAAGAGCACCATCCAGAACAGTAAGGTTATGTTAGTGGCTGAATTTATACACTTCTCTAGTTCAAAAGATAAGAATCCTAGATTGCCAGCAATACCTTATTATGGGGTGATTGAAGAGATTTGGGTGGTTGATTATGTTAAAGTTAAACTTCTCATTTTCAAATGCAAGTGAGTTGATGTCAACAATGGTTGATGATTGAACAGGTGGGATTTATATTGGTTGATTTGAATAGTAGAAGTTTTAGAGATGAACCTTTTATTATGGTATATCAAGCGAAACAAGTGTTCTATGTTACTGATCATGCAAATAAAATGTGGTCTGTAGCTCTCCAAGGAAAAAGGGTCGTTGATATTAATTAGGAAAGTCATTCAATGAATGATCTGCTTGAGACTTCTTTTTTTAGGGGTTTACCAGAATTGAATGAAGTAGATGAAGCAGACAATGAACACGGCACAAGAAACGATCATCATGAAGGGATATGGGAGGATATCCCTTTATAAAACTACATTGAAGGTTAGTTAGCTAAAATAATTATCATGAACTATATTTGAATTATGTATATTGTTATTAGTGTATATATATAACTATTTTTTTTTTTTGTCATCACAAGAAAATGAAGGATATGAGGTGTACGTCTTAATGTAGATTCTCTAAAGCCAGGCCCACTAGTGATAATCAGCCTGAGAAGAGTGTGTATAAAGTATTTTGGCCCTAATGAATAGCAGCATTGTCATTAATGTAATTTAATCTTTGATATATGTATGTAAGTGAAAAGATAAGAAACTTGGTTAAAATAGCATTGTCATGGTTGTATGATTTCGTTGCATTATGATTCTGTCTATGATTGTGAGTTTATTATTCATGGTTGTTTTCCTTGCTTCTGTTTCGGCTAGCACTGCTTAAGCACAAGGGAGTTGAGTTTTAATATGTTCCAATGAGTTTTGAGTCTCTCACATGTCGTTAAGATATTAGTTATATAATCTGTAAAAGAAGAAAATTTATTTGAATGTCGTTGAACTGGCTGCTGCTTACTGAGTGAAATGTTTTAACAGAGGAAATGGCTTGCTGGGTATATCTTTTAAACGAAAATTAAAAAAAATTAACTTTTAAGATCGGTTCTTTCCAAAACTGGTCTGAAAAGTACATTTAAGACCGGTTTTGGAGAGAACTGGTCTAAAAAGTTGCAACTTTTTAGATTACATGGACTTGAACCGGTCTTAAATGTCTAAACACCAGTCTTAAATTTCAACTTTTTAGATCGGTTTTTCAGAAAAACCGGTCTAAAATTTGAACCTGTTAGACCGGTTCCTTTGATAACTAGTCTAAAAATATTTATTTTTAAACCGGTTTTATAATAACCAGTCTAAAAAATTTTTTAAAACCGGTTATATAACCGGTCTTAAAAGTAGCAGACTTTTTAGACAGGCTGTATCAAGACCGGATCAAGAACCGGCCTAAAATGTCTTTTTTAACCGATCTTAAAAGTGATTTTTCCAGAAATGATATATATATATATATATATTATAGATTAGGAATAATTAATCTACAAGTTGTTATAGTTTCAACTAATGTTTAATCATATTCTTGTAATTTTTTTCCCTTTTTATCAAATCGTTATGCTTTCATTTGTTCAAGTCCATGTAATTTTTTTCTTTTTATCATGTCCTTATAATTCACTAGACTTTTAATTAGATCCCTATAATTTTTTATTCTTCATTCTATAAATTCTTTTTTATTATTAGCATTATACGACATCATGCACTGAAACTACCCAACTACAGTAGCAGGAAGATCGTCGGAGAGTGAAAAATCTGGATACCCACTGAGCTCATCAAAGCTTCCTTCGCTGGTCAATTAGCAACAATGTTACCTTC
This sequence comes from Inga laurina, assembly GCA_963855925.1. NCBI lineage: Eukaryota > Viridiplantae > Streptophyta > Magnoliopsida > Fabales > Fabaceae > Inga > Inga laurina. Next base: position 47,193,966 of record OY979701.1, on the reverse strand, counting down.
TCTTCTACACCAAACAACCTTTGCGTTTTCGTTCCTGTCCAGACAGTTTCAGATTTCCACTAGCAGGCCGTTTTCTGGACGATCGTCATTCCATCCTACTGATAAGAGCTCCACAATTTCCTAGCAATTAGTCTCAATAATGGTTTTTCCCCACCGGAGATCCCACGCACGTTTAAGGCCCCACAAGACCACTCAAATCTCTGCATGTCAGCTTCCACCACGTATAAATCCCTCCAGAACCTCCCCTTGATCAGTTCTTGCGATACCACCACAAGTTGTGCCACCCCATTCTCCACACTCAACCCATCGACATTATACTTCACCCAGCCTACATAAGGAGCCTCCCACTTCGAGCTTGTGTGCTTCTTCAAGTAGTCTTTACAAAGATGACTATCAATGCACATCACCATGGATCTAGCTCTAGCCAACACTTGCATATGACCCTTGGCTGAGTCTTTAAATACACCTTCATTTCTATTTAGCCAAACTTGGCAAGATAACACTGCTAACCATATCCCCCACAGAACACCCTGTACTAAAAGCTTCTGGCTCAGATTCCACTCCACCCACAAACACACTTGAGGGATGGAATAGAATTTATTGCAAAACTGTTGCGGCAAAATCATCTCCCAACACCTTCTAGCCACTACACAGTCACGCAAGGCTTGAAAGACATCTTCGTTCTCTCCACCACAAAGGTAACACCCACCATTAGTACTGAAACCCCTCACCAATCTCAAGTCATTCGTAAGCAACCTACCTCGGCAACACAACCATAAAAATGACTTACACTGTTGAGGCATCGACACTTTCCAAATTTTATAACACACTCCTATACCATGCGCTAAGGGTACCGTACATAGAGAAGCATATGCTGACTACACAGAGAACTCGCCATTTGCTAGCAATCTCTATATCAGAACATCATTAGAGGCCCCACTTACAGTTGGATAATATTGTGCTATTTGGTTTAACACCGGCTCAGGAAGTAAGCCAAACAACCTCCTCCAATCCCAACAACCAGATGCCGTCAGGTATTGAGCCACTAGAGTCTCCTTCATATCATCATTCACATGTATCAATGCATAAGAGATCAACTTGTCGTAATGTGGAAGCCAAAAATCCTCCCAAAATTTAACCTTCGACCCATCGCCTAGTCGCGAACCCACCCCTCTCATACAACTTGCCAAAAATCCTGCCAAGCGCACTTGATATCTTTCCAAGCTTAGGACTCCTCCTACAACTCTGAGCTCTAGGTATAATATCCTCTCCACACTTTTACTTTTCCTTTAAGAGTTTCACCCACAATGCCTCTCAAGCCCCAGCCTAACTTCATCATAAAGGCAGTATTCTGCTTTTTAGCCTCTTGAAGACCCAACCCTTCACTCTCTTTTCTTGTACAAACATCACTAATGCAATTAAATAAACCTTCCTCGCATTAGAACTAGACCCCCAGAGGAAATCTCTACACCTCTTGTCTATCTCATTGCAAACGTTAACCTCTTGCCTATCTCATTGCAAACATTAACCTATACGAGCTTTGATTGCATGGCATAGTTAGGAATATCCAAAGCCACTGAAGAAATCAACGTGTGACGAGCTGCCATAAAAAAAGTATTAGTTTTTTTAGGATGCAAGTCTGGCATCCATCTTGTCCAGAACATAATTGAAAGTCTGATTTGATACACACTTATGGTGTAAAGGAACACTCGAGGAACTCACCAATCTCCTGTCTCCTATTATGGTTCACATTCTTTAACAAAAATATCCAAGACTTCAACACACTAACCCTTTCACCTGATGCCAAGTAGAAGTCATCCAAGCATGCCTTAATAACTGCTGCTTGATATACAGAAGCCCTCTCGTTCCATTCCATAAGACCTGCATTTTCATCATTGATAGACAGAAGCTCACAATATCTATGAATTTGGAAGAAACTTCCAATTCCTTCAAACAAGCAATAACAAAAGCCCATCTAATTCGGTCATAAAATTTTTCTAAATCGATCTTCAAGGCCATAAAATCTTTTTTTTCTTCATACTCCGCATGGAATGAATTACTTCCTAAGCCAAAATAATATTATCTAAACTCAATCTTCTAGGCATAAAACTACATTGATTAGGGGCAATAATATCGTGCATCAGACTTTTCATTCTATTTGTCAAGACCTTCGTAACCACCTTATACACCACGTTATCTAAGCTAATTAGTCTAAACTCCCTAAAAGAATTAGGAACCTCAACCTTAGGGATTAAAGCGATATTCGTACCATTAACCCTCCTTACCTCTTCTAGGTAATTAAAAATTTTTCAAATTGTATCCGTCAATGACATGCCCACAATGCTCCATTATATTTGATAAAAAAAAGAGGATTAAGGCCATCCGGGCCCAAAGCTTTCAATGCCCCCATACCAAAAATAGTTTTTTTAACTTCCAAATTTGAAGCCATGCGCCCCAGTTCTTCCAACTTGCTAGCCTCTACCTCCAACAAACTGTTCCCAAAATTAACATTATATAATTGATTATCATTAGCAGTATAAAGATCTTGAAAAAAGGACGTACCCATTTCCTTTAACTACTCTTGATCATAATACCATACCCCTTCATCGGTCTGCAAAGCTTAAATATTCTTCCTTCTCCTCTTCCTATTAGTAATAGCATGGAAATATCTAGTGTTTATGCCTTAGTGATACCAACTACATCTAGATCGTTGTGGCCACATAATCTCCTCTTGCACTAAGAATCGCTCCAACTCTTGACACACTTCGTTTCTTTTTTTATCCCAAAGAGGACTATCATCTCCCAACTCTTGTAACCGATCCAACTAGTGAAGAAGTTCCTTCTTCCTTTTATTTATATCCCCAAAAAATTCCTATTCCATTTTTGAGCTTTAACTATAAAATTCTTCACATTCTCCTCCCATCTGCACCCTTCGCGCCAACGCTCTTTCACTACCTCCGAAAAACCTTCATGGGTTACCCATGGGGCGAAAAAGCGAAAAGTTAGATCTCTCTTTTCTTTCTGTTGAGAAACCAATAAACTAAGTAACAATGGACAATGATATGATTTCATATGCGGAAGATGCCACATCGAAGCTGTCAAAAACTTCTCTACCCACTCCGTTGTAGCTAAAAACCGATCGAATCTGCTTGCCGTTGCACCATGTTTCCATGAAAAACGAGGACCATGGAACTCTAACTCCACCAAACTTCGTCCATTAACCCACTCCACGAACCCTCTATCAGGTCTTAACTGATTCCCAACCGCCGACTTACATTCATCATTTTTCAACATTGCATTAAATTCCCCCCTGATACACCGACGTCGCAACCCTTACTCTTCAACAATATCTCTTAGAGCCTCCTACAACCTCCTTCGCAGCACTTGGTTTGGGTGAGCACACACAACGGATAAATCCCACTCATCTGTTGCACCTTTGTTAAAGATTCCATGTAGGACTTGTTCGTGTTTTCTCTGAATTCAAAGGTGTCAGATAATGATGATTTACATAATTAATTCACTTTGTAATATTATTGTAGATAGGAACAAGAGTGATGCTGTCATTATACACATGTAACACTATGAGCACAACAATAGTAATATTCTAAGCATATTCTATTATGTCAGAATCATTTTGTATTCCCTTCATACTATATAAAGGAATAAAGGGTAGGCAATCATTACATCGCCTCCCTTTTATCATTTTTGTCTGATTTGTTTTCTTGGTATCAACATGCCGGAAACCAAAAATGTCTTCTTCATCTTCTTCTACTTCCACTTCGATGGGTTGCTCTATTATGACAACACCAACTCACAAGGCATTCGAGCTCTTTATTTCTTCAAGCAAACTACCACCATCAAACTTGACAAAGGAAAATTCCTTGTTTGGGAGTCTGTAGTTCTTCCTTTAATTGAAGGAAATTGTCTTGAACCACACATTGATGGCACTGGAGTAGCTTCACCGCAGTTTATTCCTAGAGCAGCAGGAACTCTCAACCCAGATTTTGTTGAATGGCAATCAGTGGACAAAATGTTTGTTGGTTGGCTCCAAAACACCATGTCTCAAGAAATAGGAGCTCAACTTTTCACTGTAAAACTACACAAGAACTTTGGATTGGAGCTAAAGATCTGACTAGTTCATCGAACAGAGCAAGAGTTATGGCTTACAAATCGGATCTCCACAATGCTAGGAAGAAAAACTTGAAAATTGAGGAATATCTTTTGAAAATGAAGACATTTTCCAAGCAGCTAGCTTTGGCCAGAGGACCTTCACAAATCTCAATTTTATTATATATTTTTATAGTTTATTTAATATTTTGTCATACTTATAGAGTTTAAAATGCATTTTTTTGTGATTTAATTGGCATTAAGAATAAATATATTGAATTAGAGCTAAAAAAAGGTAAAATTGTCAAAAAAAGTTATAATTACTCTTAATCATTTATTTTTAAGAAGATTTGATGTTAGGTTAATTATTTTTAATTGTAGGTACTAAAAAATTGGGATTAAAACTGAAAATGACATTTTGGGGCTCAAATTTGCAAAATGTCAATTTGATCCCACCAATTTTGAAAATGTCAGTTTGTCATCTTTCTTTAGGTCAGTTCAAAGATTAATTGGAAGAGAGCTGAATCAGAACGAGAGCGAGAGCCGCAAGGACGAGCGAAGAAGCCTCTTCTTAGGCAGACTGGAGAAACAGAGAACAGCTGCGAAAGCATCGAGTGCTTAGGTCTCCATCTTCATCACCTTTGTCTTCTTCTTCCTCTCTCGCCGATGACCTTAGCTACACCGTCGCCATATATTTCCGTCGCTGGCAAGCTTCAGATTGAGGCCAGAACAGAATAGGGAGGAACCACGAGACAGGGAGAGAACACAGAGAGCTGAGGGGGAGTTCGGGGGGAGGCGCTGCAGCTGGAGACAAAAACAGAATTGAGCTGAGAGTCCAGACGAGGGCGGTGAAGCAAAGAGCAAAGAGCTGAGAGCTAGTAGAGCTCACCACCTCCGGACCTTCCTTCGTCCCTCCACCACTCCCGGACTCTCATCTGTCCACCGCACACCTGACCACATCCACTGTCACCTTCCTCTCACATCACCATCGACTTTGATTTTTCCCCTATATCCACCGTCGCCGGAAACGACCAGTTTTCTCGCTCTGACCGTGACACCTCTAACTCTGCTCTAAAATCATCACAACCGTGGATCCCCTGCTTCTGGGTTTTTATTTTAGCCCCCAGTCAGATTAATCTAATGCTAATTGATTTGTTTAATTAGTGTTTCCGCTGGATGTTTGAATCCGAAAATGATTATGTTTCTTGAATCTATGGCTGTGAGTGGCTAATTCCCTTAGCTCTTAGAGATAAATCGTACATGGCTTAAACTCATGTACTTTAAAGAGAGTTTAAATTAACCATAGTTAATTATATTTGTGATTTCTTAAGTTTAAGAATTTATTTATATATTAAGACTGTGATTTTAGTTATGTTTGATTCTATGAATTGAGCTTGTGATTTGGAATTTGTAACGAAGATTTGTACTTATTAATATATAAGTTATATATATATATATATATATATATATATATATATATATATATATATATATATATATATATATATATATATATATATATATATATATATATATATATATATTTCCTATTCTATTGATTTCTATCTATTTAACATGGTATTTTTAATGATTTGATTGAAATGGAATTATATTGAACCTAATGCATTACTTATTCCATAGTCACTCTCTAAGGGGCTTTAATAATATTTGAATGAATGGTTTCATGAGTTTAAGTATTAGACTCAATGATAATTGAGGTTTGGTATATTAGAAAACTTAGAGAAACTCATTACACTAAGAGGGCTTAATATCATTTTAATAGTGGGGGTCCCTCTCTTATAATGCTTGACTCATTGATTAATGAGGTTTGGAATATTATAAGCTTAGTATATTAACTTCCCAAATATCTTAATTAAGTAAGGATAGATATTGGAAACCATTTCCAAAAGCATCTTTCATCACTTGCATTTTTAACCCATTTTTATTCCGTTTTATTTGAAAATCCCAAAAATATCATTTTTAATTACATTCAATTTATAGATTTAAAAATCAATCATACATATTTTACCTTTATCAATTTTACATTGTAATTATTTAGTTTATTAGGAATTAATTTCATAATTGGCTCCTCAAAGTGAAACGACCCGAGTTGTGCACTATATTATATTAATTCGATTTTTATTCTTGATGATCCCGAGGTGACTAAAAGGGGAGTTATTTCACACCTATATCTCTCGATGAACTTATCATGCATATCTAAATGGACTAGATGTAGACTATAATGCAATTATAGTCAAGCTCATTGACCAAACGAATCTGTCATGGATTGAAACACAAGCATCATTACTGTCTTTTGAAAGCAGACTTGATCAACTTAATCAGTTTTCATCTCTTAGTATTCAACCTTCAGCTGACATAGGTTAACGACGTGTGAATGATTTTTCAGGGTCAGACTCATTTCAAGGCTCATGGCGTGGCTCTAGAGGAGGGTCACAAAATCGTTATTTCAGAGGACGATGAGGGAATTAGAGTAACAACAATGGAGGAGGCAAACTATACTATCACTCGTGAAAAGGACGGTCATGTCTTTGCTTACTGCTATTGACGATTTGATCAAAGTTTTAAGCCACCACCATCAGATTCAAACTTCAATCCGCAAGCATACCATGCAGCTCCGAATACTATTGTTGATCCATCGTGGTATATGGATAGTAGTGCAAACTACCACATTACTTCCTACACCAATCAGCTGAATCAAGTGACTCCGGTTGGTAAGTTCTATTTATCAACATGTACTAGAGAGAAAGCTAAAATTTCTAGTATTGGTTCTAAATCATTATCCAATTCTGGCAATTAGTTGAATAATGTTCTAACTATGCCAATTGCTACTAAAAATCTGATTATTTTTAATTAGCTTGTTAAGGACAACAATGTTGATATTTAATTCACTAATGATAAGTGTGTTGTGAAGGACAAAGCATCAGGGCAAACACTAATGCAAGAGAAAGCAAGACAAGGGATCTATCCAATTCTTAATGAACAGGGAGATGCTCGAACATTTGCAGTAGCTACTACCATTTCAGTCGTGGATAATTTCAATGATTTTCTTCAATGGCATTACAAGTTAGGACATTCTAGTAATCAAGTTCTGAAACTTATTTTAAAGAGTTGTAATGAAAGCTTGAATTTAATGAGAAGCTTGTTTGTGAAGCCTACCAATTGCGCAAATCCAAGCATTTGTCATTTTCCAATTCTAAAACTCATGCTAAGTCTCCTTTAGAATTGATTCACACAGACATTTGGGGTCCTTCTCAAGTCTAATCAGTAGGAGGGTACAAATATTACATACACTTTGTGGATGATTACAATAGGTATACATGGATGCATCCATTGAAAAATAAGAGTGAAGCAATCCATGCCTTCAATGTATTTTGAAAACAGGTGGAAAATTAGTTCAACCCGAAAATTAAAGTAATTCAGTGTGATAATGGTACTGAATACAAACAATTCATATTGGTAACCCAAGAAGCTGGTATTTTGATGAGATACTCTTATCCATACATGTTACCACAAAATGGCAGAGCTGAGAGAAAGCATTATCATATTGTTGAAATAAGCTTGACCTTGCTAGCTCAAGCTAGGATGCCATTAACCTATAAGGTTGAAGCATTTCAGACTTTCGTTTTTCTAATTAATAGATTGTCAACCCTAGTTCTTTAAAAACAAAACACCTCTATTGCTGCTGCACAAAACAGAACCAAAATACAGAGAAATTCAATCGTTCGAGTGTGCATGTTACCCATGTCTCAAGCCATATAATGATCACAAGTTTGCTTTTCACAGAAAAAAAATGTCTCTATCTTGGCCTAGCCTCTCAACATAAAGGTTGTTGATGCTTAAAATCAACCGGCCATATATATATATATATGTCTCGACATGTTATCTTTGATGCTTGCACCTTTCCATTTACTTCTGGATTCTTAAATCAGAGAAACTCATTAGAGGCTATCTTAGAACCGAAATATTCAATTTCGATGTTCATTGTGTTAGGATTGGCAGGCACAGCGAAAGAATATAAAAATTTTTACCAATCCCAATCGATGATCTATCAATGGCGTTTAAACAGAGTTAGGAAGAATTGTACCTTTTCAGTTTAGGGTTTTTCGATCTCTAGAAGCCAACACCTCAGGTTCGCTCCCTCTACCGGTATCCACATGAATGCTCTCCAACACTGACTACGTGCTAGCGCCTCTAATGTCTCCTAGGGTTTCCCTTATAGCTCTAAATTCTCATCAGTGTATGAGTTTTTCTTCTCTATCAATTTTATAACTCATGGGGCTATATTCGAATTTCAAAATTAATCTTTATTAATTTCAAAATTAATTAACAATTAATTATCTTGATGAGCTAATTAAATAAATTCGGTTTAAATTAAATCTGTCCAACAATTTTAATTTAACCTATTTATTTAATCCAAATAAAGAGCCATTAGATTTAATTTATCTTCATAAATTGAATATGAGATACTATATCTTTATCATGTTAGTTATTAAATCTAATTTATCCTAATAAAATTAAATTTAAAACTAACACAATACAATAATATTACATAATATATATACATACATACATATATATATATATATGTGTGTGTGTGTGTATTTCGAAAATACATATTTATAATATTATTACTTTTATTTTCATGAATTTTATATTATATATATAATTCATCCACCCTAGATTAAACATTATCTCTTGTTAGGTCATTCTTATGTGCGACCCTGTAGGCCCATACGAAGTTGGAAGTGGGCTAATAACTGTACTAACCCACAAGTCGCAAGTAACCTCTAGCAAGACATTACAACTACCCAATTCATATGAGGATTATTAACATGATACGACCTGCCATATAATCATATCATGTCCCTTTTGTCACATGATATATAAGTCAAGGATAAGGCATGGATAATGTTATTCTCTTGTTCCTGACCATTACTTTCTTGATTCCTGAGTAGTATGACAATAGAAATGGAAACTCCTTTCCATCATAGTATAGCCATACATTTCTCAGACTCACTCATCGAATGGCCCAGTAATATTTCTCTACTAATGTAAGGGACAAGTTCCATCTTGATCATTCATATTCCTCTACATGAAAAACCACAAAGCCCAATCGTAGCCTTTATCATCACTCGGTCAAAAGTGACTTTTGACTAGTTCAAAGCTTAGCAACTCTCATGTAGGAATCCATGGTGACCTCAAGTCAAAGGGCATTATGACGTGGTTGTACATGAGAAAAGCTTATGACTTGATCTATTTAGCTTTCTCATAGTGGATTGGTCTAGCACCTTGTAATCTTATAAGTTTCTAAGACTTTGATTCGTATCTCCATATCTTATCAGAGTCATACTAGTCTTGTTTCATCTCTGCTCCCGCATAGAAGACCGACCAAGGACATTTTATAACAATCTTTATGATTTATCCAAGGATATAATTATCACAGTTAACATACAAATAACATGATAATAAAATGGAGAAATTCATTAAATAATAATGTTTAAAGTACAATGATTGGCCCTTATGGAACAATTTCCAACATCCTTCCACTTATACTAGATAAAATCATTAACTTGCCTAATTCCCATTATCCTAACATGACGCTCATGCTTTACCTGTGCAATCGGCTTGATAAGAAGATCATCAACATTGTCTTCTTCTACTTTGCATATTTTTATGTCAACTCTATCATTGATTTCTCTAATAAGATGAAATCGCCTGAGTATATACTTGGTCCTTTGATATGACCTTGGCTTCTTGGCCTGTACAATAGCACCGCTATTGTTACAAAACAAATCTATTGGATTTGAGATGGTAGGCACCAACCTTAGTTTAGTGATGAACTTTCTGATCCAAACAACTTCTTTAGCTGCATTCGATGTTGCTATATACTTAGCTTTTATTGTAGAATCTGCTACAGTGCTCTACTTGAAGCTCTTTCAGTTTACTGTTCTAGCATTTAAGAGGAATATGTATCCAGATTGTGATTTAAGGTCATCTTGGTCAGTTTGAAAACTTGCATCTATGTAACCGATTACACAGAGCTCATTATCCAATCTACTATAGACAAAAAATAAGTCCTTAATCCTTCTTAAGTACTTTCGGATATTTTTGACGGCAATCCAATAACCCTCACTAGGATATTGTTGATATCTGCTGGTCCTACTTCAGGCAAATGAGACATCCGGCCTGTAACCCCCTTCCCACCTTAGGCCGAGATTAAGTTCTTAAACTCATAATTAAATTGTAATTAGAGACCATAATAAAATTAGGACTTAATAAGATACTCTTTTGCCCAAAAATCGGATTTTGCAAAAACATTTTTCAAAACTTATTCACCATGGTCTCAAGTTCTCAATACAAAATAATACTGGCCCGTACAGGTGGATTCCATTTACAAATATCAGAGTACACATATATTCCCGACTCACTCGGGTTCCATTCATTAGATAAGGGATTTACAAGGCACAAAGCCATAATTCAATACCCTTAACTTGGGGATTACACAAAATCCACTATATATACAATTCCAAAATCTACAATGATAACCATTAATTCCAAAATACACTCCTAAACAGGAGCTCTAACTACTCTTCGTCGCCCGCTTGCCTCTCGATCCTTCGGCCCTGTCTAAAAGGTTTAATTTTGGGAGAGTGAGATTCTAAAGAATCCCCGTAGTAACAAGTCAATCATATAATGTACAACAATAATGCATGTAATCAAATCATCATCCACACAAGCAACTACAACGGCAGTTACAGCGGCAATGGTTAGTATGACACATGTCATCCCTGACGATTGCTCACGCTGAATTGCTCACGCTGTATTGCATCACAACAGTCAACACAGTATAATTCACCACAGCTGGGATCCATATAAAGCATATCATATTCGCAAGCCACATAGGCAAGATACACACACACAGCCCACGGCTGGTTTTCACATACGCCGCCCCCACGGGTCGGATTCACAAAGATCCATGTCGATTACGACGGCAGTCCAACGGCCGAACTAGAGATGACCACTGTCACTCCCTATACGGCTCACGCTGACCTGCTCGCGCCGTAATGGACCATGGCACACATTTCACAAGTTCAATGATAAGATATGCATACCAAAACATCATACAAGATATGAGAGAAAAGTCACTACCTGAGTTCTTTCGGGCGTGTCCTAGCGCCGGTCTCTCCCGAGGAAGGCAAATATCAAATCCTATTTTCACAATTAGGAACGAAGAGTTATTCTCTATTCCAAGGCTTAACTCACTTTATAATGCTTAAGTGGTTATCATTATTACTCTTTTAGAGTCACTAAATACTCCTAACAAAACTCCTAAAGGGTAGGAAGAACTATCCCAAAGATCCCCTTTTGGAAGCACAAAACTGAGATTTTACACTGATTCACTCGAGCACAGATGACCATGCTCGAGCACAGGTGTACGGACACTCGAGTGAAAACGGCTTCACTCGAGTGATGGTACGGACATCTCTCGGGCACAAGAGAGAGTGAGAGGCAGCGAGTGAGCACCCGAGAGCACAAGGGAGATTTCAGAAGCAGGCTCACTCGAGCACAAATGCCCTCACTCGAGCACACGTACGGAAATCACTCCAAGCACAAGGAAGTGAGACAGAAAGCACACGCCCGAGAGCACCATCCCACACTAGAAACACAAGCTCACTCGAGCACACACGGCTCACTCGAGCACGGTGCCCATACCCGCGAGTAAAAAGGCGCACCCGTGCACCTACTCGCAAGTGACAACCCCAGAAGCAAGCCCTTTGGTGTCAAATACACTCATCACTCGAGCACAAAATCCTCACTCGAGTGATGCTCATCCCTCACTCGCGAGTGAGGCTATGCTTGCTATGACCCAGAGAGTGCAATAAGAACACAGAAAGCAAGAAACGAGAATTGCACTACCGCACTCGAGCAGACCCATCTCTGCTCGGGTGATATTCATCCCTCACTCGAGCAGACCCATCTCTGCTCGGGTGATGTTCATCCTTCACTCGAGCAGACCCCTCCCTGCTCGAGTGAATCCCTCAGATAGCAGAAAACGCAGAACAGAGGCACTCTCCTTAACCTTTGCCCAATTGATTCCTATGGATACAAAACTTAACCCAACGCCATTCACACACAAAAACACCCAATAAACTCAATGGAATACTCAGAATCATCAAAATCCTACTCCATTATCATGATTTGGGTTTTGGGCAACAATTTCAATAATACACCAATCTTAACCAAACTTCACATTTCAATCTCTATTCAATCTATCTAACATAAACTCATTCCAAAATGCCATTCTCATGCCATAAACATACCAAATGAACAGTGGCACTCATTATCATGATTAGGCCAAAATTCCCAGAATTTATAAACTATTCCACATGGCATGAAACTTAGATAGATAGGTTAGATTCACTCACCTTATCAACTTCTCCAAAGAGAGTTCTTGATCCACCACTTTCCAAATTTTCGTGTAGCACCAATCAACACCAAATGGCTACATTATACACACCAAAATAAAGCCCATGATTCAAGGATCAACATTTAAGAATGGTGTTTGAGCAATGGAGATGATTTTCTTACCCAAAGATCAAGCTTTTCCCTTCTTCCTTTGGCACAAAACTGACGAGAAAGAGATGAGAGAGAGCACGAGAGAGAGAAAGAAATGGAGAGATGGAGTGAGAGAGAGAAAAGAGAAAAAGTGTTCCCTTGTCCTCATATGATCTCATCCAATGGCCACCACAATGCCACATGTCAGCATCTCCTTCATTCCCTCAATAAACTCACACAAGCTAAATGCACTGGATTCCGACCCACGGTCAAGGAATCACCACCCTTGATCTTAAATACCACACATATACACTAATATTTCCAATTTCCACTAATTATGACATTAATTAATATAGTCATAAAACACATAATAATTCCAATAAATTCATAATTATCATTAATAATCATGATTATCCCTTAATCAAAAATTGGGATATTACACGGCCGAGTACATAACATGACATATATGATGGATCCAATGGCCGAGGCATATGGAACCTTACTCATGTGATCTCGCTAATCAGGTTTACTAGGACATTGATCTTTACTAAGATGGATGCCATGAGACATGGGCATGTAACCCCTTTTTGAATCCTACTTACTGAACCTATACAGTATCTTGTCTATGTATGTGTTCTGACTTAGACCTATTAGTCTTTTGTATCTATCTCTATAGATCTTAATCCTTAGGATGTATATGGCTTCACGTAAGTCTTTCATCAAGAAAGACTTTTCTAACCAAGTATTGACACTCTACAAGGAAGGAATGTCATTCCCAATGAGTAGGATGTCATCTACATAAAGCATTAGAAATACAACTGTGCTCTCACTAACCTTCTTGTAAACACAAGGTTCGTTAATGTTTTGAATGAATCCAAACTCTTTGACCACTTCATCAAAACAATGATTCCAGCTCTGAGATGCTTGCTTTAATCCATAAATGGATCTTTAAAGCTTACAAACTTTACCAGAGTCTTCTACACGCACAAAACCTTCAGGTTGTGTCATGTACACATCCTCAAGGAGCTTTCCATTAAGGAAGGTTGTTTTGACGTTCATCTGCCATATTTTATAGTCATAATATGCTGCAATAGCAAGAAGGATTCTAATTGATTTAGACATTGCAACTGGGGAAACGGTTTAATCATAGTCTACACCATGAGTCTGAGTGAATCATTTTGCAACCAGTCTTGCCTTGAAGACATTTACATTGTCATCCATGTCAGTTTTCTCCTTGAAAACTCATTTGTACCCAATGGTTTTTCCGACTTCAGGTGGATCAACTAAGGTCCAGACCTGATTGTCATATATAGATTGCATTTGGACTTCATGGCATTTAGCCATTTCTTGGAGTTTGGTCCCACTATGGCTTCTCGATAGGTTGTTGGCTCATTTTACTTAATGAGCAACACATCACGGCTTTTAGTAATCATAATCCATATCTCTGAGGATGATGCCATGTCATATCATATCTTTATAGACCTTATGTTACTTGAGGAGGCTCAGTAACTTGTTATGAGTCTTCTCTAATTTCTATCTGTAGTTTTGTACTATATTGTGACTCTCAAACTTCTTTGAGATGTGTCTTGCTCCCACTGGTTATTTTAGAAATAAACTCTCTTTCCATAAACTTACCGTTTCAAATAACAAATACTTTGTTATCGGTGGGATTTTAGACATAGTATCCCTTCGTTTCTTTAGGATACCCCACGAAAAGGCACTTTGAGGATCTAAGTGCTAATTTATCTGAGGCTTGTTGCTTAACATATACCTCACATCCCCAAATCTTAAGAAAAGATAAACTTGGTTTCTTTCTAGTCCATATCTTATATAGTGTCTTTTCAATTGCCTTAGATGGAACACGATTTAGTGTGAACGCAGTTGTCTCTAGGGCATGTCCTCAAAAGGATGGTGGAAGATTTATTTGACTCATCATAAATTAAACCATATCAATAGTGTTCGATTCCTCCGTTCAGAAATGTCATTCCATTATGGTATTCCTGGAGGAGTCAATTGTGAGATTATCCACAATTTCTAGGATGATCAATGAACTCTTGGTTCAAATATTCACCACTTCGATCATATCGAAGTGCTTTAATTGTTTTTCCAAGTTGGCTTTGTAATTCATTTTGGAATATTTTGAACATTTCAAAAGATTTAGCTTTATGTTTTATTAGATAGATATAGCTATATATACTAAAGTCGTCTATAAGTGTAATGAAGTACATATAACCTCCTCTGGAAGTTATATTTAATGGTCCACATACATCTGTATGTTTGATGCCCAATAATTCAATGGCCCTCTCACTATGCCCAGTAAAAAGTGTCTTTGTCATCTTTCCTAATAAGTAAGATTTGCATGTATCATATGATTCAAAATCAAATGAGTTAAGAAATCCATCTTGATAGAGTTTAGAAATGTGTTTCTCATTTATATAGCCTAAACGATAATGCCATAGGTAGGTTGGATTCAAATCATTTGATTTTATCCTTTTAGTAGTTATATTATAGATATTGCCATTATTAGGATGTTCCAAATTTAATATATAATAATCAACAGGCAAATCACCATCAGCATAGAAAAATGTCATTACGATAAATAGAACATTTACCATTCCTAGTAATGGAAGTATAACCTTCCTCATCCAAATAAGAAAGAGAAACAATGCTACTACTCAAAACAGGAACATAATAGCAATTGTTCAAAACTAACAAAAGCCCACTGGGCAGAACTAATTCATAATTGCCTATGGCTAAAACAGCAACTCTTGCTCAGCTTCCAACTCGTAGGTCCACTACGCCCTTCTTCAGCATTTTACTATCCTTTAGACCCTGTACATTTGTACAAATGTGAGAACCACATGCAGTATCTAATGTCCATGTAGAGGAAGTA
Source organism: Inga laurina (assembly GCA_963855925.1). Lineage (NCBI taxonomy): Eukaryota > Viridiplantae > Streptophyta > Magnoliopsida > Fabales > Fabaceae > Inga > Inga laurina. The sequence goes on along the minus strand of OY979701.1, from coordinate 47,178,389 downwards.
GAAAATGAATGTCTATAACATAAATACCTGAAGCGATAGCTCCGCTATCCTTCTTGTTCTTTTTTCAGATCTTTGAGGTAGAGTCTGCAATTCCTCTTCTAATGATCGGGTTCATTGCAGAAGTAGTAGACTCCTTCCTTTAGAGGCTTTGCCTTCTTGGGTGCAGGCTTGGTTTCGAGCTTGTCTGACTCTTTGGTCTTACCACTTGTGCCATTACCCTTCAATTTCCCCTTCCCTTTCTTTTTCATACCCTTTCCTTTCTAAACCATCAAAACAATACTGAGCTTTTTCTTAATGTTCTGCTTAGCAGTTTTGAGCATCACATGTAGCTCAAAAATTGATTTCTCTATGTTATTAATTTATGTTGTAGTTCATAACAAACATATCATAACTCTCCCGGAGTGAGTTCAGGATCAAATCTGTAGCAAACTCCTGGCTCATGGGAAATTTAAGCCTCTTAAGGTGATCAATGTAGCCTTTCATCTTTAACATATGAGCACTAACTGATGCACCTTTAGCCATCTTACAGGAATGTAAGGCCGTTGTGGTCTCATACCTTTCTTGCCTTGCCTATTACTGAAACCACTCTCGTCTTCGTATTGGAGAAGAGCTATGAAAGAGGAATTTGATGCTTTGCAATGAAATTGCACTTGGGTCTTAGTTCCGAGGAATCATGCTCACACCTTGGTAGATTGCAAGTGGATATTCAAGAACAAATTTCACGCAGATAGATCACTGTTGAAACCGAAAAGCTCGTCTTATTGCCAAAGGCTTTCAACAATCTTCAGGTATTGACTATAAAGAAACTTTCAGTCTGGTAATCAAACCCACAACAATTAGAATTTTTTTATCAATTGCTGCCACTTTTAACTAGGAAGTAATGCAATTAGATATAAACGTGTTCCTAAATCGGTGTTTGTAGGAGAAAGTTTTCATGAGGAAGCCTAAAGGTTTTCAAGATCCCAGTCAGCCAAATTTTGTAAGCAAGTTGGTGAAGGCAATTTATGGTCTAAACCAAGCCCCACGAGCCTGGTTTAATAGACTTTGATTGACACTGCTTAAATGGGGCTTCCACAATGCAAAAAGTGATATTTCTCTCTTTCATCTCAAAACTCACAATCTCAAGGTATTCATTCTAATCTATGTAGAAGATATCTTAGTGACCAGTAATAATTCTAGCTATGTGCAAAAGTTCATTCAGAGGTTAAATGCCATGTTTTCATTAAAAGACCTAGGCCCTGTGTATTATTTTTTTGGCTTAGAAATCTACCGGGACAATATTGGGTTTTATCTGAATCAAGGAAAATATGCTTTAGATCTTTTAAGGAAATTTCATATGTTAGATTGTGCTCTTGTATCAACACCAATGGTAGTTGATAGACATTTTTCGTCTCAAGAAGGTGAACTCATGAAAGACCCATCATTATATAGAAGAGCTATTGGGTCACTCCAGTATCTCACAACTACAAGACCAGACATTGCCTTTTCTGTTAATAAACTCAGTCAGTTTCTGACCAATCCCATTGATGTTCACTTTCAAGTTGTTAAAAGGACTCTCAGATACATAAAAGGAACCTATAACAACGGTATATTAGTTAAACCATTTAATTCTGAGTTTAACTATTGCATTTACTGATGTTGATTGGGCATTTGATAATAGAAGATCAATGGCTTGTTGTTGTGTCATCTAGGCAATGCATTAGTCTCATGGGCATCTAGAAAATAAAAGGTTGTGTCTCGGTCAAGTTCTAAGTTTGAATATAGATCTTTGGCAGATGGTGCAGTAGAGGTTAAGTGGTTGTATTCACTACTGTTTGAACTTGGTCTTATGCTCAATCAACCTTCAATCATTTAGTGTGATAACATAAGTGCCAAAGCACTTGCATCCAACCTTGTTCAGCATGGCTAAACCAAGCATGTCGAAATTGATATGTATTTCATTCATGATTTGGTACTCTCTGGCTTCCTTGACATTCGTTACATATTCTCCTCTCATCAAGTTGCTGATTGATTCACCAAAGCTTTATCCTACCCCAAGTTTTCCTACTTTAGAAATAAATTCGGGATGACAATTACACCCTCTCGTTTGAGGGGGGATGTTAGATAATGATGATTTATATAATTAACTCACTTTGTAATATTGTTGTAGATAGGAACAAGAGTGGTCCTACCACTATACACATGTAACACTATGAGCACAACATTGATAATATTCTTCAACATATTCTATTAGGTCAGAATCATCTTGTATTCCCTTATACTATATAAAGGAATAAGGGCTAGGCAATCGTTACATCGCTTCCCTTTTATCATTTTTGCCTGATTTGCTTTCTGAAAGTCAATTTGTTCATCCTAAGAGACCCAAATCCCACCACTAAAGCCATTTGTATCCACATGGTAAAAATTCTTAAACCCCCATCGCCTCACAAACGCCCTTGCGTTCAATAATTAATACTATTAAATATAATATTTTTAACATTATTTTATAAATAATAATATTCTACAAATAGCACGATATTCCAATAATTTCATTTTGATATTCTTTCAAATTTTCAACTGAACATATTTTTATATTATTTATTTTATAGTTCCAATTTTTATTAATTTTTATAATTACAAAATTTGAAATAATAAAATTTTATAAAAATATAATATTATCATACTTAATTACTCTAATTATATTAATTATTTATATATGGATTTATTGTTTTAATTATTTTTCTAATTATATAATTGTTAAATTAAAATTAAAATTAAAATTTTATTTTTATTTTTATTTATTTAATTTTAAATAAAATTGATAAATAAAAAACTACAGGGAACTAATTAAAAATCATATGAAACTAAAAAGACCTAATAAAAAGAAAAAAAACTACAGGGACCTAATTAAAAATAAATGTAAGTATAAGGATCCAATAAAGAGAAAAGAAACTATAGGAACCCACTTAGAAATTGGTTGAAACTATAAAAACTTACAGATTAGTTATCCCTGTAAATTATTATTATAAAAGAGTTAACACATATCATTAGTTGGCATCACAAACTCATATCTACAATTCATACTGGTATATCTGACCTAAAATCTACATGTCCAACCTAAGCATTCAATATACACTTATTGTATTCATTAACTTTGTTCCTCAATTGTCTTCATTCCTCTTCTTTTACGTTCTATCAGAAAAAGTTGAGCAGTTTCAAATTCAATGTGACAGACTCAACAAACAGATAGAATAGTATGTATGTATGTGTATGTGTGATTATTATTATTATAAGATTAGGCATTATAATTATTATTCTATCATTATCATTATGAGATATTCATTCTGCGTTCCTTCCTCCTATATACCCTTACCTGTTTATGTGAAATACCAGAAATTCATTCTATACCCCTCTTTATCTTTATAATTCAGTTAATGACCATGCGGCTCTATTTCATCCTAAACTCTCAAAGGCACGAGGGAAATGGAGGGTAGGGGTGGGGAGAGAAAAATTTAGTGACTTTGATTTTTTTAAAAAATAAAATTAGAAAAGTGGGGTTAAAAGCTTTTCATTAATTTTTCTTACATTTTTACATCTCTATTAAAATTTTATAACCTCACTTGTCTATTTCTTTTAAATTGAATTCATTAAACTCCCCCCCCCCCTCCATTTCCCTAGTTTCAAGCAAGTTATTCCTCTCAACTCCACCGGAGATCCATCTTGTTCCTGTTTTAGTTCCAATCCTCCCCAAACGAGGGAAAAAGCTTGAGAAAAAGACAAAAAAAATATAAATTGAACTTCACAATCACAAATCAATGATTTCCTATTAAAATGAGTTGTCAATTACTATACAAATGTATTTAATACCTATACTCTTATAGGCAATAAGACTTATTTGAGATTTTGAAATTTTAGTGGTATTTTCTTGTCTTTTTCTCAAAAAACTTCTCTCAAGGCTGGCAGGTTTTGAACCACCGTCATTCTTGCCCTTATTCAAATGAGATTGAGACCAAGGAAACATTTGTTAATTCTCTCAAACTCAACAAACTTTTACAAGTAATAAGGTAGACTTCATACAGATAAAGAAGCTGCCGCAAATTAACAAGGGAAATTTTCATTCAAAGGACCAGTCTCTAGCAACATAATTTAACAAAGCTTATTGAAATACTAATAAGGTACTCCCTCCGGTCCTAATTATAGGATATATTTACCTAACTTTGGAGAAATTAAGGATAATAGTTAAATTAGTTAATCATATTTATTTTCCTAAAATACCCTTATTTAAAATTTAAAATGGCATTCAATTACGTTAATTCTCTGTTTTTTTTCATATCTCTCCTGTCTCATACACGACTTCTCCAACCTCTCACACAATCCGGCGTTGCCAATTTTCCTCAACAACTTCCGATCTACTCTTTTTAAATTATTATTGAGAAAGTATCAATAAGGAGTATTTTGGGAAGAAATTGATAAAAATTAGAACTTTGTCCTATAATTAGGATGAAGTTTAACTCTCAAATATTGTCCTATAATTAGGATCGGAGGGAGTATCTTGTTATGATATTGAGTTTACTCTTATATTCAAAATTGTGTTGCCTTCCATACGTACTTGGCCGTTGTGAGAGTCCACGGATATAATAAAGCAGCAAATTTAAACTTTAAAAAAATATGAAAACACCATGTACAAATAATAGCACCAATGGGCTTTTGGCCCAATATCGAACTTTTTGAAGTAAAATTTTTTATTACAGCCCCAAACAGAGTGGCATCATGATGTTCAATTGATTATCCTATTTCTAGAAATACTATAACAACAAACCTTATCCTGTGATCAGCTACATGCATGGACCTTCTAATACATGAGATCTGAGCATGGAATTATAACCTTTCATGGATCAGACCAGACTTTTTATTTTCGACGAATTCAGGTAAGTACATACAAGCATCCACAGCTTCCTGCTTGTTTGAATCGTCCAGAAGGTAAGCTCCAACATACACTCAACTAACATCAAAGGACAGCCATCATAATTCATACTACTTTTTGCAAGTATATGACATTGTCCCCATCATGTTTCACACCATATCTATCTGCATGAACCTGGTGTGTTGTTGGGTCAGTGTCTCTTCTATAGCTTCCTGTAGAAACTTCCTTGACTGTTACGTTAGTAAAAAGTGTCCTTTTCACCAAGGACATTACTTTCAGTCCTTTGTATTTGAAGGTTGATCAGTTGATGGTGAAAGGGAAACAGTAGAAGAAAAACAATCTCATCATCCTTCACAAGAATTTTCATGATTTGTTCCAAATGCTAGGCCACGCAAGTACTGAGCATTTGCAGGTCCAGTACTTTGAACCATCTTGTAAAATGCACTCCCTTCATCCAGTAGGAGCTTCTGAGGTGTGTTGTATTCAACAACCTGCAAGTTACAAAAGAAAAAGTTATCATGTAGAGTCATTAATGTTGTCTTGAGAATATTAGTTGGTTTAACCACGAATATTACTTCTTGCATTCGAAAAAGAAAAGAAAAAACAAATTTCCCAGATCAAGATCATCTTTTGTGAAAATATCAGACCACACTATTATTATAGTCGCAACTTGTTAATTTATTTTATATGAAAATGCCAAATAAGATGATAGCTCTAATTACCGAAACTCGACATTTTACTAAATGAATTTGTAAATTTTTAGTTCCTAGTATTGGATATTCTGTTTGCTATCAGACATGGCATCGTTTTATTCTTTTTTTAACCAAATTGTTTACTTTCGAATGAAAATAAAGAGTGAGGTGCAATCTCTCATATTGACATTCCATATTTTCCACTAGCCATCAACAAGAAGGAATTAAGAATAGAACAAACCTTGCCAGAATCAATCACGAGTATTCGATTGCAGTCGATGATTGTATTTAGTCTGTGTGCAATTACGAGCATTGTGCAGGACTTAAATTCTTGGCGAATAGTTTTCTGTATAAGGGCGTCAGTTCTAACATCAACTGCTGCAGTAGCCTCATCTAGAACAAGAATCTTCGATTTTCGTATCAAGGCTCTAGCTAGACTTAACAGTTGTCTTTGCCCAACACTGAAGTTTTCTCCTTGCTCGGAAACCTTAAATTCAACACAAGAGATTACCATCAGCTTGGCATTTACCTTGTTTCATATCATAGCTTTAATGGAAAACTTGAGGTAAATATATGAACATGATCTAATTCAATTACTTCAGTAAATCTAATAGAAATATTAAATATATAAAAATTTCAGACTGGTATTATATTTTATAAAAATGATCCTAAAACCATAAATTGAACTGTAAATTTCTTTTCTGATAGTATGAAATTGAAAAGCAAAAATTTGAACAATAAATGAATCTTAAATCTTAATTGGAGAATTAGACTGTGAAGTTATTTTTGTGGTGTTTTCCAATTGTCAGTTCAATTCAAGATAACAGGAAAGTGAATTATATAATATCAATAATAGTATCATATCTATTGGTTATCAAATGCAGTAAATGTAGATATTACTAAAATGATTTAAAACCTAGCTAGCATCACCATAGTTTGATTTTCCAGCCATCACATGCAGTTCATTAGCGGAAAAAAGAACATGATTGAATAATTGGCATTGCAAGTAAAATTAATCAGAGCACTCTGAGTGCGTAAGTTCAACTATAATCTTTGCACCTCAAAATCTAGGCCAAAGGAATTTCTGCTGATCACATCTTTCAAATGCGCCCTTTCTAGAGCCTCCCAGAGCTCAGCATCAGTGTGTTCCATAAAAGGATCAAGATTGAATCGAACAGTTCCTAGGAAGGGGAAAAACAACATCTAGAGTTAAAAGGGTACTGTTGAGGTTCATATACAATGTGTTCAAAATTTAACATGCTAGTTTTTACGGTTTGTGAATGCAAACCATTCAAAGTCTGGTTCTAATTTACTAACAATTAACCAGTGAATTCCATTTTGCTGTTTGATTTTATTCTAAAAGGAAATCTTTCTAACAAGAAAAGCATAAATAAAAACAATAGCCATACTTTCTTTTCCTTCTCACAGTTATATGTCGTCCTAAACTTTTCTGGAGTAGAAGTGACGCTACCCACACAAGACATGAAAGGCAATGTATATATATCCATATCATATCTGAAGGTTTTGAAACTGGAGTTAAGAAAAATATGAGTGTGATGCATACCAGAGAAGAGAACCGGTGATTGTGGTATGACAGTAAGAACTTTTCGTAAATCTTTGACTCCAAATTTAGAAATATCACAGCCATCAATAATGATTCTTCCTTTTTGCAGTTCCACAATCCGGAATAATGCATTGACCATGCTGGATTTGCCTGCACCAGTTCGTCCAACAATTCCTACCTTCTCAGTTGGAGAGACTGTAAAAGACAATCCGTGTAAGACTGGAGGAAGTTCGGGCCTGTACCGCAGGACAACATCCTCAAATTCAATTGATCCTGATGATGGCCATCTAGGTGGCGGCTGGGTACCCTCAATAATAGCTGGAGCCTCGGTTTCCAATTCTATATATGTGTCAACACGCTCAACAGCATTTAAACTATTTTCAGCACTGCTAGCTTGTCTAAGGACACGACTCAAGATATTTGTGATGTTTAAAGCATAAGTGAGAAGTAGACCCATTGTAGATGCAAACATGGCTTGGTTTTGGGCTGTTGCATTCTGCATTACAGCGAATGTTGCTATCAACCAAATCATGAGGCCGCCTAATGTTTCCAATCTTATGGTGAGCCACCGATTTGAACTTATATTAACCAGAGTGAATCTAATATTATTGTCCACGAATTTTCCACTAATTTGTGCCATCCTATCATATGTTTTGTAAGCACGAATGCTTGCCAAACCATTCAATGCTTCTGCAAACTGTGCATAGACAGGAGATCTTGTAATTGAATCCAACCTCTTCACCTCACGAGATGTAGTCTGTAGAGCATAATGTGAACAGGAAAAATTAAACCACAAATTATGATCGTTGATGAAAATTTAAATAAAATAACCAATTTGAGCATGATCTTTCTTTGTCAATTCCAACCAGCTTCTGCTCAAGGAGGTATACGGAAAAACTCAACAAAACCATTCTTGGAACTTTGCTTCGTTGCAATGGTCCTTGACAATACCTAATCCTAATTGGTTACCCCACTAGAGACTGATGCTCCAACTTGCCTTTGGCCTGAGTAAAGCTTAGGCCTCACTGTAGATTGCTTTGAGGTCAATGTTCTCCCAACAACATGTATTTTACATATTATTTACTATTCATTCACAGCTAAAATAAATCCTGGATATCCCTATTTCTACCAGTCACAAAAAAAATTTGCAATGATCCATAATGAAATTGCAGATAAAATAGAACCAACTTGGCAAGTTTATCATTGCTATGGATAAGAATAATCTAAAACATGCGGATGAAACAGAATAAGTCCTGGGGAAAATATAGATTGGTCAATAAAAGGGAAAAAGGACAGAGAAGAAATGAAGGGTTATGAAACTGACCTGGTAATACAAATAAGCTCCATAAAACAAGGTCAGAAGTGGCATTATGGCCCACAGGGATAATGAGCTCACAGTGCCAATAAGAACAAAAGTTGAAAGGAGTTGCCAGAATTGAGCCAAAAACATGCTCACAAAATTAGCAATGTTGCGATCAATGTCTCCCAGGTCTCTTGCAAACCTATTAAGTACGCGTCCAACAGGATTAGTATGAAAGAATACCATTGGAGCCCGTAGTATATTATGTAACATGGCATCGTGCAATCTTTTGGCAGCATGAAGACTTGAAATGATCATCCAATAAGAGTTTACAAGAGTGACAACTACCTGAAACCAACAAAGAAAATAATATTTCGGTTACAAGATATTGATGAAACAGGAGGTAAGAAAGTTATGGTCTAATGACGGTAAGATTTGTTGAAGAAAGAGCATTTTGCATAAAAGTTCTGGTGAATTGTGTGAGTTGAAAGGTGCTTAGAACCTAATAAAGTGTTAAGTCTGAAAGCATCTTGAGAAGGCAAAATGTTAGACAGACCTGCCCAAATGAAAGAAGTGCATAGATTAAAATAAAATATCCTCGTTCATAACCAGCTGCAGTACTTTTATTTGTCCACACACTTAACCATGTGCTACTTGAAATTCGAAGAATTTCTGTCATTACATAGCATGTCAAGAGTACTAAAACAGCCCAGAGTCCTCCCAGAGCGGACTTATACCTGCAAATTTTCACAAGATACGATGATGTGAGGCTGTGGTCACAATAGGGTAAAACATTTGATAAGCCCTTCATATGAGAACCATAAAAGCATCCAGTATATGATTAGATCAAGAGTAATTAGCAGTTAAGTTTACTCACACAATATTTCTAACATTTCACAGAGGAAATTGTAGCAATCAAAATAACTTTATTTACCTTTTGTTTTTTCAAGAGACAACTCAAGAAAAATATAATACTCCCTTTGGTTCAAAACATAGGAGATAGATAATTAATTTGCAGATCTTAAGGAAATTAGTTTAGTTAGTTGTTTGTAATAAATGTGTTGTTTTTCTTAAAATACCTCTTTTGATCATCTGCATTGAAAACTACCCTCATTGATGAAAACCCCTTTTAGTATGTACAATCAATAATATTATTTGGAAAAAAGAATTGTGAGACAAAGTGGATTGAAGTTTACATTTAGGACCAAAACAAACCCCTTAACTAGCTCCTACATTAAGGACAAGGAAAAGGATTTAGCTTAGGTTCCTTAATGATGTGTTTGGTTTGAGGGGAGAGGAAGGGACAGAGAGGAGGGGAGGGAGATTACCTTTTTGGGCGGGAGGAACCCAAAATTTACCCTCTCATTAAAGGGAAGGACAAGGGAATGAGAGGGTAACTTTTGGGTTCCTTCCGCCCAAAAAGGTAATTTCCTCCCCACCCCCCCCCCCCCAAAAACCAAACACACCCTAAATATTCATACCTTATCAAAACTTTCCAGCTAACAACTCCTGTTTCCCGCTCTTCTTCTTTAATAAGCATGGATTTTTGCCATTTTCCCTTCTTTCTATGGCTTGTACCATTTGGCGTCTCTAAAATCGCATCATTGGTTGCTGGTGGAAAATTAGTTTTTTCATACACATCTCTGTCATTCTTATGATTTAGTTTTTCTTCCATTTTGCCTGCATTTTCCATTAGTTTCTGGAATAGCAGCCCACTTTTAGATAGCTTCTCAAAGGTTCCCTGCTCTTCAATCACGCCTTCCCTAATCAGAATGATATGATCCACCTGAGGGAGGAAATGAAGTTGGTTGGTAACAAGAATCCTGGTTTTTCCTTGCAGCCCTTCCTTTATACAGCTCTTGAAAACCTATATGAAATGAGATCACAGTTAACTGTGTTTGACCAAGATACCCAATTTCTGAATTCAGGACGTTTTGAATGAAGTATATTAATGAGAAGAAATCCCTTCGATTGTTTTTTAATAATTGAAATCAGGTAAACATGATTCTTCCCCACTCAAAAGGACACCTGGCTTTGATGAAACTTACTGATGATGAATGCATCGATGGTTTTAAATTTTTTTAAAAAAAACATCTATAGATGACCGTAATATCATAACAAGGATCACATTCCATACGAAGTTAAAATTATACCTTTTGGGCAACATGACTATCAAGGGCGCTTAAAGGGTCATCAAATATATATACATCTGAATTTGAGTATACAGCTCTTGCCAAGGAGACTCTTTGCTTCTGGCCACCACTGATATTGACTCCTCTTTCTCCAATCTCTGTAAAATCACGTCCCTAAAAAAATACATGAATGAGAAAGAAATGAAATTCTACATTTAGTTTTAAGAAGCAAAATAAGAGATACAATGTACATATAGATTCTCACAGGAAGTAAGTTGATATCATGCTGTAATGCTGTGACATAAATGGCCTTCTGATACCGTTCATATTCAAACTTAGATCCAAATAGGATATTTTCACGGACCTGAAAAAGTACACTTGATTCAGGATTGAGACTGGTGACATAAATGAACATTATTTAGGAGGAATTAAAAAGTTTGAGAAAGTATCAAAGAAGTTGATAATTAACAAATGCAAACATGAACAAGCTCCAACTTACTGTTGCATTAAAAATCCATGAAATCTGAGGAACATAAGCAACAGTGCCTCTGATTATAACATTTGCATTAGCCATAGGAGGAAGCTCTCCAATCATTGCTGACACAAGTGATGTCTTTCCTTGTCCTGTACCACCAACTATTGCAACTAAGCAGCCAATGGGTATTTCCAAGTTTATATCCGATAACACAGGATTCTCCGTCTGGAAAATTGAATTGTTTCTCACAAACAAATAGGCTATGTATAACATTAATCATCTTAAATAAAATACACCAAAACAATCAAAATTGAACTTTGATGTGTCAACATAAGAATATCACTTATAATAAGAGTCCCATTCATTTTAAGCATGAACTAAATGTGTGGTCTCATTACAAGTGCCAATCATAAAACCAAATGACCTAGACTGGTTTTGGGGGAGGGGACAAGAGTAGTATGGATAATCAAAGTTCTATCCATTGTTTCATAATTTCAGAAGTACTGCGTAGAATTTTTATAAAGTCATATATCTCTTTTACAGTCCGCTCATGAATTAGAATGCAAGTACCTTTTGATAAGTAAAATGCATCATAAATTAGTGTATGCTATGCTGTTAAAAATCTGAAAGGACAAGGGCCGCAATAGTTCTTTTGTTGTCTTGCAATTAGTAGCTGCATTTTCTTTAAGAATTAGTATATAGAATGACAGTGGCCCCAAGTAAGAGAGAAAGAATCCATGCTTTGGTGAACAAGAACCTTAATACAGGAAATAAAAAAATTCTAATCATTACCTTTTAATTGGATACAACAAAACATGGGATTTAACCACTTACCCCTTACTCCTACTTAGAAAGTTAGAAGATTATTTATGCAGAGAGAGCATAAAAACAACCAAGAGAAATTTTAAAACAAATATTCACAGGCCTTAGCAGAGGCAGTACATTGCTTGTCATAGAAATAGGTATAGTTGAAACACTGACCTTTGTATCCCATGAAAAGTATCCATTCTGGATGGATATGGCTGGAAGTCCTGGTACAAGAGGTGGGTTGGGTTTTAAAATTCGCTCCTCAGCTAAGAATAGTTCTTGTAAGCGATGCAATGACACATTTGCACTCACAGCCTGCCAGTATACAGGATGAAGCAGAGAACTTTAGTTTTCCCCAATAGCAAGAATTATGTAAAGTCACACTAATTAATTCTTTTAAATATCTACTCTGAGATAGGAGTTTAGGAAATTATATTAAAATAGACAGACTGAAATTGTCAAGTAAAATCCAGGAGCTTATAGAGAACTCATTTGTGGCCAAAAGAACACATGCATTCGAGAAAACAAAAAGACTGAACAGTTATTATTAGACCATTTTGTAGTATTTATTTCCTGCATGCAGGTTAATATTAGTATTATAACTACGTGCAGATATCAGAATAGCTGCACCTAATCTTCCCCAGACTATTATAAATCGATACAGAGTAAGCTTTTCCTTGTGCTTCCCAATTTCTCTCTTCATTCCTTGAGTATTAGAGCCCAATCAAGTAAAGAGGAAAAAGGGTTTCCAATACACATTGTCTCACTTATACCAGCAGAAATAAGTACATTTCTGATGATATCTTAAAGACCAGTAATCCTCAGAAACTCTTGTAACTTTGTTTCATCATAAAAAACTTGGGCTCCTTCTGAAAATTTGTAACTCAGAGGTCCAACCCTGGGGAAACAAAGGACACCGCTGGCACCAGTAGCATAACCCTTTCAGGTAACTGTGCATATGCCTTAACATGACAGACAACCCACCGCTGTTTGAACAATTTAGCAACTATATATAACATCTAAAAATGTTGAAATAGCATATGGGTCACTCGTAAAGGTTAATGGTTTATAACTTTATATACTGATCATTCTGTTCTTGAGGGAGTCCTATTTGTTCCAAAATTGCTAGTAACTTGCTCTCCATAACCAAAATTCTGATACCAAGGAAGAAGATAGAAGAGAAAATAGAAGAGAGGATAGAAATAGATAGATAGAGCTAGAGGAAGAAAGCAGAAACAGGATTCAAAAACAAGGCCATCAATAGATAGCCAACGGTCTTATGTCACTAATGCCCCTAACTACTCACTTCTTTATACATAATACTTACCATATTAAATTCTCAGAGAAGCCCACTGTACTGGGAATTTACTAACAATAGACGTGTACTTCATGACTTGGAGTCCAATTAGACAATGGGCAGCGATAAAGCTGTGTAAAGGCTCTACATTTTAAACTTTCCTTTTCAAGTGTTTGTAGAATACCATGACTTTTGCTTTACTGCCTCTTCATATTCGTGCCCATCACATGGGTAATTGCTACTGTAATTCAGAAGTATTATTCACAAAAGATAATTCTCATTCATGTATACACTAGGGTATTTATATACAAGACAGGAGCCTCAGGATTAATGGCTAATTATGGTGATTGATATTAATCACAATCCCTAATTATATGGGATACTAACTATCCCTGATTATGTGGGATACTCATTATTTCTAAGATATTATAAGATATTTACATTATTTCCTAACACTCTCCCTCAAGTTGGAGCATAGATGTTAATCAAGCCCAACTTCTTATAAAGATAGTCAACCCGAGTGCCATCCAAGGCCTTAGTCAAAAAAATCACCCAACTGATCACTAGACGGCACATGTCCTATAGAGATAAAGTTCTCCTTGATCTTATCACGTACAAAGTGACAATCAATCTCAATGTGTTTCGAACGTTCATGGAACACGGAGTTGGAGGCTATGTGTAAGGCAACTTTATTATCACACCACAGTTTCGCAGGCAATGACGTGGCAAGACCGACCTTCTTCATTAATTGGTGAATCCACACAATCTCCTGTACGGACTGAGACATGACTCGATACTCAGCCTCTGCACTAGACTTTAATACCACGTCCTACTTCTTGCTCCTCCAAGATACCAAGTTCCTACCTACAAGAACGCAATTGCCTATAGTGGACCTCCTAGTCGCCTTTGACCCTGCATGATCTGTATCACAGAGACACTCAATCTTTGCGTGGCTATGATTCGTATAGAGTGTACCAAGACCAGGTGAACCCTTCAAATAATGTAGAACATGCTCCAAAGCTTCCTACTAAGCAACAGTCGGTGCTGCCATGAATTGGCTAAGCCTACTGACAAGGAAGGTTAAGTCAGGGCGAATTACCGTGAGATAGTTCAATTTTCCAATCAGTCTTCGGTATCGTTTAGGGTAGGCAAACGGTTTAATCTTCTTAAGATCAACCCTTTTTTTCACATCCTCGGGTAGCTCATCAAACGGCACACTATCATCAATGTCCAAAAAAGGATTATGAATCATGGGACAGCTACTAGGTGTTGCTCCAAGTTTCCTGGTTTCTTTTAGTAGATTAAGGACATATTTCCGCTGGGTTAGGAGAATGCCTTTCTTGCTTCTCATAACTTCGATCCCAAGAAAGTACTTTAATGGACCCAAATCCTTTGTTTGGAAATGAGAATTAAGAAAGGCCTTAAGTGATGAGATCCCTGACGTATCACTCCCTGACGTATCACTACCTGTAATAACAATATCATCGACATAGACTACTAAGAGAATCATGCCAACATCCGTCCATTGATAAAACACAGAATGATCATATTTACTTTGATTCAGACCAAACTTCTTAACCACAGAATTGAATATGTCAAACTAAGCATGAGGGCTCTGTTTCAACCCATATAAAGACTTCTGAAGATGGCATACCTTGCCATGCTCCCCCTGAGCAACAAAGCCAGGCGGTTGCTCTATGTAAACTTCCTCAAGAAGATCTCTATTCAAAAAGGCATTCTTAACATCCAGCTGATGAAGATCCCAACCATGGGTAGCGGCCATAGAGATGAATAGACGAACAGAGGACAACTTGGCCACTGGGAAGAAAGTCTCAGAATAGTCAACACCATACGTCTGAACATAACCTTTAGCAACCAATCGAGCTTTCAATCATTCCAAGGTGCCATCGGCTTTCGTCTTAACGGCAAACATCCACTTACACCCAATAGCCTGCTTTTCAAGAGGTAAATCAACGAGAGTCCAAGTACCAGCCTTATCAAGGGCCATCATTTCCTCGTCCATCACAGCACGCCAACCGGGATGGGCCAAGGCTTGGGAAAGGTTGGTGAGAATGGTAAGAGAATCTAAGGAGGCTATGAAAGAACAGGATGTGGGCCGCAGGTGACGATAGGAAACAAACGAGGAAATATGGTACATACAAGTGCGTTTACCTTTGCGAAGGGCAATGGGCAGGTCAGCAGAAGGGCCAGTAGTATCAAGAGTATCAGACACTGATTTAGGTTTAGAGGCAAGAGGAGGCATTGCTAGGTCAGAAATAGGGGGCTAAGTCCAGATCAGGCGTTGAGGCAGGCATTGGTAGGTCAGAAATATGAGCAGCGGCATTGCTTTCCTTATGATGTCTCTGATAAACATGATGGATAGGAGGTGGAGCCGGGGCCGGTACAGACACTTGCACTGGTGGGGAACGAACCTCATACACTAAGGCCTAGTTTGGTACGAGACATTGGGTGATAGGGATTGGGATTGGGATTGGGTCAGGGATGGCGCCAAATGTAATGTTTGGTATGAGGGGCTGAGGATAACCAGGGATTGAGAATACCACGAAAGTGGGATTGCAGCAAAGCCACCTCCCCCCTGGTATTGCATTTTCAAGCTTGGGATTGCAAATTTCATAGACAAAAATATCCCTGTTTATAATATTTTCTGGACAAAAATATCCTCAATCAATTTTAACCTAAATAAATCGATCTGCATCTCGCCTTACAATCGTTGGCTCAGCACCACGCCTTCCATCAAGCAAGAAAATCCAGATTATTCAATTACCAAAATAGTAATGTTCGCAAAAACGCAATAACGATTGTGGCCAAATAATCATCACGACTCAAATCAGCAATATTAATTAGGAGCGCCATCACTATAAACGCATCCAGATTAGTTGTTCTTCTTCACTCTGGTTCTTGATCGAAAGTAATCAAGTTGAAGTGAAAATCAATACTTTATGTTATAATATATAGCAATTAGTCAAAATTTTAAAAAATAATATTGTCTTTAATTAGGAGTACTTTTACAATTTATCATTTTTCCTTTTACGTTCGTAACAAAGCCTGTACCATTGAAGATGAGGATGAATCATGAAACTTGCATCTAGATTGTAGATTAAATTTGGGATTTAGGGTTGGGGTATTTGGGTCTTTTCGTAACTAATAGCTACTTATAAAATAAAATTAATGAAATCATTCCCTCTAACTATTACTTCGTACCAAAAGTATTTTTAAAGATCAGTCCCAATCCCAATCCCAGTCCCAGTCCCAATCCTAATCCTAATCCATCGAAATTCAATGCTTCATACCAAACAGGGCCTAAGAGGTCATCAAGATCGGGGTTAGGGGCAGAAGACAGAGGCAAAGCAGGGACAGAGAAGAACGAAGTGGACTCATGGAAAGTGACATCTATAGACACAAGATAGCGCCGAAGATCGGGAGAATAACATCAATAACCCTTATGAACCCTAGAATAGCCAAGGAAGACACTTGAGTGATTTTGGAAGCACGCGGTGGACACAGCATCAGCCCAAAAGGATTTAGGAACTTGCATTTGAAACATTAGAGCCCGGAAAACTTCTAATAAGTGCCGGTTTTTTCACTCAGCAACACCATTCTGAGCAGGTGTATCGGCACACGAGCACTAATGAATCATGCCATGTGTGAGCATGTAGTCGTGAAACTGACCAGAAAAATACTCTTTAGTATTATCACTTCGTAAGGTTTTCACAGAGACACCAAACTGAGTTTTGATCTCAACACAATAATTGCAAAAGTAAGAAAATAACTCGGAACGATTTTTTATTAAATAAAGCCAGGTGGTTCGAGAAAAATCATCAACGAAAGTAACAAAGTTATGTATGGAATGCCTCTACTGAGAACGGGAGATGGCATACGATTAATAAGGAAGCACGCGGTGGACATAGCATCAGCCCAAAAGGATTTAGGAACTTGCATTTGAAACATTAGAGCCCGGAAAACTTCTAATAAGTGCCGGTTTTTTCGCTCGGCAACACCATTCTGAGCAAGTGTATCGGCACACGAGGACTAATGAATCATGCCATGTGTGGGCATGTAGTCGTGAAACTGACCAGAAAAATACTCTTTAATATTATCACTTCGTAAGGTTTTCACAGAGACACCAAACTGAGTTTTGATCTCAACATAAAAATTGCAAAACTGAGAAAATAACTCGGAACGATTTTTCATTAAATAAAGCCAGGTGGTTCGAGAAAAATCATCAACGAAAGTAACAAAGTACTTAAAACCAGACGTGGACACGACAGGACATCGAGAAAAATCATCAACGAAAGTAACAAAGTACTTAAAACCAGACGTGGACACAACAGGACAAGGACCCCAAACATCAGAATGAACCAAATCAAAAGGGGACGCAAACCGTTTATTGACGCGAGGTGCCAGGTGAACATAGTGGTATTTGGCAAACTGACACGACTCACACTCTAAGTACGGCAAATCATGAAACTGAGGATACAACCTCTTCAAGGATGACAATGACACATGACCTAGACGACAATGAACATCAAAAGGAGAGGAACCACCAGAGCAAGCAACGGAACGCGGCACCCGATCGTCAAGAAAGTAATGGCCGCCAGATTCATATCCCCTACCAATAATCTGCTTCGTCGTAAGATCCTGAATCACACAATGGTCAGGGAAAAGTAAGATAAAACAGTTCAATTGGCGAGAAAGCTTGCTGAGAGATAGAAGGTTAAAATCAAGGTCAGGAACATTAAGGACCGATGATAAAGAAACAGAGGATGTAGGTGTAACAATGCCAGATCCAAGGACACGAGAAGAAGAACCATTGGTAATAGTTATGGAAGAGGGGTTGGTTGGCATAAGGTGCATACGTAGAGAACAAATGATGGTTACCTGTCATGTGGTCAGTAGCACCAGAATCAATGATCCACTTTGAGGAAGAAGTAGCAAGGCATGAGTCACCATTACCTGTAGTTGTAGCAAGTGCACTCGGGGTGCATGGAGCATTGTCAGACTGATATGAGGATTGGGTCATATGAGCAGATCCACTACGTTGCAGCTTGTTTTGCAACTTACGACAGTAACGTTGGGTATGACCAGGTTCCTTACAATAGAAGCAGACAATAAGACCAGGATTCAGAGAATTGTTGCCTGAGCGTGGAGGACCTTGGTTCCGCGAATCAGTAGAGGGCTAGGATGGTGTACTATTTCCAGGTTTCAAGAAACTCTGGTGGAGGTTATCAGTGGAACCACGGCCAGCCAACACACTAGCATTAGGAGTAGAAGTCGGGTATAAGAGACTATCTGCACGTAGCACACGAGAGTACATATCCTGAAGCGAAGGAAGTACAAAACTAGATAGAACCTGGGAACGAACTGTCTCATAGGCCAAATCAAGGGCAATAAGAAAGCTGATAATCGCCATTTTTTCAATATTATCAACCTATACCTGAAGGTCAATAGTAGGCGGCATTAACATCTTCAACTCTTCATACACTTCTTAAAATCCATGTAGAAATTCTTCAGAGAACAGCCTTGCTGTTCAGCATGATAGAATCCCTTACAAACATCATGAATGCGGGTAATATTTCCTTTCCCAGAGTATAGAAATTCCAAGTAGCTCATAAGCTCCTTAACAGCATTACAGTGACTAACCAAGGGAAGGATTTCGTTGTCGATAGAATTCTGGATTTGTAAGAATAAACGGGCATAAGCTCTAGCCCAAGCCATCTTAGGATCATCTGTGGGAGGCGTATCAGTTAAATGGCCCTCTTTCTCAATACTAAGCAAGTACATGTGAACGGTTTTGCTCCAATCCATATAGTTTGTCCAGATCAATTTGTGCTCAGTGATTTTGTTAGTCACAAGGACAATTTCAATAGTGACACTAGCCTTGGAATCAGCCATCAATGCAAGTAGATAGCACCCAGAAAAAAAATATGTATGAACCTCAAATAAGCACACACAACAAAGGATTAATCAACCAAAGTGGACTCACAACCACAATAACCAAACAGCCCCAAAAGAGCTAGTAAAGCCAAACACCACAAAAGTAATAACCAAGGAAGCTCCCATAAAGGCTAATGAAGCAAAGAGGACAAAAACAAACCAGAAACAGAGGCAACTGAAGGCGGCAAACAGTAGCAAAGGGAGAGATCAACAACTAAACGACAAACCGTGAGTACCCACGACCCGAAATCACAAGGGAGAGGACGGCGGCAATGAGTCGACCCCAACACAGCAAACGCCGGCAGCAGAGTCACCGGAAACCGCCCTCCGGCATGTGTAACTCCAGCGAGACTGGAGGTGGCGCGTGAAGACCACGCGCAGGTCGGATGGTGGCGAAACTTGGGGAACGGCCGATCGGATGATGGTGTGACCAATGGTGGGGCGCGTGTTCACTAATTCATCCTGCCACTGGAGCCCTTGTATATGGAATAGACACTGACAGAGGTGATGAACAATACCAGTGTCGGAAGGAAAAACGAGATTCAGAGAGCAACCATGCTCTGATACCATGTAATTCAGAAGTATTATTCACAAAAGATAATTCTCATTCACGTATATACTAGGGTATTTATATACAAGATAGGAGCCTCAGGATTAATGGCTAATTATGGTGATTGATATTAATCACAATCCCTAATTATGTGGGATACTAACTATCCCTGATTATGTGGGATACTCATTATTTTTAAGATATTATAAGATATTTACATTATTTCGTAACAGCTACAAATGTCCAAGTTTTCTTTCCTCGTATTATGCTTTTTTTTATATGAATGTCTGTCTATTTCCATGTTTTAAGAATCTTTTTCTAGGGTGTTTGACTGCTCTCTCTCTCTCTCTCTCACGTGTATAAATATACTTAGTATTTTATCCACTTTGAACTTCTGTACCCATATTTCTTCATTATCAAATAACAAAATAGCAACGTGTAAAGTTTTGTAGTTACTAAAAATTTTGTACAACAGACAAAGAAAGGGAATTGAATGGCTGTGAGAAGAGGCAATAGCTAACCTGACTTAACAAACTGGGAAGCATATTTAAAGGAAAACGCAAAACTGCAAATAGAGATAAAGAGGTAAATGCCCTCGCTGGTGTCAACTCTCCACCAAGTAAAGTGAACACTCCAAATGTGGTTACGGTCACAAGAACCGGGATGCTGTTCAGCATAAAAGTGTTAAGCTGCAACCAAAAACTGAAGTGTCAAAACTCAGTCCAGATTTTGGCAATAAATGTGGATTTTCTGTCCTATACAATTTGAAGACAAAAATGTCACAGATTTAGGAATAAGTACTGAGTGCATGCTTGTTCTCAATGTACAAGAACTTCCTAAACTACTTAAACAAGTATCAAGGTAAGAAGTGATCAATATTTCAGTTAAAATCAATAGTCATACTCCAACTCTGAAGAGAAAGTCAACATTCACTGCATCTGGATATGCAGTTGTGAAATATTTCTTTTCGTGGTTTGAGAACTACTATGCAGTTACCCAGAATTTAAGTGTGGCGATAGTTCAGATTTCAGAGTTCTCGTTCATCAAACTGAATCAGTTTGATGTGTAATAACAAAGTGCTAATAGGCACAGCAGCGCGCTGACCATGATGTGTAGTAACAGCAGATAATACTGACAATCGCTGAAAATTAATCTACCCGAACAACATTTTGATATATCAAGTAATCATTATTTGTTTGTGATTCTTATCTGGACGGGAAATGCATGTCAACCAGAATATATATTAATTTGATCCTTGTACAGTGTCTTCTCTAACTGAATAAATTATCGAATTGTGTAATAAGACATAACATATGAAGCATAAGATGAAAAATCCCTGTCTCTTTCTTATGTCAAAACTCTTACAGCAGATAGAAGTTGCGCATGACGAAACCATAAAAGCTCATCATCTCGTATGCTTTGAACTCTAGACTGGAAGCTTGTCTCCCATGCATAACACCTAAATCAAGTCAATATATTGTAAGAAAAACATCGCATAAAAAATAAACAAATCAGTACCCCAAATTATAGAGTATCAATAATTAAATTTATTCATACTTTACAGTATCCATGGCAGTCAGAATTTCATTCATGAGGCTAACTCTCTTGTCTGTCTGCTGCTGCCCTTCCCTGACAAATTTTCGCATTTTGCTGAGAACAATTGTCTGTATCCAAACGCATTTAAAATTAATTGACATACATATAGGTGGAATGCAAACAAAGGAATAAAGAACCAATTAGTTTGTAGATTATGAATATGACGATTTAAAAGCATGATGACCAATGTGTCATCATGTAATGCACAAAAGGAACTTGAAATTGTAACCAGAAAAATTATTTAAAACTGACCAAATAATTTAAATTATTCTCTTGATAGCAGATGAATGGCAACTATTTAAATTCTAATACAATATTTAAAATAATTAAATCATGAACAGTGTAAAATTATTCAATAGGCCGAGTGAAAGTTAAATTATATATTGAACAAAGGACAATCAGATAATGCCAACTCAATGATAGATTGTAACAAAATCAAAACAACAACGACAACAAACTTTATCTCACTAGATAGGGTCAGCTATATGAACCACACAACGTCATTGTGCTCTATAAAAAACCAAATCTTCGGATAGCAAATAGGGGAAGAACTTGCCTGCATTGGGATCATGAGAACTAGCATCATTAATCCAATAAGTGAAGCAACACCCAATTGCTGGTAAAGAAGAATCATAGCCAAGATGATACGGAATGGTGATGACCATAGTCCATGAAGCTGCTGACATATTTGCTGAACATGGAAACTAAAAATTAGATAGGATATTTATACCAAAAGAATATTGTCTAGAATATGAAGCATTACAATTATTGTAAGTACTTGCAAAAAAGAGGGTTAGTACAGATTTGAGAGTCAAGCACGTGTCATGGGTAATATGACAATAGTGAGTTTTAGGGTTAGGCTTTTGTTCTGAAAACATCTTTTTATTTTTTTAGAGACAGCAGGACAAGTGCGTGCTCATAGTACAGTAGGTGATTAAAAGATAATAAAGGAAATAAAGGAAAGGAACCTCTAATAAGGAAAAGAGAGAGAGTATCTTGCTCAATTCTTACTCACTAGCCAAATACTTCAGGAGAATCTCCAAAAGTCCAAACGAATGGACTGATATATTATTCCTGAATGACTAGCTTTAGGGAGGCTAGCCTATTTATAAGCAGAGGTTACCAACAAACTGTTGACTCAATATCATTAACGAATGCACATGTCCTATTCTCAAAACCCCATATCATTTATTAAAACCAATGACAATTTGTCATTGAAAAAAAGTCAACAACAGTTGGAGTATTCTTGGAAAAGGGTCACCTACAGCAAACCGGTGTTTGTTTCAAAATGTATCATTGTATGTAAGACTTGATATGTTGAGACTTTTTGTTGATTCAATAAACTACACTTACTCAACAAAAGACACAATTTACCTGTAGAGCACTGGCATCTGTTGTTATCATATTCATGATCTTCCCAGATGAGAACTTGCTACGATCCTCATGCGTTAATCTTAGGGACTTGTAAAATACTCCAGCCACCTATTATCAGGTACGGTCACATCATATAAATTTCATGACAAGTTATAGAACATTTTAATAAAAATAAATTTATGTAGGAATTTCAGAACGTGAAGAGTTGGATAGGTGGACACTGTGAATAGAGAAATTGCGTACCAAAGTTGACCTTAGTCGGAAACCAACACGCATAACACATTGAAAATATTGAGCCTGACAAAGTACACCAAATGACTGAAACAATTTACACCGTGGTCAGTTTTTCCTTCTCTGTTATTGAGTGCTGTCAATTCCAAATTGCCTCATATACAAGCAACAAACTATAATTTTGACAGTAGGTATATAAATATGTCCACTCAAGCATTATCAATAGGAATGAAATCACATGGCACAAGGTACTTGTGTTGTGAAGTTGACAATCATAATTTCCCTCACTTGAAGGATGGCATGGATACAAGGTTGAAATTGTAGGGTTTCATGTAGGAATTTTTCTAACTTTTGCCAATAACTTTTCTATTACTCCTTTGTGATTTGTCGCATATCAATTCTTTTAAGAACACTTGCAGGAGGTGAGTTGAGTGGAAAATAGCTAGAGAGGAGAAAACGAGTAAAAGACAAAAGTTAGAGTGTAAACACAAGCAAATTCTACATTAACCTGATTAAAACACATAAGGTGGAGAGAGTTGAGGTCCTATCTTTTATTTCTAATCTTATAGTTAAAGTCATACAAGATATGCATGAAGGGACAATAACTAGTATAAGAACACATGGAGATGAGACAAAAGACTTTCAATAAGGATGGACCTACATTAAGGATCATGTTAGAGCCTGTACTTATGTAACCTAGTTTTAGACGTTATAAATGAGATTATACAAGAAGAAATCCCTAAGTTCATCAGTTTTGCTGATGATCTAGTTGTTTTGGCTAAGTCAAGGGAAGATATTAACTCTAAACTTGAGTTATTGAGAAGGGCTTAGAGTCGAAGTGTTTTCACTTAAGTAGTAGTAAAGCAGAATAAATGCATTACAATTTTTATGAGACAAGTTAGCAGTGATTTGGAGGCACAAATGGAAGATCAAATCATTCCACAGGTGGTAGAGCTTACATATTTGGGATCAATTATACAAAGACGGTGAAATTGATGGAAATGTTAATCATAGAATTCAAGTTGGGTTGTTTAAATGGAAAACGACTACCTGAGTTATTTACGATCATAAAGTACCCAATAAAGTAATACAAAAATATTATCATTTTGCTTTAAGACCAACAATATTATATAGTAGTGAATGTTGGGCTTCAAAAGGACAACAAGAGTATAAAGTGGGGTAGTTGTGATGAGGATGTTGGAGTGGCACCTATTAAAAAGAAAATGGTAAAAAATCATTTGAGAAGGTCTGAAC
This sequence comes from Inga laurina, assembly GCA_963855925.1. Taxonomy (NCBI): domain Eukaryota; kingdom Viridiplantae; phylum Streptophyta; class Magnoliopsida; order Fabales; family Fabaceae; genus Inga; species Inga laurina. Next base: position 47,154,259 of record OY979701.1, on the reverse strand, counting down.
ATATACAAAGAAGGCTATTTGGGGCATTGGTGAGGAGGGTAGATAAAGTGTAGAATCCCAAAACTTATGGAGCAAGATCCAAAAGTAGTAAGTTTAGATCCAAAATTATAGGGAGTGATTAGGACAATTAATCTTGATTATTTCTTGATTTGTATAGTGTCATATCGGGACCTAATTAATGATCAATTTTGTCATATGTGTATCTATATGTAATCTGCCAGTGTGAATAAGATATCGATCAATTCAGTCCTCCAACTCTCTTCATGGTATCAGAGTATCAAAAAGACTAATTGAGGCTGATTTGATTCAAAGGAGAGAAAAAAAATCAGTTGGTTTTTTCTTACTCGGGAGTTCAATCATCTTCCTAGGCAGATTCGTTGGCGGCCTCTGCTCTATTCAAAATCTCGACAAGCCCAATCAGTTCACAATGAGTCTTACCCCCCAGTTGAAGTCTGGGAATGCCTTCCATCTTCCGTTGACCACTCTAAGTTTTTCAGCGTGTCGTCCATCTCACCCACTCTGCGGGTCTTGGTTCTCAACGATCTCTATTTGTCTTGGCCCGTCCCTGCAAGCTTCGCCACTGGCTTGCAATCTCAACATCTTCCCTACTGTGAGTAAGCAATCGGTGTCTTCAGTCCTCCCTCAGTTTTACCCTTGGTTTCTTCGGCGTTTTGCTCAAGTCACTCATTCAACTTCTTTCTCAGGGGTAACAGTGTGGGGTTTCTCTTTGTTTATTACCGAGCCTTTGCTCACTGCTGGAATTTTTTTTTTTTAAAAAAAAGGGTCACTGCTGGGTATTCACTCTTTTTAAAGAAATTAAACTAATAATTCCTTTTTTTAAAGTCACCATGTCTACTATCTCCGACGCCTCTTCCTCTGTGCCATGATCTGGTTCTAATGACATCTCCATTATCCTTCTTGTTTCTGAGAAACTTACTAGTGACAAATACCGAGAATGGTCTCAATCCATGATTCTTGCTCTCAATAGATGAGATAAACTTGAATATATAAATGGTAAAGCATAAAGGCCCCCAATATTGGAAACCAAGGGGTCTCAAAAATGGAAGTCTGAGAATGCATTGGTATCCTGTTGGTTGATCAATCCGATGTCATCCTCAATTAAGAAGAGTTTCATGTACCTTCCTTCAGCCCAGGAAATTTGGAAAACCCTTCGTAAGACATATAGTCCTGTAAGGAATAGGTCCCGCATATCTGATTTTAAGAAACAATTGTGGTAGCTGAAACAGGTCCACAAGCACTTGATGATTACTATCTTGAAAAATCAGCACTTTGGCAAGAGTTTGATGCCCTAAGGAATAAAACTCATCATTGCAGGGCTAATGCTAAAGAAGATCGCAAAGAGAAAGAAGAAGAGAGAGTATACGAGTTGATGACTGGTCTTAATGTGATTTATGATGATATTTAGGCTCGGATTCTCAGTCAAGAACCCTTGCCTTCAATGCGTGAAGTCAACACCATTTTGCACAATGAAGAGGATAGGCGCAAATCAATGCTTCAGAATCAGAATAATTCCATTGCTACTCCTGCACCTCCTGAGGCCTCAACAATTGTTGTTCGATCCACAGAATCAAAAAGTTCTAAAGGCTGACCATTCTGTGATCAATGTAAGAAAACAGGGGCACACAAAAGGCACCTGTTGGGACCTCCATGGTGAACCTACTAACTGGAAGCCAAAGAAAGGGAAAGGATGAGGTTATGTGGCTGAAGCTTTCAAAGAATCATCCCAAAGTGACCAGTTGAGCAAAATCATGAAAATGCTAGCCACACTATAAACTACGAAATAGTTTACTGCCATAGTAGTCAGGAGAGGTAATTTCTTTCAATCCTTGACTTTGATAAAAGGTCTACGTACAAGAAATTGTTGGATTGTTGACTCAGGTGCTTTGGATCATATGACTGACAATAACACTCTTCTCATCCTATACTCCTATCACCAATGAAGTGACTATGCAGATTACTAATGACTCTTGAGTCTACTGTGACTGGAATTGGTTCTATCAAAATCTCTGTTGCACTTACTCTTCACTTTGTATTATAGTTATGAAGTTGAAATGTAATTTATTATCAGCGAGCAAATTAGCTAATGATGAACAATGTCAGGCTAACTTCTTTGCTACTTATTGTCTTTTTCAGGATTTGCTGATGAGGATGATGATTGGGAGTGCAAAAGAGCTTGATGGTCTCCATTACCTTGATGAAAGTGATAGTCGTAGGATTAAATCTTGCAATAGTGTCTCTCCATAAGACTAGTGAGTTGGAGTTGGTACAAACGTTTAGGTCATCTAAATTTCAATTACATGTCTCAAATGTTTCCATCTCTCGTTTCTAATAAATTGCTTCTAATTTTCATTGTGATTCATGTGAAAAGGCTAAACATCATTGTACTTCATTTCCAAAAATCCCATACCAAGCATCAACCCTTTTTCACAATTCATAGTGATTTATGGGGACCATCACGCACACCAAACAAATCAAAATCCAAATGGTTCATCACATTCATCGATGACCATATACGAGTCAGTTGGGTTTACCTGTTGAAAGATAAAACAGAGGTATATCAAACCTTTCTTAACTTCCAAAATATGATCCGAACCCAATTCCAAACCCAAATCCAGATTCTACACACTGATAACGGGACTGAATACTTCCATCAGGACCTGTCCACCTTCTTAACCGAAAATGACATTGTTCACAAAAGTACTTGTCTCAATACACCCCAGCATAATGGTATTGCCGAATGAAAGAATCGTTATATTCGCGACATTGCCAGATGCATCATGTTTAGTAGTAATGTTCCTAAATATCATTGGGATAATGTTGTCCTTACTGCCACATTCCTCATTAACCGAATGCAAAGCCGACCACTATCTTACAAAACACCACTTCAGCTACAACACAAATACAATAACCTCCCATACCTCGAAAATACTTTGCCACTTAAAGTATTTGGCTGCACATCCTATGTTCACCTCCATCACACCAACAAACTTGACCCCAAAGCCCTTTGTTGTATCTTCCTTGGCTATTCTAATTCCCAAAAGGGATACAAGTGTTATGACCCGGTCTCCAAACGTTTTTTCATCACCTGTGATGTCACCTTCCATGAAAATACTCCCTATTTTCCTTGTCTGCAATTTAGGGGGAGAGAGATGGTGAATCCTAGACAAAAGAGACACCAAAAGATGGCCAGACAGTTACAATTTATAGACCTATCCAAACAAAACCTGATCCTATTCCTAATACATCTGATACTCTTGATAACTTCGATACCCCTGATAATGTGCCAATTCTAGGGGGAGACACAAAGAAGTGGGGTAATACCTACATACGATGACATAAAAGAGGTAATTAGCCATAGGCTATTAGCACCGACCAGGAATCGGAACCGGAGGCAAGTCTAGGAGAAATAGTAGTAATAGAGGGTTCTGACCTTGATCTTCCCATTGCAATACGAAAGAAGCCCAGATCATGCACTCGACATCCCATTAAGAGGTTTGTCTCCTATAAGGTCCTTTCTTCTAAATACAGGGCATTTGTCTCCCATCTTGATAGTATCAGGGGTACCAAACACCAATTGATAAGGCCATGGCTAATACCTTAGTAGAGGCAAGCTGTCTTGGAAGAGATGGAGGCTTTCAAGCAAAATAAGACATAGGATGTAGTAGATCTACCTCAAGGAAAGAAGCTTGTTGGATGTAAATGGGTATTCACTCTTAAGTATAAAGCAGATGGAACACTTGAGAAATACAAAGCTAGGCTGGTTGCAAAAGGTTTCACGCAAATATATGGGGAAGATTACACAAAACAACGTTTGCTCCGGTAGCCAAGTTGAATACCATCAGAATTCTCTTATCTATTGCAATAAATTTAGATTGGGATCTGTACTAACTCAATGTAAAGAATGCCTTCCTCAACAGAGATGTCAAGGAAGAGGTGTACATAAAGTTACCTCTAGGGTCCCCAGGGAAAAAGGCTAACCAAGTTTGCAAGCTAAAGAGGTCATTATACGGGTTGAAGCAATCTCCACGTGCTTGGGTTTGACAAATTCACTTGGGTTCTGAAGAGACACAGGTATACTCAAGGGCAGAGCGACTATATTTTGTTCGTTAAACATCATAAGGATAAGATGGTTGTTCTAAACCATGTATGTTGATGATTAATCCTTACAAGAGATGATGTGGTAGAAATCAATCAAATCAAGGCAGCCCTAGCACGAGAATCCCATATCAAAGATCTTGAAGAAATGAAGTACTTTCTTGAGATGGAAGTTGCTCGATCCAAGGGAGGAATCTATATCTCCCAAAGGAAATATGTACTAGACCTTCCAAAGGAAACAGGGATGATAGGTTGCAAACCCAGTGACACACCTATACAGGTTGATAAAAATAGATGAAGAAGAAGATCTTGGTAAAGCTATGGACATAGGGAACTATCAACAGATGGTGGGGCAAACTAATATGCTTGTCTCATACCAGACCAGACATTGTATTTGCAATATGTGTGGTCAACCAACATTCCCATGATCCTAAATAGAAACATTTAAATGAAGTCTACAAGATCATTTGTAATTGAAGTGATCTCCGGGACGTGGTTTTTCTGTTTAAGAAAATTGACAAATGGAATGTAGAGTTATTTACAAATGTTGATTGGCAGGTGATCAAGATGACAGAAAATCCACATCTGGATATTGTACATATGTGTGGGGTAACTTGGCCACATGGAGAAGAAAAAAGCAAAGTGTAGTAGCAAGAAGAAGTGTTAAAGCTGAATACAGGGCTATAGCATTGGGAAATCTATGAAGGCATATGGATAAAGTGTGTCCTTGAAGACTTGAGGAAGTGCATAAATTTGCCAATCAAGGACTATTGCGATAATATGGCTGCAATTAAATATTGCCTTATAATCCGGTTCAGTATGATAGAACCAAGCATGTCGAGATAGACAGATATTTTGTAAGGGAAAAAGTTGATGAGAGTATCGTTGATCTAAGGTACATATCCTCTAAAGAACAGACCGCAGACATCCTCACTAAAGGACTACCCAAGGACAAGTTTGAGTATTTGATTGGCAAGTTGAAATTGATTGAAATCTATGGTCCAACTTGAGCGGGAGTGTAGAATCCCAAAACTTAAGGAGCAAGATCAAAAACTTAGGGAGCAAGTTCAGATTCAAAATTAATAGGGAGTGATTAGGATAATTAATCTTGATTATT